>CM067323.1:109580000-112150833 GCA_034376525.1 Nicotiana benthamiana | reverse complement strand
GGAGTGAGTAGCGCAGTCTTTTGGGAGTACATTTTCGGTAAACCAAGGTCAGCAAAAGACGCAAGAGAAGGATAACAATTCATTTCAATTAGGTCAGTATCTGAGATGTAATACATGTAGTAGGAACTATTATGGTCGTTTCTTTGGTATAGTGGTGGTTGTTTTACTCGTGGAGAAAAGGGGCATATCGCTAAATATTGTCCTAAGGGTAACTCTGGTACTGATCAGTCTAATATACAACCACTGGGAAATGCAATAATCACGCATACTCAGAATCTACCAGCTAGAACTCCTCTGCAGGGTGCCCGCGGACGTAATAGACAAGGTGTTCAGGAAGCGGGAATGCCACCGAGATTCTTTGCAATGACTAGACAGGATGCTGACGCATCTAACGTGGTAGTTACAGGTATTCTTATTGTCCATATAATATTTGTTTGTGTCCTTATCTTTAACTTTAAATTTAAATTGGGTAGTCAAGTCTCTTAAAGTGCCATGCATGCTGACGACCCCAGTAGGAAGACTATATTTGTGGAAAGTGTATACAAGATAGTGTGATATTTGTTAGGGGAAGGGACACCGTAGTCACTTTATTAGTGTTGTGGTCAGACTTTAATGTTATTATAAGTATGGACTGAGTGCTGTCATGCTATGTGAGGCACAATTGCCAGATAAACGATATAAATTTGTTGTCTCTTATGATTTAGAATAACATGGAAAGGGGTTAACGATTTTCATGGGCAGGGAAGTTCCTTGTACGAAGGTTTTATGTGAGATGAGTAGAAAGTAATCAACGTATCTAACTATGATTTAAGGAACTAGAGTAGAGATTCTAACTATTGGATAGTGATAGTTGTTAATAAGTTTCCAAATGAGTTACAAGAGACGTATGTAGTGTAAATAGGAAAAAAAATGATGAGTGCTACGATGAAGTATCCATATCTCTATTTTCTCAGGTATAGCTTGCAAACAATCGAGGACGAATGTTTTTTAAGTGAGAGAGAATGTAATAACCCAATATTTCTTTTATATACTTATTATTTGTGAGATTGAGATTAATTAAATAACTAGTGATCCTAATATTACACATTTAGTTGGGTAATAAAAAATAATAAGAATAATAAATAATGAAAAAAAAAAAATATGCTAGGCCCACATTATTTCTGTTCTGGCACACGCACAAAGATTTAAGCTCGAGGGTAAGGTCATCAACTAATACATTCACAAGGGATTAGTCGGCGGCACACATATTTTGGAATAAAAGGTTACTATTTGTCTGTTGGTGCATTAGGATTGTTGAAAGAGAAAATTAGGAGAGTCGACTGCCTCTACAACTTATATTGCTATTCAGGTATAAGGAACTTCAAATTCTTTTAATTAAACTAAGGGTAGTTAAAGTTATTTGTAATGATGAATGAAAAAAAATAGTACTTTGATTACGTAGTGGTCATGGCAGATATGTACCTAGAAAAACTTGGGAAACTACATAGAATTTTATAAAGGAACCTTGTTATTTAATAAGAACAAATCTCTTCAAGATTGGTATTATGAAATTGGAATACTTGGCAAAGGAATGTATTATAGAAAATTTCATACAACGTGGATTAAGATTATTTATATATTCAGAAAATACAGACTTACACTTCATTCTTTGTGGACAGATTCACATGTGTTTATAAATGAGCTTCAATGTGTTTTTTCTTTTGAATATATATGTAACTAGAAGAGTAGTCGACTAGTTAACAGGTCACATGCGGAGTATCAAATTGTACTCTAATATAAGAAATTAGACCAACTAGTGTAATTGATATTGGTAATTAATATTTTGGATAAATTGAGGCCATTAAAAGTCGATTTGTGGTGTTCTAGAAGCCGCAAGGTTGGCAAACTTTTGTTTGCGAGGTAAGCGAGACTTTAAATGTTGATGCTTACTTTTTCAAAATCCATTTTGAAATTATATTTTTTTTTCTGCCCGGTCCATGTGTTGCGACAAGCCACAAATATATATTATTTTATAAAAAGCTAAAATTATTTAAGGATTGATTTGTGACGTGGTGTGATTTGGCGTAGCCTCGTGCTATGGCGTTGAGGCGTTATAAATTATCTCTTCGTTGTCGTTATATAGATTTGGGGCATTTTGAATGCCGCCAATATAATTTTGGGGCATTTTGTATGCCGCCGTTATAAATTTGGGGCATTGTGTATGCCGCCATTATAAGTTTGGGAATTGTGTATGTCGTCGTGTTATATATATTATCACGACCCTAGTTCACCAATTGTGTACTTGTCATGACGGCACGTAGTATTCACGACTAGGTAAGCCTAAGACATTGCAGAATTAACACTTTTTTTACGAAAAAACAATAGTAGAATATCAAATAACATAAAGAAAATGTATAGGTTTGCCGCGTGGCACGTACACTTTAATACAAAATACTGAATAACCAACAGGACCCGGAAACCCACGAGCAACAGAGGCTATAAGAAATCATACATAATCGGATACAAAAGGGATCAAAATGACAATTAATATCTATGGATAGAATGAGAAGGAGACTTTGCGTATCTGCAGACGCAGCAGATGTATACCTTAAGTCTCTAATATGCACCCTGATAGCTACTGGTGGTACGCCTGCTCAGAAGTAGCTGGATTTGCACATGAAAAATATGCGCAGAAGAGACCAGCGAACTACCTCGAAGTCTCTGGACTGAAGGATTGTTCCTTAGCTCCTGTTGCTTTTCGTATGCTATGTCCTGACATATGAAAAAAAGGCACAAAAGTGTAGTATCAGCACAACCGACCCCATGTGCTGGTAAGTGCCCTGCCTAACCTCAGCGATGTAGTGACGAGACTAAACCGGACCTACCACAATCAACTTGTACAAATATATGTGCAATAATATAAAGAGAACGAGAATTTAAACTGATAATGGGGAGGGGACATGCTGGGGGAGTAACAATTAATTTATAACTTGAACAAACAAGAAGTGGAACTAAATATATAATAATTAGATGAAGAAAGCCAGTGAATCAAAAACTGCACAGCATCACCCTTCGTGATTTTACTCTCGTTCCTCATCAAAACTGTCAAATATAATGCATTGCATCACCCTTTGTGCTCTTACTCTCATTTCTCACCAAGAATGTCAAATATAATGCACGGCATCACCCTTTGTGATTTTTATCTCAATAAACATTGCACGGCATCACCCTTCGTGCTTTTACTCTCAAATACATAGTCCACAGCATCACCCTTCGTTCTTTTACTCTCTCTTCATCACCCAATCAATGGCAACAGCCAAGCAGCAAAGGAATATATAACAAGATAAAATATCACGGCAAGGGAGAATAACTCAACAATAAACCCCGGTATGGGAGAACAACTAATTAATAAATCCCGGCAAGGGAATACATCTCAACAATAAGTGCCACCAAGGAAGAAGTACCAAAATTTCCTCTTTTAGATCATTTGCCTATCAACTATCACTTCATAGTTCATTTAACAAGTAATCAACATAATTGTACACTTTTTTTCGAAATTTAATAGCAATTATGACTCACGGTCATGCTCGACTTGGGTGCATGGGTAACCGTCACCATACCTATACACCGACTCAACATAGCACATAGCAAAAATATTAACCTAATCCTATTCCCTCAAGCCAAAGTTAGATCAAACACTTACCTCGAATCCAAAAATAGCTACTCACAGCTCAACAATCGCCTTTCCTCTAGAATTCGACCTTGAACCAACGATATCTAACATAATTCGATTCAATATTATCAATAATAGTACAAGGATACAATTTCCTAGCTAAGAAATGCATTTCTAATTTTTCTTCCAAAAATACCAAAATCCGACACAGGACCCACATGGTCCAAACTCGAGGCTCGGACCAAATTCCAATTACCCATAACCCCACGAGTCCAAATATATGTTTATTTTAAGATTCAAACTCAATTTGACGTTGAATCGCCAAAAATTCTCAAAACCTTACTCTACCCAAAAGGCCTAATTTCTACCATGATTCTATGATTTAGGGCTAGAAAATTGATGATTACATGAAAAAATAATGGCAGAATGAAGTTGGAATCACTTACCCAAAGAGTTATGGTGAAGCAGGGTCTTGGAGTTCATCAATGGACAGTGTAGGAGGAGTGCGCGTGTGAGAATTCTTGTAAAAAAATGGAGAAAACACTGTTCTGGAATAAATTAAATTGATGAACGAATTTGGTCTATGCGATCACAAAAACAGGGTTGCGATAGAATATAGATAGGGAAGGCTAGTCAATGCGATCATTGGGGGGGATGTGTTCGCATAGAAGAAAGACAGGTTCTGGCCTGGGTGGGGTCTATACGTCATGCGATCGTGATGGAGGGTATGCGATTGCACTGAAGTAACTGGTCAAGCTATGCGATTGCAGGTCAAACTATGTGATCGCATAGAAGAAATTAGAGGACTGGCAGGGGACTCTATGCGAGTGCAGGGGAAACTATGCAATCGCATAGAAGAAGAGATCATTGCAAAAATTGCATAAAAAATGAAAAGTCTAAAGAGCTAAACACCCCAAACCACCCCCAAAAACACTCCCGAGCCCTTGAGGCTCCCAACCAGCCACGCACACTAACTCAATATCATCCTACGAACTTTCTCGAGCGATCAAATCGCTGTAATAACATCAAAAGCAAAGAATCAACCTCCAAAACTCATGATTTTCATTTTAAAGTTGAAAACTTTCAAATTTTTCATTTTTAGTCCGAAATACGTCAAATGACTTCTGTTTTCAACCAAACTTTACAGCTAGCGCATAGCGCTCATTTAAGATTTGTACCGGGCATTGGAACAAAAATACGAGCCCGATACCATTATATTTTATAAATTTTCATTTTCATTTTTATTTTTTCTTAAGCATTTTCAGAAAACAATTTAACCAAAAAGTTCCGTACTGAAGCCTGGGATCTCAGATTTTGATTTCGGGAATACATACGGGTCCCAAATTTGCATACGGACCCTCCGGGAGCACAACATCACGGGTCCGGGTCCTTTACCCAAAATATTGACCGAAGTCAACTATAGCAATATTATTATCAAAATTCATAATTTTTAACACCGAATTCAAACATTTCCACATAAAACTTTTTCGGCTTTGCGTCCGGGCTTCACACGCAAATGGATGCAACCAAATAAAAGGTTTTAAGGCCTCAGAAGCACAATGAAAGGGAGAATTACAGTGATGACCCTTTGTGTCGTCACAGATTGAGTCCATTGAAAGCCGTTTGGTTAATGTTCTAGAAGCGGCAAGATTGGAATACTTTTGTTTGTGAGGTAAGTGAGGCTTTAGACCTTGATGCTTGCTTTTGCAAATAGCGTTTTGAAATTATACTTCTTTTTCTGCCCGGTCCATGTGCTGGGACTAGCGTGCACTTGGCGGAACCGGTGGTCGTCGACCAGATGCAAATATATATTATTTTATAAAAAGCTAATATTATTTAAGGAGTGATTTGTGATGTGGTGGTGATGTGGAATAATGCTCTGGCGTTGTGGCATTAGAAATTATCTCTTCGCTGCCGTTATATAGATTTGGGGCATTGTGTATGTCGCTGTTATAATTTTGAGCATTCTGTATGCCGCCGTTATAAATTTGTGCCATTCTGTATGCCACCGTTATAAAATTGGGGCATTGTGTATGCCTCCATTAAAAATTTGGGGCATTATGTATGCCTTCGTGATAGATTTGGATACTGTGTATGCTGTCGTGGACTCGTTGAGGGCGTTTGATTAATTTTCTGCACTGCCGTTAATGACAAGTCCTTGTTGTAGATTTTGTTGATATATATACATACATATATATATATATATATATATATATATATATATATATATATATATATATATATATATATATATATATATATAATATTTTTTTTCAATAATTATTTGGACCTTATACAGTAATAATATGAGGAAAGATTTTTATGCATATTATTATTGTGTTTGTATTTTCTAAAACTTGTTCCATAGGTATTCGGAGTGGCAGGTCATGGATCTTACTGGATAATATTTACGTATAACTCACTCCTTACTTGCATGTCCATGTAGATACTGTTGCTGAGGGCGAGGATAGTGGCTAACAAGTTCACTGAGTGGATCCTATTGCTGGGGTGAGCCGCCGCATTATTCATGGAGGCCGTTGTTTCAGCTCTACCTATCTTATGTCTATCATTTCTTTCGGGTTTGTGTGTTTGTCACATAAACTTCTATTACTCTATTAGATGCTCTACGGTCTTAGTATTAAATATGTGTTATAAATTTATTACTTAGTATTTTATATATATAAATAAAATATGATTTTAGTCGAATAATTATTTCCTATTTAGTAATATTAAAGGCATTTGGAATTGTACGTATTTCAGTCCGTTCTTATATAAAAAGGCTAAGAGTATAGCGAATGGTATGAGCTGGGCGCTAGTCACGTCTAGGGGGTAGTTTGGGACGTAACAAAGTTGGTATCAGAGCTTAAGATTTAAGTCCCGGGTCATGGAGCAGTGTTCAGTAGAGTCTTGTTCATGAGTATGTTTGCAACCATACTTATGCACTTGAGGCTACTAAGTATTTTGGATGTTTTCCCATATTACATTCCTTGATCGTGCGTTAGATAACTTGAGTTTGACTTTGGAGTGTTTCTTTCACAGATGGCTGTGAAACGCACACCCTCATCTACTAGACGTGGTGCGGGACGAGGCACTACCTGAGGTGGTGGTCAAGTAGGGGCTCATCAAAATAGAGCTCAGACCAACACACAGGCCGTTCCTCAGCCCGACGTTGGGAGCACGGGCCAACCCCAAGCTACTATACCAGATCGAGAGGAAGAACATGTGGTTCATGATGCTCCACCACTAGTGCCAGTTGCTGTGCCTACTGTCACCCAACCTGTAGATGCAGTAGTGAGGTTATTGAATGTATTAGAGGCATAAGTGCCTACTCAGGGTGGAGTTCAATCTCCCGAAACTACTTCGCAGGCGCAAGCACAATTTTAGCTGAATGTTGCATCTTCTCAAATGGCCCATCAACAAATAGTTCAGCCGATTGCAAATACAGGGCAGTCTAAGGATTTTAAGAATTTCATGGATCTTAATCCACCAGAGTTCGATGCTACACAAGCTTCTATTGAGCCCCAGAAGTTCATTCAACGTTTTGAAAACATACTATCTACTTTTTGGGGCTAAAGAAGACTTGAGGGGTGGAATTTGATACTTTTCTATTTTCAAGATCTGTAGAGTCATGGTGGAATTCAGTTGAAATAGGTAGATGAGTAGGGTTTCCACCTATTACTTGGTCAGAGTTTTCAGCTATATGTATGGATAGGTTCATTCTACTGTGAAAACGAGACGACATGAGGCGTTAATTTGAGCAATTGAGCCAGGGCAGTATGATAGTTACAGAGTATAAGGCTAAGTTTACTAAGTTAGCCACGTATGCACACTTTATGGTTGATGATGAGCATGAAAAGGTGAGGAGATTTGTTGATAGGCTTGGGCACTATTATCGTGGCCCGATGTTTATGGATGTTCAAGGTAGTTCCCACGAAGAAGTAGTTAACACTGCCTTACGTTATGAGTCCTATCTGGAGAGGCACATGGACGAGCAAGAAAGTAAAAGGGCACATAGTGTTGGTGGATTTAGTGGAGTTCCATCTGAGGGCAAGAATGGTTTTAGCCGCGGGCAGTGCAGGATTACTCAACAAGAGTCAGCAGCGCAGTGTTTTGGGAGTACATTTTCGGTAAACCAAGGTCAGCAAAAGACGCAAGGGAAGGGTAACGTTTCATTTCAATTAGGTCAGTATCCGAGATGTAATACATGTACTAGGATCGATTGTGGTCGTTGCTTTGGTATAGCTGGTGGTTGTTTGACTCGTGGAGAAAAGGGGCATATCATTAAATATTGTCCTAAGGGTAACTCTGGTACTGATCAGTCTAATATATAACCACAGGTAAATGCAATAGTCACACAGACTCAGAATCTACCAGCTAGAACTCCTCTGCAGGGTGCCCGCGGACATAATAGACAAGGTGTACAAGGTGTTTAGGAAGCGGGAGGGTCGCCGAGACTCTTTGCAATGACTAGACAAGATGTTGAGGCATCTAACGTGGTAGTTGCATAATAATCGAGGACGAATGTTCTTTAAGTGGGAGAAAATGTAATAACCCAATATTTTTTTATATACTTATTATTTGTGAGATTGAGATTACTTAAATAACTAGTCATCCTAATATTACACATTTAGTTGGGTAATAAAAAATAATTAGAATCATAAATAATGAAAAAATAAATAATATGCAAGGCCCACATTATTCCTGTTCTGGCCCCCGCACAAAGAATTAAGTTAGAGGGTAAGGTCATCAACTAATGCACACACATAAGAGATTAGTCGGCGGCACACATATTTTTGAAGAAAAGGTTACTATTTGTCTGTTGGTGCATTAGGATTGTTGAAAGCGAAAATTAGGAGAGTCGACTGCTTCTACAACTCATATTGCTATTCAGGTATAAGGAACTTCATATTCCTTTAATTGAACTAAGGGTAGTTAAAGTTATTTGTAATGATGAATGAAGAAAAATAGTACTTTGAATACGTAGTGGTCATGGCAGATATGTACCTAGAAAACCTTGGGAAACTACATAGAATTTTATAAAGGAACCTTGTTATTTAATAAGAACAAATCTCTTCAAGATTGGTATTACGAAATTGGAATACTTGGCAAAGGAATGTATTATAGAAAATTTCATACAACGTGAATTAAGATTATTTATATATTCAGAAAATACAGACTTACACTTCATTCTTTGTGGACAGATTCACACGTGTTTATAAATGAGATTTAATGTGTTTTTTCGTTTGAATATATATGTAACTAGAAGAGTAGTCAACTAGTTAACAGGTCACATGCCGAGTATCAAATTGTACTCTAATATAAGAAATTAGACCACAAAGAATGAAGTGTTTAAACCACGAGCATAAAAGATGTGCCATGGTCTCAAAATCACGAATAGTAATCAAACATAACTGATATTTGCGGTCCATAATAAGGTAATCTCCCACGTGAGTAGAAACATAAACTGGAGAGCTCAAGATCTTTTGCTGTACCCAAATGAGGAGCAAAATAAGATAACACGTATGAATAAATCGAGCCTGGATCGAATAGAACTGGTGCCTCACTATAACTAACCAATATAATACCTGCCATAATAGAATCGAAGGCGACAACCTCGGTACAATCAGGAATGGAATAAAATCTGGCCCGTCCCCTCCCTCGATGGCGACCCTTATCTCCCCATTCTTCGCCCCTGGCTAGCTAGGCAAGTGGGGTGGCAGTTGGAGCTGGAACGATGGCTTGAGAATCCCGCTGGGTACGCTACTGTTGAGAATGCTATAGAGGTGCACTCCTCCCAAGCCTAGAGAAATTCCTCACCAAATGGATGGTATCCCCGCACTCATAACAAGCTCTGGGAGGGCGCGATAGCTATGACTGACTGGACTCACACATGCTAGACTGACCTCCGGAATTACCCCGCGCAGGAGGAACTCTAGAATGCAGAGGTTCATAATAAGGCTCATGAAATATGGGAGGAGTTGGAGTACTACTAGACGGAGGAAGAGCTGAGTGAACTAGGCGACCCATATAGCCCCTGCCCTGGCGTCCTACTGGTGATGTACGAGTACCAGAGAAGGGACCCGACTCTCGAGACCTCTTAGCCTTTCTCTCCTCTCGCTCTCTATTATGCATCCCCTCTATCCTCTTGGCTATGCTCACTACCTATTGATAGGGTATATCCATCTCCAACTCTTGATCCATGCCAAACATGATGGGAGGAATGAGACCCTCAATAAACCGGCGAATCCTCTCACGAACAATAGAAACCAAAGCCGGTGCATACCTGGCCAACTTGTATAACGGATGGCACACTCAGAGACAGTCATAGGGCCTCTGCGCAAATGCTCAAACTCCATGCGCTATGCATCTCGGAGGTCTGGGGAAGAAACTCCCTCTGAAACAAATCTGAAAATAGAGTCCAAGTTAGGGAGGCAACCTCATTCGAACTGTCTAACTCAAATGGTCACCAGGCGTCTCCCCAAAGCTGAAAAGCTGCAAAAGAAACCCTGCTCGATGCAGTAATACCCATGGTGCGAAAGATGTGATGACAATCCTCTAGAAACCCAAAAGCATCATTTGTAGCTTGTCTGCTAAAAATACGAGGGTCATACTTCTTGAGCCTCTACAGTCTACATGCTCATAAACTGTGCCAATGCCTCCTAAGCAGCTGAAGTAGTGGTAGTTGTGGGCATGTCGAGTGCCTGTGTCTTGGTTGGGTCCACTGTTTGAACCTCTGCAGCCGCTCCCGCAGGTGCTCTGGCTGCACCCTACGCGCGTCCACGACCCTTGCCCTGGCCTTTACCTCTAGCGGGTGCATGAGAGGGTGAGGGTCTCTGATCATCCTAGGTCGTGCGTGTCCTCAACATCTATGAGAGAATAGAAGATAGAAGTTTAGAGTCGATGTCAAAAATATAGCACGACAAAGAATTCAATGAAGTGAAGATTTTTCCTAAACAGTTACATAGCCTCATGTAGATAAGTATAGACGTCTCCGTACCCATCTGCGAGACCCTAATAAACCAGCATGTGTCACGTGACTCCTATCAACCTAGAGCTCTAATACCAAATTGTCACGACCCTAGTTCACTAATTGTGAACATGTCATGATGGCACCTAGTATTCGCGACTAGGTAAGCCTAATACATAGTGGAATTAACACTTTTTATGAAAAACAAGAGTAGAATGCCGACTAATATAAAGGAAATGTATAGGTTTGCCCCTTGGCACATACACTTTAAAATAGAATAATTAATAACCACAAGACTCGGAAACCTACGGGCAAGATAAGAAACCATACACGGCTCTAGTCACCAGAGTAGTCTAATACAAAAAGGATCGAAATGACAAGTATTATCTGTGGATAGAATGAGAAGGAGACTTTTAGGATCTGCAGACGTAGCAGATGTATACCTCAAGTCTCAAATATGCTCCCTGACAGCTACTGGCGGTACAAATGCTCAGAAGTACCTGGATCTACACATGAAAACATGTGTAAAAGAGGCGTGAGTACACCACAACGGTACTCAGAAAGTGCCAAGACTAACCTTGGTTGGGTAGTGACGAAGAAGGTCGAGTCCCTACCTAGATAAACATAAAACTAAATATGATAGTATGAGTATAGTAAATCTCGAGTATCTAGCAAAAATAATAAGTAGAACGGAAACAGGCTACAAATACAATCTACGAATGCAAGAACAATCACTACATGCTATTTATTATTGGGGATCTCCTGATATCCCGAGGAACTCCTTGTATCCTCATCATATACACAAGGGATCTCCAAATATCTTGAAGATCTCCTATTATCCTCAATTTAATCACGAGAGATCTCCAAGTATCCTAAGGATCTCCTAGTATCATCCATTTAATCAATCATGTGCCAGTGATCTCTTAGTATCCCGCACTTCCAATCTCTGATCATAATACGTACAGGGGAACTCCCGAGATGCCGTCCCGTAGACCCAATCGTAAACACATCACAACAATTCAATATTGAACAAAAAGAAGGTAAGTACAGACAATATGTAGAATCTAGAGTCTAGCATGCTTCACAAAAAGGCAGATATTGCAATTTAGTCAAATAGAGCAAACAATTTACTAGCATGCTTTTCCTAAGCTAAAACAAGTGAAATTGCATTTTTATCGGTTAAATGCGTGCAGAAACACAGTCTAAATAAGTCAAGTAAGGTGAATTTTCATCAATTAGCATAAGTATACGCTCGTCTCCTCGTGCACAAGGCATTTATATAACAACGAAGATATCCTAAGGGGAGAGGTCCCCCATACAAATTTAGATAAGCCACTTACATCGAACCAGTACAAAATCACTAAGAAATGATGCGCTTGCCATGAGTATCTGACTTCGAGTGGCCCAAATCTATTCAAAAAAATTACATATTATAAATAACATCGCAAGTAACTAATTCCACTATTAAAATTAAAGCTAAGGCGCGAAAATAGGTAAAATGATCAAAACGTCCCTCAGTCCAACATCTCGGAATTGAATAATTTTTACATTTTCAGAGAACTCGTCCTCTCACTAGTATAACCATATAAAAATCTCCCAAATCAGAGGTCAAATGCCCCCTCAAAACCCAAGAGTTTAATCGAACAACTTTCACCCATATTCTTTTATTTTTTATTCTTAATTGGAATTTAAAAGATGGATTTAACCACCAAACGATGGAATATAACTAAGCAGTATCTTCAAAACATTACCCAATAATCTCCTCTTCAAAACCCTCTAAAAATCGCCTTTGCCCGATCTCAAACTAGATTTTTCCAACTTTGAAATTAAGCCTCGGATAAAACCCTTAACATCATAGTGATTTGTGCTTTTGCGGTCCAGGGACCGCTTATGCGGTCCTGCTTTTGCGGAAATACAACCCGAATTTGCGGTTTTACTTAACAAGACCGAAGTCCGCATCTGCGGACACTTCGTCGCGTGTGCTGTTCCGCATGTGCGGATAAGTGACTGCTTCTGCTGTCTCAGAGGAACAAAGGCCGCATTGCTTTTGCGGTTCGAAGGCCTCTTATACGGTGCAACTTTTGTGAGTCGCAAGCAGCAGAAGCAAAAACAACAGAAGCCTGCTGCAACTTTCATTCTAACTTCTAAAACTAAATTGTCGAGCACTCTAAAACACACCCATGGCCCCCAGGACCTCAACCAACAACACCAATACAACCGAATGCCTTATTCAAACTTACACCAATCCTTAATACAGCTAAAACAAAACTGAAACTTCGATTAAATCAAAGATTCAAGCCTAAGAACATTCAAGTTCGTCCAAAACACGCTTTCGATCCAGAAGGTCATCAACACTCGTGCGATTGACCTGAAACATTGCACGCACACCCCAAATAACATGATGGTGCTACATATACTTTCGCAATCTCGTTCCGACCCACGAATCAAAACATCACTATCAGACCAGAAACCTCAAAATTCTAGCTTTTGGCATTTCTAGCCTAAATGAGCTACGAACATCTATAATACATCCCTAACACGCTCCCGACCGTGAAATCACCTAAAGGAGCTAACGTAACCATCTGATTTCTATTCCAAGCTCATCTTCATACTTTTGCGATTACGGACCACTTTGCGACACTTAAGCTATCATTTAGGGACTAAGTGTTTCAAAATACTCTGAATTCTATTACCGAACGTCCCGGCAAACCAAAATAGCATAACTAAATATAGGGGTAACAGTTAATGGCGAAACTTGGCATAAATTCCAAAAACAACCACCCAGGTCGTCACACACACATACACACACACATACATATATATATATATATATATATATATATATATATATATATATATATATATATATATATATTGTTGTTGAATAATTATTTGGACCTTATAGGGTAATTATGTGAGGAAATATTTCTATGAATATTATTCATGTGTTTGTTGTGTGTTTGCATTATCTAACACTTGTTTCAGAGGTATTCAGTGGCGGGTCGAGGATCTTATTGGGTTATATTTACGTATAACTCACTCCTTACTTGTACTTCCATGCAGATATTGTTGCTGAGGGCGAGGTTGGTGGCTAACGAGTTCGTTGAGTGAATCCTATTGATGTGGTGAGCCGCTACATCATTCGTGGAGGATTTTGTTTCGACTCTACCTATCTTATGTCTATTATTTCTTTCGAGTTTGCATGCCCATCACATAAAATTCTATTACTCTACTAGATGCTCTATGGTCATTGTACCAAATATGGGTTATAGATTTATTACTTACTTTTTTAGATATAAAAATAAATTATGGTTTTAGTTGAATAATTATTTCCTATTTAGTAGTAATAAAGGTATTTGGAACTGTACGTATTTCTCTTCGTGCTAATATAAAAGGTTAAGAGTACTGGAATTGGTTCACCTAGCGAATAGTATAAGTTGGGTGCCAGTCATGTCTAGGGGGTAGTTTGGGACGTGAAAAAAAGAGTTGATGATGGAATAACAAGGCACTCAGAATTTGATGAACTTCATCCTTCAGTTCCATCAGAGCCTCGTCATGTTGGATTTAGACTTACTAGTGATGGATTTCAGCCATTTCGGAATTGAAAAACCTCATATATAATTTGACGTGTGGTTCTTATTCCTTTTAATTTACCACCTTGGTTGTGTATGAAACAGAACTTTATGTTGCATGCTTCTTTTATATGGATAATTGATGACTTTCCAGCCTACGAAAATTTATGTAGAGTGAGTACAAAAGGAAAGTTGGCATGTCATGTTGCAATAAAGACACCTCCTCAATTCGATTGGCTAATAGTAATAAGAAATGCATTATGGGTCATCCACACTACCTTCCTCTTAGCCACAAATGGGGGAATGGCAAGGATTCATTCGATGGTACAAAAGAGAAAGGGTCCCACCAAAAATGTTGGCTTGTATTGAGATACTTAATCAAGTGCAAGATCTTGAAGGGATACAGTTAACAAATGATCCAAAGAAAAAGAAGAAGATATCACGTGAAAATCGAAAGGATAATTGGAGCAAGAAAAGTATTTTTTTTGAACTTCCATATTTGAAGTCTCTCTTTTTGTGGCTGTCACAACTTAATTCCCAAACCCGGTCATGATGACGCCTCTCGTGAAGACAAGGCCAGCTGACCAACCCAAATTGTCTTTCTAACACTTAATAAACATAAATGTATAGAATATACAACTTAATGGCAAGAAATATCGTCAACTACAACCCAACCCAACCCGACCGGGGTGTCACAAGTCACGAGCATCTAAAGAAAACTGAACGCTAATTTAGGGCCAAAATTATATAAAAAGTAAGATTTAGAAGCAAAAGATGAAGCATGGTGCCGCGAACGTTGGCGGCCACCTTTCTCAGCTTCAATAGTTTACCTTCAGTTCGCTAATAACCCGATATCGTGTGAACAGTACCAGCTATCGTGTGAACAGTACCAACAAATGCACACGAGGTGCGAGAGTAGAGTGAGTACGTCCAACCCAGTGGTAATAAGAGTAAATAATAACTGAGCGGTAAGAAATAATGTAAGAATAGTTCATCATGCTATATAAGGCAGTACCACCCATTTAGAAAACAGTAATTCCAAGAAAATCATTTATGTTATAAATACACTTCTATTTAAGGTGAATGTCTTTAATTAGAGAGATTCCAGAGTCCTATTATTGGTAGCTAGATCATCCCACTCCCTATAAATAAAGGGGTCTTCTACCATTGTAATACATCCCTAACAATCTCTAAGTATCAATAAGAATACTTCTCTCTCTCTATTCTCTCTATTGCTCTTGTTCTTGCACTTTTGTTCTTGTCTTTATATTATTTCATAACACGTTATCAGCACGAGACTCTAACGTCTCAAGAACCATTCTCGAAAAATCTAAGGTATTTCCCTCTTCCTAATTTAATTTTCGATTATGTCTGACATTACGAAAAGAAAGTTCGTTGCCCTTGAAATTTCGGGCAAGAACTATATGACATGGGTGTTGGATGCTGAAATCCACTTAGATGCTATGGGTCTCGGAGACACCATTAAAGATAGAGAAAAAGCATCCACCCAAGACTGTGCGAAGGCCTTGATTTTCTTGCGCCATCACCTTGATGAAGGTTTAAAGATTGAATATCTCACCGTCAAGGATCCACTCATCTTGTGGAACGGCTTAAAGGAGAGATATGACAACCTGAAGTTGGTCACTCTGCCACAAGCACGATATGATTGGGCTCATCTGAGGCTCCAGGACTTTAAGTCCGTTTCTGAATATAATTCTGCAATGTTCAGAATTACTTCTAACTTGAAGCTATGCGGGGATAAAATCTCCGATTATGATATGCTTGAGAAAACGTTTACAACGTTTCATGCCTCAAATATGGTACTGCAACAACAGTGCAGAGAGAAAGGCTTTACAAAGTACTCTGAACTGATTTCTCTTCTACTAGTGGCTGAGCGAAATAATGACATGCTCATGCAAAATCACGAATATCTACCCACTGGGTCTACACCACTGCCTGAAGCAGATAAGGTGCACTCTCATTATGCCAAACATGAAAAGGGCCATGGTCATGGTCGTAAACGGGGTCATAGCCAGGGACGTAGACAAGGAAGAAATTCCAATGAAGTCCGTCAACCCCCAAGGAGAGATAACCGCCGAAAGCAGAAACGGGGTCAAGAAGATCCTAAGGCAAATGGTTCAGAAACTATATGTTATCGTTGCGGTGGGAAAGGGCACTAGTCAAAGACTTGCCGTATACCAAGACACTTGGTTGACCTTTATCAAGCATCTCGAAAGAGAAAAGGCCCTGAAACAAATTTTGTCTACGACGACAACTTGGACATCACCCACCTAGATGTGGCAGACTTCTTTGAGCAACCCGAGGGGAAAATAGACCACCTAATCGGCGATGGGTCCGTGATGAAAGAAGATGGAGTTATTTGATTTTGTTCTACTTATTTGTATTAGTTAGTGAATAAACTAATAGTCATTAGTATTAGCTCGTATTAGTTAGTTCATGATGTAATGTTAGCAGTAGTTCTTTAGAATATCTTCAATATGCTCAAATATCAATAATATTTTTATTTTCCAGTAGGGGTAACCGACTAGCCTGAAAAACTAGTCGATTATCTACTATTTTCGCATTAAAGCTGAAAAACAATTGATCAACAATCGATTGTCTTTGTCTAACAATCGATTGTCGTTAAGACAGTGTAATCTGGAATTTTTCAAAAATCATCCACAATTGATTGTCTTTGTCTAACAATCGATTGTCGTTAAGACAGTGTAATCTGGAATTTTTCAAAAAATCATCCACAATCGATTGTCTATGCCTAACAATTGATTGTCGTTATAACAGTGTAATCTGGAATTTTTCAAAATAGTCAACAATCGATTGTCTATGCATAACAATCGATTGTCTTAAGACAGTGTGCTCTGGATTTTTTCAAAATAGCCAACAATCGATCGTCTATGCATAACAATCGATTGTCTTAAGACAGTGCTCTGGAATTTTTCAAAATAAGCCAACAATCGATTGTCTATATTTAACAATCGATTGTCTTAAGACAGTGATCTGTAAGTTTTTCAAAATAGCAAATAATCGATTGTGTGTGTTTAACAATCGATTGTCTATGTTCAACAATCGATTGTTTGTGTTTAACAATCGATTGTTTGAAGAAAATGTTTAATCTGAAATTTTCAAACTGCAAAGTAATCAATTATGGATAACATATCTGATTTTGTTAGTCAACTGTTAGCAGCAGATTTTGAAAATATTATGTGACAAACGAATTGATCTTGTTTATTCTTATGTTCGTGTATCTCTTTTGTAAGTCAAACTATGGGATAGCAAATATGGATATCTCACAAAGCGAACTTGGATCAACGTCCAACTGTAAAAGTATTTGCCTAGTTGATTCATGTACTACACATACAATACTCAAAGAAAAGAAATATTTCTCTCAACTAAATATGTGTAAGGCAAACGTTACTACAATCTCTGGAAGTAGTAAATTGATTAAAGGCTCCGGAAGAGCAATTGTAACTCTGCCCAAAGGCACGACGTTAATCATACAGAATGCAATGTTCTCCTCCAAGTCTAAGAGAAACTTGTTGAGTTTTAAAGATGTACGCCGGAATGGCTATCATATTGAGACAATGGATGAAGATAATCTTGAATATCTCGTCATCACAAAGAATGTCTCCGGCCAAAAGAGGGTTATTGAGAAATTCCCGTCTTTATCATGTGGCCTGTATTGGACAAGAATTAGTGCAATTAAGGCACATTCAACAGTAAACCAAAGGGTTACTGATTCCAATACCTTTGTACTTTGGCATGATCGATTGGGACACCCAGGATCGGTCATGATGAGACGGATTATAGAAAGCTCATATGGGCATCCGTTAAAGAATTTCAAAATTCTTTCGAATAATGAATATCCTTGCACTTCGTGTTATCAAGGCAAGTTGATTATCAGGCAATCACCAACAAAGGTTGGGACTAAGTCACCCACGTTTCTAGAACGTATACAAGTGGGACATTTGTGGACCTATTCACCCACCTAGTGGGTCGTTTAGGTATTTCATGGTCTTGATAGACGCATCCTGTAGATGGTCTCATGTGTGCCTGTTGTCATCACGCAACCTTGCGTTTGCGAAATTAATGGCACAAATAATTCGACTACGAGCACAATTTCCAGATAATCCAATCAAGTCCATTAGACTGGATAATGCTGCTGAGTTTACATCCCAAGCATTTAATGATTATTGCATATCAATCGGGATAAAAGTTGAACATTCTGTAGCTCATGTTCACACTCAAAACGGTCTTGCAGAATCGTTAATTAAACGCCTGCAGTTGATTGCAAGGCCATTACTTATGAGAACGAGGCTGCCCACTTCGGTATGGGGTCACGCCATCTTACATGCAGCAATGCTAATTCGTCTCAGACCGACGAATTACCACAAGTATTCCCCGTTGCAATTGGTTTTGGGTCATGAATCCAATATATCCCATTTAAGAATTTTTGGATGCGCAGTATATGTGCCTATAGCACCGCCATCCCGCACGAAAATGGGTCCGCAAAGAAGGTTAGGAATATATGTTGGGTTTGAATCGCCCTCCATCATTCGCTACCTCGAAACATTGACAGGTGACGTATTTACTGCACGATTTGCAGACTGTCGATTCGATGAGACACTTTTCCCAAAATTAGGGGGAGAAGTTGGTGAAACCAAACGGGAAATTTTGTGGAAAAATGCATCATTATCTCATCTTGATCCACATACCTCTATTTGCGAAAGAGAGGTACAAAAGATTATCCATTTGCAAAGAATAGCAAATCAAATGCCTGACGCATTTACGGACTTGAAGAGGATAACGAAATCCCATATTCCCGCGGAAAATGTTCCAATCCGTATTGGTCCCTGTTGGACAATCATCTAGTGTCATATCCAATGAGTCAAATGCACGCCTGAAGCGTGGCAGACCATTAGGTTCCAAAGATCGAAATCCTAGAAAGAGGAAAAAGAATGATCAAAATGACACCACGAAAGAATCTCATGATTTAACAAATTCTGAGATTCATGAAGAATACATTGAGCCCGAGACTCTGGAAGAAACGGAACTATCCCTAAATCCAATTAATATTGAGGCAAATATTAATCGAGTGGATATTGTGGTGGATAATGCCTTTGCTTATAATGTAGCATCTAGCATTATGCAAGAATGTGAGGATCTCGAACCTCAATCTGTTGAAGAATGTCGAAAAAGACAGGATTGGCCAAAGTGGCAAGAAGCAATTCAATCAGAATTGAATTCGCTGGCAAAACGTGAAGTTTTTGGCCCTATAGTTGAAACACCTAATGGTGTTAAGCCTGTCGGATATAAATGGGTCTTTGTACGCAAAAGAAATGAGAAAAACGAGGTACAAAGATATAAGGCACGCCTTGTTGCACAAGGTTTTTCTCAAAGGCCTGGGGTCGATTATGAAGAGACATATTCGCCTGTAATGGATGCGATAACCTTTCGTTATCTCATAAGTTTTGCTGTCCATGAAAAGCTTGACATGCACTTAATGGATGTGGTTACTGCCTATCTTTATGGCTCACTTGATAATGAGATATACATGAAAATTCCCGATTGACTCAAGATGCCAAACGCGCATAATTCAAAATCTCGGGAAATGTTCTCAATTAAATTGCAAAGATCCTTGTATGGTCTAAAGCAATCTGGACGAATGTGGTATAATCGTCTTAGTGAGTACTTGTTAAAAGAAGGCTATATAAATGACGCCATTTGCCCGTGTGTTTTTATAAAGAAAACAACATCGGAATTTGTTGTACTTGCCGTATATGTCGATGACATAAACCTTATTGGAACCCCTATAGAACTCCAAAATGCAATTGATTATCTAAAGGATGAATTCGAGATGAAAGATCTCGGAAAGACTAAACTATGTCTTGGTTTGCAAATTGAATATTTGGCAAACAGAATTTTTGTTCATCAATCTACCTATACAGAAAAGGTACTGAAACGGTTTTACATGGATGAAGCGCATCCTTTAAGTACACCGATGGTTGTTAGATCACTTGATGTGAACAAAGATCCATTCCGACCACAAGAAAGGAATGAAGAGCTACTTGGTCCTGAAGTACCATATCTTAGCGCAATTGGCGCACTAATGTATCTTGAAATACTACAAGGCCTGACATATCCTTTTCAGTTAATGTCTTATCAAGATTTAGCTCGGCTCCTACGAGGAGACATTGGAATGGGATCAAACACATATTGTGGTACCTAAAGGGAACTACCGATATGGGCTTATTTTATGGCAAGAATTGCAGCCCGGATCTTGTTGGTTATGCTGATGCTGGATATTTGTCCGACCCACACAAGGCTCGATCTCAAACGGGTTATGTGTTTACCTGTGGAGAAACCGCCATATCTTGGCGATCGACTAAGCAATCAATTGTGGCTACTTCATCTAATCATGCCGAGATAATTGCTATTCATGAAGCAAGTCGGGAGTGTGTGTGGTTGAGGTCTGTAATACATCATATCCAAGACAAATGTGGTTTGAAGTGTGATAAACTACCCACAACTTTGTATGAAGACAATGCAGCATGTATAGCTCAATTGAAGGGAGGATTCATAAAAGGAGATAGAACGAAGCATATTTCACCAAAGTTATTTTTCACACATGATCTTCAAAAGAATGGTGATATCAATGTTCAACATATTCATTCAAGCGACAATATGGCTGATTTGTTCACAAAATCTCTACCAAAGTCAACCTTCAAGAAGCTAGTTCACAAGATCGGGATGCGAAGACTTAAGGACATAAATTGATGTTCTTATCAGGGGGAGTTAATGCGCGTTGCACTCTTTTTCCCTTACAAGGTTTTGTCCCACCGGGTTTTTCCTTGCGGGGTTTTTAATGAGGCAACCAATAGGCGCATATTCAAACATGTGTACTCTTTTTCCTTACTTTAATTTTTCCCATTGGGTTTTGTTTTAAGGTTTTAACGAGGCACATCATTGAATAGACATTCAAGGGGAGTGTTATAAATACACTTCTATTTAAGGTGAATGTCTTTAATTAGAGAGATTCTAGAGTCCTATTATTGGTAGCTAGATCATCCCACTCCCTATAAATAAAGGGGTCTTCTACCATTGTAATACATCCCTAACAATCTCTAAGTATCAATAAGAATACTTCTCTCTCTCTATTCTCTCTATTGCTCTTGTTCTTGCATTTTTGTTCTTGTCTTTATATTATTTCATAACAATTTATAAAATATCTGGCCCAATTTGAAATATCTTTTGAAAATATCTTTTTCTTTTATTTGTAACAGTTAAGCTTATGAATGCAATATCAAGTAGTGCAAGTCCGCACTCAAATAAGCCATTCGGGCACAACACTTTATTAACAAAAAACATTAGGGTATCTGGTACTCAGTGCAAGAAATAGCGTGGATGCCAATGATATGAGAGTGATAAATGCTATGCCACGTAGTACAAATAGGAGCCAATGCGTGAATGCAAAGCAATGCACATGACCGTTGCGGCGTACAGCTCGATCCATTTGGGTAACTGCACTCACTATAGGGGTTAAGACTCAGGAGGCGCTCCTACAGCCAAAGAGCAATATCAATATCACACCACTGTGGCGCACATCATGATCCATCCTCAGGCCATAAATGTACACATAACAGTGCTGCAGTTTGAAACCTGTTCCATGTTCAGTCCAAAAATGCACATAAGCCCCTTAGCAAGAGTAAAATAGTAGTTCTCATCTCAAAACGTCAGTAAAATATCATTTATGTTTTCAAACCCTAGAAAGATGGCTGCGTTTACAAATTAATATTTAAAATCTTGGACCGAGATCAAATAATATGCACAATAATGAAAAAGTAGTAATATCAATCCCTGAAGGATCAGAATAATCAGCACGAGGCCCAAATCATGAGAGCGTCAAGTAATTTCAGTCAATGACACAGTAAAATCAACAATTGGATTGACAAAGTCACAGTCCCTAACGGTGCTCTACCCAATGCTCATACCTGGCGTGCAAGTCACTCCAATACAGCACTAGGAGGTGCAAATCCGGGGTTTCGAACCCTGAGAATATCATTTAGAAGTATTACTCACCTCGAACCAGCAAAATCTCAAGCCTGCAACGCCTTTGCCCCTCAAATAGGCCTTCACGCGCCTCGAATCTAACCAAAAGCAGAGGGAATGCATCATAGCATGCCTTGGGAACAATACCCAAACGAAAATATTCAAAAATATAGCATCAATTTCGAAACTAGCAAAACTAAAGCCCTGGACTATCTTTTAAAAAATTACAAAACTCACATTACCATATTCCTCGTCTCGCCATGAGTCTATACATATAAAGAACTCCTAAATCCAAGCTCAAATGACCTATGAAATTCCAATTCGAAATATCAACATTTAAGCCCTAGATTTACCCCTTTTAAATGAATTTTCAACCAATAACATGTTAATTCTACTATAAACTTGAATAATTAGGCCGAGAAAATTACCTCCAATCTTTCTCTGTCAAAACCCTCAAAAATTCTCGCCCAAAGATCTCCAAGTCGCTCAACAATTGAAGAAAAATGACATTAGCTCGTGGGTGAAATAATGATATAAATCCTTCTGTGCACAGTCCTTTTCGTTCCTGCGGTCCTGCTACAGCTTATGCGGGAACGCTTTGTGGCCAAATGACCGCTAATGTTGTTTTCATTAATGTTCCCAATTACCGCTTTTACGTCCAATAAATTCGCTTCTACGGTCACCCATTATCGCTTCTGCGCTAGAACGTCCCGTCCTGCGGACTCGCTTTTGCCGATGATGTTCCACTTTTGCAGAAACTCCTCACTAGGCCAAGAGATGCTTCTACTCTCCTTCACCCGCTTTTGCGGTCCATTTCAAGATGACAGAAAGGAAAACCTATAGCACAATCTAAAAACTCTCCTTTTAACACTCGATCTTATCGCGCAGCCTCCTGGGACCTCAACCAAAAGAACAGACATGATCTAACCTTATTCACACTTGCTTGAATCATCAAAATGCTAACGTTAACATTAAAATCTTCAATTATGATCAAATCAAAGCCTAAATTTCATAAAAACTTCCAAATTGCATATTTTGTCAAAAACCTGACCTAAATACCTCTGAATGACCTGAATCTTTGCCCACATGTCCAAAATGACTAATCGGAGCTACTGCAACTATCGTAATTCCATTCCGACCCTCGGATCAAAATCTCACCTATCAACAAGAATTCGCCAACATTCAAACTTAGCAAATTCAAGCCTAATTCTACACCGAACCTCCAAATTCAGCTCTGATTGCACTCCTAAGTCACAAATCATCCCTCCAAGCTAGCAAAATCACTGTAAATCACATCTGAGTTGTATAACTCATTAGCCAATGTACGGTTGACGTATCTAATTTAAACCTTCCATAAAGAGACTAAGTGTCTCGTTTCCTATCGAATTCAGTCCAAACCAGCTCTATCACACCACATAATGATAATAACATATGAAGAAGCTTAACATGTGGGAAACAGAGTAGTAACACCTGAGACGACAGGTCGGGTCGTCACATCCTCCCCAACTTAAAGAAACGCTCGTCCTCGAGCGTACCTAGAGTTGTCCTAGAAGCCATCCAATAGCTAAATGACCTTTCCAAGCATATACTCGAGGTGATCCCACGTAACCCAATCTCACATCGTTTCGATAACACAACATAGCTGAATTCTAACAATCCATATAGACCATATACTGTAGAACCACATTACTCTTTCCGAAATCATACACAAGATTAGAACCTCACATCAATGCTCAGAATAAGCTTGAACCAGCTGTAATAACCCATACCTGCAACCTCAGGTGCGATCACGTAATATATTACATAACCCAAACACTCGAAACGATAAGTCTCTATTCAAAGCAATAGTCCATAATACACAATTACCGATAGGAACCTCTTATTAGCTAAAGTCTTACTGCATAACTGTCATATACTTGCAACAAATAATGAAACACGCAATAAATTGTGACAAATTCTTGAACCAATCATTTATGAAGTCACTCCCCTTTTGGCTACTACAACAAAAGATTTCCGAGTCGAACCTCGATATTAACATACTAACAAGCTGAAACCAAATCCGTTCATATCCATTTATGATCCCCAATGATCACATAGGGTCTAGCACACCACTATGGTGATATGACACCATATCACCGGCCTAATCAACAACTTCCATTATACATGCTCCAATAAGATACGATCTGAACATGCACAAATAATGAAAAAGACTCAAAAGAAAGAGTTGTTCCTTAAGCTCATCAACACTATTACAACACAAGGCTGGGACCCCATCCCACATCATAGAAATGTAATACATGAATCTACCCGAAGGGTCTAATCTCCATGTAGCTTCGCTACTATGCGCGATCTTATCCAAACACGGTTACACACAAAGCACCTCAATCCACCATGCTTATAATAGGCAGCCACACATAGATTAGTGTCAGAAACCAAGCAATCCATAACACCAACGGTGAAGCAAGTAATATACACCATTCAATCCTGAAAGGAAACAACCGATGCGCTATTTGCTAAGCAACTCCCAATACGGTCTTTCCTCAGAAACCAGGATGGAATCTATTCTCAACGTCACACTGTTGTGCGTGTGCAACCCGATCCAGATAACATACCCGTGGCGGTTTTCCACCCGATCCACACAAAAATCTCACATGGGGAGATGCACATCAGGCCAATTTTGCTTATTATAACAAAATTCCGAGCATCGGTCGTAAGCATACTGAGTGCATAACAATATCTACAAATAGCATTGTAAGCTACAAAACTCAACTTCCACCATGAATCTCGATAGCACCGCACTATACGTGCCCAAAGTCCGACAATCATATCGCCTCACAGCACCGAAACAACTACATATGGATCTCTCCAGATCACTAACAAGCTCAATAACAATAGGTCCAACCTATCCCTCAACAATACATATCAGGCCAACCAAGCTATCTCAATCTAAAGACATAGCCAATCAGCTTACCAACAAACACATTACCAAGTAGCCG
This sequence comes from Nicotiana benthamiana, assembly GCA_034376525.1. Classification (NCBI taxonomy): domain Eukaryota; kingdom Viridiplantae; phylum Streptophyta; class Magnoliopsida; order Solanales; family Solanaceae; genus Nicotiana; species Nicotiana benthamiana. Next base: position 112,125,582 of record CM067323.1, on the reverse strand, counting down.
GAAGATGCTTCTTCAACTACTGTAACTCATGCCAGAACCGTACGATACGATGCCCAACACCCAATAAATACCAAAATCCAAAATCTCGCCTGGTGATATGCCCGGCCACATGGAATGCATCCAAAAAGTCCCTTAATACCGCAACCACATGAATGGTAGAAACCTCTACTCTGACATACGCCTCAAAGGCGCAATTACGGAAAGCAATCCTTCCCAGCCGTCTGCTGGTCTTTGGAACACAATCGTATAGCTAGAACATTGCTCGATTCACCTCGCCACGCAAACTGTGGCATTTTCCGATCTAACCCATAGCACAATCGTCTTGAATAACCCAACACTGGGCCAATCAGTCTACATCCCAATATCATATCTAGAATCTAATATACCAAGCAAAGAAAGATGCACTCGGGTGTCAAAACCCCCAATAGCCGCAAACATTGCCAATACACATTTCCACAACCACTATATAACCTTAACATGAGAACTCCGGTCTGTAGCTCCACATAGCAAACAAATTACTGTACATTATCCCAAATTCTGAAGGATAAATACATATTACACCTCAAGTACCCAATCATTATACAAAAGGTATTCAGAAATTCCACCTGTGCCATCAAACAAATTAAGACACCAACGGTCGATATATCAAGAAAATGTCGCAACACTACCGAAGTGCCATCAAATTAATCATATTGCCCTTTTTCTGAAACACATGTCGTCGTCAAATCACTATGATTAGCAACACCATTTTGTTGGTCATATGAGGATCATTCACGCTAATCATCTGAATGTCGATTCTTAAATCACCTGCAGCTGCCCGCGCTGCTTAAGAATTTAATGACTTTCCATTCGGAACTTAACCGAGTCTTACACACACAAATATCTATCCTCCACAACATATCGCATCTACCATACCATACTTGGATAATGAGCACTTTCGTCTCCTTTCCGCACCGCAAACATAGATGCACTCAACAAGTCAATAACTTTCATTGAATTCATTTAGAAGAGAAATAATTACACACTCCATGCTTCACATACCTACCGAAATATACTCATATTCAAAAAACGATAAAACCCAACAAGAACATCTATGCCGACTCTATTTGTACAAGCTAAACTGTCAGGACTGGATCCTTCTATCTAACCCAAGCTGAGCAAGCCGTCAAAACGCAAGACCATTGTTGCAAGGTGCCTGAAAAAGCTCACTACCTCGAACATACACAAGGAGAAATCATACCCTTACCATACCGATTCGGTGTATTATTAAGCTATTCCGTCTATCAAATTTCTCTCTTTATTCATCATCCACTTGATATTTCTCCCTCGTTCTAGCATCACAATGCCTCAATCCGGGCTCACCACAGGAGCTTCAAACATAAGATCACACTATCTAAGACCCATAAGCCACCGAATACTCCCTCAAACGTTCCCAGAAATACCACGTTCTAGATTACCTTAGTTTGAAGAACTTCGTGCGAGATTCGAATTCGTTACCATTACCTTCCAGATATAAATACATAGATTCCCATAATAGACATAAGAATACCACAAGCCTTGACATCTCCTGATGAAAACACGGTCTCTGACTACCTACACAACCTGGAGACACTCGATTGTTACATGGCAAATCTTGTACACGGTATCACCATTCTCAAGAGTCATTCACTCCTATTCAACTGCAAATTACCCGACTTAATGAAGAAAACAACTCATGCCTTATTACACTCTGACACCGCATGATATGATCTCACTCCAATACAAACAAACCTCTTCCTTCTCTATACATTGAGCATTATTTATCATTATCAACTCATGACATCCTACTATTTCCACACATCTACAAAGCACCATATAAACTTTGTCCGACTTGTGCCATCCTCAGCTCAATTTTCGGGACCAGAACTATAAGCCAACATGCCTCGAACGGAATCACATATCCCATATCCGTGCATTCAGCTACTCAACAACAACCTCCCCAACTTTGCTCGAAGCCATATATCAGGACAAACTCAACAATTCATAATAACTTTACTCTAATGATACCACAATGCCATTGTGATATTAAACTCAAATCATTTACTAGGTTATGGAAACACAAATCATCTTAGAACTGTAATCCTCTACAATCTCGCATTTTATCCCACATCAGTTGTGTCCACACTCTTTAGTGCCCCCAAGTTCATCAAATTCAACAAGTACTCTTCAACTATACAGGAGATCTTCTATCAATATACATAAGAATCATACTACTTAAGAACAACCTGCAGGAGGTAACCCACTTGCTTTGCCTCAATTTAGTACTTCGGCATACCTTCCATCATCATATATGCTACACAGACAATTTAGTCTTCTTGAGTCGGAACTCATACCGCAATATGTTATTTACATCACTCCCAACTAGGAGATCTAAAAAGATTCTTCACGCACCCATAACTCAGGGCGACACATCCAATCACAATGGAAGTCAAACACTTATCGGTTGATCTATCACCCAGCAGACATTCTAAGACACTTCTAAGTCCTCACATAACACCAACATACTAATCGCGTAGCTATCCAGTGCCATTCCCACCATTAGGGACTATACGAAATATATAAGTTCATAATACCAGCTCGCAAAATTAGCACCTCGGTGCTCAAGCCATAGGCGAAGATTCGGCCTCAAGTCCTCCAGACCAGCCAACATCAACTCGTAGAAATCACATCTCGCCCCTCGATCGGGGAATCACAAGACAACAAGGCATATATAATACTGAGCGTTCATGCGCACATACAGACGTGAGGAAGGAATTTCAAGAGTTATATTTCAAGCTTCATCAAGTACTCATGATAAGAATTCCAAGAAAGTGAATTTTTTCCTAAAGGTGTTGCAGACTCTCCAGGATAAATACAGACGTCTCAGTACCAATCAACGAGACTCTACTAACCTACTCATTACTTGTGAGACCTAGTAACCTAGGATCTGGTACCAAATTGTCACGACCAAATTCCCAAATCCGATCGTGATGGCGTCTCTCGTGAAGACAAGGCCAGCTGACCAACCTGAATCGTCTTTCTAATAATTAATAAAAATAAATTAATAGAAAATACAACTTAATAGCATTAAAAACTATCAACTACAACCCAACTCAACCCGACAGGGGTGTCACAAGTCACGAGCATCTAAAGAAAACTAAACGCCACTATAGGGCCAAAATAATATACATCATATGATTTAGAAGCAAAAGATGATGTCCGGTGCCGCGAGCGTTGGCGGCCACCTTTCTTAGATACAATATTTTACCTTCAGTTCGCTAATAACACGCTACCGGGTGAACAGTACCTGCAACTGCCTGCCGGATGCATGAGTAAAGTGAGTACTTCCAACTCAGTGGTAATTAGAGTAAATAATGAGTGAGCAGTAAGAAATCACGTAAGAACATTTCATCATGTTATATAAGGCAGTACCACCCTTTTAGAAAAGAGTAATTCCATGAAAATCCTATATCAAATATCTGGATTAGTTTAAAATCTCTTTTGGAATTACCATTTTCTTTCATTTTTAACGGTTAATCGTATGAATGTGATATCAATTAGTGCAAGTCCGCACACAAATCAGCTACTCGGGCACATCATTGTATTAACAAATAACACTAGGATATTTGGAACTTAGTGTAAGAAATATCACGAATGCCAATGATATGAGAGTACTAAATGTTATGCCACGTAGTACAAATAGGAATCAATGCGTGAATGCAATGCAATGCACATGACCGCTACGGTGTACTACCTGATCCATTTGGGTACCCGTACTCACTATGGGGGTTCAGACTCCGGAGGGGCTCCTGTGGCCCAAGCGCAATATCAATATCAACCCGCTGCAGCGTGCAACCCGATCCATCCTCAGTCCAGAAATTCATACATAATACTGCTGCGGTGGGCAGCCTATTCCATGCTCAGTCAAAAACTGCACATAAGCCCCTTGGCAATAGTAAAATAGCAGTTCTCGGCTAAAAAGAGTAAAATATCATTTAAGTTTTCAAATCTTAGAAATATGGCTGAGTTTTCGAAACAGTATCTAAAACCTTGGACCGAGATCACATAATACGCACAGTAATGCAAAAACAGTAATATAAATCACTGAAGGATCCAAATAATCGGCATGAGGACCAAATCATGGCAATCAACCCAAATCATGACAACATCAAATAGTTTCAGTCAATGACGCAGTAAAATCAACAACCGCAATGGACAAAGTCACAATCCCCAGTGGCGTTTTACCCCACGCTCATACCTGGCGTGCAAGTCACCAAAATATCGCACTATGAGGTGGAAATCCGGGGTTTCAAACCCTCAGAATATCATTTATAAGTATTACTCACCTCGAACCAGTGAAATCTCAAGCCCGCAACGCCTTGCCCCGCAAATCGACCTCCATCCGCGTCAACCAAAAGCAGAGCCAATGCATCACACCATGGCTAGTGAAAAATACGCAATCGAAAATAGTCAATATATAGCATCAATCTCAAAACTAGCAAAACCCGAGCCTCGGACCAGCTTCTCAAAAATAACAAAACTCACATTACCGAATTCAACATCTTGCCATGAGTTTGTACATATCAAGAACTCCAAAATCCGAGCTCAAATGACCTATTAAATTAAAATTTACCAATTTCCATGTTATTTCTACCATAAACTTGAATAATTAGGCCGAGGATCTTACCTATGATCATTCTCAGTCAAAACCCTAGAAAATTCTCGCCCAAAGCTCTCCAAGTCGTTCAACAATGGAGGAAAAATGACATAAGCCCGCGGATGAAATAATGATATAACCCCTTCTGTGCACAGTCCTTTTTGCCCCTGCGGTCCCGCTATCGCTTACGCCGGACCGCTTCTACGGCCAGATGATTGCTTAAGCAGTTTTCATTAAGGTTCCTAATTACCTCTTTTGCGTCCAATAAATCCGCTTATGCGGTCACCAATTATCGCTTCTGCACTAGAACGTCCACTCCTACGGACTTTCTTTTGCAGACGATGTTTCCAAGAGCCGCTTCTGCGGTCCAATTTCACAGAAGAGAAAATTCCAGATGACAGAAATGCAAACCTGAAGCACACTCTAAAAACTATCGTTATAACACTCGATCTTACCCCGAGGCCGTCCGGGACCTCAACCAAAGGCACACACATGATATAATACTTTATTCACGCTTGCTCGAATCATCAAAAGGCTAATGTCAACATCAAAATCATCAATTATGACCAAATCAAAGACTAATTTTTATAAAAACATCTGAATTGCATATTCGGTCAAAAGTCCCACCTAAATACCTTCGAATGACCTGAAATTTCACCCGCATATCCAATATCACCTTACAGAGCTACTACGACTCTAAGAATTCCATTCCCACCCTCAGATCAAAATCTCACCTATCAACCAGAATTCGCCAGAATTCAAACTTATACAATTCAAGCCTAATTCTACACTGGACCTCCAAATTCAATTCGGATTGCACTCCTAAGTTAAACTCATCCCCGAAGCTAACCAAATCACTATATATCACATACGACTCCTATGAATCATTAGTCAATGTCTGATTGAATTTTCCAATTTAAACCTTCCTTAAGCAGACCAAGTGTCATTTCTTATCAAAACCTGTCCAAACCAGCTCTACAACACCACATACTGATAATAACATATGAAGACGCTTAGCATGGGGGAAACAGAGAAGTAATACTTGAGACAACGTGTCGGGTCATCACAACGAAAAAATTTTGATGTTATGCATATTGAAAAATATATATGTGATAATATTATGGGAACAATCATGCATTTAAAAGGAAAGACCAAGGATACAATTAATACTATATTAGACTTGCAATGTATGAATATTATGCACCCCATCCAAATAGGGGAAAAAGTTGAAGTTCCAACAGCATGCTACACATTGCCTCCTAAAAGTAAGCACAAATTATGTCAGTTCCTAAAAAATTTAAAGGTTCCTGGTGGATTTTCATATAATATTTCTCACTGTGTGAACCCTAAACATCACAAGATCTGGGTTAAAAAGTCATGATTTACATGTTATTCTGCAACATATACTTCCCCTTGCACTTCGTGGTATGTTATCCAAAGAAGCGTGTGAACCGCTTATTGAATTATCTTTATTCTTTCATGTGATTGGATCAAACGAGTTAAGGATTGATGACTTGAAACAAACTGAAGTGCAAATTCCCATGATGCTTTGCAAGTTAGAAAAGAATCTTCCCTCCTTATTTTTCGATGTCATGGTGCACTTTACTATTCATTTAGCTAGTGAAGCGGATATTGGTGGACCTATTCATCATCGGTGGATGTATCCAGTGGAACGCTGGTTATTATTTTTTTTTGAATCTTTGATTGGTAATAGAGCATGTCCAGAAGGCTCTGTTGCAGAGGGATATATTGCAAATGAATGTATGACCCTATGTTCACGGTATCTTCATACGGTCGACACAAAATTCAATCGACCTGAACAAATTATGACGGGGTTTAAAAAAATATAATTGAGGTTTATCTATGTTCTATCAACATAGAAGTACCCTGGGAGCTAAAGAACAATGTGATCTTGAAGCAAATGAAGTTGAACTAGAACATATATACATACTGAAGAATTGCGATAAAGTCATACCATATCTCGAGTATGGAGAGTTCTTTCATATCGTCTCCTTTTTCTTATTTGTTTTAGGGTAATGTTTTTATATGAAAATCATGGTTCACTTCAAATTTGTAGTGAGTTTGCACAAACACACGTGGATACTGTGCAACACTTGTCTGATGAAGAATGGAACCGGCAATTTATTGAATGGTTTAAAGTTCGGGTGTGTAATACATAAAAATCAAATTTTAATTTTTAATGTTGTATTACTAATTCTAAATTATTCAATTTAATCTTATTGATATGTTGCACAATTGAATAAAGGAGATGATAGTCAGATCATGGAATATCTGCTCTCACTTTCACATGGTCCTACCCAATATACGAATCATTTTAATGGTTATATTGTTAATGGATAAATATTTCATGGAGAAGACTATGATAAAAATTTAAGGACTCAAAATCGTTGTTGTAGTTGGCAAGAATGATAAAGATAGCGAGAATGTTGATTACTATGGAATTTTAACAGATGTGATTGAATTGCAATTTCTCATGGGTATAAGAGTGATTTTATTTCGATGTAATTGGTTTGATGTGTATGATAAAATAAAGGGAGTTAAAAAAGATGAGTATGACTTCGTGAGTGTTAATCCAGAGAGATATTTGAAAACAAATGAGTCTTTTATTTTAGCGGAACAAGCATCCCAAGTACTTTTTGCTCTTGATAACTCCAACAAAGGTTGGCATATAGTGAGGAAGACTCAACCTCGTGATTTCTATGAGATAGTAAAACAAATATATGATGATATTTTAAACGTAGGAAATCCTTCACAAAAGAAATAAAAAAGAACTGATAAGGTAAAGTAACTATTTATGAATTAGTATTTTCATTTTCACATATATTGATGGCATGATTTCTTTCAATACTATACGTTGTCTAACTATTTTTTTACTTTTGGCTCTTTGCAGGTTCAATATGAAACCATCAAATATTGAAAATGAGGCGGAATCAACTAGAGTATAGCCAAATATGTGTTCGTCCCACCGGGTGCTATGAGAAAGGGACAAGGACAACGACGAGGGGGAAGATCTTTGGTTGAGAAAACGAATATGCCAATTATGAATTTATTTCCTCCATCTAGTGATCTTGTTAAGCAATACATCAAAACAATTAAAACAAGTAAGATATTTTAAATCTACTATTTTTAATGTATATAGGTAAATTTTAATATTTAAATATTAGTAATATGATTTTGTTTCGCCAGGTGATATTGGGAAGGAACGAGGACAAGGGATTAAAAGCTCTACCATGTCTGCTAGTCAAGGAACGAGAAGGATACATAAAAACTCTATCGTTCTCGAGAAAAATTATATGCTAATTGATATTCCATTGCCTCAATCTACTGATCAAGTTAAGCAAATTTGAAAGTGTTGACATTAATGATCATCGTGAACATATATCCGGATGGATGAAATAGTTATGGAACAAATGGAGAGGGCACTTTCAAGCAAAATATGTGAAGGATATGTGAAGAAAAACAACTTCCCAAATTCTGGAAATTGTTTTCTTAGAGTAGTGAATTATGCTTCACTAGCCCAAGACTCACAACCACAATTGAAGAAGAACGAAGAAGAAAATATAGCTCCAAAAATACTAGAACTAAGAAAGTGGAAGACTTACTTGAATAACTTGGAGAATACTTTATTAACTCAAGAAGACTTGGATTATCTTTTTTTGGATGATACAAATGTGGAGGAAAAGGTGGGTATATATAGGCTTTCCACCTCCTCAATGGACGGTCATGATCTATTTAATCCTACGGTGGAGATTCATCTTCTAGAATACTCCACACTTTTCTTACAAAATATCTAGATATTTTTATCACCTACACTAATCTAGAAATATCTCTCCTAACTTCTATAATATTCTACACTATTCTATAATTTTCCAAAAGTTACACTTTAATTTTAACACTCCCCCTTAAAGTGAACTTTTGGAGACAAGTCCAAGCTCGCCACGGAGATCCTCGAATGGTCCTTTGGAAAGAGACTTTGTAAAGATGTCTGCAACGTTATCATTACTCCGAACCTCCAATGCTTCAATGTTACCATCTAGAACCTTCTCTCGGATGAAATGATGTGCAATCTCAATATGTTTTGTTCTTGCGTGACACACCGGATTAGTAGCCAACTTTATAGCGCTTTGATTGTCACCAAGAAGTTTTGTAGGCTTATGAATTGGTGAGAATACATCCCCAACAAGCCGACGAACCCACGTGCATTCCTGAGCAGCAAGAGTAGAAGCCTTGTATTCCGCTTCAGTAGTAGAGAGCGAGACCGAGTCTTGCTTTTTACTGCACCAAGAAACACATGCTGAACCACAGGAGAATACATAACCGGAAGTTGATCTTCTATCATCTAAGTCACCTCCTAGATCAGCATCAGTGAACCCAAGTAGTGAAAAATCAGCTCCTTTCTTGTAAAGAAGTCCCATGTCATATGTTGAGTTCACGTATTTCAATATGCGCTTCGCCGCTTCAAAGTGAGGTTTCCGTGGCTCTTGCATATAGCGACTAACAAGTCCAACAGAAAATGAAATGTCTGGCCTTGTAATAGTCAAGTAGATCAAGCTACCAACAAGAGCCCGATAAGGACGTGGATCTAGTAAAAGCTTTCCTTCATCACGCCTAATTTTTATGTTAGGCTCAAGAGGAGTAGAGCAATGCTTACTTGTGTTTATTCCAAACCTGTCCACAAGCTTCCTCGCATAGCTTTCTTGTGAAAGAAATATTCCATGTTTCACATATTTCACTTCCAAACCAAGAAAGTGACTAAGCTCTCCCAAATCTTTCATTTCAAATCTGATCGAGAGTTCAGCTCGCAGTTTTGCAACCTCCTGTTCGTTATTACCTGTAATAATCATATCATCCACATATAGTAGCACAATCATGTGGAGCGTACCTTGCTTCTTCACGAACAGGCTAGAATCTGAGTCTGATGCAAGATAGCCACAAAATTGCAAGTATTCAGCAATCTTTCCGTACCATGCTCTGGGAGCTTGCTTGAGTCCATAAAGCGCTTTCTTCAGCTTGAATACATAGTCTGGATGAGTAGGAGAAATGTAGCCCAAAGGTTGTTCCATGTAGATATCCTTATCAATCTCGCCATACAGGAAAGCATTCTTCACGTCAAGCTGACATAGCTTCCACCCAAGTGATGCCGCCAAGGAGATCACAACTCGAACTGATGTCATCTTCGCCACTGGGCTAAAAGTCTCCTCATAGTCTTCTCCATAAACTTGAGAGAATCCTCGTGCAACCAGCCTTGCTTTATATCTATCAATGCTCCCATCTGCCTTCTTCTTTAGTTTATACACCCACTTGCAAGATACCGGCTTTACATCCTTGGGCTTTGGCACAAGATCCCAAGTTTCATTTTTCACAAGTGCGTGCATCTCCTCATTCATAGCTTCTTCCCATTCCTTAACACCTTTTGCTTCATTATAGGAAGAAGGCTCATTTTCATAAATAGGACTGGCACTGAAGCAATGATAGATGCTTACCATGTTTCCATCTCGGTAGCGAATAGGTTTGATGACTTTCCTTCCATATCGAGTTGTTCTTTGACCATTTGTCTCCTCCAGGTTGATATTTTCCCTTTGTTCATCCACGCGAGAAGTAACCTTGCTCCCCCTATCACCAGAATCTCTTGCTTCAGAAGATGACGTACTATTATACGTCATTGGTGATGATGGCGATGATGAAATATTAGAGCAAGGAGCTGAAGAAGTCACCGGAAAACTTACGGGCATCTCTTCATGTTCTATAGCTGGTGAAGGAGCATCTCCAAGAACACCACCGGGACTGTAGTAGGAAGAGATTTCATCAAATACTACATCCTGAGATACTTTACACTTGCCTGTCTCGGGATCCATGCATTTCCAACCTTTCTTCCTTTCATCATAACCGATGAAGATGCACTTCCTTTCCTTAGCATCTAGTTTAGTTCTTTGTGAATCTGGAATGTGGACGTAGCAGATCGATCCAAAGACCTTAAAGTCTTTCACATTTGGCTTCTCGTTGTAGAGCATTTCGTACGGGGACTTCATATTAATCGGACTGAGTGGTACCCGATTAATCACATATGCCGCACAAGCCATACCTTCAGCCCAAAGAACGTTGGGCAAATGTTTAGCATATAACCAGTTCTTACATGTCTCAGTAATATGTCGAATCTTCCTCTCTGCATTGCCATTTTGCTGAGAAGTGTCTGCACATGTGAGCTGCCTTCGTATTCCCTGCCTCGAGCAGAATTGATTAAACTCCCGGGAAGTATATTTTCCCCCATTATCAGTCCTCAGCCGTTTTATCTTCCTCTGAAACTCACCTTCGACCTTCTCCTTGAACTCCAAAAATCTGGAAAATACTTCAGATTTTTGCACCACGAAATATACCCAAGTATATCGTGTGTAATCATCAACAAATACCACCATATAGCGATAACCAGAGAAGGTAGGTGTACGTGTAGGACCCATCACATCACTGTGAATGAGTTCTAGTGGTGCCTCATATCTTGTTTGGGATCTATCAAATGGAAGACGATGCGCCTTACCATATTGACACCCTTCGCATAATTTTCCACTACCAAAAGTAGTAATATGAGGCAAACCATCAACCAAATTTTTGTTTACCATGACTTTTAGCTTATCCATATTAAGGTGTCCCAGTCTAGCATGCCAAAGTGATGCATTATCATTCGTGCTCATCTTGTCAACATAAGATGTAGATGCTGACAAAACAAATAAATCTTTAACTCGCTTACCGGTGTGGACGACATCTCCTTCCACCTTAGTGATATTTCGGAAGAACTTCACTCCATTTGGCCCGAACAGAACATAGTGCCCAGCATCCACAGCGTTAGCCACCGAGAAAAGATTCTTCCTCATTCCAGGTACATGATACACACTCTTCATAGTGATAGAATCTTCGCCATTGTTGAGAATTATTGTACCCTCCTTTTCTACCGGATAAACGGTATTATGCGCGGTGAGAATAGCTTCGTTACCTTCATGTTTCTGAAGAGTTGTGAACTTTGAGTCATCTCCGGTAAGGTGATGACCGCAACCAGAATCCACGATCCAGTCATCCTTGAAGTTGATGCTAGTGTAAGCATTTACCGAGGTAGTTTCCGTTGAGAAGCAACCACCCCAATTCTCTTCGGTTTGTTCTGCTTTATCAGCAACATTTCCTCCCTTTAGCTTCACCTTACAATTCTTCTTGATGTGTCCAGGCAAGTTACACCGATAGCATCGAATAGTGCTTCTTTTCCCGTTGGCACTCTTTGGTGGCTCTCCCCCTTCATCTTTTCTTCTCTCTCTTTCATTCTTCTTCTCTGGTCTATAGATATTCTTCTTTCCAGAGAATAAGGCGTCACCTTGAAAGGATAAGGAGACTCCAGCCATTTGTTTTGCTAGAGACTCTTGAGAAGAGAGAAGATTCTCAAACTCAACAAGGGAGGGTTGATTAGCCCACCCCTGAATAGAAGTGACAAAAGGAATATATTCTTTGTTTAATCCTCGAATAATATTCCTTTTCATTCGAGCCTCCGAAATAGGTTCCTCCGGATCAAGAGCAGAAATTTCCGAACAAATATTTTTAATTTTTAAGAAAAATTCGGAGATTGAGAGCTCACCTTGAGTAGTTCGTGCCAACTCATTCTCTAAGTATTGCAGCCGAGCAACGTTCTTCTTGTTAAGAAATGCACTTAGAGTATCCCAAATCTGAGATGCAGACTTACACTCAACAATGTGATCAAATAGATCGTGAGAGATTGATCTCTTCAACACGAATTCCGCCTTTGCGTTTGAAGTCCTCCACTTCTTTACCGCATCGGCATTAGTATCCGTGGGTGTAGGGGTAACCTTGTTGTCTCCACCAACAACCTCCCATAAATCTTCTCCAAGAAGATAAGATTCCATGCAAGACTTCCATACCTTGTAATTGGATTGATTAAGCACCTCAATTCCAAGGCCGACAACTCTTCCACTTGAATCCATTTTTGGAACGCCAACGAACTTCTTCACCAAGAGTGACTTGACAAGATTCCAAGCTAACACCCTTGTAGCTCTGATACCATGTGAAGAAAAACAACTTCCCAAATTCCGGAAATTATTTTCTTAGAGTAGTGAATTATGCTTCACTAGCCCAAGACTCACAACCACAATTGAAGAAGAACGAAGAAGAAAATATAGCTCCAAAAATACTAGAACTAAGAAAGTGGAAGACTTACTTGAATAACTTGGAGAATACTTTATTAACTCAAGAAGACTTGGATTTTCTTTTTTTGGATGATACAAATGTGGAGGAAGGGGTGGGTATATATAGGCTTTCCACCTCCTCAATGGACGGTCATGATCTATTTAATCCTACGGTGGAGATTCATCTTCTAGAATACTCCACACTTTTCTTACAAAATATCTAGATATTTTTATCACCTACACTAATCTAGAAATATCTCTCCTAACTTCTATAATATTCTACACTATTCTATAATTTTCCAAAAGTTACACTTTAATTTTAACAGGATAAGCCACTCCAACAGGCTCTTAAGAATATTCCAAATGGAGTAGACAAGAAAGAATGGGAGTGGTTAGTAAAGGAACACTTCTCTTAAAAAAGTTTAAAGGTATGCCTAGTGATTTAATAATTTATTTCGCTAAAGCATCTGCAGCCTGATTCCCCTCCCTAGCACTTCAGTTGAAAAGTTGATGTTTGAAGAGCTTATGTCTGGATCAGTACCTGCTTCTTGAACGTGTATTCTTGCGTTAGTACTGTCTATCTGAGAGCTTCTTTCAAAGGTTCCTCATACTGCAATGATAAACTTCGATCATAATTGCGGCTAACCAACATTATGCTCTCCCAAAAAATGAAACCTTAATCTGTTGTTCAATTGAGTTTTGCAAGTTTATGAACTGTTGCAAGGATCTCTTACATTACATCACCACTTAAAATCAAAAAGGAATAAGATGAAGCAGAAGAAAGACCAGTTGTAAAATATCTTTTCACCTATAGACTATAGCAGAGAAGTTACTACAGTTGAAATAACAAGGAACACTAGCTGTTGTACAACATAAAAATTTCCAAAATTTCACAGTTAACGCTATATCGTAGGTCTCAGTTCCATCATTACATTGCATTTTTTTTAAGAATCAAGTTACTTCCTCTTTCATTGAGTAGCTAGCATCCCAAGAATTCATTATAAATAGCTTAATTTGATCCAAAACTAGCACTTTTTGGACGAGTAGCTAGCCTAGTTCAAGATCAGATAAGCAACACATGCTGAAACCGGTAAAATTTCTCTTATCAGGGGCCAATTTATTACTTTTAATCTGAATATTTCACAAATATAGGTGAAAAGCAACAGGAATGCAGCAAATCGAGCTAAGTTGAAGATGCTTCATCATATTGGTAGCAAGCCTATTCGTGAGATCATTTATCAAAAGGTATTATCATAAATTTTTGCTTTCCTAAGAAAAATATGTACGAGCTATTATTTGACATGTTTGCCTTTGATAGGGCGGAGAATATGGCAACCCACCGGATTTGGCAATAATTTTTTTTAGACCCGTGAGAATGATAACAAGCTTGTTGAACCTGAAGCAATTGAAAAACATGTATGTTTGTTAAATTGAATATGTAAATTACTTGAAATTATCGTGGATTCAGATTTTAAATGTGATTTTATATATTTTGTGTGCTCAAATCGAAGAAATAGTTCAAGCTGATCCATCTCTACCTAGCATTGAGATTGAAAAAAATTGTTGTGGACCTCAAACTAGTAGCCATGTGTTTGGATTTTGGGGTGGAGTGAAGGCGAAAGACTTGAAAGGTGGAACTTCTTCAAAGGCTGAATTATTGCCCGCACTACGTTCAACTCGAGAGGAAAACAAATGTTTGAATGAGGAAAAAAAATTCTTGAACAAGCGCTTGTCTACCTAGAAGATGAGATGAAAGAAACGAGGAAAATGAGAGAGTACTACACTGCTCATCAATCACATGTCCTGTTTACGACAACATCACCTGTTTCAACTGAATGACTACTGTTTTTGTCTGCTGGCCAAGTTAGTCACTATATACCAAACTATTTAATTTTTACTCATGGTTTGCGTATAGTCAACTTCTATGTTACTGAACTGAAGTGATTCAAGTATGGTTTTTAGGATATTAATATTTGGTAAGCTTATGTATTTTAATCTTACTAATGGAACTTTAATTTCTACATGCTGCCGTAGTCTGCTGAAGTTTCTTTTATTGGCTGAGGATTTCATGTAGCTTGTGCATAGTACCCTGTTCAACCTTTTTTCTATAAATATTACCTTGATCTGATTGTTGACTCCATTTCTCGAATGTTTTTGTTCATTGGAGTATCTGGTTACACTTCATTTGCCATTGCTTCATCTTTTATTCTTCTTTTTTTCGCTTAACCTTTTGGTGGTACATTGACTAAATGGTCATACTAGTTGATCAAAATCCTATCACACCCATGTCGGATCCTCAAAAATTGCACTACTTTGTAGGATCCGACACTCACTTGGCAAAGCTTATGATGCCTGGATCAACCATAAGAGATGTCTGAAGCTTTCCAACACCTTGAAACCTCTTCCCTCTCTCTACTGGTTCTCTTTGTATTTCCTTTAGATGCATGATGATGGTCATTCTGATAATAAAGGCCGCTTACGGTATAAAAGCTTCTTAACCCAGTCTCTCTAGTAGCGCACAACTATTTGTCATTTATCGTGCCTACCTTTTGAATCAGTTTTGTTTGATCGAATTAGTCATTTCCTGATAATGAGAATCAGTCTCCTTGTCATAAAATTAACACTTTCAAGGTAATGAAAATATCCCCGTCTTACGCATCTGAAGTTGCCTCATGGCCTATATTATGTAACAGGACTAGTGGGGCTATTCTAATTTCATTTGAGCTTTTGTAGCTAAAGCTCAATTATTTGATAATAGTTCTTAATTTAAAATGTGCCTAAGACCACTATTATCTAGATTTTGAAAATTTTTTGTTCACTGTCATGATAAAAATCCGTAAATATAACTAGGAAAGTTAACTTAGATCTTCTACATAATACATGAGTTGCAAATAAGGGATGTCTTAATGCCTGTCCAAGATCATTATGCGGCGAAACTTGATAAAAAGATCCATCACTGTAATGAATACATTTTCATATATGTAGCTTCGGTTGTTAAAGAATCGATTTATTATGGATAAAGGTAGGCCTTTAGATTTCAAATGCCTAATAAACAATCTTGTTGGCTACTGCTTTAAGTAGGGAACCCTCGTCATTAGGAGGAACATCCAGATGTCCGTCAATTGATACCGCGTGAGAATTTCTCTGCTAATTCGATAAAACTCATGCTCGTGTAGGTACAAGAGAGATAAGACATCCTACTGATGTAACCATTTATCAGCTAATAATCTGATGCAACAGAGCCTTACCTTTTGAATGTCACACTTGCCATCTTCAGCCATTATGGATAGTTGTCCTCAGTATTGATGCCTCCCTTCTTCTTGATGAAGTCAAATTCCTTGTCCATCAACTCTGCATCGCATCCTTGGTTTATTCCCTCTACTGCGACCAGTCCCACCCAACATCTGCTTAGACATTCTTCAGGATAAGTGGTCATCTGCGTATGATGTGAGGACTACACTGATTTCCGTTCAGAGTTTCTATTGATAAATTTATGTAAATATGATAATATTGCATTCCCTGAATCCATTTGCTATTTCAATGTAATACTTCCTCAGTTTCATTTTGTTTGTTATAGTTTGACTTGGCATGAAGTTTAATAAAGAAATTTGAAAAACTGCCCCTCTGATTCCTATTAGCTGTCTTTTAAGGGTTTTGGGGTTATACTGGGTGGTTGTTGTTGTTGTTGTTGAACTGGAGCTAGCAAAAACAAACAAGACAGGTTGACTACTTAGATAGATTTTACCTTTTGAAAGGCAAATGTTACCAGCATTTTCTGCTGCCTGTGAAGTCATGTATGCTCCATGACTTTTGAACAATTCGCCAGCCACTGTTGCCTCGAAATTAAGATCACCTCTAGACACTAAAGCTGCAGCTCTTTGGTGCAATCAAGAAGAATACAGAAAGATGGTTGAGAAGCTACACAAGCCTAGTGCATAGCAAGCTTACTAGTGCAGGATTCAATTTTTCTTCATATAGAGCAAATTTAGTTGGAACTGTTTCATTGATATTGTTTTCCTGTTGATGTTGGGTAATCCTCTTTTTCAAATGCTGTACTCAAACAAAAAAAAAAAAATGAGATATAGAGTATCTTTTCAAATTTTTTTATAAAACAAGATGTTGTCTCTTCGTAATAGTTGGCATCTTGAATGGTAAATTTGGAATTGTCGTACTGGAATTTATCAAACCAAAGTAAGATTAACCATTCCAAAGTTTTTCTAATTAATTTTTCTTATATTATTGTAGCCTTGTTGATGTTGTTGGATAACACCTTGCGAATTTAGACTGCTTTTGGGGTAAGCGTTTTAATTATTGCTCATTTTAAATTATATATGTTATTTTACCAATAGTTGTTTTTCATTTTTTTCAATCTTTTGTACACATAGGTTTTAAAGATTGAAGCTATAAGTCAAGATGCAAGCTTAGAAGATGCACAAGCTCATTATTATTTTGCTAAAAATGATATACAAAACATGATATTATAGTCTAGCTTAGGATGATAGCTAAGTTTTTTTTGTTAAGGTGTTGAGAAAACATAGAAAGTAACACCATCATGGGATTTGACCTTGATATCTTATCTTTTTATATCTAGATTTTTCTATAGCAATTTGATATTTATTAATAAAAATTACTTTGTGTTGCATTGAGCTTTTAGGACTACTCATGGTTATTAATAGACCATGAATATTTTGCTAAATTATTAAATTATTTTAAATAGGGACGTCGTCTCTAAAAATAATCTAGGACCAGTTAAAGGTTGGTCGCGAAAATGGTTTAATGACCAGATGATTTCTCGGTCTTTAATAGATAATTTCGGACCAGTTTGTGTTAGCCGCTAAAAAGATTTAACGAAGGGAGTATATATATATTTTTCATTGTCTAGTATGGACGATAAATGTAGTCTCTAAATGTTATACGACCAGGTTTTCTGTCCGTGCCTAAACGTATTTAGGACCAGATAGAATTGGTCGCTAAAACGATTTTACGGCGGGAATAAATATTTCTCATTGCCGACTAGGGATGAGAAATGTAGTCTCTAAATATTTTTTCATCACCGACTAAACACCAGGTTTTTTACCCATCTTCATTCAACACATAACATATGCCATCTACACTCTTCCCGAGTGATCTTTAATCACGAGACTATGCTATCTCGAATCCCACGAACCATTTCAAATCTCTCAAATGCTACCCGCAAGTACAAATATCATGGAACATTCTGGGCACCTTCTCATAAGCTGCTACAAAGCTTGATTTATAACCGTACTCATAGGCTGAAAATCATTGGGCACCATAGTTTAACTTCCGAATTTACAAGGACCATTATTGAGAGTCACCTGCTCTGACTCAGTCCCGAAAATAACCCACACCATAGATCTTATAACACACAAACACTCTCTCTGCGAAACACCTAGCGAAATCACTTTATCTAAAACCTGCATCTTTACGAGGCATAAATCCTGAACCTTTTCCAAGTCCGAACATGAGCCAATAAGAATAACCATAGCATGCATCCAACAGTTCATCTGATCAAACTAATAATTATGGTCTTTTCTCAAAGCTAAAATAACCCATCAATATGCTAAAAACTACAAATCATGCAAGTATCTAATCATACAGCCTAATCATAAGCGTTGGGACTCTGCCACTTAGCTTAAAGTCATTATTTAATAGTGCTTGAGTTCACCCGAGCTCTTTATCTCTTAGGGGCACAACCTTGCGCCATAAATTATAAAAAATTCTCGGGATCGTCTTGTAAATCCCCATCTTTCATATTCTGAATAATCATCCACATTCCACGCCTCTACATGGGGTACATTCGCTATGACACCAATAGCTTATACTTCACATCATACCCGCATGCTTCAATCACAAATCCTTAAAATCCCCAATTTGATCCAAACTCTCCTAAGGCGCGTAGACTTCCTACTACCAAGCCCGTACGTAGCACCTGCCACACTCCCACTTTAGCAGAACGTATCTCTTTAATCGGTCACTCGACCTTGCTTCTCATACTTTGCCTTCTAGAAATTTAAACCCCGCCTGACACCTCTCGCATGTCTTTCCTCATACTCTACAGCTCAATTGTTTTCTTATATAAAACCTGTCTTCGTGCCAATTGAACCCACAATAGCTGCTAATCATTAAGCCTTTCCAAAGGTCATCTTTATCAATCCGTCAACATTAGAAATTCTTATTTGATATTGAACCACTGCACTATGCGACAACTGACAGTCGTATCTCTAGTAATATTTCACAAAATCCTGCATAAAAGTAACATGTAGCAGATTTTAAAATCAATGAACCTGGTACATTCCAATAGGACCAAGACACCCCATCATAGAAGAAAAGCTCCACAACGCTTGCAAGTTCCAAGTCTCATTACCTTCACTAGCCCACATCTGACCATTCTTAATTCAACTGCCTTTTCCCATGTAGGAAATAAAATACTGAATCCGTTGATTACACGCTGAGTAAACCTCCATTTAATTCATCTAATTCCTCGACACATGGGCAAACATCCTACTATCATAACAACATTGCGAAAATGATCGCCCGTAAGCATCATGGCATCCTGTGCGTAGCCTCAAGGCTCTTAGAAATCCTGTTACTGAGCTGTATTATAGAATATCTTCCCATAAAGCGATTATAATAATACAATCAACTATATCGGAAAAATCATCCCGCACCACATTTGTAGTGCCATTTCAATTTTTCAAATTCTCAATTTCTAGAAAGCGCTCGCGTCGTGTAAGATTGAGTAGGAAGGAATAAAAGGCATAAGCTTCAAAGAAATCAAACCGCACGATAAAGAAATCAAGAAGGGAAGTACTCCTAACGGTCATGTAGCCTCCCGAGGATAATGACAGACATCTCCACACTGATCCGCGAGACTCTACGAGACATGCTCAGGACTCGTGAGACCGGTGGGAACCCAGTACTCTGATACCATGTTGTTACGCCCCAAAATCCACGAAGGGTCGTGGTGGCACCGGACACCGCTATCAGGCTAGCGAACTAAAATATCTAATAAAATTCTTATTTTAATAATTTCAAAAATGCTTCATTATTATGATTAAATCAATCATCATTACGTTCTTCCCAATTAAATAAGGAAATATTAAATAACCTTTCAAAATTTCCGAATAAATCCAAATACATCCCCAGAACCTGGAGTCACAAATACATGAGGTATTTTCTAAAGGAAACCAAATAGGTACAACAACTTCCAAGAATACAATTGGAGAAAAATTAAATAAATTCTAAAAGAGACTATATTAGATGCGAAATCGCCACGAAGAAATATAACTCACCTAGTCTTTGCGTCCGTCATGCCGCTATGTCGCTAAGCCATGAGCCTCACAACAAACCTATACAGCAAATTGAACATGAAGTGTAGTATGAGTACATAAATAACGTGTACCCAATGAGTATCCGGCCTAATCCCGAAGGGGTAGACACGAGATGGTCAACTTTTACACTTACTAGCAGTCCAATGACTCTTTATCCATAATAAATATAATAAACAGTGGATTTGTTTTATAAACACGGTTCTAATCCAGATAGAGGAAAAATTAAACATATAATTCTTCATGAAAAATTTCCTCAGGTTTTGTTGTTATTATTAACAATATGATCTCGAGCCATAACGAGGCATGAAATAACCCAAATAAATTCAAGACAACATCATAAACATGCCCAAATCATGCAGAGGTCGGCGGCCCGCTCCAACAGAAATGTAAAGTGTGTTCCAAGGGTCGAGCAGCCCGTACCATAGATGCATCTATTTCACTGAGGAGATCGTCCCGTTCCAGTAATAAACATACGCAAAAAGACATTCAGTCAAATAGTCAGTGTGGAGCAAATATTCAAGTAAGGCCCATTCCTTTTTAATAATTTGAGAAAAGCATAGCTTTAGTATTTTTAGAATAGACTACACAGACAATAAAATAGTAGTAGATACACACGGACTCTCGTTACCTTGTACGTACGTTGCCCCCACAAATAGGAGCACATAATCAATTTAATTCACCTATAGGGTAATTCTCCCGCAAGAAGATTCGATAGGAGACTCACGTTACCCCGAAGATCCGCAACCGACAATCAAAATCCTTCCGAAGACTTGAACCAACGCACAAATGCTCAAAAACTACCCAATGATGATACACATCCATTAATATATGCTAGGGTACTCAATATAATCCAATTTTATAACAATTCCTAACCCCGCTTGAAAAGTTGACCAAAACCCCCTCTGGCCCACGTGCCCGAAATCCAAAATTTTTCAAAGATAAAGGTTACCCATAACCTTAAAAACTCAAATGTATAATTTTTACTAAATTCCATGCTCAATATTGTGGTTAAATTCCAATAACAATAGTTTTCTAGATATTCTTCTAACCCTCAAATTTCCCATAGTTTTCATGCCTAAATCGAGGGTATAATCTTGTATTTAACTTCGAAATGAGTAGAACAAACTTACCTTAACATAGATGACGGAAATACTCCTTGAAGCACTCCAAAACCACCCTCAAGCCAAGAGAAATATGGTGAGAAATAACCCAAAATCAGGTTTTAAAAACATTGTGCACCAGTCATTTACCGCTTCTGTGGAACTTCACCCGCTTAAGCAGTTCAACTTTTGCAGTCAACGGCCGCTTCTGCGGTCCTAGGGTTAGCCCTCCTTTTCACTTATGCGATCTCCTCTTTCGCTGATGCGATCCCGCTTCTGGGGAACGTTGACCGCATCCCGGTCCAATACCCCTTCGATCAAAACTGCTTCTGTGGTTCCTTCAGCCGCTTCTGTGGTCCCATTTCCGCAAAAGCGGGAATACCAGCAACCAAATAGATCAGCCCTCCCAAAATCCCATTTTCGATATGTTAGCCACTCAGAATCCACCCGAGGCCCCTAGGACCCCAATCAATCATACCAACCTATCTCAAAACACATTACGGACTTGCTCGAAGCTTCAAATCACATCAAACAATGCAAAAATCACGAGTCGACCTCAAATTCACGCTTTATGAAATTTGAAGTTTCCAACTTATACTTGCGTTGCCGAAATCTATCAAATCACGTCCGATTGACCTCAAATTTTACACACAAGTCATATTTAACATTACGGACCTAATCTAGCTTCCGGAATAGGATTCCGACCCCGATATCAAAAAGTCCATTCCCGGTCACACTTCTCAAAAACCTTCAAATTTCTATCTTTAGCCAATTGGTTCCAAAATGTCCTACGGACCACTGAATTCAATACCAATCGCGCTCCCAACTCCGGAATTACCATACGGAGCTACTCCCCGTCTCAGAATCCCAAACGGACATCAATAACACTGAAACACACTTAAGCCAAACTTAAGGAATTTCTTCCAAAATACTAACTTCCACAATAGGCGCCAAAACGCACTTTAAGTCAAACCTAAGGAATTCCGAGGTCATTTACTGTCACGGCCCCAGTTCACCCTCCATGAACATGTCGTGACGGCACCCTATCCCTACGACTAGGTAAGCCTAATGCGGAATATAAACCAATTTACGGAAGATAATAACAAAAATGAACCGGTGAAGTAAATCAGTGTACAAGGTGCAGCCTGACACATACAATATCAACTCTCATAGCCAAACAAGGTTCCTAAAACCCGGAATCTAACAAATCACAAGCTAAGGAATACATAAGAAGGTCTGTCTCGAGAATGTCTATACAAGGAAAAATACTGGAAGAACTATACTTATTACAGAAATCTTGAAAGGGACTCCTCGGTCTGTGAACGTAGCATATATACCCGAAAGCCTCTACCGATACACCACCCTCCAAGGCTGACAGAACTGAATGGGGGTACTTGTATCTGTACAACAAAAGTGTGCAGAAGTGTAGCATGAGCAGACCACAGCGGTGCCCAGTAAGTATCAAGACTAACCGCGATATATTAGTGACGAGAAACAGTCAAGACAACTACAGGTCAATAAACAGTATAATCATAGAAATAATGGTGGTCACACCTCCTTTTTCAATACACCGACACGTGCGTAAAAGATTTTTTCCACTTAAAGGACAATCTGAATGGCGTTTATTAATTATTCAGAGTTGCCACTTGGGAGAGAAATGGTGTCTCTAGTCACCGTTGAATCCTGAACTGAGAAAAAATATAACTCTGATACAGTCCGCGAACCAGAAATCCGAGTAAGGAATTATGTTAACCCGGGAGAAGGTGTTAGGCATTCCCGGGTTCCGTGGTTCTAGCACGGTTGCTTAAGTGTTGCATTTGATTTTATCTGATTTTACATGCTAGCTTATGTGTCTTTTATTCGTAGACCTTTTTTTATCATTGTTTATTTTAAACTTTTTGTTACGTCGTGAAAACGCGTTTCGAACCACGTCGCAATCAATGCACACGTGGTTGTCAACACATTTTGACTTCGTGGAGATTTGGATTTGGGTCGCATTAACGCGCACCTGAGTTTAAGGAAGTAATATTATTAACTAACGTGCCTAAGGAAATTTCGCGTTGTAACTTTGCGAGGGCCATGTAATTAGCCAAATGGCACGCCTCGAGATCTAAGGATCAATGAATTGTACTCAACTAGAGCAAACTACGGATATCCATAAATTATTAATTCCTAAGTTGAGATTAAACTATTCCGCGAGATAAATAAAACAATGTACTTCATTTTGCTGTTCCGATATGCCCTAACCAATGGTCTTTATTTTGGAATGGCATCTTAAATAAATTGGAATTCAAATAACGTTCTTCATTTTAATATCAAACTAAAGCCAACAAACAGGAGTATGTTCATATTTTAATCGACCATGGAATTGAACAGAATTAATAACAATCAAATTCAACACTAAGTTACTAACATATCAACTAGCAGAGACACACAATTACGCAAATCAAATAAAATTGTTCAAACATCCAGCCATAAGATAATTTGTGAAATAAAGGCCAATCCATAAAGAAGAAATAAGGAAGAAGGATGAACCTCAATGAACAGATTCGGAGATCATCTGATACAAAACTTGAGCCCAAAATTCGATTGAATAAGCAGCAATAATCCGAGAACCGCAAACTTCTGCAAAGAAGGGCACCTATCAAATCAACGACATACCCAACCCCAATAAAAATTTCATGAGCAAATTGAAACTCAAACAATGAGCGATAACAATAATGAACAACCAACATTTCAGCGAAAACATGGACTGAGATTCAGCAAAAACATGAATTCGAAATTTGATTGATTCTGAACGGATTCATCCACAGAAAACTTTTATATACATGAAGATGAATACATGAACTCGAACAAGATGAAAACAGCAACAACTAAAATCTAGCGAGGACTGAGAATCAGTAACAAAACTCTAACGGTACGGGAAAACTATGGCTCGCACATACCCGGATATGTCCGGCAACCTCGAAATGAAAGGAACAAACCCAAGGAGCAGAGCTAGAGTCATACGATTTCAACAGAAACGTTACGCTAAATGGAAAGACGAACGTGAAACTCAGTCGACGACATCAAACGAGCTCCCTACGAGCTTTAAGAGAACACTATTGTTGCCGGTGGTGAAGGATGGGTTTGTTTTTTTGTTTTGGATCGTGTGTTTTGTTCAACCACTGAAGGTTTGTTGTGTGTTGTTGTTAAAATGAGAGATGAAGGTTACCTACTGTTTCATGAAAAGCATGGAGGGGTCGTGTAATTCTTGAAGAAGAAGCAGCTAGCCTTTTTTGTGCATTTTTGTTGTTTTGTCTTTTTTCAGCTCTTGAGTCTTTCTTCGTTTTCTTCGTGTATTTTTCTTCCGCTTTTTTTTTTTTTGTTTTTTTCCTTTTTTTTTTCTTTGTGTAGCTTTTGGTTTTATAGAGTGTGCAGTGTAGGGTGTTATGTGGGGGAGTAGTTTTGGGAGAAGATTTTATGTGAGGGAAAATTTTGGGAAAAAGTATTTTTGTGGAGAAATAAATTGGGGGGGGGGGGGGGGGGGGTTCATATGGTGAGAAGTGTGTTGGGGGGGAAATATTTTGGGGAACGTTATTCCCATTTTTTATTGTTATTTCATTTTATCTTCATTTTTTTATTTATTTTTATTTATTTTGTATTTTATTTCATATTTTATTAAATGCTAAATTAAAAAACAAAACTCAAATTGACTGCAAAATTATACTTCCAAATTTCCAATTAAACAAATTCCCTATTTAAATACAAAATAAATAAATTAAAACTAAAAATGCAAAAATGACAATTTTTGTTATTTTTCTTTTCCTAAAAGTAACTCAAATACTAATTAATCTTAAAATGTGAAATTCAATTCAAAATGCAAATTCCAAGTAATTTTGCAATTTATTATTTGATTTTAAAATATTAAAATGCATAAAATGCTACTAAAAAGGGGAAATTCCTAAAAATCAATAAAGATTATTTTGATTTATTTTTAGGAGTTATCTTCATCTAGGGAAAAAATCACATGCTTAAAGCTACCTCTCTTTGCTCGAAAACACGAAGAGTTTTCGCGCAAAGATAAAGTAAGCACTGACAGGGATGTTTGCCTATTTGAAACTCCATGAGAAGCATTTTTTTTTTGAAAAACTATCTGACCGAACCTTGCTTCAAAGGTTGCGTACATATCCTTGGCTATAAAGGAATCATGTCAGATGTAGTTCATAAGTGAATGGCGTGATCAAGTACCGAGGCTGAGATTCGAGTGAGGTTCCGTCCCAGGCTCCGGTCCGCTATCTCGTTATTACAGTAAAATAAAAATTTTAAAAGACAAACTAATCCTATCAACTACGAGTTTCAAGAGTCCTATCTATAAGACTTCTGAAGCTTGATCTTGAATCTTGAGTGACTCTTAGTGCAAACTTTAGATTTGAACCTTGATGTGTGCTAGTTGCAAGTGCTAGGTCATTATTCATCAGCTTTTCGGGCCAAAACCAAGTATGTAGTGCTTGCGACCTCGTCCATGTCTTGAGCAACCCACATGCTTCATCAACTTATGCATTTGGATTAACTTCTTTCCTTTCTTTTTCTTTTTCTTTATTGTGACTAACTTCTCCTGATCATTTCGGACTATTGACTCGCATTCTTCACGCAAGCTTCTTTTTTGTTGCTAACTTGAATTGTGTTCTGAAGTGAATTCTCTTGTTCTCCAAGTAGGCACTCGATTGCCATTATTCGAACTGTCTTCCTTTGAATCTTGCTGCTTTCCCTTAAAATTTGTGTTATCTTCCTTTGAAACTCAAATTGCTTTCCTTGTGTTCTTGAACTGTCTTCCCTTGTTCTCCAGGTGGGCGCTTGATTGCCGAAATGTTTTTGTGTTCCCTCTTTTCCCATGTGGGATCCTACAACAAAAACAACAAAACAAACAAAAATTTCTGGCCCAGCTTGCACTAGGAAGATTTGTGAGTTGTTAGAAAATTGCAAACCACTTATACTACTGATGCAATGATGAGAGTAAACGAAAGACTAGACTAGGATGTGTGTCTCGTACGAGTAAACCTAAAACTTTGACGAGCAAATGCATCTGCTAAAATAAAACCTGAATGAACCGATCTAGGAAATGCGTCTCCTAGGGATGAAACCAAGAAAAAACTAGGAAGTGCATCTCTTGTGAAGTAACTCTCAGTTTAGGAAGTGCGTCTACTAAAAGAATAACTCGAAAGACTTCGGTTAGGAAGTGCATCTCCTACAGGTAAAAATTCAATGAACTAGCTGGGGAAGTGTGTCTCTTAACCGAACTCAAATGACTCAAACTGGGAAGTGTGTCTCCTATGAGTGAAACTTCAATGACTCAATCTAGGAAGTGCATATCCTGTGAATAAATTTAAATTTATGAAGTGCGTCTCCTAAAATAAAATATAACATGAAAAACCCAGACTAGGAAGTGCGTTTCCTAGGGATGAAACTTTCATGATTTAAACTAGGAAGTGCGTCTCCTACATAAAATATAACCTAAAAAACCCAGACCAGGAAGTGTGTCTCCTAGGGGTGAAACTTCCATGATTCAAACTAGGAATTATGTCTCCTATGAATGAACTCTCCATTTAGGAAGTGTGTCTCCTATGTGTAAAACTTTAATGAACCAGCCTAGGAAGTGAGTCTCTTAAGGCCGAACTTAAATGTCTCAAACAAGGAAGTGCGTCTCCTAGGGGTCAATTAAAATTTAGGAAGCGTGACTCCTATTGGTGAAACTTCAAAGGCTCAAACTAGGAAGTGCGTCTCCTATGAATGAACTTTCAATTTAGGAAGTGCTTCTCCTAAGAAAAATATAATTGGAAAACGTAGACTAGGATGTGTGTCTCCTAGGGGTAAAACCAACAGTGACTCAAACTCATATGATCCAAACTAGGAACTGCATCTCCTAAGGGTAAAATCTCAGTTTAGGAAGTGCGTCTCCTGCAAAAAGATATAACTTGAAAACCCAAAATATGTAGTGTTTATCTATTGGATTGCTTGTAAACCGACATTTACCAAATCCTTGTACTCCACACGGATCCCAAAGTATGTTGTTTGTTACCAACTCAGTGCGTTTGTTTTTCTTTCTTGATTTATGACACTTTGATGTACTAGCCAGATCTTGTCTTGTGAAATTAGAAAGCTAGTGGAAAATTTTGAAGTCATTTCTCACTTGCTTTGACCAAACAGACTTAGGAAGATGAAGTAAACAAGACAAAAGGAACAGAGTAAAGGACAATAGAAAGAGATGACTCATAACAAGAAAACTAGAAAGTAGAAACCTATCAGATGTGGATACCGACTCTTATGACCTTGACATGCACCTATGGCCTATTCTGTTAAGCAAATCTGATGTTCAGCTCTAGTTGTACCTTTTCGCCGTGAAACTGGGCTTCAATGCTCCGATTTTCCAATATGATTCATGATCCTTATTTGACTTGTAGTGCCCTAAGGGTTTTTACCATCAAACCTCTCTCATTTTGTTCTTCCTCTCAACATACCGTCACCTAAATATGCCAATGAAGCTTTTCACCAATAATACACTCTCATTTTGTTATTTCTCTCAGCTTTCATCACCTTGCGGTACCCGTGAGGGTTTTCATCAGTAAGACTCTCTCATTTTTCCTTTTCCCCTGCTTGACCCGGGGTGTTTCCCTTCATATGAATCACCTCTACTTTCTTGACTTGGCATGTTTCGAAGACTAAACAGAAGGTCTTTCTTTGGGCCGTAATGTAGGCTTTTGGATAGGGTTAGAAAGACTCGCTCATTTTTCCTTTTCCCCTGTTTGAGCCAGGGTGTTGCCCTTCCCATGAATCACCTCTACTTTCTTGACTTGGAATATTTTGAAGACTAATCGGAAGGTCTTTCTTTGGACCGTAATGTGGAATTTTCAATAGTGTTAGAAAGAAAGGGTATAAAAGGCTCAAAACAATTGAAATGGGTTAAAAACTACAACTTTCAGAATCAAATTTATCATAACAAAAGTATGAACAAGAGTATGTTCATATTTTAATCTACCATGGTATTCAACTGAATTAATAACAATCAAATTCAACACTAAGTTACTAACATATCAACTAGACGAAACTCACAATTAAGCAAATCAAATAAAATCGTTCAAACATCCAGCCATAAGATAATTTTTGAAATAACGGCCAACTCATATAGAAGAAAGAAGGCAAAAGGATGAACCTCACTGAACAGATGCGGAGATCGTTTGATAGAAAACTTGAGCCCAAAATTCGATTGAATAAGCAGCAACAAAAATGTGTCCGAGAACTTGCGAACTTCCGCCACAAACGACAACCCTCAAATCAATGAAGTATCAAACCCCAATAAAAATTTCATGAGCAAATTGAAACTCAAACAATGAGCGATAACAATTATGAACAACCAACATTTCAGCGAAAACATGGACAGAGATTCAGCAAAAACATGAATTCAAAATTTGATTGATTCTGAAAGTTGACTACAAACGGATTCATCCACGGAAAACTTTTATATACATGAAGATGAATACATGAACTCGAACAAGATGAAAACAGCAACAACTAAACTCTAGCGAGGACTGAGAATCAGCAAAAAAACTCTAACGGTACGGGAAAACTATGGCTCGCACATACCCGGATATGTCCGGCAACCTCGAAATGAAAGGAACAAACCCAAGGAGCAGAGCTAGAGTCATACGATTTCAACAGAAACGTTACGCTAAATGGAACGACGAACGTGAAACTCAGTCCACGACATCAAACGAGCTCCCTACGAGCTTTAAGAGAACACAATTGTTGCCGGTGGTGAAGGATGGGTTTGTTTTTGGTTTTGGATCGTGTGTTTTGTTCAACCACTGAAGGTTGTATGTTGTTAAAATGGGAGATGAAGTTTACCTATTGTTTCATGAAAAGCATGGAGGGTCGTGTAATAGTTTAAGAAGAAGCAGCTAGCCTTTTTTGTGCATTTTTGTTGTTTTGTCTTTTTTCAGCTCTTGAGTCTTTTTTCGTTTTCTTCGTGTATTTTTCTTCCGCTTTTTTTTTTTTGTTTTTTTCCTTTTTTTTTCTTTGTGTAGCTTTTGGTTTTATAGAGTGTGCAGTGTAGGGTGTTATGTGGGGGAGTAGTTTTGGGAGAAGATTTTATGTGAGGGAAAATTTTGGGAAAAAGTATATTTGTGGAGAAATAAATTGGGGGGGGGGGGGGGGGGGTTCATATGGTGAGAAGTGTGTTGGGGGGGAAAATATTTTGGGGAAGGTTATTCCCATTTTTTATTCTTATTTCTTTTTATCTTCCTTTTTTAATTTTTATTTTTATTTTTTGTATTTTATTTCAGATTTTATTAAATGCTAAATTAAAAAACAAAACTCAAAATGACTCTAAAATTATACTTCCAAATTTCCAATTAAACAAATTCCCTAATTAGATACAAAATAAACAAATTAAAACTAAAAATGCAAAAAGGACAATTTTTGTTATTTTTCTTTTCCTAAAAGTAACTGAAATACTAATTAATCTTAAAATGTGAAATTCAATTGTAAATGCAAATTCCAATTATTTTGCAATTTATTATTTGATTTTAAAATATTAAAATGCATGAAATGCTACAAAAAAAGGGGAAATTCCTAAAAATCAATAAAGATTATTTGGATTTATTTTTGGGAGTTATCTTCATGTAGGGCAAAAATCACATCCTTACAGCTGCCTCTCTTTGCTCGGAAACACGAAGAGTTTTCGCGCAAAGATAAAGTAAGCACTAACAGGGATGTTTGCCCATTTGAAACTCTATGAGAAGCATTTTTTTTTTTTGAAGAACTGTCTGACCGAACCTTGCTTCAAAGGTTGCGTACATATCCTTGGCTATAAAGGAATCAAGTCAGATGTAGTTCATAAGTGAATGGCGGGATCAAGTACCAAGGATGAGATTCGAGTGAGGTTCCGTCCCAGGCTCCGGTCCGCTGTCCCGTTATGACATTAACAGAATAGAGCTAGAGTCCAATGAGTAGAGCTATAGTCCTACGATTTCAATAGAAATGTCATGTTTAATGGAACGACGAACATGAAACTCAGTCGACGACCTCAAACGAGCTCCCTACGAGCTTTAAGCGAACACCATTGTTGTCGGTGGTGAAGGATGGGTTTATTTTTGGTTTTGGATCGTGTGTTTTGTTCATCCACTGAAGGTTTGATGCGTGTTGTTTTTAAAATGGGAGATGAAGGTTGCCTACTGGTTCATGAAAGACATGGATGGGTCTTGTAATTGTTGAAGAAGAAGCAGCTAGCCTTTTTTGTGCGTTTTTGTTTTTTGTCTTTTTTCAGCTCTTTAGTCTTTTTTCGTTTTCTTCGTTTATTTTTCATTCGCTTTTTTTGTTGATTCTTTTCTTTTTTTTTTCTTTATGTAGCTATTGTTTTATAGAGTGTTTAGGGTTGAGTGTTATGTGGGGAGTAATTTTGGGAGAAGTTTTTATGTGGGGGAAGTATTTTTGTGGGGAAATAATTTTTGGGGGAGGTCTCATATGAGGAGAAATGTTTTGGGGGAGGTCCCATTTTTATTTCTTATTTCTTTTTATCTTCCTTTTTATATTTTATTTATTAATTTTGTATTTTATTTTCTGATTTTGTTAAATATTATTTGAAACCAAACTCAAATTTACTCTAAAATTATACTTTAAATTTTTTAATTACACAAATTCCCTATTTAAAAACCAACTAAACAAATTAAAACTAAAAATGCAAAAAGAACCATTTTTGTTATCTTCCTTTGCTAAAAGTTACTGAAGTACTAATTAATTCTAAAATATGAAATTAAATTCTAAATGCAAATGCCAAGTATTTTTGGCTTTTACTATTTGATTTTAAGATATTGAAATGCATGAAATGGAACTAAAAATCACATGCTGATAATGGAAACGATATATAATTATGCAAAGACTGCATGAACGACAAAAATGCTACGATTCAAAAATATAGGAAAAAAGGCAACCAGTAATAACGAGAAAATAACAAATGATGAGACAAATGGCGGAAGAATCCAAATCCAAATCCTAAGGTCACATTACAACAAGGAAAAACAAGTCACTAACTCATTATTCTGCAATGATGCTTACATAAGGTGTTTTCAACTCTTTCAACAGTTTTACCAAAAATCTCGGACTAGCCACAACTCATGAAAACACAGCATCTGATGTCCAAGACTTGTCATCTTGTGCCCCATCAATCTCATGGTCATTCTAACAACTAACTAGTCAACTAGGGACACTATCACATATATAAAATGGGTGAACAAAGGCGTATCTCCACCCTTAGCAAAATCATGAGGAATTATTCGCTAAGTGTATTTTAACAAGAGTTCTACCAACTAGTAAGTATAAGAAATGGAACTACCCGCACCCGGCTATAATCAATGAAAATTTAGTTCAAAATACAATGAGTTTACCGGGGCTTTTTCCCAAGATATCGTCCAGTTGTCTCAAATAGGTACGTAGGCTAGGGATTACTTGGTATCTGGAGCATCTCTTGGTATCCTCAATAGATGTACTAGAGATATCTTGGTACCTTGAGGATCTCTTGGTATCCTTAATAGATGTACTGGGATCTCTAGGTATCTCGAGGTTCTCTTGGTATCCTCAATAAATGTGTTGGGGATCTCCAGGTATACCAAGGATCTGTTGGTATCCTCCATATATGTGCTGGGGATCTCGTGGTATCCCGCATTACAACACAATTAACATAGATGTGTAGCCCAAACAATAGAATAGCAATATCCCGGCAAGGGAGTCAACAACAGAAATAATAACGTCCCGACAACGGAATCAACAATAGAAACAATAACGTCCCTGCAAGGGAATCAACAATAAAAATAATAACGTCCCGGCAAGAGAATAAATGATAGAAACAATATCATAGGAATCAACAACAGAGACAATAACGTCCTAACAAGGGAGTCTATAATAGAAATAAAAACGTCCTGGCAAAGGAATCAACAACAAAAACAATAACGTCCCTGCAAGTGAATCAACAATAGAAATAATAACGTCCCGGCAATGGAATTAATAATAATTAATAATGTGACTACCCAAAGGGTCATCTCCGTAATTATCCCTTTCTTTGTGCTTATGAGTCCTTAAAACCACTAATCTGGTTGCCTCGATTTGCAAGCGCAGTCCGAGCGCGAAGCCAGAAAATATTTATGTGGAAATATTTGAATTATGTGTTAAAACTATGAATTATTATAATAATATTGCTCTAGTTGACTTTGGTCAACATTTTGGGTAAACGGACCCGGACCCATGATATGACGGTCCCGGAGGGTCCGTATGGAAATTTGGGACCCAGGCGTATTCCCAGAATCGAAATTCAAGGTCCCAGGCCCGAGTACAAAACTTTTCTGTGAAATTGTTTTCTAAAAATGCTTAAGGAAAAATGAAAATGAAAAATTAATCAAAAGTAATGGTATCGGGCTTGCATTTTGGTTACGATGCCCGGTACAAGTCTTAAATGAGCGTTAAGCGCTATCTCTAACGTTTGGTTGAAAACAGACGTTGTTTGACATGTTTCAGACTAAAAATGGAAAATTTGAAAGTTTTGTACTTTGAAATGAAAATAATGAGTTTTGGAGGTTGATTTTTTTATTTTTTTGTTATTTTGGCGATTGATCGCACGAGTAAGTCTGTATGATATTTTTGAGGTTGGGTGCATGTTTGGGTTGGAGCCCCGATGGCTCGATTGAGTTTCAGATAGGTGTTAGACTCATTTTGAAACATTTTAACTGCTGGTGTCTACAGTCTTTGCATTTGCGAAGCAATCTTCGCAAATGCGAGCTTTCCCCTTTAGCTTGCTTCTTCGCAAATGCAAGGAAAATATCGCAAATGCGATCCTCCTTTTTTTGGCAAGATTCCGCAAATGGAAAACATTTATCGCAAATGTGATTCCTCCTTTGCATCCCAGTCTTCGCAAATGCGAAGACATTTTGTTAAATGCGAGGCCTGTTCAATTTTTCCCTCTTCGCAATTGCAATTATTTTCTCGCAATTGCGACACCCTCTATTTTCTGCATTTCTCGCAATTGTGAACAAAACCTCGCAATTTCCACATCTGTGACTTTGCAACCTACACTTAGATGATTTCAAACTTTATTTTTCATTTTTCAAAACCCAAACCTCCATTGGAGATTTTCTCTCGGCTCTTTCTCTCCCAAATCACTTTTAAGTCAACTATTACTCAATTTCTTCAAACTTTAACATTTTTTATAATGATTTAAACTTAAAGTCAAAGCTTTCAATTGGTAAAAATGGATATTTAGGTAGAACCTTAGTTTTCATAAAAATGGGGATTTGGACCTCAACGTCTAATTTCAAAACAAATTGCATATATGAACTCGTGGGGGAATGGGTAACCTTGTTTTTGTTCGAACCTCGATATTTGACAACGTGGGCCCAGGAGAATTTTGGGAATATTGGGTAATACTTTGAGAATTTCATTATTATACATCAAATTGTTTTAACTAGCATTTGTTGATGCATTCGATTAAATTATGAATAGAAATTGTTTGTCTGGGGTCGAATTCTAGAGGAAAAGCGATTTTTGAGCTTTGATTTGCTATTTTCGGATTCGAGGTAAGTGTTTGATCTAACTTGGGCTTGAGGGAATAGGATTAGGTTGATATTACCTAGGTGCTATATGGAGTCGTTGTATAGGTATGGTGGCGATTACCTATGCGCCCGAGTCTAGCATGACCGTGAGTCTTATTTGCTATTAAAATTGCGAAGGAAGTGAACAATTGTGCTAATTACTTGTTAAATGATCTAAGAAGTGATAGTTGAGAAGAAAATGAACTAAAGAGGAAATTTTGGTACTTTTCCCTTGTCGAGACTTAATATTGAGCTGTATTACCTTGCCGGAATTTATTGTTGAGTTATTCTCCCTTACCAAGATTTATTGTTGAGTTATTCCCCTTTGTCGGGATTTATTGATGAGTTATTCTCCCGTACCGGGATATTTTGTCTTGTTATATATTCCTTTCCCATTTGGGTGTGACCATTGATTGGGTGAGGAACGGAGAGTAAAAGCACGAAGGGTGATGTTGTGCACTATGTATTCAAGAGTAAAAACACGAACGGTGATGTCGTGCACTATATATTGAGAGTAAAAGCACGAAGGGTGATGCCATGCATTATATTTGACATTTTCGGTTAGAAATGATAGTAAAAGAACGAAGGGTGGTGCCGTGCATTTGTTGATTCACTGGCTTTCTCTATTTAATATTATATATCCAGTTCCATTTATTGTTTATTGAAGTTATAATTGAACTGTTACATCCCAAGCATGTTCCCTTCCCATTATCTATTTAAGTTCTTGTTCTTTTTTTGTTATTGCACATATATCTGTATAGGTTGATTGTGGTAGGTCTGGTATAGCCTCGTCACTTCCTCGCTGAGGTTAGGCCGGGCACTTACCTGTACATGGGGTCGGTTGCGCTGATACTACGCGTCTGTGCCGTTTTGTGCACAGGACAGGACACAACATACGGACCGCAGCAGTAGTTAGGGAGCGATCCTTCAGTTCAGAGACTCTGAGGTAGTTCGCTGGCATTCTTAGGTCCTGAGTATCCTCTATGTCGAAGCAGTTTGTTTTTACTGTATCGAAACGGATGTGTTATGTATTTCTTTCAGATTGTTGTCATTAGTACTCTTTTAGTCATCCGTGAGTAGTGACACAAAATATTGGGTAAAGGCATGTTATTAATTTCCGCACTTTATTATTGTTACCATTGCTAAAAGTCTTCCGCATGGTTTTAATTAATTATTTCAGAATTTATATTGTGTTAGAATAAGGTTTTTGTCAAAATGATTTAAAGGGGTTGGCTTTCCTAGATTCGACAGTAGGCGCCATCACGAGTCCCGTTGGTTGGAAAATCCGGGTCGTGACAAGTTGGTATCAGAGCACTAGGTTTCCTAGGTCTCACAACTCACGGACAAGCTCGGTACAATCTGAGGGATCGTTACAGAGTCGTTTGTATTTATCCCACAGATACTACAGAGATAGGAAAAATTTCACTTTGCTCATCCTTGTCGTGCGATAGTGTTTCTCAAATATTGATTCTCGTTCTACTATGTTCTTTCACAGATGGCGATAAGCCGTGCATCTTCTTATTTCACGGAGCAGCCTGAGCCCCCAGCAGAAACTCTCGTGAGGGGCAGGGGCCGAGGACATGCTAGAGGCCGTCGCAGGGGCAGAGCTCAGCCCCAGGACGCCGTTCCAGGGGTGGAGCCTTATATTGACTTGTATGAGGAGGTTACAGCTCCACTAACTCCAGTTGGCCTAGCTCAAGTTCCAGGAGGAGTGATGTTTTCTTTGGATCTTCAGGATGCTCTTGTCCGCATAGAAGGATTTATGGACAGTGTCGCTAGAGCGGGATTGCTGCCAGTAGCACCAGCCACATCTCATGCTGGAAAAGGGGTTCAGACTCCTGCTAGACGTACTCCGGAGCAGGTAGCTCCCCTGACTCAGGTTCCATTGGTTCAACCCGCAGTGGCAGCTCAGACATGCATTACAGCTCAGGCCGGAGTTGGGACGGCCATTTCTTCGGATGCTTTGTGGAGACCTGATGTTTTCTCCGAGCTATTCACCACCGCTTTCAGCGGTGCCTCACCAGAGGATCCAAAATATTTTCTATTTAATTGTCATGAAATCTTAAGGACTATGAGGATAGTAGAGACCAATGGGGTCGATTTTTGCATCATCAGGCTTGTGGGATCCACCAAGAGTTAGTTGAGGGATTATTGCCTATCTATACCAGCAGGGTCTCAAACTTTGACATGGGATCAGTTCGCAGAGTTATTTTTGGAGAAGTTTCTCCCCGCCACTCGGCGGAAGGTACTTCGCAGACAGTTTGAGCACCTCCAGAAGGGCTTCATGACAGTTACACAGTATGAGACCAGATTTGTTCACTTGGCATGCAATCCAGTAATGATACTCCCTAGTGATTGAGAGAGGGTCCAGAGGTTCATTGATGGATTGATTCAGACGATTTGCCTTCAGATGGCTATAGGAGTTGGCAGTGATATTAATTTTCAAGAGGCGACCAATGCGGCCCGCTGGGTAGAGATGGCGCTGGGTTAAGAAGGTAGTTAGGGTGCAGACGAGAGGCCTCGACATTCTAGCAGATTTAGTGGTACATTATCTGGAGGTAGGGATTTTTATGACAAATGCCATCCCCGGAGACCTTTCCAGTCGGCACTTCAGGTGTCCCAAGGTACACGAAGCAGTGGTGGTCATCAGTAGTATTATTCGGATCACAAATCCTTCAGAACACCACAAGCCCCCATTAGTGCCCTGCCACTTCAGAGCATCAGGGGAGGACATACCAGTCGACATGGCCAGCAGTATCAGCTGCCAAGGTCATGTTATGGTTGTGGTGATATAGTTCGTGTTGTCAGATTTTGCCCTCGAGATTTGAGTAGTTCTTAGTAGCAGGGTCCTCGCCCTACAATTCAGGCATCAGGTGATTCACAGGCCGCCCAGTCAGCTAGAGGCAAGGGTAGGGATCATAGAGGTAGAGGGAGATACCGTAGAGGCGGAGCTCAGACAGCTAGAGGCAGGGGTCAGCGTGCAATAGATCGTCTCATAGATAAAGTTCGGGGAGGTAGGGGCCATCCCCATTGTTATGCATTTATAGCCAGGCCGGAGGCCGAGTCATCTGATGCTGTGGTTACAAGTACTATAGTCTGTGATAGGGGTGCTTCAGTATTATTTGATCCGGGATCTATTTATTCTTATGTGCCATCATATTTTTCACCCTATTTGATCATGCCTAGTGAGGCTCTAGGTATTCCTGTATATGTCTCCACACTGGTTGGTGATTCTATAATGGTCGACCAAGTGCATCATTCGTGTGTGGTTGTATTTGAGGTTCTTGAGACCCGTGTCGACTTATTGCTTTTAGACATGGTGGACTTTGGTGTTATATTGGGGATGGACTAGCTTTCCCCGTATCATGCTATCTTGGATTATCATGCCAAGACTGTGACTTTGGCCTTGCTAGATTTTCCACGACGTAAGTGGAGGGGGACCCGCAATGTTATTTTATATGTCAATGCTCGATGTAGGGTTGAGAAAGGGTGTTAAGCCTATTTGACGTATGTTCGCGACTCCAGCGCAGAGGTTCCATCTATCGACTTTGTTCCTATTGTTCGGGAGTTCCCCGATGTTTTTTCTTTTGGCCTGTTGGGTATGCCACCCGACAGGGATATTTATTTCTGTTTTGCCATGGCTCATGGTACTCAGCATATTTCTATTCTGTTGTATCGCATGATCCCGCCAATGTTGAAAGAGTTGAAGGAATAGCTTCCGGACTTGCTTGATATGGGGTTTCATTTAGACCAAGTGTATCACCTTGGGGTGCAGCAGTCTTGTTTGTGAAGAAAAAGGACGGGTCGAGGAGGATGTGCATTGATTACTGGCAGTTGAACAAGGCGACGATAGAGAACAAGTATCCACTGTCGAGGATTGATGATTTTTTTGACCATCTCCATGGTGTCAAGGTGTTCTTGAAGATAGATGTGAGGTCTGGATATCATCAGCTGAGGATTAGGGCGTCTGATGTCCCTAAGAAAGCATTTCACACTCGGTATGAGCATTATGAGTTTTTGGTCTTGTCGTTTGGGTTGACCAATGCCCCGACAGCGTTCATGGAGTTGATGACCGAGTGTTCAGGCCTTATTTGGATTTATTTGTGATTGTATTCATTGATGATATCTTGGTATACCCCCGCAGTCAGGAGGATCATAAGCAACACCTCAGAGTGGTTCCTCAGACTCCAAAGGATAGCCAGTTGTACGCCAAGTTATCAAAGTGCGAATTTTTCTTGAGTTTAGTCGGATTCCTGGGTCATGTTGTATCTGCAGAGGGTATTCAGGCAGACCCGAAGAAGATATAGGCAGTCAAGAACTAGCCTCGACCAGCATAAGCTACAGAGATTCGGACCTTCTTGGGATTAGCTACTGCTTACTAAAGACGTTTCGTGGAGTGGTTTTCATCAATCGCAACCCCGATGACTAGATTGAATCGAAAGGGTGCCCAGTTCAGGTGGTTAGATGAGTGCGAGGCGAGCTTCCAGAAGCTCAAGACAGCTGTGACTATGACAACGGTATTAGTTTTGCCCACGGAATTCGAGCCTTATACTGTGTATTGTGATGATTCCCGCATCAGACTTAGCGCAGTTTGATGCAGAAAGGCAAGGTCATATCATATCCTTCGAGGCAGTTGAAGATCCACGAGAAGAATTATCCAATTCATGACCTAGAGTTGGCAGCCATTGTTCATGCCTTGAAGATCTGGAGGCATTATTTGTATGGTGTGATGTGTGAGGTGTACACGGATCACAAGAGCCTTCAGTACTTGTTCAAGCAGAAGGAGTTGAATTTGAGATAGCGGAGATGTTTGGAGTTGTTCAACGATTATGATGTTTCTATTTATACCACCCGGGAAGGCCAATGTGGTGACAGATGCATTGAGTAGAAAGTCCGCTAGCTTGGGTAGTCTTGCATATATTCCGGTCAGCCAGAGACCGCTTGCCTTGGATGTTCACGCCTTGGCAAATAGATTTGTGAGATTGGATATTTCTGAGCCCAACAAGGTGTTAGCTTGAACGGTTGCTCGCTCGTTATTGATGGAGCATATCAGGGAGCGGCAGTTTGATGATCCCCATTTGTGTGTCATGAAAGACATGGTGTAGCGGGGAGGCCAGGGAGATGACTTTGGGAGATGATGGCTTATTGAGGTTATAGGGGCGAGTCTATGTGCCCATTGTTGATGGTATTCGAGAGTCGATCTTAGCGGAGGCCCATAGTTCTCGGTATTCTATTCACCCGTTCGTCACGAAGATGTATCCTGATTTGAGAAAACATTATTGGTGGCGTAGAATGAAGAAAGAGATTGTTATATATGTGGCTCGTTGTCTCAATTATCAACAGTTTAAGTATGAGCATCAAAGGCCCGGTGTGTTATTTCAGAGGATTAATCTTCCCGAGTGGAAGTGGGAGAGAATCACGATGGATTTTGTTACCGACCTTCCGATGAATCATAATACGTTTGATGCTATATGGGTTATTGTTGATAGACTGACCAAGTCAGCAGATTTTATTCCAGTTTCCACTACCTATTCATCCGAGAGGTATGCTGAGATTAATATTAGGGAGATTGTTCGCCTTCATGGGGTGCCCATATCTATTATTTAGGACTGGGGTCCGCAGTTTACCTCACATTTTTTGAGAGTGGTGCAACAAGAGTTAGGAACCCAGGTCCAGTTGAGTACATGATTTCACCCCCAGATCGACGAACACTCCGAGAGGACTCTCATATTCTTAAGGATATGCTCCGAGCTAGCGTTATTGATTTTGGAAGCTTGTGGGACCAGTTCTGGCCTCTAGCAGAGTTTACCTACAACAAGAGCTACCAGTCAAATATTCAGATGGCTCCATATGAAGCGTTGTATGGTAGGCGGAATCGGTCCCTATTCGGATGGTTTGAGCCGGGAGAGGCTCAGTTAATGGGCACAGATTTGGTACGTGAGGTCTTGGATAAGGTGAAGATCATTCAGGACAGACTTCAGTAAGCTCAGTCTAGGCAGAAGAGCTTAGCAGTTCGTAAGGTCAGGGATGTTGCTTTTATGGTTGGTGAGTCGGGTATTGCTCTGTGTATTGCCTATGAAGGGCGTGATGAGATTCAGGATGAAGGGAAAGCTTAGTCCTAGATATATTGGCCCATTTGAGATTCTTGGCAATATAGAGAAGGTGTCTTATAGACTTGCATTGCCACCTAACTTGTCAGTTGTGCATCCGGTTTTTAATGTATCCATGATTCGGAAGTATCATAGTGATCTTACCGACGTGTTAGATTTCAGTATTGTCCAATTTGACAAGGATC
This sequence comes from Nicotiana benthamiana, assembly GCA_034376525.1. NCBI lineage: Eukaryota > Viridiplantae > Streptophyta > Magnoliopsida > Solanales > Solanaceae > Nicotiana > Nicotiana benthamiana. The sequence continues at coordinate 112,085,351 of CM067323.1, read as the reverse complement.
TATCATATGAGGAGGAGCTGATGGCTATTTTAGACCGACATGTTCGATAGTTGAGGTCTCGGGGTTTTCCTTCAGTGTGTGTTAAGTGGAGAGGTCAGCCTTTTGAGGCATCGACCTTGGAGTCCAAGTCTGATATACGGATCCGTTATCCTCTTCTATTCCTTGACTCAAGTACTTCTTTCTTTTGTCTTTTCGGGGATGAACGATTGTTTTAGAGGTGGAGGATGTGACGACACAAAGCGTCAGCACCGTAAATCTCCCTTTCGTTGTGCTTCTGAGACCTTGAAAACCTCTTATTCGGTTGCCTCGATTTATGTGCACAGTCCGGGCGCGAAGCCGGAAAATGTTTATGTGAAAATATTTGAAATCTAGTTAAAAACTAGAAATTTTTATAAAAATATTTCTATAATAGAGTTTGGTCAATGTTTTGGGTGAACATACCCGAACCCGTGATGTGTTTGTCTCTTAGGGTTCGCAAGGAAATTTGGGACCCGGGCATATTCCCGGAATCAAAATCCAAGGTCGCAAGCCCGAGTACGGAACTTTTCTGTGAAATTGTTTTCTTAATATGCTTAAGGAACAATGAAAAATTGATCAAAAGTAATGGTATCGGGTTCGTATTTTGGTTCCGATGCCCGGTACAAGTCTTAAATGAGCATTAAGCAGTCTTTGTAAAGTTTGTTGAAAATTGACGTCGTTTGACGTGTTTCGGAATAAAAATGGAATATTTGGAAGTTTTCAAATTTGAAATGAAAATCATGAGTATTGGAGGTTGATTCTTCGATTTTGATGTTATTTTGGCTATTTGATCGCACGAGTAAGTCCATAGGATGTTTTTGAGGTTGGGTGCATGTTTGGGTTGGAGCTCCGAGTGCTTGGGTGAGTTTCGTATAGGTATTATACTCATTTTGAAACATTTTAACCGCTGGTGTCTGCAGTCTTCGCTTTTGCGAAGCAATCTTCGCAAATGCGAGCTTTCCCCTTTAGCCAGCATCTTCGCGAGTGCGAGGAAAATCTCACAAATGCAATCCTCCTTTATATGGACAGACTATGCAAATGCGAAACATTTCTCTAAAACGCGATTCCCCCCTTTGTAGCCAAGTCTTAGCAAATGCGAAGACATTCTCGCAAATGTGAGGCCTGTTCAATTTTTGTCCTCTTCGCAATTGCGATTATTTTCTCGCAATTGTGACACCATCTATTTTCTTCATTCTTCGCAATTGCGAACAAAATCTCACAATTGAGACATCTGCGGCTGTGCAACCTATACTTAGACGATTTTAAACTTCATTTTTCATATTTTCAAAACCCAAACCTCCATTGGTGGTTTTCTGTTGACTCTTTCTCTCCCAAATCACTTGTAACTCAACTTTTACTCAATTTCTTCAAACTTTAACATCTTTTATCATAATTTCAACTTAAAATCAAAGCTTTCAATTGGTAAAAATGGGGATTTGGTGTAGAACCTAGGTGTTTATAAAATTGGGATTTGGACCTCAATTTGGGGTCGGTTTGCAATACAAATTGCATATATGAACTCGTGGGGGAATGGGTAACCCGGTTTTGGTTCGAACCTCGAGTTTTGACCACGTGGGCCCGGGAGTATTTTGGGATTTTTTGGTAAAACTTTGGGAATTTCATTCGTATGCATTCAAATTGATTTAACTAGCATTTGTTGATACATTCGAGTAAATTGTGAATAGATATCGCTGAACCGGGGTCGAATTCTGGAGGAAAGGCAATTGTCGATCTTTGAGTTGCTATTTTTCGGATTCGAGGTATCTATTTGATATAACTTGGGCTTGAGAGAATTGGATTAGGTTGCTATTTGATATGCCCTATGTGGAGTCGGTGTATAGGTATGGTGACAGTTACCTTTGCGCCCGAGTTTAGCCTGATCGTGAGTCTTTTTTGCTATTAAATATGCGAAGGAAGTGAATATATGTGCTAATTGCTTGTTAAATGAACAATGATGTGATAGTTGAGAAGCAAATGAACTAAAAAGGAAATTTTGGTACTTTCCCTTTCCGGGACGTATTGTTGAGCTGTAATCATATGCCGGGATTTATTGTTGAGTTATTCTCCCTTGTAGGGATTTATTGTTGAGTTATTCAACGTTGTCGGGATTTATTGATTAGTTATTCTCCCTTGCCGGGATATTTTTGTCTTGTTATATATTCCTTTGCTGTTTGGTTGTGTCGATTGATTGGGTGAGAAAAAGAGAGTAAAAGCGCGAAGGGTGATGTCGTGCACTATGTATTTGAGAGTACTTAGGGAACTTGCTCTCACTTCTAGAATTTCATCCTCACAACAAGATCATGGAGGCTGCCGCTCTGTTTTGGGATAGCGATCAGTGTTCTGCTTCAGAGACTTGGAAATGACCCCTTTGCTAGAAGAGATATTAGGTTTAGCTAGAATCTCTTGGGAGATTCCAGGCTTGCTTATGCTGGAAAACAGCAAAAGTAGTGGTTTTATTAAGATGATGGGACACAATAAAAACCGCGACCTCTCTTGCTTGAAGGATTCCTACATACTATTTGACTTCTTGTACGAGAGATATGGCAACAACAAGTCCTATTTCACCTACATGGACTAGTTCACCTTCACTTCTTTAGGAAATATACATATAAGGGTCTTTGTCTTCATGTTTTGCTTCTTGGGTATGATAATTTTTCCAATGAAGAAGGCTAGGATCCACACCAGACTAGCCATGGTGACAAAGACCTTAATTGAGGGTATCGATGGGCAGTCTTTCAGCATAGTGCCTATGATCATTGCTGAACTCTATCGAGCCTTGGGAAACTGTCAACAAGGGGATCCAAATTTCGAGTTTTGTAATATACTACTTCAACTTTGGCTCACAGAACACTTTTAGAAAGGCAACTACAGAAAGGAAATTATTCACAAGCATTGGGATGACCATATCGCTTTTTATCACCCAAAGTGAATGTTTTACTTCATACCCAACATGTTCGCCTAGCCAGAGGACGCTAGTGGATGGGTGGTATTCTTTGAAAATCTAAAAGAATAGCAAGTTCAGTGGATGTTCGAGTGGTTCCCAACATACCAGTTCATTTTCCGTTCACGAAACGCACCGTTCCTCACACTCATCGGTCTGGGGGGAACTCATCCTTATGTCCCCCTCCGAGTCTTGAGGCAAGCTGGAAGGAAACAAATCATACCTACGATAAACAAAATGAGTCATTTCAGGACTGGATTTCAAAATGATGATACCCCGCACAGGTGTCGCGCTCAGCATATGTGGCACTACAAGCTCGTCTTAGGAAATGAGTCTGTTGAACCGGACATGTATCATGTCGGGTGTGTGCCGCACTACACAGATTGGTTGGAAGATGATCACATTGGGTTGGGTTGTCCAGGATTCATCCACGCTCATAGGATTATTGATGAGAAAACTGAAGCGAAGGTCAAATACAATCAAATGCGCAAAAGGATGCGAGAATGTGAGAATGAATATCGGGAAATACAAGAAGCCAACGAGAAGCTGATCAACGAATGGAAGGATATGGATGTCACCGCCAACAAACATTTGGTATATCTGGAGCAAGGTATAGTGGGGTTAGAAGGAAAGTTCTTGAAAAGAATTGTTGATTTGCAGAATGCTGAAGGAAGTGTAGGCGGATATCTGGCTCGAGCTTATCTGCTCTTAGGAATGCGCGAGTTGATGGAACTGTTCGATTGAGGCAAGAGTACCAAATCTTTGAAACTTCCTTCTGGGACCAAGTAGTTAGGATTTTTTCCTGCTTTCTTAATGTAATAAGGCCATTGGCCACTAGTGGCGTCTTTTATCATTGAGTTGTTTTAAGACTCATCTTGTTATTATCAATCAAATGAGGCATTTAGAATTACAAGTTCTCCATATTTAAAATGTATCTAGGCCTACCTTAGGCGCAACGAGTCACCCAAATTAGGGAATGACTTATACTATTGCACATTGTGTTTAAATATTGCAATAGTATTTTTCAAAATCCGCACCAAATTTTTACCTTTTTGTTTTTGTTTTAATTTTATTTTTATTCCCCTCCCCAATGGTTAGTTTAAGAATTCTTGCACCATCTACATACTCAACAAGATCCAAGGGTCCTCTACCTCCTCCTCCTCCAAGTCCTACCAGAAACATGAACAAAGGCCAAATGGGAGATACAACCGCTAGAAGGGAACTTGAGGAATCTTCTCAGAATGGTGCAATTACCATTGAGAGTGCTGCTCATCTGGAGCAAACTTTGCTAAAATTTCGAGAGGAATTGGACCAAGTTCGGAACCTGGCAATCCTGTCAATCACTCTTACCGCTCTTTATGTTAACACCCAGAACCCTACACCTCAACTAAACTCCACACAACCTCCAATTCAACCGACTGATGCCCAAGCCTGCAACTCATGCAATAACACTCCACTGCTCATTCCCAAACAACAAAAGACCATAACTCTCATATCTTTGTGGACACTATACAACACTACACTCAGCCAATCACAAGCACCCGAATCAAAGGACAAGGGTTCTCTCATCAAGAATTTGGCTGCTGAGATCAAGAAATTAACTACACAGGTCCAAGGTTTTGAAGGTAACAAAGGTGTTGAAAGGTTGAATTACGAAGATCTCTGTATCCAGCCATATGTTGAGTTCTTGGAGGGGTACAAACCTCCCAAGTTTGAGATGTTCGACGGTACAGGTGATCCCAGGGTTCACTTGAGAATGTATTGTGATAAGTTGGTAGGAGTAGGAAGGGACGAGAAGGTCCGCATGAAGCTATTCATGAGGAGTCTGAAGGGTGAAGCTTTATAAGGGTATATCAACCAGGATGCAAAGAAATGGACAAATTGGGTAAACATGGCGTCTGACTTCAAAGACCAATTTATGTTCAACACTGAGAACGCCCCATGTGTGTTCTATATCTAGAAATTCAAGAAGAAACCCACAGAGACCTTTCGCAAGTATGCTACTTGTTGGAGGTCAGAAACTGCTAAGGTTAGGTCGGCCTTGGAGGAAGAACAGATGAACACGTTCTTTGTCCGTACTCAGGATCCATAGTACTACCAAAGGCTGATGCCAATAGAGTGTCAAAATTTATTCGACATCATCAAGTTGGGAGAAAGGATCGAATAAGGCAACAAAAATTGTATGGTTACTAACTTCGAGGCGTTGGAAGATACCAACAAGGCATTACTGTCTGGTGTCTCGTCAAAGAAAAAGGATGTAAATTTTGTAATGTCTGTGCAAAGGAATTATTCCCATATGAAGTACCAAACCTATCCCTCAGCTCCATTCTCATATCAACCTACCATATTTTACCAAGCACCGTCACCCACTTACCAAATTCCACCACCCGCTTACCAATCACCTCTACCACCCACATATCAACCCACTTCACCCAGATATTCTCAACCTGCACCTGTGTACCAAGCATACAATTCCCAGATTTCTTACTACCTGTGACCACCTACCCGCCAAAACGTTCCTCGGCCCAGACCAACTTTCAATTGTAAGCCTCCCAGACAATATACCTCCACAGCCGAGCCAATTGATCAATTATATAAAACGCTCAAAGAAGCCAATTACGCTACCCCTATTCGAGCTGTAACTCTAGAAAACACCTCTCAGTGGATCAACCCAAACAAGACTTGCGCATACCATTCCGGGATAAAAGGACATACCATCGACGAGTGTCGCTTGTTGAAAGACAAGATTCAGAATCTCATTGATAACAAGGTCACTGTAGCAAAAGAGCCCGCTCCTAATGTCCACAACAACCCTCTACCTGACCACAAGGGTGGAGGTATCCATATGAGTGATTGTGAAGACAACTGAGACCCCAAGGGGTCAATCGGTTTGATAGTTGAAAAAGAGGAGCCTAAGAAGCCAGCAGTTACCCTTAATCCCGTTGTTGTTTAAATTCAGCTTTTTGACGGCAGTGTGGTAAATGTGTCTGTACTGATCGAGTTTGAAGCACCTTCTACAAAAGCGCCAAAACTAATTGAGGTTGAATCTGGGTTCCAAAGGCGCCTGTGCCATTCGAAGTTACTGTGTTACCTCCAAGGGTACCAATTCCGTTCTCCATGATAGATGTGACCCGTTCAAGACGAACACCATACCTTGGAATTTGAGCCAACCCATCCTTTCAAGACAGATCAGCATAAAGAACAGAGTAAGAGGCTGCAAGAAAGAAAACTATACCATAGATACGAAAGTTTTCCTACAAAAGGGACTGGCTTCAACAACTCATAAGGGATGGCTTGACAAGCTACACAACTCAGAAAACTTTTGTATTATAACTAATCTTTGCTGTTTATAACTCAGAAAACTTTCGCACTAAAATAAGCTAACTTTAATAGAGTATTCTTACTCTATTTTTCAAACATAGACCGGACTTTCCATCGATTCGAAAGAAAGAACAAGAGAGAAACTTAGAAAGAACTCATATGTAATATATCACAAAATATTTTCAAATGTTACAAGATGATCCTACAATTACTACAATGCCTTCTTTATATAGGGATAGGAGGTTATTACAAGATAAACTTTCAAGATAAAATAAACCTATCTTACATGGCAAACTTATCTACATGTGGGTCCTTCTTGGCATGTGAAGGACATTAGGCAAAACAACTAAAAAACACCTAAAAACATGTGAAAGTAGTGAAATATACATGGTGTAGCATGTGAAAGCATGAGGCAGCATGTGACGCCATGTGAAAATATTGTGTTGCATGTGAAGAAGCATGCGGAGGCATGTGGAAGCATGTGAAAACAAATGAAAGTGGGGCCCAGATGGTATGGAAAGATGTGGGAATTTTTCTTGGCATGGGTAGGATATTTTTAAGGGTTTTTTGGTAGGTAATGTAGGATTATGGTGGGACTATCAGGGATTTAGCTAATTAATTCCGGAGTTGTCTTCTAGGAATCTTTTCAATGAATTTGTGTAGTAATGCCTTGAATTGGATGGTCCTTCTCCGCTGTGTTCTTTCTCATTTGGATGGAGAGATGTGATCCGAAACTTTAATTTCGAAATGTCATGTGTGATCTTTTCTCTAATGACTTCATACGGAGTTTGATATTTTTTTGCTGCTTCCCGGACTCTTTCCCAGTGAGGAAGAGTGTTGGTGTAATTCCAGCTTGCCCAATCTTTTGGCCATATCTATTTCGGGATGCACCTATTTTGCTGCAAAATAATTCTTTGTGCCTCGCTATATTCTTCCTCCATCGATAAAATTGACACCGGAAATTTCCACCAGAATGATGACTCTGCTTGTGCATGGACTTCTCCATTGAATATCTTTACTAGCCTATAGAACATGAATAACTTTACTGTGTAGTAATCGCTGAAGCATTTCATCCAGTATCTTCTAGGCTTGAACCATAATAAAAATACTTTAAGGGCTGGTGCAATGTTATCAAAATCCTTGAAGACGTTGCATTTGAATTCCATGAAAATATAATATTGACCGCATAGGTATCAGAAAAGCCATTATAATTCTTGTGGAAAATCCTTGGCTTGAGCGATGAATATGTGGCATAACGGATATTCTGGATGGACCCCATAAGGCTTGAGAGTAGATCCTCCATATTGCCGGAAAACATTGAACTCATAATAAATTCTTCTTTCCATAATAATTGACGGATCAAAGGGATCCATGAGATTGAACAACTCTAGTGGGTGATCTGTTGGCTTAAGTTAACTTGATCCTGATGCATTTGAAAACATGAAGATATGGATGATTAGCTTCTGCTTTGTCTTAAATTTTTCGGGTGAAAATCTTTTTGAAAATTCTTCTGTTCTAGATAGAAAATCTGCGAGAATATTATCCTTTCTTTCCAGGTGCTTGACTTGAAATTTGTATGGAGAAAACCATTGAGCCCATCTGAGAATCTGAGGATTGGGAATAATTTTTAATTTATTTGGATCATCTTTGAGAAGGCCTTCATATCCATTTCTATTAGAAATTCAGAATGGATCAGGAAGAAATTGAAATTCTTGATTCCATTTTTTACTGCAAAAATTTTCTTCAAAGTGGAGTTATAATGTTGCTCGGCATCTTTGAACTTTCCAATAGCGTATCCGCATATTTTCCTCTAACCATCTTTTTTCTTCAAATAAAATAGCACTCCAATATTCATGGCTGGCATCAGTTTGCAATATCTATTTTCCATCTGATGGGATGTAGAGAGACGATATTTTTTTAATTTTCCTTTATTTTTCTAACTGCTTCATCCTATTCTTCTCCCCATGCTGGAGCCTTTTTCTTGAGCATTTATGTGAGTGGTGAAATGTATGTAAAGATATTTCGGATGAAATCTCTAACATAATTTATTACACCCAAGAATTGTTGGATTTGCTTTATTGTGAGATTGGTATCTAGAAATTTGAGCAATTCATGACATATATGTGGTCTTGGACTGTATTCCATTTGGGAAAAATGCATTCCAAGAAAATCAATCTCATTTTGAGCAAGAACCATTTTTTTTACAGAAAGCATGATTCCGTACTGTGTTAATAGTGCCTCAAATTGACGAAGCAAGTTGACATTTTCCTCCAATGTATTACTAAATTGCAGGATGTCATCAATGTAAACTAAGGAGGTATGGAGGATGGGTTGGAAGATTTTTATCATGGCTTTTTGGAACAAGAGGGTGTAGTTTTCAACCCGAAGGGCATGACTTTCCATTGGAAGTGATGGTCAGGGATGCAAAATCATGTTTTGGGTCTTTCTTCAGGGTGGATTTCCAATTGCGAAAATCCAGATTTTAAATCAAACTTGGTAAAATGTTTGGCCTTAGCTAAATGGGAGAAAAGGGTAGGTTTATTTGGGATAGGGAATTTATCATCTTTGAGGAAATGGTTAAGTGGCTAGTATTTAATGACTAACCTGAGTTTTCCTCTTAACTATGAGCTCTTTTGTTGAGATAAAATGCTTCGCATGCCCATTGTGAGTCTGATGTCTCTATTAGATCAAATTTCAAAAGTTCCTTACATTCTTTCTTTGCAAGCTGAAGATGATCTGCATTTATTCCTGAATGGCTGGCCTTCATTGGGTTGATATTTTCATTCTTCTTGCAAGGGAGATTGATAAAAAAACTTTTTGTTTTTCCATAACGGGATTTGTTCACGAAATCCTTGTGGGATTCAGCACATGAATGTTCAATGACATTTTGCTAAATCTCTTTGGTTTGTTCATCGTTGATGATTTGGAATAGCCTTGGAATCTCAGAATAAGGTATGAACTGTTTTTAAAAAGCTATCCCATTAGCCCTGATCTGGAGGTGATCTATAAGTTGCATGTAAATGTCGAACCTAATAATAAGATACATTCCTGGTACATCAGATCCTAGCACCTTGGTTATGTACTTCAATACTGGAAAGAACTCAATTGTGATCAGGTGCTTTATAACGACAGTTGTGGTCAAAACTGCATTTGATGCAGTGTTGAAATCTTTAAAATGCGTCACCTTTGACCTTCAGGGAGAACAATAGGATTTATGAGTGAAGAAGCAGCTCCGGTATCGATGAAAGCGATAACTCGAGTTGGTTTATCCCATTTGGATAAATAGACCTTGAGTTCTACTAGAGGAACAACTGCGAGAGCATTGATCTCCTCTCGGACTTCAATCACTGGTTCTAAAATTTTGTATTGCTCATTTCCTTGATCTTCATATATATCAAAAGAGAATAAAGTTTATTCATTAGGTTCATCATCTACAAAGAATATGGATTCAAGGTCCTCCTGTTTTCCAAGATGTATGCTAGTGTAATCTTTGATTTCTTCAAGGGGTTTGACAGATCTTCTTGATTGTGGACATGTTTTTGCGAAGTGTCCAATATTATGATAAATAAAGCATTTATTCTTCTTGTGAAAATTTCCTGGCTTTCCACACTTGAAATACTTTGTGCGTCTCTTGGACCTTGATTTTCCGTCTGGAATTCTTTGCCATCTGAACCTCCTAAATTCTCTCATTCGTCTGGATGTGCGGCAGGAACATCCTGATCTGGTGATTAGATCATATTTGCGACATGCTTTGTCAAGCGTTGGATTATGCTGGATAATTTGCATTAAGGCTGAGCGCTTTGTACAAATATCATCCAATGCAACGAAAATAGCTTGCCTGATGTAATAAATTTGTGGGATTGTTATGGACTAAACGTTTCTTCAATGATGGTCATGGTTTGGCTTGCTAACAACTTTGGAAGAGAAGAGACAAAGACTTGATTCATATTAATGTCTCCGCCAATTTCAAAGTATATCTTTAACATTTTTTTGAAATGTCTGTCAATGTCATTTCTGTCGAATGGCACACACTTCATTTCAAAGAGTTTTCTTCAAATTTTGTCATGTCTTTGGCATGTATCTCCATAGAAAACTTCATGTATGATCCTGATGTTGACGGTAAAATCTTGGGAAGTAAGAAAGTATTTTTGTCTTGAATTGCAAGTGAGTTCCACCAGTCTCTGAGAATTCCTGAGAACCGTGAAGTATGTTCTGATAGGATAATATACTTCTCTCGTTCCACAAAATTTTTTGTCACCATCAGTGTATATAAGTCCCGGATCCTTTGAGGGCATTTTGAAACCTTGATGTTATCTAAGGTGAAAGTATGGAAACCAGTTCCAACTGGTTTTTACACAATGGGCTCATATCTTATTTCTGGGATTGGCTCACCTGTCATCCCTTCTCCTTCCTCATCTACTTTAGATACTTCTGGGTCTCTTGGATTATTCAGAAATATTGAGGGATTGTCTTATTCTGAACAGTTAGTCATGGATTCATTGCTTTACTGAGAGCTATCTTCCGTTGATTCATCCTCTGATGAATTTAGAGATTCCGACCATGGTGTATCTTCTTCTAGTATGTATTTAAATAGAGTTCTATAGCCTTTTTGTCAGAAATCATCAAATTTTCAGGGTTCGACCCTTTTGAACTTTCTCCTTGGTGTCGTCTTTTCTTTGTTTGTTTTTGTGCTGCAAGGGCATCTTTCCTTTTCCAAACAATTTTTGCGATATCAAAATCATGTTCTTCTTTTAAGGGTTTGGTAAAAGAGATTGGATTTTGTGAGGTATATGTAAACGCAGAAAAGGTGTAGTCTAATTTAGATGGAGAATATGCTTGTGGAGACATGGGGAAGAAGGTAGGTTTTTAGGAGTAGACTGGGGGGTTTAGTGGCTCAATGTGTTCATCTCTCAGGAGTTGAATTTTTTCTTTGATGGAAATTGTTTCCTTTTGTTGTTGTTGGAAGAATTGGAAAAGTGAAGTTCCTTATGGACAAATCTCGTATTGTAGATTTGCCAATCTTAGTTCCAAGGATTTGATTAGTCCGTCATTGTGAAATAATGTTTGCTCTATCTTTTTCTCAATTGTTTCCACCTTGCTCATCATTTTGTTTTGTTTATAGGCCATGTTTATTATCGTGTTGCCAATGATGTTCAGCACCTTGTTTTGGCAGATGGAGTTTTTTGATTACCAGTTCATTGTTGCTTCAATGTCACTTGTTGGGGGTTTTTCTCCAGTAGGTAGCACTATGTTTTTCTTGGAAATTTTTGGAGCATGGCTTATACCCTCTTTTTCGAAAGGTTGAAGTGAAGGAAAATATAGGGTATGACTGGAGCTTGAAGGACTTAGCATGAATATCTGTGGTTGTGGGGGATTTGTGGTCTTTTGAGTTGGTAGAGTTTTAGTTTCAGGTGGTTTTTTTTTTATTCTGGGGTATAGGATAATGTTGGTGGTGATTTTGGAATGGTTTCATTATCCTCCCAGGTTGCAGTGAATTTTTCTGGTAATTTTTGTCATTCCTAGAGTTTGTAACTAACAAGAAATTTATATCTACCTGGACAGATTATGAGCCAATTGAAGGATCTTTACTTTCGTATTTGGACATATTATGAACCCGATATCTCAAAAGTCAATTGTGGGTCAAACTTCTGTATTTTTGCAACATCAACTTTCGCCGAAATGCCTAAATTTTCTCTACGGATCACCAAATCTAAATCCAGACGCACACCTAACTCCAAAAGTCACGATACAAAGCTGTTGAGATCATGCACGACCAATTTTTGGGGCGTTTACCAAAAGTCTAGTTCCGATCAAATATTCACCGTTCTAACTTCTAATATAATGTTTCCTCTCTAGAATTGATTCTAAACCATTTGAAAACAAAATTCCACCATGCATGCAAGTCGATACTCATGTTCCGAAGCTGATCCAGACCTTATGCCGCTTAACAATGCTTTATTTCTCAAAATGACCGGTCGGGTCATTACATCCTCCCCTCTTAAAACCAACGTTTGTCCTTGAACGTTTTAAGATTGACCACGAAGTCCTCAAGTCACTGAGTGCGCACTTCCAACATACACCTGCAGGTGGTCCCACGTCACTAAATCCGCTCTAAGTATGATGACACCATCTCAACAGAAATTTAGTCTTCCTAGTAGTACTAATAAGCCTTCAAGCCAAATATTTTCACCTTCCATCCAATTCCTAAAGACCCGATTCTAAATCTATATCCGGCATCAGTCTCAACCAGCTATTTCAGTACAAGAAAACATATACAGGGTATAGCCACATATCACCACACACCACACATAGGCCCAAAATAATATTTCAGATAGCAATACTTGCTTGAGATCAAATATGTACTGGCCTTAAGCCTCATATTTAATAGAAACTCTTTTCCAAACCTGATGATATAATAACCATGAAAACCACATAACAAAATACCGAGAAACTAAATCTCAGCCAGCACCATCGGGTGCACACCCCACAAACTAAAACTCGAGAAGCATAGAATGAAAATGAATAAATACGAGAAAGGAAAACACATAAGGGAAATTAAAAACAAATCAAACTAGCATAAATTCCTCTAAAACACAATTCTACAACGACATCTAACAAGAAAGGGTGAAAGCATATAAAAGACTCATGGGGATCTTATAATGATATAACTCTCATCGCGGTACACAGCCCGGTCTCAATATATCAAAACTCCTGAAATCACGAGGGTCCCGCCCTCAACACTGAATCACAAGTAGGGCTCAAACTAACCCATCTAGAAACTCAATCTAGATCAATTCTGTCTATAATTCACAAAACACAATGGCTCCCATATTGGTGGAGCACAGAAATCATAGCTCGTAAGCAAGAATACTCAAAAGTGACATCAAACCTACCAAAACCAACAACAAGATTTTACTACTAGCCTTGTAACTCTTGACAACATCTAGAAACAGATGATAGACATAGCTATCACTCATAGATCCTCCAAACTGGATAATCACATAAATAGAGTGCAAATCATGAAGCACTCCCATAAATAGAACAAACAAGGAACTCAACTTGATAAGTAGAAGTGTTATGAACATAAGGTAGAGCCTCTCTATCACAAACTAAATTAGCACCTGAATGACACTAGCTAGCACACCGCCCTAAAGCCTAAAATATGAAACATAGAAATGAGTCGGGCCTCCCTGTGACGACCCGGCCAGTTGTCTTTGGAATATATGCCCCTTTCCCCCATTATTTGCTTCCCCTAAGTTCATTTATACTATTTTGATTTTCCGGGACGTTCGAAAATAGCATTCGGGGTCTTTTGGGACACTTAATCCCTAAATAAAAGCCTAAGCATAGGAAAATTTCCTATAATCAGAACAGTGCATAGAAGACCTTCGAATGGGAATCTGATGGTTTTGTTAGCTTTGTTAGGTAATTTTGGGGTTGGTAGAATGTTCGGAATGTATTTTGGATGTCCGTAGCTCATTTAGGCTAGAAATGTCGAAAGTTAGAATTTTGAAATTTCCAGTCCGATAGTAAATATTTGATCCAAGGGTTGGAAAGGGATTCTGGAAGTTTTTGTAGCACCATCATATCATTTTGGATGGGTGTGAAAAATTTCAGGTCAATCGGAGGTGCTTTGGCTAGGTTTTGAATCAAAAGAGATTTTTGTTATGTTTTGAAGTTTTTTAGTTCAAATCATTGATTAATTCGAGTTTTCGGCGTTGTTTTAGGTAGTTTTAGGATTTTTAATAGTATTAACAAGGTTATGGGATATGCTCGTAGGTTTGGTTGAGGTCCCGGGGGCCTCGGGTGTATTTCGGATGCCCAACGGGGCATTTTTGTGTTGTAAGAAGTTGTATAATTTCATTCAGTTCTGCAGCAGAAAATCCTTCTCTGCGAGATCATCTTCTCTCTCGCGATCGCATAGGCCAATCTTGGCGGGTCCTAAACTCCTTCATTGTGATCGCATGGGTTAGTTCGTGATCGCATACCTCTTCCATTTCCTCTTCCCCGTTTGAACACCTTTATACACGATCGCGTAAGGCCATATTATCCTTGTACGCGATCACATGCCTCTTCTCGCGATCACATGCCTCTTCTCGCGATCACGATTCATTAATCATCTATAAAGATATCAATATTTCAAAAGTGAGGGTTTTTTAGCTTTTTGTCAAAACTCAAGCTAGAGAACTCAGTTTTAGGAAATTTTTCGAGGGCTTTTCAGAGGAAACTATTGGGTAATGATTCCTTACTCCTCTATGACTAAAACCCACTAATCTAATCGTGAATTCAATATTTTCATTCGGATTTTTGAATGAAAATTGGGGTAAGGTTCTTAGACCTAATTGTGAGGATTTGAAGGGGAAAGTGGCCTCCGATTAGGGAGATTTTTATATGGTTAGACTCGTGAGAGTACGAGGTTTTTAAAAATGTAAAATTTAATCGATTCCAAGATGTTGGCCTGATGAGCATTTTGGTCATTTTACCTATTTTCGCACCTTAGCTTTAATTTTAATAGTGGAATTAGTTACTTGTTATGTTATTTACGATATGTAATTCGTTTGAATAGATTTGGGCAACTCGGAGTTGGATACTCGTTCCAAAGGGATTTTTTCTTAATGATTTTTCTACCAGTTCGAGTTAAGTTGCTTCTCTAACTTTGTCTCAGTGACCTCTTCCCATAGGATATCTTTACTGTTGTTTAAATGCCTTGTGCGCGAGCTAATGGGCGTGTACTTGTGCAAATTGTTGAAATTCATCTTACTTGACTTATTTAGACAGTGTTTCTTCACGTATTTAACTGTTAAAAATACAATTTCACTTGTTCCAGCTTAGGAAAAGCATGTTAGAAACTTATTTACTATATTTGACAAAACTGCAATATCTGCCTTATGTGAAGCATGCTAGACTCCAGATTTTACTTGTTGGCCGCACTTAGCTTCGTTCTTAAATATTAATTTGTTGTAATGTGTTTACGATTTGGTGAATGGGACGACATCCTGAGAGTTCCCTTGTTCGTATTTTGATTCGAGATTTAGAAGTGCGGGATACTAAGATGTCCTCGGCACAGGATTAATTAATTGGCGGATACTAAGAGATCCCCGGCTAAGGATTAATTACTCTCGGATACTAAGAGATCCCCAGTACAGGACTGATTAACTGGAGGATACTAAGAGATCCTCGGGATACTTGGAGATCCTTCGTGATTAAATGGAGGATACTAGGAGATCCTCGTGATACTTGGAGATCCCTTGTGTATATGATGAGGATACTAGGAGATCCCTGGGATACCAGGAGATCCCCGGTGACAAATATCCTATAGTGATCGTTCTTGTATTTGTAGATTTGTATTTGTATCCTTTTCAATATTACTTATTGTTTTACTAGATACTCGAGATTTATTGTATTTCCTACTGTCTATCCATTTCATATTTATTCTTAAGTTTATCTCTATAGGGCCTCGACCTTCCTCGTCACTACCCAACCGATGTTAGCCTTGGTACTTACTGAGTACTGTTGTGGTGTACTCATGCTACCATTCTACACACATTTGTTGTCAAGATCCAGGTGCATCCAGCCAGGCATATCATCAGTGAGTCAGGAGCTTACTATCGGAGACTTGAGGTATATCTACTACGCCCGTAGACCAGAGAGTCTCCGTCCATTCTATCCTGTAGTTGGCAGTACTATTTCCTATTATTGTTCGTTGTATTAGACACTCCATATATTAGAGTTGTACGTATGTTCACATAGCATGTGTTGCTAGTGGGATTCCGGGTTTTGGGATGTTGTTTCAGAAGTTGTGTGTTCAGTGTATGTGCCACGCGGCACTGTTATAAAATTCTTATTCTATTTAGTGTTTGTTACTATTTTTATTCCGAACTGTTAAATTGCGCAATGTGTTAGGCTTAACTTGTCTCGAAGGCTGGGTACCGTCATGATAGGTTCACGATTGGTGAACTAGGGTCGTGACACTCCCCCTCTTGGGGCCCTCTACCTGCCTGAATACCTCACTGCGACACATCGGTCCGACGTCTGGGACAATCTCTCACCATGTGGCTACTACCTCAATACTCAAGGGACTCTCTCGGCCAACGAGGCTGTGGGAACTGCGCGATACGGGTACTATGAGACTCATGAACACCTGAGTCATCACGCAAGGCCTAAACCGCGAAGTGAACTGACTAACGTGCAAAACCTCTACCATGTCACACCCTGCCTCTAACAAGGGTGAGTATATCTCACCGTTCTTCGAGGCCTCCTCACCTCCTCAAGATATCTCTCCTGATCTAGTCTACTATCTCTCTCTCATGACCCTGCCTACCCTCTCTCTATCTCTGGCATGCATACCCTCTATCCTCCCAGCAATGTTTATTACCTGCTGAAATGGAATTTCCATATCTAACTCACAAGCCATAATGGATCTGATGCGGGGAATAAGTCCCTCAATAAAATGGCGAACCTTCTCACGAATAGTAGAAACCAAGGCTGATGTATGTCTAGCCAAACTGGTGTAACGGACAACATACTCCGAGACGATCATAACACCCTGGCGCAAGTGCTCAAAATCCACACGCCATGCATCCCTGAGGCTCTGAGGAACAAACTCTCCCAGGAACATATCTGAAAACCGGGCCCTAGTCAGTGAAGCTGCCTCGTATGGGCTGTCTAACTCATTGATGCGCCACCAGTACTAGGCGACTCCTCAATGCTGGAAAAAAGTGTAAAGAAGCCTCGCTCGATCCGAAATACCCATATTACGGAAAATGCAAAAACACTCATCAGGAAATTAAAGCGCATCCTGCGATGCCAAACCACTGAACTCAGGCGGCTCGATAAAGCGAGAAAGTAGTGACGCACCTAGTCCCTACGACTAGGTAAGCCTAACGATGCGAAATATAAACCAATTTGCGGATGATAATAACAAAAACAAACTGGTGAAATAAATCAATGTTCAAGGTGCCGCCTGGCACATAAAAAATCAACTCTCATAGGTAAACAAATCTCCCAAAAACCGGAATCTCACAAATAACAAGCTAAGGGATACATAAGAAACTCTGACTCCAGAATGTCTATACAAGGAGAAATACTGGAAGGACTATACTTATTACAGAAAGCTGGAAAGGGACTCCTTGGTCAACGAAACACATCAGATATTTCTCCAAGTCTCTACTGATATGCCACCCTTAAAGGCTGGCAGAACTGAATGGGGGTACCTGTATCTGCACAACAAAAGTGTGCAGAAGAGTAGCATGAGCACACCACAGCGGTGCCAATTAAGTATCAAGACTAACGTCAATGGAGTAGCGAAGAGGAACGTTCAAGACATCTACCGGTCAATAAACAGTATACTGATAGGAATAATTGAAATGATGTATAATTATGTAATGACTGCATGAATGACTAAAATGCTACGATTCAAAAATACAGGAAAAAAAGGCAATTAGTAAAACAAGAAAATAACATATGATAAGACAAATGACGGCAGAATCAAATTCAAAATCTTAAGGTCACAGTACAACAAGGACAAACAAGTAACTAACTCATTATTCTGCAGTTATGCTTACATAAGGTATTTTCAACTCTTCCCACAATTTTATCAAAAATCTTGGACCAGCCGCAACTCATTAAAACCCAGCATCTAAATCTAACACTTGCCATCTTGTTCGCCCATCAATCTCACGGTCATGCTAACAATTAACTAGTCAACTAGGGTCACTCTCACATATATAAAATGGGTAAACAAAGTCGTATATACACCCCTATTGAAATCAGGAGGAATTCATCTCTAATAGGAGGGTCCAACTACGTGTATGCTTTTGCAAGTGTATTTAACAAGAGTTCTACCAACTAGTAAGTATAGTAAATGGAACGATCCGCACCCGAATTATTTGCACCCTGATAGAATCAATGAAAATATCAGTTCAGAATACAATGAGTTTAGCAGGGGTTTTTCCCAGGATAAGTCCTGATGTTTCAAACATAGATATGTGGGCTAGGGATCTCTTGATATCCAGAGGATCTCTTGGTATCCTCAATATATGTACTAGGGATCTCTTGGTATCCCGAGGATCTATTGCTATCCTCAATATATGTGCTGGGGATCTCCTGGAATCCCGAGGATCTATTGGTATCCTCAATATATGTGTTGGGATCTCCTGGTATCCCGCACTACAACACAATCAACATTGATATACAACCCAAATAGTAGAATAACAATATCCCGGTAAGGGAGTCAACAACAGAAACAATAACGTCCCAGTAAGGGAATCACCAACAGAAGCAATAACTTCCCAGCAAGTGAATCAACAATTGAAACAATAACGTCCCGGCAAGGGAACCAACACTAGAAACAATAACGTCCCGGCAAGCAAATCAACAATAGAAACAATAACGTCACGACAAGGCAATCAACACAAGAAACAAGAACGTCCCGGCATGGGAATCAACAGTAGAAACAATTACGTCCCATCAAGGGAATCAACAATACCTAATAAGGTCACGGAACACCAAGGAAAAATACAATAACCTCAACGACCAAACGAGACGTAATAAGTGCAAAGTAACTACACCGATACCACAACAGTTGGACATGTAATATATTTGCACGAAGTCACATGTGAACTTACAATCAAGGAGTATCCAAACAATAAGGAAGATAACATGAATCAAATAATTACAATTTAAGGAAATTTCAACTAAACATAAGATAGCTATCTTCTTTCCAATTAACACCGATTAATTACATGAGATATAACATTTATGATTTCCAATTAAAGGCGAGTAGTTAGGATGGGTAATATGACTATAAAAGGGTATTTGTCTTCAGTTAAACACGTAAAAGTCAATTAAACAGCAAGAATAAATCAAGAAAGGAAACAAATACCAAGTAAGACATGTAGAGGTGAAACTAATAACAGCACTCAATCGTATAAATGCCGTCATCATACATCGGTGATTTCAAGAGTCTGAGAGCCTAAAAGGGACAATTTACCACAAATAAATTCGAGAAAGCACTCGTCACCTCATGTACCCGAAATACAATCAACAGAGAAGACTCAAATCCTAAGGGGAAATCCCCCACACAAGATTAGGCAAGATACTTACCTCAAACCGGCTAAAATCAACTAGCAACTACGTTCTAGGCATGAGTTTTCGACTCCAAATATCCCAAATCTATTCAATTAAATCACACATTGCGATTAACATCTCAAGCAACTGATTCTATAATTTAATGCAAAGCTAAAGTGCGAAATTATAAATAATAACCAAAACGCCCCTCGGGGCAACGTATCAGAACCGGATGAATCTATATTTTAAGAACCCTCGTACTCTCACTAGTCTAACCATGTAAAAATATCTCAAATAAGTGGTCAAATACTCTCTCAAAACTAATTATTTTTGTCTATGAAGTCTACCCATTCTACATTCAACAACTGAAATTGGAGGACGAAATTAAGAGGAGATTCGTGGAAATTGGTCTAAATCCAATGAGAATCACTTACTCAAGTTGCCCAAATGAAAATCCCTTCGAAAATCGTCAAGAACCGAGCTCTAGAATTCTAAATGTGATAAAATGATGAAACCTTTGAATTTGGGATTAAATTATGTCTGCCCAGTTATTTGGCCATAGCGAACGCGGAAGAAGCATCGCGTTCGCAAAGAAGAAAAAGTGAAGGGGCTCTATTACTCAACGCGAATGCGATAGTGCGTCCGTGAACGCAAAGAAGAAGTATCAGGTGGGCCAGGGACTACCCTTCGCGAATGCGTATTTCTGTACGAGAACGCGAAGAGTGAAATGGCAAAACCACGCGAATCCAGCAATGGGATCGCGAACGCGATGGAGGGAAAGGCAGAGCTTCGCAAATACGAGGCTCATAACGCGAATGAAAAGAAGGAATTTTAGGTGACCAGAATTAAATCTTCACGAACGCGAGATGGAGCCCGCGAATGCAAAAGAGGATATCAGAACTAGAAGAGAGTAGTTCAAAAAAAAGGGAAAATGACTCGTAGCCCATCCGAAACATACCCGAGGCTCGCGGAACCCCGTCTAATCACACACGTAAGTAATATAACCTAACAAGGACTTGATCGAAGTTCCAAATCACATAACACAACATCAACACGGCGAATCAAACTAAAAATCAAGCTTACGAACTTCCAAATCTTCAAATAACAAAACTCATTCCGAAACCTATAAATTCAACTCGGAATGACGCCAAATTTTGTAGACAAGTCCAAAATGACATAACGGAGCTTTGGAAACTCTTGGAATAGCATTCTGATCCTGGTATCTCGAAAGTCAACTGTCGCTCAAACTTCGTCATTTTCCAACTTCAACTTTAGCAGAAATACCTCATTTTATTCTATGGACCTCCAAAACTGAATCCGCACACGCGCCTAAGTCCATAATCACCGTACGAAGTTGTTCAGATCATCCACGACCCATTCCGAGGTTGTTTGCCCAAAAGTCCAGTTCCGGTCAAATTTTCACCGTTCTAACTTCCAAAATAAGGTTTCTTCTCTAGAATTGACTTTGAACCATTTGATAACCGAATTCCACCATGCACGTAAGTCGAAACTCATGTTCTGAAGCTGCTCCAAACCTTATGCCCCTGAACAGAGCTTAATTTCTAAAAACGATCGGTCGGGTCGTTGCATTTACTCAAAAATTCAATCCTAGTTTATTTCTCCAACATTAAGCTTTCAATTCTGACCATACACATAAGTCAATATACCTGAAATGAAGCTGTCCATGGCCTCAGACTGCTGAACGATGTGAGAGGGCTCAAAACGACCGGTCGTGTCGTTACAAATTATATAATTACATATATTATATATGTAAAATATTCATATATTATATATTTACTGACTATTTTTTTGTTTGAGCAGTTGGGTGGTGACTATTTAGATTAATTGTTCGAGGCGGCTATTCATAGGTAATTTGGTATTATTAGTTATTACTCCCTCCGTTTTCATTTATATGAACACATTTGACTACGCACAAAATTTAAGAAAAGAGATAAGACATTTGAACTTGTGGTACAAAATGAAGCACATATATTTTATGTGGCCGTATATCATTGCATAAATGCAAATTTTTTTAATATAGGGAATGAAGTGCTTTTTTTTACATGAATTAAAAGGAAATAGGTTCACATAAATTGAAACGGAGGGAATTTAAGATATAATATTCTCCTGTACAAGCTCCAAATAAGCACCATTAATTTTAATTAGTGCATATCTACAAGCATTTTGAGATGAACCAAGTGTGAATAATGGATAAGAATTTTCTGGGATACTATAGGTATTTGAGTGTGATACAGAATCATGAACTTTCTTACTCATGGTTGCTGACAGCTAGTTCTATGCATCTCTTCGGAGTACCACCCTTAGATGATTTTAAGAAACGTGAAATACTTTTCACCATTCAAGGGTAGAAAAAAGTGCACACATGCAAGGCGGAGCTATGTAAATCGAATGAAGTTCTTCAATACTCTTATTCAACACAGAGGAAAATATTAACTGCAGCAAAGTGAGTTTAGGTCACAACTTTTAAATTCCATGTATAATATTTTAGTATTTTCTTGATTTTTCTTGTATAAATATCTGATTTTGCCACTGACAAATATTTGTACTGTTTTCCTGATTTTTTGTTTTCAAATCCATTTGAAGTCCCTAGAACTGGCAGGGGGTATTTTGTAATAACGCGTAATTAGATAGACACGTAAAATCCCCATTGATTACGGACCATACAAGAATTTAGTGTTTTTAGCTTTGTCTCAAATTATATGTAGTGTTTTTTCTTTTGTGTTTCGCTTTCACACTTTCCTTAAGAACCAATAAAGGGGGTATGACTATTTTTTCTTTATTTATGTCTTAAGATATAATTTATATTTATTGAATATTTTTTTATTTATGTATTATCTTTAATTTCAAGAACAATTATTTTTAAGAGTAAAATGGAAGAAACAATTTATTTGCCTTGAACTATTAAAATGACAAATAATTTGAAATAACTAATTTTAGAAAGTACAACAAGTAATTTGAGACAGAGAAAGTAATATTATTTAAGTTCAAGACATCGCTAGGAAGTTAAAAGAAAAGGGTTTCCAATTATCAGGAACCATTAATAGTTTGTTTGGATGGTTGTTACATATTGCATTATATTGTATCGAATTGTTGTTTTAAATACGATATTTAGTTTGATTGTTACTTAAATTTTATTATATCGTTAAATTCGTTATTATGTAAGGACAAAATTTGTCACTTTATGTAAGGACTGATTTGGTGTGGTTACGTCGCTATGTTTTCATATATACCAAATTCACACAGTATAATAATTTTTCTTCGTAATATTATAACTTTATTGTTCATATTGCTGGTGTGTTATATCATAAAAGAACGACAAATAATACAATATATATAAATATTATATTCGTAAAACGACACAATACAATAAAATATATTATAAAAGGTAACAACGCCATAAAAATTAAGCAGTGAACTATTTTTCAAATTTGTATCATTTTGATCAAGTGGCCAACGGTTCAGCATAAAAGTTTGATTCTAGACTTTTAGCACTAAAATTTCTTTTGAGGTAATCAAAGTATTCGTTATTTGTTTGGCATCTGGAGTACTTACAATCACTAATTTTCCACCGAAACCCATTTATAAAATCCCTTTCATTTTGATAATTTGGTCAGGTTCTTAAAGATTAGAACCCCCAAAAAAGGTACATAGGGGATACAAGAAATATGCTTGGATTATATCACTTCCAAAAAATTAAATAATGATCTCATTGCTGACTTATAAAACGCAGCAAATGACAACACCATCTCAAAAAAATTTCAAATCAATGGAATCAAAATTTCTTGTTTTTCTCCTTTTCTCTTAATTTTCCACATAATACCTTTTGTTGTTAGTGTTACTACCCTATGACGATACGAATTTTTCACCATATGAAGTCGTGATGGCGCCAACTATTAGGAGCTAGTCAAGTCAACATTTAAATATTCTTGATAGCATTCGCAACAATATAAATAAAACGAAAACAATTAAATAAAGCGAAAGTCTTTAAACTTGGATAACTGGAAGTAAGTGCGGAAATTTAAAGTACAATTCTACCGAGAGTCTTGGGTCACTAACTCACGAACTACTATAGAGTACTAAAATAAAAGTCTCAATGAAATACATCAATATTTGTCTCGATATAAGGAAAATAAACTAATACCAAAGAAAGGGACTCCGGCATGCGGACGTTAGCTAGGAGACCTCGTAATTCCATGGACTGAAGTAAGCTCCCGATCAATGCTGTTGCTGAGCCCCAAGCTTCTCCTGGATCTGTGCGAAATGATGCACAGAGTATAGCATCAGCAGAACCAACCCCATGTGCTGGTAAGTGCCTGGCCTAACCCGAAAAAAGTAGTGACGAGGCTAAACAGGACCTACCAAAGATAACCTGTGTAGATATATATACAATAGAAGGAAATATACAGAATTTAAACAGCCAATAAGGAGAGGAGCATGCGATGGAGTTGTAGCAATTTCGATATAGAATTAACGAAAAAAGAATGAAACTGAACAATAACATCAATTAAGGAGAACAGATAAATCAACAACTGCGCGGCACCAACCTTTGTGGTTTTACTGTCGTTCTCACCAAAATAGACTAATAAAGTGCACGTCATCATCATTCGTGCTTTTTCTCACATACTATCATATGAAGGCATGGAATGACCCTTCGTGCATAGTTATACAAAACATGACATGGAATGACCCTTCGTGCATAATTATTCAAAACATGGCACGAAATGATCCTTCGTGCATAATTATTCAAAATATGGCACGAAATGATCCTTCATGCATAAATATTCAAAATATGGCATGGAATGACCCTTACTGCATAATCACTTTTCCACACCCAATCAATAGCCACAACCAATCAGGGTGAGGGGATAGACAACAATATAAAACATCCTGGCAAAGGGGAGAACAAAACAATAGATAAGTCCAGGTAAGGGTACAACTAACAACTCAAATATTCTGGCAAGGAAGAATACATATAATACTTAAATCCCGGCAAAGGAGCAACAACATTAATAAATTACGCATCCCCACAAGAGAATAATTGCATCTAATTCTGCTCTGATCACTTCTTTTTCCATTACATATTCTTGTTCGAGACAACACTCCAAGAATGTATAAATCATAATTATTCCTCAACCTTTCACATTATATGAAACTTATCAATTTAACAAGAAAGAGATATCACAGTATCCGAATAGACACAATTAGACTCACGGTCATGCTAGACTATGGTGTATAAATACTCGTCACCATGCCTATACACCGTACTCAGCAATTAGCAAATAGCAAACAACACCCTAATCCTATTCCCTCAAGCCAAAGTTAGAACAAACACTTACCTCGGTACAAAGAATAGCAAGCAACTCTCTAATACCGCATTTCATCTACAATTCGACTCCGAAACAATGATATCTAAGAATATTTAATTCCATAATATCAGTAAAGACTTAAAAAATAATCCCATAGCTTAGATATGAAGTTCCTAGAAATCTTCCAAAAATACAAAAATTCGACCCGGGCCCACATGGTTCAAACTCGAGGCTCGAACCAAAAACCGTTTACCCATAATCCCCATGAGTTTAAATATATAATTTATTTTAAGATTCGACCCCAAAATAAGGTGGAATCACCAAAAATTCTCAAAATCCTAACTCTACCAAAAACCCCTAATTTCTACTTTAATTTCATGATTTAGGTCTAGAATTTCAATAATTAAATGAAGAAGAGTGAAGGAATTAGGTGAGAAATTACTTACCCAAAAGACTTTGGTGAAGGAGATCTTCAAAAATTGCCCTAGAGCTTTGGGGAAGACAAGTTTTCTGAAAAATGAGAAAAAAACCCGTAATGGTTATGTTTTGGGCATTTAAAAATCACTGGCAAAAATCTTCTATCCAATCGCGGGGAAAGGAGTGCGATCGCATAGAGTACAGGGGATAGTGCTTTGAAATCGCGTGAGTAATGGTGTGAATGCATAAAAGAAAAGGGAGTCAAAAGAATTGGTGGGACTTAATGCTCTGCGATCGCGAATTGGGAGTGCGATCGCATTAAAGTGACTGGCTAAACTGTGCGATCGTGGATCAGAGTGTGCGATCGCATAGAGAAAAACGGGGCACATAAAAAATCACACTATACGATCGCAGATCGGTCTATGCGATCGCATAGAACAAAACACCTGAGTAAAAATTGCAAAAAAAATCTGCACACTTCCTAAGGCCAGAAACACCCCAAACCACCTCCGAAACACTACAGAGCCCTTGGGGCTCCTAACCAAACACAAACACAAACTCAATAACATCATACGAACTTACTCGAGCGATCAAATCGCCAAATTAACATCAAAATCAATGAATCAAAACTCAAAATCACCATTTTCATTCTAAATTCTTAAACATCAAATATTAGATATTTAAGACCGAAACACGTCAAACGACGTCCAATTTCGACAAAACTTCACAGAAAGCGCTTAAACCATATTTAAGACATGAATCGGGCAGTGAAACTAAAATAAGGGTCCGATACCAATACTTTCTAACTCATTTTCATTCAAATTTCCACATTAAATTCTAGAAAACAATTTCTTTCAACAATTCATTTCTCGGGCTCAGGACCCCGAATTTCGATTCCAGGAATTTGCTTGAGTCTCACATTTTTCTGCGGACCCTCCGGGACCGTCACATCACGGGTGCTGGTCTGTTTACTCAAAATGTTGACCGAATTACATTTTAACCATTATAAAACCATAATTTATCAAATGTCATTCATTTAAACAAAAATAGCTTTCCAGCTATGCGCCCGGACTGTGCCTGCAAATCGAGGCGCTTAAAAGTGATGTTTTCAAGACCCCGGAAGCACGGAAAATGGGAGAAATGTGGTGATGACCCTTCGGGTCGACACATCTCCACCTCTAAAAACACCATTCGTCCTTAAACGGACGAAAGAAATAAGTACCCGAGTCAGGAAATGAATTAGTATAACGGCTCCACATATCTGACTCGGACTCCCTAATCGATGCCTCAGGAGGCTGACCTCACCAGTGAATGCACACTGAAGGAAAACTCTTTGACCTCAACTGTCAAACTTGTCGGCCTAGAATAGCAATGGCTCATCCTCAAAAGATAGATTCTTGTCCAATTGGATAAAGCTGAAATCTAACACATGCGATGGATCTCCGTGATACTTTCAGAGCATAGATACATCAAACACTAGACGCACTGCTGTCAAGCTTGGTGGCAAGGCAAATTTATAAGCTACCTCTCCCACATGATCAGGAATCTCAAATAGAGCGATTAACCTAGGACTAAGTTTGTTCTTCTTCCCAAATCTCATCAGGCCATTCATAGGTGACACACGAAGCAATACTCGCTCACCAACCATGGAAGCAACATATCTAACCTTCCAATCTTCATAATATTCTGTCTGGACTGAGTTGTACGGAGTCTATCATGAATAATCTGGACCTTATCCAAGGCCTCCTAGACCATATTTGTACCCAATAACCGTCTCTTTCCCGGCTCCAACCATCCGACTGGAGACCAACATCGCCTACCATACAACGCCTCATAAGGAGCTATCTGGATGCTGGACTGGTAGCTGTTGTTATGGCAAACTCTGCAAACAACAAAAAACTGGTCCCACGAGCGTCCAAAATCAATAATACAAACACGGAGCATATCCTCTAGAATCTGAATGGTCCCCTCGGATTGACCATCCATATGGGGATGAAATGTTGTACTTAACTGAACCTGGGTGCCCAACTCTCGCTGAAACTCCTTTAACAAATGCGAGGTTAACTACGTACCCCAGTCGTAAATTATAGATATGGGCACCCCATGAAGTGGAACGATCTCCCTGATATAAATCTCAACTAACCTCTAAGACAATAGGTGGTGGCGACAGGAACAAAATGTGCTGACTTGGTCAGCCTATCCACAATGACCCAAATTTCATCAAATATCTTCCGAATCATGGAAAGTCCTGTAACAAATTCCATGGTAATCCTCTCCCACTTCCTCTCGGGAAGCTCAATCCTCAGAAACAATCCACCAAGCCGATGCTGCTCATACTTAACCTGCTGACAGTGCAAACATCGATCCACATATGCATCTATATCCTTCTTTATCCTATGCCACCAATAGTGCTGCCTCAGATCCCGATACATCTTCGCGGGTGCTATGGTGAATAGAATACCGAGAACTATGGGTCTCCACGAAGATCAACTCTCGAATACCATCAATATTAGGTACACAAAATCACCCCTGCAATCTCAATACACCATCATCACCTAAATTCACTATCCTAGAACCTCCACATTGTACTGTGTCTCTCAGGAGACACAAATGGTGATCATCAAAATCCCACTCACGAATACGCTCCAATAATGACGAACGTGCAACCGTGAAAGTTAACACTCTACTAGGCTCTGAAATATCCACTCTCACAACATGATTGGCCAAGGCTTGTACATCCAAAGCAAGCGATCTTTTGTTGACTAGAATATAAGCAAGGCTACCATGCTCGCGGACTTCCTACTCAATGCATCAGCTACCACATTGACCTTTCCTGGGTGATACATGATAGTAACATCATTATCCTTCAGCAACTCTAACCACCCCCTCTACCTCAAATTCAACTGCTTTAACAAATACTGAAGACTCTTGTGATCAGTGTAAACCTCTCATGTCACACAATATAGGTAATGCCTCAAATCTTCAAGGCATGAACAATGGCCGCCAAATCAAGATCATTAACTAGATAATTCTTCTCATGGAACTTCAACTGACTCGAATCATTGTCAATGACTCTTACATCCTGTATCAGTACTGCATCAAGCGCAATATGGGAAGCATCACAATAGACTGTATAAGGCCATGAACATGTCGGCAAAGCCAATACCGATGCCATAGTCCAGAGCTGTCTTGAGCTTCTGCAAACTTGTCTCACACTCTTCTGACCATCTAAACTGGGAACCCTTCTAGGTCAACCAGGTCATCGGGGCTGCAATGGACGAAAACCCCTCCATGAACCGACGTTAGTAACTTGGTAACCCCAAGAAACTTTGAATATCTATAGGTGAAGCTGGTCGAGGCCAATTCTTCATTGCCTATATCTTCTCTAGGTCCACCTGAATACCCTGTACTGATGCAACATGACCCAGAAATGAAACCAAATTCAACCAGAACTCACATTTCAAGAACTTAGCATATAATTGACTATCCTTTAAATTCTGATGAACCACTCTAAGGTGCAGCCTGTTCCTCTTGGCTGCGAGAGTATATCAAAATATAATCAATGAAGACTATCGAGAACAAGTCCAAATACGCCCTAAACACTCGATTCATCAACACCATGAACGCAGCTGGGGCATTGGTCAACCCAAATGACATGACCAAAATCTCATAATGCCCATACCAACTGCGAAATACTGTCTTAGGGATATCAGATGCCCTAATCCTCCTTCGATGGTGGCCAGATATTAAATCTGTCTTTTAAAACAACTTTGCACCCTGAAATTGGTCGAATAAATCATCAGTCCTCGGCAGTGGATACTTGTTCTTAATCGTCAACTTTTTCAATTGGTGGTAGTCAATGCACATCCTTATCAAACCATCTTTTTTCTTCACAAATAGTAGTGGCGCACCCCAAGGCAAAACACTGGGTCTAATGAAACCCTTCTCATGCAAATCCTGAAGCTGATCCTTTAACTCCTTCAACTTTTGCGGGGCCATGCGATACGACAGAATACGTAAATGGGCTGAGTTCCTGGAGCCAAATCAATATAAAAATCGATATCCCTGTGGGGCGGCATGCCCGACAAGTCTGAAAGGTAAATCTCGAGGAATTCCTAAACAATAGGGACATAATCAATAGATGGAACCTCTATGCTGGAGTCACGAACATAAGCCAGATAAGCTAAACACTCCTTTTGACCATCCGTCGAGCCTTCACATATGAAATAAAACTATGAGTGGTATGACCTGGGGTCCCTCTCCACTCTAGTCGGGACAAATCTGGTACAGCAAGGTCATGTTCTTGGCATGGGAATACAAGATCGCATAATATTAAGACAACCAATCCTTCCCTAATAAAACGTCTAAATACACCATATCTAATATCAACAAATCAACACGGGTCTCAAGACCCCTAAATACCACAACACATGAACGATGAACCTGATCCAATACTATAAAATCACTCGATGGTGTAGATGCATATATAGGAATACTCAAGGTCTCACTAGGCATAACCAAGTAGGGTGCAAAATAGGATGATACATATGAGTATATAGATCCATGATAAAATATAACTTCAGCATCTCTATAATAGACCAGAATAGTACCTGTAATAACAGCATCGAATGAATCAACATTTGGCCTGGCTGGTAAAGCATAACATCGGGGCTGGGCTAAACATCCCTGAATCACATTCATGGGAGGATCAGTTGCTGGTTGACCCCTACCTATGGCAGTCTGAGCTCTACCTCTATGACCTCTATCTCCACCTAGATGTCCTCTACCCTCGCCTCTAGTTGGCTGGGGAGGTAGTGAAGTAATTGGTGCCTGAATTATAGTCTGAGGACCATGCTGCTGAGAACTACCAGAAACTCAAGGGCAAAATATGACAATGTGTCTCGGGTCACCACAACAAATAAAGCCTTAGTCTTTTGAGACTACTTGACATGTTGACCCGAATATCCTCCCCTGAAGCCTTGAAGTGTTGGTGCACTTATAGGAGCTATTGTTGCACTGAAAGACTGCTGCTCAAAATAATATGGCTACGTACCACTGCCACCCGTAGTACCGTGAGAGACCAAAAGAGCTGATTGAAAAAGCCTTAGAGGATGGCCTCTACCATAACAATCCCTACCTCTAGATGAGGTACAACTAAATCTCCCTGCATGACATGGCTTCTTAGTAGACCCATGACCACCTCCCTGGGAAAGTTCATCTCTATCCTCCAGGCAGCATTAGCTTCCTCTTGAAATGAAATCTCAGTCCCGACTCCCAAAACCATCTGGAGACAAATCGGATGAATCAACGCATCAATAAACATCTGCAAACTCTCTCTCTCTCTCTCTCTCTCTCTCTCTCTCTCGCTCTCTGTCTCTGTCTCTGGATGGGGGAGTATCATAATAGCATGGTGAGTAAGATCAATAAATCGAGTCTCATACTGTGTGACTGTCAGAAAGCCCTAATGGAGACGCTTAAACTTCTGGCGAAGAGTATCTCGCTAAGTAGCTGGGAGAAACTCTTCCAAAATCAACTCTAAAAACTGATCTCATGTCAATGATGGCGACCCTTCTGGCCTGGCTAAAAAAAAGTCTCTCCACCAAGTCTTAGTGGATCCTTCAAGACGAAAAGTGACAAAGTCGACCTCATTGGACTCCACCACACCCATAGTCCAAAGAACCTCATGGCAGCTAAATAAGAATCCTTGGGCATCCTCTGAAGAAGTGCCGCTCTATATGGTGGTGAAGAGCTTTGTGAGTCGATCCAACCTCCACAGAGCATCGGCAGACATATCCGCACCATCTTTTGTCTGAGCCACAATACCTGAACGGATTGCCACTGCTGGCTGAACTGCTAGAACCTGAGCATGAGGGCTACCTTGTCTGGAGTACGTGTAGCGAGAGTCTGAACTCCTCCCCCGGCCGGAGATTTGGCTGGTTATAATGGAAGTAGACCCGCTCGAGAGACATTATCCATATAGCCTACCAGTCTATCCTAAGTGTCTTCAAGCACTGGAGTAGCTGTGAAACACGCTGGGACCCGAGCTGGGCCCACCGGAGCTGCTTCAGCTGGAACCTTCTCATTATAATCAACATAAGGCTCCACCTCTAGGACTGCTGCTCGAGGCTCAGCTCTGCCCCGGCCTTGACCTATGGTACGGCCTCGGTCTCGCCCACTGCCCCTCATATGAGCTGCTGCTAGGGGCTCGGACTGCTGAGCTGTAGAAAAGGAAGCACATGTTCTTTCCATCTACAAAAGAACAAAGTAGAACGACAATCAGTATTTGAGAAACAAAATCGCATGACAAGAAAGAACAAAGGGAAATTTTTCCTATCTTTGCAGCCTCTGGGATAAATACAGACGTCTCCGTACCGATCCCTCAGACTTTACCGAGTTTTTCTATGAGTTGTGAGACCTAAGTAACCTAGTGCTCTGATACCAACTTTTCACGACCCAGATTTTACACCATCGGGAGTAGTGATGATGCCTTTACATAGGAGCTAGGAAAGCCAACATTTAAACATTCTTGATAATATTCACAACAATATAAATAAAATGAAAACAATTAAACAAAATGGAAGTCTTTAAATTTGGATAACTAAAAGCAAGTGCAATAATTTAAACTACAATTCTACCCAGAGTCCGGCGACACTAAGTCACGAACTACAATGGAGTACTGAAACAAAAGTCTCAATGAAATACATCAATGTTTGTCTCGATACAAGGAAAACAAAGTAATTATAGAGGAAGGGACTTCGGCCTATGGACGTCAGCTGGGCTACCTCGTAAGTCCCTGGACTGAAGTCAGCTCCTGATCAATACTGTTGCGGAGGCCTAACAGCTTCTCATTGATTTGTGCAAAAAGAGGAACAGTGTAGCATCAAAACAACTGACCCCATTTTCTGGTAAGGGCCTAGTCTAACCCCGACGAAGTAGTGACGAGGCTAGATACGACCTACCAAAAACAATTTGCGTAGATATATATACGATAGAAGGAAAAATATATAATTAAAATAGATAAGAGGGAGGGGAACATGTTATGGGGTTGTAGCAATTTAGTTTTTTAATTAATGAATAAAGAATGGAAGTGAAAAATAACATCAATTAAGAAGAACAGATAAATCAACAACTAAACGGCACCAACCTTCGTGCTTTTACTCACATACTCTCATATCAAGGCACGGAATGACCCTTCGTGCATAATTATTCAAAACATGGAACAGAATGACCCTACGTGCATAATTGTTCAAAACATGGCACGAAATTATTGATACCCAATTTTTTCATATGTATTTTTGTACCCACAATACTTTCAAAATGACATATCTGTGCATATATAAGCACCGCAGAAGGTTTTTTCATTCTTAAAGAATTTTAATACTATTTTATGGCCCATTTTACACCACAAAACCCAATAATCATTTCCAATAGTTGCCATTTTTGAGAGTAGTTTATTTTATTATCACATTTACGTCAATATACAGTGATTTTTGCATATTTTAACAATATTTTTTGATATTTTAAAACTACAGTGCATGTAATTCCAATATTAGCCTCTTTAAGATTTAATAGGATTTTTCTTAAATATAAATTGATCCCAACATTTTAAATTAAGGTTTACATATTATTTATTAACTCAGTACCATTAATTTTCTTTTAAAATATTTTTTTACTATTTAAATAAAATAATAGAAAAAATCTGGCTATTTCAGATTTAGCCTCAATTCGTTTCAATGTTAACCACAATCCCATTCTAATCTCAGCCAATTTCAAGTCCAAATTGTACCAGGCTAACTACAATATAATCCAATCACTTACACATTAACTAATTGATACTTACCTTTTTTATTCTACCGAACCCCCAAGCCTAATCTCATTTCTCTCGTGTAGCCTCGCTCAAACTCTCTCAAATGATCTCTAACACTCAAAAACCTTAGCTTTCTTCCACATCTTCTCTTACCAAATCTCACCAGAGTCCATGGCATCTCTAGCCATGGATGACCTACG
This sequence comes from Nicotiana benthamiana, assembly GCA_034376525.1. Lineage (NCBI taxonomy): Eukaryota > Viridiplantae > Streptophyta > Magnoliopsida > Solanales > Solanaceae > Nicotiana > Nicotiana benthamiana. Next base: position 112,052,252 of record CM067323.1, on the reverse strand, counting down.
CTCACCTCTCTTCACCCCCAATTCATGGTTGTGCGAGATTTTGTGATCCGACCTCAACGATGCCTGTTATGATCCTCCATAGATTTGAGGTCCTATGGCCTCTCTGGCTCCATTATGACGCGTTCGAGCCTTAAAAAGCATAGCTATTGCTCAGACCTGTTCGAGACCAGATCGTTTCCAAGCCTTCTCATTTCTAAGGTTTCTGTGAAACCCTAAAGCTGTTCGACGTTCCTTCTTCCTTTTATTTTCCTAGATCTCTGGTAAATTTATGTTATACTCAAAGTTTTAAATATTTTCCCCAATTTTCTCTTTCAAGTTCAATTTAGGGTTTTCTGAAAATCTTAAAACGACTTCTTTTTCTTCTTCTTCTTCATCTTTCTTTATGTCAATCTATCTATATATTCCATTTTCTTACGAGTTTTTGCTTGTGTTCTTATATTCTTTCCTCGCATGCTTTCTCCTGTGTTCTTGTGTTTTGCCATTATTACGCATGTTCTGCCATTTTTTTGTTCTGTTAATTCTCCTATTGGGTTTTTTTTATGTGTTTTTGTTTTACCAGATTTTATCAAATTTTCTTTAAATCATGCTCATCTACTATCTTCCTAACTTGTATTCTTTTTTTATTTTTCTTATCTTGTCTGAGTAACAAACCTTTCCTAAATGTGTGCTCCGTGTTTCAATTTGCTGTTTTCTCTGTTTGTCCTAGAAGTCTTTGTAAGAGGATATTGACGCCTATCCTAATTGCGTTTCCACGCCCATGCATATGATTTGAGCCATAAAACCATAATGTTGGAGGTTTTTGGCAAGCTTTGCTGGATATTGGGGCTAGGGATCCATTCAAAACCTTGACCCTTTTCACAGACTCATTGTGAGTCTGTGAGAATAACTTTCTTGGCTCCTCCGATTTCTTTTCTAGTGTTCCAACAAAACTTTCTTATCTCTTTAAGGTAGTTATATGATTTTCTCTTCTTTCAAAAAGCATTTGGCCAGTTTGTGATTGATTATGAGTCCCTTTTCAAAAGGGTCTAATTGATTGTTGATGATTTTCTTCAAATCAAGTTTCTCTTCACCTTTTCTTGGTTGGATTCGTTCATGTTAAAGCTCAAACCTTGATTTTTACTAGTTGTGATTGATTTCCTTCCCATATTTGGCTTAAACCGTATGATTTTGAACTATTTCCTTAAACGAGTTTCCGCGTACTTACCCATATTATACTACCTTAGAAAATATTTAAAATCGAAATCCTTTCCTTATTTGTCATGCTCGTTTGAAATCAATCCTTTGGCTAAAGGGAAATCTTTGTGATTGAAATTCAAAATTATTTTCTTACCTTCTTCTCACTTATCTTCTGCACTATAAAAGGGGCTACCTTTTGCACTTAAGAGATACACAGAAAAGACATCAAACTTTTCAAAACTTTCTTTACTACTACTTTCTCAAATTCTAGTATTAAACACGCTGCTTCTCTTGTCTTTTTACTTTCATAAACATTATTGAATTTTCTTTGAACTGTCAAATATTTTTTGAAGACTCCTGCTGACCTCTAGCTATTTACTTACTTTTGTTGCTCTGCTATTCTAGTACTTGCTACTGGTATGTCACTCTTAGATAAATAATGGCCTTTCACTATGTGATTACTTCCTAGCCTATTATGCTTTCTTTCACCATGTGTTTTCTGTTATGCCTTCATTCGTTGTTTTAGTAATTCTGCTCTTTTCTTATGTGAATCCTTTCCCTTTACCCCTTTTTTGTGAGAGTACAGTTCCAGCCATGGCAGTTTTTTGTTATTGTTACCTAGGATTTTGAACTAGGTTCATATGAACCCTCTACTCAAATCAACTTCCACATCCTTTTTCCCCTTTATATGCTGAGCTTGATTTGAATCTAGTGGTGCCCTAATTACCATCTAGACTCATGTTTGACCTCTATGGTCTACTCTCAACTTTTTTGGACCAAACAAATGGTTAGGGTTGTGGCAGTCTACACCCCTGGCTGGGTATGACCACCATTTGCAATGGTTCCCCAATACCTATTCACTCTGCACATATTCCTTGTTCTATGTTCTGTCCCTCTCTGGTAATCCATGCTTTGGGACACTAGAGCCCCTATAAACTTGGATGCCTGAGGGCTGGCTATTCCACACTACACTATTTTGTTCTAATTGTTATCCCGAGTGTACGCACTACCGGGAATCCTTTAGATTCCTGGAAACTTTGAAACACTTAGGATACAGAGAAGGCTTTAGTGACCTGGATTCCGAAATTGGTTGATCACATATGGTTAGGCATTTAGCCTGACATAGGTACTGTTAGTTTATACGCTTAACGCTAGAGGGGGGGGTGAATAGCGTTATAATAAAATTAACGATAAACTTTGCGGAATTAAAAACTTGCAGGAAAAATAAGTGTGGAAATTAAATGCAATAAAGAACAAACGCACCGTGTTATCCTGGTTCACCACAACCCGAGGCTAGTCCAGTCCCCGAGAGACTCTCTCGAGATTTCCACTAACACTGTTAAGCTTACGGGTGCTCAACAAACCTTTACAAACTGAGGACACAAGCCTCAACAACCTTTGCTCGAAGATACAACACTCCAAGACTTCAACCAAAGGAAACACAAGTTCCTTCTTACAATACAAGGGACTAACACTTCCCTTCAAGTGTATAAAACACTTAGCACTCACTTAAACAAGACTCTCTTAATAGAGTAGATATGAGTAAACAGATATGCTCAAGAACGCAACAACTTTCGTCAAGAATTTTGGCTCTCAAAAACTTATGAAATGGATAGAAAATAATGAATGCAAGCTTTAGCAATATAATGATCAGTTGTAGTAAGTTGTTGTACTTAGAAGACTGATTTTGAGGTGTATTTATAGTGTCAAAAACCTTCACAACCGTTGCCTAATTGCCAATTAAGAATTGCTGATTTTAAGCTAAGATAATCGATTATCTGATTTGCATAATCGATTATTTTTCAATCATCCTCAAAATAATCGATTATCCAAATCGTATAATCGATTACCTGACAACGTTCAAAAAATCAATTCCGAATTTTTACTTAACATAATCGATTATCTAAATCACATAATCGATTACCTGACAACGTTCAAAAAATTATTTCCGGATTTTACTTAAAATAATCGATTATCAAAATCACATAATCGATTACCTGACAGCAGTTAAAAAAATCTTTGGTAACGGTCATTAACATAATCGATTGTTCTATATGCATAATCAATTATCTTCTATATTTTGAAAACTTCATACTACACTGTTTTAACATAATCGATTGTCATAAGTATATAATCGATTATTTTTCAGTCTTGTAAAATTTAATAGACACTGCCTCAACATAATTGATTATCATAAGTACATAATCGATTATTTTTCAGTCTTGTAAAATTTAATAGACACTGCCTCAACATAATCGATTATCATAAGTACATAATCGATTATTTTATAACATTGAAAAATCTGGTGTACACTGCCTTTAACATAATCGATTATCATAAGTACATAATCGATTATGTTGCAGTTTTGAATGTACATTGATTTAGTATAATTGATTATCATAAAGTACATAATCGATTATCTTTGTGCAGATTTGAGAGGCATATTTAAAAATCATTTTGGCTAAAATAACATGTTTGAAAATCATTTTGCTTTAAACTAAATATGCATGATTTGACAAAAATGATTTAATGTTTGAAAATCATTTTGCTCTAAATTAAATATGCATGATTTGATAAAAAGTGATTTTACGAGAGAAGCCAAGTCTTGAGTTAAGTGTCGGATCAAGATCACAATTATAGAACAACTCATATATAACTTTAATTCAGCTTAATCTTGATCTTTGTCCATCTTGTGCTTGAGCTTCATTATATGAAAATTGTTCGCTTGTGCTTGGACCTCGTCATATGTTAATTGCGCGTCGTTTGTCATTTATCAAAACCTGCACATATGAATACACGTTTAGTTTAATGCTTTGAGAACGTGATTCAACAATTTCCCCCTTTTTGATAATGGCAAACTAATATCGGGATATGCATGTTAGCTAATTTATAATGACAACTAATATCGGGATATGCATGTTAGCTAATTCATAATGACGATCCAAGACAAGTATATATAGGCATGCAATTAGTTCCCCCTCAATATATGAATTCCCCCTCAATTTGTGCGAATAAATATAAAGTGCATAGCCCTTAATCTTCCCCCTTGTGACATTAGCAAAAAAATGGGGCAAAGAACTTGTTTAAAAAAAACTGCAATAATGTCAACATAATCGATTATTGATACTGGATAATCGATTATCAGGTACTTAAAAGAAAATCGATTATTTGCATGAGAAATCGAATATTTTGCATCATTGCTTTATAGTTCCCCCTGCTTTTAGAGCGATACCTGCAAAAAAAAGTTAGGCGCCTCCGACGCTCAAGTTAGTAATTGAAAAAGTCAAAAAAATGCAATGCATGATTTAGATCAATGTCGAGTCAAGAATCCCGAGTTCACTACGAATTCGGAAGAAGGACTCTTTCTCTAAAGGTTTTTTGAAAATATCGGCCAATTGAGATTTGGCTTCAACAAACTCAATTTCGATATCACCTTTGAGAACGTGATATCTTATAAAGTGGTGCCTAATTTCAATGTGTTTTGTTCTTGAATGAAGAACGGGGTTCTTCGTCAAGCTAATGGCGCTGGTATTATCACATCTAAGAGGAATATGATCGATACACAGGCCATAGTCCGAGAGTTGTTGTTTCATCCAAAGGATTTGAGCGCAACAACTTCCCGCGGCTACATATTCAGCCTCGGTTGTGGACAACATAGCACTTACCTGTTTCTTACTAAACAATGAGACAAGAGAGCTACCGAGCAAATGGCAAGTGCCACTAGTGCTCTTGCGGTCCAATTTGCAACCCACAAAATCGGAGTCGGAATAGCCAACAAGTTGGCATGAAGAGCCTTTGTGGATACCATAGTCCCACATTTATAGTACCAACAAGATACCTCATAATTCGCTTAACCGCGGTTAAGTGCGACTCCTTCGGACACGGTTGATATCTAGCGCACAAACATACGCTAAACATAATGTCCGGTCTACTAGCAGTGAGATAAAGAAGGGATCCAATCATACCTCGATACTTCTTGGTGTCGACTTCCTTACCTTTCTCATCTTTTTCGAGATGGTCGGATGTGCTCATAGGGGTGGCCATCGCTTTGGCGTCGCTCATTTCAAATCGCTTTAGCAACTCTTTGGAATATTTGGATTGGCAAATAAAAGTACCTTCTTTCATTTGTTTAACTTGTAATCCCAAGAAGAATGTTAGTTCACCCATCATAGACATCTCAAATTCACTTGTCATCAAATCAGAAAATTCCTTGCACAAAGTATTGTTAGTAGCACCAAAGATAATATCATCCACATAGATTTGAACTAATAAAATATCGTTGTTTCTATGCTTAATAAAGAGAGTGGTGTCGGCTTTCCCCCTAATGAAATCATTTTCCAAAAGAAATTTGCTCAATCTTTCATACCAAGCTCGGGGAGCTTGTTTAAGGCCATAAAGGGCTTTCTTGAGTTTGAAAACATGATCGGGAAATTTAAAATCTTCAAAACCCGTGGGTTGAGCAACATAAACTTCTTCTTGAATAAAACCATTTAAAAAGGCACTTTTTACATCTATTTGATATAACTTGAAATTCATAGAAGAGGCAAAAGCAAGCAATAAACGAATAGCTTCTAACCTTGCTACGGGGGCATATGTTTCTTCATAGTCAATACCCTCTTCTTGATTATAGCGTTTTGCTACAAGCCTAGCTTTGTTTCTAGTGATTACACCATTTTCATCTGATTTGTTTCGAAAAACCCATTTCGTACCAATTATGGTATGATTTTCGGGTCTTGGCACCAAATCCCAAACGTCATTCCGTTTGAATTGGTTAAGCTCCTCTTGCATTGCCAAGGTCCAAAATTCATCCCCAATTGCTTCGGAGATGGTTGTGGGTTCAATTAGAGAAACAAAAGCAGTATGTCCTAAGGTGTTCTTAAGAGAGTTTCGGGTACTTACCTGTTGTCCAATGTCGCCAATTACCTGGTCGAGTGGATGGTCTTTGATTGTCCTCCATGCGTTGGGCAATTTGGTTTCTTCTTCTAGTTGTGGAGCTTCCTCCGATAATTGCTCCAAAATTTCATCTTGATTTTCATTTGAATTTTCCTCATATACTTTGATTTGAGGGATTATATTATTTAGTGTACCTGCAAGATCAAAACCAGAATCCTTTCTCGCCAAGCGAACATTATTTTCTGAAAACACAATATGAGGGGATTCCTCCACAGTTCCGGTTCTATAATTGAATACCCTATATGCTTTGCTACGTGAGGAATAACCAATAAAAGTTCCTTCCTCGGATTTGACATCAAATTTTTCCAATTGATCTTTTCCACTGTTATGTATAAAGCATTTACAACCGAATACTCTAAAATGGGAGATATTTGGTTTCCTTCCCTTGTAGAGTTCATAAGTGGTTTTCATGAGTATTGGCCTTATGATTACTCTATTCAAAACGTAGCATGCGGTACTCACGGCATCCGCCCAAAAATGTTTGGGAATCTTAGCCTCATCGAGCATGGTTCTAGCCATCTCTTCGAGACACCTATTTTTCCTTTCCACCACCCCATTTTGTTGTGGTGTTCGTGGAGCAGAGAAGGTGTGCTTGATACCGAGTTCGTCACAAAAGTCCGCAAAGAGATTGTGATCAAACTCTCCCCCATAATCACTTCTTATTGAAGTGACGGTTGTGTCCTTTTCGTTTTGAACACGTTTAAGAAAATATTTGAAATTATGAAAAGCTTCACTTTTATGAGCAAAGAAATAGAGTCCATGTAAATCTGGAATAATCATCAACAATAACAAAAGCATAACGATTTCTACCAAGACTTTCAATGCGAGATGGTCCAAATAAGTCCATGTGAAGTAATTGCAAGGGTCTAGTAGTTGAAACAATATTTTTCGATTTAAATGATGCTTTTGTTTGCTTCCCTTTTTGACAAGAATCACAAATAGAGTCTTTTTCAAATTTCAAGATTGGAAGACCAATAACTAAATTTTGTGAAACCAATTTGTTCAAAATATGCATGTTGATGTGAGCTACTCTACGGTGCCATAACCACGTATCATCTTCTTTGCTCATAAGACAGTCTACATATTCAGATGAAGAATTTTTGAGATCAACCATATAGATATTATCAACTCTAAAACCACGAAGGATAATTTTAAAATCGCTACGACGAAAGACTAAACATTCTTCCGAATCAAACAAAGCAAGATTTCCCTTGTCACATAATTGACTTATGCTCAAGAGATTATGTTTTAGGCCCTTAACTAGCAATATATGCTTAATGGAAGAGGAGTCATCCTTACCGACCGATCCAGTGCCGATAATTTTTCCTTTGTTGTTATCACAAAAAATAACGCTTCCTCCTTCCTTGTGTTCTAGTTGTAGGAACTTGGATTCGTCTCCAGTCATGTGCTTGGAGCATCCACTATCAAGGTACCAAAGTATACTAGACCCCTTCAAACACACCTACAAAACAGATTAATGAGTTTTAGGTACCCATGCCATTTTGGGTCCTTGGGGGTTAGGCAAATCATAGTGATGTGATTGAATGTTATGTCTATGTCGTGTAAAACAAGCAGGGGCAATATGTCAAATTCGTCTACAATAATGACAAACAACATTAGGATTATGCATTCGTCTAGGTTGATAGTAATTGGACGGACGAAAATCATCTACTCTATTTTTGACACTATGAATATTGCGCAATTCACGAAAATCATTTCTCCTACTATTTGTTCTAGGATATGCAGCATTTCTAGAATAGTTATTTCTAGGTTGAAAGCCATTTCTAGGTGTTCTAAAAGGTTCAAAGTTCCTTCTAGTGTTTGGCCTAGAATATGCATTATTTCTAGAATGATAGTTTCTAGGTTGCGATTGTTGAAAGTCATTTCTAGGTTTGTTATATCTAGGATGAGCGTTTGTTTTATGAATCCTAGGTTGAGCCTTAGGTTGTTGGGGGTTGGCTTCAACCTTTTCTTTAGGCTCATTCTTAAAGCCTATGCCATGCTTGGTCGACTTCAAATTAACAAGAACTTCATTCAAATTTTTATGAGAGGAATTAAACTTATCTAGGGTGCCCTTAAGTCTTTCTACCTCATTTTTGAGATGCACGCAAGAAATACAATTTTTACTAGAGGTCTCGGGTTTGTCGGCACTTCTTTTTCCGAAAAACTTGTTTACTTCTTTCAACTTCTCATTTTCCAAAATCAAATTTTCAAAATCCTTTTCTTTCAAAGAGAGTTGTTTTTCAAAATATTTTTCTTTTAAAGAAAAATTTTTCTTTACGTCTTTAACAGTTTCGGAAGCTTTAATAAATTCACTATACAATTCATCAAAAGCATTTTGCATTTCTTCAAGAGTAAAGAAATTTTTTGAAGAAATTTGACATACCTCTTCTTGATTGCCTTCGTGTGCCATGAGACAAAGATTTGCGGCTTCGTCTTCCTCTTCCTCACTCGACTCGTCACCGGAGTCGCCTCCCCAAGATATGTATGTTCGTTGTTTCTTGAAGGGTTTCTTCTCCTTTTTGGCATTTGGGCATTTTGATTTAATGTGCCCGGTTTCTCCGCATTCATAGCACTTTATTTGATCTCCTTGCTTTTTGCCCTTTCGTTCATACTCTTTTTGCATGAACTTTTGAAATCTCTTAATAACGAGTCCGAACTCGTTGCCTCCGTCCTCATCATCTTGAGGTTGGCTTGTGCTTGCCTTGAGAGCGATCTTTTGTTTCCTTTGATCATCAACAAGAGGGTTAAGTATAGTAGATTCATAAGTTTTAAGATTAACTCTTAATCCGTCGATGGTGACATTTGAAATGCCAATAGATTCTTGAATCGCGTCGGCCTTGGATCGCCATGCCGGAGTGAGACTTCGGAGAATTTTTCGGACAAGTTCCTTATCCGTGAAGGTCTTCTTAAGAGCATGTAAATCATTAACGATTTTCGAAAATCGTTCGAACATCTCATCGACCTTTTCGCCTTCCTTCATATGAAACAATTCATATGCATGGGTTAGGAAATCAATTTTAGCTTCCCTTACCTGGTCCGTACCTTCGTACGTAATTTCCAGCTTGTCCCACATTTGCTTCGCCGTTGTGCAACATGATATTTTCCTGTAATCATCAGCATTTTCAGCACAATATTATAAATTAATGGCTTTAGCGTTGTTTCCGGATATCTTCCGCATCGTATTCATCTTCGGACTTTGGAACATCTTTATTTTCAACCTTTTTGGTTGGAATTTGTTCTCCATTTGTTACAACCTTCCAAAGATGAAAATTTGTTCGACTGGATGAATATTCTCATCCTTTCCTTCCAATACGTATAGTTTGTGCCATCGAATAGTGGCGGTCTGGTGGAGCACTGTCCTTCACCTATTCCTGCAAAAGAATCACGAGTAGAAGCCATGGATAGTTTCTCTCAAACGGTTAAGTTTTCAGAGAGTTGGGCTCTGATACCAATTGTTAGTTTATACGCTTAACGCTAGGGGGGGGGGGGGGTGAATAGCGTTATAATAAAATTAACGACAAACTTTGCGGAATTAAAAACTTGCAGGAAAAATAAGTGCGGAAATTAAATGCAATAAAGAACAAACGCACCGATGTTATCCTGGTTCACCACAACCCGTGGCTAGTCCACTCCCCGAGAGACTCTCTCGAGATTTCCACTAACACTGTTAAGCTTACGGGTGCTCAACAAACCTTTACAAACTGAGGACACAAGCCTCAACAACGTTTGCTCGAAGATACAACACTCCAAGACTTCAACCAAAGGAAACACAAGTTCCTTCTTACTATACAAGGGAGTAACACTTCCCTTCAAGTGTATAAAACACTTAGCACTCACTTATACAAGACTCTCTTAATAGAGTAGATATGAGTAAACAGATACGCTCAAGAAATCAACAACTTTCGTCAAGAATTTTGGCTCTCAAAAACTTATGAAATGGATAGAAAATAATAAATGCAAGCTTTAGCAATATAATGATCAGTTGTAGTAAGTTGTTGTACTTAGAAGACTGATTTTGAGGTGTATTTATAGTGTCAAAAACCTTCACAACCGTTGCCTAATTGCCAATTAAGAATTGCTGATTTTCAGCTAAGATAATCGATTATCTGATTTGCATAATCGATTATTTTTCAATCATCCTCAAAATAATCGATTATCCAAATCGTATAATCGATTACCTGACAACGTTCAAAAAATCAATTCCGGATTTTTACTTAACATAATCGATTATCTAAATCACATAATCGATTACCTGACAACGTTCAAAAAATCATTTCCGGATTTTACTTAAAATAATCGATTATCAAAATCACATAATCGATTACCTGACAGCAGTTAAAAAAATCTTTGGCAACGGTCATTAACATAATCAATTGTTCTATATGCATAATGGATTATCTTCTATATTTTGAAAACTTCAGACTACACTGTTTTAATATAATCGATTGTCATAAGTATATAATCGATTATTTTTCAGTCTTGTAAAATTTAATAGACACTGCCTCAACATAATCGATTATCATACGTACATAATCGATTATTTTTCAGTCTTGTAAAATTTAATAGACACTGCCTCAACATAATCGATTATCATAAGTACATAATCGATTATTTTATAACCTTGAAAAATCTGGTGTACACTGCCTTTAACATAATCGATTATCATAAGTACATAATCAATTATCTTGCAGTTTTGAATGTACATTGATTTAATATAATCGATTATCATAAAGTACATAATCGATTATCTTTGTCCAGATTTGAGAGGCATATTTAAAATCATTTTGGCTAAAATAACATGTTTGAAAATCATTTTTCTTTAAACTAAATATGCATGATTTGACAAAAATGATTAAATGTTTGAAAATCATTTTGCTCTAAATTAAATATGCATGATTTGATAAAAAGTGATTTTACGAGAGAAGCCAAGTCTTGAGTTAAGTGTCGGATCAAGATCACAATTATAGAACAACTCATATATAACTTTAATTCAGCTTAATCTTGATCTTTGTCCATCTTGTGCTTGAGCTTCATTATATGAAAATTGTTCGCTTGTGCTTGGACCTCGTCATATGTTCATTGCGCGTCGTTTGTCATTTATCAAAACCTGCTCATATGAATGCACGTTTAGTTTAATGCTTTGAGAACGTGATTCAACAGGTACCTTACACGAGACTATTGATATTGATGTATGTTGTACTTTTCTTTCAGCTTTTCTGGGTCTATAATAATATTGTGTAAAATAACTCGTGGAGTATTAGAAAAAGGGTATGAGAGGGCTTTACGTTCTTGCATAAAAATAAAAAATGTTGATATCATGTCTTTAGGACTTTACATGTTTTAGAAATTCTACATATAGATCTGTTTTAATTCAGTTACCTAGATAGCATGCCTATAGGGTATAAGGTATAACTCAGTCACCCAGATACCATGCCTATAAGGTTTAGCATTTAATTCAGTCATCTAGATATCATGCCTATAGGATTATCATTTAATCATCTTGCAAATCATTAGAAATCCATACTATAAGACTTAATATTCATCTGTCGCATATAGAAACCATGCCAATAGGAAATGAATATGCGTTAGGCAAACTATAGAGTAATCAAACAATCATTCTTTCATCAATTCAATAACATGTCTTAATAGTCGAATATAGATGTCATGCCTATAGGAGTTCTTCTCAAACTCGTCTGATTTGTTTTAAGCAATAATGATTTGTTAACTGGCCTCCAACGTCGTTTTTTCAAACCTTCTGCCTTAACGCTTTACTCAGTCTCTTCTGCCTAAATGCTTTACTCAGTCCCTCAAATAGTTTTTTCAAACATTCTGCCTAAATGCTTTACTCAGTCCCTGAAATTTTCTTTCAGAAACGGTCATGCAACTCATTCTTCCTTTAAAATATTCTCATTTTTTTAAAACTCTTTCACAACTCACCTGTGTTTTATTTAAATAATCTGCTAATTCAAACTCATTTCTGAACTTACTGCAGTCTTTACTTTCATCTTTAACTCTTCTACATTAGACAATTCTTTTCTGAAATCAGTAGTTTCTGAACAACTCTCTTAAAATGCTTTAATTTTTAAAAGTTGGATCCAAGTTTCCTAATACAGGCTTTCTATCTAATTCTACGTGTTAAAGTAGTCCGTCCGTTATTTAGGTTTAACTTAAAGAACAAACCCTTATCTGCAAAGCATGCTAAGCTACTTGTTATGTGATTTACGGGGTTTATGTGAGCCTTACATGTCTGTATGTCGAACTCCTCTATTTGTTACTTGTTTTTTTATGTTGAAACTAGTATTTTATACTTTGAACTCCATATATATATTTATCCCTTTTCTTTCTCCTTTTAAGATTAGAAGTCCTAATACCCCAGGACTCATAGAATGGGACGGGTACTAGATAGAAATAATTAAACTAGACTAATCAAGTTTAAATACCTTAATGGGGTGGGAAGGGTTGAACGTTGAGATGATGACCGGTGTGCTAATATCACATGCGACCCTCTTCTGAGGAGTGTGAGCCGGGTATTGCATTGATGTGATCCATATTTTGTACAAACCTAGGACCCCCTTTCCCTTTTCTTTATATGCAAATGCTTCTTTTCTTGAAAAATCATGTTTTCTTTATATGATCCTTCTTTTTTCGAAATAGTTTATTCCATTATCTTCATTTAAATCTTTCAAATATATTTGTGGATTATTATGTGCGAACTTTATTTGCTTTCTTCTATGTCATGTAAAGTCACAAATTGAAGTATGGCCGGGAACCACACTAGTGGATGTTGAGGGGTGCCTAACACCTTTCCATCGAGATAATCTTAAGCCCTAACCCAAACACAGGTTTTCTTTCAAAATCGCTTCATCTCTTTAAAAGTGTCCTAATGCACTATAATCATTAGGTGGCGACTCTCCAAATTCTGTAACCCAATTTCTCCAAAGGGGATAAGTGTTGTCTTCCCATAATATTTTAAACCCAATTTAGCCATTTGGTAAATAAGCCATCGACAGAAATGACCCTTTGTGCATAAATATTCAAAATATGGCACAGAATGACCCTTAGTGCATATATATTCGAAACATAGCACGGAATAACCCTTCATGCATAATCACTCTTCCTAACCCAATCAGCATTCACAACCAATCGGGGTGAGGGGATATACAACAACATTAAACTTCCCGACAAGGGAGAACAAAACAACAGATAAGTCCCGGCAAGGGTTTAACTAACAACTCAAATATCCCGGCAAGGGAGAATACATATAATACTCAAATCCGGCCAAGGGAGCAACAACATTAATAAACTACCCATCGCGGCAAGGGAATAAATACAGCATTTTCTCTTTTGATCACTTCTTTTTCAATTATCATATTCTCGTTCGAGCCAACACTCCAAGAATGTACAAATCATAATTTTTCCTCAACCTTTCACATTATATTAAACCTATAAATTTAATGGGAAAGAGATATTACAATATCCAAATAGACATAATTAGACTCACGCTCATGCTATACTCCGGTTTAAATATAAAATTTAATTCAAGATATAATTTAAATATACAATTTATTAAGATATTCGACCCCAAATTGAGGTTGAATCACTCAAAATTTTCAAAACCCTAATGATACCCAAAACCCCTAATTTCTAATTTGATTTCATGATTAATGTCTAGGGTTTCAATAATTAAATGAAGAAGAGTGAATAATTAGGTGAGAAATTACTTACCAAAAGGACTTTGGTGAAGGAGATCTTCAAAAATTTCCCTAGAGCTTCGGAGAAGACATGTTTGGTGACAAATGGGAAAAATCATGTAATGATAATGTTTTGGGCATTTAAAAATCACTAGGCAAAAATTCTCTATGCGATATCAGGGAAAGGAGTGCTATTGCATAGAGTAGAGGGGGACAGTACTATGCGATCGCGTAAGTAATGGTGCGAACTTATAAAAGAAAAGGCAGTCAAAAGTTCTGGTGGGACTTAATGCTCTGCGATAGCGGATGAAGAGTGCGATCACGTTTGAGTGACTGACTAAACTATGCGATCGTGGATCGGTCTATGCGATGGCATAGAACAAAACACCTGAGTAATAATTTCAAGAAAAATCTACCAACTTCCTAATGCCAAAAACACCACTAGCCACATCTGATTCACTCCCCAGGCCTTGCGGCTCTTAACCAAACACACACACTAGCTCAATAATATCGTACGAACTAACTCGAGCGATCAAATCACCAAATTAACATAAAAATCAATGAAGTAAACCTCAAAATCACCATTTTTCCTTCTATCTTCTTAAATTTAAAATTTTAGATATTTAGGTCCGAAACACGTCAAACGACGTCCGATTTCGACCAAACATCATAGAAAGCCCTTAACCATATTTATGACATGTACCGGGCATCGAAACCATAATACGGGCCCTATACGAATACTTTCTAATTCATTTTCATCTAAAATTTTGATATTAAATTAAAAAAAATAATTACTTTCAGAAATTTATTTCTCGGGCTCGGGACCTCGGATTTCGATTCCGGGAATACTCCCGAGTCCCATTTTTTTCTATGGACCCTCCGGGACCGTCACATCACAGATCTTGTTCCTTTTAAAAAATGTTGACAGAAACTTTAACCATTTTAAAACCATAATTTATCAAATTTCACATATTTAAATATAATAAGCTTTTCGGCTACGCGCTTGGACTACACATGAAAATTAAGGCGACTAAAAGTGAGGTTTTCAAGGCCTCAGAAGCACGGAAAAAGGGAAAAATCGGTGAAGTCCCTTTGGGTCGTCACATACCCAAATTCCCCTAAGGGTTATGCTGGCGCTGGGCACCACTGTCAAGCAAGCCAACCGAAACACTTAAATAATTTTTTGTTTTAATATTTCTGAAAACACTTCGTTTACTCGTTTAAAACACTATATTGTAAAGTCCTCCGAACAAATAAAGAAACATTTAATAATTTTTAAAATTTTCGAATGAACCCAAATACATCCGAGAACTCGGTGTCACAAGTACATGAGGAATTTCTAAGAAAAACCATATAAAGTACAATAGGTTTCTGGAATACAACTGGATAAGAAAAAATAGAATCCGGAGAGAGACTATTGTAGCCACGGTTCGCCTCGAGGAAATATAGCTCTCCTAGTCTCCGTGTCAACCATGTCGCTATGCTACTAAGCCACTAGTCACACATAAACCTGCACAACAAAAATGCATATCAAGTGTAGTATGAGTACGATAACAACATATACTCAGCAAGTATCCCATCTAATCTCGAATAAGTAGAGATGAGAGGTCGACTTCAAAACTTGCTAGTGGTCAAAATAATAATATAATAGAGATGTGAGGAAATCATGGATTTATATAGCAGTTCTAACTCACAAAGCCAAAAAACAGGTAAGCACCTTCAACAAATAATAAAGGATTTTCAAGATTTAATTTTCATTATCTTTATCAATTTATATCAAGCTGTGAAAGGAAATATCAACACTTAAAATTCTCAGGAAAGAATATATATCATGTCGAGGTCGACGGCCCACTCCAACAGAAATGTGAATTGTGCACTGCCCAAGGTCGAACGACGTGAACCATAGATGCATAATTTTAATTTTTCGAAGATTTCGGCCCTCTCCAAAAATAGAAACACATAGAGAGTCAACCAAGAAACCACACTGAGCAAATTCTCCAAAGAAAGCAAATCCTCTTTTAACCATTTAAGAAATTGAAGTTTAATCAATTTGGAAATTCATTTACAAATTCAATGTAATTTAAGCAAATTAAGTTGTCAATAATTTCACAGACAATTCATGTATAACATGCTCCTGGGTCCTAAAGTACTCAAAAAATAGCATAATAGTAGCCACACACGGACTCTTGTCACCTCGTCTGTACGTAGCCCCCACAAATAGGAGTACATGACCAATTATTTTTCATATAGGAACAATTCCCTCTCACAAGGATAGAAATAGACTCACTTCGCCCTGAAGCCTACATTCCATTCAAGAACGAGCTCAAACCTCCAATTTGACGTCGAACGATAAAAAGCTATTCAAATAGGGTATGAACTAGTCAATACATGCTCAAAAGTTCATATTCTAAAATTCCTCCCCGGGCCCACGTGCTCGAATTTCAGAAATTTGATAAGACAATTGTTACCCATAAATTTCATGGTTAAATCTTACTTTTACCAATTCTAAGTTTTTCATCTAAAACCCTTGATTTTTCTTAATTTTCACATGCAAAATCTACCCATATTCTATGTATTTAACTTATGATGTGTAGAAATTACTTACCTCTAAGATGATAATGTAATCCCTCCTCAAATGCTCTCTAAAACTCGCCTAATGGCAAGTGGGGAATGTGCTAAGTCTCGGAATAAAAAGTCACAGCTCTAGACGCAGAAGTCGCATTTGCGACTGCAGGCTCGTAATTGTGATGTCGCATTTGTGACAAAAGCACCGCAAATGTGAAGCCCGACTTTCCCTGACATGGTCGCATTTGCAACAGAATTCTCGCAAATGCAAAGAGGACAACGTTGTTAGAAAATACGCTTAACGCTAGAGGGGGGGGGGGTGAATAGCGTTATAATAAAAATTAGCGTAAACTTGCGGAATTTAAAAATTGCAGGAAAGAAATAAGTGCGATAAGTAAATAAATAAGAACGAACGCACCGATGTATCCTGGTTCACCACAACCCGTGGCTAGTCCAGTACCCGAGAGACTCTCTCGAGATTTCCACTAACACTGTTAAGCTTACGGGTGCTCAACAAACCTTTACAAACTGAGGACACAAGCCTCAACAACCTTTGCTTGAAGATACAACACTCCAAGACTTCAACCAAAGGAAACACAAGTTCCTTCTTACAATACAAGGGACTAACACTTCCCTTCAAGTGTATAAAACACTTAGCACTCACTTAAACAAGAATCTCTTAATAGAGTAGATATGAGTAAACAGATACGCTGAAGAACGCAACAACTTTCGTCAAGAATTTTGGATCTCAAAACTTATGTAATGAATAGAAAGTGATGAACAATAGAGTATGCAAGCTATAACAATAATATGATCAGTTGTTGTGTTTAGAAGACTGATTTGAAGCTGTATTTATAGTTGCAAAACCATGCATTACCGTTACCTAATTGCCAATTAAGAATTGCTGATTTTACTCAGTGACAATCGATTGTCAAAATGCCACAATCGATTGTTTGCCAATCGTTCCAAAAATCATTCCCAGATTTTACGCTTAACAATCGATTATCTAAGATCAATAATCGATTACTGGCAACGTTCAAAAAATCATTTCCAGATTTTACTTAAAACAATCGATTGTTAGAAATCTACAATCGATTACTTGGCAACGTTCAAAAAATCATTTCCGGATTTTACTTAAAACAATCGATTGTCAGAAATCTACAATCGATTACTTGGCAACGTTCAAAAAATCTTTTCAGATTTTAATTAAAACAATCGATTATTAGAAATCTATAATCTATTACCTGATGGCGGTTGAAAATATTTTGGCAACGGTCAATTACACAATCGATTATGCTATGAGAACAATCGATTATATATCAGTCTTTGAAAAATTAATTAGACACTGCCTTAATGCACTCGATTGTCAAAGGTTCACAATCGATTATTTAGTGACTTTGAAAATGTCTGATAGACACTGCCTCAACACAATCGATTGTCATAAGTTCACAATCGATTATTAGTGACTTTGAAAATGTCTGATAGACACTGCCTCAACACAATCGATTGTCATAAGTTCACAATCGATTATTTTGTAGCTTTGAAAAACTTTGATGTACACTGCCTCAACACAATCGATTGTCATAAGGTTCACAATCGATTGTCATGCAGATTTGAAAAATCTGATACACACTGCCTTAACACAATCGATTGTCATAAGTTCACAATCGATTATCATGCAGCTGATTTAACATAATCGATTATCATAAGTACATAATCGATTATCTTAGTCCAGATTTTAGAGGCATGTTTAAAAATCATTTTGACTAAAGTAAATATGCATGATTTAAAATCATTTTGCTTTAAATTAAATATGCATGATTTGATAAAAATGTTTTTACGAGAGAAGCCAAGTCTTGAGTCAAGTTATCGGATCAAGATCACAATTAAAGAATGACTCATGTATAACTTTATATCTTTGCTTGATCTTGGTCTTGTGCTTGAATCTCGTTATATATCAATTGCGCGCTTGTGCTTGGACCTCGTCATATGTCCATTGCACATAGTTTGTCATTCATCAAAACCTACAAATATGAACACACGTTTTAGTATAGTGCCTTGAGAACGTGTTTCAACAGCAACACCCATGACACCCTCGCAAATGCGATTCCCCACTCAGCAGCCACTGATTCGCAAATGCGAAAAGGAACTCGAAAATGCGATGTCACATTTGTGACCAATGCATCGGAATTGTGATCATACCTGTACCAGCAACCCTATTTCTTAGAAAATCACTCCAAATCTATCCTGAATAACAACCAAGCCCCTAGGACACAAAACCAAACACACGCACAAGTCTAAAACCATAATATGGGCTTTTTCGATGCTTCATTTCATATCAATTAACGCTAAATCTAAGAATCAACCTCCAATCCAAGCCTTATAAATTTTAGAACTTCAAACTTCTACCTCGATGCCGAAGCCTATTAGATCACCTTCGATTGACCTCAAATTTTGCACACATGTCATATTTGACACGACGACCTACTCAAACTTTTGGAATCGAATTCTGACCCCGATATCAAAAGTCAACTTTGAGTCAAACTTCTCAAAAACATTCAGCTTTTTACCTTTACCCAAATGACTTTAAAATGACCAACAGACCTTCAAGTTCACTTCCTATCTTGCTCCCAACTCTAGAATCGCCATATGGAGCTATTCCCAGACTCATAATCTTATATGGACATTGATAGCACTGAAATGCACCTCAGGCCATACTTATGAAATTTCTTCAAAAATGATAACTTCCACAATAAGCGCCAAATGCTCCCGAGTCATCCAAAGCACAATCCAGGCATACTCGAAAGTCCGAATCATCATACATTCCTGCTGGAACCTTCAGATCCCAATTCCAAGGTTGTTTACTAAAGATCCAATCTTAGTCAATTCTTCCAACTTTAAGCTTATTCTTTTTCCAAATCAACTCTGAACTTCCCGAAATTCATTTCCAATCACGCGTACAAGACATAGTACATGAAATAAAGTTTCTCATGGCCTTAGACTGCTAAATGATTTGCTAGAGCTCAAAACGACTGGTCGGGTCGTTACATTCTCTCCCACTTAAACATACGTTCCGCCTCGAACGTGCTGAGAACTATACTAAAGTAGTTTGAAATCACTATTTGGCACCTCATGCACCTTCCCGTGCTACTAGAACTCAGTTGAGCACAATAACATGATAAATTCTAAAGATATTCTCTTTCATTCAAGCAAAAAAGCCTTAGAGACAAATTCAAACATCCAGAATTCTCTGCTAGACCTATTTACGACATACAATTACTACATCAATAAATATACGTCGTACCAAAACATGACTACAAAATTTTTCTGAATTCACACCTTGCATCACTTTACTCACCGGACAACAATAACACTTTCTGACCAACATTGTCAAAAATCCACGAATCTGATGCTCACCATGCACCTTATGATACACATAGCCCTCACTCTTACTCTTACAATTCTGCCAAGACAGAAGAAATGTGTATAAATTTATAACCAACTCTCGAGTCAAAAAATCATTTAGTCTATACTTCTGACAAAAACCACTACCTCATTCCGAACCAAATAATGATCTTTGCTCCTTAATATACTTCGTATAATCAGATTTCACTAATCCTAAATCAAAAAATCTCGTCTCACCCAGTACGAACTGCTCAGAGAATAAGCCACCCCCGACCTTATAAAAAGTCTCATATGATGCCATAATATTCAAATAGGCGATCAATTAGAATGTAATACAAAAAGGAAAATGAACTCTGAAAAGGATTTTCAATCACCTCGCTCGCCAATCATAAATGCGGCGCGGGCGCACAGATAATATGAGCTTTTCTAAGAAAATAGGAAATAGAACACATAAAAAAAACATGGGGAACTATACTGAACCTTACACTGATCCAGTGCGCAACCCAATCAAACAACATAACCATGGAGACGTGCCACCCGATCCAGAAAACATATCGATGGCGGCGTTCCACCCGATCCACACCTAAAACTCTCGCATGGAGATATACGTCGAGCTAATTTGCCCGTTACAACAAGGTACCAAATATCGGTCACAAGCACGCTAGGTGCATAATACCATTTGCACAAACAAAGCTGGCCGGTCTTACTCCTTCTATCTAGACCAAGCTAAGCATGATAAACAGCCGAAGATCATCATTTCAAAAATACTTGGACAAACTAATTACTCCGAACATACACAAGCGATTAATCATATTCTTACCATACTGAGTCATTCTACTATCAAGCTACTCCCTCTATCTAATTTTCCTTTTGATTCATCTTCAACTTCATATTCCCTCTTGTTGTAGCACCACAATTCCTCAACCTAGGCTAACCACAAGAGACCCAAGCATAAACAAGAATGACCGAAACCCATAAGCCGCTGAATACTTTCACAGTTATTCTCAAGGGCACCACAATAGAAATACTTTACTTTGAAGGGACTTCCTGCAAATCTAAATTTGTTACCTTTACCTTCTTAATGCAAATACATAGAATCCCATAATTTATATAGAAAATACCACAAACCTTGATATCTTCCAATGAAAACTATGTTTCAAATCACATGTACAACCTTAAAATACACAATTGTTATGTGTAGAATCTGGAGCACATAAGAACCATTCTCGAGAGTCATTCACTCTATGCAAACTGCAATTAGCCTAATCAAACAAACAGAAGAACCTGCACCACATAGCACTCTAACATAGCAGAATGAAACCTCATCTTAGAACAACCAAGCCATTTCTTGCACTATGCACCAAGCATCTATTACCAACATCAACTCAAGACCTTTCGTGATTTTCATACTCTATGAAGCAAAATATAACTTTTGCCAAAATTTTCCTTTTCTCTAGCCATAGCCAATTCACCCGCACGCCTCAAACTAGAACCAACATAGCACCTAACCGTGGAACCAATAGCTTACAGTACACTCCCCCACTTGGCTCGAAGCCATACATCAAGACACACTCAATTACGCATAACACTTTTACTTTATTCATGACGCAACACCATAGTCAGATAAAACTCAATTCATGTATAAATTTGTGAAAACACAGATCATCTAGCACTGCAACCTTCTGCAAATCTTCCATTCCTCCCGGCACCAGTGAAACCCACTCTCTAAAACAACCTGAAGATTAAAATCCCAACACGTACTTTCCAATTGCACATGATATCTGCTAACGTAGACATAGGGATCACACCACTTCATTACACTCCGTAGGAGATAACCCACCTACTTCGCCTTAAATAACATTTCTGTATACCTTTCACCGTCATAAATTGTCCACTGTCACTTAGTCTTCCTGAGACTTATCTCATACCTCAACATGAAAAAGCTACACATCTAATCACAATGGAGATCATACACTTAATAGTGCATCTATCATTCAAAAAACCTTTCTCGTCACTTCGAAGTTACATAGATAAATTTTGCAGTACTAATATACTAATCACGTAGCTATATAGTTGTCACTCCCACTGATAGGGACATTATCGAACATATAATTTCAACACTTGCTCACACAATCAGCACCTCGGTGCTCAAGCAATATGCAATGATAAGACCTCAAGCCCTTCAAACGGGCCCAACATCAACAAACAGAGATCACGTCTCGCCCGTCAATCAAGGAATCACAAGCCATCATGGCATATCTGATATTGAGCGCTCGTGTGCACATGCGAATACATGGAAGGAATTTCAAGAGTTACTTTTCAAGCTGAATGAAGAACGCACGATAAGAATTTGAGAATGTGAATTTTTCCTTAAGGTTCTGCAGCCTCTCGAGGATAAATATATATGTTTCTATACCAATCCGTTGGACTCTACTAAATCGGCTCCTAACTCACGAGACCAAGTAACTTAGGCTTTGATACCAACTTGTCACAACCCCACCCGGTTATGGTGGCGCGCAACACAGTATTAGGTATGCCAGATAATTTCCAACATTTAACTGAATTAATAAGAAGATGTAGATAATTAAGACAGAGAATCGCTAAACCATTAAGTCCATAAATCTTGGGATGCGACTATGATCTGCGAAAGTTTAACCAATATAATACAACATAGCCCACAAGGAACATGTGTCATGAATCCAGGCCTCTATAAAAGAATTTCAAACTACTATAGTATGTTTAGATACATAAATATGGAATAAAGATAAAGATAGAAAGGAGAAGTCTAAGGCTGCGAATGCAGTGCATCTACCTCGATACTTCCAGGAAGGCCTCAGGTCAACCAAACCGGTTGTACTCGGCCTGGGAAGAACTTGTATCCGCGCACAAGGTGCAGGGAGTAAAGTGATTACTCCGACCCAGTGAGTAATAAACATAAATACAGTCTCAATGTAAGAAATCACAGAATATTCACAAAGTAAATAATATCTAGCCGTTCAGATCCATACCGGTGAGAACAATAAAGCAATAATATAGTTAAGGAAATAATGCATGAAAATATGCAACACATATAATAGTACTCTCTTGTACCCATTGCGGCGTGCATCTCGCTCCATTAATTTATCACCGACGGCGCTCACTGGGGGTGTGTACAGACTCTGGAGCTGTGAACACATACGATAAGGATCTCAGCCTTCATATTCATTTCATTTATGATTCATATTCAAAATTACAAATCTTATCATATTTTTGAAAGTTAAAAACATGATTTAGAATATAAGGTATGCAAACAAGTGAGGAAACTAGTCAAGATCCCATATGGATGCTACACGTCAGCAGAAGGCCCAAAACAGGACAATAAGCCCTATTCTCAGTAATAAAGTATGCGTCTCAATCGCCATATAGTTGAAATAACACTCAAGGGACCAAGTCACAACCCCCAATAGTAAACGACCTCGCATCATTGTAGAATGCGTGTCACGCCTCCATATAGTGTTACGATATGCAAGTCCTACTTTTCAAACCCTCAGAACAACATTTACCTCTATTACTCGCCTCTAGCTGGCGAAGGAAAACCTCGTGATGCCCTTTCCTCTTGAACCGACCTCCTCGCGCATCGAATCTAGCTAAGACTACAACGAATACGTTACAATAGGCTAAGGGAATATAACCCTATAGAAAGGATTAGAAAAATATGAAAATTCAAAAATTTGCAGAACCCGAGCCTCAACCCACTTCTCGAAAGTCATAAATGTTTACACCAAAATATTCTTTATCTCGCCACTAGTCAACACATATCAAATACTCTCAAATTAGACCTCAAGTTGTCCATCAAATCCCAATTTGACATATAAAAAACTCTAGACCTAGTTCTTCAATTTTAGTCCTAATTTTCCATATATTTCAAGCTTAATCTCACATAATAATCGTGTTTTAAGATCATTAAATTGTAACTACCCAATCAGTATTTTTGATCTCTAGCGCACCGTTCAACAGTTGGAAATTATGAATAGCTTCATTTCAGGTATATTGACTTGCACGTACGGTCAGAGTTTAATTTTGGGAAATTCGGAGTCAAATTGGAAAGAAACCTTTCATTGCGGCACTCTTAAGGTGAAAAAATAGCTAAGATTGGATTTTTTAGTAAACGACCTCGGAATTAGGATCTAATAGTTCCAACATGTTCGTATGATGATTTCGAACTTGGGCGTATGTCTGGAACAAATTTTGAGTAACCCGTGAATATTTCGGCGTATATTGTGGAAGTTATTATTTTAGAAGAATTTCATAAATTGTGGTTGGAAGGCATTTCGCTGTTATTGATGTTCGCTTAGGATACAGAGTCTAGGAATAGCTCAATATGGTAATTTTGGTTTTAGGAACGAGATCCGAAGTGAATTCGGATGTTCGGAGATCATTTTGAAGTCATTTGATAAATATAGAAATTTGAATGTTTTTTTAGAAAATTTGACCTGAAGTGGTAATTTTGATATCAGGGTCGGAATGAGATTCTGAAATTTGAGGCAAGTCCGTAATGTCAAATGTGACTTGTACGTAAGATTTGAAGTCATTCCGATTTTGGTAAGGTTTGAGACACTTAGTCTCTTTTAAGGAAGCTTAAGTTGGAAAAGTCAACCTGATATTGACTTATGTATTAGAGAGCTCGAAATGAAAATTTTATTGTTCGGATAGCTTCGGTAGGTGATTTGGGACTTAGGAGTGTGTCCGGAATATTTTGTGACGAACGGTGAATAATTAAACTTGAATTGGCAAAGTTAGTATTTTGGTGAATTTCGGTTGATAGGTGAGATTTTGATCTGAGGGTCGAAATGGGATTCCCAGATTTGATGTAGCTTCGGTATGTCATTTTGGACTTGTCTGCAAAATTTGAGGTCATTCAGACTAGTTCTGATGTGTATTGGCATCAGATGTGGAAATTAGAAGTTTCAAAGATAATAGACTAGAATACGAGCTTAATTTGGTATTTTTGCATTGTTTTTGGTGTTTCATAGGAACGGCTAAGTTTGTGTCACATTATCGGACCTGTTAGTATACTTTGTTGGGATCCCATGAGGCTCGGATAAGTTTTGAAAGAGTTTTTGGAAGATATTTTCCGTTTTGAGCATCAGCATGTAATGATCTAAAGGTACATGTTTAGTTCTAGAGATCAAAATTTGATTTTGAGACTTATGTGATAATGAATTATTTGAGTGATGTGGAAAGTTTTGTTTAATTTCATTAAGTCACGATTGGGTTGTTGACACGAAATATGAGTTAATTATTTATCGAGTGAAATGAGTATTGCACTGGGACAATGAGCTTAGAATTGAGATTCAATTAAAGGAGTATGTTTGTATTATTATTTGTGACTCATAGGAACAAGAATAGTCAAATTCCGAGTTCGTATGACGGATTTAGAGCCATTATTGTAAAACAAAAACTACTACAATTTTTTTGGGCAGCTGCTGTGTTTATTTAGACGCAGTGAACAGTAACCCGCGCGTGAACAGTAACCGTGCAGGTGATCGGTGACTACGCACGTGACCAATGCCCTGCGTGAACAGTGCCGAAATTTCTAGACAGATTTAAGTCCAGCAGTCCGGGAATGGTCATTTTTTGTCCTCCAAGCTCGAATTTTTGGTGATTTTTTTGAAAGAAATAATGATAAATCTTTATGTAAGTCACTTGTGATCATTTATTCTCCATAATATTAAATTATCATCGAATAATACACTTAGATTACATGTTTTTGAGGAGTAAATTAAGGATTTAGGCCTATGGATAATAAGATTTGAAGATTTGAGGGGTCATTTGAACTCCGATTTTGGTATATTTGATATGTATGGACTCGTGGGAAGACAAGGAATCTGGTATATCAGTTTTGTAATTTTTTGAGAAGCTGGACCAGGGCTCGAGTTTTGCTAATTTCGAGATTTTTGCTATTTCTTGAAGTTTTTCCACTGGATATTATTCTCTTATCATATTGTGATGTGTTCGCTCTAATTTTTGATAGATTCGACGCACGTGGAGGATGATTTAAGGAGCAAAGGCGTCGCGGGCTAGAGATTTCACGGATTCGTGGTGAGTAATGCTTGTAAATGATATCCTGAGGGTTTGAAACCCCAGATTTCAAATCGTAACGTTATATTGAGGCATGACACGTATTCTATGACGAGTGCGGGGTCATTTACTATTGGGGATTGCGACTTGGTCTATCCCAAATGTTATTTCTACTATATTGGTGATTTAGGCGCATACTTTATTATTGTGAATTGGGCTTATTTCCATTGTTTGGGGCCTTTTGCCGACTTGTGGATCCTTCAAGGATTGATATTACTGTTTTAGCATATTTTGCATATCATTTGGTTTCAGTGCAAGGTTTTTAATACCGTTTGGGAATCTCAGGCATATTTCTAAATTTTGAAAAGTAAAATGATATTTTAAATGTTATTTCGGGCCGAGAACTACGTATTTAAAAATGCCAAAGGGCTTACGATGTTTTTCTTGACTAATTACGGGTGGCTCGGGCTACGCGTCGCAGCAATAATTTAAAATAGTGGCAATAATAGTACTGTATGATGTGACTTGAAATATCATGGGTGGCTCGGATTGCGCGCCGCAGCGGTGATTTAAAACAGTGATAACAATGGAAATGTGTGATGTGACTTGAAACATTATTTGTGGCTCGGCCTGCACGTCGCAGCAGTGATTTGAAATAGTGGTAACAATGGCACTGTATGATGTAAGTGGGTCAGCTAACAATGGCTGACCAGGATTTGATTGATACCACGAGATGGCTTTGCGCTTGGGGTGTAGGATCCCCTTCGGAGTCTGTACACACCCAGGTGAGCGCCGTCGATGTTAAATGATTATGGGTGACTCGGGCTGCGTGCCGCAGCGGGTACTGGACTGTTCCATCATATGCATTGTTTTGCATTCATGCATTTCTCTATTTGTTTTGTGATATTTCTTGAAAAATTTATATGTGGTTATGGTACTATATTCTACTGCATGGTACGTTTGGTCAGGTCACAATGGCTGACAAGGATTAAGAATATTTCCTGAGGCGCGAGTTTCTGTGCATTGTGACACTGATTGCTAAATTATTTTGCAACAGTACAAAAGATCGATTTCAAAAGAGGTTTAATATTGAGCCAAGATATTTCTATTGTTTTTCACAAGTATTCACTGGTTTTCCCCATTTTAAGGTTTTTCTCTACTTCTATACAGCACGGCGATATGTCCTACGTGATTTCTTACCGCTTAATTGTTATATCTTTTAATACTCACTAAGTTGGGGTAATCACTTTACTCCCTGCATCTCGTGTGCGGATGTTGGTATTTGTTCTCCCAGTGGTTGTTTCTGATGCTGATTGGAGACTTTGTTATCATAAATTAGCAAGGTGACCGCTAGCGTTCACAGCACCAGATTTCTTTCGTTGATTTTAAATTCCATTATGGATATTACTTGTCTTATAATAATGTTTAGATTCCTCGGATGCTCATGACTTGGGACACCTCGGTTTGGGATAAATTTGGTTATATTCCGCAAAATAATGTTATCTAATTATGTTGAAACTGTTTAATTCATGTTTATATATTGTTGAAAAAAGCTATGTAAATTGGTTGGCTAGCCTTGTCGTCATAAGAGGCGCCATCACGGTCGGAGCGGGGTTCGAGGCGTGACAAGAACTCACCTCCAATGAATCCCAGTCGAATCACTCTTTAATTCCCATCCAAAAGCTCTCAAGGATTTCTAAAAAGGGTGGAAAAATAGCATAGCCTGCGGAACTAAATGAAACTTTAAAACCCTACTACCTAGACATTTCTCGTATCTGCGGTAGAAGCACCGCATCAGCGGTTTCCGCTTCTGTGGAAGTCTTTCTCCTCTGAGGCCATTCACTTAAGCCAAGACCGCTTATGCGGTCGCAAATCCGCATATGCGGCATACGCATCCGGGACTACCATCCGCTTTTGAGGAAACTAGCACCCCCAAGGGAATCTCGCACCTGCAATCTATTTTCCGCATCTGCGGGACTGCACCCGCAATCCCTTTTCTGCAGGTGCGGATATTATAGAACCAGAAACATATGAAATTACACAGTCCAAAACTCTTCCCGATAGACATCCAGAATCGACTCGAGGCCCCTGGGACCACAACTGAAAGTACCAATACATCCTAATACGTTATTCAAACTTGTTTCACACAGCGAAACACCTCAAACATCAATATACATCAAACTTAAGCCTATGTTTTCAAAAACTTCCGAAATATGCATTTGATCAAAACCCTATCGAAGCACCTACGAATGACATGAAATTTTTTCACACACGTCGCAAATGACATAATGAAGCAACAAAAACTGTCGAAATTCCATTGTGGCCGTCATATAAAAATCTCACCTATCAACCGGAAATCGCCAAAATACTAATTTCGCCAATTAAAGGCAAATTCCGCACCGGAACTCAAAAACCAATTCTGATTGTGCTCTTAAGTCATAAATCACCTAACGGAGCTAGCCAAATCATAAGAATTCTGATATGAGCTCATGTACAAATAAGTCAAATCATGGTCAAACCTTTCAAATTCAAAGCTTTCAATTGAGACTATTCTTTTAAATTCATTTCGATCTTTCCTGAAAACTAAAACCAATGATCCACATCAGTCATAATACATAACATGGGTCAACTATGCCCGAGAACCGACGATCAAAGTGAAACAGCTCAAAATGATCGACCTGGTCGTTAAAATCACGCTGAAGGAACCGATCTCTGACACCAATATGCCAATTCAACTATGGCTAATCAATCTACTCCCGTCCAATTTATCCTTGATTTCCTAAGAAATAATAATAACTCCACTCAACGCATAATATACTCCATCTACACTCATCTGTCACGATACCATGTTGTCCCAAACCCCACGAACCATTTCATACTTTCCTTGTGCGCACCTTCGCACCCTTAACTGATACGCCCATTCTGCAAATCATTCTACAAATCCAAAGTCCTTTCTCATTTTCCTCTCAAGTTCTACACTTCAAGTAAAAACATCATAGAACATCCTGATCCTCCTATCATAAGCTGTTGCAAATGCTCGATTCTCAGCTGTACCTACAGGATCGAAATCAATAGCCCCACACTTTACCCATTCAATCCTCTAGGACCGTTGCTAAGAGCCACCTGCTATAACTTGGCCCCGAATATAATCAACTCCATGAATCTTATAGCATATGAATACCCTCTCGACGAAACACCCAGCAGAATAAATTCCCTTGAAACACGCACCCATACAAGGTATAAATCATGAATCCTTCCCCAAGTCTGAATATGAGCCAATAAGGCCAATAATAGCATGCATTCAACGATTCATATGCTTAAATTACCACTTATGGTATTTTCCGGTAGCTGAGATAACCCATTAATATACTAATAACTTGAAACCTCACAAGAATTTAACAATGCAACCCAAATAGTATTTTGGTGGGACTCTCCCACTTAGCTTGAAGCCACCATTACACCACTCTGGAACTCACTAGAATTCTTCATCTCTTTTTGACATAACCTTACGCAATCATCCACCTAAATTCTCGAAATATTTATGTGAAACCGTATTTTTAAACTCGGAATCGCCAACCACATTTGTACGACCGATTTACTAGCTGTAGAACCAATAGAATCCTTTGCAGAAGACTCGCCAACTACATGTCCACTAATGTCACGACCCGGATTTACCCACTATCAGGAGTCGTGATGGTGCCTACTGTCGAAGCTACGCAATCCAACCCTTATAATCATTTTCAAAAACTTAATCTAAAACAAGTTAAATACTAGAATAATTAATTAAAACATGTGGAAGTTATTTAATAACAGTAATGAAAACAAGGTGCGGAATAACTAACAACATGTCTCTACCCAGTATCTGGTGTCAATTTTCACGGACAACTAAAGAGTACTCGAAAAAATATTCAAAAAGAAATACATCATATGTCCGTTTGATACAAATAAAACAAACTAGAAAAGATAGATGAGACTCAGGGCTTGCGAACAGCGAACTACCTCGAGTCTCTGGACTGAAGGATCGCCCCTGACTACTGCTGCGGTTTGTAGGCTGCATCTTGACCTGTGCACAAAAAGGCACAGAAGTGTAGTATCAGCACAATCGACCACATGTGCTGGTAAGTGCCTGGCCTAACCCCGGCGACGTAGTGACGAGGCTAGACAAGACCTACTATAATTAGCGCGTGCCATATTGATATACAAGTTCGAGAAAGAAACAATAACAACATAATACTTTTAAAACTGGGGGGGGGGGGTTGGATACAAGATAAAGATGGAACATCCGTATTAACAATAACTCTATCTCAGCTTTTCATGATCAACTCATCTTCTGTGGACGGCGCGCCACACGAAACCATTATGCAATATATAAGTGGACAGCGTGCAACACGATCCCGCGACATCTCAAGCCAATAAGAATAAGTGTACCACGTGCCACATGATCCCAAAATGTATGTATAAGTGGACCGCATGCCACATGATCCCCTAGTATATGTATAAGTTGATGGCGTGCCACACGATCCCATATTATAATTAGATAATTCAAACAATCTCCTATAAGGAGGCCCCATTAGGGAAACTCAACCACACAACTGCTAAACCTGGAAAGGGACAGCTATCGCAAAAATATAACGGCAAGGAAGGATTTAATTATAATAACTTACTCGTCCTTGCAAGGGAAGAAGCAACTAACCAACAAGTCCCGACAAGGGAAAAGTACTACACTTCTTTTTTTGGCTTATTTGCCTTTCAAAAATCAAATCATAATTATTTAGTGGCCAAGTAACTCAATTATTTCACATCTTTTGAATTCTAAGGCAATTACGACTCACGGTCATTCTTGACGCTGGTGTATAGATACTCATCACCATGCCTATACACCGTACTCAATCATTTCGAAAATAGCAATAAAATGCTCTAATCCTATTCCCTCAAACAATAGTTAGGTCAAACACTTACCTCGAAGGCTTCCAACTCAACTCAATCTTCTAGGATAGCTTTACCCCTTGAATTCGCTTCAAAACCGGTCGAATCTAACGAGAATTTACTCAAATGTATCAACAAATGCTAGTTAAATCAATTTGGATGCATAAGAATGAAATTCCCAAAGTTTTACTCAAAATTCCCAAAATTCCTCCGGGCCCACGTGGTCAAAACTTGATGTTTGAACCAAAACCGGGTTACCCATTCCCACACGAGTTCATATATGCAATTTGTTTTGAAATCGGACCCAAATTGAGGTCGAAATCCCCAATTTTTTGAAAACCTAGGTTCTATCCCAAATCCCCCATTTTAACAATGAAAACGTTGATTTAAGGATGAAATCATGTTAGAAGATGACAAAGATTGATGAAAACTAGTAAAAGTTGACTTACAAGTAGTTTGGGGACAAAGGGGTTCGAGAGAAATCGCCTAGGGTGGTTTTGGGTTTTGAAAATATGAAAAAGTGAGATTTGAATTCGTCTATGGATAAGTTGCAAGGCTGCATATGTCACAAATACGATATTAACTTCGCATTTGCAAACTTGGGAGAATTGAAAGGGACCTCGCAATTGCGATAAATAGTTCAAAATCGCAAACTAGGCAGGGAAAAGGGAGAACTCGCATTTTGCGAGATTGTATTTCGCATTTGCGAAGTCTTGCTGCCATGGGGTTATATCGCATTTGCAAGATGAACATCGCATTTGCGATGACAGGGCCAAGCAGGGGATGATTGCATTTGCGAACAAGTCTTCGCAATTGCGACGAATACAGACACCAGCAGTGGAAATGAAAAAAAATATTAGCCTAACACCTATCCGAAACTCACCCGAGTCCTTGGGGCTCCAACCCAAACATGCACCCAACCACTCGATTGCGGACGATAAGGTGTGGCAAACTTGTGCTTGAGACCATACTTTTCAAGTAAACCCCCAAAAGCTATGTTGCAGAATTGTGATCCACCATTACTAAGAATGGCTCTAGGGGTTCCAAACCGAGTGAATATGTTCTTCTTCAAAAATACGGTGACACACCTCACCTCATTGTTTGGTAAGGCAATCACTTCAACCCATTTGGACACTTAGTCCGCAACCACCAAGATATATTTCATCCCATCAGAACTCACTAAGGGGCCCATGAAGTCGATCCTGACACATCAAAGATTTCTATCTCTATTACAAAGTGCATCGGCATTTCATGCCTCTTGAAAATAGAACGTTGTCGGTTACATTGGTCACAAGCTTTGACTATTTGATTGGAATGATGGTAGACGGACGGCCAATAATATCCACATTCAAGAACTTTTGTCGTTGTTCGATTTCCTCCATGATGACCTCCAACCGGAGAGTCATGGCATGCCTTGAGAATTGGCTTCATCTCTTCTTCGGGAACACATCTTATGATGATATTGTCGGCACAAACACGGAACAAAAATGGCTCCTCCCAATTGTATTTCTGGCAATCTCTCAAGAATTTTTTCTTTTGGTATGATTCCAAATCATCATGGATAAGGTCACTCACCAAATAGTTACCAATATCGTCATAACAAAGAGCAAAGGTTCAAGATAATTCCAACATTTGCTCATCCGGAAATACATCATCGATCTCAAGATCACCTTGTGGTCTCTCTGCTTCCTCAAGCCTTGAAAAATGATCCGCGACTTGATTTGGCGTCCCCTTGCGATCCTTGACTTCAAAGTCAAACTCTTGCAACAACGAAACCCATCGTATCAATCGAGGGTTTTCATCTTTCTTTGCCATAAGATACCGAAGAGCCGCATGATCAGTATACACTCTAACCTTGGACCCCAACATATACGCCCTGAACTTCTCAAAAGAATATACAATAGAAAGAAGCTCTTGCTCAGTCACCGTGTAGTTTAACTATGCTCCATTGAGAGTTTTGCTTGCATTGTACCCCGGATAGAGAATCTTGTCATGGCGTTGACCTAACATTTCTCCAATAGCCACACGACTAATGTCACACATGATCTCGAATGGAAGATACCAATCGAGAGTGACAATAATAGGTGTTGTGTTGAGCTTCAGTTTCAACTCCTCAAAATCCTTTAGATATTATTCACCAAATACAAATTTAGCATCTTCTTGAGAGGCTTGCACAAGGGGTTAGTGATTTTTGAGAAGTCTTTGATGAACCGTCGTTAAAACCTGGCGTGCCCTAGAAAAGTTCTCACACCCTTCACGTTATGGTGGAGGAAGCATAGAGATAATGTCAATTTTTGACTGGTTGACTTCAATACACTTCTTTGAAATTTTGTGCCTAAGAACAATGCCTTCGTCGACCATGAAATGACATTTCTCCAAAATTAGCACGAGATTTGTCTCTTCTCATCTTATAAGCACTTGATTGAGGTTGTCAAGACAATGCTCAAATGAGTCCCCAACTATCGACAAATCATCCATGAATTCCTCAAGAAAATCTACAACCATATCTGAGAAAATGGACATCATACATCATTGGAAAGTAGTCAGCACATTACACAATACAAATGTCGTTCGGCTAAAAGAAAATGTGCCATACGGACAAGTGAATATTGTATTCTCTTGATCCTCCAACGCGATGTTGATTTGATTTATCTAGAATACCCATCGGGAAAGCAATAGAATGACCTTCCCGCTAGCCAATCAAGAATTTGATCAATAAAAGGCATAAGGAAATGGTCTTTGCATGTTGCACTACTTAGCATTTGATAGTCCATGCACACCCGCCATCCGGTCACCTATCGTGTGGAGATGCGCTCATGTTTCTCATTTTCTATTACGGTCATGCCCCCTTTTTGGGCACACACAGAACATGGCTCACCCATGAACTGCCCACAATGGGGTACCCTACTTCGGCATCTAACCACTTTATGATCTCCTTTTTCATCACCTCCTGTATTGACAGGCTCAACCGTCTTTGATGCTCAATGCTTGGCTTTGTGTCTCTCTGCAATTGGATTTTGTGTTCACAAATCCCCACCGGAATCATGCAGATGTCTGCGATTGTCCATCCAATAGCCTGATTGTGGTCTCTAAAGACCTCCAATAACCTGTCTACCTGAAAATCGATCAAAGAAGACTAAACGATTACGGATAAGGTGTCATTAAAGCCTAAGAATTTATACCTTAAATGCACCGGGAGAGGCTTGAGCTGTGATTGCGGTGGTTCAATGATGGATAGCTTGGCGGGAGGTGTGGTTCTGTTTTCCAAGTGAAAGGATAGCTTGGCCGGAGCATACGTGTAGGATCCAAGACCTTCTAATGCATTCACTCCATGTATCCCTCCATATCCTGACCATCAAAATTTACCAAGATTGCCGCTAATGTCTCACCAAGGCATTGTTCTTCCATTTTTAACTTGACGGCATCTTCAATCTCATCAATTACCTCAATCATGGAGATGTTCTCATATTCATGGGGAAACTTCATACGCTTGCTAGCTTGGAAGGTGACTTCTTCATCATTCACCCGAAATTTGATCTCATTTCGTTCCGAGTCCATAAGAGCTCTTATGGTTACCAAGAATGGTCTCCCCAAGATGATGGGTATATCTTTATCCATGGCTCAATCTAGAATCACAAAGTGAACTAGCAAATGGAATTCACCAACTTCCACAAACACATCATCAACAATTCATACTGGTCGCTTAATGGATCGATCAGCCATTTGTAACCTCATGCTTATTGGCCTTGGAATCCGAAATCCTTCTTCCTTGTAGATGGTGAGTGGCATCAAGTTGATTCTATCCCCATTATCACAAAGGGCTCTCGCAAAGTCTCGCTCTCCGGTAGTGCATGGAATTGTAAATGCTCCCGGGTCCTCTTTCTTTTGGATAGGGTTGTTGGCAATGATAGAGCTAACCCGGTGAGTCATGTTCACCACCTCATTCTTTGTTGTCCTCTTCTTGGTGATCAACTCCTTTAAATATTTTTTCAAACCCTGACACTTCTTGGAAAGCCTACAAGAATGGAATGGTCACCGACAATTTCTTTAGGATATCATATAACTTTTCAATCTTGCTATCATCAATCCTTCTTGCAAGTCTTTGAGGAAACGGTGAAGAATGTCTAGTAATAGGAGTTGGAGCCTTTGATTGGTCCTTCTCTCATTCCTTTTCCTTCACCATTTCTTGGTCTACTTCTTGAGTGTTTTCTCTTCCCGGCACTCTCTCAACTTCTACAACCCTTTGCTCCTCGGCGTCAACTTCTTGTTCTGCTTCTCCCCCCACAACCTCTTGCTCAATGTTGCCTTGTAGAATCTTTCCACTTCTAGTAGTTATATCCAGGTCATGGGAGGTTGAGCGACTTCCTCCACTCTTCAGGTTTGCAATGGTGTCAGTAGGAAGTTGCCCTTTTTGCTTTGCACTTTGCTCTCGTGAAAGATCTTTCATTTGCATCTCTAATTTTTGAATAGATTTGTTATGAGAGCTAACCACCTCGGTTATGTTTCTCATGGAGGCGTCCGACTTCTCTTGATTTTGCAAAACTCTCTCAAGCATGATTTCTAACTTCGAATCACTTGACGACCCTTGATTTGCATAATGACCTTTCGAAGGAACATATGGGTTGGACCTCCGGTTTGCAAAGTTGTTGTTGTTGTTCCAATTTCCCTGCTGAGAGTTACCCTGGTCGTTTCTCCATTGTTGGTTTCCTTGCCCTTGTGGGTTTTGCCTCCATTGATTTTGTTGCCCAGGAGCATGGTATGGTTGCCTCTGATACCTTCCATGAGGGTTTTTGATGATGTTTTCTTCTTGAAAATTTTCCTCAAAGTTAGGAGGAAGATCCTCCACTGCATTTACTTTCTTTGTCTAATTATCTGTCAACATCTTGGTAAGCATACTTACATTTCTAGCTAGTATGACAATCACTTGATCCCTCTCCTAATTTTCCGTGATCAAATTGCTCAAAGAAGGAGAGCTATATGAAATTCCTCTGGAGGTATCTTCGGAATGCAATGGTTGGTTGTTCTTTTCCATTTTATCCATGTTTTTCTTTATTCGAGCAAATGATTTTTCCATGAAAGATCCATCAGCTGCATTCTTGGCTATGGCTTGGTTCACAGGGTCAAAACCCATGTAGAATTTTTCCAACAACATGGAATCCGGGAAACAATGGTTTGGAGACCTCACCTAGTACAATTTGAATCGATCCCATGCCTCATGCAACTGCTCCCCCTGCATTTGCTTGAAAAAAGATATCATCTCCCACAATTCTTACTTTTCGCTTTGCGGAAACCACTTGGACAAAAATGCCCGAAATAGCTCGGGCCATATATGAATGGAGTTGGGATGTAGATTTTCGAGCCATTTCCTTGCATTCTGGGCTAGAGAGTACTTGAAGCATCTCAACCTTAGGGCATCATCAGATACATTATTTTGCTTATGCATTGCGCACACACCCACAAAGTTCATAAGGTTTTGCGTTGGATCATCAATAGTAGAGTTTCTGAAGAACCCTTCTGCATTATGCATCAGGATCAAACCGTGTTCCATTTTGAATGTGGCCACTTCAATAGCACGAGGTACAATTACATTTGTATCATCAATGTATTCTTCAATGTCCGCAAAAGGATTTTCGCCCGATTCATTCTCCACATCATCTTCATATTCTGCCATGTTTTCCTGTCACAACCAGCAAAGAAAGCAAAGTATGTTGGAATAGAAATAGACTTAAATAAAACACATACAAAATAGTAATTTCAAGAGCCGTATTCCCCGGCAAAGCAGCCAAAATTTGATACGCTCAAATTACAATTTAATAAATAGTGTAAGGCGGTCCATGTCAAATATAATAACCCAACAAGGTTGGGGTTGAATCCCGCAAAGAATAGGTGTTACTTGTTCAGTGTGTTGCTCGACTTGAGTTCGATCTCAATTCAGTTTATTGTAACAAGATAGAATGGTGTATTGTTACAGGAGTATGTAAGATTGTTTGAGTTTAAGTAACAACTAATTTCAACAATTAATAATTAAACAAGTGGATAAAAGCAACCAAGGTTGTGTCCCCTTTAATGTAGTGTAATGTCAATAGGTGTTAATATGATATATTTCTAATTGGAGGTTCCTTAGATATGCAAATGATGTCTAAGATACTACCCACTATTTTCCAATTAATGAGTAGTGTTTCCTCTTTATGATTTTTCCAAATATAAAAGAGTGCTATTAAGATCAATCAATAAATGCCAATTAAAATCCACTTATTCCTAAGCAATTTTATGAAACAAGGTTAAAAGCGTTGAGTTATTGACATTTACATCTACCAAATTCTAACCCACTTTCCCAACAAAAGCAAGAATTTAATGGATTTTGTTGATGTTTGCAACAACCAACAATAAATGAAGAACAAGAAGTATATAAATATCAATCAACCATTATATATATATATATATATATATATATATATATATATATATATATATATATATATATATTCAATGTTCAACACCCATTAACATAACACCCATTTAGTGTCCACAATCTTAGTATTTAAAACTAGCTACATATGCAAGAATACAAAACCCAACTAATATTAAATGTCAGAATTGCTTACAAAGAGGATATTCTTCACCCAAAAGCTTCCAAAAAGAGATAATATTAATTCTTTGGAATGTATCTTAAAGGTT
This sequence comes from Nicotiana benthamiana, assembly GCA_034376525.1. Classification (NCBI taxonomy): domain Eukaryota; kingdom Viridiplantae; phylum Streptophyta; class Magnoliopsida; order Solanales; family Solanaceae; genus Nicotiana; species Nicotiana benthamiana. Next base: position 112,014,795 of record CM067323.1, on the reverse strand, counting down.
AAAACTATTTATAGGTGGACAAATTTCGGGATGGAAAATGGACCTGTTTGCCCTTCTAGGTCACGCCTGCGACTGCAGATTTGCCGCATAACAGGTCTGCAGTCCGCATTTTGAGAAGCCTCCCCGCAATCGAAAAACCTAGATGTCAGGCCTTTATCACATGTCCATTCTGCGGTCCGCATTTGAGATCTACGATCGCAGATTGCACCGCATTCTTCCCATGATTTTCAGCTCCATACTTTGTAATGCTCTAAAATGTGAGAGATGATTCTACGGTTCACATTTGTGATCTGCGACCGCAGAAGAGACCGCAAATTTGTATTTATGCAATATCATACTCTTTTCTTCTCATTTTTTTTCCATTTTCATATCCTTGGTTTTCCTTCCACTTGTGCTGTAAGAACAACAAATCTACATGAGTATTAGTTATAATTACATTAAAAAAAGCTACAATTTAAGCAATTAGTATTGAAATGTGGCAAAATTCTCCAGCACATCACTGGTTCTCAGAACTTTGCCCACGCGGACCGCACTGATTTGGTGTGAGGTCGCGTGGGCCTGATGCCTTGAGTTAATGAACTTCTACACTCTTGTCAGTACGGACCGCGTGGAAACGGATGCGGTCCGCGTGGTTTTTTCTCTATTTTGGTCACTCTCTGAACTTTCCTGTGCGGCCGCACACCAAAAAAGTACGGTCCGCAAAGATAAATTTTGACTAGACTTCTTGCAGACTCATATTTGCGGCCGCACATAAAAATAGTACGGTCCGCATACGTTACCTTCTTCCCACCTTGGTAATCTTTTGGCTCTTGAGAGGTTTCACTTCTCTTTGGGCTGATTTTTGATATTCATCATCTCGTCGCTCAAACCTGCAATCAAATGCACTTTGTAAGCAATTTAAGACTAATTCGAAGTAGTTTATGCACAAAGCTCAGGTAAGAAGGGGTATAAAACATGTATAATTCAAAGATATCAACTCCCCCAAACATAAACTTTTGCTTGTCCTCAAGCAAATAAAAATGAGACCTATCCCTCAATGAAAAACATCCCAGTAATCCCTGTTCTTCCTAAGGTAACCTCAACAGGCCTCAGTTGGGACTAACAATTTCCCTTAATGCATATGTATCATTAACACATTTAGAAATTTGAACACTTGGGGACCAAGTGCGACACAAGAGCATCAAGGGTTGACACAACTCATCAAGGAGCCTTTCTCAAACACTTTGGTCACTGTGGAACCTATACTCACGTATCTTCGAGTTTCTCCAAGTGAACCTCACCTTTTAGAATAATTGCATGAAAAATGAGGCGAATGAACTCTCTCTTATCTCCCGTAAAGAAATAGCCCTAAGACCGGCATTAAGCACCATCTGCTTTTCCATCATGTAAGTATCCACTAATTTAGGCTTCTCTCGACTCAATATCACATGGGGCTTTTGTGGAGTCATTGCGAAGGCTTTTGGGTAGAGGTGGGATATGATGTTGTTTCAATGGTTTCAATCTTCCCTTAGGAATTTCATTTGATTCATTTTGTTACACTTTCTTGACTCAATTGAATAATTCACTTCTTTCAGGGATAGAGGGATGCAATATAACTCTTTCTTTTGCAATTCAGTACCTTTCTCCTTTTTGTATACTTTTCCACACCTTTTTCACTTTTGTTATCCTTTTGATTACCTTTTTGATTTTTATTCTCTTTTTGTCTTTCTTTTTGTTTTTTTCTTTTTCATTGCCTTCCTTTTATTTTGCTTTTGTGCCTTTCCACAACATTGATACCTTTCCTGTTTCCCTCCCCCAAACATAGTCATTTTCCACTACTCAAGGGAAGATTTGGATTCCAAGAGAAGGTCTAATTGAGAGTGGGTATAGGCTTGTAATTTGGTTCATGAAAGAATAAGGTTTGAGGCTCAAAAGGGGTTAACTAGGGATCATTTGATTGGTAGGTCATGGAATTGTTCAATTTTGCACTTTTGTATCGAGGAGAGCCTAAGATCATTTATCAAGTAAAGTTCCACCTATTATTTCTCCTCAACAAACATTTAGGGCAAGTTCTAGGCCGTCGGCACGGTACCTGGGCTCAACACATCGAATTATCACCACACGCACTCAAGGATGGCCTAAAAAGGAGCCGAGGGTCCACAACACCCTTAGATACGATTCAAACGCACAATGGCCCAACACGACCATATGTAATTTTTTTGTCAACACAAGAGTCTCAAGGTGACGACGTTCACCATCCTAAACACAAGTTAATGTATTTGACAATAGGAACAAAGGCAAATGTGCTAGGACCAAGTGAAGCTTTTCCTGAGGCACCCTTAACTACAAAAAACATGAAAATCAAAAAGAAAAATAAAAAACTTACTCTAACTTTAAGAAAGTTGTCATGCTATCTATTATAGTTAAGAGCCACCCGGTTTGCACAACATTCGACCCTTGGAAAGAACCGTGGCATTAAGAAAACCAAGGTCTTATTGGCAATACCAAAACCAAACCAAAAAGAGGCTACGAGCCTAACTTTGTAACTAAAACGAAAATTTTTAACAAAAATAAAAAGAAAGCTTAAATAAAACCAAAATGAATATGTATAAAGGGGAAGTATAATATACAACAAAGTGATTTCAGAATCAAAAGTTATATACAAATCAACTAGAACTACGAATGTACTAAAAGTAGTCAATATGTACAATCATCCAAATATAAGCAAAAAGTAGGGCCACGCCCCCACGAATAAGAGCTAGCATTGTCCCTAACGCTAACTACGAAATAAATCATCAAAAACAAGTAAATGATATAGGAGCGGCCCCTCAAGCCTCATCAGTTGCTCTCTGTTGGTCGATGGATCCTGCGTCCTCTGTACTGGCGTAGACCTCAGATTGGTCCTCAGCCTGCTACTACTGTGCTACTAGGACATCCGGTGCCTGCTCTTGAGCTGGATCAACTACTACCGGGGGCGGAGGAGGCTTAATATATCCACTGCTAGATGGGCCCTCCTGAACTGGCGCCACTGCTATCACGACTCTCGCAGTGTTGGGGAGCTTTCTCTTATTTCTAGGCCTCTCCTCCTCCTGTGGTTGCACATCTAATGGCTCAACGGATGGCTCAGCAAATAATAAGTCAAGTGGTAGCTAATCCGTTACCAACTTTTCTACCTGTACCTGTAACTTTACCACCGACTCCTTAGACACCTTTGTCTTCCTTAACTTTTTGTGCTCCTTAGCCATGTCTTTGAGAGCCTCTGCTCTCCAATTGCCTTTGCCAAATTTGCAGCTCCGTAATCATCTTTTCCTGGTTGGCCAGGATTTTCTTTAGAGTCTCATCAATGGAGACTTACCCACACTTGGGTTGAGCCACAAGCCTAGCTAATGGGTTTAACTAGATATGGAACAAGTAGAAAAATAAGAAATACTAGAATAAAGTAACATATTCATTAACTACAAGATTAATCTAATTGAATCCAGCTAAGTACAAGAGAAAATCACCTACAGTAGGCTAAGTAAGAGAGTCACGAGCTCATCTTCTACATTTAATGATAAAACATGACCTAAAAAGTGAAGAATTTTAATTCCACTAGGATCTTAAATTTGGAGTTGATGTATTTTCCCCTGGGGGTCTGTTGCAGACCGCATAGAAATAACATGCAACCGCATAGGGCTATTGATCTTTAGTTCAGGCTTCTTGACATGAGGTCCGTATTCTCGCCTGTCACGCGGGTGACCCGGTTTGATTCCCGCCACTGGCGCCAAAAAAATGTTTGGTGCGGACTCAAACCTAAGAATGAGTGGGCGCGACTACTAATAATCCAATTGTGTATCGGGGTCGATAATTCCACAGGGAGCTTTAATTTGGAGTTGAGGTATTTGCTAGCCTAGGGATGCGTTTGGACTTCTAATTAGTTTTCTTATCATTTTTGGGTTTTCTTTTTGTTATCAACTATAGTAATCACTACTATTGAAAGATAAAATTATGCTAACTTATAATGCTAGATTTATGCAAAAAGAGAAAGGCACTAGGGTCATGACACTCACCTAGGTGGCTAATTAACGGGTATTAAATTCAAACACAAGGATGATAATTATGGGGAATATGGAAAACTGTTGCAATTTAGCACTCACTCTCACACCTCTCGGTAGAGAGAGTGATTTTTCCCAATTGACTCTCTCGAGACTAATTCGGTAGGTGAATTTGCCTAAGCAACTTAAGGTTCAAGTAGGGTGATTACTCTATAGAGGTTTAACACGTTACATGGGACTACCATTCTAATAGGTCCATCCCAAAATCTTTTTGGGCTAAATGTGAGGTCATAGACTCTCTTTCTTAAGAAGAGTCAAGACCCACTAAGCTTGACTTAGTGTTTGCAACCAACAAATCTAAATAAAATCATACAAACAACCCAAATACCAAACACCCAATATCATCCAAGTATTAATCAAGAACACCCATTAATTACCTACACTAGGGTTGAGCCACAACCCTAGCTAATGGGTTTAGCTAGACACGGAACAAGTCGAAAAAGAAGAAATACTAGTAGAAAGCAACATATCCATTAACACAAGATTAATCTACTTGAATACATGCTAAATACAAGAGAAAATCGCCTAAAAATAGGCTAAATACAAGAGTCACGAGCTCAGCTGCTACAGAAAATGATAAAACTTGGCCTAAAAAAGTAAAGAGTTCTATTTATACTACACAGGAAAAACCGGACAAAAATGTTCCTAGCATCTGTTGCGGACCAAATAGAAATGTCATGCGGCTGCATAGGGGTTTTGGTCTTTAGTTATGGCTTCTTGACCTGAGGAAGTAGACCGCATGGAAATGGCACGGGACCGCATAGTTCAAGCTACGCGAACCCCGTGGAAATGTCACGCGGCTGCGCAACTACAGCGATGCGGACCGCGTGGAAATGGCATGCGGCCACGCGAGAGACTTTCCAAACTGGATGGTTCTTTGAAATTTTCCCACACGGAACGCACCGATTTGGTGTGCAGCCGCGTGGGCCTAGCGCCTTGAGTCTATGAACTTCTACTCTCTTATCAGTGCGGACCGCATGGAAATGGATGCGGTCTGCGTGGGTTGTCCTCTGTTTTGGACATATCTGAACTTTCCCACAAGGCTACACACCAAAATAGTGCGGTCCGCGTAGGTCATTTATTACTTCACCTCTTACAAACTAATCTGTGCGGCCGCACATCAAAATAGTGATGTCCACATAGGTGACCTTCTTCTAACCTTGGTTATCTATTGGCGCATGGAATTTTTCACTCCTATTATTAGCCGATTTGTAATATATATCATCTTGTCCCTCAAACTTACAGTGAAACGTACATTGTAAGCAATTTAAGACTAATTTGAAGTAGTTTATGCACAAAGCTCATGTAAGAAGGGGTATAAAATATGTATAATTCAAAGATATCAATCTCCTTTCCTTTATCTCTATAAATCAAGTACTATTGATTTATTTCCTTAAATAAGTCTTATATATCCTTCCCTCTTATGCTACTTTGAAAGATTTTACTGACGTTCATTCTCCTTGCTTATATTTTTTCATTTGAAATTGTATCCCTTAACTAAAGGGAGAATTTTGAGACTGATTTTTTTAATAGTTTTTCTTAACTTTCTTGTTTTATTCTCTACACTACAAAAAGGCATTGCCCTCCCCCTTTTCCAGACAGTAACAAATGAGTAAGTCACAATAAAGAAATAATGGGCACCCTACTTTCTACTCTGTTCTTCTCTACAGTACACAACTAGTTATGCATGCTTCTCCTCTTTGCTTTCTAAAATACCTTTGAGTTCTCTCTGAATCTTCGGGTGTTTTTGTGAAAACTTGAGTTGTTCCTGCTGTTTGCTTGCTGTGATTATTCTGCTATTCTCTTACTTTGCAACAGGTATGTCCATCTTAGTCTAAATACTGCTCCTCCACTATGTGTTTTAACATCCTAATTCTGTTTTCCTTTACAGTGTTTTTTGCAACTTTGTCAATACTGTTCTTATGTGAATTCCCTTACCCTTTTACCCTTTTTCTATTAGTATGGTTCAAGTCATAACATCACTCTAATATTGATGTCTATGATTCTGAACTGGGTTCTTTGAACCCCTAACTCAGTCAATTCCCACTACCTTTCCCCTTTTATGTGTTTGAGCCTAGGACATGGGTCCGATAGTGTCCTAATCACTATCAAGACCTTGGTCTGACCTTCGTAGGTCTGCTCCTAACTTGTTTAACCAAACAATTGGTCAGGGGTGTGCCAGCCTACCCTGTGTCTAGGCATGACCACCATTAGTTATGGCTCTCAAATTCTCCTTTCACTTTGCCCTTATTATTAGCTATAAGTTCTGCCCGCCTATTCAAAGTCATGCTTTGGGACCCCTGAGCTCCCTTTGAACTTGGATGCATCAGGGCTAGCTCTTCCACACTGCACTATACTAATTCTAATGGTATCCTGAGTGTAAGCAATGCCGGGAATCCCTAAGATTCCTTCGAACTTGATAAGTTGGTATCTTACCTACTTATATCCTCTTAATATTTAAACTTTTGCGTAATGTCGGTAGGAACTAGGACATTTCTTGAGATTTATTGGAAATTTTAAAGTGTCACGTGATTTGGAGAAGAAACGAAAGAAATCAAGTCAAAGAATCCCTGAGATTCCTTCGAACTTGATAAGTTGGTATCTTACCTACTTAACTCCTCTTAATATTTAAAATTTTGCATAATTTTTGTAGGAACTAGGACATTTCCTGAGGTTAATTGGAAATTTTAAAGTGTCACATGATACGGAGAAGAAACGGAAGAAATCAAATCAAAATGTGCCAAAATGTTGAAAAATGACATCTGGGAAACTACTCTACGCGATGCGCAAAACTGAGGACGATTGTACTATTCGGGAAAATTGTTGAACACGATCGCAGATGTGTGTATGTGATCGGAGAAGTGCAGAAATCAATATCACGCGATCACAGACGCTTCAGTAGTCACTCTACGCGGTCGCAGTATGAGTCACGCGATCGCGATGCTTTGTATCTGGGATAGTTCTAGGCAATTTTGGCATTTCACCTTCTTTTACCCAAGAACTTTTGTACCCAAATCAGTTCATTCGGAACGGATTTTTGGCAAATTTTTAGTCCATATAGACTAGAGAGAACATGTTATTGAGCTAGGGTTTGCACAAACACACTTGGGTCTTGAAGATTAAAGCTTGTGGTTAAGATTTTCTTACCCATTTATGTTTGTTTCTTCATTTCCTTGTTTTGTATTGTATATCTAAGTGTGTAGTATTTTATCCAACACTTAAATTAAATTATGGGAATATTCATAATTAAAGTGTGGATTTTATACCTTATTTGGCTTATGTATTGAATGATTTTTCTATATTTATGAAGTGAGTTATTGTTTCTTTAATTATTCTTGTTCTTTAATGTTAAGGGATTAGCTAACCCTAGGACTCGTCCATTAACTCTGAATTATTTTTGGAAAATTAGTTTGGGGTTGGGAATGTTTAATTAACAAGAACTTGAGGTGTTAACCCTCATTTTATAGATTCTGCCTAGGGATAGGATTGAACTACTTGTAGCCTTTTGGGTGTGCTTAATCTTCTAATTATGATTAGGGATAATTCATTGAGGAAGTCTTGTTAGTCTTCGGAAGAAGCTAATTCAGAATTATTACCGTGGCTAATTAACATAAACTTGCTCATAATTGTAAAATCGTGAAGTACATTGGATCGTTATTTGAGTGTAATTCCTGATGCTTTCATACTTGTAGCAATTGATAATTTTACTTGCTTTCTAGGCTACTTTGCATTTCCGTATTTAAGATATTAAAACAATTTCAACCCAAATTCTGAGTGTTTGGCACTGCGCGACTAGCGATAATTTTCTTAATTCCCAATCGCCTAAACGTTGTTCTCTGTGATATTCGACCCCAACTCATAGTTGGGTAAATTATATTACATGCGACCATGTATATTGCTTTTTAGCGGTAGATTTTGATGTCATCAGAACTTTGAAACACTTTTTGATAAAGAGAGGGCTCTGGAAATCTGGATCATGAAAATAGTTAATCACTTGTGATTAGACACTAAGGTGGAATTAGGTTTCTCAGATCTAGTTGTTAGTCTTTAATATATTTTTATAAATTTCTGATTTGTAATAACTTGTATAAAAACTCGGTAAGTATAGTAAAGGGATGTGGGAGGGGTCTTTACTTTCTTGTATCAAAAAGGGTAAGATTTAGAACTTTAATTTCAATCAACTAGAAACTATGCCTATAGGGCCCTTTGCTGCAAATCTCATAGAAAGCATGTCGATAGGATTTAACATTTAACTTTACTGCAAATCACCTAGAAAACATTTCTATAGGATTTAATGCTCATGTTCTGTGGTTACACATCTAGAGATCCAGTCTATAGGAATTTTTAAACTTTTCTTAAAATTTGTTTGTTGATATCATGCCTATAAGATATGCACATTCATTAGGCAAACATTACGATTAAATTGAACAAGCATCTTTTTTATAATTCAGTAACAAGTTCTGAAAAATCAAATAACGTAGATATCATGCTTATAGGATTTGCATCAAACTCGCTTGTCCGTTTAAACCTGTAATAATTGGTTAACTGGTTCATAAATGCCAAATTCAATAACGTTTTCAAAATAATTAACATTTTTATAAGACTCTCTTAAATCTGTGTACATTTGTCCTAAAAATAGAGTTCTTCATATTTGCAAGTCTTTTCTGAAACAGCTTCTCAAAGGTTTTGCCTTAACATTTTATTTTTAAACTTAAGTCCTAAACTTATTGTTTATATAAATTCTGTCTATTTCTCTTTTCTTTAGGTAGTTCTGTCTGTTCTAAAAAAAATTTACAACTATTTCTGTGTTTATAATTGGAGAGTCCGCTGATCTTTTTGAAACTCATTTATAAACGTAGTCTGCAATCCTTTCTTCTTTTTAAAACCCTTCTGCATTACTCATCTTCTGAAATCAGTACCTTTCTAAAACAACTCGCATTAAATGCCTTAACCTCTGACAATTGTATCCGGGTTGCTTAATGCAGACTTTCTATCTAAATATATGTGTTGAACATGTCCGCTCACCGGTTAATTTTGATTGAAGATCAAATCAGTATGTGCCAAGACATGCTACACTATATGTTTGTTCTTCTTCTTATTTGGTATTTGTTTTAAATGTCAAAAGTAGAATGTTATCCTTTAAACTCCATAAAGGGCCCCATCCCTTTCATTCCTTTTAAGATTAGATGTCGTAATACCCATGAACCGATAGGTGGGACGGGTACTAGCATGCAATAAGTTATCGAGACTAAACGAGTTTTAATACCTTAATGGGGTGGTAGAATATGGGTTTGATGACCGGTGCCCTAATACCACGTGCGACCCCTCTTTTGAGAAGTGTGCAGCGGGTGTTGCATTGATGTGATACATATTTTGTATGAACCTAGGACCCCCTCTCCCTTCCTTTTCTTTTATCTACAATGTTTTTCTTTTTAACTCTGTTTCTTTTAATTAAACTTTTAAGTTTTCCATCCTTTCTCCCTTTTTTATTTTAGCTTTAAACTTATTTGTAATTATTGTGTGGAAATTTTATTTGTTTCTTCTATCCTCTAAAAGTTACAATTATAACATGCTCGGGAACCACACTAGTGGATCTTCAGAGGTGCCTAACACTTTCCCTTCGAGATAATCTCTAAGCCCTTACCCGAACTCTGATTTTTTTCTTCTCAATTTATTCATTCTTCCAAAATGTCCTAATGCTCAATAATCATTAGGTATTGACTCTCCAAAAACCCAATTCTCGCAAGGGAATAAGAGTTGCCTCCCATAATGTCGTATACCCGATTGTTGGACAGCCCATCCACGATGAAGGTAAAAGGGGGCATCGACAGCATGGAGACTCTGCTGGGAATTTCCTTAGGATGTTTTACCATTACATGTTATTTGTGACTTCATTATTTCTTTATTTACCTTTATTTCTGGCCTTTTAATTATTTTATTATGAAAAACTAACTTGGATCTTCATGTCTTTCCTGTCCCTTATCTGCTTTCCTTTACTTCTTTATTATTTCAATACCGTTATAATTTCGAGCATTTATTGTAATCGTTTATATTTATGTACGTGAAAATACTTGTCAATTTTTTTCATTCTTTTAAATTTCATATTCAACATCATACTCCACTCAGGCAAAAACAAATCCTATTGCAACGCTTATAATGAGTGGTTGTGCTCTTGCGTTATTATCACCCCCTAAATGTGGCAAACGAATATTTGTAGTAAAACCAGTCGATCAACGGTGTAGTCGACGACTCCGCGCCTTTCCCTCTTGAGTTGTCCGCTCAAGGGTACCAGTGTAGCACTTTAAAAAATAGAAACATTACTCCGTTAAACTGTTCATGCATCCTGGCCAAACCTAGCCAAGTCAGTTATATTTTTCGCATAATGACTCATTAAGATAGCCTAATCCAAAGTCCATCGAGATTCCCTTAAACCCAAATGGACGCCCCCATGTTATGTGCATTTTTTTGGAGAACTAAATGCATGTTATGCTAATTGCTGATTTAAATGGCCGAGTTAGGTGGGGGTAAGGGAGTAGCGCTAGTAAGGGTCTAACGCATTGCTTTGCTGAAAATGAGGCACGAAGTCCCCAGATTCAGTACAGTAACCAACAATAACCCAAGGCCACTAAGCTGGTGGGAGGACCTTCATGCCATTGATTAGACTCTTGTCCGCAAGTACTTAAGAAATTTTCTTTCATTTCTGTAAATCCGGCCTGACAACAAAATCGTAGAGGATGCAACTTTGTTTTGGGATAGTGATCAGTTAGTATTTCGCTTCGCGAACCCTGAAATGACCCCTTTACTTGAGGAAATAGGGGGTCTAGCTGGTGTTCCCTGGGAGACTTCGGGTCTACTTATGCCGGAGAATGGTAAAGGTAGAGGATTCCTCAATGATGGGACTCAAGAAAAACGTAGATTTGACTTGTCTAAAGGACTCTTACATACCATTTGAGTACTTATACGAGAAGTACGGCCATGTCAAATCCGGCCGCACCTACACTGATGAATTTGCACTTACCTCTTTAAGGCATATCAACTGAATGTTTTTTTCATCATGTTCTGCTTTCTGGGGATTATAACCTTTCATATGAAGAAGACTAGAATTCACACCAGACTAGCCATGGTAAGCAAGACCTTGATAGAGGGAATTGACAGGCAGTCTTTTAGCATAGTGCCCATGATCATCGTCGAAATATATCGAGCCTTGGAAAAGTTTTAGCAAGGGTCCAAACACTTTTAAGGTTGTAATAGGTTACCTCAACTCTTGCTTATAGAACACCTTCATAAAGGTGATTACCGCCAGAAAATTATACGCAGAGATAGGGATAACCATATCGCTTTTAACTACCCAAAGTCAATAAAATTCATGCCTAACATGTTCGCCAACCAAAGGATGGTAGAGGATGCACAGAGCTATTTACGAATCTGAAGGATGAACTAGTACAGTGGATGTATGAGTGGTTCGCAATCTGGGAGTTCATTGTTCGTTCTCGGGATTCACCGTTCCTCATACTCAGTGGTCTAAGGGGATCTTATCCTTATGTGCCTCTTAGAGCCATGAGAGAAGTTGGCATGAAGCAAATCATACCAAGGGTAGACAACATGAGTAACTTCAGGGCTGACTTTCAGGATGCTGATAGTCCTCATAGGTGCCACGCTCAGCACATGTGGAACTGCAAACTCGTCTTGGGAAGACAATCTCTCAAGCCAAATAGGTATCACGCCGGGTGTGTGCCGCACTATTTGGCTTGGTTGGAAGACAATTACACCGGTTTGGGTCATCTTAGGTTTATCCAAGGCCATAAGAGGATCGAGAAAAGGTGGTAGTGCAAGTTAAGTACAATCAATTGCGCAAAAGAATTCGAGAATGCGAAAATGAGCATCGGGAGATACAGGAAGCTCATCAAAAGTTGATTAACGAATGGAAGAATATGTCTGTCAATGCCAATAAGTGGCTAGGGTATCTGGAACGAGGTCTGGTAGAGCTGGAAGGAAATTCTTGAAAAGGATTGAAGACTGCCAGAATGCTGAGGGAAATACAGGAGGAATCTGGCCAAAGCCTATTTGTTGCTAGAACTGCGTGAGCTGGTGCAGCTCTACGAGGGAGGCAAGAATACCGAGTCTCGGAATGGTCATTCAGGGACCAAATAGTTAGGATCTCTTATTTCCTGCTTTCATTATGTAATAAGGCGATTGTTCATTAATAGTATTTTCATTTTCCGTTGTTTTAAGTTATTTTGAGACTCGTCTTTTTTTATCAATGAAATAAGGCACTTAGCATTATAATTTCTCCAAAGTTAATATGTCGCTAGGCCTACCTCGGGCCAAACGAGGCACCCCTAATTATGACACGACTTATTTTATTGTACAATATGTTTAAATTTTGCAATATTCTCTTTCTCAGAATCCGCACTAATTTTTTACCTTTTGCTTTACTTTTATTTTTTAAATTCACCTTCCCAAAGGTTAGTTCGTGCATTCTGGAACCATCAGCCAGCTCTAACAGATCCTAGGGCCCTCCACCCCCTTCTCCTCCGAGTCCTATTAGAAACAAGAACAAAGGAAAAATGGGAGACGCAATTGCTAGAAAAGATATCGCAAAGAAGGAAACTTCTCAGGGTACCCCAGTTGCTAAGGGAACTGCTGCTCATCATGAGCAAAAATTGCTGAAATTCCAGGAAGATTTGGACCAAGTTCAGAACTTGGCAAACCCATCATTCACTCTTATCACTCCTGATGTTGACACCCAGAACCCCATACCTCAACAAAGCACCCCATAACCACCAATACAACCCACTCACACTCAAACCTGATACACATACAATAACAGTCGACTGCTCATTCCCGAACTGGCAAACACTACAAATGACCACCTCTACAACACTCCTATCTTTGTGGACAGTATACCCCACTATACTTATCAAATCTAATGTTCATCTGAATCAGACAACAAGGACTCCCTTATCAGGAATCTGGCCGCAGAACTCAAGAAGTCAACTAGCCGGAACTGGGGTATCGAAGGTAGCAAATGTGTTGAGGGGTTAAACTATGAAAATCTTTGCATTCAGCCAGATGTTGAACTCGCGGAGGGGTACAAACCTCCCAAGTTCGACATGTTCAATGGTATAGGTCATCCTATGGTCCATTTGAAAATATATTGTGATAAACTGGTAGGATTTGGAAGGGATGATAAAATCCACATGAAGAAGTTCATGAGGAGGCAAAAAGGGGATGCCTTATCCTGGTACATTAGCCAAGATTCAAAGAAATGGACGAGCTAGGTAATCATGGCGTCTGCCTTACGGACCGATTCAGGTTTAACACAGAGAATGCATTAGATGTGTTCTATACTCAGAATCTGAAGAAGAAACCCACTGAAACATTTTGCAGGTAAACCACTTGCTAGAGGTGAGAAGCTGCTAAGGTCAGGTCGGCCTTAGAGGAAGAGCAAATGAACAGGTTCTTTCTCTGTGCTCAGGATCCACAATACTATGAAAGGCCGATGCTTATAGAGGGTAAGAAATTCTCCGACATCATAAAATTGGGAGAAATAATTGAAGAAGGTATCAAGAATTATATGGTCACTAGTCTCGGAGCATTATCGGCCGCCAACAAGGCTTTACAATCTTGTGGTACGTCAAAAAAGAAGGATGTGAACTACGTAATGGCTGCGCAAAGAACCAAATCCCCTATGAAATACAAACATATCCCTCAACTCCACTTACATATCAGCCTTCCCTAAATTACCAAGCACCCTCAGCCACATACCAAATTTCACCACACACCTACCAATCATCTCCACCACATACAAATCAACCCACTTCACCAAGATATTCCCAACCCTCACTTGTGTATCAAGCCTATAATGCCCAACTTCCTCACTATCAAACACCACCCACTCGCCAAAACATTTCTCAACCCAGGCCAAACTTCGACCGCAGATCTCCCAGGCAATATACAGCCATTGCCGAGCCAATTAACCAACTATATGAAAGACTCAAAGCAGCCGGTCATGTTACCTCTATCCTAGCCACAACTCCAAAAATCCCTCCCATTGAATAAATCCGAAAAAAGCATGCGCATACCATTCCAGAATGAAAGGACATACCATCGATGAGTGTAGCTCGCTGAAAGACAACATTCAGACCTTGATTGATAATAAGGTAATCATAGCAAAGGAGCCCGCTCCCACCGTCCTCAACAACCCTTTGCCTAACCACAAAGGTGGAGGCATCCACATGATTGATATTGAGGATGATTGGGACCCCAAAGGGTCAATTGGATTGATTGTTGAAGGGTATGAACTGGAGAAGCCGACTGTCACCCTCAACCCTATTCTTGTCCAGATCCAGTCCCCTGAGAGCGATGAGGTGAATATGTCCATACCACTAGAGTTCGAAGAGCCTCCTACAAAGGTGGCAATACAAATTGAGGTCGAGTATGGAATTCCAAATGCAGCTGCACCATTTAGAGTTGTTGTGTTGCCTCCAAGGGTGCGTATTCAAGTTACAATGAATGATGTGACCCCATTCAATTCAAACGACATACCTTGGGATTACATAGCTAATGCTAGGAGAAACGGGAAAACATAAACTAGAGAAGTGATCGCCGCACAAGGCATAACAAGAACAGGTAGGGTGTACACTCCAGAGCACTCAGCTGAATCCAACAGGCAAACCTCTGGACGACCTGTTGAAACTAAAACCTGATGACCTTTGGAGAATGATACATGCTAAAGAATACTCGGTCGTTGAGAAATTGAACGAAACGCTAGCGAAGATTTCCATCCTGGCTCTTCTGCAAAGCTCTAAGGCACACAAAAATGCCTTGATGAAGGTATTGAGGGAAGTTTATGTTCCCAGCAACATAACTGGGGTTGAAATGGCGGATATGGTAGGACAAGTGTGGGAATGTTACAATATCACCTTCCACGAGGATGAGCTACCACCAGATGGACTAAGTCACAACAAGGCGTTGCACATCACCATACAATGCGAAGATTACTTTATCACTAGAACCTTGTTCGACGGAGGATCCACTCTTAATATTAGTCTACTGATAACTCTCACGACGTTGGGTAAGGGTTTGCCTAAGATTAAGGATGGGGCTATCAACGTCAAAGACATCGATGGTTCCCAAAGATCCACCATTGGGGAAATCAGCCTAGTCTTGTAGATGGGACCAACCTAGTTCGACCCTAGATCCAAACCTCTGGAGCTGTGGCACCAACCTTACATCAAGTAGTGAAGTTGGGATTGAATCACCAAGAGGTGATTATTCATGGAGATGGTAGCAACCTCATATACAGTCTCCAGACCATCCTAATGATTGGAGACAGACGGAGAATAGGCGGAGAGACGTACCATCACATCGAGCGAGTCAACGCTGTGGACAAAGACGAATGATGGGGCATCAACATTGATAACATACTTAATTTGCGTAGGTATGAGCCCGGGAAAGGACTTGGTAAAAATCTCCAAGGCATCACCAAAACCGTCAAGCTAAAGAAACACGGTACCACTTTTGGCCTGGAGTATGAGAATACATTGAAGGAGTCTGATGATCGGTCGCCACAATGGCATGGCCCATACTATTCAGTGGAGCACCATATACCTTATCTGGAGCAGACCTTTCAACCAGCTAGCATCATATATGGATCAGAGAAGGATGGAGCATTGGCAACAATAACTTGCTTATGGAAGATGATATAGACTGTTGTGTTATCGCTGAGGAGGAAGGGGAGGAATGCCCTTCCATACAAGCTGTGAATCTAGGGGAGCGGCTCACTAATTGGATGATCAGAACCACTAAGGCCCGGAAGGCTTCACGCTTGCAAGGCTAAACAAAGCACCATAGATCTCATCTTTACTTTTTATTAGCTGAATATTTCTTTTTGCACTATCTTTGCTTTTGAAAAGAGCTCCGATGTCTCAAACAATTATGAATTCTATCAAGAAATTTCCAAATTTATTATATATCTCGCTCTTATTATTTTCTCTATCATTTACTTTATTTACACAGCATTACTGTTACCCATCTTGATGATGAACCAGTGACTGCGACTTGTAACGAGACAACGCAACAAACAGATAAAGATTCAAAAGAGGACGGTATACTAGAATAGGTTGTTAGAGAGTCGACAACTTTAGGAATAGTACTAAATTCTACTTGGACATAACTGAGGTTGTTAATTTGGGAGATATTGAGAATGTCAAGGAAACACGTATCAGCGTGCATTTGTCATCGTAAGAAAAACAATAGTACACAGAGTTCTTAAGGTAATATGAGGACATTTTCTCCTGGTCGTATGATGATGTGACTGGTCTCAGCACGTCCGTTGGCTCACAAGTTACCAACAGATCTGACATGTCCGCCGGTAAAATAGAAACTCAAAAACATCAAACCTGATATGAGTTTGAAAATTATAGAAGAGGTTACAAGGAAAGTCAAAGCCAGGGTTCTTAGGGTAGTAGAGTCCCCGACATGGTTAGCCAACATCGTGCCAGTACCAAGAAGGACGGGAAGGTTAGAGTCTCTATCGACTATCGGGATCTCAACCGAGCCAGTCCCAAGGATGACTTCCCTTTGCCAAACATACACATTTTGATTGACAACTACGCCAAGCATATGCTGCAGTCATTTGTCGATTGTTTCCGTGGATACCATCAAATATGGATGGCTGAAAAATATGCAGAGAAAACAACTTTTTTCACACCATAGGGTATGTACTTCTACAGAATGATACTGTTTTGTTTGAAGAATGCTGGTTCATCCTGTTTAAGATCCATGACTACTATCTTTTATGACGTGATACATAAGGAAATCGAGGTGTATGTGGATGACATCATCATCAAATCCAAGAAATCAATAGATCATATAAAAGACATGAGGAAATTCTTCAATAGGTATAGGAGATACAATTTGAAGTTGAATCCCACCAAATTTTCTTTCAGGTTTCCTGTTAGAACGTTACTAGGTTTCATCGTGAGCCGCCAAGAAATATTATTAGATCCATGAAAGGTCAAGGCCATCCAAGAATTTCCACTGACAAAGAACAAGAAAGATGTGATAAATTTTCTGGGAAGATTCAACTATATCAGCCGGTTCATAGCCCAGTCCACCGTCATTTGTGAACCTATCTTCAAGATACTGAAGAAGGATGCTGCCACCAAATGACTATTGTCAGAAAGCTTTTGATAGAATTATGGAATACTCATCTATGCCACCAGTCTTGGTTCTGCCTGAACCAGGAAGACCCTTATTGCTTTATATCACAGTATTGGATGGAGCATTCGGTTGTGTTTTGGGATAACATGATGGAACGGGAAGAAAGGAGCAAGCTATATACTACCTTAGCAAGAAGCTTAGCCCGTACGAGGTTGAGTATTCCTTATTAGAATGCACCTGTTGTGCTCTAACCTGGGTAGCTCAGAAATTGAGGCATTATTTCTGTGCCTATACCACATATCGCATATTCAAAATGGACTCCCTAAATTATATCTTCCAGAAGCCCATGCTTACTGGAAAGCTAGCCAACTGGAAAATCCTCTTAAGTGAGTTCGACATTGTTTGGGTCACTCAGAATGTAGTCAAAGGACAAGCCTTGGCAGATCACCTACCCGAGAATCCTGTGGGAGGAAAAACGAACCTCTAAAGACGTATTTTCCTGATGAAGAGGTATCATTCATAGGAGAAGACATTGCAAAATCCTATGATGGATGGAGGTTGTTTTTCAACAGAGCCGTGAATTATAAAGTAGTTGGCATAGGTACAGTCCTAGTTTAACAAACCGGTCAACATTACCCGGTATCCACCAATCTCAGGTTACCATGCACCTACAACATCGCCGAGCATGAAGCCTGCATCTTTGGGCTCAAACTGGCCATCAAAATGAACATTCAGTAGTTACTAGTTATCGGAGACTCAGACCTACTTATACACCAGGTTCGAGAAGAGTGGGCAACGAAGAATTATAAGATACTCCCTACATGAGTAGAGGAATAAATTAACAAAGACCAAAATTCCAGCATGTACCAAGAATAAAAATTGAGTTTAATGATGCACTAGCCACTTTATCGTCCATGATTCATCATCCAGATAAATATTTCATTGATCCCATCCAAGTCAAGTTTTATGACCAACCAGCTTATTGTGCTCATGTTGACAAAGAAGTGGATAGAAAACCGTGGCTCCATGACATCAAAGACTACTTGACAACAACAGAATATCCATTGCTTGCCAACGCTACTCAGAAGCGCACACATTGGAGGTTATCTAACAATTTCTTTCACGGTGGGGGAATCCTCTACAGGAGTACTCCTTATTTAGGATTTCTAAGGTGAGTCGATGCAAAAGCAGGGACCAAACTATTAGATGAAGTGTACGCAGGGACTGCAGACCGCACATGAATGGTTTCATTTTTGAAAGAAGATACTCCGGGCATGATACTTTTAGATGACTATGGAAACAAACTACATCCAATATCTATGAAAGTGCCATCATTGTCAAATACATGCAGATATGATAAAGGTGCATCCTAATGAGCTTAATGCAACACGCTCGTCGTGGTCGTTTGCCGCATGGGGAAGGAATGTTATCGGACCGATCAAGCCTCCCGCGTCAAATGGTCACAGGTTCATCTTAGTGGAAATTGATTAATTTACCAAATGGGTCGAAGCAGAGTCATACAAATCAGTGACTAAGAAAGTTATGGAAGATTTTGTCCACGACCGTATCATTTGTTAGTTCGGAATTTTAAAATCAATCATCACTGATAATGGTTCTAATCTCAATAACGACTTGATTAAAGCAATGTGTGAAAAATTCAAAATCAAACACAATAACTCTATAGCCTACACACCTCAAATGAATGGAGATGTGGAAGCAGCCAACAAGAATATAAAGAAGATACTGGGGAAGATTATCGGAAGGAATAAGCAATGGCAAGAGAAGTTATCATTCGCTTTGTTGGGATTCCATACCACAATCCGTACGTCAACTGGGCCAACTCCCTACATGTCGGTTCATGGTACAAAGGCGGTCATTTTCGCCGAGGTAGAAATTCCCTCTTTAATGATCATACAAGAGGAAGAGCTGGATGATGCGAAATGGGTAAAAGGTTGCTACGAGCAATTAGACATTATAGACTGGAAGAGAATGAATGTTGTCTGCCACGGTCAGTTATATCAGAACAGAATGTCCAGAGCCTTCAACAAAAGAGTTAAGCCAAGTAAGTTCACACCAGTGCAGCTGGTGTTGAAGAAAATATTTTAACATCAAGATGAAGCCAAGGGGAAGTTCTCTCCTAATTGGCAAGGTGCGTACATGGTTCACCGAGTTCTAACTGGAGGAGCCCTTATTCTTGCAGAAATGGACGGAGAAGTCTAGCCCAAGCCAATCAATTTTGATGCAGTGAGATTATACTAGGTGTAGCCATATGCTTTCTTTCCATGATGTAATTTGAACTACGCCCTACCCGATTCCCGTTTAAGAGGGGATATGTAGGTATCCATATGGGTTCATTCACAATGTAATAAAAATTCCATTTTCGCCTGCTATTGGAACTTGGGCAGAATTTTGAGGATCCTAAAAATTCCGTAATCGGTTTTTCAGTCTTTTCAGCGCCAACCTAGCAAACTAGGGCAGAATTTTAAAGAGGACCCTCAAAATTATGAGTTTGATCGTTTTCAGTCATTCAGCACAGCCATCAGAAGTGTCACCCCAGTAAACTGGGGCAGAATTTTGAGGAAGACCCTCAAAATTCCGAAGCAAGTGAGGTTGCAATGTATTGGACCACGTCGCTGTCCTTGGTTCATTCAAAATAAAATTGATTTTTAAATATATAATTACGTTATGTTTACCAAATCATGCATAACTATCATTTGAATCACTGTCGTTTAGCAACACTGCCCTAATGATACGTGACGTCAGGGGCCACGCGAAGATGAACTAATCATTGAATACAATCACACACTTGTACTTTTCAGGAGTGAAACTATCAGAGCAATCGCCTATTAAAAATCATTGTCTCGCGCAGCATCCCTAGCAGTCACGATATCGTAATCAACAACAAGCTAAAAAGGTCTTACCACTATCCTCCTTCACATTCTAGCATTGCATAAGGCTACTTATCTACCTTTTGAGAGTAATTTTAGTCTCTATTTTGTATTTCTGTATAAAGCTAACTATTTGCCTTCCGAGGTTAAGCTCTACCTCTATTCGGCATAAGGCTATCATCTACCTTTCGAGACTAAGCATTGTATGCATCTGCATTTTTTTTGCAAAAGGCTATCTAATCTGGCTTCCGAGGTTAAGCTCTACCTCCATCCTTCATAAGGCTATCATCTGCCTTTCGAGACTAAGCATTGTCTCTATATGCATTTTTTTGCCTTATGAGATTTATCTCTACCTCCATCCTACATAAGGCTATCATCTGCCTTTAAAGACTAAGCATTGTATGAATCTACATTTTTGCATAAGGCTATCTATCTGCCTTCAGAGGTTAAGCTCTACCTATATCTTGCATAAGGCTATCTATCTGCCTTTCGTGACTAAGCACTATCTCCATCATGCATAAGGCTACTTATCTATCTTTTGAGGTTAAGCTCTAACTACATCCTGCATAATGCTACTTATCTGCCTTACGAGGTTAAGCTCTACCTCCATCCGCATAAGGCTACTTATTTGCCTTTCGAGACTAAGCATTGTCTCCATACTGCCTAGCTGAAACACCGCCACCTTATTTTTTGAATGACTGCAATATCGCCACCTGCATTTAAATTCTAACTTTGGCTGAAAGATTGCCACCCTTTGCGTTCTATCGGCTGATCGCAACCCTTTGCATTCCATTAGCTGAAAGATTGCCACCTTTTTATGCGCTGAAAGATTGCCAACCTATTCAAAAGCATCATAGTTTGGTGACACCATCTACATAGACCGATAACATCATTTCATGGCTTGCAAATCTTTATATATGATCTTCATGGCCTAGGATGTCATAGTCCAAGGACGTCATCCCAACTGTCCGAAGACGTCATTCATGGTCCAACAGGAACTTCCATCATGTTTATATTATGCACAATATACGCCACATTGCTTACTTCCTGGTACACCGGCTAGAAAATTACCGTCTCAGAAGGAGCGATCCCGATCCGATTCCTGCAGACTATTAGAGTTCAAACACCCTTTTCAAATCGAAGCATCACGTCCGTTCCTTTTCGAATCTCCATCGATACGCTCCGCCAATGGTTCCCAAACTACATAGGGTCTTACTCCTCTAAAACCAGGGATATATAGGCAGCTCAGATGACAAAACTTGGCAAAAGTTCTTTTCAAACACCCACCCGTTCAAAAATTGGTCATCTTGTCTTTGCCCGACAAATTTTTCATCCTCCTCGGCTAAAGAGGGGTAGCTGTTGATACCCAATTTTTCCCTATGAATTTTTATACCCAACACACTTTCTAAATAGCATATACGGGCATACATAAGCGCACCCACGAGTTTTGATATTTTTTAATAATTTTTAAGCAAATTTATTTCCTATTTTTGTACCATAAAATCCGATAATTATTCTCAAATTTTATAATTTTTATGAAAAATTTATTTTACTCTCATATTTATGTCAAAATATAGCTAAAATGCTTGTTGCATATTTTTACAAATTCATTTGGTATTTTTGAAACTAAATTGCATATAATTGCAATAGTAGCCTCTTTAAAGATTTAACTGTAATTATATCGATAAAATTAACTTCAGTATTTTTAATTTGATAATTATGTATTATTAATCATATTAGCATATTTTCTTTATTTTCAGAAATTATTTGCTATTTTTATAAATTAAAATAAAGGAAATGTGCCTATTTAAGAGTTTTTCAATTTGAAGCCAATATTGAGCCCAATCTTACGCCCAAATCAGACCCGAATTTCCTTACCCAAGTTCCTAAATAACATGACCCATAGCCCTTTTATCTTACCCGCCCGGCTACCATTTTGATCTAGGGCGTTGATCAAAATGATCAATGCCACATTTCTTCCTTACCTTTTTTAATCCCTAAACGACCCCAACCCAAAAATCATTCCCCCAAATACGCCGCCTTTGGTTCCTTCGTATCTCTCGAACCTTCTCGATCTCTGAAACCCTAATATCCACCTACATCCCTCTCCGACCTAAAATCCACCGGTATCCATGGCTAGTGTAGCCATGGATGATCCCCACTCACCCTCTCCTACTACTTTGAATATTGGAGGCTAGACATTGAAGATCTTCAACCATACCTTGGCCGATTAAAGTCTCTTTCGCCATTTCCGGCCTTGTACCTGCATGCTTTAGCCTCTTGAGCCTGGATTCGACTTTATTAGCTTTGATTTGTTCTAGAGGACTTCCATGTCTTCTCGCCCTTTAGGGTTCTCAAAAACCCTAGCCTATTCGAGGTTCTTTCTTCGTTTATTTGCCTAGATCTGTGGCAAATCTATGCTACACATGTCACACCTCCTTTTTACATCCCGAGAGGGATACAAGGGAGTTTTTCAAATTTAAGTGACATTATTCAAAATGGAATTATTATTTAATCAGAGCCGCCACTTGGGATAGATTATGGTGTCCCAATTCACCGGTTTATTTCAAATCTCAAATCGAGAAGTTTAATTTAAAAGATTCTACGTACCAGAAATTTTACGTATGGAATTCTGTTAATCCGGAAGAAAGTGTTAGGCATTCCCGAGTTCTGTGGTTCTAGCACCGTCGCTCAACAACTTATATTTGGCTAAATTGTTTAACTACTTAATTTTTTTAAAACCTATGTGCAATTATCTTTTTACCGCTTTTAACACACTTAAATTATTCGTAATTAAAGAATCGAGTTATGTGTACGTATACTCTCTTCCTTTGGCGCGTTAAAAACTATGCCACGCGAACGTGTCCATGTTAAATATGCTTTTTGTTAATTTATTCAAGAAAAAATTGATTTGGAGTTGTGCGAACACATCCCTCAAGTTATTTAAAAATTTTATTTGCAATTGTGATATACGAATGTATACTTAATCTCAATAGTAATCTAAATCGGGCCTAAAACAAACTACAATTATTCAAGGCATTCACAAATTACTTATTCTATGAGTGCCATAAATTATTGTTTAATCTAAATTTATGAAGGCGAAGTGCTATAAATTAAAACATGGCACACCTCAATTTTAGAAGGCTCACTTAACTAAGGTAATAGGAGGAAGTTCTTACTCTCACATATTTTGGACTTGATAAAAGGGCTAATAATTGTGAACAAATTAGGGTGCATGCGTTGGATCCTTAACCCTTTTAGGGAGAGGGAGCGGGCCAATTCACAGGCTCAAGTCTCTAATTTTTTTTCTAAAAAAAAGAAACAATTCGAGAATAAACGGGCAGATTGGGACTGGGCTTGGTCCAAGCCCAGAAATGAAACCACACAGTGACCTTAGACCCCATAAGGTTTGGTCTCTCCCACATTGTATTATTGGGGATGGAATCAGGCAAATAAGTGACAGCCCTGGATATATATTAAGTCTATTTTAACACTTTTACTACTTACATTGATACAACAACATATACGTGATACCAAATTCTAAAACATTTAACACGCTGAAACCGGTGCGTGAGGACATTTACATTAGCTGAACACGATGCCATTATGACATGAGTACAAAAATGTGAAATGTATATGGGCTAGAATGAAGCCCAAAGTTTCTTTAATGTCAGCTGGCTTGCTTATATATTCATCATAAAAACATGTACCCAAACTACCTTAATCAGGCGTCAAGATCCAAAAAAATTGATTTTTATCTACCTACACATACCTGATTATAATACTAATCAAAATAAAAACAGCAACTTAACTTATTTATCAACTAGTTTATAATTTTTATAGAGTCAGTCCACTTATTACAAATCCCAAATTTGAATAAATTAAAGATAGAAATTACATGATTGCCTTAACCTAAATACGTAAAAAGAACTTTCTAAGCGACTGCTGTTCGAACTTCAACTCAGTTGAGATTCTCATGAATTTGACAATGAGGAGGGGTTAGATTCATAAGTAATTTACAAATGTAGGGAAAAAATATTACATGGAAGATTACGTAAAAATACTAATCCAAACACTAAACTATTACCATGACCAATGGACATTGCCACTTTTTGATATTGTTTATCCATCAAAGCTAGCTCCCTGCATAAACATTTCTGTATTTCAGCAGGTTGGGACAGTAGAGCCTTGGTTTTTCCAACCTTTAGACTTATTGATTTGGTCAATTAGTGACTAAATCCGTAAGTATTGGCTCGAGGTTTTGCAAATAAATTCCCAATTACGTCAACATTGCTTATAACAAGAAAAGAGGGGGAGAGAATATTATCCACTTCACCATTCTTGAACAAGAATACTCTAATGAAAACACTCAAACAAGTGAGACAACATGATTCATCGGGTTTAACCATGTCAAAAGGTTAAACTCATGTATCAACTGAGGTTTTAAACCAAACAGTTGTGGTATGCTGCCTTAGGGCAATGCAAGAATGCACTTAAAAGGGGAGGGGGGAGGGGGGAATGTTAGTTTAAGCTATGAATTTAACCATGGAAGGGTCAAACGCAATAAGACAACCAAACTTTAACAGTAAAGATCTAGACATTCTATTTGACTAATGCAAAAAGAAACAAAAATACACATTTGATGAAACATAAGAGGGATCAATGTTAAAGTTGCACAAAGAATAAAGCTCATGAGACCAAATCCAAAAAAAAAAAAAAGCAAAGGACCATTCATTCATAAAATTATCACTTACATAGGGGTCATTTAAAGGAAGAGCTATGTGTACACTGAAGCTAAAAGAACCAAATGGAACTAATAAAACTACTTCAGAGAGCAAGAACAGCAACAATAAACCAGACAACTTCAGCAATCTCCCAAAAAGTTAAACTTTAACCCAGAATCAAAGTATGAAGATACCTCAGAATTCAACTAAAAGAACTAAGAAGATCATCTATTTTCAAACCATGTTTTAGACATTGTAGAGATTCAGAAAGAATGAAGAAAACATTTTATAAATTTCTGGAATCTGGACCTTTACAAAACTGAGAATATTTTTTTTCTGCTTTAATTTTTGATGGATATCCCTCCCCGTGAGAGTGAGGGAATGCTTCTTTATATAGAATCATAAAATGGAATATTCTAACATACAATTCTGAAATTCAGAATAATACAACATCTTTTACAACTGGTTACCTTTTTCCATATCCAATACCAATATTTTCCTAAGGATAAGGACAGTTTTGTAGTATTCTAGAAAATTCTGATATTTAACCTTGATGAAAGTTTAGTTTTACACCTAAATCACTGCCACTTTCATCTTTAGCCTAAATGCTGATTTTATTCAATCGCAATTACTTTATGCTTCTAAACAGGTGAATAAATTTCCCTAATGTATTGTATTTCAAATTCTGAAATTAAGCTAATGCCCTAAAGTTATTGTTCAGAGGCTCAAATTTGAGCTTAACATCGATTAGATCTAAGTAGTCAAATGAATAGGCAATTAAGACTGGTTCAAAAGGTTCACTCAATTTTAACCAAATTTGATGTAAATCTAACTAAAGATGAACTAGGCAACCAATTATTGTGAATTCTATCTTAATTAAGATGAATTATGCTGAGAACTACTACTAGAAGCAATCAATAAAAGATGAATAGCAACACAAATCTCAATGCTAACAGAATTATTTCTGCAAATTAAACTCCTAAATCATGCTATTTGAATACTGATAAATGGAAAACATAATCATGTTGCTAAAGAGAAAACTAAAAAATTAAGCATGGGAAGAAAAGACAAAACAAAAAGCAAGATAGAACGATTAAAAGAAAAAAGAGTGAAAGGGGGTACCGAATTAAATACTTAGCTAGGATGACATTAAATTTCAGCTGAAATTCTGGTAATGATATGGACTTTGGAACAACATTATTTGATCATTCTTGAAGAGAACAGTCAATTAACGGAGGTTTTCAAGTCCATTTGACTAAACGCCGACCATCAAAAGATGAGGTCGAATTTTAGTTTTTTTTTTCACAATTGGAGATTTAAAATTCGATGAGATTGAGGTTAATTCGAGAGGGCCAAGGGTGGTTTGGAGCTTAGATGGAGGCAAGGGTCATAGGGTGTTATTTGGGTTCGATTGGGGAGTTAGGGTTTTTATAGTCTCACTAGAATTCAAGAATCGAGAGGTTCGGCTAGGATTTGAGGGAAGGGATTCCGATATTAGGAAAGAGGAGAAGGAGAGGAATCTGGGGTGTGAATTTGGTGGAGATTTTCTACCGGTCGCCGCCGTAGGCGATTTTTTCAGGTAGGCGGCATGCAACAGTTCACAGCGGGGTTATATTTAGTCTTTGAGGGTGGAAGACAAAGTGAGAGAAGGGGTTTTGGGTTGGGTTGACCTGGTTCCGACAGTTATATGAATATGGGAAAATCTGTTCCGGGCCGTTGGATTGCTAAGATCCAATGGCTGTGATGGGGTGTTATAAAACAGGGTCGTTTAGTTAGTTGAATAGGGGCAGAGATCGGGTAATATGTATTTGGACTCGTATCCTGGAGACGGATTTGCACTGGGGAGACTCAAATATTTGGATTTTTGGAACTCAATTGCGGAAATTAAAAACCTCTTTTCTATTTGCAAATTCCTTTCCATTCTCCCTCCCCCTCCTTTATTAATAAAAATAATCATAAAAAATATCCTAATGATGAAAAATCCTATATTACCTAGAAAATGAGATTAAACTAATTAATTTAATTATATAAATTATAAAATCTACTTCATACTAAATTAAAGTGGAAAATCAATAAACAAAAAAAATTAGAAGACAAAAAATGTAAAAATAAGTTATTTTTTATTACTTTCAAATTTTTATAAAGAAAAAGATTATGATTAATTATATGAATAAAAAAACTAATCCTAAATGCAATTCATGATAGTTTTTGATATTTTTCACGATTTTAATAAAACTTAAACAAGCACAAAAATGCAAACAATTAAATAAAAATCTACAAAAATTGCCAAAAATGGTAAATAATTAAGAAAATAATTATTTTCTTGGGATTTTATAGGAGTATTTCATGTATGAGAAAAATCACGAGCTCACATCTACCCTTCTTTGCTCGGATACACAAAGGGTTTTCAGTTAGAGATAAATAAGCCATTATGAGGGATTTTTTCCCGTTTGGAACTCCATGAGAAGTGTTTTTGATAAGAGTCCGACCGAACATTGCTTCAAAGGTTTCCTACATATCCTTGGTTATAAAAGAATCAGGTTAGTGTAGTTCTGGAAGTTTTGGTAGCTGGAACTACCTAGAAAGCTGTGATTTCACTGCTGTTGCTGCTGTTTCTACTTGCTGAGCTCGTTATTACACCAAAATGGAAAATAAAAAGCTAAGATAGCTAAGCCTATCACAAACGAGTTACAAGATTCCTATATATAATCCTCTTGAAGTTTAATATTGAGTCTTAGCTGATTTTGCTGTGGACCTCGATCTGAATCATGATGCTCGCAAGTTGTAGGTGTTGGTTCTTTCTTCAGCTTTGTATTACGGCGGGGCATGCCAAACATCAGACTTTAATCATAGCTTGAGAAGTTCGCATCTTTCTCCCCTGCAACCTTTGAATGCTTCCTTTTTTTGTTCTTTTTCTTTTTTTTTTTATTCTGGACTGAGACTCATTCTTTTGGTCATCTTGAATCCTATTCCTCAAGGTCAAACCTTCTCACATACCAACACAAACAAACAAACAAAATTTTCTGCCCCAGTTTTCACTAGGAAGATTTTGTGTTATTTGCAACAAAAAAATGAACTATTTCTTTCTTTTTTTGATAGCAATAAAATGAGGATTACATCTATCTAGAAGGGAAAAGATCAAGGGAAGTAGCCCTACATCTAAAATTTAAACTCTGGGATTGGAGCACTAATGTTGGCGAAAAGGCGACTAGGGAATGGAGGCCCTATGTCAAAAAAGCCTAAACTCAAGGATTGTAGCCTTAATATTGGAAAAGGCTACTAGGGAATAGAGGCCCTATGTTTGAAAAGGCTCAACTCCGAGATTGGAGCCCTAATGTTGGGAACAAGAAACTAGGGAATGGAGTCCTTATGTCTAAAAGGCTCAACTCAGGGATTGGAGCCCCTAATTTTCGCAAAGGCAACTAGGGAATGGAGGCCCTATGTATAAAAGGCTCAAATCAGAGATTGGAGCACTCATGTTGGCAGAACGCAAATAGGGAATAGAGTCCGTATGTCTAAAAGGCTAAGCTCAGGGATTGGAGAACTACAATTTGCAAAAGGCGTATAGGGAATGGAAGAACTATGTCTCAAACGGCTCAACTCAAGGATTGGAGCCAAATTGTTGGCAAAAGGCAAATACGGAATGGAGGCCCTATGTCTAATAGGCTCAACTCATGGATCAGAGCGCTAATATTGGCAAATGTTATTAGGAAATGGAGGCCCTATGTCTAATACGGCTCAACTCAAGGACTTAGCCCTACTGTTGGCAAAAGGCGACTAGGAAATGGAGGCCCTATGTCTAGAAGGCTTAACTTAGGGAGTGGAACCCAAATGTTGGCAAAAGGCGACTAGGGAATGGAGGCCCTATGTCTAAAAAGGCTCAACTTAGGGATTGGAGCCCTAATGTTTGCAAAGGCGACTAGGGAATGGAGGCCCTATGAATAAAACGCTTAACTGAGGGATTGGAGCCCTAATGTTGGCAAATGGGATGAGGGAATGGAGGTCCTATGTATAAAAAAGCATAACTCAGGGATTGGACACGTAATGTCGGCAAAAGACGACTAGGGAATGGAGGCCTTATATCTAAAAGGCTCAACTCAGGGATTAGAGCCCTAATATTGGCAAAGGACGACTAGGGAATGGGGGCCCTATATCTAAAAGGCTCTACTCAGGGATTGGAGGCCTAATGTTGGCTAAAAGAAAAATTATCAACTCAAGGATTGGATCCCTAAGGTTGGCATAAAGAAGTAAAAGATTGAAATTAGTGATTCTAAATTATATTTTTTCTTCTTTTATTCTTTTTTTCATTTTAATTTATTTCCACAAAATGCAGGAAATAATTTTGAGGAAAACTTCCCTTTTCCGTTGATTATTGTTGCAAAGCTGTTTATAGCACTTGCACATTTTTCTTTTATTGTTGCACCTGCTTCTTGCATTGTTTCTTTGGATTGCACCTGTTTCAATTTTTCAAACAAAGAATATTTGTTATTTTGAAACAGTGGTTGGTTTTGTGGCCTTGAATGTCTTGATCACTTGATCTCAGGTTGAACCTTTGCAGTGAACCTCTGTTGCTTGATGGTTTTCTGAAGATTGATCCTTCTTTCTAACCGAGGGACTCAGTTTTTATGACTTCATGACGACATGCCCGTGTGGAGATTCGAACTTTTCACTTTACTCTCCTTTAGTTCTTTTGCCTTTAGCTTTATTTTCTTTTTCCAATAACTTTGATTTCATAGCATCAGCTATCATGGCCAGTCGGGATCGATTTGATGCATCTACTGAGGCTAGGTACCCCTTTTTAGCTTTCGTTAAGCGGAACCCTATAAATCTTGTGTTGCCACATTTTCTTAGTTTCACTAATAGATTTATACTTAAAGGGATTCAAGAAAATGGAAACAAAGGTCAAGGAAATGAATTTAAAGAGAAGTGTCCCTTTCGGGGAGGAAGGAAGGACTTATCTGGGGTACATGCAGGCTTCAAACAGACATGACATGCTTCTTGGACTAGACGCCCAACCCGCAAAACCTTTTTAACTTCTCATATAGTCATTTTGACCCATATTTCAAAATGAGGAATTCTTGTCAGGTGTTTTTCAAAACCAATGGTGGTGAGGGGTTTCATCGTTTCGATCAATGACGCCCTTTGCTGGTTATTGCCAATCGATCTCTCTCATTTCTCTTATCAACGCCTTATAGTGATCTTTACGAATTTTCACTAAACCAGCTCTCTCATTTTTCTATTTCTCTGCTTTCCATCTCTTTACGGTGCTCGTGGGTTTTCACCAATAAGACTCTCTCATTTTACTTCTCTTAGTTTCACTGTAACAGCTCCCAACAATAGTGTTTTCTAATTTCGATGTCTTTGCCGATTTATCAGAAGGGCTTGGAAAAGGTTTGGGTAATAGGAATCTGGATAAAATTACAACTTCGGAACCATTCTGGTGGGCTCATCGCCGAACCATTATGACATCTGCCCCATTATCACTTTTTGGGGAAATTGGATTTTTATTTTGGTGTGACTGAACCCCAGAGGGAGGCTTTCTATGTATCCTTTCATAATGAAATCGAACATAGTTTAGGGAAGCATTTTTTTATACAAACGTCTTTGAGTTCCAAAGAGGGTGATGAAAGAAAATTAACCTGTTCAAAAGGTAAACAAAGAATTAGAGAGTTTGGGGTATTAATGAAAGCATTCATCATCTCAATCAGATAATGTTGTTGCTATAGCAGAGGTAAACATAAATTCTCTTAAATGCATCTGCATTTACTGCTGCTTCGGGATCGTTTATCTCAATGTCTCCTAAAAATAATCCTCCTCTAGGCAATATCTATATGATAACGTATGGACATTTCCAATAAGGAGCAAATTTGCCTTTTGCTTCCTTATGATGGGGTAGAATATGCCTTAGAACGAGTTGCCCCACTTCAAAGTTCCTAGGCCGTACTTTCTTGTTGTAGGCGTGGGCCATTCTCTGTTGACACAACTGCCCGTGGGAAACTGCGGCCATCCAGTTTTCTTTGAATAGGGTCAACAATACCAAACCGGTTTTGACTTATTCACTGTCTTCGATTTCAGCTTCAACGATGATATGAAGAGAAGGGATCTCGACTTCCGCGGGTATTACAGCTTCTGTTCCATAAACCAAAAGATACGGGATCGCTCTGATTGATATGCGCATAGTAGTACGATAACCCAACAATGCAAAGGCAACTTTTCATGCCATTGCAGGGAACATTGGATTATCTTTCTGAGAATCTTTTTGATGTTCTTGTTCACTGCTTTGATGACAACGTTGACATGGGATGCAGTTCTTTGGGAGGTGCATGAATCAAATCACCGTCCACTTCCAAACAAAACTGAAACAATTTCTTTCCATGGTCATCTAGTGGTAGCCCGCTCGTAGGATTTTCTTTGCCAAAACATACCCGTTAACGTGGGGTCCGCACACTCCTACGTGTACTTCTTACATGATTCTCCCGACCTCTTCAATGTTAAGACATATTAACAAGTTTAGGTACATGGTCCTTTTGTACAAGACATCACCACTCAAGAAGAAAACACTTGCATGCCGTCTAATGGTTCTCTTTTGGTCTCTAGTGGCTTGCTCGGGTTATTCTTTGGTTTTCAAAATTTTTTTGATGTCATGATACCATGGCTTAACATTTGGTTTTGCCTCTACCATACTATAATAGTCGTGCCTTTCACTAATTTTGATATCCAAGGGACCAATGTGGGCATTGCCTGGGTATGGCAGCATTGAGGCCAGAGTGGCGAGTGCATCGGCTAGTTCATTATGGCAACAAACCGTATTGACTTGAATCGCTTGCCAAGTTCTTCCACGTGTTGCTTATAAGGAATAAGCATTACATCTTGGGTTTCTTATGCGCCTTGAGCCTGTCGAATAATGAAATCTACATCTCCCATGATTATTAGTTCTTCTACATCGTGATCGATTGCCATTTTCATACCATGATGCATGCGTCATACTCGGTGTTGTTTGGGTAGAAAAACCAAAGCCTAGTTGTGGCTGGATAATGTTGACCAGTGGGTGTGATGAAGATTGCCCAATTCTGACACCCTTTGTGTTTATTGCTCCATCAATGAATATTTTCCAAGCATTGTTTTCCTCGGTTATTGCCACAACTGAATTTACCTCCTCATCTGGGAAGTAGGTGTTCAAAGGTTGGTATTCATCATCAACTATGTTTTTAGCTACATGATCTGCAAATGCTTATGCCTTAATTTTCGTGCGAGTGACATAGACTATGTCAAATTCTGTGAGCAAGATCTAGCACTTTCCTAACCTCCTAATGGGCATTGGTTTCTGGAATATATACTTTAAAGGATCGAACCTGGTGATAAGGTAGGTGGTATAGGCCAGCAAGTAATGTCTCAGTTTCTGAGCAACCAAAGTTAAAGCACAACAAGTTCTTTCCAACAATGTCTATTTGGCGTTGTAGCTTGTGAACTTTTTTGTCAAATAGTAGATTGCATGTTCTTTCCTCCCGGTCATGTCATGTAGTCCGAGGACACATCAAAAAGAGTTCTACAAGAGTGTTAGATATAAGAAGAGAGGCATTCCTGGTTCAGGCAGGACAAATACTGGCGGGTTTTACAAGTACTTTTTGATCTTGTTGAAAGTTTATTCGCACTAGCTTGTCAATCTAATTGCTGCATATTTCTTTAGCTGCTTAAAAATGGGTTCGCACGTGGATGTCAACTGGGAATTGAAGCAGCTGATGTAGTTCAATCTTCCAAGCCAACTCATAAAATCTTTCTTGGTTCTGGGGTGAGGCAAATCTCGAATGGGCTTTATTTTGGTTAGGTCTAACTCGATGCCCCTCCGACGACTAAGAATCCCAAAATTTTTGCAGATGGAATGCGGAATGCACCATTGGCTGGATTCAGCTTGAAGTCATATATACGCAGCTGCTCAAAGAATTTTCTCAAACCTCGTACATGGTGATCCTGAGTTTTGGACGTGATAATCACGTCGTCCATATACACTTCTATCTATTGGTGCATCATATTATGGAAAATAGTGGTCATGGCTCTCATGTAGGTTGCCCCTACATTGCTCAGACCAAAAGGCATCACCCTGTAACAATAAGTTCCCCAAGGTGTTGTACATGCTGTCTTCCAAGACAACTCATAAAATCTTCCTTGGTTCTAGGGTGAGGCAAATCATGGATGGACTTTATTTTCGTTGGGTCTAACTCGATGCCCCTCCGACTGACTAAGAATCCCAAAATTTTTGCAGATGGAATGCGGAATGCACCTTTGGCTGTATTAAGCTTCAAATCATATTTACGCAGCTGCTCAAAGAATTTTCTCAAACCTCGTACATGGTGATCCTGAGTTTTGGACGTGATAATCACATCGTCCATATACACCTCTATCTCTTGGTGCATCATATTATGGAAAATAGTGGTCATGGCTCTCATGTAGGTTGCCCCTACATTGCTCAGACCAAAAGGCATGACCCTGTAACAATAGGTTCCCAAGGTGTTGTACATGCTGTATTCTCTGCATCTTTCTTTTCCATTAAGACTTGGTGATACCCAGCATAACAATCCATATAAGATTATATCGCATGTTTGGCACAGTTGGCAACAAGGATGTGGATGTTTGGC
This sequence comes from Nicotiana benthamiana, assembly GCA_034376525.1. Lineage (NCBI taxonomy): Eukaryota > Viridiplantae > Streptophyta > Magnoliopsida > Solanales > Solanaceae > Nicotiana > Nicotiana benthamiana. Next base: position 111,981,310 of record CM067323.1, on the reverse strand, counting down.
AAAGGAATGTTGTCCTTGGGACTTGCCTTGTTCAAATATTTGTAATCCACACATACCCTGGTTTTTCGTTCTTTCTTGGGCACTGGAACTACATTGGCTAACCACGTAGTGTATCGAACCACTCGGATCATATGACCAAGATAACACATCTTTGAATTTACACAAAATTTGGACAAAAGCGTCGCTAGTTCTTTTGTCTGCGTGAATGCTTATCATGGTCTCTTGAACCTCTTCTTAACTACCCATGTTTACAAGCTCAGTATCATTTAAGTTTGGCTTAGGTTATTCTCAAATTGTTCCAGTTCTCTATTTATTTCCCTGAAAGCCTCTTCTTCATCATATTTTTGTTATTGATTCTTTATTTCATAGTTAGACAACGTGTTTGAATCTGGGAAAAAAGTCTACAAGCGTCTCATGTTATTTAAAACCGCATTCTTAGAACTGCAAGAAAATATAAAAAAAGAGAAACTAACAAAATTAGAAAGAATAAAGAAAGACAAACGAAGAAATATTGATTTCATTTCTTGGAATTTGAAGATAACAGGTTTTACACTGGAAATTTTAATGGACAAGAAATTAAATAAAAGCATCCGAGTTACACCCTGGAATAACTCGTGATGCAGAAAAAGTGGCAGGACAGGACTACCAGGACTCACGCCTGATTGGGAAAAGTGTAGCCTTCCAATTCTGCATCTTAGCGTTAGGTAAGAGACGGCAAAAGCGGTCATGGACTTTTAGGGGGACCGCAGAAGCGGTCAATGTGTCACTAAAGCGGAGACTACTTTCGCAGAAGCGGCCCCAGATGACTTAAATGAGACTGCAAATGCGGTCTATTTACTGTAGAAGCAACAATCGTAGAAGCAGTAAATGTGTCGCGGAAGCAAAAATTGCAGAGAATTAATGAAACAGTGTTTGAAATTTCATAAGTTAAGAAATCACTTTTGACTTTGGGAAGAGACGATTTGTGAGCGATTAAAAGAGGGTTTCGACGGTTTCTTTTAGGTAATGATTCTTGGCCTCTGATTATTTCTATATGGTGTAAAATAGTAGATTAAACACTGAAATTCGAGGTTTTAAGGTTAAAAAATGGTGGTTATTGCTTGAAGCCTAAGAGAGAGTAAAGTGGTTATTTTAGAGGGTAAGCGAACCCCGTTTTGATATATTTTATATGAATGGACTCGTAGCAAGACAAGGAATCCAAAGATGTAATTTTTTGATTTTTTTGAGAAGTGGGCCTGGGCTCGGGTTTTACCAACTTTGCAATTTTTAGTGATTTTCGAATAAATTCTATTGGGTTAAGTTTATTTAGCCTATAATAACGCATTTTTTGTGGTTTTGACTAGATTCGACGCTCGTAGAGGGAGATTCAAAGGGAAAAGGCATTGCTGACCAATCTACGACCGGCTAGAGGTGAGTAGTTTGTATAGATGATGGCCCGAGGGTTTGAATTCCCGTCTTATCACATCGTGACGCCATGATAGGTCATGACTCGCACCCCATGGTAGGTGCATGATGGTATATGATTGAGGATTGTGACTTGGTCCATCCCGAGAGCACAATATAAATTATTGGTGGCTTATACACACATTGTGTTGTTGATAATTGGTCTTATGGTCATGTTTGGGGCCTTGTGCTGACTTGTAGTACCCGAATTGGGTAAATATCTGTGTGATAACATGATGTGCATGATCACTGATCTGATTCCTGTGCTTAATCCCTTTATTAAATGCTACGTCACCTTTTCTCTGAAATTGACTAATTTAATTATATTCACCATAGTAATTGGAAACTGGCAACGAATCAGATTGAAAATGTTATGTGACTTTCATGCATACTGTGGATTGAGGATGGCTCGGGCTGCACGCCGCAGCGGTTATATATTGATATTGATCATGAGCAGGAGTCCCTCCGGAGTCTGTACACACCCCCAGTGAGCGCCGTCAACGATAAATAAATACGGATGGCTTGGGTTGCATGCCACAGCGTATTCATGTGTATTTCATTGCATCTTTATCTGATACTTGACAATTATATTTTATATTGTTTTGCTGTTAGTTCGTGGATAAGGAATAGGACTGTTAGATTAAACTTTGCTTTGTGGCATTTCGTGGATTTCTTACTTTCATACATTTTTCTATGCTTATTATTCACTGAGTCGGTAGTACTCACCCCTATTCCCTGCACCTTATGTGCATATTAAAGTACACCAGAGGCTTAGCTGATACTCATAGTCTCTAGATATTTCCAGAGTGGTTGAGGTAGTTGCATGTCGTTCGCAAGACCTGGTTGTTCTTCATTTTTACCAGTTTACTGTTTTTTTATACGTACATTCCAGATTTTATTATTTCCATTCATATATTATTATCCCGTTTTGAGTAGAGGCTCTAGACTCTTCACCCCAGATCTTGTGGGTGTGTTATCAGTTTTTTGTACTTATCTATATTACACTATCAATATTCATGGATTATTATTCATAAATTTTTTGTTTTGAGACTTAGTATTAAATTGAAAGTGACTGTTTGTCAGGCTTAACTAGCCTTAGGGTTGGGTGCCATCTCGATCGGGTTTGGGTCGTGACAAGTTGGTATTAGGGCCTAGGTTACTAGGCCTCACGACTCATAAGGCAATTTAGTAGAGTCTTGTTTATCGGCATGTCGTGCACCATACTTATAAGCAGGAGGCTACAGATCTTTTATGAAACACTTCACTTTCTTGAAATCTTATCGTGCATCCTTGATTCAACTTGAAATAGTAACTCTTGAAATTCCTTCCACGTGTTCGCATGCACGCATGAGCGCTCGGTATTATATGTGCTTCGATGGCTTGCGATACCACAATCGATGGGCGAGATGTAATCTTTGTGAGGATGATGTTGGGAAAGTCTGGAGGACTTGAGGCCACATATTGCCTAGGGCTTGAGCACTAAGGTGTTGCTTGTGTGAGGAAGTGTTTTCAACTTAGACGTTTGGTATTATCGTTGTAGCCAAAATGGAAGTTTGGTATCCGTGTGGTGAGTATGCTAGTACTGTGAGATGCAATTATATGACCTTGTAGTGACGAAGGAGTCTGCTAGATAATGGATGAACTGTCGAGTCATTCGTTTCCAATGGTGGTCCGATGAGTAGCCCGAGTTGTGGGAGCGTGCAGAATCTTTGCGAGTCTCTTAGTGGGAGTGAAGTAAATTGCACGATACAATATGCGTTCAGACTCATGAATACTAAGTAGTTGTGTAGTGTATGACTATGGAAGGAATACAGAAATGTTATACTGAGGCAAAGCAGGTGGTTTATCTCCTGTTAGGTGATGTGAAGTGATGTGATTCTTATATGTGTAATTGAAAGGTATTTTCTGTGTGTTAGGATTCAAATAGGTACAACGCATTCTCATGTATTAATTTTAATAGTAGAATACATGTAGTATTGAGATTAATTGATTGATATACATTGTGATGCTTTTTAAAGTTGTGGACGTGTTGCTAGGATGGTTTTGGTGATTCTCTTGTAGGTGGATAGGCTCAATTAAAAGGAAACTCTGCCAAATTTTTTGAAAAATATGGGACTTAGTACAAATTTTGTAACATATAGAGTGGGCTTAACTAATATTTGAATGAATGCAAGAATTGTAGGAGAGTTAAAAATTTTGATGATTCTTGTTTCTACGAGCTTATGAAAGAATGAGTATAATCTCACCATGATATTACGAAAGCCAAACATGTATATGTGTTATGGTATATATGGCTTCGTGCTAAGTTAGGGAAGTTGTTGATTAACTGATCGCATAGTTAAGTGCTATGTTAGTTCCAATTTAATGCATACGGGTGAATCAATTCTGGTTGCAGATATTGAGACGAGGATGGCACGAGTGAAGCAAAACTTTTTGACAAGGGTTATATGGTGCATCGTAGAAGTGAGAAGATAATAAGATATATTGAGTTGAGGATAAGGAATGCTTAGTGTAAAGAGAAGGAAGTTGTTATGGTTGTATCGTAACGAGATCATGTCCTGAGGTGTCAGAGTGCTGATAGGGCACGACTGATTTGATTCGATAAGTCAAGTAATTTGCAGTGGGTATAAAAGTGGATGACCCTTGAGGATGGTTGCAGGTCAAGACATAAGGTATTTTACGTCAAATACGAGATTCTATGTATTGTATTAGTATCTGGGAAGTAAAGATAGCGTACTTAGATTCGCATGAAGTTCTTCAAAGCAAGGTATTTTAGAAGTAGTATTTTTGGGGATGTTTGAGAGAGTGTGTAGTGGCCTATTGGTGTTAGACACGGTGGTCTTGAGTTCGAGTCTCGTGTGGGAAGCCTGTTTTGAAGCATTATGGTGCAACAACAAGAGAGTATATATGGTTGAAAATGAATCACAAGGAAATCTAGACAAATTAGGTAGCTTGTTAGCGGACTGAATTGGTATGGTAAAGATATGATCAATTCGTTGTTTAGTTTACGTTCGAGGTAATGAGACCTTACGGGGTATTAGGCGGTAGAGATTTTGAGTTCGGACAACTTGGTTAGGGTGGTGTGGATAGAAGGATTTAGTCCTGGCAGTATAGCTTGTGGTTAGGAAAAAGGAGATGGAGTTCTCATATTACCCTAGTATCGTATGGTATGTGCAGTCCGTTGTGGAGGATTGAGATTTGTATGTGTAAGGCATAGTTCAGTTTCGAATGGAATGTAATTGAATTCTTAAGCAGCTCGGGTAGCTGCATGTGATTTAAGAAGCGACCCTCAGATGATTAAGGAATATGGTATTACTATTCTAGTAATTTGACTGGAGTGTACGTTCAGTAAGAGAGGAAGGTAATGTAAACTGATAACAATTTGGTGGGATTGCAGCAATTTCCTATTGGACCGACTGTTGGCATATGAGTGTGTTAATGGCACATGGAAATTCTAGAATATCATTCATGGAATAAATGGGTACTTGATGTGTAATATGTATTCCTACTGCGGAATAAGGGATAAGGTATAGTGATTTGTATGTTATATGGAGTAGGAGAGTAGGAGTTCTCCCGTACACACGAAGTAATGGTTGTGGATTGTGTACATTGGCACCGTAAGCGTCGATTGGGATATGGAAGCCTGAGTGGATCTTTATTTGTTGATACATTAGGTTTTGGACATGACGCATGAGGTAGATTGGTTGTCTCACTATTGGGTTATTCTCGACTATTGTGTTATGGGCTAGGTCAAAAAATGCCACAGGTTGCGTGGCGAGGTGCATCGGGCTATGTTCCAGTGGAATGGTTGTGTTCCATTGACTAGAAGACGGCTGGTAGGAGTTGCTTTCCTTAATATTGTCCTTTGAGGCGGGAGGCAGTGTAAAATTTTCTACCAGCGATTTAGTTTCGGCATTAAAGGACTTTTCGGATGCGTGTTACAATTTGAGTCGACTCGGTTGGCTCCAAATTGTATTGTCGAGAGATAAGTTGACTCGACCATTACTGAGCTTATCAGCGATTTGGAGATATCTATGAGTTGTTTTCTACGTTGGGAGACGTTATGATTTACGGACTATGGGCACGTATGGCGCTATCGAGATTCATAGTGTTAGTTGAGTTCTGTAGCTTACACCGCCATAAATTGATATGATTAAGCATGCAGTATGCTTATGACCGATACTCGCTAGTGTGTGATCATGAGCGAATTCGGCTCGATGTGCATCTTCCTATGTGAGATAGTTGAGTTGATTGGGTGGAAAAACTGCCACAGGGTATGTTATCTGGATCGAGTTGCGCGCCGCAATAGTTTGACATTCAGGATAACGACTCGAGGTGCTTCACATGGAATGGTGTTTGGTGATTTCGCACAATATAGAGAGGCCACATGGAGATTAGACCTTTTATGAAAGGTTCAGGTATTCTATTCTTATGATGTGAGTCGGGGTCTCAGCCTTGTGTTGTAATGGTATTGATGAGATTAAGGTACAACTCTTTCCGTTGAGTCATTATCATGACTTTAGTATGTTCAGACTGTTTCTTCTTCGTGTGTGCAATATGAAAGTTGGGGCTTATGCTGTATTGAAGTTTCATATCACCAGGATGGTGTGTCTGGTTAGAAGAGACCTTTGGGGTCATTAATGGGTACGAACGGATTTGGTTTCAGCTTGTTGTGAGGTTAATATTGAGTTTCGGCTCGGAGATCTATTTTGGTATTAGTCAAAGGGTAAGAAACATCTTTATGAATTGTTGACATGAGAAATGGCTATGGTCTACTATGTGTTCATTATCATTGATGGAGTATAGCAGTGTTGTGATAAGACCCTAGCTAATAAGAGGTTCCCATTGATAATTGAGTTTTTTGGGCAACTGTTGTGAACAGAGAACATCGTGTCGTGTGTGGAATTGTGTGGTTTGTTGCATGGGTTCACCTGAGGTTGTAGGTATGGATTATCATAGCTGGATCCAGCTTATTCTGAGTATAAAGGTGAGGTTCTAATCGTGTGTATGGTTGCCCAAGTGCAATGTGGTTCTACGATTATGGTCTGGATGGACTGTGAAATTTTAGTTGTGTTGTATTATCGGGCATATGTGAGTTAGGGTGATGTGTCATCACCTCGGGTATATGATTTGTAAGGTCATTCGTAGATTTGTTGGATCCTAGTGCATCTTTGGGAACGCTCGAGGATGAGAGTTTGTTTATGTTTGGGAGGATGTAACGACCCGACCCGTCATCTCAGGTATCTCTTCCCCGTTTTCCCCGTTTATTATTTCTATATGTTCCATTATACGTGTTTGGAGAGTTTGGAGTAATTCAGATGGAGTTTGGGTAGAAACCAGACAATTACCTCTTTATAAGAAGGTTAGTTTGAAAAAGACAAACGAGCATTGACTTATGTGTTAGAGAGCTTGGAATGGATTTCCGACGACTCGACTAGTTTCGAATGGTGATTTGTGACTTGGGAGTGAAATCAGAACTGAATTTGGAGATGCGGTGTTAATGTAGGCTTGAATTGGCTAAATTAGAAGTTTGGTGAAGTCGAATGTAATTCCGACAGTTGTAGTAGGTCCATCTGGTGATATTAGATATGCGTGCAAATTTTCAGATCATTTGAAGGTGTATAAGTCAGGTTTGAATCAAATGTAAGATTCGGAAGTTTTAGTTTAACTTAGGCTTGAATCCGGGGTAATTTGATGATTTTGATGTTTATGATAGTGTTTTTATGTTACGAGCAAGTTTGAATGAAGTAATAAGATGTATCTGTGCATTTGGTTGGGGTACCGAGGGCCGCGGGGTGATGTCGAATGACGAAAACAAAAATTTTTGAACTTTCAACAGGTCTGTTGCATGAGGCTTCTGGTGTTTCCTGAAAAGCGATAGAAACACCGCAGAAGCGACTACCGAAAAAGCGGTAAGAGATCGCAAAAGCGGTCATGGACTATTGAGGGGACCGCAGAAGCGGTAAATGTGTCGCGGAAGCGGAGATTGCAAAAGCGGTTTAAGACCGCAGAAGCGGCCCCAATTGACTTAAAGGAGACCGCTAAAGCGGTCTATTGACCGCCGAAGCAGTTCGTGTGTCGGGCAAGCAAAAATCACAGGGAATTAATAAAACAGTGTTTGAATATTTCATGAGTTAAGAAACACTTTTTACTCCCGGAAGAGACGATTTGTGGGCGAATGTGAAGAGGGTTACGAGGGTTTCCTTCAGGTAATGATTCTTGGCCGTGGATTATGTCTGTGTGGTGTAAAATAGTAGATTCAACACTCAAATTCAATGTTTTTAAGGTTAAAATGGTCGTTAGGGATTGAAGCCTAAAAGAGAGTAAAGTGGTAATTTGAGAGGGTAAGCGAACTTTGTTTTTGATTAATTTTATATGAACGGACTCGTAGTGAGACGAGGAATCCAAAAATGTAATTTTCAGAATTTTTTGAGAAGTGGGCCTAGGGCTCGGGTTTTACTAACTTTGCAATTTTTAACGTTTTTCGAATAATTTCGATTAGGTTATGTTTATTTAGCATATAATAACACATTCACTGTGGTTTTGACTAGATTTGACGCTCATAAAGGTAGATACAAAGGGAAAAGGCATTACAGACCAATTTACGGCCGGTTAGAGGTGAGTAGTTTGTTTAGATGATGGCTTAAGGGTTTGTAACCCTTGCTTATCACATCGTAACTCTATGTTAGGGAGTGACTCGCACCCTATGGCAGGTGCGAGATTGTATATGATTGAGGATTGTGACTTGGTCCATCCCGAGTAGGGTAAATATCTGTGTAATGACATGATATTCATAATCATTGATCTTAGTCCTGTGCTTAATCCCTGCATTAAATGCTAAGTTACCTTATTTCTGAAATTGACTATTTGAATTATATTCACCTTGATAATTTGGAAATTACAAAGAATAAGATTTAATCTGTTATGTGACTTACATGCATATTGTGGATTGAGGATTGTCGACGCCCCCTTTTTCAAAGGAGAAATCGGGTTTTACGACATTATGGACAAAACAACTCTATTTCTAGTTTGGCAACTAGGTTATGGAATTGGAAGAGTCGCCACCTAATGATTATAGTGCATTAGGACACTTTAAGAGAGTGTTTTTTAGAGAGAAACCAGAGTTGGGTAACAGCTTGAAATTATCTCGAGGGAAGGTGTTAGGCACCTATCAAGATCCATACATGTGGTTCCCAACCGCGCTAATTGTGACATTAGAAGAAGATGAGGCAAGTAGAAAAATAAAATGCACATGTACAACATTCATATAATTTGAAAGATTTAAAAAAAAGGACATATGTTTGAAATAGAACACGATTAGTTTGGAAAGCATTAATACAATGAAACATATAGAAAAAGAAAGAAGGGTCCTATGTTTAGCTACAATATATATCATTCGATGCAATATCTAGCTCATATTCCCAAAGAGGGGTCGCTTTATGATATTATCGCATCGTCATCATCTCCATATTCTACCATTCCCACCCCGTTAAGGTATTTAAACGTGTGAATTGGTCACGAATGCTTATTGCATGCTATTACCTGTCACGTTCTATAGATCCTATAGGGCACTTAGGATCAGTATTTCTATATGATTGAAAACTAGGCAGAACCCCTAGGTTCAAAGGTTCAAATGCTAGGCGACATACAAAAGCAAATAGGACTTGCACATAAAGGAATCATGTAAAACATATAAACGTTCAAATATCCCTCTACAAACGAACATGTAATGAGCACGACTCAAACACAATTAAGGTCTAAGGAAAATAGAGTTAAAAGCTAGAGTATAAATTAAAACAGGAGTTAAAGGTTAGCAGACATGCACGTAAGGGGAAGAGAACGTTCAGAACTGAAAAGAAGTAGTATTAGTTTAGAAACCTGCCGATGTCATTTAGAAATATTTGTTGAAAGGCTGTAAAAAATAGTTTTTTTGACAGGGAGAGTAAAAGAACAAACTGGAAAAGTGTTTCAGAAGTGTGAAGCAAAACAGTGAACATATTAGCTTTTAAAATATATTGCGATATTCAGGCAGCTTTAAAATAGTAATCCAGTTCCGGACAAAAATACAGTAGAAGAATTTTGCATAGGTAGTTTCAAAATAGGACAGACATTTATTAAAAAATTAGAAAAAAATCTTAAGAGAAAAACAAGTTTGGACAGAGGCGGATTAATTAGAACGCGACTTAAAGGTGATTAGTCAGTTTTTTCCGCCTTAAAGCTTGCCTAGGCGTTATTAAAGACAGTGAACATGCACATTTTCTTTCCAGTTTTAACAAAGAGTCCTTAACTGATTTTTACCCAGATAAGTGAAGTGTTTTAAATATTTGCAAATAAAAATTCTAGAAGTATGGTATCTAATGCAAAAAAGTCCTACGAACATGATATCTAAACGTGATGGTAATGACTTTTTGATGATTGCTTGGTTATGATTATGAAAAATGTACAGAATGACAATTGAGAGTGAAAGGCCTAGAAACATGATTTCACTATGCAGTGATGCGTGTCCTAAAGCACAAAATCTATTGCACAGGCAAGTAAATAATCCCTATGGACATGTTTTCTACCTATTACCCTTAACTAAGCATGAACTACTATCCCAATATTGACAATAATCCCCATTGTTTTTACAAATTATTACAGCAAGATAATTAAAAATACAACAGTGAGAAAAAGAAAATTAGAAGTTACTCAGTAGAGAGCCTTCAGCCAAGCCCTAACATCTCCAACCTGACTTCTTTTGAATTTTACAGCCAATACCAAGGTTTGGGTGCGGCAAAGCTCCCTAAGGGTTCGTTTGAATCCATGGCAATACCAGGCACCCAAAAGATGTCCCAATTGGACAATTTCAAACATTGGAAGCCAACCTAGGGCATCAGAGTTTCTGGGTGCTCGAGGATCCCATGGCAGTACTTACACAAAGGAGGCAAAACCTAGGGTTATAAGAGTAGTGAAGTTGTGACAGAATTGAGAAAGTTGAAAAGTAGTTGAGAGTCAATTTAAGAAAGCAGCAGAAGATAGTTTGAGAAAATAGTTTAAAAGGGCTAAAAGAGTTGGAAGGAATTCTTGTAAAATCATTTGAACTAACCAGTCTAGAGCTTTATACAAACAGGGAAAAAGGGGGTGGGAACAGATAAGCATAGTAAACTGCTCACACACATGCAACACATTGGAGAAAATCAAACCTTGTTGCAAAGTAGGAGTTTAGTACCAAACTCCAACATAAACAAACTTAGGGAGAGGTTTTAGACTAATAAAATAGTCAAGCAGGCCGGGACACATGGTAGTAGACAGAAGGAACGAAGACAACATGCATTGAGGTAGGGAAGGAGTAAGGGGAACATGCCAAGACGAACAAAGTAAACTGGTAAGTGTATACTAATGACAACAAAAGCAGCAGAAACATAGGTAAAATCACAAAAGAAACAAGAAGAAGTTCAAAACTTAGTAAAAGCATGTTGTTTTGGAAACTATACATTAAATAGGTAACGTACCAGTTGAAGACAATAGAACATAGTAACAATGAGCAGAGCAGAAAAAGAGCAAAGTATGTAGAGAATGAGAACAAAAAGGTGAGAGCATCAGCGTGCAGTAAATAAAGAATGACTGTATGCAGCAATGCGAGCAGCAGGCAAATAAACCCAAGAAAAAAAGGCAGCAGACCCTTAGAGTGGGAGACTAGGAGTTCTCCGGTACAGTCGAGGTAATGGTTGTGGATTATGTACATTGGCACCGTAAGCGGGTATTAGGACATGGACTTCCGAGTGGATCTTTATTTGTTGATACATTAGGTTTTGGACATGACGTTGGGGTAGACTGGTTGTCTCTGTGTTGGGTTATTCTAGACTATTGTGCTATGGGCTAGGTCGAAAAATGCCACAGGTTGCGTGGCGAGGTGCGTCGGGATATGTTCTAGCCGAATGGTTGTGTTCCAAGGACCAGTAGAGCGCTGGTAGGAGTTGCTTTCCTTAATATCGGCCTTTGAGGGGGAAAGGCAGTGTAGAGGTTTCTACCAGTGATTCAGTTCCGACATTAAGGGACTTTTCGGATGCGTGTTCCAGTCTGAGTCGACTCGATTGTCTCCGAATTGTATTGTCAATAGATAAGTTGACTCGACCATTGCTGAGCTTATCATTGATTTAGAAAGATCTATGAGTTGTTTTCTACGTTATGATTTACGGACTTTGGGTACATATGGTGTGACGCTATCGAGATTCATAGTGGAAGTTGAGTTTTGTAGCTTACACCACCATAAGTAGATATGATTAACCATGCAGTGTGCTTGTGACTGATACTCGTTACTCTGTGATTATGAGCAAATTCGGCTCGATATACATCTTCCTATGTGAGATAGTTGAGTGGATGGGGTGGCACACCACCACAGGGTATGTTATCTAAATCGGGTTGCGCACCGCAACAGTGTGACGTTGAGGATAGTTTATGTATGTTACTTTGTATGCCTTACTTTTTGGCTTCTGTTGAAAGTCCGTATTGGGAGTTGCTATGCGAATAGTGCATCGACTGGGTTCTTTCAGGATTTAATTGTGTATATAACTCACTTCATAGTGGGTGTGATGGATTGCTTGGGTTCGGACATCAATCTGAGCGTGGTTATCAAGTTCGAGTTTAACGAGTCTAGGTGCTTTATGTGGAATGGTGTTGGATGCGATCACACACTATAACGAGGCTACATGGAGATTAGACCCTTCGGGAAAGGTTCAGGTATTCTATTCGTATGATGCAACCGGGGTCTCAGCCTTGTGTGGTAATGGTATTGATGAGCTTATGGTACAACTCTTTCGTTTGAGTCATTTTCATGACTTGACTATGTTCAGACCGTCTCTTATAGGTGTGAGCGTTATGTAAGTTAGGGCTTAGGCCATATTGAAGTGTCATGTCACCAGGATGGTGTGGTTGGTCAGATCAGACCTTTGGGGTCATTAATGGGTACGAACGGATTTGGCTTTAGCTTGTTAGAAGGTTAATATCGAGTTTTGGCTCGGAGATCTATTGTGGTATTAGTCAAAGGGGAAGCAACATCTTCGTGAATAGTTGACCAGAGAAAATGGCTATGGTGTACCGCGTGTTCATTATCATTGATGGAGTATAGTAGTGTTGGGATAAGACCTTACCTAATAAGAGGTTCCCATCAATAATTGAGTATTTTGGGCAACTGTTGTGAATAGAGAATATCGTGTCGGGTTTTGAATTGTGTGGTTTGTTGCATGGGTCGACGGAGGTTGCATGTATGTGTTATTATTGCTGGATTGGGCTTATTCTTAGTATAAAGATGAGCTTCTGATTATGTGTATAGATGCGGAAGTGCAATATGGTTCTACGGTTATGGTCTAGATGGATAGTGAAATTTTAGTTGTGTTGTCCCCCGGTGTATGATTAGTAAGGTCATTCGGAGATTGGTTGGATCCTAGTGCAACTCTGGACATCCTCGAGGACGAGTATTTCTTTAAGTTGGGGAGGACGTAACGAGCCGACCCATTGTCTCAGTTATCTCCGCGCTGTTTTCCCCGTTTTATGTTTCTATATGTTTCATTTTATGTGTTTGGAGAGTTTGGAGTATTCGGATGGAGTTTGGGAAGAAATGAGACAATTAGTCTCTTTATAAGAAGGTTAGTTTAGAAAAGTTAATTGAGCGTTGACTTCTGAGTTAGAGGGCTCGAAATTGATTTTCAATGATTGACTAGTTTGAGATGGTGATTTGTGACTTAGGAGTGAAATCAGAACTGAATTTGGAGGTTCGCTATAGAATAAAGCTTGAATTGGCTAAGTTGGAATTTTGGCGAAGTCCGGTTGATAGGTGACATTTTGATCAGGGATAGTAATAGAATTTCCACAGTTGCAGTAGCTCCGTTAGGTGATTTTGGATATGCGTGCAAATTTTCAGATCATTTGGAGTTGTTTAGGTCGGGTTTCGGATCAAATGCAAGTTTCGGAAGTTTTAGTTTAACTTAAGCTTTAATCTGTGGTAATTAGATGATTTTTTTGTTTATGATAGTCTTTTTATATTAAGTGAAAGTTTGAATGAAGTAATAAGATGTATCTGTGCATTTGGTTGGGGTCTCGAGGGCCTCAGGGTGATGTCGGATGACGAAAACCAGAAATTTTGAAATTTCAACGGGTCTGTTGCATGAGGCTTCTTGTGTTTCTGCAAATTCGGAAGAAACACCGCAAATGAGGCTATCAAACGAGCGGTAAGAGACCGCAAAAGAGATCATGGACTATTAAGGGGGACCGTAGAAGCGGTCATTGTGTCCCGGAAGCAAAGACTGCAAATGTTTATGACCGTAGAAGCGGCCCCAACTGACTTAAGGAGACCGTAAAAGCGGTCTATTGACCACAAAAGCAACAACCGCAGAAGCGGTAAGTGTGTCGCGGAAGCGAAAAATAGCAGGGAATTGATGCAACAGTATTTGAAAATTTCATATGTTAAGAAAATACATTGGACTTCGGGAAAAGACGATTTGTGGGTGATTTTGAAGAGGGTTTCGAGGGTTTCCTTCAGGTAATGATTCTTGCCTCGGATTATGTTTGAATGGTGTAAAATAGTAGATTAAACACTGGAATTCAAGGTTTTTAAGGTTAAAAATGATGGTTAGCGATTGAAGCCTAAGAGAGAGTAAAGTGGTGATTTAAGAGGGTAAGCGAACTCCATTTTTGATAAATTTTATATGAACGGACTCGTAGCGAGACAAGAAATCCAAAGGTGTAATTTTAAGATTTTTCCGAGAAGTGGGCCCAAGGCTTGGGTTCCACCAACTTCGCGATTTTTAATATTTTTTGAATAATTTCAATTGGGTTATGTTTATTTAGCCTATAATAATGCATTCGTGGTGGTTTTGACTAGATTCGACGCTCGTAGAGGGAGATTCAAAGGGAAAAGGCACTGCGGACCAATCTACGGGCGGCTAAAGGTGAGTAGTTTTTATAGATGATGGCCTGAGGGTTTGAAACCGCGGCTTATCACATCGTGATGCTATGTTAGAACGTGACTCGCACCCCATGGCAGGTGCGAGATGATATATCATTGAGGATTGTGACTTATAAATTATTGGTGGATGGTATGCACATTGTGTTGTTAATAATTGGGCTTATTGCCATGTTTGGGGCCTTGTGCCGGCTTGTAGTACCCGACTAGGGTAAATATCTGTGTGATGACATGATTTGCGTAATCATTGATCTCATTCATGTGCTTAATATCTGTATTAAATGCTAAGTCACCTTATTTCTGAAATTTACTAATTAAATTTTAATCACCTTGATAATTGGAAATTGGCAAATAATCAGATTCAATCTGCTATGTGACTTACATGCATACTGTGGACTGACGATGGCTCGGCCTTCACGCTGCATCAGTTATATATTAATATTGCGCTTGGGATGAAGGAGCCCCTCCGGAATCTGTCTATCCCCCCAGTGAGCATCGTCGACGATAAATAAATATTGATTGGCTCGGGTTGCACGCCGCAACGTATTCATGTGCATTGCATTGCATCTTTATTTCACACTTGACAATTATGTTTAATATTGTTTTGCTGTTAGTTCGTGGCTAAGGAATATGACTGTTATGCTTAGGTTTTCTTTGTGGCATTTCGTGGATTTCTTACTTTCAGATATTTTTCTATGCTTATTTTTCACAGAGTCGGTAGTACTCCCCCTACTCCATGCAACTTGTGTGTAGATTCAGGTACACCAGAGGCTTAGCTGATACTCATAGTCTCTAAATATTTTTAGAGTCGTTGATGTAGTTGCATGACGTTCGCAGGACATGGCTGCTCTTCATTTTTTCCTATTTACTATGTTTTACATACATTCCAGATTTTATTATTTCCATTCAGGTATTATTATGTAGTTTTTTTAGAGGCTCTAGACTCTTGACCCCAGATCTTATGGGTGTGTTATCAATTTTTTGTACTTATCTATACTACTTTATTAATATTCTTGAATTATTATTCATAAATTGTCGGTTTTGAGACTTAGTATCAAATCGAAATTGATTGTTGGTCAGACTTACCTAGCCTTAGTGTTGGGTGTCATCACGACTGAGTTTGGGTTGTGACAAAAAACTAGAATTCGTAGAGAGACTATACTAGCTACGGGTCGCCTCAAAGAAATATAGCTCACCTAGTCTCCGTGTCGACCATGTCCCTTTCCCACTAAGACACTAGCAACATATAAACATGTGCAACAAAAATGCACAACAAATGTAGTATGAGTACGAAAATAACGTGTACTCATCATGTATCCCGTCTAATCTCGAAGAAGCAGAGACGAGAGGTCGACTTAACCACTTGCTAGTTGTCAAAAAAATAATATAATAAAAATGTGAAGAAATCATTGATTTATATAGCAGCTCTAACTCAGAAAGCTGGAAAACCGGTAATCACTTTTAACAATTAATAAAGGAATTTCAAGATTCACTTTTCACTATCTTTATCTACTTATATCAAGCCGTGAAAGGCAATATCAACACTTAGTATTCTCAGGCAACAATATATATCATGCGCATATCATGCCGAGGTCGACGGCCTGATCCAACAGAATGTAAACTATCCATTGCCGAGGGTGGAACGACACGAATCATAGATGCATCTATTTATTGTGCCGAGGCGTTCGACCCGCTCCAAAAAAAAAACACACACAGACAGACAACCAAGAAGTCCAAATGGAGAAAATTCTTCAAAGAAAGCCAATCCTTTTTTAACTATTTAAGAAAACGAAGTTTAATCAATTTGGAAATTCATTTAATAATTCAATGTGATTTAAGCAATTCAAGCTTTCAATAAGTTCACAAACAATCCAAGTATAACATGCTCTTGGGTCCTAAACTACTCCTATACAATAGCATAATAGTAGCTACGCACGGGCTCTCGTCACCTCGTGCATACGTAGCCCCCACAAATAGGAGCACATAACCAATTATTTTTTCTATGGGGACAATTCTCTCTTACAAGGTTAGAAAGGAGACTTACCTCACATCGAAGCCTATATTCCGATTCACTAGCTTGCTCAAACCCTATTTATTAGAAAATCACTACGAAGTTATCCCGAATCACACCCGAGCCCCTAGGGCTCTAAACCAAACACACGCACAAGTCTAAAAATATAACATGGACTTGGTCGAAGCCTATTAAATCACGTCCGATTAACCTCAAATTTTCACACAAGTTATATTTGATATTATAACATGGAATTGCTTGAAGTTTGATCGTATCGATACACATGAAGTGATATGTCAAAACGAGTTGTGCGGATCAATAAGCATGCTATTTAATGGACTTCTAGGGCATAAAACTCACGAACTCTTAACAATTGAATTTCTAAATTGTTAGAAATTCTGATTTCCATCGCATCACGTTGTGAATAAGGATTTTACCTACCTATACCATATACCAAACCTTATTACCTACCATGTCTAAGGATTGTTTTTATTACATTTAAGCATACCGAATTACAATTTATATACCATAATTCAAATTAAGGCTAATTATTGATTCATTTATTGATTCCTTACCGGCAACCATCCAAAAATTTCTGAAGCTTCAAATGGTCATTTGGTATTCTTAATTTTTTAAAAAGGTTGACCTATGTATGTGGATCATAGAGTAACGAGTTGGACTTTTAACTGTTACAAAAAGTTCCTTGTTAGGCTCTTGTAACCGGGGAGGAATTTTCTAGTTTATCAGGACTAGCATAAGGATTTTTACGATTTCCAAAAAACTTAGTATACTTATTGAATTTGTCAATGTAACACCTCATGATCCAGTGCATTCCTTCAAATGTTTGAAATCCCAAAACATTCATATGAAATTAAATAAGCGATCAGTAATGGCACATATATAGCATCTAGGAACTAAATTAAACCTTTGCCTAAATTTGTGGTTAATCAATGTTGGGTCTCTTATTTACCTTTTCACATTTATCGTGTTGCACACCCTTCTTAATTTTTGTATGCTAGACTGGTTCTTGTTTCATATTTGATCTATAAGATATCGACAAACTGAATACATTGGATTTTAATATCCCAATTTCCATTTCAATTGTAGCATACTTGGCATTTTCAACATAATTGTAGAAGACTTGTAGAAGTTTTAGTCTTTACAATCCACAATTTATCTACATTTCTAGAAATATGTCTTCTTCTTCTTCTTCTACGAGTTTCAATGTGAAATTCAATCAAAATCAAGTCTAATCTTCACCAAAACCCCTCAAAATTGAGATATAAACTCCTAAACATATTCCGAATTATTTACAACAACACCCAATCAAAACAAATATTCATTTTTGAAAACCCGAATTTGAATTCAAAAGCTTTCAAGCTTTTAGTGGCTATCAATTGTGGAAAATGTATGGAAGAACATATTTTTTCAACTTTGGGATTTTTGACATGATATCTACAAACTGAATACATTGAATTTTAATATCCCAATTTCCATTTCAATTGTAGCATAGTTGGATTTTTTGACATAATTGTAGAAGACATGTAGAAGTTTTAGTCTTCCCAATCTACAATTTATCTATAATATATCTAAAATTTATCTAGAATTTTACAATTTATCTATAATTTAACTACACTAATGTAAATATGTCTTTTTCTTCTCCTTCGACGAGTTTCAATCTGAAATTCAGTCAAAACCAAGTCTAATCTTCACCAAAACCCCTCAAAATTTAGATATAAACTCATAAACATATTCCGAATTATTTATAACTACACTCAATCCAAGCAAATAATAATTTTTGAAAACCCAAATTTGAATTCAAATATTTCAAGCTTTTTAATGGCTATAAATGGTGGAAAATATATGGAGAAGAAGAGAATTATGCAGCAATGAGATTTCCTTCAGTTTCAAAATTCAAATTTAATGGTGATATAATCACACGCAGATATGGTGCCTATAATTTCGCGCGTTTTGGATTAGAATATATTTTTGTAGTGACATTGTGGACAACACGGGTAAATAACAAATTATGAATATTTTTGATAGTAACATTTGATATATTGCAAAGATAGGTAAAAATCCCTTGTGAATATTTACAAGCGAGATCCACTAATTTCACAACTAAAGTGCCAATTAGGTTTGGGCCCAAAAGCCCAATTTTAGCTCGATTAGTCCAAAACTAAACCAACCAAATCGAACCAAACATTTCAAACGGACGTTGAAATTGGAAAGTCACTTTAACCCCTATTATAATCTTTTAGCCAGTATTTAATAAGCTATTAGCATTCCGTAACTCTTTTGATACGGATGGAAATTGGATAAACCTACCCTCCAACTAATATGGGAAACACTGCCCCAACAATTGATGCTGGAGTGCGCAACTTTGACAAATGGGACATATTCTAAAATTAGGTATATATCAAATTCAGCATTATATACTGGAGTTCGAAACAATTAAAGATAAAACTCAAGCACCTTCTACTGAAGTTCAGAACTTTTAATCTTAACATTTCAGTACCGTATGCTCAAATTTAAAACTTTTACAGGTAAACTCCGATATATAATGATGGAGTTTTGAACTTCAAAAAAAAATATTTATCATCAATCATACTAGAGTTTTCCATTCTTTTGTTTTCTATTCCTAAAGAGAACAACAAACAGATTCCAAATGTACAAATAGAAGATATTAGACTACACAGCCTCTATTTTCCAATCACCAAATGTCATTATCCAAAATTTACTTTAGGGTGTGATTCCATCCAAGTCGTCGTTAGACAAGCCAACACTTAATAATTTATTTTATTATTTTTAAAATCATGAAACAAACTATTGCAGAGAGATCATAGCATTAAAATAAGTCGTGGTTGTGCACAATTTTATTGAAATAATAATTGAATGTGTATCAATGTAAACCAATCCATTAAAAATTCTAGAACACCCCTAAATTCTAGTATCACAAGGGCATAAGTATCTACCTGAAGATAAAACAACAATACAATATCTGTTTAGGATATAAGTTAGATAGGAAAAATGTAGATAGCTCTAATGGAGACTCCGTATGCTATGGATCGTAACATAAGATGCAGCTCACCGTAAAGTTCCCGCAGTAGTTTCACCTTTGCACCCAATAGACCACCAGAAATATATTCAAACACAATAAGTCCAGAAGTGTACCATGCGTACGTAAATTACCACATAGCAAGTAAGTAACTAGCCTAACCTCATAGAAGTAGTGACGAGGGGTCGATATTGTCACTTACTAATGTCCAATAAATCAAGGACATGTGTGCGGTGAAAATCAGGGAACCGATTCCCCCTCCCCCCTTGCTGCCGACGTAACTGCTTCAGAGTGTGACCCCGGAACCACGGGATCTCGGTCGGCCTCTTACTAAGAAAATTGTCGATGCCATGCCAAGAATAAACATATATTATGGCCTCGAAGAATGCATGAATTCCCCGAGGAATGCACCCGGGGTCGATCATATCTATTCAAGCAGCTCGACGCCATCCCTCATGCGATGTAAAACTAACTGGATTCACATCTCATTCTCTTTTGTGATGTCAAGTATTTCGCAGTAAGTTTGTGTGTCCCCTTTTTATAAAAGGGTGGTCACCAACACCTTGTAAGGCAGAGATCCAATTGTCCTGCTCAAGTGCAATAATAATTTCTCTCTCTTTTCTCTAATTTTCTTATCCCCCTTGGCTCAAAGTCATTTATCTTTGGCCGTTCTTCTTATCATTTCGTATTGGCTCGAGGCCGCCCTATATTCGTTGTCTCTTAACATGTTTTTCATTCTATAGCTTAATATTGGCCGAAAGAGCCCTGTCTAATTATATCTTTATATGTTATCCCATCCGCGCTTGTCCCCGATAGTTTGATTTTAATACCAACGGTGACCTCGAGGTCCCATTGAACATCTCAGCAATCCAGCACGAAGCCCCTTTGGTTTGATTACTACCTCGTCTTAGCTCATGTTTTGTAATTATGCCTCATGTTCTTAGCATAAACTACTTTAAAGACTAGCTCAAGAATAGACCATGTATTTTTAGAATCCCAATTACATATTTATTACCATTTTCATGGTAAACAGCTTGGCGCCCACCATGCGGCTAAAAATAATAATGATTATTTTCTTGCTAGTTTCATAATACAAACACACATGTGATGACCCGATCCCTTATCTCAAAAGTTATTGCTCCGCTTTCCCCATTTTCTCCTTCTTCGTGTTTCATTATCGGTATTTGGTGTGATCGAGTCGTTTTAGTTTTGTTTTGGTAGGAAATGAGATACTTAGTCTCTTTAAGGAAGGTTTGGTTTGGAAACATTGATCGGACGCTGGAGGGCTCGGATGTGATTTTCGGCAATTCAATTATCTTTGGGGGATGATTTATTACTTAGGAGCGCGATTCGAAGTGGTTTTGGAGGTTCGCTGTAGAAGTTAGCTTGTTTTGGCGAAGTTAGTATTTTGGCGATTTGCGGTTGGTAGGTGAGATTTCTATTCGAGGGTTGGAATGGAATTATGAGAGTTTCAGTATATTTAATAGGTTGTTTAGGATGTGTTTGAAAAATTCCAGGTTATTCGAAGGCGGTTTGGTTGGATTTTTGATCGAATGCGAGTTTCAGAATATTTTGAATAACATAGGCTTGTATTCGTTCGGAGTTGATGATTTTAGTGTTGTTTGATGTGTTTTAATGATTGGAACAAGTTTGGGTGATGATTTTGGATGGATTGACTCTTTTGGTTGAAGTTTCGGGGGCAACAACTCATGAAATTTCTACGATGGCATATGAGTTTTGGGGAAATTTTTCCGTTGTTCATTGCGTTCACAGAGTATTGGACCTGGGGTCTGCGATCGCATATGAGGTTTATGATCGCATAGTTTTAGGAGTTATGTCATTGCAATCGTGTTTGTCGATTACGATCTCGTTGTATTAGTTGGACCTGGGGTCTAGGATGCTAATTCATTCAATGTGAATGCGCGTATAGGTCTGCGATCGCGTAGGGTCAGGAGTTCATGCATTGCGATCGCAGGGGCATTAGTGCAATCACATAGTGGGAATTTTAGAGTATGGTTTTTGTGGTCTGCGATTGCAGAGGTTCGGATGCGATCATATAGAAGAAATATGGGCTGGACAAAAGGTTTTTAATACCATTTCCTCCCATGGCTATGATAATTTCCACCATTTTTAACATCATTGAGAGCTTAAGGAAGGGAATTTAAGAGGGTTTCGAGTGGGATTGATTGGAGGTGAGTCCTATTATCAACGAAGAAATTCATGAAAAACGAGCAAAAAGGAAAAGAATTAAGGCTTGAGTTTTGAAATTTCAATTTGGGTATTTGAGCTGGGATTTGGGAGTTCTTAACATGGATAGACTCGTGGAGAGATAAGGAATTCGTTTATGTTACAATTTTTGAGTTTTGAGAAGTGGGCCCGGGGCTCGGGTTTTTAGTGATTTTTAATGTTTTTTGATTATTTTCTATTGGGTATAGTTCCTTTAGCATATTGTGATGTAATCATTGTGATTTTGGTAATATTAGACGCACGAGGAGGTGGATTCGGGAGGCAAGGGCATAGCGAGCTAAAGTTTTGGCCGACATGAGGTGAGTAGTTATTGTAAATGATGTCCTGAGTGTTTGAAACCCTAAATTTTCATAATGTAGTGCTATATTGAGGTGAGACACGCGGTCAATGACGGGCGTAGGGTAATTTACCATTGGGGATTGTGATTTGGTCCGTTCCGATCGATGTTTTACAACGTATTTGACTAAGAATTGTTCGTTTTCATCATGAGTTAAGGTTATTGCCATGTTTTGGGCTTAATGCCGGTTAATTGAATTCTTTGTGGAATGTTACCACTATTTCCTCGCTATATTAACGTAATACTTGAATTCAGTCCTATTAAATTTCGATGTTTTATGAACTAAGCCACTTTTACTCAAATTTGAGACTTTACGGTATTTAAAAATGTTGTTTAAGCTGAGCACTATTGTGTACTGACGCCCAAGGGGCTTGGGATGATATCTTGGACTAAGAGAGGCCAAGGGCCATATGTGAGTAGATGTTGAGTGACGTGAGGCTGATGACCTGCATTATTTGATATACCACGAGATGACTTGCCATAGCACTTGGGCCATAAGGGCCCCTCCAGAGTCTTCACCACCACAGTGCGCGCGGATACCCATATGACTTGGGAGTGAGCCCGAGGGGATGATATTAAGCTGAGTGGCTGATAATAAGCCCGAGGGGCTGATATTATGATGAGTGGCCAATTCTAATCCCGAGGTGTTGATATTATGCTGAGTGAATAGTACTAAGCCCGATGGGCTGATACTGTACAGAGAGGTTGATATTGATCTCGAGGGGTAGATTTTTCTTGATTACTCTCTTGTTGAACATGTCTGTTTTTAACTATTTTAAAAGATATTTTATTCTATTCTTCACTGTCTTACTATGTTACTAATTTCGCTGACTTAATATAGCATTATCTTGTGCCGTTATGTGATTTCGATCTTTCAATCATTTTTTTATAATTATTACCCACTGTAACGGAGTAATGACATTACTCCTTGCACCGTGTGCACAAATTCAGGCATTACAGAGTCTTCCTGAGCGTTGATCTACCCGGTTCGGGTGGTGATTGGAGACTTTGAGGAAGCTGTCAGCGTCTACAAACTTAAGGCTTCCCTATCTTGTCCTTTATTTTTTCTTTTTGATTTTGTTGTACCGTATTCCATATTTTATAGATCGGTACTGGAATTCTCCTAATTTCTCATGACTTGTGACACCCCGGTTCAGCCTGTGTCAGGATGGATTCGCTGTTTATTGCTTTATTCCGCATTTATGGTTATATTATCCATTTTTTAGACTTATTATGCTAATTAACTATTAAAACAGGTGTTTTTATTTTGTTGGCTGGACTTGTCTTCCCGAGAGGCGCCATCACGACCGGGTTTGGGAATTCAATCGTAACAAGTTGGTATCAAAGCCTAGGTTGCATAGGTCTCACGAGTCATGAACATGTTTAGCAGAGTCTTGTAGATCTGTACGGTGATGTCTGTATTTATCTTCAAGTGGCTGCAGAACCTTTAGGAAAAACTTCATATTCTTGTAATTCTTGTCATACGACTTCGTTGATTCGAAAATGGCGAGGACTCGTGCTACTAGACGAGGCAGACGACAACCAGTACCATCAACAAAGGCGAACAGAGGCCATGAACGTGGTCGTGGTAGAGACAGAGCAGCAAAGGAAACACATGTTGATCCACCAGTTCCCCGGCTCAAATCAGGCTCCAGGTGTTGATACTTCAGCAGGACCTGTTCTGGAACCAACTGTGCCAAACCTAATTCATGGTCTTCAGGAGACCCTGGCTCAGATCTTATTAGTTTTCACTAGCCTGGCTCAGGCATTTTAATCCACTACTGTATCACCTACTTCATAGGCCGGTGGAGGAAATCAGAGGCCCGCTGCTCGCACACCTAAGCAGGTAGTGCACGGATTGTAGATATCGGGAGCACTTCAAGCTCAGCCGGTTGCACCAGTTAAGGACTTTCTGGTTCCAGCTATGTTGATGCTGAGCAGCTTCATCTTGAGAGGTTTGGTAGGCTCCAGCCTACTTAATTCATTAGTGCTCAGAGCGAGGATGCTCAGGGTTTTCTCGACAAGTGTCTGCATATACTTTGGAGAACATGGATTCTTATGTCTAGTGGTGTGGCATTTACCACCTTTAAGTTTATTGGGGCTGCCTTCCCTTGCCGGGAGGCGTATAAGATGCATAGGACGGTAGGGGTAGTGCCTTTGAGTTTGTAGGAGTTCTCCACTCTCTTCTTGGAGAAGTGGGTACCGCAGATTCACAAAAGAGGGGCTTTGTTGGAAGTTTGAGTGGCTTCAATAGAAGGATATGAATGTTTCCTAGTATGAGAAAAGGTTTTCTGAGCTGGCTCGTCATACCTCCTAGATGGTTCTGATAGATCATGAGAGGATCAAGAGGTTCGTGGATGGTCTTATTTATCATCTCCGTATTTTGATGACTAGAGAGAGAGTTCTGGGTATTTCATTTGAGGACGTGGTTGATATCGCTCGTGAGATTGAGATGACTGTCCATCTGGATATAGAGGGGAGGGAGGCAAAGATGCCTCGAGGTTCTGGACGTTTCTGTGGTGCTCCGTCTAGAAGGTAGTTTTGGCATGGTATAGGTCGTTCTTTTAGGCTTCCTCAATCAGCCTGTCCCGAGTATCTTAGGGCAGCTTCAGGTCGTGGTCATCATGGGTTTCAACATGGCTACTCTTCACTTAGCACACTTCAATATCAGAGTTCTTCTCGTGCCCCGTCTGTTCAGGGTTCTTCCATGCCTAGTGCATCAGCTAGTCAATCTGTCGCGTGGGGTTACCTTCACTCCCATTTTCCAACACTTGGGAGTTAATTTGAGTGTTGGGAGTTTGGACATATGTGGAGGCAATGTCCTTTTCATACTGCTAGTTCATCTCAGCAGAGGGGTCAGCCATCGTCTTTTAATACAATTTCTTCATTGGCCGCCACAAAGCTAGGGGCGGAGGTCAAGCAGCCATGGGTCGCCCCAGAGGTAGAGGTTGATCATGCGGTGGTCAAGCTCATTTTTATGCTATTCCAGGCAGGACCTATGCTATTGCTTTAGATGTTCTCATTACATGTATTGTCTTAGTTTGCCATAGAGATGACTCTGTATTATTTGATCCCGGTTCAACCTATTCTTATGTGTCTTCATATTTTGCCCGTTACTTGAGTACGGCCTGTGAGTCTGTTGCTTTACCTGTTCATGTATCTACCCCCGTGGGCAAAAATGTTATTGTAGACTTTGTGTAACGGTCATGTGTTGTGATTATTGGGGGTTTGGAGACCCAAGTTAATCTATTGCTATTCAGCATGGTAGTTTTTGATGTGATTTGGGGCGTGGATTTGTTATCCCTGTGTCATGTTGTCCTAGATTGTCATGCTAAGACAGTCAAATTGGCTATACCAGGTGTACATTGGATCGAGTGGCATGGTTTGACTTGCTACGTTCCTAATAGAGTGATTTCTTTCTTGAACGCCCAACGTATGGTCGAGAAAGGTTGTCTATCATATTTGCCTTTTGTGAGAGATGTTGGAGGTGAGACTCCTCGTATCGATTGTGTTCTAGTTTTACGGGATTTGCTTGATGTGTTTCCTAAAGACTTGGCATGCATGCCGCTGGACAAGGATACTGATATTGGTATTGAACTCGTGTCGGTCACTCATACCAACTTTATTCCATCGTATCATATGGCACCAGCGGAGTTGAAAGAGTTGAATGAGCAGCTTCAGGAACTCCTAGAAAAGGGGTTCATTCGGCATATTGTGTCACCGTGGGGTGTACCTATTCTATTTGTGAAGAAGAAGGATGGCACATTGATAATTTGCATTGGTTACATGCAATAGAAAAAAGTAACAGTAAAGAACGTGTATCACATGCCTTTTATTAATGAGTTATTCAACCAGCTTAAGGGAACGAGGGTGCTCTCCAAGATCGATCTCCATTCGGACCATTACCAGTCGAATATCAGGGATTCAGATATTCATAAAACTGCATTCAAGAGAAGATATGGTCACCATTAGTTTCTTGTTATGTCTTTCAGGCTGACCAATGCCCCGTCAGCATTCAGGCTTTTGATGAATAGTGCATTTCGTCCATATATGAATTCGCTTGTTATAGTATTTATTGATGATATTCTGGTGTACTCGCGTAGCTAGGAGGAGCACGCAGAGCATTTACGAGTTGTATTGCAGAGATTGAGGGAGGAGAAAATTATGCAAAGTTCTGCAAGTGTGCGTTTTGGCTCGGTTTAACGGCTTTCTTAAGACATGTGGTGTCCAACGAGGTTATTAAAGTTCATCCGAAGAAGATAGAGGCGGTTCAGAGTTGTCCTACACTATCCTTAGCCATAGAGATTCATAGCTTCCTCAGTTTAGGGGGTTATTATCTTCGATTTATTCAGGTTTTTTCATCTATTGCCACGCCCTTATCCAATTGACTCATAAGGGATCTTAGTTTGTGTGGTCGGACAAGTGCAAGGAGAGATTTCAGAATTGCAAGACAACTTTGACCACAACTCCAGTATTTGTTTTGCCATTAGCTTCAGGTTCTTATATAGTTTATTACAATTCTTTGATAGTTTGGATTGGTTGTGTATTGATGTAGGAGGGTAGAGTGATTGCTTATGCTTATCGTCAGCTAAGGCCCCATGAGAAGAACTATCCTTTTTACGACATAGAGTTTGCTGTCATAGTTCATGCATTGAACATTTGGAGGTTCTACTTGTATGGCGTATCTTGTGAGGTATTCATCGATCATTGCAGTCTTCAGCATTTGTTCGAGCAAAAAGGGTCCAAATTTTAGGCCTCGAAGATGGCTTGACTTTCATATGGATTATGATATTACTATTCCGTATCAACCGAGATAGGCCAATGTAGTGGCCAAAACTTTGAGCCGAAAGACAATCAGTACGAGGAGTTTGGCATACATTATAGTTGGGGAGAGACCCCTTGCAGTTAATGTCCAGGACTGGACCAATCAGTTTTTGCAGTTTGATATTTCGGAGCCTAGTCGGGTGTTGGCGTGTATGGTTTCTCGGTCTTCTTTATATGATTATACTTGGGAGCACAAGTATGATGATCCGCACTTGCTTGTCTTTAGGTACCAAGTTCAACATGATGATGTAGAGAAGTGACCATCGATGATGATGTGGTATTGAGGATGCAGATGAATTTGTGTGCCCAATGTGGAAGGGCTTAGAGAGTTGATTCTTGAGGAGGCCCACAGCACGCGGTATTCCATCCATCCCGGTCTAAATTTTACGAGGTAGAGATGGCTTGAGTTTCTTAAGGATAATGATACTACTATTCTGTATCATCCAGGATAGGCATATGTAGTGGCTAACACTTTGAGACGAAAGACACTCAGTATGGGGAGTTTGGCGTATATTCCAGTTTGGGAGAGACCCCTGGTAGTTAAATTCCAGGCCGGGGCCAATCAATTTTTTCGGTTAGATATTTCGGAGCCTAGTCGGGTGTTGGCGTGTACGGTTTCTCAGTCTTCTTTATATGATTGCACTTGGGAGCACTAATATGATGATCCGTACTTGCTTGTCCTTAGGGACCGAGTTCAATATGATGACGTAGAGAAGTGACCATCGATGATGATGTGGTATTAAAGATGCAGGGCCGAATTTGTGTGCCCAATGTGGAAGGGCATAGAGAGTTGATTGTTGATAATTCCCACACCTCGCGTCATTCCATCCATCAGGGTGCCCAAAGATGTATCAGGACTTGAGACATCATTACTGGTGGAGGAGAATGAAGAAAGATATTGTGGAATTTGTGGCTTGGTGTCCCTACTATCAGCAAGTGAAATATGAGCATCAGAGAGTTGGTGGCTTACTACAATAGATTGTTATTCCCGAGTGGTAATGGGAGTGGGAGTGTGAGAGAGTCACTATGTATTTTATGAATGGGCTTCCTCAAACGTTGAAGAAGTTCGATTCGATTTTGGTGGTTCTGGATCGGCTTACCAAGTGTGCAGAATTCATACTGGTGTGTTCGACCTATTCTTGACAGCCACTGGCAAGGATCTTCATTCATGAGATTTTTCGGTTGCACGGTGTTCCATTTTCTATTATCTCGAATAGAGGCGCTCAGTTTACCTCCCAGTTTTGGAGGGATATTCAGTGAGAGTTGGATAGACAGGTGGAGTTGAGCATATCGTTTCATCCTCACACGGAAGGACAATATAAATGTACCATTCCGATATTTGAGGACATGTTGCGAGTATGTGTTATTGATTTCCGAGGTCCTTGAGATGAGTTTTCGCCGCTTGCAGAGTTTGATACAACAGCAACAATTATTCTAGTATTCAAATGGCTTGATATGAGTCCTTGTATGGGTGGCGGTGTAGATCGCTAGTCGATTAGTTCGAGCCCGGTGAGTCTAGGCTATTGGAGACACATATGTTTCATGAGCCTTAGAGAAGGTGAAGGTGATACAAGAGAGACTTCGTACAACGCAGTCACGTAAAAAGTGGTACCCAAACCGGAAGGTTGGAGATGTGTCCTACATGGTTGGAGAGAAAGTCTTGCTGAAGGTTTTGGAAGGTGATATAATGTTTGGGAAAAAGGGAAAGTTGAGCTTACGGTTCATTAGACCTTTTGACGTACTCCAGAGGATTGGAGAGGTGTCTTATAAGCTAGATTTGCCACCTAGCTTGTCCAGTGTGCATCCGCTATTCCATGTTACTATGCTCCGGAAGTATGTTGGGAACGCGTCCCATATTTTGTACTTCAGCACGTTTCAGATGGATGATGATCTGACCTATGATGTGAAGCTAGTGGCTATCTTGGGTCGTCAGGCTTGGAATATCAGAATTAAAGATATAACTTCAGTAAAGTGCAGTGGAGGGGTCGGCCCGTGGAGGATGCTAATAGGGAGACCGAGCGGGAGATGCGGAGTAGATATGCTCACCTATTTGAGGCTTCAATTATGTTTCTTGACTCGCTCAAGGATGATCGTTTATTTTAGTTGGGAAGGATTTGACGACCTATACCGTCATCTCATGAGCTACAGCTCCACTTTCCCCATTTTATCCTTCTTCATGTTTCATTATCGGTATTTGGTGTGATCGAGTCGTTTTGGAATGGTTTTGGTAGGAAATGAGAGACTTAGTCTCTACAAGGAAGGTTTGGTTTGGAAAACATAACCAGATGTTGACCTAAGAGTTAGAGGGCTCGAATGTGATTTCCGCTGATTCGGTTAGCTTTGGGGGATGTTTGCGACTTAGGAGCATGATCGAAAATGTTTTTGGAGGTCCAATGTAGAAGTTAGTTTGACGAAGTTAGTATTTTTGCGATTTTCGATTGGTAGGTGAGATTTTGATCCGAGGGTCGGAACGGAATTTCGAGAATTGCAGTAGTTTTGTTAGGTGATTTGGGATGTGTGTGAAAACTTTCAGGTTATTCGGAGGTGGATTGGTTGGGTTCTTGATCGATTACGAGTTTCAGAAGATTTTGAAGAAGTGAGGCTTGGATTCGTTGGAAATTGATGATTTTAGTATTGTTTGATGTGCTTTAAGGATTGGAACAAGTTTAGGTGATGTTTGAGGATGGGTTGGCACTTTTGGTTGAGGTCCCTGGGACCTCAGGGTGAATTCAGATGGCTAACTGAAGGTTTTTGGAACTTAAGATGTTGCAGACATTTGTTTTTGCGATCACATGAGGGTCTCTGTGATCGCATAGGACGTTATGGGGAAATTGTTCCATTGTTCGCTGCATTTGCGGAGAAAGGCTTGCGATTTCCTGGTGTAAGGAGTTTAGTCATTGCGATCACGTTTGGTGGATTGCGATCATGTAGTATTAATTGGACCTGGGTTCCTTGATGTTAATTCTTTCAATGCGAACACATGTGTAGGTCTGCGATCGTGTACGGTCAGGAGTTCATGCATTGCGAACACATGGGTGTTAGTGCGATCACATAGAGGGAATTCTTAGAATGTTATTTTTGTGCTCAGCGATTGCAAAGGTTCGGAAGTGATCGCATAGAAGAAATCTAGGATGGACAAAAGGTTTTTAGTAACATTTTCTCAACGAGGATAAGATAATTTCCACCATTTTTTGAACATCCTTGAGACGTTTTGGACTGGAGTTGAAGAGGGTTTTGACTACGATTTATTGGAGGTGAATCTTATGATCGAAAAACTTGATTTAATTATAGAATCAACCTAGAAATTCATGAAAATTGAGCGAAAAAAGGGAAGAAGTGGGGCTTGAGTTTTGAAATTTAAAATTGAGTTTTCATAGTTCTTAATTTGAATAGACTCATGGCAAGATAACGAATCCATTGATGTGAAAATTTCTGAGTTTGGAGAAGTGGGCCCGGGTGTCGAGTTTTGCCAATTTTGGGATTTTCAATGTTTTTCAATTATTTTCGACTGGGTATTGTTCCTTTAGCATATGAAGACATATTCGTTGTGATTTTAGTCAGATTCGACGCACGAGGAGGTCCATTCAAGAGGCAAGGGAATAACGAGCTTGAGTTTGGACTGCTTTAGGTGAGTACAAATTGTAAATGATGTCGTGAGGGTGTGAAACCCCGGATTTGCACAACGTAGTTCTATATTAAGGTGAGACACGCGCTCAGTAGCGAGTGCATGGTCATTTACTATTGGGGATTGTGTGGTCTGTCCCAATCAATGTTTTACTGTGTATTTGACTAAGACTTGTTTATTTTTATCATGACTTGGGCTTATTACCATGTTTTGGGCTTAATGCAACTTAATTGAATCCTTTGTGGACTTTTATCATTGTTTCCTCACTATTTTGACGCAATGCTTGAACTTAGTCCTATTGAATTTCGCTATTTTACAAACTCAACTACTTTACTCAAATTTGATACTTTATGATATATAACAAATTTGTTCGAGCTGAGCAGGGCCTGTGATGATAACTTGGACTGAGTGAGGCCGAGGGCCTTATGTGAGGATATGCTGACTGATATGAGGACGAGGGCATGAGTAATTTGAAATGCCACGAGATGGCTTGATACTGCTTGGACTGTAAGAGGCCCCTTTGGAGTCTGAACCTCACTGTGACTGCAGGTACCTATATGAGTTGAGAGTAAGCTCGAGGGCTGAATCTATGCTAAGTGAATGATACTGAGCCCGATGGGCTAATAATGTAGTGAGATTTTGATATTGAGCCCGAGGTGCAGATTTATGTTGATTACTCTCTTGCTGAACATATATTTTTTAACTGTTTTAAAAGAGATTTTATTCGATTCTTCATTGTCTTACTTATTTTACTGCCTTAACAGAGCATTATCTTGTGCCTTTATGTGATTTCGATCTTTCAGTCATTATTTATAAATATTACTCACTGGGTCGGATTACTCACATTACTTCTGTACCGTGCGTGCAGATTCAGGCATAGCAGAGTCCGTTCCTAAGCGTTGATTTTCCCGGTATCATGTCCTTTATGCTTTCTTTTCGCTTCAGTGGTACCGAATTCCATACTTCATATATTGGTATTATATTCTCCTTAGTTGCTCATGACTTGTGACACCCTGGTTTGGGCTGTGTCAGGATAGTTTCCCTGTTTATCGCTTTATTCTGCATATATGGTTATCTTATCCATGTTTTAGACTTATTATGTAAATTAAATGTTAAAAGATGTGTTTTTATTATGTTGTAGGGGGTCGTTCAAACTTTTGTGTCCAAGATCCACTGATTTGAGGCTATAATGTCCGGCTCGATGAACAGAGTTGAAAACGGTAAGCTCTAAAATCACGGGTAAAATTGCGTGGCTATCCCAAATGTTAGAGCACCTCCGTGGTATCCTGATATTGCTCCCGGATCGATCCTAGAAGACGCGGATTCATACGACGCACAACAAGTCGACAAAACTTCTCACACCAACATGAGCATATGACACAGCGACCAACATGAAGCACAAAAACCTTGGCCTGGGAAAAACAGGAAGTTAGTCTTCATGTTATTATTAGATGTTATAGGCACAATAACTGTCCATCGCTGAGCTATGAAGCCACCCAAGAAACCCCTGCCTAGTGACACAAGAGACGGCTCCTCTCACCGAGAGTGTACTCAAAAAGTCAAGCAACAACGGATCAATGGTTGATCCCGCCATCGTAAAAATTCTCGAGGACCTCACCAAAAGGATCGAATGAGGTGATAAAATGATTACAGCCAATGATAAAAAGGTTAACACCGACAACTCTAAGGTCGATCAGATCCCAGGTACGCCCCAGTCCTCAAAGGTTTGGATTCAAAGAAGTTCATTCAAAGGCAATTATTCGAGGAAGCTGCCCCGAAACCCATCTCGAAAAAGTTCGGAATGTCGGAACTCCCTAAGTACAATGGCACCTCCAACCCTAACGAACACGTCACTCCTTACACCTGCACAGTACTAGGTAACATCAGAAAAAATGATGGCATCAAGTCTGTGTTGCTGAAAATATTTGGAGAAATTCTTTCAAAAGGAGCCATGATGTGGTACTACAACTTGGCTCCCAAGTCTATAGATTCGTTCTCCATGCTAGTAGAATCCTTTGTAAAAGAGCATGCCGGAGCCATCAAGGTAGCAACAAGGAAATCTGACATTTTCAAAATCATGTAGAGAGAGAACGAGATGTTGCAGGAGTTCTTATTCCGCTTCCAGATTGAACGCATGGAGATGAACCCAATCTCCAACATGGCGATGCACGCCTTCATCCGAGTGTTGAACGAACGAAGCTCGATGGCTTCAAAATAGCTAAAACAAAATCAAATAGATTACCCAGCCGTGACTTTGTCGGATGTTCACAACCGATACCAGTCAAAGATCAGGGCCGAAAATGACTAGCTGAGAACCCCTTCAGGCTCAGTATACCAAAAAAGACTCCCAACAAAAGCGGTGAAACCAAGAAAAGAAAGATATCAACTTTACCTTTAAGAGAGAAATAATGCCCCGAGGCGCAACCTACCCTGCAATGAGCGAAGGATAGATAAGATATCATGTTTTCTAATTGTAAAATTAGGGACGCCAACTGGCCCGGCTACTCATCAAAGGGCACGTTCGGGAATTGCTCAACGATCGAGCCAAGAATCATTTCTGAGACAAGGAGAATGAGCTGCAACACGTCATCCACATGATCGTGGGGGGCACCGATGCCCTGCATGAACCCATGATGAGGAAAGCAAAATTATGAAGTACTAGGTAAAAAAGATCTCGGGAATATTTCCCCAAAGACGCCCTCATGTTCAGCAAAGAAGATACCTAGGATGTGTCTCAACCCCACAATGATGCCCTAGTAATCTCCTTTCTTGTGAATTCTTTTTGGATGGAACGTGTACTCGTGGATCCAAGTAGCTCGCCCAATATTGTTGGAAACACGTTCTCAATGCAATGTACTAAAACGTGTTTTCTTTTGTATAGGTTTTGATGAATGACAAACGAAGCGAAAATTGATATATGACGAAGTTCAAGAAACAAGCGCACAATTGATATACAACGAGATTCAAGCTCAAGACAAAGTTTTATAGTTTAATTGAGTCATTCTTAATTGTGATCTTGATCCTACAACTTGACTCGTAACATGGCTTCTCTCATAAAACTATTTCCAAAATCATGCATATTTAATTTAATGTCAAATGATTTTAAATCATGCATATTTACAGTAGTCAAAATAATTTTTAGACATGCATTAAAAATCTGGACTAAGATAATCGATTATGTACTTATGATAATCGATTGTTTTAAGCCAAGACATGACAATAGATTGTGAACTAATGACAATCGATTGTGAGTAAGACAGTGAGCATCAGGTTTTACAAACCTGCATGACAATCGATTGTGACTGAGGCAGTGTCCATCAAAGTTTTTCAAAACTCAGAATAATCGATTATGAACTAATGGTAATCGATTATGTTGAGACAGTGTCTTCTAGTGATTTTCAAATTTATCAAATAATCGATTGTTACATTAGACAATCGATTGTCAAAGAGACAGTGTCTAAAATGTTTTTCAAAAACTGATAAGTAATCGATTGTTGACTTTGTGCAATCTATTGTGAAGCTGACCGTTGTCGTAAAGTTTTCAAATACCGTCAGGTAATCGATTATTGATTCTGTATAATCGATTGTTTTGATTAAAATCCGGAAAAGATTTTTTGAACGTTATTGGGTAATCGATTATTGATTTTGTATAATCGATTGTTTTGATTAAAATCCGGAAAAGATTTTTTGAACGTTGCTGAGTAATCGATTGTTGATTCTGGACAATCGATTGTTTGTGGTAAAATCTGGAAAGGATTTTTTTAATGTTGCCAGTAATCGATTATGGATTGTAAGTAATCGATTATCAAGCGTAAAATCTGGGATTGAATTTTGGTCTGACTGGCAGACAATCGATTGTTGGGGTTTGACAATCGATTGTCAGTGAGTAAAATTAGCAACTCTTAATTGGCAATTAGGCAACGGTAATGCCAAGTTTTTCAACTATAAATACAGCTTCATTTCAGTGTTTTAAACACAACAACATACTACAACTGATCATTACATTGCTATAAGCTTGCATACTTTTGTTTATCATTTTATATTCAATTTCATAAAGCTTTTGAGAGCCATATTCTTGTCCAAAGTTGTTGTGATCTAGAGCTTACTTCTTTTACTCATATCTACTCATTAAGGAGTATTTTATTTGAGTGTTTAGTGTTTTATACACTTGTAAGAGAATTGTAGTTCTCTTGTTGTAAGGAACTTGTGTTTCCTTGGTTGAAGTCTTGGAGTGTTGTATCTCCGAGCAAAGGTGTTAAGGCTTGTGTCCTTAAGTTGTAAAGGTTTGTTGTGCAGCCGTAAGCTTAACAAGTTAGTGGAAAATCTCGAGAGAGTCTCTCGGGGACTGGACTAGCCACGTGTTGTGGTGAACCAGAATATATCGGTGCGTTCTTTCCTTTTCGTTTATTTAACGCACTTATTTATTTCCTGCAAATTTTAATTTCCGCAAGTTTACGCTAAATTTTACTATAACGCTATTAACCCCCCCCCCCTCTAGTGTTAAGCGTATTATCTAACAATTGGTATCAAAGCCCAACTCTCTGAAAACTTAACAGTTAGAGAGAACCATCCATGGCTTCTACTCGTGATTCTTTTGCAGGAATTGATGAAGGACAGTGCTCCACACGACCACCTCTATTCAACGGTACAAATTACACGTACTGGAAGGAGAGGATGAAGATCTTCGTTCAGTCCAACAGCTTTCACCTTTGGAAGGCGAGAATGAAGAGAAACCAAATTCCAACAAAGAAGGTGGAAAACGAATGGGTTCCCAAGTCCGAGGATGAGTATGACGCGGATGACATCCGAAAGGTTCAAAATAATGCTAAAGCAATTAATTTATTATATTGTGCTATTAATGCTGACGATTACAGGAAAATATCGTGTTCCACAACGGCAAAGGAGATGTGGGACAAGCTAGAAGTTACGTACGAAGGTACGGACCAGGTAAGGGAAGCAAAAATTGATTTCCTAACCCATTCTTATGAATTATTTCACATGAAGGAAGGTGAAAAGGTGGACGAAATGTTTGAGCGATTCTCAATAATCGTAAATGACCTACATGCTCTCAAGAAAACATTCACGGATAGAGAGCTCGTTTGAAAAATTCTTAGAAGTCTCACACCGGCATGGAGATCAAAGGCCGATGCAATTCAAGAATCCATTGGCGTTTCAAACGTCACCATCGACGCACTAAGAGGTAACCTTAAGACCTATGAATCTACTATTCTTAACCCTTTTGTTGATGATCAAAGGAGGCAAAGAATAGCTCTAAAGGCGAGCACAAGCCAACCGCAAATTGATGAGGAAGGAGACAACGAGTTTGGACTCGTTATCAAAAGATTTCAATAGTTCATGAGCAAGGAGTATGAACGCAAGGGCAAAAAGCAAGGCGAACAAATAAAGTGCTATGAATGTGGTGAAACCGGGCACATCAAATCAAATTGCCCAAACATTAAAAAGGAGAAGAAACCATTAAAAAACCAACGTGCATACATTTCTTGGGGAGGCGACTCCGGAGATGAGTCAAGCGAAGGAGAAGAAGACGAAGCAGCAAATCTTTGCCTTATGGCACAAGAAGACAACAAAGATGAGGTATGTCAAATTTCGTCTAAAAACTTCTTTACTCTTGAAGAAATGCGAACTGCTTTTGATGAATTATATGCTGGGTTTATTAAGGCTTCAAAAACTGTTAAGGGCATAAAAGAAAATGCTT
Organism: Nicotiana benthamiana; assembly: GCA_034376525.1. NCBI lineage: Eukaryota > Viridiplantae > Streptophyta > Magnoliopsida > Solanales > Solanaceae > Nicotiana > Nicotiana benthamiana. The sequence continues at coordinate 111,945,109 of CM067323.1, read as the reverse complement.
CTCTAAAAGAAAAAGATTTTCAAAAACAGCTCTCTTTAAAAGAAAAGGATTTAGAAAAACTGGTTTTAGAAAATGAGAAGCTGAAAGAGGAAAACAAGTTTTTTGGAAAAAGAAGTTACGATAAGCCCGAAAGCTCTACTAGAAATTGCACTTCTTGTTTGCATCTTAAGAATGAAGCAAGTAGGCTTAAAGGCACATTAGATAAGTTTAATTCTTCGCACAAAAACTTGAATGATGTTCTTGTTAACTTGAAATCAACCAAGCATGAAATAGGCTTTAAGAATGAAGAAAAGGTTGACGCTAAACCCCAACAACCTAAAGCTCAACCTAGGATTAACAATAGAAATGCTTATCCTAGAAACAACAACTCTAAAGCCAATATGCATGCTAGACAAAATGCTAGGAATGACTTACCACCTAGAAATAGTCACCCTAGAAATGATGCATATTTTAGGCCAAATTTTGAACCCCTTAGAAGACCTAGCAATGGCCCTCAACCGAGAAACAATCACTCTAGAAATGCTGCCCATCCTAGAGCTCATAGTAGGAGAAATAACTCTCATGAAATGCGAAATAGTCATAGTGTTCAAAATAGAGTAAGAAATTTTCATCCGTCTAGTTACTATGAACCTAGAAGGATGCATAACCCCAATGTGACTTGTCATTATTGCAGACGTATTGGTCATATTGCTCCTGCATGTTTTACAAGACATAGACATATCACTCAATCGCATCATTATGATATGCCTAACCCCCAAGGACCCAAAATGGCATGGTTACCTAAAACACATTAATTTGTTTTGTAGGTGTGTTTGAAGGGATCAAGTGTACTATGGTACCTTGATAGTGGATGCTCCAAGCATATGACGGGAGGTGAATCCAAATTCCTTCAACTAGAACGAAAAGAAGGAGGAAGTGTCATTTTTGGTGATAACAATAAAGGAAAATCATCGGCATCGGCTCGGTCGGTAAGAATGAAAATTCTTCTATTAAGCATATATTACTTGTGAAAGGTTTGAAGCATAATCTCTTGAGCATAAGCCAATTGTGTGACAAGAGAAATCTTGCTCTATTTGATTCGGATGAATGCCTAGTATTTAGACATAGTGATTTCAAAATTATACTTCGTGGTTTTAGAGTTGATAATATTTATATGGTTGATCTTGCTAAATCCTCACCCGATTATGTTGATTTTCTAATGAGTAAAGAGGATGATACTTGGCTATGGCATCGTAGAGTAGCACATATCAATATGCATCTTTTGAACAAATTGATTTCTCAAAACTTAGTTGTTGGTCTTCCCAATTTAAAATTTGAAAATGACTCTATTTGTGACTCGTGCCAAAAGGAGAAGCAAACAAAAGCATCTTTCAAATCTAAAAACTTTATTTCAACTTCTAGACCATTGCAATTGCTTCATATGGATTTATTTGGTCCTTCTCGCATTGAAAGTCTAGGAAGAAATAGATATGCTTTTGTGATTGTTGATGATTACTCGAGATTTACTTGGACTTTATTTCTAGCCAATAAAAGTGATGCTTTTCAAAATTTTAAATATTTTCTTAAGCGTGTTCAAAATGAGAAAGAAACAACCGTCACTTCAATTAGAAGTGATCATGGGGGAGAGTTTGATCACAATCTCTTTGCGGAGTTTTGTGACGAACTCGGAATCGAGCATACCTTTTCCGCTCCACGTACACCACACCAAAATGGGGTGGTGGAAAGGAAAAATAGGTGTCTCGAAGAGATGGCTAGAACCATGCTCGGCGAAGCTAAGATACCCAAACATTTTTGGGCGGACGCCGTGAGTACCGCTTGCTATGTTCTAAATAGAGTAGTAATTCGGCCGATACTCATGAAAACCCCCTACGAACTTTATAAGGGTAGAAAACCAAATATTTCCCATTTTAGAGTTTTTGGTTGCAAATGCTTTGTTCATAACAATGGCAAAGACCAATTGGGTAAATTTGAAGCTAAGTCGGATGAAGGTATTTTCATTGGATATTCCTCACGTAGTAAAGCATATTGGGTCTTTAATAAACGAACCCAAATTTTGGAGGAATCCCCTCATGTTGTATTTTCCGAAAATAATGCTCGCTTGGCGAGAAAGGATTCCGGTTTTGATCTTGCAGGTATCTTAGATAGCTTGAAAGACAAAATACAAGAGGAACCACCCAAGGAAAATAAAGATGAAACTGAGGAACAACCAACGGAAGAAGCGCCACAATTGGAAAAAGAAACAAAAGTGCCAAATGAGTGGAGGACGATCAAAGATCACCCTCTTGAACAGGTAATTGGAGACGTCGGAGGAAAGGTAAGTACCCGAAACTCTCTTAAGAACACATTAGGACACACTTCTTAAGAGCTCACGTTCTCACTTGGCAACACTAGTTTCAGTTATTACTTCTTTACAAATTACTGACTTGAGCGTCGGAGACGTTTAGCTCTATTTTGCAGGTATCACCCTAAAGGTAGGGGGAATTATTAAGTTTTGGCACAGAACAATCGATTGTTCCAAGCAAATAATCGATTATCTTGCTGTGCAGAAAATCGATTAGCAGTATCACTAATCGATTGTTTATGGTTTATGCTTATTATGCAGTTTTGTTAAATAATTGATTCTTTGACTGCAAAATCGATTTCCGTCTCAGCCATTCAGCAATGCTTCTCCAGAACAATCGATTGTTTCAAAATATAATCGATTATTTTCCTAGTCAGAAAATTTCTGTACTCACTGTAACATAACAATCGATTATCATATTTGACAATCGATTATTTTCTGTCAGAAATTTAAACTCTTGTTACCGTTTGGCTCCTCAATCGATTTGTGTCAGTTCCAAGTCAGGTCATAACTCTTCAACAATCGATTATTGCATCTCAACAATCGATTGTCTAACGGTCAGTGAACTTATTTTACCGTTTCTGACTGATTTGACTTTAAATTCTCAGCAGATTTCTTCCATAAATGATAAGCCACTCTCCCCTCAATAAATAGGCTTCATATATGGTCATATTCATTCACTCAAGCATCAATTTTAGCTTTCAAAATATCAAATTCTCTCTAATCCTTTGCAAAATCCAGCGGCCTTCATTAAAAATTTCGGGCCGTCACTCAAAACGTTCCCGTTCTGCTAGGCACGGCGCATCCGCCTCTGCTGCCCCTCCTCGTCCAAACTATCCCTATCAAGATGGTTCCGTTCTATATTTTAATTCCGACATCGAGCTTACTCGATTCTTAACCAAATGTGAAAAGCGCGACATTCTTCCACCCCGCTTTTCAACCCACAAGTATCTTGAATCATTTGGGCCTGCTGCAAATATGCTCAAAAATTCTCAACTTCTTGACTTTTTACTCCTTACCCATCCTTACATCAATACTACATTGGTTCAAGCATTTTATTCCAACCTCCATGAGGATGATGATGGTGAGCTTGTCACCAACATTAATGGTGTTCAAATTCTTCTTTCCAATGAAAATCTTCATACCATTGCCCGTCTTCCTCATAATGGTGAAGACATTTTTCGATACACCGGAGAGGCCGGAGCCCTTTTTGATGAAACAGCCCTCTTACACGAAATCGGTCTTACTTCATATGATCCAAATCTCTCTTCCCGTCGTCCTACAATTACGGGAATGGATCCAAATTACCGGTTAATTTTCTATTTCGTCACCCGAGTCCTCAAGCCTCGTAAGCACAACCATACCACCATTTGCCAAGAGGACACCAAGCTCATGCATGCCATAGTTACCGGAGCTAACATCAATTGGTGTCGGCTTATCAAAATTCACATGCGTGACGCTATCGGAGATGATAGGCCTCTTCCTTATGCTCTCCTCATCATGAACTTTCTTGAAGCCACCGGATTCGTCACTGGAAATGGTCCTCTCAAAAAGAGTACCAAAAAGTGGGAAATTTCGGAATCCTCCTTTCATCATGACGGTGATCATGTAGCGCCTGCTCCTCCTCCAACCCCTCGTGCTCCTCCGCCTCAAGAACCCACTCTCCAATCCATTTCCGACCAAATTGCTTCCTTGACCACCTCGGTTGGTCAATTGACAAATGAGATCCATGGATATTTTGACCATGTTCATTACCCATATGCCGGTCTTGTTCCCTTCGAAGCAGTGCCGGATGATGAGGCGGGAAATGATGATGAATGATTTCTCTGTTTTTTTTGGTTCTATTGTGATATGTTTTATTGTCCCCTCCTTATGTACTCGTTTTCATTCCAATAAATAAACAAGTTTTATTTACATCTTTGGCATCTTATTATTTTTGCTAATGGCAAAAGGGGTAAGATAACGGGTATGCACTCTCAAATTATAAGCTTAAATTGAGGGGGAATTATCAAATTGAGGGGGAACAAATTGCATACTTGTTGCATGTATATACTTGTCTTGAATCGTCAATATAAATTGCTTGTCTTGCATATCCCGCTTAATGTTTGCCATTATCAAAAAGGGGGAAATTATTGGAAACACGTTCTCAATGCAATATACTAAAACGTGTGTTCTTTTGTATAGGTTTTGATGAATGACAAACGAAGCGAAAATTGATATATGACGAAGTTCAAGAAACAAGCGCACAATTGATATACAACGAGATTCAAGCTCAAGACAAAGTTTTATAGTTTAATTGAGTCATTCTTAATTGTGATCTTGATCCTACAACTAGACTCGTAACATGGCTTCTCTCATAAAACTATTTTCCAAAATCATGCATATTTAATTTAATGTCAAATGATTTTAAATCATGCATATTTACAGTAGTCAAAATAATTTTTAGACATGCCTTAAAAATCTGGACTAAGATAATCGATTATGTACTTATGATAATCGATTGTTTTAAGCCAAGACTGCATGACAATCGATTTTGAAATAATGACAATCGATTGTGAGTAAGACAGTGAGCATCAGGTTTTTCAAACCTGCATGACAATCGATTTTGAACTAATGACAATCGATTGTGACTGAGGCAGTGTCCATCAAAGTTTTTCAAAACTCAGAATAATCGATTATGAACTAATGGTAATCGATTATGAAGAGATAGTGTCTTCCAGTGATATTCAAATTTATCAAATAATCGATTGTTACATTGGACAATCGATTGTCAAAGAGACAGTGTCAAATGTTTTTCAAAAACAGATAAGTAATCGATTGTTGACTTTGTGCAATCGATTGTGAAGCTGACCGTTGTCGTAAAGTTTTCAAATACCGTCAGGTAATCGATTATTGATTCTGTATAATCGGTTATTTTGATTAAAATCCGGAAAAGATTTTTCGAACGTTATTGGGTAATCGATTATTGATTTTGTATAATCGATTGTTTTGATTAAAATCCGGAAAAGATTTTTTGAACGTTGCTGAGTAATCGATTGTTGATTCTGGACAATCGATTGTTTGTGGTAAAATCTGGAAAGGATTTTTTGAACGTTGCCAGTAATCGATTATGGATTGCAAGTAATCGATTATCAAGCGTAAAATCTGGGATTGAATTTTGGTCTGACTGGCAGACAATCGATTGTTGGGGTTTGACAATCGATTGTCAGTGAGTAAAATCAGCAACTCTTAATTGGCAATTAGGCAACGGTAATGCCAAGTTTTTCAACAATAAATACAGCTTCATTTCAGTGTTTTAAACACAACAACATACTACAACTGATCATTTCATTTCTATAAGCTTGCATACTTTTGTTTATCATTTTATATTCAATTTCATAAAGCTTTTGAGAGCCATATTCTTGTCCAAAGTTGTTGTGATCTTGAGCTTACTTCTTTTACTCATATCTACTCATTAAGGAGTATTTTATTTGAGTGTTTAGTGTTTTATACACTTGTAAGAGAATTGTAATTCTCTTGTTGTAAGGAACTTGTGTTTCCTTGGTTGAAGTCTTGGAGTGTTGTATCTCCGAGCAAAGGTGTTAAGGCTTGTGTCCTTAAGTTGTAAAGGTTTGTTGAGCAGCCGTAAGCTTAACAAGTTAGTGGAAAATCTCGAGAGAGTCTCTCGGGGACTGGACTAGCCACGTGTTGTGGTGAACCAGAATATATCGGTGCGTTCTTTCCTTTTCGTTTATTTAACGCACTTATTTATTTCCTGCAAATTTTAATTTCCGTAAGTTTACGCTAAATTTTATTATAACGCTATTCACCCCTCTCCCCTCTAGCGTTAAGCGTATTATCTAACAAATATAATCAGGTCGAAGGTAGTAGAACAATTAGGACTAACTGAAAGGATCATGCCCACCACTTTGTACTTTATTGGGTTCATTGTGGCGATTGAAACAATGGAAGGAGAAATAATTCTCTTGATTACGAAGGCTGGCACGACTCAAAACACAAAATTCCATGTCATCGAAGGAGATATGAGGTATAACGCCTTGTTTGGGCGACCGTGGATACACTACATGAGAGAAGTACCATCCACTCTCCAACAAATGATAAAATTTCCGACAAAGGACGAGATCAAAACAGTCTATGGGGAACAACACACGGCAATGGAAATGTTTGCAATCCAGGATGTGTTACCATCACCCGTACCTCTATTCCCGAAAACAACAATGGGTGAATCATGTCTCAAACCTGGTCGGGTTTGACAAAATAAAATAAACATCCGCATCGCATGTCTGCCCTCGGGCAATTGCAATAAGCCGACCCCAAGGCACCACCCCCTACATCGTTTTTAGGTAAATCCATTATTTTTATTTCATTTCGAATTTAGAACTAACCCTCATGCAGGAACTAAACTGAAGATACCGGGACACTAACTCTATTCAAAGACATTGAGACCCCCAAAAGTGTGCCCGTTTCACTTTCCTACAATCGAGTTTTTTATCACAAAAAGAAGTGTTTTTACCAGCAAGGTTTTTAACGAGGCAATGACAACAAAGCTTCTTAAAGGGAAAATTCCACAGAATTTCACGAAGCTATCCTTACGACAAACTTTCAAGCGGTAAGGGACATTCCCTCTGGAAGCCACCCAATGCGAAGGAGGTAGAGAAACGCCAAGCAAAGGTCCCTACGGGGAGACGTCGTATAGGACCAAACGGTCGATGTAATCAGATCCAGCTAAAGCTGAAGCATGTACTAATATATCCGGAAACCAAAAAATACCCCTTTTGTCTCCTATGAGAAAGGAGAAAGGCCCCTTCCCAGAGTAAGGAAAATCACCGAAGCAACTACATTCGACCAACAATATGTTGACTCAGCACAATAACACATGTATTTCACCAATGGATCAGAGAATATCTTCCAAAATCTCATCCTTCAATAAGGGAAGGTCGCAATAAACTCTCGACAAAAAACCTCAGCGCAAAACACGTCCCGAGATACACGAAGAATTAAATGGTTTAGTGTTCACACGACCCCAGGGTCGGAACTCCCAGCTCACAAAGACCTCGCAATGCAACTCCAAGTTTATGAGAAGCGGTATTCAAGATTAAACAAAATCGATGACTCGAAAACTGTCGCCAATCACCATACATTAGAAAATCTGTAAATTTAAGACAATAGCGGGCAACCTCGGCATAACCAAATATATTCTTTGAGATGTGACCTCAATTGGCATAACAAACTGTAAGACCTAAAAATGCATGATAGACTATATGACCTCAACAGACATGAAAAAAACCTAAAGTTCAGGCTATACATAGCATTTGTTAGAATACTAAAGGGCATACCTTCTATGTATATGGCTAAACTATCATAAAGGATGAAAAATGTCTACAACTAAACGCATATGGATATGGTAAAAATGGCTAATACATAAAAAATAATGAAACTCGTGGACGCTTGATTGTCGCTAAAAAATCGTAGGCCACTACTCAAAATATACTTTGGAAAGAACCGGTTAAAATAGCTTCCCTCAACAGGAAATGTTGTAACAAGAGCGTCGATCTACTCGACCAACGAGCTATGAACAATACGAGGTGCTCGAAACATCACCGGTAAAGACTTAAAATTGAGGTTTCTCTGGAACCGACGACGGGTCAGACAAAAAAAACCATAAAAGACCTTAGCGAGCAGAAACAAAGCCTACAAAAAGACACGGGAAAAAATAGTTTAAGAGCCATAGACACCAGCTAAGCAAGCCTACGGGCCTCATATTGAAAGGTCTCTACGACCAAAAAGCGTAAGAGTCATTGTCTCCAGCTAACAAATCTTGACAACTTGTGGATTAAAATGAGCTCGAATCATAATTCGATTCGGAGACCGAATTAGAAATAGCTAACTATGCAAACCTCGGGGCCACATGATAAATGGTATCTACGACCAAACGGCATAAATGCAACTGTCAATGAAATATAAGGGTCCATTATAGCTCGAATCACAAAGCCACTCGGAACGTGCACCCAAAAATTGCAACATGCTTAAAGGCATGACATAAGTACCACTGTCACAATCGAGAGACCCAATTAAATTTAAGGGGCGATTACAGCTCGAATCGCAAAGCGACACGGAGACTGGACCCAAAAACTGCAACATGCCTAAAGGCACGAGATAAGTGTCATTGTCACCGTGTAGAGACTCAATGATATTTAAGGGTCGATTATAGGTTGAATCGCAACGTGACTTGAAGACTGGACCCAAAAATTACAATATGCCCAAGGGCACGACAATAATGCAACTATCGCTAGCAGGATATCAGGGACACTTAAGGGTCAATGGAAGCTCTAGTCACAACACGACTCGGTGAGTGGACCCAATATAGTTTGAGTGAAGAAAGGCCGAGGGCAAGAGATCAAAACGAATAATACATACCAACTCGAGCACAAAAAAGTTCAAATATTAAGAAAGTTCGAGTCGGAGCCCGACTCGAAGACCAAGCCTAAACAACCAGGCCAAGCACGAAGGCCCAAACACTTGCTCACGTCAAAAATCTTGCGTAAGATCCCCCGATCAACCCGATCAGCTCTGGACCTACGAGGATCCCACCGAACTTAAAACCAGCCCTCCCGGTAAAAAGCAATAAAAAAAGAAAAAGGTAGAGAAGTAACAAAGCTTCAAATTCCTTCTTAAATATTGCATGCGCAAAAAAGGCAGACTCTCTATCTATAGGCATATTCTACGTATGAAAAAAAAAGACAAAAACTGGCAAATTCTACACTATTCACTAAAAGTTGTAAAACTTGTCAAAAATCGCTCTCCGCAACTTCATAAATAAGTGACCAAGCACCACGCTTATTTCCCTAGATTGAGCCAATATCTCCAGGAAAATAGAATCCCTTGCACCATACGTCTCGATCTACCTCTTCTTGGGATCTGCAACAAACATATTCCTTGATCCTTTTCTCTCGGTCGAGGTCTCGCTGCAGCTCAGCTTCTGCATCAGTAGCACCCTTCATACAAATCACCGTCTCCCAACCCACCTTGGAACGTCTTAGTGTAACCTTTACCCAAGAATCAATTATCTTGACTATAAAAGTTTTCGAATCATACCCGACTGAACTTTGGCATTGTCACAAGTCAATGGAAGTCAGACGCTGAAAGGCAGATACCATGGCCGATACGTTTACCCCCTCATAGGCTTGAAATTGCACTTTAGCCCTTAGCTCCCCACGAGTCACTCTGGCGAAATGGCATCACCCTTAATGTACTATGAAACCTCCCCTTTTTTATGCAGTTGATATAAGAGAAAGGTGGTTAGCCATAAGTGAAGTTGTGCAGGAATGCAGAAAAGGAACAAAGAAAACCTTGACACTAATCCACTAAAGACTGAACCCATCAAGCAAACAAGTCACTAAGGCTTCCACAGACCGAGGCTTATAGCAAAAGTAAAGATAAGGGAGAAGCACATATTACTGGAAGCCACCTGCTCTATCTAATAGCTCGCATAATTAGGGCATGTCACCCCTGAATCAAGGGCTCCGAAAACACTCGGCTAAATCTATGCATTCTCGTTATTAGCGTGAAACGACCTCGTCTTGATAAAAGACCTCACTGCATCGCATATCTCACTATTGTTGTCGCCGCTGTCACAGATACAACGTCCCCGAAGGGGCACATCCGCGCCTCCGAATGACCGTATGACACCAACAACACTTGCAACAGAGAAAGGAAAGAGCGACTGCTGAATTCTCCATCATTATAGATGAATATGATGAATCATGAGGCGTACCGCTTGAAGACATCTTTTCATCCCTTCAACAAAAATTAAAGAGGGTTTCGATGCTATGGCGCAAACACTTGGGAGGAACAATTTGCCCGAGCCCAGTCTCCGCCTTCCCTAAATAATGCATCAATTCAAGGAAGGTTCCGACGACCCCCGAGGAGGCGAAAATAGCCACACTTGCATGAGAGAAAAATGGCGACAAATTCAAAAACAACGTACTGCACAAGCCATCAGCATCGTATCCGGCATCTATATGATAGTCGACCCTGAAAGCCTCCATTGCGGTAAGATAAAGCCCTAAAAGGCAATCAACGTCTTCGCCAACGCAAGATTAGTGCACAAAGGCCTCCGTCAAAGGAAGCCAGATAGTAAATACAGTTGCATCATAACGTCTGCTCATACAGAACTGTCCCCGAATATGGATATGGATGATCTAATGCAGGTGGATCCCTGCCAAAGAATGCATTCGAGAAACCACTGGCATCCCTAAACTCGCCAGCCCTCTGTCAAGCCTCCCCTAAAAGGCCACTACAATATTATAAGAGACCACCCATGCCTTCGTGATAAAGATTCGGCGGCCCAACGTTACTTATCTTTTTTTTGAGCCAAGACACAAAGAACCCTACACGGATCTGTTTATCAATAGAAAGCTCCATGAAGGTCTTCAGCATCAGTCACATCCTATACATTCTAGAAAAAAGGGTTATCTAAATAAAGACCACTAGAGATCCCGGGGTGCCGGAAGGATACATTCAGTTGGAACAATATTCGCAAAGGCCCCGGAATTCAATGCATGATCTCTAAATAATTCGGAGGGTCTCGATAGCCCAAACCTATCAGAACGATCAAATATTGGCCCAAAGTGCGCAACTGGATGAAAGAGATGTTGACATGCGGGAGATTAAGATAAACACTCGCATTCAAGTCAGATATCTGCGGTCGACAAATACAAAAAAGAAATTCAAAGAAGCCTCGAATGGCACGAGAGGCATACAAAAAAGCAAAGTAAGTAAAGCAGAAGTCAGAAAATGTATATTCATATTCAAAAGAAATCAATAGACAACTGCCCTTGAGGGGTCCTTACATATGATTACAAAATCCCGCAAACAGGAAATCTAAAGATATGCATATGAAAACAGCCTAAGAGTCTAGCCTTCCTTTTGTGTGACATCTATATCATCATCCCCTAAGGTATGTGACCTTAAAGATAATAATTTCCAAGCCTGAGGCCCTCACGGACCTCACCTCGAGTTCTTAGAATGGAATATTCAAAAGGAAGAGAGTTGAGGGAAGGAGACAAGAAGTGATTGGCGAAAAATCTGGTTATCGTGAAACCCGCCAGTTTCAATCCCACCGAGCCACTTCTTGGGACATTGCCTCAGCCCAGGAGGCAACAACCAGCGTGAACTGCCGCCACTCCCTCCTGGAGGCAAAAAAGGGTGTAACGTACCGAGCGATATGAGGAGAGTGAGCGGCACTGTATTATCCGAGCCCCCTCTTTAGAAACAGTGTATAGTACAAAAGCAAATCCACCAAGGTCTAAATGAATTGGCCCTCTGCCTCATCACCCCGAGCTGACAATCACTACAACATAAACAACAACAACAACAACATCATGGCGGAACATTTCTTACGATAAAAAAGATATCAAGAAAAGAATCAAGGCGTATATGGCGTAAGATCTTAAAGTTGGGGCTTCGAATACCTCAAGATTGTGGAACTTGAAGATGGCAGAGAAGGACGAAGAGATAGGTATCGAAGAGAGTTTGAGTAAGAAAAGCTAGCCATAAGGAGCCCCATTTATAAGGATGGCAAAGCAACCGACTACGCCGTTACCGCCCTCGAAAAATTTATCAGCAGGTTCAATCAATGCGTTCATAGAAGCTGAATCGATAGCAACGATATGACTCCAAGGGTTGCAACCTTTCGGGTGATCCAGAAGAAGCGAAAGGGCGAAGTACTTCGATAACTGTGAAATGAGGGCTGAACTATTGGTATAATACTACTAGAGATGATCAGGAAATTATATGTCTATACCGTTTCCTATCGCTTAGTTTCCTATCGCTTCAATCTATGAAACATGGAGATTATCTATTCGGTGAAAATTGGGGAACCGATGCCTCCCCCCCCCCCCCCCCCCGACATAATGCTTCAGAGAGTGACCCCGCAAGCACGGGATCTTGGGTTAGTCGTTTCCCTTGAAACCTGTCGATGCCTTGCCAAGAATAAATATAAACTAGGGCCCTAACGAATGTACGATGTACAGAGGAATGCATCTGGGATCGATCAAATATTTTCAAGCGGCTCGACGCCAGAACTAATGCGACGTAAAAAATTGTCAATTTTTAGGTACTCTAAAAATCCCACAATTTCAATTATTTTTCATGTCAAAAATCCATATGTAAATCATGTATTTGACTCACGATAGTAGGAATCACTTACCATATTATGAATGATAAAAATGACACTCCAAACTTGCCCCCAAGATAGGCCCCAACAAGAGAAATGAGGTAAAAATTATCCAAAACCCGATTTGGCTAACATATATAATTCTACTATGGCGATGTTTACAACTGCAAAGCAAATGGCCGCTTCTACCACAGCAAGTCCACTATTGCGGAAAGCACTGGAGGCCTCCCCATTCAAACCCAGGGGCAAGATGCCACACCATCAACATCACAAGTGCGAGAATCGACCCTCGCTTATGCGTTCCTTTAAACTTCTACAATGAGAGCTCGCTTCAGTAAAGTCGCTTCTATGAAGTCACTTCTGGGAAGTCACTTCAATGAACGAATATTCCGCACCTGTGACACTCCCCTGGCTGGCCTTGTTTGTTTCTAGGATGACACCATCTCTCCCTTGTGTCCGCACCTGCCTCCAAATCGTAGGTTCGATAATACGAGAACATCAACAGCTCCAGCAACCACCTAAATCGAACATTGATCTGATATCAATCTGGTTCAAACGTGGGGCCCTCGGGACCCATCCAAAGGTACCAACACATCCCAAAACCCAATACGAACTTAGCCAATGACTTGAATCACATCAAACTAGATCAAAACTTTAAATTGACAATTAAAACCTTTCTTTAAACTACTAACCATTCGAGCTTTGCTGAGCACGTTCAATTTATGCATAAACATCCCGAAATGATGCCGAACTTTGCGTTCAAGTCATAAATCATAAAACGATCCTATTCCAAGGCTTGGAACTCCAAACAGACACCAATAACACCAAAATCCACTTTACTCGAACTTACAAAATTCATATACTTTTCAAAATGTTAATTTTCCACAATAAACGCTGAAATGCTCCCCTGCGACCCTATACTCAACCTGAACATACGCCCGAGTTCGAAATCACCATACAAACCTATTGGAACTATTAAATCCTAATTCCGATGTCAGATACAAAAAATTTAAACCTTAGTCAACTCTTTCAACTTAAAGCTTCTGAATTTTGAATTTTCCATCTGAATAAACAACGAACTTTCCGGAATTTCGACCACACGTATAAGTGATAACATATGAAGTGAAGTTGAGCAAGGTCTCAAACCTCCGAACGACACGATAGAGCTCAAAACGACCGGTCAGATCACTACACCAAGCATCTAAAAATTATTAAAATACTACAACTCCAAAAACATTTTTTTGATATATTATTCATAAACTATTACCCAATTAGCTCAAAATTTCCAAATTGGATGAGACAAAATACATGATTTTAACTTCATTCTACCTATTAATTTATCCTCTGTGCTAACTTTGCTATTAGGATTATTTGAGTCTGAACTAGTAAATGCTTAAAAATGTAGAACTGTTCCTAAGTAGCTACTTTGTCGTTTCAATATAAAATTTGGTAAACTCTAATTGTTTGCGCAAAAAGTGGCCAACCCGTAGAATTTTTACGTATACCAATCAATCGGATGACACAACATTCTATTGAATTTTCACCAAAGTGTTAGGTGTTTATCCTGATTTTCTTACCTTATTTGGTTTTCTGGTCTATTGAAGGAATAGATAACATTTGACAAGAGGGTTTGCTCTGATGGTAAGCAACCCCCACTTCCAACCGAGACGTTGTGAGTTCGAATCTCCCGAAGAGCAAGGTGGGAAGTTCTTGGAGGAAAGGATGCCGGGGGTCTATTTGGAAACAGCCTCTATACCCAAGGGTAGGGGTAAGGTCTGTGTACACACTACCCTCCCCAGACCCCACTAAGTGGGATTATACTGGGTTATTGTTGTTGTTATTGTTAAAGGAAATATAACATATATGTGACGACCCGAACATTCGTCTTTAGAATTTATGCCCTGTTCCCCCATTAACTGGTTGCTCTAAGTTCATTTTTAGTATTTTTGTTTGCCAGGACGTTCAGAGTTGGGATCCGTAGTGTTTTGGGACACTTAGTTCCCTAAATGAGAGCTTAAGTGTTGGAAAGTGGTCCGTAATAGGAACAATATGAATATGACATCGTAATGGAAATTTGATTGTTCTGTTAGCTCTATTAGGTGATTCCGGGGTTTGGAGCATGTTAGGATGTAATGTGGATGTCCGTAGCTCAGTTAGGCTACAAATGCCGAAAGCAAGAATTTGGAGGTTTTTCGGTCCAATAGTGAATTTTTTATCCAAGAGTCGTAACGAGATTCCAGAAGTTGTTGCAGCATAGTCTTGGCATTTTTGACGTGCGTACAAAATTTCAGATTAATCGGACATGAAGTGGTTAGGTTTGTGAATCAAATGCGAGTTTTGAAAGTTTGGTTAGACTTAGGCTTTATTTTTAAAAAATTCAAGGATTTTGATGTTAACAATGGTGTTTCACAGACGTGATTGAGTTTGAATAAGGTAATAAGTTGTAATGGGGCTTTTGGTTGACGTCCCGGGGGACCTCGGGATGATTTCGGGTGGTTGACGGAGGGAATTGGAGTTGAATGGATTGCTGAAGATTTCAACCTTCTGTCATAACCGCACATACGGTTTGGTTTGGTCCATCGCAAAGTCGGTTTTTAGCATATCTTCAGTAAAACCACAGAAGAGCTTTTCTTCCGCACATGTGGAACCGCATATGCAGTTATTGGTCCACATAAGAAGACTCTGGTCATTTCAAGTGGAACCGCAAAAATTGGTGGTTTGTCCACATAAGTAGGAACGCAGAAGCGGTCCTTGGATCACAAAAGCAGAAACCACTATTCTGATTAGGGTTTATCCAAGGCTTAATTACAAAAGTTGAAAAATTCAATTTGGAGCTCGAGTAAGGGTGATTTTGAGAGGATTTCGAAGTGGAGATTACAGGGTAATGTTTCTATGATCCTTTCTATTTATATTCCATCATGTAGTAGTTAAATCCTTCTCTTAAATTCGAATAATGGAACAAAAATTGGGTAAAAAGGGTGAAATTTCATTGGTCAAAAGATTGAGTTCTGAGGGGGCAATTGATCTCCAATTTGGGAGATTTTATATGGTTAGACTCCTGAGAGTACAAAGTTTTTGAAAATATGAAAATTATTCAATTTCTAGACATTGGCTTGAGGGGCATTTTTTGTCATTTTTACCTATTTTCGCACTTTAGCTTTGATTTTAATAGTGGAATTAGTCACTTGAGATGTATTACATTATGTAATTGGTTTGAATAGATTCGTGTCATTCGGAGTTGGATATTCGTGGCAAGGGCATCCTTTCATAGTGATATTTGTACCGGTTTGATGTAAGTGGCTTGTCCAACCTTGTAGGGGGGGACCTCTCCCTTTAGGATCTTTTACTTGTTATTTTAAATGCTCGGTACGCGAGGTGATGAGCGTGTACATGTGCTGGTTTTTGAAAATCCATTTTACTTAGCATATTTAACAATGTTTTCTCGCGAATTTGCCTATTCTAAACGCAATTTAACCCGTGTTAGCCTAGGATAAACATGTTTAGCTGACTTACTTGCTTAATTGATTAAACTGTATTACATGTCCTATGTGAAGCATGCTAGACTAGATATTTCATTAATTGTTCTTACTTAGCACCTTAACGTATTTGAGCTTTGTGCTATTACAAATTGGGACTGTGGGATGACATCCCGCTAACTTCCTTGTTTAGGTTCCGTTCAATGACTTAGAGCGCGGGATACCAAGAGATCCCTGTCACAGATATGATTGTGAAATGAAGGATACCATGAAATCCTCAGGATACTAAGAGATCCCTTATGTGAAATGGAGGATACTAGAAGATCCTCGGAATACTAGGACATCCCATAGGTGAAATGGAGGATACTAAGAGATCCTCGAGAGAATAGGAGATTCCTTAAGTATATGACGAAGATACCAGGAGATCCTTGGGATACCAAGAGATCCATGACAATATATATTCGGTGATGATTCGCACTTCTATTTACCTACTGTGAAGTTCGCGGTTACTGTATTATATTTTATTTTATTAGATTATTGTAGTAGATTATATTCATATGGTCTTTCCTTATTCTATTGATTATTATTCTTTTATCTCAGAAGGGCCTCTACCTTTCCTTGTCACTACCTGACCGAGGTTAGGTTTGTCACTTACTAAGTACCATTGGGGTGTACTCATGCCTCTTCTGCGTATGTTTCTCACATGCAAATCCAGGTACCTCTACGCAGGGGTATTATCAATAGCTGCAGAGAGCATTTCGGAATCGAGGTATATTTGTTGCATTCACAAACCGTAGAGTCTCCCTCTCACTCTACCCCCTTAGTTAGTTAAATGTTATTTTGTTCTTCCTTTTTATAGTCTTTCCAAATGATTAGAGCAGTATCATGTATTACTCTTAGCCTGTCTTACATGTAGGTTTCCGTGTCTTTGGGATAGTTTCAAAATAAAAAGTTCCAGGCAGAAACTATATACATTACTCATGTTATTTGGCTTTTGAATTACATATTTCTTAACAGTTTCTACTTCCGCAATGTGTTAGGCTTACCTTGTTGTGAAGACTAGGTGTCGTCATAACATTTTCACAAATGGTGAACTAGGGTCGTGAAAAGTTGGTTTTAGAGCTCTAGGTTCATAGGAGTAATGCGACACAAGCCGGTTTATTAGAGTCTTGCTCTTCAGTACGGAGACGTCTGTACTTATCTACGGGAGGCTATGTAACTGTTTAGGAAAAATCTTCACTTCATTGAATTCCTTGTCGTGCTATATTTTTGACATTGACTCTGAACTTCTATCTTTTATTCCCTAACAGATGATGAGGACACGTGCAACCGAGGACGATCATGCACCCGCACCCCCTCTTGCAGCCGCTAGAGGCAAGAGCCGGGCAGGCATCCTGGAAGTGCGTGTGGTGCAGCCAGAGCACCTGCACGAGCTGCAGCCAAGGTAGCACCAGTGGAGCCAGAGCTCAGGTACATTACACGCCCACAACCACCACTACTCCAGCTGTTCAGGAGGCATTGGCACAGTTTATGACCATGTATACTATGCTATCACAGACAGGGTTACTTCCCCTTCCTACGGCCACATCCCAGGTCGATCGAGGAGCCAATACTCCCACAGCCCGCACTCCGAAGTAGAGAGTGCATATGGGGTAGGTTCCAATTATTATCATTGTCCATCCTGCAGTACCGATTCAGCCCGAGGATGGGGCGCCTACTTTTGAGAATAAGCAGCATAGACTGGAGAGGTTCAAGAAGTGTGACCCTTCAGTTTCCAGCGTACTAGCTACGGATGATGCATTGGAGTTTTGGGATGATTATCACCTCATTCTTTGCAGTATGATTATTACTCCCTTGAGCGGGGTTTCTTATGCAGCTTTGCAGCTTTGGGGAGCCGCCTATGATTTGTGGCGCACCTTTGAGTTGGACAGTCCGGACGAGGCTTCCTCCCTGAATTGGACTCAAGTTTCAGATATGTTTTAGAGGGAGTTTGTTCCCCAGAGCCATAGGGATGCATGGCGTGCAGATCAGAATATGCAATCCATTATACTAGATCGGTCAAACATGCACCGGCCTTGGTGGCTACTATTAGAGAGAGGGTTCGCCCTTTTATTGAGGGTCTTATTCTCCTCATCATGTTTGGAATGGCTCGAGAGTTAGAGGTGCATATACCTATCAGCAGGTAGTGGGCATAACAAGAATGATAGAGGGCATGCACATCAGAAAGCGGGAGGAGTGAGAGGCCAAAAGGTCTCAAGAGTTGGGTCACTACTCTAGTACCCGTACATCAACAGTACGACGTCATGGTATTGGCTATATGGATCGCCAAGTTCATTCAGCTCTTCCTTTATCTAGCAATACTCCAGGTCCTCCTCGATCTCAGGAGTCATATTATGCACCTCTGGTTTCTAACGCGCTCCTGCATTAGGTGCTTCCAGAGGTCAGTCCAGCAATGGTGGGCCTAGTCAGTCAGAGCCACCGTACCGTCCCAGAGCTTGTTTTGAATGCGGGACAACCTCCATGTAGTGAGAGATTGCCCTATGCTTGGGAGGAGTGCACCTCCAATGCATTATCAGTCGCAGCAAGCCCATCAGCCTTCTCAAGCCATTATTCCAGCTCAAGTTGCCACCCCACATGCCCAGCCAGCCATGGGCGGAGATCAGGAAGATATTATGCTCTTCCTGGTCGTGTCGAGGTTTTTATTGGTTAGTCACAAAGAGGCATCAGTTCTTATTCATCTAAGATCTACCTATTTTCACATTTCATCTTATTTTGTTCTGCATTTGGGTATAGCTTGAGAGAACTTGAGCTCTCCTATTTTTGTTTCTACTCCCGTGGGAGATTCCCTTGTTCTGGACCACATTTATTTGTCATGTTTTGTTACTATTCATTGTCTTGAGAGTAGGGCATATCTTTTGTTACTCGATATGGTTTATTTAGATATTATCTTTGGCATGGAGTGCTTTTCGCCCAATATGCTATTCTTGATTGTCATGCTAAGACCGTGATGCTGGCTATGCTAGGTGTTCCGCATATTGAGTGGAGTGGTACTTTTTGTACACTCCCAGTAGAGTTATTTCTATTCTTAAAGCTCAACGTATGGTTGAGACGGGCTGCTCCGCATATTTAGCTTATGCGTGAGATGTCAGTGTTGATACCTATACTATTGATTCTGTCCTAGTGATACGGGATTATTCCGATGTGTTCCCAGCTAATCTTTCAGGCATGTCGCCTGATCGGGACATTTATTTTGGTATTGATTTGTTGGCATGCACGCATCCCATATCGATTCCTCATTACCGTATGTCTCTTCTTGACTTGAAGAAGTTGAAGGATCAATTACATGAATTGCTTGATAAGGGTTTTATTCGACCCACTGTTTCACCGCGGGGTGCTCCTGTCTTGTTCACGAAGAAAACGTATGGCTCTATGCACATGTGTATCGATTAACGTCAGTTCAACAAGGTTATAGTGAAGAACTGAGATCCTTTTCCTTTTATCAATGATGTATTTCACCAGGTTTAGGGCACACATGTGTTTTGTAAGATTGATTTGCACTCAGGTTATCACCAGTTAAAGATTCGGGAGCCGGATATCCCGTAGACTACTTTCAGGACTCGGTATGATGATACGAGTTACTTGTTATGTCATTGGGGCGTTGGTCATCCCCAATGACTTGCTTCTCCAGCTCTCATATTGTAGCCCTATACTCATTCTCCTTGTCCAACCAATCCCAATGTATATGTGCCTCGTCAGTAAATTGCTAGACATGGGGTTTTTGCGTGCCTTTTAGATTCCCGATGAACTCGGGATCTCTAGCCATGCCAAGCTCTTTAGCTAAGCTCCTGCTCACCTCTTGATACATCTCGTACTTGAGTTTTACACATTAAAATATGCATTGGTTCCAAATTCGATGCACTTTTTCTTCCGAAAAGGCTGCCTTTGGTTTTAACTCAATAGCCTCTCGACTCAAACCTTCCTCGCGTGGTATAGTCTGGCATCAGCCTAACTGACATAGGACTCTGTGCAAAGCATAGTGCGGAATACTCCGAAGGCCCCTCAATAGCAGAATACACCCCTCAGCTAACATATAAATTACATAATTGATCGAGAGCCACCCGAACATGCACTCTATACTGTTTGCAGTCAAAGCTCACAGATGGTCATGCCATGCTTTTGTACCCTCCGGAAAATCATACCCTTTTACCCACTCTTCATTCTTTTCAATGCATTTGAGACCGGTCATACCACAATTTAGATACCCTGGGCGATTGCAAAGGTGCTCCTCACTGTATAGTTGTAATAGCATATTGCACCTCTCAAAGAATTTTTCTCCCTCCCGACAAAGAGTTAGAGCTTGGTAAATTTCTGCCATGATCAACGACAATATGGTTCTGTCTACACTTTTTAACATAAATTCAACTATCCCTACGAGTCTGAACTCTGTATTCCTGTCTTTACGGGGGCAAACCAAATGACCCAGGAACGCCGTTATAAAATCTAACACTCTATGAGCTTCCTGTTTTTCTTGATTTCCTGCATGAGTAAGACGAGTATCTGGTGTCTCAAAGCCACAGGGATTCCCATAGATGCAACAAAAGGAGGGTACAGAATTCCTCGGAAATTTCCATCTCTGACGTCCCAAGTGATGCTTAATAAGTCCAAAAATTTTGAGGTGTTACTATTCTGGGTATCACCGGATATTGATTTCAAAGATTCCCCGCAAAGCCGGCGTAACCTGCTATATCTTCTAATGTGGCAGTTAGCTCAAAAATTGTAAAATGTAGTACATCATGTGCCGGGTACCAAAATGGTATCAAGGCCTTAATTATGTCCTTTCTTGGTTTATCCTTCAAAAGCCCATAAGCCCACCAAATGCTTTTGTCACAAATTTCTTCCTGTCGTCCCTCAAATAATTCCACCATGTATGTATCTCCAAAAGCATTTCTTCACGGACTGAGAAATGTACATTTTTATTTGTGTGCATCCTGCACATTTATTAAGGTGAGTTTAATTAAAAAAAAGTAGGACAAATTTTGGCTCCAAAAAATGACCATTTTTAAAAATTTTCATAAAAATATCTGGCTTTGCCAATACGGCCTTACAGCACTTCGAAAACTAATATTTTAAGTATATGTTGGCTAATCGGCCAAAAGATTAAGAAAATGACTAATGCGTCTGTTCTTGCAAATGCAGCCTTCTGGGGCCCTTTTGACGGACATTCGGCTATTTTTCACAAGAATGGCATCACCTTTCTTATTTGTGAATAAAATAATTTGTTTTCACTATGGGCTATTTTTGCAAAAAGGAAAGTTGGACCCGAGGAGGGTTGCCCACATATTTCTCCCCAAGAGAGGAGAATCAAGTTCGCATAATTGGGAAAAATTGGATACGGTTGAGAATTAAAACAAAAGATAGTCTTTTCATGTTAGGTACTCTTGTCCTAGACAGACTGAACCATTTGTTGAGTCTCCAAATTCAAATACGCATGATGCGAAAAAACGTTCCTACTAGGGATAAGGTATGAGGCTTTGTTACACTATGTTTGAAAATCTAGGTTTATTGTTCTAGACCTAGCTTATCCAAGCGACAGCGCGAGCCAGGGGAGGGGGGTAGCGTACCTGACATAAATAAGTTTCACCAGCTCTGCAACTTGTCTAAACCTCATTCTAAAATTTGGGCCATGAATCTAACACAAATGAAGTCACATGAAGTTCAAACTTCTTCATGATTTTGAAGACTCAGAAAGAGGAAAGGTCTTGTAGCATTTTATACACACTCCCTAATATCAAAGAGGTAAAAAGAAAAAATTAGCACATTAGGCCCAAACATGTAACAAAATGAGATCACATATAAAGCCAACTATTAAAATTCATCTAAGCTTGATTTCTGAACCCTGAACCAAAGTTCTGGGTTCTTTTCCCGAGTAGAGTCACCATAGCTGTCACACCTCAATTTAACTATGCCCTGAAAGGGTATAAGGGAGTTTTTTCAATTCAAGGACAGTCGAAACAGGATTATATTTATCGAAATACAAAGTCACCACTTGGTATAATTTATGGTGTCCCAAGTTATCGGTTCAAATCCCTAATCGAGGAAAGGATTAACTCTTTATTAGAGTCCGCAAACTAGAAAATCGGGCAGGGAATTCTGTTTACCTGGGAGAAGGTGTTAGGAATTCCCGAATTCCCGAGCATGTGAAGAAATGTAAATCCATTTTCTACTTCTGTCCCATTTGGGTTTTTATACGTGACTCTGTGTGTGCGTATTGAGGAAAATTGTAGTGAGTGGGAAGAAAAAGAAGTAACTAGATGAGTTCATTCTCTATGGATTTTGGTGGTAACAGGATCACACCATCTACTTATTGGTTCTTTTAGCTTAGGTCTACGTTTTTGTTTTGAAGAGGAAGCAATTGTTTCTCTTTTTTTTCTAGGTCTATTTTAGTCCCAACTGTATGCCAGGGTTTTGTTCGGAGTTCCATGATGAGGTTGAGATGTTGAGTAGATCAACTATCTGTTGTGTACTGAAGAATATGAACGCCCTAGCCAGAAAACTAGAAGGAGTTGATGATGAAACTCTCTAGTTTTTTGCTGAAGCAGATCAAGAACGGGGTTGATTGGTTTTTGTCAAGGAAAATGAAGAGCTTTAGCTGTTACTTGTTGAAAAAGGAGATCAAAGAAACTATTGTCATGTGTTCTCCAGGCTGCTTATATGTGTGTGCTTTGATAGGGATGGTTGCTTCCCTTATGTCTCCATGAAGAAGACGACAACGAAAGTTCAGGGGTTCGATTGTGTGAAATAGGCGATGGAGTTCAGTCCCTGTTGGTCACTTAAGTGTTTTTGTTATGAAGAAGAAGTAGATATATAGGGGCTTTAATGGTGATTAAGAATGGAGAAGAAGAAACCTATGGGTCTGTTTGATTTTCCAAATACGGGGGGTCCTGTATTTTTTAGCCGCAACTTTTTAGTCTGTCTTCCTCAAATTAAAAAATGGCTCCCCCTCCTAAATGTAGTTTAGGATCAGGTATTAAGAAGAACAAGGGTTTATGTGTTGGGATGGGTCAGGTCGAGTCGGTTTGGGTTGGGTAAGGAAAAAAATTGGGCTTTGAAAGTGCTTAGCTCAATTAAATTTAAACGATCTAGCCTTTTCCAATTTCCTCTTCATTTTGTTGTTCATTTTTCTTTCTTTAATTAATTAAAAACCTAAATTAAACTCATAAATTAGTTAATTTACTAAATAACGATAAATATATTTACAATGATAATCACCTCTAAATTAAAGGGGAAATTATTGATTTTGAATTAAATCTCTAGAAATACAAAAGTAAACCAATTTTGTGATTTTTGTTTTTTAAATAAAGCACCTAATTAATAATTAACCTTAAAATGCGAAAAAAAATTCTAAATGCAAATGCATGGTATTTTGTGTGTTTCAACGATTTTAAAAAATGCACAGAAAATGCAAACAATAAACGAAAAATCGCATAAAACTGCAAAAAGTGTAAAAAATTATTTTGTGATATTTTATGGGAGCAATTAATAAAGGAAAAAAATCAAGTTCTTATTGGTGATGGTAAAGTAAATGGTGTTGAAGTCAATGGCTGACTCATCGGCTGAGATGAACCTCTAAGACGAAGAAGACATTGCCTCCACGTATGGCCAAAATCTCCACACTCATAAAAACTCTGTGGTGCCAGATACGGGGACTGAAGGGAACCCCTAAAACTAGAATGACTAGCAGATGCACCTAGCATAGAAGAGCCCCGAACTGATGAAGCACAGGACGAACTCTGGGCTGCAAGGGCACTGAGTGATAACTCGCCCTGATGAGAAGTGTGAGAACCATGACCTAAGATGCCTCACAATAACCTTGGCAAGCTGACTAAGCATCCCTGAATGGACGGCCTCTATCGTGCTAAAAAGTAGCACCAGAAACAAGATCCCAGAGACATGTTGGCGTCCCTCTAATATCGCTCCTACTGATGAACAGACTCAATCTCATGAGCAATGTCTACAACATCTTAAAAAGTAGCACCAGAAACCATCTGCCTAGTCATGAGAATATGAATCTAATATGTGAGGCCATCAAAGAACCTCCTGATGCTCTCTCTATCTGTCCCAACCAACCAAACAACATGACAAGCTAACTCGGAGAGACTGTGGCAAAATACTGAAACTGCGTCACAGTCAAATCTCCCTAATGAAACCACTCGAACTACATGTGCAGCTCATCTCTACAAGATTGTGGCATATACGTCTACAAAAAGAGAATAGAGAAATGCTGGCAGGTAGGAGGTGATGCACCAACAAGCCTACGTCTATTATAAGCCTCCCACTAAGTGCAGACAACTCCAGAAAACTAAAGGTAGTGAAAGCAACCCCATCGATCTAAAGAATACCCGATGTACAAAGAATCCTATGACACGTATCCAACAATCCCTAGGCATCCTCGCCCTCTACCCCACTAAAAGTCGGAGGCTTAAGTCTACCAAGCATCCCCTATCTCCGCTGCTCACCCACCTGCATAACATGAGTCACATAGTCCTAAAAAGCTATAAGCGGTTAGGCTGGAGGTGCCCCCCGCATCTGAACTCCCTACTCGACCTACTAAGTTGTGGGAGAGGCGGCTATAGTAATTGAGACCGCCTGAGTTGGTGCTGCCAGAGCATCTATAACTGGGACCTGATCATGAACTGGGGCGACTGGTGGATCTGCAGGTGCTGCCTTAACTCTTGTGCGGCTACACTCCTACCCCTACTATGGCCTCGACCACATCCTCGGAATTTAGCTTTCATGGTTTTTAGTACTTGTGGTCGTCTATACTAACCAGTCGCGTGTGTCCTCACCATCTATGTGAGATTAGAATAACACAAGTTTTGTACTCGGATCAACAGATTCGCAAGACAAGACTTTGAAGAATATGAAGGTTCTAAAGATTTTTGCAGGCTCCTTCGAATAAGCACAGACGTCTACGTACCGATCTGTGAGACTCTACTAAACCTGCTCACTACTCGTAAGACCTATGTAACCTATGCTCTAATACCAATTTTTCACGACCCTAAATCCGGGCTCGGTCGTGATGGCGCCTATCGTGAAACAAGGCCCACCGAAACGAACCCCCAATAGCAATTAACAATTATTTAATTTATAATCAAGCCACTAATAAGTGATAAACTCAAAAATACACTGAAATAGAACAAGTGCGGAAACAAAAATAGTCTGACATCGGGGTGTCACCTGTCATGAGCATCTAAACATCCATCTACGAGGACGAAAAGTGTACACAGTCTATTATAGAACAAGTACAGGGAAAGTAAGATAAAAGGGAGAAACACTAGGCTATGAACGCCGAGCAGCTGCAGACTAAACTTTGAACCACCTGGTGAAAGCAATCAGTACTCAGTAGCGGGAGCCGAGGCTCCTAAATCTGCAGACATGGTGCAGGGAGTAATGTGAGCACGCCAACTCAGTGAGTAATAAATTCGAAGCAATATGAGCGATAAGAAAACACATAAAACAAAGCGGCTACAACGAGGCAATTTAAAATCAACACAATGCAATAAAATAGTGAAAGCTCGTAAAAACACCTTACTTTAGTGAAAACCTCTTTAAACATATTTTTGCAGCCTAAACGATTAAACGAATAGTAGTGAGAACATATAGAAAGATAAATCACACCCTTGGGAAAAATACAAACAGAACTAGCCCTTCGGGCTATCTCACAGTCACTCATATCAGCCCCTCGGGAAATAAAATAGAACAACATCACCCCCTCAGGCTATGTTACATATCACGTTGTGTACCCACACTCAATATGGGTGTACAGACTTCTGGAGGGGCCTCTTACGACCAAAGCGCAATAAGAAGCCATCTTGTGACATAATCAAATAGTCTCCCGGTCTCATATCAAGCCACCTAGGTTAATCACAAATCGTCCCTCGGCTTCATAATCATGACTAATAACAAGAACGCTGAGGCATGCAACCCAATCTCATACTAACCTCATAACACAGGCCCTCGGTCCTACTCAGTTAGAAAAACTCTAAAAGTGACTTCGGCACAGTAAAATATTATTCTTAGCTCAAAATATCATTTAAAATGTCAAAACTGAGTAAACATGAATGCGTTACGAAAACAGTAGAATATATCATGACTGAGTTCAAGTATAAAGTCAAAACAGTAAGGAATAAAAGAAAAAATCGCCTAAGGGTCCAAAACAATTTTCACGAGGCCCTAGTATGGCATTCAACGAAATTATGATGATATCAAAAGGTTTTCCAATCAAATACGCAGTAAAACATTCATATGGGATGGACTAAGTCACAATCCCCAATGGTTCACGACCCCACGTTTGTCATGTAGCATAACAATGTTAAATACGGGTTTTCAAACCCTCATGACAACATTTACAATCATTACTCAACTCTATCATGTCCAAGCTCTAGCCCCAAGTACCTTTGCCTCTCGAATCGGCCTCCGGATGACATAAATCTATCCACAATTAGTGCATAACCATCAAAATATGCTAAGGAAACAAAGCGCACTAAAAAAAATCATATTACAAAACCAATCCCAAAATTAACCAAATCCTGTCCCCCGGGACCACATCTCGAAATCCGACGAAATTTACATCACTGGAATCCTTATCACCCCACGAGTTCACCCACATCAAAAGTATCAATATCGACAACAAATGATCCCTTACTTCCTTAAGTCAAGATCTCCGATACTAAGCCCTAATCCCCAATTTTTAAACCCTTCATTTCCATTAAATTCAAGCATAATTTATGAAATAACACCATAGAAATTAGTTTATTGTCCAAAAACCTTACCTATATTCAATCCACTTGAAATCCCTCTTCAAAAACTCGCAGAAAGCTCCAAAGCTGTCTTTTTGTTTTTGCTGAATCCAGTAGGTATCGTACCTAGGGTTGATTTTCATATATCTAACACAAAGTACAACAATGGAGGGGGATATAAACATGACCTCAAAAAAAGATTAAAGGGCCTTTTCTTGTCCAACATGTACAATCAAATAACACCTGTATGTAGTGAGAAGTTAGACCTATCATGATGTTCCAATTATCTACCTTTATGTGGTAGATAATCAGATATACAAAAACAAGTAGAAGATAATCTAGGTCAACTATACATAATAGCAAAAGAAAACCAAAATCTATGCAAAGAATGAGTTGGAAGCACATGATCCATATACAGACACTTTTATAACTAATGAAATTCTAGAATTTCCTTTGAGAGTACGACAAAAAAACTTTTAGTGAAGGTAAGAGTTATCTTCATCATAGTTTTGGAATTAGATACAAAGAAATCCGTCTTAGAAATGGTAAAATTACCAATAATTGACGAAGTAAATCTTTTATACTTTTTGGCCCAGGGTTTTCACACCTATATCCCCTTTTCCACTTCTGCGGCCTAGCCCACCGCACCTGGGTTTTTACTTCATAGCCCCATGCCTCATTTGTGATCTAATAATCGCACCTACACTAACGCAGGTACACTGAGCACTTAGCATCTGCAACTCTTTCTCTTCGCATCCTTTACCGCATATGTGGTCCTTTATTTGCATATGCGGCGTCGCACCTGCGCTCCCCATTTTGCAGATCTTAAAACAATAGGGGCGGAAAATTCTACAACTTCTCCAATGTTACAAACTCTCTATCAATAATCCAAATAGAATCTGAGGCCCAGGACTTCAACCAAAAGCACAAAAAAGTCATATAGCACCATTCAAACTTATACCAATCTTCAAAACACCTCAAATAGTATTAAATCAATGAAAACTTATCGGCTTGAAGCCTAAGGTTCAAAAATCATTCGAATTGCATTTTTGATAAAAAAGTCTATCAAACCACGTCCGTATGACCTGAAATTATACACAAGCATCCTAAATGACACAACGAATCGACTACAACATCCGGAATTCTAATCTGATCCCTATCATTTCAACATCTCCAATTCAAACCTATCTCTACTACAAACCTCCAAATCACATTCCCATAATGATTATAATTCCTAAATAACCTTTTGAAACTATCCGAACCATCAGAAATCACATATGAGCCCTTTCTCACATTAGTCAAAATCCAACTGACTTTCCAACATATGGCCTTTGTCATAAGAATCCCTGCCTCCAGAAGAGGCACCAGTGAACCTACCAAAATGGCGAGGCCTCTTCTCTGACCGCTGATTACCCCTTCGAACAAGTGTCATCTCTACCCGGCGGGCCGAATTGGCTGCCTCCTGAAAGGAAATATCACTGGAAACTCCCATAGCTATCTGAATGTGGATCGACTAAATCAATTAATCAATGAATCTCCGAGCCCTCTCTCGCTCCGTAGGGAGTATAGCAACTGCACGGCGTGCCAAATCAACAATTCTAGTTTCATACTGTGTAATTTTCAAGTAGCCCATCTGGAGGTGCTCAAACTGCCTACGAAGTGCCTCTCGCTGATTGATGGGAAGAAATTTGTCCAAGAATAACTCTGTGAACTGATCCTATGTCTATGTTGGAGACCCTCCGAGTCTAGATAGGCAATAACCCCTCCACCAAGACTTGGCGGACCCAGCAAGCCTAAATGTGCAGAAATTGACCCCGTTGGTCTCCACTTTACCCATCATCCTGAGGATCTCATAACAACTGAATAGAAAAATCTGGGGATCCTCCAATGAAGTACCGCTAATAGTAGTGGTGAAAAGATTGGAGAACCGATCAAGTCTCCACACAGCATCTGAAGACATGGCCGCTCCCTCAACTGGCCTAAGCGATAACACATATCTGAGCTGCCACTGCAGGCTGAAACACTAGAACCTGAGTCCGGGGAGCTAACTTCTCTGGAGTACACGTAACAGAAGGGTGAACCCCTCCTCCAGCCTGAGAGGTGGATGGTGCTACTTCCAGCATACCCGCTCTAGTAACACTGTCCATAAAGCCTGCTATATTAACGAGTGCATACTGGAGATCCGGGGAAGCATAACCCCTCCTGGGACCTGAGCTGGGCCAACTGGAGTTGATGGGGATGGAGCCTCCTCATCAAAGTCAATATGAGTGTCCACCTATGAAACTGCTGCCTGGGGCTCCGCCATACCCCTACCACAGCCTCTGACACGGCCTGGGCCCCTGCACCTCGTGAGAGCTGCTGCTGCGGGATTGGGCTGATGCGCGATAGAAGAAGACGCACGAGTTCTCACCATCTGCAAAAGAATAGAGTAGAGCGACAATAAATATTTGAGAAACAAAATCGCACGAGAAGAATGAACAAAGTTAAAATTTTCATAACTCTGTAGCCTCTTGAGGGATAAATACAAATGCCTCCGTACCGACAACTCAGACTCTATCGAGCTTGTCTTTTAGTTGTAACACCCAAGTAACCTAGTGCTCGAATACCAACCTTGTCACGACCCGAAATTTCCCCCCGTCAGGAGTCGTGATAGCGCCTACTGTAGGAGCTAGGCAAGCCAACTTAGACATATATTTTCAAAAAAATTTCAACAAGATAATAATAAGGAAATAATAAATTCAAGCGAAAGTTTTAATTTAATATTAAATAAAAGTAATGCAGAAAAAAAAGTTAACATCATCCTCTACCCAAGATTTAGTGTCACAATTCTCACAGAATATTATAAATTCTACAAATAATGAAAGAAATTACATAAGGAGTCTGTTTCATACAATGAAAACAAACATAAATGAAACAGATGAGACTCAGGACCGCGCACGCTAGCGAACTACCTTAGAGTCTCTAGACTAAAGGCACGGTCCCAATCTACTACTATTGCAGTCCGTAAGCTACTCCCAAACATGAGCACAAAAAGGGCAAAAAAGTGTAGCATAAGCACAACCGACCCTATGTCCTGGTAAATGCCCATCGTAACCCGACGAGGTAGTGACGAGGCTAAACAGGACCAACCATAATTAACATGTACAGATATATGTGAAAAAACGGAATATACGAATTGAAACAAATAATAGGAAGGGGACATGATGTGGCGTGTAAGAAATTAGATCTGAGACCAACGAACACAGACATGGAAACTGACTAGTTAACATCAATGAAAGAGAGCAAGTAAATCAACAACTGCACGACACCAACCTTCGTGCTTTTACTCTCAATTCTCACCAAACTGTCAAATATAAATGCACGGCATCGCCCTTAGTGCTTTCCCTCACATAACTCTTGCATCAATGCACGAAAAGACCCTTCATGCACCAATAACAAAAAACATGGAACGAAAAGACCGTTCGTGCATGATCATCAAAACATGGCATGAAATGACCCTTCGTGAATAATATTCAAAACATGGCATGAAAAGAACCTTTGTGCATATCTCTTTTCCTCATCCAATCAATGGTCACAACCAATCGGGGAAGGGAATATACAACAAGATTGAACATCCCGGCAAGAGAGAACAAATGAACAATATGTCCCCGAAAGGGAAAACGAAACACATTTCCTTCTTTAACTCATTTTCTTCTTATTTGTCACTTCATAAATTATTTAGCAAGTAATTAACTCAATTATTTCACATCTTTCAAATTTAGAAGCAACTATGACTCACAGTCATGCTTGACTCAGGCGCATAGGTAACCGCCACCATACCTATACACCGAATCTACATAGCACGTAGCAAATATTGTCCTAATCCTATTACCTCAAGCAAAAGTTAGAATAAACACTTACATCAAAATCTCCAAACTCAACTCACGCCTCTAGGATAGCATTGCCCCTCGAATTCGCAACAAAACCGTTCGAATGTAGTCACAACTTACCCAAATGTATCAACAAGTGCTAGTTAAAACAATTTGAATGCATAAGATGAATTTCACAGAGTTTTACTTGAATTTCCCAGAGTTTTACCCAAAAATTCCAAAAATGCTCCCGGACCCACGTGGTCAAAATCTGTGGTTCGGACCAAAACCGGGATACCCATTCCCCACGAGTTCATATCTATGATTTGTTTTGAAATCGGACCTCAAATTCAGGTCCAAATCCCCAATTTTACCTAGGTTCTCCACAAAATTCCCATTTTTGCCCATGAAAAACCTTGATTTTGAGATGAAAACATGATAAAAGATGTTAATGATTTAAGAAATTGAGTAAAGGTTGACTTACAATTTATTTGGAGAAGAGAGAGTTCGTGAAAAATGGCCAATGGGTGTTTGGGTTTTGAAAATATGAAGAATGAGGTTTAAAATCGTCTAAGTAAAGAAATGCACGGGTGCACATCTTGCATTTGCGAGACTATGTTCGCAAATGCGAACCCGGCATACACGGGAAATGCGCGAATTTAGATTGCATTTGCGAAGAAGTCTTCGCATTTGCGAAGACTGGGTAGAAAGGAAGGGCATCACATTTTTGAGGATTTTGTGCGCATTTGCGAATTGAAGAGCCCAGGGGGAAATCTCGCAATTGCGAGTCACATCTTCGCATTTGCAAAGATCACAGTAGCAGAAACAACAGATTTGTCCTAAGGCTTAAATGCAAGCAAACTCCTATCGAAAACTCTCTCGAGCCCTCGATGCTCCAAACTAGATGTGCTCACAACTCCAAAAACATCCAACGGACTTACTCGTGTGATCAAATCCCAAAAATAACATCAATCACATATAGTCAAACCTCAAAACAGATGATTTCTTCCAACTTCCCATAAGACTCTTATTACTAATTTTCAAGTACAAAACACGTCAGATAACGTCCGTTTTCAACAAAACTTCAGAGATAGGCTTTAAGGCTCATATAAGACCTGTAACGAGTGTCGGAACCAAAATATGAGCCCTATACCATCTCTTTCTAACTCATATTCATTTTCATTTCTCACATTTATTTCATATAAATAATTTCTGTCAAAAATTTGGTACTCGAGCCTGGGACCTCGGGTTCAAATTCCGAAAATGCGCCTCGGTCCCATATTATTCTACGAACCCTCCAGGACTGTCACATCACGGGTCCGAGTCTATTTACCCAAAATGTTGACCAAAGTCAACTATATCAATATTATTTTCAAAATTCAAAGTTTTTAACACAAAATTCATATATTTTCACATAAAACTTTTACGGCTTCACTCTCGGAATACGCTCAAAAGTTTAGGCAACCAAATAAAAGGGTTTGAAGGCCTTGGAAGCACAAAGAAGCAGAGAATGACGATGATGACCCTTTGGGTCATCACATCCTCCACCTCAAAAAAATTCGTTCGTCCTCGAACGGACAAGAGAAAGCA
Source organism: Nicotiana benthamiana (assembly GCA_034376525.1). Lineage (NCBI taxonomy): Eukaryota > Viridiplantae > Streptophyta > Magnoliopsida > Solanales > Solanaceae > Nicotiana > Nicotiana benthamiana. Next base: position 111,912,878 of record CM067323.1, on the reverse strand, counting down.
GTACCTGAGTCAGGGAACAAATAGAGATAATGGCTCCGCATATCAGACTCTGACTCCCAGGTCGATGCCTCGGAAGGCTGACCTCTCCACTAAACACGCAGTGAAGAAAAAGTCCTCGATCTCAATTGTCAAACCTGCCGGTCTAAAATAGACACCGACTCCTTCTCATATGACAGACCCTTGTCCAATTGGACAGTACTATAATCAAACACATAGGTGGGATTGCCGTGATATCTCTAAAGCATGGATATGTGAAAAACCGGATGCACGGATGACAAGCTTGGAAGCAAGGCAAGTCTATAAGACACCTTCCCCATGTGATCAAAAATCTCAAATGGGCCAATAAACCCAGGGCTAAGCTTGCCTTTCTTCCCGAATCTCATCACGCCCTTCATAGGCGATGCCAGAGCAATACTCACTCACCAACCATGAAAGTAACATCCCTGACCTTACGATCTGCATAACTCTTCTACCTACACTGAGCTGACCGAAATCTGTACAAAATGATCTTGACCTTATCCAAGGCCTCCAGTACTAGATCTGTACCCAATAGCCGAGCCTCTACAAGCTCAAACTATCCGACTAGGGAACGACACCACCAACAATAAAACGCCTTGTACGGAGCCATCTTAATGCTGGACAGGTAGTTGTTGTTGTAGGAAAACTTTGCTAATGGCAAGAACTGGTCCCACGAGCCTCCAAATTCAATAACGCAGGCTCAGAGCATATCCTCAAGAATCGGAATAGTCCTCTCGGACTGACCGTCCCTCTGAGAGTGAAATGTTGTACTCAACTGCACCTGGGTGCCCAATTCGTACTGTCCTGCTCTCAAGAAATGCGAGGTAAACTTCGAACCTCGGTCCGAAATAATTGATATGGGTACCCCATGAAGGCGAACGATCTCTCTAATATAAATCTCAGCATATCTTTCGGATGAGTAGGTGGTGGCAACTGGCATAAAATGCGCTGACTTGGTCATGCTATCAAAAATAACCCATATAGCGTCAAAGTTCTTCTGAGTCATCGGAAGGCCAGAAAAAATCCATGGTAATTCTCTCCCACTTCCACTCAGGAAGCTCAATCCTCTGAAATAACCCACAGGGCCTTTGATGCTCGTACTTAACCTGGTTACAATTCAGACAATGAGCCACATATGTGACAATGTCTTTCTTCATCCTGTGCAACCATTAATGTTGTCTCAAATCCCAATACATCTTTCTGACATCTGGGTGAATAGAATGCCGAGAACTGTTGGCCTCCGCTAAGGTTGACTCCTGAATACCATCAACATTGGGTACACAAACTCGCCCCTGCAATCTCAATACACCATCATCTCCCAGGGTGATTTTGTTGGCACCTCCCTGCTGTACCGTATCCCTCAAGACATATAAATGGGTGTAATCAATCTCTCGCTCTCGAATACGCTCCATCAACGATGAATGAGCAACCGTTCAAGCTAACACCTTGTTGGGCTCAGAAATATCCAATCTCACAAATCTATTGGCCAAGGCCTGAACATCCAATGCAAGTTGTCTCTAGCAGACCAAAATATAGACGAGACTACCAATTCTGACGGACTTCCTACTCAAGGCATGGGACACCACATTTTCCTTCCCCAGGTGGTATAAGGTAGAAACATCAAAGTCTTTCAGCAACTCCAACCACCTCCACTGTCTCAAAATCAACTTCTTCTGTTTGAACAAGTACTGAAGGCTCTTGTGATTTGTGTACACCTCACACTTCACACCATATAAATAATGCCTCCAGATCTCTAAGGCATGAACCATGGATGCCAATTCTAGGTCATGAACAGGATAATTCTTCTCGTGGATCTTTAATTGCCTTGAAGCATATGCTATGACCTTGCCATTCTACATCAACATTGCACCAAGCCCGATACGCGATTCGTCACGATAAACAGTATAAGTCTCTGATCCTATGGGCAAAACCAATACCGGTGCCGTAGTCAGGGCTGTCTTGAGCTTCTGGAAGCTCGCCTCGCACTCATCTGACCACCTGAAGTGGGTACCCTTCCGGGTCAATCTAGTCATCGGGGCTGCAATGGATGAAAACCCATCTACATAACGCCTAATAGTAACCAAATAACCCCAACAAGCTCTAGATCTCTATTGCTGAAGCTGGTTGAGGCCATCGTTTGATTGTTCCTATCTTTTTCGGGTCCTACTGAATACCATCTGCTGATAAGACATGACAAAGGAATGCAACTGAACTTAAGCAAAACTCGCACTTTGACAACTTGGCATACAACCGTATATCCTTTAGAGATTGAAGAACCACTTTAAGGTGCTTCTAATGTTCCTCTTGACTGCAGGAGTATATCAAAATGTCGTCAATCATACACTCACGAACATATCCAAATAGGGCCTGAAAACTCGGTTAAACAACTCCATGAATGTTGTCGTGTCATTGATCAACCTAAACGACATGACCAAAAACTCATAATGCCCATACCGAGTACGAAATGCTATCTCAGGGACATCAGACACCCTAATCCTCAGCTGATGATAACCAAACCTAAAATCTATCTTCAACAACACCCTAGCGCCCTGAAGCTAGTCGAAAAAATCGTCAATCCTCGATAGTGGATACTTCTTCTTTATCGTCACCTTGTTTAACTCTCGGTATTCAATGCACATCCTCATCGACCTATCCTTTTTGTTCACAGACAATACTGGTGCACCCCAAGGGGATACACTGGGTCTGATGAAACCCTTATCAAGCAGGTCCTAAAGCTGCTCCTTCAACTCTTTCAACTTTGGCAGGGCCATGCGATACGGTGAAATGGAAATAGGCTGAGGGCCTGGAGCCAGATCAATACATATATCAATATCTCCGTCGGGCACCATACCAGGCAGGTTTGAAGGGAAAACCTTGAGGAACTCCCAAAAAATAGGAATAGAGTCAATATATGAAACATCTACCCTGGAGTCGAGAACATACGCCATATATGCTAGAAACCTTTGTCGACCATACATCGAGCCTTGACATACAAAATAACACAGCGGGTGGCATGACTTGGGGTCCCTCTCAACTCAAGTCGGGGAAAATCTAGAAAGGCCAAGGTCACGATCTTTGCGTCACAATCCATAATAGCATGATACGTGGACAACCAATCCATCCCCAATATAGCATCAAAGTCCACTATATCTAAAAGAAATAAGTCAAAGCGAAACTCAAGACCCTCAAATACCACTACACATGAATGACACACTCGGTCGACCAGTATAGAATCATCAACAGGTGTGGACACATATACAGGAATAAACAAATACTCACTAGGCATTATCAAATAGGGTACAAAATAGGACGACACATAAGAATACGTAGACCCTGGGTCAAATAACATTAAAGAACCCCTATCACATACTAGAAGAGTACCTGTAATCACAACATCTGATGACTCAGCCTCTAGCCTGACCAGCAAAGCATAACAAACGGCTGACCCCCTTCTCCTTGAAATGTGTCTCTGGGGCGATCAGCTGCTGGATGACCCCTGCCTCTGGTGTTTCGAGCTCTACCTATACTGTCTCTCCATCTACCTCTATGATCCCTACCCCTGCCTCTAGGTGGTTGGGCGGCCTGTGGATCACCTGCTGCCTGAATCGTAGGGCTAGGACCCCATTCTAGAGAACTACTTGAGGCTCGATGGCAAAACCTTACAATATGACTCGGGTCATAACAACCATAACATGCCCTCGGCTGTTGAGACTGCTAGTCGTGTCGACCTGCATGTCCTCCCTTAAAGCTCTGAAGAGGCGGTGCACTGATGGGGAATGGTTGTGCGCTAATACGCCTACTGATACGAATAATATTGTTGAGGACCACACCTCCTAGAGTACCATGAGAAACCTAAAGTGCAAACTGGAAGAGCCTTTGAGAGTGGCCTCTATCATATGACTCCCTACCTCCAAATTAGGCACCACTCAACCTACCAGAATGGCGAGGCCTCTTATCTGACCCTTGACTACCCCCTCGAGCATGTGCCATCTCTACCCAGCGGGCCGCATTGGCCGCTTCCTGAAAGGATATATCACTGCCAACTCCCATGGCCATCTGAAGGTAGATCGGTTGAATCAATCTATCAATGAACTGTCACTTCATAATTTATTTAGCAAGTAAATAACTCAATTGTTTTACATGTTTCGAATTTAGAAGCAACTACGATTAACAGTTATACTAGACTCGGGCGCATAGGTAATCGACACTATACCTATACACTGAATCCACATATCACGTAGCAAATATTATCCTAATCCTATTCCCTCAAGCCAAAGTTAGAACAAACACTTATCTCGAAAGCTCCAAACTCAACTCATGCCTCTAGGATAGCTTTGCCCTTCGAATTAGCAAGAAAACTGCTCGAATCTAGTCACAAGTTACCCAAATTTATCAACAAATGTTAGTGAAAAATATTTGATTGCATAAGAATGAATTTCCCAAAGTTATACCCAAAACTTTCGAAAAATTCCCCGACGCCCACGTGGTCAAAATCCTAGGTTCGAACCAAAACCGGGGTACCCATTCCCCCTCGAGTTCATATCTATGATTTGTTTTGAAATAGGACCTCATATACACGTCCAAATCCCCAATTTTAAGAAAACCTAGGTTCTACCCCAAATCCAAATTTGTGCCCATGCAAAACCTTGATTTTGAGATGAAAACATGAGAAAAGATGTTAAACACTTAAGAAATTAAGTAAAAGCTGACCTACAATTGAATTGGAGAAGAGAGAGTTCGTGAAAAATCGCCAATGGGTGTTTGGGTTTTGAAAATAAGAAGTATGAGGTTTAAAATCGTCTAAGTATAAAAATGCACAGGTGCAGATCTCGCATATGCGCCGGACATGGGAAAGCGAGAATTTAGTTCTCAGGCAAAGAAAGTAGACTTCACAATTGCGATGTGGGTGTTCGCATTTGCGAACTTGGGGATTTTGGTCGGGGATCACATTTGCGAAGAAGTCTTCGCATTTGCGAAGGCTGGGCTGAAAGGAAGGGCATCACATTTGCGAGTATTTTCTTCGCATTTGGGAAGTGAGCAGCCTAGGGGGAAATCTGGCAATTGCTAGTCACATCTTTGCATTTGCGATGATCAAAGTAGCAGAAACAACAGATTTTTCCTATGGCTAAAATGCAATCGAACGCCTATCCAAAACTCTCCCCAGCCCTCGGGGCTCCAAACCAAACATGCACACAACCCCAAAATTATCATAAGAACTGACTCGTGCAACCATAATTGCCTAAAAACATATTTTACACATAATCAAACTCAAAACATATTATTTCTCCAAACTTTCCATAAAACTATTATTTCTCATTTTCAAGTCTGAAACACGTCAGATGATGTCCGTTTTCAACCAAACTTTATAGATAGCGCTTAACGCACATTGAAGATATGTAGCGGACGTCAAAACCAAAATACGTTCATGATACCATCACTTTCTAACTCATTTTCATTTTAATTTCTCACGTCAATTTCAGATAAACAATTTTTTTCAAAAATTCTATACTCGGGCCTGGGACCTTGATACGCTCAAAATACACTTTAATAAATAATGTAAGGCGGTCGATGTCAAATATAATAACCCAATAAGGTTGGGGTCGAATGCCACATGGAATAGGTGTGAAAAGGTTACTTATTTAGTTTGTTGCTCGACTCGAGTTCGATCTCTATTCGGTTAATTATAATAGAAGAGAATAGTGTATGGTGAGAATAGTATGTAAGATTGTTTGAGTTTGAGTAACAACTAATTTTAACAATTAAAGAGTAAACAAGTGGATAAAAGTAACCAAGGTTGCGTCCCCTTTAATGTAGTGTAATGTCAACAATTGTTAATATGATATATTTGTAATGGGAGGTCCTTAAGATATGAAAATGATGTCTAAGATACTACCAAATATTTTTCAATGAATGAGTAGTGTTTCCTCTTTATGATTTTCCCAAATATAAAAGAGTTTCTATTAAGAACTATAAATAAATGCCAATTAAAACCCACTTATTCCTAAGCGATTTTATCAAACAAGGTTTAAAGCCTTGAGTCATTCATATTTACTTCTACCAAATTCTAACAAACTTTCCCAAGCAAAGCAAGAATTTAATTGCTTTTGTTAATGTTTGCAACCACCAACAATGCATGAAGAACACAAAATAAATAAACATCAACCACCCATTATATATTTATTCAATGTCAAACACACATTAACATATCACCCATTTAGGGTCCACAACCTTATTATTTAAAACTAGCTACTCATGCTAAAACACAAAAACAAATTGATAATAAGTGTCGTAAATTCTTACAAAGAGAAGATTCTTCACCCAAAAGCTTCCAAAAGGGAGAATATTAATGTCTTGGGTTGTAGCTAAAAGGTAAGACAAGACGAGCCCAGAAAAGTCTCTTAAAATATTTATAGGTGGACCAATTTCGGGACAGAAAATGGACAAATTTGCCCTTTCAGGTCGCGTCTGCGACCGCAGACTTGTCGCAAAACTGATCTTCCATTTGCATCTTTAGTAGCCGCTCTGCAGATCCAAAACCCTAGATACCAGTCTTTTATCGAAGGTTCAATCTGTGGTCCGCGTTTGAGTTATGAGACCGCAGATTTGCATCGCATCTTTGTCCTTGAGTTTCTTCTTGTTCATTCTGCATCTCATATGCGGTCCGCATGTTGATTCTGCGATCGCAAAACACGCCGCATTCTTGACATGATTTTTAGATCCAGATCCTGTAACGCTCTATGATGTGAGAGACAAGTCTGCGGTCTGCATGTGTGTTCTGCAACCGAAGACTAGACCGCATATTGGCATTTGTGAAATATCATGTTCTTTTCTTCTCTTTTTGCGTCCATTTTCATATCCTTGGTCTTCCCTTCCTCTTGTGCTGTAAGTACAACAAGTCAACATGAGTATTAGTTATAATTTCCTTAACGCAAGCGACAATCTACGCAATTGGCATTGAAATGCGCCTAAAGTCTCGGGTGCATCAACACCCCTAACTTAAATCCTTTCTTGCGTGAGACAACCCGATCATACTCAGCCTATTCTTAACTGTATTTACAAATACGAAATAGTAGTCACTAAGGATGGTGTTCATTGCTAGTTCTTCGAGCATGCATTTACAATTGCTTCAGCATTCCTAGATTAGAAGTATGTACAGAGAAAACTTAATCAATCCTGAGAACTCATAGCCTCAGCATTGTGACTGGATTCTACCCTCAGCTTAGTGCACGTTCAATTGACACAAAAATCTCAACATCGGTTCAATTTCATAGTTCATATACCCTAACCAGAAAGAATGCCCCAGAATTAGAATATTTACAAAGATGGCAAAGAGGGATCATTTACAAACACACTCACTCTATGAAAGAACTTTAAGTGTTACAACATTTCATACCATAAGCTTGCCCTTATTTTAATTCGCCCCTTTTTCCAGAATGTTTGGTTGGAGGTCTCATAAGGGCTTTTTGGCTTGTAATGTAGGTTCATGGTTGGGTTGGATAGACATTTGGGTACAAGTGACTTCACCCTCTTTTAACACTAATCACATCTTACCATTCTTTTGCATTCCTTTTCAAGCCCCCGTGTCTTTGTTTTCGTCTAGCGTCCAGTATAGAGCTACCTTACATACCTTTTCATTATCGTTGAAGACTCCCAATTTTGTAAACATAAGCATTACTAGATTTTTCTTGTCTTTTTCTTTTTCTACTCTTGCTTTTGGTTATAATTGTTTTTTTTTTAGCTTGAAAAATTTCACAAACTCTTTTGAGGTAGGATGCCCCAAACACACATAGACCCTTAACGGTCTTGCACTTTGACCTTACCCCCAACTTAGTCTTCTAGCCTCATTCTTAGTGTTCAAAGAGTTACGGGTTCAAGAGAGGAAATTGTTTTTCAAAACGGGAAAGGTTTGTAATGAGTTGGCCAAAGAAAGGTTAAAAAGGCTCAAATTGGGTTCGAGTGGTATCCTTTTTGCACATAAGCACAACGAATGCCTAAGATCATTCCTCCAACCAAACAAACTATCATTAGCATTGAAAGACTAACCGGGTAAGTTCTAGATGACAGAAGTAAACACGAGAATTATATAGAAAGAAAGAACTCACACACACACGGTATGTGAACTGCTTCATTCATATAATTTGACACTTCCGAGTAACTATTTTGCAACTCAAAACATTTATCATAGATACAAGTATAATTCTAGGTTGCCATAGAGTCACAGGGCGAGCCTTAGATTCACAGAATTGATCATAGAGACAAATTCCCATAAGACAATTTTCAATCTATCTATCATTGGGAAAAGTCGACAAAAATGACTATATGAAGGTATGTGCTATGTATAGACACACATGCTCGATACTAGGCAATTACACTAAACCGGTCACAATTATTTACACCTAAGATCATGATTCTACTACTACACCCTTGGAAATGACCCAGAAAAAGAAAAACCAAGGGGAATTGATTCACAAAATGATATTTATCAAACAAGAACACGAATTGAACAAGTTTTATCAAAAAACAAAAATCATACATCACCCATATATCAAAGTCATACATCACAGATACATGGGTTTCCAATTATATACACAATTATATACAGGGAAAAAATCATTGAAGGCTACTTGCCCAGCCCCAACTGTAAACGATTCATTGTCCCCAATGCATAAAAATAAAGAGTAGACTTTGAGGGGAAGCTCCCCGAGGCACACTAAGTGCGAATGGAGTCGGTAGCTGGATGAGTGCTTGAGGGATCACCCTCTGATATGGCGGTGAGAACTAGCATTGGATCAGTCGGGAGTGTGACCTCCTCCGCTGGTGGCTGCTCTAAAGTAGGAGAAGGAAATGGCTGTGCAACTGGAGCTGCGGCTGGGGAGACAGTATCATCTGCTGGCACCTTAGAGCTACTGGATGCACCTGGTATAGATAGGGGTGCTACACGAGCTGTACGGCCCCCTCTGTCAATCAAAGACCTCTCTAGGGCAACTTTCATCTGTGCCCTCTCCTCCTCGTCAGTAGTAGCATGTGCACTCTCATCATCCTGAAAAACTATCTTCCCCTTATCAAAAAGTTGAGGGTCTTCGTCATACGAGAACCCCAGACTATCTTCTTCCTCATCCTCCCTGTCACCCTCCAACTTGTCTGAGCTACCGGTCTCCTCGTCAGAATCAATATCAATATGACTGGTAGGAGCATCGGCATGAGAGATTCTGGGTTAGGAACCACATGATCTGCCATCAAGTTTGTGAAATCAAGCCCCAAGTTTGGGGCAGAGCCTGTAACTGCAGCACCTTCCTTGGGAAGGAGGGATGAAAGATCGAATTCCAAATTTTGCATTTTTTGGAATTCGACATTCATAGAGTCAACCTCCTTCTTGAGGTCAGGCAGGCCACTCACCTCACCTCTTTCCACCTTCTGCAACATCAACTCAATTCCCTGTAGTCGTTCCGTATATGTTGATTGCTTTTGCTGAATATCTGCCACGGCTGCTTGCATGGGAGTGAGGCTTGCTTGATCAAATGCGGAAAAGTCTTCAAGAGATGGTCAACTTTGGCGTTTGCATGTTGGGCCAGTATATCAAGCTTTGAGATTGCCAGAGGAGCAGATGGAGTCTGAACAGTGGTTGATGTAGGGGCAGTCTGAGGCGTAGAGGACATTGAAACATCTACTGGAGGAGTGACATTAGGTTGGGACGAAGGAAGGTCCTCCTGAACAACTCAAACGGGAGGCACTACATTGTCACCAAGACAGGTGATATCTATATTACTTGGCTTCTTGCCCATTTTGTCTTCCGGACATCCACGAGGATATTGGCCGCTTGGCATAGAGCTGTGATCAATGCAGGGAATGGGAGCGACGTAACATCTTGCATTGGTCGCTTACAAATTTCTTGAAAGATAATAGACCCCACATTGATCTCAATATCCTGCATCATGCAAGCTACCAAGAGAGCCTTCTCAATAGCAATTTCTGTCTTGTTCTGTGTAGGGATCAATCTGGATGCGAGGAATTCAAGCTAGTATCGTCTCTCCCGCGAGAAAATATGCTTGTTGATTTTGTGCCTTGTTTATATTCATGCTGGGTTCCAGTTGCAATGACAGAGTCAATCCAGATACGTGCACCCTCTTTGTTTGCAGACTTTGCATCGTACACAGCCTTTGTTGTGCGTTTTTCCCATTCTGGGATAACAGTTTTTTTATGGCTTTGGTAATGCACTTAACGGTAAAGCCCCGAACCTCTGCCTCCAGGTACTTCGTCTATCGCTTGTGGTGCTGGGTTCTTGATGCGTCATAGTATGCGTAGAGCTCGCGCACCATGGATTCATTTTATTCAATTGGAGGTTCAGTGAATGTGATCCATTTCCTCCACTTGTTGTTTGCAAGGATGTGAGAGTATCTCTCATTCAACCCATTTAGAGTCAATTGTTTTTCAGCCAGAAGCGACCTCTGGAGGAGCCCAGCTTTTTACCTATCCCTATATTATTCAATTCCCCAGCTGAGATTGTATTCTTCACCCCCGAGCCATTGCGTTCTCCAGGCTTCGGCATGTATGTCTACCTCAGGGCGAAGATACTCCTCCTCAGGCTGGGGTGGTTGTTGTTGTGCATGTTCCACTTTTTGTTTCTTTGCCTGAGGTGGCTTAGTTGCTATTTGTTAGATAATACGCTTAACGCTAGAGGGGGGTGACTAGCGTTACAATAAAAATTAGCGTAAACTTGCGGAAATTAAAAATTGCAGGAAATGAATAAGTGCGATAAGTAAATAAATTAGAACAAACGCACCGATATATCCTGGTTCACCACAACCCGTGGCTAGTCCAGTCCCCGAGAGACTCTCTCGAGATTTCAACTAACTTGTTAAGCTTACGGGTGCTCAACAAACCGTTACAACTTGAGGACACAAGCCTTAACAACCTTTGCTCGGAGATACAACACTCCAAGACTTCAACCAAGGAAACACAAGTTCCTTCTTACAACATAAGGGACTAACACTTCCCTTCAAGTGTACAAAAACACTTAGCACTCAAACAAGACACTCCATTAAGAGTAGAGATGAGTAAAAGAATACGCTCAAGATCGCAACAACTTTAGACAAGAATTTGGCTCTCAAAAGCTTATGAAATGAATATAAAATGATATGCAATAAAGTATGCAAGCTTTAGCAATTGTATGATCAGTTGTTGTATTTAGAAGACTGAATTGAAGCTGTATTTATAGTTGAGAAACCTTGTATTACCGTTGCCTAATTGCCAATTAAGAACTGCTGATTTTACTCTGTGACAATCGATTGTCAAGAAGCCACAATCGATTGTTTGCCAATCGTTCCAAAAATCAATCCCAGATTTTATGCTTAACAATCTATTATCTAAGATCAATAATCGATTATTGGCAACGTTCAAAAAATCATTTCTTGATTTTACGTAAAACAATCGATTGTCAGAAATCTACAATCGATTACTCAGCAACGTTCAAAAAATCCTTTCCAGATTTTAATTACAACAATCGATTATATAAAATCAATAATCGATTATTCAGCAACGTTCAAAAAATCCTTTCCAGATTTTAATTTCAACAATCGATTATAGAAGATCAACAATCGATTACCTGACGGTATTTGAAAATATTTTGGTAACGGTTAGTTATACAATAGATTATACTAAGTTAACAATCGATTATATATCAGTCTTAAAAAATCAATTTAGACACTGCCTCGTGACAATCGATTGTTATATATTCACAATCGATTATTTAATAACTTTGAAAAAGTCTGGAAGACACTGCCTCAACACAATCGATTGTTATATGTTCACAATCGATTATTTTGTGACTTTGAAAAATCTGATGGACACTGTCTCTTCACAATCGATTGTCATTAACTTCACAATCGATTATTTTGAGCGTTGAAAAACTTTGATGGACACTGCCCCATCACAATCGATTGTCATAACGTTCACAATCGATTGTCATGCAGATTTGAAAAATCTGATGCTCACTGCCTTAACACAATCGATTTTCATAAGTTCACAATCGATTGTCAAGCAGCTGACTTAAACATACTCGATTATCATAAGTACATAATCGATTATCTTAGTCCTGATTTTTAGAGGCATGTATAAAAATCATTTTGACTAAGTTAAATATGCTTTATTTAAAATCATTTTGCTCTAAATTAAATATGCATGATTTAAAAATATTTTTATGAGAGAAGCCAAGTCTGGAGTTTATGTTGTCGGATCAAGATCACAATTAAATACCGACTCATATAAAACTTAATCTCGATCTTTGTCTTGTTCTTGAATCTCGTTATATATCAATTTTGCACTCGTGCTTGGACCTCGTCATATGTCAATTTGCGCATAGTTTGTCATTCATCAAAACCTGCAAATATGAACACACGTTTAGTATAATGCCTTGAGAACGTGTTTCCAACAATTTCCCCCTTTTTGAAAATGGCAAACTTTAAGCGGGATATGCATATTAGGCAATCCATAATGACGATTCAAGACAAGAAAATATATGCAACAAGTATTCGGATATGCAATTTGTTCCCCCTCAATATATGAATTCCCCCTCAATTTATGCCGATAAGTATTGAGAGTGCATACCCGTTATCTTCCCCCTTTTGCCATTAGCAAAAAAATATGGAATAATTAAAAAAAACTTGTTTATTTATTAATAAAAAACGGGTACCTAATGGGAACAATAAAAACATAGAACAATAAAATAGAACGACAAATAAAGAAATTATTCAACATCATTTCTCGCCTCATCGTTCGGCACTGCTTCATAGGGAACAAGACCGGCATATGGATAATGAACATGGTCAAAATATCCATGGATCTCATGTGTCAATTGACCGACACAGGTGGTCAATGAAGCAATTTGGTCGGAAATGGATTGAAGAGTAGGTACTTGAGGCTGACGTGATTGACGGTATGGAGGAGGAGCAGGAGCTGTATGATCACCGTCATGGGGAAATGAGGATTCTGAAATTTCCCACTTCTTGGTGCTCTTTTTGAGAGGACTGATGGAAGTGTTGAATCCGGAAGCTTCAAGAAAATTCATATCAAGGAGGGCATAGGGAAGAGGTCTATCATCTCCGATGGCGTCACGCATGTGAATCTTGACGAGCTTACACCAATTGATGTGAGCTCCGGTTATAATGGCATGCATGAGCTTAGCGTCTTCTTGGGAAAGAGTGGTATGATTATGCTTCCGAGGTTTGAGGACTCAAGTGATGAAATAGAAAATCAAACGATACTCGGGGAGCATTCCCGTGATAGTAGGACGCCAAGTGGATAGATTTGGATCATAAGATGTAATACCTATTTGGTTTAGGAGAGCTTTCTCATCAAATAAGGCGCCGGCCTCTCTAATGTAGCGAGTAATGTTTTCGCCACTTCGAGGAAGATGGGTAATGGAATGCAAGTTTTCGTTGGACAAAAGAATTTGAACACCATTAATATTTGTCACAAGCTTACCATCGTCATCCTCATGAAGGTTTGAGTAAAACGCTTGAATCAATGGAGGATTAATATAAGGATAGGTAAGATATAAAAAGTCAAGAAGTTGACATTCTTTAAGCATGTTTGCAGCGGGGGCGTATGATTCAAGTTATTTGCTTGTTGAAAAGCGAGGAGGAAGAATGTCGCGCTTTTCAAATTTTGTCAATAATCTAGTAAGCTCGGTTTCAGTATTGAAATGTATAATAGACCCATCTTGATAAGGGAAATTTGGAGGTGGAGGAGCAGAAGAAGATGCACCTTGTCTACGGGAACGTTTAGAGTGTCTGCCCAACATTTTCAAAAAGTTGTAATGAACTTTGTAAGAAACTTGGATGATTTTTGAAGGTTTGGGAGCAAAGATTGATGTTTGAGTGAATAAAATTGAAGACTTGTGATGCCTATTTATAATGGGAGGAAAGGCATTTCATTTATGATGAAAATCTGCAGAAATTTATGAGCCAAAACAGTCAGAAACGGTAAAAATATAAATTGTACTGACCGTTAGACAATCGATTGTTGAAATGAAATAATCGATTGTTGAGCAGATTTTCATTTGAGCTCAGAACTGACACAAAATCGATTGCAGGACCCAAACGGTAACAAATATTTGAATTTCTGACAAAAAATAATCCATTGTTAAATTATGATAATCAATTGTTGGGATACAGTGAGCACGGTGATTTTCTGACTCAGAAAATAATCGATTATATTTATGAAACAATCGATTGTTTTAGGAAAGCAGTACTGAATGGCTAAGACGGTAGTCGACTTATACAGTTAAAAATTGATTATTAAACACAAATGCATAATAAGCATCAAACATAAATAATCGATTAGTGACACTTGCTAATCGATTCTCCGCACAGTAAAATAATCGATTATTTGCTGTAACAATTGATTGTTCTATGCCATTTCTTTATAATTCCCCCTGCTTTTAGGGCGATACCTGCAAAAGAGAGTTAGACGTCTCCGACGCTCAAGTTAGTAATTTGTATCGAAATAATGCAGTGAGAACGTGATCTCATAAGAAGTGTGTCCTAAGGTGTTCTTAAGGGAGTTTCGGGTACTTACCTTTTCTCCGACGTCGCCAATTACCTGTTCGAGAGGGTGATCTTTGATTGTGCTCCACTCGTTAGGCATTTTTGTTTCTTTCTCCAATTGTGGCGTTTCCTCCGTTGATTGCTCCAAGATTTTATCTTGAATTTCCTTAGGAGTTTCCTCTTGTACTTTGTCTTTTAAACTATTTAGAATACCTGCAAGATCAGAACAAGAATTCTTTCTCGCCAAACGAGCATTATTTTCGAAAAATACAATATGAGGGGATTCCTCCACAGTTTGGGTTCTATTATTAAACACCCTATATGCTTTGCTACGTGACGAATACCCAATAAAAATTCCCTCATCGGATTTGGCATCAAATTTTCCCAGTTGATCTTTTCCATTGTTATGAATAAAAACTTTACAACCGAATACTCTAAAATGGGAGATGTTTGGTTTCCTTCCCTTGTAGAGTTCATAAGGGGTTTTCATGAGTAATGGCGTTATGACTACTCTATTTAAGATGTAGCATGCGGTACTCACGGCATCCGCCCAAAAATGTTTGGGAATCTTAGCCTCTTCGAGCATGGTTCTAGCCATCTCTTCGAGACACCTATTTTTCCTTTCAACCACCCCATTTTGTTGTGGTGTTCATGGAGCGGAAATGGTATGCTCGATACCGAGTTCGTCACAAAAGTCCGCAAAGAGATAATGATCAAACTCTCCCCCATGATCACTTCTAATTGAAGTGACGGTTGTTTCCTTTTCGTTTTGAACACGTTTAAGGAAATATTTAAAATTCTGAAGAGCATCACTTTTATGGGCAAGAAATAAAGTCCAAGTAAATCTAGAATAATCGTCAACAATAACAAAAGCATAACGATTTCTACCATGACTTTCAATGCGAGATGGTCCAAACAAATCCATGTGAAGCAATTGCAATGGTCTAGTAGTTGAAACAATATTTTTCGATTTAAAAGATGCTTTTGTTTGCTTCCCTTTTTGACAAAAATCACAAATAGAGTCATTTTCAAATTTCAAATTTGGAAGACCAACAACTAAATTTTGTGAAACCAATTTGTTCAAAAGATGCATGTTGATGTGAGCTACTCTACGATGCCATATCCAAGAATCATCCTCTTTGCTCATTAAACAATTCACATAATCGGGTGAAGAATTTGCAAGATCAGCCATATAAATGTTATCCATTCTAAAACCACGAAGGATGATTTTAAAATCGCTACGTCTAAAAACTAGGCATTCATCCGGATCAAATAAAACAAGATTTCCCTTGTCACATAATTGACTTATGCTCAAGAGATTATGTTTTAATCCTTTCACAAGTAATATATGCTTAATGGAAGAAATTTCATCCTTACCGGCCGATCCGATGCCAATAATCTTTCCTTTGTTGTTATCACAAAAAATAACACTTCCCCCTTCCTTGTGTTCTAGTTGAAGGAATTTGGATTTGTCTCCCGTCATGTGCTTGGAGCATCCACTATCAAGGTACCATAGTACACTTGATCCCTTCAAACATACCTACAAAACAGATTAATGAGTTTTAGGTACCCATGCCATTTTGGGTCCTTGGGGGTTAGGCAAATCATAGTGATGCGATTGAATGTTATGTCTATATCGTGTAAAACAACCAGGAGCAATATGACCAATTCGTCTACAATAATGACAAGTCACGTTAGGATTATGCATCCTTCTCGGTTGATAGTAATTCGACGGACGAAAATCATTTGCTCTATTCTTGACAATATAACTATTGCGCAAATCATGAAAATAATTTCTCCTATCCTTTGTTCTAGGATATGCATTATTTCTAGAGTAGTTGTTTCTAGGTTGGAAGTCATTTCTAGGTGTTCTAAAAGGTTCACAATTCCTTCTAGTGTTTGGCCTAGAATGTGCATTATTTCTAGCATGATTATTTCTAGGTTGCAATTGATGAAAACCATTTCTAGGTTTGTTGTATCTAGGATGAACATTTGTTTTATTTATCCTAGGTTGAGCCTTAGGTGGTTGGGGGTTGGCTTCAACTTTCTCTTTAGGCTCGTTTCTAAAACCTATGCCATGCTTGGTCGACTTCAAATTAACAAGCACTTCATTCAAATTTTTATGAGAAGAGTTAAACTTATCTAAGGTGCCTTAAGCCTTTCTACTTCATTTCTGAGATGCATGCAAGAAGTACAATTTCTAGAACTCTCGGGCTTGTCGGCGCTTCTCTTGCCAAAAAACTTGTTTTCCTCTTTCAACTTCTCATTTTCTAAAATCTGTTTTTCCAATTCCTTTTCTTTAAGAGAGAGTTGTTTTTGAAAATCTTTTTCTTTTAAAGAAGCATTTTCTTTTATACTCTTAACAGTTTTTGAAGCTTTAATAAATTCGCTATACAATTCATCAAAAGCATTTTGCATTTCTTCAAGGGAAAAGAAATTTCTGGAAGAAATTTGACATACCTCTTCTTTGTTGTCTTCTTGTGCCATAAGACAAAGATTTGCGGCTTCGTCTTCTTCCTCACTTGACTCGTCACCGGAGTCGCCTCCCCAAGATATGTATGCTCGTTGCTTCTTGAAGGGTTTCTTCTCCTTTTTAGCATTTGGGCAATTTGATTTAATGTGCCCGGATTCTCCGCATTCATAGCACTTTATTTGATCTCCTTGCTTTTTGCCCTTTCGTTCATACTCTTTTCGCATGAACTTTCGAAATCTCTTGATAACGAGTCCGAACTCGTTGTCTCTGTCCTCATCATTTTGAGGTTGGCTTGTGCTTGCCTTGAGAGCGATTCTTTGCTTCCTTTGATCATCAATAAGAGGGTTAAGTGTAGTAGATTCATAAGTTTTAAGATTACCTCTTAGTGCGTCGATGGTGACATTTGAAATGCCAATGGATTCTTGAATCGTGTCGGCCTTGGATCGCCATATCGGAGTGAGACTTCGGAGAATTTTTCGGACAAGTTCCTTATCCGTGAAGGTCTTCTTAAGAGCATGTGGATCGTTTACGATTTTTGAAAATCGTTCAAACATCTCATCGACCTTTTCGCCTTCCTTCATGTGAAACAATTCATATGCATGGGTTAGGAAATCAATTTTAGCTTCCCTTACCTGGTCCGTACCTTCGTACGTAATTTCCAGCTTGTCCCACATTTGCTTCGCCATTGTGCAACAAGATATCTTCCTGTAATCATCAGCATTTACAGCAGAATATAGCAAATAAATAGCTTTAGCATTATTTTGCACCTTTCGGATATCATCCGCATCGTATTCATCTACGGACTTTGAGACCCATTCATTTTCAACCTTCTTGGTTGGAATTTGTTCTCCATTCATTATGACCTTCCAAAGATGAAAACTATTTGATTGTACAAATATTCTCATCCTCTCCTTCCAGTATGTATAATTTGTACCATCGAATAGCGGTGGTCGAGTGGAGCATTGTCCTTCACCTATTCCTGCAAAAGAATCACGAGTAGAAGCCATGGATGTTTCTCTCAAACGGTTAAGTCTTCAGAGAGTTGGGCTCTGATACCAATTGTTAGATAATACGCTTAACGCTAGAGAGGGGGTGAATAGCGTTATAATAAAAATTAGCGTAAACTTGCGGAATTTAAAAATTGCAGGAAATGAATAAGTGCGATAAGTAAATAAATTAGAACAAACGCACCGATATATCCTGGTTCACCACAACCCGTGGCTAGTCCAGTCCCCGAGAGACTCTCTCGAGATTTCCACTAACTTGTTTAGCTTACGGGTGCTCAACAAACCGTTACAACTTGAGGACACAAGCCTCAACAACCTTTGCTCGGAGATACAACACTCCAAGACTTCAACCAAGGAAACACAAGTTCCTTCTTACAATACAAGGGACTAACACTTCCCTTCAAGTGTACAAAAACACTTAGCACTCAAACAAGACACTCCTTTAAGAGTAGAGATGAGTAAAAGAATACGCTCAAGATCGCAACAACTTAAGACAAGAATTTGGCTCTCAAAAGCTTATGAAATGAATATAAAATGATAAGCAATAAAGTATGCAAGCTTTAGCAATTGTATGATCAGTTGTTGTATTTAGAAGACGGAATTGAAGCTGTATTTATAGTTGGAAAACCTTATATTACCGTTGCCTAATTGCCAATTAAGAACTGCTGATTTTACTCTATGACAATCAATTGTCAAGAAGCCACAATCGATTGTTTGCCAATCGTTCCAAAAATCAATCCCAGATTTTACGCTTAACAATCGATTATCTAAGATCAATAATCGATTATTGGCAACGTTCAAAAAATCATTTCCAGATTTTACGTAAAACAATCGATTGTCAGAAATCTACAATCGATTACTCAGCAACGTTCAAAAAATCCTTTCCAGATTTTAATTACAACAATCGATTATACAAAATCAATAATCGATTATTCAGCAACGTTCAAAAAATCGTATACAGATTTTAATTTCAACAATCGATTATAGAAGATCAACAATCGATTACCTGACGGTATTTGAAAATATTTTGGCAACGGTTAGTTATACAATCGATTATACTAAGTTAACAATCGATTAAATATCAGTCTTAAAAAATCAATTTAGACACTACCTCGTGACAATCGATTGTTATATATTCACAATCGATTATTTAATACTTTTGAAAAAGTCTGGAAGACACTGCCTCAACACAATTGATTGTTATATGTTCACAATCGATTATTTTGTGACTTTGAAAAATCTGATGGACACCGTCTCTTCACAATCGATTGTCATTAACTTCACAATCGATTATTTTGAGCGTTGAAAAACTTTGATGGACACTGCCTCATCACAATCGATTCTCATAAGGTTCACAATCGATTGTCATGCAGATTTGAAAAATCTGATGCTCACTGCCATAACACAGTGGATTGTCATTAGTTCACAATCGATTGTCAAGCAGCTGGCTTAAACATAATCGATTATCATAAGTACATAATCGATTATCTTAGTCCAGATTTTTAGAGGCATGTTTAAAAATCATTTTGACTAAGGTAAATATGCATTATTCAAAATCATTTTGCTCTAAATTAAATATGCATGATTTAAAAATATTTTTACGAGAGAAGCCAAGTCTTGAGTTTGAGTTATCGGATCAAGATCACAATTAAATACCGACTCATATAAAACTTAATCTCGATCTTTGTCTTGTGCTTGAATCTCGTTATATATCAATTTTGCACTCGTGCTTGGACCTCGTCATATGTCAATTTGCGCATAGTTTGTCATTCATCAAAACCTGCAAATATGAACACACGTTTAGTATAATGCCTTGAGAACGTGTTTCCAACACTATTCTCTTTTGTCTGGGTGACATATCTACACTAAGAGGAAGAACAACGTGAAGATTTTGGAAGAAGAATCAGAGAATAAAGAAAGAAGAATAAAAAATGCGGTCGCAGAAACACTCTACAGACCGCAGAATCACCGCAGAATTGCATGCCTAACCAGTTGGTCCATCTATGATGCAGAATGCGATCGCATAATCACTATGCGAACCGCATATGAATCATGGAATGAACATTTTAAATTCCAAAAATTTCTCAGTTCTCTATTTCAATCTACGGTAGATATGCGTACCGCAGATCAATTCTGCGACCGCATTCTCCGCCGTATTTTTACCATTTAGGTCAGCTAATAAAGGACAAGAAGATGTGGTCAATCTGCGAACTGCATAACAGGTCTGTGATCACATAATGACCGCAGAATATCATCAACTCAAGGTGAGCTTGGGTTTGGTCTACGACCAAAAAGCTGTCCGCAGATCAGACATGCGGATCGCAGAACTCGTCGTTCTTTAGTAGACAACCCTAGTCTCCTACAATGACTACCCTATTCTAGTTCAATCCCATTTACCCCATCATGCATAGTCCAAATGCGCCCACTTTTAGCAGATACGAAGCACACAAACTAACTTAGCTGAAACCTTTGTACAAGAACTTCTAATAAAAAAAAGGATAAGAGATTTACATACTATGACTGATGTACAAGAGTTTATTAATGAGTTGTTTGTGAGCTTGAGGATTGCCCTTTCATTGGTTCGATCAGAGTTCCCCTCTCTTTTTTTCGAAAATTTCCATTTTTTCTTTGTTTTCTTTCGTTTTCTTCTTTTCTCTACTTTTTTTGTTTTTGTTTTGTTTTGATGCAGAGTGTAAGGGAAATGTACCTAGAATTTCTGCGATGGCCAAAGCATCTGCAAAGCAAACTATGTCTTCATATTTGTGTTTGCGATGTGGGAGGTAAGGATTCTCGAAGGCCTAAAATGTGGTCAAATCTATGGTCGCAGATACAACATGCGGACCGCATAATGAACGTGTTTGCCACATTTCAAAATGCCAATTTTTTGCCCATTTCTGTTTCAATCAGCAGTAGATATGCGGACCACAGATCAAATCTACGACCGCATTTCTAGCGCATTTTGCACGTTTTTCTTTTCCTTCACTTTTTCAAGCAGTTTTACCAAGTGTTAAGATCTTTTGAGCTCCCTGCACTCCAACAGACTTTGTAAACATAGAAAAAATGAAATATAAAGATAAAAAGGTTATTACCCCCATGGGTTGCCTCTCATAAAGCGCTTGATTTAACGTTGCGGCACGACGGGATTGATGTTCCTTCAATTCCACTAAGTGGTCAGGCGAGGACCATATTTGAGAGCCAGCTGCTCCACCAAATGCTTTTCACCATCATATGCCAATTAATGTTTGATGCGTTGTAATTACTTTGAATGTTTGGGAACCGTCAATTGATTCTAGTTCTACCGATCTATATGGTGAGACATTTACCACTTTGAAAGGACGAGAGGATTTGGATTTGAGCTTGCCCGAAATTGGTATGAGCCTTGAGTTTAGAGCAAGACCAAATCACCCGCCTTGAACTCCCTCTTCATGATCTTTTTGTCATGGACAAACTTCATCCGCTCTTTGTACACAGCCGCACTTTCATAAGCATGAAACCAGAATTCTTCTAGTTCATTGAGTTGTGTCAACCTCAAATTTGCAGCCTCAGCCCATTCTAGATTCAACTTCTTCAATGCCCGCATGGCTTTGTCTTCTAAATCCACGGGTAGATGATATGTTTTACCAAAGATGAGCTGGTAAGTAGAAGTACCAATAGGAGTCTTGTAGGCCGTAATGGTATGCCCACAATGAATCATCTAGCTTTCTTGACCAGTCAGTCCTGTTTGCGTTCACAGTTCTTTCTATAATATTCTTGATCTCCTGGTTGGACACTTCGACTTGACCACTCGACTGTGGATGGTAAGGTATAGCCACCTTGTGCTTGAAACCATACTTTTTAAGTAACCCCACAAAATCTTTGTTGCAGAAGTGTGATACACCATCACTAAGAATGGCTCTAGGGGTGCCAAACTGAGTGAATATGTTATTCTTCAAAAATGCGGTGACACTTCTCGCCTCATTGATTGGTAAGGAAACTGCTTCAACCCATTTGGACACGTAGTCCACAGCCACCAAGATATTTATTTCATCATGTGAGAACTCACAAAGGGGCCGATGAAGTCGATCCCCCACACATCAAAGATCTATATCTCGATCACAAAGTCCATTGGCATTTCATGCCTTTTGGAAATAGACCCTTGTCATTGACATTGATCACAAGCTTTTACCATTTGATTGGCATCATGGTAGATGGACGGCCAATAATATCCAGATTCATGAATTTTTGCCGCCGTTCTATTTCCCCCATGATGACCCCCAACCGGATACTCATGGCACGCCTTGAGAATTGACATCATATCTTCTTCAAGAACACATATTGTAATGATATTATTGTAATAAACACGAAACATATATGGTTCCTCCCAATAGTATTTTCGGCAATATCTCAAGAACGTTTTCTTTTACTATGATTCCAAATCATCAAGTATAAGGTCACTCACCAAATAAGTAGCGTCACACATGAGCTCGAAAGGAAGAGACCAATCGGGAGTGACAATAATGGGTGTCGTGGTGAGCTTGAGTTTCAAATCCTCAAAAGCCTTAAGTCACTTTTCAGAACAGGTCTGTGGTCCGCATCTTGAGTAGCCACTCCGCAAATCCAAAACCCTAGATGCCAGGCCTTCATTGCAGGTTCAATCTGTGATCCGTATTTGAGTTATGCGAGCGCAAATTTGCATCACATCTTTGTCCTTGAGTTTGTTCTTGTTCATTCTACGGCTTATTTGCCGTCCGCATGTTGATTCTTCTATCGAAAAACATGCCGCATTCTTCAAATGATTTTAGGCTCCAGATCATGTAAAGCTCTACGATGTGAGAGATAAGTTTGCGGATTGCATGTGTGTTTTGTGACCACATACTGACCGAAGATAGGCATTTGTGCAATATCATGCATTTTCTTATCTTTTTGCGTCCATTTTCATATCCTTGGTCTTTCCTTCCTAGTGTGCTATAAGAACAACAAATCTACATGAGTATCAGTTATAATTGCCTTGGTCTCTTTTTATCGAACTTCATAGTTTATAACACAAAATTTATAAATTTCCACATAAAAATTTTTCGGCTTCGGTTCAGACTGTGCATGAAAATCGAGGCGACCAAATAAGAGGTTTTAAACGCCCAAGAAGCACAAAGAAAGGGAGAATTATGGTGATGACCCTTTGGGTTGTCACATTTGAAAACTCAAATGACTTCTGAAATGATATTTCGATTAATGATTTTTGATTCATAATGTTTTCTGGACAGAGCATCGATCGGGCTGCCCACTCCATCAGTGACTTGAAACAGTGATAAACTGTAGGATGTGACTTGAATCAGTGGTAACAATGACACTGTTGGATGTGACTTGAATTAGTAGTAACAATTGCACAGTATGATGTAAATTGGCCACATAACATGGGTTGACCAGTCAGGTAACATTGACTAACCAGTATATTGCACATGGGCTGTAAGACCCCTCTGGAGTCTCTACAGACCCCTAGAGTGTGCCGTCAATGATAAATAATATGCATAGTTTGTTCGGGCTGCACACTATTGAGGTTACTGGTATGTACCATCATATGCATTGCATTGCACTCGTAAATTTGCACATTTCTTGTTGTTCAGCTGTTAAGTTTCACGTGTTATTCTATCATTGGACTTTAGCTTATCTTGTATATTTCAGTGTTTTCCTATCTTTGGACTGTATTTATTTTTATTACTCACTGGGTCGTAGTACTCACTTCACTCCCTGCACTTTGTGTGAAGATCCAGAGCAGTAACAGGCTGAGTAGATCCAGCAGTTCAGCAGATAAGACTTTCCGAGAGTGTCAAGGTAGCTGCACAATATTCGCAACCATTGACTTTCTCCCTTCCACCCCTATCTCTTATTTTTTACACTTTCAGCTTATAGAGGCGTTGTATTGGTCTGACACTATGTATTCTAGTGGCTCAAACTTGTGACATCGTGTCCTAGTGGGACTATTTCATGTATTTTGTTATTTTTGCACTTTTCAGTAAATTCAGACTCCTATTATATGGTGTTATTGATTTTGAAATCCATCTAAGTTTGTGGGAATTGTGGTAACATGGTCGGGCTGGCCTAGTAGTGTCTTGGGCGCCATCACGACCGAGTTGCGGTCGTGACAGGGTCGGGTCATGAATATTTTGATTTATTCATAATTTATTTAACTCAATTTTAAAAATAAAAAATGGCAGAATACTAAAAAAACAACTGGAGAATTGTCTTTCTCCAGTGATAAGTCTTTTTGAGTAAAAAAGAGAATGTTTATGATTTTTGTGTGAAAAAAAAAAGTAATACGACATTAGTGTAAAAATATCATAGTTATATGATTATTTGTGAAATTTAACCTCGTAAATTGGTAGGAGTATATTTATAAAATTAATGTAGGGAATTATTTTTTTCCATATAATTCATAGATTGTTGGTTAAATCCTTGTATGTTGGGTAATAACATTAACTTTTTCTCTAACTATATATTCATATATCATGGCCTTACAATATTGTTAAATTAATTTGAAAAAAATAATAATAATGTAGCTTGCTTTAGGCACAATTAATATTGTAAATTGACGTGGCTATGGATACGGTTCCCGTGTCATGGTCATAACATGTAATCTCCAATTCGAGTGTGCATTTCACGTGACTAGACCCTAACTTCGAACAATAATAAAACTAAACATATAATAGAACTAGTCTCATACTGTGTAACTGTCATGGAGCCCATCTGGAGGCGCTTAAACTGCCTACGAAGTGCCTTTCGCTGAGTGATGGGGAGAAACTTCTCCAAGAATAATTCCGCAAACTGATCCCATGTCAAAGCAAAAGACTATGCTGGTCTAAATAGGCCATAATCCCTCAACCAAGTCGTGGCGGACCCAGTAAGCTTGGAAGTGTAAAAATTGACCCCATTGGTCTCCACTATACCCATCGTCATGAGGATCTTATGACAACTGAATCGAAAATCCTAGGGTTCCTCCGATGAAGCACCGCTGAAAGTAGTGGTGAAAAACTTGGAGAACCAATCAAGTCTGCACAAAGCGTCAAAAGAAATGGCCGCTCCCTCACCGACCTGAGGTGTAACACCTATCTGAGTTGCCACTTTAGGCTGAACCACTGGAACATGAGTCCGGGGAGCTACCTACTTCGGAGAATGCGTAGTTGGAGTTTGAACCCCTCCTCCAGCCTGAGAGTTGGCTAGTTCTACTGGCAGCAGACCCGCTGTAGTGACACTATCCATAAAGCCTGCTATACGAACGATAGTAACCTGTAGATCCGGGGGAAACATAACCCCTCTTGGAACCTGAGCTGGGCCCACTAGAGTTGCTAGGAATGGAACCTCATCATCAAAGTCAATATGAGTCTCCACGTCTGGAACTTCTACCTGGGGCTGAACCCTGCCCTAACCACGGCCTATGGCACGGCCTCGGCCCCAACCCCTCGTGGTAGCGGCTGCCTGGGGCTCGAGCTGCTGCACGGTAGAAAAAGACGCACGTGTTCTCGCAATCTGTGAAGGAACTGAGTAGATAGACAATTAATATTTGAGAAACAAAATCGCACGACAAGAATGAACAAAGTGAAATTTTTTCTAACTCTGTAGCCTTTAAGGGATAAATACAGATGTCTCCATACAAATCCCTCAGACTCCACCGAGCTTGTCTGTGACTTGTGATACTCAAGTAACCTAGTGCTCTGATACAAAACTTGTCATGACAGGAATTTTCCCACCATCGGAAGTCGTGATAGCGCCTGCTGTTGGAGCTATGCAAGCCAACTTAAACATACCTTTTGAACAAATTTTCAACAAGACAATAATAATGAAACAATAATTCAAGCGGAAGTCTTATTTTAATATTTAGTGAAAGAAATGCGGAATAAAAACTTTAACATCATCCTCTACCAAAGATTTAGTGTCACAATTCTCACGAACTACTATGCATACTACAAATAATGTTTTGAAATAAATTACATAAGGAGTATGTTTCGATATAATGAAAACAAACTGAAATGAAATAGATTAGACCTAGGGCCGCGCACGCCAGCGAACTACCTAGGAGTCTCTGGACTGAAGTCACGCTCCCAATCTAGTGCTTCTGCGGTCGCTAAGCTTCTCCCAGATCTGTGCACAAAAAGGGCACAGAAGTGTAGCATCAGCACAACCGACCCCATGTGCTGGTAAATGCCTGGCCTAACCCTGGCGAGGTAGTGACGAGGCTAGACCGAACCTACCATAATTAACATGTACATATATATGTTCAACGACAAAAAGATACACAAATTTAAATAGATAATAGGGAGGGGTCATGCTGTGCGATATAACACTTTATATATGAGACCAACGAACAGAGATATGGAAACTGAATAGTTAGCATCAATGAAGGGGAGCAAGTAAATCAACAACTGCATGGCACCAACCTTCGTTCTTTTACTCTCAATTCTCATCAAACTGTCAAATATAAAGGCATGACATCGCCCTTCATGTTTTTCCTCACATAGCTCTCACATCAATGGATGGAAATACCCTTCTTGCTTCAATAATAACAAACATAGCACGGAAAGACTCTTCGTGCATAATCATCAAAAAGTGGCACGGAAAGACCCTTCGTGCATAATCATCAAAACATGTCACTGAAAGATCCTTCATTCATAATCTATCTTCCTCACCCAATCAACGGTTACAACGAATCGGGGAAGGGAATATACAATAAGATTAAACATCATGGTAAGGGAGAACAAATTAACAATAAGTGCTGGCAAGGGAAAAAGAATCACACTTCCTTCTTTAACTCACTTGATTCTGAAGTGTCACTTCATAATTTATTAGCAAGTATTTAACTCAATTGTTTCACATTTTTCAAAATTATAAGCAACTACGACTCAAGGTCATGCTAGACTCGGGTGCATATGTAACCGTTACCATAACTATACACCGACCCCACATGGCACGTACAAAATATTGCCATAATCCTATTCTCTCAGGCCAAAGTTAGAACAAACACCCTGAAATCTCCAAACTCAACTAACGCCTCTAGGATAGATTTTCCCTTACGAATTCGCGATGAAACCGCTCGAATCCAGTCACAAGTTACCCAAATGTATCAACAAATGCTAGTAAAAATTATTTGAATGCATTAGAATGAATTTCCAAAATTTTTTCCCAAAAATTCAAAAATAAGCCCCCAGGCCCACATGGTCAAAATTCGGGTTCGAACCAAAATCGGGTTACCCATTCCCCCACGAGTTCATATCTATGATTTGTTTTGAAATCGGATCTCAAATTGAGGTCCAAATCCCCAATTTTAAGAAAGCCTAGCTTGTACCCCAAATCCCAATTTTTGCCCATGCAAACCCTTGATTTTGAGATGAAAACATGATAAAAGATGATAAAGATTTAAGAAATTTAGTAAAATTTGACCTACAATTGATTTGTAGAAGAGAGAGTTCGTGAAAATTCGCCAATGGGTGTTTGGGTTTTGAAGATATGAAAAATGAGGTTTAAAATCGTCTGAGTATAGAAATGCACAAGTGTAGATCTCGCATTTGCGGCACACATGGGAAATGCGAGAAATTAGTTCGAGTTTGCGAACTCATGCAAGGAAAGTAGACTTCGCAATTTCGAAGAGGGTGTTCGCATTTGCGAACTTGGGGATTTTTGTCGGGGATAGCATTTGCGAAGAAGTCTTCACATTTTCGAAGAGTGGGCTGAAAGGAAGGGCATCACATTTGCCAGGAATTTCTTCGCACTTGCAAAGTGAGCAGCCCAGGGGGAAATCTCGCAATTGCGAGTCACATCTTCGCATTTACGAAGATCACAGTAGTAGAAACAACGGATTATTCCTGATGCTAAAATGCAAACAAACGCCTATCCAAAACTCTCCCTAGTCCTCGGTGCTCCAAACCAAACGTGCACACAACCCCAAAAACATCCTACAAACTTACTCGTGCAACCAAATTGCAAAAATAACATCATTTACATAGAATCAAACCTCAAGACACATGATTTCTTCCAATTTCCCATAAAACTATTATTTCTCGTTTTCAAGTCCGAAACACATCAGATAACGTCTGTTTTCAACCAAACTTTACAGATAGCACTTAACCTACATTTAAGACCTGTACCGATTGTCGGAATCAAAATATCAACCCGATACCATCACTTTCTAACTCATTTTAATTTTAATTTCTCACATCAATTTCAGATAAATAATTTTTTTTTTAAATTCTGTACTCAGGCGTGGGACCTCGAATTTCGATTCCAGTTATGCAGTCGGGCCCCATATTTTTCTATGGATCCTGTGTGACCGTCACAACATGTGTCTGGGTCTGTCTACCAAAATGTTGACCAAAGTCGACTATATCAATATTATTATCAAAATTTATAGTTTTTAACTCAAAATTCATATATTTCAACATAAAAGTTTTGCAGCTTCGGTCCCGACTGTGCACACAAATCGAGGCAGCAAATAGAGGTTTTCAAGGACTCGAAAGCACAAAGAAAGGGAGAATTAAGGTGATGACCCTTTGGGTCATCACATTTGAAAACTCAAATGATTTCTTGAACGATATTTTGGGTTGACGATTTTTGTTTCATAATGTATTCTAGGCTGAGCATGGATCGGGTTGCGCGCTATAGTAGTGGCTTGAAACAGCGATAACAATGACACTGTAGGATGTGACATGAAATAGTGGTCAATGACATCGTAGGATGTGACTTGAAACAGTAGTAATAATTTAACTCTATGATGTAAATTTTTCAGGTAAAATGGCCTGACCGGTCAGATAACATTGACTGACCAAGTACATTGCGCTTGGGTTGTAGGACCACTCCGGAGTCTCTACATACCCCCAGTGAGCACCATCAACGATAAATAATATGCATGGTTGGCTCGGGCTGCACATCGTAACGGGTACTGGTTTGTACCATCATATGCCTTGCATTGCATTCGTATATTTGCAAATTACTTGTTGTTCTGCTGTTAAGTTTCACATGTTACTGTATCATTGGATTTTAGCTTATCTTGTGTATTTCTTTGTTTTCCTATCTTCGGAAATTATTTTCTTTTATTACTCACTGGGTTATAGTACTCACTTTAATCTCTGCACCTTGTGTGCAGATCCAGAGCAGTAACAGGCTGAGTAGATCCAATAGTTCAGCACATACAACTTTTCGGGAGTGTCAAGCTAGCTGCACGGCGTTCACAGCCATTGGCTTTCTGCCTTCCACCCCTATCTCTTATTTTTCGCACTTTCAGCTTAGACAGATTTTGTTTGGTACGACACTATGTATTCTAGAGGCTCAAATTTGTGAAATCGGGTCCTAGTGGGACCATTTCATGTATTTTGTTATTATCGAACTTTTTAGTAAATTCAGACTCCTATTATATGGTGTTATTGCTTTCGAAATCCATCTAAGTTTGTGGGAATTGTGGTAACAAATTACGGCTTGTCTAGTAGTGTGTTGGGCGCCATTACGACCGACTTGGGGTTGTAAAAGGGTCAGGTCATGAATATTTTGATTGATTCGTGATTTACTTAACTGAATTTAAAAAAAATGGCAGAATACTAAAAAACAACTGGAGAATTTTCTTATCCAGTCACTAAGACTTTTTGAGTAAAGAAGTGAAAGCTTTATGATTTTTGTGTGATAAAAAAAATTATATGACTTTGGTGTAAAAATATCATAGTTATATGATCATTTGTGAAATTCATCCTCGTAAATTGGTAGGAGTAGATTTATAAAATTAATGTAGGGAATTATCTTTTTCCATATAATTCATAGATTGTTGGTTAAATCCTTGTAGGTTGGGTTATAACATTAACTTTTTCTCTAACTATATATTGATAAATCATTGCCTTAGAATAATGTAAAATAAGCTTAGAAAGATAATTTAATATTGTAGTTTGCTTTAGACACAATTAATATTGTAAATTATCATGGCTATGGATGCGCTTCCCGTGGCATGCTCATAACATGTAATCTCCAATTCGAGTGTGTATTTCTTGTGACTGGACCCTATATTTGAACAATAATAAAGCTAATCATGTTATAGACCGTTAACAAAATTTCTTACCTAGTATTTTGTGTTTTCAAACCATTAACTTTTATTAGTTTGAGCTTCAGGCTTCGCATAGTTATTCAGGTGTTTATGGGTCTCATAATACCCATACCGCACAATTCCCACAAGCATTAAGTGTGGAGATACTAGTCACATTGTGAGAGATTGCCACAAATTTCCGGTAAATGTGTTACAACGAGGTATTCAAGTGAGTAGAGTGTCTACAAGAGAGGGAGGCCTAGCCCGTTGATGTGTTTCACATAGTAAGGTTGAGGCTGTTGTGCAAGATGATGTCATTTAGGTATTCTTTTTGTTTGTTATAGAATAGCACCATTCGTATTTCCTTTCAGTTTTGCTTATTTGGGTGAGTTCCCCTAATTGTTTCTCCACTTATGGGAGTGTTTCATTATTAGCACTCTGTTTAGGTGTTGCCTTGTTGGGAAGTTCTACGAATGATAGCCCATGTGTATCGACTGTTTTTATTCATTATTAAGAGTTATGGCAGTATTAGTAATTTCCTATTGGCCATTACGGAAACCTTGATGTGATTTATGAGTATTTTTTGTTAGAAGCTGTGATTTTTTTATGCTCCACTGGTGCAGGGGGACAGTACATAATGTGATTTTGTTGACGTAAATTGATCCAGCGAAAGGTTCCAGCTGGTTTAATGTACAACCTACTTGTGATTCGGTGTTGAGGGTGGGACATTTGTGATTTCATATGGTTTGATGTGTTGCGCCATGGTGCATGCCACGGTGGAAAGTTATATCGGGATGAGATCTTGTGTCTTGTTCATATACTTAATTTTTCTTTCCTTGTAAAATGTTTCATAGAATAGTACTGTTAGAGAGTTGTGCATGTCGGGCTTGTTTGAAAGTTCTCTTATGTGTTTCTCATTACATATCCGGTTATGTATTGGATAATATACGCGGTATAACAATTGAAACATCACTTAACATCATATAACATAAAAGAAATTAATCTGTATACCTACTTTATAAAATTATTTTACCATATATACCTATTGTATTGTAAAATATAACTTTGTATATTCTAAATTACAATACTCTAATATATTTAATTTGATATTGTAATAAGAATATTCTTGCATGTTTAGTTTGAGTATTGTATTTTAAATAAAAAATTATCATATATTTGCATTGGATATTATATTCCTAGGTAAAACATTGTAGTATATTTGGTTTGGATAGCGTATTTCAAATTAGAATATTGTAGTATATTTTGTTAGTATATTATGGTATGTTTAGTTTGGATATTGAATTCTTCATTAGAATATTGTGGTATCTTTAGTTTGAAAAATATCTACCAAATTAAAACACTATGGTCTGTTTATATGATAAGCTAAGTTTGCGTTGTACTCCAAAGTAGACTATCGTGATATGTTTTAGAGTATATGAAGGTATAGCATGTAATATTTTTACGATATTTGATGTAGTTCTGAAACATAGGTATATCATGAAAGTGAGTTTTGAAAATGGGTATATCATGTAACTTCCCCTACTTTATTTTATGCTTCTTAAATTTTAGCTTTGCAAGATATTTGTCATGTGGCTTGTTTTTTCGGGTATTAGTTATGAGGGTTTCATGGTTCTTGTATCATTTTTAGTTTTGGGGGGTTTGAAGCAGGTTCCAATTGAATATGAGGCTAATTGTCGGTGTTGTATTTGATTTCGGGATGATATAGTGAGTAAACTCTAATTGTGGGTCTATGTGAGATGTGTCATGTTGTGTGATTGTACACTATGGGTTAGGCATGAGTTGATGCAGCTGGTTGAGAAAGATACCGGATACGGATCTAGAATTGGGTATTTAGAAATTGATGGAATGTGAGAATTCTGGCTCTACGGCTTATTGGCATTGGTAGAAGGGACAAATTCCATTTAGATGGTGTCGTCAAGCTTATGTGGATTGAGGTGACGTGGGATCAGCCACGGGTGTATGTTGGAAGTGTACATACAATGAATTGATGACTTCAAAGCGAATCATGACACGTTGAAGGACGAACATTTGTTTATCATGGGGAGGATATGACAATCTGATCGGTCCTTTTGAGAATATAATCTCCGTACAGCAGCGTAAGGCCTTGAAAAACTTCATGGTATGTGTATCGACTTGCATTCAAGTTTTAATTCAGTTACCAGATGGTCTGGAGTCAAACTAAGTGAAGCAATATAGTGTTGGAAGGTTAAGGGAGAGAAATTGTGTGGAATTTCTCTTTTGAGTAAATAGATCTGGAAGGAGTTTTGGGTAATCTCAACAGCTTTATAGGGTGATTTCGGAATTAGGCGTGCGCCTGAATTTGGACTTGGAGTTTTGTAGGGTAATTTGAGGAATTTCTGCAAAAATTAGAAAATTTGATGTTTGAAAAATTGAGAAGATTCACCCATAGTTGACTTTTGCTATATCGGGGTCAGAATGCAATTCCAAGAGCTTCAACAGATCCGTGATGTCATTTGGGACTTGTCTGCAAAATTTGGTACCATTCTGAGTTTGTTTGATTGGTTTTAGTACTTGTTTTAGAAATTGGAAGATTTGGAAGTTCATAGTTCGCTTCATGGTGTGGTTTGCATTTCTTGAATTATTTGATGTGATTTGAGACCTCAAGCTAATCGGTGTGACATTATAGAACCTTTTTATGTTTTTAGACCGGTTATCAGGGGCATCGGGTATATTTCAGAAGAGTTTTGGATGTTTTTCATGATTTTGAACATGTCTAGTTCTGGTGTTTTCGCACCTGTGACAATAGGACACAGGTGCGGCTGCGCTTCTACATGAGACCTGCCGCTTCTGACCTAGTTAATTGCTTGTTTATGTAAAGGATGGCGTGCAGGTGCGGTGGCCCCTTTTGCGGTCCAGCGACCACACCTGCGATTTATCTTGCATCTGCAGTTTCCCATTTCACTTCTACAGTGCCACTGGTGCGGCTGTAAATCCGCAGATGTGGTCCTAGGCCTGGTTAGCTTGGACACTTTTCTCGCAAATGTGATTGCGCAGAAGCTCTTAATTACCCCTAGATGCAGAAAATGCTGGGCAAAATCAATAAGTCGAGGGTTTGGTAATTTTTCATATTTTGAGTTTATAATTTCAAATTTCGGAGCTACTTTTGGGGTATTTCAAGAAAATCGATTGGGTAAGTATTCTTCACCTAGAATGTAACATATTTAATGATTTTATCATCATTTTCATTATTGAATTTGTTCTTTGAGTTGATGAAAGTGTTCTTCCAGAAGAAAATTTAAAAATAAAAAAACATGATTTGAGGGACGAAATGATATCGGAATTTTAATTTTTAATAGTTGAGCTCATATTGGAACGGGTATTCGCTTATTTGAAAATTTTCCAGGTTCCAAGGTGCAAGCCTAGGGTTTGAACTTTGGATAAAAATTTGGATTTTATTAAAGATTGAAACTTTATGATCCGGAATAGTTCTGATGAGTGTGTTTTGAAGTTACTTTGGTTAGATTTGAGCCGTCAAGAGGGTAATTCACATGAGAAGTTCATTTAGAGTATCGATTTGTGTTATTTGAGGTAGGTATCTTTCCTAACCTTTGGGGGATTTCCTCATAGGATTTGAGTCTTCTATGTTGATACTAATTTGTGTACATGATGTGACGAGTCTGGCTCAGACTTATTTGTGGATAGTTGGCCTTTTATGGTTCTTAGCTCCTTATATTCACTATGTATGAATTTGTTATTGATATGACCGAGTTCCTAATTACTAGTTTCACATCTACATGCTTAAATTAGAACTAATTGCTTTAGAATTCACTCTTATTGCCTATTTGACTCTTATTTGGCTTAATTGAAAATTTTAACTCTTCTATTGTCATGCTATCCCTTCATATCTACTTATTTTTATTTGACATTCATAATTATCTCCTCGTTTAATTGTTTTATCTTAATTGAGGTCATGATTACCTTTCTGCTATCAATCTTTAATGTAATTGTTAATATTCTTCATAATTTCCCAACCTTAAAAGAAGTCTAGATATCCCATTTTTAGTTGACTGGCCCTTATTTGGAACTATTTGACTCGTGTTAAATTTTCCTTGTTGCTGAACTGGATATTGTGGAATTGTTGTGGAATATTAGTTCCTGCCTTGTTGCACTGTTCCCTTTACAGCTATCATTGTTTATTGTGTTTATTCCTTGTGAATGAGTTCTACAATCTCATTGTGATATAAAGTTCTTTAGTGGTTTACTTGTCATACTTTATATTATTATCATTGTTGTTGTGCTCATTGTGGTAATGCTCGAGGTTTTTGTTGTGCTGTAACTAATATCTTTGTTAGTTGTGTTGCATATTTGCTTTGGGACTACAAAACGGTATTCTAGAAGATTTCCCTACATAGTTACTTTGGGACTACATATCATTATTCCACGAGACTCCCCTGTACTGCATATTTACTTTTGGACTACAGAACGGTATTCTGAGTGATCCCCCCTACACATTTACATTTGGGACTACAGGATGCCAAGTGTTAGGTTTTAGGTATTGAGTCCCGAATTGTACGACTATGAGACGAGGCGTTTCATGGTGACTTATATTCAAAGGTTATTTGAAAAGATTATATGCGAAAGGTGTTTATTTTGAAAGAACTATGTTTGAAAGAAAGAACTATGTTTGGAAGATGCCTATTTTAAGGAAGCATATTTTTAAAATATCTTTAATGGAAAGGATTATATTCTAAAAATTTCTATTCGTAAACCTTATGGGTGAAAGATTTATACATGTGGGATTTGACTAATTAATCGGAGTTTCTTGGCTAAGACTTGATGTGAAAACTGTAATAGTTGCCCAGTTATTACTTGTCTTTATTCTATTTGTGATTTTCGGATTGGGTTGTTTTTACTGTTCACTCTTTTGTGTACTTGTTATGGTGTTTCGTTGTACTTGTTGTGTTTCTTCTTTATTGCAATTAGTGTATTGTTAGTGTCATGACCCACTTCCCAAAATCCGGTCGTGATGGCGCCTCTCATGATGATAAGGCCAGCCAGACCGTTTCAAACATCACTTAAAGCAATTAGTCAGTTCTATAATAGATCGAATCTACATTTATGATAATTAATATGAATACCAATACAGCCCGACCGGGGTGTCACAAGTCACGAGCATCTAGGAGTGTCTTTATTTAAATTTAAAAGTATATAATACATAGAGTAAAATCAAGCAGAAGAAGAATCTCGGTGCCGCAAACGCCGGTGGTTACTTAGTTTAGCTGCGATAGGAATACCTTCAATGCGCTACTAAGCCGCTACTGGGTGAAAAACACATGCAACTGCACGCGAGGTGCAGGGAGAAAACTGAGTACTTCCAACTAAGTGGAAACAATAGAAAATAATATCTGAGCGATAAGAAAACACGTATGAGCACGCCAAATGGCTATAAAAGACAAAACAACCCTTCTTGAGGAAAACCGAAATACTGTGAAAAATCCTTTAGAAAATCTCAAGATCAGTTCAAAATCTCTTTAAACATATGCTTTTTCACTTGTTGCATAGGTAATTTCAACAAGTTGGAAGTAATCAGAAACCTACCCTCGGACCCAGTATCAACCTCTCAGTACAATATCAGCCCCGTGAGCTTACTCCCAACTCACAATATCCAACATCAGCCTATCGGGCTCAGCACTCCTTAACGTATAACATTAGGGTATCTGGTAATCAAGGCAAGTAACAGTATGTACGCCAATGATATATGAGTGCTAAATGTCATGCCAGGTAGTACAAGGCGGAGTTAATGCATGAATGAAATGCAATGTAATGCATATGACCGCTACGGCGTCTAGCCCGATCCATTTGGGTACCCGCGCTCGCTTTGGGGGTTCAGACTCCGGAGGGGCTCCTACAGCCCTAGCGTAATAGCAATATCACACCGCTGCGGGTGCAGCCCTCATGCACGTATATGCACATGTACACATAACACTCCAGGCCTGAAGCATCCATACAAAATCTTCACGCCCTCACATATGGCCCTCAGCCTCAATCAGTCAAAAAATAGTCAAAAAGCACCTGGGGCATCAGTAAAACAATAATGCTCAGCTCAAATGATAATTCAAATATCAGCTAAAAACTCCAAGTCTGAGTAAAATATAGTTGAGTTCATGAAACAATGTAAATCACATGGATTGAGTTCAAATAATATTTCTAGTGAGGAAGACATTGATGATAGATCACAAAGAGTTCAAACGATCGGCAATAAACCCCAAGTATGGCAATGAGCCCAAGTCATAATGATAAAAACAAATCATTAGCAAATACGGAGCAAAAACAAATAATCGGGACAGACCAAGTCACGATCCCCAAAGGTGCTCTACCCCCACGCTCAAATCCAGTGTGCAAGTCACCACAATACAGCACTAAGATGTGCAATGCCGGGGCTTCAGACCCTCAGGATATCATCCCCAAGTATTACTCACCTCGAACTCGCGAAATTTCAAGCTCGCCACGCCTTTGCCCCTCAAATCAGCCTCCATGCGTGTCGAATCTTTCCAAAAACAAAGTAAATACGTCACAACATGCAAATGGGACAATACCCAATCGGAAAAAATCAAAATATGACAAGAATATCGAAACTAGATAAACCCAATCCCCGGGCTCGGTTCTCGAAAAATTACGAAACTTATATTTCCGGAACCCGTGTCTCACCACGAGTACATACATAGCAAGAACTCCCAAATCCGAGCTGAAATGACCTATAAAATCCTAATTTTGAAATGTCAATAATTCAAGCTTCTTCAATTTCATACCCAAATTCAGAGAATTAATGGATGATTCTTCGATTAAATAACGATTTGAATCCATATGACATGCCTTCAATCGATCCTCTTCGAATTCTTCTTCATTTGTTCTCAAGAAGCTCTGAAAATTCTCAATAATGGAAGAAAATACATAACCCTTGCGGTTGGAAAATGATAATTTAACCCTTCTGCCCAGCTCGATTTATGCTTTATGCAGTCATATCTCCGCTTATGCGACTCTCGCTTCTACATCCTTTCGACCGCTGATGCGGTCAAACCTTTTCTCCCAGGGACCTCTTTTTCCGTCAACTACCGCTTACGTGGTCACCGCCTAAGCGGTTATAATTTTGCATCCGCGATCCAGGCCAACTCCCCTACTGACCGCTTCTACGACCTTACGTCCGCTTCTGCGGACTCGCTTAGGCAAAAAGAGTTCTGCTTCTGCGGTACTACCCAGCTCCACTTCTGACCTCTTATGCGACCAACATCATGCTTCCGCAGAGCCGCTTCTATGGTCCATTTTCCTCAAAAGCACTCAGACCGGATACCAGCAAGATCTACCAATTCTCAACTTAAGATTTCATCTCGATAGCCATACGAAATTACCCCAAGGCCTCCTGGGCCTCAACTAAATATACCAACATATCCCAAAACCCCATACAAACTTGTTCCAGTCCTCAAAACACATCAAACGACGCTAAAACCATTATAACACGTCGGATTCAAACCTATTTTTCTTTAAAGCTTACGATTTGCACGTTTGATCACCAACCCAATCAAACGACGTCAGAATGACCTGAAAAATTTACAGACATATCAAATAACACATAACGAAGCTACTGGAGCTCTTTAAATTCCATTCTGACCCTCATATAAAAATATCACTTATCAACCAGACTCCGCCAAAATTCAAACTTCGCCAATTCAAGCCTAATTCTACACCAGACCTCCAAATTTAATCCCGATCGCTGTCCTAAGTCACATATCATCTCCCAAATCTAACCGACTCATCGGAAAGCACATCCGAGCCTTCTAACTCACAAGGCAACTTCCGGTTGACTTTTCCAAAACAAGTTTCCTTCTAAAAGGCCGTATGACTTAATTTCAACCAAAACCAATTCAATTATACCAGATCGACTCTAATACTAATATTGAAACATGAAACAACATAATAAAGGGGGAAATGGAGAAGTAATACATAATACGACTGATCGGGTCATCACATCCTCCCCAACTTAAACAAACGCTCATCCTCGAGCGTACCCATGGTTGTACTAAAGGCAACCCAATAGCTGAAGGACCTTACCAAGCATATACTCAGGGTGATCCCATGTCACCCTACCTCACATAGGTACGATAACACAACATAGCCAAAATTTCACCGTCCTTCTAAACCATAAACTACATTGCACTTTCCGAAGTCATGCAGCAGATCAGAACCCCACATCTATACTCTGAATAAACCTTAACCAACTATAATAATCCATACCTGCAACCTCGGCTGCAATCATATGATATCCCACAACAACCAATATCGATAGAAAATCTCTTGCTAGATAGAGCCTTATTTTTTTACCTACACATACTGCCAACGCCAACTGAAATACGCGATTAACCGAACCCATCTCTCAGATCACCCATTCATGAGTCCATTTCCTTTCTGACTAATACTACAATAGATATCTGAGCCAAACTTCGATATTACCTTTCTAACAAGCTGGTGCCCGTACATATTAATGACTCCAACGATCATATTAACTGCAACACGCCACTCTAGTGATATGACACGTCAATACCGGCCTAAGCCACAATGTGCTCAACACAGGCACCAATAAGAAACTATCTGAACACACTCAAATCATGACAACTAACTCAATGAAAAAGCTGTTATGCAAATTCCTCCCTACGATCATAACACAGAACTGATATCCCATCTCACATCATAGAAATAAAGTACCTGAATACTCCTCGAAAGGTCATAACATTACGTGGCCTTGCCACAACGCGCGATTCAATCAAGACACTGTTACCTATGAAGCACCTCAAATCATCATGCTCAACACAGACAACCACACGCAGATTGAGGTCGGAAACCAAGCAATCTATCACACCCACGGTGAAGCAAGTATTATACAACATTCAATCTTGAAAGGATGCAATCGATGCGCTATTCGCCGAGCAACACCCAATATGGATTTTCCTCATAAACCAGGAAACAAGGCATACAAAGTAACATATAGGAAAACTATTCTTCACTTCACACTAATGTGGAGCGCACCCCGGTCCAGATAACATACCCGTGGCGGCGTGCCAACCGATCCAGATACCATACCCGTGGGGGCGTGCCACCCAATCCAGATATATATCTCACAAGAAGATGCACCTCGAATCAAATTTGGTCATTACAATAAACTCATATAGCCTCATGCGCGGTCACAAGAAAACGCATTAGAAACCTCAATGCCGGAATTGGATAATTTTTATTAACCTCTGCACTTACATCCTCCACGAAGGCCGATTCAATAAGCAATGCTTGCCAGCCATCCACTGGTCTCTGGAATACAAGCCACCCTGCTAGACCATAATTCGATCTACCTTGCCACGTAGCCCGTGGCATTTTCTGACATACCCCATAACATATAAGTGTAGAAAATCTGACTCTGGAACAACTAGTCTGCCATCAATTATCATAACTCCAAATTTAACATACCACACAAAGAAGGGTCCACTCGGACCTCCAATTTCCAACAACTGCTAGACGATGTCGATACACACGACCCCCAACCACCGCATGGTCGGATCAAAACAACTTCTAGTCCCCAAAACATATAACGCATGAATTACTATGCCCGATCCCACACTCGGCCATACGAATACATAACACACATAATGTTTCGATTCATACCATGAAAGATATTCAAAATTTTCTACACCATCAACAAACTCAAGTATCCACAGTCGATCCATCAAGAAAATGTCGCAATACTACTGATGTATCGTCAACTTACATCACCTTAATCATCTGAAGATCAATTCTTTGACATGTAGAGGTCCGTCCTTCTCAAGAATTTATTGATTTTCCATTATGAACTGAACTGAAACCTTGAACACTCAAATCTCAATTCTCCATATCATAACACATAGACCATACCACACTAGGATAACATTAGGACTTCTATCTCTCTCATGTGTTGCAGCCATCGACGCACTCAACTAGTCCAGAACTTTCATGATCCCATATAGGAGAAAAATTATTGCACACCCCATTCTTTGCATACCCATAGGAAACATACCCATCTTCAAATCATTGTATCACATATCAAGAACTTTTTCTCCCATTCCATTGCACAAGCTAAGCTGCCATGACTATATCCTTCAATCCAAAGCAAGCTAAGCAATTGCCAGCACACAGGAGCTTTGCTGCACAATTCTTGTAAGGCTCATTGCCTCAATCACATACAAGAATTATCATACTCTTACCATACCAATTCGGTTTATTATCAAGCTACTCAACTTATCTAATTTCCTTCAAGATTCAATATTAATTTGATATTCTTCCTTGTTGTAGCACCACATTACCTCAACTCAGGTTACCACAGGAGACTCGTACATAAGACCACACTATCTAAGACCCATAGGCCATTGAATACCCTCTCGAACGCTTCTTAGAAATACAGTATTCCAGAATGCTTTACCTTGAAGAACTTCTTGTGAATCTGAATCACTTCCCAATAAGGATACATAGAATCCCCTGATTAACATAAAATACCATAAGTCTTGATTTACTAATGAAAACACAGTCTCTAGCCACATATACAAACCTAAGACACTTGATTTTTGCATGCAAAATCTTGAGCATAGTAAAACCATTGTCGAGAGTCATTCACTCTTAAAAAACTAAAATTTACCTGCCTTAACGGACAGAACCACTTGTGCCTTATAAGTCCTCTGACACCACAGAACATGCTCCATAAAGATACAAACAACCATCTTTTTTCCCTATTCACTGACCATTCTTTATCAACAATGAATGCAATGCATATGACCGCTAAGGCGCGTAGCCCGATCCATTTGGGTAACCGCGCTCATTGTGGGGGTTCAGACTCCGGAAGGGCTCCTACAGCCCAAGCTCAATATCAATATCACACCCCAGCAGCGTGCAGCCCGATCCATGCATGTATATGCACATCTACACATAACACTCGAGGCCTAAAGCCTTCTTATATGATCTTCATGCCCTCACATATGGCCCTCAGCCTCAATCTATCAAAATAGTTAAAAATCCACTCGGGCATCAGTAAAACAATAATACTCAGCTCAATTGATAGTTCACATATCAGTTAATAACTTCAAGTTTGAGTAAAATATAATTCAGTTCATGAAACAGTGTAAATCGCATGGACTGAATTCAAATAATATTTCAAATAGTGAGGAAGATAGTGATGATAGCTCACAAAGATTCAAACAACCGTCAATAAGCCCCAAGTATGGCAATGAGCCCAAGTGACAATAATAACAACAAATCGTTTGCAAATACGCAGTAAAAACCAGCAACCGGGACGGACTAAGTCATAATCCCCAATGGTGCTCTGCCCCTCGCTCATGTCCAGTGTACAAGTCACAACAAAAAAACTCTAAGATGTGCAAGTCAGGCATTTCAAACACTCAGGATATCATTCCCAAGTATTACTTACCCCGAACAGGCAAAATCTCAAGCTTGCGACGCCTTTGCCCCTCAAATCGGCCTCCACACACGTCGAATCTAGCCAAAAATAGAGCGAATACATCACAACATGCAAATGGGGCAATACCCAATCGAAAACAATCGAAATATGACAAGAATCTTGAAATTAGCAAAACTCAAGCCCAGGTCCCGCTTCTTTAAAATTTACGAAACTTACATTTCCGCAATCCTTGTCTCAGCACGAGTTCATACATACCAAGAACTCACAAATCCGAGCTTAATTAACCTATCAAATCCTAGTTTGAAAATGTCAAAAACGCAAGCCATAGTTTCTTCAATTTCATACCCAAATTCAGAGAATTAATGGATGATTCTTTGATTAAATGACGTTTTGAATCCATAACACTTACCTTTAATCGATCCTCTTTGAATTACTCTTAATTTATTCTTAAGAAGCTCCCAAAATACTCAACAATGGAAGAAAATACATAACCCTCGCATATGAAAAAAGGTAATTTAACCCTTCTACCCAGCTCGATTTCCGCTTCAGCGGTTATATCTCGGCTTATGCAACTCTCGCTTCTGCGTCCTTTCAACCGCTGATGTGGTCCAACCTTTTCTCCCACGGACCAATTTTGCGGTCAACTACCACTTACGCGGTCACCACCTATGCGGTTATCCTTCCGCATTCGCGATCCAGGCCAACTCCCCCATTGGCCTATTATGCGACCTCACGTCCTCTTCTAAAGACCCGCTTAGGCGAAAAGAGTTCTGCTTATGCGTAACTACCCGGCTCCACTTCTGACCGCTTATGTGACCAACATCACGCTTCCACGGAGCCGCTTCTATGGTCCATTTTCTAGAGAAGCGCTCATACCACATACCAACAAGATCTGCCACTTCTCAACTTACGGTTTCATTCCGATAGCCATACAAAATTAGCCCGAGGCCCCCGGGACCTCAAAAAAATGTACCAATATATCCAAAACACCATACAAACTTGTTCCAATCCTAAAAAACATCAAACGATGCTAAAACAATTAAACACATCGTAGTCAAGCCTATTTTTCTTCAAAGATTCCGATTTTAACATTTGATCACCAACTTAACCAAGCAACGTCCGGATGACCTGAAAGATTACAGACATATTCAAAATCACCTAACGAAGCTACTGAACTCTCGAAATTCCATTCCAACCCTTATATCAAAATCTCACATATCAACCGGACACCGCCAAAATTCAAACTTCCCAATTCAAGCCTAATTATACACGGACCTCCAAATTCAATTCTGA
Organism: Nicotiana benthamiana; assembly: GCA_034376525.1. NCBI lineage: Eukaryota > Viridiplantae > Streptophyta > Magnoliopsida > Solanales > Solanaceae > Nicotiana > Nicotiana benthamiana. Next base: position 111,870,049 of record CM067323.1, on the reverse strand, counting down.
TGGCTCTCCTAAGTCACAAATGATCTCCCAAAGATAAAAGAATCATTGGAAATCACATTCGAGCCTTCTAACTCACAAGTCAACTTTCGGTTGGCTTTTCCAAAACAAGATTCCTTCTAAGAGGCCATGTGCCGTAATTTCAACCAAAACCAATTCAATTACACCCGATCGACTCTAATACTGATATTGAAACATGAAACAACAAAATAAGAGGGAAACGGAGCAGTAACACATAAGACGACGGGTCGGGTCGTCACAGTTAGCCGTATCGCATAGTTTTATTTAGAAATAATTCATTGTTATTTCTATACTTATACTTGTTCTGTTTAATAGACCAGTGGGTGTCTGGACTGTTCCTCGTCACTACTACATCAAGGTTAGTCTTGATACTTACTAGGCACCACTGTGGTGCATTCATACTACACTTCTGTACATTTTTTTGTATACATCCATGTACTGATCGTTAGTACTTGTTGGGTTATTGCCAAGGAAACTCAAGGTAACAATGCTTCTATGTTCGTACACTTCAGAGTCACCTTCCTTTTTTGTTTTCACACCATTGCACTTATTTCCATACAGCTGTATTTAGATGTTTTAGCAAAACTCTATAAAGCTTATGACTTGTAGTGCCGGTTTTAGGAAGATGCAAAATTTATAAAGATTTCTATTTTGAAACCCAACATAGGGTAAATTTGGTTGTGACATCGTCAATAGCCCCCAAAGTGCCACCAGAGTGTCCATAACAGTCATATGATTCTCCACAAACTTCTTCAAAGTCTCCTATGCTGCTAAAGAAATTTGGGGTGCTGGTTAAAAGACTCTGCTGCAACAGTGCTGGATAAGTCAGATATTTTTGCAGTGGATGTACTCTACATCAGTAGATAGGAATTGCCAGTGTATGGGAGACTTACAATGTAGTGTGTGAATAAGTAGAGAATGAAGGCACTGGTACTGATGCTGATGGCATTGAAGATGGAGATGGTGGTATGGCAGCTATCACATTAGAAGGCCCCGTTGTTGTGGAAAGCATGGAAAATTTTGAAGGCATGGCAGCAACATTCCAAGTACTACTGACGGCTCATCAAATTGGCCTTTGATAATAGTTGTCATACCCTTTTTCTGCGGGTTCCTTGGGTCCTTCAGAGAATATCAAGAGAAATGTTTTTTTAGCCCGAACCTTCGTATCAAAGCTCCTCAGCACCACCCCCGCATCTGTGAGATATTCTGTGATAGTGTTGGGATATGGGCAGGAGCTCTCACCCTGCCTCACAACCACTAACATGTTGGCTGACCAGATGGCACACACATTAAATGGGTACCCGACCATGATAGATGCCAGTAAAACTTCCTAGGTGTAAGGATGGAAGTGGGTTGGTCCAAGACCGGGACAGACCCAGGACCGCATAAGATGTGGGCTTCTAGGACTAAACGGGTTTGTTCCGAATAGAACCAAATATGTGGGCCTAGTTTGGTCTTTTGGTCTGGTCCTTCAATTCATAACCGCTAGGCCAAAGACCATTTAGTACCAGGATCGGACCGGTTCTTGGCGGGCCCAAACTGTCCCAATCGGCCCCAACGGTCAGAAATTTTAAAAACAAATTGCCTGTTTGGGCAATTTAAAAACTTTTTCTGTCAAAATAGTCGTTGGCTATTTACAAAATATCCATTGAATCCCCTCAATTTTGTTGCAACCCCAATCTTTTTATAATTATACTTTTTCCTTTTTTTCAACCATTGATACCCTATCATTCTTTTATTTTTCTCAAAAAATCATCCATCTGTCTCTCATGTTTTTCTATAATTTCTGATGCTTATATTACTGTTAAAATTTTTGAATGAATAGTAAAGTTGGTGAATTGAAGTCTTCAAGTCTTTAACTATAATCTATTTTCAACAAGTTGTTCGTCCATTCAGTAAAATCATTCCAAAACCTAATATTAATGTTATACTTTTGTTTGTTTTATTTATTTTCTATTATATTATGAGTTCAGATGACTTCCTTAGAAAACCGTTTTAGTAAATATTAGGAAGAATCCATGAGTGACGAATCTAGTGGCCAAATTGTTCCTACTCCACTGCCCCCAGTTCCCCGACCCAAACCCCATATCCATCCTACACCTGTTATTTTTGATAGTGACAATAGTTTATTATAATTTACTGAGAGTTAATTTTTCCATAATGTCTGAGCTGGTGAACAATAAGACCATGAATTAATGAACGATCTTTATTCAAATCGAACTATTGATGAAAATGATGATGAGAAAATAGATTTTGATAAAACTCACCTAGATGATAGTACACCCACTAGTCCTGCTCCTGAAATTGACCCAACTAATGATAATCCAAAGGATTCCCCATCTAATAATCCTTTTACTGCCCCTAAGTGTAAAACTTGTAGCAAGAAGTAAGCTTTTAAATATTTTGGAGGTCGAGGGGGGGGGGAGGTCGGCTCTATGGCTAGACACATATTGATACACCCTCAAGATAATGTCAAATATCATCGTATGAAAGCTTTTGCCGGGAGGAGGAGGGGAGGGGGAATGTACCTACTCCTAGTCAGGCTGAACCTAGTGCCAGATCAAATCAATTTAAACCAATTCTTAACACCGTTTCACGTAGTATTTTATATTATGATCTAACAAAAGATCAGGAAGAATTGACTAAAATAGTTGTTGTTATGTGCTTACCTTATAGTTTTCCTTCTGACCCTCACTTTGTGCATAATATTAGACATTTTTTTAATCTTACTAATGAAGGTTTTCCTTGCACAACTGTAAAGATCGATATTTATAAATATAAATATGAATACGAACAATGTTTGCGCTATTTATTTACTTATATAAATTATCATGTTGCTATTACAACTGATAGTGGTAGAAGTGGTAATGATTATGATTACCTTATTGTTACAAGTTATTACATTGATGAGGATAGATAATGTAAAAGAACATTATTGCTTATTGAATAATTTATTCACGTCACGGTGAGCAGTTTATTCCTAGCACATTTACGGATATTTGTGGATATTTGTTCATTAGTAATAAAATCATGTCAATTTCAATGGATAATGCTACTAGTAAAACAAATGATGTAGCCTTGCTTACCACTACACTAAGTCCTGCATTTAGTAATATTTTTTATGTTAGATGTATTCGTAATATTTACCATTTAATTGCGACTGATGGTATGAGAATGTTAAAAAGGTTAAAATGGCTCTTAACTGGCTTCTTTATTCAAACATTAGAGGTAGACTTAGAGAATATTTTTAAAAGATATGATAAATTTTTCCTAGGGGGAAGAAAGGTTCCTAAACCTTGTCCAACTATATGGATTTACACGTATGAAAGTTTAGTTTTCTAGCCAATATTATCCTACTATTTCTAATTGTTTATTTATATTACAGAACATGCAAATTTATTTGCTTATTTTATAAAGGGTAGGGAACTTTATCAACTTGCTATTGGTTCTATGAGAAAAAATTTATTAAATAGTTTTCCTATTCCCTCTATTTATGGTGTTGCTGCTTTCTTAAATCCTTGTATGAAATTAAGAAGTCATCAATTTTTGCATGAAACTGTTTATATAGGTTTCGTACTTGAAGACGAGGAGTTTTCTAAACTTCCGAAAGCAATAGCCTCAATTAGAATAAATGCTAATACTATTTATAATGCTTATGAAGTTGTATTAGATCATACTAGACCTAATGTTCCAACTCCTTCTTCTTCTGATTCTCAAGAACTGCAGGAGTAAGAGCACTTAGTGCTTGGGCAGGGTTAAGGGGTTCTCAGGGTTCTACTATTAGTGATTTTTCACAGCTAAATGAGCTTTAAGTTTATTTGTTGTAGGGAATTGAGGAAGTGAATCCCGACAGCTCCTTTCATCTTTTTGAATAGTAGATGGCCAAAGAAAATACTTTCTGTTTCTGTCAAGGATGGCCTGGGAAATTTTAAATATTTTAGATTCAACAGTGGCTTTGTAGAGCGCTTTCAGTCTAGCAAGACTTCAACTCGGTGATTATAGAGTGCCTATGAGGCAGAACTTGCAAAAATCAGTATTTTACAAAGAGTGAATCTGTTCGGAAAGAAGAAAGTTTGGACTTGCTGAATCACAACCAGAGTTATATGAAGCTTACAAAGAAATGCTAGCTAAACTTGCGGAGGATTTTGCTTCGCCTGGAAGCGGTGATGACCAAGCTTCTTTCCTGCAACCGCCAACCGAAATTTCTCCGAACCTTAATGGATTTATGACTTTTGTAAGAGAAACATGTGACTTGCAAAAACAAAAATTAGTATGTAATATGTAACTTGTATTATAGCATATCTTGATTAGTTTCTTTTTCTTCTAAATTGTGGTATTAGCATATTGTTGTGCTCATTCCATAGGGGAAGAGGATGACTAAGAAAGGGATTGCCCTGTTTATTTAATTCAAGAATAAATTATAACGCATTGCTTTGAAATTATTGTTACAATATATTTGTCTTAAAATTTAAATTAAAAAGTTAGGTAACAATTCTATAATATAATTTACAAGAAATTGACTTAGATATTTTTATTACCATTGTTTTCTCAAACTTGTATGAAATTTAAAAAACTAAAGTATCTGTTCGGCCCACTTTGGCCTGGGACCAACCCACTTAGAGCGGGACCATTAGTTTGTGGGCCGGTCCCCAACCGGTTCCTACAAAGGACAACCATGCTCGGGACCGCTTAGCCCGTTGAAATTGGGACTGGGACCTTTAGGCCTGGCAGATATAGCCCACTTAGACCCGGGAACGAATCACTTGCCGCCCATACCCTGGCGATAGGAAGATTGTACTCATTTTGGCTCGGGTCTATGCGGCTGCACACAAATATTTTCCACCGTTTTGCCTCAAAGTTTTGGTTGACCAATGTAATGGGAACCCCTACTGTGATCCATGGTGGTGGTAGTCCTGGAGCTGTCAAGATCTATGCTAGCTAAGGGCGAGCTGCATCACCCATTGAAAACATTTCCAAATACAGAACAAGCTCCACCTTGTCGAACCCACAATAGGTGTTCAAAGAACTCCGATAAAATATGACCTTCATGTTCCTTACCTTAGTCACTTTATTACCCGTCTTGATATGTGCCACAATGGCTAAGAACTGTCGAACTAAATGCTCATTGGTATCTACCACCAGTTGGGTGAACCATATCCACCCTTTATCTTCTCGAACTGCTTTGCCACGTTCAAATTAAATCTTTCCAAATACTTAAAAAAACTAACGCTCACATGCGAACCACATTTTGGTCCACCACTTTCTAAATTTAGTAAATGCTAATAGGCACACAAATCTGTCTTCCCAGGATTTCTTCTTTTTCGATCCCTATTGTTTGGCTACTCTAGTATCATTCCCTCTGCCATCATCTGGAATATTATCATCATCATCAGCTGTAACTGGTGTAGCATGAGTACAAGTAAATGAGTGTTATGAACCCTGACTGTCTTTTTCTGAACCCTTAAATGAGCTAGCTGAGGTGGACAACTCATCTATAAGTTGGAACTTCCTTTGAAACTTTTGCAGCTGAGATTAGGCTTCTGGTTTCTTTTTCATTGAGTTGCCCGATCAAGCTTCCCTACACGGGACATAGGAAATTATTCAGAGGGATTTGCAGCCCTACCTCTCCAGGCGGTTGCTTTCATGGCTATCACTTTTTTCACAGAGAGTGTTAGGGTACCACTGCCTCAGCCATGGGAGTGTTCACCCCTCCCATTGGAAGTATCACCTCTACTACGAGATCTAACTACTGTCTGAAATTCATAGAAATAAGATTCAGTTAATTTCAATTTCGTAGCATTAAATAATTGCAGACAGTTGTAGGAAAAAAAACTAGATGCAGGCGCAAAAGTGTGGACTGCACAGTTGTGAGTGTCTCGGCAGATGGGAAAGCGCGGACCTCACAATTTTGAAGTGTGATCGTGTGACGACCCGACCCATCGTCTTTTGCATTTCAGCACCGCTATCCCCGTATTATGCTTCCCCGTGTGTTGATATATGTGTTTGGTGAGGTTGAAGTGTGTTAGGTTGAATTTTATTAGAAATGCGACCAATGGTCACTTTAGAGAAAGCTTAAGTTGGAAAAGTCAACCAGGCTTGGAGTTGTGATTTAGAGGGATCGGAACGGATTTTCGATGATTCGAATAGTTCGGGGATGATTTTTGACTTGAGAGAAAATGGAATTTAATTTGTAGGTTTGGTGTAGAATTATGCTTGAATTTGCTAAGTTGAATTTCGGCGAATTCCGGTTGATAGGTGGGAATATGATCCTAGGGTCGAAATTGAATTCCTAGAGTCGCAGTAGCTTCGTTAGGTGAATTTATATACGTGTGCAAAATTTCAGGTCATTCTGACCTCGTTTGGTTGGTTTCAGCGCCCAATGTGATTTTGGAAAACTCTAAGTTATCTTAGGCTTTGATTTGAGAAAAATGATGATTTTTGGTGTTAATGTTGGTGTTTTAAGGGCTCAAGCAAGTTTGAATGAGGTATTTTGTCATATTTGTGTTTTTGGTTTTGACCCTAGGGGTCTCGGGGTAATTCTGGATGGTAAGACGAGAATTTTTGGAGTTTGGTTCTGATTTGGGAGTCTGTCATCTAGTATTTCTGTGTTTGCAGACAATGTACCACGTAGGCGGTGTCCCTCCAGTGGAAGATGGACCACTGAAGTGACCAAGGGCATTTTGACTCGGACCGCAGAAGCGAAAAAGCGACCGCAAGAGCAATGTTCGCAGAAGCGGTCAAGGACCGCGGAAGCGGTCGCTAAGGAATTAAGTTAAACCGCGGAAGCGATCAAATGGGCACGGAAGCGAGAGTCGCTGAACAGGAAAAAGGACCGCTGGAGCAGAAATCGACCTGGTTTAATTAAGCAGTAGATTTTCAAATTTTTAAATGGGAAGAACATTGGAATCTCGGGCTAAGGTGAGTGCGGGCGATGTTTGGAGAGATTTTGAGGGAATTCATTAGGTATGAACTCTTGGACCTAAAGTATGTCATCATAGTGTAAAATCATGGATTAAACACAAAGAATTCAAGGTTTTTAATGTCAAAAATGGGGGTTAGGACTTGGAACCCAAGTGATTTGAGGGGTCAAATGTACTCTGATTCTTTTAAATTTTATATGTATGGACTCGTGGAAAGACGAGGATTATTAAAATGTGAATTTCATAATTTTTTCGAGAAGTGGTCCTGGGGATCGGGTTTTACCATCTTCGTGTTTCCGGGTGTTTTTCGAGTTATATCAATTGGGTTATGTCCCACTAGCCTGTTGTGACGTAATCCTATTAGTTTTGTTAAGATTTGGCATATGCGGAGGTTGATTCTCGAGGGAAAGGCATTACGAGCTAGTTTGCATCCGTCTTGAGGAGAGTAATGGGTGCAGATGATACCTGAGGGTTTGAAACCCCAGTATATCACATGTGACACTAATATGAGGCTAAACATGCACTCCATGGTTAGTGGGTGGTCGTATATGTTGGAAATTGTGACTCTGTCAAATCTGAGGGACAAATTGTGCTATGTTGACGATTGCTTCGCATACTATATCGATGATATCAGGGCTTGATGCCATGTTTTGGGCCTTGTGCCGACTTGTAGAAACCTTCAAGGATTGGTATATCAGAGTTAGCATGATTTGCATATCATTTGAATTCAGTCCAGGGTTTTAAATACTATTATTACAAACTCAGTCGTATTTCCATATATTGAAAACTCAAATATTTATTAAATGATATTTCGCGCTGACGATCACTATTCCCCTATTTTCTAGACTGTATATTATTTCTTGGAAATGGTGGTAACTATTGGCACCGTGTTTTGAAATGAAAACGGTGGTAACTATTGGCACCGTGTTTTGACATGGAAACAGTTGTCACTATTGGCACCGTGTATTGTAATGGAAACACTAGTAACTTTGGCAATGTATGATATGACGCTTGGGCTGCAGGAGCCCTTCCGGAGTCTAAATCCCCACAGTGAGCGTGTGTACCCAAATGGATCGGGTTGCACGTTCCACAGTGTTCATGCATTGCATCGCATCTCATGCATTGACTTACTTTTGCTTTATCTGTATATCTATGAAGCTTGTGCTGTATAGAACTGGTAGATAGCTTTATTTTGTGTTATTTCGTGTTTTCTTATCTTCGAGCTTTTATACATGCTTATTACTCGCTGAGTTGGCAGACTCACCCCATATTCCCTTCACCTTGTGTGCAGATCCATGTGCTCCAGAGATCTAGCGCTGCTGCTGTTGCTATCCGAGCTATCAGAGTATTGAGGTAGCTACCGAGCTTCCCCAGGACCACTTACTCTGTCTCTTTTAGTCTGTTCCTTTAATGTTTTTGTCAGACATTTGTATCATTTCCTTTCAGACTTGTATTCAATATGGTTAGAGGGTCTATACTCATGACATTAAGGTTTTGGGAGGGTTGTTGGTTCATCTGTGTTTTCAACCGCGTAGCTTATCCCTAGCTTGGAGTTTATGTTTCTAAAATTTGTTGTTTTACCTTAAATTTGTATCTCTTTGTACTGGAAGGCCATTATTTAGAAATGGTTTGGTCAGGCTTGCCTGGCCTTGCGACCGGGCGCCATCATGATCTGGTCTGGGTCGTGACAGGTCGCAGCAGTGTTTTTGCGGTCCACACAATATTAAGTGTGACCGCACAATTATAAGTGCGAGCGCATAATTGCAGCTTCAAAGCATGCAACTCTCTGATATCGGACAATTGGTCGATTTGCAGTTGCGTACACATTTTTCTGCCATAGTCCAATTTATGCAGATAGTAAAATTTTGAGTGGGGTAAACACAATCAATTAACATCAAATTCCTTTAAATAGGAATCTGCGAACCACACAATTTCTTGTGCGGCTGTACAATTAAAATGGATTCGGCAATAGTTTTACTGCTCTAACTTCTAAGCAATATTTTGACAAGGTAACACTAATTTAAGCATGGTAACTAGTTTACACATCCCCAAATTATCAAGTAGAAAATTACCCAATCATTAACGCTCAACATGATCATGAATTTTACAACTAGGGCTCAAAAGAAATAAACTAATTACGAACAAAATTAATAAAAATAAAAAAATATATGGATGGATTGGCATACATGTAACGTAGTGACGCAAAGAAGAATCAAACAGATGAAATGAGTGAGGGATGCTTGAATCAAATGAGTGCACCATGTTTTTTTGCCTTTGTGGTTGTTCAAAGTGTTTAAAGTATGAATAGGAACATGAAGCCTTCTATTATGCTTAACACAAATTGCCAAGTGTTAGAGAGATGTGTGTTGTCCGCACAATTTGATGTGTCGGCGCACCCCTATGCCTGATACAAATTTACCCTTTGACAATTCTGTGGTCCGTACATTATTGAGTGCGGTCGCAAAATTTTGTGTGGACAATACAGTTCCTTGTGCGGCTGTAGGTTGGCCTTTTTCTGACAGACAAACTTCAAGGAGGACGCATATTTGGGTCTCCAGTTGTGCAATTGTGCGGCTGCAGATTCCTTCCTTCTATGGCCTTTTTTAATACTTTGTCATTTTTTATGGGAATAGTACCTAAAAAACACAATCATTTATGTTGTAATGACCCAGTCGTTCATATTCGAATTCACACCGCGTTCCCTTATTAATTGTTCTCCCTAAGTTCATTTCTGCTGTTTTGGGTTGCCTGTACGTTCGTTTTTTTTTTAATCCACTAGGCAAGCGCCTAGGGTTGGTTCTTATATTAATAGCAAAAAAAATACAAAATACAACAAATAGAAAAAGTACAAAAAAGGGGTACAATAGCACCGGTATTGTTACCCATATAACACAACCCGGCTACCCTTATTGTACTGATCCTATCGAGGCATAAAATAACCTCACCAGCAAGCATGCAGAAAGAATGAACTTGCTAGGACTAAATTGTTCAGCGATCGTCACAGAGTTTATGGCATACTCTGTGATGATATTACAGATGATAATACTTATAAAATGGTAAAATAATACAATTTAAAAAATTGAGTCTTTGTCTTCTTCGTTGAAACTTGTGCATTCTCCAATTGGTAGATCTTTTGCTTCTTCTTCCGCTTTCTTAAAATAATTTTCAAACTTTATCATTTCTTTTGTATTTATTTGACCTTGCGGAAGTGGTAGATACACTCGCCTTTTGCTTTGCATTTATCATTGGTGGTTTCCTAAGGGCAACATCTTGTGTTAATTTTCTATCGTAACTGTTTAGCCTGCCATCCCAGCTTCTATCCCTTGTTCTAGTTTTCCCATTTTTTCCGCTATGCAATGGTGACAAATCGCCTTTCCTCGCTACCACTACCCGGAGTTGATTTAGAGTAATATCTTCCTCACCTTCTTCCTAAACATATCTGCCTAAATTTATAGGTTTTGTAATTTGTTGAGGAAAATCTTGTGATACCAAAGTGTTATCCTCATTAGTGACCAAGGCTGTGTTTGTTTGATTTGTGTCATTGGTGTTGGTCATTCTTCCTGTGCTAGAAGAATTAGGTGCACTTAATTTTTTTTAAAGGCGTGGGACTTACCAACGCATCAAGTAACATTCTGTCAGCAAAGGAGATTGTTTGTACACTTATTAGAGAAGTTGTGAGTTCATTTTCATTCACATGCTGCCCACGTTGAGCAGTAGAAATAGATGAAGTTAACTGCTGCTGCTTCCCAAAATTCGTTGGTACTGCCTCTCCCGTCAGCGTCGTTTAGTTGTGGTTATTTCTCCATGTTGCTGCCTTGAGCTAGGGATAAAATCATGAGTTGTTCCTTTGAGCCTGCTTCCAGATCCTATCTTAGCGTAACTACCTCCTTTTGGAGTTGGAGACACTACTAATGGAATATATTCATCACCACTACATTTTTCACCATCGTCTGAAGAGTCATCCACAAAATCAATTCCAAAATCTTCTTCATCATCGAATTTTTGTTGTTGAATCCATATCTTGGAATTTATTGCTGGCTCCCTCACATTTTCTTTGATCATATCATTATCGTCTTCATCATCTCTTCATGTTGTAGTAACAAAAATTTGTATTTGTTCTTCTTTTCCTTCACAATCACACGCCCCACATGGCCCACCTCATTTTTCTTAAATTGATGCACGCTGTGTGTAGTAGCAGAGGCTTTTTCCAATAGCAGTAGCTTTTTTTGTTGTACTTCATGTGTAGTAGCAATAGCAGAAGTATTTTGAACTCCATCATTTGAAACTGTAGGAATTCTATTATTAATTCCATTGAGTGGACCCTTTTGAAACTGTGCGTTACATCATCTAGCCGCGAGGGCGTTATTCAAATGGCTCGTTGAAACAACTGCAAAATGTTTATTTTTTCAAAATCACCTTGGACCGCATCATGGCCCTCATTTTTGTCAACTTTTTTGGCCCTCTTTTCCATTGTATCAAAATTTTCGGTCACATGTGCAAGACATTGTTCCTTGGAAACTTTTGCCTTCCTATTCTCTGCAGAATCATCAATCACCAAACATAAATGGCCCACTAACTTGTTATTTAATTGTTGCAAACCATTATTCCCATATTTTTTTTCCATGTGATCCCACCCTAAATGAATCTTTCATTACATTCAAATCTTGGCCCGCATGGACTACAATTTGTTGTAAATTTTCAGAATTTTGCAGATTAACTTGGTAGTTGCACTCTTTGCTTAACAAAAAAGGTATACGGCCCACAAGCATGTTTATGCCACTTTTGCCAATTTCCTTTTGCTTTTTCCCAATCACTTGGCCAATATGGCCCACTCCCTTTTCCATTTTCTGCACTTTAAAAATGTTTCCATTCCCATTATATCCATTTTTGTCCACAGAATTATTTTGGACATCCTTTCCAGCTGTAGCGTCCGATTGGTCTTCATTCAGACGATCATCCTCTGCATTTTTTTACGCTTTTCTTCACAAAAGCTGAAGTAGATTCACGACCCTACTTTCCCATGTGCAACATGCCATTTCCTTTTTGACCAAATGATCCCACATCAATAACATTGTCGCCAGCTTTTATTATGGCCATTGGAATCCCATTTCTTGCGGTTGGGCCCACCGTGTAATGAGTCATGTCAACAAATGCAATTTACTCACGTACAGTAGCTGCAGTATCCAAAGTTGAAACATTAGCTACAGTATTGTCCATAACAACATGATTGGATTCATTGTCATTTTTCTGATTCTCAATTTGATTTCCTTCACCATTTGGTATAAACTGTTGTTGTTCGATATTTTTTACATCATCTTCCAGTTGCCCAGTTCTTGTTGTTGCTCCTTTTGAGACTACACCAGTTGATAAAATAGCTCATTCGATTTGTAGAGGTTGTTGTTCACCCAGACTTTGTTATGTTGCTGCTCACGAACCACTTCCAATACTTAAGCTCACGTTTAGGGAGTAAGTGTCTCAAAAAAATCTGAATCCTAACACTGAACGTCCCGGTCATTTCTGTGCGGTCCGCGATAGAAGCTGCGCGGCTGTGCACGTCCGCGCAGCTATGTTCATAGGGTGAATGTTCCAGGTTGACCAGCACGACCACGCACCAAATCAGCACGGTCCACACTAGGTTAGTTCAGAGAGCCACTTTTTTCCCCTCCATTCGCGCGGCCGCGACACCATTTTTGTGTGGTCCGCGCCGTCCTTAACGAAGACTATAAATGGCCAGGATTTTAAATTATTTTTCACATATCAAAAAATTAAAACCTAAGTGGAAATTTTGCAAATAGTTTTTCTTCCCGAAAACGATTGGTAAATGATTTCTAACATAATTTTTTATTCCTTACATCTTTTAACATGATTTCAACTTCAACTTAAGATTTTCAGGAATGGAAATTGGGAGTTTTGTTATGACTTAGGTTTTCTAAAATTCGGGGATTTGGACCTCTATTTGAGGTTCAATTTCGAAATTAATCATATATTGGGATTCATGAGGGAATGGGTAAACAGGTTTTTGTTCAAACCTCGGGTTTTTACCACTTGGACACGGGGGCATTTGGGCATTTTGAGTAACACTATGAGAAATTCATTTTTATCCAATCAAATTGATTCAAGTAGCATTTGATAGCGCATCCTAGTTAATTTTTACTAGATTCGAGCGGGTTTGCAGTAAATTTGAAGGGTAAAGATTTAATAGAGACCTGATTTTAGTTAGAGCACTAGTTGTAAGTGGCTTGTCTAAATTTGTGTGGGGGACTTATCCCCTTAGGGTATATTACCTGCTATTTTAATTTCTTTGTGTGCGAGGTGACGAGCGTGTACTTGACCTAATTGTTTAAAAATCATTTAACATGGAATAATTGACTTGTATTAGATTTTGAAAAGCATGCTTAGCTGATTAACTTGTCTATTGCCTAAACTGTATTAATTACCCCCCATGAAGCATGTTAGGCTAGAAACTCTATTGTTGTTCTTAATTAGCATAATACAATACTTGAATTGTTGTGGTGTGTTTATGATTTGGGATTGCGGGATGGTATCCCGGAGACTCCCCTTTACGCGTTGTGTTCTAAGATTTGCGATTGCGGGACACCAAGAGATACCTAGCACTGAAATCACTAAAAATGAAGGATACCAAGAGATCCTTGGGATACCAGTAGACGCCTCAAATATATATTGGAGGATAGAAGGAGATCTCTCGTGTTATGATGTGGATACAAGGAGATCCTTGGGATACCAAGAGATCCCTGATGAAAATTACTCGGTTATGGTTCATACTTCTATTCATTGATTCTTTTTGCCCTCTACTACGATTTTCACTTATTATCTTGTTTGATCCTCACTAATTATATTTCGCATTATGCTTTCATTATCATATTGATTATTATATCTTATCTTAGTAGGTCCTCGACCTTCCTCGTCACAACCCAACTAAGGTTAGGTTTGGCACTTATTTAGTACTGTTGTGGTGTACTCACGCCTCTTCTGCGCATGTTGTTCATGTGCAGGCCCAGGTACTTCATCCCAAGCGTATCATCACCGCAGCGAAGAGAATTAGTGGTGACATGAGGTATATCTGTTACGTCCACAGACCCGAAGTCTCTATTCCATTCTAGTTGTAATAGATAGTTTCCTTTCCCTTTTATTTATGTTGTCTTAGATACTCTGATGTAGAGAACATTGTGATACATTTTAGCCTCTGTTTCCCGTGGGTTTTCGGGTCTTTGGTATGGTTTCTAAATTGAAAGTGTTATAGTGTACATGCCACGTGGCAACTGTATATATATAATTCTTGTTATTCAGCTTTTGATTATAAATTTCGTGAATGTTATTAAATTTCGCAATGTGCTAGGCTTACTTAGTCGCAAGGACTAGGTTCCGCCATGACAAGTTTGTAATTGGTGAACTAGGGTTGTGCAGGTTTGTATCGCCAGTTAGGTTGACCAATTCTCCCGCAGCATTTATACATTTGATGCATAGTGTGTTCATGCCATATCTCGACTCGCTCATCATTGTTTTCATAAATGATATTCTTGTTTATTCCCGTTTCATGAAGAACATGAGGAGCACCCTAGGACAGTATTTCAGGCCGTGACGGAGAAGGAGTTGCATGCAAAGTTTTCGAAATGTGAGTTTTGGTTGGATTCGGTGGCCTTCTTGGGTCACATGGTGTCGAGCGAGGGTATTCGAGGTTATTCGAATAAGGTAGAGGCAGTGTAGAGGTGTCCTAGACCTTCCTCCACGATAGAGATTCACATATTTCTTAGCATGGTGGGTTATTAACATTTTTTTTGAGGGGTTTTCTTCTATCGCATCACCTATGACTAGACTGATCCGGAAGGGTGCTCCGTTCTAGTGGATAGAAAAGCGCAAGGCGAGCTTTCAAAATCTCAAGACAGCTTTAACTATGGCCACAGTCCTTATATTTCGTACAAGTTTAGGTTCTTGTACTGTTTATTGTGATGCCTCGAGGATTGTTCTGGGAGCAGTATTGATGCATGACAGTAGAGTGATTTCCTAAGTGTCTAGACAACTGAAAGTACGAGAAGAATTATCCAGTCCATGATCTTGAGTTAGCTTCAATTGTTCACGCCATGAAGATATGGCACCACTATTTGTATAGTGTGCCTTGTCACATTTATGCGGATCATTGGAGTTTGCAGCACATATTCAAGAAAAAGGATCTACATCTGTGTTGGAGGAAGGAGTTGGAAATATTGCAAGATTATGACATCACTATTCTCTATCATTCGGGCAAGGCCAATGTGGTGGCCGACGCCTTGAGCCACCGGGCAGAGAGTTTGGGAAGTTTATCATATCTGCCAGAATATGAGTGGCCTGGGGCGATGGGTATTCAGGCCTTTTCCAATCAGTTTGTGAGATTGGATCTTTCTGAGCTAGTTGGTTTCTAGCTTGTGTGGTTTCTTTGTCATCGTTGTTTTATCGTAGCAGGGAGCAGTAGTATTATGACCCCCATTTACTCGTCCTCAAGGACAAGGTTGAGTGGGGCAATGCTAGAGATGTGACTATCGGTGAGGACGGGGTATTGAGGATGCAAGGTCGGATATGTGTACCCGATGTTGATGATATTCGGGAGTTGATATTCGCAGAGGCTCATAGTTCGCAGTATTCCATCCATTCGGGTGCCACAAAGATGTACCAGGATTTGAGACAGCACTACTGGTGGAGGCAAATGAAGAAATACATAGCACGGTTTGTAGCTAGATTCTTTAACTATCAGCAGGTAATGGCTGAGCACCAGAGATCGGGTAGGTTACTTCAACAGATTGAAATTTGTATGTGGAAATGGGAGAATATCACCATGGATTTTGTAGTCTGTCTCCCTCTGACTGCGAGGAAATTTGATTCTATTTGTTGTTATTGTGGATCGGCTGACCAAGTCCGCTCATTTCATACCGGTGTTTACTACTTACTCAGTGGAGCGGTTATCGGGGATATATATTAGCGAGATTGTCCGTTTGCACAGTATTCCAGTTAATATCCTCTCGCACGGGCGTATTGAGTTTATATCACCATTTTTTTGAGTCTTTCAGAAGAAGTTGGGTTCTCGGGTGACTATAAGTATACCATTTCACCCTCAGACGGACAGACAGTCCGAGCGCACCATTAAGATTCTTGAGGATATGCTTCATGCGTGTGTACTTGAGATTAAAGGGTCTTGGGATCAATTCTTGCCGTTGGCAGAGTTTGCTTATAGCAATAGTTATACGTCCAACATTCAGATGGAATCGTATGAGGCTTTATATGCTAGGAGATGCAGATCTCCGGTAGGCTGGTTTGAGCCGGGCGAGGCGAAACTATTGGGCACAAATTTGGTACAGGATGCATTGGAAAAGGTGAAGGCTATTCAGGATTGACTCCGTACAGCCAAGTCCATGCAAAAGTGCTACGCAGACCGGAAGGTTCGTGATGTTCCTTTATAGTTAGTGAGCGGTTTCTACTTCGGGTCACGCCTATGAAAGGCGTCATGATGTTTGGAAGGAAAGGAAGGTTGAGTCTGAGCTTTATTTGCCTTTTTGAGATTTTGAAGCGAGTTGGGAGGTTGCTTATGAGCTTGCCTTAGCTCCCAGTTTGGCCGAGGTTCAACCGGTATTTCATGTCTCAATGCTTCGGAGGTATCTTGATGATCCGCCTCATGTGTTGGAGTTCATTTCAGTCTAATTTGACAAGGACCTGTCCTATGTTGAGGAGCCAATGGCAATAGTGGACAGGCAAGTCCGAAAACTCAGCTGAAAAGATATAACTTCAGTAAAGGTTCAATGGCAGGGTTAGTCGGTCAACGAGGCGACTTGGAAAATTGAGTGGGATATGCAAAGCCGATACCCTCATTTTTTTTCTACTTCAAGTATGTTCTCTATGCTCGTTCAAGGACGAATAAATGTTTAAGTGTGGGAGGATGTAACGACCAGGTCGGTCCTTTTAGAATTTATGCCTTGGTCTCCTATTAACAATTCTCCCTATGTTCATTTATGCTAATTTGGGTTGCCAGGACATTCAGTGTTAGGATTCAGAGTGTTTTGGGACACTTAGTCCCTAAATGTGAGCTTAAGTAATAGAAAAACCATTTGATCGGAATAGTGTGAGGACTACTTCGGAATAGAAATACGATTGTTCTGTTAGATCCGTTAGGTGATTTTGGGGTTGGGAAGGTTTCAGAACGTGTGTTGGAGATCTGTAGCTCCATTAGGCTAGAAATGCCGAAAGTTAGGATTTTGATGTTTCCGACCCGATAGTGAATTTTTTTATCCGATGGTGTGGACTTTTTGGAAGTTGCTATAGCACCGTCATGCCATTTGGAACGTGTGTGCATAGTTTCAGGTCAATTAGATGAGTTTCGGTTATATATTTGATCGAGAGTGAGTTTGGTTGAGTTTTGAAGTTCTTAGGTTCGAATCATTGGTTAATTCGAGTTTCTGCGTGGTTTTAGGTGGTCTAAGGATTTGTACAAGTTTTTGTGATGTTACAGGTTAGGTCCGTAAGTTTTTTTGAGGTCCCGGGGGCCTTGAGTGTGTTTCGGATGCTCAACGGAGCAATTTAGGGACTTAATGGGTTGCAGAAAAATCCAACCTTGTTTTGCAGACATCAACGCCGGCGCAGTTATTTCTGTGTGGTCTGCGATGGAAGCTGCGTCGGTGCAGTGCACTTCTATATGGTCCGCGTGGCTTAGTTCAGAGGGTGAGTTTAGAGAGCTACTTTTTCCCCCTCCCTGCGCACGGTTGTGACACCTTTTAGTGCGGTCTGCGTTAGCCTTCTGTAAAAGTATAAAAGGCCAGGATTTTCAGTCATTTTTACTTTTCAAAAACCCAAAACCTAAGTGACGATTTTTCAAACACCTTCTCTTCCCCAAAATGATTGGTAATTTATTTCTAACCTAATTTCTTTATTCCTTGACATCTTTTAACATGATTTCAACTTCAATTTATGATTTTCATGAATGGAAATTTAGGGTTTTGTTAGGACTCATATTTTCGAAAATTTGAGGAGTTGGACCTCGATTTGAGGTCCGATTTTTAAATTAATCATATATTTGGATTCATGAGGGAATGGATAAACAGTTTATTGATCGAAGCTCGGATTTTTAATACGTGGACCTGGGGGCATTTTGGAAATTTTGAGAAAAACATTGAGATATTCATTTTTATGCAATCAAATTAATTCAAGTGGCATTTGTTAACGAATCCTATTTAATTGTGACTAGATTGGAGCATTTTTGTTTTAAATTCGAGGGGTAATGCTATACTAGAGACTTGAGTTGAGTTGGAGCACTAGAGGTATTTTGCTTGTCTAACTTTGTGTGGGGGACTTCTCCCTTTAGAAAATATTTCCTGCTATTTTAAATGCCTTGTACGTGAGGTGACGAGCATGTACTTGAGCTAATTGTTGAAAAAAAGTTTTTTACTTTGAATATTTAGCATGTGTTAGCTTAAGAAAAACATGTTTAGCTGATTTACGTGCTTATTGCCTAAACTGTATTAGTTACCTCCATGAAGCATGCCTGGCTAGAAATTGTATTGTTGTTCTTAATTAGCATTATACAAAACATGAATTGTTGTGGTGTGTTTATGATTTGAAACTACAGGACGGTATCCCTTAGACTCCCCTTTACGTGTTGTATTCTAAGATTTGCAAGTGCGGGATACCAACAGATCCCTTGCACAGAAATCGCTATAAATAAAGGATACCAAGAGATCCTCGGGATACTAGAAGATCCCTCAAATATATATTGGAGGATACAAGTAGATCCCTCGTGTTATGATGAGGATACCAAAAGATACCTGATGATAATTACCCGGTTGTGGTTCGTACTTCTGTACATTGATTGTGTTTTCTCTCTACTACTTTTTTCACCTACTATCTTGCTAGAACCTCTCTGTAAATTATATTTTGCATTGTTCATTCATTATCATATTTATTATTATGTCTTATCTCAGTAGGACCTCAACCTTCCTCATCACTACGCAACTGAGGATAGGCTTGGCACTTACCGAGTACCGATATGGCGTACTCGCTCCTCTTTTGCGCATGCTTTTCATGTGCAGACCTAGGTATTTCATTCCAGGTGTATCATCCTCATAGCGGAGAGCACTAGTGGAGACTCGAGGTATATCTGTTACGACCGTAGACCCGAAGACTCTATTCCATTCCAACTGTAATACATAGTTTCCGTTCCCTTCTATTTATGTTGTCTTAGATACTCCGGTGTAGAGCGCATGGTGGTGCTCTTTTAGTCTGTGTTGCCCGTGGGTTTCTGGGTCTTTGGGATGGTTTCTGAATTGTAAGTGCTAATGTGTATGTTCCAAGCGGCAACTATATACATTTCATTCTTGTTATTCAGCTCTTGATTATGAATTTCGTGAATGTTATTAAATTCCGTAATGTGCTAGCCTTACTTAGTCGCAAGGACTAAGTGTTGTCATAACAAGTTCTAAATTGGTGAACTAGGGTTGTGACACCTGCATATACTTCAAAATCAGTTAGCACAAAAAATATCATATCGAAAGAAGAGGGAAGAGAAAAATAAAAAGAAACTATTGCCTCCCAAAAATCGCCTGATTTAACGTTGCGGCACGACGCAGATTATCAATCACTTGAAATGAAGAACTTCCACAACATGGCAATCATCAACCTTTCTAGGATAATGCTTCACCTGTTGCCCATTGATTCTAAACACCTCATAATTCTTATTTTTAAGTCCAAACCACCAAAGGGGGCTACATTCACAACCTCAAATGGGCCGCTCAAGTATAGGTTGAATTATTCCATAGCAAAGACATTAGCAAAGAGCTTTTTTTCGGTCACTTTGTAATTTACTTGGGCATCGTTCATGGTCTTACTAGTATGGAAGATTTTGTTGATACGTTATCCCAAGAGTGCTCCGACCGCCACTTCACTTGTGTCACACATGAGCTCAAAAGGTAAACTCCAATACGGTGCGGTAATAATTTGAGTAGTTGTTAATTTGAACATGAGTAAGGCATCCTTCCCCAAAAGCTTACGCAAGGGGTTCACTACTTTGAATAAATCTTTGAAGAAACGGCGACAGAACCCCGCATAACCCAAGAAAATCCACACTCCCTTCACGAATGTAGGGGTGGAAGTTAAGAAATCACCTTATTATTATATTCGTGAGATTGTTCTTTTGATATTTTGTACTCTTTTCTATATAATGGATTGTCCATCTATACTGTGGACGTGGCAGGATTGGCTGAACCACATTGTTATAGACCGAAACATGTTGACATAAAGGAGAAGTTGGTTACATTATTATCAGGGTGGCTCCAAAGTTATGAGGGGCAAGGCTTGTGGCTCAGGCCCCTAAATTTTGAGGTCTCATTTTAAATAAATAAGTTAAGTCCATATGTATTTTTAGAAAATCATATTTTGTACTTTTAATACAAAAATAATTTTTTTATTAAACAAAGAAAGACAACTTCATAGATATATAAGTAATATAATAATTTGACTTATTTAAAAAGGGTTAGATAAATTGTTTTCCCAACGTTTTAGTTATTTATTCCTTCATTAATACTTTTGGTTTCTCTTCCTTAATTTGTCGAAGTAAATTTTTTCTAATCTTTTCATATTTCAGAAAATCTTATATATTTTTTGTCTTTCTCTTTCATATTTTTATTCACCTTCTTTCTCCGAGATTTCATTACTCATATTCTTTCTCAAAGATTTTATTAGTTCAAGTGTTCAACAATACTTTTAAGTTTTCAATAGTTCTATACTTGAACTGCTCTATAAAATTTTTTCTAATATCAACAATATCTCAAGAAAGAGTAAACGAGTAGGTTAAATTACCAATTGAACATGAACTATTCGAGAAAATCGATTATACAAGAAATACTCACTACATTGTATCTCAAAAAGTTGGAAGAGTATATTTCAAATAAAAACATATATTATAGCTTTCTTTTAAAAATTTAGGCCTCGTATTAAACTACGACTTTAAGCCCACTACGTGCTTGAGTCACCCCTAAATATTTTTAGCCAAAAGAAGAAAGCAATCAATGAGGCTATAATTAAGACTTAGAATTAACACAATCTGAAATTGCATTGCAATAATCCGAAACTAGACAAAATAGTAAAAATTGCACAAGCACCTATTTGGTCGCTCCCATTTAACATATATTTACTTTTTATTTTTATTTTAAAATATTTGCCCACTTTTAAGCCAACTTCAGGCATTTTTTCTCCTCTTTCTTCTTCTTCATCTTCTTCTTCCTCCTCCTCCTCATCTTCTTCTTCTTCTTCTTCTTTTATATGGGATTTGTGAATATATTTTAAAATAATTAATGTTATTTCACAGTGGTGACCTATTATGGCATTTGTTTTTACTATTACTTAGGGTTTCTTGTTCTTTTTTTCTTAATTGCAAAATAGGTTTGATACATTTTTTTTCGACAAATTGAGAATTGGAGTTTATTCTTGATGATATTTAGAGGTTATATTTTAAAATTGAGCTCATTTGGAGTAGATTTAGGTATTAAATCGTATATTACATTATTATATTAAGAAGAACAAATTTTGTTTCTGGGTGAGTGCTCTTCAAACTTATTTGGTATTAAGTGTATGAAAATATTGGTTGTACTTAAGACATTTTGGCCGTAAGTGCATCTGAAGTGCAATTTTTCACTTTAGACTTATTGGTCTTAAGTGCCTGAAACCGTTGGTTACAGTTCTGACTTATTTGACCATAACTGCATCCGAAGTGCAACATTTTTAACTTCAGGCTAATTTGTTTTTACTTCTTACGTGATAAGTCTGAAGTTTATCATAAAATGAGTAGGCTTACAAATTTTTATTTTATTTATTCAAAATGGGCATATGTTTAATCGTGACCCGAAAACCATGTATAGATGCAAAACCCAGAAATAATCATAAATAAACATCGTTTACTAAATTTATACACTACTTTTTAAAATTATAGCATTAGTTAGAGGACAATAAAAAATAATCAGATTTACAAATGGTAATTAAAAAATAACTATAGTTTCCAAATATAGCCACCTTGTCATGTAAAGATAAAATCTAAATAAAAAACCTTTAAATATCAAGAAAAATCCGACATAATATGCTAGAGTTCAAATTTATTGCATATGAGATTCATAATGTAATGAAATTTTATAATATGTTGGAGTTCCAACATAATATACTAGAAGTAAAAACGCATGAGGTTCATAATCCAGTGTATTATGCTGAAAATTTTCATGTGCTGGAGTTCCAACATATTATGTTGAAAGTTTATACACTGAAACTCAATAATCCAGCATATTATGCTGGAACGTTCTGCATTTCAGCAAAATAGTGGCTATTTTTAATGACTTCGCAAACGTGAGCTTTTTTTGATTTTCCGTCCGAAAACTGGTTATTCCATGCTATTTTCACCATTAGTTACTCCGACACTAATCTTATGTGTTAAAAGTTTTAGTTTTTCTTTGTTTGTTAAACTACTCGTCTAGTTACATTCACAGAAATATAAAAAAATCCTTTATATGAAAAAAGAAAAGGGGATTACAGTAAGTAGTGAACACATGGAAATACCACAGTTGCATTATTTGAAATAACATCCATATCTATTGTGTTATACATCCATGATCAGAATAAAGTTTATTTTTTTAAGTATTGAAATGCAAGCTTCCAAAAACAAATAAATGTTTTTGGCCGTCCCTCAACATTGTTGGCAGTCCCTTTTTGCTTCTAATTTCACAAGAAAGAAAAAAGATAAGCTCACCAATCACGGTATTTTGTGTAAACAATCGTACCAGCATCCTCATAACCCAAATAAAAACCAGAAGACTGCACTTTCCAGTGGCATTTGGTAGTATACTTTGGAACAAAACCTTCTCTACCATCATGAACGCAATAATACAAATCGTTAAATACATCAAATGCTTGATCTTTTCCATCCCACCAAAAATGACAAAAGAATAATGTTTGTCTGATCGCACAAAATTCCCAATTGAAATCTGTTCCTACATCAGGGTAATTATACCCAAGGTCATTGTCTTGAGATGCACAGTGAAGTTCTAGTTTAGGAGAATTTACAGGAAGATTATTGTGAACGTGCACCCGGTGTTGTCGAATAAAAGAGATTATACATCCTTCAATGCTGTGGATCATGATAAATAGTAGAAACAAGAAGAGGATTTTCACTAAGAAGTGAACCATGTTGAGAAAATAATTAAGGATTGTGTTTTTCAATAATATGAAATTTGTTGGCTTCCTCTCAAGGTCTTTTGATGGTATAGAAAGGGGAAATATGCTGAAATTTGTTACTTTTTCTAGCCTTTAATTTTCATAATTTTATTACCCAAAAGAATTTGGCCATCAACTCATTAATTAGGAATATTTTAAGTGAAGGTAACTGCAAATCTAATTAAGATATCTTAATAAGATAATATTTTATAAAAAATAGATATGTTACCAAATGTCCCTCCATAAGATAATAACAAAATCAGCCAGATTAAGCTACAAATTTGCGTATGACTCAGCACATATTGAATGACACATTGGATAAGGGTAGCCTTAGAACAATGGTAAAATTGTCTCAGTGTGCCTAGTGTAACAACCCGATCAGTCGTTTTGAGCTCTAGAGCGTCTTTCGGCAGTTTGCGGCCATGAGCAGCTTCACTTCATGTATTGTAACAATACTGTCATGAGCCCAGTTCGTCATATGTGAACCACCGTGACGGCACCTAGTCTCCACGACTAGGTAAGCCTAAATGCGGAAGATAAACCAATCGACGAAAGAAAAGAACTTAAAACAGAAATAAAATAACAAAACAGCGCGCGGCATACATAATATTTAACTCTAAAAAACTAATAAATATTTCCAATATCCGGAAACCCATCAATCACAAGCTAAGGATACAACATAATGCTCTAACTCCAGAATAGTATAAAATAAAGTAAATACATAAGGATTATAATTACAAGAGAAAATGGTGAGGCATTCCTCGGTCCACGGATGCGGCAGATATACCCTGAAGTCTCCAATAAGTCGTGTTGCCTAGAGGATGGTAAGTGGGAGTCGAAGTACCTGGATCTGCACATAAAAAACATGCGCCGAAATGGCATGAATACACCACAACAGTACTCAGTAAGTGCCAGGCCTAACCTTAGTCGGATATTGACTAATAAGGTCACGGCCCTACTGAGATTAAATTGATAAAGAGATGACAGAATAAGATAAGCAGTACAACTGACAATCTACATTAAGAATTTAATACATGATAATAAGGAATAAAATAATAAATAATTGATATATAGATAAAGAAAATCGCAAGGAAATACAACTCATAACAAGGATGATAACCGGGGATCTCTAAGTATCCTCAATATATATGCTGGATATCTCTTGGAATCTCGAGGATCTCTTGGTATCCTCAATATATGCTACGGATCTCTTAGTATCCCAAGGATATCTTTGTGTCCTCAATATACATACTAGGGATCTTTTGGTATCCCTCTCCTTAGTTCAAATCATAAATGCATATAGGGGATCTCCCGATATTCCGTCCCGTAGTCCCAATGCAAAACGCACAGCAGCAACACCAACACACTCAATTAAGCTAAAATTCATGCCAACTAAAAACATGAAATTCTAATTTAATACTCCTCACATAATTCAATTAAGGCAGTTTATGCAAATAAATAGATCAATCAATTAGACATGCTTTTTCTAAGATAATGGTAGGTTTAAATTGCAAGTAAAATGAGACAGGAAAAAGGAACACAATTGAAATTACTTGAAATTCATAATTTCAACAATTAGCTTAAGTACACACTCATCACATCATGTTCAAGGCATTTTAATTATAAGACATAGCAAATCATAAGGGGAAGTTCCCCCAGAAGAGGTAAGGCAATCCACGTACTTTGAACCAACTTAAATCAATCTGAATCTATGCTCTTGCCATGGGTACTCTACTCTAAATGGCTCAAATCTATTAATTGAATTTCATAATGTAAATAGCACACTAATTAAATGATTCTACAATGAAATATTAAGCTAAATAACACATCGAGCCCACATACCGGAATCGTGCAAAATTTACATTTTCAGAATCCTCAAATTCTCACGAGTATTAGTCATACCAATATTACCAAAATCGGATATTAAATGGTCCCTCAAAGCGTCACTTAAAAGCTAATTAGTCAAGCCCTAACCCACAAATTACCTCTAATTTACCTTAATTTCTCATGCTTAAGTTGATAAAATTTATTCCAATAACGAATTTAGGGACCCAAGACCTAACCACAATGAACTCCTCTGAAAATACCTCTTGAAAAGTGTTCCCCAAGCATCTTCCCATTGGAAAAGAGATGAAAAATTGGTAAATTTCGCGAAGACAAGAATTTATATATTTCTACCGGCGCTTTCTGCATCTACGTCCCTGGGAGCGTATCTGCGGTCCCGCATTAGCTGACTAATGGTCGCATCTGCAACAATCACTAACTTAGCCTGATTCTTCATATGCGACTCCCCATCTGTAGACGTGGTACCGCTCATGAGGAAATTCAAGCGCTTCTGCCGATCCTTCTTAACCTCCACATTTCCGCTTCTGCGATGCCAAATGCTTCTTCTGTGGCTCCGCACCTGCGGTCCCACACCAGCAGGTGCGGTTGTGACAAAAAACCGCCTCAAACTGCAACTCCTAACTCCAAAAATCCTTCCATCAACCATCTAAAATCATCCCGAGCCCCCTCCCCTCAGGATTTTAACCAAAGGCACCAACATGTCTAATACCACTTTCCAAACTTATTGCAATCCTGGAAACACCTAAAATAACATCAAAACGACAAATCAATCACGAAATTAAGCCTAAAAATTCCAATTGTCTTAAAATACGCTTCCAATCAAAAAGTATAGCAAACCTCGTCCGAATGACCTAATATTTCGAACACGTCTCACATTCAACCCTATGGAGCTACTCCAATTTTGAGAATTCCGTTCCAACCCTCGGATCAAAATCTCACTATCAGACCGAAAACTTCAAAAATTCGATTTTGGCACTTTAAGCCTAAATTAGCTATGGACCTTCAAAACACAATCTGATCATGCCCCTAAGCCCAAAATCACCCAACGAAGCTAAAAGAACCATAAGATTTCCATTTGAGGCCTTCTTCAAACTGTTCAACATAAGAGAGATACTTGTCAAACTTGACTGAACTGGAATCCAACACCTCTGACGAATCACTGTGACACCTCCGGAGTATCAAAATATGAAATACTAGATGAACACCTGCTAGGCTGGGTGTTAAGGCAAGCTCTTAGGCAACCTCCCCAACACGCCTCAATATCATAAAAGCGCCAATAAACCTCGGACTCACCTTCCATTTCTTCACAAACCTCATAATGTCCTTCATAGGCGAAACCCAAAGCAGAACCTGCTCTACAACCATGTAAGAAACATCACGAACCTTTCGGTCCACGTAACTCTTCTTGCTAGAATGGGCTATGTGGAGTCAATCGTGAATCACCTTGACCTTCTCCAAAGCATCCTGAACCAAGTTTGTGCCCAATAATCTTGCCTCACCCGGCTCAAAAGAACACACTAACGATCTACACCGCCTACTATAGAGAGTCTCATACGTCGCCATCTAGGTGCTGGACTGATAGTTTTTTTGTAAGAAAACTCTACCAGCATTAGGAACTGATCCCACGACCCTTCAAACCTCAATAAAACACGTAAAGAGCACATCCTCAAGAATCATAATAGTGCGATCGGAGGGTGAAATTTTGTGCTCAACTACACCCGAGTACCCAAGTCATGCTGAACGACTCTCCAGAACCGTGATGTGAACTAAGTACCTCTATCTTAAATGATGGAAACTGGAACACCATGCAGAAGTACTATCTCCCAAATATAAATCTCTACCAACCCTTCCAAAGAATATGTAGTACACATAGGAATGAAGCACCTGAACTTGGTCAGCCGATCCACAATCACCCAAATGCCATCAAACTTCTTCACATTCTATGTGAGTCCAACTATGAAGTCCATGGAGTTCTTCTCCCACTTCCACTCTGGATTCTCTATCTACTGAAGCAACCCACCCGATCTTTGCTGCTCATACTTCACCAGCTGACAGCTAAGTTACCGAGCTGCAAATCCCACTATGTCTTTCTTCATCAGTTGACACAAATAGCGCTACCTCAAATCTTGATACATCCTTGCGGCACCCAGATGAAGTAGAAATACCATGAACTATGGCCCTGCTCTAGAATCAACTCCCGAAGAACGTCAACATTGGGTACTCAAATCCGACCCTGCATCCTTAGTACCCCGTCATCACCAATAGTCACATATCTGGAATCACCATGATGAACTTTGTCCTTGAGGACAATCATATGATGGTCATTATTTTGATGCTCCCTAATACGATCAAATAAGAAACACCAAGAAACCATGCAATCTAGAACATGACTGGGCTTTGAAAGATCCAATCTCACATCTGGTTGGCTAAGGTCTCAACATCTATTTCCATAGACCTATCCGATGCTAGTAAATTAGCCAAACTCCCCAAACTCTTTGCCCGGTGACTCAAGGAATCGGCCACCACATTTGCCATATCCAGGTGATACAAAATAGTGATACCATAGTCCATCAGCAACTCTAACCATCTCCTCTGACGCAAATTAAGATCCTTTTTCTTGAACAAGTGATGCAAGCTCCGTTGATCAGCATAAATCTCACAAGGCACACCGTACAAATAATGATGCAAGACCTTTAAGGTGTGAACAATAACAGGTAACTCCAGATAATGGACAAGATAATTCATCTCTCGTACCTTTAACTGTCTGGACGCGTAGGCAATCACCCTACTGTTCTGCATCAAAACCACTCTAAGGCCAATTAATGAGGCATCACAATAAACAGTATAAGAACCTGAACTTGTAGGCAATATCAACACTGGGTATAGTCAAAGCTATCTTGAGCTTCTGAAACCTCGCCTCACACTCTTCCATCCACTGGAACGGAGCACCCTTCTGAGTCGGCTTTGTCATAGGTGCTTCAATAGATGAAAACCCCTCAACAAATCAACAATAATAACCTTCCAAGCAAAGAAAACTGCGGATCTCTGTAGCTGCGGATGGTCTGGGTCAAATCTACCCTACCTCTACTATCTTTGGAGCCAACAAAAACTCTTATTTCAATAACTTTGCATATAACTTCTTTTTCCCCAAAATCAAAAGCACTGTACTCAAGTACTACTCATGATCTTCCCGACTCCCAGAATACACCAGAATATCATCCATATAGACAATTACGAACGAGTCAAGGTATGGTCGGAACACATTGTGCATCAAATGCATAAAGGGGCACTCAAAAAGTCCGTTCCCAATATAATATCAAAATAAACCATGCGAAGTAAAATTAAATTGGCTATGGTCTTAGAAGCACTAAGAGCAACCAAACACGACCGATAAATGTGGTCCACAACAAGAGAATCTCACACATGAGTAGAAACATAAACAGGGGCACTCAAAGAATCCCGGGGTACACACAAATGCCGAGCAAAAAAGGAAGACACATTAGAATAAGTGGAGTCTGGATCGAATAGAACTGATGCATCTTTGTGACAAACCAATATAACACATGTGATGATAGAATCAGAGGCAATATCCTCGGTACGGGCAGGAAGCGCATAGATCTAACCTGGCCTCCCCCTCTAGGGCGACCTCTAGCACCTCGACCTCCACCTCTATCTGGATGAGCAGGTGGGGTAGCAATCGGTGCAATAATCATGGCTTGAGAACTCTACGGGGCACGTTGTGGATGAGAAGTCTATGGAGGCACAGTCCTCCCAAGTCTTGGGAAATCCCTCACCATATGGCATGTGTCACCATACTCATAACATGCTTTAGGAGGACATGGCAGATGGGACTGGCTCGGGCCTGGTCTGCTCGATTGACCTCTGAAAGCACCCCACGCAGAAGGCAGTCTACAAACTTGAGGAGCATAATAAGGCTCCTCAGGCCTAGGAGAAGATGGAATACCACCGGATGCTGGAAGAGTTAAATGAATAGGGCAACACTTATAACCCCTACCATGATGACCTGATGATGGGCCAGGAGAACCAGAATAATGGCCTGACTCTCGAAACCTCTTAGCCTCCCTCTTCTCTCTCTACCCCGTAAGAATACCCTGAATCCACCTAGAAATTTTCTCCACCTACTGATAAGAAACATCTATCTCCAACTCACGATCCATGCTAGACCTAATGTTGGGAATAAGCCCCTCAATAATTTGGTAATCCCTCTCGCGAACAGTAGAAACCAAAGCTGGGGCATGTCTAGACAAGCTACTATAACAGACAACATACTATGAGACATTCATAGAACCGTAGCGCAAATGCTCAAACTAAGCGCACCATGCACCCCTTAGTATCTAAGGAACAAACTCTCTTAGGAACATATCTAAAAACTAGCTCCAAGTAAATGAAGCAGCCTCATCCGGATTGTCTATCTCTTAGTTGCGCCACTACTCACAGGCGGCTCCTCGAAGCTGGAAAGTATTGGGGTAAACCCCACTCGATCCTGATATATCCATGGTGCGGAGAATACAGTCGTACTCTTCCAAAAATCCCAAGGTATCACTCGATGCTAAATCACTGAATATCGGAGGATCATACTTCTTGACCCTCTCAAGTCCTTGTTGCTTATCCTCTGAAGCTGCTGCCCTGTCCTCAAGCTGAACTGGCACTACAGGTGGTACAGGAATTATCTCTCGGAACTGATCAACATGCACTCGGTGTTTAGGAGTGCAGGCGGCAGGAGTGTGTGCTCCTCTCCCAGCCTGAGATGTAGCTGCATCAAGGGGAAGCAACCTTGCCTGAGCCAAAGTGGCGTACATGCCCATGTAATACGCAAGAGTGTCTTGACGAGCTGGATTAGTAGTAGAAGTAGGCGTATCAGGTTCCTGTACTCCAGCTGGAAATAATGGTTGTACCTTGGTTGCAGCTCGTGCAAGTGCTCTGGTTGCACCACATTCGCTTCCTTGGCCTATACCCTAGCACCGGCCTCTAACGGCTGTTGTAGGGGCGCGGGAGACTAATCATCTCAGGTAGCACGTGTCCTCAACATTTGGGAGAGAATAGAAGATAGAAGTTTAGAATTGTGATGTCAAAATATCACACGACAAGGAAATCAAATAAAGTGGAATTTTCCTAACAGTTACATAACCTCTCGTAGATAAGTACAGACATCACTGTACCGATCAGCGAGACTCTAATAAACTAGTTTGTGATTCATGAATCCTATGAACCATCGTGATGACACATAGTCTCTATGACAATATAAGCCGAAAATGCAGAAGATAAACAAATATACAGAAGGAAACAACTTAAAATAGATATAGAATAATGAAACATCATTTAAAAGTGCCGCTCGCCATACTGAATATTTAACTCTCAAAAACTAATACATATTCCCAAAACCCAAAAACCCATAAATCACAAGCAAAGGATACTATATAATGCTCAAACTCTAGCATAGTCTAAAAGAAGTAAATACAGAAGGAGTGTTACTATAAGAGAGAATGGAGAGAGACTAATCGGTCTGCGAACGCCGCAGATATAACTTGAAGTCTTCGAAGAGTCGCCTATCCTCAAAGATGGTAATTCTGAGTCGAAGTATCTGAATATGCACATAAAAAACATGCTCTGAAAGTGCATGAGAACACCACAACGATACTCAGTAATGCCAATCCTAACCTTGGTTGGGTAGTGACGAGGAAGGTCAGGTCCTACTGAGAGTAAATAAATAAAGAGATGCCAGAATAATATAAGTAGTACAATTGAGAATCTACAATAAGAATTCAATTCAAAATAATAAGGAATACAGTGATTGAAACAGAGATAATGACAATCACAAGGAAATACCACTCATAACAAGGATGATAACTATGGATCTCTCAGTATCCTCGGTATATATGCCGGAGATCTCTTGGTAACCTCAATGTATGTTAAGGATCTCTTGGTATCCCAAGGATCTCTTGGTATCCACAATATATATGCTAGAGATCTCTTAGTATCCCGCACCTCAGTTCAAATCATAAATACGTATAGGGGATCTCCCGGGATTCCGTCCCGTAGTCCCAAAGTAAAACACACAGTAACAACACCAGAATACTCAATTAAGCTAAATTTCATACCAAGTAAAAATAGGAAATTCTAATTTAACATGCTTCATATATTTTAATTATGGAAGTTTAAGTAAATAAACAGTTAAGTCAATTAACCATGCTATTTCTAACCTAACAGCAAGTTAAAATAGCAAGTAAAATGAGACCGAAAAAAGAAACACAATTGAAATTACTTAAAGAATATCGAATTTTGAACAATTATCTCAAGTACGCACTCATCACCTCACCTACAAGTCATTTCAATTATCATATATACCAAATCCTAATGGGAAGGTCCCCCACAATTGGTTAGGCAAGCCACTTACCTCAAACCACCCCAAATAAATCTGAAACCACGCTCTTTCCATGAGTACTAGACTCCAAAGGATTCATATCTATTCAAATCAATTTCATAATGTAAATAACAATTTATGTAACTGATTCAATAATTCAATTCTAAGCTAATACGCAAAATTAAGTAAAATAACCAGAATGCCCCTGGGGCCCATGTCTCGGAATCGGATCAAATTTATATTTCCCGAATTTTCACACTCTCACGAGTTTAGTCATACCAAAAGTACCAAAATCGAACAACAAATGGTCCCTAAAATCATCACTCAAAAGTCTCTAAAAGTCATGCCCTAAACCACAAATTACCATTAACATTCCTTAATTTGTCATGTTTAAGTTGATAAAAATCATTCCGGTAATGATTTTAGGGACAAAATATCATATCCCAATGTACTCTTCTGAATATCCCTCTTAAAAAGTGCTCCCCAAGCTTCTTCCCATGTGAAAAGAGATGAAAAATGGCTAAATTTCGTAAAGGAAAGAATGTATATGTTTCTGCCCTGCGTTTTTCCCATTTGCGGCACTGTAACCATATCCGCGGTCTCACTTTTGCAGACCAATGGTCACATCTACGACAATCACTAACTCAGGCGGATTCTACATCTGCGACACCCCATCCGCAGATGCGATTCCGCTTTTGTAGAAATTTTACGGCCTTTACGGCTCTTGCTGAACCTATCCATTTCCTCTTCTGTGGTGCCAAATGTCACTTCTGCGGCTATGCACCTACATTCCCACACCTGCAGGTGCGGATATGTCAGAAAACCAGCTGAAGTTGCTACGGTAAACTCCAAAAATCCTTTCGTCAACCATCCAAAATCATCCCGAGGCCCCCGGAACCTCAAGGAAAGGTAACAAAAGTCAAATACCATTGTCCAAACTTATACAACTCCTTAAAACACCTAAAACAATATTTACACAATGAATCAACCCCGGAATCAAGCATAAAAATCTTAAAACTCTAAAAAATGCTTTCGATCAAAAAGTCTATCAAACCTCGTCTGCAAAACTTTAAATTTTTTCACACACGTCACATTCAACCCTATGGATATACTTTGACTTCCGGAATTCTATTTGACCCTCAGATCAAAATCTCACTATCGGACCGAAAACTTCAAAAAATTGACTTTTGGCATTTCAAGCCTTAGTTACCTACGGACCTCCAAAATATAATCCAGTCACATTCCTATGCCCAAAATAACCCAACAGAGTTAATGGAATAATCAAATTTCCATTTCGAGGCTATCTTCACAATATCAAAAATAAATACGAGAAAGTAGTTAATAGGGGATCACAACATAAATTCATAAAACTACCGACTGGGTATTTACAAATATGCACGTCGATAAAGATCAGAGTTAGTTTGGAAAGAAAGTTCTCACATTAGAAGCCTTAATTTTGAAGACTTGTATAAGGTTAGAGTTTTGAGTAAACGATCTTGGAATCAGAATTTGAAGGTTCCAGCAACTTTGTTTGGTTATTTTGGTATGTATCAGAGTGGATTCGGTGGTCCGTAGGTCATTATAGAGTCATTTGGAAAAATTTAGAGATTTAAAGATTTTTGAAACATTTGACCAGAAGTGAACTTTTTGATATTAGGGTCGGATACACATTCAGGAAGTTAAAGTAGGTCTGCAATGTCGAATGTGGCTCGTATGCAAAATTTTGGATCAATTTGATGTTATTTGATAAGTTTCAATATAGAAGGTAAAAGTTGAAGTTCTATTGTTCTATAATTTGGACTGGGGTGTTATTCATGATTTTGGTGTTGTTTGATGTGATTTGAGGCTTCCAGGAGGTCCGTGTTATGTTGTGGGACTAGTTTGTGAGATTGGATGGTGTCTCGGGGGCCATATATGTGTTTCGGTATGGTTTTGGATCATTTGTAGCTGTTTTGGACTATTTTTGCTGGTATTTGCTTTCTTCATTGTGAACGCGAAGGGACTCCTGTGTTCGTGGAGAGAAATTCGCAGGCAATTGGGTTTTTGTCTTCATGAACGCGACGGGGAGGTCGTGAACGCGAAAGAGATTTTCTTGAGGGACCAATGGGAACGCAAAGGGAAAATTGTGAACGCATAGAAGGAAGGGGAAGCTATGCCTAGAGCCATTTAGCCTTCACGAGTGTGGAGCCCCAACCGCAAATGCAAGAAGAGGAGTCTAGATCCTTCACGAAGGCGAGGCATACATTGCAAATGCGAAGGGCAAACCTAGCTGGGTAGAATGTTTTAAAAGCGGGGTTTGAGTTCATTTCACCAATTTTTCACACGGCTTGAGAACCTTTTGGAGCTTTTGTAGAAAACCTATAATATGGTATTCTTGAATTTTGACCATAAATTTAGGTATGGAATTGAGAACTCATATATTTTAGTTCGTGGGGTTATGGGTAAAGTTTATCTTCTAAAATATTTGGAATACCGACATGTAGGCTCGAGAGAAATTTTATCGACTTTTCGAACGGAGTCGGAAATTGATTTAAATAGGATTATAATGAGTATTTGAGTATATATTTATGAGTTTGTACAATTATTGACTAGTTTTGGAGTGTCGGGCACCGGTTTGAGTAGTTAGAAGGCTTGGAAGCCGGTCATGGAACTTTGAAACGATGTAAGTCTCCTTTCTAACCTTGTAAGAGGGAATTAACCATATAGGTTAAATAATTCAATATGTGCTTCTATTTATTGGGGCTACATATGCAAGAGGTGGCGAGAGTCCGTGCGTAGCTACAATTATGCTTATGTTCGGAGTAGCCTAGGACCCTAAAGCAAGTTATACTTACGATATTTGTAACCATACTGTCAATTTAAATGCTTATATTATAATGAACTTGTTAAAGACATTTCTAAAAGGTTACACTTCATTTTCTTAACATTTAAAAGAGGATTTACATTTCCTTAAGTAATTGCTCATTGATGAATTATCGGTTGGCTGTTTTGTGTTTTCTTTTTGTGGAATTGGCCGAACGCCTCAGCAAATAATATAGATGCATCTATGGTTCGCACTGTTCGACCCTCTAGCAGGCAAAATTATAATACTATATTGGATCGGGCCATACGATCTCCAGATGATTTGTGCATGACTTAATTATTGGTTTGGGGCTTATTTATAATTGATATGGCTTCATTAGCTGGGAGATATAAATTGTTAAAAGATGAAAATAAATTTGGCAATATCCTATTAAAAATAATACGTACCCACTTCATGTTATTGAGTTTACAATCATCTAAACAAATCCATGATTAACTATATTATCAGAACATTATTTTTGCCCATAGTACGTGTCAGAGTCAACCTATCGCTACTTCTTCTTCGACATTAAACTGGATAGTTACTCGGTACGTGTTTCTTTCGTACTCATGCTACACTTGATGTAAATTTTTCTGTACATGTACCGGTATAGCTAGTGGCTTAATGGACGCTGCGACATGGTTGACACAGGTACTTAGGTGCATTGCATCCCATGCTACGATCTGCAGCCAACATAGTCACCTTTAGAGAATTTGTATTTTCTTTTCTGTCCGAAATTTGTAATCTCGGTAGATATTGTATTTTATTTTCTTGTAAATGCTCATGGACTTGTGATACCGGGTTCTGGAATGATTATGGGATATTCAATATTAAAATTGGAAAATATATATATTTATTTTGTAAAGCTTTTTTACTAGTTAAATTGAAGGAG
Source organism: Nicotiana benthamiana (assembly GCA_034376525.1). Taxonomy (NCBI): domain Eukaryota; kingdom Viridiplantae; phylum Streptophyta; class Magnoliopsida; order Solanales; family Solanaceae; genus Nicotiana; species Nicotiana benthamiana. The sequence goes on along the minus strand of CM067323.1, from coordinate 111,834,923 downwards.
ATTTAAAATTTCAAAAATATTAATATGAGGATTTAATTAATTATTTAGTGTTGGCTTGCATGACAGTGATTTCCGGTGCCATCACGACCGTTAGTGTATTTTGGGCCGTGACAATATTGTATTCGAGCCCTAGGTTCACTTGGGCCTCACAAGTTCTGAGCATGTTTAGTAGAGTCTTGCGAATCAGTATATAGACGTCTGTGCTTATCTGCGATATTTGTTATTTTATTTTCGGTGGAGGAAAGGCCATCGTACTATGAACATTTTAATTTGGGTTGATGGAGGGACTAGGCTTGGTGTTTCCCACCATTGTGGAGGCTTCATCTATGATGTGGAGTCATCGTCCTTGATTGAATATAATATGTTAAGTTCGCCGGTGTTATGGTTTTCTTCAATTCGCCTTTGGGGCAGAGTATTGTGAATGGTGTTGATACCCAATTTTTCCCTATGTATTTTTCAAATGACATATATTTGCATATACAAGAACCTTGAAGGGTTTTGGAATTTTTAATGATTTTTAAATAAATTTACGACCTATTTTTATACCATAAAATCCAATAATTATTCCCAAAACTTGCCATTTTAGAAAAAAATTTACTTTATTTACATATTACCTCAAATATAGTTGACATGACTTTTTAATATTTTTACAAGTCCGTTTGGTATTTTTTAAAACTAAATTAAACGTAATTGCATTTGAAGCCCACTTTAATATTTAATAGCATTTTCATTACAAAATGAATCCCAATATTTTTAAAATTAATATTTACATGCTATTTATTAATTTAGCACTTTTAATTTGATTTTTAAAAAACTTTTACTATTTTTATAAAATCAAAAGGGAAAACTGGCTATTTCAGTTGTGGCTTCAATTCATTTCAATTGTAGCCTATTTGTCGTTCCAATTTCGACCCCAATTGACCCTGAATCAGGCCCCAAATAAATGACCTAATTCGTTTTAACCCAACCCATTGACCCATTAACTAAACCCGCCTGGTTTTGTATTTTAATCCTGGCCGTTGAACATTTTTATCAATGACCCTCATCCCTCCTTTCCCTTTTTATTTCGAAAAACCTAAACCTATCCCTCATTTCTCTTCGAACGCCGCCCTCAACCCCCCCCCCCCCCCCCCCCCCGCTTCTCTCAAACTCTCTCTAACACTCGAAACCCTAGCCGCCTCTATCGTCTTCTCCGACCAAATCTCACCGGAGTCCATGGATTCTCAGGCAGTGGACGGCATGTGCTCACTTCCCTTCAACCCGAATAGTGGTTGTTCAAGGTTTTCAATGTTCTACCTCAACAATGCTCGTTCAGATCCTCCGCCAATATGTATTCCAGTGGCTTTTCCGGCTCCATTCCGACGTGTTCGATTCATAAGAACCTAGATATGGCTCAGATCTACTCCAGGCCATACCTTGTTCAATCCTTCTCATTTCTAGGGTTAATAAGAGACCCTAAAGCCATTTCGTGGTTCCTTCTTCTCTTATTCTCTCCATCAATGATGAATCTATGTTGTCTTCAACATTTTGAAACTTTTCCCCAATTTTTCTTCACAAATTTTGTCTGTTTCAATTTAGGGTTCTCTGAAAATCTTAAAACGACTTCTGTCACTTCTCTGTATTCTTTCTTTGTGCGAATCTATCTATATATGCCATGTTCTTATGAGTTTTTTGTTTGAGTTCTTCTGTTCTATCCTCGCATGCTCTTCTCCTAAGTTTATGTGTTTGCCTTATAATGTATGTTCTCCGCTATTTCTATACCAGTTTCTGTAGCATGCTTTTACATGTCTATCTTATGTGTTCCTTTATTTTATTTTTACTAAGCTTTTTGTTTGCATTTACTAGACGTTTATTTGAGTTCGAAACAAGTTTCAACTACTGTCTCCTAAATTTTGTATCACCTCTTTTCTCTTCTGAACCCGCTTGAGCTCTGAGCTTTTCTTAATCATGTTCGTTATGAATTTATACACTGTTGCTTCGAAGTTGCTATTGTATCTGTGTGATATCTTATGAGACTCTGAAAGAGAGCTCAGAGTCTATTTCAATGGTTTGCCTTCTCACCTATGCATCCTACTCGAATTGGAACTCTATGGTTTGGGGTTTTGGCAAGTTTTGGTCTTGTGTTCGGACTAGGGTTCTATTTTATAGCCCTGGGCACTCTTAAGCTCATGTTGAGTCTATAAACTGAACTGGAACTGTTTTTACTTATGATTTTGAAACTTTTCTTTGTCAGTCTTTCTTTTCTTGTTTGACACATTTGTGTGCTTTATAAATGAGAGATTTTCTTTCAAAAATATTTTGCCTACTTGTGATTGATTCCGAATTCGTTTTAGTAAGGCTCGATTGATTGTTACACATTTTCCCCAACTGAACCTTTTCTAACCCATTTTCTGACTAAGTTCATTTGAACAAGGCTTTCTATTTACCGGTTGTTTGATTGATCTCCTTTCCTTATTTTTCACAAATCATGTATCAAATTATTTTTGCATTAAATAAGCCGTGTGTACTTACCCTTTTTATGTTACTTTGAAAAGGTTTTAATTATTTTTTTTCTTCATTATCCCATGCGCGTTTGAAGTAAAATTCCTTAACCAAAGAGAGCCTTATGTGATTTATTGCAAACTATTTTCTTACCTTTTCTCACTTTCTTTTTGCACTATATAAGGAGACTATCCTTATACACTTCGAATCACACTTCAATAAACAGAAAGACTTCAACCATTTCAATACTCTCTCTACACTACTACTGCTTTCTACACTTCTAGTATTGACCACCTTGCTCCTCTTCTCCTTTTTCTATCTGAAACACTCTTGAGTTCTTTTGAACTCTCAACTTTATACTAAATATATTTGAGTTTACTCTTGCTGACTTCTGGCTGTTTATTTTCTCTTGTTGTTCTGCTATTCTAGTGCTTACAACTGGTAAGTCATTCTTAGTTAAATAATGCCCCTTTTACTATGTGTTCATTTTATTTCCTAGTCTACTAGACTTTCTTGCATTATGTATCTACGTCCTAGTCTATCATGCTTTCTTTCCTTATGTTTCTGCAACATTGTACATGTATTTCTTATTTGAATCGCTTCCCTTTACCCCTTTGTATGGTAGTACAAATTCGAGTCATGGAAGCACCCTGTTATTGCTACCCATGACTTTGAATTAGATTCTTTTGAACCCTTACTCAAATCAATTCCCACTTCTCTGCCCCCTTCATGTGCTGAGCCTTGACTCAAGTCTGGTGGTGTCCTAATCACCATCTAGACTGAGGTCCTCTAAGGTCTTCTCTTAACCTGTTGGACCAAGCAAATGGTCAGGGGTGTGCCAATCTATACTTATGGTTGGGTATGACAATCATTTGCTATGGTTCCCCAATCCTTCATTCACTTTGCAGTTACTCATAGCTATATTCCCCTCTCTTGCAAGCCATGCTTTGGGACCCTCGAGCTCCCTTTGGACTTAGATGCCTGGGGGTTGGATATTCCACACTACATTGTACTGTTCTAATTGTTATCCTGAGTGTAAGAACTGCCAGGAACCCTTAAGGTTCCTTGGAACTTTGAAACATTTTTGATAAGAGAAGGCTTTGGAATCTGGAATACGAAATTGGTTGATCACATACTGTTAGGCCTTTAGCCTGACTTAGGTACCTTGGATGCAACTGTGAACTTTGATGTAATTTATGCTTTCTTCCATCTTTTGTGGCTCACTAATTATTTCTATGTAAATGAACTCGGGGAGTATTAGTTAAAGGGTGTGGGAGTGGTTTACCTTATTGCATCAAAATGAAAAGGTAGATATCATGTATTTAGGACTTTAAATCTTTTTTATATATCCTATTTATAGGAACTCATATTCATGTAATCAGCCGCCTAGATACTATATCTATGCAATTAACGCTTTAATCAGTAATCTAGTTACCATCTCTATAGAATTAATGTTTGATTTTCTTGCAAATCATTAGAAATCCTGCCTATAAGACCTTACACTCATGTAATCAGTTGCATATAGAAACCATGTCTATAGGAAGTGCATTTGCGTTAGGAAAACAATAGGGTAATCAAATAACCACCCTTTTATCAGATCAACAACACGTCTTAAAAAATGAGATATAGATATCATGCTTATAGGAGTTTGTCTCAAACTCGCCTGATTTGTTTAAGTAATAACAATCTGTTAACTGGACTTTAACGTTAATAACACTCGCATAAACATGTATGATTTTAAACTCTTTAGATCTGCATCTTTCTTCTTAAACAGTTCTTTTAAATCTTCTACCTAAATGTTTCACTCAGTCCGTGAAATTGTCTTTCAAAAACAATCCCGCAACTCATTCTTCTTTTTAAAGTATTCTCACTTTTTGAAACTCCTTACCAACTCTCCTGTGTTTTACTCAAACAGTCTGCTAACTTCACAATCCCTAGTGGATCTTGAGGGATGCCTAACACCTTCCCCTCGAGATAATCTCAAGCCCTTACTCAAACTCTGGTTTTCTTTCATAATTTCTTCATCTCTTTAAAGTATCCTAATGCACAATAATCATTAGGTGGCGATTCTCCAAATTCTATAACTCAGTTTCCCTCAAAGGAAATGAGAGTTGTCTTTCCCATTATGTCATCAACCCTATTTCGCTTTTCTAAGGGAAAAAGGGGGCATCGACAGCATGGTGACTCTGGTGGGGATTTCTTTAGGCTTTTACTATTACATGCTTTTGTGACTTTATTGCTTCCTTAATTGCCTTTATTTCTTGCCTTTAATTATTTTATTATAGGAACTAACTTGGCTCTTCATGTGTTTCCTTTCTTTTAATTGTTTTTATTTACTGCTTTATTATTATTTCAGCACAGTTGCAATTTTTCGAGCATTTATTGTAACCCTTTACTATATGAACGTGAAAATACATGCAATTTGTTTCAATATGGTAACTACATCTTCAACATCATATTCCACTCGTGCCAAAACAAATCCCATAGAAACTCTTATAATGAGTGTTTGCGCTCTTCCGATATTATAACCCCCTAAATGTGGCAAATCCATATTTGCAGTAAAACCATTCGATTAATGGTATAGTCGATCGGTTCCGCGCACTTCCCTCTTGTGTTGTCCGCTCAAGGGTACCTTGTCTAGCCCTTCAAAAGTAGAAATCTTATTTCGTTAATTTATTCATGTATCATGATCAAACCTAGCCGAGTCAGTTATGTTGTCCGCATAATGACTCATTAAGATAGCCTAGTCCAAAGTCCATTGGGTTTCCTCGAAACCCAAAAGGACACCTCCATGTTATGTGCATTTACTTGGAGAACTAAATGTCTTTATTGCTAATTGTTGATTTAAATAGTCGAGTCTAGTGGGTTAGGGGCCTAACGCATTGTTTTTCATAAAATACGGCACGAAGTCCCCAAATTCGATATGGTAACCAACATTCACCCAAGGCTACTAAGCTGGTGGGAGGACCTTCATGCCAGTGATCGGACCCTTGTCCGCAAGTAATTAGGAAATCTTCATTCCCTCCTGTAAGTAAGGCCTGACAACAACATTATCAAAGCTGCTACTTTATTCTTGGACAGTGATCAATCGGTATTTCACTTCGGGGACCTCGAAATGACTCCTTTACAGGAAGAAATCGGGAGTCTAACATGTATTCCGTGAGAGACTTCGGCCCTACTTATGCCAGAGTATCACAAAGGTAGGGGTTTCCTCAAAATGATAGGACTCAAGAAGAATCTGGATCTGACTTGTCCGAAGGATTCCTACATACCGTTTGGTTTCCTATCTGAAAGGTTTGGCCATAGCAATTCCTACCGCACCCACACCAACAAGTTCGCCCGTACCTCTTTTGGGGCATATACGTAGAAGGGTCTTTGTGTTCATGTTCTGTTTCATGGGTATGATGGTCTTTCCTATGAAGAAGGCTAGGATCCACATTAGACTAGCCATGGTAACAAATACCTTGATGGAAGGTATTGATGGGCAGTCTTTTAGCGTAGTACCCATGATCATTACCGGGATGTATCGAGCCTTAGAAAAGTATCAGCAAGGGACTAAGCACTTTGAAGGGTGCAATATGTTACTTCAACTTTGGCTTATAGAACACCTTCAGAAAGGCGGTTACTGATAGGATATTATACGCAGGGATTGGGTTGACCATATCGCTTTTTGCCACCCAAAGCAGATGAACTTCATGCCCAACATGTTCTTTCGGCCAGAGGATGCTAGTAGATAGGCATAGCTCTTTGAAAATCTTAAAGAATAATAGGTACTATGGATGTACAAGTGGTTCCCAACCATGGATTTCATTTTTTGTTGTCGGGATGCACCGTTCCATATACTTATTGTCATAAGAGAAACTTACCCTTATGTCCCTCTCCGAGCCATCAGGCAAGCGGGGAGAAAACCAATCATACCAAAGGTAGACAAAATGAGTCAATTCAGGGATGAATTTCAAGACAATGATAGCCCGCACAGGTGTCAAGCACCGCACATGTGGCACTGCAAGCTCGTCTTAGGAAGAGAATCTATTGAGCCAGACATGTATCATGTCGGGTGTGTGCTGAATTATTTAGGATTGTTAGAAGACAATCAAATTGGTTAGGGTCATCCAGCGTTTGTCAGAGGTCATAGGCTTATTGATGAGAAAGCATTAAGCGCAAGTTAAATACAACCAACTGCGCAAAAGGATTTGAGAGTGTGAAAATTAGCATTGGGAAATACAGGAAACCCACCAGAAGCTGATCAACGAGTAGAAGGATATGGTTGTCAATAAAAACGAGCGGTTAGGGTATCTGGAGCTAGGATTGGTAGAACTAGAAGGAAAGTTATTGAAAAGGATTGATGACTGTGAAAATGCAGAAGGAAACACGGGTAGGCACCTGGCCCGAGCCTACTTGCTGCTATGATTACGCGAGCTGGTATAGTTTTACGAGGGAGGAAAGAATACAAAATCCGGGTGAAGTTCCTTCTAGGACAAAGTAGTTAGGATCTTTTATTTTTACTGCTTTCATAATTTAATAAAGCCACTGGCTATTAGTGACATTTCTATATTTCATTTGTTTTAAAATGCATCTTGTTTTATCAATAAAATGAGCCATTTTAAGCATTATAAGTTCTCCAAATTTAATTTTTCACTAGTCCTACCTCGGACACAACTAGGCACCCAAATTAGGAAACGACTTATATTTTTGCTCAACATGTTTAAATATCGCAATATTATCTTTCTCAGAATCCGCACTAACTTTTTAACTTTTTTTTCTTTTATTTTATTCCCCTCCCCAAAGGTTAGTTCGTGCATTCTAGCACCATCAGCATACTTAACAAGATATGAGGGCCCTCCACCTCCTCCTCCTCCGAGTCGTACCAGAAAAAGGAAGAAAAGAAAAATGGGAGATGCAAATGCCAGAAAGGAAATTAAAGAAACTTCTCAGAATACTCCAGTTACCAAGGGAACTGTCGCTCATCTTGAGCAAACATGCTGAAATTCAGGGAAGACTTGGACCAAGTCTAGAATCTAGCAAGCCTATCAATCACTCTTGCCGATCCTGATGTCAACAACCCCGTACATTCACAAACTGCCCCGCAACCACCAGTACAACCTGCTCAGGCACAAGCCTGCAACACATACAGTAACACTCCACAGCTCATTCTCGAACCACAAAACACCACAAACGACCATAATACTCCTATCTTTATGGATACCATACCCCACTATACCCAGCCAATCTCAGGTGAATCTGACTCAGAGGACAAGGACTCTATAATCAGGAATTTGGCTGCTGAGCTCAAGAATTTAACTAGTCGGGTCCAGGGTATCGAAGGTAGCAAAGGAGTAGAAGGGTTGAGTTATGAAAATCTTTGTGTTCAACCGGATGTTGAACTCCTGGAGGGGTACAAACCTCCCATGTTCGAGATGTTCGAATGTACAGGTGATCCCAGGGTCAATCTAAGAATGTATTGTGATATGCTAATAGGAGTTGGAAGGGACGAGAAAATTCGTATGAAGCTATTCATGAGAAGTCTGAAAGGCAATGCCTCGTCTTGGTATATCAACTAGGATTCAAAGAAATGGACAAATTGGGTGAGCATGGCATCTGGCTTCATGGACCGATTCAGGTTCAACACTGAAAACGCACCGGATGCGTTCTATATTCAGAATCTGAAGAAGAAACCGACAGAAAACTTTTGCGAGTATGCTACTCGTTGGAGGGAAGCTGCTAAGGTCAGGCCAGCCTTAGAGGAAGACCAAATGAACAGGTTCTTTGTCCGCAATCAGGATCCGCAGTACTTTGAGAGGTTGATGCTGATAAAGGGTCAGAAATTCTTTGAGATCATCAAGCTGGGAGAGATGATTGAAGAGGGCATCAAGAACGGTATGGTCATTAATATCGTAGCATTATAGGCCACCAACAAGTCCTTAAATTCTAGTGGCACGTCAAAGAAGAAGGACGTGAATATTGTAATGGATGCGCAAAGAACAAAATCCCCTATGAAATACAAAACATATCCCTCAACTCCAACTACATATCAGCCTTCCCTAAATTACCAAACATCCTCACCCACCTACCAATCATCTCCACCAACCACATATCAACCCACCTCACCGAGATATTACCAACCCGCACATGTGTACCATGCATATATCCCCCAACCATCTCATTACCCATCACCACGTGCCAGACAAAACTTCCCCAGACCTGGACAAAATGTCTACCGCAGACCTTCCAAACAATATATCGCCATTGCGGAACTAATCAACCAACTATATGAAAGTCTCAAACCAGCAGGTTATGTTACCACTATCCCAGCCATAACTCCAGAAAATCCCTATCAATGGGTCAATCAAAAAAAGACTTGTGCATACCATAGCGGAATGAAAGGCCATACCATCGAGGAGTGTCACTCGTTGAAAAACAAGATTAAGACCTTGATTGATAATAAAGTCATTATAGCAAAGGAGCCCACCCCCAATGTCTGTAGCAACCCTCTACCTAACTATTAGGGTGGAGGTATCCATATGATCAAAATTGAGGATGATTGGGATGCGAAAGGGTCAATCGAGTTGATTGTTGAAGGAGATGAGACTAAGAAGAAAACGGTTACACTCAACCCCATTATAATTCAGATCCAGCCTTCTTAGTGCGATTAGGTAAATGTGTCCATGCCACTGAAGTTTGAAGAGCCTCCTGCAAAGGTGCCAGGATCAATTGAGGTTGAGTTCAGGACAACAAATGAACCTGCAGAGTTTGAAGTTGTTGTGTTACCCCCGAGGATGCCTATTACGGTATCCATGATAGAAGTGATGCCATTCAATTCAAATGCCATACCTTGGGATTACACATCAGAATTTAGTAGAAAAGGGAAGATACATACTGGAGAAGCGGTCGCCGCACAGGGCATGACCATAACCGACAAGGTATACACTCTAGAACATTTAGCTGAGTGCAGCACACAAGCCTCCAGACGGCCTATTGAAACTGGACCCGATGACCTTTTGAGAAAGATGTAGTGATAGCTTCATGAACAGGGATAAAGTTGTATAATTACCAAGAAAGCCATTTACAAGGTCTCAAGCTAAAGAAAATCAAGACATGGTTGTTGGGCTTCAATGGGAGATCAAGAAGGCCCTAATGGTGGAACAAGATCTCAAAAATTATGGAGAGGATTTAGCTAAGTGCTACACTCATTTCATGATCTAGGTCCAAGTCCAAGTCCGAGAGGAGGTTGATTGTGGTCCAAGCACCAGTCAAGGAGGGCCTAAATTAGGCGCTTAAGTCAACTCACAAAGGAGCCAACTTGGTGCCCAAGTTTCATTATTTTGTTTCCTAGTTTGTTAGGACATATTTGATGCTTTCCTAGGTAGTTAAGGTTTTGTTTTCCTTTTCCCAAATTTATCAGAATTACTTTCCAAGATTTACTTGCTTTTTGTTTCCTAGAATTTTACCTATATAAAGGGGTGTATTCTTTGTTTTTAGATTATTCAGATTATGCAGATTATTATCAATAAAAATTGTGAGATATTTCGTGCACCCTTGTGTGTGGCTACTTTTAAATTTATTCTTCAACCTTCTAGATTCAACTTAAGGTGCTAATATTAAACCATTTTTCGATATCTTATATCACTTCTAGGTATTCAAGAAAGGTGATAAGAGTAGGCTTATTGTTTTTTTTTATTCTAAAGGGTCAGGTTTAACAATCTATCTCTTCTTTTTAATTCTCTACCAAAGTCAACTAGTTCTTTATGAGCTAATTATTGTTGTTAGGATTCAACTTCAAGAATAGAATTCATTAATTCCAGAAACTCTTTCTTGAATTCAATCTATCGTTAATTATCCGTCTTTATTTTCATTTATTTATTTTATTTTAGTGTTCGCATGTTTCTTGATTTTTTTTTCTTCAGTAATTCTTGAACCCCCTATCATGTTCCTATCGTACAGGCCAAAGAATACTTCGTCTTTTAGCAACTGAACAAAACACTGGCGCAGATTTCCATCCTGGCTCTTCTGCAAAGCTCTGAGGCACATATAAATGCCTTGATGAAGATATTGAGTGAAGCTTATGTTCCTAGCAATATAAGTGGGGAGGAAATAGCCAATATGGAAGGACAAGTGCTGGAAAGCCACAAGATCACCTTCCACGAGGATGAGTTACCACCAGAAGCACTGAGTTAAAAGAAGGCGTTGCACATCACTGTGAAATGCAATGTTTACCTCATCACTACAAACTTGGTCGACGGGGGGTCCAGCCTTAACATTTGTCCACTAATAACTCTCAGGAAATTGGGGAAAGGTTTGCACGAGATGAAAGATAAGGCTATCAATGTCAAAGCTTGCGACGGGTCCCAAAGTTCCACATTTGTTAAATTACCATGTGCTTGCAGATGGGACCTACCAGTTTCGATGTGGACTTTCAAGTATAGACGTCCCGGCATCCTACAATTTATTGCTAGGACGACCCTGGATCCACGCCGCTGGGGCTGTGGTATCAACCTTGCACCAAGCTGTAAAATTTGAATGGAATCATCAAGAAGTGATCATTCATGGTGACGGTAGCAACCCTATATACCGCCACCAAGCCATCCGAATGATCAGAGGCAGAAGAAGAATAGGCGGAGAAACATACCAACACATCAAGCGACTCAATTCCATGGACAAAGACTAATGTTGGGACAACAAGATCATGAGTATCCTAAATTGGAATGTGTATGAGCCCCGAAAGGGACTTGACAAGAATCTCCAGGGTTTCACCAAACCTATCAAACTAAAGAACCACGGTACTACCTTTGGATTAGGGTTTCAATACACATGGGAGGAGTTCAATCATGGGTCGCCACCATTGCGCAACCCCTACTACCCGTTGGAGCACCCTATACCTCGGTTGGAGCCGAACTTTAAACCAGATGACGTTATATATGTCTCAGAGAAGGATGAGGCATTGGAAGCTTTGAAGAACCTATTTTTTGAAGATAATATGGACTGTTATGTTTTCTTCGAGGAAGGAGGGGAGGAAGGCCCTTCTATACAAGCCGTGAATCGTGGGAATGCCTCACCAATTGGTCGGTCAAGACCACCTATGTCTGGAAAGCTTCAGGGTAGCAAGGGTAATCAAGAACCATGCATCGCATATTTATTTTTAATAGTTGATTTTTCTTTCCGCATTGTCTTCACTTTCTAAAAGAGCTCTGATGTGTCGAACAATTATGAATTTAATCAAAGAATTTTCCAAGTTCATTATATATCTCACTCTTATTACTTTTCTCTATCATTTACTTTATTATACACAACATTACTATTGCATATCTTGATGATGAACCAACGACTGTGACTTGCAGCAAGACAACGCAACAAACGGATATAGTTTAGTAGAGGATGATATACCAAAAGAGGTTGTCGGAGAGGTCCAGAAATTTGAATATAGGCCTATGTCTAACTTGGACGAAATTGAGATTGTTAATTTCGGAGGATAGAGAAAACGTCAAGGAAATGCGCATCTGTGTGCATTTTTCACCATCAGAAAGGAAAGAACACCAAGTTCCTAAAATAGTATGAGGATATATTTACGTGGTCTTATGATGATATGACCAGTCTCAGCACATCCATTGTAGCTCACAAGTTGTCAACAGATCTCACATGTCTGCCAGTAAAACAGAAGCTTACAAACTTCAAACCAGACATGAGTTTGAATATCAAAGAAGAGGTTACCAAGAAAGTCACAGCTAGGGTTCTCAAAGTGGTAGAATATCCAACATGATTAGCCGACATCGTGCCGGTACCAAAGAAAGATAGGAAAATCAGAGTCTATGTTGACTACCAGGATTTCAGCTGGGCCAGTCCCAAGGATGACTACTCCTTGCAAAATATACAAATTTTGACCGACAACTGCGCCAAGCATGAGCTACAGTCATTGGTCGATTGTTTTGCTGAATACCATCAGATATGGACGGATGAAGAAGATGCAGAGAAAACGGCATTCATCATGCCGTGGGAGATGTATTGTTACAAAATGATGTCGTTTGGATTGAAGAATGCTGGTGCTACCTACATGAGGGCCATGAATACTATCTTTCATGACATGATACATAAATAAATTGAGGTGTATTTGGATGACATCATCATCAAATCAAAGAAAGCTCCAGATCACATGGAAGACGTGAGAAAATTCTTCAACAGATTGAGAAGATAAAACTTGAAATTGACTCCCGCGAAGTGTGCATTTGGGGTTCCTTCCGGAAATTTATTGGGTTTCATTGTGAGTCGCCAAGGAATAGAATTGGATCCTTCAAAGGTCAAGTCCATAGAAGAGTTGCCACGCTAAAGAACAAGAATGATGTAATGATCATTCTGTGAAGGCTCAACAATATCAGCTCATTCATAGCACAGTCCGTTGTTATTTGTTAAACTTTCTTCAAGATACTATGAAAGACGATTGAAAGGCACAATAGTAGCATGAGAAGCGGTTGTTTGCCTTATTAGAATATATTGCAACAATTCGCACATCAACCGGGGCAACCCCTACATGTTATTTTATGGTACATAGGCAGTATTCCCGCCGAGGTATAAATTCCCTCTTTAAAGATTATACAAGAAGTAGAGTTAGTTGATGCAGAATGGAAAAAAGGTCGCTACGAGTAGTTAGCTCTTATAGACAGAAAGAGAATGAAGACAATCTACCACGGTCAATTATATCAAAACAGAATGTCCAGATCTTTTAACAAGAGAGTTAAACAAAGGAAGTTTACACCAGGGCAGTTGGTGTTGAAGAAGATATTTCCACTTCAAGATGAACTCAAAGGGAAATTCTCTCTCAATTGGCAGGGGCCATACATGGTTCACCAGATTCTTACTGGAGGAGCCCTTATTCTTGCAGAAATGGAAGGAGACGTCTAGCTGATGCCAATAAACTCAGACGCAGTAAAACGGTACTATATTTGATTATATGCTTTCTCTTTATGATGTAATTTCAACTACCCCTGACCTGATTCGCGTTTAAGATGAGATACGTAGGCAGCCCTATGGGTTCGGTCATATTGTAATAAAAATTTCATTTCCACCCGCTATTGGAACTGGGCAAAATTTTTAGGAGGACTCTCGAAATTCCGAAGTAAGTTTTTCAGTCCTTTCAGCAGCACCAACCAGTAAGCTAGGGTAGAATTTTGAGGAGGACCCTTAAAATTCTGGAATTGATACGTTTTCACTCATTCAGCACATATGTCAGCTGCGCTAGCCCAGTAATTTACGGCATAATTTTGAGGAGGACCCTCAAAATTCCAGAACAAGCAAGTTTGACATGTCTTGAACCACGTTGTAGTCGTTGGTTCATCTAAAAGAAAATAATTTTTTAAATATTTACTTACATTATATTAACTACATAATGCATAATATCATTTCCATCCCCATCGTTTTGCAACGCTACCCCAATGATACACGACATCAAGAGACAGGGGATACAAACTAACCATCCCCTTCTACAGAACTCACCATTATTTATTTGGATACATTCACCCAGGTCACAAATAATTGAATGCATTCAGACACTGGTACTCTTCAGTGTTCACACCTTTCAGAACGATCTCTCATTCATAAATTTACTATCTATACCCGACATCCCCATCAACCACGATATCGCAATCATATATCAGCTAAAAAAATTTCACTGCTACTCATTTATGCATTTTTGCATAAGACTATCTATCTGCCTTTCCAGGTAAAGCTATACCTCCATCTGCTACTTATCTACCTTCTGATACTAAGCTCTGACTCCATCTGCATTTTGCATATGGCTGCCTATCCGCATTTAGAGACTAAGCTCTGTCTCCATATGCATTTTGCATAAGGCTATCTATATGCCTTTCAAGGTTAAGCTCTACCTTCATCTGCATAAGTCTATCTATCTGCCTTTCGAGGTTAAGCTCTACCTCCATCTGTATATGGCTACTTATCTGACTTTCGAGACTAAGCTCTGTCTCCATCTGCATTTTTGCATAAGGCTATCTATCTGCCACCCAAGACCAAGCATTGTCTCCATCTACATTTTTGCATAAGGCTGCTTATCTGCCTTCTGAAACTAAGCTCTGTCTCCATCTACATTTTTGTAAGGCTACTTATCTGCCTTTTGAGGTTAAGATCTACCTTCATCCTGCATATGGCTACTTATCTTCCTTCCGAGACTAAGCTCTATCTCTATCTGCATTTTGCACAAGGCTACTTATTTGTCTTCCGAGACTAAGTTATGTTTCCATCTGCATTTTGCATAAGGCTACTTATCTGCCTTTCGAGACTAAGCTCGGTGTCCATCTGCATTTCTTGATAAGGCTATCTATCTGCCTTTCGAGGTTAAGCCCTACCTCTATCATGTATAAAGGCTACTTATCTGCTTCTGATACTAAGATTTGTCTCCATCTGTATTTCTGCATAAGGCTACTCTTCTGCCTTCCGAGGTTAAGCTCTACCTCCATTTGTATAAGGCTACTCATCTGCCTTTGGAGACTAATCATTATCTCCATCCTGCATGGCTGAAATATCACCACTTTATTTTTCGAACGTCTGAAATATTGCCACCTGCATTTAAATTATCGCTTTGGCAGTAAGATCACCACTTTTTGCATTCATTTAGCTGAAGGATTACCACCTCTCATGGCTTCTTAGGCCCTGGACGCCCTGTGCTCACTTCCCTTCACCCCAAAACGTGGTTGTTCAAGGTTTTAGAGGTTCAACCTCAACAATGCTCGTTCAGATCCTCCGCCGATCTGTGTTGTAGTGGCTTTTTCGGCTCCATTCTGACGTGTTTGAGCCTCAATGGCCTAGATATGGCACATATCTACTCCATGCCAGACCTTTTCCAAGACTTCTCGTTTTTAGGGTTTTTCAGAAACCCTAAAGCCATTTCGAGTTTCCTTCTTCTCTTATTTGCTTAGATCTGTGATGAATCTATGTTGGTTTCAACATTTCGAAACTTTTCCCCAATTTTTTTCTCAAATTTACTCTATTTCAATTTAGGGTTTTCTAATAGTATTAAAACGACTTTTGCCTCTTCTTCATCTTCTTTCTTTGCGTAAATTTATCTGTATATGCCATGTTCTTATGAGTTTTTCGTATGAGTTCTTATGTTCTTTCCTTGAATGGTCATCTCCCAAGTTTATGTGTTTGCCTTATTATGCATGTTCTCCGCTCTTTCTTTACCAGTTTCTACAGCATGCTTTTACATGTCTATCTTATGTGTTCCTTTATTGTAATTTTACTGAGCCTTTTATTTGCCTTTATTTAATGTTTATTTGAGTTCTAAACATATTTCAACTACTGTCTCCTAAATTTTACATCACCTCTTTTCTCTTCTGAACCTTCTTGAGTTCTGAGCTTTTCTTAAACATGTTCTTTATGATTTTTTACTCTGTTGCTTTCAACTTGCTATTGTATGTGTGTGCTTTATCATGGGACTCTGAAAGAGACCTCTGAATCTTTTTCAATGGCTTGCCTTTGCACCTCTACATCCTACTTGAATTGAAACCCTAGGGTTTGGGGTTTTGGCGAGTTTTGGTCTTGTGTTTGAACTAGGGTTCAATTTTATAGCACTGAGCTCTCTCGAACACATGCTGAGTCTATAAACTGAACTGGAACCTTTATTGCTTATGATTTTGAAACTTTTCTATGCTAGTCTTTTCTTTCTTGTTTGACACATTTGTGTGCTTTATATATGAGATCTTTTCTTTCTAAAGGGTTTTGCCAACTTGTGATTGATTCTGAATTCCTTTTAGTAAGGCTCGATTGATTGCTATTGATTTTCCCCAATTGAACCATTTCTCACCCCTTTTCTGACTAAGTTCATTCAAACAAGGCTTTCAATTTACTAGTTGTTTGATTGATCTCCTTTTCTTATTTTTCACAAATCATGTACAATAGGATTATTGTCTTAAATAAGCCATATGTACTTACCCATGTTATGTTATGCTGAAAAGGTTTTAATTATTTTTCTTTCCTTAATTATCCCATGCCCGTTTGAAATAAAATCCCTTAACCAAATGGAAACTTTATGTGATTGATTGCAAACTATTTTCTTACCTTTTCTCACTTGGTTTCCGCACTATATAAGGGGACTACCCTTCTACACTTCGAATCACACTTCAATACACAGAAAGACTTCAAACTTTTCAATACTCTCTCTACTCTACTACTGCCTTCTACACTTCTAGTATTGAGCACCTTGCACCTCTTGTCCTTTTACTTTTGGAAACACTCTTTAGTTCTTTTGAACTCTCAAGTATCTACTGAAGAATTAGAGTTGCTCATGTTGACTTCTGGCTGTTTATTGCTCTTGCTGTTCTACTATTCTAGTGCTTACTACTGCTATGTCATTCTTAGTTAAATAATAACCCCTTCACTTTGTGTTCATTTTATTTCCTAGCCTATTAGGCTTTCTTGCATTATGTATCTACATCCTAGTCTGTCATTCTTTCTTTCCTTATGTTTATGCAACTCTGTACATGCTTTTCTTATGTGAATCCCTTCCTTTACCCCTTTGTATGAGAGTACAAATCTAGTAATGGCAGCCATATGTACAAATCTCCTTTTCTTATTTTTCACAAATCATGTACAATAGGATTATTGTCTTAAATAAGCCATATGTACTTACCCATGTTATGTTATGCTGAAAAGGTTTTAATTATTTTTCTTTCCTTAATTATCCCATGCCCGTTTGAAATAAAATCCCTTAACCAAATGGAAACTTTATGTGATTGATTGCAAACTATTTTCTTACCTTTTCTCACTTGGTTTCCGCACTATATAAGGGGACTACCCTTCTACACTTCGAATCACACTTCAATACACAGAAAGACTTCAAACTTTTCAATACTCTCTCTACTCTACTACTGCCTTCTACACTTCTAGTATTGAGCACCTTGCACCTCTTGTCCTTTTACTTTTGGAAACACTCTTTAGTTCTTTTGAACTCTCAAGTATCTACTGAAGAATTAGAGTTGCTCATGTTGACTTCTGGCTGTTTATTGCTCTTGCTGTTCTACTATTCTAGTGCTTACTACTGCTATGTCATTCTTAGTTAAATAATAACCCCTTCACTTTGTGTTCATTTTATTTCCTAGCCTATTAGGCTTTCTTGCATTATGTATCTACATCCTAGTCTGTCATTCTTTCTTTCCTTATGTTTATGCAACTCTGTACATGCTTTTCTTATGTGAATCCCTTCCTTTACCCCTTTGTATGAGAGTACAAATCTAGTAATGGCAGCACATTGTTATTGCTGCCCATGACTTTGAATTAGGCTCTTTTGAACGTTTACTAATATGAATTCCCACTACCCTGCCCCCTTTATGTGATTAGCCTTGACTCAAGTCTGATGGTATCCTAATCACCATCTAGACTCAGGCCTGACCTTCAAGATCTGCTCTTATCCTGTTTGGACCAAGCAAATTTTCAGGGATGTGCCAGTCTATACCCATGGCTAGTTATGACTACCATTTGCTATGGTTCCCCAATCCCTCTTTCACTTTGAACTTACTCCTAGCTATAGGTTCTGCCCCTCTCTTGCAAGCGATACTATGGGTCCCTCGAGCTCCCTCTGAACATGTATGCCTGAGGGCTGGCTATTCCACACTGTACTGTTCTTTTCTAATTATTATCCTGTGTAAGAACTTCTAGGAACTCTTGATGTTCATAGGAACTTTGAAACATTTTGGATAAGAGAATGCTTTGGAATCTGGAATCCGGAATTGGCTGATCACATACTGTTAAGCACTTAGCCTGACTTAGGTACCTTGGACGCAACTGTAAACTTCTATGTATTTTGTACTTTTCTTTCATATTTTCTGGTTCTGTAATAATTTCTATGTAAATGAACTCGGGGAATATTAGTAAAAGGGTGTGGGAGGGGTTTACTTTATTGCATCAAAATAAAAGGGTAAATATCATGTCTTTAGGACTTCATATTTTTTTTTAGAAATCCTGCCTATAGGTCCTCATATTCATGTAATCAGTTTCCTAGATACCATGTCTATAGAATTAACACTTAAATTAGTCATCCAGATACCATGTCTATAGGATGAACGTTTGATTATCTTGCAAATCATTAGAAATACTGCCTATGAGACCTCACATTCATGTAATCAGTTGCATACATACACCATGTCTATAGGAAGTGCATTTACGTTAGGCAAAATATAGGAAAATCAAATAATCACCTGTTTATAAGTTCAACAACAGTTCTAAAAAATCAAATATAGATATCATGCTTATAGTAATTTGTCTCACACTCTCCTGATCAGTTTAAGTAAAAACAGTCTGTTAACTGGCCTTTAACGTTAATAAGACTCGCATAAACCTATATGATTTTAAACTCTTTACATCTGCATCTTTCTTCTAAACAGTTCTTTTAAATCTTCTGCCTAAATGTTTCACTCAGTCCCTGAAACTGTCTTTCAAAAACAGTCATGCAACTCATTCTTCCTTTCAAAGTATTCTCGCTTTTTGAAACTCTATCACAACTCTCTTGTGTTTTACTTGATAATTTCAAATTCATTTCATAACTTGCTGCAGACTTTATTAACTCATACGCATTAGGCCATTCCTTTTTTCTAAAATAAGAACTTCCTGAATAATTCGTTTAAAATGCCTTAATTTCTCACAAATGGATCCAAGTTGTCTAATGTAGTCTTTTTATCTATTTCTATGTGTTAAACTAGTCTATCTGTTGCTTAAGTTTAATTTAATGACCAAACTAGTATATGCAAGGCAAGCTAAGCTATATGCTATCTAATTTTCGGGGTTTACGTGAACCTTACATGTTTGTTTGTTAATCTCCTATACTTGTTATTGGTTTTGTTTGTCGAAACTAGTAATTTATCCTTTAAACCTCATGTATGCATCTATCCTTTTCTTCCCACTTTTAGGATTAAAAGTCATAATACCCCGCAACTAATAGGTTGGGATGGGTACTAGCATGCAATAATTAAATGAGACTAATCACGTTTAAATACCTTAGCTGGGTGGGAAGGGTAGAATATGGAGATGATGAACGGTGCGCTAATATTACGTGTGAACCCTTTTCGAAGGAGTGTGCGCCGGGTTTTGCATTGATGTGATCCATATTTTATATAAACTTATGTCTCCCCTTTCCCTTTGGTTATTTGCAAAAAATGTTTCTTTATTAAAATTATGCTTTCTTTACATAATCCTTCTTCATTCCTAAATCGTTTATTCCTTTCTCTTCCTTTAAGCTTTCAAACTCATTTGTGAATTCTTATGTGCGAACTTTATTTTCTTTCTTCTAGTTCTTTTAAAGCTACAATTAAAGCATGGCCGGGGACCACAGTAGTGGATCTTGAGGGGTGCCTAACACCTTCCCCTCGAGATAATCTCAAGACATTACCCGAACTCTGGTTTTCATTCAAAATTACTTCATCTCTTTAAATTTTCATAATGCACTATAATACTTAGGTGGCGACTCTCCAAATTCTATAACCCAATTACCCCAAAGGGAATAAAAGATGTATTTCCCATAACATTGTAAACCCGATTTTGCTTTTTTTACGGAAAAAGGGGCGTCGACAAATGGTCCCAAGAAAGCGGCTATTAAAGGTCGTAGTGTGAACTGGTTTAGGATCGAATCGCCTTTCCTAGTGTTGATGGCTCAAGAAAGATGATTTTCGGAAAGGTTTTAAGTTGATAGAAATATATTGGTTCAAGTGCTACAAAGATAGATTTTGATTTAAGGCAATCACTGGGCAGCGAAGGAGTGAGTATGACCAATGTGAGAGAGTGGATGAGGTGCATATGTTTTGTGGGAGGAAGACAACACGTCTTGGGAAAAGAGTAGAGTGATTCAAGATTCATGTTGGACAGTGACTAGGTCCACGAAATTAATATTGAATATTGGATATTAGACGGTGGGAGATGGGACATAACAGAAATGAGTTGCTTGATATAGAGAAGGATATAAATGACTTTGGATTAGAACATATTCTCGCACTGTTACTTGATGTCTGTAAGGAGTGAGAAGACTTGTAAAGTTGGTGAATTAGCATGAGTCCAACACAACTTATTGACTTCATAGTAATTGTACCTCGAGCAGCATCATTGGAAGATGTATGCATGAGTATATTCCCCATGAAGGTTATCTCATGTAAGCAGGTTAGCAGTTGTGTGGTGTTGACAAAACTTCTACGAAAAATTCTAATAACTATCTTGTAAGAGTTTGAATATACATATGTGGCTAGTGATATAGAGTGTTCATGAAATGTTAACAAAGGATTTCGAGGAATTTGGTGGGTTGATTGTGCAAGAGCATGGGAATGGGGGATATGGAATCTTTGCGGGATCTAGATTTATGCAATGGTAGCTTCAAGCTAAGTGGGAGAGCCCCATTGCCTATGATGGGATTGTAGGGTTATCTACTTGTGAGGTTCCTCGTCATAAGCATATTGATGAGTTATTACGACTAAGTAAAGTGGACATTAGTGGAGATTTGGGCATAGTATTTTAGGAATGTGTGCTATAATTGGCCTTATCAATTTATGCTCATGATTTCAGAAGACTCATGATTGACTCTTCGTATAGAGGTGATTTACAAGAAAGGTAATTCAATGGAGTGTTTCTTTCAGAGGGTGTTCATGTACTAGCAGAGCCTTGAGGTTGATTATATTTGGGACCAAGTCAGAGTGGGTGACTCTTGACGACGGTCCTAGTGGATTCAAAAGTCAATGTGTGGTGCCTAAGAATTTTGAGTCCGTACTATGGTTAAGTATCATGTTTTTGCAGCAAATTATGAAAGGGGATTTGGGTTTCCTCTATTATCTTCAGTTTGTATTGTAGCATTAGAGGAAAAAGAGGAAACACCTTTGTATTCGTAAGGGAATTACCAAAATGGATGTATTAGTTAAAGATGTGAATATGCACATCTGCAGGGTATGAGATGGTTTATGGGTTTTATTTAAACCTGGCCTCATGTTAAGTTATTCATTTGATTGGTGGAGATAGATGCGAGGCTTGACGGCCTCCGTAACTGACTTTATTTGGAGGCATTCAAATATTGTAGCCTATTATCTGTAGGTGGATCCCACAAGAGTTGTGGTGGTTTAGGCCACTAATAGAGGATTATATTTTTTAAGGTTATATAGATTAAGTCGCGTGTGCTATGGTTCTCCTGAAATGAGTTAAGTGAAAGGTTTCTATATGATGAAGTGTTTACCCTGTTAGTGGTTCAGGAGTTATGATGAAATTCTTGTACGATTGCTCGTTAGAATTATTATGTGTAGTTAGTAGCATGGGATTTGGAAGTTGAGGATCAAAGTCGCTGTTTGGAGATGACAAGGATGTCACCAGCTCGTATGAACAGGAAAAGGGATTCAGATGGTTAGAGTAAGCTGGTAATGTCTTTAGTGTCACCTGAGATCGGTGTCCGATGTAAGAGGTTTTGCATACGGATTACCAATTCGTGGTTTGTTTTACTGCATTCGTGTGGCCAGTGGTACGGGTGTGCAGACTTGTTACCTGGTGTGGAAGGTCGTGGGAGTTGTCACACCCCTTTTTTAAAAACAAACTCTTCTTAATCCTTATAAATTAATAGAAAAGATTTAGTAAAGCTCGAAAAAGGTTTTCGAATGTGATAAAAATTTCGTGTTCGAAAGGATTAACTCAAAGTCGCTAGCTGACATTTGATTTGGGTGTGTCAGGTCACCATTTTTTTAAAAAAAATAATTTTTCCTATCAAAACACTTAGACTCCAAACTAAGTTTACACCAGAGATTTTGATAAGGGGGTTCATTTGACTCGGGGAGAAGGTGTTTGGAACTCCTCAAGTCCCGTGAATGTCACAGTTGCGTACTTGATCTAGTTGGCTTTAAAAACATTCAAATTGAGGTAAAACACACAGAAATAAAATAAAAACACAAGAAGCTTGAGGTCGTCCCCACCTAAATGAAAGAAAATGAAAAGGAAAAAAAAAGAAAAATCCTAAGCTAACATATACTACGACTTCTTCACCATGCTCGCCAAAGCCTCAAAAATATTCACATAGCTCTTGGGGGCATACCCCGAATAATAATATTTACAAACTTGCAATTCCGGGATTAAAATCGAAAGGTTTGTCTACCCACGTGTGATCGGCCTAAATATACTCCTAACAAGTTAGGCATGTAAATAAACAAAAATAAATAAAAATCAGCACATACCCAAATATACAATTGTATCTACAAACCTATGGTCCGCTGCTTAACATATTTACCAAACAATTCATGGCTCAATTTTTTAAACCTGGTTGGTTAGCACTTCCCTTTTAATTTCCTACTGTTTAGCACCCAATTAATTTTAGCTCATTAAAGTATCACATGCAACCCATTACCTAACAATTCCAGCATGTATTGGCACAAAGAAATGCAACCTATAGCTCAAATAATCATTGTCCTATCAATATACTCTAGTTAATCTGTGGAAAATCATCAGTAATTAGATAAAAATAACGTCAAATTAACATAATTAAAACAGAGTGTTGGAGAGAAAGATAGACCTAAAGGTGCGACACCCTTTCAACTACGGCAACAGTAGTACGAACAAGAGCCCGGAACCGGGAAAATTGAGAACCTTCGACGACCTGAACCTCACTGATGAAACCTCGATAAATACGACTGCTTCAATGGAGGTTTTGGGATAAGGACGATGGTATTTCTTTAGGTTTTGTGACAGTTTTGAGCAGGTCTCATTGCTGTTTCTGGTGGTTGTTCGCTGGATTTTTTGGCATGGAAACAGGGATGTCTGGTTGGGGTTGTTTCAATTCTGGGTTTGGAGTAACTTTGATGGAAATTTTGAGCTATTTTGGAGTGTACTTGATGAGGTCTTGGAGCAGCTTAGCAGGTGGTGTTAAAGGTTGATTGAGGCTGGGACGGCGTGGAGGTCGGGCTGGTGTGAGACGCGTTTTCCGGCCAGCTGGTATATTTTGGGTGGCGGCTGTTCGGCGTCTGGTTACCAGTGGAGGTGATGCTCTGCTTGGAGTTCCGACAGCGGCTTGGCTTAGGTTCCTAGGAATCAGCTTGTGTCTTGTTTGTTGAAAAGAAGGTGAAGTCCAGTAGCTACGGTCTTTTCCTAGTAGTCTATGTTTTCTTCGTTGTTGTCTTCAAGGACTTGTTTCCAAGGTTTCAAAGTTAAATAAGAAGACTAGCCTAGGGTTTTAGTCTTGAAAAAGTAGAGGGGATTGAAATTTGGCCTTTTGTGGTGGGTTCAAAATTAGGCTCCAAAAATATACAAAATTAGGCCAAAAATATACAAAATTGGGCCAAAAAGTACTGAAAATTCAAATTAAATACCTATAAATACAAAACATTAATTTTGATAAATTTTTTGTATTAAAAATAAAAGTAAAAATTAAAGTTGGAACTATTTTTGGTATTTTCAAGGATTATGTTAAAATAAAAATATGTTTAAAATAATATATCCTCCTAAAAATATCTAATACGCGAATTAAGTAAAAAAATATGGAACTATTTTTGTAATTTTTAATTTTCGTTATTAACGTAATATAAAAGATCCAAAATTAGTTGAAATAACTATATTAAGCATAAATTAAATCTTTTACGCTAAAATGGGTGAAGTTTTGGGGAGGGTCAATAATCATGCATCTACAGCTGCCCCTCTTTTGACTGGAAATATGAAGTATTTTCATACAAAGAACGACTAGACATATTTTTAACCGGACCCTTATTTGGAGAGACTAAACTTAAGAGAAAAGGAATGTGACCGAGCCTTGGTATCTGAGCTGCCTATATATCCTTGGCTATAAAGGAGTCAGGCCTCATGTAGTTCAGAAGTAAATGAGATGATGGAGTGTACCAAGGTGGACATATAATTGAGATTCCGTCGAGGTTTCGGTTCGTGGTTCCTACCATTACATTGAAACTAAAAGGAAAAACTACAGCAAAAGTAAAAGAAAAATGCAAGATCCTATCTACTTCTTGTCTTGAATCTCTACTTGACTTTCAATATGAGACTAAAAAGTTACCCAACTCTTCAAGCGGGCTCCT
The DNA here is from genome assembly GCA_034376525.1 of Nicotiana benthamiana. Taxonomy (NCBI): domain Eukaryota; kingdom Viridiplantae; phylum Streptophyta; class Magnoliopsida; order Solanales; family Solanaceae; genus Nicotiana; species Nicotiana benthamiana. Next base: position 111,810,420 of record CM067323.1, on the reverse strand, counting down.
GATGCTTCTTGAATTTGAGAATTGGAAGTAACTATGAAATGAGTTCCCTTGTTCTCCAGGTGGGTATCTTATTGGAGAAACTTGAATTGTATTCCCTTGTTATCCGGGTGGGTGCCCGGTTGCTAAAACATGAAATGTATTCCTTCCTTATCCAGGTGGCCGCGCTGATAGCTAAAATATGAAATGTTCCCTCGTTATCCTGGTGGGCGCCTGATTGCTAAATTTGAAATGTATTCCCTCGTTATCCAGGTGGGCGCCTGATTGCAAAACATTAATTTTCCCTCGTTATCCAGGTGGACACCTGATTTCTAAAACATGAAACGTATTCCTTCGTTATCCAGGTGGGCGCATGATTGCTGAAACTTCAAATGTATTCCCTCGTTTTCTAGGTGCGTGCCTGATTGCTAAAACATAATATGTATTCCCTCGTTATCCATGTTGGCGCCTAATTGCTAAAACTTTAAAATGTGTCCCCTCGTTATCCAAATGGGGGCCTAATTGCTAAAACTTAAAACGGTATTCCCTTGTTATTCAGGTGGGCGGCTGATTACCAAAACATGAAATGTATTCCCTCATTATCCAGGTCGGCGCCTGATTTCCAAAACATAAAATGTATTCCCTCGTTATTCAGGTAGGCGGCTGATTACTGAAACATGAAACGTATTCCCTCATTATTATGGTGGGCTCCTGATTACCAAAATATGAAATGTATTCCCTCGTTATCCAGGTAGGCGCCTGATTGGTAAAACATGAAATGTATTCCCTCGTTATTCAGGTGGGTGCCTGATTACTGAAACTTGAAACATATTAATTCGTCATTCATGTGGGCGCCTGATTGCCAAAATATGAAAGTTATTCCTTCGTTATCCAGGTGGGCGCCTGCAATCAAAACAACAAAAAAATAAAATTTTCTGCCCCAGTTTGCACTAGGGAGATTTTTGAGTTATTAGCAAAACTGTAAATCACATATGCTATTGATGTAACAGTGAGAGTAAAACTAAAAACTTGACTGGGATGTGCGTCACCCGTGAGTAAAACAAGAATATTTGACTAGCAAGTTCATCAGACTAGGTCTTCTATCTTAGGAGAAAGATTCATCAGACTAAGATTTCAATCCTAGGAGAAAACTTAAGAGAGTAAGATTTTTATCTTAGGAGAATAATTCATCAGACGAAGATTTTGATCCTAGGAGAAAATTCATCAGACTAGGTCTCTTTTGCTATCCTAGGAGAAAGATTCATTAGACTAGATTTTCTATCCTAGGAGAAAAATTCATCAGACTAAGATTTTGATCCTATGAGAAAATTCATCAGACTAGGTCTTTTTGTTTTTTTTGTTATCTTAGGAGAAAGATTCATCCGACTAAGATTTTGATCCTATGAGAAAATTCATCAGACTAAGTCTTCTATCTTAAGAGAAAAATTCATCAAACTAAGATTTTGATCCTAGGTGAAAATTCATCAGACTAGTTCTTTTCTTGTTATCTTATGAGAAAGATTCATGAGAATAAGATTTTGATCCTAGGATAAAATCTGCCAGACTAGGTCTTCTATTTTAGGAGAAAGATTCATCAGACTGCGATTTTGTACCTAGGAGAAAGTTCATCAGACTAGGTAATTTTTCTTATCTTAGGAGAACGATTCATCAGACTAAGATTTTGATCCTAAGAGAAAATTCATCATACTAGGTCTTCTGTATTAGGAGAAATATTAATCAGACTAAGATTTTTATTGGGAAGAAAATGCGTCAGACTAGTACTTTTATCCTAGGAGGAAAAATGTAAAGAGAAGTGGCAACATTTTATGCACATTAGCAAGACAGGTAACGGAAAAGATTTGAGAAATTTCCCTTGGTCTCTTCTCTTCTTCTTCTTTTTTTTCTTTTCTTCTTTTTCTTTTTTTTATTTGTTTTTAACCCGTTTTCTTGCGCTACTTTGTTCCTTTTTCAAATAAAGAACACTTGTGAGTTTCAAATCCGGTGATTAGTTTGTGACAATGACCTTGAAGGTGGCTACTTCTGCACTTGTCATGATCAACTTGGACTTCAACTTGAACGACATTGGTTGTTATCATACGGATGCTTTTCCAAACAACCCTTATCACAAGAAATATTCCTGATTCATTCAATTCCAAAAATTATGCTTGATGCATTGCACTCGTGTTATGACATTCACCGAACATTTGCATTTTACATCAATTCCAAAGAACATCTATAATAACCAACTCAGTGCACACACTATTCTCATGTGTCTTATGTCATTTTGATGTGCTTGCCAAATATGTTTTGTGCAGTTGGAAAGTTGGTAGCAAATTTTGAAGTCATTTCTAACTTGTTCTAACCAAACAGACATAAGAACGGACTCAAACAAAACGAGAGGAACAAAATAAGGGACAAGGGAAAGAGATGATACGTAACAAGAAAATTACGAAGTACAAACCTATCAGATGTGGATACCAAATCTAATGACCATGACATGCATATTTGGATTAAGTGGCCTAATCTATCAAGCAAGTCTTATAATATTCAACTCTTGTTGTACCTCTTCGATGTGAAAATTGTCTTCAACGCTTCAATTGTTCCATTTGATCCACAATCCTCAATCAACTTGTAGTGCCGTGAAGGTTTTCACCATCACGCCTCTCTCATTTTGCTCTATTCTCAACTCACCGCAGTCTTACGGTGCCCCTGAGGGTTTTCACCAATAATATTCTCTCATTTTATCATTTTCTATCATTGCGCTGAGAACAGAGGTATTACCCATGATGCAAGAAGATCGTACTTTCACCACACACTTGATTTGGCATTCGCAAAGATTGGTCGGAAGGTTTTTCTTAGGACCGTAATGTAGGATTTCGGATAAGGTTGGAAAGAAAGAGTGGCACGAAGGCTCAAAATGACTTAAGATGAAAAGGTCTCAAAACTACAACTTTTGGAATCTGAGCCTTTTTGGCAAAACTAAAACTTTTGCCCCATTTTCTTGGAGTTTGGGGAAAATTGTTTTTCTTTTGTTTTTGTGGATTTTTACTTTGATGGAAATTACTAAGAAAAACTGCCCCACTCTTGATTTCTGGGATTATAAAATATTTTATTTTCTGTGACCGAACTGTGAGACTGCCCATGTATCTTGTGGTAACAAGAATCAGGTCAAACTTAGTTCAAACAACAAAGTTTTTTTTTGTTCTCTTTTTCCTTTTTCTTTTCTTTTCTCCGTTTTTCCTTTTTTTCTTTTTCTCTGTTCCTTTTTTTTTCTTGTTTTCCTTTTATTTTCTAGTTCAAGAAAACTATTTTTAATTTCAAAGGAGGGGTATGAAACAAAAAAATTAGGCTTAAAATGGTAGAAAAAGATAAAAGTGCTTGGGTTGCAGAATAAAATAACTTCGTCATACCAAAGTTAAAAATGCCAACTACAATCATGCAATTGAAGATAATATAATAATCACACATAGTATCTATTGATGTAATCAATCACAAACAAAAGTACCAATGGGCAATACCTTCGTCCCAATCAATGACCTTTTCCAGTTCCACGCAGACTTGATTCAACATTATTTTGATGTGGAAGAATGCACTTCCACACTGACTGATTTTCCTCAAATCTCTTGAGAGACTTTTTTGTTGTATACTCTTATCAACATCTTGATTTCCCAGACTTAATGCCTCCGTTTCACTCAATTTAATGTTCAAGTAATCTCAGAATGCGTGAATATTTATTTGTTTCCTCAAACGCATCCTTTTATCATATTCGAAACTGTGACATTGCGTCGTGATTAGACTAACTTTAAAGATCAAGTTGAGCATTATGCACGCATGTCATGTCACTAGAATCAGCATGGAAAGAATTACAAAAGGAAAAATAACCTAATAAACTGACTAGAATTAATAGAAATAGGAGATTGAATTAGACAAATGGAGAACAGGGTTTGAACAAAACAAGAAAAATTGATATAGGATACAACCTTGAAACAATTCTAAATAACGCTAGATTAGTTGCTAAAATAAAATGAACTAGGCAAAAAGAAGAAGAGTTTGAACCATATGAAAATGTTTGAATTACAACCATGAAATAACCCGGACAAACAAAAATGAGAACAAAATAAATCACCAAAACTCCTCCCTGGCTAGCCAAGAAATGAGCGTCTTTCCAATTACCAAGCTCGACATATTAGCCACTGGATCGCACATCCAAATTGGTGGGACCTTCACTGATTTCAATATTAAAGGATTCCCAGGAGGATTTTCTTACTCCGTGTTACCATGCATCATCCCCACGAAGTGTGCATCATCATGTGCAGGTAAAGGATTTTTTGCAATGTTCTGGGTGTCACTGTCCTGGCCAATAATTATCTGTTATTGAATAATTCTTTCTATCTACCTTTTCAAATCCGACAACTTTTGACATTGTGCCCCTGTGCATTGGAATAGTATTCACACCTTTTAGAAAGGCCAAAGCTTCTTGCACGATTGTCGACATGATTCAGAGGAATAAGTGAAATCAGGTCATAATTCTTTAGTTTCTCGAATAAGTTTGCATATAACTCTCTTATCGGTGTAAAATTATCTTTCAATCTTTGTTTATCTTTATACCTCTGGATTGGATATGGGTTCTGGGGCACCTAAAAATTTCGTGTAGGCTGGTAGAGATCTTGCGGTGCTGTCGCTCGCCTTTTGGGTTATCTTGGTGGTTGAACAACATATTGGGGTGAAACAACAGAGAACTATGGGTTCTCAAAGTAATTGTCAAAAACAAACAAGGCTGGCCATGCCTTCGAGATGTTCTTCTAGGACCTCTTCTCGACCTTGATGTTACCATGATTTCTTCAACCTTCTCACTCGTGCCACTAAAATTACAAGATTCAATTTGGACAACCTGAGTTGCAGCTTTGAAAGTTGCTTGACTTATAATTTTGCCTGTCTTGAGGCCGTTTTCTACCATTTCTCCCTTTTTGACTGCTTCCGAGAATGATTTTCCGACTGAAGTCATCATATTTTGAAAGTAATTTGGATCTTGAGCCTGAAGGAAGACAGTGATTAGCTCGTGGTCATCCATGGGTGGCTTAACTCTTGCTGCTTGTTCTCTCCATTTAATGTCACATTCCCTGAAAGTTTCAGTCGGTTTCTTCTTCGGATTTGAAAGGGAATTGCGGTCTACGGCAATTCGATGTTATATTGGAACTGTTTGACAGAGGCATGAGCCATTTCATCCCATACATACCAGCAAGTTGTGTCTTGACCCATAAACCATTCGGATGCTACACCCGTAAGGCTTTTTCCAAAATAAGCCATCAGTATATCTTCATTTCCTCCTACACCTCTTAGTTTATTGCAATACCATTTCAGGTGGTCTACGGGGTCTCCATGTCCATCCTATAAGTTAAACTTTGGCATCTTGACCCGGCAGGCAATTGAACATCAGAGAACAAATACAAATTCTTATAAGCCACATTCACCTGGCTTTCTAACCCTTGCATATTTCTCAATTATTGCTCCAGACTCTTTACCTTCTTAAACATCTCCACTTGCTCCGCGTTCTTGGGTAGTTTATCAATTTCAACATGAGGCTCAGTGTGAGGAGTGTAAGAGTAAGGATCTGGGACCTTGAATGTGGGTTCCAGGGCATAGTATTGGGTATCTGGAGCTGGGAATGCGGTTATTTTGGCTGATGGATCATGGAAAGTTTTGGAGGAAGTGCCAGAGTAATATTTGTAAGGGGTATAGCCCGATGCCTATTGAGGAGAAAGGTCAACAGAAGTACCCATCTGGACTTGGGACAGTGGTGGAACAGAGGCATGGTTTTATGTATAGTTGGTCGGGAATAAAGGTGGAGGATGCCTCACGATCCAAGACTGATACTCTACCATCTGCTATTTCAACCTTTGGACCTCCTCTTTCAATTCAGATTCCGACTTCTCAATCTCCCTAGACGGGTCAACAATTCTTGCGCCCAAGTCTTTGCTAGCAATGAATACCTTGCTCCTTGACCTTGTGTTGTCCGGATGACCCGCTAAAATGCCACAAACTCACCCACCCTCTGGTATGATAGTAAAGAAAGTAACTAAGGGGAGCAAAACAAAGCCAACATGTTAGTGTTAGAGCATTTATCACATAGAAATATCACATTCAGTGCAATGCCCCTAGTCACAGTTAACGGTTCTTGAATGGCTTCGAGGGTACGAAGGTCATATGGCATGATCCCAATTTCACTTTTATTGCCCCTTTTTCTCTTCATTTTTCTCTTTAACACTCCTTGATTTTTCATTTTATTTCCTCCCTTTTCTTTTGATTGCCACTCTTTTCTTTCATCGCGCTGTTTCCTCTCATTTCTCAAGTCCTACACTACATTCTTTTTTTTCCTTTTCATTTCTCTTTTTTTTTTTTTTTAATAATGATTTTATATAACCTTATGTAGGTTGCCTACTATCATGTCCCTCATGAATCAGATGAAGCATAGTTCTGAAAAAAATGAGGGATAAAATAAGAAAAAATAATCTTTTTGGATTTTTCATTTATAACTTTTTTGATTTTTCAAATACAAAACAGGAGGTAGGATAATGAGTGACTCGAAAAACTAAACTATACTACGAAGACTCTAACACCAACTAAATGACTAAATACTAATGTACAATACAAGTAAGAGAAAACATGAAAATAGACTCGAAGTATAAAAATTCTCCTTAAGCAGCTCCTGAATGTAGTCCCGGGGTATCTCTCGTTCTAGAGATCTAGTAAATGAATCCATACCTAAATGAGAAAAATTAATCCAAACATATTAAATGACTCGAGACACTGTGAGACTACACCTCCTATCGGACACATGCAAGAATAGATTGAACATTTATAAAAATTAACCTACATGGCCAAGAGTGGCTATTAATGCAAACTCAACAAAGGTGACCTCTAATACATGAAACTATATCTTACTAAGGCATATATGAATTCAAACTCCTGATAATCATGGTCCAAAATTAATTTGCAAGAATGATCCATTTTGCAAAAAATGACCGATATGGCAAGAAATGGCTAAAGATGCAAACTGAAAAGAAAGGACCTTAAAGTATCTACGACACCTAGTTGTAGACTCAAAATCCTAAGACATGGGTTATTAAATCAATTTTGCGAAAAAGATCCCATTTTTCAACAATGGCCGATATGGCAGAAAGCGGTTAGACATACAAGATTTGGCCAAGACCCCGCGAAGCCATGAACATAAGACACTAGGAAGACCAGACCCTATGTGGTTTGCTTACGTAATCCATCCCAAAAGACGAGAATCAAGTTCGCGTAGTTCGAAAAGATTAAATATAGGATAGAATTCAAAATATATATATATATATATATATATATATATATATATATATATATATATATATATATATCGAATTTAAAAAACTATTTTTTTGAAAAAAATAATTGAAAATGCAACATCGTTTTTGATTTTATTTTTCATATTTTCTTTTGAAATATTGAAGATAATGGAAAAAGTGTAAAATCTTTTTAAACTTTTTCATTTTCAAAATTTTTTTTTGTAAAATATTGGGAAAGTGCAAAATCTTTTGGGATTTTTCTTCATTTTAATTTTTTTTATATTTTAGTAAACTATAAAATAAATATAAAATGGGGCCCCGCTTGCTTCATTTTCACCATTCTTTCCCAAGCATCGGTCTGACAATTAACCTTTTTACCCTTAAATAGGCATATCACATTGGGATAATTGAATGTGTCTTTGGGCCACGGGCCCATTTTGAAAAAATTTGGATATGCTTCCTACAAATGAACACGGTAGCTGGGACCGACCCTTGCTAGGTGTAAATGACATGATACAAATAAAAATGACCTAATGGTTGACCTAAGTTTGGGGTTCACTAACAAGGCAATTCGGGGGAGCGTATGATCGATGGTGGCTGCTCAAGCTTTCCACCCACTCCATACGTCCGACGCCCCCTCCCCCTCCTAATCTAAGGGTGACTCAACAAAGAGTCCATGCATGTGACGCTAGCTCCGAGTCTTGTTACAGAAAGAAAACCCATGGCTATGCATATGATGACAGTTATAAAGCAGTAAACACATAAAGCAAAAATTGTAAACAAATAAACAACTAGAAAATAATAAAATGACATAAACAAAAGAAATATCAAATAAAGAAAACAAAATACATAAAAACCTCAACCGAACATCCTAAAAGCCGACAAGATCAAGTACTAGCTCGAACCTGCAATCCCCAGGAGAGTCGCTAGAGATGTCACACCCCTTTTTTAAAAAGAAACTCTACTTAATTCTCTTATATTAATAGAAAATATTTAGTAAACCTCGAAAAGGGTTTTCAATTTTGAAAGTGACAAATATTTGGTGCTCTAAAAGGATTAACTCAGAGTCGCTAACTGACATTTGATTTCGGTGTGTCAGATCGCCGTTTTTCAAAAAAAAATTCCTTTCAAAACACTTGAGACTCCAAAACTAAGTTTACACCAGAGATTTGGGAAAAGGGGTTCATTTGACTCGGGGAGAAGGTGTTAGGAACTTCCCAAGTCCCGTGAATGTCACAGTTGTTTACTTGATCTATTTGGCTTTCAAAACATTCATACTGAGGTAAAACAGATAAGAGGGTTGAGGTTGTCCCCACCTAAATGAACGAAAATGAAAAGGAAAAGAAAAGAAAAATCTTATTATAACCTATACTACGACTTCTTGAGCATGCTCGTCAACGCCTCCAAAGTATTTACATATCTTGGGGGTATACCCCGAACAATAATAATTACAAACTTGGGATTCCGAGATAAATTCAACTGAGGGACAACCTCTCACCTCGCAAATTAATAAAAATCCTAAGACTTTCCTACCCACATGTGGTCAATCTAAATATGCTCCAAACAAGTTAGGCAAGTAAATAAACAAAAATAAATAAGAATCAGCACAAACACAAATATTCAATTGTATCTACAAACATATGGTCCGCTGCTTAACATATTTACCAAATAATTCACGGCTCAATTGTTCAAACCTGGTTGGCTAGCCCTTCCGTTGAAATTTCCTATTGTTTAACACCCAATTATGTTTAGCCCATCAAAGTATCACCTGCAGCCCATTAGCTAACTATACCAGCATGTATTCGTACAAAGAAATGCAACTTATAGTTCAAATAATCATTGTCCTATCAATATAATCTAGTAATTCCGTGTAAAATCACGAGTAATTCAATATAAATAACATCCAATTAACATAATCCAAACAAAGTGTTGGAGAGAAAGATATACCTAAAGGTGCGACGCCCATTCAACTACGGCAACAGTAGTATGAACAAGACCCCGGAACCGAAAAACATGAGTTGTCCTTCGACGACCTGAACCTCGCTGATGAAACCTTGATAAATAGGACTGCTTCAATAGAGGTTTTGGGTAAAATACGATGGTATTTCTGTAGGTTTTGTGATAGTTTTGAGTAGCTCTCGTTGTTGCGTCTGGTGCTTGTTCGCTGGATTTTCTTGCTTGAAAACTGCGCAGTTTGGTTGGGATTATTTCATGCTGGGTTTGGAGTAACTTTCATGGAGATTTGGAGCTGTTTTGGAGTGTACTTGATGAGGTTTTGGAGTTGGTTAGCAGGTTGTGTTAATGGCTGACTGAGGCTAGGATGGCGTGGAGGTCTGGGCTGGTGTGAGACGCGTTTTTCGGCCAGCTGGTGTAATTTGGGTGGCGGCTATCCGGCGTCTGATTACCGGCGAAGGCGAAGCTTTGTGTGGAGTTCCGGCGGCGGCTTGGCTTAGGTCCCTAGGGTTCAGCTTGTGACTTGTTCGTTGAGAAGAATATAAAGTCTAGTAGCTAGGGTCTTTTCCTTGTAGTCAATGTTTTCTCCATTGTGTTCTTCAAGGTCTTGTCTCTAAGGTTTCAAAGTTGAAGAAGAAGACTAGCTTAGGGGTTTAGTCTTGAAAAAGAAGAGGGGCTTGAAATTGGGCCTTTTGTGGTAGGTTCGAAATTGGGCTCCAAAAATATGCACAATTAGGCAAAAAAGTACTGAAAATTCAAATTAAATACTTATAAATACTCATTAATTTGATAAAATACTTGTATTAAAAAAATTAAAAAATTAAAGTTGGAACTATTTTTGTTATTTTCAAGGATTATATTAAAATTAAAATAGGCTTAAAGTAATATATCCTTCTAAAAATATATAATACAGGAATTAAGTAAAGAAATATGGAACTATTTTTGTAATTTTTAATTTTTTTTCTTAACGTAATGTAAAAGAGCCAAAATTAGTTGAAATAACTATATTAAGCCTAAATTAAATATTTTACGCTAAAAATGGGTGAAATTTTGGAGAGGGGGGTTCAAAAATCACATATCTACAGGAGTGTGTCCCACGGGAAGATTCTATAAGTGTGATATGTAGTCACTTGATTAATCGAAGATTGGAACCTAGTATGGAGATTGTGGTACTATCGTTCATGCAAGAATTTATGCTTGAAGGGCTCTCAATTCATTTTGTTGTGGACCGTGGATGTTTGTTTCAGATCGACGGTGTTCTTGTGTGTCATGGGAAGAATGGTTATTGTAGATCCTTGAAAGATTACTAGCCTAGTGCGGTATGGTCCGAATTGGCTTAAGGTCCGCTGATGGGTCTAAATGTGAACATGGGGTCTATATTAGACCAGATGTATTTATTTCGACATAGTGCTCCATATGGACGAGTATTGGAACGTTGGATGTTGTTTCGTCGTCAGTTATTTCGTGTAATACTATATTGTGCACTGTGAGTTGTGAAACGACTTGATAAATTTCATATGTGATGAGGTTCCGCGTATCGATGGTATTATTTGAGCAGGATGGCTCTTGAGGTTTAGATCATATATCACACCTTAGTTATGCTTGAGTTTTGTAGCCTATGGAACTATTTGTCTCCTTGTGGATGGTATTATTCACTTTGCGTGCTTGTGGCCGATTTTGGATATTTTGGCAGCAATAAGAATTCTAGCTCAGTAGGTGTCTTCATATATAGATTTTATGTGTGGATCGGCTTGCACGACGCTATTGTGTGATGTGGAGTACAGTTTCCCCTATGTCTACTATTGTTTATTTTGCTTCATGTTTTCTAATGAAGGTTCACAAAATCTTTTGTTCGGTTAAATTAGTCACACAGGTTGAGTAATACTTTACAGAGTTCATTTTTCTTATTTATCACGTTCTATTTGTATCTTATTGACACATTACGGCATCATATGATACTTGTGGCAGTGTCTGACGTGGCTTATTGAGTGAACAACTTATGCTAGTTGAGACAAGATTTTTGGATCTGGGATCAGTGCGATCGGATTACATAAATTATGTTAATGATAAAATATCGTTAGTTAGTTTATAAGGAGTTAATGGTTCACGTCAGGAGAACAAACTCAATGATTTGTTGACTCAGTAGTTGGTTATGAGCTTCTACACAACACTTCCATTGTTGCAGTATTGCAAGAGTTGGAACATGCCTTATATATGTCATGAGGTGTGTTGTGAGCATTAGATTTATGGAATATTGGCTATTATTTATTAGAGGAGGTTATTATAGTTATGTGGGTAATGTAGTGCATAGTGTGGATTGAACAAAGGTATGCAATCATTTATTGACGCATCATGTAATGATTTATGCGGTGTTTGTATGATGGAAACAGACCTGGCAGAGAATTGTGGATGTTAGAATTTGTCTCTAAGGCTATCTTGACTAAACAAAAGATGAATCTCCAAATTTTCTCGAGAAAATATGCTCAACTGAGTTCTGGTTGCATGAGTGGGTGCACGAGATGTTAAAAAGTGATTTCAGACAACTCCAGTGCAGTTCTTATCACGTTCGAGGATAAATATGTTAAAATAGGAGAGAATGTAACGACCCCGCAGATTATTTTGAGATTTATAGTGTTGTTCGGCGGTTTGGGGCCAAGAGCAGCTTCACTTCAGTTATTATGGCTTGTACGTATGATCGGAATTGAATTTTGGCAAAGTTGGGAGTTCATTTGGAAAGATAATTTTCACATCGAAAGCCTTAAGTTGGAAGAGATAACTAAGGTTAGAGTTTTGAGTAAACGACCTCGAAATCGGGATTTGAAGGTTCTAGTAGGTTCGTATGATGATTTCGGTCTTGGTTGTATGTTCGGATCGAATTTTGGATGACCCTGGAGTATTTCGACGCCTATTGTAGAAGTTATTATTTTCACAAGGATTTCATAATTTTGGGTTGAAGTGCATTGCAATGTTATCCATGTCCATTTGGGATTCTGAGTGTTGGAATAGCTTCGTATGGTGATATTGGTAAAAGAAGCACATCCGGAAGTGGATACGGGTGTTCGTAGGTCATTCTGAAGTCATTTGAAGAAAGTTAGAAATTTTAAGGTTTTTAAGAAGTGTGACCAGAAGTGGAGTTTTTTATATCTGTATCTGATTCCAGTTCCAGAAGTTGGAGAAGGTCCACAATATCGAATGTGAGTTGTGCATAAAATTTGAGGTCAATATGACGTGATTTGATAGGTTTCAACATCGAAGGTACACGTTGAAGTCCTATAATTCTTTTATTTTGAATTGGGGTGCAATTCATAATTTTTGTGTTGTTTCATGTGATTTGAGGTCTTGAGCAGGTCGGTGTTAAATTTTGGGGCAGGTTTGTGTGACTAGGCAGGGTCTTAATGGCCTTAGGTGTGTTTTGAGATAGTTTCAGCTCATTTCGGGCTGCTTTAGACTGTCGCTACTTGTATCTGGTTTCCTTCTTCGAGAATGCGAAGGGAGTTCCGCGCTTGCATAGAGGAAATTATGATGATGCAAAGGGTCATACCATGATTTCTCATCCATTATGTGTCTCTGAGGCATTGAAAACCTCATTTAGGGTTGCCTCAATTTGTGTGCATAATTCAAGCGCATAGACGGAAAGCTTAAATATGAATTCTATGATAAAATGATAAATTTTGATATTAATATTGACTTCGGTCAACATTTTCGATAAACGGACCCGGACTCGTGATTTGGTTGTCCCGGAGGGTCTGTAGGGAAATATGGGACTTGGGCATATGCCCGGAATCGAATTTCAAAGTCCCAATCCCGAGAAATAAATTTTTGTGTGAAATTATTTTCTGAAATCAATTAAGAAAAATGGAAAAGAAATTTGATTAGAATACTATGGTATCGCGATCGCACTATTGTTACAGCACCCTGTAAAAATCTTGTATATGATTTAAGCACTATCTGAAAAGTTTGATCGAAAATGGACGTCATTTGACGTGTTTCAGGCAAAAAAAATTGAAAGTTGGTGTTTTATGAAAAATTGGCAGAAATTTTGAGCTTTGAGGCTTGATTCTACGCTTATGATGTTATTTGGCGATTTGATCGCACGAGTAAGTCCGTAGGATGTTTTTGAGGGTGTGTGTATGTTTGGTTTGGAGGCCCGAGTGCTCGAGTGAGATTTGCATAGGTGTCGAGTTGCATTTTGAACTTCTATTAAATCTGGTATCTTCCGCTCTGCAGGCTTCGCATTTACGAAGCCAGTATGCGCAAATGCGAACACGCAATTGCGAGCTTTTCATCGCAAATGTGAGACTTCCCCTGGGAAGCATCCTTCATAAATGCAAAGAATGCCATCGCAAATGCGATGCTTGCCTATGAGCTTAGCCTTTGCTAATGCGAACAATTGTTCGCAAATGCGATAATGGGCCGTCGTAAATGCGATATCATTTTTTGCAAATGCGAACTTTCTAAAATTCTTCATAGTTCACAAATGCGAACTCATCTTCGCATTTCCTAGACTTGCAGGGTTCGCAAGTGCGAATTCATGTTCGCATTTCCCACGTCTGAGGCCTGCATTTTTCGTACAAGGACGATTTTATGCTTCATTTTTCACACTCTTTCAAGACCCAAACCCCATAGGAGATTTTTGAAGGACCAAACTTCTTCCAAATATTATGTAAGTCGATTTTACTTAATTCCTTCAATTATTTACATCATTAAACATATTTTCATCTTAAAATCAAGGATTTCCATGGGTGAAAATGGGGATTTTGGGTAAAACTTATGTTTTCGTAAAATTGTGAATTTGGTCTTTAATTTGAGGTCCGATTTAAAAACAAATTTTTATGCATTCAAAGTGATTCAATTTGCATTTGTTTATGTATTTATGTAATTTTTTACTAGGTTCGAGCGGTTTTGTGGTGGAATCGAGGGGTAAAGATATACTTGAGGCTTGAGTTGAGTTTAAAGCATCGAGGTAAGTGTTCGGTCTAACTTTGGCTTGAGGGAATAGGAGCTGAGCCATATTTTCTACTTGTTATGTGTTGTATCCGACGTATAGGCATGGTGACGAGTATGTATTCTTTGGGATCGAGCATGACCATAAGTCCTAAATTGCTAAATTGTTGTATTCTTAATTGCTCCTATGAGAACTTGATTTGATAATCTTCATGCTGACCAAGCAATTAGTTATTTTCATGGATTTTGGTTATGGCTGAGTATTGGTGAGATTGTATTTAGTAGACATTGAATTAGGGTGGTTATAGCTGATTCTCCCTTTCCGAGATAGTTAATTTGATATTTTTTTCCCTTGCTCGGAAATCATTATATTATTTTGTACCATTGCCGGGTAAATCGTTATGCTATCTTGTTCCCATATAGGGATTTTCTCTCCAAAGATTGAGTTGGAAATGAAATGGGAGCGAGTGGTATACCTGATATTATGAAATGGGATCGAGTGGTACGCCTACCATCTGATGTTATGAAATAGGATCGAGTGGTACGCCTACTATGTGATTTTATGAAACGAGATCGTGTGGTATACCTACCACGTGATAATATGAAATGGGATCGAGTGGTACGCATACCACGTGACAATAGAAAATGGGATCGAGTGATACGCCTACCACATGATATTACTAAATGGGATCGAGTGGTACGCCTACCAAGTGATATTACGAAATAGGATCGAGTTGTACTCCTACCACGAGATATGAGAAACGGGATCGAGTTGCACACCTGCATCAAGATAATAGCTAAAAGTGACACTGATTTTTTTGGTTCCATGTGTAAGTTAAACTGTAGTATTTCTATAATATTCATGTGATTCTACTTTCACCTGTTACCCCCGAAGCATGTTTTTCCCCTCCCAGCTTTAATTGTTTAGTTCTGTTGTTTCACTTTCGTATTTGTACATATATCTGCACCGGTTTATTTGTAGAATTGTCCTAGCCTCGTTACTACTTCATCAGGGTTACACATACCAGCACATGGGGTCGGTTGTGCTGATGCTATGCTCTATGCATCTTTCTTTGAATAGATCCAGATGTTGGGGCGGTATTTGAGTCGCAGTATCAACTTGGGAGTGAGTTTTCTGTCCAGAGACACCGAGCTATCCTTGCAGACCCCTGCAAGCCTAGAGTCCCATCTATCCTTTTTCTTCAGTTGTTATCTCTTGTATTCGAGATAGACAATATATATTTTCTTTCAAATATGGTATTTAGAAATATCTTAGTAGTTCGTGAGTTTGTGACTCCAGTTCTTGGGTAGAAATTCTTATTGGAAATTCCGTATTATTTAGTTATTTAAATTTCAGACTTCCGCTTATAATTTTGTTTTTCATTGTTTTTACTTAAATGATGTAATTATTAAAAAGGGATATGAGTTCAATAGAATGCAATTAAGTTGGTTTGCCTAGCTCCCATCAGTAGGCACCATCACGACCCCCGAAAGTGGGACAATTTGGGTCGTAAAAGAATTTTGTAGTTGTTGAGTTTTGTTCTTTGCAAATGCGAATGGGAGGTCGTGAACGCGAAGGGATTTGCCTGAGAGACCTACTCGAATGCTAATGGTAAACCGCAAACATGTAGAAGAATATGGAGCCTTCGCGAATGCGAGGCTTTGATCTCGAACATAAAGAATGGTGGACTGCGTTAGCAGAATGTTTTAAAATAGGGTTTGAATTCCTTTCACCTATTTTCCACACGTCTTGGTCGATTTTGGAGTTTTTGAAGAGGGGAATTCATTATTTATATTGAGGTAAGTGATTTCTACTATTTGTGAGTTAAATACAAGGTTTATATATAGATATAAAGATAAAAATTAGTGGACTGTGGGGTTTCGGTAGAAAACCTAGAATTTTGTATTCCTTAATTTTGACCACGAATTTTTGAATAGAATTAGAATAAACCATTTTTTGTCAAACCACTTGGTAACGCCTAGGGCTATTTTTTATTAATATAATACAATAAAATTACAGCAAATAGGAAAATAAAATAAAAGGGGGATAGCACCGTTATTGTTACCCATAACACAATAATTGGCGAAAACCTTACTTTATTAATCCTATTGAAGTCAATAAAAGTCTTGAGAACTAATTAAGAAAAGTATGATCATCCTAGAGTTTATAACATGCTCTGTGATGATATTACATTGAAAATTACTAAAGAGATGGAAATATAAAAAGTTTAAGAAACCAATCATGATGCTCTCTTTTTCCAATTTTGAAACAATTTTAGTAGGTAGATTAAGCTCTTCGTCCTCAATTTTTCTCAATATTACATCCAATCTCATGCTTTGTTCCTCGATCGATTGGCCTTTGTAATAATAGATTGAGTGACCTGTTTTTGTTTTGCATTTCTCATTGGAGGTCTTCTTATGTTTTCTTCTTCAAGCATCCTGCCGTCCCAACTTCTTTCCCTTCATGAGACTTCTTACTTGTTTTACTATGCATTGGTGACAAATAACCTTTTCTTGACGCGACTTCCCGACATTGATTTAATATATCCTCTTCCTCCCCTTCTTCATATATATGCCTTTTTGTCCTCGCATCTAGTAGATCATGGGAAGGCTGCATCATTGCACCCGACATTTTCGTCTCCTCCAAAGTAGTGACTGATTTTATTGGAACAATCGGATTTTGTGCAGATGTTGGCATTGTTGTTGCGATGCGAACAACAGCTGTTGTTTCCCCTGATTTAGAAGTATTTCGTGTAATAAATACTGGAGCATTATGGTTCAAGTTGCTGTTTGAGTTTGCTGCAGTTTTACTATTTGCAGGACCCCTGATTGTTAGTGATTTCCTTTGAACTTTTGGCTTTAATTGAGCATCAATGTCCTCTCCTTCACTATCGTCGTCAAACTCTTGGTCGTCTTCTGAAGATGAATAACCAGCAAGTACTTCTCCCCAGCCCTTTTCATCGTCAAATTCTCTTTGGTCATTCCACAATTTTGATTTAATGACCATGTCTCTCATGTTAACAAAGACTGGTTTAATATTTCCACAGGAAGTTGATGGTTTTCCATAATCTTTAAGAGTTGTCTCGACATGTGAATTGGAGAAAGATATGATTGGAGAAAAGTGCACATTGGCCATCTGCCTATTCTGTTCAGTGAAGATTGCACATTCATTATTGACTTTTGAAAGTGCAGCAAATGAGTTTGGAGATGTTTGTAAAGTTGGACTGTTATCTACACTGTGAGTTTTGAATTTGGATTTTGAAATTCCTTTTTCTATTGGGCAAAGATGAGCAGTTATATACAGACTGTTTAGCATCTTCAGTTGTCTGTTGAGTAACAGCAGAAGGATTTGAATAATCACGCTGTTGAAAGGCTTCATTAGAAGCTGCATCTGCTATATGTATCAAAGAGGGTTCACTGCCTTTTAGAAGCATATCAGGCTAATTAGCGTTATCTTGTCGAAATGTGTGCTGCGCAACCTCATCATCTGTAATATTTGCTGATATTTGCAAATTTGTGTTGAGAGTTTGATCTACACAACATGGAACATTATCCTCATCTGTTGCCCGGTGCAACACATTGCAGCTGAGATGCTGTCATTTGTGAGATTCCTCTTTTCTGGTATGCTCAGGTGTAACCAGAACTGCTTCTTTATTCGAATCTTTGCAATGATGTCGTCCAGTAGTAGGATCTGAAGAAAATGTGAAGTTATCCGAAGCCTCCACATTAGTAACATTTTCTTGACTCAACTGTATTGTGTTTATATAGATAAAATTCTGCAAAATTTGCTGCTGCTTCATTAGTATGTCTTCATTTATTTTTGTGTTGTCGGATGGTACCTTTGATGACACAGAAGGTTGCAACTTAGTTACCATCTTTTCAGACAGAAAAGAAGAAGGCAAGATCATTGGAACAGAAGATGCCATTTTACAATAGTGGACAGAATCACTCTTTGGCCTAGGGAGAATTTCTGCAGGAGTAACCTTTGAAACTGATAAGGATGGAGCTGCATCAATAAGGTACTCCCTGTCCTCACCTCCTAGCTGCTGCACATTGCAGCATTGATTATGATCTTTGTGAATATCATCTTCTTTGGTATGCTCAGAAGTAACGGAACTGATTTTGAATTCATATGTAATGACTCATCCTCAAAACAACCACCTGCCCAGCATGTATACTTGAAGAAATACTATCTGCATTAGACTGCATTGCCCCGGTATTAGCAACAGGAGCATCTATAAAAAGGCTTAGGAGGTCCTTTTTCCAATTTCAATATATCCTTCATTGACTGGAACTGTTACATGTGATGCATTATCACTCCCATATATAGCTGGATCAACAAGCCTTAAAGGATGTGAAGAATTCAACTTTGGCTAGCTAGAAACTAAAGTAGCTGCTTGATTATGCAATGTGCAGTTGGTATTCTTCTTACTTTTTAAAACAGATGCTGCAAATTCCAATTCCATAACATCACATTGATCATCCACCTCTTCATTTTGCCCAGTCATATTAATGCCTTCCAATGCTAGAGTTGGATGTTGGATTAACAGTAGTTTGTACGTGTATTTCTTCTGCTACTAGTTGTTGTCCAGTAGGAGTGGTAGAATTAAGCAAAATTGAAGCTTTACTCAATTCATTGCTATCTTTTTGCCCAGGTATTTTTGAAGCAGCAGATAAATTTGTTACTATGGACTTGTCAGCTGGGGTAATTAACAAAAATGTGGAATCTGTAACTGGTTTGAAAGCATTTGAAGCCTCCAACTTTTTACCAGTTGCTCAATCAGTCAGAAAAGAGTTCTGCAGCATGTGTTGTTGGTCGGTCAAAGTATGATCCTTCCATTTTGCATTGTCAAGTGCTGACATAGAAGATAAATTTAACATTTCCTTTTCAGTTAAATCATTCAAGGGCAGCTTCAATGAAACAGTAGATTTCATTATACAAGGCTGGGCAGTATAAGAATTTTGAAATAAAAGAGCTTCTGCAGCTGTATCATTTGAAGTAGAAGCAGTTTTAATAATCACTTCACTCCTAGCCATTTCATATTGAACACGAGCTCCACTATCATTCACAGTAGGATGTGTATTGTCAGCATTGATTTTCATAACATCCTCTGCCAAACAAGTTTGTGCTCAGAATCCATTTGATCAACATCATCCGTCAGTACATCTTTTTCTTGTATATGCTGGGGAGAGGGCGTAGCATCCATGGTTGCGTTTTACTTCAGAGAAGATCGTCCATATCCACGCTCTGATGATACTACAAAAATGCTGGAAACTGAAAAGAAACTGTCGAAGCTTCAGTTCCTTCCAAAAAATTATTACGATCTGTTCTATCTTATAATAGAAAAACTGAATCCAAACAAATGAATCTATGAAAAAACCATAAACTTCACATCACAAAAGCGTAATTGAAAGTTTGTTGAAAATTCGAATGAATAAGTGAGTTCAATCAGAAAAATCACGATCTGTTGCGACTAGTTTAGGATTTTTGAATAATATCGAAGGGAGTTGTTTACCACCAGAAGGATCTTGTAGAGAGGCAAAATTCGTGATGAAAACTGACGGAAAAGTGTCCAATAGCAAATTTCGTGATGAGTTCGTGGGATTATGGATAAAGTTTATCATCGAATTTTTTTGGATTTCATGCATGGGAGCCGAGGGTGATTTTATCGACTTTTAGAATGGAGCTAGAAATTGGTGTAAATATGATTATAATTAATGAGTATTTGAGTATATATTTATGGGTTAGCACACTTATTGACATGTTTTGGAGCGTTGGGCATCGGTTTGAATCATCGGAAAAGCATGGAAGCCGGCCATGGAATTTTGGAGCGAGGTAGGTGTACTTTCTAACCTGGTAAGAGGGAATTAACCGCATAGGTGAAATAATTCAATATGTGCTTCTATTAGTGGGGGCTACACATGCACGAGGTGACGAGAGTCTGTGCGGTAGCTACAGCTATGCTTATGTCTGGATAGTCTAGGATCTAAAAGCATGCTATACTTGCGATATTTGTAACCTTGTTGTTATTTTAAAATTATTAAATCATAACGAACTTGGTAAAGAAGTTTCTAAAAGTTTAAACTTCATTTTCTTATCCGTTAAAAGAGTGTTGACATTTCCTTGGATATTTGTTCCTTGATGAACTCTTCACTAACTGTTTGATTTTTTTCCGTTTTGTGGAACGGGTCGAATGTCTCGGCATATTAAGTACATGCATCTATGGTTCGCGTCGTTTGATCCTCTAGCAGTGCACAATTTAAATATTATGTTGGATCTGGTCGTACGGCCTCGGTATGATTTGCACAGACTTAATTGATTATTTGGAAATTATTGAAAATTGATGTGGCCTTATTGGCCGGAGATATAATTGTTAAAAGGTAAAAATAAATTTGGAGATCTCCTATTAACAAAAGAATTGCTTACAAGCTTCATGCTATTGAGTTTACTGTCGTCATAAAAAAAATCCATGATTAACAATATTATTGGTACATTATTGTTGGTCATAATAAGTGTTGGAGTCGACCTCTCGTCACTAGTACTTCGAGATTAGACTGGATACTTGTTGGGTACGCATTATTTTCGTACTCATATTACACTTGCTGTGTATTTTGTTGTACATGCATCTGTATGGGTAGTGGCCTAGTTGGCTCAGCGGGATGGTTGACCCGGGAACTTAGGTGAGATGCATCTCATGTTACGATTCGCAACCAGCAAAGTCTCATTCAGAGTATTTGTATTTTCTTTTCTGTCCCAAATTTGTATTTTGGACAGTTATTGCATTTTATTTTCTAGTAAATGCTCATGCACTTGTGATACCGGGTTGAGATGATTTTGGGATATTCAATATTGAAAATGGAAAACATTAATATTATTTATTCTGTAAAGTTCATCTTTTACTAGTTAAATTGAAGGAAATGTATGATTTCAAAGATATTAAAATGAAACATTAATTAACTATTTTGTGTTGATTTGTCTGGCAGTGGTGTCTGGCGCCATCAAGACCTTTAGTGGATTTTGAGTCATAACCCTTACACCTTATAGAAGGGTAAGTTATCTATATCACGCTCGCTGAGACATCGCCCTTCCTCAAATTATGCGTAAATACCGAATACCTTGTGTACCATGCTGTCCTTTTTACATTGGAGCACGGGAGTGTCAAGTTTCCTAAGGTATCTTTTGTAGTCTAAAGTAGTTTATACAAAGAAATAGATGAATAATGTATATAAATTTACTTTATTTTTGTTTTGTAAATAAATATAGTATTTTGTAGATGTGCGATATGGATTTTACAAGGGGACGTGTATTCATCTCTATCATGGAGTACGCTCACTTATAAGAGTATACTGATCGTCCTCTCCAAAATGAGAAAGAATTGTTCAATTTCCGTCGTACATCATCCAGAACAGTTGTTGAGCGTGCTTTTATTGTTCTCGAAAGCTGATTTCAAGTGATTGATAATCAGGAGCGGAGCTAGAGTATTGGGAGCGTGTTCGGCCGAACTGACTTTGGTTCCAGCCTAGTATTTTGTCTTAAAAATCAGTTGAATATGTAAAATTATTTAGAAGCCAATAACTTCAAACAATTAGAATTCCGAACCGATAAATTTAAAATTCTGGCTCTACCTATGTTAATAATGAACCATTTTGTGACTATTAAACATCAAGAAAATGGTTTTCGCATCGTGCATTATACATATAATCACATAGTTGATAGGAGGAAGAATAGCGGAGTTCAGAATACTATGAAATACATTTCTTATGAAGCTGGTTATAGTCATCCTGGTTTAATTTTATAGAATTGATTATGTGTTATTGAAAATAAATGTCAATTTAATGCGTAAATATACAATGTATCGGAGTTACAAGAAGATGGTCTTCATTGTTATTAAACGAAACATGTTAAAAGGATAAAGCAGAAGCTGGTACTGGTTACATTATTTTTAGCCAAAAGAAGAAAAGAATACTATTTATTAGAAAAGAGCGAAGTCAGTACTTAGGATTATCACTATCTGAAGTTGGATTACAAGAATCCGATACTAGGCAAAATCATAAAAGAAAAGCTCTTTACTGAATTTATACTGTATTTTTTAAAATTTTAACATTAGTAACTACAAGATTAATCTTATGTGTTAAAAGTTTTTCTTTCTTTGATAAATTACTCGTCTAGTGACATGTACCTTGTGTAATATTTACGAATATATATAAAATCCTTTGTAGGAAAAAAAAAGGGGGTAAAGGGGACTATAGTAAGTAGTAAACACAGGGAAATACCACAATTGCATTATTTGAAATAACATCCATAAAATAAAACCATGATCAGAACAAAGTTTATTTTTTTAACACTGCAATACAAGCTTTCTAAAACTGTAAAACAAATAATATTTTTGGCAGCCACTCAACATTGTTGGCAGTCCCCTTTTTCCTTCTAATTTACTTAATTTCACAAGCAAGAAAAAACTATAAACATTAATCACGGTATTTATTGTAAACAATCGTACTGACATCCTCATTGTAATAACCCAAATAAAAACCATCAGACTGCACTTTCCATTGGTATTTGTTAGTATACTCTGGAACAAAACTTTTTCCATTATGAATGCAATAATATAAATCGTTAAATACATCAAATGCTTGATCTTTTCCATCCCACCAAAAATGACAAAAGAATAATGTACGTTTGGTCGCACAAAATTCCCAATTGAAATCTGTTCCTACATCAGGGTAATTATACCCAAGGTCATTGTCTTGAGATGCACAGTGAAGTTGTAGTTTAGGAGAATTTACAGGAAGATTATTGTGAACGTGCACCTGGTGTTGTCGAAGTAAAGGGAATAAACATCCTTGAATTTTGTGGATCACTTTTTTAGCATCAACCACTTTTTCCCATCCCAAGTAATGTTATGAACTTTCACTCCCTATCTATACTAGAACCTCGAGCCCAACGGGGCTCCTATTACAAAACGAACTCTACCTCGAGGAAGCCGACGACGAGAATTTCGAATCGTCAGAAAAGAGTAGTAGGCATACTTTCACAATAGTCTTGTCCACAAGCAAATCAATGTTCGGCGGCGGAAAATCATCTTTAGGAACATGCCTTATTGAGATTTCAAAAATAGATGCATACGCGAACACGTCCAAATGATAAATAATTGTAAAGAAAAAAGAAGAGGATTTTCACTGAGAAGTGAACCATGCTGAGAAAATAATTAAGGATGGTGCTTTTGAATAATATAAAATTTGTTGCATCCTCTCTAGATTTTTTGATGGTATATAAAGGAGAAATATTCTGAAATTTGTAACTTTTTCGAGCCTTTTAATTTGAATAATCACATTCTCTTATGTGTTTTTCCCTCTTTAGACTCTTCTGTTTTGGAAAGCAAGAAAATATGAAGAGAAAATAATATATTTTTCATAATCTTATTACTAAAAAGAATTTGGTCATCTACTTGTTTAGGAATATTTTAAGTGAAGATAACTGCAAATCTTATTAGGGTATCTTTATAAGATACGTTTTGAATGAAAAATAGATATGTTACCAAATGTGTGTTCTCCATAAGATGATAAAACAATCAGCCAGATTAAGCTAAAAATTCGCGTGTGAATCAGTACATATTGAATGCCACATTGAAGCGCGGGATATGGGAATATTGTGGTGACCGTAAAGTTGTCTACATATAATCTACACCTCGAAGAAGGATAGAATATTTACATTACATTCCTTGAAATACTGGCCTTATGCCTTATACATTGGGCTGTCCTTTTTTACCTTGGAGCTCGGGAGTTTCAAGTTTTCCAAGGTATCTTATTTAATCTACAGTAGTTTATAGAAAGAAATGGACGAATAATGTACATTAGTTAACTTTATTTTTGTTTTTGTAAATAAATATTAGTATTTTGTAAATGTGGGATATGGTTTACATAACGGTTTTATGTCAAGTGGCTTCCAGGGTAGCTTCATTGTTAATCAATCAGTAAAAGAGAAATGATCTTAGAAGATGAAGCCTTCTTCTTCTTCATCGACAAAGAAAAATGTACAGTGGTGTGTATTTATACACAATTAATAACCGACCTTCAATGTATCAAACTAATTAACTATCTAGTTACATAATTACCTCCTCACTAACAACCTAACTAACAGCTAAGCTCCAACTAGACTGTCATCAAGTTACATCTTTTAAACTCCCCCTCAAACTGTATGTGTTTAGGTCCCTACTAAACAGAATTTGTAAACTATGTAACGGCTCTTGAATACTTTTGAAAAAAGTTTTAGCAAAAAAAAGCAAAAACAATTCTCAACACCCTTACGAGCTAGTGATGAGTTAAACTACTCGTGTTGGCATGGAAGTCAGCCCGGTAAACTGATTCCATTCTGCTAGTACAATGCAAAAATAAATAGAATATTCCCAACTTCGATGATAAGAACTTATGTTGTGTTCTTCCTAGAATTTGGTCAGTATGTTAGCCAATTGCATTGTTGAAGAAACATGTTCAGTGTGTATGAGACCTTGAATCTTTTCTCTAATGAAGAGAGAGTCGATCTCTATGTACTTAGTCCTTTCGTTATAGATTAAATTTGTAGTAATCTGAAGTGCTACTTTCCTACCATAGTATAACTTCACAGGAACCTCTAGCTCTATCTTCAATTTTGAAAAAAGGCCAACTAGCCAGACTACGTTATCAATTGCATTAGTCATGCTTCTATTCTCAGCTTCAGCTGAACTTCTCGATATTGTTCTTTGCTTCTTAGACTTCCAGCAGATCAAGAACTCTTCAATCATCACAACAAAACCACTTACTAATCTTTTAGTCATGGGATATGTGGCCCAGTCTGCATCACATTATACTATTAGTTGTTTTTATGCCTTAGATGACAGTAGTATTTCCAGACCTTGTGCATCCTTCAAGTATCTTACCACTCGCAATGGAAAAAAATGAGTTTCGTCGAACTTTGACAATTTGGGATAAAATACGATTCGAGCTATAATACTCGATATTTATAAACTAATGCCATACAAAGTACCACATGACCATAATAATAAGGGGTACAAAATATGTTAAAGTGAGTAATATTTTATGTAATTTGAGATAATTCCTAATTATATGGATAATTGAGTAATTATTTATTAATGGGATATTAATAAGTTAATCAAGTGATTAGCGGGTAACTAATTCAAATATTTGGATAAGAATTACATCTCCCAACGTGGCTACACTTCAAAATCAATTGGTGACTCTTAAATCGCAATGCAAGGTAGCAGAATTGGATGAATTTTGGTAGCCAAGTCATCATAATGTGGAGCCTACACCAATTAATATTTAAAAGCCTCTCTAAATCACGTAAGGAGGTGTTTATATCTCTACAATATGAGGAAGGTAGTATTTAGCAAGTTTAACGTGAGAATTTTCTAAGCATCATCAACAAACTCAACAAGATTTCATAACAACTCAACAACATTTCATAGCGACTTAAGCAACGTGAGATTTTGCAATTATAACGGAATACGGTACAATCTTTATCAAGAATATCATACGATTATTCCGTACTTCGATCCATCATTATGTATTTCGTTGCAAAAGACGTACGTTAGAGGAATTTTCAAGGCTATCCCTTCTTTCCTTTTGGCATGATCTATATAACACAATCGAAATGAGCCAATGTATTACTTCCATAAGTGACTCTATTAATAAAAGTATGGGCTGATATTACTCTGAGACATTGCCCAAGGGGCGGATTTGGTGATATTGTGCCCGAGGGGCAAACCTTATGTTCGTATCTTTCTTATTTGCCTGTCATTACGTGTTTAATTGTGTAGTTGTGCCCGACGGGAGGATTTTTGTGCTTATCTATACTAATTGTTTTACATTCATTTGTTTAGCTAGTGAAAATTCATTTTCAAAGAAGTTTTAACTAAGCTAAGATGTTTTAAGAGATTTCACAACTTCATTGCTTTTCTTAAAGGATTTTACACTACTTATGTGTAGCATGTTGATAAGCTTTGCGTAATTTCTTATTGCTCTGTTGTCATTTACCTTTATTACTCACTGAGTCGGAGTACTCACTTTACTCCCTACTCTTTGTATGCTGATCCAGCTATTTCTGAACCCGGTAGCGGGTTTTGCTTGATCGGAGACAGAGTCATCGGAGATTAGTAGGGTAGTTTTCGGCGTTCACAGCACTACTCTTCTCCCTTTTTATTGTGGTTGTATTTATTCGGTTCATTCAGACTTTTCAGTTGTAGTTAGATCGTAATAGATGCTCGTGACTTGTAACACCTCAATATTAGGCAGTATTTATTTCTGCAGTGTTCATTTGAACTCTTGTTATGCAATATCTGATTAATTGAAAAGGCATTAAATTGACTTATTTAAATTATTGAATTGAATTGGGAATTGTGTCAGCTAGCCTTGTTTTCACGAGATGCGCCATCACGATACGGTCTGATTTTCGATCGCGATAAATTAGTATCAGAGCCTAGGTTACATAGGTCTTATGAGTCATGAGCGGGTTTAGTAGAGTCTCGCGGATCGGTGCAGACTTTTGTATTTATCCTCGAGAGGTTGCAGAACCTTTAGGAAAAACTTCACATGCTTGAATTCTTATCGTGTGTCCTTGATTTAGCTTGAAATGTAACTCTTTGTATTCCTTCCACGCATTCATATGCACCTATGAGCACTTAGTATCAAATGCATATCAATGGCTCGTCATTCCCTGATCGAGGGGAGAGACGTGATCTCTGTGAGTTGATGTTTGGCCAGACTGGAGGACTTGAGGCCAGATCTTTGCCTATCGCTTGAGCATCGATGTGCTAATTGTGTGAGAAGTGCCTTCGAACTGATATTTTTGGTAGTATCCCTATTAGTGGGGGTGACGGCTGGATTGCTATGTGATGAGTGTGTTAGTACTGCGATATGTGTCCATATGATTTGAAAGCGACGAGACGGGTCTGTTGGAGGATAGAAGAACTATTAGGTGCTTGAACTCTATCTTGATTCGAGGTATAGCCCCGAGTTATGGGCGTGTGAAGAATCCTTTCATGTTTCCCATTTGAGAGTGAAGTATATTCCATGTTGCAGTATGAGTATAGACTCAGGAAGACTAAGTAAGTGCATGACGGTGGAAGGCATGCACAAAGGTTAGTTCGAGGCGAGGTAGGTGGGTTATCTCTTGCGGAGCATTTGGAAGTTTGTGTGATCTTTAGGTTGTTTGTTAGAATATCTCATTTCCAAGTAAAGTATATGAGTTTTAATTTAAATTGGGTCGTTTAAGATAGTGGGTGTAACTATTGCGAGAATGAATACAAGATTTGCAGAAGATTTAAAGTACTATATGATTTGTGTTTTCACAACCTTACAAAGGATTTGTGTTTAATCTCACTACGGTATTATGGCGGCAATAGAGTATATGCGTTATGAATTATCGTGTATGTTTTTCTCTTTGGCTTCGAGCCAAGTGAGGGAGACTGCTATTGATTTGTTGATTACACGGTTATGTACTATGTTGTTTCTAATTTGAGACATTCGGGTGGAACAATTATGGCCTACGGAGGTTGAGACCGAGGATGGCTCGAGTAGAAGATAATTTTGATGAAGGTTATATTATGCTGCATAAGTGTGTGAGAATCACGGCATGTCTTGAGTTGTTGTTGGCAATAATGCTCGATGCATAGAGTAGGAAGTTTCTTAGTTGTACTGGAATGAGGGTTCAGTCTGCGGTGTCAGGGTGCTAATAAGGCATGGGTTATTCGGTTCGTTTAGTCAGGCTAATTGCAGTTATCATAGAGTGGATAACTCTCGAAATGGTTCTAATGGTTCAAGATTTTACATGTATCAGTTGGGTATCTCCAAGTTGTGTAGGTGGCTAGAAACTGATATTTCATTGGAAGATGTCAAGACTTGTGGTAATTTCTATATCACTTATGGAGTTCTATATATCAGTATTAGGAAGGTAATGGTTTCATATTTGCGGGAAGCCCCTTCGGTGTAGGTATTTTAAATGTGGTGCTTTTGGAAAACATTTAAGAGAGTGCTTAACGGCCTTTGAGCCTTAGAAAGCGTGGTTTCATGCTTGGGTCTCGTGTGGTAAGCCTGGGTTGAGGAACTCTGGTGCTACAGCGAGAGGATATATCAAGTTGAAGGTAAATCAGAAACAAACTCGGATAGATTGGGTAGCTTGGTAAGGGGTCAGATCGGTATGGAAAGGATATAATTAGCTCTTGGATTCTTATGAGGTAATTAATTATACAGGTATTTCGTGACGATGCTCTTAGGTTTTGATGGCTTGCGTAGCTTGGTCTAGTTTGAAGGATTTAGTCTTGATAGTTTAGTTTTGTGCAAATGGAATTCGGAGAGTTCTTTTTGATTTCTACCTTGGTTGGAGATGTGTATTTTCTACGAGTGTGAGAAGCATGGGATATGTAGTGATTTTTCTTCTGGATGGTATCAATGGAAGTTCTTGGCTAGATGGGTTACACTTCAATTCTGAAAGGAAGTTCATATAAAACATAGGCAACGAGTAGCATCAAATGATTAGGGAAGGGTATCGCTAATTAGAAGTGACTTGTTGAGGGTGTATGTTTCAGAAAAAAAAGGCAATGTGATAAAGTTGATGGAACTTCGGCAGTATTGCGGCACTTTCTAGCTAGAGTATCTCCCGTGGAATGATTGGGTATTTGAGGAGTGATATGTGTTTTGGAGGAGGAATTTGGTTAGGTATGGTGATTTGTGTGCTATATAGGGTTTGAGATTAGGAGTTCTCATGCTCCGGCTATGTTGTAGTTGTTGGTCGTATGTTTAGTGACTATTGGGGTTTGGAGACCAGACGAATCTTTTGTTGCTTGGTATGTTAGGAATTGAAGTGATATTGGGTTCATATTGGTTCTCTCCGTGTTGTGTTATTCTGGACTATTGCGCTAAGGCGCCGTTGTTGGCTATGCCAAGAGTGCCACAGATTGAGTGGTGAAGTGCGACAGATTATGTCCTAGTGGAATGGTTTATATTTCGAAGACCTAGTGGGCGGATGGGAAGGATTGTCTTTCTTAATTGGGCTCTCGTGATGGATGTCAGTGCAGAGGCTTCTACCATTGATTCAGTTCCGGTGGCGAGGGACTTTTTGGATGTGTTTCTTATGGTCGGGCATGTCACCAGGCAAGCTTGTTGATTCCATTGTTGATTCGATGTCAGACACCATATCGTATGGCACCGGCAGAGTTATAGTAGTGGAAGGATCAACTTCAGGTTTCCTTGATAAGGAGTTCATTGGCAGGCCAATGTGGATGCGTGTTCTAACATGAGTCGGCTTTATTGACTTCGAATTGTATTGTTGAGGGATGTATTGACCCGATCATTATTGACCTTATTAGTGATCTGGGGAGATCTATGAGTTACATTTCTATGCTGCGAGGTGTTATTATTTGTTGGTTATCGGCACATATGGTGCGGTTCATTAGGGGTCTCATAGTGGAAGTCGCGCGACAAGAGTAATTTGGTGTTTCCTAGTAAATGGCGTATCAGTTATGTCCTTTTAGTTCTGCGTGGTACATTTTATTTCTTTGATGTGGGTGTGATGATTTGTTTTGGTTCCAGACATCATATTGTGCATGGTTGTCAATTTTGAGCATAGTGACTTGAGGTGTTTCATATGGACCAACGATTAGATAGGCTCGCGCATTGCAGCGAAGATTTTGTGGAAGTATGATCATTTGGGTTAGATTCGTCTGTTCTATTTCTATGACGTGAGACAGATTCTCAGTATTGTTTTGTGGTTGTTTTGGTGATCTTGACGTACAACTATTTCATTTAAGTCATTTTTATGATTTAAGTATGTCCGGACTGTTGCCTACTAGTGCGTGTATTATGCAAGTTGTGGATTAGGCCTGTATTAATGTGGCATGTCATCAGAGTAG
Organism: Nicotiana benthamiana; assembly: GCA_034376525.1. Classification (NCBI taxonomy): domain Eukaryota; kingdom Viridiplantae; phylum Streptophyta; class Magnoliopsida; order Solanales; family Solanaceae; genus Nicotiana; species Nicotiana benthamiana. Next base: position 111,780,317 of record CM067323.1, on the reverse strand, counting down.
TGTGTTGGATTAGAGGAGATCGTTGGGATCATTTATGAATACGAACGAATTCTATTTTAGCATGTTAGAGGGATAATATCAAGCTTCAGCTTAGAAATTTGCTGTGGTATTTGCCAAAGGAGAAGTGGCTGCATGAATGGTTGATCTGGGAAATGGTTATGGCTTATCGCATGTTATAGTGATCATTTGCAGTACATGAAAGTGTTGGGATGAGAATTTAGTTGAAAAGAGCTTTGTATCGGTATTCGGGCGTTGTGTGTAGCTATTGTGATTAGAAGTTATCATTACGGAGGATTGAGTTATGTGCTATATCATGTGATTGCACCTGAGATAGCAGATGTGGTTTGTTGCAGCTTGTTCAGATTTATTCACAGTATAGCGGTGAGATTCTAATCGTATTGATGATTGTAGAAGTGGAAATGTGGTTCAATGGTTTACGGGCTATATTGGGTTGTGAAATTTAAGTGGCATTATGCTATCGAACATATGTGAGATAGAGTGATGTGGGATCACCCCCAGGTATATGGATGATAAGGCTATTCAGTGATTGGTTGGCTTTTGGAACAACTCTAGGCACGTTTGGAGACAAACGTATGTTTAAGTGGGGGAGGATGTAATGACCGGACCGGTAATTTTGAGCTTCTGCACTTTGCTTGGCAATTCTCAAGCATGACTTGCCCCATGTGATATATTATGACTTATATAAATCATTGGTTCTGGTTTTAAGGGTAATCGGAGCTAATTTGGAAGAAACAGTTCTCGGTTGAAGCTTGAAATTCAAAAGGTTTAACCAAGATTTGTCTTGTTTGTATATGTTATCGGATAGGACTTCTTATGGTTTGGTTAGCTCCGTTAGGTGGTTTAGGACTTATGAGCACGATCGGAATGCATTTTGGAAGTCCGCGGGAGGGTTATGCTTGAATTAACGAACTTGAGATTTCAGTGTTTTATGGTTGATATGTGGGATTTCGATATAGAGGTTGGAATGGAATTCCGAGAGCTGAAATGGCTACGTTGTGTCATTTGGTATGTGTGTGTAAAAGTTGAGGCCATTCGGACTTGGTTTGGTTAGGTTTTTTATCAAAAGCGTATTTTGGAAGATTTTAGAAACTTAGGCGTGAATCGGATGTGTTTTTAGTGATTTGATGTTGTTTAGGGTGTTTTGATGGTTGGAATAAGTTTCAATAAGGTACTAGTATGTGTTGGTGCTTTTAGTTGAGGTCTCGGGTGCCTCGGGTGTGTTTCGTATGGTAAATCGAACCATTTTGTGCCTTAAAAGATAGCAGAAAGTTGCGGGTTCTGTGTTGTAGGAAATTGCTTTTTGCGATCGCGTAGGTCGTCTCGCGATCGCATAGAAGGAATCGAGGTGGGCATCAAGTTTTTCATTTCTTTCGTGATTGGAGGCTCGCGATCCGTAGCATGGGAGAATTGTTCATCGTGAATGCATGAGGGAAGTCCCATTCTCGTAGGGTCAATTGAACCTGGGTCTTGGCAGGTCGTTTGTGCATTGCGAACATGGCGTTTTGTCCGTGATCACGTAAGGTTATTTCATCTGGTCATCACGTTCATATGGGCCTTGTCGCATTCACGTAGCGTAATTTTGGGAAGTTTAAAATTTTCTCTATGCGATCGCGAGGGAAGTGTCGCGATCACGATGAAGGAAATGAGGCATGGGCAGAATGTTTTTGAAGTCATCTTGTTCGCGAATGTGGGTCTATTTTCATCCATAGCTTCTCATTTCGAGAGATATTTTAAAGAGATTAAAGAGGGATTCAAGGGAAAATGATTGGAGGTAAGAATTTCGGACTTTAAACGTGATAATATTGTGAAATCCACCTAGAAAATCATGGAAACTTAAGCTAAAAATGGAAGAACTAGGGCTTGGTACTTTGGACTTTTGATTGGGGATTTGGAGAACCGTTTGAGGTCGGATTTGAGAACTTTTTATATGTATGAAACTTTTGGGAAGACGAAGAATCTATTGATATGAAAATTTCTGAGGTTCAAGAACTGGGCTCGGGGCTCGGGTTTTGCTAGTTTCAGGATTTTTGGTATTTTTCTATTGTTTTCTCCTGGGCTTTGTTCCCTTAGCATATCTGACATATTCGTTCTGATTTTGGATTGATTTGACGCGCGTGGAGATCGATTCGAGAGGCAAAGGAGTCGCAAGCTAGAGATTTTGTCGGTTCAGGGTAAGTAATGATTTTAAGTGATGTTTTTAGGTTTGAAACTCCGGACTGCACATCGTAGTGCTTTATTAAGGTGAGGCACACGCTTGATGGTGAGCGTGGGGTTGTGTACTATTGGGGATTTTTACTTGGTTCATCCGATTGATGATTTTACCATGTATTTGATTGAAAACTATTTGCTATCATCATTATTTGGGCTGAATGCCATATTTGGGCCTAGTTCTAGCTATTTAGACCCTTCGGGAATTTTTGTTGATATTTTCTCACTGTGTTGACTTTATACTTGAGCTCGGTCATGTTATTTTTCCACTATTTTTAAAACTCACCCAAGCTTATTTAGATTAACACTTGAAATGATATTTCAAATAATATTTTGGGCTGAGAATCACATTCTTACTGTTTCCCAAGTGGCATATGTGATTTTTGACTGAGTAAGGCCGAGGGCCTGTGTAGTGAGGATATTTATTGGGTCAGGTTACACGCCACAGTAGTGATTCACTAATGTCATTATGAGGCCGAGGGCCTGAGACATGTACGCCACGAGGTGGCTTGTAGATATTGATATAAGGCCCAGAGCCTTTTTATGATGCCACGAGGTGGATTAATATTTCCTTAGGCCTTAGCGGGCCCCTCCCGGAGTCTGTACACCCCTAGGGAGAACGGTACCTATCACGACCCCAGTCCCGATCATGATGGCGCCAACCGAAATTGCTAGGCAAGGCCGACCAATTAACGCTCACAACTCAAACACACAAACCATTTCCAAGTTATAGCTTTTAAATTATCAAATATTGTATTTTCCAACCAGATAATAGATAGAAGAATTAATATAGTCATAACAACTACCGATAAAACTCCCAATGACCTGGGGTCACGAGTCTAGAGCCTCTAAGATAACAAAATAATAAATCCTCAGTACTACCGATGTTTACAAATGTTGAAATAAATAAGGGATAGGGGAGGAGTCAGGTCCTGCGAACGTCAGGCAACTACCTCGACAACTCTTGAGAATTCTGAAACATCAAAAGTACAACTATGCTCCCGAAGTACCTGAATCTGCACACATGGTGCAGGGAGTAAAGTGAGTACTTCCAACTCAGTGGTAATTGACATGTATAATGACTAAAAGTAAGAAATCCCTAAATACCACAATGTAAAGTAGAAACTTACCACTTATCACATTTAATGATTAGATAACATTAAATCCACGACAAATAGACAGATAGATATTAATGTATGAATGCAACGAAATGCACATGACTGCTGCGGCGTACAACCCGATCCATTTGGGTACCCGCGCTCACTGTGGGGGTTCAGACTTCGGAGGAGCTCCTACAACCCAAGCACAATATTATCGTAGCATTCGATGACGTGTGCACCCCGGTCCACAATAAGTCCAATTATATGCATGCAAGCCACACGGGCACAATCAAGTTTACCATTTTCAGTTCCATTTATCAGGTATTATAGCTTAGGTGTTTAAAACCTTAGAAGTTTATTAATCAATTCTACACAATTTTTAAACTCAGGACTGATATCGTGGGAACATGCTCAATATCATGGAGACAATGATAGTAATCCCTAAGGGATCCAAATAATCGGCACACAGTCCAAATATGCTCACAACGATCCAAGCAGGATGTTTACTAATAAATTTCCATTCATTAACAGAGTATGGACATCACTAGGACGGACTAAGACATAGTCCCCATCCACAAACGACCCCTCAATCATCGTAGAGTACGTGTCTTGCCTCAATATAGTGTTATATTGTGATATACCGAGGTTTCAAACCCTCTGGTCATCATCTACATCTATTGCTCACCTCAAGCCGGCTGTAGACTAGTCTACAATGCCTTTTATCTTGAATCGACCATTTCGCTTGTCGAATCTAGTCAAAATAGCAACAAATTCATTGCAGTAGGCTATGGGAATATTACCTAATCTAAAAGACTCAAAAAATATCGAAATTCACAAAATTTGTAAGACCCGAGCGCTGATCCCACATCTCAAAATCCAGAAATATTTACATCAAAATGTTACTCATCTCGCCACGAGTCCATTCATACCAAATTCACAAAATCGGAGTCCATTTGACCCCTCAAATCACGATTTCTCACTTAAAAATCCAAGCCCTAGTTCTTCACATTTTCAACCCATTTTCATGAATTTAAGCGTTGATTCTTAAATAAAATGATGTTTCAAAGTCAAGAGACTAACCTCCAATCAATACCCGTCGAAAACCCTCTTCAAATCTACCGAAAAGATCTTGAGGCAGAGCAAAAATGGAGGAAATATGATATGGGTCACGGATGAAATAACACATAAAACCATTCTGCCCAGGCATTTTTAACCCTATGCGATCGCATCACTACCACTTCGATGGCATAGCACACATTTCATCTTTCCAAATTTTCTCCTATGCGATCGCATACCACAACCTTCCACCTCTACGTGATCGCACTACTACTCATGAGAACGCACTGACCATGCTCCCAAGCCTATGCGATCGCACAGCCCTTTGCGCGATCTCATATAGAAAATTTGAGCCCCCTGCCAAACCTTCTATGCGATCGCATAGAACAAAAATTCTCTGCAATTTTTCTGCTGCATTTTTCAACTCAAAAATCCCCATTAGCCATCCGAAATCACCTCGAGGCCCTCGGGACCTCAACCAAAAGCACAGATATGATCTATTACCATATTCAAACTGCTCGAATCATCAAAATGCTAACATTTGTTGGAACACACTTTCAAAGATGTTGAACTGAAGTCGTGTTCGTTTTTGTAGGTTTTGATGAATGACAAACCGACGTGGATGCAAAGTTGACAAAGGCCAAATCGTCGTGAATACGAAGATATCATCGAACAAACAAGGTTTTGATGAATGACAAACCGACGTGGATGCAAAGTTGACAAATGCCAAAACGTCGTGAATACGAAGATATCATTGAACAAACAAGGCGAGAATTATGGCTAACGGACCAAGGAAGAGTCCAAGTAAAGAAGAGTCAAGAACAAGACCAAGAGATGTATTGAAGATATTATTGAGTTGTTTGCATTGTGATCTTGATCCGACAATGGATGCAAGTCTTGGCTTCTCTCTAAAATCATTTTATCAAATCATGCATATCATAAATATTTTGGTTGACCAAAATTTTGTGACCATGCCCAAACCAAAAATCTGACCATCGGCTACCGTCGGCTAGACGTTGGCTAGACATTGGCTAGACATCGGCTAGACATTGGCTAGATGTCGGCTAGACATCATCATGGTTTTTGACGTTTTCATTTTAGCCAAAATGGTTTTTGAAATATTATCATTGGTTTTCACTTCTGGGCATATTTAAACATATTCCAAATCATTATTTCATAAAAACCACACTTGATTTATGGTCGTCGTCTAAACACGTGGAAAACGTCTTTGACAAAGTGACGCGACGTTTATGACCTTGGAGACTTGGTTTTTAAGAACTAAGTATTGGTTTTCACTTTTTATACCATAAACAAGCTTTTCCAACACTTGGTTTTTGATTTGGAACACTTTAATTTTTGGGTTGGTTTTCAAGGTTGGCTTGCTGCTGGCTTAGTTTTAGACCAGGGAATAATCGACTATCACCTTCTGATAATCGATTACCTCTTTTCTGGACCCAGCACAGAAGCACTACATAATCGATTATCATGTTTCCAATAATCGATTATCCTGCTACTGTAGCAAAACCCCAACTTACAAAAGGTCCAAATAATCGATTATCATTTTCACATAATCGATTACTCTGTGTTTCCAGCCAGAACTTGAAACTACAGAGAGGTTGAACAATCGATTATCCTTTGGAGAATAATCGATTATCCTTTGGAGAATAATCGATTATCTAGTTACCGTTCCCATCCAACGACTAGTTTTTTGAACGTTGAAGTAAGATAATCGATTATGCAGTTAAGATAATCGATTATTCTGCCTTTAATTCAAAATTCTTGTCTAACTATTGAGCAACGGTTACTTGATCCTTGAGGGCTACAAATAGACCCCAAAACCTCTCATTTCCACAACAATAATTCAACAATCTATTATACTTTCATTGCATTCAATTCATTCATATTTCATAGCTTTTGAGAGCCAAAATCTTGGAGAAATTGTTGTGTTCTTGAGCGTTCTTAAGTCTACTCATATCTACTCTATAAGAGAGTCCTGCTCTTGAGTGCTAAGTGTTTGTATACACTTGAAGGGAAGTCTAATCCCTTGTTGTTGTAAGAAGGAAGGTTTCATTCCTTTGGTTGAAGTCTTGGAGTGCGGTATCTCCGAGCAAACGTTGTTGAGGCTCGTATGACTCGAGTTCTCAAGTTGTATTGGTTTGTTGAGCACCTTTAAGATTAGAGGAGTTAGTTGCAGCTCGAGAGAGTCTCTCGGGAGACTGGACGTGACCACACGTTGTGGTGAACTAGTATAAATTTGGTGTGCTCCCTCCTTACTCTTTTTATTTCCGCATTTACTTCGATTTTATTCCTGCGATTTTTGTTAAACGCTATTACCCCCCCCCCCCTCTAGCGTTGGGCACTTATTCTAACAACATTAACATCAAAATCCTGAATTATGATCAAATCAAAGCCTAATTTTCTTAAAAACTTCTGAATTGCACTTTCGATCAAAAACCCGATCTAAACAACTCTGAATGATATGAAACTTTGCACACATATCCAAAATCACCTAACGGAGCTAATCAACTCTCGGAATTCCATTCCGACTCCCGGATCAAAATTCCACATATCAACTGGAAATCGCCAAAATACTAACTCCGCCAAAATAGGCTAACTTCTTCATCGGACCTCCAAAATTACTTCTAATTGCGCTCCTAAGCGTTAAATCATCCCCCGAAACTAACCGAATTATTGAAATTCAATTCTGAGCCTTCTAACTCACAAGTCAACATCCGATTGACTTCCAAACAAATTCTTCCTTAAAGAGACTAATTATCTCATTTCATACGAAACTCTATGTGAATCACTTCAAATTCACCAAACACATACACTGAAATATGAGGAAGCATAAAACGGGGAAAACGGGATGGAAACGCATGAGAGGACGGGTCGGGTCGTCACATCCTCCCCAACTTAAACAAACGCTCGTCCTCAAGCGTACCCAGAGTTGTTCTAGACGCCAACCAATAGTTGAATGATCTTACCAAGCATGTACCCGGGGCGACCCTACGTCACCCTAACTCACATAAGCACCGATAATACAACATAGCTGAAATTTCACAGCCCATCTGGACCATAAACCATAGAACCACATTGCACTTGTGAAATCACACCCAGAATAAACCCGAACCAGCGGTAATAACCCACGCCTGCAACCTCAGGTGAATCCATACGACAAACCACACAATCTGACACTCGAAACGATACTCTCTATTCACAGCAGTTGCCCAAAATACTCAATTATCGATATGAACCTCTTATTATCTATAGTCTTATTCCAGCACTTTCATATATTCTGCCAACGATTATTAAAACATGCGATAAATTGTAACCATTCCTCAGATCAGCCGTTCATGAGGCCACTTCCCTCTGACTAATATCACAACAGATTTCTTGGTCAAACCTCGATATTACCCTTCAAACAAGCTAAAATCGACTCTGTTCGTATTTGTTAATAACTCCAACGATCTCCTCGAATCCAACATACCACTTTGGTGATAATACATCTCTACACAGGCCTAAGCCACAACTTGCCTCATATACGCACCAATAAAAGACGGTCCAAACATAACATACTCATGGCAATTGATTCAAACGAAAGAGTTGTACCTCAAGCTCATCAGTACCATCACAACACAAGGCTGAGACCCTTTCTCACATCATAGAAAAAGAGTACCTGAATCCTACTTGAAAGGTCATAACTTCACGTGGCCTCGCCACAACGCGCGATCCTATCCAAACACTATTACACATGAAGCACCTCAAGTCAACATGCTTAAAATAGACAGCCACGTACAGATTGATGTCTGAAACCAAGCAATCCCTCACACCTACGGTGAAGCAAGTAACATACACCATTCAATCTTGTAAGGGCACAGCCGATGCACTATTTGCCGAGCAACTCCCAATACGGACTTTCCTCAAAACCCAGGAAGCAAGGCATACAAAGTAACATATGGAAAAGTATTCTCAACATCACACTGTTGCGGCATGCGACCCGATCCAGCTAACATACATGTGGTGGTGTACCACCTGATCCACACAAATACATAGGGAGATGCACATCGAGCAAAATTCGCTCATAATAACAGAATACTGAGTATCATCGTAAGTATACTGAGTGCATAATGATATCTACTTATAGTGTTCTAAGCTACAAACTGAACTTCCACAATGAATCTCAATTGCACCGCGATACATGTGCCCACAGTCCGAAAATCATAACGCCTCGCACCACATAAAAGCATCTCATAGATCTTCCCAGATCACTAGCAGGTTCAATAATGATCGAATCAACCTATGCTGCATCAATACAATTCGGGACTAACCAAGACAACTCAAGCTAAACACGTATCCAATAAGTTTACCAACAAACTCATTACCAAGAAGCCTGAAGCTGCTTCCTCCACTACTATAAATTGTTCCATAGCCGTATGATATGGTGCCCGACACCAAATAAATAGTGAAATCCACAATATCGCCCGACGACATGTTCGGCCATAAGAAACACATTCCAAAAGGTCCACCAATACCGGAACTGAATTAATGGTAGAAACCTCTATACTGACATCCGTCACAAAAGCCCAATTTAGGAAAGCAATCCTTCCCAGCCGTCCATTGGGATGTGGTACACAACCATTCAGATAGAACATGGTCTGATGCACCTCGCCACGCAACCTATGGCATTTTTGACATAATCCATAGCACTATAGTCTAGAATGACCCAACACAAAGACAACCAGTCTACACACCAGTATCAATCCAAAATCTAATATGCCAGGCAAAGAAAGATCCACTCAGGCTTCCAAACCCCCAATAGCCGCTAACGATACCAACACACATTATCCACAACCATTACATAGCCTGAACATGAGAACTCCCTGTGTCCAGCTCCATATAACACACAATTTACTAACCAAATCCAAAATTCTGCAGTATAAATACGTGTTACACCTCAAGTACCAAATCATTCCACAAAAGATATTCTGAAATCCCACTGGTGCCACCAAACAAACTCAGATATCAACAATCGATCTATCAAAAAAATGCCGCAACACTACCGAAGTGCTATCAACTTAATCATATTGCCCTTTTTTGAAACATATACCCTCGTCAAACCATTATGATTATCAAACCATTTCCTTGGCCATATGAGGACCATTTACCCTAATCATCTGAAGATCGATTCTTAAATCACCTGAAGCTGCCCATGCTGCTTAAGAATTTAATGACCTTCCATTCCGAACTAAACCGAGCCTTACACACACAAATACCAATCCTCCACAATATATCGCATCTTCCATACTACACCCGGATAACATAAGAACTTTTATCTCCCTTCCCGCCACAGACATCGACACACTCAACTAGTCGAGAACTTTCATTGATACCATTTAGAAGAAACAATCCTTACCCAATCCAAGCTTCGCATGCCCACAAAAATATACTCATCTTCAAACCACGGTAAAACCTAACAAGAACATCTATGCCATCTCTATTTGTACAAGCTAAACTGCCAGGACTGGATCCTTCTATCTAATCCAAGCTGAGCAAGCCATCAAAACCCAAGAGCATTGCTTCAAAATGCCTGAAAAAGCTCACTACCTCAAACACATACAAAGGATTAATCATACCCTTATTATACCGATTCGGTCAATTATCAAGCTATTCCGTCTATCATCTTTCTCTTTTTATTCATCATCCACTTGCTATTTCTCCCTTACTTTGTCATCACAATGACTCAATCAAGGCTAACCAGAGGAGCTTCGAACATATAACTACAATGTCTAAGACCCATAGGCCACCGAATACTCTCTCCAATATTCCAGGATCACCACATTCAAAAAATAATCTACTAGGAAGAACCTCCTGTGAATCCAACGCCGTTACCAATACCTTTTTGAAACTGATACATAGAACCCCATAATCGACATAAGAATACCAAAAGACTCAACATTTTCCGATGAAAACACGATCTTTGTCCACACACATAACCTGGAGACACCCGATCGTTAAATGCCAAATCTTGTATGCAGTAAAACCATTCTTGAGAGTCATTCAACTTATTCAACTGTAATTTATCTGACTTAACGAACAGAACTACTTGTTCCTTGTTAGCCCCCTAACACCATAGGATATGATCTCATTCCAATACAAACGAACATATTCCTTCTCTATGCACTGAGCATTCTTTATCAACAACATCTCAAGATATCCTATTATTTCCTCACATCTATGAAGCACCATATAACCTTTATCAAAATTTTTCTTCACTTGTGCCATCCTCAGCTCATTTTCTGCAACCAAGACATAATCGCCAGCATACCTCGAAATGGAAACAACAAAAGACATAAGCGTGCAATCACCTAATCAACATCAACCTCCCCAACTTGGCTCGAAGCCATATATATATATATATATATATATATATATATATATATATATATATATATATATATATTCAGGATACACTTGATAACCCGAAATACTTTTTCTGTAATGATGCCACAATAATATAGTAAGATTAAACTCAAATCATCTACTAGCATATGAAAACACAGATCCTCGGATACTCAAATCCTCTACAAGCCTCGCATTCATCCCCATATCAGCTGAGTCCACTCGTTCAAGCGCCTCAAATTTACAACACGTACCTTTCAATTACACATGAGATCTTCTCACAATATACATAAGAATCGAATCACTTCAGAACATTCCACAGGAGATAACCCACCTGTTATGCCTAAATATAACATTTCTGTTTACCTTCCACCGTCATACACATTATATAGCTGCTTATTCTTCCTGAGTCTTAACTCATATCGTATAATGCAATTTACTTCACTCCCACTAGGAGACTTGAAAAGATTCTTCATGCACCCATAACTCGAGGCGACACATCCAACCACAATCGAAATCAAACACTTAATGATTCATCTACCACTTAGAAGAGCTTATTTGACACTTCTAAATCATATAGACACATCGCGCAACAAAAACGTACTCATCACGCACCTACCCAACACCATTACCAACTCTTGGGACAACAATGAACATATAAGTTCATAACACCATCTCGCAAAATTAGCACTTCAGTGCTCAAACCATAGGCAAAGATTCGGCCTCAAGTCTTGCAGACCGGCCCAACATTAACTCATAGAAATTGCATCTCGCCCCTCGATCGGAGAGTCGCAAGCAATCAGTGCACATATAATATCGAGCGCTCATGCACGCATACACATGTGAGGAAGGAATTTTCAAGAGTTATGTTCCAAGTTCAATCAAGTACGCACGATAAGAATTCCAAGAAAGTGAAGTTTTTCCAAAAAGTTCTGTAGCCTCTCGAGGATAAATACAGAGGTCTTCGTACCGATCTGTGAGACTCTACTAACTGGCTCATAACTCATGAGGCCTAGTAACCTATGCTCTGATACCAACTTGTCACGACCCCAATCCCGATCGTGATGGCGCCCAACGAAATTGCTAGGCAAGCCCGACCATCTAACGCTCACAAATCAAACACATAAACCGTTTCCAAGTTATAGCTTTTAAATTATCAAATATTGTATTTTCCAACCAGATAATATACAGAAGAATTAACAAAGTCATAACAACTGCCGATAAAACTCCCAAAGACCTGGGATCATGAGTCTAGAGCCTCTAAGATAAAAAAAATAATAAATCCTCAGTAATACTGATGTTCACAAATGCGGAAATAAATAAGGGATAGGGGAAGAGTCTGGTCCTATGAACGTCAGGCAGCTACCTCGACAACTCCTGAGAACTCTGAAACAGCAAAAGCTCAACAATGCTCCCGAAGTACCTGAATCTGCACACATGGTCTAGGGAGTGAAGTGAGTACTTCCAACTTAGTGATAATAGACATGTATAATGACTGAAAGAAAGAAATCCAGAAATACCACAATGTAAAGCTGAAATTTACCACTTAGCACATTTAACGATCTCACAATAGTAAATCAGTGACAGCTAGAGAAATAGATATCAATGTATGAATGCAATGCAATGCACATGACCCTTGCGGTGTACAGCCCGATACATTTGGGTTCCCGCGCTCACTCTGGGGGTTCAAACTCCGGAGGGGCTCCTACAGCCCAAGTGTAATATAATCATAGAATTTGCTGCAGCATGCAGCCCGGTCCACAATTGGTCCAATTATGTGCATGCAAGACACATGGGCAAAATCAAATTTAAAACCTTAGAAGTTTACTAATCATTTCTAGACAGTTTTTAACTCAGGACTGATATCATGGAACATGCTAAATATCATGAAGAGAGTCATAGTAGTCCCTAAGGGATCCAAATAATCGGCACGCAGCCCAGATATGCTCATAACGATCCAAGAAGGATGTTTACTAATCAATTTCTAGTCATTAATATGGTATAGACATCACTCGGACGGACTAAGCCATAGTCCTGATCCATAAACGACCCCGCACTCACCGTAGAGTACGTGTCTCACCTTAATATAGTGTCACAGTGTGATATAACGGGGTTTTAAAGCCTCAGGTCATCATCTACATCTATTACTCACTTCTAGTCGACCGTAGACTACTGCGCAATGCTCTTTCCTCTTGAATCGATCTCTACACACGTCAAATCTAGTCAAAACTACAACGAATTCATTACAATAGCCTAAGGGAATATCACCCAATCAAAAAGACTCAAAAAATATCAAAATTCACAAAATTTGCAAAACTCCAGCCCTGATCCCACGTCTCGAAATCCAGAAATTTTTACATCAAATTGTTCCTCATCTCTCCATGATTCCATACTTGCCAAATTCACAAAAATCGGAGTCCATTTGACCTCTCAAATAACAATTTCTCACTTAAAACCCAAGCCTTAGTTCTTCACATTTTCAACCCATTTTCATGAATTTAAGTGTTGATTCTTCAATAAAATGATGTTTCTAAGTCAAAAGACTTACCACCAATCAATATCCGTCGAAAACCCTCTTCAAATCTACCGAAAAGCCCATGAGGTGGATTAAACATGGATGAAATATGATATGGGTCGCGGATGAAATAACACTTAAAACAATTCTGCCCAGGCATTTTTAACTCTATGCGACTGCATCACTACCATTGCAATTGCATAGCACAAATTTCATCTTCCCAAATTTCTTCATATGCGATCGCATAGCACAGCCTTCCACCTCAAAGCTATCGTACTACTACTAAGGCGAACGCACTAACCATCCTCCCAAGCCTATGTGATCGCATAGCCCTTTACGCAATCCCATAGAGCAAATATGAGCCCCCTGCCAAACCTTCTATGCAATCGCAATGATGCCTATGCAATCGCATAGAACATAACTTCTCTACAATTTTTCTGTTGCATTTTTCAATTCAATAATCCTCGTTAGCCATCTGAAATCAACCCGAGGCCCTCGAGACCTCAACCAAAAGCGCAGATATGATCTATTACCTTATTCAAACTTTCTCGAATCATCAAAATGCTAACGTTAACATCACAATCCTCATTTATTATCAAATAAAAGCCTAAATTTCTTAAAAACTTCCAAATTACATTTTCGATTAAAAAGTTGACCTAAACACCTAGGAATGACCTGAAACTTTGCACGCATATCTAAAATCACCTAACGGAGCTACTGAAACTCTCAAAATTCTATTTCGACTCCCATATCAAACTTTCACCTATCAACCGAAAATCGTCAAAATACTAACTTCGCCAAAATAGGCTAGCTTCTTCACCGGAGCTCCAAAATTATTTTCGATTGCGCTCCTAAGCCTTAAATCATCTCCCGAAACTAAAAGAATCATCGAAATTCAATTCCGAGCCTTCTAACTCACAAGTCAACATCCGATTGACTATTCCAAACTAATTCTTCCTAAAGAGACTAATTGTCTCATTTTTACCAAACTCTATCTAAATCACATCAAATTAACCAAACGCATACACTGAAACATGAGGAAGCATAAAACGGGAAAAAGGAATGGAAACGCATGAGACAACGGGTCGAGTAGTCATAATGCCCATTATGATGTGGATACTGAGCCCGACGGCTGGTATTGTTGAATGTGATTTCCTAAGAAATTACCTGAGGAGAGGATTTGGTGACATTATGCCAGAGGAGCAAACCTTGTGTGCTTATCTTTCTTATTTTCCTGTCATTACCTGTTTAATTGCGTAGTTGTGCCTGAAGGGCGGCTTTCTGTGCTTATCTGTACTAATTTCTTTGCATTCATTTGCGTAACGATTTAAAAGTCATTTTCAATGAATTTTTAACTAAGCTAAGATATTCTAAGAGATTTCACAGTTTCATTTCTTTTCTTAGAGGACTTTACACTGCTTTTGTACAACATATATATAAGCTTTATATGATTTCTTACTGCTCAGTTTTCATTTACCTTTATTACTCATTGAGTCAGAGTATTCATTTTACTCACTGCACCTTGTGTGCAGATTCAGGTATTTCTGAACCCGGTAGCGAATTATTGTTGATCGGAAATAGAGTCATCGGAGTTTAGCAATGTAGCTGCCAGCATTTGCAACACTGTCCTTCTCCCTTTTTCTTTCAGTTGTCTGTATTTAGTTCTTTTAGAATTGTCAGCTTTTGTTAGACCCTAATAGATGCTCGTGACTTGTGAAACCCAGATGTCGTGCTGCATTTATTTCTGCAATGTTAATTATGTTATGCAATATTTGATTAGTTGAAAAGACATTAAATTGACTAACTTAAATTATTGAATTGAATTTCGAATTTTGTCGGTTGGCCTTGTCTTCACGAGAGGCGTCATCACAACCGGATCTAGTTTGGGGTCGTGACACATATACAAAGCTCTACGAGAATTCGTGTATAAGTAAAATGTATCCCTTGCTTATGCTTAGTGTGGCAAAATGAATTAAAAAATAATTATACATCTTTCTATATTATTTACTAAAAAATAAGTTGGATATTGAAATTTTTTTAAACTAAGTCAAAACTACGTAAGATCCATGTTATCCATTTAAAAAATAAATAATCAATATGTTTAATCTTTACATATGTAAAAACTCAAATTGGGGGAGAATAGAAATTCTCCCAAAGGCGATCATAACCAGGAAGTCATTATTCTCCGATTAACCAATTTTCTATTCGCACTTAATATAGGTATTCAGACATTTTATTAATTTTACATTATCCATTTTCGACTCACCCATATCCAACCCGACACATACATTTACCATCCTATATGGTGTAAGGTTACTCTTTTAAAATATAATAAACTTAGTATTTAGCCTTTGCTTTAGCTCAAGTTAGGGGTGTTCATACCGATCCGAAAAATCGCATCAAATCGAAAAGTCAAACCAAGCCGATTATAAAATCTTATTCGGTTTAATGTTGAGTAAAAAACCTGAACCAAACTAATATATAACTATAAATTTTTTATATTTACTTTTAAGACTCATAGAATATTCTATAAAAAATGTCTACTAATATTTGGGATCTTATCATAGTGTAGGAAATCATTCTATCCATGATATGTGTGCTTTGGTTCTATTAGCATGATTTCCAGGTATAGGTTTTGATGAATGACAAACAATGAAGTCAAGTGTCAAACAACGTTATTATATGACAAACAATCAAGATTGAATGCCGAGAAGCATATTGATGAAGGGATTGCATGGAAAAGTCAAAGACGAGCCCAAAAGTTCAAAGACCAAGACCCAAGGCGTAGGTCGTTAGGTAGAACCAATGTAAGGGCAACGTTTAAGTTATCTCGTCTTTTGGCTCAACATAGGTCATCATAAATATGCATAAAATCATTTTATCAAATCATATTTATCATAAACATATTTCAAATACTTCATACAAAATGATTTTAACGTTTTTATTTGACCAAAATGGCTTTTGAAGTAAGTTTTCGATTCTGGACAGAACAGCCAGATAATCGATTATCCTTAAGCTGATAATCGATTATGCTGAGTTTCCAGCAAAACTGGAAATTCCAGCAAGGCTGCATAATCGATTATCACCTAGAGGATAATCGATTATCTACCAATTTCCAGCTTAAACTGGAAATTCCACAAGGGTCAATAATCGATTATCCCCTAGAAAATAATCGATTATTCACTGACCGTTGCCTTCCCAACGTTCCGTTTTATGAACGTTGAGAAGATAATCGATTATGTAAAGTGAATAATCGATTATCTTGGCATAAAATCAGCATGATTGATTGCCTATTAAGCAACGGACATACAACCTCTACCACCTATAAATAGAGGTCTTTTTGACTCATTTCACATGAACAATATCTCTCATTATTCTTGAACATATTGATAACATTTCTACATCATATTTAGAGCTTTTGTTGAGCCATTTGAGAGAAAACTTTGTGTTGTTCATAGAGCTAATATTTTATCTCTTTATCTACTCTTCATAGAGAGTTCTTGTTGTAAAAGAGAAAGGTTCTTGAGAAGACCATATCTTCTCATTGATTGTCGGGTTTGCTAAGTACCTTCAATCTTAGTTTGTGAAGTCTTGTGGTGCGGTATCCACGAGCATTGTGAAATCTTGAGGTTAGGTATCCTCGAGCAAGTTGAAATCTTGTAGAGTGTACATCTACGAGCAAGTGTAACAGTTTGTTAGGCACCCGTAAGCTTAACGGAGTTAGTGTAAACTCGAGAGAGTCTCTCGGGGACTGGACTAACCACACGTTGTGGTGAACCAGTATAAATTCGGTGTGTCCTCTCCTTACTCTTTTAATTACTGCTCTTACTTTACTCCTGCAATTTTAATTCCGCAAAATTTACCGACATTCTCGTGCCTTACTATTCATCCCCCCACCCCTCTAGTGAAGGGCATAAATCCTAACAGTTGGTATCAGAGCCTAACTCTCTAAAAGCCTTAACCAGTTGAGAGAACGTTCCATATATTTGTTGAGAATGTTGAACGCAGGAATGATGATCAAAGGACACTCCACCAATAGGCCTCCACTATTTGACGGAACAAATTACACATATTGGAAAGAGCGGATGAGAATTTTCATCCAATCAAATAACTTTCGCTTGTGGCAAATAATCAAGAACGGTGAACAAATGCCGACAAAGAAAGTTTGGGAAACCACGGTTCCAAAGGAGGAAGATGAATATAATGCCGAGGACATCAAGAAGGTTGAAAATAACGCAAAGGCCGTAAATTTGTTATATTGTGCGGTGAATCTGGATGACTATCGGAAGATTTCTTGCTGCACAACCGCCAAGGAGATGTGGGATAAGCTCGAGATCACTTATGAAGGTACGCCTCAAGTCCGAGAATCAAAAGTTGATTTTCTAACACATGAATATGAACTCTTTAGAATGAGGGAGAATGAAAGCATCGATATTATGTTCGATCGATTCTCAATGATCATCAACAATCTCCATGCTCTCAGGAAAGTACACTCGAACAAAGATCTTGTTCGAAAAATCTTGCGGAGTCTCACTCCCGAATGGCGTTCCAAAGCCAATGCCATCCAAGAGTCAGTAGGAATCACGGACGTCACAATTGATGGACTAAGAGGTAATCTCAAAACTTATGAAAGCACTATTCTTAGACCTTCTTTTGGAAATGAGAAAAGTTCGACTATTGCCTTCAAAGCCTCATCTTCTAAAAGAGTAGAAGTAAGTGATTCGGAAAGCGATGACGATACTTCTTCAAATGATTTAATTGAAAAGTTTTATAAGTTTATGAAGAAGGAAATAAAGAAGGAAGAACCAAGTCCTTCATGCCAAAATTGTGGAAAACTTGGCCACACCAACTCACATTGTCCAAAACCCAAGGACAAGAAGAAGAAGAAACACCAAAGGCGCGTGACATGGGATTTGGACAGCTCGGGTGATGAAACTGCCGCCCTATGCCTCATGGCCAACGAGGAAGAAGAGGTAAGTACTCCTAACTCTTACTCTTATGAAGAATTACAAGAAGCTTTTCAAGAATTATATGATGAATTGAAAAAGTCTTCAAAAATCTCCAAAGAGGCCAAGGCTAAAATTAAAGTTTTAGAAGAGAAAAAGAAATTTTTGGAAAATGACAATATTGAACTTAGAAATAAAATTAAGGAGATGCATGAAGATTCTTCAATTGATCAAAATTCTAATTGTTCATCTTGTGATTCTTTGAAATTAGAAAACGAAGAACTTAGGAACACACTAGAAAAATGTAGTGTAGACAATCCTAAAATAGTTGAAGAAATTAAAAAGAAAAGGCCCAGGAAAAATAAGAAGCGTAAAAAGAATAAGAATCATGTTAGAAATTACGATGCACAACCTAGAAACAATTCTAGGAATTTTGTAAATGAGTCTAGAATTAATCATTTTAGACCGCCTAGAAATGACTCTAGGAATTTCAACGCTTCTAGGAATAACGACTTTAGATCACCTAGAACGTTTTTGGCTCAACCAAGACATATGCACAACCCGAATGTTATATGTCATTATTGCAACCGGGTAGGACACATAGCACCCGTATGTTTTGCAAAACATAGGGATTTATCTTTTAGCAATGATTATTATCTGCCTAACCCCCAAGGACCCAAAAGTGTTTGGGCACCTAAAACCTATTTTTAGGTACGTTCGCAGGTGTGCTTGAAGACTACAATATCGTAATAGATGCACCAAGCACGAAACCTTATTGCATCGAGGGGGAATTTCGGTTAGTTATCATATTTTTGATAAAAACGTAATAGTTGATATGTGTTAACGATTGATATGTCTTTGTTAACAATTGGTATCAATTATTTTTGTTGATTCATGTTTTGATAACTTTTATTTTGAATAACAATTGGTATCAATTATTTCTGTTAAAAGTAATGATTGATTCATGTTTTGATGAATATTATTTTTGGTTTGAATAACAGTTGGTATATTCTTGATAAATAAGTGATTCATGTTTTAATACAACTATTGGTTTGTTAAAAATTAACAATTGATATGTTGTTAAGTAATATGATTTGCTAAAAATAATCGTCATTATGGTTGTTATGTTTTTGCTAACATTTGGTTTCATTTTATGTTGGTATGATTTTTTTGAAAATCGTCATCATGTATATTCCTCATTGTATTTCCTATCTTATGTTTGACACTAACAGCTGGTATTCCCAAAAAGGGGAAGTGTCAAAAGGGGAAAGTAGCCTGTGTATACTCTCTTTTTGCTAATGCCAAAATGGGGAAGAAATTAGGCGATATGCATCTAATAAGGGGGAATTTCTCCACCTTCTAGTATGCTTTAATTGAGGGGGAATACCCAATTAAGGGGGAATGTTTTGCATAACTTGTATATTGAGACATAGCATGAACTTAGGGGGAATCCGATATGCATATCTCTTATTATTTGTCATTATCAAAAAGGGGGAAATTGTAGGAAATCATTCTATCCATGATAAGTGTGCTTTGGTTGTATTAGCATGACTTCCAGGTATAGGTTTTGATGAATGACAAACAATAAAGTCAAGTGTCAAACAACGTTATTATATGAAAGACAATCAAGATTGAATGCCGAGAAGCATATTGATGAAGAGATTGCATGGAAAAGTCAAAGACAAGCCCAAAAGTTCAAAGACCGAAGACCCAAGGCGTAGGTCGTTAGGTAGAACCAATGTAAGGGCAACGTTTAAGTTATCTCGTCTTTTGGCTCAACATAAGTCATCATAAATATGCATAAAATCATTTTATCAAATCATATTTATCATAAACATATTTCAAATACTTCAAACAAAATGATTTTAACGTTTTTATTTTAACCAAAATGGTTTTTGAAGTAAGTTTTCGATTCTGGACAGAACAGCCAGATAATCGATTATCCTTAAGCTGATAATCGATTATGCTGAGTTTCCAGCAAAACTGGAAATTCCAGCAAGGCTGCATAATCTATTATCACCTAGAGGATAATCGATTATCTGCCAATTTCCAGCTTAAACTGGAAATTCCGCAAGGGTCAATAATCGATTATCCCCTAGAGAATAATCGATTATTCACTGACCGTTGCCTTCCCAAGGTTCCGTTTTATGAACGTTGAGAAGATAATCGATTATGTAAAGTGAATAATCGATTATCTTGGCATAAAATCAGCATGATTGATTGCCTATTAAGCAACGGACATACAACCTCTACCACCTATAAATAGAGGTCTTTTTGACTCATTTCACATGAACAATATCTCTCATTATTCTTGAACATATTGATAACATTTCTACATCATATTTAGAGCTTTTGTTGAGCCATTTGAGAGAAAACTTTGTGTTGTTCATAGAGCTAATATTGTATCTCTTTATCTACTCTTCATAGAGAGTTCTTGTTATAAAAAAGAAAGGTTCTTGAGAAGACCATATCTTCTCATTGATTGTCGGGTTTGCTAAGTACCTTCAATCTTAGTGTGTGAAGTCTTGTGGTGCGGTATCCACAAGCATTGTGAAGTCTTGAGGTGAGGTATCCTCGAGCAAGTTGAAGTCTTGTAGAGTGTGCATCTACGAGCAAGTGTAACGGTTTGTTAGGCACCCGTAAGCTTAACGGAGTTAGTGTAAACTCGAGAGAGTCTCTCGGGGACTGGACTAACCATACGTTGTGGTGAACCAGTATAAGTTCGGTGTGTCCTCTCCTTACTCTTTTAATTACTGCACTTACTTTACTCCTGCAATTTTAATTCCGCAAAATTTACCGACATTCTCGTGCCTCACTATTCACCCCCCCCCCCTAGTGAAGGGCATAAATCCTAACATATAGGATGTAATATTTCATAGAAATATGACGTGCATTTATTTTTATTTACTTTAGATAGTGGATTGTATCATATTTTTTTTATCAATTGTTATTGAAATGTATCAATCATGTCTTTGTTCTTCCATATCCATATACCATGATTTCTTATATCTTTTTCAAATTTGAAATAGTACTTCGATAACTTAAAATTAAATAGAACATATTATTATTTTGGTATCGTATTGATTTTTATGTTTAATTATTAATTACCTCGAAAGCTTACTTCAATAAACAGCAATTGTTAAACGACTAAATAAATAACTATCATGTGTCACTAAAATCTTCTCCAATACGAACAGTTTAATAGACCATATGTTTGTCGATTTTTAAAATTATTACTAAATATATGTCCACTTATCAAAACTTTATCCATAATTTTTACAAAGTAAGGTTCAAATAATATTCATTTAATAAATACGAATAGTTTAATAGACCAAATGTTTGTCGATTTTTTAAATTTTTACTAAATATATGTCCACTTATCAAAACTTTATCAATAATTTTAACAAAGTAAGGTTCAAATAATATTCATTTAATAAAATAAATTCAAAAAATTAAAAAATCCAACAAAACCGAACCAATTCAAACTAATATAGTTTGTTTGATTTGGTTTTGATTAAAGCCAAACAATCCCGATCCATGTGACCCACTGCATGAAGTTATGATGCTTCTCATATAAAGATGGTTTTTTGTTATTGTAGAGAGTCTAGAGTAATGTTTTATGAATAATCCTTTCATCATTAATCAAATAAATTTGCATGCTAGTTTTTACATGATTAAGGGGAAACTAGAAGTAATAGTAAAATTGTCTCCATTTGACATATAGATCAAGGGTTCGAGCCGTGGAAGTAGTCACTAATCCTTGCATTTGGATAAACTTTTTACATTATGCCCCTTCGAGTACAGCTCTTCTTTGGATTTTACGTGAACGCGTGATGTCTTTACACAAGACTATCTTTTTTTACATGATAATTTTTTTTGAGATAATGCTGGTGAACTATTTTCATACTCTTCTTGTATTCTGGTTGTCACGACCTGGATTTCCTAACCTCGGGAGTCGTGATGGCGTCAACTAATGCGAGATATGCAAGCCAATTGTTTGAACAAATCACCTTTTTATTCATTTTATATTCCTTAACGTTTATAAAGCAATAACGTGTAGACAGCGAAATTTACAATAAGCGGAAGAAAGGCAATAAATTATCTGAATATATATATATATCCAAAACAACTGCTTGAGCCTCGACTACCTACAACTGGTGTCACACTTTCAAGGCGGTCTAAGAATACGGCAAATAAAAAATTGAAAGAAATAAATACAAC
Source organism: Nicotiana benthamiana (assembly GCA_034376525.1). Classification (NCBI taxonomy): domain Eukaryota; kingdom Viridiplantae; phylum Streptophyta; class Magnoliopsida; order Solanales; family Solanaceae; genus Nicotiana; species Nicotiana benthamiana. The sequence goes on along the minus strand of CM067323.1, from coordinate 111,757,851 downwards.
GTTATCTCTGAAAATACATAAAAGAAACAAGAATAGTAGACAGAAGGAGACGCCAAGGCCTGCGGACGCCTGCAGGACTACGTCGGGCCGCCTGATGAATAAGAAACACCAATCTCACTGCCGTCCAAAGTTTACAACTCTAAGGTCTGCACAAAGAGTACAGAGTGTAGTATCAGCACAACGAACCCATGTGCTGGTAAGTGCTTAGCCTAACCTCGACGAAGTAGTGATGAGGCTAGGACCAGACTACCAAATAAACCTGTGCAGTTTATCGATGTACAATGGAAAAAAAAACAGTAATATACAGTCAAGTATGGAAGGGGGAAACATGTTGCGGGGAGACATCAAGTAACAACAGAAGAACAACAAATAAATATGAGGAACACCATAGTTCAATTGAAATTAGGAAGGGGAAAGCATGTTGCGGGGTACAACAAGTATCAATAGGAAAACATCAATTAAATGTAGAGAAATCGTAACTCAGTTATCAATAAAAACGTTAGGAAATCAAAGATATGTGCACGGCATCACCCTTCTTTCGTAAACACTCTCTCACCAAAACAATACACGGCAAAACCTTTCGTGCTTTAACTCTCTTCCTCACCCAAGTAACAAATCACAAGGCAAATAGGGTAAGGAAATAAATAAAATTGCAATAAAAATCCCAACAAAGAAACTATAATTCAACAACAAGTCCCGGCAAGGGACAATATCAAAACAACAATAAAATCCCGACAATGGAGATAATTTAGTGATTCTTTTCTCTTGTTCACGTTTGCTTCACCACTCACTTTACAACTTGAGAAAATGCTCCCAAGGGTTCAATTACCACATACTCTTTCACAATTCATTATACATCTTTATCTAACGCTCCTCAATGATCAAAGGTCACAATTCCTTCAACAAACTTTGCACAACAAAAAGTAATCATCATTAAAGCATGAATAATACAACGAAGTTATAATAATCACAATATAAGACTCACGGGCATGCTTGACACCAACGTATAGATACTCGTCACCATGCTTATACGTGGTACTCAACAATTACCACATAGCAAATAGGACTCGACTCCTAATCCCTCAAGCTAATGTTAGACCAAACACATACCTAGATGGTACGAACACAAATTGAGTCAGAATTATTGCTTTACCTCTTGATTCCACCACCAATTTGATCGCATATTGCAACAAATTACTTAGTCACATCAATAAGTACTAATCGAATCAATTCTAATACACGAAAATAAGTTTTTAAAAGTTTTATCCAAAAGTCAAAAATCGCCATCGGGCCCGTATAGTCAAAACTCGAGGTTCAAACAAAAATCCGTTACCCATTCCCCTAAGAATCCAATCATATAATTTCTTTTGAAACTGGGCCTCAAATCGAGGTCTAAACCCTTAATTTTTGAAAAAACTAGGTTCAAATCAAAACAGCCAATTTCCCCCATAAAAATTATTGATTTTGAGTTAAAATCATTTTAAAAGATGTGAATGATTGAAGGAAATAGGTTAAAATTAACTTAAAATTGATTTGGAAGAAGAGTTGTTCTTGAAAAATCGCCTAGGGAGTTTGTGTTTTGAAAAGATGAAAAATTGTTGATTTTCACCTAAGTATAAAAGTTGCAGGTCACAGATGTGGGAATTGCGAACAATTGCAAACCCCGACCTCTACCAAGTTGGGAATTGCGAGGGGGGGTTGCATATTCAAATTGGGAATTGCGAACAAAGCATCACATTTGAGATCACAGGCCCAAATTGGGGAGTTTCGCATTTGCGAATGGGGTCTCGCATTTGCGAGATGGAGCTGGCCTTGGCTTCTTTCAAACTTGGGACAAGCCTCTCGTATTTGCCAGCCAAATGCGAAGCCTGCAGGCCTGCTATGCACAGCTGATATCCTACAATTTTTCGAAATCTAAAATACACCTCGTAGCCTATCCAAAACTCATCCGAGCCCTCAGGGCTCCAAACGGAACATTCGCACCAACCTAAAAATATCATACGGACTCGCTTGTGCTTTAAAATCACTAAAATAACATCAACCACTATTAATTTAGCATCAAATTCAGAAAATTTCTTAAGAACATCAAACTTAAAAATTTCTCACAAATGATCAGATTCACGTTGTTTCAAGTCCGTTTCTTATAAAATTTCACGTACTTATCTTAATTCACATATAATACTTGAACCGGACGCCAGAACCATAATACGGTCCCAATACCATTAGGTTTTAATCACATTTCATTTCCAAATCTCATAATTAATTTTACAAAAACAATTTTCTTTATAACTCATTTCTCGATTGGGGATCTCAGAATTCTATTCCGGCCATGCTCAAGTCCAATATTTTCCGACGAGCACTCTGGTATCCTCAAATCACGGGTCCGGGTCCGTTTATCCAAAATGTTGACCAAAGCCAATTTAATTCATTTTATATCTAATATTTGTTAGTTTTCACAAATTTTCACATATTGGCATTCCGTCTACGTGCCTGGAGTGCGCATGCAAATCAATGTGAGAAAGAAAGAGGTTTTTAAGGCCTCAGAATCAAAAATGTTTATTTTCAAACATGTTTACTTGAGTCGGAGAAATATGGGGATAACGGTTCTGCATATCGGACTCGGACTCTGACTCCTAGGTTAATGCCTCAGCAGGCTGACCTCTCCACTGAACAAGAAAAGAAGAAAAACCCTTTGATCTCAACTGACAAACCTGCAAGTGCAGAAAAGCTATCGGCTCCTCATCATAAGACAAGTCCTTGTCCAACTGGACAGTGCTAAAATCTATCACGTGGGATGGATCGCCGTGATACTTCCGAAGCATGTTCACATAAAATATTGGATGCACGGCTGATAAGCTCGGCGGCAACGAAAGTCTATAAGCCACCTCTCCCACTCGATCAAGAATCTCAAACAGGCCAATGAACATAGGGCTAAGCTTCCCCTTCTTCCTAAATCTCAACACGCCCTTATCGAAGCAATAGACGATCACCGACAATGAATGCCAAATCACGAAGCTTGTGATCGGCATAACTCTTTTGCCTGGACTGATTTGTATGAAGCCTATCCTGAATAATCTCGACCTGGTCCAAGGCATCCTTAACCAGATCCATACTATACCCAACAACTGAGCCTCTCCTAGCTCAAACCATCCAACCGGCGACCGACACTGCCTACCATACAAAGCCTCATACAGAGCCATTTGAATACTCGACTGGTAGCTGTTATTGTTTGTAAACTCTGCTAAAGGCAAAAAGTGATTCCACGAGCCTCCAAAATCAATGAAACAAACTCGGGGAATATTCTCAAAAATCTGATAGTCCACTTGGACTGCCTGTCCGTCTGATGATAAAATGTTGTGCTCAACTCAACACGTATGCCCAACACTTGCTGAACTACTCACCAGAAACATGGGGTAAACTGCATACTCGGTCCTAAATGACAGACACGGGCACACCATAAAGTCGAACAATCTCCCGGATATAGATTTCAGCTAACCTCTTAAAAGAATATGAGATTGCCACAGGAATAAAATGCGCTGGCTTGGTCAGCCTATCATTAATAACCTACACTGCATCGAACTTCTCTAAGTCCGTGGGAGTACAACAATGAAGTCCATGATCCGCTCCCACTTCCACTCAAGAATCTCAATCTTCTGGAACAAAGCACCAGGCCTCTAATGGTCATACTTGACCTGAAGACAATTCAAACACTGAGCCACATATGCAACGATTCTTCATTATCCGCCGCCAATAATGCTGTCGCAAATCCTGATACATCCTCGCGGCGCCAGGATGAATAAAGTATCGGGAACTATAGGTATCCTCTAAAATACACTCTCGAAGCCCATCCACATTTGGCATACAAACTCGACCCTGCAATCTCAAAACTCCATCATCACTTGGTAACCTGCTTGGAACCTTTGTGTTACATCGTGTCTCTAAGGACACACAAATGTGGATCATCATAAAGTTGATCACAGGATACGCTCCAATAAAGAAGAACGAGCGATCGTGCAAGATAACACTCGACTAGGCTCAGAAACATCAGACCTCACAAACTGATTGGCTAAATCCTGAACATCCAAAGCAATTAGTCTCTCAACGACCAGAATATAAGCAAGATTGCCTATTCTAGCTTACTTCCTATTCAAAGCATCGGCCACCACATTGGCCTTTCCCGGATGATATAAGATGGTGATATCATAGTCTTTAAACAACTCCAACCATATTCTCTACCTCAAATTAAACTCATTTTGCTTGAACAAATACTGCAGACTCTTGTGATCTGTGAACACCTCACATGCCACGCCATACAGATAATGCCTCCAAATCTTCAACGTGTGATCAACGGCTGCCAACTTCAAATCATGAATCAGATAGTTCTCCTCATGAATCTTCAATTTCTGTGAAGCATAGGCAATGATCTTTCCATCTTGCATCAACACCGCACAAAATCCAATATGAGATGCATAAGAAAAAACTGTATAAGGCCCTGAACTTGTGGGAAAAACCAACACCGGTGTTGTAGTCAAAGCTGTCTTGAGATTTTGAAAGCTTGCCTCACGCTCATCCGACCATCTGAACCGGGCACCCTTCTAGGTCTACCTGATTATCAGGGCTGCGATGGTTCCCCTCCAAAAACCGATGATAGTAGCATGCCAATCCCAAGAAACTCCAAATCTCTGTAGCTAATGCTGGTCTAGGCCAGTTTTTTACTGCCTCGATCTTCTTTGGATCAACCTGAATACCCTCTGCTGATAAAACATGACCCAGGAATGCAACTGAATTAAAGCAGAACTCACACTTTGAAAACTTAGCATGAAACTGAATATCCCTCAAGGTCTGAAGAACCATTCGAAGATATTACTCGTCCTCCTCTCGGCTACGAGAATAGATCACAATATCATCAATGAAGACTATCATGAATGAATCCAAATAAGGCCCGAACCATCGGTTCATCAAATCCATAAAAGTTGTTGGGGCATTCGTCAATCCGATGGACATCGCCAAGAACTCATAATGCGCGTACCGAGTGTGAAAAGCTATCTTAGGGACATCGGATGCCCTAATCCTGAACTTATGGTAGCCAGATTTCAAGTCAATCTTCAAAAATACCTTGGCGCTCCAAAATAATCAAACAAATCATCGATCCTCAGCTACGAATACTTATTCTTGATTGTAATCTTGTTCAATTGCCAGTAATCAATACACCTTCACATCGATCTGTCCTTCTTCTTAACAAACCACACCGCCGCACCCTAAGGAGGAATACTCGGTCTAATGAAACCCTTCTCAAGCATGTCTTGCAACTCCTCGTTCAATCTTTTTAACTCAGGCGGGGCCATACCATACGACGGGTTAGAAGTGGGCTGAGTGCTCGGAGCCAAATCAATGCAAAAGTCGATATCCCTTTCCGGTGGCATACCCGAAAAGTCTGAAGGGATTACCTCATGAAACTCACGAACAGCAGGCACAGATTTAATAGATGGAACCTCAGCACTAGAATTACAAACATAGGCAAATAGGCCAAACACCCCTTCTTGATCATGCGTCGAGCCATCATAAAAGAGATTAAAATGCGGGTAGAATGACCAGCAGTCCCCCCTTCACTCCAAACGAGGCAAAACAAGCAAGGCTAAGGTCATAGCTTTGGCATGACAATCCAAGATAGTGTGGTAAGGTGATAACTAGTCCATCCCCAATATGACATCAAAATCAACGATGTCCAGAAGAAGCATATCCACATGAGTCTCAAGACCCCCAGTCACAACTATACACGAACAATGAACACGATCTACAGCAGCAATCACCCATCGAAGTAGACACATATACAAGGGCACCCAAAGACCACTAGGCATGACCAGATATGGTGCAAATTAAGATGACATGTAAGAGTATGTAGATCCTGAATCAAATAAAATCAAAGCTTCTCTACTACAAACAAGAACAGTACATGCACCTCTAATACCTATACCCCCACCTCTAGCACCATTACATCCACCTCTAATACCTTTACCTCCACCTCCAGCTAGATGAGCGGGCTGAACAAGTCCCTCACTGAACCACCTAACACTATCTCTCTCTTAGTGACAGGACGAAATTTAGCTAGAAATAGATGAGTAAATTTCTTTCGACTCAAAGCTAGCGATCTGGCTGGTCTAGCCGAACAATTATCTCTCCAACAAGTCTCACCGGATCCAGACGAGCGAAAAGCAGAAAAACCGACCCTATTTGTCTCCACTATCCCCTTGTTCCTGAGAAACTCATGACAGTTTTCAAGATAATCTTGGGGATCCTAAGAAGATGCATCGCTGAAAGTAGTAGTGAAGACCAGGTTGAAACCTATCCAACCTCCACAAAGCCTCTGAAGACGTAGCTGATCTCTCACTGGTCTGTGATGTTGTTTGGTTGAAGAAGCGGTACGTGAACTCGCTATTCACGAAAGGACAAGAGTAGAGGTTTCAATTTAGCATTGAGAAAACAAAATCACACGACGGGAAAGAAAATATGTGAAGTTTTTCATAACTGTGTAGCTTCTGGGGGATAAATACAGATGTCTCTGTAACGATCCCTTAGACTCTACTGAGTTTGCATGTGCACTGTGACACCCATGTAACCTAGAGCTCTGAAACAACCTTGTCACGACCCGGATGTCCCACCATCGGGAGTAGTGATAGCGCGTACTAATGCGAGCTAGGCAAGCCAATTGTTTAAACAAATTACCTTTTTATCCATTTTATATTCCTTAACGTTTATAAAGCAATAACGTGTAGACAGCGAAATTTACAGTAAGTGGAAGAAAAGCAATAAACTATCTGAATATATATATATATATATATATATATATATATATATATATATATATATATCCAAAACAATTTCTTGAGCCACGACTACCCAAAATGGTGTTGCATTTTTACAGACAGACTAAGACCACTAAAAATAAAAGTCTGAAAGAAATAAATAGAAGAAGACGCCAAGGCTTGCGGAAGCCTGGAAGACTACCTCGGGTCGCCCAATGAACAAGAAACAGAAATCTCATTGTGGTTCAAAATCTACAACTCTGAGGTCTGCACAAAAGAGTGCAGAGTATAGTATCAGCACAACCGACCCCCTGTTGTGGTAAGTGCCTAGCCTAACCTTAGCAAAGTGACGACAAGGCTAGGACCAGACTACCAAATAAACCTGTGCAGTTTATCTATATATAGTAGAAAAGAAGAATAGTAATATACACTCAAGTATCGGATAGGGAAACATGTTGCGGGGAGACATCGATTAATAACATAATAAAAACAAATAAATATGAGGAACACCACAGTTCAATTGAAAATATGAAGAGGAAAGCATGTTGCGGGTTGCAACAAGTATCAATACGAAACCAGAAATTAAATGTAGACAAACCGTAACTCAGTTATCAATATAAAAAGTCAGGAAATCAAAGACAATTGCACGACATTACCATTCATTCTTTAACACTTTCTTACCAAAATAATACACGACATCACCCATCGTGCTTTACACACTTCCTCACCCAAGCAACAAATCACAAGGCAAGTAGGGTAAGGGAATCTATATCATCAAAATAAAATCAAGTAACAACAGAAAATCAGTAAGTTAACGAAAAGGACAACATAACTCAATTATCAACAAGAATCAGGAAAATCAAGGACAAGTGTACGACATCACCCTTCGTGCTTTTACTCTCGTCCGCACCATAAGAATCATCATAAACAACACGACATCACCCTTCGTGCAATCAATATAATGGGCATGAAAAAGTACATTGTGCGGCACATCATCACCCTTCGTGCTTTACACTCTTCTCAAAAAAACATACATGGCATCACCCTTCGAGCTTTACACTCTTTCCTCAAAAAAATAATGCACGGCATCACCCTTCGTGCTTTAACACTTTTTCTCACCCAAACAAAAAGTACAAAAAATTGGTCAAGTAAAACAAATGAAATTGCAATAAAAATCTCGGCAAGGGAACAATAATTCAACAACAAATCCCGGCAAGGTACAACATCAAAACAACAATAAATTCCCAGCAAGGGAGACAATGTAGTGATTCTTTTTACTTTTTCACATTTACTGCACCACTCACTTACACCTTGAGCCAGTGCTCCCAAGGGTTTAATTACCGCTTACTCTTTCATAATTCGTTATACAATCTGTGCACATGTTCCTCAATGTTCAAAGATCACAATTTCTTCCACAAACTTTGCACAACAAATAGAAATCATCACCAAAGCATGAATAATACAAGGAAGTAACGATAATTATAATATAAGACTCACGAGCGTGCTTGACACCAACGTATAGATACTCGTGATCATGCCTATATGTCGTGCTCAACAATTACCATATAGAAAATAGGACTCGACTCTTAATCCTTCAAGCTATGGTTAGACCAAACACTTCTCTCGATGCCACGAACACAATTTAATTCTCAATTATCGTTAAACCTCTTGATTCCACCACCTATTCGCTCGTATCTAGCCATAGGTTACTTAATTACATCAATAAGTGCTAATTGAATCAATTCTAATGCATGAAAATAAGTTTTCCAATGTTTTACCCAAAAGTCAAAAATAGCCACCGGGCGCACATGGTCAAAATCCGAGGTTCGAACCAAAACCCAATTACCCATTCCCCCACGAACCCAAATATACAATTTATTTTGAAATCGGACCTCAAATCGAGGTCCAAACTCCCAATTTATGAAAAACCTAAGTTCTACCTAAAACACCCAATTTTTCCCATGAAAATCATTGATTTTGAGTTGAAATCGTATTAAAAAATATTAATGATTGAAGGAAATGAGTTAAAATTAGCTTACAATCGATTTGAAAGAAAAGTTGTTCTCGAAAAATCGCTCTAGGGAGTTTGTGTTTTGAAAAGATGTGAAAAAATAGTTGATTTTCGGCTAAGTATAAAAGTTGCAGATTCCAGATGTGGGAACCCCGACCTCTGCTATGTTGGGAATTGCAGGGGGGGCTTGCATATGCGAGCTGGGAATTGCGAACCAAGCACTGCATTTGGGATCACAGGCCCAAATTGGGGAGTTTCGCATTTGAGAAGGCAGTCTCGCATTTGCAAGCCAGGCAGGCTTGCTATGCACAGCTGAAAACCTGCAATTTTTCTAAGTCTAAAATACACGTCGTGGCCTATCCAAAATTCACCCGAGCTCTTGGGGCTCCAAATCAAACATGCACATCAACCTAAAAATATCATACAGACTCGCTAGCGCGTTTAAATCACTAAAATAACATCAACAACTATGAATTTCTCATCAAAATCATGAAATTTTATTAAGAACTTCAAACTTCCAAATTCGCAAAAACGATCTGATTCACCTGTTTCAAGTCTGTTTCTTACCAAATTTCACAACCTTATATTAATCCACATATAATACATGTACCGAACGCCGAAACTAAAATACGCACTCAATATCATCAGGTTTTAATCACAATTTATTTCCAAATCTCATAATTAATTTCAGAAAATAATTTTCTTTAAAAATTTATTTCTCGGGTTTGGGACCTCGAAATTCGATTCCCCAAGTCCCATATTTTCCTACGGGCCCTCTGGGACCGTCAAATTACGAGTCTGGGTCCGTTTACCCAAAATATTAATCAAAGTCAATTTACTTAATTCATTTTATAGTAAAAATTTATCATTTTCACATATTGGCTTTTCGGCTACGCGTTCGGATTGCACAAGCAAATTGAGATAAGACATAGAGAGGTTTTTGACGTATCAGAACGCATAATTTTTATTTTTAAACCCAGAAGTTTAGATGATCTTAGATCCATATTTCCATAACAACTTAAGATAACGTATTTTCATATGTAGAACAACAACCATATGTAGACTATATAATACAAGCATGATTAATAAGATAAGCGATAAAATGACATAAAAATGCAAGTTCACTAAAGCAAATCATCATTTATTTCCAGTGCAAAATTCCTCTAATTTAATATTTCACAAACACAAAAGCTAATTACCTAAACCATTCAGCGTATTTGGTGAGATGAAGTTGACCGGTTGAATTAACATAACCCAAATAAATACCATCTTTCTGTACCTGCCACACACATTTGGTAGTTTCATCTGGAACATATTTATCCCCTCCATCTATGCAGTTATTTGAGTTATTAAATACTTCAAATGCTTGTTCTTTAAAACCCCACCAAAAGTGACAAAAATATAAAGTTTTTGCAAACCAATTCTCACAAAATGACCAGCTATAGTCCTTTCTCACCCCAGGATATTGATGTCCAAAATCATCATCTCCAGATGCGCAGTGAAGTTGTAGTTGTGGTGAATTTCGAGGAAGATTATTGAAAATTTGCACTTATTAAAATATGCATTGACTTTCTGTAATGTTATAGGGCATGATAAGTAACTAGAAAAAGATTTTGACTAAGGAAATCATGTTGAGAGATTTAAGAATGAAAAATATTGTTTTCTTTTTTTCACCTTAAGGATTTGACTGGATACTATAGTTGAAAATATATATATAGAGAGAGATATATATAAGAATGATTTCTACCGTGACATATAATGAAGGAAATATATCTTTTACTTTATTTTATTTCCGTGATCACTAGTAATGGAAAGTGAATCAATCAGATATTTTTTTTTTCTCATAATTTTATTATTACCAGATATAATTTGGCTAGTTATCTACTCCATTTGGTTAGGAGGATTCTCTGCGGAGGTAATTGCCAGCCGAAATTGGTTTTTATAAAATGTCTTTTTCAGAAAGTTCGATATATTACGAGGTGTATCCAGAAAATGATAACAAAATCAAGTAGATAAAGAAAAAAAATTCTATACTGTATTTATTAAGAAAATCATTAATTTTAATAATTTTAATTATGAAAAAATTCTAACAAGTTTAATAATTTAGAGATTAAAGTGATCCGTTGGATGAAAGGCATGCGAAGATAAAGACTACATAAAATGTCGTTCTCTTGCTTTAGCTCGATTAATTTCTGTGTACCAGATTAAAATTCGAATCATTTTCCTTTATGCTGTTAAGTTATAGTAGTAGTACATTGGAAACATTGAACTTTGGTAAACGTCGTCTTCTTCTTTTTCTTCAAAATTAAGGAGAAGAACTTGTTCATTGTCACGACTAAAGTATTGAAATCTGGTCGTGATAACGCTTTTCATGAAGACAAGGCCAGCCAACAGATCTAAAAATTAATATAATCGCTTAATTTGCGAAAATAACGATAGCAATAAGGGAAACTATTCCGACGCAGTCCAAATCAGGGTGTCACAAGTCATGAGCAACTAAGGAATCCCAATATAAGTCTACTAAATACTGAATCTAATACAATAGTTCTAAAAAGCATGAAATGATAAGATAAGGGAGGCACATGGGCTGCAGACGCTAACGGCTACCTCGTAGTCTCCAAATCACTGCATGGACTGGGAAGATCAGCGTCCAGGAGCGGACTCTAAGATGCCTGAATCTGAACACACGGTGCATGGAGTAATGTAAGTACTCCGACCCAGGGTAATAATAATAAATGATGGCTGAAAGCTTGAAACACGTAAAGGCACAACAGCAATTCCTTATCGAAGCAGTAAAATCACATAAAGCAGTAAATCAGTGAAGAAATCGATTGAAATCCCTTTAAAACAAGCAAAATAGGTAATATAACATGTAAATAACAAGTAGAAATCTGCCCCGCGGGTACAGTATCAATCATTAAGAACAGTATCAGCCCCTCGGGCTCACTCTCAGTACAGTGTCAACCCCTCAGCCTGAGGGTGTCTTCTAGCCCGGGGCCGGGCCTGACGGGCCGAGCTTCGTGTGTCGAGCCTGGCGAGCCTGGCGGACCTGACGGTCCCAGGCCTGGCGGTCCTGGTGTTTGAGACCGGTGGGTGACGGGCCTAAGCCCACATCGGTCCCGAGCCTGGCCTGGCCGGCCTAACGGGCCTGACGAGTAATTTTTTTAAGGCAATATCTTGTATAGTAGTTATTAGTATAGTGTAGAATATATTTTTTATGGTGTACTAAGTTATTAGTATAGTATATATTGTGTTGTAGTAATTAGTATATATTGTATATTATGTATATATTTTGTTGTAGTAATTAGTATATATTGTATATTATGTATATATTGATATATATTATGTATATATTGTGTTGTAGTAATTAGTATATATTGTATATTATGTATATATTGATATATATTATGTATATATATTCTCATATATTTATTGTAATATATATTGTATGTTATATATTGTATGTTATATATATATATATATATATATATATATATATATATATATATATATATATATATATATATATATATTCAAGGATTGATATCGAAGAAAAGACAAAGAAATATTGAGAAAAAAGATATTCAAAGATATGATAAAGAGCATTTTTATTGACCAAAATGGCATATCTTTCTTAGTCTTCCTTCCCCCAATGGAATGAGCACAACAAGGTACTAATACCACAATTAAAAGGAAAAACAACTAAAAGAAGATGTGCCAATGTACAAGTTACATCATAATCTACATTGTATCTCTAGCAAATCTCATAAATCCGTCAAGGTTAGGAAGAGGTTGTGTTGGTGATGGTGGAAATGAAGCTTGTTCATCACCACTTCCGGGCGGAGACGAATCCGCCGAAAGTTCTGCTATCATTTCTTCATATGCTTCATCTATCGCCGGTTGCGATTCTGCAATGCCAAAGTTTCTTCTTTCTGCGCGGATCCAATCTCTAAAAAGCACCGATTTTTCCAAGCTCTCCCTCATCCCCGCTCTATGATTATCGATTTGTAGTCTTGCTTGACTGAAAGCGCTCTCCGATGCAACAGTTGAAGCTTGAATGGATAAAACATCCTGAGCCATCCTTGCAAGAACGGGAAAATAATTTTCCCTTGACTCCCACCATTCCAAAAGATCGAAAGAGCCGTATGGATTCTCCTTTTCTAGTCCCTCTGACAATTAAACTTGAAGCTCATTTAGATGTGAAATTTCATCAAAATTATCACCTTGACAACCCCGGAACTCCGTCCAAGATTTACGAGTTGTTAAGCCCGCAGCTCTTTTAAACGATTGTGAGCTAGACGAAGTAGGGGTTGGAATATTTGGCCTAGCTTGCTCTAACATTTGTTTATAAGCATTATAAACAGTTTGAGCATTAATTTTAATTGATGCTTTTGCATCAGCAAGTGTAGCAATGTCGTCCTCTGAAAGATCTAAAGCTTTATAAATATTAGAATACCAAAAATGAGGACCTCATATTTTCATTGTTGGATTTAACATTGCAACTATACCAAAAATAGGAGGGATAGGGAAAAAATATTTTTTAAACTTTTGTTTCATTTCATTTATAGCAAGTTCATAAATATCCCCACCCTCGCTAAATTCAACAAACAAATCAGCTAGTGCGGCAATATAAACTAAACAGTTTGAAATAGTAGGATAATATTGCCCAGAAAATGCATTTGTAGCAACTTGAAAATGTTCAAAAAAATCTAAAAGAATTTTAACATTAGTCCAATCTTGGGTAGTAAGCATTTCATCATCATCCTCACCACTTACCCGAGAATTAAACGAAGCATTAATTGGGTTTCTATATTCATACGCAACTACTAATCTTTCGTACATGCAATTCCACCTAGTCAGGCAAGGTTTAGGAACCTTTATTTCTTTAATGCCATATTCATCACATTTTTTAAAATACCCTCTAAGTCTAGTTCTACTGTTTGAATAAAACAGCCAATTAAGAGTCATTCTCACCATTTCAATTTCTATGTTAATATTCGCATACCATCACCAACAATTAAATGATAAATATGACAAATACATCTAACATGGAAAATATTACTAAGTACAGGATTAAGGGTTTGTGTTAGCATGCCTATTGTAATAGTGTTACTAGAAGCATTATCCATAGAAATTGCCATTATTTTATCGCTAAAGCAAAAATATCTACATATATATGAAGCATTGTTAGCTATAAACCTACCTGTGTGACGTGAATTAATTATTCTATATGCAATTATGCGTTTTTGCACTGTCCAGTCTTCATTTATCCAATGACTTGTAACAATTAGATAATCACAGTCATTATTACTTCTACCAATATCAGTTGTAATAGAAATACGATTAGGTATATGAGTAAATAAATAACGCAAATATTATTCATATTCATGCTTGAATTTATAAATATCGGCCTTAACTGTTGCGCGAGGCCAACCTTTATAAGTAGGATTTAAAACTCTTCTAATATAGTGAACTCGATTAGGATTAGAAGCAAAAGTATAAGGCAAGTACATAACAGTAATCATCTTTGCTAGTTCTTCACGATCTCTATTAGGATCGTAATATAGAATACCTCCGGTGACAGTGTTAATTTCTGGTTGAACTAGATTTGAACCTGTACTAGGGTTAACTTGAGAATATACACTTGTCCTCCACTCTTGTTGCGCTTGCATTTGTAAAAATCTAGCCTTATCTCTAGGGTGTATTTTTATGTGCCTAACCAAACTACATGTGCCGCTACGGTCTCCAGTAAATTTATGAACAAGTAATTTTCCACAAGTTTTACACTTAGCCTTATTTTGTTCTCTTACTTCAGTAAAAAAATGCCAAACTAATGATGTTTCTGCAGGTTTAGCATGTTGTCTACTAAAAGTTGGAGTTTCTACAGGTGGGTGTGCCGGTGCATTACTTGAGTTATGGACATGACTAGTAGGTCTATCATCTAAATCTGGTGCTTGTGTTTCATCATCATCATTATCATCCTCATTTTCCTCTAAGATAGGTTCATTAAGATAAAGAGCATTTATAATTTCATCATCTAATCTATCACCTAGTGCAACATCATGTGGAAATTCACTATCGGTAAATTGAAAACAAGGGTGATCACTATCAAGCATTACGGGAGGCGGAGTAGGACGTGTAGGTTGGCGACTACTTTCAACTTGCTTATCTTTTGTTGGTCGAGGAGCGGGGGGAAGTGTAGTATTATGACTACTACTTTCACCGATTTTACCTTTTCCTTTACCGAATATTTTTTTCAAAGAAAATGCCATACTAATTAGAATTATGCAAACTAAACAACACAAAAGTATATTATTAACACGTAAGAGTTGAAACGAGTTTACCGGATTGCCGAACAACTTCTTGAAAATTGAAAATCGTTGAACACTTGAAAACTTCAATTCAACAACTTCACAATTTTTCACGCATTTTCAACAATAAAATATGCAATTGTAGTAGAAAGATTGAAAGAGAGCTTGAGAGAGATTGAGAGATATTGATGAATTGGTGAATAAAAATAAAAAAATGAGGGGGCATTTATAGTTGAGAAATGCGAAAAGTGTAATTATATAAGGTTTGGGGTTAAATTAATGTTTGGGGGCCAAATGACTATTTTACAAAGTTCCAAACGACTACTTTTTGCAAAGAGCTATGACTGAATTTTCAAAAAAAAACATTAAAAAATAGTCGTTGGGCCTGCCTGGGCCCGCCTGGGCCCACCAGGACCGGCCCAGGCCCGCCAGGCGGTCCCGGGCCTGACGGTTCGAAGAGGAAGACCGGTCCGTCACGGGTTATTTTGACCGGTAGGACCGGGCCCGCCAGGACCGGCCCTGCAGGCCCACCAGGACCGCCAGGACCGCGGTCCCGATCCGGTCCCGGGCCTGAACCGGGCCACTTTACACCTTTACCCTCAGGCTCACTCTCAAATCATAATGGGTACCCGCGCTCAATGTGGGTGTGAAGACTCCGGAGGGGGCCCTTACGGCCCAAGCGCTATATCAAGTCACCTCGTGGCATCATCTCTCGGCACTCGGCCTCACATCAGTCAAGCCACCTCGTGGCGCATAAAAGTATCCCAGGCCCTCGGCCTCATATCACTTAGTATATCCTCACATATGGCCCTCGGCCTCACTCAGTCCGAAAAGTATCACAAGCCACTCTGGCATTTGTAAAACAATAGTGCTCAGCCTAACATATCATTTAAGTAGCCAAAATTGAGTAAAAGTGGTTGAGTTATGAAAACAATAAGACTTAGCTCAATAATAAGTCAAACACTGAGGAAACGGTGATAAAAATCCCCGAATAGTTCAAAGAGTTGGTACAAAGCCCAAGTATGGCAATCGGCCAAAACTTTTGATGATAACAATTAAGTTTCAGTCAAATACGCGGTAAAATCATCAATTAGGACGGGCCAGTTCACAATCCCCAATACTAAACGACCCGGCGCTCATCATCAAGCGTGTGTCTCCAATACTGCTGATGCAAATGCGATGGTTCCTCCCGAACAATCAAAATTTACATGCGAGCCCTCTAACACATAAGTCAACATCTGATTGACTTTTTGAAAATAACCCTTCCTAAAAGAGACTAAGTGTCTCATTTCTTACCAAATCCACTCGACGCAACCCAACCGACTGGATCACATAAAACAGAGATAACGAAGCATAAAGAAGCTGAAATGAAAGAAACAGAATGGTAACTCATGAAACGACTGACCAGGTCATCACATTCATGCTCTCTCTATATATATATATATATTCTTTTTTCTTCTATTTGAAAATATGCACCATTATTTTTATTCGGCTTTATTAAAAAAAATAAGTGGACAAAAGCAATTACACTGCCAAGGAACATCTAGAATAAAATTTTACTATAACACAAAGGAACATGTGGAGGACAAGCCACGTAAAACTGATTTTAGGGCACATTCAAAAATTTAATTCCCTTCCCATCAGAAAAAAAAAACAAATTGAAAAGACAAAATTGTGAAGGGGAATAATTAACTAGAATCATTTAAAAAAAGTAAACTTCCAAAGTACTTACCTAAGTTGAAAATCTAATATAGAGCATTCGAAAAGAAGCATAATCAGGATTCAGAGTTTATAGGTTTTAAACTTGTCGTCGAACCCGTGGCCCGTCTTTACTGATTGAATTTGCAAGTAAATATTTATACATATTTGATAAATATTTTAATATAAATATAAGACTTAAGCAGAAGTTAAAATATTCGTCAAAATTGTACCTACTACTCTAGCTCCAAATCTAATTAGCACGATTTAGGAGGAAACAGAGTTTCCACATATTTAACTAGAGATGGACCCAAGATTTGAAGGTTAAGGGTGCATTTTGACTTCAACCAAAATCTGGTTTGTATATAGAATGCTCACTATCACTATTTTTTGAAGACATATGCATATATGCATAGAATTTTTTTCGAACTTTATGGGTGCAGGTGACCCCTCTCGGTATAACCCAGGTCCACCTCTGCCGGAAGCGCACCTAGGATTTGAAGGTCTGGGGTGAAGTTTTGGATTTACCCAAAATCTGCTTTGGATATAGAGTGTCCACTACTAATATATTACTATTTCTTTTAAGGATATATACATGTATACATTAAATTTATGCCCAACTTTACAGCTTCCGGCAACTCCTCTCGATATAGCATATGGTTCGCCTCTAGAAATAAGTGGAAGAAAAAGAGATAATTTTGAGCAATGATGTGACTGGAGCATTTTACTTAACATCGGGCGTGGTATAAACCCCAAGACATAGGGCATAAGTCCCATGGATCTTTAAATTTTTTAAACTATAAACTAGTATGACCATAAAAATATATAAAATATGTTGAATGTTTAAAAGGTTAAATTAACTTGTAAAAACTAAGATATCTAATATTTTATTATAAATATAAATATTACAATATTCTTAAAATTAACATGAGATAAAAATCAACTATAATATCGCATCTTTCGAACAGGTAAAATATTATAAATTCTTAATAATTAATAAAGTTCATTAGTACACTAATTTAAAATATTACAGATGAATAAATATAAAATTAGTAGCAAATAGCAGAATAAAATAAAAGTCTGATAATTTGAGAGACAAAGAACTAAGTTATAAAGACCTATAGTAACTGATGAAGATGTAAATCTTTACTATCTGTTTTTCTAAGAAATATTTGAATAATTCACCATCGCGATGTTTTCAATTAGTAATATGTATTATCATGACTTATTATTTTGAGTTAGCCTCAATCTTCACATTTTTATAGATGAATAGAACTTTAATTATTCATCTGTTAAAGAATTTTCAGTATCGGCAGTACTAATTAGAGAATTTGATGCATGATTTGTGTTAGAAACTATTCGGCAAGCCCTGAGTGTTGAGCATTAGATGTGTTTTGGGCGCAGGCGTTTAGGATGTATGTTAGTCTTACAGAACTAATCCTCATACCTAAGACTCGGGGTATTTTGATATCCCCAGCCCAAGGGCGACCCGCGAGACAAATTTCAAGAAGCCTTTTAAAATACCGATCTGAAACTGTGTCTTATTTTGGGGAAGATATGAATATTTATAATACTTCTAGAAATTTATTGGAATTAACTGTCTCATCCTTTCACAAACATGCACATTTTGAAAACCAATAATCATCTATTTTGAAGAGTTCGAGTTTTCATTTTTTTTTGGTAGTTATCTGCACTAAAAAATCTCATGTTGAGATTATGACTGAAGTTTTCCTCAAAATATTTTATGTTTCAAGTTGAAGATGATTTAATTTATTTTAATATGTAGTATAGGTGAAGAGGGTGTATAATTTGAGGTGAAAATCATTTATATCCCCCGAGTTTCTTTAAAAATCAAACATCTTTAATTTTGAACAAATTATCATTTCTCTCCTCAGATGAAAGTTCATTTTTTAAATGCATATTTTACTCTCTACAACATTTATCTCTTTTTTGTTTCTTTAATACTATGATAATTTTTTTCTTTATTTTAATCTATAAGATTATTTTTGAAACAAAAAAGAGTCAGAAGCAAGAATTATGCTTATAAGCTGATGACGATATAGTGAAATAAATGAGAAAACATATAAAATAGAAAATCTGATCATACCAAAAATATTATTAATAACAACAAAAACTCAATCTTTTTGTACGATTTAGAAATAATAATAAATAGTAATAATAATAATGTAGTGGTAAATTCTTTAATAAATTCATAATATGATTATTCTATTTATAATGATAATGAACTTATTATATAAAAGAAATATCTCGATAATAAAAATTGGTAATATATATGGGGAATTGTAAATATCAAGGGTAAGGTAGACATTGCATAGAATGACAATTGCTCAAAGTTGGAGGATGGTTTTGTTTTTTCAAAGTAATGTGGCGGATATAAATAATTTTCACTCTATAATTTGTTAAGAAACGCCTCCATAGAAGGATAAATTTCTCGAGGTAATAGAATAGTCAATCAATAATTCACCAAATTTTATTATCTTCCCATAAGTTCAAGTAGGGACGTGCATTCGATTAATCGATTCGATTTTGACCCTTATCGATAATTACTTATCGATTATCGATTTGTACATAGGCTTATCGTTATCGTTCAATAAGGTTTCAATTTTTTCGATTTCGATTTATCGATTTTGGGGGCTTATCGATTCAGTTATAGATTAGACCAATAAAAAAATTTGCGGGATTCCACGGAAAGTATATCGCTATAAACGCGCCTAACTAATATGGACAAAAAGAAGCTAAAATAAGACAAACACCATTTATAATATAAAAATTGTGTCAACAAGCACCTGCAACAAAACTAAAATAGGATCAAATGTATGCCACCAACACTCCAACGGTATAAAAAAACAAAATAAAACAAAACACATCATCACGGCTAATTCTGTTTTCCATTAATTTGAACTTCATTCCCTTGATCTTTAAATATGATCATTCCTTAAATGTGGTAGAGGAAATAATAGGGTAAGGGACTTAGGGTAAAGGAAAGGGTATAGATTAGGGAAAATAATATTGTATAGCCGCTTTCAAAATAGTAGCGGAATATATATACATTCTGTATGTTATATTAATCTACACAAATAGGTAATTACTCATTTAACAAGTATCTATAGTCTAGAGGTGTGCATTCGATTTATCGATTCGATTTTGACCCTTATCGATAATTACTTATCGATTATCGATTTGTACATATGCTTATCGTTATCGTTTCAATAAGATTTCAATTTTTTTGATTTCGATAACAAATAATCGATTCGATTTATCGATAAATCGATTCGAATGCACACCCCTAAGTTCAAGGACATATTCCATCAGCAATTTAGTGCTTTTAAAAATGTTACAGTTTCTGGAATCCAAAATTAAGATTTTGTTACTAGATTCGACTTCACTCCAAAAATACAAAACAAAAAATATGTGTGAACCTTTTAACATCGATCCATATTTTCTCAAAATCAGTCACCCTTCTATCATTATCTTATTGTTGTTATTTATCTTTCCTCTTGACCCTATATCACCTTGTTTTCTAACTACAAAATTTCATGTACAACTTGTGGAGATTTGTGTTCTTGTAAAACTAAAATGCATACCTGAGAAGGAAAATAATGTAATATGAATTCATTGTGTCTCTCTTGGCCGATTTTGAGTTTTTGGAATAGCTTTAAATTTTTTAGAAAATAAAATTAATTTTCTTTGTGCAAGAATTTTGTATTTCATATTAAAAGATAAATTTCGTTTCGGTTAAAAGAATTAGCCAAATAGGCACAACAATTCACCAAATATTCACTTTTTGAAGTATTTAACTATCATTCAAAAACACCATTGATTATCGATAATCTTCCATCTAATTCCCCTCAACTGCAAATTTATTGTGCTTCTACTGATAAATGATCATGGATACCATTTTTGTGAGGCAAGACGGTCTTTATTTGGGAATTTATCAGGACGATGGATCAATTTTTAAGTATGAATATTCTGATTGGGAATAAGAAGTTGGTCGATCGTGTTCTTGTAAAAGTAAAACAATAAGAAGAACTAGTATGAATTTATTGTGTCTTTCTTGCTTATTTTGTTCTCTTGGCCAATCTTAACTTCATTTTAAGAAAACTGGATTAGTTTTGCTCACTCCTTTAAATGTCGAATACCCTTGTGTCGAAATTCTACTCATAGGCCAACGCATCCGTTCGTGTATTGAATCGTTAACTTTAAGATAGTACTCCCATAGTTCATTTTGGGATGTTCTAATGTTTTAACTTTTGACACACTCATTAAGTAAGAACAATTAGGGTTGTTTGGCTCAATTATCATTTATCTCTCTGTTTGCAATAAATTATTTGTGGCACAACACAATATGAATATGTAAAAACATAATTTTATTGATAAAATAATGAGGCACAATTTTATTTGTTTCCTTGATTTTTTTCTTCTGATTATCTCCGTAATTGGAGGGTTAGAGCAGTGTATTTCTCGAACGTAGGATGATGCATACTTTCATAGATTTATTTGACATCATTGAAGTATATTGTGGAATTATCTAGCCACTTCTTGATCTATTTGTGAATATCCCGTGAATTTATGGGAGTTTTGAGATGATCTCCATTTTTTAGATGCCTTTTTGTTAAAGGAATGTGTATCCCTTTTTATATGAGTGACTTAGAGTTAGAGTAGAGTAGCCACCAAGATAGGGTTTCAGTAGAGTAGCCTCCAAAATAACCCTAATAGACTCCTATAATTTTAAGAGTCATCTTGTAGTGTCTTCAATTTAGGGCTTAGCTTGATCAAATAAAATTTCTATGTGTACCCTCTCGTTCATTTATTAGAGCAAGGATATGTTAGTACACTGTATTTGTAAAACAATTCTGGAAATATAAATTAATATAAACAAAAATTATGATAACAGAAATGACGTAAAACAAATCATAAACAATTCGAGCCCATTGAATTCACAGTGTCTCCTTAAGGAATTTAATCCTCTTCTAGCACCCAAGGTTATTGATTATTTCCTCCCAGGATAGAACGAATTACACACTGGTGTAGTGGTACTCCCAACGCTAGTGTTTCAGCGAACACAAAGATCAGTAGCAAATTACACATACATTTTGCTTTGCTTGTATGCTAAAAGTATGCGATGAAGGAGAGAAAACTCAGAAATTCATTGTGAAATTCTGAGCAGAATAGTGTTGTATTTATACCCAAAATTTGGGCTGGAATCTGAAGAGGTGAAACTCTTCAGGATGGCTGTTTCTGCAAAACTGTCACAACATAAATGTCATTACATAAATGGCTATTTACTCAACAATAAAGAGGGAAAATAAAGAGGAAAAATTGATGGGTAGTTTATTTTCTGCTACAAAAATAGAAAAACGGGTTGGATTTAATATTAATGTTCTATATTTAACAAATATTTAATAACACAACCGAGACAAAGCCGACGACGCGAGGCTTGATTTTTTCTCAACTCTTTAAGAGCTAGAAGAAGAGCAATTGCATATAAACCCATAAAAATCTCTTCCTCTTCCAATATGGGACAATGTCCATATGCCAAAAGAGAGAAACTTGAAATTTCACTCAAAATTTTATTTCCCTCCATTTCCCATTCACCCTCTTTTGAGTATTTAATTTATTAATTTAATACATAAATCCTTTAGGATACAACAAAAAAATTAATATTATCTTGATTTCTTAAAGTGACATATTCAAGGAGATGTGCCTTGGTGTATGCTATTTGCCGATGACATAGTCTTGGTACACGAGACGAGGGTCGGTATTATTGAGAGGTTAGAGGTATGGAGACAAGAAATTTCCACAGAAACTCAAGGGGAAATTTTATAGAGCTGTGGTCAGACCTGCCATGTTGTATGGGGCGGAGTGCTGGCCAGTGAAGAACTCTCATGTTCGGAGAATGAAGGTTGTGGAGATGAGAATGCTCAGGTGGATGTGCGGGCTCACTAGGTTAGATAAGATTAAGAATGAAGTTATTCGAGAAAAAGTGGGGGTGGCCCCTGTGGACGAGAAGATGCGAGAAGCGAGGCTGAGGTGGTTCGGGCATATGCTGATGAAAAGTCCTGATGCCCCAATGAGGAGTTGTGAGCGGCTTGCGATGGTCGGCGTACGGCGAGGCAGAGGGAGGCCTAAAAGGTACTGAGGAGAGGTGATTAGGCATGACATGGCTAGAATGCAGGTTTCCGAGGACATGGCCATTGATAGGGAAGTCTGGAGGTCTAGTACTAGGGTCGTAGGTTAGTGGCTCCTAGAGTTTTTGTTAACATTGAGATTAAACCGAAAAATCATGAAGAATGTAGAGAGAGAAAGTAGAGAGAAGGAGGAGCTTTTGAGAAGACTCTGGAATCCAGAATGATTTTATTAAACAAAGAACAGAAACAAAAATGAAGTCCGGGGGTCCCAAAATATCTGAGGACCCCTATATATACATGTACACGTGGGTCGGGTCGGACGACCCAATGAATGAAGTGAAATGGGGCTCAGACATGAATTGGGCTCAGTACATACAATTGGCCCAACAACACATAATCATCACAGCCCATACCATTGTATACCAGATGATACAATAAATATACTGTATATACACTGTATATAATCATGTAATCTCCTTCATCTCAACACCCCCCCTCAAGTTGGAGGGGGAAACCACCTGTAACTTGGTGAGCAGCGGAAGAAGCATAGTGCCAGGCAGTGGCTTAGTGAGCAGGTTGGCCAACTGACGAGAGGTAGGAACATGAAGCAGCTTGAGAAAACCAGATTGCAGCAAGTCCCGAACAAAATGGCAGTCCACCTCGATATGTTTTGTACGTTCATGAAAAACAGGATTGTTAGCAATATGAACAGCAGCCTGACTATCACAATATACAGAAATAGGAGAAGAAACACATACCCCAAGATCAACCAACAAACGAGAAAGCCAAGTCAACTCAGCAACAACCTTGCTAAGAGCTCTATATTCTGCTTCAGCAGAGGACAGAGAAACAACAAGTTGTTTCTTTGATTTCCAACTGATTAAACAGCCACCCAAAAGCACACAAAATCCAGTAACAGAACGCCTACTATCAGGGCATGCAGCCCAATCACTATCAGAATACCTAGTAACAGAGAAATCAGCATGATCAGAATAAAACAAACCCAAGGAGGGAGTACCCTTAAGGTATCTTAGAACATGTAGGGCAGCAGTCATATGGGGAAGTCTAGGGCATTTGAGGAATTGACTCAGATGCTGGACTGCAAAACATATGTCAGGCCTAGTGTGAGTCAAGAACAGCATCTTATCAACTAGACTCCTGTACTGGTCAGGAGAGGGCAAGATGTCACCAGAATCAGCATGAAGTTTGACATTGATGTCCAAAAGAGACACAACAGAAGATACATTGACACAGTCAAAATGATGCATCAAATCAGAGATATACTTATGCTGATTAAGGAGCAGTCCACCAGGGACAACTGACATTTCAAGGACCAAAAAAATAATGCAAAGAACCCAAATCATTGATTTTAAACTGAGCATCTAGAAACAATTTAAGAGCAGTAAGTTCATCACTGTCATCCCCAGTAAGTATGATGTCATCCACATAGACTGCTACCACCACAAGGGAGCCAGGTTTACCTTTGATGAACAAGGAATAGTCATTCAAAGAATGTGTATACCATCTGGAATAAAGAGCAGAAGACAACTTGGCATACCATTGCCTAGATGCCTGTCTTAGCCCATACAGGGATTTCGTGAGCTTACATACCAGAGGAGGAGAAGATGAAGAGGAAGTAGAAACAGAACCAGGAAGAGGAGCAGAAAATGTCAAACCTGGGGGAAGTTTCATGTAAACTTCCTCATCTAAATCACCATGAAGAAAGGCATTATTGACATCAAGCTGAAAAAGAGGCCAATGATTCTTGACAGCCACAGCAATAAGACATTTTACAGAAGTCATCTTAATCACTGGAGAAAAAGTGTCTGTAAAATCAATCCCCTCAACCTGTGTATCACCCCTAATAACCAATCTTGCTTTATACCTTTCAACAAGACCATCAGACTTGTATTTGATTTTATAGACCCACTTACAACCAATGGGTTTCTTACCAACAAGAAGAGGGACAATGTCCCAAGTATGACTAGCTTCCAAAGCAGCAAACTCCTGTCTCATTGCATCCTGCCATGCTGGGACAGATGCAGCTTGAGAGTAGTACATAGGTTCAGATTCCAAAGTGGAGGAAGAGGAACCACAAAATGCAGGGAGTTGACATACATAATCCTTAAGGTAGGAAGGAGGATTATGCTGTCTAGTAGACTTTCTAGAGGTGGGAATAGGAAGGGAAGGAGGTAATACAGGAGCAGGGAGATTTGGATTGAAAGAAGGAAGGGAAGAAGTATCAGCATCAAGAACAGGAGGTGCAGGAGAATCAGGGGAAGAAAAAATAGGAAAGTCTGAGAAGTAAAATCATCAGCAAGGGGAACAGAAGGAACAGAGGAAGAAGAAGGATGAACAGAAGTAGGATTGTCCTTAAAAGAAAAATAGGGTTCATGAAAGACAACATCCCTTGAAACAAAATATTTCTTGGTAACCAAGTCATACAGTTTATAACCTTTTTTAGTAAAGGGGTAACCCAGAAACACAGAAGAATGGGCTCTAGGTTTTAGGTTGTCCCTTTGAGGAATAGGGACAGCAGCATAAGCAAGGCATCCAAAAGCTCTCAAATGAGAATAGGATGGGGCTTTGCCATTCAAAATTTCATGGGGAGACTTATGATGAAGGGTTCTGGTAGGTATTTTGTTAAGGAGATAGGTGGCAGTTAACAGACAATCCCCCCAGAAAGAGACAGGTAGGCCAGATTGAAAAAGCAAGGCTCTACATGTTTCAAGGAGTGTTCTGTGTTTTCTTTCAACAACACCATTCTGTTGAGGTGAATGAGGGCAAGAGGTTTGATGAATGATCCCCTGGCTACTAAAGAAGGATATTCCCTCAGTGCTGGACCCCAATTTTAAGGCATTGTCACTTCTCACAGTTTGGACCACAGAATTAAATTGAGTTTAACAAAAGAAATGAAAGACTTAAGTAGGGAAAAGGCATTGCTTTTGGATCCCATTAAGTGTGTCCAGGTTGCCCTAGAGAAGTCATCAACTATAGTAAGGAAGTATTTGTAACCAAAAGAAGTAGAAGTGTGTAAGGTCCCCAAGTATCCACATGTTTCAATTGGAATGGTCTAGTCGTACTGATACTACTGCCATGAAAAGGAAGTCTAATCTGCTTGGCCATAGTGCAGACAGAACAGGGAAAGGGTTGTTTAGGTGCAAGTGGAAAAGACAAACCTGAAATATGTCTCATATTTGTAAAAGGAGTATGTGCCAGTCTTAAATGCCAAATGTAATTCATATCATTGATAAAAACATTATTACAAATGGAATTGTTTACAATTGAAGGTATACAAACATTTTTGCTGTCAGACACAGTGTCATCATTACAAAAATTAGACAAAGCACACACAGAAGTAAAAGGAGAAACAGAAGAGGGAGAAGGGGAAGGAGGCACCCAAGACTGTTGTATAAGCCAGCTTCCTCTTTACCAAGATCCAGAGGCCTCTTAAGAGAAGGGTCCTGTATCATGTGAAGTAAACAGGAAGTTTGGGTGAATGAAACTATACAGTGCAACTGTTTAATCAACTTGTGAACAGAAATCAAGTTGTGTTTAAAGGAAGGAACCAGAAGCACATTATGAAGAGTGAGGGAAGAAGTTAATGCAAAAGAACCTGTACAAGTTACTTTTACTTTGTAACCATTTAGGTAAAGTTACAAGATAAGGAACAGTCAAAGGTATGATGTAAAAGAGTAGTTGTTTATCATGTGTCATGTGATTAAATGCCCCTGAATCAATGATCCAGGTGACAGAATTAATATGTGTAAGCATGCATAATTTGGAATCAGAAACAATACTCTCAGTTAACATTGTACCAGCAAAATTAGCAGCACACATGGAGGAGGAGCTTGACCACTGGAATCCCCTAACTTGGTCTGTTGCAACAGGCTCATCAATTGATCATAGTGATGTCTGCTCAACCCTGGTATCACAGAACTGTGACCATCTATGTGACTGGCAGATGGATCCCCAAGAGGAACAGACAAATTAGGATTCTCATGATTAACAGACACACATTCAACTCCAGTGGAGACATGAGCAGCTGCAGATTTCCTTCCCTTGTTGTAATTTATGCTTTGAGGGAACCCATGTATCTTGTAGCACTTATCAATTAAGTGCCTAGATTTCTTGAAATATCTGCAAAATAAGGGCCCTCTGCTTTGCTCAAAATTAATTCTGGGTCTGAAAATAGAAGGTCGAGGCACTGTGGCCTGATGAGACCCAACTGAGTGCTTGTTTTCATGAGCATTAAAAGACATAGAATCTGGACTAATATGAGAAGTAGATTGAACTTGTCTTTGTTTCTCATCATTATGCACTATGTTGTAAACATTGTCAAGGGAAGGAAATGACTGCATCATCAACAGATTACTCCTAACCCCCATATATACTTCATTTAACCCCATAAGGAACTGAAAAACCTTGTTTTCATCATCTTCCTCAATTATTCCATTTTTAGCAGCACACACACATCTACGCCCATGATTTGTGCACGTTGTGCCCAATTCATCCCACAAGCCTTTGAGCTTGTTGAAGTACGAGGCTATATCTAAGGAGCCTTGAGATGTGTGGGAAAGTTCCCTCTTTAATTCGAAAATATTGGTCTTGTTAGGGGTACCATAGCTTTTCTCTATTTAGGACCATATACTCTGTGCAGTATTAGAATACTAGACACTATTAGCAATTTGTGGAGACAGAGAGGAGGTCAACCAAGAAATGACCATGTTATTACACCTATCCTACAGTCTCTGTTGAGCCACATTATTGTTAGGACGAGGACATGAACCGTCAACAAATCCGATTTTATTTTTAGCATATAAAGCAACAATCATTTTACGCCTCCAGCCCCCATAACCACTACCCGAGAAGGGAGTGGGAACAAGAGAGACCCCAGGTACATCAGAAGAATATACAAAGAGGGGACTCGTAGAATCTATTGAAGCAAAGGCACCCGTATTCGTATTGGAAGCCATAATCACACCAGATATTCACACACAAAACCAGATATTCACACACAAAACCAGATATTCACACAGAAAACCAGATACTCACCTACTGAACCAGATAATCACACAGAAAGCATACAATACTCAAGATAAGGAAAGAGTTACCCTCCTTCTTCGCGACCGGAGAAGATCGGCCTTCAAGCGAACAGAGAAAACCCTAGGTTCAAAACCCTAGGTATAAGCGTCAAAAGCCTTACTGTAAGTATGGTCAGGAATGTCAGAAAGTCACCCAAAACATCCTCTGAGTGAGAATCGAGCCACTGGATAGTAGTAATACTTTAGTTAAACCACCAGAAACCCTAGAAGCCGATAGGTCACCCAAAAATCACCCAAAAATCATCAGATAATCTCCCAGAACGTTTGAGTGAAGAAAATACACTCCGATATCACGATGAAAAACTCAGAAAGGTGTCCGATAGGTCGGAATCTTCATCGACCATGAGGTCTCAGAAAACACCCCCAAAAATCTCGAAACAGACTTCATCCAAGACAACGAAGTACATATAAACATAGTCGGATCGTCGTCTAGGCTCTGATACCATGTTAACATCGAGATTAAACCGAAAAATTATGAAGAATGTAGAGAGAGAAAGTAGAGAGAGAAAGTAGTGAGAAGGAGGAGCGTTTGAGAAGACTCTGGAATCCAGAGTGATTTTATTAAACAAAGAACAGAAACAAAAATGAAGTCCGGGGGTCCCAAAATATCTGAGGACCCCTATATATACATGTACACGTGGGTCGGGTCGGACGACCCAAAGAATGAAGTGAAATGGGGCTCAGACATGAATTGGGCTCAGTACATACAATTGGCCCAACAACACATAATCATCACAGCCCATACCATTGCATACCAGATGATACAATAAATATACACTGTATATACACTGTATATAATCATGTAATCTCCTTCATCTCAACAGTTTTTTGTACTCCTCATCGGGGGTTGGATGAGGCTTGGCGGGGCTATACATATATAATTTGTATCTAGGACTATGTCTCTCTTATGGTAGTTATTTATGGTAGTTACGGTCGGATACTATTGCATGTTATCTTACTTATGGTTCTTATGTTTAGATAATTATTTTCGCTATTTCTGCTGGAGTTACTAATGCTCTTTTGTTTGTCTTTGTTTTTCCTTTCCTTCACTGAGCCGATGGTCGATTGGAAACAGCCTCTCAGCCCTTTCGGGTAGGGGTAAGGCCCGTCTACATATTACCCTCCCCAGACCCCACTTTGTGGGACTATACTTGATAGTTGTTGTCGTTGTTGTTAAAGTGACACTTGTGACGAACCAAATTTATATAGACAAAAAAGATCCTTAAAATTGACCGGAGACGAGTATATTAATTTTACCTCATTCAGGTTTCAAGCTAGACATTGAGGTAAGTACCGAAAATATTACTAGTATCAGATTCAAATCGTAAAACTGATTGAACTCATAAGCATATAAAATAACCTATCAAAAAGACAAGATCAGTTTAAATAAGAAGAAAAATGATATTCGAGGGTTCACAAAGACGAAAAGTTTAGGAATTAGCCTTCTCACTTAACATAAACAAGAACACAAATATCATTCCTATTCCCTACCAATCCAAATAATGATGCATATAATATGATTTATCAGTTATATTATACTGTTCCAAATAAAACCCATCTGGCCTCACTTCCCATTTACAGTAGGCTAGAAAATTAATTACTTTTTGATCAAAGACACAACCATATGGGTCGTTAAATACCTCAAATCTTTTTTCATTTGAACCCCACCAAAAGTGACAAAAAAATAAAGTATTATCGAAAAATGCCTCGCAAAATGACCAATTAAAGTCTTCATTTATGGCAGGACAATGGTATCCAAGGTCATTATTTCCCGACGCACAATGAATTCTCAGTTGTGGGGAATCAGAAGGAAGTTTGTTGATAACATGTACCTGAAACTTCGTAGTAAAGATGCATTTTTTTGCTATTGAATGGTTAAGGGGCATGATCAATAACAACAAGAAGATGTTGATCAAGGAGAGAGTCATATTGAAAAAATAATAAGTATAGCAAAAAGTAAAGTTTTATACACAAAATCTTGATTTGGATTCCTGCAATTTGTGCCTTTCTGAAATCATTTAATGTTTTTTCACACTCTAGTTAAATTTAATGAAGGTTATTTAATTAAGATAGGATTAAATTAAAAAAATATTTATTATCTAACTGATTAAACTTTTAGATGATTCATCATATAATTAAGTCCCTACATATACATTATATTTTGATTGAGGTAAAGTCCATACAAATTTAAGTTGGCTTTAAGTCCTAATTAGAGCGGTGAAAATAGGCCACCCCAGTCAAAGCCTCGCGTGCTTTAAAATTGGGATTTTTATATTCTTATGCTACATAGAAAATCTTATTACCCTTAATGTTTAATATTTGACTTAATTACACTTAGTATATCAAATTACCAATTTTATACCATAGTGTATTTTAAAGGTACAATTAATGCATCATATATATCAATCTTTAATTCAAAATACCGTATATTCCATTCCTCCCACGTTTCTCACTCCTAAACCTTCACCATCACCCACATTTATGTACTGTTGTTAAACATAAAAACCTATGATCATGAAAACATTAATTTGCAGCATATTGACTCAATATATTTCATCTTCTCTAGCAATTAACGCCAGCAAAGAATATGATTCCACTATGCTCGATCATATCTAAATTATTAAAAGTAAAGTAGATATAGCAAGATCTTATCACAGAAAAGTAGTGTTTAAAATATTTAAATTCTAATTCCTACGTGCTATGAGCCGGAGGTCGATTAGAAACAGCCTCTCTGCCTTTTTGGGTAGGAGTAAGACTTGTCTACATATTACCCTCCACAGACCCCACCAGGTAAGAGTATACTGGATAATTGTTATTGTTGTTGTTGTAATTCCTACGTGATGGATCTCTAACCAAAAGGCCGTGTTATAAGGTCGATATAGCTAAACAGAGAGGTAATGTATTAACCTGTAGCAACATATTCTGGAGCAGCATAGCCTTGTGTACCCATTACTTGAGTGGATACATGAGCGCGTCAGATTGAGGTTCGATCGTAGCTTGTAGTTTAATTACTATTTTTGATATAATTGCACTTTTTGTAGAAGATTTTGTAAAAGTTTTAGTCATTTTGAATTTGTGAAAATAGAAAATAATACATCTACAATCAGTATACAAATAATCTACAATACATCTACAAAATTTCTACAAATTGGGTATATTGAATTTTAATATCCCAATTCCTATCGATTGAAGTTTCATTGAGATTCTCGACATAATTGCATTTCTCGCAGTAGATTTGTAGAAGTTTTAGTCGTTTTTGATTTGTGAAAACAGAAAATAAATCATCTACAATTAAAATACAAATAAACTACAATTTATCTATAAAATATCAACAAACTGGGTACATTAAATTTTTATATCCCAATTCCCATTCAATTGTAGCATAATTGAGATTTTTGACATTATTGCATTTTTCAGAAGATTTGTAGAAGTTTTAGTCATTTTTTGTGTGAAAACAGAAAATAAAGCACCTACAATCAGAATACAAATAATCTACAATTTATCTATAATTTATCTACAATTTCTGAGATGTGCCTTTTTCTTCTTCTTCTTCTTCTTTTTCTCCTTCTTCTTTCAATCTGAAATTCAGTCAAAACCAAGTCTAGTTTTCACCAAAACCCTTCAAAATTGAGATATAAACTGCAAACCATATTCTCGATTATTTTCAACAACACCCAATCCAAACAAATAATAATTTTTGAAAATCCAAATTTGAATTCAAAGCTTTCAAGATTTTTAATGGTTGTCAATAGTGAAATTGTTGCTCTCTTTTTATTTGCTTTGTATTACTGAAATTTGCGATTGAGAAATAGAGAGATATGTAGAGAGAATATCGACGAACTGAGTAAATTGTCCAGATGAGAAATCTCCTTTCCTTTTCAAAATTTGAATTTAATGTGGAATCAATCAATCCCAAGATTCTTTCCAGCTTTTTTGCGCGTTAAGAAGGAAAGATTCTGCCCTATTAGTTCCTAATAAATGAATGGTACAGAAGTTGTAGAAACAATATGGACTAGGCGGGTAATTCAGATACCATGCACATTTTTGGTAATAAAATTTCATATATGGTATAGGAAGGAAAAATTCCTTTTACATTTGATAGGCTGCAACGAACCAGCCCGCCATTTGAATGTCCCATAAAATGGCCAGCCCAACCTAGTCCGAAGAGGGCCATGAGCTAGGGTGGGCCGACCCTTCATTTTTTTTAAATATATAAAGATTTCTTCGTGACGTAGTCTCTTAATCATGTGAACAACTTTTCTTTGGATATAGCGTACTAGAAGCTTGATATCTGACAAAGAATCTCATATCTAGCCTCATCACTACTTCGATGGGGTTAGGCCAGGCACTTACCACCACATGGGGTCGGTTGTGCTGATGCTACACTCTGTGCATCTTTTTGCACAAATCCAGGGGAAGCTTTTGGACCACAATAGTAGGATTGCACGAGAGCTGACTTAAGTCCAGGGATATTCAAGGTAGCCTAGCTGACATCCGCAGGCCGAAGTCCCTTCATTTATACTTAGCTTGTTTCCCTTTTTTATCGGAACAACAACATTATATCGTTTGTTCAGACCTTGTTTGTAGTACTCTCTAGTAGTTCGTGAGTAGTGACAATAGTTCTGCGTAGAGTTGTATTTAACTTCCGCATTTATTTTTTAGTTATCTATGTTTTTAAGACTTCCGCCCTATATTGATTGTCTCAATTCTCCTTATTTTATTGATGTTGTTAAAAGAAGTTGTAAATGTAGGCTTGCCTAGCTCCTAAAAGTAGGCGCCATCACGACTTCCGATGATGAAAAATTCGAGTCGTGACAAGTTGGTATCAGAGCCCTAGGTTACATAGGTCTCAGAACTCACGGACAAGCTTGGTAGAGTCTGAGGGATCAGTACGGAGACGTCTGTATTTCTCCCCCAGATTCTATAGAGTTAGGAAATTTCACATTGTTCTTTCTTGTCATGCGATTCTGTTTCTCTAATACTGATTATCTTTCTACTCTATTCTTTCGTAGATGGCGAGAACACGTGCTTCCTCTATCGCGTAGCAGCCCGAGCGCCCAGCAGCAGCTCCTATTAGGGGCAAGGCCGAGGCCGAGGCAGGGGTAGAGCTCAGCCCCGATGTTCACGTAATCCAACCCTAGCCCCCCTCCCACAAGTTTCCCCTTCGTGTTCGCATCACCCCAATCACGAACGCGATGCTTCTAGCTTTCCCTTCATCGTGAACAAGGCCTCTGTATCGCGAACGCGTAAAGTAATATTGTTTAGTGTTTTTTTTTTAAAACCAGAAATATTAGATACGGGAATTTCTCCACTTTTTCTCACAGACTCTTCTTCCTCACACTCAATAGATAATTTTTGAAGGACTCTTCCCCCATAACTCCACAGGTAAGTGTTCCTAAACTCGTTTTCTCTTAATTTCTTCAACTAATCACTAGATTCTAGGCCTAAAACAAAGTTGAAATTAGGGGTTTTAGGTAGAGTTAAGTTTTTGGGAATTTTGGGTGATTCAACTTCAATTTGGGGTTGGATCATAAAATAAATTATATATTTGAACTCGTAGGGTTATGGGTGATTGGGTTTTGGTATGAGCCTCGTGTTTGGACCATGTGGGCCCGGGGTCGAATTTTAGTATTTTTGGAAGAATCCTAAGAACTTCGTATTTAGGCTATGGGATTTGGTTAATGAGTTTTTATTGATATTATTGAAATAATTATGCCTAGATATCGTTGTTTTGGAGACAGATTATAAAGGAAAGGCGGTATTAGAGAGTTAATTGCTATTGTTTGGACCAAGCTAAGTGTTTGATATAACTTTGGCATGAGAGAATAGGATTATAGTATTGTTTGCTAATTTCTAATTGCTGAATACGGTGTATAGGCATGTTTACGAGCATCTATACACCGGAGTCTAGCATGACTGTGAGTCCTTACTTGTGACTAATTGATAGTGTTGTGACTATTCCACACCTAATTGTTGACTTCTATATAATGTGATGAGTTTGAAAGGACAATATGATTGGTAAATTACTTGGAGCGTTGTCTCGAACGATGATTTGATAATTGAGTAAGAAATAATCAAAAGAGAAAGAGACGTAATTATTCCCTTGCCGGGACGTATAGTTTGTTATTGTTGTTGCTCCCTTACCGGGATTTAAGTGTTATATGTGTTCTCCATTGCTGGTATAGTTGAGTTGTTAATTGTGCCCTTGCAGGGTTAAATCATTATGTTATTGAATTCCCTTAATGGGACCTCCTATAGAAAGACTACAATTAGTATGAACTGAGATCGTGTGGCACGCCGACCACTTATATATATATATATATATATATATATATATATATATACTATGATAAGGGATCGTGTGGCAGACCGACCACTTCTATATTATGATATGGGATCGTATGGTATGCAGACCACTTATATATTATGATATGGTATCGTGTGGCATGCCTGCCACTTATATACTATGATATCGGATTGTGTGGCACGCCGATCACTTATATACTAATATATGGGATCGTGTGGCACGCCGACCACTGTATACTATGGAAATTTGAGGTTAGGCCAGGCAGTTACCAACACATGAGGTTGGTTGTGCTGATACTACACTCTGTGCATCCTTTTGCACAGATCCAGGGGCAGCTTTTGGACCACAGCAGTAGGATTGCACGGGAGTTGACTTCAGTCCAGGGACTTTCTAGGTAGCCCAGCTGACGTCCGTAGGCCAGATTCCCTTCCTATTATACTTAGCTTATTTCCCTTTTGTATCGGAACAACATCATTGTATCATTTATTCAGACCTTGTTTGTAGTACTCTCTAGTAGTTCGTGAGCAGTGACACCAGTTCTAGGTAGAGTTGTATTTAACTTCCGCATTTATTTTTCAGTTATCTATGTTTTTAAGACTTCTGCCTTATAATTTTTGTCTAGATTCTCCTTATATTATTGATGTTGTTAAAAGAAGTTGTAAATGTTGTCTTGCCTAGCTCCTAAAAGCAGGCGCTATCACAACTCGTGATGGTGAAAAATTCGCGTCGTGACATAAGAGGTGGAGACAAGATTACGGAGGTCTAGAATTATGTTTCTCCCAATTGTCGGAATCCTTCCCGCTACGTGTCATGACTCAGATTTTACACCTTCGGAAGTTGTAATGGCGCCTACGAGTGAAAGCTATGCAAGCCAACTACTATGATTTTAACACATTAGAAATCAAACCAAAAAGATATAAACAGTAACTAATACTAAAAGATAATAAGCGCGGAAGTGATATAACAAATCAATACTTCAATACAACTCTACCCAAAAATCTGGTCTCACAATTTCACGAACATCTACGAATGTCTACAAACACGGGTCTAGAAAGAAATATACAATTGATCTCGAAATAAAAAGAGACAGTATATCGAAACATGAGGAAGATGATTCTGAAGTCTGCAAGCTCCGGCAGATCTACCTCGGATCTCCTATGAACTGAAGGTAGCAACCCACGATCTACTCACGTGGTCGAACACCGAAATCTGCACAGAAAGTGCAGAGTGCACTATCAGTACAACCGACCCCATGTACTGTAAGTGTCGAGCCTAACCTCGGTGAAGTAGTGACGAGACTAGGATACGACAACCATATAAACATGTGCAGTTAAATTATATACAAACGGATAATAAAATCAGGAAATAACAGATAACGATGGGAAGGGACGCACGTTGCGGGGAATAACAAATACATGACAGAAATTCAGTAGAGATGCATTAAGAACACCATAATGATATCAACGGGAATAAGGATAACAGTAGCACCTGCACGACATCATCCTTTATGCTTTTACTCTCGTCCTTACCATAAGAATCAAAGAAATTACACGGCATCACCCTTCGTGCATTAACTCTCATAATCATGGCACGACATCACCCTTCGTGCATTAACTCTCACAATATCGATACAACATCACCTTTTGCGCTTGTACTCTCATAATCATGGCAGGACATCGCCTTTCGTGCATTAAATCTCGCCATATCAGCAAAAAATCCCCATTCATGGTTTTACACTCTTCCTCACTTAAACAATAGAAAAAATATATCCCGGGAAGGGAATCAACAATATAAACAATAACCTTCCAATAGGGGAATCAACAATATAAATAATAACCTCCCGGCAAGGGAATCAACAGTATGCGCCATAACATCCCGACAAGGGAAACAACTATAACCAATTTCGTTCCAAGAGTTACTTCACAAAACAAATCCCAACTTGAGAAAATACTCAACAATGGTCAATTACAAAGGATTTAACATGAATTATGTTCATCATTTATAATCATCAACTTGAGCATAGACAATACACAATAGAGTCACAACATATATGGTATAAGAATCACGGGCATGCTTAACACTAACATATCGATAATCATCACCATTCCTATATGTTGTACTCAATACTAACATGTAGCAATTAAGATCACAACTCATATTCCCTCAAACTAAGGTTAGACCAAACACTTACCTCAATTCCACGGACAAAAATCAATCCTCAATTACCGCCTTACCTCTCGATTCCACTTCCAATCTATTTATATCTAGTCATAATTTACTTAATTGCATTAATAAATCCTAAATAAACCAATTCTAATGCATCAAAATATATTTCCCAATGATTTCCCCAAAAATTAAAAAATCGACCCCAAACCCACTCGGTAAAAACTCGAAGTTCGAACCAAAACCCGATAACCCCTTCACCCACGAACTCAAATATGCAATAAGTTTAAAATCCATCATTGAGGTCCATATCCCCAAAATTCGAAAATCCTAACTTCTGCCCAGAAAACCCAATTTCCCATGAAAACCCCTAGATTTTGAAGTGAAATTATGTAAAAAGATGAATTATATTGAAAAAGATGAGTTAGAAATCACTTACTTATGATTTGGAGAAGTTTGAGTGTTTGAAAAATCGTTTAAGTATGTTCAGGGTTTGTGAAAGTTTTTAAATGATGAAGAATCACGTCAAAATTCCACTTAACACGTCACAGATATGGCAATTGCGATAGGAGCTTCGCAATTTTAGAGCTTGCAAATGCGAAACAAGCATCGCATTCGCGAACTTGTTGCATTGTTTGCTCCACTCGCAATTGAGAGCAATTTGTCGCAATTGTGATAACTGAGCCTCCTTTATGACTTCAAAATTGCGGGGGGGGGGGGGGGGGGGGGATCCCAAATGCAATTAAGTATTGGTCTGACATCTTCGCAATGGCGATGAAGTCCTCGCAATTTCCAGGCATGTTAGGCTCACAATTGCGATACCTGACCTCGCAATTGCGAGATCAGAGCTTGCAATAAAAACACCAGCCGCAAAAGAATTCTTCTAAGTCCAAATTCACTATGTGGACTACCCTAAACTCACTGGAAACCTCGGGGCTAAACCAAATATGCACACACCAAAAACTATCATACGGACTTGATCGTGCAATCAAATAATAAAAATAATATCAACAACTACGAATTTAACCTCAAATTCATGAAATTCTTCAAGAACAATGAAATTTCCATTTTCTTAACTAAAGGTCCAATTTATAACAAATCAACTCCGATTCTTCTGAAATTTCACATGTTCGACTTAAATATTATTTTTCACCTATTCGGAACCAAAATACTAGCTCGATACCATCAAGAACACACACCATTTTATTTCTAAAAGTCATTATATTTTCCAGCATGTAAATTTCTTCAAAAATTTATTCCTCGGGCTAGGGACTTTGGAATTTTATTCCGGGCATACGCTTAAGTCCCATATTTTACGACGGACCATACGGGACCTTCAGAACACATGTTCGGGTCCTTTTATCCAAAATATTGACCGAAGTCAACTTAATTCTATTTTAAAGGCAAAACTTAGCGTTTTCTCAAATTTTCACATAAGGAAGTTTTGGATACACGCCCGGACTATGCATGCAAATTGAGGTGAAACAAAAGGAGGTTTTTATTGCCTCAGAACACAGATTTGACTTTTAAAACAAGAGATGACCGTTTGGATCATTCAGCACATCAAAAACAACTGTTCGTCCTTGAAAGGACATAGAAAAGTACTAAGTCAGGGAAAAGATGGGGATATCAGCTCCGCATATTCGACTCGGACTCCTAGGTCGCCGCCTCAATAGGATGATCTCTCCACTACAAACTGAAGGGAAATTCTTCAATTTAAACTAACAAACCTTCTGTTCTAGAATAGATAACGACTCTTCCTCATAGGTCAAGTCCTTGTCCAACTGGACAATGCAGAAATCTAACATGTGGGGTGGATCGTCGTGATACTTTCGAAGCAATGTCCATGAAACATTGTATGCACAACTGATAAACTTTGCGGAAATGCAAGTATGTAAGCCACCTATCCCACTCGATCATGAATCTCAAAGGACCGATGAACCTAGGGCATTGCTTGCCCTTCTTTCCAAATTCCATCACGCCCTTCATGGGTGACATCCGAAACAATGCTCACTCTTCGAACATGAATGCCATATCGCAAACCTTATAGTCGGCATAACTCTTTTTCCTTGACTGAGCTATATGAAGCCTATCCTGAATGATCTTAACCTTGTCCAAGGCATCTTGTACCTAATCCATACCCAACAACTGAGCCTCTCTCGGTTCAAACCACCCAACTGGCAATCAATATTGTCTACCATATAATGCCTCACATGAGCCATCAGGATGCTCGATTACATCTATTTTTGTAGGCAAACTCCGATAATAGGAAGAAGTGATCCTACGAACCTCAAAAGTCAATAACACCTGCACAGAGCATATCCTCCAAAATTTGAATAGGATGCTCGGACTGTTCATCCGTCTGAGGATGAAATGTTATGCCCAACTCGACCCGAGTACCCAACTCATGCTAAACTTCCCTCCAAAAATGCGAGGTAATATGCGTACCTCAATCAAAAATAATAGACACG
This sequence comes from Nicotiana benthamiana, assembly GCA_034376525.1. NCBI lineage: Eukaryota > Viridiplantae > Streptophyta > Magnoliopsida > Solanales > Solanaceae > Nicotiana > Nicotiana benthamiana. The sequence goes on along the minus strand of CM067323.1, from coordinate 111,718,833 downwards.
GGCACACCATGAAGACAAATAATTCCCGGATATAGATCTCAGCTAACCTCCTAGAAGAATAGGAGACTGCAACAAGAATGAAACGCGCTGACTTGGTCATCTTATAAACAGTAACCCATATTGCGTGGAATTTTCTTTGAGTCCGTAGGATTCGGACAAAGAAGTCCATAGTGATGCGCTCCCACTTTCACTCAGGAATCTCAATCTTCTGAAGCAAACCACCAAGTCTCTGATGTTTGTACTTTACCTGCTGCCAATTGAAACACAGGGATACGTAGGCAACAATATCCTTCTTCATCCTCCTCCACCAATTATACTTCCGCAAGTCTTGATATATCTTAGAGGTGCCTAGATGAATAGAGTACTAGGAACTGTGGGCCTCCTCTAGAATCAACTCTCGATGTCCATTCACATTAGGCACACAAACTCGTTCTGCATCCTCAAAACTCCATCATCACAAACTGTAACCTGCTTGGCACCACCGTGCTGCACTGTGTCCCTAAGGACAATCAAATGAGGATCTCATACAACACATCCCTGATACGCTCAAATAATGAAGACTGAGAGACAGTGCAATCACGAACACAACACGTCTCAGAAAAATCCAAACTCTTGAACTAATTGTCTAAATCCTGAACATCCATAGAAAGCGGTCTCTCACCGACCGGAATATATGCAAGGCTGCCCATATTGACTGACTTCTTAATTGTGGTGGAAAACAATGAAGACACTCCTAATATCACAAACAATCCGCTCCCTGCTCATGATAATACACATTTTATTGGGATGATTTGGGATGATCGGGATTATAAGCCGTCTAGCAAGACAGAGATGATTGTTGGAACCATAGGGAAAAATCCAAAAGTGATAGTAAGCCCATCTCAATCGGCATCGTTATTAGTGAATGGTGCGAGTTCTAGTTCAAACTTGGGAGGCTCTGAAAAAACGGTTCTCTATCTCCCTGGAAGATAAAAAATAAATTGAGGTTCAATTGGGTGGGCCAAAATTGTACATCACTGGGGGCATTCAAAAGATTGTTCCTAATAATGCTCTGAGAAATATAACAGAACCAGTTGTGATCTGACCTATTGCACAATTTCTAGTGTCAAACACAAAAGTTATTCCCAGGAACTATAACAAGACTATCGCGACATACAAAGGAGAAGAGATAGTGGAAGAAATAGACGAAATGGGAGGCTTGACCCACTCTAGAAGGGGCTACTCACCAGAGGAATTGAGAAACGCCAAGCAAGCCAAGGAAAATCACTTTCCAGTGAAAGAACCTGTCTCATAAAAAAAGAAGAAGAGGAATTCCTTAAGAAGATGAAAATGTAAGACTACTCAATCATCGATCAACTAAGGAAAACCCCCGCTCAAATATCTTTGTTATCTCTTCTTTTTCATTCTTAAGAACATCACCATGTGTTGATCAAAACTTTGAACGAGGCATATGTTTCAGAAAAGACTACAGTGAATCAGCTAGAAAAAATGGCTGAAAGATTCTTTGATGTGAATAAAATTTCTTTCAGCGAAGATGATTTACCTGAGGAAGGGGATGGGCACAATAAAGCTTTGCATCTTATGGTCAAATGTAATGGGCATTACATGAAAGGAGTCATGATTGACCGAGGCTCAAGTGTAGATGTATGCCCTCTTTCTATTCTACACCAACTTAACATTGACAGTAACAAAATTTAGACTAGTAGTGTCAGTATCAGAGCTTTTGATGGTTCGAAAAGAGACACTATTGGGGAAATCGAACTCACCATGACAATTGGCCCGGTTAATTTTAACATTGTCTTTCAAGTGTTGGATATGAAAACTTCCTATAATTTTCTTCTGGGAAGGCCGTGGATCCATATGGCCAGAGCTATACCATCCACCCTACATCAAATGGTCAAATTTGAATATGATAGGCAAGAAATTATTGTTCATGGGGAGGACGACCCATCCGTCTATAATGACACGTCCATTCCATGTATCGAGGCCAAGGAAGGATGTGAATCCCTCATATATCAAACATTTTAGTTGATTGAGGTAGACCAAGTGGAAGAAGGAAAACCAATTCTGCATCTCTATCTTTCAAGCACATCTATGATGGTAGCTTCACTGATGTTGAGGAACGGCTATGAACCAGGAAATGGATTAGGATCATTTCAGTAAGGAATTGTGAATCCCATTTCTCCCTTTTTGAAGAAAGATACCTTTCGCTTGGGTTTTAAACCAACATCGGCTGACATAAACGGAGCCAAGGCTCGCAAAAAGAATGGTTGGTAATTGTCAAAACCAATCCCTCGCATTGCCTACTCTTTTGTCAAGCCACAATTTGAAGAAGTCCAAAATCCTTCTACTCAGGATGACATTGATGAAGTTTGCCAGGGTCTCAAGGAGATGTTCTATGGGATCAATATGGTTCAAGTTGGTGAGGGCTCTAGCCGTGCAAGTGTTCAACTGATTGGTCCAGATACCTCGCTCAACAACTGGGAAACAACTCCTCTTCCCATCAGGAAGGAGTCTTGGTAGTCTGTTTTGTTGCTTTTTCTGTATTTGGATTATTTTCAGGGTTGTAATCCATATATTTCAGTTTAATTTCTTTGCTTTGATGTTAACCCTTCTATCCTTTCAAATTCAATGAAATGAAGTTCCGGTTTCATAATAGAATTCCGTCTTTTCCTTTCTCTAATTTTGTTTAATTTTTCATCATTTTTCAGTTTCGTTAATGCTGGCTTAAAAACATGACATACACGCGGAATTCATGCCCAAGTCTTAAAAAGTTGTCTAATCTCGAAATAATGAATCAAGAAGTTGAGTATGATGAAGATGAGGCTTTTAAGGAAATAAAAAGAGAATTGGATCAATTTGAGAATAAGCCTAAGCCTTACTTAAATGAAACTGAGGCAATTAACCAAGGAGATCCTGAAGAAATCAGAGAAACAAAAATAAGCATTCATACCGACCAAAAGACGAGAGATGCCATAATTCAAGTTTTGTTCGAGTATAGAGATGTATTTGCTTGGTGGTATGATGACATGCAAGGTTTGAGTGCCGATTTAGTGGTCCATAAGCTTCCCACATATCCTAATTTTCCACCAGTCTAACAAAACAAAAGAAGTTTAAGACAGACATGAGTGATAAGATTAAAGAAGAAGTCACGAAGCAACTAAGGGCAAATGTGATCAGGGTCGTCCGATATACTACATGGTTAGCAAACGTTGTACCAGTGCCAAAGAAGGACGGGGAAATTAGAGTTTGTGTTGACTATTGGGATTTAAATAAAGCAAGTCCAAAGAACAACTTTCCTTTACCCAACATTCATATACTTGTAGACAATTTTGCTAAACATGAGATCCTATCTCTCGTGGATTGTTATGCCGGGTATCACCAGATTCTAATGGATGAGGAAGATGCAGAAAAGACCGCCTTCACCACTCCATGTGGAACTTACTATTATAGGGTCATGTCATTTGGTTTGAAGAATGCATGAGCAACTTACATGAGGGCCATGACTACCATATTCCATGACATGATGCACAAAGAGATTGAGATGCGTGTTGATGACGTGATAATTAAGTCTAAAACACAAGATGATCATGTGCAAGACTTGAAAAAATCTTTGAAAGGCTACGAAGGTACAATCTCAAACGAAATCCAGCCAAATGTGCATTTGGAGTTCCTTCTTTGAAGCTTTTGGGTTTTATAGTTAGTCGAAGAGGCATTGAGTTAGATCCCTCCAAGATAAAGACCATTCGAGAACTGCCTCCCCCGAAGAATAAAAAAGAAGTCATGAGTTTGCACGGGAGGTTAAACTACATCAGCAGGCTTATTGCACAGCTTACAACCACACATGAGCCTATTTTCAAATTGTTGAAAAGGAACGCATCTATCAAGTGGACAGATGAGTGCCAAAATTAAAAAAATTTAAATCTTAATATATAAACTTTTATCTTTCTCTTAATAGGTTTCATTTATGAAAATTAAATTTTATATATATATATATATATATATATATATATATATATATATAATTATTTGCATTTTTAGAGTATAATTTTTGTTTCTATTTTTAAATAGAAGAAAATTTACAAAAGATATATATATTTAGCTTCTTATAATTTTAAATGTAAGCTATAGTATTTTTCATAGTATAATTTAAACAATAAGGTAAATATTAGGTTTTCTTATAGTTTTCTTTAAATATAAAGTAAGTTTTATATGCGTGTGTGCGTTTTATCTTCTTTTCCTTAATTAAAAAGGGGTTAGGAAAATTTAAATAAATATATATGAAGTTTAAATCTATATATATATGAAAAATAAAATAAAATAAAACAACCCAACTTCCCCCACTTCCCCACTTCACGTAACTTCGTTTCCCACTAACTCTTACATTCCTAACTTCCCAATCTCCACTTCCCCACTTCTTTAGAAGTTATAGACTACTCATACTCTTTTTTGTTCTCATACTCATCCATATAAAGAGAAAAAGACTTATGTTATAAAAAAAGGGACAACAGAATCGTAAAAAGAAAAACAAAGAAAGACAATTGAAAATAGAAAAGGAGAAAGAGGGGAAAAAAAAAAAAATTTAACGTTGAAAGAAGAAGAAAAAAAACAAAGAACTAAGGAGGGAGGATCGAGAGAAAAAGTTCTTTCATTTGGAAAGCGACGAAAGTTCAGTGTTGAGGTTCGAATTCGAGTTACGTTCGCTATCCTCACCCGTTTTCTTGTAATTACTGGTCTTCATTTACATTATTGAAAGCTTCTGCAAATGTTCATATTCTCTATCTTTATTATTTTTCTGTCTTAGAATTTGTATGTATTTTGTGTTTTTAGCAATGTATAATGTTTATCTTATTTAGTTTTGTTTACATTGTTTAGTTCTCTTTAATATTTTTTAATCTTAATTCTAACGCTATAGATAGTGTTGTGAAAGAAACTTATAATTAGTTGAACACTCATTTGCTGCTAAAGTTAGAAAATTAAACTATAGAAGTTACTTTGTTATACTACACTAATTATTAATTATTTTATCTTATATTAGTATATAATGATTTTCACTAATTTGTAATGATTGTTAAATAAAAAATGAGAATGTCATTCTTAAGGTTGGTTAAAATACTTCTAAGATATCTTATACCTACTGTTTGGTTTAATTTTCTTTTAGAAGTTGAAATGGTCCTTTGGCTAATTGGATAAAGTATTTTAGAAGAAGAAAATTCACAATTTTATTCTTTATTACTACGTTTCTTAGCATTATTAAAAAAATTATTAATTTAGAGGTCTCCATTAGTCTTTAAAAATCGTTAATCTTGCATCATATAAAATAATAATAAAAATAATTTACTTGCAATGTAGATATACATATAAATTTCGTACAAGAACTTTCTTTTTGGCAAATTACTAACTTCAGTATAGGTTAACCCTGTATTGTGGCCCGGGCCTGAACTCAACCGAACCACGCCCGCCATCTTGGTGGGCCTAACAGGCCTGGTGGGTCGGTCCTGGTGGTCATGGACCTGGTGTTACCTTAAGCACGTGACGGGCGGATCCGCATCATTTAGCCTGTGAACCCAGGACCGTTAGGCCCGGGACCGTCAGACGGGCCTGGGAGGGTCCTGGCAGGCCTAAACGGGCCCAACGATTTTTTTAAAAAAAATTGTGTTTTGGTTTTAAAAATTACCAACGGACATATTTTAAAGAGTACCCGTTTGGGCTACAATTTGACCATTTGGAGGTTTAAAAATAGCCATTTGGCCCCCAAACTTTAATTTAACCTCAAACTTTATATAATTACACTTTTACCCATTTCTCAACTATAAATATCCCCTCATTCTTTCATTTTTATTCAGCAATTCATCAATATCTCCCAATCTCTCTCAATCTTTCTACTACAATTGCTTAATTTATTGTTGAAAATTCGTAAAAAATTGTGAAGTTGTTGAATTGAAGTTTTCAAGCATTCAAAGATTTTCAATTTTCAAGAAGTTGTTCGATAATCCAGTAAACTCGCTTCAACTCTTATGTTTTAATAATATATTTTTGTGTGGTTTAGTTTGCATAACTATAATTAATATGACATTTGTTTTTGAAAAAAATGTTTGGTAAAGGAAAAGGTAAAATCGGTGGAAGTAGTGGCCATAATACTACCCTTCCTCCGGCTCCCCGACCTAGAAAAGATAAGCAAGTTGAAAGTATTCCCCAGCTTAGATGTCCTCCTCCTCCTCCCATAATTCTTGATAGTGATCACCCTTGTTTTCAATTTACCGATAGTGAACTTCTACATGATGTTGTAGTAGGTGATAAATTAGATGATAAAATTATGAATTCTATTTATCCTAATGAACCTATCTTAGAGGAAAATGATGATGATGATGAAACCCAAGCACCAGATTTATATGATACACGTACTAGTCCTGTTAATAACTCAAGTAATGCAGCGTCCGACCCACCTGTAGAAACTCCAACTTTTAATAGACAACCTGCTAAACGTCAAGAAACATCATTAGTTTGAAATTTTTTACTCAAGTAAGAGAACTAAATAAGGCTAAGTTTAAAACTTGTGTGAAATTACAGGTTCATAAATTTACTGGAGACCATAGCGGCACGGGTAGTTTGACTAGGCACATAAAAATGCACCAAAGAGATAAGGCTAGATTTTTGCAAATGCAAGCGCAACAAGAGGGGACAAGTGTAGATTCTGCGGTTAACCCTAGTACAGGTTCAAATCTAGTTCAACCAGGAATTAACACTGTCACCAGAGATATTTTATATTACGTGCAAATAAAGATCGTGAAGAATTAGCAAAGATGATTACTGTTATGTACTTACCTTATACTTTTTCTTCTAAACCTAATTGGGTTCATTATGTTAGAAGAGTTTCTAATCCTACTTATAAAGGTTGGCCTCGCGCAACAGTTAAGGCTGATATTTATAAATTCAAGCATGAATATGAGCAATATTTGCGCTATTTATTTACTCATATACCTAATCGGATTTCTATTACTACTGATATTGGTAGAAGTGGTAATGATTGTGATTATCTAACTGTTACAAGTTATTGGATAGATCAGGACCGGACAACGCAAAAACGTATAATTGCGTATAGAATAATTAATTCACGTCACACATGTAAGTTTTTAGCTAACACTATTTCAGATATTTGTAGATATTTTTTCTTTAGCGATAAAATAATGGCAATTTCTATGGATAATGCTTCTAGTAACACTAGTGCTATAGGCATGCTTACAAAAACACTAAATCCCCCATTTGCTAATATTTTCCAAGTTACATTTAATTGTCGGTGATGGTATGCGAATTTTAAACATAGAAATTGAAAAGATTAGAATGGCTCTTAATTAGCCTTTTTATTCAAACCGTAGAACTACACTTAGATAGTATTTTAAAAAATGTGATGAATATGGCCTTAGGGAAAGAAAGGTTCCTAAACCTTGCCCGACTAGATGGAATTGTACGTACGAAAGTTTAGTAGTTGCGTATGAATATAGAAACCCAATTAATGCAACGTTTAATTCTCGGGTAGTTGGTGAGGATGATGATGAAATGCTTACTACCCAAGATTGGACGAATGTTAAATTTTTTTTAAATATTTTTAACATTTTCAAGTTGCTATAAAATGCATTTTCTGGGCAATATTATCCTACTATTTCAAACTTTTTAGTTTATTTTGCCGCACTATCTGATTTGTTTGTTGAATTTGGCGAGGGTGGGGATATTTATGAACTTGCCATAAATGAAATGAAATAAAATTTTAAAAAATATATTTTTTCCTATCCCTCCTAGTTTTGGTGTTGGTGCAATGTTAAATCCTACAATGAAATTGGGAGGTCCTCATTTTTGGTATTCAAATATTTAAAAGGCCTTAGATATTTCAAACGAGGAAATTGCTACACTTGCAGATGCAAAATCAGCAATTAAAATTAATGCTCAAACAGATTATAATTCTTATCAACTTGCCTTAGAGCATGCTAGGCCAAATATTCCAACCCCTACTTCGTCTAGCTCACAATCGTCTAAAAGAGATGCGGGCTTAACAACTCTTAAATCTTGGACGGAGTTCCGAGGTTCTCACGGTGATAATTATTATGAAACTTCGCATCTAAATGAGCTTCAAGTTTATTTGTCTCAGGGACTTGAAAAGGAGAATACAAACGGCTCTTTTGATCTTTTGGAATGGTGGAAGTCAAGGGAAAAACATTTTCCGGTTCTTACAAGGATGGCTCGGGATATTTTATCAATTCAAGCTTCAACTGTTGCATCGAAGAGCGCTTTCAGTCAAGCAAGACTGCATATAGGTGATCATAGAGCATCGATGAGGGATAGCTTGGAAAAATCGGTACTTTTTAGAGATTGGATCCGCGCGGAAAGAAGAATCTTTGGAATTGCAGAATCACAACCGGCGATAGATGAAGCTTATGAAGAAATGATAGCGGAACTTGCGGAGGATTCGGCTTCGCCTGGAAGTAGTGATGAATAAGCTTCTTTTCCACCACCACCAAGGCAACCTCCTTCAAACCTTGACGGATTTATGAGATTTAATAGAGATACAATATAGATTATGATGTAACTTGTACTTTGGCACATCTTCTTTTAGTTTTTTTCTTTTAGTGGTGGTATTAATACTTTATTGTGCTCATTTTATTGGGGGGAGGAAGACTAAGAAAGATATGCCATTTTTGGTAATAAAAATTATAAGACAGACCCTTGAATATCTTTTTTCTCAATATTTCTTTGTCTTTACGTCGAATTATTTATAAGCTACAATATATATATATATATATATATATATATATATATATATATATATATATATATATATATATATATATATATATATATATATATATATATATATATATATATATATACTACAAGAAAATATATAGAAGAATATATATACATAACATACAACCTAAACTACAAGAAAGTATATAAGTAATAACATGTATACATAAGATACAATATATATACGACAATATATATACATAAGAGATACACTATATATACAACAACAAAATATATAACTATATAAGTTATAATATATATGCATAAGAAACAATATATATACTACAAGAAAATATATTAGCAAATATATATATACATAATATACGATAAGCAAATATATATATACATAAGAGATACTGTATATGTACAACAACAAAATATATAACTATATAAGTTATAATATATATGCATAAGAAACAATAAATATACTACAAGAAAATATATAAGCAAATATATATATATATATATATACATAATATACAATATATACTAATTACTACAATACAATATACAATGAAATATATATTATATATACTATACTAATAACTAGTATACTATAAATATATTCTATACTAGTATATTATATACTATACCAAAAACTACTATACAAGATATTGCCTTAAACAAAAAAAATTACAAAAAAGTCCGCCAGGCCCACGAAGCCCGGCCCGCTAAGCCCAGGACCACATGGGCTGGTCTCACCCATTGAGCCCACGAAGCCCGGGACCGCCAGAGCCCAGGCCGACGAAGCCCGTTTAGTCCCGGGCCCAGGACAAAATACCGAATTAGTATAGGTTGAAGTACTATAATTAGTATATATATGAGGTGAATGTCCTTCTAGTATAATAGTTTAAATATTATGTTTTTATTTTCAATTCTAAGATGATTTAGCTAGTTCATTTTATTTCTTTGCTTAATTTTTATTGTTGAAATCTTTAGAAAGTAATAGCAACAGTAGTATATTAAATAGTTTAATCTTAGTACTAATAAAAAAAAACTTGCATAAGAGGATTAAAATTTAGTTACTCCTAACATTTTAGTAAGTTTAGGTTTGAGTTAATAAAGAATGAAAGTGGTGCTTAGATCAATGAGAAATTATATATGATAAGGATTGGTCTTGTAAAAGAACTTAGGCTTCATAATCAAGTAATGCATTAATTAGCTAATTAACTCAAGATACTGCTCTAATAAGTAAAATAAATAATAATGCTAATAAAAAGATAAATAAACCGAGTACTCTGAATAAATTAGCATGCTTTAGACGCGCTTTAACCATCAATCATCGTAATTATGTACACGTTCGCGTGATATAATTACGATTTTTAGAATAAATGAAGGACGCATTCGCACAACTTCAACCAAATTTTTTTTTTTAAAATAAACAAAGCATTATTATTTATGGACACATTCGCGTGACATGGTTTTGACGCGCCAAAAGAAAAGAGTATATGTACTTATAACTTGATTCTTTAATTACAAACTACTCAAGTGATTAAAAGCAGTAAAATGATAAGTGCATATAGGTCTAAAGATGAGTAGTTAAACAATATAAGTCAAGTAATAATCACTAAGCGACCGTGCTAGAACCACGGAACCCGGGAATGCCTAACACCTTCTCCCGGGTTATCAGAATTTCTTATCTAGAATTTCTTGTTCGCAGACATCAAAAAATAAATAAAATTTTCCTCAATTTTGGATTTTAAAATAAATCGGTGACTTGGGATACCAAATTATTTATTCCAAGTGGCGACTCTGAATTGATTAAATAATCCCATTTCAAATAATGTCTTAAATTGGAAAAATTCCCATACTCCTTCGGAGCGGTAAAAAGGAGGTGTAACAATAATAAAAATAGGAAATAACCGAAAAAGAGGGAAATGGAAGCATGCTACAGGGAATATAAAATACTTATCAGAATTCAATAGAGAAGCATAAAGAATGCTATAATAATATCAACAAGAATAAGGATAACAATAACACATGCGCAACATCAGCCTTCATGCTTTTACTCTCATACTAACAATAATAATCAATAGAATCGACACGATGTCACCCTTTGTGAATTAACTCTCATTATCATTGCACGACATCACCCTTCATGCATTAGCTCTCAAAATATCGGCATGACATCATCATTCGTGCTTTTACTCGAATAATTATGGAACAATATCACCCTGCGTGGATTAACTCTCATATTATCGGCACGACATCACCCATTGTGCTTTAACACTCTTCCTCACGCAAACAATAGAATCAATACATCCCAGCAAGGGAATCAACAATATAAACAATAACCTTCCGGCAAGGGAATCAACTATAACCAATGTCGTTCCAATAGTTACTTCACAAAAAAATCGTAACTTGAGCCAATACTCAACAATGGTCAATTACCAAGGATTTATCATGAATTATATTCGACATTTATAATAATCAACCTAAGCATGGACAATACACAATAGAGTCACAACAATCATGGTATTAGACTCACAGGCATGCTTGAAACCAACTTATTGATACTCATCACAATTCCAATACGTTGTACTCAACACTAACACATAGCAATTAAGACCACAACTATTGTTTCCTCAAGCTAAGGTTAGACAAACACTTACCTCAACTCTACAGACAAATCAAGCCTCAATTACCACTTTACTTCTCGATTCCACTTCCGATCCATTTGTATCTAGTCATAATTTACTTAATAACATTAATAAGTGCTAAATAAACCAAATCTAATACATGAAAATAGATTTCGCAATGATATTCCCAAAAACACAAAATTCAACCCCGGGCACGCTAAGTCAATACTCAAAGTTCGAACAAAAACCGAGCAGCATTCACCCACAAACTGAAATATGCAATAAGTTTTGAATCCGACCTCAAATTGAGGTCAAAATCTCCAAAATTTGAAAATCCTAACTTTTACCCAAAAACACCCAATTCCCATGTAAAACCCTAGATTTTGAAGTTAAATTATATAAAAGGATGAATTAGATTGAAAAAGATAAGTTAGAAATTAGTTACTTTTGATTTGGAGAAGTTTGAGCCTTTGAAAAATTGTCTAAGGATGTATAGGGTTTGTGAAAGTTGTAAAATTATGAATAATACCGTCAATCCCACTTAACATGTCGTAAATGTCGTAATTGAGACAGGAGCTTTGCAATTGCAAAGCTTGCAAATGCAAAACAGGCATCGTATTTGCGAAACTGTTGCATTGTCTGCTCCCCTTGCAATTGAGAGGAATTTGTCGCAATTATGATAACTGGTCCTCCCTGATGACTTCACAATTGCGAAGGGGGAATCGCAAATGCGATCAAGTGCTGGTGTGACTTCCTTGGAATTGCATTGAAGTCATCACAATTTCAAGGACGGTTAGGCTTGTAATTACGATACCTTACCTCGCAATTGCGAGATCAGAGCCTGCAATAAAACACCAGCTGCAACAGAACTCTTCTAAGTCCAAATTCACTCCGTGGCCTATCCAAAAATCACCTGAGCTCTCGAGGCTCCAAACCAAACATGCCCACAAGCATAAAATAATAATACGGACTTGCTCGTGTGATCAAATAATCAAAATAACATCAACAACTATGAATTCAACCTCAAATTCATGAAATTCCTCAAGAACATTAAATTTTTTATTTTCTAAACTAAAGGTCCGATTTATATGAAATCAACTCCGATTTTTTCCAAATTTTACATGTTCAACTTAAATATTATTTAAACATATGCCAGGCTCCGGAAAAAAAATACAAACCTGATACCGTAAAAAACACACACCATTTCAGTTTCAAAAGTCTTTATATTTTCCAGCAAATAATTTTGTTAAAAAATTCAATCCTCGAGCTAGGGACCTCAGAATTCGATTTCAAGATGTGCCCACATCCTATATTTTACTATGGATCCTACGGGACTATGAGAACATGGGTCTGGGTCCGTTTACACAAAATATTGACCGAAGTCAACTTATTTCTATTTTAAAGGTAAAAGTTAGCATTTTTCTCAAATTTTCACATAAAATATTTTCAGATACACACCCGGACTATGCACGCAAATTTAGGTAAAATAAAAGAAGGTTTTTAAGGACTCATAACATAGATTTTACTTCTAAAATAAGAGATGACCTTTTGGGTCATTACACTATGTCTGCTATAATTTTGACTAATTATTCTCTACTAATTGTGAGAATCTTAGATTTTGTAATTCTCTCCCGAGCAACTACATATTCCGCTGAACTACGCTAGCTAACACAATCTCACCGCTCAATATGACCACATCAAGGCTTCCTAAACCCACTTTTAAACCTGTCGTATTGATTCCTCATATACTTAGGAGTGACCTTGTTCAACAACTACCTAAATATATATTCTTTTCGAAGCAATACATAAAGAAATAGGCATAGTAAATTGATGGACAATCAATTAATAGAAATAAGCACGTAGTTAAAAAAGTAAGAAAATTTAAAGGCCAAATTATATTAAAACTTAACATGAATTCATTCACCAAAAGGTTTTGTCAAAGACCTAACTAATAAATTATCTACTCTTAGTAGTATGTGAAAATACAATACTTAAATTCATAACCAACAAAGAAAATAGGAAGAAGAAAGGAAAAACTCGTGATTGAATCTTCCTTCTTGCTCCTAGTGTATTATTCCCTCCAAAGGTGTTGTGTAATCCTAATGTAGTGTCTCATCCTCATAAATTATGTTTTAGGATGTATTTACATGACCTAGATAGGGCAAAGGGTCATCCAATGAATTCCGAAATCGATAGGAGAACTAGAGGGTGCGTCTGCCTTTGTGAAGCGCGCGACCATAGATGCGGATTTAACTTTTTCACTTTTTCAGTTTACGAAGAAATTCGTGACTTCGCTTTGCTTCATTGTTTTGTTCCTTCTTTTTTCTCCTTTTTCGCATCTGTTCTCGTACCACTCACAAGATTGGACAAGCTCCCAATACTTTCTACTTCTTCTTTTTGTGGTTAATTGCCATCTATCGCGTGCCCTTTTTCCTCGTCGAGTTTGGATTTTGACATTCTGGGACAACTAATTTCCTTTTGGAAAGGGGTATGGAGTTTGAAGAGTCACCACCTAATAAAATTAAGGCGTGTTAGGGGACCTAAAGCAAATAACTCCTAAACCGATTTGCATTATCAGAGATTGGGTAAGGGCTCAAAATAACCTTGAGGGGAAAGTGTTAGGCACCCGTCGAGGTCCATAACAGTGGGTTCCATCCAAACTCGAATCAGGTTAATTAGTCTTATAATCAAACAAAGCAATTTGGACAAATAAATATTACGTTTAAAACATGGAGTAAAAGGGGTCCTAGGGTTTTTAGCCTATTGGATCACTTCTGTGCAATACTTTTTAATTGTCCCCAAGTTGGGGTGATACACATAGCATTAGCGCTCATGTCCTCATATCCTTTACTACCCGATTACCCTCCCTTTAATAGTTATATAAGCTATTCTAATTAAACGTACTTTATGCATGCATTAGCCATCCCTTATCTAGGTAGATATGATTTCCCCAAAATTATAGAAGACTTCCTGATTTGCTGATGAGATGCTGATCTTTTCTTTGAGCGTCGACAACTTCCATTAAGGAAGATTTCCTTCCTTATTTGCTACAGCAATTTTGCTTCCTTGTTTGAACACAATGGCAGCTTCTCTTTTAGCTATTTCCTTGTTTTCTACATTAGTTCCAATATTTTCGCTTCCTTTTTTGAATGCCTACACATGTATACTAATTGCATCATTAAAATATGATCTAACAAATTTAGGTTTCAAAAGGTAAAAATGTAACTATCCGTCCCATCGTCTCATGAGTTACTGCTCTATTTTCCTCATTTTACGCTTCTTCTTGTTTCATTATCAGTGTTTGGTGTGTTAGAGTTGATTTGAAATTGATATTGAAGGTTCGGTGTAGAATTAGGCTTGAATTGGCGAAGTTTGTATTTTAGTGAATTCCGGTTGATAGGTGAGATTTTGATCCGAGAGTCGGAATGGAATTCCGAGAGTTCTTGTAGCTTCGATATTTGATTTATGATCTGCATGCAAAATTTGAGGTCATTCGGACGTTATTTGCTTGGGTTTTGATCGAATGCGTATTTCAAAATTTTTAAAGAAATTAGGATTGAATCTGATGAGAATTGATGATTTTGGTGTTTTTTGATGGGCTGTGATGATTTGGACAAGTTTAAATGAGGTTTTAGGATATGTTAATTCTTTTGGTTGAGGTCCTGGGAGAATCGGGGTGAATTCGGGTGGATAAATAGAAGGTTTTTGGAGTTTAATTGCAGGTTCAAGTTGCTGGTATTTGTTGGTTTCGCACCTGCAGTGATGGGACCGTATGTGCGGTCTTGCTAAAGCGGTTTGAGGAGCACATAAGCGGAAATAGGAGCCCTGGTTAGGTTCTGTTGAAGCGGGATATTCGATCGCATAAGCGGTCCCGCAGATGTGATTGGGGACCGCAATGCAAAAAGTGGCCTTAAGTGAAGAGTCCGCATAAACGGACGTTGATCCATAAGCGGAAGTCGCATAAGCGATATTTCATTTGCAGAAGAGGAATGACGTGCAGTTAAGTGAGATTATCTCCTTCGCGAATTGGTCAAAGAGTAACATTTTGACTTCGAACCTTGAGGACTTTGAGGCAATTTTGATGGGGGTTTCAAGGGCTTTAATTAGTATGGACTCTTGGACTTAGAATTTGATTTTTATGGTGTACAAACATGGAAATTTGTTGAAGTTCTTCAAAAAGAGGTAAATATAGGGCTTGAGTTTTTGATATTTCAAATATGGATTTGATAGGACAATTGAGCTCGGATTTGGGATTCTTGGTATGTATGAACTCGTGGCGAGATGAGGAATCCAATAATGTGAGTTTTGTAATTTTTTGGGAAGCAAGCTCGGGGCTCGGTTTCTGCTAATTTCGAGATTTTTGCTATTTCACGATTGTTTTTGATTGGGTATTGTTCCCTTAGCATATCGTGTCTTATTCTCTTTTTTTTTTGTTAGATACGATGCACGTAGAGGCCGATTTGAGGGGCAAAGGCATCACGAGATAGAGATTTCATCGGTTCAAGGTGTGTAATATCTCTAAATGAGATCCTGAAGGTTTGAAACCCCGGATTTGCACATCATAGTGTAGTATTGAGGTGACTTGCATGCCGGGTATGAGCGTGGGGTAGAGCGCCGTTGGGGATTGTGACTTGGTCTGTCCCGATTGTTGATTTTTACTGCATATTTGACTGAAACTACTTGTTATCATCATAATTTGGGTTGATTTCCATGGTTGGGCTTCGTGCCAACTATGTGAATCCTTCAGGGATTGATATCACTGATTTTGCATTACTCTGCATATTATTTGATCTCGGTCCAAGGTTTTTATTTTGCTTTGTAAACTCAGCCATTTTTCTATGATTTTAAAACTTAAACAATATTTATTGACTCTTCGAGCTGAGGACTATCATGTTGAAATTGCCCAAGTGGCATATGTGCATTTCTGGACTGAGCATGGATTGGGATATGCGCCGCAGCAGTGTTACATGTGCATTTCCTAACTGAGCATGGAACCAGTTGCGCGCTGCAGCAGTGTTATTGTGATTTCTGATTATATGGATGGCTCAGGTTGCATGCCACAGCGGTGTCATATTGATATTGAGGTCGATGTCCTGGATGGTTATATTTATATTGAGGTAGAGGGTCAGATTGATACCACGAGATGGATTGATATTGCGCTTGGGCTGTAGGAGCCCCTCCAGAATGTGTACACACCCCCAGTGAGCATCATCGACGTTAAATAGATCGGACTGCATGAAGTAGTAGATATCAGAGCGTACCGTCATATACATTGCATTGTACTCATGTATTTATTCCTATTTATATTAGATGTCATGACATTCTAGCACTCGCTTTTCATTGGCTTCCATGCTATTTCTTGCACTGTGTACCTGATACTCAGTGTTATTTGTTAGTGGAGTGTTGTGCCTGACGGGAGGACTTTTGTACTGACCTGCACAACCTCTTCCGGCATTCATTTTCTTAATTGTTGGAAAACGATATTTTCAAACGAGGATTTGAACTGAGTCAAGATATTTTCTAAAAGATTTTCACATTATCACTATTTTCTCATAGCGTTACACTGTACTATATAGCATGATGACTTATTTTACGTAGTTACTTGGTGCTCAATTATTATTTACCTCTATTACTCATTGAGTTGGAGTACTCACTTTAGTCTCTGCACATCGCATGCAGATGCAAGTATTGATTTACCCTGTAGCGGGTTGAGCTGGTTGAGGATTTGCTATCATAGCCGAGCAAGGTGGCCGCCAGCATTCGCGGCACCGAATTTATTCCTTTTGATTCTAGATTATATCCATGTATTTTAGATCGTGTAGTTGTATTAAAAATTCTTCTAGATGCTCGTGACTTGTGACACCTTTGTCGGGTTGCGTTGAGTTGTAAATTTTGTTAATTAATGTCATTAATTCGTATTTTGCTTTTCATTTATGTTTAATTATTTTGAAGTGGTCTAATTGGGTTAGTTGGCTAGCCTTGTCTTCACGAGAGGCGCCGTCACGACTAGTTTGGGGAATTGTGTCGTGACAAGTTTGTATCAGAGCCTAGGTTACTAGGTCTTATGAGTCATGAGCAGGTTTAGTAGAGTCTCACATATCGGTACGGAAACGTCTGTATTTACCCTCGAGAGGCTATAGAACCTTTTGGAAAACTTAATTTTCTTGGAATTCTTATCGTGCGTACTTGATTCAGCTTGAGATGTAACCCTTAAAATTCCTTCCACACGTCGGTGTGCGCGCGCGAGCGCTTAGTGTTATATATTTCATGATGGCTTGCGATTTCCCGATCAAGGGGCGATTTGTGATCTTTGTGGGTATGTTAGGCCAGTCTGGAGGTCTTGAGGCGAGATCTTTGTCTATGGCTTGAGCACCGGGGTGCAAATTTTGTGAGCAAGTGTTTTGAACATATATGTTCTTTATTGCCATTATTAGCTGGAATGGCAGTTGGATATCCATGTGATGAGTATGTTAGTGCTGCGAGGTGTATTTATATGACTTTGGTTTGACGAAGAAGTGTGTTGGATGATATATTAACTATTAAGTGATTCGTTTCCTGTTGTGATCTGTTGTGTAACCCCCAGTTATAGGCGCGTGAAGAATATTTTTTGTGTCTCCTGGTTGGAAAGTAAAGTACATTACATGTGGCGGTATGCGTTAAGACTCAGGAAGACTAAATGACTGTGTAACGTATATAATGGTGGAAAGGTGTGTTGAAGTACTAAATTGAGGCGGAGCAGGTGGGTTATCTCCTACGAAGTGTTCTGAAGTTGTACGATTATTATATATATTGTTAGAAGATATCATGTGTAATTTAAGGGTACGTGTTGAAATTTGATAAATTCGGGTCGCTCTAGAGGGTGGACTCAACTGATGTGGGGATGGATGCGAGGTTTGCCAAGGATTTCAGTACTAGATGGTCTGTGTATTCACAAACTAGTAGATGATTTGAGTTTAATTACACAGTGATATTGTTGCATCATTAGAGTAAAAGTATTATGGGTTATTGAGTGTGTCCTGATATACGGCTTCGAGCCAAGTCGGGGAGGTTGTTGTGGATTAGCTGATTGCATGGTTATGTCCTATGTTTGTTCCGTTTCGAGATATGCTGGCAGATCAGTTCTGGTTGAAGAAATTGAACCGAGGACGGCACGAGTTCTCGAGAATGGTTTTATTGTTTTCAAGATTCTACATGTAACAATCATGTGTCTCAAGGTTGCGTATGTGGTCAGAGACTGTGTATTCATCGGAGAATGTCGAGGCCTGTGGTATTTTTATGTTAGTTATGGGGTCCTATGTATCAGTATCTGGAAGGTAATGGTAACTAATTTAGGTTTGCAGGAAGTTTTTCAAGTTGAGTACTCTGGAATATGGTATTTCTGGGAACATTTGAGGGGGTATTTGGTGGCCTATGGGTCTTTGACAGTGTGGTCTTGTGCTTGGGTCTCGTGTAGTAAACCTAGGTTGAACTATTGTGGTGCTACAACAATAGGGGATATCAAGTTGATGATGAATCGGAAAGGAAATTAAATAGATGGAATAGCTTGATAGTAGACCGAATCGGTATGGTAAGAATATGATTAATTCTTTGTATGCGTGCGAGGTTGTGAGCCCTTACAGGTATTGTGCAGCGAAGCTCTTGAGTTCTGACAGCTTGCATCGTTTGATTTGGATGGCTGGATTCAGTCCTGGTAGTTTAGCTGGTGCAAATGGAATTAGGATAGACTTCTTGTTGAGTTTTACCGTGGTTCAGAGATGTATATATTTTCTTGGGGCATGCGAAGCATGGAATGTGTAATGATTCTTCTTTTAGTTGGGATTGACCGAAGGTCTTTGCTAGATGAGTTACAATTTAGTTTTGAATGAAGTTCATAATATTCTTAGGCAACGGGTAGCCTCAGGTAATCAAGGAAATGGTACTACTAATTGGAAGTTATTTGACGAGAGTATTTCTCTCGGAAAGCGGTAATGGGTTTAGACTGACAATATTTCGGTAGTATTGCGGCACTTTCCTACTAGATCGACTACTTATATATGAGTTTGTTTGATGGCATAGGGGAATTTCAGAATATTTTTCATTAAATGATTTGGATACTCGAGGTGTAATATGTATTCATACTGCAGAATTTGGGATCAGGTACAGTGATTCGTGTGCTATATGGAGTTGGAGACTGCGAGTTCTCAGGTACATACTGTGTAGTGGTTGTAAATCGTGTGTGTTGGTACCGTTAGCGGCTACTGGGATTTGGAGGCCCGATTGGATCTTTCTTTGCTTGGTATATTAGATTCTGGAAATGATGTTGGAGTATTGACTGGATGTCGTAGTGTAGGGTTATTATAGACTATTGTGCTATGGGCTCTGTTGGAAAAAGGCCAAACTTTGAATGGCGAGGTGCATCTGATTATGTTATGGCAGTGTGGTTGTATTCCAAAGACCAGCGAACGGCTGCGAAGGATTGTTTTTCTTAATCGAGCCTTCGTGACAGATGCCAGTGTAAAGGTTTCTGCCATTGATGCAGTTTCGGTATTGAGGGACTTTTTCGGATGCGTTTCTTGGGTCGTGGCATGTCGCCGGGCGAGATTGTGGATTTCAGTATTTATGTAGTGTTGGGCACCGTATCGTACGGTTCCGATAGGAGTTATATTAGTGGGAGGAGAAGCTCCATTCTTTTTGGAATTGAGTTCGTGGGCAGGCCGATGTGACTATGTATTTGGCTTGAGTTAGCTTGGTTGGCCCCGAATTGTGTTGATTGAGGGATAGGTTGATTCGATAGTTGTTGAGCCTGCTAGTGATCTAAGGAGAGCTATGAGTTTCTTTCTGTGTTTTGAGACGTCATGATTTGTTTGATATGGACACATGTGGTGCGGTTCTATTGAGGATTCATAGAGAAAGTCGAGCGGGAAGAGTAATTGAGTGTTGCTTGGTAAATGGAGTATTGGTTATGGCCTATCGGGTTGTGTGTCATATGATATTTGTTTCACTGTGGATGTAATGAATTGCTTTGGTTTCAGACATCAAATGTGCGTGGTTGTCAATTTTGATCATAGTGACTTGAGGTGCTTCATGTGTAACAGTGCTTGGATAGAATCGCGAATTGTAACGAGGCCACGTGGAGATATGACCTTTCGGGGTAGATTCAGGTGTTCAATTCCTATGATGTGAGATGGGGCCTCAACCTTGTGCTGTGATGGTACTGATGACCTTGAGGTACAACTCTTTCGTTTGAGTCATTAATGAATACGAACAGATTTGATTCCATCTTGTTAGAGGGATAATATCTAGGTTTAGCCTAGAAATATGTTGTGATATTAGTCAGAGGTAAATGGCTTCATGAATGGTTGATCCGAGGCATGGCTACGGTTTATTGTGTATTTCAGTTGTCGCTGGCAGTATATTAAAATGTTGGACTAAGACTGTAGCCAATACAAGGTTGTTTTTATCAGTATTTGGTTGTTGTGGGTAACTACTTTGAATAGAGTTATCATTTCAAGTGCTTGGATTATATGGTATATCATGTGATTTCACAGAGGTTGCATGTATGGGTTGTTACAACTGGTTCGGACTTATTCTGAGTATAGGTGTGAGGTTCTGGTCTTGTGTATAATTTCAGAGAGTGCAATGTGGTTCCATGGTTTATGGTCTCGATGGATTGTGAGATTTCAACTATGTTGTGTTATCGAACTTATATGAGATAGAATGATGCAGGATTACCCCCGGGTATATGCTTGGTAATATCATTCAACTATTTGTTGGCTTCTAGAACAACCCTGGATGCACTCGAGGACGAGCGTTTGTTTATGTTCGGGAGGATGTAACGACCTGACCCGTCGTCTCATGAGTTACCACTCTGTTTTCCTCATTCTATGCTTTTTCATGTTTAATTATCAGTGTTTGGTGTATTAGAGTTGATTTGGAATTTATTTTAGAGGTCCAGTATAGAATTAGGCTTGAATTGGCGAAGTTAGTATTTGGAGGTCCAATGATAGGTGATAATTTCATCTGAGGGTCGGAATGGAATTCTGAGAGTTTCTGTAGCTTATATGTGATTTTTGATG
Source organism: Nicotiana benthamiana (assembly GCA_034376525.1). Classification (NCBI taxonomy): domain Eukaryota; kingdom Viridiplantae; phylum Streptophyta; class Magnoliopsida; order Solanales; family Solanaceae; genus Nicotiana; species Nicotiana benthamiana. The sequence goes on along the minus strand of CM067323.1, from coordinate 111,697,400 downwards.
TGTGTGCAAAATTTCAGGTCGTTCGGACGTCGGTTGGTTGAGTTTTTGATCGAATTTATATTTTGGAAATTTTAAGGAACCTAGGCTTGAATTCGATGAGAATCAATGATTTTGGTGTTGTCTGATGGGTTTTGATGATTGGAACAAGTTTGAATGAGGTTTTAGGATATGCTGGTGCTTTTGGTTGAGGTCATGGGGGCCTCGGTGAATTCGGGTGGTTAAACGAAAGGTTTTTGGAGTTTAATTGCAGGTTCAAGTTGGTGGGATCTGTTGGTTTCGCACTTGCGGTTATGGGACTGCATGTGCGGTCTTGCTGATGCGGTTTGAGGAACACAAAAGCGGAAATAGGAGCCCTGGTCAGGTTCCACAAAAGTGGGATGTTGGATCTCATATGCTGTCTCGCAGATGCGATTGGGAACCACAGAAGTAGAAATAGGCCTTAAGTGAATTGTCCGCAGAAGTGGACATTGACCGCATAAGCGGTATTTCATCTGCAGAAGCAAAATGACTGGTAGTTAAGTGAGATTACTCCTTCGCGAATTTTTGAAAGAGTAACATTTTGTACACCGAACCTTGAGGACTTTGAGGCAAGTTTGAAGGGGGTCTCGAGGGCTTTAATCACCTATGGACTCTTGGACTTAGATTCAATTTTTATGGTGTACAAATACGGAAATTGGTTGAAATTCTTCAAAAAGGGGTAAAGCTAGGGCTTGAGTTTTTGGTATTTCAAATTGGGATTTGATAGGTCATTTGAGCTCGGATTTGGGAGTTCATGGTATGTATGAACTCGTGGTGAGACGAGAAATCCGGTAATGTGAGTTTTGTAATTTTTTAGGAAGCAGGCTCGGGGCTCGGGTTTTGCTAGTTTTGATATTTTTGCTATTTATCGATTATTTTCGATTGGGTATTGTTCCCTTAGCATATTGTGATGTATTTGCTCTATTTTTTGTTAGATACGACGCGCGTGGAGGCCGATTTGAGGGTCAAATGCATCGCGAGCTAGAGATTTTACCGGTTCGAGGTGAGTAATACCTGTAAATGATATCTTGAGGGTTTGAAACCCTGGATTTGCACATCATATTGCTGTATTGAGGTGACTTTCACGCCGGGCATGAGCGTGAGGGTAGAGAACCTTGGGGATTTTGACTTGGTCTGTCTCGATTGTTGATTATTACTACATATTTGAAAGAAACTAATTGTTATCATCATAATTTGGGTTGATTTCCATGTTTGGGCTTCGTGACAACAATGTGAATCCTTCGGGGATTGATGACACTAATTTTGCATTACTTTGCATATTATTTGATCTCGGTCCAAATTTTTGATAGTGTTTTGCAAACCTTAGCGGTTTTTCTAAGATTTGAAAACGTAAACAATAATTTATTGATGCTTTGAGCTGAAGACTATTATGTTAATATTGCCCAAGTGGCTTATGTGCATTTCTGGACTGAGCATGGATCGGGCTACGCGCTGTAGCAGTGTTACATTTTCATTTCTAGACTGAGCATGGATCGGGCTGCGCGCCGCAGCACTGTTATAGTGATTTCTAAATATATGGATGGCTCGGGCTGCATGCCACAATGGTGTTATATTTATATTGAGATCGAGCCTGGATGGTTATATAGATATTGAGGCTGATGGCCTGATTCATGATACGAGATGGCTTGATATTGCGCTTGCGCTGTAGGAGCCCTTCCGGAGTCTTTACACATCCCCAGTGAGCGTCGCCGACGTTAAATGGATCGAACTGCACGCCGCAGTGGGTATCGGAGCATACTGTCATATGCATTGCATTTCACTCATGCATTTGTTCCTATTTGTATTAGTTGTCATGACATTCCATCACTCGCTTTTCATTGGCTTCCATGATATTTCTTGCACTGTGTACCTCATACCTGGTGTTATTTGTTAGTGGAGTGTTGTGTCTGAGGGGATGACTTTTGTGCTGACTTGCACTACCTCTTCTGCATTCATTTGCTTAACTCTTGGAAAAAGAAATTTTCAAAAGAGGTTTTAAACTAAGTCAAGATATCTTTTAAAGGATTTTCACGTTTTCACTGTTTTCTCAAAGGGTTACACTGTACTATATAGCATTATGACTTGCTTTACGTGGTTTCTTGCTGCTCGATTATTACTTACCTCTACTAGTCACTGAGTTGGAGAACTCACTTTACTCCCTGCACCTCGCATGCGGATTCAAGTATTGATTTACCCGGTAGCAGGTTGAGCTGGTTGAGGATTTGCTAACATAGCCGAGCAAGGTAACCGCCAGCGTTCGCGGCAGCGGACTTCTTCCTTTTCATTCCAAATTATATCCATGTATTTAAGACCGTGTAGTTGTACTAAAAATCCTTCTAGATGCTCGGGACTTGTGACATCCCGTTCGGGCTACGTTGAATTGTAAATTTTTTTAATTAATGTCATTAATTCATATTTTGTTTTTCATTTATGTTTAATTATTTGGAAGTGGTCTAATTGGGTTAGTTGGTTGGCCTTGTCTTCACGAGAGGCGCCATCACAACTAGTTTGGGGAATTGGTTTGTGACAAAAAAATCTAGGGCGACATACAAAATAAATAATATTGCACGTTAGGGGAAAACATGTAAGCAAATAAAGGCTCAGGTATACTTCCTTAAAAACACATATATAGCATGAGTTGCACATACTTTTTAGGTCTAATTAAAGTACTAAAGACAAGGGAAGTTAATTGTTGAGGTAGATTTGTTTATTAAATAACTCAAATAAGAGGCACGAATCAGGTCTGCCTACAGGTTGTAGCAATTAACAAAAGCGAATTCAAATTTTATTGTTATTACCTAAAGCTTTCCTTGGTGTTTGGGGTGAAGTCCTATAGACATGGTATCTAATTTATTGGTTCAAAGCGTGATAAAACATAAAATGAATGGTTTGATAAAGGCATGGTGGCTAAACCTCATTAAATAAAGATAGAAGGTGTTTAAAAACTTGTTCAGAATCGAACTGATTTTATTGAAGTAATTTCAGATTCTATAGTCGATGACATCTGATATTGTTGATTTTAATCCCTATAGGCATGATATCTAATATTGCATGTAAGAGAAACAGACATGATTTTACTAGGGAATTTCTATAGGTATGATCTCTATATATTATACGGATTACAAGCTTATGAGCATGACACTTACTTATAGCCATTTAGAACCTAAAGCATGATATCCAAAAAGTGACAAACATGCAGAAATCTGAATAAGTCATATAGGCAGGTTATCAAGATGTGAGATTGAACATGAAGAATTTAAGAATAAATCCTACAGGCATGGTGTCTAAATGTGAGATTTAACTTGCAGAATTTAAAGACCAGTCCTATAGGCATGCTTTCTAAATTGCAGAATTGAATCATTCAGAAAATTAATCATATGGCCATGTTTTCTACACTCGAGCATGCATAAACAGCCAACCCTTTTTTCTAGCCAACCCCAAGCGTTAATTACAAATTATTACAAACCAGAAGTAATGAATTACATAAGAAAAATACAAAGCAAAGTTACAACCAGAGGAACCTTGATTATTGACTTCCTGTCTGAGTTATAAGATAAACTAACTCAAATACCATTGATCCAAGACCTTTCTTAGACTTGAGTGTGTCAAATTTCCCAAAGGCCTCATGAGGACCCCGGGAAATGCTCACATCCAAGTTACATAACCATCATAGAGATGAGTGTAGTGTGTAAGTGCCAGCCCTTATGTGTCCATGTTCAGAGGGAGCTCATGGGTCCCAAGACAAGGCTCACATAAGGGGGGGGGGGGAACTTAAGTCTAAGAAGATGGTGAAAGTCCAGCAACAGAGTGTTAAAAAATTGAGGGAATAAAAGGAGCGGGGAAAGGGTGATAGGGAGACAGCCATTAGCATTGCACAAAGTTAATGACTTCATACAAAGTGGTCAGGGGGTTGGGAATCCATTGTAAGGAGCCTATAGACATAGGCATGGATGAGATTTGGGCATGCACAACAACGGAAAGTGCTGACATGCTTGTAAACCAATGAGAACACACAACAATAAGTGAAACATGGAGGCTATGATCCTAGGGAAGCCAGGTTTGGATCATGTATAACAATGTCCAATGTTCTCATGCCCCAAACCAGCCACGAGAATTAAACACATTGGGGTTGGGATTGAGGATTCGCCAGTCATGATACATTAATTCATAATAGGAAAAAGGGAAATTACAACATACATAATAATGGTACTGGGTTAAATACAAACAGTAGACAAACAAAGATGAAAGAAATCGTAAATAAGCATGTTGTTGGTGCAGAAATTTAATTACAACATACCAGTAAGAAATACAAATGCATAGAAAAATAAGTAAGATTTTCACAGCCTAGCCTTGGATTTCAGCCGGCTAGGTAAGGCAGAAATATAGTAGTAATAGAGAAAAGAGAGAGATTTTGTGGAGTGTGCGTTTGAACTCAAGTGTTTTATGCCTTGTGTTCGTGTATTTGAAAGAAACGAAATACAAGGTATTTATATTCTTTGAAAATGAGTCAGAGAGAGGTAGTAATGTATAAACATAGAAACAATCATGATTGAGAATCAATTATACGAGTGATTGCCTTTAATTAAGGGATCACTTGATAACTGACGGTGATAGGTATAAAATAAGGAAAGAAATCAATTTGTAAGCAGGCTGACAGTTGCCATAAAAGAAGTAGGAAAACATTAACTAAGCAATCGAGTCTAGGTATATAAATACTATAATTTTGCAAGGGACTCAGTAAGGCAAAACGTGGAAAAGAATCAATTAAACTTAACAAACGAGTGAAATCATAATTTCACAAAGGAAATAGTTTGAAACCAGTCAAAAGTTTGAAGACAAATTAATGAAGGAAACTCATCATATAAATAGAGTGCACAAACACTATACATGTGAGGCCAAGCCAATTTACAAAAGGAAATAGCATGCAATAGTATCACAGAATTTAGTACATAGCGACATTCGAAGCATGATAGTCCAGTAGGTCAAGTCATATTGAATCAGCAGTGAAGAAAATATGAAATATCAAAAGCATGCGAAGATCTCAGAGTAGCATGTGAGGAAATACCCTTTTTGAAAAATTAGGGATTCGAGCATAATCGAGTTTTAAAAAAGATAGAAACCCAGAAACAGAAGAATCACACAAAGGAATAAAAGTTTCAAAATAAAGAACTTCAAATCGATTCATATGCTTAAACTAACAGTCTCAGACTCAAAACCATATGGTTTTCAATAATAGTGGAGTTTTAAAAAGAGGATAAACAAACAAATCGAACAAACCTTAAGCAAACAAGCATTCGCCTAATAAACAGTCAAAAGAAATTAAGGCTTTTACCATGCAAATTGAAGTAGAAGAACAGTATGAGCAAACATAGTAAAACATGTCAAAAATCAAAGAAATATTTTGAAACAACTTGACAAGAACCCTAATCAAAAAGATAAGAAGTTTCGAAAGCTGAGTTTTAAAAGAAACTTCAAGAAAAGTGCTTAGAAGTTCAAAGCTAACATAGATCTAAAACAGATATGAAAGAAATAGAAATAACCTCTGAGATTATGTTTTCAGAAGAACCCCAAGTGACGAGAAAGGCCTTGAACACCATCGATCTAAGCATGAGAGTCAAACATTTGACTCGAATGGCCATGGCCGGCTGGAGAAAGGTAAGAGACGACCGGAGAACAACCATTAAATAAAATAGAACATGACCTAGACCAAGCTATTTTCAAGATCTGGTCTTGATACCATAAGAACAAACACACAGAAGTCATAGAAGGCTGGTACGGGTTTCAAATGACCACATGACGCCATAGATTAGAGAGGTATTAGGGTTGTAGTTTGATGGAAGTGGCTAGGATTTTTAGAGGTTTCACAGAGAATTGAGAGACAAGGAGGTTACAAGGCGGCAATAGGTAAGAATTTATTTAGGTTTAGGGGTTAATTTGGGTTAAAAAAGGAAAGGGCAGCCAGTAGCCGTTGATCATTTTTTATCAATGGCTGGGATTTAAAAGGTTAGGTAGGCTTTGGGTATGGGTCAGTTTAATAGTCTTGGGGTCCGGTATGAGTAGTAATTAGGATGGGGTAATTGGGTTTCAATTGGAGTTCAATTCATGCTATAATTGAAATATAATTGGGCTAGATTTTAAATAGCCAATATTCCCTTTTTAATTTTATAAAAAATAGTAAATTAATTATTAAAAATAAATTAAAAGTACTAAAATGAATTGAAACACATAATTATTAATCTAAAAAAAGTGGACTTAATTTTTGTAAATATAAACGCATTTAAATCTTAAAATGGGCTAATATTGCAATTACATGCAATTTAACTTTAAAAATACTAAATAAATATGTAAGAATATGAAAAGGATATCTCATCTCTATTTTATTATATATAAGAGAATTCAATAAATGAATCACCAAAATGATTATTTTGGGAATTATTATCAGATTTTTATGTATTAAATAGGGGAATAAATTGGTTAAAAATCTTTTAAAAATTAAGAAAAAATAATAAAATATTGGGATATACTTATGTATGCATATATATGCTATTTTGAAAGCATTTTACATGTAAAAATATAGAAGAAAAAATTGGGTATTAATAGCTTCCCCTTTTTACCGGGAAAGGATGAAAGAGTTGTCGGGTAAAGATATGATGGCCAATTTTGACCGAACAAAACGGTTCGAATAGGATTAGGCTGCGCCTTGGTTTCCAAGCTGCCTATCCCCGGTCTTATAGGAATCAGGCCATATGTAGTTTCGGGTCCGTCGGCGGAGTATGCCGATGGAGACTTACCAAGAACAGACGCAATATCCAGGACGAGAGAATGTTAAGGTTTGACATGTCTGCGGGAACTGGAGCGGGATCAGTCCTGCATAGATGGTCGTTGCTTGCCGGTTTACCTCCAAATAAGCAATACAAGCATGTATTGTGCATAAATATAAACATGATGCAATTTCCCATCACCCCATGAGGAATGTCCTCAGACGGTTAGGATGACGTCCTTAGATCATGATGTTCTGGGCCATGAAGTGTATAATAAAGGATTTTCACGCCATAAAATCATGCTCTCGGGCTATGAGGATGATGCCTCCAAACCATGACGCATTTTAATAATGATATGCAAAAGATTAAAAGGGGTCCTCGGGCCATGACATGATTTTCTCGGGCTATGAAAATGGTGCCTCCAAACTGTTGGCCCAAGTTCACTTGAAGTTTTGAATATTGACAAATGAACTCAGTGATGGACCTGGTCAATCTTGGGAGACACAGTTGTTATGGCCCATACACATGAGATGCACATGAAGAAAATAAATCCTTGGGGATCAAGCAACAATATCTTCTTAACTGATTGAAAAGACTGCATATGAGATAAGGAGAAGATGTCTCCTTATTAGAAGAGAACACATCTGGATAAGGATTGGTGTTTGGATTGGTCTAGGACTAAAACTCAATGGAGCATCAAGAAATTGAATTGCAATCCAACTCTAATTGCTAATCTATTAAATAGCTGAGTTGTTCTCTTTTACAGGTATTGCACATACCCAGAAGTAAAACATAATTGAGAGCAAAAGAGCAAGTCTGTTTTGCAAGAAATATATGTGAGATATAAGTGTGCACGCCTAAAGCTACTTGAACGAGATTGAAGAACCAGTTTCATTGTATTTATTTTTATTCTAGTTCAACTATAGTAGGTGTTTCATATTGTACCTTTCAGCTTATTTAGAAGCAATTGCATTAGGTACTTTGAGTATTCAAGTTAGAGTTAACTTGAAGGTGTGGCAACAGTTGAGGTTGTGTGCCACACTATGATTAGAGTTAATCCTTAGGTTTACGAAGAGTTTTTGTAAAGCTATTTTTGGCTGAGTGATTTTAGTGGAAGTTTGGGATAATTCTACTGAGTAGTAGGTCGTAGTTTTTTCACCTTTTGAGCCAGGTGTTTTCCACATAAAAATCTCTGTGCACTTTACTTTCAGTATTTATTATTCCGCAAACTGCAGCAGTTAGAACACTTAGAAGAATCTGATTCTTCTAAAGAAAAAATTGGGTACCACACAAATCACCTCCCCCCTTTTTTTGTGGTATTGACGTTTATAACATCACATAAAATGATGCATTTAGATAATTTGGTGATCTTTCTGCCCATGAGATGCAATATTTGGAGTTCTTTCACCCATGCAGTGTAGTAGGTGGTAGTCTTTCAGCCATGTAATGTTGATGACGTGGCGATCTTTCAGCCATACAACGCAATAGGTGGCGATCTTTCAGCCATGTAATGTAGTTAAGGTGGAGATCTTTTAGCCATGTAATGTAGATAAGGTGGCGATCTTTCATCCATGAAAATGCAGATAAGGTGGTGATCTTTTAGCCATAAAAATACAGCAGGTGGCGATCTTTCAGCCATGCAATATAAATAAGGTGGCGATCTTTCAGCCATATAGATGCAGTAGGTGGCAATCTTTCAGCAATGTAAATGGTGATTGAGGTAGAGCTTAACCTCGGAAGGCAGAATAGTATCCATATGCAATGTAGAAAATGCAGATAGAAACAATGTTTAGTCTTGGAAGCCAGAATAGTAGCCTTATGCAATACGGAAAATACAGATGGAGACAGCATTTAGTCTCGGAAGGCATAATAGTAGCCTTATGCAGTCCAGAGATGCAGGTGGAAACATCATTTAGTCTCGAAGGCAGAATAGTAGCATTATGCAAGAAATAAAATGCAAGCGGTAACAGAGTTATTTTAGCTGATAGTAGATTGCGATATTGTGACAGCTGGGAACATTGTGACACACGGAATATCATCGGTGTGTATGGATGGAATATATGAGTAAGCGCGACAGTTCTGAGAGTTATATTCCTGAAAGACGTTTGTCTCATGAGTGTTTAGTATGTATAATTCTTTCATAATTCGAGTACTTGCGTCCAAAGAAACATCGTGAGTTTTGTAAAGTGGGGAAGGTTAGTTTGTATCTCCACTGGCTCTGATTGATCTACTTGGCTTTGATCTGCGATACTATGTGTATAATTGGGGTAGCATTTCTAAACAAGGTTTTTTTCAATAATAAACATGCATGATTTCATAAAAATATGAAATAAGTATGTAATTACGAAACAACTTTAGATGAATCGACGACCGTGACGTGGTTCAAGACATTGCAACCTCTTTTGCTATGAAATTTTGAGGGTCCTCCTCAAAATATTACCCCAAATAATGAGTTGATGCTTTTGACCATTGCTTGCGATGACTGGCTGAAATCACTTCAGAATTTTACGGTCCTCTTCAAAATTCTACCCCCTTTTCCAATCGCGGGGGGGGGGGGGATGAAATTTTTATTGTATTGTGACCGTACCCATATGGCTGCCTACGTATCCCCTCTCAAACGGGAATCTAGTCAGGCGTAGTTCAATTTACATCATACAGGAAGAATTAAAGATTACACATAATAACGCTTGACTGCATCTGAGTTGATTGGCTTTGGCCAAACTTCTCCGTCCATTTCTGCAAGTATGAAGGCTCCTCCTGTCACAATCCGATGAACCATGTATGGACCCTGTCAGTTGGGATAGAACTTCCACTTGGCTTCATCTTGATACTGTAGACATGTAAATTTTGACCCTCCCCGAGATTTTTTACTTTTTAACCTTTAGATATTAGTTTGGGCCTAATATCGCTATTTCACCTAGTTTTAACTATTTTACTTATTTTAAGAGCAAAAATTGAAAAACAAATACAAAAATTAGTTTTTTATTTAATTTAGTATTAGGTATTTTTAGAAAGATATATTACTTTCAACGTACTTTTATTCTAGTATAATCCTTGAAAATACAAAGAAAACAAATTGTTTCAGCTTTTATTTTTTTAGATTTTATTTTTAATATTAATAGTTTATCAAAATCAATTAAGAGGTTTTATATTTAATAAGTATTTAAATTAAATTTTTTAACCTTTTTTTAGCCCAATTTTGTATAATTTTTTTAGCCCAATTATATTCTTACAAGAGGCCTAATTTAAACAACTCAAGCCCAATACCCATTAACCCTGTAGAGAGTTTGTTCAATTGTCTATTGCTCACAAAAGTATATATAGAGTATAGAGTGGTATCAAATCCTATCAACTATAGAACTGTAAATCCTAATCCTATCAACTATAGGACTGTACCTAAATCCTAATCCTATCAACTATAGGTAAATCCTAATCCTATCAACTATAGGACTGTACGTAAATCCTAATACGCCCCCTCAAGATGGAGGGCCGGAGGACACACCAATCTCGGACACCAGCAGAAGAAGCCGTGGAGGTCGTAACCCGTAAGAAGAATTTCCACGCCAGGTAATTAGTGGAATCCAATTTCAGTGGGATCTGAGCCGATGCATTTATGGCAATCGGCTGGAGAAGATCGTTTGATGTTGTGGCGGCCATGAAGCGCAAGGCTGAGGAGGCGCTGATCGACGTCGAGAGAGAGAGCTGCCGATTAGTGCAGCTGCGGCACGGCAAGACGCCGAAGAGAAGGCGCTGAGAGAGAGGGCTGCCGGTTAGTGCAGCGGCAGCGCGGCAAGAGGCCGGAGAGGACTGTGAAGGTCGGCGGCTGATCTTCTTTGCCGGAGAGGGGCAGCAAGACGTCAGAGAGGGATGCCGGAGAGGTCTGCCGATTAGTGCAGCGGCGGCGGCGAGCTGCCGATTTGTGCAGCGTCGGTGCGGCAAGATGCCGGAGAGAGGGTTGCTTCTAGAAGACGAAGCCTCCATTGTTGTTGTAGATTTACAAAGTAAAACAAATGTTGATAGGGAAAAAAAAAAGGAATAATTTTTTGAATTTAGAAGAAAGACCTTGCTAGTGCCGATTATGTAGAAGGTCGGCAGCGGCGGGCTGCCTATTAGTGCAGCCGCCGCCGCGGGTAGGGAAAAAGAAAATTAGTGTTTGTTTGGCGATAAGCCACTGACTCTTGATACCATGTAGAGAGTTTTGGGAGAAGTTCAATTGTCTATTGCTCACAAAAGTATATATATAGAGTATAGAGAGGTATCAAATCCAATCAACTATAGAACTGTAAATCCTAATCCTATCAACTACAGGATTGTAAATCCTAATCCTATCAACTATAGGACTGTACATAAATCCTAATAAACCCTACCCTCTCATTCTTCTTTAACGTATACAAAACTAAAAACCCTAGTCTTCTTATTCAACCTAGGAACCTACACACCAAAATATTACAGCCACCATTAGGACCATACCATCGAGACCATTTTCTAAAGAAGACCTAACAAAGGACCCTCCTTCAATTGCACAAAAAAAAACCCAAACAGACCCAGCAACGTCACAGCAGACAGTTCATAAAGGAGTCTATAAATGGTTTGACATATGCTTTGATGAATTTGGACGCCACAGTCGCCGACCAGCTGACCTCCCCCCCCCCCCCCCCAACGACCACTCGGACCAGCCCAAATACCATAACTGTCGCCTCCAGCCTTCTCCCACTCTAATACAAACTAGAAACAGACCCAGACAAAAAAACAAAAATCAAGACAAACACAAATACAAGGACACAATAAGAGTCGAGCTTCCGGTGCTGAGTAGAGGTCCGTTGTCGAATTTTGATTTGCGGTTCCTGTCCGTTGTTGCTGTTTGCTACTCCCTCGAGGTCCCGTCGATGGACTTATTCTTGATCGACCGAGTGTAAAGTCGTGTTTTGGAGAAATTCTACTATTGAAAAGCACCTTAAAAGGTCCATTTCTAACTTTGTCTCTCTTCAAATATTCAATATATTCTTTCTATTAGTTTGATAATGAAACAATCGTGTGCCTATTCTTTGAGATTATGTGTCAATTTGTTTGGATGGTGTACTGTTTTCAATTATCGTTAGATGTTTTATGGTTGTAAAAATTGTCAGAAGAATTGGGGCCATGGTTTCGAATACACAAATTAACGGAAGGATATTTCCTGGCATGAAGTTAATGAAGTTTTGTAGTAAGAATTGAAAGACGATTGTGGCTCAAGACAATTTATGTTGCTACTTTATTCATGTCTCATTAATCAATATCGCTAGGAGTATGCTTAGGCCGTCCTCACTCACATAGGCAAGTCTTAGGATTTTTTTACTTTCAGGGCGAGAAGTCGTTCCCTTAATTAAATTTATCCAGAGAATGCCCCGAGAGATTTGTATATATTTTATTTCAGGGGTATGCACCGAAGTGAATGTAATTGGAGGCCGTGGCGAACATCGTAAAGGAAGGAAGAGTAGAATAGAACTTTAATATTATCTTTTGTTTATTTTATCTTTTTTAGGTGGGGACCACCTCTAGCCTTTTCTGTGTTTATTTTATTTTTTTGTGTTTTACCTCAATTTAATATTTTAAAAGCCAATTTGATCGAGTACGCAACTGTGACCTTCACGGGACTTGGGGAGTGCCTAGCACCTTCTCTCCGAGTCAAATGAACCCCTTACCCGAATCTTTGGTGAAGACTTAATTTTAGAGTCACAAGTATTTTGAAAGAAAAAAATCATTTTTAGAAAAACAGTGACATGAAACACCAAAATCAAATGTCAGGTGGCGACTCTGAGGTATTTCCTTTTGACCACTATCTTTTGTCACGTTCTAATTGGAAACCCTTTTGGGGCTTTACCTAATCCTTTTATTTATAATACAAGGGAGGGTTAAGTGAGGTTTGTTTTAAAAGGGGGCGTTACATCTCTGGCGCTCTACTGGGGAGTTGCAGGTTCGAGCTAGTACTTGATCTTGTTGGCTTTTAGGATATTAGGTTGAGGTTTTTATGTTTTTTTCCTTTATTTGATTTTTGTTTAGTTTATGTCTTTATTATTTCCTAGCTGGTTATTTTTTTTACAGTTTGTCATTTATGTGTTACAGCTTTATAAACTGCCATCGTTTGCAAAACCATGTGTCTTCTTTCTGCAACAAGTCTCGGAGAACGCGTCGCATGCACGAACTCTTTGTTGAGTCACCCTTAAATTAGAAGGGGGGCGTCTGACGTATGGAGTGGGTGCAAAGCTTGAGCAGCCACCATCGACCATACGCTCCCCCGAATTGCCTTGTTAGCGAACCCCAAACTTAGGTCAGCCTTTAGGTTATTTTTATTTGCATCATGTCATTTAGATCTAGTCGTGCTCGGTCCCGCATCGTGTCCCTTTATAGGAGGCCTATCCAAATTTTGTCAAAATGGGTCTGTAGCCCAAAAAGACATTCAATCATCCTATGTGATACTTGCTGCATTTTTAGGGTAAAAAGGTCATTTGGTGAACCGATGTTTGGGAAAGAAGGGTAAAAAATGAAGTAAGTGGGGCCAGTCATATTTTCTTTTACAACTTTTTCAAAAGAAAAATCCAAAAAAGATTTTACACTTTTTCCATTATTTTTCAAAAATTCAAAAAAAATATTGAAAAACAAAATGCAAAAAGATGTTGCATTTTCCATCATTTTATTTCAAATAAAAAACAAAAAAATAGTTTTTTCAAATTAGATACTTTTTTTAATTTTATCCTATATGTAATTTTTCCGAACTATGTGAACCTTATTCTCGTCTTTCGGGGTTGGATATGTAGGCAACCCACATAGGGGCCAGTCTTCTCAGTGAGTCTTAGGTTCTTGGCTTTGCGGGGCCTTAGCAAAATCTTGTATTTCTAGCCACTTTCGGCGTCATCGTCCATTCTTGCAAAATGGGGTCATTTTTGCAAAAGTTGTTCAATAACCCATATCTTAGGATCTTGAGTTCATAACTAGGTGTCATATTACTTTAAGATCCGTCCTTTTCTCAGTTAGCATTGTAGCCACTTTCGGCAACATAGGCCATTTTTGACAAATGGGTCATTTATGCAAATTAATTTTGGGTCATTATTATTGTGTGTTTGAATCCATATAAGACTTAGTGTAGGTATTTTCATATCTTTGAGTTCACCTTTGTTGAGTTTGCACTTATATCCATTCTCGGCCACGTAGGTCAATATTCAAAAAAAAGCTCAATCGTGTCTTGCATGTGTCCAATAGAAGGTGTTGTGGCATCGCATGGTATCTCGAGTCATTTAATCTGTTTGGTCTTATTTTTCTCATTCAGGTATGGATTCATTTACTAGAGCTCGGGCATGACAGATACCCCAGGACCATCGCATTTGGGAATTTGTTTGAAGAGACTTCTTATATTTTGAGTTTGTTTTCATGTTTTCTTTTACTTTATTGTATTGTCTAGTAGTTTTGAGTCTTTTAGTTGGCGTAAGAGTTTGCCGAGTCTTTGGTCTTCGTACTTCCCATTTTTATTTGAAAAATAGTCAGAACTATGCTTGATCTTATTCATGAGGGGCATGATATGTAGGCAAACTACATATGGTTCGATCATCAATAAAAAATAAGAAGAAAAACAGAGAAATGAGAGGAAAGAAAAATGTGACAATTAAAAAGAAAAGAGAGAAAAGAAAATAAAAAACCAAGGAGTGTTAAAGAGAAAAATGAAGAGGAAAAGGGGCAAGAAGAGTGAAATTGGGATGATGGAAAATGACCTTGTGACCCTCGAAGTCTTTCTAGAACTACTAACTGTTGCTAGGGTCATTGCACGCAATGTGATATTTCTATTTTATAAATGTCATCCCGCTAACATGTTGGTTTTATTTTGCTCTTTTTTGTTACTTTCATTGTTATTATAACAGAGGGTGGTTAGTTTGTGGCACTTGGTAATTCGTCCATACAACACAAGGTCAAAAAGTTAGGAAACCATGGCTAGCAAAAACTTGGACAAGAGAGGTGTCGACCCCTCGAGGAAGATTGTGGAGTCGGAATCTGAATTGAACGAGGAGGTACAAAGGTTGAAACACCAAATGTCTAAAATGTGTCAAGCATGGGCCAATGGTTAAGGACCGCCCCTTTCTTATGCTTTCTCAGAGTTTACACCCATCTCGACTACTACCACTCCGGTTTTATTCTCCGATCAATTCCATCAATTCAATTGCAGTCCTTATCCCAATTGTATCCCAATTGTACGACTATAGTTGGAACTTCTGTTGCGCACTCCCAAAGTGTGTCATTGACAACCAATCAGACAACCACTACAGTTATGCTTGTCTTTACCATCCCATAGCCGACGGTGGTGTAGAGAAGAATTCACGATTCACAGTTTGATTTCCCAACAAGAACAACACCACTCTCCTGAGTACCACTCTTACCTATTTGATATTGTTGCAAATATTGAGAAGTCAGGCCAAAAGTTAGCATCGGAAGAAATAACCCAAAGACTGAAAAGCTTAGAACAACAGTTGAAAAATACGCAAGGGCCGTCGGGTCAGAAGTGTACTGCCTTCAAAGATTTATGTATGTTCCCTGATGTTCGTTAGCTACTTGGTTTCAAGACTCCCAAATTTGAAATGTTTGGTGGACATGGAGACCCCATAGCCCACCTGAAAAGGTATTGCAATAAAATGAGAAGTGCAAGAGAAATAAAGAATTACTGATGGCTTATTTTGGGGAAAGCCTTACGGGTGTAGCCTCCGAATGGTCTATGGGTCAAAAGATATCTTGCAGGTATGTCTACGATGACATGGCACATGCCTTTGTCAAAAAGTTCCAAATTAATATCGACATTGCCCCAGACCGCAATTCCCTTTCAAATCTGAAGAAGAAGCCGACTGAAAGTTTCAGGGAATATGCCATTAAATGGAGACAACGAGCTGTTTGAGTTAAGCCAACCATGGACGACCACAAGCTAATCATTATCTTCCTTCAGGCTCAAGAGCTACATTACTTTCGAAAAATGATGTCTGCAGTCGGCAACTCATTCTCGGAGGCAGTCAAAATAGGAGAAATAGTAGGGAGTGGCCTTAAGTCGGGCAAAATTATAAGTCAAATAGCTACCAAAGCTGAAACTCAGGCTGTCCAATTTGAATCTGGTAATATTAGTGGCACGAGTGAGAAGGTTTAACAAATCATGATGACATCAAGGTCGAGAAGAAGTCCTAGAAGAACATCACAAAGGCATGGCCAGCCTAGTTTTTTTTTATGATCCCCCTGAGAACCCGCAATACTCTTTTGCTCCACCCCATTACGTTGTTCAGCCACCAAGACACCCCAGAAGGCAAGCGCCAACACCACAAAATCTCCACCAGCCTTCACAACTTTTTCAAGTGCCCCATAACCCATATCCGAGCCAGAAGATAAACAAAGATTGAAAGATAATTTTACACCGATAGGAGAGTCCTATGCAAACTTGTTTGAGAAACTAATGCATTATGACCTGATTGTACTTATTCCTCCGAATTATATGGACAAGCCTGCAATATGATTTGACCCTTTTAGAAGGTGTGAATACCATTCTGATGCCCAGAGTTACAATGTCGAAAGTTGTCGGGATTTGAAAAGAGAGATAGAAAGAATTATTCAGGAAGGGATAATTGTGGTCCAGGACAGTGACACCCAAAATATTGCACAGAATCCTTTACCTGTACTTCATGATGCACACTTTGTGGGGATGATGCATGGTAACACGGAGTATGAAAATCCTCTTGTGAACTTTCTGACTGAAGTTAATGACATCGAAACTGGTGAAGGTACCAGTAATTTTGATGTGCAGTGCAGTGGCTAAGATGTCGAGTTTGTTGATTGGAAAGACACTCCTTTCTCGGCTAGCCAAGGAGGAGTTTGGGTAGTTTATTTTGTTATAATTTCTGTTGTCTAGGTTATTCCAGGGTTGTAATTCAAATATTACCTTATGGCACAAAATCTTCTTTTTTCTTTTTGCCTAGTTTGTTTTATTGTAGTAACTCGTCCAGTGTTATCGAGGTGGTTCCAGAGTTGTAACTCATGTTTATTTTGCTTGTTTTGTTCAAGCCATGTTCACCATCTATCTAATGCAATCTCCTGTTTTCTGTTAGTTCTAGTCA
This sequence comes from Nicotiana benthamiana, assembly GCA_034376525.1. Classification (NCBI taxonomy): domain Eukaryota; kingdom Viridiplantae; phylum Streptophyta; class Magnoliopsida; order Solanales; family Solanaceae; genus Nicotiana; species Nicotiana benthamiana. Next base: position 111,680,509 of record CM067323.1, on the reverse strand, counting down.
GCTTTTGTTTAGGTCACTTTTCCTTTTATAGTTCTTTCATGCTGACTCTAATGATATGACATGCACGCATAATTCTCAACTTGGTGTCGAAAGTAAGTTTTATCATGAAGCAATGACACAGTGTTAAACATGATAAAATGGGGCATTTGAGGAAACAAGTAAAGATTCACGCATTCTGAGAAACCTGAACTTTGAATTGAGTGTAACTGAGGCGGTAAGTCTGGGAAATTAAGAGATTGATAAGAGCGTACAACAAGAAATGTCTCTCAAGAAGTTTGAGTAAAATCAACCAGTGATGAAATACATTCTTCCACATCAATATAAGGTTGAGTCAAGTCTACTTTGAGCTGGCAAGGATCATTCATTGGGACGAAGCTATTGCCTGTCGGCACTTTCTATTTGTGATGATCTCATCAATATTGTGCATGATTTGTTTGCTTATCTTCAATTGCATTTTTGCACTTGGCATTTTTAAGTTTGGTATGACGAAGGCATTTTATTCTGCTACCCAATACTCTCATCCTTTGCTACCCTTTTTGAGCCTTAATTTGATATATTTCATAGCCCTCTTTTGGAATCAAAAGCAGAGTTCAGAACTAGAAAAAAAAAGAGAAAAAGAGAAAAAAAGGGAAAAGAAAAAAAGAAAAAAAAAGAGAAAAGAAAAAAAAAGTGTGAATAAGAAAAGAAAAGAAAAAAACAAAAACAACAACTGTGTTTTTGAACTACGTTCGACCTAATTTCTATCATCACAAGATACGTAGGCAGCCTTACGGTTGGTCACACAAAATAAAATATTTCATAATCCCCTGAAGTTAGTAGTGGGGCAGTTTTTCTTTGAAATCCCATCAAAAATAAAAAAAAATCCAAAAATCAAAAAAAATCCCTGGACTCTAGAAACCGGGGCATAAGTTTTAGTTTTGCCAAAAGGTCTGATTCAAAAAGTTGTAATTTTGAACCCTTTAGTCATATATTATTTTTGAGCCTTCATACCACCATTTCTTTCCAACCCCTGTCCAAATACCCATATTACGGTCCAAAGAAAGACCTTATGATCAATCTTTGAGGATGCCAAATCAAGTGTGTGGTGAAAGTATGATCTTCCTTCATCATGGATACTACCTTGTTCTCATCGTAAAGAGAGAAAATGATAAAATGAGAGAGTCGTATCGGTGAAATCCCCCATGGGCAGCATAAGGAAATGGTGACTTGAGAAAAAAAAGAGCAAAATGAGAGAGGCTTGATGTTGAGAACCCTTCAGGGCACTACAAGTCGATTGAGGATTGTGGATAAAATAGAAAAATTAAAGCGCTGAAGCTGGGTTTCACAACGAAAAGATACAACAAGAGTTGAATATTAGAATCGCTTAAGAGATTATTCCACATAATCCAAAGGCGTGTGTCATGGTCTTTAGAGTAGGTATCCACATCTGACAAGATTTTACTTCGTAATTTTCTTGTTAGGTATCGTCTATTTCCTTTGTCCCTTATTTTGTTCCTCTTGTTTTTTCCCGTCCCCTCTTGAGTCTGTTTGGTCGGAACAAGTGAGAAATGACTTTAAAATTTACTACCAGCTTTCAATTGCACAATGCCGAGTCTGGAAAGCACATCAAATTGGCATAAGACACATGAGAATAGTGGGTGCACTGAGTTGGTGATAATAAATATTCTTTGGGATTGAGTTAAAATGCAAAGATGGGGTGACAACATGAGTGCAATGCATCAGACATAGGGTATTGGACTTGAACGAATCAGGAATATTTTGTGATAAGGGTTTAATGGAAAAGCAGTCGGTCAATAACACGCATTGTCTTCCAAATCGAAATCAAAGTTATCTCGGCAAGTGCAAAAGCATCCACCTTCAAGCTCAAGAACACAAACTAACCACCATATTTAAGCTCACAAGTTTTCTTTGTTTGAAATAGGAACAAAGCAGTGCAAGCAAGTGGGTTCAAAAACAAGAAAAATAAAAAGAAAAGAAAACACAGAAAAAGAAAGAAAAAAAAGAGAAGAGCCGACAAAGGGAAGCTTCTCAAATATTCGCCTTTACCCGTCTTGCTAGTATGCAAAAAATGTTATTATTGCTCTTCACATTTTTCCTCCTAGGATAAAAGTCCTAGTCTGATGGATTGTCCTCCTAATCAAAATCTTAGACTGATGAATTTTTCTCCTAACACAAGAAAATCTAGTCAAATGAATTTTCTCCTAGGATCAAAATCTTAGTATGATGAATTTTTTTTCCTAAGATAGAAGACCTAGTCTTATGGATTTTCTTCTAGGATCAAAATCTTAATCTGGTGAATTTTTTTCCTAATATAGAAAACCTAATCTGATGAATTTCCTCATAGGATCGAAATCTTAGTCTGATGTATCTTTCTCCTAATATAAAAAGCCCTAGTCTGATGAATTTTCTCCTAAGATTGAAATCCTAGTCTGATTAATCTTTCTCCTAAGATAGGAAACCTAGTCTGACGAATTTTCTCCTAGGACCAAAATCTTAGTGTGATGAATCTTTCTCCTAAGATAAAAGACCTAGTCATGTGAACTTTCTCCTACGATAGAAATCATAGTCTGAAGAATTTTTCTCCTAAGATAGAAAACCTAGTCTGATGAATTTTTCTCCTAGGATCGAAACCTTAGTCTAATGAACTTTTCTACTAAGATAGGAAACCTAGTCTGATGAACTCTCTTCTAGGATAAATATTTAGTTTTACTCTAATCATTTCCTCAATAGCGTTAGTAATTTACAGTTTTGCTAACAATTCACAAATATTCCTAGTGCAAACTGGGGCAAAAATATTTGTTTGTTTAGTCATTTTGATTGCATGCACCAACCCGGAGAACGAGGGAATACATTTCAGCGTTCTTTTCAGAATCATTTCAAGTTTTAAGTCAGTATCAGGAGCCCACCTGGAGAACAAGGAAAGTCATTTCAGAATTCAATTCATGTTAGAAGTAGCAGAAGTTTGCGGCAAGAATGCGAGTCAACAGTCTGGGGTGACCAACAGAAGTAGTCCCATTCAAAAGAAATAAAAGAAGAAAAAAGAAGAAAAAAAAAGGAAGCGGATCCCGAATGGAAAAGCTGAGACAAGAGGTGGATTGCTCAATATATGACTAAAGTCACAAGCATTGTGTGCCCGGTTTTCATCCGAAAAGCTGAAAAAGAATGAACTAGCACCTGGAGCTAGCGAGTGTCAATGTTCAAATATAAAATTTGTATGAAGAACCATTCAAGACTCAAGATCAAATTTCAGAAGACTTATAGATCTGAGTTTCGTAACTTATAACTGACAGGCTTAGTTGTTTATTTTTCGTTTTTTTTTATTTTGAGGTAATAACAGGACCGCGAAGTGGAAACACGATGGAATGGCACCACTGGCTCTTCACCTCGGTATCTCCATCACCTCATTCACTTCTGAACTACACGTGGCTTGATTCCTTTATAACCAAGGATATGTAAGTAGCTCAAATACCAAGGCTCGGTCACAGTCCCATTTTCTCTTAAGTTTAGTCTCTCCAAATAAGGATCGGGTCAAAAAACCTGTCTAGCGGTTCTTTGTCTGAAAATACTTCGTATTTCCAATCAAAGAGGGGCATCTGTAGACATGTAATTTTTGAGCAGCCCCGAGATTTTATACTTTTTAACCTTTTGATATTTAGTTTAGACCTAATATCGCTATTTCACCTAGTTTTAACTATATTACTTTATTTTAAGAGCAAAAATTGAAAACAATACAAAAATTTGTTTTATTTTTTATTTATTTAATTTAGTATTAGGTATTTTTAGAAAGACATATTACTTTCAACCTACTTCTATTATGGTATAATCCTTGAACAAACGATCTCAACTCACAGTCGCCGACCAGCTGACCCCCCCCCCCCCCCCCAACAAACGTTCACTCCGACCAGCCCAAATACCATAACCGCCACCTCCAGCCTTGTCCCACTCTAATACAAACTAGCAACAGACCCAGACAAAAAAACAAAAACGAAGCCATAAACAAATACAAGGGCACAATAAGAATCGAGCTTCTGGTGCCGAGTCGAGGTCCATTGTCGAATATTAATTTGCGGTTCCTGTCCGTTGTTGCTGTTTGCTACTCCCTCGAGGTCCTGTCGATGGAATTTTTCATGCTTGACCGACTGTAAGTCTTTCTTTTTTTTTTTTGTTGAGAAATTCTGCTATTGAAAAGCACCTTAAAAGGTAAATTTCAAACTTTGTCTCTCTTCAAATATTCAACATATTCTTGCTATTAGTTTGATGGAGTGAAACAATCTTTTGCCTATTCTTTGATATTATGTGCCAATTGTTTTGGATGGTGTACTGTTTTCAGTTATCGTTAGATATTTTATGGTTGTAAGAATTGTCAGAAGAATTGGGGCCACGGTCTTGAATTACACAAATTAACAAAGGTTATTTGCTGGCATGAAGTTAATGAAGTTTTGTTAGTAAGAATTGAAAGATGATTTTAGCTCAAGACAACTTATGTTGCTACTTTATTCCTGTCTCATTAATCGCATCGCTAGGAGCATCCTTAGGTCGTCCTCACTCGGGTAGGCAAACCTTACGATTTTGTTATTTTCAGGGCGAGAGGTCGTTCCTTTAATTAAATTTATCTGGGGAATGCCTCGAGGGATTTGTATATATTTTATTTCAGGGGTATGTCCAGAAGTGAATGTAATTGGAGGTCGTGGCGAACATCATAGAAGAAGGAAGCGTAGAATAGAACTTTAATATTTTCTTTTGTTTATTTTATCTTTCTTAGGTGGGGACGACCTCTAGCCTTTTGTGCATTTAATGTATTTTTTGTGTTTTACCTCAATTGAATATTTTAAAAACTAACTTAATCAAGTATCCAACAGTGACTGTCGAAGGACTTGGGGAATGCCGAACACCTTCTCCCCGAGTCAAATGAATTCCCTTACCCGAATCTCTAGTGAAGATTTAATTTTAGAGTCACAAGTGTTTTGAAAGGAAAACATCGTTTTTAGAAAAACAGTGACCTAACACACCGAAATCAAATGTCAGGTGGAGACACTGAGTTATTTCCTTTTTGAACACTATCTTTTGTCATGTTCTAATTGAAAATTTCTTTTCAAGCTTTACTAAATCCTTTTATTTATAATACGAGGTTTAAGTGAGGTTTGTTTTAAAAAGGGGGTGTGACAGATGCGGGAAAACTTTCTTTAACACCAGCTGCCCCGGTTTGAACTATCTCGGCTTGAATCTTTTGTAAAGGTTGTGGACATTCTTTTCTGATAAAGTTAACCATGACATATCGCATTTATTATTTTCCCATCTATAAGAGATAGCTGCTCGTAACGACTCTTAACCCATTCTGCATCGTCGAGCTCAGTTTCATGTATGATCCTTATGGAAGGAATTCCTACCTCAACGGGAATGGCTGCCTCTTTACCATAAACCAGCATATAGAGGGTTGCCCAAGTTTATGTGCGGACTGTGGTGCGATATCCCAATAAATCAAACGATAACTTCTCGTGCCACTCCTTATTCTTCTCTATCATTTTCCTTACTATCTTCTTGATATTCTTGTTGGTGACTTTTACGGCCCCCTTCATCTGATATCTGTAAGCTTTAGAATTCTTGTGTATAATCTTGAAAGTTTAACACATAGCTTTCATCAAGTCACCGTTGAGGTTGGCGCCATTATCAGTAATGATCGACTTTGGGATCTTGAATCAACAAACAATGCGATCGTGGACAAAGTCTACCTTGACTTTCTTGGTTACTGCAAAAATGTTGCTTCAACCCATTTTGGTGAAATAGTCGATTACTACTAGGATAAACATGTGCCCGTTGGATGTAGCAGGCTCAATTGGTCCAATGACATCTAGTCACCAAGCAGCGAACGACCATGGTGAGCTCGTTGTATTAAGCTTATTGAACATTATCATGTCTGCATGTATCTGACAGCGGTAGCATTTCGGACATACTGGATGTGGTCTATTTCCATAGTCATCAAAACGTAACCCGCATTATCTTCTTTGCTAAGAAAAATTGTTCATATACGGACCGCAGGTCCTAGTATGAATTTCCTCTAGTAACCTAGATGATTCCTGTGTGTCGACACACCTTAATAATCCCAAATCAGGAGTCCTCCTATAAAGGATTTCTCCGCTATGAAAGAAATTATTGGATAACCTCTAAAGCGTGCGTTTCTATCAAAAGTATTTGCAAGCTCCAGGTATTTGCCTTTTGCCAAATATTCCTTGATATCATGAAACCAAGTCATTTCATCTGCTTCTTCTTTGACATGGGCACAATAAGCTGGCTGATCATGGATATTTACTGGAATGGGATTAATGAAACTCTTGTCTGGATGTTGTATCATAGATGATAGGTAGTCAATGAATCGGAGAACTCATTCTACATTCTGGGGACATGCTGGAATTCCTTCTTTGTGAATCTCTTTCTCGATTCATGTACATGATGCAGATACGAGAGTATCTTGGAGTTCTTGGTTTCCCATTCTTCTCGTACCTGGTGTATAAGCAGGTCTGAATCTCTGATCACTAGCAACTCTTGAATGTTCATGTTGATAGCCATTTTGAGCCCTATGATGCAGCCTTCATACTCGGCCATGTTGTTGGTATAGGGGAACTTGAGTTTGGCACACACCGGATAATTCTGACCGGTTACTGATACTAGGACGGATGATATGCCAACTCCTTTGAAGTTTTCTGCTCTATCGAAAAACATTCTCCAACCATAATAGGATTCTATAATGTCTTCCCCCATGAATGATACTAATTCATCGGGAAAATACGATTTCAAGGGTTCAGATTCTCCATCCATAGAAGTTTCAGCATGGTGATCTGCTAGTGCATGTCCGTTGATTGCCGTCTGAGTTACGTAGACAATGTCAAATTCCCTCAATAGGATTTGCCACTTGGCCAGCTTGCCAGTGGGCATAGGCTTCTGGAAGATGTACTTTAATGGATACATCCTTGATATGAGATATGTAGTATAGGCATAGAAGTAATGCCTTAGCTTCTGAGCTACCCAAGTCAAAGAACAATATGTGCGCTCTAACAGAGAAAATCGGGCCTCGTACAGGGTAAACTTCTTACAGAGGCAATAGATGGCATGCTCCTTCCTCCCCATTTCATCATACTTCCCCAGAACAGAACCGAATGCTCCATCCAATACTGCAAGGCAGAGTAATATGGGTCTACCTGGCTCAGGCGGGACTAAAGCTTATGGTGTTGACAAGTATTCCTTGATTCTGTCAAAAGCTTTTTAGCATTCATCAGTCTATTTGGTAGCGGCATCCTTTTTCAACATCTTAAAGATTGGCTCACAGAGAACTATTGATTGTGCTATGAACCGGCTGATGTAATTAAGCCTTCCCAAGAAACTCATCACATCCTTCTTGCTCTTTGGCGATGGAAATTCTTGAATAGCTTTGACTTTTGATGGATCCAGTTCCATTCCTCGTGACTCACAATAAACCAAAGTAATTTTCCATCGAGAATCCCAAATGCACACTCTGTGGGATTCAGTTTTAGGTTGTACCTTTCCATGTGATCGGTGGCTTTCTTGTACTTGATGATGACACCATCTATATATCTTAATCTTCTTGTGTATCATATCATGGAAGATGGTTGTCATGGCTCTCCTGTAGGTGGCCCCTTCATTCTTTAACCCAAACAACATTATCTTGTAACAGTACATCCCCCACGACGTAATAAAAGCCATTTTATCAGCATCTTCTTCATCCATCCAGATCTTATGATAACCAGCGAAACAATCCACAAACGACTACAACACATGCTTTGCACTGTTGTCCATCAGGATGTGTATGTTTGGCAAAGGTAAGTTATCTTTTGGACTTTCCTGGTTGAGATCCCAGTAGTCGATACTGACTCTGACCTTCCTGTCCTTTTTTGGTACTGGCACCATGTTCTCTAACCATGTCGGGTATTCTACTACCTTGAGAACCTTAGCTTTGACGCCTTACGAATTATGTGTATTCCTTCTTTTTTCTAATGGACAAAAGTGAACGTTGATTCATGTTTCTTTGACATTTTCTGCATCTCCCAGGTTAACAATCTCAGTCCCGTCCAGGTTGGACTTGGGTCTATTTTCAAAATTCTCAACTTCCTTAACAATCTCTTCCAGTATGTTATCTTCCTCTGAATCTATGTCCATTTGTTGCATTGTCTCATTGCATGTCACAGTCATTGGATCATCAAGTTAAGTAATAGTAATGTTGTATAAGTAAAGTAATGAGAGAAAAATAATATTGAGCATCGAATTATAATAAAAGTTAAAATTCTTTGATAAATTGCATATTTGTTTTGGAACATTGGAGCTCTTATTGCGGGAACTAAAATGAAAAAAAAAATTAGTAAATAAAAAAGTGCATGATGCTTGTTTTAGCCTTTCTACCCCGAGGCTCGTCGGGCTCTAGTTGTCCTGATGGTCCAGTTATTGAGGCTCGCTCCTCTGCTTACGACTTGTATGGAAGGGCCTTCCTCCCCCTCCTCCTCGAGAATAACACAACAGTCCATGTCATTGTCTTCTAAGAACAAGTTCTTTACTGCTGCTAGTGCTTCCTCCTCACTGATCCATAAATAATATCGGTCGGTTGGAAAGTCTGCTCTAAATGTGGTATTGGTTGTTCTAGCGGATAGTAAGGATCACGCCATGGTGGCGACTTGTTGTTGAATTTTTTCCCAGGTGTACTCATATCCTAGACTGAAAGTGGTGTCATGTTTCTTGAGTTTTATGGGCTTGAAGATTCCTTGGAGGTTCTTGCCGAGTCCTTTGCCAGGTTCATATCCACTCCAATTCAGTATACTCTCGATCTTGTTATCCCACAATTTGTCTTTGTCTACAACATTTACTCATTCAATGTGATTGTAAGTCAAACCACCCAGCATCCTCCTTCCTTTGATAGATGGAATAGTCTGGCGACTGTATATAGGGTTGCAACTGTCGCCATGAATGATCACCTCCTAGTGATTCCGTTCAAACTTTACCAACTGATGCATTGTTGATGCTACGGCCCTAGCAGCACGAATCGATGGTTGTCCCAACAACAAATTGTAATATTCTGGAACGTCTATCACTTGGAAATCAACATCGAACCAAGTTGGACCCATTTACAAACACATACTAATCTCCCCAATGGTGGAAATTTGGGTCGTCGAAAGCTTTCACACAGATAGCTCTGTACTTTATCTTGTGCAGTCCTTTACCCAACTTCTTGAGTGTTACCAGTGGATAGATATTGAGACTGGAACCTCCATCGATCAGGATTGTGGAGATAAAATAGTCATCGCATTGCATGGTGATGTGCAGTGCCTTGTTGTGCCCCAACCCTTCAGATGGTAGCTCAACCTCATGAAATGTGATCCTATGACTTTCCAATACATGTCCTACCATGTTAGCCATTTCCCCTGCAGTGATTTTTCTTGGCACGTATGCTTCACTCAGCACCCTTAACAGAGCGTTCTTGTGCACCTCAGAATTTTGAAGTAAAGCAATAATGGAAATTTAGGTCAGTTTTTTGTTCAACTGGTCGATGAACGAGTATTCCCTGGCCTGTATATTTCTCCAAAGGTCATATGGACCTGTCTCGATGATGGGTGGCCGATTGGAGGCCTGCTTTCTTGACTCAGCTAAGTGTTTAAGGGTATAATCTCTACCAGTTCTTGTCATACCCTATGCGGCAATAGTCTCTTCAAACCTGACCTTTCCTTTCATCCTTGCCTCGGCTGTATAATCCTATGGTATATCGTTTGTATAGAATGGCATCACAGTCGACATCTCAGCATTATAGGCTTGGTAGACATGTGCGGGTTGGGAATATCTGGGTGAAGTGGGTTGATATGCGGGAGGTGGAGGTGATTGATAATTCGGTGATGGAGTTTGGTAAGAGGGTGAGGGTGCTTGGTAGTTCGGGGTAGGCTAATATGTGAGTGGAGGCATCAGGTAAGTTTTGTATTTGATGAGATATTTTGTTCTTTGTTAAACCAGACTATAAGGCCTTATTTGTAGCTTGAAAGGCCTCGAAGTTTCTAACCATACCGCTTTTGATGCCCTCTTCTATCCTTTCCCCATGCTTGATAATGTCAAAAAATTTGTGGCTCTCAATCATCATTGTCTTTCCATAATACTGCGGGTCCTGAGTCCAGACATAGAATCTGTTTATTTGTTCCTCCTCTAAGGCAGGTCTGACCTTTGCAGCTTTGGACCTCTAGCGAGTAGCATACTCGCAGAACATTTCTGTAAGCTTCTTCTTTGTATATTGAATGTAGAAAACATCCGACACATTTTTTGTATTTAACCTAAACCTATTCATAAAGTCAGACGCTATGCCTAACCAGTTTGACCACTTCTTCGGATTGTGGCTAATGTACCAGGACAAAGCATCTCCTTTCAAGCTTCTCATGAAAAGCTTCATGCGGATTCTATCGTCTTCCCCAACTCGACCAGTTTGTCATAGTACGTTCTCAAATGGACCCTTGGATCCTATATACCATCAAACATTTCTAACTTTTGAGGTTTGTACCCCTCAGGCAGTTCAACATCGGGTTGTATGCAAAGATCCCCGTAATTCAGCCCTTCAATTCCCTTAATTCCGTCAATGCCTTGAATTTCGGCTAGTCAATTTCTTAAGTTCTTCAGCCAAATTCTTGTCATCAGACTCAGCTGTTCTTGATATGAGTTGGGTGGAGTATAGCATAGTCTCCACGTAGATGGGGTGTTATGGTGGGTGTGGAAGTGGTCATTTGTGGAGTTTTGGAGTTTTGGGATGAGTAGTGGGGTATTTTTTGAGGTATGGCAGGTGCTGCAGTGGTGGTGAGGAGCAGCAGGGTTCTGTTGCTTTGGGATATTCTGTGTGTTGGAAATCATGTATATCTATGATGTGTGCGCTTTGGTTGTATGAGCATGATTTTCAGGTATAGGTTTTGATGAATGACAAACAATGAAGTCAAGCGTCAAACAACGATATAATATGACAAACTATCAAATGGCGAGAAGCATATTGATGATGGGATTGCATAGACAAGCCAAGTCGAGCCAAAGAGTTCAAGACCGAAGACCCAAGACGAAGGTCGTTAGGTAGAACCAATGTACGAACAACGTTTAAGTTATCTTATCTTTTGGCTCAACATTAGGTCATCATAAATATGCATAAAATCATTTTATTAAAGTAAATCATTTTATTAAATCATATATATCATAAATATTTTTAATATACTTCAAACAAAATGATTTTAACGTTTTCATTTTTAACCAAAATGGGTTTTGAAGTAAGTTTTCAATTCTGGTATACATAGTGTATATCAACTGTATATCAATGGTATATAATAGATCCGTTGCCAAAAGTTTTGAACACTGGAACAACATAATCGATTATATGAAGTACACAATCGATCATATGAAGTCAACAATCGATTGTCTACTTTTAACAATCGATTATTTTGAGACTGTGCAACAGTTTTTAAATATCAAAACAATCAATTGTCTTTGTCCCACAATCGATTACTTCACACAATCGATTATAATCTGACCGTTACCACAGAATCCTAAGTTGATTTTTGAACGTTGAAGAACAATCGATTATTCAGATTTAACAATCGATTGTTTAGCCTAAAATCAGGAATCTATTTTTTGAACGTTGGTCAGACAATCGATTGTCACCTCAAAACAATCGATTGTTGAAGCACAGAATCAGGGATTTTATTTGTCAATTAAGCAACGGTCAGCACCACTTTTTCACCTATAAAAAGAGGTCTTTTGAGCTGATTTTAAACACACAACTCCTGCATATATTGATATACATATTGATCATTTTCAAGCATCATTTTAGAGCTTTTGTTGAGCCATTTGATAGACAACTTTGTGTTGTTCATAGAGCTTATTTTGTTTCTCTTTATCCACTCTATTGAGAGAGTATTTGTTGTAAAAGAGAGTTGTTTTGAGAAGAACATATCTTCTCATTTGTCGGGTTTGCTAAGTACCCAAAGTCTTAGTGGTTGAAGTCTTGGGGTGAGGTATCCTCAAGCAAGTGAAGTCTTAAGGTGCGGTATCCTTGAGCAACTGTAACGGTTTGTTAAACACCCGTAAGCTTGACGAAGATAGTGGAAATCTCGAGAGAGTCTCTCGGGGACGGGACTAGCCACGGGTTGTGGTGAACCAGGATATATCGGTGCGTTCGTTCTTATTTATTTACTTATCGCACTCATTTATTTCCTGCTATTGTTAAATTCCGCAAGTTTACGCTATTTTTATTATAACGCTATTCACCCCCCCCCCCAGCGTTAAGCGTATTATCTAACAATTGGTATCAAAGCCTAACTCTCTGAAAGCCTTAACCGGTTGAGAGCAATATATATTTTTTCTGTTGAGATTATTGAACGCAGGAACTATGAATGAAGGACAATCCACCACTTGCCCTCCATTTTTCGATGGAACGAATTACTCATATTGGAAGGAGCGAATGATAATCTTTGTCAAATCAAACAACTTTCGTATATGGCAAATCATCATGCATGGTGAACAAATGACGACAAAAGTTGGGAAAGCCATGGTAAGTGAATACAACACCAAGGCAATCAATATGTTGTATAGAGCTTTTAATCAGGAAGACTATCGGAAAATTTCCCACTGCAAAACTGCCAAAGAGATGTGGGATAAGCTTGAGGTAACGTATGAAAGCACGTCTCAAAAAGCGGACAGCTCATGTGATGAATCGACTACCCGATGCCTCATGGCAGACAAAGAAGAAGAGGTAAGTACGTCCAACTCTCACTCATTTGAAGAAATGCAAAATGCTTATAATGAACTATACAGTGAGTTTGTTAATGTTTCCAATACTATTAAAGATTTGCAGAAAACACTTTCTTTGCAAGAAACAGATTTTCAGAAAACACTTTCTTTGCAAGAAAAAGAGTTTGAAAAATTGACTTGTGAAAATGAGAAGCTGAAAGAAGAAAATAAGTGTTTTAAAAATGACAATGGTTCTCTGAAAAATAAGATTGAAGTTTTGGAAAAAGAAAATAATTTTTTGAAAAATGACATTGTTGATTTCAAAATTAAAATCAAGGAATTGAATGAAGTCTCTTCAATTGATAAATGTTCCAGTTTCTCTTCTTGTAGTTCTTTAAAATTAGAGAACATAGAAATTAGGAACGCCCTAGAAAAACATAGTGTTGATAGTCCTAAAATTGAAGTTATCAAAAAGGATGATAGTAATGAGGTCGGACCACCTAGAAAGAATTCTAGGAACCTCGCTAATGAGTCTAAGATTAATTGTTTAAGACCACCTAGAAACGACTCTAGGAATTTTGTTAATAAGTCTAAAACTAATCATTTCAGACCACCTAGACACAATTCTAGGATGTTTATAAATGAGTCTAGAATAAATGATTTTAGACCACCTAGAAATGATTCTAGGAATTTCAACGATTCTAGGAAAAACAAATTTAGATCACCTAGAACGCATTTGGCTCAACCTAGACATATGCATAATCCTAATGTTATATGTCACTATTGTAATCGGGTAGGACACATTGCACCCGTTTGTTTTGCTAAACATAGAGATTTATGTGTTGATTATAATTGTTATTATCCTAACCCCCAAGGACCCAAAAGAAGTTGGGTACCAAAAACCTATTTTTAGGTTCTTTTTGCAGGTGTGCTTGAAGACTACAATATTGTAGTGGATGCACCAAGCACGAAACCTTAATGCATTAAGGGGGAACGTCGGTTAGTTATCGTATTTTGAATAAAAACGCAATGAGTTGATATGTGCAAATAATCTATATCAGTTTTGGTTGATACATGCTTTAACAAGTTTTATTTCTGATTAACAATTAGTATCAATTGATTTTATAATAAATGATTGATTCATGTTTTGATGAACTTTCTTAGTTTAAAATAACAATTGGCATTGTTGAGAAAAATGACCGTTATCATTAGTATGCCATTTACTAATATTTGATATGATCTTGTTTATAACGATTGGTATCGTCAATGGTTTAAAATTTTTTGGTATAGTCTTTTTGCTAATGCCAAAGGGGGAAGAATATGGGCGATATGCATGCTTTAATTGAGGGGGAATATTCAATTAAGGGGGAATTATATTGAGTTGAATTGGTTGCATTATTGTATGTTGAGATATAGCATCTATTTAGGGGGAATTCAATATGCATATCTTCCGTTGTTTGTCATTATCAAAAAGGGGGAAATTTTTGGAAATCATGTATATCTATGATGTGTGCGCTTTGGTTGTATGAGCATGATTTTCAGGTATAGGTTTTGATGAATGACAAACAATGAAGTCAAGCGTCAAACAACGATATAATATGACAAACTATCAAATGGCGAGAAGCATATTGATGACGGGATTGCATAGACAAGCCAAGTCGAGCCAAAGAGTTCAAGACCGAAGACTCAAGGCGAAGGTCGTTAGGTAGAACCAATGTAAGAACAACGTTTAAGTTATCTTATCTTTTGGCTCAACATTAGGTCATCATAAATGTGCATAAAATCATTTTATTAATGTAAATCATTTTATTAAATCATATATATTATAAATATTTTTAGTATGCTTCATACAAAATGATTTTAACGTTTTCATTTTTAACCAAAATGGGTTTTGAAGTAAGTTTTCAATTCTGGTATATACAGTGTATATCAAATGTATATCAACGGTATATAATAGATCCGTTGCCAAAGTTTTGACCACTGGAACAACAGTCGATTATATGAAGTACACAATCGATTATATGAAGTCAACAATCGATTGTCTACTTTAACAATCGATTATTTTGAGACTGTGCAACCGAAGTTTTTAAATATCAAAACAATCGATTGTCTTTGTCACACAATCGATTAATTCACACAATCGACTATAATCTGACCGTTTCCACAGAATCCTAAATTGATTTTTGAACGTTGAAGAACAATCGACTATTCAGATTTAACAATCGATTGTTTAGCCTAAAATCAGGGATTTTATTTGTCAATTAAGCAACGGTCAGCACCACTTTTTCACCTATAAAAAGAGGTCTTTTGAGCTGATTTTAAACACACAATTCCTGCATATATTGATATACATATTGATCATTTTCAAGCATCATTTTAGAGCTTTTGTTGAGCCATTTGATAGACAACTTTGTGTTGTTCATAGAGCTTATTTTGTTTCTCTTTATCCACTCTATTGAGAGAGTATTTGTTGTAAAAGAGAGTTGTTTTGAGAAGAACATATCTTCTCATTTGTCGGGTTTGCTAAGTACCCAAAGTCTTAGTGGTTGAAGTCTTGGGGTGAGGTATCCTCAAGCAAGTGAAGTCTTAAGGTGCGGTATCCTTGAGCAACTGTAACGGTTTGTTAAGCACCCGTAAGCTTGACGAAGATAGTGGAAATCTCGAGAGAGTCTCTCGGGGACTGGACTAGCCACGGGTTGTGAACCAGGATATATCGGTGCATTCATTCTTATTTATTTACTTATCGCACACATTTATTTCCTGCTATTGTTAATTTCCGCAAGTTTACGCTATTTTTATTATAACGCTATTCACCCCCCCCCCCTCTCTAGCGTTAAGCGTATTATCTAACACTATGGAGGTGTAGGATTCTGAGCATTTGGGAAATTAATATCTGTAGTGGTGAGGGAAAATGACAGGTTTGCTAGATTCTGAACCTGATCAAGTTCTTCTTGGAATTTTAACAACTTTTGTTTTAGTTGAGATGCATTTTCCTTGGGAACCGTGACCTCTACCCGTTCAGCTGAATTCTCCTTTCTCGATTTCATCAAATCTTCCATCTTCCCTTTGTTCTTATTTTTGATAGGGCTAAGAGGAGGAGTGGGTGGAGGGCCCCAAGATCTCGTGGAATAGGATGATGTTTCCAGAGTGCACGAACTATCATTTGGGGAGAGGGAATAATAAACAAAATTAAAATAAAAAGGTAACCAAATTAGTGACGATCATAAAAATGTTGTGATACTTAAACGCGCAGTGCGGAATGTAAAACGTTTCCTAATTTGGGGAACCTCTTTGTGCCCGATGCAGGCCTAGCGACAAATAAATTTGGAGAACTTAGAATGCTAAATTCCTCATCATTGACAAAAAGTAGACGAATCCCAAATTGACACTAAACAGCAGGAAATAAAGGCTACTAATGTCCAATGGTCTTATTACATATCATAGAGAGAAAAATAACTCCTATCTATTTGGTCCCAGAAGGACCTTCCCTAGATCTGACATCCTTTGCTCCGTCGAACAGCTTTCCCAACTAGCGAAGCCCCAACAATAGGTAGGCTCTGGCTAGATATCCGCCTTCGTTTCCTTCAACATTTTGTCAATCCTTGATCCTTTTAAGGAATTTCCTTTTTAGCTCCACTATGCCTTTCTCCAAGTATCCCAGTCACTTGTTGGCACTGACAGCCATGTCCTTCTATTCCTCAATTAGCTTTTTATTGGCTTCTTTTATCTCAAGGTGTTCACTCTCGGCATGTATAGATCTTTTTGCGCAACTGGTCGTATTTGACACGTGCCTCGTCCTTTTCATATATTATCATGTGACCTCGAACAAACCCAGGCTGGCCTAAACTATTATGATTATCCTCCAACCAGCCTGAATAGTAGCGAGCACAACCAGCGTGGTATCTGTCTGTCTCGATGGTACTGATCCCCATGACGATCTTGCATTGCCATATATGTTGAGCTTGGCACTTGTAACGATTATCATCATCATGGAAGTCAGCCCGAAAATGACTCATCTTGTCGACCATGGGCACAACCTGCTTCCTACCAGCTTGCCTCATAACCCGGAGAGGGACTTAAAGGTAGGTTCCTCTAAGACCGATAAATATCGGGAAAAGGTGCATCTCTGGACTGGGCGATGAATTCCTCATTCTGAAATCACTCGAACATCCATTGTACCTGGTTCTTAGTTATATAATAAACTAGCTCTATCCATCTTTTGGCATCTTCTGGCTGAGATTAGTCATGTATTCATTCGCTTCAGATGATGGAAAGCAATATGATCATGCCGGTCCCTTTGTTGAATCTCTTGTCAGTATTCACCCTTTTGGAGATGCTCCATGAGCTAAAGTTGAAGTAGTAAATTGTAGCCTTCGAAGTGTTTGTCTTCTTGTTCACACCCTCCAAGGCTCGGTATATCTCCGCAATGACCATGGGCACAACGCTGAAGGGTTGCCCACCGATTCCTTCCGTTAAAGTTTTAGTTACCATAGCCAGCATGGTATGGATTCTTGCTTTTTTCATTGGAAACACAATCAACCACTTGAAACAAAACATGAATACAAAGATCCGTCGGTGAATATGCCCTAATAATGTGATGGCGAACTCATCAGGAAAGGTATGGTAGGATTTGCTTTGACCTTACCGCTCATACAAATAGCCAAAATGGATGTAGGATTCTTTCAGACATGTCAGTTCTGGATTCTTCTTCAAACCCATCATTTTGAGGAAGCCCCTGCCCTTGTGGTTCTCGGGCATCAACAAGCCCGTAGTCTCCCACGTTATACCAGCCAATCCTCATATCCCTTCTATCAATTGTGTCATTTCAATGTCCCCGAAGCGGAATACGGCCCTTTAACAATCCCATAATAAAGTAGCAGCTTCTATGATTTTGTTGTTCGGTTGGATCTCCATGAGGGAAGGTAGATTACCCATATATTTCCTAACAAACGTTTGATCACTAGAGTGAAGATCCTCCCACCAGCTAAGAAATTTTGGGTGGATGTTGGTGACCATACCAAATCTGGGGACTTCATGCCTCATATTTTTGCAAGACAAAGAAGGTTAGGCCTTTACCCCAACCAAACATGAATATTTAATATCAATAATTGGCATAAAGCATTTCGTTCTCTGAATAAATACAGAGAACGTGGTGATGTCCCTTTGAGTTTAGGGAGACCCACTGGACTTTGCACAAGGATATCTTAAAGGATCATTGTGTGCACAACATAACTGACCCGGCTACGATTGACCATGATGCATGCATAGTTTAAACTGAGTAAGGCTTCTATGCGGTTTTAGACTGGTACCCTTGAGTGGACAACCTAAGGGGGAAAGGCACGGAACCATCGACTACACTGTTGATCGACTAGTTTTACCGCAAATATGCCTTTTCCGTATTTTGGGGGGTAATAATATTGGAAGAGCGTAACCACTCATTGTCAGCGTTGCTATGGGATTTGTTTGGAACGAGTGGAATATGATGTTGAGCATGATTATGCAAAAAGTAAAATCATTTTGTCACGTATTTGCATATTAAGAAAGCAGTAAATACAACAGTTTCATAATTTAAAGAAGTAGTAAAGGAAAGAAACAAAAGGAGAAAGTCAATTGTGCTATTAAAAAGGGAATTGAATGCTTAAAGGAATTAAACAAGTAATTGTACATAAAGTGGTATGAATTCACAATAATAGTCTGAAATGGTAAAAGCCTAAATATCCCCAACAGAGTCGCCATGCTATCGCGCCCTCTTTTTCTCGCAAAATCGGGTTCAAGACATTTGGTATGGGACAACTCGTCCCTTTAGGGAACTAGGTTTTGCAATTGAAGAGTCGCCACATATGATTTAAGGTGCATTAGAACACCAATATGGTTCAATTCTAAGTTTCATTTGGATAACCAGATATAGGGTAAGGGCTTGAAGTTATCCCAAGGGGAGGGTGTTAGGCACCCCTCAGGATCCACTCGTGTGGTTTCCGGCAAGTTTATTGTGAATTTACACAGTTAGCACATAGACAAATACAGGCTCAAATAGTAGGGGATTTAAGTTTAAACACATAAAACAAAGAACAATTTAAAGAAGAGTTTTAAAACGAGTTCGCAAATAAAGGGAAATGGGGTCCTAGGTTTGTATTTAATATGGATCACATCAATGTGATACCCGGTACGACACTCCTCAAATGAGGGTATATACATGATATTATCACATCGGTCATCATATCAATATCTACACTTCCCGCCCCGTTAAGGTATTAAAGTGTGGATTTGTCTCGATTACTCTTGCATGTTATTTACCCGTCCCATTCATATCAGTCCTGGAGGAATTTAGGACTATTATTCCTAAAGGGAAGGGGTTATTAGGCTGATTTAGGTTTCAAAAGGTAAAAAAATCTATGGCGACATACAAAACAATAATAGTTCACGTTAGGGCAAAACATGTAAGCAAATAAAGGCTCGTGTATACTTCCTTAAACAACACATATATAACATGAGTTGCACATACTCTTTAGTTCTAATTAAATAACTAAAGACAAGGGAAGTTAATTATTGAGGCAAATTAATTTATTACATAACTCAGATAAAAAGTTTGAATCAGGTCTACCTGCTGGTTGTAGCAATTAACAAAAGCAGATCCAAATTTTATTGTTATTACCTAAGGCTTGCCTTGGTATTTGGGGTGAAGCCCTATAGACATGATATCTAATTTATTGAGTCAAAGCGTGGAAAAACTTAAAACGAATGGTTTCAGATCCTATAGGCATGCTGGCTAAACCTTGTTAATTAAAGATTATAAAATAGAAGCTAAATCGATAGATACCTTAGGAACTAGGATAGAATATGTAAGAAATTGGATAAATGATATATGTACTCAAGCAACAAATCTTAGAAATTTATTACAATCAGATATACAATTATGTTGTGCAAAAGATAAACCAAGTAAATACGGATGTAGTAAAAAATACCCTAAACAAATAAGAAAACACTACAAGAAAAGAAATAAGAAATACATTCGAAGAAATTACAATTTAAGGAATTTTACAAATAATAACAAAAAACGAAGATATATAAATAGAAAAAATATAGAAATTACTTCAAAAGGAATCCTAAAAAATGTAAATGTTATAATTGTGGAAAAATAGGACACATATCCACAGAATGCAAAGAACCTAGACAAAAACAAATAAAAGAAATTCAGTTAGATAATGATGAATTTATAGATATAGATATAGTTAAGCAAGAAATAGATACGGATAACTTTTCTAGTGAAGATGAAATAATTGAATCAGATATAACAAGTGAAGAAGAAAATGAATCAGACTAAAATAGGAGAAACAAGTGATAAAGATATAATAATAAACTATACACAAGACATAGATTATGAGAAACAACAGATAATATTTGATGAAAAAATTTATGAGAAAATTAGGAAAGAAGAATAAGACCTTACATCGGACTTAGTTTTTAAAAATCAATTTTGGAATGAAACCTCAAAAATTAAAAAACAAAATTATTATATAATCACCAAAAAGGAATTTGTATTAGACATAAAACATTTAAATGGAAAAACAATGATACCTTTAGTATCTAAACATCTAATTGAAGAAGAAACTAAAAGTATTAAAACTAAACATAATCTAAGATATTGCTATTTTGGAGGAATACAAATCATGTTATATGCACATTTTAAAGAAGGTATAGATACACCAATAGAAATATATTTAGCAGATGATAGAATAACTCATCCTATAGAACAATCTATATTAACACAATTAACTGGAAATCTAATATACCAAAAAGCTAAATTCTTATTTAAACCTGATTTTAATATAAGTATGACAGAACAAAATATAGGCAAAGTATTAACGATTTATTGGAAAATTAATGGAATAGAAATGCTACCAGGAAGTAAAGTACTAACTATCAAAGCAAAACAATTATACGTATTAAGCAATAAACCAGGAATAAATAAAAATAAAAGAAAAGGATTAACACATATAAGTAAAATCTTTGAACCTATCCTAAAAGAAATACCTAGGAAAGAACAATTATATATACTACCTAACCAAAACCAAGACTTAGAATTAGTAACTTATAATTTAGAGCAACGAAGAAATCTTCTTAATAGAAGTATGAGCGGAAGGAATCTAAACATATTACCTAGAATTAGGAAAAATATATCAAACCAATATTATGAAAACCAATATTATATAAAAGGAAGAATAATAAGAAATGGAATAAGAATACTAGTACCAATCTTAATTGCTACTAATGCATGAGAAAATTATATAGCTGAACAACTAATAAGTGAGATTGACAAAATAGAAGAAAGTAATCACACATATACTAATTTCATTACACAACAAGAAGTAACAAGTATGGAAAAAATAAATAGCCCAATAGAAATAGAAGGATTATTATTCAACATAAATCTAGAAATAATGGATAATGAACCAGAAATTATACTAGGAATTAAATGGTTAAATATGGTAGAACCTTGAATCTAACCGAATCAGAATTAGAAATAACAGTTAATACAATAACAATTAATATAAAAAGAGATACAATTAATGCGATAAATATAATAAAAGAAAGAATATGAGTCATGAAGAATTACATATCTTAATTAAATTAAAATGTGAAGGATATAACAGTAGATATTATACAGCATATATAGATACAGGAGCTGGAACTAACATATGTAGAAGAAAAGTATTACCAGAAGAATATTGGAAGGAATTAAAAAATCAAATTATAATTGCTGGATTTAACCAAGAAGGAAATCTAGTCCGACACAAAGCTATAAATATAACAATACAAATATGGGATAAAGAACTAGTAATAAATGAATTATACCCATGTGATGAAATATTTCATGATATAATATTAGGATACAAAAATTTCCAAAGAAATTATGAACCCTTTACAATCACAAGAAATTATTTATTATTAACTACCCCTTGCAAGCAAAAAATAATAGCTAAAAGAATCTTGGAAAAACAAAGTGAACTAATACCTTGGATCAAAGGAGATAGTAAAATTAAACAATCACTACCTTGTAAAAGTTGTAAAAAATCACTCTATCTATGATATGTGCGCTTTGGTTGTATGAGCATGATTTTCAGGCATAGGTTTTGATGATGACAAACAAAGAAGTCAAGTGTCAAACAACAATATTATACGACAAACAATCGAGATTGAATGGCGAGAAGCATATTGATGATGGAATTGCATAGACAAGCCAAAGACGAGCTTAAATGTTCAAGACCGAAGACCCAAGGCGTAGGTCGTTAGGTAGAACCAATGTAAGAGCAACGTTTAAGTTATCTTGTCTTTTGGCTCAACATAGGTCATCATAAATATGCATAAAATTATTTTATTAAATCATATTTATCATAAACATATTTTATTTAATCATATTTATCATAAACATATTTTAAATACTTCAAACAAAATGATGTTAAAGTTTTCATTTTAACCAAATAGTTTTTGAAGTAAGTTTTCAAAACTGGACTAAAATAATCGATTATACAAATCAGCATAATCGATTATGTTATAACAGTGGCCAAAGTGTTTGAACACTGCCACTGAATAATCGATTATACAAAGTGCATAATTGATTATGTGATTACCGTTGCCAAAGTGTTTGAAATACTGTCTCAATATAATCGATTATCCAGCGGAGAATCAGCTTTTGATTTTCGGAACGTTAGAGACATAATCGATTATCTCTATCAAATAATCGATTATTTGGTTGAAAATCGGGGATTCTGATTTTTGGAACGTTAGAGGCATAATCGATTATATGGATGAAATAATCGATTATATGTGAGCAGAATCTGATTCCGATTTTGTAACGTTAACAAATAATCGATTATGTGATATAAATAATCGATTATCTGGGCACAAAATCAACATAATTAATTGTCAATTAAGCAACGGTCATGCACCCTTTTTCACCTATAAAAAGAGGTCTTTTGAGCTGATTTTAAACACACAACACCTCCCAATATTGATATACATATTGACATTATTTGAGCATCATTTTAGAGCTTTTGTTGAGCCATTTGAGAGACAACTTTGTGTTATTCATAGAGCTAAATTTGTATCTCTTTATCTACTCTTTTGAGAGATTCTTGTTGTAAGAAGAGAAAGGTGTTTGAGAAGAACATATCTTCTCATTGATTGTCGGGTTCGCTAAGTACCCTAAGTCTTAGTGGTTGAAGTCTTGTGGTGCGGTATCCACGAGCAAAGTGAAGTCTTGAGGTGCGGTATCCTCGAGCAAGTTGAAGTCTTGTAGAGTGTACATCTACGAGCAATTGTAACGGTTTGTTAGGCACCCGTAAGCTTAACGGAGTTAGTGGAGAGAGAGTCTCTCGGGGACTGGACTAGCCACAAGTTGTGGTGAACCAGGATAAATTTTGTGCGTTCTTTCCTTGTTATTTTCATTACCGAATTTATTTTATTCCTGCAATTTTAATTCCGCAATATTTATCAATATTCTCGTGCCGCACTATTCACCCCCCCCCCCCTCTAGTGACGGGCATAAATCCTAACAATTGGTATCAGAGCCTAACTCTCTGAAAGCCTTAACCGGTTGAGAGCACGATATATATTTTTGTTGTTGATAATGTTGAACGCAGGAATGATGAGCGAAGGTCACTCCACCACTATGCCTCCACTATTTGACGGAACAAACTATACATATTGGAAAGAGCGGATGAGAATATTCATCCAATCAAATAACTTTCATTTGTGGCAAATCATTAAGAAAGGTATGCCGACAAAGAAAGTTGGAGAAGCCATGGTTCCAAAGGAGGAGAATGAATATAATGCCAAGGCCATAAATATGTTATATTGTGCGGTGAATTCAAATGACTATCGGAAGATATCCTATTGCACAACCGCCAAAGAAATGTGGGATAAACTTGAAGCCATTTATGAAGGTACGCCTCAAGTCCAAAAGTATGTGACATGGGACTCGGACAGCTCGTGTGATGAAACGACTGGACTATGCTTCATGGCTAACGAGGAAGAAGAGGTAAGCAATTCTAACTCTCACTCATTTGAAGAATTGCAAAATGCATATGATGAATTATATGGTGAATTTGTTAATTCTTCCAAAACGATAAAAGAAGTGAAGAAAACACTTTCTTTGCAAGAAAAAGATTTTGAGAAAACACTTTCTTTGCAAGAAAAAGATTTTGGAAAACCATCTTCTTTGAAAGAAATAGATTTTGAAAAATTGACTAATGACATTAGTGCTCTTAAAAATAAAATTGAAGTTTTAGAAAAAGAAAACAAATTTTTGGAAAATGACAATGTTGTTTTTAAAAATAAGATCAAGGAATTGAATGAAGCCTCTTCAATTGATCAACGTTCAAATTGCTCTTCTTGTAGTTCTTTGAAAAATGAGAACATAGAACTTAGGAACGCACTAGAAAAACATAGTGTTGATAATCCTAAAACAAGTGAAGAAATCAAAAAGGATGCTAGAAATAAGGTTAAACCACCTAGAAATAATTCTAGGAACTTTACTAATGAGTCTAAGATTAATTATTTTAGACCACCTAGAAACAACTCTAGGAATTTCACAAATGAGTCTAGAATGAATAATTTTAGACCACCTAGAAAAAACTCTAGGAATTTCACAAATGAGTCTAGAATGAATAATGTTAGACCACCTAGAAATGACTCTAGAAATTTCAACGCTTCTAGAAATAACAAATTTAGATCACCTAGAACGCATTTGGCTCAACCTAGACACATGCACAATCCTAATGTTATATGTCACTATTGTAACCGGGTAGGACACATTGCACCCGTATGTTTTGCTAAACATAGAGATTCATATTTTGATTATGATTATTATTTGTCTAACCCCCAAGGACCCAAAAGAAGTTGGGTACCAAAAACCTCTTTTTAGGTACTTTTGCAGGTGTGCTTGAAGACTACAATATTGTAGTAGATGCACCAAGCACGAAACCTTAATGCATCGAGGGGGAACGTCGGTTAGTTATCGTATTTTCGGTAAAAACGTAATAGTTGATATGTGCTAACTATTGATATTAATGATTGATTCATGATTCGATAAGTTTTTATTTTGAATAACAATTGGTATCAATTAGTTTTATATTAAATGATTGATTCATGTTTTGATGAATATTTTGAGTTTAAATAAACAGTTGGTATATTTGCGAAAAATGACCGTTATTATGATTAGTATGCTTTTACTAACATTTAGTATCATTTGATGTTGATATGATTTTGTTTCAAACAATTGTTATCGTCAATAGTTTAATTAACAATTGGTATACTCTTTTTGCTAATGCCAAAAGGGATAAGAATTTAGGCGATATGCATGCTTTAATTGAGGGGGAATATTCAATTAAGGGGGAATCATATTGAATTATTTATATTGAATTGTTTGCATAAATTGTATGTTGAGATATAACATGAATTTAGGGGGAATTCGATATGCATATCTCCTATTGTTTGTCATTATCAAAAAGGGGGAAATTGTAGAAAATCACTCTATCTATGATATGTGCGCTTTGGTTGTATGAGATTGATTTTCAGGCATAGGTTTTGATGAATGACAAACAAAGAAGTCAAGTGTCAAACAACGATATTATACGACAAACAATCGAGATTGAATGGCGAGAAGCATATTGATGACGGAATTGCATAGACAAGCCAAAGACGAGCTTAAATGTTCAAGACCGAAGACCCAAGGCGTAGGTCGTTAGGTAGAACCAACGTAAGAGCAACGTTTAAGTTATCTCGTCTTTTAGCTCAACATAGGTCATCATAAATATGCATAAAATTATTTTATTAAATCATATTTATCATAAACATATTTTATTTAATCATATTTATCATAAACATATTTTAAATACTTCAAACAAAATAATGTTAAAGTTTTCATTTTAACCAAAATGGTTTTTGAAGTAAGTTTTCAAAACTGAACTAAAATAATCGATTATACAAATCAGCATAATCGATTATGTCATAACAGTGGCCAAAGTGTTTGAACACTACCACTGAATAATCGATTATACAAAGTGCATAATCGATTATGTGATTACCGTTGCCAAAGTGTTTGAAACACTGTCTCAATATAATCGATTATATCAATTAGATAATCGATTATCCAGCGGAGAATCAGCTTTTGATTTTCGGAACGTTTGTGACATAATCGATTATCTCTATCAAATAATCGATTATTTGGCAGAAAATCGGGGATTCTGATTTTCGGAACGTTAGAGGCATAATCGATTATATGGATGAAATAATCGATTATATGTGAGCAGAATCTGATTCCGATTTTGTAACGTTAACAAATAATCAATTATGTGATATAAATAATTGATTATCTGGGCACAAAATCAGCATAATTAATTGTCAATTAAGCAACGGTCATGCACCCCTTTTCACCTATAAAAAGAGGTCTTTTGAGCTGATTTTAAACACACAACACCTCCCAATATTGATATACATATTGACATTATTTGAGCATCATTTTAGAGCTTTTGTTGAGCCATTTGATAGACAACTTTGTGTTGTTCATAGAGCTAAATTTGTATCTCTTTATCTACTCTTTTGAGAGAGTCTTGTTGTAAGAAGAGAAAGGTGTTTGAGAAGAACATATCTTCTCATTGATTGTCGGGTTCGCTAAGTACCCTAAGTCTTAGTGGTTGAAGTCTTGTGGTGCGGTATCCACGAGCAAAGTGAAGTCTTGAGGTACGGTATCCTCGAGCAAGTTGAAGTCTTGTAGAGTGTACATCTACGAGCAATTGTAACGGTTTGTTAGGCACCCGTAAGCTTAACGGAGTTAGTGGAATCTCGAGAGTGTCTCTCGGGGACTGGACTAGCCACAAGTTGTGGTGAACCAGGATAAATTCGGTGCGTTCTTTCCTTGTTATTTTAATTACCGAATTTATTTTATTCTTGCAATTTTAATTCCGCAATATTTATCAATATTCTCGTGCCGCACTATTTACCCCCCCCTCTAGTGACGGGCATAAATCCTAACAAAAGTAAAAATAATAAATTACAAATAAGTGAGATTAGTATTGAAGAAGAATTAACTAACGAATTTAAAGAAGTATTTAGTGAAGACCCATTAAAATATTGGCAAAAACACAAGACCCAAATACCAATTAGATTACTAAAAGAGGATGATTTAGTTTATAAAAAACCTATGAAATATACTGAAGAAGATATGATTCAATTTAAACTACATATAACAGAATTATTAAAAGGAAATTTTATTAGATCTAGTGAATCTAAACATAGTAGTCCCGCATTCATAGTAATGAAACACAGTGAACAAAAAAGAGGAAAATCTAGAATGGTAATAGACTATAAACACTTAAATAAAAAGACAGAAACATTAAATTATCCAATACCAAATAAAGCAGTAATATTAAACAATGTTAAAGGTTATGAATGGTTCAGTAAACTTGATTGTAAATCAGGATTCTATCATATTAAAATAATAGAAGAATATAGACATTTAACAGCCTTCTCAATACCCAATGGATTTTATGAATGGAATGTATTACCCTTTGGATTTAAAAATTCCCCAGGATATTTTCAAAAATTTATGGATACATATCTTGGAAATATAGATGGAATTATTGTATATATAGATGATATATTATTATTCACTAAAACGAAGAAAGATCATATAAATTTATTAAAAAGATTAAGAAAATAATAAAAGATGCAGAAATAGCTCTAAGTGAAAAGAAAGCAGAAATATTAAGGAATAAAATAGAATTTTTAGGAATAAAGATAGACAGAAATGGCGTAGAGATGCAAGAACATATATTAAAAAAGATTGCAGAACACATGGAAGAATTAAAAGAAAAGAAACAATTACAAAGTTTTTTAGGATTAGTAAATCAAATTAGAAATTATGTACCTCATTTAAGTGAGAAATTAGTACCGCTACAAAAGAAATTAAAAACAAAAACAACAGTATTTGAATGGACTATGGAGGATAAAGAAAACCTGAAAAAAGTAAAGGAATATTGTAAGAAATTACCCAAATTGCAAATCCCAGAAATAAATAAAAATATAAAATGGATAATTTATACAGATGCATCAGAGTATGCTTTTGGAAGTATGTTAACATATGTAAATATGGAAAATAACACACAACATATTACATCATTCAACTCAGGAACTTTCAAAGAAAATGAAATAAAATGGGAAATAAATAGAAAGGAATTATTGAGCGTATTAAAAGCATTATTATACTATGAGATATATATAGCACATACACATTTTATATTAAGAACAGATAATACCCAAGTTAAATTCTGGTTAACAAAGGATTTAAAGAATCAATCAATTACTACCAGAAATATTAGAAATATAGAAATGTCAAATATCTTTATTTAATTTTGATATCGAACTAATCAGTACTAAAGACAAATTTTTTGCAGATTTTTTATCTAGACATATGATACAGGAATAGCTATGAGCTTATAAAGAAGCATTTTACTATGATTGACAGGTACACCTGAACAAGGGGAAATAGTACAAATGCTATTACAAGACATATTACAAAAATTACAAGGTATGGAGAAAAATATTGAAAAGCTGGAAAGCAGAATTAGCCAAATAAAAGATAGCAAAAAAGAAGAAATAGACCTGCAAGAATTTAAAGAAATAACAATTAGCCAAGAAAAATATGACAAAAAAGATAAAGGGAAAAGAATAGAAGTAACTACTCACCAAGACAAAAAACTCAAACCCTTCAATATTCAACTTAGACCAGAACAACCTATTCCAAAAAGGACAGACTTCATTTACCAACTACCAAAATCCCAAACAAATACCTACAGTGAAATTACCAAAAAACCTACACAAAACCAATTTGTACAAAGGATATACAACTACCTCAACCAGTTTATACAAGTTGCCAATTACCTAAATAAAAATATACAATCGCCAGACTTTAACCCAGAAAAATTAATTGGATGGCAAACTAAACCTCTGAAAGGATATAATAAACTAATTGCCCTAAATAAATCAGATCCAAAATTAGTACAAACTATGTATAACTATGGACTATTGCATGCAGTATATACACAAGATGGAGATAACCTACAACATATACCAGAATTATACCAAGTAGTAAAAAAATACTTGGGAATTACCAAAGCAGACTTAATATTTATTAGGATTTATTTAGCACCCTGCGAAGTTACACCACAAGAAATATATCATTCTATCACGGAGTGAAGATAGGACTAACAAGAACAATTATGTGTGAAGAGCCTATAGAACAACCTGATCGAACTATTCAAGAAATAGTAGAATTTCTACAAAACAAAAGAGCTATTATGATCAAAGTTATTATTCAAGAGCTAATAAGCAGTTATGAAGAAGGAGGAAAGTGGATCTACAACAGCAAAAATAGCACAATTATCTACTCAAATGCCAAGATGACAAAAGACATAGAAGAACTACCAAGATGGATTACTACCCTTGCAAATTGGAAAACTACACCAACAACTAATGCATTAAGAACATATCCGAAGCAGCTGACGGAAAAGACAAAATATCTACTATGTCAACAATTAAAGGATTTATTCAACCTACACCATTGCAAATATTGCAATCAAAAAGAAGACATTCCTAAAGTTTATCTTCCACCAACTATGGAAAAAGAAAAAGAAGAAGAAGACAAAGAGCAAATTGAAGACAAGCAAATTAAAGACTAAAGCAACTTTCGTAGAAGTCTTGCTAACAAATTCCAAGACAAATGTAGTATTTGGACTAGCATTTTTCAATGTTTTGCATTTAGTTTTGTTTTTTAGTCTTGATTAATAATTTTGTTTTCTAGTCTTGATTAATAGTTTTGTTTTTTAGTATTGATTAAAAGTTTTGTTTTTTAGTCTTGTATTATTTCAAGAAGTGTAGTATTTTTAGCATAGATTTTAGTCTTATTAGGAAAAGTTTTTTGTCTTGATTAGGGTAGTATTTATTCTTTGCCTATATATGTAGGACTTTGTAAATAGAAGGAAGGCATCAGCTCTTCTTACTCTTGTATAATAAAATCACTCTTTGAAAAACACTCTCTCTCACATACTCTTACCCTTTCAAAAATTTAGCATCACCTAAGGAAATAATAGAGCAAAATAAGGTACGTAATACTATGACTAGCTAAATTTTCTTTGGCAAAATTTTAGGAAAGTAGTAATAATACTAAAATGATAATGATCCTGTGAACACCGGGAGTTCGGCGTAACATCGATTTAAAGGTTTAATAACAGCCAGTAATGAAAGCTAAAGTGGATTTAGCCTTGCACTTTATCCGCTCCAGGCAGGTGGCTGTTATGCGCTGTTGTGGTGCTTAAATTGGCTTGGGATCCTTACCTGCTTTACTTACTGCAACTGATATTGTTCCTTTAGCCCACTGTTATTCCGTCCCCTTCCCGTTTGGTATCAGAGCCTCAGTATCAGATTAGTATTATCATTATCGTCCTAAAACTTGCCTTAATGAAAAATTTGGACTTGTCAAAAAATTTTGAATTAATTTTGCCTTATTAATTATTTTGACATGGATGTAAATGCTTGTTTGTAAGCTTACAATAAAATACTTGTTTATACTGGAGACATAGAATTTACTAATGTTACAAGAAAATTAATGGAAACATATCCTATTACTTTTCAGATTGGATTAGCAACTACTCCTTATTTGCATCAATTAGAGAATAACTTTGGAAAATTTTTAATACACTTAAAGTTAGGAATAGAATATTTAGGTATACATCTAATAGTTAGAAAATATTTAGGAACCCGACCTAGACATATTGGAATAACTAATGATTATTTTACATATTGTCAAAGTATATTTAGTTTCCTTAACCTACAGGATAAAAATAAAGAACATAAGATTAAAGAAATATTTCATAAATATTTTAGAATCATACAGTAGATGAAAAAGATATAAAGTTATTCATTGATATTGTTTATAAATATACTCTAGAAAAATTAACTATGGATGAAAAAGGTGAAGATAAATTAGTAGAAGAACATATAGAAATACTATATAATATTATAGAAAATATGGAATATAGAGATGACACCACTACCTCAGTATCTACTGAAGACTACCTAAATGATGGTTAAAATGGAAGCCATAAATAATAAAATAGAAATAATAAATAATAATATTTTGGAATCAAATAGAGTAACATTAGAACAGATAAAAGAAAAAAGAAAAAGGATAGAAAATATAGAAACAGAAATTAAAAATATAAAGTTAAGAATATTACAAGAAAATAATAAAAAAGAAAAAGAACCTATAAATAAAACTGGCTATGTTAATATACCAGGATTAGTATGGATGCCAATTAAAGTACCAATAACTACTGAAAAAATAAAAGAAGAATTATGAAAAGAGGAGAATATGTAAAAATTACATATATGGAAAATAACAAAATAAAAAAAATGCCAAATTTGAATAGAATATTTATTAAGCTAAATGATAATTATAGACTTATGCAAAAACAAGATAATACTATAGAATCACTTTTAGAACAAATAGTAAGATTAACCAGAGAAAATAATGAGGAAAACAATAACGAATCATATAGTGATAGTAGTACAACTAGTTATGACATCACTAAACGAAAAAACATGAGAAAGAAAAAGTTAACCATTGAAGATATTAATGAAAAGTTAGATAAAATGGATAAAAGAATACAAAAATTAGAAAAACATGTATTTAAAAAGAAAAAACAAACAATAAATTCTGACCCTGAAATATCTATAAATAGATTAGATTCAGATACAACAACAAATATAAGTTCAGAAGAAGGAAAAACTGATAAGAAATTAGTAGAAGTAATAAATAAAATGGAAAATGATTCAGATATTAATATAGACGAAGATAGCAATTCGGATACATATACTGACTTGATAAAGAAAACAAATAAATTATATATAGAAACTAATGAATTAAAAGATACAATTAAAGATGAAGATATAATAAAAAATCATATAAATATGACTCAACCAGACAGCCTAGAAAATAGAAAAGGATATTATGCAAATTTAGCAACAGGAAGAGATAAAGGCTATAAAAAAAGAAGTTATTATGAAAAAACAGACTATTCAAAACAACATAGGAACGATAAAATATAGGGATCAAGATTAATAAGAGGAATAGCAGAAATGGTAAAAACATCTACAGGAGAAAATACTAACTCTTTTTTAGACTTTGACTGCTCTGAAGATATAACTAAAGAAATACAGAAATGGTCAGCAAAAACAGAGAAAACGATTTTAGAAACAAAATTACCCATAGATAAAGTAGGACAATATATTGTAACCACCTTAGTAGGAAATGTTAAAGAATGGTATGAAAATTTAGGAGAAGAAATGATAAAAGCATTACATGCAGCTACAGATGCTAATGCACAGCCTACAACAGATGTGAGTAAAATACTTCAAAAATTTGTAATATCAATTACAGCCGAATTTAGTACGCCAGGAGCAGAAAATTCAATGATTTGTAAAAATATAGAAAAAGCAAGAAATAATCTATTAAATTTAGTTATTTGTGATTTATGCTACTATGAAGAAGTTGAACTGATTTTAATTGAACTAATTTCAGATTCTATAGGTGATGGCATCTTATATTACTGATTTTAATCCCTATAGGCATGATATCTAATATTGCATGTGAGTTGAAACGGACATTATTTTACTTGGGAATTCCTATAGGCATGATCTCTATATATTATACTGATTTCAACCTTA
Organism: Nicotiana benthamiana; assembly: GCA_034376525.1. NCBI lineage: Eukaryota > Viridiplantae > Streptophyta > Magnoliopsida > Solanales > Solanaceae > Nicotiana > Nicotiana benthamiana. The sequence goes on along the minus strand of CM067323.1, from coordinate 111,647,986 downwards.
TGAGCATGACACTTACTTATAGACAATTAGAACTGAAAACACGATATCTAAATGGTGACAAACATGCAAAAATCTAAATAAGTCCTATAGGCAGGTTATCTGGATGTGAGATTGATCATGCAAAATTTAAGAATAAATCCTATAGGCATGGTGTCTAAATGTGAGATTGAACTTGCAGAATTTAAAGAACAGTCATATGGCATGCTTTCTAAAATGCATTATAGAATCATTCAGAACATAAATCTTATAAGCATGTTTTCTACCCTCGAGCATGCATAATCACCCAACCCTTTTACTAGCTAACCCCATGCATTTATTACAAATTAGTAAAAACCAGGAGAAATGAATTACATAAGCAAATTACAAAGCTGTGTTACAACTAGAGGAAGCCTGATTCTTGACTTTCTGTTTGAGTTATGAGATAAACAGACTCAAATACCATTGATCAATGGCCTTTCTCAGACTTGAGTGTAGCAAAGTTCCTTAAGGTCCTTAAGAGGACCCCGGGCAGTGCTCACACCCAAGTTACATAACCAGCATAGAGATGAGTGTAGTGTGGAAGTTCCAGCCCTTATGTATTCAAGTTCAGAGGGGGCTCATGGGTCCTAAAGCAAGGCTCACATGGGGAGGGGGGAGAGGGTGATAGGGAGACAGCCATTAGCATTGCACAGAGTTAATGACTTCATACAAAGGGGTCAGGGGGTTGGGGTAGGGAATGAGGATTCGCAAGTCATGATACACTAATTCAGAATTGGAAAAGGAGAATTATAGCATACTTAATGATGGTATTGGGTTAAATACAAACAAGGATGCAAGAAACAGTAAAAAGGCATGTTGTTGTTGGCGCAGAAATTTAATTAGAACATACCAGTAAGAAATGCAAATGCAAAGAAAAATAAGCAAGTTTCTCACAGCCTAGCCTTGACTTTCAGCCGGCTAGGTAAGGCAACAATATAGTAGTAACAGAGAAAAGAGAGAGATTTTGTGGAGCGTGTGTTTGAAATCAAGTGTTTTATGCCTTGTGTTCGTGTCTTTGAAAGAAAAGAAGCACAAGGTACGTATAGATTTTGAAAATGAGTAAGAGAGATGTAATAAGCTACAAACATGAACAATCATGATTCAGAATCAATTATACAAGTGATCACCTTTAATTAAGGGATCACTCACTTAACGGGCGCTAACAGTTTTAAATAAGGAAAGAAATTAATTTGTAAGCACGCTGACAGTTGCTATAAAAGAAGTAGTAAAATATTAAGTAAAAATCGAGTCTAGGTACAGAAATACTCTAATTTGCGAAGGGACTCAGTAAGGCGAAACATGGAAAAGAATCAATTAACCTTAACATGCGAGTGAAATCAGAATTCACAAAGGAAAAAGTTTGAAATCAGTCACAAGTTTGAAAATTAGAATATAAATAGAGTGCACAAACATTATACATACGAGGCCAAGCCTATTGGCAAAAGGAAATAGCATGCAATTGTAGCACAAAATTCAGTAGACAGCAACATTCGAAGCATGATAGTCCATTAGGTCAAGTCATATTGAATCAGCAGTAAAGAAAACATATAATATCAAAAGCATGTGAAGATCTCACAGTAGCAGGTGAGGAAAACCCTTTTTGAAAATTAGAGTTTCGAGCATAATCTAGTTTTAGAGAATATAGAAACCCAAAACCAGAAGAATCACACAATGGAATAAAGGTTTCAAAATAAAGAACTTCAAATCAAGTCATGTACATAAACTAGCAGTCTCAGACTCAAAACCATAGGGTTTTCAACAATAGTGGAGTGTCAAAAAGAAGATAAACAAACAAATTGGACAAAACTTAAGCAAACAAGCATTCGTCTAATGAACAGTCAAAAGAAATTAGGGCATTAACATGCAAACTCAGGTAGAAGAACGGTATGAGCAAACACGGTGAAACATGTCGAAAAATCAGAGAAACATATTGAAACAACTTAACAAGAACCCTAATCGAAAAGATAATAAGTTTCGAAAGCAGAGTTCTAAAAGAAACTTTTAGAAAATCGCTTAGAAGTTCAAAGAAAACATAGATCTGAAACAAATCTGAAAGAAATAAAAAGAACCTCAGAGATTAGGATTTTAGAAGAACCCCAAGTGATGAGAAAGGCCTTGAAAATCATCGATCTAAGTAGAAGATTCAAAGGTCTGACTCGAATGGCCATGGTTTGCCGGTGAAAGGTTAGAGACGACCGGAGAACAGCCATGAACTGAAATTGAACAAGTCCTAGACCAAGATCTTTTCAAGATCTGAACTTGTGACCATAAGAACAAACATACACAAGCCATGAAAGGTTGGTACATGTTTCGAATGACCACAGGAGACCATAGATTATGGAGGTATTAGGGTTGTATTTTGATGGCGGCGGCTAGGGTTTATAGGAGTTTCGGAGAGAATTGAGAGAGATGGGGATGCAAAGTCAGTGGTAGATAAGAAATGATATAGGTTTAGGGGTTAGTTTGGGTTTAAAAGGGAAAGTGTAGTCGGTAGTCGTTGATCTAAATTATCAACGGCTTGGATTTATAAGGTTAGGTGAGGATTTGGGTATGGGTCGTTTTAATTGGGTTGGGGGTCTGGTATGAGTAGGAATTGGGCTAGGGTTATTGGGTTTAAATTGGGCTTCAATTCAGGCTATAATTGAAACATAATTGGGCTAGATTTTAAATAGCCAATTTTCCTCTTTTTATTTTATAAAAAATAGTAAATTAATTCCTAAATAAATTAAAAGTACTAAAATGATTTATAATACATCACTATAAATTTGAAAATACTGGACTTAGTTTTTGTAAATATAAACGCAATTAAATCTCAAAGGGGGCTAATATTACAATTACATACAATTTAAATTTAAAAATACTAAATAAATTCATAAAAATATACAAAAAAAGTATCTCAGCTATATTTTTGCATAAGTATGAGAATCTAATAAATGAATCACAAAAATGATAATATTGGTAATTATTATTGGGTTATTATGAATAAAATAGGGGGAAAACTGGTTAAAATCTTTTAAAAATTAAGAAAAAATAATAAAACAATGGTACATACTTATATATGTATATATATGCTATTTTAAAATTATTTTTTACAAGAGCAATGGCAGTAGTGTTAATCATGTGTGGCATCTGGCAAGTAGAAAAGAACTCTTTAGTGGCAGCATATACATCACTCTTGACCGTCTCCCAATTTTTGGTGAAGAATTCCACAGGGAAATCATCAACACCTGGTGCTTTGTCAGTAGGCATATCTTTAATAGCAGCAGTAATTTCATCCATAGTGATTTCCTTAATCAGTGCTCTTTGCTGATCAAAAGAAAGGCATATTCCTTCCTTAACAATAGCAGAATTAAGACATGGCAATTCAGCAGGACTATCACCCATCAGTGATTTAAACACCTCAATAAATTCCTGCTCTACAGCCACAGGATCTGTTAGTTTTACACCAATTTCAGTATAGATAGAAGTGATATTGTTCAGACCGGTTCTTATCCTCCATTGTGCATGAAAGTATTTGGTGTTGGCATCACCACAATCAATCCAGTTAGCCTTGATTTCTGCCTCAAGACTTCTTCATCTACATTACTCCATTTCTCTAAGTCTAGGAGGGCTTCTTTCTCTTCATTGAACAACTGTACTGAACAAGGATTCATCATCAGTTGGCTTTGAATAATATCCAGATGCTCCCTTGCAAGAGTAAGGTTCTGTTGATAAGAAGCCATATGCCTATTTATTCCTCTTAGCTGCTGCTTCAGGTCCTTCAGCTTGTGCCATATCTGTTGTAAGGATGAACCTTCACCAACTTGAGTCCAAACCTGCTGTAAAATAGAAGAAAATTAAGGATCCTCCATAATAGCATGATAAAGTCTGAAAGGTTTAGGATGTAGTAGTCTTTGCCTCCCAAACTGAATGAAAATAGGAGTGTGATCAGAGATTGAGGGGTTCATATAATCTGCTTCTACATGACTGAACTGCTGAATCCACTGATAGTTACCAAATGCCCAATCAATCTTACTATAAACCTGTTTATTGGTCCAAGAATACTTCCAACCTTTTGACCTGAGGGGAGTAAGTTGAAGATCACAGATAAGCTCCTTGAAATCCTTAACCTCAGCATCTGTTATAGGTGAACCAATTCTGTCTTCAGAAGATAGGACAGAATTGAAGTCACCACTAAGCAACCATACATCTTGACTTGGAATAGAAAGTCCTCTCAGATCATTCCAAAGTTGTTTCCTCAGGTTGACTGTGTTATATGCATATATGATACTCAACTGGAATCTGATTGTTGTACCTGCATCTTCAACCAGACAATGGATAAATTGCTCAGTGATACAAGTAATATGAATTTGAATATGTGTCTCCCAAATTAACCAAATTCTACCATTAACAGCTTTAATATAGTTATGTTGAATCTTCCATCCTTTAGCAATTTTATTAGCAATACCAGAAGCTTTGTGTTCCTTGACTCTAGTTTCAAGACAGCCAAGAATATCAACTTTATTCTTAAGCAGAAAGTTTTTTAGCTCTTTCTGCTTATGGGCTTTATTAAGCCCTCTAATATTCCATGTGACAACAATCATGAAATATTAGGTGGAAGACATAAAGAAGGCCCAGGATCCTGCTGCTGGCCCTTTCTTCCCTCATCCATATATCCAGCATTAGCCATGCCTCCAACTTGCTCCAGTAATGTCCCAGATATATCACTGTTCTCACTATCTAGTTGCCCATGATCATCTTCAGACCCAAGACTAGCAACCATATCAGTTCCTATTTGAATCCTCTGCATCTTGTCAACAGGCTGATCACCAGTCACTGGTTTGCTATGTAGTGTAGTAGCAATTGCTTCACTAGCCACTGAGATCTCAGGCAAGTTAGGCATTGCACAATCCTCACTTTCCAGAGTACTATTGTTGACAATGTTATCTTTGGGGACCCATTTCTGTCTTGGCTTATTCCTTTCCAATCTGTTTTTAATCTCTTTATTATGATCTGCCTGCTCCTGCTCCCTTTCAGTATGACTATTATACCAACAGTCAAATGAATTATGTCCAAACTTTAAGCAGTGGTTGCTAAACTCTGGTTTCCAGTCATACTCAATAACTTGAACCTTCAAACCAAAAGGAGTCTCAATCTCAACTGCCTCAGGTAGTGGAAATGCAGCATCAACTTCTACCAGTACTCTTGCAAAGGAGATCTTCTCAAAGTGTGCTGTGACTTTGTCAGTATAAAGAGGCTTACCAACAGTACTTGCCAATTTACTGAGTATTTCAGGGGACCAGTAGCCCAAAGGCAATCCAGGGAATTTCACCCAAATAGGAATAGTACTAAGAACACCATTTTGCATGGAGAAATCCCTATCCCAGGGTTTCAAAATCATAGGCTTATTCCTAAAGGAGTAAGGGCCATATTGTAGCACTTGATTCTTATCCTCAACAGTACAAAATCGAAACACACAATAACCATCTCTATGCATTAGAATTTGTGGTTTAGCCACAAAATTCCATACATGCAAAACAAAGTTCTCCATGGCTTTCTCATTAGGGTTGTCACCAATGATATATCCAATAAGTGAAGTACTCCAGTACTCAGATTGAGGTTTCAGCTCATCAATATTGATTTTAACTATCTTCTTTCCATCCTTATCAATAGGTGGAACAAATGTTAAAACCTTACCCATATTGTGCTTACCTCTGACAATCTCAGCCATAGTAGGAGGTGATTCTTCATCTATGGCGATATCCGAGAATTGCAGTTTTCTCACAGCTAGGCTATCCCGATCTACATCATTCATCTTCAATTGAGGTTCAACATTTACAATTTCCTCTGCATGCAAAGAAATTTTTGACTGAAATTTTTCCGGCAGAAAGTTCCCAATGGTCAGTGGTTCCAGTTCCTTAGTTACTCCTGGAGCTGGAGTAACAATCTGCAAAGCGGGAGGTGGTGGTTGCCGTCGGCGACGAGCCATAATCAACGGAACAAGCGTCGTGCTAACGTGCGCCTTAGTCGCACTGTTCCATTGCTTATCGTGCGCCTTCAGAGCTTATCATTTTTTAATTGCCAAGTATTTTTTTATGTTAGAGAAAACAAATCTAGGAATGGTTACAAAGTTGCACAAATCAGAACTATAGGCCTATTGCTTGCTGTACTACCATATATAAGATCATAACAAAGGTCATTACCAGAAGGTTGAAAACTGTAATTGATAACATTGTTGGCAAATCCCAATCAGCATTCATTGAGGGGAGAAGCATAATAGATAATGTCTTGTTCAGTCATGAACTTTTCAAGGGTTATACCAGGAAGGGTATTTCCCCTAGGTGTGTACTAAAGGTGGACTTAAGGAAGGCTTATGATACCCTTGAATGGAGGTTCCTTAAACAAATGCTTATTGATCTTGGATTTCCTGCAAAATTTGTTGACTGGACTATGGCCTGTGTCTCATCTGTTTCTTATTCTTTAGTGATAAATGGGGGTCTTACCAAACCATTCCAAGCTAGGAGGGGAATTAGGCAAGGAGATCCTATATCTCCTTACCTATTTGTACTTGCTATGGAGTATCTTAACAGAATTCTGGCACAGTTGCATAAAAATGGTGATTTCAACTTCCATCCTAGATGCAGGAAGCTTAATTGTTCCCATATTTGCTTTGCAGATGACTTACTATTATTCTGTAGAGCTGATAAAACTTCTATCAAGTTACTGCATGATGCTTTCCTAACAATTTCTGCAGCATCTGGGCTTTCTGCTAATAGGTCCAAGAGTGCTGTATACTTTGCTGGAATTTCTCAGAATGATAAGGAGGATATTCTAGAGGCTTTGGGTTTTAGTGAAGGGCATCTTCCTTTCAAATATTTAGGCATTCCACTACCTTCCTCTGGTTGAAAAAATAACAGACAGGATTACATGCTGGTCTGCCAAATTCCTGTCTTATGCAGGCAGGAGCCAACTTATTAAATCAGTGTTGTTTGGGATTCAAACCTATTGGTCACAGATATTCATATTGCCTAAGAAGGTAGTGAAAGAAATTGAAGCTGTATGTAGATCTTTTCTTTGGACTGGCAATGTAACAGTGTCCAGAAGATCACTGGTATCCTGGGACAAAATCTGCAGACCTATCACTGCTGGAGGACTCAATTTTATTGACATACAGATTTGGAACAAGGCTGCTATTACTAAACTGTTATGGGACTTAGCAAGGAAAAAAGACTGCCTATGGATTAAGTGGATCAATTATTATTACATAAAGAGTGGTGATATTGAGACAGTGGCTAATCCCAAAAATGCTTCTTGGGTGGTCAGGAAAATAATAGACTGCAAGATCCAAATTTTGACTGATAACAAATTGCAAGGTGATCTATTGTTTAGATTGGCAGGTATGTGGAAAGCTGGCAAATTTCAAATCCAATCTCTATATCACTCTTTGCTCCCAGTTTACCATAGGGTGGAATGGAAGAACTTAATGGCTACAACTAATGTCTTGCCTAGACATAAATTTACTACATGGCTGGCTGCTCATGGTCAACTGCCTACAGTCGACAGATTATTGAAGTTTGGAATAAATGTAGAGGAAAAATGTGTATTCTGTCAACAGGCTGTTGAAGAATTTGATCATTTATACTTTGCCTGTTCAGTTACAAGTAAGATATGGAACAGAATTTGCTGCTGGTTGGGATGCAACAGAACAATAGGATGCTGGAATGATGAACTCCTATGGATTTGCTGTCTTGCTAGGAGTAAAGTATGGGAAAAGGATGTTGTGGCCACCGCTTTTGTCACCACAGTATCACTTATCTGGAGGAGCAGGAATACTATTATTTCGAGGGGAAGTCTTATGATGAAAATCAAGTCTGCCGAGAGATTGCAATACTTATACATGCTGGGGGCAGGAAATGTAAGAAATGGCAAAAGGGGCTGCGACAACTAAACAACTATCCTTAGCTAGTTTAGAAATGTATTAGCTTAACAGATTGTAATGTGGTAGTTAGTCTATTCTACCATAAAGAACTTATACTTTTATACTTGTTGATATCAATGGAAACTAACGTTTAAAAAAAAATTTATTTTTTACATAAAATGTCCAGAAAAAAATTGGGTATCAACATTTATATAATTAAAAATGCATAAATAAATTGACAAAAGGCCTTTATAAATTATAGAAGAAATTGTAAAAACATTTTTACATGTTTTTAAATGCATATACAATATTTTGAAAGTGCTTATGCACATATTAAAAATATACAAGGGAAAATTAGGTATCAACAACTGTCCCTCTTTATCGAGAAGGATGAAAGAGTTTTCAGGTAAAGAAATGATGACCGATTTTGACCAAATGGGTGTTTTGAAAAAAATGTAGGCCGAACCATGGTCTCTAAGTTGCCTACATATCCCTGATTTTATAGGAATCGGGCCATGTGTAGTTTTGGACCCAACGGTGAATAAAGCCGATGGAAAAGGTTCTTTTGTGAAGAGTAATGTCAGATGGAGTTATGATTGTGAAATTGGAGTGTCACAATTGTATTATGCGACAGATATCTATATGGTCACATAGTAAGGTGGGTAATTTGTAGGAATCGATTATAATGGCAAAGTGAAAATGGTATGAACGAAAATCGGAGCGAATGTTGCTCATGTTTGAAGAAGGGTTACCTCCTGAATTACCTGGAAAACTCAAAATACGATGCATACAAGTATATAGACTACTGTGAGAATTTAAACATGATGCAATTTCCCTTTGGACCATGAAGGATTGTCTTTGGCCAGTGCAGATGACGTCTTTAGACTATGATGTACCGGGCTATGAATTATGAGATAGAAGATTCGCAGGCCATGAAATGATGTTCTCGGGCCATGAGGATAGTGCCTCTGCACCATGACACCTTTCAATAATAATGATAATATTGAGAGGTCCTCAGGCCATGACATGGTGTCTTCAGACTGTTAAGATGATTCCTTCAGACCATGATGCCTTTGGACATGTTGGCTATAAGTCAGCCCATGAAGTGTAGAGATATGATACTGAAACAGATGGCATGACAGAGCTTAGTCTTGTGCAGAGTTTGGGGCAAAGCTTAGCTCGAGTAAAGAAGATGGTGCCAAGTTTAGAATAGAGTAACACTTATGCAGGGAGGGAAAATGCTTCGTCCCACTGAGAAGGCAATGTTAAGCCTTATGCAAATACGAAGGCAGGGTTTAGCCTCATGCAAGACTTGAGACAAGGCTTAGTCTCATGGAAAGAGAAGGTAGTGCTTATCCTTATGTAAGGAGAGACGCAAAACTTAACCAAATGCGAAATTCGAGACAAGGCTTAGTCTCTCACAAAGAGAAGGTATTACTTTACCTTATGCAAATATGGAGGTAAAGCTTAGCCTCATACAAGATTTAAGACAGGGCTTAATCTCATGCAGAAAGAAGGCAAATGCTTAGCCTTACGCAAATACGGAGGTAGGGCTTAGCCTCATGCAGGACTGGAGACAGAGCTTAGTATCATGCAAGGAGAAGGCAACGCTTAGCCTTATACAAATATGAGGCAGGGCTTAGGCTCATGCAGGACTTGAGACAAGGCTTATTCTTATGCAAGGAGAATAGCCTTATGCAAATATGGAGGCAAGGCTTAGCCTCATGCAAGATTTCAGACAGGGCTTAGTATCTTACAAAGATAAGACAACACTTAGCCTTATGCAAGAATGGAGGCAGGGTTTTGCCTCATGCAAGACTTGAGATAGGGCTTAGTCTCATGCACAGAAAAGGCAATGCTTAGCCTTATAAACAGTTAAATTTAACTAATCATACTTTTCTAACTAACACAGGTTAAACTTGCATTTAAAGTAGTCAAGTAAGCAAGAAAACACAATTTAAATATTTCACAATTAGCTCAAGTACACGCTCGTTACCTCACGTATAAGGCATTCAAAACATCAAATAACATATCCTAAGGGGAAAGGTCCCCCACAAAAGGTTAGACAAGCCACTTACCTTGTACGGGTACAAAATCAAGTGGAAACCATGCTTTTGCCACGAGTATCCGACTCTGAATGGCCCAAATCTATGCAATTCGATTACATAACGTAAATAGCATCGCAAGCAACTTATTCCACTATTAAAATTAAAGCTAATGTGCGAAAATAGGAAAAATAACCAAAATACCCCTTAAGTACAATATTTCGGAATCAAATAATTTTTACATTTTCAAAACATCCGCACTCTCACGAGTCTAACCATATAAAAATCCCCAAATTGGAAGTCAAATGCCCACTCAAAACTCAAAAATTCAGCCTAAGAAGTCTCTTCCAATTTTTCTCAATGATCTTAAATTTGAATTCTAATGATGGATTTAACTAGATATTGATAGAATACAACTAAATATGATTAATAAAATGTTACCAAATGATCTTCTCTTCAAAACCCTCCAAGAATCGCCCTCTCCCGAGCTCAAAATTGATTTTCTAACTTTTGAAACTTAACCCTCGATTTTACTATTTCTTAACAGCCATTTTCGCTTATGCGAACAAGGGACCACTTCTGCGGTCCCACTTCTGCGGACCGCGAGCCGCTTCTGCTGCTTTAACTTAGGATACCGGATTCCATTTCTGCGGACAACTAACTACTTTTGCGATCCCACTTATGCGGAGAGAGGATCACTTCTGCGGTTTCTTGAGAAAATGCCCAACTCGCTTCTGTGATGCCCTAAGTCACTTCTGCGGTTCCCAAGCCGCAGAAGCAAAAATATCAAAAGACAGAAGTCTTCAGTTGCTGCGCACTTTAGAATTTTCTCTGTTAGCCACCCGAAATCATCCAGAGGCCGCCGGGACCTCAAGCAAAAACACCAATACCACTTAATACCTCATTCTAACTTGCACCAATCCTTAAAACACCTAAAACAACACCGGAAACTCAATTAAATCAATGATTCAAGACTAAGAATTCCAATTTCATCCAAAATAAGCTTTCGATAAAAAACCTAACCAAAACTTCTCCTATTGACCTGAAATTTTGCTCACACATCTCAAATGACATGACGATGCTATAGCAACTTCCGGAATTATATTCCAACCCTCTGATCAAAGATTTACTATCGGACCTGAAACTTCAAAAACTAAATTTTGGAATTTCTAGCATAAATGAGCTACAGACCACTAAATACATTTCGGACACGCTCCCAACCCCGAAATCACCTAACGGATCTAACGGAACCATTGGATATCTATTCCGAGGCCGTCTTCTTACTGTTCCGATTACGGATCACTTTCCAACACTTAAGGTCTCATTTAGGGACTAGGTGTCCCAAAAAACTCCGAATACTAACGCTAAACATCCCGACAAACCAAAATAGTAGAAATTAACTTAGAGAAAGTAGTTAATTGGAGATCGGGGAGTAAATTCTACAACGACCGACCGGGTCGTTACATCTATCCAAACGCTGGTTTGCTTTATATTGTATCAATTTCCATCACTTATCTTTGCGTTTATTAATTGGTATAAGGTGAAATTACATATCCTTAAAACCACATTATAAATGTAATTGTTATCCAATTTTTGGGTATATCAGGTAAACTAGTGGGAGGGATACCCCGGGCTTTGCCCGGGCCCAATGTGAGCAGATCTATATTGTTGCAATTCTACACTTTCTAATGGATATGACCAAAAGTATGTATAGCTTTGTAGCAACAGCTGCTGGATTTACTATAAAAGAAGATGATAATTTTTTATATCAAATCGGTTGTTGCAACACTGAAGATTGACTGAAAATTCAAAAGTACTCTTTGAGCACTAAATGAGCCAAAAAAGGATTCGAGGAAGGAAAGTTCTGTCGCAGTTAGAGAGACTCATATAAAATACATATGAAGGTCGAAAAATAGGTTTAACGTGGTTGGCATTCCATTAACAACTGAAGCAGCCACAAGGTTTTCATTGACATTGAGAACACGCCAATTTCTTATATCAATTTGTCCATTTGTATGCTTTCCTCCTGTCATATGCCAGAGAAATAAGAAAACATCAGAAAAATCTCACTAATCAAATGGATGATAAAAAAAGAGCAGACTGATCTGAAAAAGCAAAGATCAACTTAAACACATCCCCAAGTCTAGTCTGAATTTCAAAATTGAAAGATCACCAAGATAAAAATTAGTCTAAAAACATATATCTCATGGCGTAAAATCTCGGAGTGTCTAAAAATCTATATTTCTAGTTAGCCAAAAGAATTAACTCCAACCAAAACTAACACATGCATGGATTTCGCTGCAAAAATTGGTAAAGGAGAAACTGGAAATCAGCTTACTTTAAGCTTAATAGATTGTACTATCCAATCTATGACTTTTAGCATGAAGTGAACTACTTCAGTGGTAGAATACGTTGAGAAGCGTTATGATTTATGAGGCAAAGATTCTCAGTAAAGTGCGTAGTGTACTACACATGAAAATTGTCCTGGCACTTCGTCATCATACTAACCAGATAAAATAAATTTCCATGCGTCTAGCTACTCATGCTTATCTTTCAGAATACAATAAGGCATATAAAAGAATTAAAGGTAAACAGTATTTACTCGGAGAAGATGCAGTTAGCCTGCAATTTCGAGAGGTGAAGCAATTTCAAGATAGAGCTACTTGCAATACATTGACTCACTCAATTCAGAAAACTTCAACATCTCATAAATGACAAACTAATGGAAACATTGAACTACAACAACAACAACAACAACAACAACTACCCAGTATACTCCCACCAGGTGGGGTCTGGGGAGGGTAATATGTAGGCAGTCTTACCCCTACCCAAAAGGGCAGAGAGGCTGCTTCCATGCGACCCTCGGAAACATTGAACTACAATGTGCTTTAATTAACTATATCTGACTTCGGAAAGAAGAACCAAATTTTTGTCTCATAATCAAATGGGCAACAAAGATTATATGTTCCCAACAGACTAAATATGTTTGTCATTGCACGTCATCCGTTGTGCCTTTGTGTGTAGTCTGTAGCCTAGCACAGTAGAGAGTAAAACCATAAATTAGGTAAATTCCATTGTTTTTCATTTATGTTTTCCTAGCACATCTCATGATCGTCAGTTGCTATAAAATTGAATATAATAATTATCAACAGATTTGATCATGTAGATTTGCAAAATAAGTATAGCAAAAATATCTCACCTATAGACAGAATGTTATAATCGGGATCTTAATACGTAATAGAAAATCATTAAGTTTCTTCATACTTTCATGCTCTATTAGAAGAGATTAACCTATTGGTTATATTATTCCTTAAAGCTCTCCATAATATAAAAAAGAACATTTGAAAAGAATACCCATGTGCCAAGTCTTTTGATTAGTGAAAAATATCATTTTCCTTTATCTCAGTACTTCCCAGCCAGAGGCACACTTGAATTTAAGAAAACAATTTACCAAAGTGCAAAGAAGAAGAAGAAGATTAAAGGAAATATACACAACAAATATGTTTAAATGAACTTAAGTTGTCAAATTAACAAAAAGAAGCAAATTTTGATAAGTTAGTTGTGCTTAGCTAAAAATTGTTAAACTTAATGCAAGAAAGTATTCAAAGAGCTTGCAATCACTATTGAGTTATGATATGTTCGTTTGTACAATCAGTTTTTAGCGTAGATGTAGAACTCTCAATAATGTGAGAGAACTAAATACATATTCAAAATGTTCACCTTCTTCCACCTTGTTAATACTATATGTGTATTGGGAAAAATTAAGTTTTTATAAAAGGTGACGTGGCATGACACGTGGGGTAGTCAAACAGTCAAAGAGCAATAAATGATTAAAAGACACGGGAGACAACAGGGACGGTGGAAGAAAAGAAAACAGTCACGATAGAGAATCTTAGATAAGATTCTCGTATCTATCCAAGGCATTCAATATCAACGGATAAAAAGGGCATTGAAGACATGAATCTGATGACAAAAAGTAGTCTATATTCATTATTAAATACCTGATACGTTAGTTATTCAGTATTTAATAGCAATTATTATGTAACGTCTCATTAAATACTCTTTATTATTTAGAATAATCCGTTACTCCTTGTCAACTATAAAAGGAGAAAGTTTAATCATTTGTAGGGACAAAGAGAACATTCTTGAGATCATCGTGAAATACAATTATTTATTGCTTTATTCTTATTCTTTGAATGTCAATTATATTTCGGTCTCTTTTGATTATCAGTAACCCGATTTCTTCTCTAAAATTCAAGCTTTAACCAAAATTACATTTTTTGGTTAAACAAATTGGTTCTGTTACCGGGAATCTGATAATCCGTTCTTGCTAAATCAACATTCAATCTTATTGTTAATGTGTCGAACAACAACGACAACAACAACCAGGCAAATCTGAACCAACAAACTGATGATGAGGAACTCAGTAATGCTAACCTTCAAGCTTCTCCACGTGGATCTCGTGAAGGAACTCCAAACTATATGTCTGAACATGATGATGGAGGAGCCGAAACAAGAGATGAACTACTAAAGAAAATAATCGACTCACGAATTAACAAAGTCTTGCGAGCCCTAGGTTATCAATTGCCTGCTGCACCAGCAACACCAAATAACAACAAGTTGGAAAACCTTTGCTCTGGTCTAGTTGATTCTGGCAATGGAACAGTTCCTAATGACTCACAAGATGGAGAACCAGGTAATACAGGTAATTCTCATCTTCAAAATTTGGTACTAACCTTGCAGAAACAACTCAAGAAGCAGAACGAGCGTATTGAGCAAATCTCTGGAGTTCCAACTGTGATAAAAGGAGTAGACGTGGATAAATACTCGCAACAACCGTGGAAACCAAGTACTGCTCCTTTACCGATACCAAAGAAATTCACAATGTCTGATATCCAAAAATATGATGGTACAACGGACCCTCGTGATCACGTAACTGCATTTACAACGGGTGTGAAAGGCAACGATTTGACCAAACAAGAAATAGAATCAGCGTTGGTCAAAAGGTTTGGAGAAACACTCACCAAGGGAGCATTAACATAGTACTCTCTCTTACCTGAAAATTCTATAAATTCTTTTGCTGAGCTTCTAGATTCTTTCATAAAAGCACATTCGGCAGCTCAAAAGGTGGAAAAGAGAATGGATGATATTTTCAAAACCAAAAAAGGGAACACTGAATTACTCAGACATTTCGTTGATAGATTCCAACATGAAAGAATGATGTTGCCCTGTGTACCGGATAATTGGGCAGCAATAGCTTTTGCTAGCAATTTGAATGACAAAAGTTCAGAATCCACGAGAAGACTTAAAGAAAGCCTTCGTGAATTTCCCGCAACTAGTTGGAATGATGTTTATAACAGGTACAGCACGAAGCTCTGAATTGAAGAGGATACCGTATCTCAACCTCAACGAGAAGATAGAAGCGGATCCGAAGGTCCGAAGCGGACAAAAGGCCAGGTAAGAACAGGTACGATCCATTTACGGGACCTGCAGGAAGAGACGCACATTCTAGGAAAAACAATCAACATTATGATCAGAGGTCTAGAGATAGGGGAACCGGATCTTCATCCAGATTCAAATGTGATAGAAACAACCAAGACCTACCAAAACCACATTCACCTAAGAGGATAGTAAATATCATCAGTAGAGGAGAAGATATTTATGGAGTAACACATACGGCTTCGACCAAAATTTTCAAAATGACGATCACACACGGCAAGCGAGTACGGCAAACCTTAGAACAGGAGAGTATAAGCTTCGATGATGCAGATACGGAAGGAATGACTACACCGCATAACGACGCTCTGGTAATATCTTTAATTATATTTGACACTGTAGTAAAAAGAGTTTTGATTGATCCAGGTAGCTCTGTAAATATTATTCTACTAAGAGTACTGCGAGAAATGCAAGCTGAAGACAAGATGATTCCAAAAGCGCATGCTTTATCAGGCTTCGACAATTCAAGCGTGGTAACAAAAGGTGAGATAACTCTGACAACTTACGCTGCAAGTGATGTTAAAGAAACTAAGTTTCACGTAGTGGATTTGTAAATAGCATACAACATAATCATGGGGAGACCTTGGATCCATGATATGGATGTTGTTCCATCAACCTCACATCAAGTCATTAAATTTCCATCACCTTGGGGAATATGTCAAATCCGAGGGGATCAACAAATAGCCAAGAGTATCAATGCAATAACATATACGAGCACCGCAAGTAAAGAAAAATAGCAATTATTGAAAATAGTTGAAGGTATCAGCAAACAAACTTCAACTAAAACAACAGACTTAGATTCGAGGCCCGATGTAATTCAAGAACCTGAAGAAAACGAGAATATTAAAACAACGATAGAAGAACTCGAAGATGTGATGTTATTTGAACAACCGCCAGAGAAAAAAGTTTACGTGGGAGCCAATCTAAATCCCGGCCTGCGAGGCAAAGTAATTGAATTTTTAAAAGCTAACGTAGATTGTTTTGTCGTGTCCCATGCTGATATGACAGGTATTCCACCGGATGTGATGACTCATAATCTTAACGAAGACCCATCTTTCACCCCAATTAAGCAAAAGAAAAGAAAGCAATGATCTTTCAAAAATCAAGTAATTCAAGATTAGGTCCAAAAGTTGTTGCAAATTGGGTCCATTCGTGTGGTACAATATCCTGATTGGTTAGCTAACACGGTGGTCATACCTAAAAAGAATGGTAAGTGGCGAATTTGTGTAGATTACAATGATCTAAATAAAGCTTGCCCAAAAGACTCTTTTCCTTTACCCCACATAGATCAATTGATTGATGCAACTAGAGGTCATGAATTTTTAAGTTTTTTAGATGCATATTCGGGGTACAATCAAATTAAAATGGACCCCGGTGATGAAGAAAAAACTTCTTTCATCACAGACTGGGGAACTTACTATTACAAAGTAATGTCCTTCGGTCTAAAAAATGTTAGCGCAACATATCAAAGGTTAGTTACCAAAATGTTTCAAGAACAATTGGGAAAGACAATGGAGGTATATATAGACGACATGCTCGTCAAAACCCAGCATTCCCATGACCATATTTCTCATTTAACTGTTACCTTTGAAATTTTGCAAAATTTAATATGAAACTCAATCCTGAAAAATGTGCATTTGGAGTTACATCTAGTAAATTTTTAGGTTTTCTTGTCTCTAACCGTGGAAGTGAAGTGAATCCTTCCCAAATTAAAGCAATTGAAGAAACAACCTCACATCCTTACTAGTAAAAAGGAAGTTCAGATGTTAACAGGAAGGATAGCGGCCTTGGGGAGGTTTATTTCAAAATCATCAGAAAAATGCTTCAGATTCTTCTCTGCGCTCAAAAAGCAAGACCATTTCAAGTGGAATGAAGATTGTCAACGAGCACTTAGGGATTTGAAAACTTATTTATCAAATCCTCCTTTATTGGCTAAACCTAAAGAAGGTGAAAAGTTACTCATCTATTTAGCAGTATCAGAAGTAGCGGTAAGTGCCTTTTTAGTACGAGAAGACGAAGGTAAGAAATCTCTGATTTATTATGTAAGTAAAACTTTATTAGATGCAGAGACAAGGTATCCATAACTAGAAAAATTAGCATTAGCACTCATCATGGCATCTAGAAAACTGCAATCTTATTTTCAATGTCATCCTATTGTGGTTGTTAGTGCTTTTCCTTTAAGAAATATATTGCATAAACATGAATTATCATGAAGATTAGCAAAATGGGCTATAGAATTAAGTGAGTACGAAATAATTTACCAACCTCGAACTGCTATCAAATCTCAAGTACTCGCTGATTTCGTAACTGATTTTAGTCAATGCATACATCTAGAAGCAGAAAAAGAATTACAAGTTATTAACGGAGCTAATCTGGGAACTTGGCTTATATTTAGCGATGGTTCATCTAATGTAAGGGGGCAGGTTTAGGAATTGGCTTATACCACCTACGGGTGAAACAATTAGACAAGCTATAAAATGTCACCCTGTAACTAATAATGAAGCAGAGTATGAAGTTGTGATTGCAGGTTTGGAGCTAGCATTAGAACTTGGTATCATGCAAATTATAATCAAAAGTGATTCATAGCTAGTAGTCAATCAATACTGGGGACTTACGTAGCTAGAGAAACTCGAATGCAATAATACCTCGGAAAGGTACAGGAGTTAATAAAATCGTTCCAAACTTGGAAAGTGATACAAATCCCAAGAGAAGAGAATTTGGAAGCAGATGTCTTAGCCAACCTCGCATCTGCAGCAGATATAGCAAAAAATGTGAATGTCACAATTATACAATAGTTTCACTCTGTTCTTGACCCTAACAAAAATGAGGTAAATATTAATCATTTAACTTGGGATTGGAGAAACGAAAGCGTGTCTTTTTTGCAGCAGGGGACCGTACCTAAAGACAAGGTGAAGGCTCATGCATTAAGGAAAAAAGTCGCTCGTCACTACTTGTATCAAGGAAACTTGTACCGTAAAATATTTGGTGGACCATTAGCCAGGTGTCTCGGACCTTCTCACACAGAATATGTGATGAGAGAAGTACATGAGGGACATTGTGGAAATCATACAGGAGGCAGATCACTAGTTAAAACATTAATTCGAGCGGGTTATTACTGGCCTAAAATGAAAGAAGAAGCAATTGATTTCGTATCTAGATGTGATAAATGTCAAAGGTATGCAAATAACATGCATAGACCAGCAGAGTTATTACATCATGTCATAGCTCTATGACCCTTCATGAAATGGGGAATGGACATAATAGGACCATTACCTCAAGCAAAAGGTCAGGTAAAGATTCTACTCGTACTTACTGCTTATTTCACTAAATAGAAGCAAGAGCGTTTAAACAGGTACGAGAGAAAGAAGTTAAAGATTTCATTTGGAGAAATATAATTTGCCGCTTTGGTGTTCCAGAGGAGATAGTTTGTGATAATGGACCACAATTTATAGGAGCTCAAATCACAGAATTCTTTCAAAATTGGCAAATCAAAAAGAATTACGTCGACACCATATCATCCAGTAGGTAATGGGCAAGTAGAGTCTACAAACAAGGTAATTATCAAAAACCTAAAGAAAAGGTTACAAGAATCAAAAGGCAATTGGCCTCAAGTATTACCAGCGGTATTATGGGCATATTAAATGACGGCAAAAACAAGTACAGGAGAGACACCATTTTCAATGGTCTTTGTGCAGAAGCTTTGATACCAGTTGAGATAGGTGAACCTAGTACACAACGTATTCAAGAAAAAGAAGACTCGAACAATGAAGAGTTGCGAGTAAATCTTGACTTACTTGAAGGGAGAAGAGAAGCTGCGTTGATAAGGATGGCAGCTCAAAAGTAAGTGATTGAACGGTATTACAACTAGAAAGCACGCCTCAGGTTTTTTAAAGTTGGGGACTTCGTGTTAAAAAAGGTTTTCCAATCTACAAAGTCAGTTAGTTCAGGAGAGCTAAGTCCAACATGGGAAAGACCTTATCGACTTCGTGAAATTACGGGCAAAGGAGCATACGAGCTAAGAGACAATGGAAGGCAAGGTTCTACCTTCACATTGGAATGTCGTTCATGGAAAGAGATATTACTTCTAAAGAAAGTACCCACGATCAGGTATCGCCAAGTTAGAATTTTTTCATTGAATTGTAATGATTTTAGATGCTATGCAAAAACCCTAACTCGTGCCAAATGATGAGTCACGGCCTGCACGGCAAATTGAAATACTCTTAAATTCATAGCCCAGGGTTGCAATAATCTGATGGAAATAAACATGAATTAGGCAGTCTTCATCTATATTCGCACCTCTAAGTCCCGATTTTTCTATTTCAGAAAAAGGATCAAAGATTGGGAGCAAATATACAAGTGTTCGAGGCTTTATACTTCACCGCTCAAACACTTAGGGGACTGTACTATATACACATAAATATGTGCAGAAATAAACACGAGTTAGGTAGTCTCCATCTATAATCGCACCTCCGAGTCCCGTATGTTTTTCTGTGTCAGAAAAAAGGACCAAAGATTGGGATCAAATATACAAGTGTTCGAGGCTTCATAATCCACCACTCAAACACTTGGGGACATGACTATGTATCGGAACATGTTATAAAAAAACCTTGTGTATTTTGTAAATCTGTTAAAAGAAAACAATTGCGAGAAAGTTATAGATGTACTTCAATATATGTAATACTCAAGAAACTTATAAAAGTTCATGAATAAAAACTTTACAAAAGTTGTTTTATGATAAACATGTATGTTCCTATCTCTTTCATCGTATATTAACACAATTATGAAGTTGAGACGTCATCTTCATTAAGTGTCAATAAATAAATTGCCCTCTTTTGTTTTTCTCATGTTGGTAACACATGAGAAGAATTACGAAAGCATTTTTTGAAAAGGTTAAAAAATGCTAACTTATTCTCTGAGTCCTAACAAGAAAAATAGGCAAGAATAAGGTAAAATCATTCTGCAAAAATTAAAGCAGAAGTATTATACAAACTTCTTAACATAAAAAGCTAAGGGAAAAAACTTAACTTTTACAGTACATTTTTCTGAAACAAATGCCCCATTATAGAAAGTGGAGACTTCATCACATCATCAGAAAAAGAAGAAAAAGGTTAAACATATTCATTGGTCACTGAAGTGATTGGATCGGTAGGAGTCGCAACTTCATTGGACTCGGCTGAAACTTCATGAGAAGCAGTAGACACAGGGATTTCTGTTCCTAAAAGGTTGTGTTATAGATAAGTTACCCTCGTCTACTGGAATTGTTACTTCAGTAATTTCAGCTGTTGCTTCTAAGTTCAAAGGTAGTTACTGCTTGTTATTATTGCATGCGACTGTATTTATGTTTCCTATGTTTTCATAATTATTTACGATATTTCTGCGAGATTACTTATGCTTTATTATTTTGTTTTGTCTTGCTTTTGTTTCTAATTTTGTCTTTGTTTTGATGCAGCTCTTCATTTCATTTTATCCTATGCGCCGAGGGTCGATTGGAAACAGCCTCTCTGCCCTTTCGGGTAGGGGTAAGGCTCGTCTACATATTACCCTCCCAAGACCCCACCTGGTGGGAATATACTGGGTAGTTGTTGTTGTTGTTGTTGTTGCTTCTAAGTTCAAAGGCTCATCAAACCCCGGGAGTTCCCACTGTTGGAGAAGAGATTTCAATTACCTGGTCAGGAGAAGGAGTTTATGTTGGATGTTCATTCTTCTCAACCAAGTCTAAAACTTTGGCTAACTCATATTTCAAGTCAAATTTTTTCTGAGAAGCCTCCATTTAAGTATCATGACGAGATTTCAAGAAGGCCCAATTTACCTCATAGTTAAAATTCTCAGCCAAGGAATTGTAATCCTTCTCGAGGTTTTAATAATCTTTACCCTACGTAGCTAAAGTGTTCCACATTGTTTTATTTTCAGCTAAGTGGAAATCAAGGGAAGATTGAAGGTTGACACGAGAATTCTCAAACATGTGAATCTTGTACAAGGCATTAAATGAGAAAGACATCGATACTGACACGAGCCTTAATTGAGGCAAAAAAAAAGATCAGGATCCACTTTCGAATTATTTAATTGATAAATAAATAAAAGTGGGAGAACTATCTGTATTGGAAAAAATGAATTTTCATTAAAGGCGACGTGGCATGACACGTGGGTTAGTCAAACAGTCAAAGAGCAATAAATGATTAAAAGACACGGGAGACAACAGGCACGCTGGAAGAAAAGAAAACAGTCACGATAGAGAATTTTAGATATGATTCTCGTATCTTTCCAAAGCATTCAATATCAACGGATAAAAATGGCATTGAAGACACAAATCTGATGACAAAAAATAGTCTACATTCATTATTAAATACCTGAACCGTTAGTTATTCAGTATTTAATAGCAATGATTATGTAACGTCTCATTAAATGCTTTTTATTATTTAGAATAATCTGTTACTCCTTGTCAACTATAAAAGTAGGAAATTTTATCATTTGCAGGGGCACAGAAAATATTCTTGGGATCATAGTGAAATACAATTTTTTATTGCTTTATTTTTTTGAAAGCCGATTATATTTCGATCTCTTTGATTATCAGTAACCCGATTTCTTCTCTAAAATTCAAGCTTTGACCAAAATTACATTTTTTGGTTAAACAATATGTCTCTACAATTTCTAAATTTTTAAACATATTTGCAGTTATTGCAAATGTAAAGCTTCGGATGGGGATAATTCCTACAAGCTCAATACAATATATCCAAATTGCCAAAAGATCAAGGGGAATAAAGAAAATGGTCATAATTTAAGAGTCTCACAAATTTTCAGATGACGCGAAAGTAGTACATAAGTCACAATTCAATAGAATTAAGGATAGACTTGGCTTCAAGATCAAAGTCTTTCACATATGGGTCTGGAGTATAGCCGAGGAGTGGTCAATGAGGCTAGAATGCTTTAACTTTTCAAACAAACTTGTGTAGGATTATCGGGGTGAAATTATCTTTTTGCCTTTGTTTCCCTCTATGCCTCAGTTTCCTAGGATTTTTGGATGCTTGAAAATGTTGTGACGGCACACGTGAATGTTGGGATGCTGGTGCTCGCCTTAGGGAGTGACCCGATGGTTGGACATATGGCTGGATGTTGTTCGGCGGACAATACTGTGGTGGCTTATGTGGAGTTTGGGGATGTTTACAGGGACGGTATTGAGGTTGAA
Source organism: Nicotiana benthamiana (assembly GCA_034376525.1). Taxonomy (NCBI): domain Eukaryota; kingdom Viridiplantae; phylum Streptophyta; class Magnoliopsida; order Solanales; family Solanaceae; genus Nicotiana; species Nicotiana benthamiana. Next base: position 111,625,347 of record CM067323.1, on the reverse strand, counting down.
AGCGTTTAGCAAGAACGACAACTAGACCTTGTCGTTGACGGAGGGAGTGACCTAGTGGTGGGACACATGACTGGGCATTGTTCAGAGGATAATACTGAGGTGGATTATGTGGAGCTCTGAAACGTTAGTTATTCAGTATTTAATAGCAATGATTATGTAACGTCTCATTAAATGCTCTTTATTATTTAGAATAATCTGTTACTCCTTGTCAACTATAAAAGTAGGAAATTTTATCATTTGCAGGGGCACAGAAAATATTCTTGGGATCATAGTGAAATACAATTTTTTATTGCTTTATTTTTATTCTTTGAAAGCCGATTATATTTCGATCTCTTTGATTATCAGTAACCCGATTTCTTCTCTAAAATTCAAGCTTTGACCAAAATTACATTTTTTGGTTAAACAATATATCCGTACAGTTTCTAAATTTTTAAAGACGTTTGTAGTTATTGCAAATGTAAAGCTTCGGATGGGGATAATTCCCACAAGCTCAATACAATATATCCAAATTGCCAGAAGATCAAGGGGAATAAAAAAAATGGTCATAATTTAAGAATCTCACAAATTTTTAGATGACGCGAAAGTAGTATATAAGTCACAATTTCAATAGAATTAAGGATAGACTTGGCTGAGACTTGACTAGAAAAACTAAGAGTAGAAGTTGTAATTCAATTTAATTTGGCATATAAATCATTCTCGGTCCAATACACAAAAGAAATAATAGTATACACTAAATATGGGAAAGTAGATTAGGAATAACATTGTGTGACGGGGGTCATGCGCTACTCAAGAAATCTTTGAAAATCAATCTTTTTAACACGGATACAATTGCAGCAACTTATTCAGTTTTATTGGCAAATAGGGTTGGGTGGGAGAAAGGTGACCAAAATATATATGGTTACCCAACCCCATTAGTATGAGGCCTTTTGGGAGATGTCCAAAAACAAATTCGTGAAGGCTTGACCCATAACGGACAATATCATACTAATGCGGGGTCGGGGCGAGGATACGCGCGGTCCCCAACAAATAGGAGGAAGGAATAAAACTTTACGGAGGAGCATAGAGTGTTGCATACGGAAACTTAGTGGATCATCACAATCAATCAAAATTGTTACATCAAAATAAATTCCTACCTTCTACTAAAATAGTAAAAGGAGAATGTGATAAACGTGGGCACTTTAGCTCTAGATATCTCGACACTTCGCTAAGTTTTTTCACTATCTTCTTGTTGTCTTGCACTTGGTCTTTTCTTTCTTTCGTTTGTTTTTTAGATGAATTGGTGATAACAGATCAAGTACCAAGATAGTACTAAGACATTGTAGAAAAGCGATATGAATCCTTCAAAAGTGTAAGGATTCCAAAAATTTCAGAAAAGAATCAGTATGGGTAGGAAAGTCTGCTGTAACAAATAACATAAACAGACAGATTTGTCTTTTAATCCCCAGAGGAAGTTGGGAAAGAGTCTTACGGCAAAGATTTTTAACCCCATATTGACATCTCATATCAACTGTAATGTGGATCCTCAAAATTGATTGATAAAGCTCCTACATGTATTCGAATACAGCAATCTCCATACCAAATAAATGTATCAGTAAATAACCAAATTGAGCACAGGCAGTCATAAAATTATGGCATGTAACAAAAAGGATCAACTTTTATACAATATAAACAACAACCACGTGAGATAATGTAAAAAAAAAATAAGCAAGCATACAAAACTTACCCTTTTAAGGAAGAGGCAGAAAACTCAAGAAACTGAACGCTCTATGTAAAGTAGTAATGAAAAAGAATAGATATGTTGTGGGTAGAACAAATTCAGAAGTTGAGATCCCGGCATTATTCCTTCCAAAAGATTTTTACCTTAGCTTCGGAAGATTCGAACTCACAATCCGACGACTCCCAAAAAACTGCGCAGGCGGGAAAAAATTGCTAAGCACGCGTCAAAGTGGGAAGCAAAAGGGGTAGCACGTGTGTAATTTTGTAAGGGCAGGACGACGGGGTTTTTTCCTAAATTTTCAACCGCTGCTTACTGCTATGTTGAGTATTAGGGGCAAAACTGAAATAAAATAAAATTATGGGTTTTCTGTAAACTCACAGTGATAGCAAGAATCGGAGATAAGGCACAAAGAAAACAGAGGAGCAAGTCACAGACGACAACAGAGGAAGATAACTCCACAGACTGCTAAGCACGCACGCGTCAAAATGGGAAGAGAAGCGGGCAGCACGTGTCTAATTTTGTAAGCCGCATGAGGCCCTAGAGTTTTTTCCTAATTTTTCCATAGAGTATTTAGGGACAGAACAGGAATAAATTATAATTTTTTTGGTTTTTTTAAAAACTCAAATTGACCTGAAGCTTCTCTCGATTCTCCTTTCTATAAAGTAGTAATATATATCTTATAAGATTCAAAGTTATAAAACTGATGGAACACATACAACAAAAAATGATAAGCATTATATCCTATCTGGAAAACATGATAAGGACAAATAACGAAGAAAAATAATATTCCACTATTGGATCTGATTCCCTAAGACCAGTCCAAATAGTGATACATATAATATGATTTATTTGTATCATTGTACTGTTCCAAATAAAAACCATCTGGCCTCACCTCCCATTTACAGTACATTAGAGAATTATAAACTCTTTGATCACGGACACAATAATATGGGTCGCTAAACACATTAAATGCTCTCTCTTCTGAACCCCACCAAAAGTGACAAAAATATAAAGTATTAAAGAAGAATGCCTCGCAAAACGACCAATTAAAGTCTTCATTTACAGCAACATTATTGTATCCAAGGTCATCATTTCCCGACGCACAATGAATTTGCAGTTGTGGGGAATCAGAAGGAAGTTGATTGATAACATGTACCTCATATCTGTCGGTAAAGATGCATTTTCTTGCTATTGAAAGATTAAGGGGAGTGATCAATAACAATAAGAAGATATTAATCAAGGAGAGACTCATATCTACAAAAATAATTTGTATGGCAAAAGTAAAAGGGGTTCTGGAGTATTATATACAGAAAAATTCAGTTTAGTCAGGCCACCAAAATTTTGAAATCAATTAATTACTATTATATTCCTTTCTATCTTTTCTTTCTTGTATGTTATTGAATTTATGGCAACATGATTAAAACCTTTGGATTTGATTAATTGTTGCGAGATTTATATAATGGTTTTTAAAATCAAGATAGACTCAACTTTTACATTATAATGTTGAGACATGATTAAATATCCACTATATCTGACACATATTAACATTTAGATGATTCAAGAGATATATTGGATTTTGAAGAAAAAGAACTTGTTGTGGGCTTTTTCCTCTTTATTTTAATTTGTCACGATACAGAATTCTAATCTTCGCTAATGTGATGGCACCTACCATTTCACTCGCTAGGCAAACTAACGTTAAAGTAAATTGTATGCTCTTTTCAACAATGCAAGTAATTAAAACTTAATTAAGCTGAAATAAAACTAGAATGATGTGTGAAAAGATAAAATAGTCAAAAATATCTAAGTACAATTCTGAATCTGAAGTCACGAGTACACGAGCTACTAGAAGTTGTATAAAAAGAGTGAAATAAATACAAATATTTCAAATGAAATGAACACTCAATGAAGAAAGAGGAAGGGGACATCAAGATGTGCGGACGCCAGCAGATCTACCTCGAGTCTCCAAAATTTGATAATCAAGCAGATGCGCTTCACCTACAGCTGGGACCAGTACCAAAATCTACATAAGAAGTGCAGAGTCTAATATGAGTACAACTGATCCAATGTACGCCGTTAGTGCCGAGTTTAACCTCGACGAGATAATAAGTAGTGACGAGGAGACACTCACGTAATTTAACCTGTACAAACGTAGATATATGTGCAACATAGTAAAAATATTAATTTAATATTTACAATTATGAGGGGGCATGCCAAAGGAGAACAACATACAATAAGTTAATAGGAATGACAACATAAAGATGGCATGGCATCACCCATTATGTTTTTACTCTCAACCTTACCATGAAATGATAATAATATCACAACATCAACTTCGTACTTTTACTCTCAACCACACCACAATAAATACGGTACGATATTACCCTATGTGCTTTTACTCTCTGTCTCACTATGTATTAGTGAATAAATGAAGTAGTGAATAGCACGATATTATCATTCGTGCTTTTATTCTTTCCCTTACCATGCAATAATGAATATAAGATTTGGGAGATATTAAATGCAATAATAAACCTTACGTCAAATAGATCGAATATGCCAAACCTTAACTTCCAAATATACTCAACCATCACAACTAATTTATAAATATGGAAAGAACGATCAAATAAGAAATAAATTAATCTAAGCATGGATATCATAAGTAAAGTAGGAAATAAATTACAAGGAAATAAGTCTCACCCGCATGCTTTAACCCAACAACAACACATAAGTACTCATCATCTCATATATATGTTGTATCCAAACTTTTAAACATGTGATAAATAGGCAAACAAGTCATAATCCCTCAAGTCAAGGTTAACCACGATACTTACCCTAAATCAACTCAGAGCTCTGACGGGGCTTTTCCTCTAGAATCTGCCTCCAAACCAATCGTATCTAACCATAATCAACTCGACGACATCAAATAATTCTAAGGTAATTAATTACACACATAAAGTTAGGATTTTTACTCTTTTTTCAAAAGGTAAACAAATAATCCCGAGCCCACTTAGCCAAAACCCAAGATTCGGACTAAAAATCTATTTATACATTTACCTCCGAGCCAGATTGCGTAATTAATTTTGAAATTTGACCCCAAATTGAGGTCTAAATTTTGAATTTGAAAAAATCTCTAGTTCTTCATAAATCACTAGTTTTCTACCATGGAAGAACAAAGATCAAAGTAATATTAATGGGTGTTGATAGAAGTGAAAGAAAATGAGTTAAAATATACTAACTTATGAATTGGTGGTGACGTTTTTCTTCAAAATCGCCTATACGCCGACCTCTAAGGAAAAGATGGCGAAAAAATGTGTGAAATTTCATTTTTGAAATGTTTAAATGACTGGGCATCACGTGCTCATTGTGATCACGAGAAACCTGACGTGTTCGCAAAGAGCACTGCCCTATTTGGCTTAGGCGATCACGAGGTACACTACGCGTTCGCGTAGGTTAGTCACCCACACATTCCTGTTTGTGAGCCTATGTTTGCATTCGCGTAAAGTAACACACTGGCCCCCTCCTCATGTCGCCCTACGCGTTCGCGAGAAGCTGGTCGTGTTCGCGAAGGGTAAGTCCCCCATTGCTCAACGTCCACGGTCCAGCTATCGCTTTCGCGATTAAGGAAGTCCTCCCCCAACCCAGTTTACTCTTCTCCATCGCGAAAGTACCTTTGCGATCGCAAAGAAGAAGACACCAAATCACAGCAGCAGCTAAAGAAAACTACAATTTTCTAAGTCGAAATAACCATAGCCTATCCAAAAACTCATCCGAGTCCTCTGGGCTCCAAACAAAACAAGTGTAATAAAATTATATGAACTCGCTCAAGCAATCAATATACCAAAATAATTCCTAGAACTATGAATCAGACATCAAAATGAATGAAATTCCGCGAAACTTAAGAACATTTATTTTAGAGCCGAATGTCAGAACCACGTCAAATCAACTCTGTTTTGTAATAAATTTTGCAGACAAGTTGTAAATATAGTACCTTGTAATAATAAAGTCAAACATTAGTCAAATGTATAAGTTCTTTAAACCTTTAAACTTCAAAGTTTCAACAAATTGCGATAGCTCGAGCTAGGGACCTTCGAATTCGATTTCGGCCATACGTTCAAGATCCAAAATACAATACGAACCCATCGAAACCGTCAAAATACGGATCTGAGTCCGTTTATTCAAAACATCGACCGGATTCGACGCAAATGAATTTTTAAGGCAAGAATTCACATGTTAATCAATTTTCACGTAAAAGGCTTCCGTAAAAAGATATGAACTGCACACGCAAATCAAAAAGGCTAATAGAAGCTATTTGATATTTTGAAATACAAAATTAAGGGTTAAAACTCTAAATGTTCTATCGGGTCATCAGATAATTAAATATTAATATTGGAGTAACTTTGTAAGGGCGTCTAGGACATTTAGCTTGGTTTCTTGGGACTAGCCTTGAATACAGAAAATATTTTAGTTGCAGAATAGTTGGAGTGTCAAGGATAGTAACATGATACAATTTCTTTTGTTAATTTAATAGTCAAAAGTACTTTTTAAAAATATTATCCAAACATAATTTATTTCTCATATATTATAAAAAGCAATTCTCAAATAAATTTTCCAAGTAGATTCCTTCAAAAATATTTTTCGGAAAATGCTTATCAAAATAAGAAATTTTTACTAGCTTGACCAGATGGCAGAGACGGATCTACGTATAAATTTATGGTGCTCAAGAACCCATTAACCCAACGTGAGCTCTGCTAGTTATATTGTAAGTGTAAAGTTTAATATGCAGTGCCTAGTAACAGAAGGAACCCTGACTTCTTTTGATCAATGTGTTGGAATAGATGGCCCAAACAACTAAGACCCAACAGGCACAGGCCCAACTGACTGATACATAGATAGCCATATATATAGTCTTGTAATATTATTGCATAGATAACCTATTTTATTAGATAGCCATGCTTATTCTTTGTAGTATTAATAGGTAATGATAGGCTACTTTGTACACTTGAAAAGATTATCTTATTCATTTTCAATATATAGATAATTTCCAATCTTTGTTCTTTCTCGATTACATCGTTTAGGATTTTCTATAGAATGAGACACAATTTCTCTTAAATTACTTTCATATTAACATGGTATCAGACAAAATCCTGGTAATTTTCGCCATTATCTGACTCTACACAGAAGAAATTTGAAAAATTTTGTCTTTATCCTTGAAGAGACAAAGTTATTGGTATTTTCGGGTTGTTCAATTGAGGTATTTGGCAGAAATTTTTTTGTAAGAAGCCGATTTCAACTCATCTCGAGTGAATTTATCTCCGTTCGTTGGAAATTTTGACGAGAATCATGGCAGGAAGTTCAGCTAAAAAATTAGGGGTTTTCGTCTGTGAATTAACATTTTTGGTGACATTTTTCTTTTCCCTAACTCTCTAGATCTTATATAATGGGCAGTTAGTCATTTTCTAGTAGATATTGTTGGTTTCCAAATGGCTATTAGTAGTGATGTTCCATATCAGTCCTTGATGCTTTTCATCCAGTTTATCTTCATCCCTATGATACACCGAGAACTATATTAGTTTCTATACCATTTAGTGGTACGGGTTTTGGAGATTGGAAGGAAGGAATGTTAATTTCCTTATCTGGAAGGAGTAAAATCCAACTCATAGATGGAACTCTTATTGAACCAGCACCTAATTCTCCTCTATATCCTCATTGGCAACGTTGCAATAACATGGTTAAGGCATGGATAATCAAATTCTCTTTCCAAGGATATAGCTAAAACAATTATGTACCATAAAACTACTAGAGAAGCTTGTAATAACCTAATAGAACGTTATGGTGTTCCCAATATTTCTCAGTACAATAGTACTCAACAATAAATTTTTTCAACCTCGCAAGGGTCAACTGACATAGCTACATACTACACCAAGCTTAAAGGCTTCTTGGTGAACTATCCACAATCTCTTTAGGTAGACCATACACTTGTGGAGCTACGCAAGAAATCACTGAAGCACAAAACCTCATCTAGTTCCTCTCAGGAATTAATGAAACATATTCTATTTGTGACGATCCAAAGGGTCATTACCTATTTTTCTTATCTATTTTGTGCTTCTAAGGCCTTGAAAACCTCATTTAGCGTCACCTCGATTTGCATGCGCATTCCGGGCGCGTCGTCGGAAAGCTTAAATATGAAATTCAGTGAAAAATGCTAAGTGTTGAGTGTAAAATGAATAAATTTGACTTGGTCAATATTTGGGGGAAACAGACCCAGGCTCGTAAAATATTAGACTTGGGCATATGCCTGTAATTGAATTCCGAGGTCCCGAGGCCGAGAAATGAATTTTTTAAGAAAATTATTTTTCTTAAACTGTTAAGAAAAATTAAAATCAAATTTGATTATAACGTGTTGGTATCAGTCCCGTATTTTGGTTCTGGCGCACAGTACAAGTCTTATATATGATTTAAGATATTTCTGTAAAGTTTGGTTAAAATTGGACATTGTTTGACGTGTTCCGGAATTGAAATCCCAAATTTGAAACTTAATGGAGTTTGAGGAAAACTCTTGCTTTTGAGGTTTGATTCATTATTTTTATGATATTTTGGCGATTTGATCGCACGGTATGTTCGTATGATGTTATTGAGTTAGTATGTGTGTTTGGTTAGGAGCCCCGAGGGGTCGGGATGGTTTTTGTCTTATAAAAGTTGCAGGTTTATACTGTTCAGTGCCCAGGGATTCTTTTCTTCGCGTTCACGTGGAAACTCTCGTGAACACGTAAGGCAAAATTCCTAGGAGTTCATTTTCTTGTTCACGAATGCGATGTTTGTTACGCAAATACGAAGCTGAGTGGGGTAGACCCTTCACGAACGCGTCCCTGCTACCGCGAATGCGTCCCTCCTACCGCGAACGCGTAAGGTTGAGGGGGAGGGGTCTCCAGTTTAAGCTACGCGAACGCGATCACTGTGTCGCGATCGCGAAGAATCTGGGAGCTGATGCTCCGCGAACGCAAGCCTGTTGTCGCGATCGCGAAGGTCATCAGACCTGGTCCATCGCAAACACGAAGGAAAATTTTGCCCAGTTATTTTAATACTTCAAAACAGAACCGGAGATGGGATTTTCATAAAATTGCTAAAATGTTTTCTTCTCCAAAGTTGTAGGGCGACCATTAAAGCATCCTTTCACCTTTAACTCTTGGGTTAGTAATCTTTAACTCGTTTTCTTCATTTTCCATCAACATCTATTGAACTAGGCTTAAAAAATGTAATTAAGGATAGAAATTGGAGAATTGGGTAGAGTTATGGCTTTTTATTTTTCTTGATTTAGACCTTGTTTTGTGGTTGAATTTGAAAACAAATTATATATTCGGGGTTGTGGGTGAATGGGTTATGTGATTTTGGTCTGAACCTCGTGTTTTGACCAAGCGGTCCTTGGATCAATTTTTGGGATTTCTGGAAGAATGCTTGAAAGTTATAATTTGGCATTGGATTCGATTTGTTTATCATGTATTGGTTATGAAGTCATTTATGTATATATTTGATTGATTTGGAGCCTAATTCGAGAGGGAAAGCGGTTATTGTGGATTGATTTGGCCGTGGAAGTTTGAGGTAAGTGTTCGGTCTAACCTTAGCTTCAGGAATTAGGAGTTGAGTCATATTTGCTACTTGTTTTGTGCTGAGTAGGACGTATAGGCATGGTGACGAGTATCTATACGTTTGTGTCGAGCATGACCATGGGTTTCTAAATTTCTAATTGTTGTATTCTTAATTGACCCTATGAAAGCTTTGATCAATGATTTTCGATATTGAGCAAGGATTTAGTTTACTTCTGTGGACCTTAGTTATGACTGAGTATTGGTATTAATTTTGTCAAGTAGAAGTTGAATAAGATTTGTTTTTAGTTATCTCTCCCTTGCTGGGACATTTGATTAGATATTTTGTTCCCGTGCCGTGAAGTTATTATATTGCCTTGTTTCCTTTTCGGGAAGTTATTATATTTTTTTGTTCCCTTGTTGGAATTGTATTGCTATATTGTGTTGGATTCAAATGGGAGCGGGTGGTACGTCTACCACAAGTTGTTGATTAAATGGTAGTGGGTGGTACGCCTACTACAAGATATGCTGAAATGGGAGCGGGTGGTACGCCTACCACAAGAGTTAATGAAATTGGAGCTAGTGGTATGGCTACCACGAGATATGAGAAATGGGATCGGGTTGCATGCCTGCAACAAGATGAAACTGAAAATTTAAAGTTGCCTTATTTATTTATTCCGTGTCAGAAGTTAAATTGTAGTTTCCCCATATTATTCTTGATATTCTGCTTTTATCTGCCACCCCCGAAGCATGTTCGCCCTCCCAACATTAATTATTTATTCCTACTATTTTTCCGTTGTATTTGCACACACACACACACACACACACACACACACACACACACACACATATATATATATATATATATATATATATATATATATATATATATATATATATATATATATATATATATATATATATATATATATATATATGCATAGGTTTATCTGGAGTCTGGTTCTAGCCTCAACACTACCTCGATGGGGTTAGGTCAGACACTTACCAGCACATGAGGTCGGTTGTGCTGATGCTACACCCTGCACTTATGTGCAGATACTGGAACAGCTTTTGGAGCACAACAGTAGTCAGGGAGCCATCCTTCACCCCACGAGACTCCAAGGTAGCCTTGCTGGCGTTTCCAGGCCCAACATCTTTTCTATCAGTTTTCATGTTCTATCGACATTTGTATTTGTGGCAGACTATGTTTTTGTTTTCAAACTCTTATATGTAGTAATCCTAGATAGCCAGAGTATGTTGTTACACTAGGTGCTATGTTGTTACACTAGGTGCTGGGTAGAGACTTGTAACAGTTTTCTAGACGTTGTTTCTATATTTAGTTTAGACTTCTGTAATATTTTATTTCTCATCTTTTAATTTCTCATTCATTAATAATTTAATTGTTTAATCATGTACAATAATGAGTTGGGTTAATAATTGCAAAGGTTCTTGTCTTGCCTAGCTTGCATGAATAGGCTCCATCACGACTCTCGAAGATGGGAATTCCGGGTCGTGACACTACTGTCAAAAGTAACATACTTATGATGAGTCCTGCACCTAATGTAGAAAAGTCTTATTCCATTCTAATTAGGGATGAGAAACAGAGAGAGGTTTATTCTAGTTCACAAGTTTTCTCACCTGAATCTACACCCTTCATAGAAAATTCTCATTCCGATACTCTTGCCAACTAGTCCACCAGTAATGTGAGGAATTTCAGTCCAAGGGTACATTTTGAGCCTAGAAAGTCCAATTTGTCCTGCAAATATTGTACGAAGCCTGGACACACTGTGGACAAATACTGCAAGCTTAATAGTTTCCCACCAGACTTCAAATTCACCAAAGGAAAAAGGAATTTAGCTTGTTATCAGGTTGAATCTACATATTAGCTTCCATATCCTCTTGATCCTCCTCAACATGATGATATGCCACATGGATTTTCTAAATAGCAATATGCTCATCTCATGTCCCTCTTTTAGCAAATGCAGATGAGTTCTTCAACTCCACAGTCTTCTTCTTAGGATCCTCACGCACATGCAAATTTTGCATAATAATCCAATTAGTAGATTATATGGATATCTTGTGTGTCATGCAACTCCTGAAAATTTCAGTTCTTGGATAATGGATTTAGGGCAACCAATCATATGACACCGCACGAACACCTTCTTCATAATATCCAACCATTACTCTCTCTCCTTTTCTTGTCATAACTAACTGGTCAGCATAATAATCCAGTTAGTCGATTATATAGATATCTCGTTTGCCACGCAACTCATGAAAATTTTAGTTCTTTTATATTAGATTCAGGGGCAACCAATCATATGACACCTCACAAACACCTTCTTCATAATATACAACTATTACTCTCTCCTTCTCTTGTCACTTTACCAAATGGTTACAAAGTAAAAGTACATTCATTTGGTTCTCTTTCCTTATCTTTCAACAACATTATATTAACTAATATTTATTGGTTCCCTCTTTTCATTACAACTTAATTTCTATAAATCAACTTCTAAGTCAACCCAAATATTATGCTCTTCTTACTAAGATTTTCTGTTGGTTACATCAACCTTCTCTAAAGAGGCCATTGAAAATTGGTAAGGTTGAGCATGGATTATACGTTCTGAGGCTGCCATTCAATGCTGATGCTAAAGTTGATGCTTCTTCAATAAATGTTTCTCAAAGTGTTACTACTCCACCATCTGTTTTGCCTTTTAATTTTTCTATCTCAACATGTATTTGTTTCTAGTGTAACAACTGTTTATTGTAATGCTACTGCTATAAATGAAACTGATGTTCTTTGGCATCAAAGGATGGGACACTGATTTCTATTCCTTATTTTTCTGGTACGTTTTCTTTTAAATAGTCTTTCACATGCCCAATCTGTCCAATGGCTAGGCAACAGAGACTTCCCTTTCCCATAGCTCCTAAAAACCCTTTCAACTAGTACATATTAATCTCTGGGGACCTTATCATGCAGCCACCTACCATGATTTCATGTATTTCCTGACTATTGTAGATTACTATAGCAGAGTCACCTGGACTCACCTGGACTTACCTCATTTCATGTAAAGGTCATGCCTTTTTCTATTATCAAAGTCTTCATAGCTATGATTTTAACTCAATTCCACACTTCAGTCCAAACTATAAGGACTAATAATGCCTTTGAACTAGCATGTGCTCATTCTCATACTGATTATCTCACATCTCTTGGAATTTCTCACCAAACTTCTTGTTCTCACACTCCTCAACATAATGGGATAGTAAAAAGCAAAACACAAGCACCTATTAGAAACTTCTAGAGCTCTTCTCTTTCAATCTAAGTTTCCTACCAAATATTGGGGGAAGTTGTTCTTACTACAACTTATATGATAAATAAGTTTTCATCCACAGTCCTATCTAAAAAAACTCCTTATGAAACTTTACTTGGTCATCCTCATATTTATAACACCTCAGATCCTTTGGTTTTCTAGCCTATGCTATTGTTCCTTCTCCCTCTATAGACAAGTTCATGTCAAGAGCCATTCCCTTTACAATTCTTAGGTTATGCTTGTGGCAAGAAAGCCTAAAAATTGTTACACATGGACGGCAAATAAGTCTTTTACTCTAGGGATGTCACCTTTGCTGAACACATTTTTCCTTCCACTTCTTCTCCTCCCGACTTCTTTCCCTCATCTCCAATTCCTTTTTCCGATCACACTTCTCCCATTCATGTAGAATATCTTTCCAATTCTATTCCTCCTGTTTTTTCTCCTCCTACTTCACCTTTCAATTCTGCAATTTCACTATTAGCCCCTTCTTTTGATCCATCTTCTCCTTCTATTTCTCCTGCTTTGCCTCTCAATCCTGTCTCTTTACCACCAGCTTCTTCTTCTCCTTTATCTCATCCCTTAAGGAAGTCTTCTATACCTGTTGCTCTTCCTACCCACCTTAAAGATTACATTTGCTATATTATCTCTCCTGCTAACTCTTCTATCTCTCCCCCATCTTCTTCCTTGCCTGAACCTGTCTTTTATCATCAAGTTGTTCCTAATCCCGCTTGGCAGGAGGACATGAGGAATGAATTTCAGGCCTTAGAGGAAAATCAGACTTGGGACATAGTCCCTTTGCCTCCTGGTAAAAAGTTCATTCCTTGCAAATGGGTATATAAAATCAAGCAACGTTCATATGGTAGCATTTAAAAGTATAAAGCTAGATTCGTAATTAGAGGGGATACTTAAAAGTTTAGTATTGACTATTTTTAGACATTCTCTCCAGTAGTTAAGTTCAACACTATTAAATGTTTGCTTGCCTTGGTTGTCAAACATTCTTGGGACATTCACTAACTTGATGTCAACGATCTTTTTTTGCATAGAGATCTTTCTGAGGAGGTGTACATGAAGATTACTCTTGGTCTTACACTATCTCCCTCATCCTTTGATCCTACTTGTGTGCAAGTTGGAGAAATTATTATATGGCCTTAAACATGCCTCTAGGCAATGTTTGCCAAACTATCTCATGTTTTTATATCTAGGGGCTATTCCTCAAGCCTCAATGACTATTCTTTATTCACCAAGTCTTCTGCTACCTCCATTATTCTTATTGCAGTCTATGTGGATGACATCTTATTGGCTGGGAATGATACATTTGAAAAGCTTTCTCTTAAAGCATTTCTGGATGAATAATTCAAGATCAAGGACTTGGGAATTCTTCATTACTTCCTAGAATTTGAGATGTCATACTCTCCTGATTGTATTCTTGCTAGACAACACAAATACCTGAAGGAACTACTTTCAGAATTTCATTGTTCTTTTGCCTCATCTGTGGCGACACCTTTGGATATGTCTATTAAACTTACCTCCACCTCTAGTGATGCTTTGTTTGATCCTTCTCCATACAAACAACTGATTGGGAAACTCATTTTCTTGCAACACGCTATACCTGACATCTCCTTCTCAGTTCAACATCTTAGGCAGTTCCTTAATGCTCTTATAATTGCTCACATGCATGCTGCTTTTCATGTTCTTAGATACTTGGTCAAAGATCCTGATAAAGGCATTCACTTTAACATATGTCAGACTTTCTCCATTCAAGCTTTTTCAGATTCTGATTTGGTAGGTTGTCCTTCATCAAGGAAGTATGTTAGTGGTTATTTTGTGACTCTTGGGGACAACCCTATTAGATGGAAGTCTAATAAACAGACCACAGTCTCCTTATCATCTGCAGAGGCTGAGTATAGGGTTCTAAGAAAGATTGTTGCTAAGCTTACTTGGCTTGTGAGACTCTTGTCTGACTTAGGTCTCAACATTTCTGCTCCTATTCCCCTTTACCTTGATAACAAGTCTTCTATCAGCATTGTCAAGAATCGTGTTTCTCATGAGAGAACCAAACACATTGAGCTTGATTGTCATTTTATTCAGAAAAAGCTTGCTTGTGAACTGATTTCCTTGCAATATGTTTCTACTTAATCCCAACTTGCTGACATCTTCACTAAGCCACTCAATCAAATTCAGCATCAGCATCTTCTCAGCAAGTTGGGTGTTTTGTCACCCTCCAGCTTGTTTGGGGGGGGGGGGGGAGTGTTGGAATAGCTGGCCCAAACAAGTCATGCTCAACAGACACAGGCTCATCTGATTAATATACTGATAGCATTGTACATATTCTTATAATATTATTGCAGAGACACCATATTTTATTAGATAGTCATTGCTTGTTTTTTTGTAGTATAAATAGGTTATGATAAGCTACTTTGTACACTTGAACAGATTATCATATTCATTTTCAATACACATATAATTTCCAATCTCTGGTTTTTTCTCGTTTACATCGCTTAGGGTTTTCTATAGAATGAGACCCAATTTCTCTCATTTACTTTTAGATTAACACAATGGCGGAAATTAAGGCTTTGCGACGTCTAGAGGTGGCTGAGTTTGATTCTTATGCTTAGCAATTTTTTTATTTTAAATTTAGTTGCTTTTTATGTTAGTAAATATTTACCAACGACGCCAAATTTGCTACTTTCCCACAATGCATAAACTTTTCCTTCCTTTTCTAATTCCAAATCTAACCTTATTCTTTCCATTGCTGACATCTCCTTTTTGTTATGTTTTTTTTTGCGTTTTCTTTTTCATTTATTTGTCGCATTGTGGCACATAAAAGGGAAAAAATAAGAACTAAAAATTTTGTTAAAGCAAGAGAAAAGAAAAAAAACTTGTCTCTCTTAATAGTTTCTGTCTCTCTTAATAGTTTCTGTCTCTCTTAATAGTTTTTATCTCTTAATAATTTTGTGGCTCTAAGCAAACAAATTGAGGAAAAAAAAAGCGAAAAGTTTTCGGAACTGTAAGCAATGATGCTATTTTTCAGCACATAAAAAATCATCGAGCACAGTTATACCTCGTGACTAGAATTTTTTTAATAATGATAATATTATTAGTTGTTCATTATGACTTGTTTGTAGAATTTTTTATGATAATGATAGTATTAATCTTAATATCTTCATTAAGTCTTTTTAATGTCGCGTTCAAATAATTATGTACTTATACTAGCGATTAGTAGCAAATTTATGCTAGAGTGAGCACCCACGTGTTAGATATATGGACTTATATCTACATACATATGAACAATATATGGATTAATTATATGTTATGTGCTATCTTTTGGTTTGGCCTATATAAGTGGTCTTATGGACATTATGTTAAGGGGGCCAATACATTGTCATATAAAGTGTAGGACTAATATGTAGATACCCAAAAGGGTAACCTTAGTTAATGATGGGCTAACTAAGGTTTCATACATGTAACCATGGTTAAATTCTTATGACTCTTGAGTTTCATAACTCACATGTTATAAGGGGGGTTATGGTTCCCATAAGAATGCAAGACATTCCTTCTTCTTCCACCCATTGAGAGAGAGAGCCATTGTTGTCTTGCATATCAAGTGGAAAACCATTCTCCATTTTTGGTCTTAGATAAATTCTTGTTAAAGCCAATACTTCAAGAAGGATCAAGGAGCTTTCAAAGCCAAACATTTGGACAAAGGACTAAGGATTTCCACTTATGGATTCAGGTACGCTTCCGCTTATGTTGTTATTCCAAATTATTCAATATGAAGGCTATTATGTTTTAGTCGGATAAATATAATCCTAACAATTGGTATCAGAGCCTCCTTCATATTTGGATTATTTGGAAGTTCATGAAATCCATGTTATATAAAACTTCATGTTTAAATTAAGATAGAATTTTAATTATAAAATTCTAGTACCATGATATAGCATGATTTCATGAATGTTATGTTGTTGATGAACTTTGGTGTTTCAATATCTTGTTATCTTTATATGAATTGAAATATTGAAGTTTGCAAAATTTTGGTTGTTGAACAACAAGAAACTTAAACAAGGAAATGTTGCTACAAATAACCTACAGTGGTGGCAACTCCAGTTTCCAGTTTCAATACATAGTCGCCACTAATAAATTTAGCGGCGACTTCTATGGGTTTAGTGGCGGCGTTCGTCGCCGTAAAAGATCCTGGAATAAATTTTAAAGTTCACCAAAATTTTGCAAAACAGAAGCATCACATAATCGATTATTCTTTGAAAATAATCGATTATGTAATTTGTTCATCAAAATTTTTGAAATAGAATCTGAGGATAATCGATTATTTTCAAAATAATCGATTATCTGATGTTTTTTCAGCAAAATTGGAAATTCCAGAGAGCTAAGATAATCGATTTTCCTATTAGGATAATCGATTATCCTAGTTTTTCAGCAAAATTTGAGATTCCAGAAGGCCCAGATAATCGATTATCAGGCTCAGATAATCGATTATCTGGCCATAAATTGCAGAAACGTTTTATTTTCTGGCTGCTTAATGAGGACATAATGTAAGAAACATTTTTCATAATTAATGAAATATTTTAATTCTTTTAAGTTTCAGATTTTAATTGTACATTTATAATATGACAATTAATATTCAGTTTTTAATTATTAATGTTTTTTACTAATTTAATATTCAATTTTAATATTAATTGTTTTTAGTCCATCATGCTTCAGATTTTGGTATTGTCCATTTAAGAATAAAACAATTAATATTCAGATATTACATGTCAATACATGTAAATTTTCAGTTAAGATTCAATATATGGCTTAAGGAACTATATGATTTAGCATCTAATATTTTAAATTAGTCAATTGAAGCATTATGTTGCCAAAGTAACCTCTTTTGTGTAGATTGATTAATATTGAAATATAAGATGACTGTGGATGTTAGTCTTCCATGCGTTTAACATCGGCCCAAAGGAAGGTTGTTATTTGGCAGGAATTAGAACATGCTTGTGGTGATAAATATGTGACAATTATTCGGTTTTCCATGTGAATATTAAGTCGGCCCATAGGAAGGCTTGATATTTGACAGGAGTTTATTGTCAATATTTGATTACTACACCAAGAGTACCACTTACAAGTTGATTTTCTGTCCAAAGACTAAAATCAATATTGTGCTGGGTATCTTGTAATGGGATTTGCCTATTTTGAATCTGAAAACTAAAGTTAAAGTTCAAGTAAATGTAAGCATGTATTAAGTTAGTCCTTGTTCTATTTTCAATAAATTCTTCAGCTGCTACGATATCTGCAAACATTAACAGCATCCCCGTGCTTAACGGCGCAAACTTTAAGGAATGGAAAGAGAACATTATGATAGTTCTCGGTTGCATGGATCTAGACCTTGCACTTCGGATTGAGCGACCTGCTTCTCTTGAGGATACATCTTCTTCTGATGAAAATAAGGAGATGGAGAAGTGGGAACGCTCAAATCGCATGAGTCTAATGATCATGAAACGTGCAATTCTAGAATCATTCAGAGGCACTATGAATGATGAAAGTAATGCCAAAGTTTTTCTTGAAAACCTTGAAAAAGCGTTTTGTACAAAACGAAAAGGCGGAAACAAGTACTCTTTTGAGTAAAGTTGATTCCATGAGGTATAAAGGCAAGGGAAACATAAGGGAGTACATTTTGGAAATGTCTCATCTTGCTTCGAAACTTAAGTCACTCAAGCTGGAATTACCTGAGGAACTGCTTGTGTACTTAGTTTTGATATCTCTTCCTGCACTTTTTAATCAGTTTAAGGTCAGTTACAACTGCCTGAAGGAGAAATGGACTCTTAATGAGCTCATTTCACATTGTGTGCAAGAGGAGGAAATGATAAAGCAAGATAAGAAAGAAAGTGCTCATTTGGCATCCTCTTCTAAAGATATTAAGAAGAGGAAAGGTAAGGAGGTTGCGGTTGCAAGGCCCCAGAAGAAGCAAAATAAGGAACCTAAGGTTGAAACTACAGAATCAGGTTGCTTCTTCTGTAAGGGTACTAATCACATGAAGAAAGATTGTACCAAGTACCACGCTTGGCATGCGAAAAAAGGTACATCTCTTTCTCTTGTTTGTTCTGAAGTTAATTTAATTTCGGTACCTAAGGATACTTGGTGGTTAGATTCTGCTACTACTACTCACATAAGTATATCTATGCAAGGTTGCCTAAACTGTCGAACACCAAATGATGGTGAAAGATACATCTATGTGGGTGACGGCAAGAAGGTGTCAGTTGAGGCTATTGGAAAATTTAGGTTGTTGTTTAAGACCGATTTTTATTTAGATTTGGATGAGACTTTTGTTGTACCGTCTTTTAGACGGAATTTAATTTCTGTTCCCAAATTGGACATATCCGGTTATTCATGTTCATTTGGTGACAATAAAGTTAGTCTCTTTCAAAATTCAAATCTTATCGGTAATGGTCTTTTATCAACATATGATAGCCTATATTTGGTTGATATAATAACCTCACATAATGAAACTTTTCATACAAGTTCAAGTGGTACCAAAAGAAAATTAACTAATGAGAATTCTATATCACTCTGGCACAAACGTTTGGGTCATATATCCATTCAAAGAATTTAGAAACTCGTGTCAGATGGAATTCTTGATTCTCTTAATTCCTCAAATTCGGATATTTGTGTTGAGTGTATCAAGGATAAACAAACAAACAAGACGAGATTAGGTGCTAGCAGAGCTTCGGATGTCTTAGAATTGATACATACAGATATTTGTGGGCCATTCCCTACTCCTTATAGGAATGGTCAACAATACTTTCTCACATTCATAGACGATTACTCTCGTTATGGGTACCTATATCTTATTCATGAAAAGTCCCAATCCATAGACGTGTTCAAATCATATAAGGCCGAAGTTGAAAATCAACTAAGCAAAAGGATTAAATCCGTTAGATCTGACCATGGTGGTGAATACTATGGTAGATATGATGGTTCAGGTGAACAACGTCCAGGGCCATTTGCTAAATTCCTAGATGAGTGTGGGATCGTCCCTCAGTATACTATGCCGGGCAGTCCTACTATGAAATGGTGTAGCTGAGAGACGAAATCGGACCCTTAAGGATATTGTAAGAAGTATGATTTGTTGTACTACTTTTCCTGACTCACTCTGGGGAGAAGCATTAAAAACCGCATCTTATATTCTTAACAGAGTTCCAACAAAAGCTACAATCAAAACCCCATATGAACTTTGGACTGGGCATAAACCCAGTATTAAGCACTTACACATTTGGGCTTGTCCAGCTGAGGCAAGGCCTTATAGGCCGAATGAAAAGAAACTGGATGCTAAAACGGTTAGTAGCTATTTTGTTGGATACTCTGAAAGATCCAAGGGTTTTAAGTTTTATGATCCCACTTCTAGAACTATTTTTGAGACGGGTAATGCTAGGTTTTTTGAGGATATTGAGTTTGGGGGGTGGGGAGATAAAGTTGTTAGAGATTTTGTCTTTGAGGAAGAACATGTGTCTGTCCCTCAAGTTGTTGATCTTGGTCAGGGTGTTCTCATTCCTGACACGGATCACACAACTCCAGTTCAAGACAATCTCGAAAATCTCCCAATCAAGTTCCTGATATTACTAATGAAAATCAAACTCAACAACCTCAAGAAACTGAAGTGCCATTAAGGAGATCCACTAGAGAGACGAGAAATGCAATTCCGGATGATTATGTTGTATTTCTCCAAGAACAAGAAAGTGACATTGGACTTGTGGAAGATGATCCAATCAACTTCTGTCAAGTCATTAAGGGTTCTAACTCTCAAAAGTGGATTGATGCCATGAATGATGAGATGAAGTCTATGAGCGATAATGACGTTTGGGAGCTTGTTACATTGCCCGAAGGTATTATACCAATTGGTTGTAAATGGATATTTAAAACCAAAAGGGATTCAGGGGGCAATGTCATTAAGTATATTGCTCGTCTTGTCGCAAAAGGCTACACTCAAAAGGAAGGCATTGATTATAAAGAGACTTTCTCTCCAGTTTCATCGAAAGACTCTTTCAGGACTATAATGGCACTAGTAGCACATTTTGATCTTGAACTTCATCAGATGGATGTTAAGACAGCGTTTCTCAATGGTGACATTGAGGAAACAATTTATATGGTGCAACCTGAAAACTTTGTTTCGGATGAATCAAAGAAAAGGGTTTGTAAATTAAAGAAATCCATCTATGGGCTCAAGCAGGCTTCCCG
Source organism: Nicotiana benthamiana (assembly GCA_034376525.1). Taxonomy (NCBI): domain Eukaryota; kingdom Viridiplantae; phylum Streptophyta; class Magnoliopsida; order Solanales; family Solanaceae; genus Nicotiana; species Nicotiana benthamiana. The sequence continues at coordinate 111,604,513 of CM067323.1, read as the reverse complement.
TCAATGGTATTATAAGTTTCATGCAGTCATTACATCTTTTGATTTTGAACCTAATATTGCTGATGACTGTATATACCATAAGTTCAGTGGAAGTAAGTATATTTTTCTGGTTTTATATGTCGATGACATACTGCTTGCCTGTAACGATATAGCATTATTGCATGAAACTAAGAGATTTCTTTCAAAGAAATTTGAAATGAAAGATATTGGTGAAGCTTCTTTTGTATTAGGAATTCAGATACAACTAGATCGCTCCAAAGGTGATCTCGGTCTGTCACAAAAGGGCTATATCGATAAGGTTCTTAAAACATTTGGCATGGAGGATTGTAAACCAGGCAACACCCTTGTTGCTAAGGGAGACAAGTTTAGTCTCAAACACTGCCCAAATAATAATTATAAAACTTCAGAAATGGAGAAGACGCCTTATGCTTCGGCTGTAGGTAGTCTGATGTATGCTCAGGTATGTACACGACCTGATATAACATACATTGTTGGGATGTTAGGCAGATATCTAAGCAATCCGGGAATGGACCATTGGAAGGCAGCCAAAAGGGTCATGAGGTACTTACAGAGAACAAAGGATTACATGCTTACATATCGGAGATCGGACTAGCTTGAGATCATCGGGTATACCGACTCCGATTTTGTTAAAGAAAGAGTACAGAATGGACAATTGTGCATAGAGCACATAAGTACAAACTCCATGCTTGCGGATCCGCTTACTAAGGGATTGACACCAAAAGTATTTCATGAGCATATTGCTTGTATGGGTGTCAAATCAGTTAAGGATTATGAATTTTAGTGGGAGTTTGTATTATACAGTTATGTATTGTCCATTACATTCAGTAATTCAGTTTTAAGGTTATATCTGCAGATATTCAGTTTTAAAGTTTTTGTACTCTTAAAGTTTATGATTGATCTCAATAAAGAGAACCAGTTGGAAATAGACATTCTATTTCAGATCACACTTTATGTTATTTCCATGCTACACACCTATACTTGATCCATGTCGTTGGTTATGTTGATATACGTGATCTATGTTGGTTCTAGTTACGAAAGAGTAACTAAGAGCTCTTACTTCCTATGTTGGTATGATTGATGGACCGGATTGTTCATGATACTTTTATTATGATAGCAATTCTGAGCTCATAAGGTTATAATGTAACATATAATGCTAAGGTTTGTACATATGTATGAGTATATCGCCCAAGTGGGTGATTGTTAGATATATGGACTTATATCTACATACATATGAACAATATATGGATTAATTATATGTTATGTGCTATCTTTTGGTTTGGCCTATATAAGTGGTCTTATGGATATTATGTTAAGGGAGCCAATACATTGTCATATAAAGTGTAGGACTAATGTGTAGATACTCAAAAGGGTAACCTTAGTTAATGATGGGCTAACTAATGTTACATACATTTAACCATGGTCATATTCTTATGACTCTTGAGTTTCATAACTCACATGTTATAAGGGGGGTTATGGTTCCCATAAGAATGCAAGACATTCTCTTCTTCTTCCATCCACTGAGAGAGAGAGCCATTGTTGTCTTGCATATCAAGTGGAAAACCATTCTCATTTTTGGTCTTAGATAAATCTTGTGAAAGCCAATACTTCAAGAAGGATCAAGGAGCTTTCAAAGCCAAACATTTGGACAAAGGACTAAGGATTTCCACTTATGGATTCAGGTACGCTTCCGCTTATGTTGTTATTCCAAATTATTCAATATGAAGGCTATTATGTTTTAGTCGGATAAATATAATCCTAACACCACGACCTTCAAATTTTAAATCCATCATTGCCAGGCGGGCTTTTATTTTGGATTAGTGGGAGCATATAATAATTTCTCACTCCATTGAGTAAGCGAATAAAATTTCATATTAGTTGCCGGAAAACTATGGAAGCTTCGTATAATATGTAGGAATACACATAATGGTGTGAGATCTTTTAGAAAAAATCACGTAAATTTAACCAAAAACAAATTATTTCACATCATATAAAAAATATCTATGACCTAGTTGAGCACAACTCCTTTAAATTCATCGAACACCCTTGCAAAACTTTTATACATAGACAAAGGATCCCTCCATGTATCGAGGCGTTACCGTTATGACACTTGTACCCCTAGTGAGGTTTCGAGCTATGAACTGATGCAAGTGCCAATAATCTTTATAAGATAGTATTTTTTTCGTCACAAATTATTTATCGTATTTCTGTTTTAAACAACCCTTAAGAAAATACTGATTAGAAGGGTTTTTGGATTATTTTATCTTTATTTTTGTCTTAAGATATATTTTTTCTTCGTGAAATATTTACTCTATTTATGATCTTTAACAATAATTACTATTAAGGAAAAAATGAAAAATAATTAATTAATTTTATTTTAAACTTTTTAAATAAGAAATAATTTAAAATAACTATTTTTAGAAATTTAAGACGAATGGAGTAGAAGTTTAGAAAAGATCGATGAGTCCAATATTCATGTCTTTATATGCCCATGTGTCCTGTAATTATTGTTAAGTGATAGAGATTAAATTGTTTGTTTAGGTATAAATACCACTGCAGATTCAAATGTCATAAGAATGATCGAACACATACAACGAAAATTGATAGCATCATATCCTATGTGAAAAACAAGATCAGGACAAATAAGGAAGAAAAAAATGATATTCCACTGTTCTCAAAGGCAAGAAATTAAGAAATCAAGTCTTTTTTTCTTCTCATTTTACTTAAACAAGAACACGAATCCCCAAGACCAGTCCAAATAATGAGACATATAAACAGTTGTGGGTTAGTAGAATTATACAGTTCCAAATAAAAACCATTTTCCCTCACCTCCCATTTACAATGGTCTAGCACATTTATAACTTCTTAGTCATGGACACAATAATATGGGTCGTCAAACACGTTAAAACTTCTCTCTTTTGAACCCTACCAAAAGTAAAAAAAAATATAAAGTAAAGGGGGTTCTGGAGTTTTTATACAGAAAATTCAGTTTAATTATGCCCATAAAATCATGATTTATATTCCTCATCTTAATTATATTGAATTAATGGCAAGATGATTAAACCTTGGATACATTCTACTCTTTGTTGTGAGATTTATATAATGGTTTCTACTTTCAGACTCAAATTTTAGATGATAATATTGAGACATGATTAAATATCCACTATATCGAACTAATTAAACCTTTAGATGATTTCATTATATAAGTCCCAATACAGATATATAAATTTTATTATACAAAGTCATACAAAATTAAGTTGGGTTTAAGTTCTAATTCAAAAAAATGTTGGCACAAATCAATATCAATTACTTCAATCCGAATATAAGCAATTACAATGCAATTAATTATTAATTATTGATTATTAATTATAATAAAGAATATGAAAGAGCAGGGTGTACAAAGAAAATCGATAAATCGCACCAAACCAATAATTCGAGTCAAACCGGAAAAAAATCCGACTGTGGATGGGGTTTGATTTGGTTTGGTGTTGGCAAAAAAAATCCAATCATAACTGGTTTCGTTTGGTTTTAACTAAAAAAAGTCAAACTGAAACTAAACCAACCTAGTCCTAACATTATATTTGTATAATTTTTAAAAATATTTTATACATATAGATATTAATTGTAAGACAATTTAGAAATATTTTTTAGATTTTTTCACAATTTTATCTTTACACTTATTATTTAAAGTTTAGACTTAACATTCTTGAATGGTCCAATAAATTTTACCAATGAAAGTAGTAAGTCAAATAACATTTAAATTAATACTAATCCTAATAAAGAAAATTCAATTCATCGTTAAGAATGACAATAGTGCTTGATATCTATTTTTTAATTTTCCATTGGTTTATAATGAAAAATGCAAAACGTAATCGTTTTTTCTTTAGTGCTTAGTTGTGTAAATAGTTAGTACTTATTAGGTATACTTATTTTAATATTACCTATATAGTATGCTTAGATTATCTTAATTTTTATTTTGTCTGATTAATTAGTAATATTTTATTTATGTAATTTTATTATCTTGTTATTGAATATTATTTAGTACAATACTATGACTAATCTCATATTATTGTATTATTTTTAAAAAATATATATTATATAGTTGTATCCTACTAGGAATAAAGAAATAATTGAACCACAAGTTATTTGTGCTATGAAGACTTTATTGGGGAAAAAACCGAAAATCCGAAAAAAATCGGGAAAAAAATTCGAGAAAAATCGAGATTGAAAAAACTGACTATATTGGTTTGGTATGTTTTATTGATTTAAAAATCGACACAATTTATTTGGTGTGGTAATTGAAAAATTCAAATCAACTCGACCTAAGTACACTCTTACTTGTAGGCTGTAGCTAGGCCACAAAGCATAAAGATGAAGAATATTCTGGTTTTAAATAACTACCCGTCGGAATAGCTATTTAAATTTTTTTGCTTGTATACACAGATTGTACGATAATTATACATGGCTATACACTTCTTGTCAAGATTACAGATGTGGACTGAGTTTTGTATCTCCTCCAATAGAGGATTCAGCAGCTTCTAGAAGATGAAGCTCGTAGAGAGAAAATGAGAACTGTAGAGAGTCTCTAACTTTATGAAATGAAACTTTGACCTTTGTATTGAGTACTATTCAATTATATATATATGTGTACAACTAAGACACGTCTAGCAAGAAATTAAGAAATAAACCTGCACTAACTACCACTAACTAATATACCAACAATGTGCTGACTCAGCACAATTACAAGATAAATATAGTCTTAATACCCCCCCCCCCCCCCAAGTTGGATATGAGGAGATCACACTCAACTTGCTAAGAATAGAACAATGCTTGATCCCATAAGAGCTCTAGTGAGCACATATGCAAGCTACTCTCCAGTACTAATGTGGTGCGAAGAGATGAGACCTTCCTGGAGCTTGATGCGCACAAATGGCAGTCTACTTCAATGTTCTTTCGTGGAACACGGGGTTCCTAGAAATAAGCAGAGTAGATAGGCTGTCACAAAGCATAGGTATTGGCAAATAAACTGGCACAGTGAATACTTCAAGTAGTCTTGATAGCCAAACAAGTTCGCCAACAACCTTTCTGAGCGCTTCGTATTCTACTCCTGCCGAGGAGAGGGATATGCTTTTCTATTTCTTGGACTTCCAGTTGATACAGCTGCCAACCAAAAATATAGCATAAGCAGATACTGATCTTTTAGAATCAGGGCAGGCTGCCTAGTCAGAATCACAATAGGCAGACACTGAAAGACCATCTGCATTGCTAAAAGACAGACCCAGAGTAGAGTCCTTCTTCAGGTACCTCATCATATTATAGCTGCATGCAAGTGTGGCTCCCTAGGATATTGTATAAACTATCTGAGATGTTGAACCCCATATGCTATGTCTAGCCTAGTATTAGTAAGGAAGTTCTATTTTCAACTAGTTTCCTATAGAAAGTAGGATCAGGCAATGGATCCCCCCTTTAACTTTCAGCTTCACTGTAGGTTCAAGGGGATAGGTCAAGCATGGGGAATTTAGACACTTATATTCCTTTAACAAGTCTAAGATAAATTTTCTTTGTGAAATGATAATACCATCTGACTTATAAAGGATTTCTATCCCTAGAAAGTAATGTAACTTCCCCAAATCCTTAATTTTGAACTTGTCATGTATGAAAGCCTTGAGCTGATTGATTTCTTCTGAATCAGTCCCATGAGCAATACATCATCAATATATACTGGTGCAAAGACAATAGAGGAACCTTTTTTTTTAATGTAATAAGGAATAGTCATGCATGGAATGTGGTAACCCTCCTGATTATAGTACTTCAGTCAACCTATCATATCATTGTCTACTGGCCTACTTCTATCCATAAAGGAATTTTTTCAACTTGCAAACTAACCATGGAGAGTGCATTTCAAGACCTGTAGAAGCCTGCCTATGAACCTCCATGGAGAAATGCATTATTCACATCCAGTTGCGAGATTTCTGATTTTTTCTTTGCAACTATGGCAATGAAAGACCTGACTGTGGTCATCTTGACTACTGGAGAGAAAGTCTCTATGTAGTTTATACCAATTGGCTGATTATATCTTTTTACAACTAATCTTGTTTTGTACTTTTCTATATTGCCATTTGCTTTATGTTTTACCTTATATACCCATCTACACTTAATAGCTTGTTTCCCCTTAGGTATGGGGACTAGATCCCATGTGTTATTAGCATACAAAGCCTCAAATTCATGTGCTATGGCACTTTTCCAAGCAGGATAAGAGGATGCTTCTTCATATAAAGTTGGTTCTCTATCATTACAAATGTTCGTTACAACATACTAAATATCAAGATGTAGGGCATCAGAAGTAATATGGTTGTTATGAAAAAATATAGCATGCATGGAGAAATTAGAATTAGACTTTAGGTTTGGTAGATTGCAAACATAATCATTCAGATGTGAGGGGGTTTGTGCTCCTTGTAAGATCTTCTACATCCTAGTGATTATTCTATTGGAAAACGAGGTGATGCTGTATCTTGAAGATGTTCAATTAGAACCTTTGTCTCATGTGAGGAAGGCGCTGGTGAGGGACAAAGTGGTGGCATATAAGAGAATGGAACATTTGTCTTCTACTGATCACTAATGTTATGAGGTATATATGTACCAGTATGATCAGAAGAGTTGTTAGTTGTTAGTAACATCATGAAAAATAAGTGGAATGTCGCCTATAGCAGGATTGAGAGTGAAAGGAAAGGCTGATTTATAGAATGAAACATGTATAGAGATATGTATTTTCTTAGTAGCCAGATTTAGTAGATTATACTCCTTTGTGGCAAAAGGATATCCTATAAACACATTGGGGTAGTCCTTGGCTCATGTTTGTCTCTAAGAGGCTTTGGTATAGTGGGATAACACATATACCAAAAACTTCTTAAGTGGGAGTAATTGGGCTTCTTTCCATAAAACAGTTCAAAAGGACATTTGTTCTTTAGAGGAGTAGTTGGAAGTCTGTTAATGAGAAAGGTTGTTGTAAGTATACACTCTCCCCAATTTTTAATGATAGTTTGGATTGAAAAAAATAGTGCCCTAGCCACTTCAAGGTGATATTTATGTTTTCTTTCCACCACTCTATTTTGTTGTGGGGCATAAGGACATGTTTTTTTGTGGTTTATTCTCTTTGATTGGAATAAGGAGTCAGCTTCATTGCTGGTAAACTCTAGGCCATTATCAGACCTTATACATTTAATAGTGGTTTGGAATTAGTTTTCTATCATACTCACAAAAGCCTTTATGATCTGTAGGGCCTTACTTTTGCAACTCAAGAGATCGGTCCAAGTAGACCTACTATAATAATCTACTAGGGTAAGGAAGTATTTGAAGTTATTATGTGTGGCCACATGATAGGGACCCGATAGATCTACATGAAGTATTTCAAAAAACTTTGTAATGTCAGTTGTTCTTTAGAGAAAGGGAAGCCTAGGTTGTCTGTCCATAGGGCAAATAGTACACATGAAAGTTGCTTTGGTAGAAAAGGTTACAGGTATGTAGAAATGCTTCTCATTCTACCGAAGGGTGCGTGACCAAGTCTGAAATGCCAAAATAAATCCATATTATCACTAAGAGATGAACAAGAAGACAAACCAGAAACAATATCTTCACTATTGCAATTAGAATTATTTACAATAGGGAATGGATTGTAGGAATGGGATAGACAATGTATAGCATTCACATTGTCAGCATGAGCAGAAAAGCAAGGAAGATTACAATTTTGTTCAGGTGTAAGACTATCTTTCTTCAAACACTTAAAATAGAGGAAATACAGTCCATCATACATCTTACAAATCTCTAAATGCCTCTTCATGAAGGGGACTACAGTAGACAAGAAGTGTTAGAAAATGATGCAATGCATTTGAGATGTATTACTAAGGAACTGATAGACACTAGATTAAATTTGAAATTTGGAATAAAAAATACTTTGTATAGAACAATTTTATGTATCAGGGGTACATCTCCAATTTCAGTTACTCTAACTTTGTAACCATTTGGAAGTTTAACTAAAAGAGGATATGGTAGGCTTACAATGTTTTGTAGATATGTTTTGTTAAAAGTCATATGGTACTATGCTCCAAAATTTAATATCCATAACTCTGCTTTTTCACTAAGACATTTACGTGATAGATTATCACAATCAATTGAAGAGGTGCAACAATTATACCTGCAACGTTTACAGAAGCTCCACTAGACATATTTGCACTAGCTAAATTTTCTCCAGTACTTCCAATCTAAAAATTCTACAACACGCTGACAATTTGTCCATATTTCTCCTTTGAAAGGCTTATACTTTGATTTTCTCATTAGTGTTCCACCTCCTCTTCTCTATCTACGTTTGCAACTGCATTTGCCATGGTATTCTTCCCTTTGTTTAACCTTGTAGTTTTGTATCTTTGAGAATTCTGATTGTACTGTTATGACCCTTAAGACCCTTGATTTAAACCCCGGGGGTATCCATGTAGCTATAGAACTTGTTTTTGTATGACTTGGTCGTTTACAATGATCACAAAAGGGTTGAGGTCTGTTATTTGTAATTTGATTTCCAGTTGAGTAGTTTGTCTTGAAGGCTCTTCCTCGTAGATTAACAATTATGCAGTGTAATAAATATTCTTGTCCTAAATTCCCTCTATTTTTCCTCCTGTATCAATAGAGCAAATGCCTGTGCCATGGATGACAGGGGGTTCATCATGAGTATGCTTCCTCGAACAACTGTATAGACTTCATTTAGTCTCATTAGAAATTGTATCAATCTTTTATCTTGTTATGACTTATGCATACTTTCCTTGTCCCACGTTTACAGACACAACTAAATGAGTTTTCATGCTCAGAGTGTTTAATTCTTCCTAGAGCTTCTTTATTTTTGTGTAGTAGCCAGTGATATCAAGAACTCCTTGGCTCAAATCATTAATTTCTTTTTGGATTTGATACAGATTAGCTTCATTTGTCTAGTCATATCGATCCTCCAGTTACTTCTATAGCTCAACAAAATCATTCACATACTCGACACTTTTAGTAATATCCTTTGGCAGAGTATTTATGATCTATGAGGTGACCATATCGTCACATCTCTCCCATTGACAAAAATCTGGAGATGTTGTATTGGATCTCTTATTATCCCCGTTAATAAAACCTTATTTGTCTTTTACTGAAAGGGATCTCAATACACTTCTTCTCCAGGAACGATATCCTGTTCCATAAAATGAAACAAGTACAAGTGTGGAATCACGACTATCAGAGGGATGTATGTAAAGAGGGTTAGTTGCATCGATTACTATCTGCGTTATTGCCGTTGAGGTCGCCTCAGCAGTATGTTCTGCAATCACCATCGAAACTATGTAGAAACAGTTGGATTGATCTTCTTTTTGCTTAATTTCTTCTATTTGTTGATGAATTGTCACTACAAGTGTATTATCAAATTTTGCTTCATGAAGAACCCTAGATACTCAGTGACTAGAATCAACAGAAAATGGCATGGTCGATGAGAGAACCTCCGCTCTGATACCATGTCAGGATTATAGATGTGGACTAAGCTTTGTATCTCTTCCAATGGAGGATTCAACAACTTCTAGAAGATGGAGTTTGTGGAGAGATAAAATGAGAACTGCAGAGAGTCTCTAACTTTATAAAATGAAACCCTTAACTTTGTATGTACTATTCAATTATATACATGTGTACTACTAAGATAGATTTGGCAAGAAATTAACAAATAAACCTCCACTAACTACCACTAACTAATCTGCTAACAGTCAAACTAGCAGTGACTCAACATAATTACAAGATAAATTATAACGATCCGCCCGGTCACTTCATGAGTTACCTCTCCATTTTCCCATTTTTGCTTCTTATTGTCTTGTTTGGCTGTATTATTTGATATCGTCTTGGTTGGTTCTGGTTCAGAGAGTTTTTAGAAAGGAATGAGATACTTAGTCTCTTTTGAGCAAGCTTAGGTTGGAAAAGTTATATTGACTTTTGTGAACAAGGCCTCAGATATGAATTTTGATGGTTCAGATATCTTTGTGAGGTGATTTAGATTTAGGAGCGTGATCAGAATATGTTTTGGAGGTCCGAGTAGATTTAGGCTTGAATGGCCAAAATTGGAATTTTGGCATTTCCCGGATGATAGGGGAGATTTTGATATAAGGGTTGAAATGGAATTTTGAAAGTTAGAGTAGGTCAGTTGTGTCTTTTTTACGCGTGTGAAAATTTTTAGGTCATTCGGACAAGGTTTGATAGATTTTTTAATCGAAAGTGGAATTTGGAAATTTTGGAGTTCTTAAGCTTGAATCGGATGTTAATGTGGTGTTTTGATGATTTTTTGAGGGTTCAGAAGGTTGGAACAAGTTTGAATGTTGTTATGGGATATGATTGCATGTTTTTTAGCTCCCGAGTGCCTCGGGTGAGTTTCGTGTAGTTAAACGGATAAAATGCATGTTTGAGAAATTGTATATTTTCTTCAGTCAGTTGTAAGCATTATGTTTTATGCGATCACATAGTTGTGCTCGCGATCACATAGGCTTAGCCAAGAGGGGGTGAGAGTTTTGTTTAATCGATTGCATAGTTGAGGATGCGATCGCGATCGCATAACGCTGCAAGGTTGTTGTTCGCGAATGTGTGGGTTAGGTCGCTTTCGCGTAAGGTTAAGTGGAGCAGAGGTTGACCACGTTTTTGTTCATCGCAAACACGGTCCCTGGTTCGCAATCGCGTAGCTGTAGGGCTGCTGTGCATCACGTTCGCGTGTGATGCGTCGCGTTCGCGTAGAGTAAAGTTTTATTTAGCGGAGTTTGTGCTTTGTGATCGCGGTGGTCTTCTCGCGATCGCGATTAAGGATTTTTAAATTGCTGGACAGAATGTTTAAAAGGCTATTTTCGCAATTTTTGGACATATTTCACCATTTTTGAGTCAGTTTTGGAGCTTCTTGAGGGAGATTGAAGAGGGAATTGAAGAGAACCTTTTAGAGGTAATATTTATGGACTTAATACTCGATCCTATTGTGATTGTTTCCTAGTTAAACATGAAATTTGGAGAATTGAAGCCTAAAATTGGGGAGTTAGGGCTTGAAAATTACAGACCATAATCTAGGGATTTGAGGGGTCATTGGTGGTCAGATTTTGGTATTCTTGGTATGTATAAACTCGTCAGAGTATAAGGATTATAGTTTTGCAATTTTTTTCGGAATCTGAGACCTGGGCCGGGGGTCGGGTTTTGACCAATTTCGGGATTTGATGTAATTTGATTATTTTTGACTGGGCTTTGTCTCCTTAGAATATTTTGATGGGTATATATTGATTTTGGTTAGATTCGGGCTTTTGGAGGCTTAATTGATAGGCAAGGGCATCGCAAACTAGAGTTTGGCTTGGTTTGAGGTAAGTAACATTTCCAAACTTTGTTCTGAGGGTTCTATGCCCTGAACTGTGTGTTTTATGATTACTATTGAGGTGAAAAAATGCCAAGTGACGGGCGTGTGGGCGCGCACCGTTAGAAATGCGGCCTGAATCATTCCATGGCACCGCTTAGTGACTCTTTTATGCTAGCATCTATGTTGTAATCATGTGATTAAGATAATAAATTGTAAATCATGCTAATTACACTATTGAGACCCGAGAGGTCGTTTCTTGTTGTCATGTTATTAGATTCACTTATAATCTATACTCGGTCATGTTCATACATATTATATCGTGCCTCGGTCTCAATTATTTCTATTTGACATATCATATCATTGTCCAGGCTTGTATCATGACATTCTTAACCCGTGTGTGTGAGACTAGAGAGTACTGACTGATTGAGGCCGAGAGCCTGATATTTATTGACAGCATAGGATCGGGCTTGCACACCGCAGCAAGATATTGATCATGCGTTCTCTAGCGATGATATAGCGCTTGACCCAGAGAAGCACTTCCGGAGTCTTTGCACCCCCAATAAGTGCAGTTGATGATATTGAGGGATGAATCTTCTCTGGACATGGATCTTGTCCGAAGTATTGGTATGGGGATGGATCTTCTCCATGAGGCTGGATTGGCCTGCTTCCTCGGTACTGGGTGACTTACAGTCTATGATGTATATTCATTTCGGGATGAATCTTCCCTAGGCCGAGTGAATTTTATACAGTACCGAGTGATTGAGCACTATGAGTGGGAGTATCATATGTTACATTTATCATACTATCTGCGCATTGGTACTTAGTGTTTCCTGAGCTTTATAATCTGTATCGTTCATACTGTGTTTAATTACTACTGAGAAACTACATGAACCGTAAGCATGCCTTGTATTATTAACTGTTGCAACCTGTTGAGGTTTGGTTCGTCACTTCTGTCAGTCCATAGTTTGGACTTGTTACTTACTGAGTTTGTGTAGTCAAGTTACCCCTGCACCCCTGTATGCACATCCAGGTATATTTGGGTACGACAGCGGTTATTGATCATGCCAGTTAGAGACTTTTTGTGGAGATTGCGAGGCAGTTGCTTGACGACTGCAATTCCGCCTTCTCATTTCCTTATATTCCTTTAGTATATTTATTTGGATATTCTTGACCTTGTTGGTCATGTTATTTTGGACAAATGTAATAGTTTTAGCTCATGACTTTATAACACCCAAGGTTGGGATTGTGTTTCTTTCCGCTGAATTTTGATTTTTACTTTTATCTTATTGGAATTCTGTTAAAATTATGATGTACTTAAGTTTTTTTTATTTGAAAAAAATGAAGTATTTTGAAACAAGTGGTTGGCCTAGTATCACGATAGGCGCAATCACGACATTGTTAGATTTTGGGCCATGACATAAGTATAGTCTTAATACTTGTTATATATGGATAATACATATATTATACATCTTTCACCTCTTTTTATCTTAAGCGGTTTTTTTTCGAACAATGGTGATACTCCTCGACTTTAATAACATAGTCAAACATCTCTATAATAGTCTCGTTTGTTCTGATAGTTCTTGGTTGTTATATTGAAGTGTTATTTCAAAAAATATAATTTATAGCATAACACAAAAAATTAATTGCAAAGAAAATTTGATCGATATATTGAAATATTGTTATAAAAATGATTGTAATAAAGGATAACTATAATGTGTCAATCCTATCGTGCCAAACCTTATCTCTTTTGTCCTTATCACAATTTAATTTCAACACTTCGTCTCAAGTTAATGAGAGGTAAATTTTGAGAATTTGAATTCAAAGGTATCTAAAGTTGCACATATTTTAAAATATGACACCCAAAAATGGTCAAATATTCCACAAACCCATAATATTTTTAAACACAGAGGCTGTCGAAAAGTTTTTAGTTATGGCTAGATTCATAAAACATTATGATAATTTTTTCAAGTTTTCGACGGACTGTCAGTTTAGCTCAAAAGTTATTGATATGCTTTGTAAGCTTTAGAAAATAATCAAAAGATAGATAAAGGTAAATCGTAATCAAATATAAAGTACTAGAGATTAGATAGAGGATATTGTCATTCTAGAACTCAAAGATAAAGAAAATAAACTTAGCTTAAGAGAGAAGCAATAGTTGGCGATAGAAAAAGAGATAGGGATAGAGAGAGAAATTGTATTATTCGAGAATAATAATCATGCATGTTAAAATGTGAAAGTCTCCTTTATATAGTAGGAGATCCTCCTTGAAATCATCTAAAAGGTACAAAAGTTGGTGGCTTCAACTCAGTGAAAAAGTTAAACTCTAAACGATGTCGCTTTCACCTTCACGTCAAGACTGCACCCTAGATTTGGTCGACGTCTACTCATAGGGCGTGCCCGTTAACCATGGGGACGTTGAGGGCCAAATTTGACTCCATATAGTTAGTCCCTCCATTCGTTGGAGACGTGATCGATGGACATCTTCAATGGACGGACTCACAAGTCACGTCATAAAATAATTTCGCCTCATCCTCGGACTTTTAGCACGAATGAAACCAAAATACATGATGCAGTTGAACCGTTGACGTATGGTCTCTTTTAGGGATGACATCATTAGCCGCATGCATCATTATTACTTTTGTTCCCGAGGTAGTTCAGTTTGTGATGTGACGTTCTAATCATACCTTTTCGATTTCTGTGTAACTTCATCATATAAAAAGAACAAAGATTCAAACCGATTCATCTTTCGAACCTTTGAGGATACTTTCTTATTCCTTTTTCTGTCTCACTTTCTTGCACTCAATATCTTGTGTGAGTTCTTTCCTGTTTCTGTGTGGTTGTATTTCTCATCACCAGAATTTAAAAACCAGTTCATATGGCAAAACACAAAAATAGTAAGAAAAGCAAGGTACCACCCCATCTAGGGCTCCGCCTTCCCCCGATGGTGAAGAGGAAGAAGTAGAAAATGCCCTTGTTCCTCTCTCGGTGGACAATATAATTCCAAATAATATGAGTGCTCGAAGTAGTTTCATCACGAAGTGCCCACCTCTTCCTTGGGAGCTCAGCAAATTACTGCAGTCCCACTTAGACCACCTTAGGGTGACGTACAATATTTCGGGCCATGTTCAAATGGCCCGGCTGAGATGGACTATGCCAACGAGCATATTCCTGGGTTTTGCACATTCTACGAATACCCTCTTCAAATTGGATATAGTGTCCCGCTTATTCCTTTAGCGGAGCAGCTCTTCCGCTTCTTCAGAGCATGCCCGGCTCAGCTCACGCCTTATACTTTGAAGGTGTGTATAATTCTCACCATGTATGCAGCATAAGCCCGGAGCATGGTTTTGGTTCACCATGTTTTACAGATATTTAATGCAAGCTACTTTAGGGGTACCATGCTCCATTAAAAGCGCCGTGGTACAAAGCGTTTCATAGCGCAGTCAGATGATAAAGCCAATAGCGGCTTTTGGAAAAGATACTTCTACATCAGGACGGAGCACCTGGTTTCTAAACCTAAAGGATTCTCGGAGGCGTGAAACTCGGAATGTAAGTAACCTTTGTGTGTGATTTCGTGATGATTTTTGTCCAGGCGACTCAACCATCGTGGTTTCTTTGTCTTCTTTTTTAATGATGGCTCGCTTGCCCCGAACTATTGGTGACATCAGGTCGTGGGTGGAGAGAGTGATACCGTATGCGCATGAGTGCTGGACCTGGCCCAAGTTTCATAAACTGTATGGGCCAGCAGGTAATAATAATTTTTGGCTTTGGCTTGACGTTTCCTTTAGTTTTTGTTATTTAACGTACTCGTACCGGCAGGTCGGAGTGCTTCTAAAGAGAAGAAGAACATTGTCGCTGTCCCATCTAGGGTGGAAGTAGATTCATATGACGAGGTCGTAAAAAACAGCTCACCCAGTGATAGCGCTCATACGGATTCTCAGCAGGGGGCTACGCCGGTGGCGGCATCGGAGTTGGTTCCTGAAGCTGCGCCAGTGATGAAACTTGAGGTCGTGCCTGTGATGGGGCCTAAGGCCGTACCAATGTCGACACCTGAGACCGTGCCTATGAGGTGCCTGAGGCCACTCTAGCGGAGGTGACTTCTGAAGGTGAAGAGCCGATGGAGAGAATGAGGCGGCGACTGATTACTGGCAAGGGGATTGTGACTGAGGACGTGAGGCCTAGTGAGCCCTGAAGAGCCAAGGCTAGTTTTTATGACCGAGGCCATTCGTTCAGGGAGGTTTTCCCCCAAAAGAACTACCGCCCTTTTTAGCTCAGCCCACACCCTAGAGGGCGGGTCGTCCTCTGCAGTTGGGGGAGCGGGCGTAGAAATTGAGAGGATGGGCTCTGAGGCCGCTCTTGGAGAAGCAACAGGGAATTCATCCCGTTTGGAGATGAGGGTAGGCAGGTCTACTCACCGAATTGTGATCCCTGGCTATATATCTTGTTAGAAAACATCGATCAAGCCGTAGCGGAAATGGCCTTGTTATGTGCGGCTGCGGAGCATGAAATGCTGAAAGGCGTTAGTAGCAGTCATTTTTTGAGAAGGGTTGCCGGTGCAACTTTGCAGGTAGCTTTCAATTTTTCTTTTATGAGTCATAAAGGTGACTTTGGTACGTACTGACTTGTATTTTATCTCTTTTTCAGATCCTTATCTTGGAGGTGGAGAGAGGCGGCGAGAACAAAAGAAGGCGGCCACCTTCAATAAAATGGCGAAGAAGTACAAGGAGTGTCGTGCCAAGCATCAGGCGTTGGCAGATGTACTCAAGAAGTACCCTGAGTTTTGGGTGTTTTGTTAGGGTCTTGAAGAATCAGAAGCTCTGTTAAAGAGAAGGGTGGCCGAGTTGGAGGAGGTTGACGAGAAGCTGATGGCTGCTTTGGCTCGAAACATCCAGTTAGAGACTCCTTCAGTCAAAAGAGGAGGAACTAGAGATAAGCCGTGGGGTAGCAGCGGAGGCGGCTCAGTTGTAGGAAAGAATAGTTGCTTTAACTGTTGAGCTCGGCGCCAAGACGGCTGAATTTAAGACCCTTGAGCGGGCTACTTTATCAAAGCCTGAAGATGACGCGCATCGTGAGACGCGCAAAATGTGGGTGTATGCCGAGGCTAGACTAGCGGTGCTCGAGGAATTGTTCTCTACTAGTTGAGCCACTAAGGTTGAGGTTGAGGAGAAAAAGCGTTTAGCCCGCGCCACCCATGCCGATTATAGTTATAGCTCTGATTCCCCTGATAGTACGGGCTGTAACTCTGCAGACGTCAATCGTCTAGAGTCCGGTTCTTGTATTTCTATGTCATACCCTGCTAGGGGCGATGACGGACCACATGGTGGGAAAACAAGACACGGTGGATGAAGTGGTGAAGGCTCTTAGGGTTCGTGTATATAAGTATATTTCTTTTATGTGACCAAGGCCCTTTTCAAGGTAAGATGTACATGTATTTGGAGATAATGGAGTATAATTTTCTGCTACCTTTTCCTTTTCTTTCTTGCTTTCTTTTTATGTCTCGTCTCTGTAGAGCAAACGCTTGTTTACCTGTTGGTCTTTTATTGCGTTTTTGCTTTTACATTTACGTGCTTTATGCCGCGATCGAACTAGGCCTTATCCATGAGTGTGACTTTGACTGTCATCGAGTCGTTCGCTTATTCGCCATGGTCGATCTGGGTCCTTGTCTGACGGCGATGGCCTTGGCTAGAGTTTAAGTTGATGACCTTTGATCATAACTTCTTGGTTTCGACTGTCGAATTTTTCGCTTGCCGTAGTCGAACTAGGTCAACTGTTGGCGGCGATGGCCTTGGAAAGAGTTAAGTTGACAACCTTTGGTCATAACTTGTTGATGGCCATGGGCATATGGTTGATTTGGACCGTGTTCAAATCATTTGCTTACCGTAGTCGAACTAGGTTGACTGTTTGCAGCGATGGCCTTAGCCATGATGGATTCGATGGCCTTGGCTAGAGTTGAGTTGACGACCTTTGGTCATAACTTGTTGATGGACATGGCAATATAGTTGATTTTGACTGTCATCGAATCATTTGCTTGCCGTAGTCAAACTAGGCGACTGATGGTGGCGATGGCCTTGGCCAGAGTTAAGTTGACGACCTTTGGTCATAACTTGTTGATGGCCTTGGCCATATGGTTTATTTTGACTATTGTCGAATCATTTGCTTGTCGTAGTCGAACTAGGTCGACTGTTAGCGGTGATGGCCTTAGCCATTATGAAGTCCATGTCCTTGGATAGAGTTGAGTTGATGACCTTTGGTCATAACTTGTTGATGGCCTTGGCCATATGGTTGATTTTTACTGTCATCGAATCATTTGCTTGCCCTAGTCAAACTAGGTTGACTGTTGGCGGCGATGGCCTTGGCTAGAGTTACGTTGACGACCTTTGGTCATAACTTGTTGATGGCCTTGGGAATATGGTTGACTTTGACTATTGTCGAATCATTTGCTTGCCGTAGTCGAACTAGGTCGATTTTTAGCGGTGATGGCCTTAGCCATTATGAAGTCCATGTCCTTGGATAGAGTTGAGTTGATGACCTTTGGTCATAACTTGTTGATGGCCTTGGCCATATGGTTGATTTCGACTGTCATCAAATCATTTGCTTGCCCTAGTCGAACTAGGTTGACTGTTGTCGGTGGTGGCTGCATTGGAGATGGCCATAGCCATTTATATGCTTGAGACGGTCGTAGACATTTATACATTGGAGATGGTCGTAGTTGTTCACACAGTGGAGATGGCTTTAGCCGTTTATTCATTGGATATGGTCGTAGCCGTTCATACATTGGAGATGGTCGTAGCTGTTCATACGTTGGAGATGGCCGTAGCTGTTTATACATTGGAGATGGCCTTAGCTATTCATTCATTGGAGATGACCGTAGCCGTTCATACATTGGAGATGGTCGTAGTCATTTACACATTGGAGATAGCCGTAGCCATTCATACATTGGAGATTATGCTAGTCCAGTCCCTTTATCATGTTGGCCTGGAGAGTGTATGCTTGTTCTACAAGTATCTCCAGATGTCCCCTCCGCCGCCTTGTTAAAAACCTCCCCGAGAAAACCCAATTGGGACAAAACTCGGGTAAAGGAAAAAGTGTACGACTCGGGAGACGCCTTTCAGAAATTGAAATACTTTAGGTGGGCGACATTCCAATTGTTTTGTAGTGTTTTCCTTTCCATTGTTTCCAACTGGAATGCTCCTTTATTGGCTGTGTCTATGATTTTGTAGGGTCCATCCAAATTAGTGACCAATTTTCCTTCGCTTGGATCTTTGGACGCCAATGTCTTGGCTTTGAGGACATAGTCTCCCACTTTGAGTGGTTTTATCTTGGCCCTCTTGTTGTAGTATCCTTCGACCTGTTGTTTTTGGTCCACCATTATGATATGGGCCATTTCTCCCCTCTCCTCAGCTTCATCGAGGTCTTGGAGACTGTTCATGTCATTTTCTATTCCGATGGTGTGCGAGTACCTCAAGCTTAGTTCACCGACCTCGACTGGTATGATCGCATTGGTTTTGTAGACTAGTGAGTACGGAGTCCCCCATATGCTAGATTTGGGTGTGGTTCGATGGCCCGTAATACTTTTGGCAGTAGCTTAGGACATAGCCCTTTGGATTCCTCAAGTTTCTTTTTCAGTATATTTAGTATTGTCTTGTTGGAGGATTCTGCTTGGCCATTGGCGGCGAGATGGTATGGCGTTGAGAGTATTCACTTGATATGCAATTTTTTTAAGAACTCTGTCATTTTTTACCGGTAAATTGCCATTCGTTGTCGTAGCTAATTTCCTTGGGGATGCCGAAGCGACATATGATATTTTTTCATATGAAGGCGATGACCTCCTGTTCGCGTATTTGCGTGTAGGCATATGCTTCTACCCACTTGGAGAAATAGTCATTTAAAACTAGTATGAATTGTCCCTTTCCTCATCCTGCGGGGAGGGATCCGAATATGTCCATTCCCCATTTGATGAAGGGTCATGGGATGTGACCGAGTGGAGAGGTTCTCCTTGTTGGTGTATCATGGGGGCGTATTTCTGGCAGTTCTTGCAACGGCGAACGTATTACACTGCTTCCTTTTTCATGGTAGGCCAGTAATAGCCAGCCCGTATGAGGTATCGCACGAGGGCGTGGTTACCTGTATGGGCAGCGCAGTGACCCTCATGCATTTCTTTCAGAACCGGCCTCGTTTGGTGCGGCCCTAGATAGTTGGCCATGGGGCCGCCGAACATCCGTTTGTAGAGGATGTTGTTTATGAAGTAATACTAGGCAACTTGTATGCGAAGTTTCTTTGCCTCTTTTTTGTCGACTGGAAGTGTTCCATCTTGTAGGTAGGATATGAATTGTTGCACCAGTCCCAAGTCAGATTTAGAGAGCACACCTCAGTATGGTCGATGGCTGAATGGAGGAGGGTGACCACGCTTTCCTTGTGAAATTGTTTAGTGGCCGTGGCAAGTTTTGCTAGGTCGTCTGCTTGAACGTTATGTGCCCTCGGGATTTCTTGAGGCGGCACTCGTCGAACTCGGCCATCAGCCTATGGATTTCTAACTAATATTTCTGCACTCTTTGTTCTTTTATTTGGTATGTCCCAGCGACCTGATTTACCACAAGTTGGGATTTGCAATGGAGGAGGATTTGTCGAGCCCCATACTTGATGGATAGTTTCATTACTTCAATTACGGCCTCGTACTCGGCCTCATTATTAGTCATTTCAGGGCATCGTATGGCCTGGCAAATTTTTTCTTGCGTGGGAACCTCGAGGACGAGTCCCAGCCCTGATCCCGATTCATTGGCGGCATTTTCAGTATAGAGAGTCCATAGGTCGATGTTGGAGGAGAGACGTTGTGCCTCTCGTTCTGCCCCTGGCAGGATTTCTATGCTACAATCCGCTATAAAATCGGCAAGTACTTGCGAATTGATGACGGTTCTTGGGTGGTACAAGATGTCATGCTCGCTGAGCTCAATGACCCATCTAGAGACGCGGCCTAATAATTCAGGCTTGTGTAGGACGCTTGTCAATGGGAAGGTCATTACCACTTTTATGGGGTGGCATTGAAAATAAAGTCGGAGCTTTCATGAAGCTACGATAAATGCCAGAGCAAGCCTCTCAAGGTGTGGATACCGTGTATCGGCGTCCACTAATGTTTTGCTAATGTAATAAATAGGATATTGTGTACCTTTGTTTTCACGGACTAGGACTGCGCTGATAGAAACCTCGGGCACTGCTAGATACACCAATAGGGGTTCATCTGGGCTCGCTTTCACTAGCAGGGGCGGTGAGGATAGATACGCTTTCAGCCTTCTCAATGCTTCGATGCACTCCTATTTCCACTGTAACCCTTGGTCTTTTTTCAGCACATTGAAAAATTTATGGCACCTGGAGGATCGCGAGATTAATCTTGATAGAGTGGCCATCCGCCCTGTTAGCTTTTGTACTTGTTTTTTGCTCTTCAACACCTCAGGTATGGCGTCTATTTCCTTGAACTATTCAAGTTGACCTCGATGCCTCGTTGTGATATGAGGAACCCTAAGAATTTACCTGAGGCCAGGCCGAAGGCGCATTTCTCGGGGTTCAGCTTCATTCCGTATCTCCTCAATATGTCGAAGGTTTCCTTCAGGTGGTTGATATGGTCTTCTTTCTTTGCTGATTTTACCAGCAGGTTGTCGATATAGACTTCCATGGTCTTACCGAGTTATTCTTTGAACATTTTGGTGACCAGTCTCTGGTACGCAACTCTTGCATTTTTGAGTCTGAAGGGCATTACCTTGTAGCAATTTGTCCTTTGGTGGGGGATGAAAGTTGTTTTTTCCTGGTGCTCTTCGGCCATCATGATCTGGTTGTAACCTGAATAAGCGCCTAGGAAGCTTAGCATCTCGTGTCGTGCAGTGGCGTCGATCAATTGATCGATGTGGGGCACTCGGAATGAATCCTTTGGGCACGCTTGTTTAGGTCAGTGAAGTCCACGCACATTCTACACTTCTCGCTTTTCTTTTTCACCATGACAACATTGGCGACCCATTGGGGATACTTTGATTTCCTGATGGATCCATTGGCTAGTAGTTTATCACTTCCTCACTGACTGCTACGTTGATAGCGGTATTGAATTTCCTCCTCATTTGCCGCACGGGCGGGTGTAATGGATCAACATTTAGCTTATGAGTAGCGATGTCTCATGGGATCCCTGGCATGTTTGAATGGGAAAAAGCAAAAAGGTCTACATGGTAAGTTAAAAACTCATGATACTTACTTGGATCGGGAAGGCGTCGCCTGATGTAGGCTTTATTTGAGGGGTCGGCGTGATCCAGTAGGACTTGGTCGAGATCTTCCACCGTAGCTTTACAGGCCTCTACGGTATCAAGATCTTTAATGGCGTTCTTTGTCGGGTCGAAATCAGGACGTTTGATTTCCTTGTGGTGGGATCCGATTTCATCTTCGTCGGCCATTACACCTTGCTGCCTAGCTTCTCTAATGCGTCCACTATCTCTAAAGGAGAAACGCAAAAGTTATGGGTGGATAATAAAGGAGGCATACCTCTTTCATTTCGGAATGGAGCGATATGTCGCTTTAGTGCATCTGTGTGTCTCGGTGGCGATGGGAAGAGGATCTGACGTAGGGCTGGTGCCTTTCTTTGTTGGGACGCGGAATTTGCTCCCACCGTCCCTCGTTGCGTAGATCCCTTCTAATTTTTTGATGTACTATCGTCAATCGTTGGGTCAGCCCCTTGAGGTCTTCTTCGTCTGCTCTTATCTCAGCGCAATAGGCATTATGGATTTCTTCTCATGTGGTAGGAGTGTACTTCATGAGATAGCTTAGTAGCTTTTCTTGGTCGCCCATGAACCATCTCTGCTTAGTCCGTTCTGGAAAGCGGCCACCGTCATGCCGTCCGATACGTCGGGTAGGCTCATTCTTACCCTATTAAACCTAGCTAGGAAGTCCCTGAGTCCTTCTTCTATGGTTTGACGGACGTCGAAAATATCGTTAACCCTTGCTTCTGCTTTTTTTGCTCCTACGTGGGCGGTGACGAACTTGTCCTCCATCATTTTAACCGCTAGTTGGGATTAGCAAGTCATGGCTCCTCCTGTCAGTGTTTCACCGAAATGTTTCAGCAGCACTGACGGTACCTGTTCCTTTGACAGGTAGTTGCCCTTTATAACTGTGACATAATGGATCCGATGATCTTCGAGATATGTGGTTCCGTCGTATACTCTTAGGTAGGGCGGCATTTTAAAGGTCTTCGGAACTGAGTACGGGGTAGCCTCCTCAGTGTAGGGTTGTTCAACAAATCTTCCCACATCGGGCTTTGGCAGTAACTTGGGTGCACTGGGATTTTATTTACCCTCTCCTAGTGTTTCTTCATCTCGTCACGAAGCGATCGGTTTTCGCTTTCCATCTGCTCCATCTTCTTAAGAATGGCAGTGAGTGTGGCATCATTGGCCTGGACCTCGCCCAACATATCTTTTGCTCGTGCCATTTCAGGTTCAACCATGGCGGCGGCGAGATCTACCATTGGTTCACACCCGATGTTACCTTGTGGTGACTTTTCGATCAGGCCACTTAGGGTGCTTGTTAGCCACTCTTCCAGTAGCTTTTTGGCCTCCGAGGGTACTTCTTTTGTTGTAGATGTAGAAACACCCTTTTCCCGCAAGGTCGTTAGATCTTCAGGTGAGGGAGGTGGGATTTCCCCACTTGTTGTGGTGCTAGGGGCTGTAATCGAAACACCCACTTCACCGGCTTCGTTGAGAGGACCGATGAGGTTGGTTGTAATATCTGCTATCACTTTCATTCTTGCGTTGTATTCAGCCTTTTTTTTTGTTCGTGTGGTGTTGAGAATAGTTGTCGATTGTTCTCTAGGTGCAAACTATGGTTTTGATTCTCGAAATCCCCACAGACGGCGCAAAAATATTTAGCTCAAAAGTTATTGATATGCTTTGTAAGCTTTAGAAAACAATCAAAAGATAGATAAGGGTAAATCGTAATCAAATATAATTAGTCCTAGAGATTAGATAGATGATATTGTCGTTCTAGATCTCAAAGATAAAGATAATAAACTTAGCTTAAGAGAGAAGCAAGAGTTGAAGATAGAGAAAGAGATAGGGATAGAGAGAGAAATTATATTATTCGAGAACAATAATCATGCCTATTATAATGTGAATGTCTCCTTTTATATAGTAGGAGTCCTTTCTCGAAATCATCAAAAAGGTACAAAAGTCGGTGGCTTCCACTCAGTGAAAAAATGAAGCTCTAAACGATGTCGCTTTCACTTTCACGTCCAGAACGTGCCCTAGCTTTGATTGACGTCTACTCATAGGACGTACCCGTTAACCATGGGAACGTTGAGGGCCAAATTTGACCCCATACATTGTCCATCTATAACAAAAAAATACCAGGAAACTCAGCAATTTCACCACCAACCTATCGACAAGTCAAAATTTGATTAATTAAGTTATATACGCTGATACGTACTTTGACAGGTAAAGAAAAATTACGTTATTAGTTAATTTTATTGTGGATAACAGCTTTACGTCGGAAAAGTTGTTAAATGATTTTCAACCTTCACGTCGAAATAGTCGGGTTTTTTTTTTTTTTTTTTAATTCTAAGTGAGAACATATGGAAGTTGCGACAGCTACAAAATTCGACAAAGGCATCATAAAATCAATGTCTTTTGAATCATAGGAATATACACAATAGTTTTTAACGACTATATTGAACAATTATTAAATAGGGTGGACAAATTATATCAAATCCTTTTGTAAAGTTCTAACTTTTGGTGGCTAAGAAAAGACGTCGGCATCTATTCATTTTTGGCGAGCAGAGTACAAAAAATGATCTTTTGACGTTATTGGTTAGTAGAGGTGTTCATAATTCGATTTAAGCCTGTATCCTTCTAAAAAGAAACCAAATTAATTAACTCGATTTTTAAATACTTAAATCACACCAAACCAAATTAATGAAAAATCAAACATGTTGCTTCATTGAAGTCTGTCATGAAAGACGAATTAAGTTTAGTCAGCTCTTACATAATCCTGATTTGGGTTCCAACAATTTGTACCTTTTCAAAGCCATTCAATCACCACTAAATGTCCTTCGCCTGTTTTTTTTTTCTTTCTTTCTCTTTATGTAATTCTACTTATATGAAGATAGCTAAACCTTAGATACTCTGTACATTTGGTCAACTATATATATAATTATAGCAAGATCAGGATAAATAAGAAAGGAAGCTACTGTAAAATTCAGTCGTTTTTCCTTGTCAATTAAACAAGAATATAAACATCTTGTTCTCTAAGACCACTCCAAATAGTGATACATATAATATGTATCATTTACATTATTATATTGTTCCAAATAAAAACCATCTTTCCTCACCTCCCATTTACAGTTAGTTAGAACATTTGGATTTCCTGAACCTTTGACACAGGTATATGGGTCATTAAACACATCAAATTTTTTCTCCTTTAAACCCCACCAAAAATGACAAAAGAATAAAGTTTTATTGAGAAATGTCTCACAAAATGACCAATTAAACTCATGATTTTCAGTAACATTATGACAGCCGAGGTCATTATCCTTCGATGCGCAATGAATTTCCAGTTTTGGGGAATGAGAAGGAAGTTTTGTTGATAATATGTACCACATACTTCGAGGAAAATATGCATTTTCTTGCTATTGAAAGGTACAGGGGCATGATCAGTAACAAGAAGAAGATATTGATCAAGGAAAGAGCCATAATGAGAAATTAAATATTGAAAATGTAAGTGAAGATCTGGAATTTTATACATCCAAGTTTTAGTTTAGTGAGGTTCACAAATCTTGATTTGGATTCAAACAATTTGTACTCATTCTGATATGATTACATCGCTATTAAAGTTCCTTGCCTTTTTATCGTTAGAGATAATCTACAATTAACTTATCTCAAAGTTTCAACTGCACATTTAAACTTTGATGGGTGAAAGTGCAAAAATAATTGCAGGAATATAATACTTTTTGGGGTGGTATTGATTTTTGACCCATGCTTCTCGGCAGAACTTCAAAGTTAAAGTTAAAAATGTTGTTCATGGGACAAGTGACAAAATACTTGTCAAGCTTGAAGTTATGTCCATGGGGCAAGCGGGAATAAAAATTCAAAACAATCCACTTTGAGGGCTACTGATATTGAGAGAACTTCATTTATAGCCCTTGGGACAAAACAAATAGTATTCGGTAGCCCAAATCTTCAATATATATTTTATATCCCAAAAGTAATTTCAGTGGCTAGCCACCGAATTATATGTATGCACCACATGCCTCAAACTTCCAGCGGACAATGAAATTTTGTAAAAGACCAAACTGTCAGTGGACAATGAGATTTTGTAAATAAATAAATAAAACCCCAAAAGCATGAATCATTTTGCAAAATATTTTCTTTTTTACTTTCTCCTTTTTCTTCTTTTTCTGCTTATTTTTTCTTAATTTTGTTAAGGGAAGGGAGCTAGCTTATTGTCACTGTTCGTTTGAAGATTATGTGGCCGCATAAACATATCTATTGGTTGGCCTACGTTGAAATATTTTATTCTACAAAATTAAAGGTCGTTATTGAGATTTGAACAAAATTTATATTATCTTCGTTCTATATTTACACTAAATTATACTTCTAATTTATTATGGAGTGATCAAAATAAGATGATAATGCGTACTTCATTAATTAACTAATACAGTTACTATAATAGCAGTTTATATAAAAACGTATTCTATAATAGCCAGTTTTCGAACTGATCATTCAAAAATAGCCAGAGTTTATCAAGTCAATAAAAAACAGTCACTATTTTGCAAAGGAGACCGGTCCAGCATAATATATTGGAGCAGCTATGTATGAACTCCGGCATGACATACATATAATTATAATTTTGCCATAAAAGTTTCAAAGTAACAAATAATTTTTGTTATTGTTGACTCTTAATACGCTAAATGAAGCAGTGGTCATCTTCAAAGTAATATGTCCTTATTGTTATTTGTTACCATACTAAAATATATAAAATAAACTGTCATTGTATAATTTATATACAATAGACTATCACTATACAAAAAATATACAAATTAGACTGTCACTATACAAAATATATATATTAAATAGACTATCCCAACACAAAACATTTACAAAAAAGGCTCTCACTATACAATTTATCTACAAATATATGGTCACTATACAAAATATATACTAAAATAGAATGTCATTATATAAAAAATATACTAAATAGACTGTCATTATACAAAATATGTACAAAATAGTCTATCACTATATATAAAAATAGGGATTTTTACCTATGTATACTATATACCAAACCTTATTACCTCACATGTTTAAGGTTTGTGTTTATTACATTTAAGCATACCAAATTTTAATTTATATACGATAACTCAAACTAAAGGTATAATTATTGCTTCATTTATTATATGCATGATTTTAGGAGCATATATTCTCCAATTTTAGTTTACCTGTCTCTCTCTCCTCCCACCCCCCTCCCCCCACATTTACCTTCAGTTAATTCCATGCATTTTAATTTTATCTCCAGCACCCTCATAAGGTACAACTTCCAAAATACGGGAAAATGCAATTCCTCGTCCAGCTAATCGTTCTTCTTCAATTTGCTGGGTTGCCTGGAAAAAAATCCAAGAGTTAGGTGTTATCCAATATTATTTTCTTCAAGACAACTTGAGCATCAACGACAGGTTTTACTAGAGATGATGGAGACAACTAATTTCTCTTTGTATAAGAAAAAATAATTTTTCAATCACATTTACCACTACACCAGAATTTAGCGCGCTAATCTCTTCTTATGGAAAACCAAGAAAAGAAATATTTTCAGTTCTCTAAACACAAGATTAAATATTTCTTACTATTAATTTTATTAAATGTACGTACTATAGTTCTTGTAGTTTGTATATAGAAATTTTGTAGATGCAGAGCAAATTTTGTTGTCAACATTTTTTTTACACAAGATTGTAGTTTAATTGTAGTATAAATGTAGTAATTTAGTAGATACTCTTAAGAACAATATAACTTTATACAATACTTAAATTGATTTGTATTTTATTTCTAGAAATTTTATGTACAATATATCTACAAGCTGAATTAAATTTTAATACCCCAATTCCCATTTCAATTGTAGCATAATTGTTATTTTCGACATAATTGTTGAAGACTTGTAGAAGTTTTAGTCTTTTCAATCTACAATTTATATACAATTTATCTACATTTTATCTACAATTCTACAATTTAACTACAATTTCTGGAAAAATATGTCTTCTTCTTCTTCTTCGACGAGTTTCAGTCTGAAATTCAGTCAAAACCAAGTCTAATCTTCACCAAACACACTCAAAATTGAGATATAAACCCCTAAACATATTTCGATTTGTTTACAACAACACCCAATCCAAAAAAATAATAATTTTTGAAATTTTAAATTTGAATTCAAAGCTTTCAAGCTTTTTAATGGCTATCAATGGAGGAAAATATATGGAGAATGAATGAATTACGCTGCAATGGATTGCTTCTCTGTTAAATTTCGAAATTAATGGTGATAGAATCACCACTAAATCTGATTCCTACAAATTTGGTGCTTTTTTTAGGGTAGAATCTACCTATTTTTGGTTTGGTACAGATTTTGTAGTCAAACTATGGATTACGCGGGTAAATACCAAATTTTGAACATTTTTTGTAATAAGGTTTGGTATATGGTATATATAGGAAACAATCCCATAAAAATAAACTAAATAGACTGCTACTATACAATTTATATACAATCAGCTCTCACTATTCAAAATAGATTGTCGCTATACAAAATAGACTATGACTATATAAAAAATATACAAAATAGACAGTCACTATACGAAAAATATACAAAACTGACATTTTAGACTACTAGATGCAATATGTTTGGGCCCAAGGACCATCTTTTGCAAGTGGACCAAAACATGGGCTATTAAAATATTGAGGTGCTATAGAAGGTAATTTTCTCATTGATATTTCACCTTGAAAATTGTATCTCGTAGTTGGCTCAAGGCCCAAGTCGTTGATACGTCTCCTATAGGCCCTGACTTTTCTTAAGGATTTTATACAAATAGTCAGTCAGATTTACTGTTTGTTTTTTCTAGTTCGTATATCTTCAACACTAATAATATATGATTTTACGGACATTATATATCCGACAACTATTTATATTTTAAATGGTTGGTTGAACAGCTATTTATGTTAACTATTCTTCTTTAAACCCCGTAATAATATTCATTTTTCATAATAAAACGTTCCTCTCTTCCTTCCTCCTATCTATTCTCTCAAAAACAAGGGCCGAAGGACAATGAATAAATTAAATTGTACATTTATATTATTCTTTCTCATCATTTCAAGCATTACAACAAGCAAACCCAATTAGTGATTTTTGTTTCGGTATAAGGTTAGCAGTTTCTCGAATCAAGCTCTATCATTTTGATTTTAATAAATTTTTCAGATTTGAACATTGTTATTAATATTTAAGCTTTTATATATTGTTTTATTATTTATTTATTTTGTTAATTAAAAAATTTTATTTATCAAGTGAAAATATTTACAGCCTAGACAAAATTGAGCATTCATGCTCTCTTTACTCCCACTGGACATACAACCCCAGTTAGGATTTTCCTACCCTTCCTACTGTTCCCAATTTTTATTTTCGGCACTGTTAAATTACCTCAGGATGCCAATTCAAAGTGTTCATAGTCCTTCCTTGCCTAAGGAATATGGTAGCTCCAACATGAATTTCCTGAACGATTGATCTTATTATGGCTTTTGCTGGTCTACTCTTTAGCTGGAAAATGACATTATTCCTCTCTTGCCAAATATGATATATAGTTGCTGCTAAGGATATTCTGCATAGTTCTGCTCCTCCACTTCTACCTTTAGTTCTTCTTTCTATCCATGACAACTCTTCCCTCTTATTTAGCTTTGTTCTTTGGATTCCTTGCCATTTTAAAAGCTGCTTCCATATAGTTGATGTCAGTTCACATTTAAAAAATAGGTATTGCACTGCTTCAACCTTTCTTTGACATAGTGAGAAAGTGGTGTCTATCTTTATCCCCCATCTTGTTAGCCTTCTTTTGTGGCTAGCCTTTCCTGTATTATGAATCTCAAAATGAAAATCCACTTTGGCAATCCATAATTGTTACAAATTAATCTCCTCCATGGTACTTTCTGAAATTTCCCTTGCATAGTTTTGTACATGTGCTTTATAGTGAAGTTTTCCATCATATTTACCTCATCCTCTGTATATCCAGCAGTGTCAAAGTATTTTCTTGCCTTGAAGATCTGTTTCATGACCGATGATGTATTCTTTAGCGTTATGTTCCATAATGGCTTCCCCTTTATGTAGTATGCATTGACCCATCGAACCCAGAGATTGTCCTTCTTTTTGCATATATTCCATAAATGTTTGAATATAACTACTTTATTTCATAACTCCATATTGATGAAGTTTAAGCCCCCTGCTACCTTTGGACATTCGAGTTTTTCCCATGCAATTAGTGCCTTCTTTGTAGGTTCTGCATTGCCTGACCATAAAAATCATCTGTATATTGTGTTAATGAACTGAATGATCTTCTTAGGTAGGATAAAATTTGAGCCTAAAATTTTTGAATTACAACCAGTACATTCTTAATTAACAGTGCTCTTCCAGTATATGATAGAAATTGTGTTGTCCAACACTGTATTCTATTCAGCATTCGATTAATTAAAGGCTCTCATTGGATTACCAATAGCTTCTTATGCTCAGTGGTACCCCTAAATATATGAAGGGTAGTTCTCCCTTGTTATTCCCCAATATGTCCATGATTTTCTTTTGAGTCATGATATCTACTCCAAAGTATATGCAGCTCTTGTTTGTATTTGCAATTAGCCCTGATCCCCCAGAGAAAATTTTGAATTGCTGGTGTAGTGTCATTATTGATTGTATGTCTCATTTGCAAAAAAATAACAAATGTTCAGCAAAACTTAAGTGTACTAAATTAACTTTATCAAAACTTAAGTGTACTAAATTAACTTTATCACACTTAGGGTTGTATTTGAATTCTTTGTTCTACTTTAGGGATTTCAGCAGTTTGCTCAAATATTTCATTGCCATTACAAACATTACTTGTGACAAAGGATCACTCTGCCTAAGTCCTTTTTTGCCTAAAAAGGTTTTGTTGGTTGTCCATTAATTATTACAGTATAGACCAGTGTACTTATGCACACTATTATCCATGTCACAAACTTCTCTGTGAACCCAAGTAACTTTATTATTTGTTCAATATATACCCATTCCACCGAGTCATATGCTTTTTGCATATCAATTTTAAGCATACACCTTGGTGATATGCTCTTCCTTCCATACCCTTTGATCAATTAATGGCCCATGATGATGTTGTCATTAATCATTCTTCCTGGTATAAAAGCTGTTTGGCAGTTGTCTATGAGCTCTCGCGTAATTTCTTGTAGTCTTGTAGTTAAAATCTTTAATATTATATTGTACAAAACTGTGCGACAAGAGATATGTCTGAACTCCTTAATGTTGGTTGGATTCTTTACTTTAGGGATTAGGGTGATAGTTGTATAATTTATGACTTTGCACATTTCATTAGTTTCAAAAAACCCAGCACCGTTGCAGTTACTTCCTCTCCAATTATGTTCCGTGTCTTCTTGAAAAAATAGGATTTATATCCATCACATCCTCGTGCCTTACTATCATCGATGTCCTGTAATGTTTTCTGCATTTCCTCTTTAGTAATTAGTTTGATTAACTGCATTTGTTGTTGCCTATTCATAGTGTAACCATTCTGCATAACATCTGGATCAGCTACTGCTAATGTTGAAGATGCGTTACAAAGTAGTGTTTTGTAAAAGCTTAGGATCTCCTCTACTACTTCATTGGAACTTTGTAGAAGTTGTCATGTGCTGTCTATCAGTCTGCCTATGTGGTTTCCTGCATGCTTATTTTTTGCACAAACATGAAAATATATTGTGTTAGAGTCCCCTACTTTATGTTATTTAATTCTTGCCTTCTGCTTCATGATACTTTCCTCCACTTCTAGCTATTTTTCCAGTTCAATTTTTGTCTCTTTTCTTGTGCTATTACTTCATCATCATTTTCTGGAGATGTCATTCCCATTTGAATATTCATCAACTTGTTTCTTGCTACTTAGATTGTTGGCCCCACATTGTTGTACTCCTGATTGTTTAATTACTTCATATCGTTTTTCAATTGCTTTAATTTATACCATACCTTTAGCATTGAAGTTCCCCTAATCCTCTTTATCCAACATTGCTAACCATATCATCAAATTCATGATGAGCTGCTAAACAATTAAAGAGTTCGAAGGGTCTCTTTCCATCACCGTAAGGTTAGCAACAATTACCTTTAGAAGGCAATGGCCAGAGAAACCTGGTTGCATAATAGTTCCCTCTATATTAGGTCATTTTTGTATCCACTCTGCATGGGAAAGTATTCTATAGATTCTATTATGAACATGGTTGTTTGTCCAGGTATATTTCCTCCTTATTATTCTAAGTTCATCTAGTCCAACATCAACTATGAAATTTTTGAAGTTTGTCACTTCTACTTCTTGCACTGGATTCACCTTCACTCTATCTTCTATGGATAGAATACTGTTAAAGTCTCCCATAATTAAACTTGCGCCATTTACTCCACTCGTAGTTCCTTTCAGGTCATTCCACAAATTCTTTTTGTCCTGTATGCTATGCTTTCCATGCACTTCAACGAAGATGAAAAAGTTATTGCATTGTCTGAAAACTATCTATCCTGCTTTGTATTGTTCATGGACTTGTTTCACCTCAAATTCCACCTTTGTTTAGTTCCAAACTATACAAATTCTGCCACCAGGTGCCTCATCATTGTTAGCATCCATATTCCAATAACCAAACACCTTCCTCATTATTGGATCAATTTTATTAGCTTTAACTCTATTCTCCAGTATAGCGATTAATACTACATTATTCTCCCTGCGAAAAATTTATAGTACTTTTTTCTAATAGACTTTATTCATACCACTAACATTCCATGTTATGATATGCATCATGCTATAATATTTATTTTGGGATCCTATCACTTTTATTTCTCCTTCTCTACCACCTTGTCCCATGTGTTTCAAACAGTTGCATAATTTTTTGAGTTGTGTCAACTAAGGCTTTAAAAGCATTTCCAATGTCTATTTCATCCTCTCTGTTGGTTGCCATTTACTTTTATCATGCAGATTTTCTCTAGAAACCTGCCATTAGTCATCTTTTCCATGTTGATTAGGCATATCTTCTCCTTCTGGTTCAAATTGTTCTAGGAATCTTCCATGGGCATTAATTATGTCCACCTTGGGATCAAGTAACCTTACTATTTTCCATTCTTACTTTAGTTTTTGATTATTGCCTCTTTATTGTCCATCCTCTTTATTTTATCTCTGTTGATCATTGCATGAGTGACTAATTTGATAGCACATTTGGCAATATTGGGCTTCCAGTAATATTATACTATCTGCTCAATCAACATTCTCTTATAATCATATAGTTGTATTGATCCTGGTAAGGGCCTGGTAATGTCCATTTCAATTAACACCCTTCCATACTAGACTTTATTGTCCATGGTAGTACATGCATCAGCATATAAAAGCTTCCCTAACCACATTCAATTTTACTTAATGTGTGACTACTCCAGTAGCTAAGTGGTAATCTAGGGAAGTTTACCCATATAGGGATTGTTCTGAGCACCTACTCACTAAAATCAACCCCCTCTTTCCATGGTCGTATGATAATTGATCTATTGTTCATAGTTTAGGGTCCATTCAGTATTACTTCATCCCTTTCTTCACAGCTATTCATCAAAATTATGAAGTATCCATCATTATGAAACAGTACCTTTGGTTTTCTAGCTTTGCTCCACTGTTTTGCTATGAATCGCTCAATTTCCCTAATTGTTGGACTGTTTTCTACCACATATAGAATTATAACTCGAATCCATTTCTGCTGCTCCTCAGCAATGTCTTCATCCGGTAATTGGAAACTAATTTGCCATCCTGTATCACTGGTACGGTGAGATATATGATAGGTTCATACCTTTAGCTGCAAATTTGTTCTCACTAAACAAACCAACCCAGGATCTTCCCCCGTTCCACTCTGTGCTGATTTTATCTCTTGCATGCTCTTCTCATTTCCAATTGAAGTTCTGCTCTATTCCTTGGGTACATCTACTTTTACTATTCCATTGCTTGGCAGCTTGCTCGCACTCGCACCCCCTGCTGAGATTATTGCTGCATGTGCTCCTTTAGCTTCGGCACTTATCACCGGTGTCGCAATAGTGTCTGGCTTTACCGGCGTTGTCAATTTTGTTCTTGTGTTGCTCAGATGTGGCCAATTTAGCTCATCATCACTTTTCAGATCCAGTTCTTCATCCTCATGCGCTTTCTCTTTTGCTTTTGATGGTTGCTTTCCTTGCTCCCTTACGCTAAGATTAGTTAATTTTCTTTCTACCATTAGTATTTTGCTAGTGTTCTTCCAAGGTCGTCCTCTTCCTCCCATTTCCGGCGAGGCGTAGGCTAGTTGGCCCCCCGGGGTAGGGGTAAGGTCTGCGTACATAATACCTCCCCAGACTCCACTTATGGGATTATGTTGGGTAGTTGTTGTTGTAAACTTACTTGTAATTAGATAAAATTAAGTGATCTGATTTTATAAATAATTTTCATACCAATTGTGCATGAATGGAGCTTATACTCTTGCTCTGAAAGAAGACATGTACAGGAGTTAAGAATGGCCAGAGAATATAACTAAAAAGGCAAGATAATCACTGTTAATTCCATTCTTAGTAGTTAGTATACATAAACAAGAACAAATATATCCTACACCCTAACACTACGACCCAGTATAGCGATACATATATTCAACAATTCCAGGGCTTATATAAGTTCCCAAATAAAAACCATCTGATTTCACAACCCATGCACATTTGCTCTGTAAGCTTTGGAAGTTTTCCATCTTCTACACAATGTACTGGATCATTAAACATATTAAAGCTTTTATTCTTTGAACCCCACCAAAAATGACAAAAGAATAAAGTTGTCCAAGCAAATCCTTGACTAAACGACCAATCGATTTCTTGATTAGCAGTAAGATTATGGTATCCGAGGTCATCATCACCAGAAGTACAATGAACTTGCAGTTTAGAGGAATCAGAAGGAAGTTTGTCAGATAACATGTACGTAAAACCTTCGAGTTATGAAACATGATTTTGCCGTTGAAAGGTCTATTGGAGTTAATAACAATAATAAGAAGAAAATGTTGATCAAGGAGAGAGTCATTTTGAAGAAAGAAAAAAAGATTTTTCGAAGGAATTTGGGTTGTGGAATTTATATAGTATATAGGAAAAAATTGAATTTAG
This sequence comes from Nicotiana benthamiana, assembly GCA_034376525.1. Lineage (NCBI taxonomy): Eukaryota > Viridiplantae > Streptophyta > Magnoliopsida > Solanales > Solanaceae > Nicotiana > Nicotiana benthamiana. The sequence goes on along the minus strand of CM067323.1, from coordinate 111,569,706 downwards.
TCAAGTCTAACAATAACTTGATTTGGATTACAACAGGTTGTACCTTTCTAAAAGCATTAAATTACTATTAAATGTCTCTAGCCTTTTTCTTTCTCTTTATATTACTGTAGTTATCTGAAGATTTTTTCTTTGGTTGGAAAGAGAAATACTATATATAGAAAATACGCATCATTACAAAAGTAGATGCCATTAATAGGAGTCTGAAATGATAACTTTTTGAATTCAAAATGCTTTTCAAATATTAAAAAAAAGTTACATTTTAGCTATTTCGCAGTAATTTACTGTGAATTATGTTAATAAAATTTTTCCGTTAACCTAATTCGCAGTAAATTATTGCGAAATAGTTAAGAAATTAATTTTTAATAGAGTTTGCACTAATTTACTGCGAATTGGTTTTATATTTTTTTTAATTAATCGCATGTCCAGGCCAAAAAAAAAGATACATTTTGCAGTAAATTACTGCGAAATGTGTATTCCGCAGTAATTTACTGCGAAATATATCTTTTTTTTTGGGCATGGACAGGTTATTTTAATTGACACAACATCAATAATTCAAAATATAAAATGCAGTATTTTACTGCGAATTCATTTGAAAAATTCTATACCCCGACCTCGGACTTGCCTTATTTATAGGCGTTTGATGTTCATGAAATTCATTCAATAAACTTCTCTCTTCTTCTTATCATTCTTTCTTATAATGTCTGAAGTGCAAAAATTAAGGGCTTCTCTTTATTGGGGTGGTGAGGTTGTGCTGGAGAATAATTATGTGAGGTATAGTTCACCTCCACAGTGTCACGTTAAATTGCCACTTAATATGGAGTACGATACACTGGTATCATTGTTACGTAAAACAATGAGTGAGAGGATGCGTTCGGTTTCAAAGTAACTGGTAGATTTCCGTATTTAGTGACTCCGTAGGGGTTTGCTTATTATTCAAAGTTTAACATCAATGATGATGAGACCCTTAGAGATTTTTTTGCGGATTCCGAAGGAATACATGGAATTAATTGTAATAAAATTATTGAAAATGCACGTTAAGGTGGAGGAGGGTGTGCGTAGCATGGATAGCCCCCAATCATTGGGTGGTTATTCTGGAGCAATTTTTGCCGGACAGATTGATGAAGAAAGAGCTTGCATTGATTTAAACTTGTCACCACCAGCGAATGAGCAGACACAAAATAATTTATCGACTTTATATAATCAACAAGAGAACTGGTAAACTTCAATTTTGCTATGGATTTGCGCTAATTATTTTACAATTGAACTTTATTTGTATTAACGGTCATATTTTTCATAGGGGGTACCGTCCGGATATGAATTTTACGAGTTATGAGCCGACCCCTAGTTGTGGAGTATTGGATCACGGTGGTCCATCCGGGAGTCATCACCAACAAGAATTGTCAAGATAATACGACTTGTAAGTAAAGTGATATAGCTATATCTACAATATGTTTCCGGAGTATTAGGTAACTTTTCTTGTTGTTGTTTTTTGTGCAGTGAAAACCAGCTTCTTGAAGCTCCTGACCTCACACAGCTTCCTATACACGACGTATTAACTCGTGATTTGGCTGATGCACAGAGTCAGGAAGATGATAGTGACTACGACAATAATGCGGATGAGTCTGCGGATGACACACCCTTCTCTTTTGAGATTGGTGATGAGGAGGAGGAAGTGAATGTTGAACCTGAACCGGCGAGGGAGCATGTTCCTCCACCTCCTGTGCGACCAAGAGTGTACGAGTCCCACGTGCCATTTCATGAGTGTAATATACCCTACCTTGATAATCTGCCAAGTATGACGAACGTGGATGCCCTCACAAGAGAAGGTGATGAATTTCGATCACAAATGCGGGATGAGTCTAGGCCATCTGTTTTGACTAAGGGCATGTATTTCTCTGATAAAGCTCGCGTAATTAGGGCTGCAAAAATCTACAGCGTAAAAGAGTGCCGTGAGATGACTGCAGTTGAGTCAACTACGGATAAATGGAAGGTTGTATGCCGTAGATTTTTTATGGGTTGTCACTGGATGTTGCATCCCAACAAGAATAAATTAGGTTTGTGGAAAGTGGGTAAATTTATTAACGAGCACAGATGTGAAATGTACACATACAATGAGAATCATTTCAACTTGGATATCGACTTGATTTCTCTTGTCCTGATTCCACATTTGGAGGTGTCCATTAGGTTCAAGATTAAAGATTGTATTACAGCCGTCCATAAGGAGTATGGTTGTAGTATAACTAAAAGAAAGGCATATCTCGGTCGCAAACGTGCCTTTGAACTTATTTATAGAGACTGGGATAAGTCTTTTTCAAATCTGCCCAGGTACATGGCCGTATTGCAACACTTTAACCACGACACTGTTTTTGAATGGATGCTTGAGCAGAGACCGGACAGATCCGAATATATTTTCAACTATGTGTTCTGGTAATTTAACTGTCAATTGATGGTTTTGTGCATTGTCATCCTGTTATTTCCATAGACGGTACCAATGTCTATGGAAAGTATGATATTAAGCTTTTGATTGCAGTTGATGTAGATGCTAACATGCAAATATTTCCATTAGCCTTTACCATATGTGCCAACGAAAGCGAAGAGAAGTGGACCCACTTTTTGTACCACTTGAAGGAGCACGTTGTTAGACAGCGTTCAAGTATTTGTCTAATATCTGATCAGCATGGTGGTATTTTAAGTTCTGTGCGTCACTTGCCTGCATGGCAAGAACCATATGCATACCACCGTTACTGTGTGCGGCACCTGAAGGCCAATATTCAGAAGAAATTTTCTGACAAGACTTTGCATGACTTAATGTGGATGGCTACAACTGAGCACCAGCAATATAAACCGCTGGACCCATACTCTCCCGACACATGCTCCTGTATAGGTACGCAAGAACGCTAGATCCCCAACTGTACTGGGATACCTAACCCGGCTCTACTATATGATGTATGAAGCGCATGATCACTTTAATTCCCGAAGTATCCAGGAACAATACACACCCAAAGAGCAATAGCAACACATAACGTGTGTACCGGGCTATCCAGAGATCCTCCGTCTGCTAGTTAATATCGGGATGCAATTCCTCCATGTGATCTCTGATGGCTGATAAAGCAACGCGAACGCCCCTCTGCAAACCCTTAGTTCTAAGTCCAGTCAACTGCCCCATCAGCTTCGCCATCTGTGCACGCGACGCTCCTCTTATGTAGGGGCAGTGTCAAGGCGCGACTGTCTATATGTAGTCCGTAAAGAACCTGGACATCCTCAAAGGTGATAATAGCCTCTCTTGTGGGCAAATGAAATGTATGTGTAGTGATGAGCGACCAATCAAGCTGAATCGGCCCAAGCTCAAAAATGGGATAAAAACCCGTATCCTTAAGGATGTGTACTACACACTGATGCAACGGATGGCCAGCAATAAAGTCCCAAAGATCGTTAGGTCTCCTAGGCCGGAGAGCCTGCTCTGACTGCTGTCCCTCCCACACATAGGAGGACCTATGGTCGCCCTGTATCACTAATAGGCGATCCTCCACAGTTCCGGGATGTGCAGGCGTAGGAAAGGCCATGACGTATAATATAATGTAAACAAAATTAATTGATTGTGTTAGTTTAATAAATTAAATAATAAGATATGATTAAATTAAAAATTAGGATATGCATTATTGAGTTAGCTACTAATGGAGTTATTACTGAGTTGTCACGTCGTTTTGAAAAGGTTCAGAGCCATGTGAAAAAAGCTATTTTTTCCCTGAAAGTAGTATCAGATAACATCTCTCGATTTATAAGCAACTACAATTAATATGTAATATCATTAATGAACCTCCTAATCCTTTCCCTATCACTAGGAACCAACATAATTACGTGATGAGCCAACTCTGATAACCTCATCTCGTAATGGGTCACATACATGCCCTCATAACGTAGCCATCGAACTGTCTGTGCAGCTCCTCCCTGCGAGACTACGATACGAACTTCTCCAAAAAGAGAACATAGAACTCCTGCCATGTAAGTGGTGTCGCAATGACCGACATGCGCCTCTCATAAGCCTCCCACCATCTAGAGGCAGCCCCGGTAAATTAAAAAGTAATGAACAAGACCATTATAGTCTGTAGAATACCCGCCGGGCGAAGAATTCACTAGCACTTTTCCAGGAGGCCCTGAGCATCCTCCGACCCAACCTCGATAAATTATGGAGAGTGAAGCCTCCCAAATATCTCTATCCTTTTATGCTCGTCATTAGTCATAATGGGACCCATCTAGGCTTGAGAAACTGCAACTAGCTGGACTGGTAGTACCCCGATGACTGAAGTCCCTACATCGCTTGATCTGGAGTACAGGCGATGGGAGTTTGAGTACCTCCACCGGCCTGAGATGTGGTTGCTACAACCGGAACAAAGGCCGCTTGAGCAACGCTGGTGCACATAGTCAGAATCTGAGCCAAAGCCTTCTAAAGGCCTGGAATCACAAATAGGCAAAGGTGGTGCATGAGCTGGCCCCACTGGCTCAGCCACATCTGGTACCTGCTCCAGTGTTGGATCAACTAGTGGATCTACAAGCGCTACTCTAGCAGCTGTACAAGCTGCATATCTAACCCTAACATGACCTCGGCCTATCATGGCCCTAGCTGGTGGTACCGGTGGCTGTCCGTCCAGTCCGGCAGCACGTGTCCTCACCATCTGTGAGAGAAAAGAATACTAGAAGTTTAGTTACTGGAATCAACACATCCGCACGATAAGAATACAAGAATGTAATGTTCCCTAAGGGTTTGACAGCCTCTCAAAGATAAGTATAGATGTTTGTGTATCAATCCACAAGACTAATAAACCGTCTCGTGACTCGTGAGACCTATAAAACCTAGGCTGTGATACCAACTTGCCACGACTCAAAACCTAACCTGTAGTGATAGAGCCTGACGTGGTACTAGGTAAGCCGGCATTTTGAGATAATCCCAACATGTTTAAATAAAAAAGTAAAACAACATTGGTTTTACATTAATCGAACTCTCAACAACTACATATAAGGTCAAAACAAAATGCGAAAATTCCCAACACCAGGGTGTCACTGAGTGTATGAGTGTCTATACAATACAAGTCTAGAAATATTATCTATAATAATCTGAGAATAAATACATAAAGCAGAAAGATATGGAAGTAGAACCAAGGTCTACGAACAACAGGAAACTACCTTTAAATCTATGAATGATCAACAACACAGAGAATAAACACCAACCGTGTCCAAAAATACCTGACTGCACACACAGTGCAAGGTGTAGTGTGGGTACAACCAACAAAGTACGTATTAAAACTAAATAATGGGATAAAAATGGAGGCGAGCTTTACGGATATAGTTCGATTATAGAATTTACAACATGGGAAGATAGGCATGCTTTCAAGATTGACAATTAAGGCAAAAACAATTAATTTTTGCCAAGTTCATTTGAAATAGAATATAATATCCTTTTAGAAATTTCATGATAGTGATATATTCCAGTTGACGTACAATAGTAATGGAATAAAATGCATAAACTTAGAGAAACAGTCACTCACGCCTTCCATACGCTCCAACCTCACAGTTACTCATACCTCACAGTCACTCATTCATCTCAGTCACTCAATACTCGCACTCACCATTGATCACTCGACACTCATACTCAGTAGATACCTATGCTCACTTGGGGTATGTAGAAACTCCGAAGGGGATCCTTCAGCCCAAGGGCTATTATAAGCCAATCATGGCATAATTCAATAAAAATATGCTGCGACATGCAACTGATCCTATAAATATCCTCATAATCATGCCCTCAACCTCACTCAGTCATCAACCTCTCCAATATTTCGGGCTCTCAATCATTAAATTCATCTAGAACAGTAATGATACAATGTGTCAACAACGCATAATAGAGACTAAGATAAAATATGCAAGTAAATTGTGACTAAGTACAAATAGAAAATTAGCAGGTATTTCAACACGTAATACGACCTTGTGGGTCACTACAATACCAACAGATAGTCTAAACATGATTTTTAACATGATTTGTAGTTCAATTTATCTAACATATGGAGCATATACAGTTAACAACAAATTATTCAACTATACAGTTCCATGGAATTGACCAAGTCACAAGTCCTACGGTGCAAGTCCACACGCTCGTCACCTAGCATGTGCATCACATAAAAACCAAATATATGGAACAACATACCGGGTTTCATACCTCAGAATCAAATTTAATACCTGTTACTTACCTTAAACTGCGCAAATATCTATTCCAACACACCCTTGCCTCATAAATCAGCCTCCGGATGCCTCGATTCTAGCTAGAAATAGTTCGATACAATCAACCCGGGCTAATGGAATCAATCTAATAAGAAAATACTAAGTGAAAAACCAAAATTAAGAACTTGATTTAAAAGCCAAACCCTGGGCCCACATCTCAATATTCGATAAAAGTTACAAAGATCGAAAGCCCATTCAACCACGAGTCCAACCATACCAAGTTTACCAAACTCTGGCACCAAAATCGTCACTCAAATTTCCACATCAAACTCCCAAAATTTCTAGCCTCAAACCCCCAAATTACACCACAATACCACATAATCTAGGTGGAAAAATCAATGGGGAAATAAGATTATTGAATAAAAAGGAGTACAAGGGACTTACCTCAAGAATTCTTCGAAAATCCTCTCAAAAATACCTTAGACCGAGCTTGAAATGTTAAAAAGGGTGAAAATCTCGGAACCCTAATTTTAAATAATCTTGCTTTTGCAGTCACTCATCCGCTTATGCGGAAAACATTCCACTCTTGACATCACGCACCTGCGGCCAAGCTTCTGCAGCTGCAAGTGCGCTCCTATGAGCCCTGGCCCACTACTGCGACTCCAACTCATCCTGCCCCTTTCCTCTACTGCATAAGACCCTATGCAGATATGCCTTCTATCGTGACCCTAATTCACCAATTGTGAACATGTCATGATGGAACCTAGTATTTACGACTAGGTAAGCCTAACACATTGTGTAATTTACAACCTTTACGAAATTAATAATAATTTATAAGCTAAATAACATGAGGAAAAATATATAGTTGCCGCCTGGCACATACACTTTATCACTACAATTATGAAATAATCCCAAATCTCGGAGTCTCACGGGCAACACAGGCTAAAAGAGTATCATAACATGCTCTACACATGAGTGTCTAATCAACACAAAAAAGGAAAGGGGCTATCGACTACAGCTGCATGGGAATAGAGACTTCGGGTCTACAGACGTAGCAGATATACCTCGAGTCTCCACTAATTCTCTCCGCTACGAGGATAATACATCTAGGAACAAGTACTTGGGTCTGCACATGAAAAACATGCGTAGAAGAGGCGTGAGTACACCACAGCGGTACTTAGTAAGTGCCAAGCCTAACCTCGGTCGGGTAGTGACATGGAAAGGTCGAGGCCTTACAGAGAATATACATCATTATCAAACTGATAAAATAAGGAGAACATGAATATAATCTATAGCGAGAATCTAGCAAGTTATTAAATAAAATAGTAACCGGGAACCAACACAGTAAATAAATAGAAGTACAAACCCCAACTAGGTATTTATCATCGGGGATCTCCTGGTATCCCGAGGATCTCCTGGTATCCTCATCATATACACTAGGGATCTCCTAGTATCCCGAGGATCTCCTAGTATCTTCCATTTATACACGAGGGACCTCTTAGTATCCCGACTGGTATCCTCCGTTTTACAGTCATATCTGTTGGAACATATGTATATGTTCATACTTATATGTTTTGATAATTGACAAACCAATTTAATGGAAAATAATATATGCCAAATAAATGTGATTTATTATTGAATACACTTTAATTTATATTTTAACTAAAGTGCTATTCGTTTTGTAGATATGCAAAAGGAAGATAAAGAATTGATATGCAAAATTACAATGAGCATAGAGGAAGAAAAGGCTATGCAACGTTATTTGAGCGGACAAGAATTGGAGTCCCAGAAGTTCAAGACAAGATCGAGAGAAGCAATGAAAATAAATGAAGACCTTTTGTTGAGTCTTATTTATATTGTCTTTATTGTGATCTTGATCCGACTTTAAGTTTGTGTCTTGGCTTCTCTCATAAAATGATTTTACAATGCATATCATAAAATGATTTTACAATATACGCATATCATAAATGATTTTACAATATATGCATATCATAAATGATTATCATAAATGGTTTTACAATATATGCATATCATAAATATTGCATTTAAAACAAATTGGTTTTAAATGTTATATAATAAATATTTTCAATACATTTAAAACAAAATAATTTTAAATGTTTTTATTGATTCGGAATGGTCATTACAATTGTTTTTCATGTGTAAGATATTTATAATATTTTATATCTTCAAACAAAGCTTTGAAAAACATTTTATAACTTATTTTCAATAAGTTAGTTGTTTTAGAATCGGACCATTTCCGCAGGGTCAGATAGTCGAATATCTGATATTAGATAGTCGACTATCCTGATGACCGTTGCCAAGATAGTCGAATATCCATATCAGATAGTCGACTATCCTTGTGACCGTTGCCAAGATAGTCGAATAACCATATCGGATAGTCGACTATCTAACCGATTTTCAGAATCTGTATTTATGATCATAGCAACGGCTAGGAGTGATTTTGGAGCTATAAATACACCTCAAAATCACTCATTAAACACACAACTTCTGACCAAAATATTCATAAGATTTCATACATTTCCAATATCATTTATTGATCATTTTTATCATATTTTGAAAGCCAAGGTCTTGAATTTATTGTTGTGTTCTTGAGCGTATTTTTTTACTCATATCCACTCTATTAAGAGAGTCTTGTTAAGTGAGTGTTAAGTGTTTTATACACTTGAAGGAAAGTGTTAGTCCCTTGTGTTGTAAGAAGGAACTTGTGTTTCCTTGGTTGAAGTCTTGGAGTGTTGTATCTCCGAGCAAAGGTTGTTGAGGCTTGTGTCCTCAGGTTGTAAAGGTTTGTTAAGCACCCGTAAGCTTAACAGTGAAGTCTTGGGGTGAGGTATCCTCGAGCAAGTGAAGTCTTAAGGTGGGATATCCTTGAGCAACTGTAACGGTTTGTTAAGCACCCGTAAGCTTGACAAAGTTAGTGGAAATATCGAGAGAGTCTCTCGAAGACTGGACTAACCACGGGTTGTGGTGAACCAAAATATATCGGTGCGTTCATTCTTATTTATTTACTTATCGCACTTGTTTATTTCCTGCAATTTTTAAATTCCGCAAGTTTACGTTATTTTTTATTATAACGCTATTCGCCCCCCCCCCCCTCTAGCGTTAAGCGTATTATCTAACAATTGGTATCAGAGCCTAACTCTCTGAAAGACTTAACAGTTTGAGAGAATCCTTCTATGGCTTCTACTAGTAATGCTTTTGCAGGAATAGGTGAAGGTCACTATACCTTCTTGCCTCCAATATTTGATGGAAGCAATTACACATATTGGAGAGATCGAATGAGAATCTTCATCAAATCAAGCAACTTTCGTCTATGGCAAATTATCGAGCATGGTGAGCAAATGACGACTAAAGTTGGGGAAGCCATGGTAAGTAAATACAATACCAAGGCGATAAATATGTTGTATAGCGCTTTGAATAAGGAGGACTATCGGAAAGTTTCTCAATACAAAACGGCTAAAGAGATGTGGGATAAGCTTGAGGATACTTATGAAAATGCGCCTCAAGAAGCAGACAGCTCATGTGATGAACCAACTGCCAAATGCCTCATGGCCGACGAAGGAGAAGAGGTAAGTACTTCTAACTCTAACTCTTTTGAAGAATTACAAAGTGCCTATAATGAACTGTATGGTGAATTTGTTAATGCCTCCAAAATGATAAAAGATTTAAAGAAAACATTTTCTTTGCATAAAACACTTTCTTTGCAAGAAACATATTTTCAGAAAACACTTTCTTTACAAGAAAATGATTTTGGAAAATCCTCTTCTTTGAAAGAAATAGATTTTGAAAAATTAACTAATGAAAATGGTGTTCTCAAAAATAAAATTGATGTTTTAGAAAAAGAAAATGATTTCTTGAAAAATGACATTTTTGATCTTAGAAATAAGATTAAAGCAATGAATGAATCTTTTTCAATTAATAAAAGTTCTATTTGTTTATCTTGTGATTCTTTGAAACTAGAAAACATTGAACTTAGGAACACACTAGAAAAACATAGTGTAGATGCTCCTAAAACTATTGAAGAGATTAAGAAGAAAAAGCCTAAGAAAAATAGAAGGCGTAAAAAGAATAAGAATCATACAAATGAGCCTAGAAATAATAATTTTAGGCAACCTAAAAATAATTCTAGAAATGAGACTAGACCACCTAGAAACGATTCTAGGAATTGTGCAAATGAATCTAGAAATAATTATTCTAGACCGCCTAGAAATAACTCTAGAAATTTCAACGCCCTCAGGAATGATGTTTTTAGATTACCTAGAACGTATTTGGCACAACCTAGGCATATGCACAACCCGAATGTTGTATGTCACTGCTGCAACCGGATAGGACACATAGCACCCGTTTGTTTTGCTAAACATAGAGATTTATGTATTGATTATGATTATTATTATCCTAACCCCCAAGGACCCAAAAGTGTTTGGATACCAAAAACCTATTTTTAGGTACTTTTGCAGGTGTGCTTGAAGACTACAATATTGTAGTAGATGCACCAAGCACGGAACCTCATTGCATCAAGGGGGAATGTCGGTTAGTTATCCTTTTTCGATAAAGACCAAATTATTGATATGTGCAAGCAACCGATATTAACATGGTTGTTGTCAATTTGGTTCTTATATTGTTGAAATTATTGACATGCTTAACCGTGATAGTTGACATGTATCAATTATTTTTGTTGATTCATATGTTGAAAATTTGTTGTTAAACAACAATTGGTATCTAGTATTAAATGATTGATCCATGTTTTGATAATTATTTTTGGATATCAATTACTTTTATCAACTCATGTTTTTGATGAATGCTAATTTCAGTTTGAAAAATAATTGATATATTCCTGAAATAAATGATTCATGTTTTTGACAGTTGATAAAAGTATTTCTGTTAAAAATAGACTCTTGATGAATATAATTTTTTTTTTGAAAAATGGTTGGTATATTTTTGATTTATAGTTTTAATAAAACTGTTGATCTGTTAACAGTTAACATTTTTTTGGGAATATGTTTTACTAAGAACAACAATTAGTATCACTGTTAATAAAATAACATTTGATACATTTGTTATGTGTTCCAATAAATGGCTTTATCATTGTTTCATAACAATGGGTAGACCTATGTTTTGTCAGTATGTCTTAATAAGTTTCTATCAATCCTCATACTGCATACTCCTCATTGTTTTTCCTTAATATACTCTCTTCTTGCTAAATGCCAAAAAGAAGAAGTGTTTAGGTGATATGCTTCAAGTAAGGGGGAATGTCTTCACATTCTAGTTTGCCTTATTTGAAAGGGAATTTTTTTTAAGGAAAATAGATTGCATGAATTTCATTGATGATATTTCTTGTATTCTTATTGGTGATACTATGCGTGGAGCAACTAATAAATTTGTATGCAAGGAGTTTTAAAACTCATGACTAGCAAATTTTTGAAATATCATGATGGACGAGCTCAATTTCAACTTGAGGTTGCAAGTAAAACAAATGAAAGAGGGAACTTTCATTTGTCATGCTCAATATTGCAATGAGTTGCTAAATCGCTTTGAAATAAGCAACACCAAAGCAATGGCCACTTCAATGAATTCATATGACCGTCTTCACAGAAATGTGAAAGGTAAGGAGAGCAATACCAAGAATTACAAAGGTATGATCGTTCCTCACTTTACCTTATTGCTAGCAGAATTGATATAATATTTAGCGTTTATTGAAGTGCTAGATATAAATCATGTTCAAAGGAGTCACGTCCTAATGCGGTTAAACGTTGATCTAAATGCATACATTTTTTTTTGGTTGCATTTATATTTTGAATATTACTGACTTGAGCGTGGAAGACGCGTATTTTCTTTTGCAGGTATCGCCCTAAATTCAGGGGGAACCAAGATAAAGTGTCAATTCAAGTCAATATTATCTTTCTTACTTGACTTGTGAATTTAGAAATGGCATATTTGATTTGATAAAATTATGTTCATAAAATTATGATATACATTTTTACCAAAAATTATAGTTTATTTTTTTAATAAACGAATTCCATAAAATGAAAATTGTTTTTCCAATATTTTCTGCTTAAACGATTTTTTCAAAGTCGTTGAAGTTAATCGACTAACTAGAAGTTATTCGAATAACTTGATTATCCAGAAAATCAAGATATTTCTCCAGATATTCGACTAACCAGAAGTTACTCGAGTATATCTGTTTCCAGATATTCGACTATCCCAGAAGATATTCGAATATCGTTCCCAGATAGTTGACTATCCAATAAGTTATTCGACTATCCTCAGTCAAATTTCAAAAATCTGACCGTTTTATAGCCGTTCCAATCAGTCCAAAAATTTGATTTTTGTCATTCAATGCTATGTTTCCTTGAACTCTATAAATAGGATTAGTGTGCACTCTTTGTTTCACACCAAAATCATTCTTGTTCAAGAAATTCTCTTCAAAAATTCTATTCCAAACTTCTTCCAAAAGTTCTTCTTGCCTACAAATTTCAATGGCAAATAGAAGCTCTAAACGCTCTCGTGCCGGAAAGAATATCCCTTCTTCTTCAAATCCTCCTCCATCTCTACATTGTTATGATGATGGATCCGTTCTTTGGTTTGAACAAGAAAATGAGCTTCAACGATTTATTAGAAACTTCGAAAATCGAGATATTCTTCCACCTCGATTCACAACCGCAAGATATCTAGCGGATTCTAATCATTCCAATATACTCCTACAAAGTTCAATCCTTGACTTTGTTTATTTGAAGTATGATTTTATTCATCCTCTTTTGATTCAAGCCTTTTATTCGAATCTTAAGAAAGATGAAGATGGAGTTCTTTCTACCAAAGTAAATTGTATTCATATTCTTCTAAGTGAAGAAAATATTCAAGCTATCACAAATCTTCCTCGTGATGACCAAGACATCGACCAATATACCGGTGTCGAAGGAATACTCTATGATGAAAATGTCCTCTTCAACCTTATTGGAATTGGACAATTTGAATTCTCTCAAGAGCAAAAGAGAGCTCCTATTAAAGGAATTTTTCCGGAATTTCGTTTGATTCTCTATGTTGTCACTCGGATTCTTAAATCGAGAAAAAGCAATCACACGACAATTGGCCGTGAAGATGCAAAAATCATGCATGCTATTATTTCCAAAGCACGCATAAATTGGTGTAAATTTGTTCTTACACATATGTTTGACTCAATAGGAAGTGACAAACGCCTTCCTTATGCATTACTTATAATGCATCTTCTTGAAGCATCTCAAGTCAACACCAATGTTGGTATCAAGAAAACTCGCAACAAACATTGGGAAATTCAAGAGACCACTTTTCATGGCCATGACCAACCACATGATCAAATTCCAAATCCTCCTCCTCCAATTCAAGCTCGTCGTCCTCGTGCCCAATAGGATGTGTCTCAAGCCATCTTGGATCAACTTGCCTCTTTATTGACTTCAATTAATCGAATCGATAGTAATGTGTCTCGCACGGAAAGAAATGTGCGTAGGCTTAGTGACGAAATCCACGGATATTTTGACCATGTCAATTATTCTTATTCTCGCGTCTACTCCGCAAGTACTTCTAGCGATGACGATGATTTCGGCGACGATGAAAGTTCTTGACTTGTATCTTCATTATTTGTAGTTTCATTATTTGCAATGTACTTTCATTCATTGTAAAATATTTTCAATTACTCTTATTATCTTTTTGTTAATGTCAAAAGAGGGAAGATTAAGGGTATATGCATATTTATCTTTAATCATGCTTTTGGGAAGATTAAGGGTATATTTATTTTCCATGCATTGGGAAAGATAAGGGTATATGCATACTTATTTATTTATATGCATATTTATTTGTTTTAAATATTTATTGCATAAACTGAGGGGGAACTCAATAATAACTTGTCTTATATTTGGCATAGTCTTTTATAAAGGGTATATGCATATTCCCATGAAGGTTTGCCATTATAAAAAAGGGGGAAATTGTTGGAACATATGTATATGTTCATACTTATATGTTTTGATAATTGACAAACCAATTTAATGGAAAATAATATATGCCAAATAAATGTGAGTTATTATTGAATACACTTTAATTTATATTTTAACTAAAGTGCTATTCATTTTGTAGATATACAAAAGGAAGATAAAGAATTGATATGCAAAATTACAATGAGCATAGAGGAAGAAAAGGCTATGCAACGTTATTTGAGCGGACAAGAATTGGAGTCCAAGAAGTTCAAGACAAGATCGAGAGAAGCAATGAAAATAAATGAAGACCTTTTGTTGAGTCTTATTTATATTGTCTTTATTGGGATCTTGATCCGACTTTAAGTTTGAGTCTTGGCTTCTCTCATAAAATGATTTTACAATGCATATCATAAAATGATTTTATAATATATGCATATCATAAATGATTTTACAATATATGCATATCATAAATGATTATCATAAATGGTTTTACAATATATGCATATCATAAATATTGCATTTAAAACAAATTGGTTTTAAATGTTATATAATAAATATTTTCAATACATTTAAAACAAAATGATTTTAAATGTTTTTATTGATTCGGAATGGTCATTACAATTGTTTTTCATGTTTAAGATATTTATAATATTTTATAACTTCAAACAAAGCTTTGAAAAACATTTTATAACTTATTTTCAATAAGTTAGTTGTTTTAGAATCGGACCATTTCCGCAGGGTCAGATAGTCGAATATCTGATATTGGATAGTCGACTATCCTGATGACCGTTGCCAAGATAGTCGAATATCCATATCAGATAGTCGACTATCCTTGTGACCGTTGCCAAGATAGTCGAATAACCATATCGGATAGTCGACTATCTAACAGATTTTCAGAATCTGTATTTATGATCATAGCAACGGCTAGGAGTGATTTTGGAGCTATAAATACACCTCAAAATCACTCATTAAACGCACAACTTCTGACCAAAACATTCATAAGATTTCATACATTTACAATATCATTTATTGATCATTTTTATCATATTTTGAAAGCCAAGGTCTTGAATTTATTGTTGTGTTCTTGAGCATATTTGTTTACTCATATCCACTCTATTAAGAGAGTCTTGTTAAGTGAGTGTTAAGTGTTTTATACACTTGAAGGGAAGTGTTAGTCCCTTGTGTTGTAAGAAGGAACTTGTGTTTCCTTGGTTGAAGTCTTCGAGTGTTGAATCTCCGAGCAAAGGTTGTTGAGGCTTGTGTCCTCAGGTTGTAAAGGTTTGTTAAGCACCCGTAAGCTTAACAGTGAAGTCTTGGGGTGAGGTATCCTCGGGCAAGTGAAGTCTTAAGGTGGGGTATCCTTGAGCAACTGTAACGGTTTGTTAAGCACCCGTAAGCTTGACAAAGTTAGTGGAAATCTCGAGAGAGTCTCTCGAGGACTGGACTAGCCACGGGTTGTGGTGAACCAGAATATATCGGTGCGTTCATCCTTATTTATTTATTATCGCACTTGTTTATTTCCTGCAATTTTTAAATTCCGCTAGTTTACGTTATTTTTTATTATAATGCTATTCACCCCCCCTCTAGCGTTAAGCGTATTATCTAACAATATCTGTGCCAGGGATCTCTTGGTATCCCTCACTCTCAGTCTTAGAATGTAACACATCAAGGGGACGCTCTCGGGATGCCGTCCCATAGTCCAAAATTGTAAGCACACCACAACAATTAAAATATTGTATAATGCTAAGTAAGAACAATTAATAGAGTTTCTAGTCTAGCATGCTTCACGGAGGACACATAATACAGTTTAGGCAAATAAGCAAGTAAGTAAGCTAAACAGTCTTTTCTTAAGCTAACACATGTTAAATTGCATTTAGAATAGGTAAATACACAAGAAAACACAGTTTAAATATTATAAGTAAAATGAATTTTTCAACAATTATCTCTAGTAAATATTTGTCACCTCGCATACAAGGCATTTAAAATAACAAGTAAATATATCCTAAGGGGAGAGGGCCCCCTACACAAAGCTAGACAAGCCACTTACCTCGAACCGGTGCAAAATCAACTACGAAACAATGCCCTTGCCATGAGTATCCGATTCCAAATGGCCCAATTCTATTCAATCCAATTACGTAACGTAAATAAAATCGCAAGTAACTAATTCCACGATAAAAATTAATGCTAAGGCGCGAAGAGAGGCAAAATGACCAACATGCCCCTCAGGCCAACGGCTATGAATCGAATAATTTTCACATTTCAAAAACCTTCGTACTCTCATGAGTCTAACCATATAAAAATATCCCAAATGGGAGGTCAGAGGCCCACTCAAATACAATAATTAAGTCTAAGATGTTTCATCCAATTTTGACCTTGAATTCGAATTCTAATGGTGGATTTAATTAGATATTGATAAAAAACAACTAAATGAGGTTAAGGAAACATTACCCACTGATATTCTCTTCAAAATCCACCCGATATTCGCCTTCTTCCGAGCTAAATTTCGTTTTTCCCAACTTTTGAATTAAACCCTGGGATTTTACTATGTAAGAACAGTTATTTCCACTTCTGTGGACATGGGACCGCTATTGTGGTCTCGCATATGCGGACAAAGTGTCGCTTCTGCGGCTTTCAATAACAATTCCATTTTTTGCTTCTGCGGAAATTCGTCAGCTCCTCCGGACCATGAGCCCACGCCTTGCTTCGGCGGCTGCCAAGCCGCTTTTGCTGTTCCCAAGCCGCAGAAGTGAAAATATCGAAAGCTTCTTGCAATTTTTCCTTCCAACTCCATAACTTGCCCCATTGAGCATCCAAAACACACTCGAGGCTTCAGGGACCTTAACTAAAAGCACCAATACCACCTAATACTTTATTCGAACTTGTACCAATCCTTAAAATACATAACACAACACCAGAACTCGATTAAATCTATGATTCAAGCCTAAGAATCCCAATTTCATTTAAAAAATGCCTTTGATAAAAAACCTAACTAACACTCGTCCGATTGACCTGAAATTTTGCACGCACGTCCCAAATGACATGACAGTGCTACAAAAACTTTTAGAATTAATTCCGACACTCGGATCAAAAATTCACTATCAGACCGGGAGCTTCAAAACTCTAACTTTCGGCATTTCTAGCCTAAATGAGCTACGAACATCCAAAACACCTTTAGGACACGCTCCCAACCCCGAAATCACCTAACGGAGCTAACAGAACCATCATATTTCCATTTTGAGGCTGTCTTCGCACTGTTACGATTGCATACGACTTTCCAATACATAAGCTCTTATTTATGGACTAAGTGTCCCAAAATACTCTGAAATCCTAACACTGAGCGTCCCGACAAACCAAAATAGCAGAAATGAACTTAGGGGAACCACTTAATGGGGGAACATGGCATAAATTCCAAAAATGACCGCATGGGTCGTTACAACCTCCTACACATTAATATTCATTCATCCTCGAACGAGCGTAGAGAACATACCTGAAGTACTGAAAAGATGAGGGTATCGGCTGCGCATATCCCGCTCGGTCTCCCATGTCGCCTCCTTGGCCGGCTGACCCCGCCACTGAACCTTTTCTAATGCTATATCCTTTGACTGAGCCTTCAAACCTGCCTATCCAATATTGCTACTGGGTCCTCAACGTCGGACAGATCATTATCCAACATGACTTAAGTGAACTCCAACACATGAGACAGATCACCGTTATACCTCCGAAGCATCGAGACATGAAATACCGATGAACCGCGGCCAAACTGGGAGGTAAAACAAGCTCACAATCTACCTCCCCAACTCGCTTCAAAATCTCAAAAGGGCCAATGAACCTCGAACTCAACTTCTCTTTCTTCCCAAACCTCATGACCCCTTTGATAGACGAGACCCAAAGCAGAACCCGCTCACCAACCATTAAGGAAACATCACGAACCTTCCTGTCTGCGTAACTCTTCTATCTTGACTGGGCTGTACGGAGTCTGTCCTACATCACCTTAACCTTCTCTACCGCATCCTGGACCAAATTAGTGCCCAATAGCTTGGCCTCACTCGGCCCAAACCAACCCACCGGGGATCTGCATCTCCTACCATATAAGGTCTCATACGGCACCATTTGAATGCTGGACTAATAGCTATTGTTGTAAGCAAACTTACCCAATGGCAAGAATTGATCCCAAGACCTCCTAACTCAATCATACTTGCACGGAGAAAATCCTCAAGAATCTGAATGGTGCGCTCGTAGTGTCCATCCGTCTGAGGGTGAGATGATGTACTCATAGTCACCCCTGGGTAGCCAACTACTTCTGAACGGCTCTCTAGAACTGTGATGTAAACCGAGTACCCCTGTCCGAGATGATAGAAACTGGAATACTGTGCAATCGGATGATCTCTCTAATGTAAATCCCTGCTAATTGGTCCACTGAGTAAGTAGTACACACCGGTATGAAACGAGCTGACTTGGTCAGCCAATCCACAACAACTGAAATAAAATAAAATTTCTTGGCAGCTAGAGGGAGAAAACTTACAAAATCCATAGTGATCCTCTCCTATTTCCACTCCGGAATCTCCATCTGCTGAAGTAGCCCTCCCGGTCTCTGGTGCTCAGCCTTCACCTACTGACAGTTGAGGCATCGAGCTACATAACCTTCTATGTTTTTCTTCATCTGTCTCCACCAATAATGTTGTCTCAAGTCCTAGTAGATCTTCGCGGCACCCAGATGGATAAAATACCGCGAGCTATGTGCCTCTGCCAATATCAACTCCCGAATATCATCAACATTGGGTACACAGA
Organism: Nicotiana benthamiana; assembly: GCA_034376525.1. Classification (NCBI taxonomy): domain Eukaryota; kingdom Viridiplantae; phylum Streptophyta; class Magnoliopsida; order Solanales; family Solanaceae; genus Nicotiana; species Nicotiana benthamiana. Next base: position 111,550,747 of record CM067323.1, on the reverse strand, counting down.
TCTGACCCTGTATCCTCCACACCCCGTTATCTCCAATGGTCACATCCCTGGCATTGCCATGCTGAACTGTGTCCCTGAGGACAAGTAAATGGGGATCATCATACTGCCGCTCCCTGATATGATCGAACAATGAATACCGAGAAACCACACGGTCTAGAATGTGATTGGACTTCGAAAGATCCAAACTCACGAACTGACTTGCCAATATATGAAAATCCATCACCATGGGTATCTCTAAAGCTAGTAAATATGCCAAACTCCCCAAACTATCCGATTGGCTACTCAAGGCATCAGCTCCCACATTGGCCTTTCCCGAGGTGATAAAGAATAATAATATCATAATCCTTCAGTAATTCCAACCATCTCCTATGGGACAAGTTCAGATCTTTTTGCTTGAACAAGTGCTGTAAACTTCGATGATCCGTTTAAATCTCATAAGGCAAGTCGTACAAATAATGATGCCAGATCTTCAAGGCATGAACAATAGCAGCTAACTCACGGTCATGAAAAAGGTAGTTTTTTTCATGTATCTTCAGCTATCTGGGCGCGTAGGCAATCACCTTACCATCCTGCATCAACACCGCTCCAAGTCTGACTCGTAAGGCATCACAATAAAATGTATAAGACCCTTAACCAGTAGGGAATATCAAAATATGGGCTTAAGTCAAAGCTTTCTTGAGCTTCTGAAAGCTCCCCTCACACAATCATCTATCCACAGAAAAGGAGCACCCTTCTGGGTCAATCTAGTAATAGGGGCTTTAATCGATGAAAACCCATCCATAAAGCGACGGTAATAACCAACCAAGCCAAAGAAACTGTTGATCTCTATAGCTCAGGAGGGGGCAAACTCTGCACGGCCTCCACCTTCTTCGGATCAACCCGAATGCCCTCACTTAATACCATGTGGCATAGGAATGCCGCAGAACTCAACAAAATCTCACATTTTGAGAGCTTTTCATATAATTTCTTTTCTCTCAAGGTCTGAATACACTGTGAATCAAATACATAAAAGTTGCTGGGCCATACCAAATGACATAACAAGGAATTCGTAATGGCCATACCGATTCCTAAAAGCAGTCTTCAAGATATCCGGCTCCCGAATCATCAACTGGTGATAACCTGAGCACAAATCAATCTTGGAAAACACTTGTGCGTCCTGAAACTGGTCAAGTAGATCATCAATACGAGGCAAAGGATATCGGTTCTTCATTGTAACCTTGCAACTGACGATAATCGATACACATGCGCATAGAACCATCCTTTTCCTTCACAAACAAGATAGAGCACCCCACAGTGAATTATTGGGTCGAATAAAACCCTTATCAAGAAATTCTTGCAAATGTTCCTTTAGCCCCTTCAAATCAAGAGGAGCCATAAGGTACGGAGGAATGGAAATGTGCTGAGTGCCCGGTAACAAATGAATACCAAAATCAATGTCTCTATCCGGTGGAATGCCCAGAAGATCAGCTGGGAGCATATCGGGATAATCCCGTATCACTGGGACAAAATCAACGGAAGGGGTACCAGTACCGACATCTCTCTCATAAGCTAAATACACGGTGCACCCCTTCTCAATCATACGTTGAGCTTTAAAAAAGGAGATAAATTTATTGGGAGTGTGATCAAAAGTACCCATCTACTCTATACACGGAACACCTCTGCCAGCGTCACGGTCTTGGCGTGACAATCAAGAAAAACATGATGGGCGACAACCAGTCCATGCCCAAAATAATATCAAAGTCAACCATACTGAGTAACAATAAATCTGCTCTAGTCTCAAAACCATGAATAGTAACCAAACACGACCGATAAACGCGGTTCACAACAAGAGAATCTCCCACGGGAGTAGAAACGTAAACTGGAGAACTGAATGAATCTCGGGCTATTCCCAAATACAGAGAAAAATAAGAAGGCACGTAAGAATATGTCGAGCCTGGATCAAATATAACTGATGCCTCTTTGTTACTAACCAATATAATGCCTATAATGATAGAATCGGAGGCAACCGCCTCGATGCGATCAGGAATAGCATAATATCTGGCCCCGCCCCTCCCTCGAGGGCAACCTCTATCTCCCTGATCTCGGCCCATGGTTGGTTGGGCAGGTGGGGTGGCAGCTGGAGCTGGAACAATAGCTTGAGAATCCTGCTAGGCATGATACGACTGAGGATGCTGTGGAGGCACACTCCTCCCAAGCTTAGGGAAATCCCTAACTACATGGCGGGTGTCCTCGCACTCAATACAATCTCTAGGAGGGCACGATGGATGTCACTGACTGGGCCCACCCCTGCTGGACTGACCTCTGAAAGCACCTTGCGTAGGATGTGCGCTAGAAACTGGAGTTGCGTAGTAATGCTCCTAAGATCCGAGAGGAGCTGGAGTACTGCTGGATGAAGGAAGAGCTGAATGAACTGCGCGACCCTTATATCCCCTACCATGATGCCCTGCTACTGGGGTAGAGTAGTGACCTGACTCTCGAGACCTCTTGGCCCCTCTCTCCTCTCGCTCTCTGGTGTGCAACCCTTGATCCTCCTAGCTATGCTCACTACCTGCAAATAAGGTATATACACATCAAACTCTTAAGCCGTTCTAGATCTGATGGATGGAATAAGATCCTTAATAAACCGGCGAACCCTCTGGCAGAAGGTACCAACCAAGGCTGATGCATGTCTGGCCAACCTAGTATAACGGATGGAATACTGTGAAACGTTCATAGCACCCTGGCGCAAATGCTCAAACGTTGCATGCCATCCGTCCCTAAGACTCTAGGGAACAAACTCCATATGAAACATATTTGAAAATCGTTCCTAGGTTAGAGAGGCAGCCTCATCCGGACTGTCTAACTCGAAAGTGCGCCACCAATCATAGGCGGATCTCCGAAGCTAGAAAGCTTTGAAAGATACCCCCTTGAGGCAGTAATACCCATGGTGTGAATGATACGGTGAAAATCCTCTAGAAATCCCAAGGCATCACCTGTACCTAATCTCACTGAAAATCGGAGGGTCATACTTCTTGAACATGTCTAGTGTCCATTGCTCATCCTAAGAAGCAGGTGCCCCATCTTCGGGCTGAACCGGTACTACAGGCTGGATAGGGATGATATCCGCGACCTGGTCCATATGCACTCTCTGCTCAGGAGTGTGGGCTGCGGGAGTCTGGGCTCCTCCCCCGGCCTGGGATGTGGCTGCTGGAAGGGGAAGCAACCTTGCATTTGACCTCATAGTATACATGCTCATAAATTGTGCCAATGCCTCCTGATCAACTGAGTAGTAGTTTGTGGTCGTGTCAGGTGCCTGAGCCCAGATTGGATCTGCTGGTGCTACCTCAGGGGCTGCTCACGTAGGTGCTCTAGCTGGACCACGTGCGCGTCCACGACCTCAGCCCCGGCCCCTGCCCCTAGCGGCTGCACGAGGGGGTACAAGTGCCTGATCGTCCTTGGTAGCACGTGTACTCACTATCTGTGTGAGAATAGATGACAGAAGTTTTAGATTCGATGTCAAAATATTGCACGACAAGGAATTTAATGAAGTAAAGATTTTTCCTAAATAGTTATATAGACTTTCGCAGATAAGTACTGACGTCTCCGTACCGTTCAGAGAGACTCTAATAAACCGACCTGTGTTCTGTGACTCCTATGAAGCTAGAGCTCTGATAACAACTTGTCCATTCCTAGTTAACCAATTGTGAACATGCCATGACAGCATGTAGTCTTCACTACTAGGTAAGCCTAACACATTGCGGTATTTACAACCTTTACGGAAATAATAATAATTTAAAAGCTAAATAACATGAGGAAATGTATATAGTTGCCGCCTTGCACATACATTTTAACACTACAATTCTGAAACAATCCCAAATTTCAGAATCTCACAGGCAACACAGGCTAAAAGAGTGTCATAACATGCTCTATACCAGAGTGTCTAAGTAACACGAACAAAGGGAAAGGGGCTATCTACTACATCTGGAATGGAATAGAGACTTTGGGTCTGCGGGCGTAGCAGATATAGCTCGAGTCTCCACTAATACTCTCCGTTGTGAGGATGATACGCCTGGGAAGAAGTACCTGGGTATGCACATGAAAATATGCACAAAAGAGGTGTGAGTACACAACAGCGGTACTCAGTAAGTGCGAAGCCTAACCTCATTCGGGTAGTGATGAGGAAAGGTCAAGGCCCTACCGAGAATATACATAATATTCTAATTGATAAAGGAAGGACAATATGAATATAATCTACAACGAAAATCTAACGAGGTAATAAATAAAACATAAACCGATAACCAATACAATAAATAAATAGAAGTACAAACCACAACCTGATATTTATCGATCTCCTAGTATCCCAAAGATCTCCTATTATCCTCATCATTTACACGAGGGATATCCTAGTGTCCCAAGGATCTCATGGTGTCCTCCATTTATATACAAGGGATATCTTAGCATCCAGAGGATCTCCTGGTATTTCCATTTTATTGTCATATATGTGCTAGAGATCTATTGGTATCCCACACTCTACGTCTTAGAATGCAACACTTGCAGGGGAAGCTCCCGGGATGCCATCCCTTAATCCCAAATAGTAAACACACCAAAATAATTCAAATATTGTATAATGCTAAGTAAGAACATTTAATAAAGTTTCTATTCTAGCATGCTTCATGGAGGACAGATAATGCAGTTTAGGCAAATAAGCAAGTAAGTCAGCTAAACAAGCTTTTCTTAAGCTAACACAGGTTAAATTGCATTTATAATAGGCAAATACGCAAGAAAACACAGATTAAATATTCTAAGTAAAATAGAATTTTCCACAATTAGCTCCAGTACATGCTTGAAACCTCGCGTACAAGGCATTTAAAATAACAAGTGAATATATCCTAAGGAGAGAGGTCCCCCAGAAAAAGTTAGACAAGCCACTTACCTTGAACCAGCGCAAAATCAACAGCATATCAATGCCCTTGCCACGAGTATCTGACTCTGAATGGCCCAAATCTATTCAATCCAATTACGTAACATAAATAACATCACAAGTAACTAATTACACGACCAAAATTAATGCTAAGGCGCGGAAATAGGTAAAATGACCAAAACACCCCTCAGGCCAATAGAATTTTCACTTTTTTAGAACCCTCGTACTCCTACGAGTCTAGCCATATAAAAATCTCCCAAATCGGAGGTGAAATTCCCACTCAAAATACAACAAGTAAGTCTAAGAAGCTTCATCCAATTTTCCCCAATTTTGACCTTGAATTCGAATTCTAATGGTGGATTTATCTAAATATAGATAGAAAACAACTAACTGAGGTTAAGAAAACATTAACCACTGATCTTCTGTTCAAAATCCACACAATATTCGTCTTCTCCCGAGTTAAATTTCGTGTTTCCCTACTTTTGAATTAAACCCTCGGATTTTACTATTTCAAAAAGAGCATTTCCACTTCTGCAAACGCGGGACTGCATCTGCGATCCCGCATATGCGGACAAAGTGCCGCTTTTGCGGCTCCCACTTACCATTCCATTTTCTGCTTCTGGGGTCTCTGAATCATTGAAGCGATACCGCTTCTGTAGAAATTCTTCCGCTCCTACGGACCATGACCCTGAGCCCACGCCTCACTTCTATGGCTCGGCTTCTACGCTTCCCAAGCCGCAGAAGCGAAAATGCAAGAAGCATGCTGCAAGTTTTCATTCCAACTCCACAACTTGCCCGTTGATCATCCGAAACTCACCCGAGGCCCCTGGGACATCGACCAAAAGCGCCAATGCCACCTAATACCTTATTAGAACTTGTACCAATCCTTAAACCACTGAACACAACACCAGAATTTGATTAAATCAATGATTTAAGCCTAAGAATCACAATATCATCGAAAATATGCTTTCTATCAAAAACCTAACCAATACTCGTCTGATTGACCTGAATTTTTTCACGCACGTCCCAAATGACATGGCGGTGCTACAGAAACTTCCGGAATTCCATTCCGACTCTCACATCAAAATTCATTATCAGACCGAAGACTTCAAAATTCTAACTTGTGGCATTTCTAGACTAAACTAGCTACGGACATTCAAAGCACATTCCGAACACGCTACCGACCACGAAATCACTTAACTGAGCTAACGAAACCATCAGATTTCCATTCTGAGGCAGTCTACACATAAAAATTACAGACCACTTTCCAACACTTAAGCTCTCATTTAGGGAGTAATTGTCCCAAAACACTCCAAATCCTAACATCGAGCGTCCTGGTAAACCAAAACAGTAGATGAACTCAGGGGAAGCAATTAATGGGGGGACGAGGTGTAAATTCCAAAAATGACCGGTCAGTTCGTTACACCTTCGCATATGTGGAAACATTTATGCTCTTGGACCACTTCCCAATCCTTTCCAGGTCGCACCTGCGCTAGCCAGCCCACACCTGCGATCTCACACCTATGATCAATATTCTGCATGTGCGATTGCAACAAAAAAAACTTCCGGTACAGCAATCTCAAACTCAACTTCGATCTGTTAACCATCCGAACTCCACTCGAGGCCTCTGAGACCTCAACCAATTATACCAACAAGTTTTAAAGAACGATTAAAACTTTGTCGAGCCTTCAAAACACATCAAGAAACATAAAAAATATGAATCGCACTCCAATTCAAGCCTAATGAAGCTAAGGAAATTCAATTTCTACAATAATTTCGAAAACAATCAAATCACTCTGATTGATGCCAAATTGTACACACAAGTCAAAAATGACACCACAAACCTACTCCAATTCACGAAACTCTAATTCGAGCCCAATATTCATAAAGTCCACTGTCGATCAAACTTTCAAATTTTCAACTTTTTCCATTTCAATCCTAATTCAACTTTAGACCTCCAAATAACAATCCAGACACGCTCCTAAGTCCAAAATCATCATACGAGCTAAGGAAATACATATGTCAATATCTGATCAATCTTTTCCACTTAAGCTCCCAACTTTGAGACTAAGTGCCTCAATTCATTCCGAAATCTCTCCATATCTGAACCGACTATCCTGACATGTCATATAGCAGCTACAAAGTGCAAAATGAGTAGTAAATACAGGAACGAGGCTATAACTATTAAAATGACCAGCCGGGTTGTTATAGGAATTAAGGGCTAATAATCAAAATGACCTATCATGTCATTACTGTGTCACAGAAGAATTTTTTAACTCGATTTTAGCTTCAAATTTTGATATTATTTCAGTCCAATTCACTTCCGATCTTTGTATCTTGACTCAGCTATATGTTTTAAATGAATTTCAACCATACCCTGGTCTTTTTTCACTTATATTTTTGTAATCTTTTTTTTATTTTATTTTATCACGTTGTTTGCTGCCTAATCCATGGAATTTCCTTTCCGTTTTACATTTAATGTTACTGATCATGCTTAAAAATATAGAAGGAGATCTTTTGTGTAATTCTTGGAGTGAAAGAACCTTATTTATTCGTGTTTTTAATTTTATATGTACTTGACTAGTTTTGGTAAGTATATATTTAATAGTTAGAGATTGGTAAATCAGGATTTATTTTGGAAATTTCTATAAGATTTCCAAATAAATAATCAATGGGTTTAAATTTTACATTTGCAAAGACTCAAATTGGAGGTTTCTCAAATTTGGGAGACTAGAAATCTTCCTAAAAGTTATCATATTCTAGAAGCCATGGATAATACGAATACCCATATAATCCATCAGCCAACCAATTTCTATATGTATTAAATATGGTTTGGGGCGAATATTTTATTCCTTATATTTAGATTACTTGTTTCAACGCGATCTGCATAATTGCCACCCCTATGTAAAATTATTAATAATCTTCTTTCTCATTCCCTTCAACTGCAAATTCATTGTGTTTCTGCTGATAGTGACTTTGGACAGGCAAATCCAAGATTTCAAGAAGATGGGTGTACTATTGTAAAGAGGTGGATCTATAATTTATATTTGATTTGTTTAACTTTAGTGTCTTACCATGACCTAGTACACTTTCAAAATTATATTATGCTTGAATTTTAGTAATTTTTGTCGGGTTTTTTATGTATTTAATTAATATATTACATACTTAAAAGATGGTGAATGGAAAATAGAGGGAAATAAAAATTTCAGTGAAATTTTAATTTCCATCCTTGGTAAATTGACATTGTCCCATATTGAAGAAGGAAGAGGGTTTTTATGGTTATATACGCATTGCTCTTCTTCTAGCTTTTAAAGAGCTTGAGAAGAAATCAATCCTCGCGTTGTTGCTCGCTCGCTCGCTCGGCTCGACTTCGACTTCAGATTCGGATTTGGTCAAATATCTATTGATTGACGAACATTTTTGGACCAAATTGTTTTATTAATATTAAAATAAATATTAACATTAATTCCAATTCAGTTATCCGGATTTCAGTTTTCTGTTTTTGTAACAGATAATTAACTACCCATCAATTTTTCGTGTTTATTGTTGAGTAAATAGCCATTTATGCAATGCAATTATGTTATGGCCTTTTTGCTGACATAACCATTCTGAAGAGTTGCGCCTCTTAAGATTTCAGCCCAACTTTGGCTATAAATAAAACACTATTCTGCTCAGAATTTCACTACAATTTTTTGAGTTTCTTCTCCTTCTTCAGCATACTTTTAGAAATAAAAAAAAAACAAAAGTAACTGTGATTTGCTACCAAACTTTGTGTTCGCTGAAATTCTAAGGTTTGAAGTACCACTACCCCAGTGTGTAATTTATTCTATACTGGGAGGAAATAATCTATAACCTTGGGTACTAGGTGGAGATTAAATTCCTTATGGAAACATTGTGGGCTTGAATTGTTTCTATCATTTTTGTTTATGTAATTTCTGTTTATATTCATTTATATTTTAAGAATTGTTTTATAAATACAGTATACTAACAAGCTTATGGAATTTAATATATTTTCTGTATTTGTACTTACTGTTTCTGGAGAGTAAAACATTTGTAGTTTTGTACTCTATTAAAATCTATATGATTTTAGCATTGGTGTCATTCTTCCACAAAAATGACTAATGATAATGTGAACCAAGTTGTTCCAATGGTGACTGCTAATGCCTCAACAAGCTGAACGACACCAGCAGCATTGGCACCGGCGGAGAAACCTAAAAAATTTTCCAGGATTTATTTCAAGCGCTTGCAGCAAAAGATGTTCTTCTATTTGAGTACTCTAAGGCTCCAGAAGTTCATCAACGAAAACGTCCATGTGCTGTCTGATGAAACTTTAGAAAATGAACGCTTTCTCGTGATTGAGGTGTGGAAGCATTCAGATTTTTTGTGAAAAAATTATATTCTATGCCGGCTGGAGGATGCTTTGTATAACGTCTGCAGTGGCGTGAAAATGTCAAAAGAGCTGTGGATTGCGCTAGAAAAGAAATAAAAAACTGAAGATACTGGGTTGAAAAAGTTTGTGGCTACAAAGTTTTTAGACTACAAAATGGTAGGTAGCAAGTCTGTTATTAACCGAGTCCAGCAATTGCAAGTGATTATTCATGATATCCTTGCCGAAGGCATAAATCAAATTAATATTGATATTGAAAGTAGTAATCTTAGTATTTTTACTAACGGAAATTTCATTGAAGGTCTTGTAATCAATGAAGCATTCTAAGTAGCAGCGATGATTGAGAAGTTGCCTCCTTTGTGGAAGGACTTCAAAAACTACTTGAACCACAAACACAAGGAGATGTCCTTTGAAGATCTCATTGTTCAGTTGAGAATCAAAGAGTACGATAAAGCTACTGAAAAGGGAGGCCGTGAAAATTCAACAATAATGGGGGCAAATATTGTTGAAGAGACCAAAAAGAGGAAGAAGGCTTCTAGAACGAATACAACCCCAGCAAGAAGCGGTTTAGTGGAAACTGCTACAATTGTGGAAACAGCGGACACAAATCTAATGAGTGTCGTGCTCAGAAGAAATACAAGAATAGGGGTCAAGATAAAATGGTTGAAAAGCATGATAATGTTGATGATTTATGTGCCATGCTTTCCACATGCAACTTGATGGGAAATCCTAAAGAGTGGTGGATTGATTCTGGAGCCACTCGCCAAGTTTGTGCTATAAAAGAAGCTTTTTCTACTTATGCTCCTGTTGGACTCAACGAGATAATTTCTATGGGAAATGCTGCAAAGGACAAGATTGAAGGATGTGGGAAGATATTCTCAAAATGACTTTCGACAAAGTGGTGACTTTGAACAACGTCCTTCATGTTCCCGAGATTAGGAATTTAGTCTCTACTGAACTTCTTGTAAAGAATGGTTTTAAATGTGTTTTTGTTTCCAATAAGGGCGTAATAAGTAAGAATAAAATATTTTTAGAAAAATGTTACCTCACTGAGGGTCTTTTTAAGCTGAATGTAATGGTTGTGGAAAATAATAATAAAATTTTAGCTTCATATTACTTACTTGATTCAAATGAATTATGGCATATACGTTTGGGTCATGCCAATTATAAAGCCTTATGAAAAATGATTAATTTGGAAGTATTTCCTAAGTTTAAATGTGACAAATCAAAATGTCAAGTATGTGTAGAATCTAAGTATTGTTAAACATCCTAATAAGTCAGTTGAAAGGAATTCAAATCCTTTAGACTTAATTCACACAAAGAATTGTGACATTAAGTCAATAACATCTCGCCGTGGAAAGAAGTATTTGATAACTTTTATTGAAGATAGTACTAGATATTGATATGTTTACTTACTTAATAGTAAAGATAAAGCAATAGACGCGTTAAAACAATACAAAAATGAAGTTGAAACACAACTTAGCAAGAAAATAAAAATGATAAAAAGTGATAGGGGTGGTAAATATGAATCTCCTTTGAACAAATATGTTTTAGAATATGGAATTATTCATCAAACAACAGCCCCTCACACGCCTCAATCCAATGGGATTTAGAAAGAAAGAATCGTTCATTAAAGGAAATGATGAACGCATTATTGATTAGTTCTGGTTTGACACAGAACTTGTGGGGGAAGCCGTTCTTACGGCTAGCTGAATACTAAATCGCGTAACCCATAGCAAAACATAATCCATTCCATATGAAAAGTTGAAAGGAAGGAAGCCCAATTTGAGTTATTTTACAGTGTGGGGGTGTTTTGGCAAAAGTGCAAGTTCCTAAACTCCAAAATGGTAAAAATAGGACTGAAAACCGTTGATTTTGTTTTCATAGGATATGTAACTAATAGTAAAGCATATCGATTTCTGATTTATAAATTAGAAAATCCCGACATTCATAATAATACGGTTATAGAATCAGATGATGTTGAGTTTTTTGAAAATATATATTCGTATAAAAAGGAATGTGATTCGATTGGTGAAGGGTCTAAATGACCTCAGGAAAAAACAAGAGAAAACGTAGCAAAACATCAAAGAACGTCTACTTCATTTAGACTAAATTTTGTGACTTTCTTATTGGAAAATGAGCCTCAAACAATTAAACAAGCTATGTCTTCTTCAGAATCATTTTGGCAAGAGGCAGTCAATAGTGAAATATAATCCATACTGAACAACCATACTTGGGAATTGGTTGTTTTTCCTCCTGGAATTAAACCGTTGGGTTCTAAATAGATCTTTAAGAAGAAATGAAAGATGATGGAACTATTGAAAAAGATAAGACAAGACTTTTGGTCAAAGGGAATAGACAATGAGAAGGACTTAACTATTTTGATACATATTCTTCAGTTACAAGAATTACGTCCATACGAACGTTAGTAGCATTAGCTGCAATTTATGGTCTTGAAATTCATCAAATGGATGTTAAGATGACCTTCTTAAATGGAGAGTTGGAAGAAGAAATCTACATGGAAATAACCTGAAGGGTTTGTGGTTCCAGGTAAAGAAAAAATATCTGTAGACTTGATAAGTCCCTTTGCGGCTAAAACAAGCACCCAAATAATGGCATGGGAAATTTGACCAAACAGTGTTGTCAAATAGGTTTAAGATAAATGAATGTCAAAAATATAAGTACATTAAAAATGTTCCAAATCACATAGTCATTGTTTGATTATATGTGAATGATATGCTCATAATGAGTACTGATATTGCCAACATAAATGCTACTAAGCGTATGCTAACTAGCAAGTTTGATATGAAAGACTTTGGAGTTGCTGATTAAATTTTGGGAATTAAGATCCGTAAGACATATCAAGGTCTGGCATTGTCGCATAATCATTATATCAAGACAATACTTGAAAAATTCAAGAACTTGGGCTTTAAAAATGCAAAGACTCCAATTGATGTGAATCTTGCATTAGCGAAGAACAAAGGCCAAAGCATATCACAATTGGATTATGCTCATGTGTTGGGATGCTTAATTTATATCATGAATTGCACACGACCAAATATAGCTTGTGCTATAAGTAAATTGAGTTGATACACGAGTAATCCAGGTCAATCTCATTGGATGGCAATGAAATGAGTTTTAGGGTATTTAGTACATACCCACGACTTTGATTTGCACTACACTAAATATCTTGCAGTCATTAAGGGATACTGTGATGCGAATTGGATTACCGGATCAACTGATTCCAAGTCCACAAGTCGATATGTATTAATTATTGGTGGAGGAGCGGTATCTTAGAAGTCTTCCAAACAAACTTGTATTGCCTGCTCTACAATGGAGGTTGAGTTTATAGCCTTGGATAAAGCCGGTGATAGTCAAGAAGCAATTGGAAGGGTTGGGAGCATCATTTATAATGGTAAATCTTGTCATATACGACGAAGACATAAAGCTGTTAGAAAATTACTCTCTAGAGGAATTATCACGATTGACTATGTAAAGTCAAGTGATAATGTATCGGATCCACTTACAAAAGTCCTACCCGGAGAGGTAGTTGAGAAATCATCAAAGGCAATGGGACTGTGGCCGAGAACAAGTCATAGTGGTGATAACTCTACCTATTAGAGTGGAGATCCCAAGATATAGGTTCAAGGAGATCAAACAAAGTCATTTATGATTGTCGATACCCAATTTTCCCTATATTTATATATATGAAAAATGATTTCAAAATAACATGTATATGCATATATAAGCATACCCAAGTTTTCTAATATTTTTTCCATTTTTAAGGATTTTTAAAATCAATTTACTATCTATTTTAGCAGTACAAATGCAATAATTATTTCAAAAATTATATTTTTTTGTGAATTACCTATTTATTTTCATATCTACACCAAAATATAATTAAGGTTATTTTTCATATTTTTACGAATTTATTTGATATTTTTAAAGCTACACTGCATATAATTGTAATTATATCCTATTTTACCATTAATGTATTTTGTAATAATAAAATTAGTTCAATTATTTTCTAAGTAATATTTATGAATTATAAAGGCGGTCAGTGCTCTTGATTTTCTCTCAAAGTCATTTTCACTATTTTTATAAAATTAAACAAAGAAACATTGGCTATTCAAATACTAGCACCATTTATTTTAATTTTAGCCCCAAATAGGATCCCCATCTCAACCCTAAATCCCACAACCCAATTTTATTATAATCCGACCCATATCCTCTCCTATCATACCCAAATCTGGTCCCTATTTAACCCATTAAATCCCAGCCGTTGATCTAATCCCCTTCCTTTTTTCATTCAAACGACCCCTTTACATACCTCATTTCTCACCAAGCGTCGACTTTGAAACCCTTCACTCTCTCAAACTCTCTCGAGGGTTCTCAAACCTTAGCCGCTTCTTGCCATCTCAGACCGGACATCCACCGGAATCTATGGCCACCAAAGCTATGAGAGTCTTACACCCACCCCCGGTGCTCTTATACACCTATTTTGTGAAGGTTCAAGGCCTGAACTTGAAGATATCTACCCAGGTTTTCTTCGATTCAGGGATCCATGGTAATCTCCGACTTTACTCCGACGTATCATGGTCATTCGAGCCAGATTCTAACTTCTCCGGCTTAGATCCATGAGTTTTCAAGGCCTTTCTCACTTCTTAGTTTCTTTTGAAACCCTAACCTTTCGAGGTTCTTCTGATTTCTCTAGATTTGTCCTAGAACTGTGTTTATCTTAAGGTCTCAAACGTTTTCTCAGAAGTTTCTTTCAAAACTTTGCTTTTCAACATTTCATCTTCTCTGACTTTTAACATGCTCTACTGTGATTGTTATATGTTTCTTCTACTGTGTTTCTTCTATTGTGATCCTTATGTGTTTCTACTGTGTTTCTTCTACCTTGTTCTTATGAGTTCTTTTACTGTATTTTGTAGGATTGTTCTTTTATTATGTTTTTATGAGTTTATTCTACTGGGAAGTACGTGTTAAAGGTCTCAGTTCCGTAGATTTCTGAACTTTTCTCGTTAATATTTTTTCCTGACTTACTTGTTTTCATCTCTAGACTCGATTAATGGCAAAACCCTAGAATTTAGAGTTCATTCGAGTTTTTGAGGCTACTTGTAATGTGATTTTGTTATTTCTTATCTCTAAACAAGTTTGATTTCAAAACCATAGTGTCTTTGGACCTATTTGATCTCCTGAAGTTGTTTCCTCTACTGCTGTACTGAGTTTCAAAATCTTTGTGTCAACTTTGATTCTTCATACGATACTTACCTCTTGCTAAACACTATAAGACGTTTTTACTTGACCTTTTGTGTGTTATCTGATATTCCCTCTTCTCTGAGATGACTACGATGTTCCTATAGTCCTCTACTCAATGATTTATTTTCTATTGCATGAAACTCTTCTTTTTCTTAAATCTAGCCTCGCATGCGTAATGTGTATGCACTCTTTTTGGTTAAATTCCCCTCTCAAAATAACCTTTGATTGTGGACTGATATCAAATCTCTTTGTGTAATTCTGATTGCACTCTTGTAATTGATTCTTTCTTTATTTTATTGATTTCCCTTGTTTGTTGGACTTGTTGAAATACTTTCTTTGAACTTTTGACCCTACCTCTCTACTTAAGTTTATTTGATCCCATTACATTAATTACATTAGTATGGGATTCTTACAAACCTTTCCTTAATTATGATTTGATGAACCTAAATTCTATTACATATTGTTTACTCGTACTGTGTTGAAAATGTTTTCTTGTTGGCCATGTCCAGCCCTATGTGATTTCATTCCTTATTTAACACTTGTACGCTACTGTTTGGTTTAATTCCTTTATTAAAGGAAGTTTTTGATACTGATTTGATTTTAATAGACACATATTCCTCCAATTATGTCTGAATAATAGTCTTTACCTTATTTCTGCATGTTTCTCACACTATAAATACATGTTTTTTTATTAACAAAGACCAATACACGAGTCTTTTCTTAACTCACACTCACACACAAAAGTATTCTCTGTTGCTCCTTGTACTGTGGCCTATTTGCAAGACTTCTGCTTTCTTTTGCTTGTCTCTTTCTGAAAATGGTATGTCTTTTATTTAAACTTTTTCCTCATCCCTATGTGTTTGTTCTGTAGTTTCATTCTCTTATTTACAATGATATTCATATTCTGTAACTTATTCTAAGCATTTTCTTTCATTTCTTCTGTTCCCATATGAATCCTACCCCTAATCCTTTCAATGTGCTGAGTTAAGGCCTTGGCCTGACAATATCCTAATTACAGCCCAAGCTATCGCTTGACCTTTAATAGTTTGTGACTCTCCAATATTTGGCTATTAGGCTGGTCTTGGGTGTGCTAGCATTCCATGTTGCTGGGCATGACCACCAGCCTGCCTTGTCATTTCCCTAATTCCTTCTATTGCACTTAAACTTTTTCCTAGACTCTAAGTTCTCCCCCCCGCCCTCCTATGAGCCTTGTTTTGGGACCTTGAGTTCCCTCTGAACTTGGACGTGGGAGGGCTGGCCCTTCCACACTGCACTTTAATTCAATTCTGTAATAACATCTGGGTGTAAGCATTTCTTGGAGTTCTTAAAACTCCTTAGAACTTTGACACACTCCAGATAAGAGAGAGGCTTTGGAACCTGATCCTGGCAGTTGGTTCATCTCATATTATTAGACCTTGAGTCGAAATTAGTTACCTTGGATGTAGCTTAAACTTCTGATGTAATTTTATTTTCTCTTTGATTCATTTGGTCTGTAATAAATTTGTAATAACTTATGGGGCTTTAGTAAAGAAAGGGGATGGCCATTTATGTATGCATAAGGGTATATATCCTGCCTATAATAGTTTTCTTTGAATTTCTAACACTTTCATATGTGAAAACCATGCATATAGGAACTCTGAATATCATATAGATATCCTGCTCATCGGAATTCAACACTTTAATATGTAGAAACCATGTGTATGAGGATCCTGCATATCATATAGATATCCCGCTCATAGGAATTCTGCATTTTTGTATATAGAGACATTGTCTTTAAGATTCTGCATGTCATTAGGTAAACAATTATAGGTCAAATAATAATCAATTGCATTCTAGATACCATGCTCGTGGGATTTCTATGCTCCTACTACGCCTGTAAAATATGTTTAAAATTAACAATGTTAGAAAGCATGCCTATAGGAACTATCAACCAATTCTGAGTTGCCTCACTCGTTTTAAGTTTAATCTATCAATAGTAATGTCTTATCAACTACAGAACTTGTATTACTCTATTAAAAACTGGAAACTTTATTTAATCAGTTTACTTCTTTATTTTTGAAGCCAATAGATATCATGCCTATAGGTTCCACTTAGGCAAACCAGTAGGTAGTTAATTAACTGCACCAGCCTTCGATAAATTACAGCCAGGCAGTCCTAACGCGGACTTCTTATCTGAAAATATGTGAGAACCAGCCCGCCTAACATTAAGAATAATTTGGACCTAATCAGTATATGTAAGACTTGCTAAACTACATGATTTCTGTGATTAAAGGAGGCTTATCTGAGCCTTAATTGTTTTTGTGCTCCCATAATTGTTTATGTGTTTTTCTTGAAGCCTTAGTATTTTAAACTATTAAACTTCTAAAACGCCCAAAGCTCCTCCCTTTAATAGGACTAGAAATGCCTCCGGGACTGATAGGATTGGGACGGGTACTTCCGCACTTTAATACCTTAACGGGGTGGGAAGGTAGAATATGGATATGATGACCGGTGCACAAATATCACGTGCGACCCCTCTTCGGAGGAATGATTGTTGGATATTGCATTGATATGATTCGTATTAGTCATAAACCTCGGACCCCTCTTCCTTTATTTTCTTTATCTTTTCTTTCTATTTAAATCTTCCTTCTTTATAAAGTTCTGCCCCCTTCGTTTATCTTTCAAATTTTCAACTTATTGCAACATTATATTCAAAGCCTTATTTGAGCCTTAAGTGTTTATGCGTTTATATAAAGTTACAATTGTAACATGGCCAAGACCACACTAGTGGATCTTATGGGGTGCCTAACACCTTCCAATTGGGATAATTTCTAGCCATTACCCTAATCTCTGGTTTCTTCATCTATAACCCTTCTTAAGTGTCCCAATGCACTATTATCATTAGGTGGCGATTCTTCAACTCCAAAACCCAATTCTGCAAAGAGAATAGAGTTGTCCTCCCAAATATCGTATACCTAATTTCGACTACTAGAAAAGGGGGCGTCGACAATATGGTGATTCTGCTAGGGACCTTTCTTCAGGATTTTATCATTGCATGTTATTTAATGACTTTATTGCTTTTACTTAAATGCCTTTTATCTCTTTTTCTCTGAAACTGATTTGTTTCTTTTCTTTAATGCTTTCTTTTACCACTTTCCTTTAATACTGTTATAATAATGAGAAATTATTGTAATTATTATCTTATGAATGTGGAAATACATGAAAATCTATTTCATTCATGTAATTGCATTTTCAACATCATATTCCACTTGTGCCAAACAAATACCATAGCAACGCTTATAATGAGTGGTTGCAATTTTCCAATATTATCCCCCGCTAAATTTGGTAAAGGCTTATTTGCGGTAAAACCAGTAGGTCAATGGTGCAGTCGATAGTTCCATGCCTTTTCCTTTTGAGTTATCTGCTCAAGGGTACCAGTTTAATACCCCATAGAAACCTTACTCTGTTTAATGGTGCATGCATCATGGTCACACCTAGCCGAGTCTGTTATGTTGTACACATGATGAATCATTAAGATAGCCTTGTCCAAAGTCCACCGGATTTCCTTAAAACCCAAACGGACACCACCAAATTATGTGCATTTATTTGGAGAAATAAATGCTGCTTATGCTAATTATTGATATTAAATAGCCGAGTCCAATGGGGGTGAGGTTTTAACCCTTTTGTTTTGCAGAAATGAATGACAAAGTTCCCTATTTCCGTATGGTCAACATACCCTCAATCTTGCTGACCTGGTGGAGGAACCTCCCATCGAGAATCCAAATCAACGAATGGAAAGAGAGAGTCACATGGCTAGTGAGAAGCTAGAATATTAGAGTACAACTTGCTGGAATTGGAAGAGAAAGTGAGGAGTAGAGTCGCCGACTGTCAAAACGCTGAGGAAAACGAAAGAGAATGCTTCGCAAAAGCATTTCTACTAGAAAATCTGTGCGATATGGAGGATCTGATCAATGAGAACATTCAACCTAAAGAAGGTCCTTCTGGAATCAAGTAGATAGGAGTCATTTTCTTTTAAAATGTAATAAGGCCAATGGTCACTGGTGACATTTTTATTTTCCCTTATTTTAGTGTCGTTTTGGGATTTGTCTCATTTTTATCAATAAAATGAGGAATTTATGAGATGAATTTTTTATCCGAGGGTCGGAATAGGATTCTGGAAGTTGCTGCAGCACCGTCATATCATTTGGGACGTGCGTGCAAAATTCAAGTCAATCGGATGTGTTTTGGTTAGGTTTTTTATCGAAGGCTAGTTTTGGAAGTCTTTAATGGAACTTAGGCTTTAATTTCATGAAAAACGAGGATTTTGATCTTAATGGTGGGGTTTTCAGGATTCGAGCAAGTTCAAGTGAGGTGTTAGGAAGTATTGGTGCTTTTAGTTGGGGTCCCGGGGGCCTTGGGGTGAATTCGGGTGGTTAAACAGAGACATATGGTGAGTTGCATGGTTTGTTGCTGCTACCTTCTGTTGTTTCCGTAATTGCGGAAGGGGAACCGCATAAGCGGGTTCTGCAAAATCGGAATTTGGATCGCGGACCCGTTCTTGGGGGAAATTGGTTGTTGACCGCAGAAGCGGAGTTTTGCTCGCTTAAGCGGCGGCCGCAGAAGCAGTCTTGAACCTCAGGAGCAGTCCCTAGTGCGGATTAGTCAGACCGCTGAAGCGATTGCTTGGCTGCATAGGCGGTGACCGCGGACGCGGTCATTTAGCCGCAAAAGCGGAAATCGCTGTGAGTTAAAGGGTTAATCCGAGGGTTTAATTTCATATGTTGAAAAATCAATTGAGAGCTCGGGAGAAGGCGATTTCGAGTGAGTTTTAAAGAAGATATTATTGGGTAACGATTCTATGATCTTTTCTAGCTTTAATCCATCATTTAGATGTTAAATTCATCTTTTAAATTCGAATTAAGGTCTAATAAATGGAGGAATTTGAGTAGAAGTTCATTGACTAAACAATTGGGATTTGGGGGAGCATTTGACCTCTGATTTTGGAGATTTTTATATGGCTAGTCTCGTGAGAGTACGAGGTTTCAAAAAATTTAAAAATTATTCGATTCCGAGACGTTGGCCTGAGGGGAATTTTGGTCATTTAACCTATTTCCGCGCCTTAGATTTAATTTTTATAGTGTATTAATTACTTGCGATGTTATTTACAAGGTGTAATTGGTTGAATAGATTTAGCCCACTCGGAGCCGGATATTCGTGGCAAGCGCATTGTTTCTTAGCGGTTTTGTACCAATTCGAAGTAAGTGGCTTGCCTAACTTTGTGTGGGGGACTTCTACCCTTAAGATATCTTTGCCATTGTTTAAATGCCTTGTGTGCGAGGTGACGGGCATGTATTTGTGCTAGTTGTTTAAAATTCACCTTACTAAGCTCATTTTGACTGTGTTTCTTCACATGTTTAATGGTTAAAAATGAAACTTCACTTGTTTTGACTTAGGAAAAGCATGTTTGTAACTTATTACCTCTATCTGACTAAATTTCAATATTTGTCTTCTCTTGGAAAGCATGTTAGTAACATACTTTTGTGAGCACGTGATTATTACCCAATATATGAATTATTCCCATAAAAATCAAAATAAATGATTTTTCTTTACTTTTACCTTTTTTACATTTTTGTGCCATTTTCTGATAATTGTTGAATTTTATTTGTGCATGATAATTCATAAAAAATACAAAAATATATACATTTAGGATTTAATTCTAAATGTAAAATATATATACATTTACATTTTAGGATTTAATTCTATATTATAGGATTAATTATCAAATTAATTGTTTTATAAAAATGAAAAAATGACCAAAATAGTTCATGTTGCATTAATTGTGGAATTGTCACACATTAGTTTTTAAAAGTTATCTTAGGCTTAAGTTAGTTTGGTTTAAATTTTGTTTTTTGTTTTTACGTCTTTATAAAATCAGAAAAAAATACGATACAAAGTTATAATTTGGAAAATGAAAAAAAAGTGAATTAAAAGAAGTGTAATAAAAAGAAATTAATTAAAAAATGAGAGAACAAAAGGGAAGGGCTGTTGAATTGGGCCATTGTTATACATTCCCAAGTCAATTTCAATCCACACAAAAACCCGGCCCAAACGTTCCCCGACCCGGTCCAATTTTTTAAGACCAAAACGCAGCCGTTTGGTCGATCTAATCTGAGCCATCCATTCACCTGCATCCAACGGCCAACTTTGCATCCCATATGTGTAATAAAATTGTTTGAAATTGTCACTAACCCTAAACGACCAGGCTTCCATCCTCCTATAACTCTCTGCAAATTCTCGCCGGCAAGAAACGTAATTTTCATCGTTCCCACCAAAAATAACACCACCAAACCTCCTCGATACCCTCATTCCAAATATCACATTGGCTTCCTTTGAATCATAGTCAGACTGTCTGAATCTTTGATTGAAATTGTCCGGCCAAGTCGAAACTCGCCCAAACGGGTCCAAATCACGCCACTAGACCTTCTCCTCCCCCTCATCACCAATCCATCAAGGGTCTCCTTCAAATTAGTCTGCAACGCCTCGAATTTTTAGTCGAAGATGGCAGTCAAGTCCTTAGATCCTCCGTTTGGTCTCAAATTAACACACCAAAGTTTGCCTCGTCTCCTCGTGAAGAATCGACCCTTGGCGAGAGTCGAATACCACCATGACTTCACAAGCTATGAACCAATTTGCAAGCAGTGAGTCCCTCTTTATTTTTTTTAGTTTCTCATTTTATGTGTTAATCGAAGTTAGTTTCCTAATAAGTTAGATTGCCAGTTTAATTTCGGTCCAATTCCGCTCTGAGTTTAATTCCCATTTATGTTTAACTTATTTGAATTTTCTTATTCAGTTTTAGTTGGTCAAATGTTGGTCTAATTTTTAGGTATTAGTTTAGTTCTATTTAACTCAGTCAATTAGCTTCAGTTGAATATCCTTCTCGCAAACTATTTTTCCCAGTTAGATTTTCAGTCCAATATTGTTCTTAATACTAATATTGATGCATTCTGATAATTAGTCGACCCGTAATTATTCATTTCAATCTGTTTTCAACATCTTGATTAGGTATCTCAAATGTTAGTTTTCTTTAATGACTTAGTGTGATTAGTTTGCAGTTTCAATTAGAGTTGTAGGGCTGATTTTGTTATAGCTGAATGGTTTTGGTTGGGTAATAAGAGGGGTGGTAAAGGGCATTTTAGGATTTGGGTATAGGGAATATTTCTCTTATGTAGGAAGGTTCTAGTAGATAAGGTTGAAAAGGCATGTGAGGAGTGATGAGAGAATGGCAGCTCTTATCTGGGGGAGGAATGGGTTTTATGTAAGAATTACAAGTTAACTTGGGTGAATTTGAATAAAAGGAAATTTGAAAAGGATTAGAGAGGAAACAGAATATTTAGGGCTGCCCTCCCTTAGGCCTATAAAAAGGCATCAAATTTCCTTGAAGAGAAAGTTTTTGCAACCTAAAAATTCCCCAAAGCTTCCAGATCTGGAATTGAAACCTCAGATGTGAAATTCTCTTAGATTTTAACTTCTTCAAAAGAAAAACCAAAAAACAAGCAAATTCAAAGAAAAAAACAAAACAATAACAACAACTACCCAGTATACTCCCACCAGGTGGGGTCTGGGGAGGGTAATATGTAGACGAGCCTTACCCCTACCCGAAAAGGCAGAGAGGTTGTTTCCAATCGACCCTCGGCGCATAGGAAAAAGGGAAATCAGCTGTAAAACAATAAAAAAACAAAAACAATAACAATAGAGCATTAGTATCACCTGCAGAAATAGCAGAAATAGCGGAAATAATTATCTAAACATGACGAACCTAAATACAATCGCATGCAATAATATCATACAGTAACTACGAAGAACTCTAGGAGCCCCTAACCTACAACCCTGATCCTAGACCTCCAGACTCTCCTATCAACGGTCATATCCTCGGAAACCTGCATTCTAGTCATGTCCTGCCTAATCACCTCTCCCCAATGCTTCTTAGGCCTCCCTCTGCCTCGCCGACCGCCAATAATCTCCAGCCGCTCGCAGCTCCTCACCGGGGCATCGGGACCCCTCCTCCGAACATGCCCGAACCACCTCAGCCTCGCTTCTCGCATCTTCTCATCTACCGAGGCCACCCCTACCTTCTCTCGAATAACGTCGTTCCTAATCTTATCTAGTCTGGTGTGCCCGCACATCCACCTAAGCATCCTCATCTCCGCGACCTTCATTCTCTGAACATGAGAGTTCTTCACAGGCCAGCACTCCGCCCCATACAGCATCGCAGGTCTAACCACGGCTCTATAGAATTGCCCCTTGAGTTTGTGAGGAACTTTCTTGTCGCACAGGACCCCTGATGCAAGCCTCCACTTCGACCACCCCGCTCCTATGCGATGGGTGACGTCCCTGTCAATCTCTCCGTCCCCCTGAATCACCGACCCAAGATATCGGACACTGTCCCTCTTGGCGATGGCCTGGGAACCAATCATCACGTCCCTGCCTACCTCACTCGGTTCGGCGCCAAGCTTGCACTCCAGGTATTCTGTCTTAGAACTGCTTATTTTGAAACCTTTAGACTCGAGAGTCTGTCTCCATACCTCTAGCCTTTCACTAACACCGACCCTCGTCTCGTCTATCAATACTATATCATTAGCAAAAAGGATACACCAAGGCACATCCCCTTGAATATGACGAGTCAGAGCATCTATCAATAAGGCAAACAAGAGGGGGCTCAGCGCCGATCCTTGGTGGAGCCCCATAGCCACAGGAAAATGGTCTGATTCGCCACCCACCGTCCTAACCCTAGTCTTAGCACCATCGTACATGTCCTTGATTACTCTTATATAGGCTTCCGGCACGCTCTTCGCCTCCAAGCACCTCCAAAGCACCTCCCTTGGGACCTTATCATACGCCTTCTCCAAGTCAATAAGCACCACATGCAGGTCCTCTTCTTATCCCTGAATTTCTCCGCCAGTCGCCTGACTAGGTGGATAGCCTCTGTGGTGGAGCGGCCCGGCATGAAACCGAACTGGTTCCCAGATATAGATGCCACCTCCCTCACCCGCGCCTCAATCACCCTCTCCCAAACCTTCATCGTGTGACTTATTAATTTGATACCCTTATAGTTGTTGCAGCACTGGATGTCCCCTTTGTTCTTGTACAAGGGCACCAATGTACTCCACCTCCACTCATCCGGCATCCTTTTGGTGTTGAAGATCGCATTGAACAACCTAGAGAGCCACTCCCCTCCTGACTTACCCATGCACTTCCAGAACTCCATCGGGAATTCGTCAGGCTCGGTCGCTCGACCCCTACTCATCCTACGAAAAGCCCCCATGCCTCCTCCACCCTAATACGCCTGCAGTACCCAAGGTCTCTATGTTGCTCTGAATGACCCAACTCCCCTAGCTCAATGATACGATCTCCTTCCTCGTTAAGTAGGTCTCGAAAGTACGCCTGCCACCTCTGCTTGATTTGAGATTCCCCCATCAGAACTCTACCATCCTCGCCCTTGATACACCTAAATTGGTCTAGATCACGTGCCTTCCTTTCCCTCGCTTTAGCCAACCGGAATAACTTCTTATCCCCGCCTCTCTCCCCTAGTTGCTCATACATGCGACCGAACGCCGCGTTTTTAGCTTCCGTGACTGCCATCTTAGCTTCTTTTCTCGCCTCCTTGTAGATCGCCCCGTTCTCTCTCAGTTCCTCCTCGCTTGTGCTCCCTGCCAACCTAGCGAACGCCGCGTTCTTCACCTTCACTATTCCTTTGACTACATCGTTCCACCACCAATCACCCTGATGTCTGCCTGAAATCCCTTGGCTACCCCGAGCACATCCCGTGCTAACCCCCTAACCAAGTTCGCCGTCACTGTCCACATAGCGTCTGCTTCCCCAAAACTTCTCCAAGCTCCGCCCTCAACTAGCCTCCTTTCCAACTCCTGTGCCTTCTCCTTAGTCAAAGCACCCCACCTAATCCGCGGTTGACCCCGAGCACCCCTCCTCCTCCTCTTCACCCAGAGACCGACATCCATCACTAGGAGTCTATGAAGAGTTGAAAGAGACTCTCCCGGAATAACCTTGCAGTCCTTGCACAAACCCCTATCGCTCCTTCTGATGAGGATGTAATCAATCTGAGTCCTCGCCGCCGAACTCTTGAAGGTGACAAAATGCTCCTCCCTTTTTCGGAATGTCGAGTTCCCAATCAGAAGCTCGGAAGCCCTAGCGAAATCTAGCAGCAAAGTGCCTCCTCCGTTCCTGACCCCAAAGCCGAAGCCACCGTGCACCTCATCATAGCCACCCGCATTAGCCCCAATATGACCATTAAAGTCCCCTCCAATAACTAGCCTCTCGGATTGGGGAATACTACCCACCAGATCGTCCAAGTCCTCCCAAAAGCGCCTCTTTGCCTCCTCGTCTAAGCCCGCCTGCGGCGCGTAAGCGCTGATGACGTTGAGGACGCAACCCCCAATAACCAGCTTAATAGACATTAGCCTGTCATTCACTCGCCTAACCTCGACCACGGACTCCCTTAGGTCCCTATCCACCAAGATACCCACTCCATTCTTACCCCTCACGACCCCAGAATACCACAGCTTGAACCCATCTTCATTCCTCGCCTTCGACCCTTTCCACCTAGTCTCCTGGATACACGCTATGTTAACCCTCTTCTTCTGAAGAACCTTCGCCATCTCTATGGACTTACCCGTCAGAGTGCCTATGTTCCATGACCCAATCCTTAATCTATGAGCGTCCGCTACCCTCTTCCCACCCTTACCTCCCGCCTTGCCCGTAGGACCACCCCCTGCTCCCCTACTCACTCCCGCTACCACCCCCACCCCCGAGGACATGACCTTACGCTATCATCCCCCGCCGCGGCCACTATCCCTCCAATCGGCTATGGGTACAATGGCACTCACACACGCACTACAGCGAAAGACACACAAAGGTGCAAACTAGGTAACAACAGAATAGACCACAGTCGAAATGCTAGCTAAAATACGTAAAAAGATGCACAAAGTAAACAAGAGAGCGGGAGGTACCAACTCCCCATGGAAAAACCTCAAAGTCTACTTCGATGCGCCCAAGTTTTCCGGAAGCTTAGCAGAACGTGTAGTTCTATTGCGTCCTGCCGCGACTCTGAACAAGAGTCGCCGGGAATACTGCGTCTTGCCGGAAATCCATGCATGTAAAATAGGCACCTGTCCAAGAAAACAGAACAGACCCACAAAAAGCAGAGGAGAGAATATAGAGAATAGAAATGAAAAGAAAAGAGCAGGAGTTGCCGGAAGAATTTCCAGCGAAAAGCAAGAATTCCAGACCTCTAAACAGCAGCAAGATCTGCTGTGGGGTGAATAAGCAGTGGGGAGAAGAAGATGTGGTGGCTAAGTGAACAGTAGAGAATGAAAGTGACCAGGGGAAAATTCCGGGAGGACCGAGTTGGTCGGAATTGTGGGGGGAAAACCGGAGGTACACTCACGCGCGCGGCGCGTGGATGGCAGTGGCGGCGCGTGGAGCAGATTCCGGCGACGGAATTTGCAGGGGGTGTGCGCCTGACGTTATGTGTCTCGATGGTGTGGGAGGTGACAAAGAGAGACCACCGTAAGAGGCCACTGCTGCCGGGAAAGTGCCGAAACAGAGAGAGAGAAAGAGAGAGAGAGAGAGGGAGGTACTTACCTGGTATTTACCTGGTGGTTCAGGCGAGTTGGTGGTGGTGTTAACCTGAGAGAGAGAGAGTTCGAAGAGAGAGAGAGCGGGGGGGAAGAGAGAGAAAGAGCCGTTTATAGATGCCTTCAAAGAAAAAAACAAAAATGGCTTACTATTTCATTAAGCCGGCAGACTCGAGTTTATTTTTAAACTAACACCTTCATATCTGCTAGTTTTAGCTGAGTTGAAGTAGTCTTGTATATCTCAGTTGGGCTTTGCATTTACTGAGTTTGATTTGGGCTTGATTTTGAATTTTCTGAGTAGTTTGGGTCACCTGGATGTGTACTGGAGTAGTTTTGTATACATCTCATGTTTGACTATATTCAAGTTCCATTGAGTTCATCGGTTTGGTTATTTGCTACTGCTGTTGAATTTCAATTTATTATGGACTGGGATTCCATTTCTGGGCTGTGATTCTTGTGCTTGGTTGCTCATTGCTGCGTTAGACTGTTGCTTACTACTTCATTTTCCTTTTGCCATTCAAACATTCTGGCACTCGATCTCAATTCTGACTTGATGTAATCAAAGGATAAATATTATAAAGTATTCACTCATTTGCTTCGGGAAATCACACCAGTTTGGATATAATGTGCTAACAGTTAATTAGATGTTATATATGCTTGTTTAGTTCGATTCTGACTTGTATTCACCATTGGATTGTTAAGTCGTATTGGACTAATTGTTATACTCACGGACTGTACAAGTTTTGATACATAATACATGAAGTGTAGTATGAGATCTACTTACATAAATAACAGGCACACGATTGCATGACTAGAATCGCTTATTCATAGGTTACATTGAATTAGTATTTTGCTTGTTTTTTTTTTTGTTTTAGTTAATTCATGAAGTTAAAAACGTCACATGAATCAGGATTGTTTCTCCTAAAGCGTGCTGCTGTTTGCAATTCAATCTGATTTACTAAAGTTCAATCTGATTAGGGTGAACCAATTAAAATAAGCTCGTAATTTCTTGTGGAATAACTTGAAACAAGTGTTGGGGTAATTGTTCAAATTAATTTGTTACGTTTAGTTTATGGATTTGGGTTTAACAACTTTATTTAAGAAGTTTAGTTCTTAGTCCATTAACGAGCAGCCCAGACCCCTTTTTTATGACTATGAAATGATCCTTGGCTGTGATTTGCAATGAGCCAGTTTGGTTTCGGTATAAATTGGTTAAGACTTTTGGTTGTTTTATTAGAGACAAATAATTAGATAAAATCATGGTCTCTTTAGGATCGACTTTCACATAACGAGACGAGCCTCGCCAAACAAAAACAATTGCGGGGACCTCGATGAGGGATAAAAGTATTTGGAATTAGGGAGGGTAGATTAGCGAATTTCACGGCCTTTCTCAAAATAATATTGAGATAAAATCTTTAGGTAAATTTTAATTAAATTACTTACTTAAACTCGGGTTTACACTGATGCGACCCTAATCAAAATCTCGATGAAGTCGAAACGTGCCGACTATCACGTATACACTGGTGGTAACGAGGTTAGAAATATGTTCTCACGACGTCGCAAGTCTTTTAAAATAAATATTGGTAAAAACGGTTTCATAAACAAAAGGAACATAAGATAGAATGTATTAAAATCAGATAAAATCAAATACAACATTTAAGCGACCGTGCTAGAACCACGAAACCCGTGAATGCCTAACACCTTCTCCCAGGTTAACAGAATTTCTTACTCAGATTTCTGGTTCGCAGATGTAACAGAGTCATTATCTTCCTCGGTTCGGGATTCAAATCGGTGACTTGAGACACCATATATCTCCCAAGTGGCGAGTCTAAATAAGAAAAAAATCAATCCCATTCCGATTGTCCTTTAAGTGGAAAAACTCCTTTACGCACCTTTGCGGGGGTGTATAGCGAAAAAAGGAGGTGTGACAGCTCTGGCGACTCTGCTGGGGATAAGAACCCAGAACGTTTTGTTCAGGGTTCAGAATTTGAGCTTAGATAAATTGTTGTATTTCGTCATATGTGATTTTTCTACATGCTTTGTGCTTAATGTGCTAATTGTTACCGCTTTGACATTATCTGAACTGTATATAAAATAGGTCGATACCCTTCTCTCTCTACCTCTGGGGATGTGCTTACTGGCTGAGACCCCCTATTCTATTAGTGTCATATCTTGAAACAAGAATGATGCCGGATAAGTTACTAAGCCGCCTGACCCCGCGGGTCACCCGTAAGTTTCCCCCTCCTCAATTCGAGTTGTCCGCTCGGGTACACTGTCTAGAACACCGACCTAGGTTTTGAACATAGAATAACTTGACTTCATGCCAGATCCCTAGTAGGAACGCTTATTTTCATCATGTTCCATTTGACTTAGGGGACTCAAGACAGGGGTTGGGTCCGTCTAGGGCTAGCAACCTGAAATGAAAAAGACCATCCTAGTGCATCCTACTTGTTTTGTGCATTTATTTGTTCGAACCTGCATGTTGACCGGCTATCTTGGAATGTCGGAACTTGAGGAAACAAAATGAGAGAATTAGCAGTTGTAGAGTTAATCTTGGAAAAACCCAATGCTCAAATACTGTCGAAACTCTGCCGAAATTTTGAGAAAATAAAAAAAGGAAAATGTTTTATTTTGTTTTACTTAAAAAATAGAGTCTTTATATTTGGAAAGTTTTTTGTTGAAAAAAAATTAAAAAAAGAGTCTTTATTTTAGTTTGGAAAAATTGGTTGTTTTATTGTTTGTTGAAAATGAAAATGAAAGAAAAAAGAGAGTCGTATTTTGTCTTGTTTTCAAAAATAGAAAAGAAATATAGTTTGCCTTGCCATGGAAAATGAAAAAAAAAGTCTTGTTTTCTACAAATTAGTTTTTGTTATGAAATGCCAAAAAAAGTCTTGCTTTAAAATGGTTCGGTTAATTTCCCGAACTACGCATGGTTTGATTCTCACAGTTCGTGAGATACGTAGGCAACCATCATCTGGTCCAACCTCCCCATTACAAAAATAGCCCAAAAAATGTAAAAATTTCAATTGTTGTCATAAATAAACCAGGTGACGCCTTTTTTTGTCGAAAGTAGCCAAATGTTTCCGAAAGGAACGTCGGAAGGCTAACATTGCATAAATAGCCACCTTTGGTCAGTTTTTGATTTTTTAACCCTCACAGCCTTTAATTTTTCGCCCTCCAGGCGCCAAAATGCCTTGTTTGCAATATCGGATCATTTATTTCAATTTGAAAAAAAGAAGAGAAAAAAAGAAAAGAATTATAAATAAGTCTAGTGACGCCGTTTTTGCAAAAATAGCCAAATGTTCCCAAATGGAAGGCTGTAAGGCTAGCCTTCCATATATAGCCACCTTTGGTCATATTTTGATTTTTGACCCTCACAGCCTTAATTTTTGTCCTCGAGACGTTAAAAAGGCCGTGTTTGCAATACTAGGCATTTTATTTTAAAAAAGGAAAAAAAAGTGAGTCGTAAAATAAGTTGAGTAATGCCGTTTTGACATAAATAGCTGAATATTCCCGAATGGGACACCAGAAGGATGACTTTGCAAAAATGACCATTTTGGTCAATTTTGATTTTTGAGCGGTTAGCTAACCCAGCCCTAAAATCTTCGCCCCCGAGGTGCTGAAAGGCCGTGTTTTCAAAACTAGGTCTTTTGTATTAATATGAAAAACAAGAGAAAGAGTCAGTGATCAAGTGAATACCGTTTGTTTTTTGGTCAAAATAACCCGGCTCGGCCTCAAAATTCATGTAAAATTGGGAAAGGGCCATGTTTGCAAAAAAGCCACTTGGTTGAAATTGACAAGTAGGAGAAGGAATTTGTCAGTTTCGTTTTAATCATGAAAATGGAAAATTAAAAAAAAAAATTTATTGTCATTTGTCTTTTATTTGCAGGAACTGTGCCTGGTCCGATTCGTGCGGGGTCACGGTACATAGGCAATCCTCATAGGATTCGACCAAAACCAAAACCAAAAAAAAGAATGAATAATAAAAATAAAAAAAGGGAAAAGATGTTGTGTGTGATGAGGCCGACTCAATCCATTCTAATATGTCTTGTATTGAATTGTGAAGAGGGTTGAGGTGATTGGTTTGTGGTAACTTATCCGTACAACACAAAGTCGAAAAGCAAGGCAGTCATGACTGTAAAAGGATTGAACACGGGTATTACTGATCCGTCTAGGGGAGTTGTTGAATCTGAATTTGAGTTGAAAGAAGAGGTTTTGAGGTCGAAAAGGCAAATAGTCGGAATACACAAAGCTTGGGCCAGTGGGTATCCTCCTCCATCAGTCCCTGATGCCCAACATTATCACACTCTTCATTTTAAGTCTCCCGGTGAGACTTTGAAGTTTGCTAGAATAGTGGAGCGAAATGAGTCCAGAAAACTAGAAGGGCTTAAGATGTCGAAGTTTAATTTGTATGATGGGAGGGGAGATCCAGTAGTCTACTTGAAGGACTATTTCAATAAAACAAGGAACGTCGGCAAAGAAGATGAGTTGTTGATGTTGCATTTCAGTGAGAGCCTGACTGGGGCAACCTTGGAATGTCATGATCGTCAAGATATCGGTATGTGGCGCACGTTGGGAGACATGTCTCGAGATTTTGTATGACATTTTCAGTACGGTAAAGACATTGTCCCAAAACGCTCCTCCCTATCTAGAATGGAAATGAAACCAGGGGAGATCTTTAGAGAGTTTAGGCTCAGATGGAAAGAGCAAGCTGCTCGAGTCAATACCCTGATTGGTGAAGAAGAGATGGTTGAAATTTTCATATAGGCCCAGGGGCCCACTGATTTTAGTCATTTGATCCCGGCCGTGGGCAGACCTTTCGATGATGTGTTAACAATGGGGGAGTTTGTAGAACAGGGAATCAAGTCACACAAAATAATGAGTTGCTCGAAAGTCAAGACATCTCGTTATGCTCGGAAGGGAGAAAGAGAAACTGAAAGGATGATCCAAATGACTCTCCTGATCACCATTTCCACCCTCGACATTGTACCCGTGAATATCCTCATGCACTGGATGAACCTCCCCAACGTTTCTTTTCTCCACAGGATTTCCAAATGCATACCTCACTCTCCAAGTACCAAGCCCCACAAAATGCCTATCCACCCCCACGAGAATACCAGAAAAACCATGGGTCAGGTTTTAGGCCAAATCAGGCGTTTAGGAATGAGAGGTTGCTGAAACGAGAAAAGGCTTTCACCCCTATTGGAGAGTCATGTGCAAGTTTTTTCCAAAAATTGAAGCCGATTCAGATAAAAATGCCAAACCCTCTGAAATGTGATTTTTCTCTAAAGTGTGCATATTGCTCAGATGCTCCGGGCATGACACAGAAAAGTGCTGGAAGCTGAAGAAAGAAATTTTGGAGCTTATTAACGTAGGTAACATCATCATACGTAATCTGGATGCACCAGACACCAGCCAAAATCCATCGCTTGTGCACAATGAGGTAGGCATGGTGGGTATGATTTGTTGTGAAAAGGAATGTGACAATTCTTTGAGAACCTTGAAGACCCAAAAACAACTTGTTGAGGATGATGTGATGAAAGTTTTTAAAGTTCCTAATGCTGTTAATGCAGAACTCGGTGGCTAAGATGTCGGGCTTGGTAATTGGAAAGACACTTCATCTCTTGGCCGGCTAGAGAGAAGTTTTGGTGGTATATTTTGTTGTCATTTCTGTTTTCCGGGTTATTTTCAGGGTTGTAATCCGGATATTGTCTTGTGAATAAATCCCTTCTAACATTTTATGAGTTTTCCTTTAGTCGTCATATCTTATGTACTGTTATCTAGATTTATTTTAGTACTGTACCCCAGTTGTGTTGCTTGTTTTGTTGTTATACCCTTCAACCATCTGTTTAATACAATCCTCTGTGTTCTGCAATTTCTAATCATTTTTTATTAAGTTCTCTTTTATTTCTACAAGTCTTTTCTTGCTGGTTCTAATGACATGACATGCATGCATAATTCTCAGTCGGATTTTTAAAAAGGCTAAGTTAGTCGGGAAGCAATGTTTTGAAAGTGATGAGGGCACCTGAGGGAAATAAGAACATTTGAATATGTTGAGACTGTTTGAAGCCCGAACCGTGTGAAACTGGGGCAAATAGAATAACCCTGAAGACAGTTGTCCAATTTGGTAGAAGGGTCGGTCGTGGTAATAATAGTAAGATTGTTGCCCAACGGTGCATTATATTTGACAAATGTAGCAAGAAAATGTGTGAAAATGGCCATCCACTCCGAGGCGGTCAAGAGATGCTATGTATAATTTCCGTACATTAATCGTATTGTTTGCATTTGGCATATCTTGAGGACTAAAATGATCAAGGCGTTTTGTTCTGCTATCCAAACATTATTTTCCATTTTCAACCCTTTTGAGCCATGTTTATTATCTTTCGTACCCCTCTTTCGGAATCAACGGCACAATCAAGAAATGTAGGTGCCGAACATAAAAAAAAGAAAAGGAAAAAGAAATGAAAAGAAGAAAAGAAAAGAAAAGAAAAACATGAAAAGAAAAGAAAATGAAAAGAAGAAAAGAAAGGAAAAGGGAAAATGAAAAGAAAGAAAAGAAGAAAAAAAACAAAAGAAAAGAAAAGAAAGAGTCACCACATAAGTAATTATGATAACGTGAACTACGTCTGACTTGATCCCGAAAGGGTGCGTAGGCAGCCTCTTCGACGTTCAGTTATACCAAAATAAAAATCCAAATGCCCCCAAGCAAGAATCTGGGGCAAAAGTTGTGGTTGGTTTGAGAATTTAGATTCCGAAAGTTGTAGTTTTAACCCCATTTTGAATTGTTTTGAGCCTTTATACCCTTTCTTTATAACCCATCCAAAGCCTACATTACGGTCCAAAAAAAGACCGTCTGATCAGTTTTTGAGAAATGCCAAGTCAAATCGGTAAGGTAATTCATGTCAAGGGCAATACTCTGGTCCAAACAAGGTGATGGAAGCTGAGAGAGATAAAAAATGAGAGAGTCTTAGTGGTGAAAACCTTCACAGGCACCTTAAGACGATGGTAAGTTGAGAGAAAGAACAAATGAGAGAGGCTTGATGGTGAAAAACCTTGGGGAACCACAAGTCGAATAAGGACATCGAATGAAATCGGATAAGTGGAGCATTGAAGCCCTGTTTCACAGCGAAAAGAACAACAACAACTGAACGTTAGAATTGATTGACAGAATATCTATAAGTGCATGTCGTGGTCGTTAGAGTTGGTACTCACATATGATAGTTTTCTACTTCGTAGTCTCTTTTTTAGAAATCATCTCTTTCTTTTGTCTTTCACTCCGTTCCTCTATTTTGTTTATTTTCCCTTTCTGAGTCTCTTTGGTCGTAACAAGTGAGAAATGACTTCAAAATTTTCCACCAGCTTTCTAATTGCACAAAACAAGATCTGGCTAGCATATCAAAGTGTCAAATCAAGAAAAACAACAAGAGCACTGAGCTCGTAGTAATTACTACGCATTGGGGATCATGTGAAACACAAAGTTTGGTCGATGTCGGTTCAGGAGTAATGCAACAAATGGATGATATTGGGTTTGAACGAAGAATAGATACTTTCTGTGACAACGGTCGAGCGAATGTGCAATAGACTTCACGGTCAAGGGTCTAGGGGTTATGAATTGAGAAGCAACAACATACTGTGGGGGTAATAGATGCAATTTGGGAATTCATGAAAGACTCAAAGGTCAGGAAAATGCCAGTTCATGAGCGAGGTAAGAAACAGAAGATATAGGGTTTGAATGCAGAAAAGGTACAGGGGTCAGATAAGGAGACTAGAAGTAATAATTGAGAGGTAGTCATCAAAGAAGGGCGGAAGTACAATGCAAAGCATGGTCGGGCAATACAAATCATGGAAAAGAGAAAAAGGAGAGCCATCAGTGGAAGTACCACAACCAACCACCACACTTTAAACTGACAAAATTTTCTTTGATTTGAAATAGGGGCAGGGAAATGTTATTGATGGCGGAAAGATATGCTGGGGCAGGAAATTTTCTGCCATTTTGAAAATTATTTTTGAAGTCAGGTACACATCTGAAGAACAAGAAGGCCAATACAAGTTAAAAAAGGGGGGAAGTAGTTTTCAGGAAAGAAACACTAGTTTTCGGAGGAAAGAAACACCAGTTTTAAGGATAGTAATTTTCGGTTGAAGGAAGATAATTCAAGTTAGAATGAGGGTATAGTAATTTTTGGAGGAAAATCTTAGTCTGTTGAATTTTTCACCTAAGATAATAATCTTAGTCTGCTGAATCTTTCACCTAAGATGAAGATGAAAGATGAAAATCTTAGTCTGATGAATTTTTCACCTAAGATAAAAATCATAGTCTGATGAATCTTTCACTTAAGATAAAGGCAGAAGTTGGAAAAAAGGAAAAAAGGCAGAAGTTGGAAAAAGAAAGAAAGGCAGAAATTGGAAAAGAAAGGAAGACAGCAATCGGGAAAAAAGAAGGGAAGGCAAAACTTGGGAAGAAAGGGAGAAGTTGAAAAAGAAAGAAATGGATAATTTGAGAGAGAGAAATGAAGGCACAATTTGAAAAAGAAGAGAAGTAATGTTTGAATTCTAAATTTCGATGTAATCTGATGATTATCTCCTAGAGTCAAAATCTCAGTCCGATGAATCTTTCTCCTGAGATCACACAAAAATGAACCTAGTTTGATGAATATCTCTTGGATTCAAAATCTCAGTCCTGAGATCACACAAAAATAGACCTAGTCTGATGAATATCTCCTAGATTCAAAATCTTAGTCTGATGAACTTTTCTCCTGAGATCACAGAAAAATGGACCTAGTCTAATGAATATCTCCTATAGTCAAAATCTCAATCTGATGAATCTTTCTCCTGAGATCACACAAAAATGGACCTAGTCTGATGAATATCTCTAGAGTCAAAATCTCAGCTTGATGGATCGTCCTCCTGAGATCAGAAAAAAATGGACCTAGTCTGATGAATATCTCTTAGAGTCAAGATCTTAGTCTGTTGAATCTTCTCCTAAGATAAAAGTGTTAGTCTGATGAATTTTTCACATAAGATCAAAAATGGAAAAGTCTTAGTCTGTTGAAATTTTCTCTTAAGATGAAAATCTTAGTCTGATGAATTTTTCACCTAAAATAAATTTAAAATTTAAGGTACATTTCAGTTTTTAAAGTCGTATTTCAGTCCTATCACAATTCAAGTTTTAGTTTTCAAGTTTGGATAGTATGTGGTAACAAGCACCCATTTTCCAAACTGGTGCAGAAAGTTTTCTTGTTTTGCCTAATTTTGTGAAGTCAGGAGCCCGCTTGTAATACAGAGGAATACATTCAAATTTTGAAGTCAGCATTCATGTTTTGAAGTGAGGAGACCGCCTGAAGAACAGGGGTATTACAATTCAAGTTTTAGTTTTCAAATTCGTATTAGTATCCGTTAACAAACCCCAGTTTTCCAAACTGGGCAGAAAGTTTTCTTTGTTTTGCCTATTTTTGTGAAGTCAGGATCCTGCCTGGAAAACAGAGGAGTACACTCAAGTTTTGAAGTCAACATTCAAGTTTTAGAGTAAGGAGCCCGCCTAAAGAACAGAGATATTACAATTCAAGTTTTAGTTTCCAAATTCGTATTAGTATCTGATAAGAAACCCCAGTTTTCCAAACTGGGGCAAAAAGTTATCTTTGCTTTGTCTATTTTTGAGAAATCAGGAGCCCGCCTGAGGAACAGAGGAATACATTCAAGTTCAATTTTATTCAAGTTCATCAATTTGAGGGAAGGAACAACATCTCAGTTAGCAAGTTGAAGTAACAACAATGAATTTCACCAAGGAAAGGCAAGATAACAAGACAACATGGAAGTACAAGATGCAAGTTTGAAGATTTTAGATAGGACTTCTGTAATTCGTAGTTCTTAACTTAAGGTGTAATAAGGTCAGCGACCAGTAGCAGCAGCAGCAATCGCAGTGAAATCACAGCTCCTGATAGTCCCAGATACCAAACACTCTCGAACTACACTGACCTGATTCCAGTTTAGGCCAGGATATGTAGGCAACCTCATAAGTAGGGTGAGGTCAAAACTTTTGAAAATGCTTCACATCGGAATTTTAAAAATGGCAAATATCGCTCATATTTGGTCACTTATCTTTGCCCGAAAATATTTCTTGTTTCCGAGCAAAGAGGGCCAGCTGTGAGCACGTGATTTTTTCCCTATATATGAATTATTCCCATAAAAAATCAAAACAAATGATTTTTCTTTACTTTTACAATTTTTGTGTATTTTTATGTCATTTTCTGATAATTGTTGCATTTTATTTGTGCATAATAATTCATAAAAAATTCAAAAATATATACATTTGCATTTTAGGATTTAATTCTATATTTTAGGATTAATTATCAAATTAATTGATTTATAAAAATAAGAAAATGACAAAAATAGTTCATGTTGCATTAATTGTGGGATTGTCGCACATTAGTTATTAAAAGTAATCTTAGGCATGAGTTAGTTTGGTTTAAATTTTATTTTTATTTTTACATCTTTATAAAATCTGAAAAAGATACAGTACAAAGTTATAATTTGGAAAATGAAAAAAAAGTGAATTAAAAGAAGTGTAATAAAAAAAAGATTAATTAAAAAATTAGAGAACAAAAGGGAAGAGCTGCTGAATTGGGCAATTGTTATACATTCCCAAGTCAATTTCAATACACACAATAACCCGGCCCAAACGTTCCCCGACCAGGTCCAGTTTTTTAAGACTAAAGCGCCGTCGTTTGGTCGATCTAGTCTGAGCCATCCATTCACCCGCGTCCAACGGCCAATGTTGCATCCCTCATATATAATAAAATTGTCCAAAACTGTCACTAGCCCTAAACGACCAGGCTTCCATCCTCGTATAACTCTCTGCAAATCCTTGCCGGCGGGAAACACCATCTTAACCATTCCCACCCAAAATAACACCACCAACCCTCCTCGATACCCTCATTCCAAGTATCACATTGTCTTCCTTCGAATCACAGTCAGACTATTTGAATCTTCAATTGAAATTTTCTGGCCAAGTCGAAACTCGCCCAAACGGGTCCAAACTCACGCCACTAGACCTTCTCCTCCGCCTCATCACCAATCCATCAAGGGTCACCTTCAAATCAGTATGCAACGCCTCGAATTTTCAGTCAAAGATGGCAGTCAAGTCCTTAGGTCCTCCGTTTTGTCTCAAATTAACACGCCAAGGTCACCTCGTCTCCTCGTGAAGAATCGACCCTCGGCGAGGCTCGAATACCAGCAAAACATCACAAACTATGAACCAATTTGCAAGCAGTGAGTCCCTCTTTGTTTTTTTCAATTTCTCATTTTATCTGTCAATCGAAGTTAATTTCCTAATAAGTTTGATTGCAAGTTTAATTTCGGTCCAATTCGGCTCTGAGTTTAATTTCCATTTTTTTTGCTTATCTGAATATTGTCTTATTCAGTTTTAGTTGGTCAAATGTTGTTCTAATCATTAGGTAATAGTTTAGTTCTAATTAAATCAGTTAATTAGCTTTTGCTTTAGTTGAATATCCTTCTCGCAAACTGTTTTTCCCAGTAAGATTTTCAGTCCAATGTTGCTCTTAATGCTAATGGTGATGCATTCTGATAATTAGTCGACCCGTAATTATTCATCGCAATCTGTTTCAACATCTTGATTAGGTAACTCAAATGTTAGTTTTCTTTAATGGCTCAATGTAATTAGTTTCAGTTTCAATTATAGTTGTAGGGCTGATTTTGTTATAGCTGAATGGTTTTGGTTGGGTAATAAGAGGGGTGGTAAAGGATATTTTAGGATTTAGGTATAGGAAATATTCTTTTTATGTAGGAAGGTTTTAGCAGATAAGGTTGGAAAGGCATGTAAGGAGTGAGGAGAGAACGACAGCTCTTATCTGGGGGAGGAATAGGTTTTATTTCAGAATTAGAAGTTAACTTAGGGGTGAATTTAAATAAAAGGAAATATAAAAAGGATTAGAAAGGAAACAGAAAATTTAGGGCTGCCATCCTTAGCCTATAAAAAGGCATCAAATTGCCATGAAGAGCAAGTTTTGGCAACTTAAGAAATCCCCAAAATATTCCCCAAAGCTTCCAGATCTGGAATTGAAATTTCAGATCTGAAAGTCTCTTAGATTTTAACTTCTTCAAAAGGAAAAACCAAAATGGCTTACTATGTCATTAATCCATGGCAGACTCGAGTTTAATTTTCAACTAACACCTTCATAACTGCTAGTTTTAGCTGAGTTGAAGTAGTCTGGTATATCTCAGTTGGATTTTGCATTTGCTGAGTTTGATTTGGGCTTGATTTTGAATTTTCTGAGCAGATTGGGTCACCTGGATGTGTACTGGAGTAGTTTTGTAGCTTACATCTTCTGTTTGACTATAAATCAAGTTCCATTGACTCCATTGGTATGGTTATTTGCTACTGCTGTTGAATTTCAACTTGTTATGGACTGGGATTCCATTTCTGGGCTGTGATTCTTGTGTTTGGTTGCTCATTGTTGTGTTAGACTGTTGCTGACTACTTTATTTTCCTTATTCCATTCAAACATTCAGGTACTCGATCTCAATTCTAACTTGATGAAATCAAAGGAGAAATGCTATAAAGTATTCACTCATTTGCTTCTGGAAATCACACCATTTTGGATATAATGTGCTAGCAGTTAATTAGATGTTATATATGCTTGTTTAGTTCAATTATGACTT
The DNA here is from genome assembly GCA_034376525.1 of Nicotiana benthamiana. Taxonomy (NCBI): domain Eukaryota; kingdom Viridiplantae; phylum Streptophyta; class Magnoliopsida; order Solanales; family Solanaceae; genus Nicotiana; species Nicotiana benthamiana. The sequence goes on along the minus strand of CM067323.1, from coordinate 111,511,893 downwards.
GTATTCACTATTGGATTGGTAACTCATATTGGACTAATTGTTATACACACGGATTTTACACATTTTGATACATAATACATGAAGTTTAGTATGAGCTCTACATAAATAACGGACACACGATGGCATGAGTAGAATAGCTTAAGTCTATATTGATAGGTTACATTAAATTAGTATTTTGCTTGTTTTTTTCGTTTTAGTTAATTTATGTAGTTCAAAAGGTCACATGAACCACGATTGTTTCTCCTAAAGCGTGCTGCCTTGATAGTTGTTGTTGTTTACAATTCAACTTGATTTACTAAAGTTCAATCTGACTAGGGTGAACCAATTGAAATAACTTGAAACAAGTCTTGGGGTAATTGTTCCAATTAATTTATTGCGTTTAGTTTAAGGATTTGGTTTAACAACTTCATTTATGAAGTTTAGTTCTTAGTCCATTAATGAGCAGCCCATGCCCTTTTTTATGACTATGTACGTATGGGCATGGGCTGAGATTTGCAATGAGCCAGTTTAGTTTTGGTATAAATTGGTTAAGACTTTTGCTTGTTTTTTTAGAGATAAATAGTTAGAGAAAACCATATCTCTTTAGGATCGGCTTTCAAATAATTAGATGAGCCTCGCCTAACAAAAACAATTGCGGGGACCTCGATAAGGGTTAAAAATATTTAGAACTCGAGAGGGGCGTTTAGCAATTTCCCGGCCTTCCCCTAAATAATATTGCGATAGAATCTTTAGGAGCGCTTTAATGAAATTACATTCTTAAACTTGGGTATACATTGATGCGACCCAAATCCAAATCTCGACGAATTCGAAATGTGTCGACGATTACGTATACACTGGTGGTGACGTGATTAGAAATACGTTTTCACGACGTCGAATGTCTTTTTAGATAAATATTCGTAAAAGCGGTTTCATTAATAAAAGGCTTATAAGCTAGCATGTAATAAAATCAGATAAAATTAAATAAAACAATTAATCGACCGTGCTAGAACCACGGAACCCGGGAATGCCTAACACCTTCTCTCGGATTAACAGGACTCCTTACTCGGATTTCTGGTTCACAGACTGTAACAGAGTCATAATCTTGCTCGGTTTGGGATTCAAATAGGTGACATAGGACACCATAAATCTCCCAGGTGGCAACTCTAAATAAATAATAACTCAATCCCGTTCCGATTGTTCTTTAAGTGGAAAAACTCGTTTATGCCCCTTTGCGGGGGTGTATAGCGAAAAAGAGAGGTGTGACAACTTTCCCTATTTGACTAAATTGCAATATTTGCCTTTCTGGTGAAGCGTGTTAGATTCTCGATTTTACTGGTTGTTCGCATTTCGCTTTCTTTCCGTTAAATATTGGTTTGTTGTGGTGTATTTACTATTGGGACGATGGAACGACATCCCGCAAGCTCCCCTTGTTCATATTTTGTTCTGAGGTTTGGAAGTGAGGGATACCAGATATCCCCAGCACTAGATTGATTAACTGGCAGATACTAAGAGATTTCCAGTGCAGGACTGATTAACTGGCGGATACAAAGAAATCCCTAGGGCAGGACTGATTAACTAGAGGATACTAAGAGATCATCGGGATACTTGGAGATCCCTTGCTTATGTGATGAGGATACTGGAGATCCTCGGGATACTTGGAGATCCCTTGCTTATATGATGAGGATACTGGGAGATCCTTGGGATACTTGGAGATCCCTTATGCGTATGACGAGGATACCGAGATATTCTCGGGGTACCACGAGATCCCCAATGACAAGTAGCCTATTGTGATTGTTCTTGTTTAGTATAACTATAATATAGCCTATTCCGTTCTTCTTATTGTTTGTTAGATATTTGAGATTTACGTATTTTCCTACTGTTATTTCATTTCATAATTTTTTCTTATGTTTATCTCAGTAGGGGCCTCGACCTTCCTCGTCACTACTCCACTGAGGTTAGGCTTGGCACTTTCTGAGTACCGTCGTGGTGTACTCATGCTATACTCTGCACACTTTTTGTTGTGCAGATCCAGGTACTACTGGTCAGGCGCGCTATTAAGGATATTAGAGCTACATTTGGAGGCTTGAGCTACGCATATGCCGCGTCCCCAGATTCGAAGAGTTACTTCTATTCTACCTTTAGTTAGTAGTTTCATTCATGTACTCACGTGTTGTAGATATTTCTGGATGTTATAGCCATGTGTTATACTTTACTCTTAGCATGTGTTGCCCGTGGGTTTCCGGGCCTTGGAGGTTTTACATTATTTGAGTCGAAGTGTATGTGCCAAGCGGCTCCCTATACATTTTCTTATGCTATTAATCTTTTATTTATCATTTTTTCATAAGGATTGTTGAATTTCCACAATGTACCAGGCTTACCTAGTCGCGTAGACTGGGTGCCGCAGGATAGGTTCATAATTGGTGAACTAAGGTCGTGACAAGGTTGTATCAAAGCTCTAGGTTCATAGGAGTCACGGGACACAGGCCGATTATTTAGAGTCTCACTGATCGGTACGGCCGTCTGTACTTATCTACCAGAGGCTATATAATTGTTTAAGAAAAATCTTCACTTCATTGAATTCCTTGTCGTGCTATGTTTTTGACATTGATTCTAAACTTTTGTATTCTATTCTCTCAAAGATGGTTAGGACACGCACGACCCGGGACGATCAGGCACCCATACCCCCTCCTACATCCACTAGAGGTAGGGGTCGTGGACGCACGCGGGGTGTAGCCAGAGCACCAGCGCAAGCAGCCGTCGAGCTGCCGCCAGCGGACCTAGTCATGACTCAGGCACCAGAGATGCCCACAACCACCACTCTTCCAGTTGTTCAAGAGGAATTCGCTCAGTTTATGATCATGTATACCACACTATCGCAGGCAGGGTTGCTTCCACCTTCTGCAGCTATGTCCCAAGTCAAGGGAGGAGCCCAACTCCCGCAACCCGTACTCTAGAGCATAGGGTGCACATGGGGCCGATTCCAGATATTATTCCTGCCCAGCCTACAGTACTGGTTCAGCCCGAGGATGGGGCACTTGCTTCGGAGGATGTGCAGTGTAGATTGGAGCCATTCAAGAAGTATGACCCTCCTATTTTTAGCTAGCTAGATACAGATGATTCTTTGGGGTTTTTAGAGGATTGTCACCGAATTTTTCATACCATGGGTATTACTGCTTCGAGTGGGGTTTCCTTTGCTCTCTCCAGCTTCGGGGAGCCACCAATGACTGGTGGCGCACTTTTGAGCTAGGTAGTCCATGACGAGGCTGCCTCCCTAACTTGGACTCAGTTTTTAGAAATGTTTCAAAGGAATTTTGTTCCCCAGAGCCTCTGAGATGCCACTCGGAGTCAGATACTCATGATAAGAAGCACAGGGTATGACCAGCACGCACACCCTCTTACCAAAATCTACCACCCATTTACCAATCGCCTCCACCTCTTACATATCAGAACACTTCCCCAGATGCCCTCAACCTGAACCTATCTACCAAGCTTATAATTCTCAACCCTCTAACTACCAATCACCTCCAACTTGCTACAAGTTTCCTAGACCTAGACCAAATTTTGACCACAGACCTCCCAAACAATACACATCCATTACCAAACCAATTGACGAGCTGTATGAAGAACTTAAAGCTATTGATTACATCACCCTTATCCCTTCCATAACTCCTGAAAATCCTTCCTAGTGGGTCAACCTAAACAAGACATGTGCGTACCATTTCGACATGAAGGGACATACCATTGACGAGTACCACTCATTAAAGTACAAGATTCAAACCCTAATAGACAATATTCTCATTATAGCGAAGGAGCCTGCTCATAATATTTGCAACAACCCTTTGCCTGACCACAAAGGTGGTGGAATTCACATGATCGAGATTGAAGATAACTAGGACCCAAAGATATCGATAGGATTGATTACTGAGGGTGATGAGCCGGAGAATACAACAATCACACTTTACCTAATTGTTGTCCAAAACCAGCCCTCCGGGGGCGATGAAGTAAACATGTCTATATAACTCGAGTTTGAAGTACCTTCCTCTGCAAAGGCGCCCAGAGCGAATGAGGTTGAGTTTGGAGTTCCAAAAGCACTTGCACTATTAGAAGTTACTGTGTTACCCCCACGGGTGCCTATTCTGGTAGCAGAGTTAGACATAACACCATTCCATACAAATGTCATACCATGGGATTACACATCTCTAGCCAGGAAAAAAGGGACAACCAAATCTGGAGAAGCAATTGCTGCACAGGGTTTGACCACAACAGGCAGAGTCTATACTCCAGAACACCTGCCTGAATCCAGTAAGCAAGCCTCTGGGCGGACCATTGAAATTGGGACCGACGATCTTTGAAGGAAGATACAAGCAAAAGAGTACTTGGTCATTGAACAACTAAATAAAACACCGGCACAGATTTCCATCCTGGATCTTCTGCAGATCTCCAACGCACACAAGAATGCCTTAGTGAAAATGCTGAGTGAAGCATATGTACCCAACAAAATACATAGAGGGTAAATGGCAAACATGGTATGGAAAGTACTATAGAGCCAAAAAATCACCTTCCACGAAGATAAGCTGCCATCGGAAGGGCTGAATCACAACAAGGCACTGCACATCACCGTGCAATGCGAGGATTATTTCATTACTAGAGTCCTGATCGACAGAGGATCCGGCCTCACCATCTGTCCATTGATAACTCTAAGAACATTGAGGAAGAGCATGCATGAGATCAAAGATGGGGCCATCAATGTAAAAGTCTTCGAGAGGGTCCCAAAGATCAACTATTGGGGAAATCAGTTTTTGCCTACAAATGGGACCAACTTGGTCTGACGTTTATTTTCAAGTAATAGATGTTCCAGCATCCACAACTTATTGTTGGGACGGCCATGGATCCATGCCGTTGGAGCTGTAGCATCAACCATGCACCAGGAAGTGAAGTTCTAGTGGAATCATCATGAGGTGATTATTCATGGAGATGGTAGCAACCCCATATGTAGTCCCCATACCATCTTGATAATTTGAGAAATAAGGAGAATAGGCCTAGAATCCTAAAATCACATCGAGCGGGTAAACGTTGTTGACAAATAGAAATTGTGGGATAACAAGATTGAGAGTATCCTGAATTGGTGTGGGTATGAGCTTGGAAAAGGACTTGGCAAAAACCTCCAAGGAATTGCCAAACCATCAAGCTGAAGAAATATGGTACCATTTTTGGTTTGGGGTATGAATACAATTGGCAGGAGTTCAACCACTAGTCGCCACCATAGTGCGGTCCCTACTACCACTGAAGTATCCTATAACTCGTCTGGAGAAGACTTTGCAACCGGCAGATACTATATATGGGTCAGAAGAAGATAAAGCATTGGCAGCAATGAAGAATATATTTCTGGAGGACGATGATATGGACTCTTGTGTTATTTTCGAGGAGGAAGGGGAGGAAGGCCCTTCTATACAAGCTATAAATCGAGGAGAACGCCTCAGCAATTGGTCCATCAAATCCATCAGGGCCCGGAAAGCTTCGGGTTAGCAAGGCAAAACAAAGCACCATGCATCACATTTTACTTTGTACTTGCTGATTTACTTTCCATATTTTCTTTAATTTTGAAAAGAGCTCCAGTGAAACAATTGTGAAATTTAATCAAAGCTTTTCAGTTTCTTATATATCTCGCTCTTATTATCTTTTCTTTTCCCTATCACTTACTTTATTTACACAACATTACAATTACTTATCTTGATGATGAACCGCCGATTGTGACTTGCAATGAGACAATGCAACAAACGAATACAGATTCAGAAGAGGATGATAGACCTGAAGAGATCGTTAAAGAAGTTGGGGATTTTTAAAATAGGCCTAAGTCTATCTTGGACGAAACTGAGGTCATTAACTTGGGGGATACAGAGAATGTCAAAGAAATGTGCCTCAGTGTTCACCTATCACCATCAGAAAAGAAAGAGTACGCAGATTTTCTAACGGAATATGAGGACATATTTGCTTGGTCGTATGATGATTTGACTAGTCTCAGTACATCCGTTGTAGCTCATAAACTTCCAAAAGATCCAACATGTCCGTCGGTAAAGCAGAAGCTCGGGAATTTCAAGCCTGACATGAGTTTGAAAATCAAGGAAGAAGTCACCAAGCAAGTCAAACCCAAGGTTCTTAGGGTGGTAGAGTACCCGACATGGTTAGCCAATATTGTACTAGTACCGAAGAAATATGGGAATGTTAGGGTCTGTGTCGACTACCGGGATCTTAACCGGGCCAATCTGAGAGATTATTTCCCCTTGCCAAACATACACATTCTTATTGACAATTGCGCCAAGCATTAGCTACAGTTGTTTGTAGATAGTTTTGCCGGGTACTACTAGATATGGATGTATGAGAAAGACGCAGAGAAAACAGCTTTCATCATGCCGTGGGGGATGTATTGTTACAAGATGAAAACGTTTGTGTTAACAAATACAGGGGCAACGTATATGAGGGACATGGATACAATTTTCCATAACATGATACATAAAGAGATTGAGATATATGTAGAAGATGTCATCATCAAATCCAAGAAAGTCACTGACCACATATAAGATCTGAGGAAATTCTTCAACAGACTGAGAAGGTACAATCTGGAGTTTAATCCCGCAGATTGGGTTCCTACCAGAAAATTACTGGCGTTCATCTTTAGTCATCGAGGAATAGATTTGGATCCATCAAACGTTAAGGCTATTGAAGAATTTCCACTATCAAAGAACAAGAAAGACGTGAAGAGTTTCTTGGGGAGACTCAACTATATCAACCAATTCATAGCTCAGTCCACTATCATTTGGGAAGCCATCTTTAAAATGTTAAAGAATGATGTTTCTACTAAATGGACCGATGATTGTCAGAAAGCCTTTGACAGAATCAAGGAGTACATGTTAACGCTACTGGTTTTGGTTCGGCCTGAACCAGGTAGACCTCTACTGCTCTACCTAGCAGTATTGGATGGAGCATTCGATTCGTTTCTGGGATAGCACGATGAAATAGGGAGAAATGAGCAAGCCATCTATTATCTCAGTAAGAAGTTCACCCCGTACGGGGCCTGATATTCTCTATTAGAGCGCACCTATTGTGCTCTGACTTTGGTAGCTCAGAAATTGACGCATTATTTCTGTTCCTATAACACTTATCTCATATTAAGAATGGACCCGTTGATGTATATCTTCCAGAAGCCGATGCCCACTTGAAAGCTCGCCAAGTGGCAAATCCTGCTAAGTGAATTCGACATTGTTTACGTGACTCAAAAGGCAAACAAAGGACAAGCCTTGGTGGATCATCTCGTCGAGAATCCCGTGGACGGAGAATATGAGCCATTAAAGACGTATTTTCCCGATGAAGAGGCATCTTTCATAGGAGAAGATATTGTAAAATCCTATGATGGTTGAAGAATGTTTTCAGACGGAGCTGCAAATTTCAAAAGAGTTGGCATAGAAGCAGTCCTAGTATCAGAAACCGGCTAGCATTACTCGATATCCACCAAGCTAAGTTTCCAATGCACAACCAATATGGCCAAATAGGAAGCCTGCATCTTGGGGATCAAGATGCCCATTTACATGAACATTCACGAATTTCTAGTAATTGGAGACTCAGACTTGCTCATACTCCGAGTTCGAGAAGAGTGGGAAACAAAAAACTCTAAAATACTTACCTACCTGCATCACATATAGAAGTTAAGGAAGAGATTAACAAGGACAAAATTTCAATACGTCCATAAAATACAGAATGAGTTCGTTGATGCATTAGCTACTTTATCATCCATTATCTAACATCCGGATAAGAATTTCATTGATCCCATTCTTGTAATTATATATGATCATCCAGCTTATTGCGATCATGTAGAGGAAGACGGAAAACCATGGTTCTGTGACATCAAGGAGTACATTACAATAAGAGAATATCTAGAACTTGCAAACGCTACTCAGAAGCAGACCCTTCAATGATTGTGTAATAATTTCTTTCACAGCAGAGGAATCCTGTACAGGAGAAATCCCGATTTGGGATTACTAAGGTGTGTCGAAGCAAAGGAAGCATCCAAGTTATTAGAAGAGGTTCATGCAGTAACCTATAGTCGACATATAAATGGTTTGGTCTTAGCAAAGAAGATACCCCGGGTAGGATATTTTTGTATGACTATGGAAACGGTCTGCATCCAGTATATTTGCAAATTGTATTGCTGTCAGATACATGTGGATATGATAAAATTACATCCAAAGGAGCTTACTGCAACAAGCTCTCCACGACCACTCACCGCTAGGGGAATGGATGTTATCGGACCTATCGAGCCTACCACATCAAACGGGCACATGTTCATTCTAGTGGCAATTGATTATTTCACCAAATGCGTTGAAGCATCATCATATAAAGCAGTAACCAAGAAAGTTTTGGCAGATTTTGTCCGCGACTGTATTGTTTGTCGGTTCAGAATCCCCGAGTTGATCATTACTAACAGTGGGTCCAATCTCAAAAGTGATCTATTGAAAGCAATATGTGAGGCATTCAAGATTAAACACAATAACTCTACCGCCTACGGTCCTCAGGTGAATGGTGTTATAGAAGCAGCCAACAAAATATCAAGACGATACTACGGAAGATGATAGAAAAGCACACGCAATGGCCTAAGAAGTTATCGTTCGTCTTATTGGGATACGGCACCACAGTCCGCACATCAATCGGGGCAACTCCTTATATGTTAGTCTATTGTACAGAGGTGGTAATACCCACTGAGCTGGAAATTACCTCCTTGAGGATCATACAAGAAGAATAGTTAGATGATGTAGAATTGGTAAAGAGTCTCTGTGAGTAGTTGGCTCTTATGGATGGGAAGAGAATGAATGCAACCCGCCATGGTTAATTATACCAGAACAGAATGTCCCTAGCTTTCAAAAAAAGAGTCAAGCCTATTATGTTTACACCAGGATAGCTGGTGCTGAAGAAAATATTTCCGCATCATGATGAAGCCAAGGGAAAATTCTCTCCCAACTGACAAGGTCCGTACATGGTTCACTAGGTTCTTACAGGAGGAGCCATCAAACTGGAAGAAATAGACGGAGAAGTTTGGCCGAAGAAAATCAATTCAGATGGAGTAAAGCGATACTATGTGCAATCATTTATGTTTTCTTTATGATGTACTTTGAACTACGCCTTACCCTTTAAAAATGGATATGTTGGCATCCCTATGGGTTCGGTCACAGTTCAATAAAAATTTCTTTTTCCCCCGCCATTGGAAACCAGGGCAGAATTTTAAGGAGGAGCCTCAAAGTTACAAAGTCGATCATTAGTCATTCATTGTACGCAGTCGTCGGAAGCACTAGCCCAGTAAACATGGTATAATTTTGAGGAGGACCCTCAAAATTCTGGAGCAAGAGAGGTTGCAATGACTTGAACAACATCACAGTCGTCGCTTTATCTAAAGAAACTATTTTGAACTATGTATTTAGGTTTTATTATTTTACTAAATCATGCATGACAATTATCAAATTGTTGTGTTTAGCAACGCTACCCCAAATGATACACAACGTCAAGAAGGACAAGCGAAGGCCACGGGAACACGAACTAACCTCCCCCCCCTTTTACAAAACTCACAATTTTTCTTTGGATGTAGGCACTCAATTCGCAATATCACTAGATATATTTATGCACTCATACTTTCTCAAGAATGCAATTTCTCAAAAATCATCACCTATTCAAAATTGATATCCGTGCACAAAATCCCCAGTAGCCACAATGATGGATCAACTATCAGCTATCATCTATTAGATAAGAAATTTCATTACTATATGCCTTTTATTTCTTGCATTGCATAAGGCTACTTTTTTGCCTTCTGATGTTAAGCTCTACCTCCATCTGCATTTACATAAGATTAATTATCTGCCTTTCGAGACTAATCACTGCCTCTATCAGCATTTTTGCATAAGGCTGCTTTTCGGCCTTTCGAGGTTAAGCTCTACCTCCATCTGCATTTATCTACATTTTTGCATAAGGCTACTCTGTCTTCTGAGGTTAACCTCTGCCTCTATCATCATTTGCATAAGGCTACTTTTATGTTTTCTGTGACTAAGTAGTGTCTCCACCGGCATTTGCATAAGGCTACTTAGCTGGTTTCCGAGACTAAGCACTATCCCCATCCGCATTTTGCATAAGGCTACCTTTTTGCCTTCCAAGGCTAAGCTCTGTCTCCATCCTGCATGGCTGAAATATCACCTCTTTATTTTCTCGCACGGCTGAAACATCGCCACCTGCATTTAAATTTTTGCATTGGCTGAAATATTGCCACCTTTTATTCACGTCTTGCATTGGCTAAAAGACCGTCACCTCCGATATTTCATGGGCTTAAAGATCGCCAACCTATTCAAAGGCATCATAATTCATAGGAACCATCTACATAGCCCTAGAACAGTAATATATAGCCTGCGAATCTTTTATTATGCACTTCATAGCCCAGGACATCATGGTTCGAGGAAGTCATCCTAACCGTCCAAACGCAGCATTCATGGTCCAAAAGGACCTTGCATCACGTTTAAATTTATGCACATATATGCTTGTATTATACGCTTGCAGGTACACCGGCTAGCAACAACCATCTCATCAGGAGCGATCTTGCTCCTATTCCCTCAACCTATCAGATTTCAAATACCTCCGGCAACCTAAACATTGGGTTCGTCCCCTTTAAAATCTCCACTGGCATCTTCCACCAATTGACTCTCGAACTACATATGGCTTGATTAGTGTAAGACCGGGGATATGTAGGCAACTCGAGAGCCAGTTTCCGGTCAAAATTCTTTTAAAAGCGCCTCTTTCGGTCAAAATTGGTCATCTTATCTTTACCGGATAACTTTTTCATCCATCCTGGGTAAAGAGGGGCAACTATTGATACCCTATTTTTCCCTATTTTTATATATATACAAAATGCTTTCAAAATAACATGTATATTCATATATAAGCATACCCAAGTGTTCTAATATTTTCCCATTTTTAAGGATTTTTAAAATCAATTTACTATCTATTTTAGCAGTACAAATCCAATAATTATTTCCAAAATTAGTTTTTTTTCTTAAATACCTATTTTATTATCAGATTAATACCAAAATATAATTAAGGTGATTTTTCATATTTTTACGAATTTATTTGGTATTTTTAAAACTACATTGCATATAATTATAATTATAGCCTATTTTATGATTAATAGTATTTTATAATTATAAAACTAGTTCCAGTATTTTTTTATTAATATTTACGAATTATTAAGGGGGTTAGTTCTCTTGATTTTCTCTCACAGTCATTTTAATTATTTTTATAAAATTAAACAAAGAAAATTGGCTATTTTAATACTAGCCCCATTCATTTGAATTTTAGCCACAAATACGACCCCAATATCAACCCCAAATCCCACAAACCAATTTATTATAACTCGACCTATGCCCTCTCCAATCATACCCAAAACCGGTTTCCATTTAACCCATTTAATCCCAGACGTTGATCTTTTAGATCAACGACTCCCCTCATCCCCTTCCTTTTTTAATTCAAACGACTCGAAAGATCAACGGCTCCCCTCATCCCCTTCTTATTTAATTCAAACGACCCCTTTACCCGACCTCATATCTCACCAACCGGCGACTCTGAAACTCTCTACTCCCTCAAACTCTCTTGAGTGTTCTCAAACCCTAGCCGCCTCTTGCCGTCTCAAACCAGAGATCCACATAAATCTATGGCCACCAAAGCTATAAGGATCTTGGACCCACCCATGGTGCTCTTATACACTGACTTTCTGAACGTTCAAGGCTAGATCTGTACCCAAGTTTCCTTTGATTCAGGGATCCATGATCGTCTCCGGCTTTACTCCGGCGTATCGTGGTCGTTATAGCCTGAGTCTAACTTATCTGGCTTAGATCCATGAGTTTTCCAGGCCTTTCTCACTTCTAGGTTTCTTTTGAAACCTTATCCTTTTGAGGTTCTTCTGATTTCTCTAGATCTATCCTAGATCTGTGTTTATCTTAAGGTCTCAAATGTTTTCTCAAAAGTTTCTTTCAAAACATTTATTTTAAACCTTTCATCATCTGATTTAGGATTTATTTGATTTTTAACATGCTCTACTGTGATTCTTATATGTTCCCTGTACTGTGTTTCTTCCTCTGTTATCCTTATGTGTTTCTTCTACTATGTTTCTTCTATCTTGTTCTTATGATTTCTTTTACTGTATTTTGCATGATTCTTCTTTTATTACATTTTCACGAGTTTATTCTACTGGGAAGTACGTGTTAAAGGTCTCAGCTCCATTGTGATTTCTGAACTTATTTCGTTAATTTTTTTTCCTGACTTACTTGTTTTCATCTCTAGACTCGATTAACAGTAAAACCCTAGAATTTGGGGTTCATTCGAGTTTTTGAGGCTACTTGTTACGTGATTGGTTTGTTTCTTAACTCAGAACGTATTTGATTTGAAAACCCTAGTCTCGTTTGACCAATTTGAGTTCCTGATGTTGTTTCCTCTACTGCTCGATTGAGTTTTAAAATCTTTGTGTAAACTTTTTTTCTTCGTACGTTTCTGACCTTTTTCTAAACTCTATAAGACCTTTTTACTTGACCTTTGGCTTGCTATCTGATATTCCATCTTCTCTGAGATGACAACCATGCTCCTAGAGTCTTCTACTCATTTTTTTTGTTATTGCATGACACTCTTCTGTGACTTAAATACAGCCTTGCATGTTTAATGTTTATGCGCACTTTATAGTTTAAATTTCCCTCCAGAAATAACCTTTGATTGTGGACTTATTGAAAATCTCCTTGTGTAATTTTGATTGCACTCTTGTAATTGATTATTTCCTTATTGTATTGATTTTCCTCGTTTCATGGACTTGTTGAAATACTTTCATTTGAACTTTCGACTCTACCTCTCTACTTAAGTTGATTTGATCCCATTACCTTAATTACATTAGTATGGGATTCTTACAGACCTTTCCTTATTATGATCTGCTGAACCTAACCTCTATTGCCTATTGTGTACTCGTACTATGTTGAACATATTTCCTTATTGGTCATGTCCAGCCCTACGTGATTTCTTTCATTATTTAACACACGCATGATACCGCTTGGTTTATTCCTTTATTAAAGGAAGTCTTTGATATTAATTTGATTTTAATATACACATATTCCTCCAACTATGTTTGAATTACAGTCCTTACCTTATTTCCGCATGTTTCTCACACTATAAATACCAGCTCTTTTTATTAACAAAGACCAACACTCGAGTCTTTTCTGAACTCACACTCGCACACATAAATAATCTCTCTTGTTGGTTGTACTGTGGCCTATTTGCAAGACTTCTGCTTTCTTTTGCTTGTCTCTATCTGAAATAGGTATGTCTTTTATTAAACTTTTGCCTCATCCATATGTGCTTATTCTGTAATTTCATTCTCTTGTTTGGTTTGTTGCTCATATCCTGTAACTTATACTAAGAATTTTTCTTTCGTTGCTTCTGTTCCCATATGAATCCCTACCCCTAATCCCTTCTATCTATTGAGTTAAGGCCTTGGCCTAACTGTATCCTAATTACTTCGTAGGCCATGACTTGACCTTCAATAGGTCCTGACTCTCCAATGTTTATATAGTAGGCTGGTCAGGGGTGTGCCAGCATTCAATGTTGTTGGACATGACCACCAGCCTGCCTTGGCATTTTCCTAATTCCTTTATTACTCTTACACTTGTTTCTAGACTCTAATTTATGCCCCCTCTTATGAGCCTTGCTTTGAGACCTTGAGTTCCCTCTAAACTTGGATGTGGGAGGGCTGGCCCTTCCACACTACACTTTAACTCAATTCTGTTCTAATATTTGGGTGTAAGCATTTTCTGAAGTTCTTGAAACTCATTCGAACTTTGACACACTCTAGATAAGAGAGAGGCTTTGGAACCTGATCCCGGCAGTTGGTTCATCTCATATTGGTATACCTTGAGTCTGAATTAGACTCCTTGGATGTAGCTTAAATTTCTGATATAATTTTATTTTCTGTTTTATTCATTTGGTCGGTAATAAATTTGTAATAACTTATGGGGCTTTAGTAAAGAAAGGAGAGGGTCATTTATGTATGCATAAGGGTAGATATCCTTCCTATAGGAGTTTTCTTTGAATTTCTACACTTTCATATGTGAAAACCATGGTTATAGCAACTCTAAATATCATATAAATATCCTGCTCATAGCAATTCTGTAGTTTCATATGCACAAACCATGTGTATGAGGATCCTGCATATTATATATATATATATATATATATATATATATATATATATATATATATATATATATATATATATATATATGCATATTTATATGTATATCTTACTCATAGGAATTTTGTATTTTCGTATATAGAGACCATGTCTTTAAGATTCTGCATTTTGTATCTATCATTAGGCAATCAATTATAAGTCAAATAATAATCAATTGCATTCTAGATACCATGCTGGTATGATTTCTGCACTCCTGCTACACCTGTAAAAAGTGTTTACAATTAACAACGCTAGAAAGAATGCATATAGTAACTATCAACCAATTCTGAATCGCCTCACTCGTTTTAAGTTTAATCTATCAGTAGTAATGTCTTATCAACTGCAGAACTTGTATTATTTTGCTAAAACTGGTAATTTTTTGTAATTAGTTTACTTCTTTATTTTTGAAGCCAATAGATATCATGCCTATAGGCTCCACTTAGGCAAACCGGTAGGTAGTTAATTAATTGAATCAGTCTTTGGTAAATTACAGCCAAGCGGGCCTAGTGCAATCTTCTTATCTGAAAATATATACTGAACCATCCCACCTAATGATAAGTATAACTTGGACATAATCAGTAAATGTAAGACGTGCTAAACTACATGATTTTTGTGATTAAAGGGGGTTTATCTGAGCCTTAATTGTTTTTGTGCTCCCATAACTATTTTATGTGTTTTGCCTGACGCCTTAGTATTTTAACCTTTTAAACTTCTACAAAATGCCAAAGCTCCTCCCTTTAATAGGACTAGAAGTCCCAAATGCCTCCAGGACTGATAGGATTGGAAAGGGTACTAGCATGCAATAAGCAACGATACTATTCCGCGCTTTAGTACCTTTACGGGGCGGGAAGAGTAGAATATGAATATGATGACCGGTGTGCTAATATCATGTGCAGCCCCTCCTCGGATGAATTATTGCTGGACATTGCATTGATGTGATCCATATTAGTCATAAACGCAGGATCCATCTTCCTTTATTTGTTTATCTTTTCTTTCTCTTTAAATCTTCGTTCTTTAAAAAGTTATGTCCCCTTCATTTATCTTTCAAATTTTTATCTTATTGAAACATTATAAGCAAACCCTTATTTGAGCCTTAAACTTTTATGTGTTTATGTAAAGTCACAATTGTAACATGGATGGGACCACACTAGTGGATCTTGAGGGATGCCTAACACAGTCCCCTCGGGATAATTTCAATCCCTTACCCTAATCTCTAGTTTCTTCATCTCAAGCCCTTCTTAAAAGCATCTTAATGCACTATAATCATTAGGTGGCGACTCTTCAACTCCAAAATCCAATTCTCAAAAGGGAACAGATTTGTCCTACCAAATGTCGTATACCCGATTTCGACTCCTCGAAAAACCGGGCGTCGATAATGATGGTACAATATTGTCAACTAAACTTTTGGTCCATTCTCGTACTGAGACAATGTTCAGTACCAAGGATAAAACAATAAGGCTTTTTAATGATTTCTAATTTTGATATGAGATCCATCAAATAGTGTATCTAAGGGATGACACGTTTAGGAATCACATATGTAAGTGTGAAGTGTTAGCTGCTTTAAGGAAAACTTTGTAAGGCCAGTTTATTATGTACTTATAAAACTGGGTGGTGTTCATGGCTGAAATGAACACAATAATGAGAACCAAATATGGTTATGGGTTGGTTGTGTGACTTGTTGTTGTGTAGGTGTTTAACCAAAAAATGTAATTTGGTCAAAGCTTAAATTTTAGAAAGAAGAAATGGGGTTACTGATAATCAAATAGACCGAAATATAATTCGATTCCAAAGAATAATAATAAAGTAATAAGAAAGTTGTATTTCACTATGATATCAAGAGTTTTCTGTGTCCTTACAAATGATAAATCTTCCTCCTTTTATAGTTGGAAGGAGTAACGGATTAATCTAAATAATAAAAGAGCATTTAATGAGACGATACATAATCATTGCTATTAAATACTGAATAACAAACGTATCAGGTATTTAATAATGAACGTAGACTACTTTTTGTCATCAGATTCTCTTCTTCAATGCCCTTTTTACCCGTTGATATTGAATGACTTGAATAGATGCGAGACTCGTATCTAAGATTCCCTCTCGTTTCTGTATTCTTTTCCTCCATCGTGCATGTTTTCATCCGTGCCTTTTAATCATTTATTGCTCTTTGAGTGTTTGACCAATCCGCGTGTCATGTCACGTCATCTTTAATACAAAATCAACTTTTTGCCAATATAGACAGTCCCTCCACTTCTCATTTAGTTGTCAATTAAATAATTGTGAAGTCGATCCTGAAAAAGAATTTTTGTCACAGTTAATGCTTGTGTCAGTATCGACGTCTCATCTGTCTTTCTTATTTATTGCTCTATACACGTGTCATCTTCTGGTTGGATCTGCAGTTTTGTTCTCATTTTTCTAGGCATGTTCAACTTCCTTCGTTTACGAAGTGATGGTTATCTTTAATATAGGTTTTCCATCACTGCTCCCCTTAATTTTGACGGTTGTTCCCATATAAACTTTTAATTCACACTTTCTTTGTCCTCTTCTTCATCAACTTCCATATAGCATTCGAATTTCCTTTCTTTCTTCGACTTTATTCAAAATTATCTTACAATGGCATCTCCAAAACCTAACCCCAGAAAGGTTTTATTTCTTGATCAATTCCCTAATGCACATGCTCCTATCAAACATTCAAGAGGCAGAGCAGAAAGAATCCGAAGTATGGGATCTACGTGTTCTGGTTCAACTGGTTCTTTTCTTCCTTCTTCTGGTTCTGGAATCAAAGGCGCTTATTCCAAAACCCAATCTTTGAAAGGTAAAGAAATTTCAGACCCTTCTACAGAACCCACAATTGATGAAATTGTACCAAATGATTTGTCTTTTGCAAGCGACAAAGCATCTCTTTAAAAACAAATTGCAAAATTTGAAAAGACTGATGCTTATCCCTCTCTTATAATGAACTCAATATCACCACCGTTAGGAAAGATTGCAACTGGAAAGAGGGCGTCGTTCGTTCATCGATTGCTACCATAAGCCAGAGAATTTCATCTTATAGAAATGTGTATTCTGATGTTTATACCTACCCCTTCACTTTGGGCTTTAAGTCTGCCATAGATCCAGTTATCACCGATCTTTGTAGATTTTTCAACATTTGCTTAGCCCAGATTGGACCTTTAGTTTGGAGGGCTGTAGCTTGTTTATGATTTTTGTCTAAGAAGGCAAAAGTTACTTCACATTCCCCATCTTATCCACTTATACCACCCTAGCCAATTACACCATGTGGCTTTTACCTTAACTACCAGGAGTAAAAGAGTTTTGGTAAACGCCGATGACAATAAAGAACGTAGGTGGTATCTTCGTTACATTGGTGTTCGTACAATGGATTTATTTGGAGAATCCAACATTCCCTTCCCTGAGATATGGAATTTAGCACGTAAGTTTCTGTTTTACTTTTCCCATATATATTTTATGAGATGTTTATTTTCCGTTTAAATTATCCCCTTTTTGTTTTTTACAGAAACCATGGGAGATGTGGAACCCGTTCCCAATTTCCGTGGTTGGGTAGACTCAATTTTAAAATTTGCTCCTAAGGAAGATATGACTTGGAAATCTATCTCCTCCTTACATGGGTGGACAGTGAAAACACAAGGTATATATTTCTTTTCATGTATACTTTCTAGATACGTATACTAAATTTTGATGATGAAATCAAATCCTTCTTTTTATCAGGATTTGGAATAAAAGGGATGGCAGCAGATGTCGCTATATACATGCGTTCAACTGCCAACTCTGCCCTTGGTTTGGACAAGGCTAAAACACTTTTAGCCAAAAGAAAAGCTTTGGTAATGGAAGCTGAAACGAAGAAGAACATAATACCTCTTTGGTATCTAGACCAAGAGCTAGAAGACGTGTTGTTTTGGATGAAGAAATGGAAGATTCTCCTCCTCGTACCTCTGCTTCAATCACTTCTTCTACAATTACTTCCATTATCGAGCCTATTTTAATCCAATATGATGAATATCTTGCTCCTAGAGACACGAGTGAATCTGTTCAACGTCTCTTTGAGAGTGGTTTTGAAAGTGGGGATCTTGGCCCTGTTCTCAATGAAATTCCCATATCTACTTCCATTCCTATTTCTCCAGTTTCTTCCCCTTTGACATCTTCTACAGTTCTTACCACTTCTTATCCTGTTCGTTTTTAGCCCCCATTCCTATTCCCTCAACTCCAGCTTTGGTTTCTCTCACTCCTGTCATTTCACCTCCTCTACTACTCCTCCTTCTGCAATTCCTTCCTCATGTGTTCCTCATTCTGAACCCGGTTCAAACAACACAGGTATGGTTATGAAAAAGGTTACTCTTGAAGTACCAGCTACTCATAGTCTTTTAAGGAAGACAGGTGGAGCGTATGTCTGGCTCATGCCTCTTATTGGAGATGTGGAAAGAACAAAGATGCTTAGCCACAGCTGCTACACCTTAATGAACGACATAATTCATTCAACACTTAAGGTAAATTCTTCACCCGTGACTACTTACTATACCTTGGCCTTAAGTTCTTACTTTTATGCCTTATGTTTGTAGGGGAACTTAATCAGAATTGAGTTTATGGGGAGGATCTCTGTTTTGGAGAAAATGGCACGTGAATCTACTTAGGCTGCTGATGAAGCTAAAAGAATATCTTAAGAAGCCCAACTTGAGGCTCAAAATTGGAAAGAACAATTTGAGAGTGCTTTAGGGAACATTGAGGAGTTGCAGTCTTGTAAGTTTCAACTTGAACAGCAGAATCGGGCTGTATCCTCGGAATTAGGGATTTCTACGGCTTCTACGAGCCAAGCACAAAAGGATAAACAGATTTTGAGGGATCTTTATTAAAGGCAACTGAATAAATCAAAGAACTCAAAGCACAAATGGAGAAATAAAAAGAATATAACAAAGAACTAGTGCAATCTTTGAACCAGAATCGGGCTGATTTGAGGATCTCTTCAGATATGGTTCATATGTTATAGAGTTCTTGTGTCAACCTTCAATCTTCCTTTGATTTCCAAAGCTGAGCATGAAACAATGAAGAACACTTTAGCTACGTGGGGAAGAGATTATGACAAGATGGAGAAGGATTACAATCCCTTTGCTAAGAATTTCAATTATGAGGTTAACTGGGCCTTCTTGAAATCTTGTCGTGATGCTTTAATGAAGGCTTCTCATGAAAATTTTTAGTTGCAATCTGAGTTGGCCAAAGTTTTAGACATGATTGAGAAGAATGAGCAACCTACTGAAACTTCTTCTATGGATCAGGTAATTGACATCTCTCTCCAACAAGTGGAAAATCCTGGGGTTGAAGAGCCTTTGAACTTAGAGTCAACAATTGAAGTTATTAAAGTTACAGTTCCAGTGACCGAGGGTAATTTACCTACAATACAGCCTTTAGGAATTGAAATCCACGTGTCTACTGCTTCTCCCGAAAATGTTGATACTTCAATTTCAGCTGAGACTGCCTCTATTCCTACTTCTTTAGAAGTTTCTACCGAGCCTAATAAGGCTGCGACTTCTACCTTTCCAATCTCCTCAGTGACCAGTGAAAATGTTTAACCTTACCTCTTTTGTTTGTTTTTGATGATGTAATTAATGAAGTCCCCAGTTTCTATAATAGGTCATATGTGTTGGAAAAACAAATGTATTATAATAGCTTAGCTTTTTATTTTGAGAAGTTTGCATAACACTTCTTCATTTTATCCTTGTCAATTTACCGATTTAGTCTTTGCAGAATAATTTAGCTGACTCTTGTCTATTTTTCTTTTTAGGACTTAGAGAATAAGTTAGCATTTTTATCCTTTTCAGAAAATGCTTTCATAATTCTTCTCATGTGTTTTAATCATGAGGAAAAATAAAAGAGGGCCCTTTTATTTATCGACACTTAATGAAGAAGACG
Source organism: Nicotiana benthamiana (assembly GCA_034376525.1). Taxonomy (NCBI): domain Eukaryota; kingdom Viridiplantae; phylum Streptophyta; class Magnoliopsida; order Solanales; family Solanaceae; genus Nicotiana; species Nicotiana benthamiana. The sequence continues at coordinate 111,491,705 of CM067323.1, read as the reverse complement.
TCTCAACTTCATAATGGTTTTACCATACGATGAAAGAAATAGGAACGTACATGTTTCGCATAAAACAACTTTTGTAAAGTTTTTATTCATGAACTTTGATAAGTTTCTTGAGTATTACATGTATTGAAGTACATCTATTACTTTCTCTCAACTGTTTTCTTTTAACAGATTTACAAATTATACAAGGTTTTTTTATAACTTATTCTGATACATAATCATATCCCTGCCTTTACATACTTAGGAGGGGTTTAAGCAGTGACTTTATTGTTCTAAGAAGGAACGAACGCTATGATGAGTGTTTTAGATTGATACTTGAATTTTCATAACTTGATTTGATTTGTAAATCCTGAATTTTGCTCTCTCGTATCTATTTCTGCACATACTCATGTGTATATAGTACAGTCCCCAAGTGTTTGAGCGGTGAAGTATGAAGCCTCGAACACTTGTGTATTTTCTCTCAATTTTTGGCCCTTTTCCTGAAACAGAAAAATATACGGGACTCAGAGGTCCGCTTGTAGATGAAGGATGCCTAACTCGTGTGTATTTCCATCAGATTAATGTAACCTTGGGCTAGGAATTTAATAGTATTCCAATTTGCCGTGCAGGTCGTAACTCATCATTTGGCACGAGTTAGGGTTTTTGCCTAGCATCTAAAATCATAAGTATAATTTTAGCAATTCAAAAGAAAACATTTAACATGGCGATACCTGACCATGGGTACTTTCCTTAGAATTAATACCTCTTTAATGAACCACATTGCAATGTGAAGGTAAAACCTTTCCCTCCATTGTCTCTAGCTCGTATGCTCATTTGCCCGTAATTTCACGATTTCGATAAGGTCCTTCCCATATTAGACTAAGCTTTCCTGAATTAGCTAACATTGTATATTGGAAAACCTTTTTGAAAACAAATTCCCCAACTTTAAAAAACCTGAAGTGTGCTTTCCAATTTTAATATCGCTCAATTACTTGCTTTTGAGCCGCCATCCTTATCAACGCAACTTCTCTTCTCTATTCAAGTAAATCAAGATTTACTCGTAACTCTTCATTGTTCAAGTTTTCCTCTATTGAACACGTTGTGTACTAGGTTCACCTATCTCAACTAGTATCAAATCATCCGTACCATAGACCATTGAAAATTGTGTTTCTCCTGTACTTGTTTTTGTCGTCGTTCTATATGCCCATAATACCTCTGGTAATAATTCAGGCCAATTGCCTTTTGATTCTTGTAACCTTTTATTTAGGTTGTTGATAATTACCTTTTTGTAGACTCTGCTTGCCCATTACCTACTGGATGATACAGTGTCGACGTAATTCTTTTGATATGCCAACATTGAAAAAATTCTGTGATTTCAGCTCCTATAAATTGTGGTCCATTATCACACACTATCTCATTTGGAACACCAAAGAGGAAAATTATATTTCTCCAAATGAAGTCCCTAACTTCTTTCTCTCGTACTTGCATAAACGCTCCTGCTTCTACCTATTTAGTGAAATAATTAGTAAGTACAAGTAGAAACTTTACTTGACCTTTTGCCTGAGGTAATGGTCCTACGATGTCCATTCCCCATTTCATGAAGGGCCACGGAGCTATGACAGTATGTGATAATTCTGTTGGTCTGTGCATGTTATTTCCAGACTTTTGACATTTATCACATTTAGATACGAAATCATTTGCTTCTTCTTCCATTTTAGGCCAGTAATATCCCACTCGAATCAATGTTTTAACAAGTGATCTGCCTCCTGTGTGATTTCCACAATGCCCCTCATGTACTTGTCTCACCACATATTCTGTTTGAGAAGGTCCGAGACACCTGGCTAATGGCCCACCAAACATTTTACGATAAAGGTTTCCTTGATATAAGCAGTACCGAGCGGCTTCCTTTCTTAGCGCATGAGGTTTCACCTTGTCTTCGGGTACAATTTCGTGCTGCAAAAAGACACGATAATTTTTCTCCAATCCCAAGTTAAGTGATTAAAGTTTACCTCATTTTTATCATGGTCAAGAACGGAATGGAACAAATGTATAATTGAGGCATTCGCGTCTTTTGCTATATCTGCTGCAGATGCGAGGTTGGCTAAGGAGTCTGCTTCCAAATTCTCTTCTCTTGGGATTTGCATCATTTTCCAAGTTTAGAACTATCTAATTTACTCCCGTACCTTTCCGAGATACTCTTTCATTCGAGTTTCTCTAGCCACGTAAGTCCCAAGTATTTTATTGACTACGAGCTGTGAATCACTTTGATTACAATTTGCATGATACTATGTTTTAATGCTAGCTCCAAACCTGCAATCATAGCTTCATACTGTGCTTCATTATTACTTACAGGGTGACATTTTATAACTTGTCTAATTGTTTCACCCGTAGGTGGTATAAGAAAAATTCCTAAACCTTCCCCCTTTATATTAGATGAACCATCAGTAAATAATAGCCAAGTTCCGGGATTATCACTATTAAAAACATGTAATTATTTTTTCTGCTTATAGATGTATGCTTTGAATAAAATCAGCTACGAAATCGGCGAGTACTTGAGATTTAATAGCAGTTCGAGGTTGGCAAATTATTTCGTGCCCACTTAGTTCTATAGCCCATTTTTTCTAATCTCCCTGATAGTTCATGTTTATGCAACATTCTTAAATGAAAAGCAGTGACAACAACAATAGGATGGCATTGAAAAGTAGTTTTCTAGATGCGATGATGAGAGCTAATTCTAATATTTATTAGTTATGGATACCTTGTCTCTGCATCTAATAAAGTTTTACTTACATAATAAATCGGGGATTTTTACCTTGACCTTCTCGTACTAAAACGGCACTAACCGCTACTTCTGATACTGCTAGATAGATGAGTAGCTTTTCACCTTCTTTAGGTTTAGCCAGTAAAGGAGGATTTGATAAATAAACTTTCAAGTCCCTCATGGCTCGTTGACAATCTTCATTCCTCTATAAATGATCTTGCTTTTTGAGCGCAGAGAAAAAATTGAAGCATTTATCTGATGATTTTGAAATAAACCTCCCTAAGGCTGCTATCCTTCCTGTTAACTTCTAAACTTCCTTTTTACTAGTAAGGACATCAGATATTTCTTAAATTTCTTTAGTGTGGGAAGGATTTACTTCAATTCTATGGTTAGAGAAAAGAAAACCTAAAAATTTACCAGAAGCAACTCCAAATGCACATTTTTCAGGATTGAGTTTCATATTAAATTTTCGCAAAATTTCAAAGGTAACACTTAAATGAGAAATATGGTCATGGGAATGTTGGGTTTTGACGAGTATGTCATCTGTATATACCTCCATTGTTTTTCCCAAATGTACTTGAAACAATTTGGTAACTAACCTTTGATAGGTCGCTCCAGCATTTTTTAGACCGAAGGGCATTACTTTGTAACAGCAAGTCCCTCGGTCTGTGATGAAACAACTCTTTTCTTCATCATTGGGGTCCATTTTAATTTTGTTGTACCCCAAATATGCATCTAGAAACTTAAAAGTTCATGTCCTGCAGTTGCATCAATCAATTGATCTATATGGGGTAAAGGAAAAGAATCTTTTGGGCAAGCTTTGTTTAGATCAGTGTAATCTACACAACCTCACCACTTACCATTCTTCTTAGGTACGACCACCGTGTTAGCTAACCAATTAGTATATTTTACCTCACAAATTGATACAATTTTCAACAACTTTTGGACCTCATCTTGAATTACTTGATTTTTAAAAGCTCCTTGCTTTCTGTTCTTTTGCTTAATTGGGGTGAATAATAGGTCTTCGTTAAGCTTATGAGTCATCATATCTGGTGGAATACCTGTCATATTAGCATTGGACCAGGCAAAACAATCTACTTTAGCTTTTAAAAATTCAATTAACTTTTCTCGCATGTCGGGATTTAGATTGTATCCTACGTAAACTTTTTTCTCTTGCCATTGTTCAAATAAAACCACATGCTTGAGTTCTTCAATTGTCGTTTTGATGTTCTCGCTTTCTTCAGGTTCATGAATTACATCGGACCTTGAATCTAAATATGTTGTTTCAGTTGAATTTTTGTTGCTGACACCATCAACTGTTTCCGATAATTGGTATTTCTCTTTACTTGTGGTGCTCGTATCTGTTATTGGGTTGATTCTCTTGGCTATTTTTTTATCCCCTCAAATTTGAAATATTCCCCAAGGTGATGGAAATTTAATGACTTGATGTAAGGTTGATAGAACAACATCCATATCATGGATCCAAAGTCTCCCCATGATTACATTGTATGTTATTTCCAAATCAACTACCCGAAACTTAGTTTCTTCAACGACACCTGCAGCATAACTTGTTAGAGTTACCTCACCTTTTGATACCACGCTTTAATTGTCGAAGCCTGACAAAGCATGCACTTTTGGTATCATCTTATCTTGAGCTTGCATTTCCCGCAGCACTCTTAGTAGAATAATATTTACACAGCTACCTGGATCAATCAAAACTCTTTTTAGATCAGTGTCATATATAATTAAAGATATTACTAGAGCATCATTATGCGGTGTAGTCACTCCTTCCGTATCTGCATCATCGAAGCATATACTCTCCTGTTCTAAGGTTTTCCGTACTCGCTTGCCGTGTGTGATCGTCATTTAGGAAACTTTGTTCAAAGCCGTATATGTTACTCCATAAATATCGTCTCCTCCACTGATGACATTTACTATCCTCTTAGGTGAAGGTTGTATTGGTGGCTCCTGCCTATTTTTCATGTACGCTTACTTTCCCTTTTCACAAAACAACTCTGTGAGGTAGCCTTGCTTCAACAAATGATCTACTTCACTTTGCAAAAATCTGCATTCTGAAGTTTTATGCCCATGGTCGTTGTGAAATTTGCACCAATGGTCTGGGTTACGTCTGTTTGGATTCGACCGCATCTATTTTGGCCACCGTACCTTATCCCCCATACTCCTTACAATAGCTATGAGCTCGGAATTAGTTACATTGAAACTATGACCAGCAAATCGCGCCATTAAATTTCTATCATCATCCTGTGACTCTTGGTTTTTTCGATCACCTTTGAACCTGGATGAAGATACGGTTCCCCTATCTCTCCACCTCTGATCATAATGTTGATTGTTTTGCCTAGAACGTGGGTCTTTTGCTGCAGGTCCCATATATGGATCTTACCTGTTTTTACCTGACCTTTTGTCGGCTTCAGACCTTCTGGACCCGCTTCTATCATCTCGTTGAGGTTGAGCTACGGCATCTTCTTCAATTCTGAGCTTCGTACAGTACCTGTTATAAATATCGTTCAAAGTAGTTGCAGGAAATTCACGAAGCCTTTCTTTAATGCTTCTCGTGACTTCTTAGCTTTTTTCATTCAAATTACTGGCAAAAGCAATTGCAACCCAATTATCCGATACACGAGGCATCATCATTCTTTCACGTTATAATCTATCCACAAAAACTCTGAGCAATTTAGTGTTCCCTTGTTTGATTTGAAGATATCCTCCATTCTCTTCTCCGCCTTTTGAGCTCCCGAGTGTGCTTTTATGAAAGAATCTACAAGCTTAGCAAAAGAATTTATAGAATTTTCTGGTAAAAGAGAATACCAGGTTAATGCTCCCTTGGTGAGTGTCTCTCCAAACATTTTAACCAACACTGATTCGATTTCTTGTTTGGTCAAATCATTGCCTTTCACTCCCGTTGTAAGTGCAGTTATGTGATCACAAGGGTCCATTGTAACTTCAATGATTGTGTAATAATTTCTTTCACAGCAGAGGAATCCTGTACAGGAGAAATCCCGATTTGGGATTACTAAGGTGTGTCGAAGCAAAGGAAGCATCCAAGTTATTAGAAGAGGTTCATGCAGTAACCTATAGTCCACATATAAATGGTTAGGTCTTAGCAAAGAAAATACCCCGGGTAGGATATTTTTGTATGACTATGGAAACGGTTTCATCCAGTATATATGCAAATTCTATCGCTGTCAGATACATGTGGATATGATAAAATTACATCCAAAGGAGCTTACTGCAACAAGCTCTCCACGACCACTCACCGCTAGGGGAATGGATGTTATCGGACCTATCGAGCCTACCACATCAAACGGGCACATGTTCATTCTAGTGGAAATTGATTATTTCACCAAATGCGTTGAAGCATCATCATATAAAGTAGTAACCAAGAAAGTTGAGGCAGATTTTGTCTGCGACTCTATTGTTTGTCGGTTCGGAATCCCCGAGTTGATCATTACTAACAGTGGGTCCAATCTCAACAGTGATCTATTGAAAGAAATATGTGAGGCATTCAAGATTAAACACAATAACTCTACCACCTACAGTCCTCAGGTGAATGGAGTTATAGAAGCAGCCAACAAAATATCAAGACGATACTACGGAAGATGATAGAAAAGCACACGCAATGGCCTAAGAAGTTATCGTTCGCCTTATTGGGATACCGCACCACAGTCTGCACATCAATCGGGGCAACTCTTTATATGTTAGTCTATTGTACAGAGGTGGTAATTCCCATTGAGGTAGAAATTACCTCCTTGAGGATCATACAACAATAAGAGTTAGATGATGCAGAATTGGTAAAGAGTGTCTGTGAGTAGTTGGCTCTTATGGATGGGAAGAGAATGAATGCAGCCCGCCATGGTTAATTATATCAAATCAGAATGTCCCTAGCTTTCAAAAAAAGAGTCAAGCCTAGGAAGTTTACACCAGGATAGATGGTGCAGAAGAAAATATTTCTGCATCATGATGAAGCCAAGGGAAAATTGCTCTCCCAACTGACAAGGTCCTTACATGGTTCACTGGGTTCTGACAGGAGGAGCCATCATACTGGAAGAAATGGACAGAGAAGTTTGGCCGAAGCCAATTAATTCAGATGGAGTAAAGCGATACCATGTGCAATCATTTATGTTTTCTTTATGATGTACTTTGAACTACGCCTGACCTGATTACCCTTTAAAAATGGATATGTTGGCATCCCTATGGGTTCGGTCACAATTCAATAAAAGTTTCTTTTTCCCCCGCCATTGGAAATTAGGGCACAATTATGAGGAGGAGCCTCAAAGTTCCAAAGTTGATCATTAGTCATTCATACGCAGTCGTCGGAAGCACCAGCCCAGTAAACGTGGTATAATTTTGAGGAGGACCCTCAAGATTCTGGAGCAAGAGAGGTTGCAATGACTTGAACCACATCACAGTCGTCGCTTTATCTAAAGAAAACTATTTTGAACTATGTATTTAGGTTTTATTATTTTACTAATTCATGCATGACTATTATCAAATTGTTGTGTTTAGCAACGCTACCCCAAATGAAACACAATGTCAAGCAGGATGAGCGAAGGCCACGGGAACACGAACTAACCTCCCCCCCCTTTACAAAACTCACAATTTTTCTTTGGATGTAGGCACTCAATTCGCAATATCATTAGATATATTTATGCACTCATACTTTCTCAAGAATGCAATTTCTCAAAAATCATAACCTATTCAAAATTGATATCCGTGCACAAAATCCCCAGTAGCCACAATGATGGATCAACTATCAGCTATCATCTATTAGATAAGAAATTTCATTACTATATGCCTTTTATTTCTTGCATTGCATAAGGCTACTTTTTTGCCTTCCGATGTTAAGCTCTACCTCCATCTGCATTTGCATAAGACTAATTATCTGCCTTTCGAGACTAATCACTGCCTCTATCTGCATTTTTTGCATAAGGCTGTTTTTCGGCCTTTCGAGGTTAAGCTCTACCTCCATCTGCATTTATCTGTTTTGCATATGGCTACTTTTCTGTCTTCCGAGGTTAACCTCTACCTCTATCATCATTTGCATAGGGCTACTTTTATGTTTTCTGTGACTACGCAGTGTCTCCACCTGCATTTGCATAAGGCTACTTAGCTAGTTTCCGAGACTAAGCACTATCTCCATCCGCATTTTGCATAAGCCTACCTTTTTGCCTTCCAAGACTAAGCTCTGTCTCCATCCTGCATGGCTGAAATATCACCTCTTTATTTTCTCGCACGGCTGAAACATCGCCACCTGCATTTAAATTTTTGCATTGGCTGAAATATTGCCACATTTTATTCACGTCTTGCATTGGCTAAAAGACCGTCACCTCCGATATTTCATGGGCCTAAAGATCGCCAACCTATTCAAAGGCATCATAATTCAGAGGCACCATATACATAGCCCTAGAACATTAATATATAGCCTGCGAATCTTTTATTATGCACTTCATTGCCCGGGACATCATGGTTTGAGGAAGTCATCCTAACCATCCAAAGGCAGCATTCATGGTCCAAAAAGACCTTGCATCACGTTTAAATTTATGCACAATATATGCTTGCATTATACGCTTGCAGGTATACCGGCTAGCAACAACCATCTCATCAGGAGCGATCTTGCTCCTATTCCCGCAACATATCAGATTTAAAATACCTCCGGCAACCTAAACATTGCGTTCGTCCCCTTTAAAATCTCCACTGGCATCTTCCACCAATTGACTCTCGAACTACATATGGCCTGATTCCTGTAAGACCGGGAATATGTAGGAAACTCGAGAGCCAGTTTCCGGTCAAAATTCTTTTAAAATCGCCTCTTTCGGTCAAAATTGGTCATCTTATCTTTACCGGATAACTTTTTCATCCATCCTGGGTAAAGAGGGGCAACTATTGATACCCTATTTTTCCCTATTTTTATATATATACAAAATGCTTTCAAAATAACATGTATATTCATATATAAGCATACCCAAGTGTTCTAATATTTTTCCCATTTTTAAGGATTTTTAAAATCAATTTACTATCTATTTTAGCAGTACAAATCCAATAATTATTTCCAAAATTAGTTTTTTTTCTTAAATACCTATTTTATTATCAGATTAATACCAAAATATAATTAAGGTGATTTTTCATATTTTTACGAATTTATTTGGTATTTTTAAAACTACATTGCATATAATTATAATTATAGCCTATTTTATGATTAATAGTATTTTATAATTATAAAACTAGTTCCAGTATTTTTTAATTAATATTTATGAATTATTAAGGGGTTTAGTTCTCTTGATTTTCTCTCATTTTCATAAAATAAAACAAAGAAAATTGGCTATTTTAATACTAGCCCCATTCATTTCAATTTTAGCCCCAAATACGACCCCAATATCAACCCCAATTCCCATAAACCAATTTTATTATAACTCGGCCTATGCCCTCTCCTATCATACCCAAAACCGGTCCCCATTTAACCCATTTAACCCCAGCCGTTGATCTTTTAGATCAATGACTCCCCTCATCCCCTTCCTTTTTTAATTCAAACGACTCAAAAAGATCAATGGCTCCCCTCATCCCCTTATTTTTTAATTCAAACGACCCCTTTACCCGACCTCATATCTCACCAACCGGTGACTCTGAAACCCTCTACTCCCTCAAACTCTCTTGAGTGTTCTCAAACCCTAGCCGCCTCTTACCGTCTCAAACCAGAGATCCACATAAATCTATGGCCACCAAAGCTATAAGGATCTTGCACCCACCCATGGTGCTCTTATACACTGACTTTCTGAATGTTCAAGGCCAGATTTGTACCCAAGTTTCCTTTGATTCAGGGATCCATGATCGTCTCCGGCTTTACTCTGCGTATCGTGGTCGTTAGAGCCTGAGTCTAACTTATCTGGCTTAGATCCATGAGTTTTCCAGGCCTTTCTCACTTCTAGATTTCTTTTGAAACCTTATCCTTTTGAGGTTCTTATGATTTCTCTAGATCTATCCTATATCTGTGTATATCTTAAGGTCTTAAATGTTTTCTCAAAAGTTTCTTTCAAAACATTTCTTTTAAACCTTTCATCATCTCTGATTTGGGATTTATTTGATTTTTAACATGCTCTACTGTGATTCTTATATGTTCCCTCTACTGTGTTTCTTCCTCTGTGATCCTTATGTGTTTCTTCTACTATGTTTCTTCTATCTTGTTCTTATGATTTCTTCTACTGTATTTTGCATGATTCTTGTTTTATTACATTTTCATGAGTTTATTCTACTGGGAAGTATGTGTTAAAGGTCTCAGCTCCATTGTGATTTCTGAACTTATTTCGTTAGTATTTTTTCCTGATTTACTTGTTTTCATCTTTAGACTCGATTAATAGTAAAACCCTAGAATTTGGGGTTCATTCGAGTTTTTGAGGCTACTTGTTACGTGATTGGTTAGTTTCTTAACTCTGAACGTCTTTGATTTGAAAACCCTAGTCTCGTTTGACCAATTTGAGTTCTTGATGTTGTTTCCTCTACTGCTCGATTGAGTTTTAAAATCTTTGTGTAAACTTTGTTTCTTCGTACGATTCTGACCTTTTCTAAACTCTATAAGACCTTTTTACATGACCTTTGCTTGCTATCTGATATTCCATCTTCTCTGAGATGACTACCATGCTTCTAGAGTCATCTACTCATTTATTTATTTTTTTGATTGCATGACGCTCTTCTGTGGCTTAAATATGTTCAATGTTTATGCGCACTTTATAGGTTAAATTTCCTTCCTGATATAACCTTTGATTGTGGACTGATTGAAAATCTCCTTGTGTAATTTTGATTGCACTCTTGTAATTGATTATTTATTTATTGCATTGATTTTCCTCGTTTCATGGACTTGTTGAAATACTTTTCTTTGAACTTTCGACTCTACCTCTCTACTTAAGTTGATTTGATCACATTACCTTAATTACATTAGTATGGGATTCTTACAGACCTTTCCTTAATTATGATCTGCTGAACCTAACCTCTATTACCTATTGTGTACTCGTACTATGTTGAACATATTTCCTTATTGGTCATGTCCAGCCCTACGTGATTTCTTTCATTATTTAACACTTGCATGCTACCGCTTGGTTTATTCCTTTATTAAAGGAAGTCTTTGATATTAATTTGATTTTAATATACACATATTCCTCCAATTATATTTGAATTACATTCCTTACCTTATTTCTGCATGTTTCTCACACTATAAATACCAGCTCTTTTTATTAACAAAGACCAACACTCGAGTCTTTCTGAACTCACACTGGCACACATAAATAATCTCTCTTGTTGCTTGTACTGTGGCCTATTTGCAAGACTTCTACTTGACCTTCAATAGGTCCTGACTCTCCAATGTTTATATAGTAGGATGGTCAGGGGTGTGCCAGCATTCAATGTTGTTGGACATGACCACAAGCCTGCCTTGGCATTTTCCTAATTCCTTTGTTACTCTTACACTTGTTTCTAGACTCTAAATTATGCCCCTCTTATGAGCCTTGCTTTGAGATCTTGAGTTCCCTCTAAACTTGGATGTGGGAGGACTAGCCCTTCCACACTACACTTTAATTCAATTTTGTAATAATATTCGGGTGTAAGCATTTTCTGAAGTTCTTGAAACTCCTTCGAACTTTTACACACTCTAGATAAGAGAGAGGCTTTGGAACCTGATCCCGGCAGTTGGTTCATCTCATATTGGTATACCTTGAGTCTGAATTAGACTCCTTGGATGTAGCTTAAATTTCTGATATAATTTTATTTTCTGTTTCATTCATTTGGTCTGTAATAAATTTGTAATAACTTATTGGGCTTTAGTAAAGAAAGGAGAGGGTCATTTATGTATGCATAAGGGTAGATATCCTTCCTATAGGAGTTTTCTTTGAATTTCTACACTTTCATATGTGAAAACCATGCTTATAGAAACTCTGAATATCATATAAATATCCTGCTCATAGCAATTCTGCAGTTTCATATGCATAAACCATGTGTATGAGGATCCTGCATATTATATACATATATATATATATATATACATATATATATATATATATATATATATATATATATATATATATATATATATATATATATATATATATATATATATATATATATGTATATATATATATATATATGTATATGTGTATATGTATATCCTACTCATAGGAATTTTGCATTTTCGTATATAGAGACCATGTCTTTAAGATTCTGCATTTTGCATCTATCATTAGGCAATCAATTATAAGTCAAATAATATTCAATTGCATTCTAGATACCATGCTCGTAGGATTTCTGCACTCCTGCTACACCTGTAAAAAGTGTTTACAATTAACAACGCTAGAAAGAATGCATATAGTAACTATCAACCAATTCTGAATCGCCTCACTCGTTTTAAGTTTAATCTATCAGTAGTAATGTCTTATCAACTGCAGAACTTGTATTATTTTGTTAAAAACTGGTAATGTTTTGTAATTAGTTTACTTCTTTATTTTTGAAGCCAATAGATATCATGCCTATAGGTTCCACTTAGGCAAACCGGTAGGTAGTTAATTAATTGAATCAGTCTTTGGTAAGTTACAGCCAGGCGGGACTAGTGCAATCTTCTTATTTAATATATATAGTGAACCATCCCACCTAATGTTAAGCATAATTTGGACATAATCAGTAAATGTAAGACGTGCTAAACTACATAATCAGTAATTTGCCTTAATTGTTTTTGTGCTCCCATAAATGTTTTAAGTGTTTTGCCGGACGCCTTAGTATTTTAACCTTTTATCTTCTACAAATTTCAAAGCTCCTCCCTTTAATAGGACTAGAAGTCCCAAATGCCTCAAGGACTGATAGGATTGGAACGAGTACTAGCATGCAATAAGCAACGATACTATGCCGCGCTTTAGTACCTTTACAGGGCGGGAAGAGTAGAATATGAATATGATGACCGGTGTGCTAATATCATGTGCAGCCCCTCTTCGGATGAATTATTGCTGGATATTGCATTGATGTGATCCATATTAGTCATATACGTAGGATCCATCTTCCTTTATTTCTTAATCTTTTCTTTCTCTTTAAATCTTCGTTCTTTAAAAAGTTATGTCCCCTTCATTTTTCTTTCAAATTTTTAACTTATTGAAACATAATAAGCAAACCCTTATTTGAGCCTTAAACTTTTATGTGTTTATATGAAGTCACAATTGTAACATGGCTGGGACCACACTAGTGGATCTTGAGGGATGCCTAACACAGTCCCCTCGGGATAATTTCTATCCCTTACCCTAATCTCTAGTTTCTTCATCTCAAGCCCTTCTTAAAAGTATCTTAATGCACTATAATCATTAGATGGCGACTCTTCAACTCCAAAATCCAATTCTCAAAAGGGAATAGATTTGTCCTACCAAATGTCGTATACCCGATTTCGACTCCTCGAAAAACCGGGCGTCGATAATGATGGTACAATATTGTCAACTAAACTTTTGGTCCATTCTCGTACTGAGACAATGTTCAGTACCAAGAATAAAACATTAAGGCTTTTTAATGATTTCTAATTTTGATACGAGATCCATCAAATAGTGTATCTACGGGATGACACGTTTAGGAATCACCTATGTAAGTGTGAAGTGTTAGCTGCTTTAAGGAAAACTTTGTAAGGCCAGTTTTTTACGTACTAATAAAACTAGGTGGTGTTCATGGCTGAAATGAACACAATAATGAGAACCAAATATGGTTAAGGGTTGGTTGTGTGACTTGTGGTTGTCTAGGTGTTTAACCAAAAAATGTAATTTGGTCAAAGCTTAAATTTTAGAGAGAAGAAATAGGGTTACTGATAATCAAATAGACCGAAATATAATTCGATTTCAAAGAATAATAATAAAATAATAAGAAAGTTGTATTTCACTATGATATCAAGAGTGTTCTGTGTCCCTACAAATGATAAATCTTCCTCATTTTATAGTTGGTACGGAGTAACGGATTAATCTAAATAATAAAAGGGCATTTAATGAGACGATACATAATCATTGCTATTAAATACTGAATTGTTGGAAAAACGTTCTCAAAGCATTATACTAAAATGTGTGTTCATATGTGTAAGTTTTGATGAATGACAAACGATGCGCAAATTGATATATGACGAAGTTCAAGTACAAGCGCACAATTGATATATATAACGAGATTCAAGCACAAGACCAAGTTTTATAGTTTTACATGAGTCGTTCTTAACTGTGATCTTGATCCGACAACTTGACTCATGACATGGCTTCTCTCGTAAAATTATTTTTACAAAATCATGCATATTTTATTTAATGCTAAATGATTTTAAATCATGCATATTTACTTTAGTCAAAATGATTTTTAAACATGCCTCAAAAATCTGGACTAAGATAATCGATTATGTACTTATGGTAATCGATTATGTTAAGCCAAGACTGCATGACAATCGATTGTGAACTAATGACAATCGCTTGTGTTAAGGCAGTGAGCATTAGATTTTTCAAATCTTCATGACAATCGATTGTGAGCCTTATGACAATCGATTGTGATGAGGCAGTGTCCATCAAAGTTTTTCAACGCTCAAAATAATCGATTGTGAAGTTAATGACAATCGATTGTGATGAGGCAGTGTCCATCAAAGTTTTTCAACACTCAAATAATCGATTGTGAAGTTAATGACAATCGATTGTGAAGAGACAGTGTCCATCAGATTTTTCAAAGTCACAAAATAATCGATTGTGAACATATGACAATCGATTGTGTTGAGGCAGTGTCTTCCAGACTTTTTCAAAGTTATTAAATAATCGATTGTGACTATATAACAATCGATTGTCACGAGGCAGTGTCTAAATTGATTTTTCAAGACTGATAAATAATCGATTGTGAAGCTGACCGTTGTCGTAAAGTTTTCAAATACCGTCAGGTAATCGATTATTGATTTTGTATAATCGATTGTTGAAATTAAAATCTGGAAAGGATTTTTTGAACGTTGCTGAATAATCGATTATTGATTTTGTATAATCGATTGTTTTACGTAAAATCTGGAAATGATTTTTTGAACGTTGCCAATAATCGATTGTTGATCTTGAATAATCGATTGTTAAGCGTAAAATCTGGGATTGATTTTTGGAACGATTGGCAAACAATCGATTGTGGATTCTTGACAATCGATTGTCACAGAGTAAAATCAGCAGTTCTTAATTGGCAATTAGGCAACGGTAATGCCAAGTTTTTCAACTATAAATACAGCTTCATTTCAGTGTTTTGAATATAACAACACACAACAACTGATCCTATAATTGCTATAAGCTTGCATGCTCTATTGCTTATCATTTTATATTCATTACATAAGTTTTTGAGAGCCAAACTCTTGTCGAAAGTTGTTGCGATCTTGAGCGTATTCTTTTAC
Source organism: Nicotiana benthamiana (assembly GCA_034376525.1). Taxonomy (NCBI): domain Eukaryota; kingdom Viridiplantae; phylum Streptophyta; class Magnoliopsida; order Solanales; family Solanaceae; genus Nicotiana; species Nicotiana benthamiana. The sequence goes on along the minus strand of CM067323.1, from coordinate 111,476,562 downwards.
TCATATCTACTCATTAAGGAGTGTCTTGTTTGAGTGCTTAGTGTTTTGTACACTTGAAAAGAATTGTTATTCTCTTGTTGTAAGAAGGAACTTGTGTTTCCTTGGTTGAAGTCTTGGAGTGTTGTATCTCCGAGCAAAGGTAGTTGAGGCTTGTGTCCTCAAGTTGTGAAGGAACTTGTGTTTCCTTTGGTTGAAGTCTTGGAGTGTTGTATCTCTGAGCAAAGGTGTTGAGGCTTGTGTCCTCAAGTTGTAAAGGTTTGTTAAGCACCCGGAAGCTTGACAAGTTAGTGGAAATCTCGAGAGAGTCTCTCGGGGACTGGACTAGCCACGGGTTGTGGTGAACCACAATACTTCGGTGTGTTCTTTCTTATTTATCGCACTTATTTATTTCCTGCAAATTTTAAATTCCGCAAGTTTACGTTAATTTTTATTGTAACACTATTCACCCCCCCCCCCTCTCTAGCGTTAAGCATATTATCTAACAATTGGTATCAGAGCCCAACTCTCTGAAGACTTAACAGTTTGAGAGAAACTTCCATGGCTTCTACTCGTGACTCTTTTGCAGGAATAGAGGAAGGACAGTGCTCCACTCGACCACCACTATTCAACGGTAGAAACTATACGTACTGGAAGGAGAGGATGAAAATCTTCGTTCAAGCAAACAATTTTCATCTTTGGAAGGTGATAACAAAGGGAAATCAAATTCCAACCAAAAAGGTTGAAAACGAATGGGTTCCCAAGTCCGAAGAAGAATATGACGCGGATGATGTCCGAAAGGTGCAAAATAATGCTAAAGCAATTAATTTATTATATTGTGCTGTAAATGCTGACGATTACAGGAAAATATCGTGTTGCACAACGGCGAAGGAAATGTGGGACAAGCTGGAAATTACGTACGAAGGTACGGACCAGGTAAGGGAAGCCAAAATTGATTTCCTAACCCATGCTTATGAATTATTTCACATGAAGGAAGGTGAAAAGGTAGATGAAATGTTTGAACGATTTTCAATAATCGTAAATGACCTACATGCTCTCAAGAAGACTTTCACGGATAGGGAACTTGTCCGAAAAATCCTTAGAAGTCTCACTCCGGCATGGCGATCAAAGGCCGGCGCGATTCAAGAGTCCATTGGCGTCTCAAATGTTACCATCGACGCATTAAGAGGTAATCTTAAGACTTATGAATCTACTATACTTAACCCTCTTGTTGATGATCAAAGGAGGCAAAGAATCGCTCTAAAGGCAAGCACAAGCCAACCGCAAGTTGATGAGGACGGAGACAACGAGTTTGGACTCGTTATCAAAAGATTTCAAAAGTTCATGCGAAAAGAGTATGAACGAAAGGGCAAAAAGAAAGGAGAACAAATAAAGTGCTATGAATGCGGAGAAACCGGGCACATCAAATCAAATTGCCCAAACATCAAAAAGGAAAAGAAACCTTTCAAAAAGCAACGTGCATATATATCTTGGGGAGGAGACTCCGGAGATGAGTCAAGTGAAGGAGAAGAAGAGGAAAGCGCAAACCTTTGTCTTATGGCACAAGAAGACAAGCAAGATGAGGTATGTCAAATCTCTTCTAAAAATTTCTTTTCCCTTGAAGAAATGCAAAATGCTTTTGATGAGTTATATAGTGAATTTATTAAAGCTTCAAAAACTGCTAAATGCATAAAGGAAAATGCTTCTTCAAAAGAAAAAGATTTTCAAAAACAACTCTCATTGAAAGAAAAGGATTTGGAAAAACTGGTTTTAGAAAATGAGAAGTTGAAAGAGGAAAACAAGTTTTTCGGAAAAAGAAGCGCTGACAAGCCCGAAAGCTCTATTAGAAATTGTACTTCTTGCATGCATCTCAAACATGAAGTAGAAAGGCTTAAGGTCACCTTAGATAAGTTTAATTCTTCTCACAAAAATTTGAATGAGGTCCTTGTTAGTTTGAAGTCAACCAAGCATGGCATAGGTTTTAAGAATGAGCCTAAAGAAAAGGTTGAAGCCAAACCCCAACCACCTAAGGCTCAACCTAGGATTAATAAAACAAATGCTCATCCTAGAAATAACAACCCTAGAACCAATATGCATGCTAGACCAAATGTTGAACACCTTAGAAGACCTAGAAATGACTTACCACCTAGAAATAACTACTCTAGAAATGATGCATATTCTAGGCCACACACTTGAAGGAAGTTTGAACCTTTTAGAACACCTAGAAATGACCCTCAACCTAGAAATAATTATTCTAGAAATGCTGCTCATAATAGTAGGAATGACTTTCATGAAATGCGCAATAGCCATAGCGTCGAAAATAGAGTGAACAATTTTCGTCCGTCTAATTACTATGAACCTAGAAGGATGCATAATCCCAACGTGACTTGTCATTATTGTAGACGAATTGGTCATATTGCTCCTGCATGTTTTACACGACATAGACATATCACTCAATCGCATCATTATGATATGCCTAACCCTCAAGGACCCAAAATGGCATGGGTACCTAAAACGCATTAATTTGTTTTGTAGGTGTGTTTGAAGGGATCAAGTGTGCTATGGTACCTTGATAGTGGATGCTCCAAGCACATGACGGGAGACGAATCCAAATTCCTCCAACTAGAACACAAAGAAGGAGGAAGTGTTACTTTTGGTGACAACAATAAAGGAAAGATTATCGGCATCGGATCGGTCGGTAAGGATGAAAATTCTTCTATTAAGCATATATTACTTGTTAAAGGTTTAAAGCATAATCTCTTGAGCATAAGTCAATTATATGACAAGGGAAATCTTGCCTTATTTGATTCGGATGAATGCTTAGTATTTAGACGTAGTGATTTCAAAATTATCCTTCGTGGTTTTAGAGTGAATAATATTTATATGGTTGATCTTGCTAAGTCCGATGAGGGAATTTTCATTGGTTATTCTTCACGTAGCAAAGCATATAGGGTTTTTAATAAAAGAACTGAAACTGTGGAGGAATCCCCTCATGTTGTATTTTCCGAAAATAATGCTCGCTTGGCGAGAAAGGATTCCGGTTTTGATCTTGCAGGTATTTTAGATAGCTTGAAAGACAAAATACAAGAGGAAACGCCTAAGGAAAATCAAGACGAATTTTTGAAACAACCAACGGAGGAAGCGCCACAATTGGAGAAAGAAACTAAAATGCCTAACGAATGGAGGACAATCAAAGATCACCCTCTCGAACAGGTAATTGGCAACGTCGGAGAAAAGGTAAGTACCCGAAACTTCCTTAAGAACACCTTAGGACATACTGCTTTTGTTTCTCAAATTGAACCAACAACCATCTCCGAAGCAATTGGGGATGAATTTTGGACCTTGGCAATGCAAGAGGAGCTTAACCAATTCAAACGGAAAGACGTTTGGGATTTGGTGCCAAGACCCGAAAATCATACCATAATTGGTACGAAATGGGTTTTTCGAAACAAACTAGATGAAAATGGTGTAATCACTAGAAACAAAGATAGGCTCGTAGCAAAAGGCTATAACCAAAAAGAGGGTATTGACTATGAAGAAACATATGCTCCCGTAGCTAGATTAGAAGCTATTCGTCTATTGCTCGCATTTACCTCTTCTATGAATTTCAATTTATATCAAATGGATGTGAAAAGTGCTTTTCTAAATGGTGTTATTCAAGAAGAAGTTTATGTTGAACAACCCCCCGGTTTTGAAGATTTTAAATCTCCCGATCATGTTTTCAAACTCAAAAAGGCTCTTTATGGTTTAAAACAAGCTCCCCAAGCTTGGTATGAAAAATTGAGTAAATTTCTTTTGGAAAATGATTTCATTAGGGGGAAAGTTGACACCACCCTTTTTGTTAAGCATAAAAACAATGATATTTTATTAGTTCAAATATATGTGGATGATATCATATTTTGTTCTACTAACAATGTCTTATGCAAGGAATTTTTCGATTTAATGACAAGCGAATTTGAGATGTCTATGATGGGTGAGTTAACATTCTTTTTGGGATTACAAGCAAAGCAAATGAAAGAAGGTACGTTCATTTGCCAAGCCAAATATTGCAAAGAATTGCTGAAACGATTTGAAATGAACAATGCAAAAGCAATGGCGACTCCCATGAGCACATCCGATCATCTAGACAAATATAAGAAAGGTAAGGAAGTCGACACTAATAAGTATCGAGGTATGATTGGCTCTCTTCTTTATCTTACTGCTAGTCGTCCGGACATCATGTTCAGCGTGTGCTTATGCGCCCGTTATCAATCGTGTCCGAAGGAGTCTCACCTTACTGCGGTAAAACGGATTTTGAAGTACCTTGTTGGTACTACAAATGTGGGTCTATGGTACCCCAAAGGCTCTTCATGCCAACTCGTTGGCTACTCCGACTCCGATTTTGCTGGATGCAAATTGGACCGCAAGAGCACTAGTGGCACTTGTCACTTGCTCGGTAGCTCTCTCGTTTCTTGGTTTAGCAAGAAACAAGTAAGTGTTGCGTTGTCCACAACCGAGGCTGAATATGTAGCCGCGGGGAGTTGTTGCGCTCAAATCCTTTGGATGAAACAACAACTTTTGGACTATGGCCTAAGTCTTGATCATATCCCTCTTAGGTGTGATAATAGTAGTGCCATATGCTTGACGAAGAACCCCGTTCTTCATTCTTCATTTTATAAGATATCACGTTCTCAAGGGCGATGTCGAAATCGAATTTGTTGAAACCAAAGATCAATTGGCCGACATCTTTACAAAGCCCTTAGAGAAAGAGTCCTTCTTCCGAATTCGTAGTGAACTCGGGATTCTTGACTCCACATTGATCTAAGTCATGCATTGCATTTTTTATATACATGATTTCTAACTTGAGCGTCGGAGACGTCTAACGATTTTTTGCAGGTATCGCCCTAAAGGTAGGGGGAATTATAAAGCATGACGCGCGATAATCGAGTCTTCATCAGAAAAATCGGTTTCTGTCGTCTAATAATCGATTATCTCGTATCAATAATCGATTGTACTGCAATTATTTGAGTTATTGTCCTTTCTTTAAGAAATCACGCTTTATTTTCAATAAATAAACAAGTTTTTTTAATCCTTGCCATCTTATTACATTTTTTGCTAATGGCAAAAGGGGGAAGATAACGGGTATGCACTCTCAATACTTATCGGCATAAATTGAGGGGGAATTCATATATTGAGGGGGAACAAATTGCATATCCATATACTTTTTGCATATCTTTACATGTCTTGAATCGTCATTATGAATTGTTTAATTTGCTTATCCCGCTTAAAGTTTGCCATTATCAAAAAGGGGGAAATTGTTGGAAACACGTTCTCAAAGCATTATACTAAAACGTGTGTTCATATATGTAGGTTTTGATGAATGACAAACGATGCGCAAATTGATATATGACGAAGTTCAAGTACAAGCGATCAATTGATATATATAACGAGATTCAAGCACAAGACCAAGTTTTATAGTTTTACATGAGTCGTTCCTAACTGTTATCTTGATCCGACAACTTGACTCATGACATGGCTTCTCTCGTAAAATTATTTTTACAAAATCATGCATATTTTATTTAATGCTAAATGATTTTAAATCATGCATATTTACTTTAGTCAAAATGATTTTTAAACATGCCTCAAAAATCTGGACTAAGATAATCGATTATGTACTTATGATAATCGATTATGTTAAGCCAAGACTGCATGACAACCGATTGTGAACTAATGACAATCGATTGTGTTAAGGCAGTGAGCATCAGATTTTTCAAATCTGCATGACAATCGATTGTGAGCCTTATGACAATCGATTGTGATGAGGCAGTGTCCATCAAAGTTTTTCAACGCTCAAAATAATCGATTGTGAAGTTAATGACAATCGATTTTGATGAGGCAGTGTCCATCAAAGTTTTTCAACGCTCAAAATAATCGATTGTGAAGAGACAGTGTCCATCAGATTTTTCAAAGTCACAAAATAATCGATTGTGAACATATGACAATCGATTGTGTTGAGGCAGTGTCTTCCAGACTTTTTCACAGTTATTAAATAATCGATTGTGAGTATAGAACAATCGATTGTCACGAGGCAGTGTCTAAATTGATTTTTCAAGACTGATGAATAATCGATTGTTAACATTGCACAATCGATTGTGAAGCTGACCGTTGTCGTAAAGTTTTCAAATACCGTCAGGTAATCGATTATTGATTTTGTATAATCGATTGTTGAAATTAAATCTGGAAAGGATTTTTTGAACGTTGCTGAATAATCGATTATTGATTTTGTATAATCGATTGTTTTACGTAAAATCTGGAAATGATTTTTTGAACGTTGCCAATAATCGATTGTTGATCTTGAATAATCGATTGTTAAGCGTAAAATCTGGGATTGATTTTTGGAACGATTGGCAAACAATCGATTGTGGATTCTAGACAATCGATTGTCACAGAGTAAAATCAGCAGTTCTTAATTGGCAATTAGGCAACGGTAATGCCAAGTTTTTCAACTATAAATACAGCTTCATTTCAGTGTTTTGAATATAACAACACACAACAACTGATCATATAATTGCTATAAGCTTGCATGCTCTATTGCTTATCATTTTATATTCATTACATAAGTTTTTGAGAGCCAAACTCTTGTCGAAAGTTGTTGCGATCTTGAGCGTATTCTTTTACTCATATCTACTCATTAAGGAGTGTCTTGTTTGAGTGCTTAGTGTTTTGTACACTTGAAGAGAATTGTATTCTCTTGTTGTAAGAAGGAACTTGTGTTTCCTTGGTTGAAGTCTTGGAGTGTTGTATCTCCGAGCAAAGGTAGTTGAGGCTTGTGTCCTCTCAAGTTGGGAAGGAACTTGTGTTTCCTTTGGTTGAAGTCTTGGAGTGTTGTATCTCCGAGCAAAGGTGTTGAGGCTTGTGTCCTCAAGTTGTAAAGGTTTGTTAAGCACCCGGAAGCTTGACAAGTTAGTGGAAATCTCGAGAGAGTCTCTCGGGGACTGGACTAGCCGCGGGTTGTGGTGAACCAGAATACTTCGGTGTGTTCTTTCTTATTTATCGCACTTATTTATTTCCTGCAAATTTTAAATTCCGCAAGTTTACGCTAATTTTTATTATAAAGCTATTCACCCCCCTCTACCGTTAAGCGTATTATCTGACAAGAATAACTAACGTATCAGGTATTTAATAATGAATGTAGACTACTTTTTGTCATCAGATTCTCTTCTTCAATTCCCTTTAGTCTCGTTGATATTGAATGACTTGAATAGATGTGAGACTCGTATGTATGATTCCCTCTCTTTTCTGTATTCTTTTCCTCCATCGTGCATGTTTTCTTCCGTGCTTTTTAATCATTTATTGCTCTTTGAGTGTTTGACAAATCCATGTGTCATGTCATGTCATCTTTAATACAAACTCAACTTTTTCCCAATACAGACAGTCCCCCCACTTCTCATTTAGTTGTCAATTAAATAATTGTGAAGTGGATCCTGAAAAAGAATTTTTGTCACAGTTAATGCGTGTGTCGGTATCGACGTCTCATCTGTCTTTCTTATTTAATGCTCTATACACGTGTCATCTTCTGGTTGGATCTGATGTTTTGTTCTCATTTTTCTAGGCATGTTCAACTTCCTCCGTTTACGAAGTGATGGTTATCTTTAATATAGGTTTTCCATCACTTCTCCCCTTAATTTTGACAGTTGTTCCCAAATAAACTTTTAATTCATACTTTCTTTGTCCTCTTCTTCATCAACTTCCATATTGCATTCGAATTTCCTTTCTTTCTTCTACTTTCTTCAAAATTATCTTACAATGGCATCTCCAAACCCTAACCCCAGAAAGGTTTTATTTCTTCATCAATCCCCTAATGCACATGCTCCTATAAAACATTCAAGAGGCAGAGCAGAAAGAATCCGAAGTACGGGATCTACGTGTTTTGGTTCAACTGGTTCTTTTCTTCCTTCTTCTGGTTCTGGAATCAAAGGCGCTTATTCCAAAACCCAATCTTTGAAAGGTAAAGAAATTTCAGACCCTTCTACAGAACCCACAGTTGATGAAATTGTACCAAATGATTTGTCTTTTGCAAGCGACAAAGCATCTCTTCAAAAACAAATTACAAAATTGGAAAAGACTGATGCTTATCCCTCTCTTATAATGAACTCAATATCACCACCGTTGGGAAAGATTGCAACTGGAAAGAGGGCGTCGTTCGTTCATCGATTGCATCCATAAGCCAGAGAATTTCATCTTATAGAAATGTGTATTCTGATGTTTATACCTACCCCTTCACTTTGGGGTTTAAGTCTGCCATAGATCAAGTTATCACCGATCTTTGTAGATTTTTCAACATTTGCTTAGCCTAGATTGAAACTTTAGTTTGGAGGGCTGTAGCTTGTTTATGATATTTGTCTAATAAGGCAATAGTTACTTTCACATTCCCCATCTTATCCACTTATACCACCTTAGTCTATTACACCATGTGGCTTTTACCTTAACTACCAGGAGTAAAAGAGTTTTGGTAAACGCCGATGATAATAAAGATCGTTGGTGGTATCTTCGATACATTGGTGTTCGTACAATGGATTTATTGGGAGAATCCAACATTCCCTTCCCTGAGATATGGAATTTTGCACGAAAGTTTCTGTTTTACTTTTCCCGTATATATTTTATGAGATTTTTATTTTCTGTTTAAATTATCCCTTTTTGTTTTTTACAGAAACCATGGGAGATGTGGAACCCGTTCCCAATTTTTGTGGTTCGGAAGACTCAACTTTGAAATTTGCTCCTAAGGATGATATGACTTGGAAATTTATCTCCTCCTTACATGGGTGGACAGTGAAAACACACGGTATATATTTCTTTTCATATATACTTTCTAGATACGTATACTAAATTTTGATGATGAAATCAAATCCTTCTTTTGATCATGATTTGGAATAAAAGGGATGGCAGCAGATGCCGCTATATACATGCGTTCAACTGCCAACTCTGCCCTTGGTTTGGACAAGGCTAAAACACTTTTAGCCAAAAGAAAAGCTTTGGTAATGGAAGCTGAAAACGAAGAAGAACAAAATACCTCTTTGGTATCTAGACCAAGAGCTAGAAGACGTGTTGTTTTGGATGAAGAAATGGAAGATTCTCCTCCTCGTACCTCTGCTGCAATCACTTCTTCTACAATTACTTCCATTATCGAGCCTGTTTTAATCCAATCTGATGAATATCTTGCTCCTAGAGACACGAGTGAATCTGTTCAACGTCTCTTTGAGAGTGGTTTTGAAAGTGGGGATCTTGGCCCCGTTCTCAATGAAATTCCCTTATCTACTTCCATTCCTATTTCTCCAGATTCTTCCCCTTTGACATCTTTTACAGTTCTTACCACTTCTTATCCTGTTCGTTTTTAGCCCCCGTGCCTATTCCCTCTACTCCAGCTTTGGTTTCTCTCACTCCTGTCATTTTCACCTCCTCAACTACTCCTCCTTCTGCAATTCTTTCCTCATGTGTTCCTCATTCTGAACCCGGTCCAAACAACAGAGGCATGGTTATGAGAAAGGTTACTCTTGAAGTACCTGCTACTCATAGTCTTTTAAGGAAGACAGGTGGAGCGTATGTCTGGCTCATGCCTCTTATTGGAGATGTGGAAAGAACAAAGATGTATAGCCACAGCTGCTACACCTTCATGAATGACATAGTTCATTCAACACTTAAGGTAAATTCTTCACCCGTGACTACTTACTATACCTTGGCCTTAAATTCTTACTTTTATGCCTTATGTTTGTAGGCGAACTTAATCAGAATTGAGTTTATGGGGAGGATCTCTATTTAGAGAAAATGGCACGTGAATCTACTAAGGCTCCTGATGAAGCTAAAAGAATATCTGAAGAAGCCCAGCTTGAGGCTCAAAATTTGAAAGAACAATTTGAGGGTGCTTTTGGGAACATTGAGGAGATGCAGTCTTCTAAGTTTCAACTTGAACAGCAGAATCGAGCTGTATCCTCGGAATTAGGGATTTCTACGGCTTCTACGAGCCAAGCACTAAAGGATAAAAGATTTTGAGGGATTCTTTATTAAAGGCAACTGAAGAAATCAAAGAACTCAAAGCACTAATGGAGAAATAAAAAGAATATACCAATGAACTAGTGCAATCTTTGAACCAGAATCGGGCTGATTAGGGGATCTCTTCAGATAAGGTTCGTATGTTATAGAGTTCCTGTGTCACCCTTCAATCTTCCCTTGATTTCCGCAGCTGAGCATGAATCAATGAAGAACACTTTAGCTACGTGGGGAAGTGATTATTACAAGATGGAGAAGGATAAGAATTCCTTAGCTCGGAATTTCAATTATGAGGTTAACTGGGCCTTCTTGAAATCTCGTCGTGATGCTTTAATGGAGGCTTCTCATGAAAATTTTTACTTGCAATCTGAGTTGGCTAAAGCTTTAGACATGATTGAGAAGAATGAGCAACCTACTGAAACTTCTTCTACGGATCAGGTAATTGACATCTCCTCTCCAACAAGTGGAAAATCCTGGGGTTGAAGAGCCTTTGAACTTAGAGTCAACAATTGAAGTTATTGAAGTTACAGTTCCAGTGACCGAGGGTAATTTACCTACAATACAGCCTTTAGGAATGGAAATGCACGTGTCTACTGCTTCTCCCGAAAATTTTGATACTTCAATTTCAGCTGAGACTGCCTCTATTGCTACTTCTTTAGAAGTTTCTACCGAGCCTAATGAGGACTTCTACCTTTCCAATCTCCTCAGTGACCAGTGAAAATGTTTAACCTTACCTCTTTTGTTTGTTTTTGATGATGTAATTAACGAAGTCCTCAGTTTCTATAATGGGTCATCTGTGTTGGAAAAACAAATGTATTGTAATAGCTTAGCTTTTTATTTTGAGAAGTTTGTATAACACTTCTTCATTTTATCCTGGTAAATTTACCGATTTAGTCTTTGCAGAATAATTTACCTGACTCTTGTCTATTTTTCTTTTTAGGACTTAGAGAATAAGTAAGCATTTTTATCCTTTTAAGAAAATGCTTTCATAATTCTTCTCATGTGTTTTAATCATGAGGAAAAATAAAAGAGGGCTCTTTTATTTATCGACACTAAATGAAGAAGACGTCTCAACTACATAATGGTGTTATCATACGATGAAAGAAATAGGAACATACATGTTTTGCATTAAACAACTTTTGTAAAGTTTTTATTCATGAACTTTAATAAGTTTCTTGAGTATTACATGTATTGAAGTACATCTATAACTTTCTCTCAACTGTTTTCTTTTAACAAATTTACAAATTATACAAGGTTTTTTTATAACTTATTCTGATACATAATCATATCCCTGCCTTTACATACTTAGGAGGGGTTTAAGCAGTGACTTTATTGTTCTAAAAAGGAACGAACGCTATGATGAGTGTTTTTAGATTGACACTTGAATTTTCATAACTTGATTTGATTTGTAAATCTTGAATTTTGCTCTCTCGTATCTCTTTCTGCACATACTCGTGTGTATATAGTACAGTTCCCCAAGTGTTTGAGCGGTGAAGTATGAAGCCTGGAACACTTGTGTTTTTTCTCCCAATTTTTGGCCCTTTTCCTGAAACAGAAAAATATACGGGATTCAGAGGTGCGCTTGTAGATGAAGGATGCCTAACTCGTGTGTATTTCCATCAGATTAATGTAACCTTGGGCTAGGAATTTAATAGTATTCCAATTTGCCGTGCAGGTCGTAACTCATCATTTGGCACGAGTTAGGGTTTTTGCCTAGCATCTAAAATCATAAGTATATTTTAGCAATTCAAAAGAAAATGGCGATACCTGACCATGGGTACTTTCCTTAGAAGTAATACCTCTTTTAATGAACCACATTGCAATGTGAAGGTAAAACCTTTCCCTCCATTGTCTCTAGCTCGTACTCCTTTGCCCGTAATTTCACGAATTCGATAAGGTCCTTCCCATATTGGACGAAGCTTTCCTGAATTAGCTGACATTGTATATTGGAAAACCTTCTTGAAAACAAATTCCCCAACTTTAAAAAACCTGAAGTGTGCTTTCCAATTGTAATATCGCTCAATTACTTGCTTTTGAGCCGCCATCCTTATCAACGCAACTTCTCTTCTCCATTCAAGTAAATCAATATTTACTCGTAACTCTTCATTGTTCAAGTTTTCCTCTATTTGAACACGTCGTGTACTAGGTTCACCTATCTCAACTTGTATCAAATCTTCCGTACCATAGACCATTGAAAATTGTGTTTCTCCTATACTTGTTTTCGTCGTCGTTCTATATGCCCATAATACCGCTGGTAATACTTCAGGCCAATTGCTTTTTGTTTCTTGTAACCTTTTATTTAGGTTGTTGATAATTACCTTTTTGTAGACTCTGCTTGCCCATTACCTACTGGATGATACAGTGTCGACGTAATTCTTTTGATATGCCAACATTGAAAAAATTCTGTAATTTGAGCTCCTATATATTGTGGTCCATTATCACACACTATCTGGTTTGGAACACCAAAGAGGAAAATTATATTTCTCCAAATGAAGTCCCTAACTTCTTTCTCTCGTACTTGCATAAACGCTTCTACTTGTACCTATTTAGAGAAATAATCAGTAAGTACGAGTAGAAACTTTACTTGACCTTTTGCCTAGGTAATGGTGCTACGATTTCCATTCCCTATTTCATGAAGGGCCACGGAGCTATGACAGTATATGATAATTCTGTTGGTCTGTGCATGTTATTTCCATACTTTTGTCATTTATCACATTTAGATACGAAATCATTTGCTTGTTCTTCCATTTTAGGCCAATAATATCCCACTCGAATCAATGTTTTAACAAGTGATCTGCCTCCTGTGTGATTTCCACAATGCCCCTCATGTACTTGTCTCATCACATATTCTGTTTGAGAAGGTCGAAGACACCTGGCTAATGGTCCACCAAACATTTTACGGTAAAGGTTTCCTTGATATAAGCAGTACCGAGCGGCTTCCTTTCTTAGCGCATGAGGCTTCACCTTGTCTTCGGGTACAATTCCGTGCTGCAAAAAGACACGATTATTTTCTCCAATCCCAAGTTAAGTGATTAAAGTTTACCTCATTTTTATCAGGTCAATAACGGAATGGAACAAATGTATAATTGAGGCATTCACGTCTTTTTCTATATTTGCTGCAGATGCGAGGTTGGCTAAGGCGTCTGCTTCCAAATTCTCTTCTCTTGGGATTTGCATCACTTTCCAAGTTTAGAACTGTCTAATTTACTCCCGTACCTTTCCGAGATACTCTTTCATTCGAGTTTCTCTAGCCACGTAAGTCCCAAGTATTTGATTGACTACGAGCTGTGAATCACTTTTGATTACAATTTGCATGATGCCAAGTTTTAATGCTAGCTCCAAACCTGCAATCACAGCTTCATACTGTGCTTCATTATTAGTTACAGGGTGACATTTTAAAGCTTGTCTAATTGTTTCACCCGTAGGTGGCATAAGAACAATTCCTAAACCTTCCCCCTTTATATTAGATGAACCATCAGCAAATAATAGCCAAGTCCCCCGATTAGCACTATTAAAAACATATAATTATTTTTCTGCTTCTAGATGTATGCTTTGAATAAAATCAGCAACGAAATCGGCGAGTACTTGAGATTTAATAGCAGTTCGAGGTTGGCAAATTATTTCGTACGCACTTAGTTCTATAGCCCATTTTTTCTAATCTCCCTGGTAGTTCATGTTTATGCAATATTCTTAAATGAAAAGCAGTAACAACAACAATAGGATGGCATTGAAAAGTAGTTTTCTAGATGCGATGATGAGAGCGAATGCTAATATTTTTTAGTTATGGATACCTTATCTCTGCATCTAATAAAGTTTTACTTACATAATAAATCAGAGATTTCTTACCTTGACCTTCTCGTACTAAAACGCCACTTACCGCTACTTCTGATACTGCTAGATAGATGAGTAGCTTTTCACCTTCTTTAGGTTTAGCCAGTAAAGGAGGATTTGATAAATAAACTTTCAAGTCCCTCGTGGATCGTTGACAATCTTCATTCCTTCGTTGACAATCTTCATTCCTCTATAAATGATCTTGCTTTTTGAGCGCAGAGAAAAAAATGAAGCATTTTTCTGATGATTTTGAAATAAACCTCCCTAAGGCTGCTATCCTTCCTGTTAACTTCTAAACTTCCTTTTTCTAGTAAGGACATCAGATATTTCTTAAATTTCTTTAGAGTGGGAAAGAATTACTTCAATTCTATGGTTAGAGAAAAGAAAACCGAAAAATTTACCAGAAGCAACTTCAAATGCACATTTTTTAGGATTTAGTTTCATATTAAATTTTCGCAAAATTTCACAGGTAACACTTAAATGAGAAATATGGTCATGGGAATGTTGGGTTTTGACGAGTATGTCATCTATATATACCTCCATTGATTTTCCCAAATGTTCATGAAACAATTTGGTAACTAACCTTTGATAGGTTGCTCCAGCATTTTTTTAGACCGAAGGGCATTACTTTGTAACAGCATTGGGGTCCATTTTAATTTTGTTGTACCCCGAATATGCATCTAGAAACTTAAAAGTTCATGTCCTGCAGTTGAATCAATCAATTGATCTATATGGAGTAAAGGAAAGGAATCTTTTGGGCAAGCTTTGTTTAGATCAGTGTAATCTACACAACCTCGCCACTTACCATTCTTCATAGGTACGACCACCGTGTTAGCTAACCAATTAGTATATTTTACCTCACAAATTGATCCAATTTTCAACAACTTTTGGACCTCATCTTGAATTACTTGATTTTTGAAAGCTCCTTGCTTTCTGTTCTTTTGCTTAATTGGGTGAAAGATGGGTCTTCGTTAAGCTTATGAGTCATCATATCTGGTGGAATACCTGTCATATCAGCATTGGACCAGGCAAAACTATCTACGTTAGCTTTTAAAAATTCAATTAACTTACCTCGCATGTCGGGATTTAGATTGTATCCTACTAAACTTTTTTCTCTTGCCATTGTTCAAATAAAACCACATGCTTGAGTTCTTCTATTGTCGTTTTGATGTTCTTGTTTTCTTCAAGTTCTTGAATTACATCGGACGTCGAATCTAAATATGTCTTTTCAGTTGAATTTTTGTTGCTGACACCTTCAACTATTTCCGATAATTGGTATTTCTCTTTACTTGTGGTGCTCGTATCTGTTATTGCGTTGATACTCTTGGCTATTTTTTTATCCCCTCGAATTTGAAATATTCCCCAAGGTGATGGAAATTTAATGACTTGATGTAAGGTTGATGGAACAACATCCATATCATGGATCCAAAGTCTCCCCATGATAACACTGTATGTTATTTCCAAATCCACTATCCGAAACTTAGTTTCTTCAACGACACCTGCAGCATAACTTGTCAGAGTTACCTCACCTTTTGATACCACGCTTCAATTGTCGAAGCCTGACAAAGCATGCACTTTTGGTATCATCTTATCTTCAGCTTGTATTTCCCGCAGCACTCTTAGTAGAATAATATTTACAGAGATACCTGGATCAATCTAAACTCTTTTTAGATCAGTGTCATATATAATTAAAGATATTACTAGAGCATCATTATGCGGTGTAGTCACTCCTTCCGTATCTACATCATCGAAGCTTATACTCTCCTGTTCTAAGGTTTGCCGTACTCGCTCGCCGTGTGTGATCGTCATTTAGGAAACTTTGTTCGAAGCTGTATATGTTACTCCGTAAATATCGTCTCCTCCACTGATGACATTTACTATCCTCTTAGGTGAAGGTTGTATTGGTGGCTCCTGCCTATTTTTCATGTACGCTCACTTTCCCTTTTCACCGAACAGCTCTGTGAGGTAGCCTTGCTTCAACAAATGATCTACTTCACATTGCAAAAATCTGCATTCTGAAGTTTTATGCCCATGGTCGTTGTAAAATTCGCACCAATGGTCTGGGTTACGTCTGTTTGGATTCGACCGCATCTGTTTTGGCCATCGTACCTTATCCCCCATACTCCTTACAATAGCTATGAGCTTGGAATTAGTTACATTGAAACTCTGACCAGCAAATCGCGCCATTAAATTTCTATCATCATCCTGTGACTCTTGGTTTTTTCGATCACCTTTGAACCTGGATGAAGATACGGTTCCCTTATCTCTCCACCTCTGATCATAATGTTGATTGTTTTGCCTAGAACGTGGGTCTTTTGCTGCAGGTCCCATATATGGATTTTACCAGTTATTACCTGACCTTTTGTCGGCTTCAGACCTTCTGGACCCGCTTCTATCTTCTCGTTAAGGTTGAGCTACGGCATCTTCTTCAATTCTGAGCTTCGTACTGTACCTGTTACAAATATCGTTCAAAGTAGTTGCAGGAAATTCACGAAGCCTTTCTTTAAGGCTTCTCGTGGCTTCTGAACTTTTGTCATTCAAATTACTGGCAAAAGCTATTATAGCCCAATTATCCGATACACGGGGCATCATCATTCTTTCACGTTAGAATCTATCAAAAAAAACTCTGAGCAATTTAGTGTTCCCTTGTTTGATTTGAAGTTATCCTCCATTCTCTTCTCCGCCTTTTGAGCTCCCGAGTGTGCTTTTATGAAAGAATCTGCAAGCTTAGCAAAAGAATTTATAGAATTTTCTGGTAAAAGAGAATACCAGGTTAATGCTCCCTTGGTGAGTGTCTCTCCAAACATTTTAACCAACACTGATTCAATTTCTTGTTTGGTCAAATCATTGCCTTTCACTCCCGTTGTAAGTGCAGTTATGTGATCAAGAGGGTCCATTGTAACTTCAATGATTGTGTAATAATTTCTTTCACAACAGAGGAATCCTGTGCAGGAGAAATCCCGATTTGGGATTACTAAAGTGTGTCGAAGCAATGGAAGCATCCAAGTTATTAGAAGAGGTTCATGCAGTAACCTATAGTCCACATATAAATGGTTTGGTCTTAGCAAAGAAGATACCCCGGGTAGGATATTTTTGTATGACTATGGAAATGGTCTGCATCCAGTATATTTGCAAATTCTATCGCTGTCAGATACATGTGGATATGATAAAATTACATCCAAAGGAGCTTACTGCAACAAGCTCTCCACGACCACTCACCGCTAGGGGAATGGATGTTATCGGACCTATCGAGCCTACCACATCAAACGGGCACATGTTCATTCTAGTGGAAATTGATTATTTCACCAAATGCGTTGAAGCATCATCATATAAAGTAGTAACCAAGAAAGTTGTGGCAGATTTTGTCCGCGACTGTATTGTTTGTCGGTTCGGAATCCCCGAGTTGATCATTACTAACAGTGGGTCCAATCTCAATAGTGATCTATTGAAAGCAATATGTGAGGCATTCAAGATTAAACTCAATAACTCTACCGCCTAGAGTCCTCAGGTGAATGGAGTTATAGAAGCAGCCAACAAAATATCAAGACGATACTACGGAAGATGATAGAAAAGCACACGCAATGGCCTAAGAAGTTATCGTTCGCCTTATTGGGATACCGCACCACAGTCCGCACATCAATCCGGGCAACTCCTTATATGTTAGTCTATTGTACAGAGGTGGTAATTCCCACTGAGGTAGAAATTACCTCCTTGAGGATCATACAAGAAGAAGAGTTGGATGATGCAGAATTGGTAAAGAGTCTCTGTGAGTAGTTGGCTCTTATGGATGGGAAGAGAATGAATGCAGCCCGCCATTGCTAATTATATCAGAACAGAATGTCCCTAGATTTCAAAAGAAAAGTCAAAACTAGGAAGTTTACACCAGGATAGCTGGTGCAGAAGAAAATATTTCCGCATCATGATGAAGCCAAGGGAAAATTCTCTCCCAAATGACAAGGTCCTTACATGGTTCACTGGGTTCTGACAGGAGGAGCCATCATACTGGAAGAAATGGACGGAAAAGTTTGGCCGAAGCCAATCGATTCAGATGGAGTAAAGCGATACTATGTGCAATCGTTTATGTTTTCTTTATAATGTACTTTGAACTACGGCTGACCTGATTACCCTTTAAAAATGGATATTTTGGCATCCCTATGGGTTCGGTCACAATTCAATAAAAGTTTCTTTTTCCCCCGCCATTGGAAACTAGGGCACAATTTTGAGGAGGAGCCTCAAAGTTCCAAAGTCGATCATTAGTCATTCATCGTACGCAGTCGTCGGAAGCACCAGCCCAGTAAACATGGTATAATTTTTAGGAGGACCCTCAAAATTCTGGAGCAAGAGAGGTTGCAATGACTTGTACCACATCACAGTCGTCGCTTTATCTAAAGAAAACTATTTTGAACTATGTATTTAGGTTTTATTATTTTACTAAATCATGCATGACTATTATCAAATTGTTGTGTTTAGCAACGCTACCCCAAATGATACACAACGTCAAGCAGAACGAGCGAAGGCCACGGGAACACGAACTAACCTCCCCCCCTTTTACAAAACTCACAATTTTTCTTTGGATGTAGGCACTCAATTCGCAATATCATTAGATATATATATGCACTCATACTTTCTCAAGAATGCAATTTTTCAAAAATCATCACCTATTTAAAATTGATATCCGTGCACAAAATCCCCAGTAGCCACAATGATGGATCAGCTATCAGCTATCATCTATTAGATAAGAGATTTCATTACTATATGCCTTTTATTTCTTGCATTGCATAAGGCTACGTTTTTGCCTTCCGATGTTAAGCTCTACCTCCATCTGCATTTGCATAAGACTAATGATCTGCCTTTCGAGACTAATCACTGCCTCTATCTGCATTTTTTGCATAAGGCTGTTTTTCGGCCATTCGAGGTTAAGCTATACCTCCATCTGCATTTATCTGCATTTTTGCATAAGGCTACTTTTCTGTCTTCCGAGGTAAACCTCTACCTCTATCATCGTTTGCATAAGGCTACTTTTATGTTTTCTGTGACAAAGCAGTGTCTCCACCTGCATTTGTGTAAGGCTACTTAACTGGTTTCCGAGACTAAGCACTATCTCCATCCGCATTTAGCATAAGGCTACCTTTTTGCCTTCCAAGACTAAGCTCTGTCTCCATCCTGCATGGCTGAAATATCACCTCTTTATTTTCTCGCACGGCTGAAACATCGCCACCTGCATTTAAATTTTTGCATTGGCTGAAATATTGCCACCTTTTATTCACGTCTTGCATTGGCTAAAAGACCGTCACCTCCGATATTTCATGGGCATAAAGATCGCCAACCTATTCAGAGGCACCATCTACATAGCCCTAGAACATTAATATATAGCCTGCGAATCTTTTATTGTGCACTTCATAGCCCGGGACATCATGGTTCGAGGAAGTCATCCTAACCGTCCAAAGGCAGCATTCATGGTCCAAAAGGACCTTGCATCACGTTTAAATTTATGCACAATATATGCTTGTATTATACGCTTGCAGATACACCGGATAGCAACAACCATCTCATCAGGAGCGATCTTGCTCCTATTCCCGCAACCTATCAGATTTCAAATACCTCCGGCAACCTAAACATTGCGTTCGTCCCCTTTAAAATCTCCACTGGAATCTTCCACCGATTGACTCACGAACTACATATGTCCTGATTCCTGTAAGACCGGGGATATGTAGGAAACTCGAGAGCCAGTTTCCAGTCAAAATTCTTTTAAAATCGCCTCTTTCGGTCAAAATTGGTCATCTTATCTTTACCGGATAACTTTTTCATCCTTCCTGGGTAAAGAGGGGCAACTATTGATACCCTATTTTTCCCTATATTTTTATATATACAAAATACTTTCAAAATAACATGTATATTCATATATAAGCATACCCAAGTGTTCTAATATTTTTCCCATTTTTAAGAATTTTTAAAATCAATTTACTATCTATTTTAGCAGGACAAATCCAATAATTATTTCCAAAATTAGTATGTTTTCTTAAATACCTATTTTATTATCATATTTATACCAAAATATAGTTAAGGTGATTTTTCATATTTTTACGGATTTATTTTGTATTTTTAAAACTACATTGCATATAATTATAATTATAGCCCATTTTACGATTAATAGTATTTTATAATAATAAAACTAGTTCCAGTATTTATTAATTAATATTTATGAATTATTAAGGGGTTTAGTTCTCTTGATTTTCTCTCACAATCATATAAATTATTTTTATAAAATAAAACAAAGAAAATTGGCTATTTTAATACTAACCCCATTTATTTCAATTTTAGCCCCAAATACGACCCCAATATCAACCCCAAATCCCACAAACCAATTTTATTATAACTCGACCTATGCCCTCTCCTATCATACCCAAAACCGGTCCCCATTTAACCCATTTAATCCCAGCCGTTGATCTTTTAGATCAATGACTCCCCTCATCCCCTTCCTTTTTTAATTCAAACGACTCGAAAAGATCAACGGCTCCCCTCATCCCCTTATTTTTTAATTCAAACGACCCCTTTACCCGACCTCATATCTCACCAACCGGCGACTCTGAAACCCTTTACTCCCTCAAACTCTCTTGAGTGTTCTCAAACCCTAGCCGCCTCTTGCCGTCTCAAACCAGAGATCCACATAAATCTATGGCCACCAAAGCTATAAGGATCTTGGACCCACCCATGGTGCTCTTATACACTGACTTTCTGAACGTTCAAGGCTAGATCTGTACCCAAGTTTCCTTTGATTCAGGGATCCATGATCGTCTCCGGCTTTACTCCGGCGTATCGTGGTCGTTATAGCCTGAGTCTAACTTATCTGGCTTAGATCCATGAGTTTTCCAGGCCTTTCTCACTTCTTGGTTTCTTTTGAAACCTTATCCTTTTGAGGTTCTTCTGATTTCTCTAGATCTATCCTAGATTTGTGTTTATCTTAAGGTCTTAAATGTTTTCTCAAAAGTTTCTTTCAAAACATTTCTTTTAAACCTTTCATCATCTCTGATTTAGGATTTATTTGATTTTTAACATGCTCTACTGTGATTCTTATATGTTCCCTCTATTGTGTTTCTTCCTCTGTGATCCTTATGTGTTTCTTTTACTATGTTTCTTCTATCTTGTTCTTATGATTTCTTCTACTGTATTTTGCATGATTCTTGTTTTATTACATTTTCATGAGTTTATTCTACTGGGAAGTACGTGTTAAAGGTCTCAGCTCCGTTGTGATTTCTGAAATTATTTCGTTAATATTTTTTCCTGACTTACTTGTTTTCATCTCTAGACTCCATTAACAGTAAAACCGTAGAATTTGGGGTTCATTCGACTTTTTGAGGCTACTTGTTACGTGATTGGTTTGTTTCTTAACTCTGAACGTGTTTGATTTGAAAACCCTAGTCTCGTTTGACCAATTTGAGTTCCTGATGTTGTTTCCTCTACTGCTCGATTGAGTTTTAAAATCTTTGTGTAAACTTTGTTTCTTCGTACGATTCTGGCCTTTTTCTAAACTCTATAAGACCTTTTTACTTGACCTTTGGCTTGCTATCTGATATTCCATCTTCTCTATGATGACTACCATGCTCCTAGAGTTATCTACTCATTTATTTATTTTTTTTTTGATTGCATGACACTCTTCTATGACTTAAATACAGCCTTGCATGTTTAATGTTTATGCGCACTTTATAGGTTAAATTGTGGACTGATTGAAAATCTCCTTGTGTAATTTTGATTGCACTCTTGTAATTGATTATTTCCTTATTGTATTGATTTTCCTCGTTTCATGGACTTGTTGAAATACTTTCCTTTGAACTTTTGACTCTACCTCTCTACTTAAGTTGATTTGATCCCATTACCTTAATTACATTAGTATGGGATTCTTACAGACCTTTCCATAATTATTATCTGCTGAACCTAACCTCTATTACCTACTGTGTACTCGTACTATATTGAACATATTTCCTTATTGGTCATGTCCAGCCCTACGTGATTTCTTTCATTATTTAACACTTGCATGCTACCGCTTGGTTTATTCCTTTATTAAAGGAAGTCTTTGATATTAATTTGATTTTAATATACACATATTCCTCCAATTATGTTTGAATTACAGTCCTTACCTTATTTCTTCATGTTTCTCACACTATAAATACCAACTCTTTTTATTAACAAAGACCAACACTCGAGTCTTTTTTGAACTCACACTCGCACACATAAATAATCTCTCTTGTTGCTTGTACTGTGGCCTATTTGCAAGACTTCTGCTTTCTTTTGTTTGTCTCTATCTGAAATAGGTATGTCTTTTAATAAACTTTTGTCTCATCCATATGTGCTTATTCTCTAATTTCATTCTCTTGTTTGGTTTGTTGCTCATATCCTGTATCTTATGCTAAGAATTTTTCTTTCGTTGCTTCTGTTCCCATATGAATCCCTACCCCTAATCCCTTCATATCCTGTATCTTATGCAGTTGGTTCATCTCATATTGGTATACCTTGAGTCTGAATTAGGCTCTTTGGATGTAGCTTAAATTTCTGATATAATTTATTTTCTGTTTCATTCATTTGGTCTGTAATAAATTTGTAATAACTTATGGGGCTTTAGTAAAGAAAGGATAGGGTCATTTATGTATGCATAAGGGTAGATATCCTTCCTATAGGAGTTTTCTTTGAATTTCTACACTTTCATATGTGAAAACCATGCTTATTGCAACTCTGAATATCATATAAATATCCTGCTCATAGCGATTCTGCAGTTTCATATGCATAAACCATGTGTATGAGGATCCTGCACATATATATATATATATATATATATATATATATATATATATATATATATATATATATATATATATATATATATATATATATATATGTATGTATATGTATGTATATATGTATATGTATATGTATGTATATATGTATATGTATGTATATGTATATCCTACTCATAGGAATTTTGCATTTTCGTATATAGAGACCATGTCTTTAAGATTCTGCATTTTGCATCTATCATTAGGCAACCAATTATAAGTCAAATAATTATCAATTGCATTCTAGATACCATGCTCGTAGGATTTCTTCACTCCTGCTACACCTGCAAAAAGTGTTTACAATTAGCAACGCTAGAAAGAATGCATATAGTAACTATCAACCAATTCTGAATCGCCTCACTCGTTTTAAGTTTAATCTATCAGTAGTAATGTCTTATCAACTGCAGAACTTGTATTATTTTGTTAAAAACTGGTAATTTTTTGTAATTAGTTTACTTCTTTATTTTTGAAGCCAATAGATATCATGCCTATAGGTTCCACTTAGCCAAACCAGTAGGTAGTTAATTAATTGAATCAGTCTTTGGTAAATTACAGCCAGGCGGGCCTAGTGTAATCTTCTTATATGAAAATATATAGTGAACCATCCCACTTAATATTAAGTATAATTTGGACATAATCAGTAAATGTAAGACGTGCTAAACTACATGATTTTTGTGATTAAAAGGGGTTTATCTGAGCCTTAATTGTTTTTGTGCTCCCATAACTGTTTTATGTGTTTTTCCTGATGCCTTAGTATTTCAACCTTTTAAACTTCTACAAAATTCCAAAGCTCTTCCCTTTAATAGGACTAGAAGTCCCAAATGCCTCCAGGACTGATAGGATTGGAACCGGTACTAGCATGCAATAAACAACAATACTATTCCGCGCTTTAGTACCTTTACAGGGCGGGAAGAGTAGAATATGAATATGATGACCGGTGTGCTAATATCATGTGCAGCCCCTCTTCGGATGAATTATTGCTGGATATTGCATTGATGTGATCTATATTAGTCATAAACGTAAGATCCATCTTCCGTTATTTTTTTATCTTTACTTTCTCTTTAAATCTTCGTTCTTTAAAAAGTTATGTCCCCTTCATTAATCTTTCAAATTTTTATCTTATTGAAACATTATAAGCAAACCCTTATTTGAGCCTTAAGCTTTTATGTGTTTATATAAAGTCACAATTGTAACATGGCTGAGACCACACTAGTGGATCTTGAGGGATGCCTAACACAGTCCCCTCGGGATAATTTCCTTACCCTAATCTCTAGTTTCTTCATCTCAAGCCCTTCTTAAAAGTATCTTAATGCACTATAATCATTAGATGGCGACTCTTCAACTCCAAAATCCAATTCTCAAAAGGGAATAGATTTGTCCTACCAAATGTCGTATACCCGATTTCGACTCCTCGAAAAACCGGGCGTCGATAATGATGGTTCAATATTGTCAACTAAACTTTTGGTCCATTCTCGTACTGAGACAATGTTCAGTACCAAGGATAAAACATTAAGGCTTTTTAATGATTTCCAATTTTGATACGAGATCCATCAAATAGTGTATCTACGGGATGACACGTTTAGGAATCACCTATGTAAGTGTGAAGTGTTAGCTGCTTTAAGGAAAACTTTGTAACGCCAGTTTTATACGTACTTATAAAACTAGGTGGTTTTCATGGCTGAAATGAACACAATAATGAGAACCAAATATGGTTAAGTGTTGGTTGTGTGACTTGTGGTTGTCTAGGTGTTTAACCAAAAAATGTAATTTGGTCAAAGCTTAAATTTTAGAGTGAAGAAATGGGGTTAGTGATAATCAAATAGACCGAAATAAAATTCGATTTCAAAGAATAATAATAAAATAATAAGAATGTTGTATTTCACTATGATATCAAGAGTGTATAGTGTCCCTACAAATGATAAATCTTCCTCCTTTTATAGTTGGTAAGGAGTAACGGATTAATCTAAATAATAAAAGAGCATTTAATGAGACGATACATAATCATTGCTATTAAATACTGAATAACTAACGTATCAGGTATTTAATAATGAATGTAGACTACTTTTGTCATCAGATTCTCTTCTTCAATGCCCTTTTTACCCGTTGATATTGAATGACTTGAATAGATGCGAGACTCGTATCTATGATTCCCTCTCGTTTCTGTATTCTTTTCCTCCATCGTGCATGTTTTCTTCCGTGCCTTTTAATCATTTATTGCTCTTTGAGTGTTTGACAAATCCACGTGTCATGTCACGTCATCTTTAATACAAACTCAACTTTTTCCCAATACAGACAGTCCTCCCACTTCTCATTTAGTTGTCAATTAAATAATTGTGAAGTGGATCCTGAAAAAGAATTTTTGTCACAGTTAATGCTTGTGTCAGTATCGACATCTCATCTGTCTTTCTTATTTAATGCTCTATACACGTGTCATCTTCTGGTTGGATATGCAGTTTTGTTCTCATTTTTCTAGGCATGTTCAACTTCCTCCGTTTACGAAGTGATGGTTATCTTTAATATAGGTTTTCCATCACGGCTCCCCTTAACTTTGACAATTGTTCCCATATAAACTTTTAAGTCACACTTTCTTTGTCCTCTTCTTCATCAACTTCCATATAGCATTCGAATTTCCTTTCTTTCTTCTACTTTCTTCAAAATTATCATACAATGGCATCTCCAAACCCTAACCCCAGAAAGGTTTTATTTCTTGATCAATTCCCTAATGCACATGCTCCTATTAAACATTCAAGAGGCAGAGCAGAAAGAATCCCAAGTATGGGATCTACGTGTTCTGGTTCAACTGGTTCTTTTCTTCCTTCTTCTGGTTCTGGAATCAAAGGCGCTTATTCCAAAACCCAATCTTTGAAAGGTATAGAAATTTTAGACCCTTCTACAGAACCCACAGTTGATGAAATTGTACCAAATGATTTGTCTTTTGCAAGCGACAAAGCATCTCTTCAAAAACAAATTGCAAAATTGGAAAAGACTGATGCTTATCCCTCTCTTATAATAAACTCAATATCACCACCGTTAGGTAAGATTGCAACTGGAAAGAGGGCGTCATTCGTTCATCGATTGCTTCCATAAGTCAGAGAATTTCATCTTATAGAAATGTGTATTCTGATGTTTATACCTACCCCTTCACTTTGGGGTTTAAGTCTGCCATAGATCCAGTTATCACCGATCTTTGTAGATTTTTCAACATTTGCTTAGCCCAGATTGGACCTTTAGTTTGGAAGGCTGTAGCTTGTTTATGATTTTTGTCAAATAAGGCAAAAGTTACTTTCACATTCCCCATCTTATCCACTTATACCACCCTAGTCTATTACGCCATGTGGCTTTTACCTTAACTACCAGGAGTAAAAGAGTTTTGGTGAACGCCGATGACAATAAAGATCGTGGGTGGTATCTTCGTTACATTGGTGTTCGTACAATGGATTTATTGGGAGAATCCAACATTCCCTTCCCTAAGATATGGAATTTTGCACGTAAGTTTCTGTTTTACTTTTCCCGCATATATTTTATGAGATTTTTATTTTCTGTTTAAATTATCCCCTTTTTGTTTTTTTACAGAAACCATGGGAGATGTGGAACCCGTTCCCAATTTCCGTGGTTGGGTAGAGTCAATTTTGAAATTTGCTCCTAAGGAAGATATGACTTGGAAATCTATCTCCTCCTTACATGGGTGGAAAGTGAAAACATACGGTATATATTTCTTTTCATGTATACTTTCTAGATACGTATACTAAATTTTGATGATGAAATCAAATCCTTCTTTTTATCAGGATTTGGAATAAAAGGGATGGCAGCAGATGTTGCTATATACATGCGTTCAAATGCCAACTCTGCTCTTGGTTTGGACAAGGCTAAGACACTTTTAGCCATAAGAAAAGCTTTGGTAATGGAAGCTGAAAACGAAGAAGAACATAATACCTCTTTGGTATCTAGACCAAGAGCTAGATGACGTGTTGATTTGGATGAAGAAATGGAAGATTCTCCTCCTCGTACCTCTGCTGCAATCACTTCTTCTACAATTACTTCCATTATCGAGCATGTTTTTATCCAATCTGATGAATATCTTGCTCCTAGAGAACGACTGAATCTGTTCAACGTCTCTTTGAGAGTGGTTTTGAAAGTGGGGATCTTGGCCCCGTTCTCAATGAAATTCCCTTATATATTTCCATTCCTATTTCTCCAGTTTCTTCCCCTTTGACATCTTCTACTGCTCTTACCACTTCTTATCCTGTTCGTTTTTAGCCCCCGTGCCTATTCCCTCAACTCCACCTTTGGTTTCTCTCACTCCTGTCATTTTCACCTCCTCTACTACTCCTCCTTCTGCAATTCCTTCCTCATGTGTTCCTCATTCTGAACCCGGTCCAAACAACAGAGGTATGGTTATGAGAAAGGTTACTCTTGAAGTACCTGCTACTCATAGACTTTTAAGGAAGACAGGTGGAGCGTATGTCTGGCTCATGCCTCTTATTGGAGATGTGGAAAGAACAAAGATGCATAGCCACAGCTGTACACCTTAATGAATGACATAGTTCATTCAACACTTAAGGTAAATTCTTCACCCGTGACTACTAACTATACCTTGGCCTTAAGTTCTTACTTTTATGCCTTATGTTTGTAGGCGAACTTAATCAGAATTGAGTTTTGGGGAGGATCTCTGTTTTAGAGAAAATGGCACGTGAATCTACTAAGGTTGTTGATGAAGCTAAAAGAATATCTGAAGAAGCCCAGCTTGAGGCTCAAAATTGGAAAGAACAATTTGAGGGTGCTTTAAGGAAAATAGAGGAGTTGCAGTCTTCTAAGTTTCAACTTGAACAGCAGAATCGGGCTGTATCCTCGGAATTAGGGATTTCTACGGCTTCTACGAGCCAAGCACAAAAGGATAAACAGATTTTGAGGGATTCTTTATTAAAGGCTACTGAAGAAATCAAAGAACTCAAAGAACTAATGGAGAAATAAAAAGAATATACCAAAGAACTAGTGCAATCTTTGAACCAGAATCGGGTTGATTTGAGGATCTCTTCAGATAAGGTTCGTATGTTATAGAGTTCTTGTGTCAACCTTCAATCTTCCCTTGATTTCCACAGCTGAGCATGAAACAATGAAGAACACTTTAGCTACATGGGGAAGAGATTATGACAACATGGAGAAGTATTACAATTCCTTAGCTCAGAATTTCAATTATGAGGTTAACTGGGCCTTCTTGAAATCTGGTCGTGATGCTTTAATGGAGGCTTCTCATGAAAAATTTTACTTGCAATCTGAGTTGGCCGAAGTTTTAGACATGATTGAGAAGAATGAGCAACCTACTGAAACTTCTTCTACGGATCAGGTAATTGACATCTCCTCTCCAACCAGTGGAAAATCCAGGGGTTGAAGAGCCTTTGAACTTAGAGTCAACAATTGAAGTTATTGAAGTTACAGTTCCAGTGACCGAGGGTAATTTACCTACAATACAGCCTTTAGGAATGGAAATCCACGTGTCTATTGCTTCTCCCGAAAATGTTGATACTTCAATTACAGCTGAGACTGCCTCTATTGCTACTTCTTTAGAAGTTTCTACCGAGCCTAATGAGGCTGCGACTTCTACCTTTCCAATGTCCTCAGTGACCAGTGAAAATGTTTAACCTTACCTCTTTTGTTTGTTTTTGATGATGTAATTAATGAAGTCCCCAGTTTCTATAATGGGTCATCTGTGTTGGAAAAACAAATGTATTGTAATAGCTTAGCTTTTTATTTTGAGAAGGTTGTATAACACTTCATCATTTATCCTTGTCAATTTACCGATTTAGTCTTTGCAGAATAATTTACCTGACTCTTGTCTATTTTTCTTATTAGGACTTAGAGAATAAGTTAGCATTTTTATCCTTTTCAGAAAATGCTTTTCTTCTCATGTGTTTTAATCATGAGGAAAAATAAAAGTGGGCCCTTTTATTTATCGAACACTTAATGAAGAAGACGTCTCAACTTCATAACTGGTGTTATCATACGATGAAAGAAATAGGAACATACATGTTTCGCATAAAACAACTTTGGTAAAGTTTTTATTCATGAACTTTGATAAGTTTCTTGAGTATTACATGTATTGAAGTACATCTATAACTTTCTCTCAACTATTTTCTTTTAACAGATTTACAAATTATACAAGGTTTTTTCATAACTTATTCTGATACATAATCATATCCCTGCCTTTACATACTTAGGAGGGGTTTAAGTAGTGACTTTATTGTTCTAAAAAGTGACGAACGCTATGATGAGTGTTTTTAGATTGATACTTGAATTTAAATAACTTGATTTGATTTGTAAATCTTGAATTTTACTCTATCATATCTATTTCTGCACATACTCGTGTGTATATAGTACAGTCCCCCAAGTGTTTCAGTGGTGAAGTATGAAGCCTCGAACACTTGTGTATTTTCTCCCTATTTTTGGTCCTTTTCCTAATACAGAAAAATATACGGGACTCAGAGGTGCGCTTGTCGATGAATGATGCCTAACTCGTGTGTATTTCCATCAGATTAATGTAACCCTGGGCTAGGAATTTAATAGTATTCCAATTTTCCGCGCAGGTCGTAACTCATCATTTGGCACGAGTTAGGGTTTTTGCCTAGCATCTAAAATCATAAGTATAATTTTAGCAATTCAAAAAAAAACATTTAACATGGCGATACCTGACCATGGGTACTTTCCTCAGAAGTAATACCTCTTTAAATGAACCACATTGCAATGTGAAGGTAAAACCTTTCCCTCCATTGTCTCTAGCTCGTATGCTCCTTTGCCCGCAATTTCACGAATTCGATAAGGTCCTTCCCATATTGGACTAAGCTTTCCTGAATTAGCTGACATTGTATATTGGAAAACCTTTTTGAAAACAAATTCCCCAACTTTAAAAAACTTGAAGTGTGCTTTCAAATTGTAATATCGCTCAATTACTTGCTTTTGAGCCGCCATCCTTATCAACGCAACTTCTCTTCTCCATTCACGTAAATCAAGATTTACTCGTAACTCTTCATTGTTCAAGTTTTCCTCTATTTGAACACGCCGTGTACTAGGTTCAACTATCTCAACTAGTATCAAATCTTCCGTACCATAGACCATTGAAAATTGTGTTTCTCCTATACTTGTTTTTGTCGTCGTTCTATATGCCCATAATACCGCTGGTAATACTTCAGGCCAATTGCCTTTTGATTCATGTAACCTTTCATTCAGGTTGTTGATAATTACCTTTTTGTAGACTCTGCTTGCCTATTACCTACAGGATGATACAGTGTCGACGTAATTCTTTTGATATGCCAACATTGAAAAAATTTTGTGAGTCCATTATCACACACCATCTCATTTGGAACACCAAAGAGGAAAATTATATTTCTCCAAATGAAGTCCCTAACTTCTTTCTCTCGTTCTCGCATAAACGCTCCTCCTTCTACCTATTTAGTGAAATAATCAGTAAGTACGAGTAGAAACTTTACCTGACCTTTTGCCTGAGGTAATGGTCCTACGATGTCCATTCCCCATTTCGTGAAGGGCCACGGAGCTATGACAGTATGTGATAATTCTGTTGGTCTGTGCATGTTATTTCCATACTTTTGACATTTATCACATTTAGATACAAAATCATTTGCTTCTTTTTCGATTTTAGGCAAGTAATATCCCACTCGAATCAATGTTTCAACAAGTGATCTGCCTCATGTGTGATTTCCACAATGCCCCTCATGTACTTGTCTCATCACATATTCTGTTTGAGAAGGTCCGAGACACCTGGCTAATGGTCCACCAAACATTTTACGGTAAAGGTTTCCTTGATATAAGCAGTACCGAGCGGCTTCCTTTCTTAGCGCATGAGCCTTCACCTTGTCTTCAGGTACAATTCCGTGCTGCAAAAAGACACGATTATTTTTCTCCAATCCCAAGTTAAGTGATTAAAGTTTACCTCATTTTTATCAGGGTCAAGAACGGAATGGAACAAATGTATAATTGAGGCATTCGCGTCTTTTGCTATATCTGCTGCAGATGCGAGGTTGGCTAAGGCGTCTGCTTCCAAATTCTCTTCTCTTGGGATTTGCATCACTTTCCAAGTTTAGAACTATCTAATTTACTCTCGTACCTTTCCGAGATACTCTTTCATTCGAGTTTCTCTAGCCACGTAAGTCCCAAGTATTTGATTGACTACGCGCTGTGAATCACTTTTGATTACAATTTGCATGATACCAAGTTTTAATGCTAGCTCCAAACCTGCAATCACAGCTTCATACTGTGCTTCATTATTAGATACGGGGTGACATTTTATAACTTGTCTAATTGTTTCACCCGTAGGTGGTATAAGAACAATTCCTAAACCTTCCCCTTTATATTAGATGAACCATCAGTAAATAATAGCCAAGTCACCGGATTAGCACCATTAAAAACATGTAATTATTTTTCTGCTACTAGATGTATGCTTTGAATAAAATCAGCAACGAAATCGGCGAGTACTTGAGATTTAATAGCAGTTCGAGGTTGGTAAATTATTTCGTACGCACTTAGTTCTATAGCCCATTTTTTCTAATCTCCCTTATAGTTCATGTTTATGCAATATTCTTAAATGAAAAGCAGTAACAACAACAATAGGATGGCATTGAAAAGTAGTTTTCTAGATGCGATGATGAGAGCTAATGCTAATATTTGTTAGTTATGGATACCTTGTCTCTGCATCTAATAAAGTTTTACATACATAATAAATCGGGGATTTCTTACCTTGTCCTTCTCGTACTAAAACGACACTTACCGCTACTTCTGATACTGCTAGATAGATGAGTAGCTTTTCACCT
The DNA here is from genome assembly GCA_034376525.1 of Nicotiana benthamiana. Lineage (NCBI taxonomy): Eukaryota > Viridiplantae > Streptophyta > Magnoliopsida > Solanales > Solanaceae > Nicotiana > Nicotiana benthamiana. Next base: position 111,445,085 of record CM067323.1, on the reverse strand, counting down.
TCTTTAGGTTTAGCCAGTAAAGGAGGATTTGATAAATAAACTATCAAGTCCCTCATGGCTTGTTGACAATCTGCATTCCTCTATAAATGATCTTGCTTTTTGAGCGCAGAGAAAAAATTGAAGCATTTTTCTGATGATTTTGAAATAAACCTCCCTAAGGCTGCTATCCTTCCTGTTAACTTCTAAACTTCCTTTTTACTAGTAAGGACATCAGATATTTCTTAAATTTCTTTAGTGTGGGAAGGATTTACTTCAATTCTATGGTTAGAGAAAAGAAAACCTAAAAAATTACCAGAAGCAACTCCAAATGCACATTTTTCAGGATTGAGTTTCATATTAAATTTTCACAAAATTTCAACGGTAACACTTAAATGAGAAATATGGTCATGGGAATTTTGGGTTTTGAAGAGTATGCCATCTATATATACCTCCATTGTTTTTCTCAAATGTTCTTGAAACAATTTGGTAACTAACCTTTGATAGGTTGCTCCAGCAATTTTTTAGACCGAAGGGCATTACTTTGTAACAGCAAGTCCCTCAGTCTGTGATGAAAGAACTCTTTTCTTCATCATTAGGGTCCATTTTAATTTTGTTGTACCCCGAATATGCATCTAGAAACTTAAAAGTTCATGTCCTGCAGTTGCATCAATCAATTGATCTATATGGGGTAAAGGAAAAGAATCTTTTGGGCAAGCTTTGTTTAGATTAGTGTAATCTACACAACCTCGCCACTTACCATTCTTCTTAGGTACGACCACCGTGTTAGCTAACCAATTAGTATATTTTACCTCACAAATTGATCCAATTTTCAACAACTTTTGGACCTCATCTTGAATTACTTGATTTATGAAAGCTCCTTGCTTTATTGTTCTTTTGCTTAATTGGGGTGAAAGATGGGTCTTCGTTAAGCTTATGAGTCATCATATCTGGTGGAATACATGTCATATCAGCATTGGACCAGGCAAAACAATCTACGTTAGCTTTTAAAAATTCAATTAACTTACCTCACATGTCGGGATTTAGATTGTATCCTACGTAAACTTTTTTCTCTTGCCATTGTTCAAATAAAACCACATGCTTGAGTTCTTCTATTGTTGATTTGATGTTCTCGTTTTCTTCAGGTTCTTGAATTACATCGGACCTCGAATCTAAATATGTTGTTTCAGTTGAATTTTGGTTGCTGACACCTTCAACTGTTTCCGATTATTGGTATTTCTCTTTACTTGTGGTGCTCGTATCTGTTATTGTGTTGATTCTCTTGGCTATTTTTTTATCCCCTCGAATTTGAAATATTCCCCAAGGTGATGGAAATTTAATGACTTAATGTAAGGTTGATGGAACAACATCCATATCATGGATCCAAAGTCTCCCCATGATTACATTGTATGTTATTTCAAAATCCACTAACCGAAACTTAGTTTCTTTAACGACACCTGCAGCATAACTTGTCAGAGTTACCTCACCTTTTGATACCGTGCTTTAATTGTCGAAGCCTGACAAAGCATGCACTTTTGGGATCATCTTATCTTCAGCTTGCATTTCCCGCAGCACTCTTAGTAGAATAATATTTACAGAGCTACCTGGATAAATCAAAACTCTTTTTAGATCAGTGTCATATATAATTAAAGATATTACTAGAGCATCATTATGCGGTGTAGCCACTCCTTCCGTATCTGCATCATCGAAGCTTATACTCTCCTGTTCTAAGGTTTGCCGTACTCGCTTGCCGTGTGTGATCGTCATTTAGGTAACTTTTTCGAAGCCGTATATGTTACTCCGTAAATATCGTCTCCTCCACTGATGACATTTACTATCCTCTTAGGTGAAGGTTGTATTGGTGGCTCCTGCCTATTTTTCATGTACGCTTACTTTCCCTTTTTACTGAACAGCTCCATGAGGTAGCCTTGCTTCAACAAATGATCTACTTCACTTTGCAAAAATCTGCATTCTGAAGTTTTATGCCCATGGTCGTTGTGAAATTCGCACCAATGGTCTGGGTTACATCTGTTTTGATTCGACCGCATCTGTTTTGGCCACCGTACCTTATCCCTCATACTCCTTACAATAGCTATGAGCTCGGAATTAGTTACATTGAAACTATGACGAGCAAGTCGCACCATTAAATTTCTATCATTATCTTGTAACTCTTGGTTTTTTCAATCACCTTTGAACCTGGATGAAGATACGGTTCCCCTATCTCTCGACCTCTGATCATAATGTTGATTGTTTTGCCTAGAACGTGGGTCTGTTGCTGCAGGTCCCATATATGGATCTTACCTGTTTTTACCTGACCTTTTGTCGGCTTCAGACCTTCTGGACCCGCTTCTATCTTCTCGTTGAGGTTGAGCTACGGCATCTTCTTCAATTCTGAGCTTCGTACTGTACCTGTTATAAATATAGTTCAAAGTAGTTTCAGGAAATTACGAAGCCTTTCTTTAAGGCTTCTCGTGGCTTCTGAATTTTTGTCATTCAAATTACTGGCAAAAGCTATTGCAGCCCAATTATCCGTTACACGGGGCATCATCATTCTTTCACGTTAGAATCTATCAACAAAATCTCTAAGCAATTTAGTGTTCCCTTGTTTGATTTGAAGATATCCTCCATTCTCTTCTCCGCCTTTTGAGCTCCCGAGTGTGCTTTTATAAAAGAATCTGCAAGCTTAGCAAAAGAATTTATAGAATTTTCTGGTAAAAGAGAATACCAGGTTAATTCTCCCTTGGTTAGTGTCTCTCCAAACATTTTAACCAACACTGATTCAATTTCTTCTTTGGTCAAATCATTGCCTTTCACTCCCGTTGTAAGTGAATTTATGTGATCACGAGGGTCCATTGTACCATCATATTTAGGGATATCAAGTATTTTGAATTTCTTTGGAATCGGTAAAGGAGCAGCACTTGGTTTCTACGGTTGTTGCGAGTATTTATCCACATCCACTCCTTTTATCACAGGTGGAACTCAAGGGATTTGAAGATGAGAATTACTTGTATTACTTGGTTCTCCATCTTATGAGTCACTAAGAATTGCTTCATTTCCAGAATCAACTAGGCCAGAGCGAAGGTTTTCCAACGTGTTGTTGTTTGGTGTTGCTCGCGCAGCATGCAATTGATTAATTAGGGGTCGCAAGGCTTTGTCAATTCGTGAGTCGATTATTTTCTTTAGCAGTTCATCTCTTGTTTAGCTCCTCCGTCATAATGTGCAGACATATCGTTTGCAGTTCCTTCACGAGATCCACGTGGAGAAGCTTGAAGGTTAGTGTTGTTGAGTTCCTCATCATCAATTTGATGGTTCAAATTTGCCTGGTTGTTATTGTCATTGTTGTTCGACATACTAATAATTGGTTGAATGTTAATTTAGAAAGAACGGATTATCATATTCCCGGTAACGGAAACCAATTTGTTTAACCAAAAAATATAATTTTGTCAAAGCTTGAATTTTAGAGAGAAGAAATCTGGTTACTGATAATTAAAGAGATCAAAATATAAATTGCTTTCAAAGAATAAGAATAAAATAATAAGAAAGTTGTATTTTACTATGATATTAAAAGTGTTATGTGTCCCTACAAATGATAAATCTTCCTCCTTTTATAGTTAGTAAGGAGTAACGGATTAATCTAAATAATAAAAGAGCATTTCATGAGACGTTACATAATCATTGCTATTAAATACTGAATAACTAACGTATCATGTATTTAGTAATGAATGTAGACTACTTTTTGTCATCAGATTCTCTTCTTCAATGCCCTTTTTACCCATTGATATTGAATGACTTGAATAGACGTGGGACTCGTATCTAAGATTCCCTCTCGTGTCTGTTTTTTTTTTCTTCCATCGTGCCTGTTGTCTTCCGTGCCTTTAAATCATTTACTGTTCTTTGACTTTTTGACCAATCCACGTTTCATGCCACGTTATCTTTAATACAAACTCAATTTTTTCCCAATACACTAGGTATACACCAAAGTTCGACGGTTCAAAAATATCAAATCTACCGAGTTATCGAGTATATCCGACATAAGTTCACTATAAAAAGTTCAAAGGGAAACCTACTTATCCAGATGCAATTAATCCTTGCTTGCGAATCACACATTTCTTTCATGCATACTTTCGTGATATAGCTATTCCCTATTCATGTGGGGAATTGTTGGGGTTTTAATGTATTTCATTAATATATTATATACTTAAAAGAGGGTGAATGGTAAATGGAGGGAAGTAAATTTTGAGTAAAATTTTAAGTTTCCCTCCCTGGTAAATGGACATTGTCCCATATATTTGAAGAGTGAGAGGTTTTTATGGGTATATATGCAATTGCTCCTCTTCTAGCTCTTAACGAGTTGAAAATAAAGCAAGCCTCGTGCCGTCGTCGTCGCTCGCTCGGCTCGGCTTAGCTTCGGCTTCGGCTTCGGCTTCATCTTCTTATTCAGATTTAGATTTGGATTTAGATCTGGTCAAATGATCGATTGATTGATTAACTTTTTGGATCAAATTTATTTGTTAACCGTAAAATATTAATAGAAATATTATTAAATATTTGTTTTAATAACAGAATATTAATTTTAAAATAAATATTAATATTAAATTCAATTCAGCTATCCAGATTTCACTTTTCTGTTTTATAACAGAAAATTCGCTACCTATCATTTTTTCCTCTTTATTGTTGAGTAAATAGCCATTTACGTTGTCATTTATGTTATATCCGTTTTGCAGAGATAATCATTCTGAAGAGTTGCACCTCTTCAGATTTCAGCGTAACTTTGGCTATAAATACAACAATATTCTGCTTAGAAATCGTTTAACGAATTGCCTTTCTGCGATTTTCTGAGTTTCTTCTCCTTCTTCTGCATACTTTTAGCATTAGAAAAAGCAAAAGTAAGTGTAATTTGCTATCGAACTTTGTATTCGATGAAACACTGTGGTTTGAAGTACCATTAGACCAGTGTGTAATTCGTTCTATCATGGGAGGAAATAATTCATAACCTTCGGTACTACGCGGGGATTAAATTCCTTAAGGAAACAATGTGGGCTCGAATTGTTTTTGTCATTTCCGTTTATGTTTATATTCATTTATATTTCTAGAATTGTTTTAAAAATACAGTATGCTAATAATTTTCAAATATATATCTATTCTCCGTGCCCAAAAAAAAGACCGTTCAAGTGGGATTTCAACTATTAATATCACTTGCAGAGGTGCACCCAATAATAATTGCACCATAATAGTTTTTGAGTATGGATTCACGCACATATATTTAAGTAATTTTAAAGAAATATAGTATCATTATATATAATTTAGGAAGAGAAATATCGGTTCACGTGAACCCATATCTCTTAACTTGGATTCGCCTCTGACCTTGAATACCATTTTCTAGCTCCAAAATAAGACTTCACTTGGCATTTATGCGAGCAAACTTGGGATCGAACTTTATGTTTTTGTCATTTTTGGCAGTTTTCAAAAGACAAAGCATTTTTAACGATGCAAATAATTGTGTTCATTTGGGAGTTGTTCCACCTCGTACAAAGAAATGTGTATGGGTGGTTAGGCAAGGAGGTTTTTATTTGAGATATTATCAGGACAATGGATCTATTTTTAAGTATAAATATCTGATTGGGAGTAGGAAGTTTAACGATCGTGTTCTTGTAAAAGTAAATCAAGAAGAAACTAATTATGAATTTAATATGTTTTTCTTGCTTATTTTGTACTCTTGGCAATCTTAAATTCTTTTTAAGAAAACTGTAAAAAGTTTTGTTCACTCCTTTAAACGCATCCCTTCGTGTATCGAGATGTTACCTTTACGATAGTATTCTCTCCTGTCTATTTTAAATTGTCTTCTAAGGTTTTGACACACTCATTATGAAAATTATTAGTAGCATTAACAATAAGAGATTATTTGACTAAGTTATCATTTATATCTCCGCAAGCGTGTAACTTTTAATTAAAAAGTTGTAATGATCATTTATTAGAGTAAGGATTAAAAAAATGACTAATATTATCTTGATTTCTTAAAGTGACACCTGCTGTTATGGACCGAATTTAAAAGAATAAAAAGACCATTACAACTATCAAACGGGAGTATACTAATTTTACCTCATTGAGGTTTTGCGTAACACACCGAGGTAAGTGACCATACTATTATTCCCTTCGTTTCAATTTATATAAACATGTTTGAGTGGGCACAAAATTTAAGAAAAAATAAAGATTTTTAAAATTTATTATTCTAAACAAGTCAAAAAGGGGAAAGAGTATTTGTGTGATTATAAAAACTTTCTCATTAAGGGTATAATTGTAAGTTTAAACTAAATTATTTCCAAATTTAAAAAAGATTCATTCTATTTTGAACGAAAAAAAAAATAGATTCACATAAACTAGAATCACTTTTTTCTGACTTAAACAACAACACAAATATCGATCCTCTTCCTTTAAGACCAATCCAAATAATGAAGCATATGATATGAGTCACTAGTTATATTATACTGTTCCAAATAAAAACCATCTGGCCTGACCTCCCATTTACAGTAGAATAGAAAATTATAAACTTTTATCTGATCAAAGACACAACTATGTGGGTCATTAAACACCTCAAATCTTTTATCTTTTGAACCCCACCAAAAGTGACATAAAAATAAAGTATTGTCGGCAAATGCCTCGCAAAATGACCAATTAAAGTCTTCATCTACGGCAAGAGTATGGTATCCAAGGTCATCATTCTTCGACGCACAATGAATTGTCAGTTGTGGAGAATCAGAAGGAAGTTTATTGATAACATGTACCTGCATCTTCTAAGTAAAGATGCATTTTTTGGCTATTGAAAGGTCAAGGGACGTCATCAATAACAACAAGAAGACGTTGATCAACGAGAGAGCCATTTTTAGAAAATAATAAGTAAAAATTATAGAGGTTCATCAGTTTTATACACAAAAGCTTGAATTGGATTCCAGCAATTTGTGCCTTTCTGAAATCATTTAATGCTTTCTTACACTCTTTATGTGTTGAATTTATTGACAGATAATTAATTGAGATGTGATTAAATAAATAAATATTTATTTGTCTCACAGATTAAGTTTTTAGATAATACCAACATATAATGCTATTGAAAGGTCAAGGAGAGTGATCAATAACAAAGAGAAGATATTGACGAAGGAGAGAGCCATAAAGAGAAAATAATTAGTATCGCAAAAGTAAAGGAGGTGCTGGTGTTTTATACATAAAAGTTCGAGGAAAAATGACATTGTATAGCAGCTCTTAAAATAATATTCGAAAAATTATATATACATATTTATTTTGTATGTTATATACAAAAATTATACAAATTCTATATATTTTTTACTACCAAATATAAATAATTTTTGGCACATGCTAAAAGTAAAATAGTCCAAAATTGGAGTTTAGTGAGGCCCACAAAATCTTGATTTGGGTTCCAACAATTTGTCTATTTACCGAAATCATTTAATCACTAATTTAAGGGGGGATTTGCATCTATACCCGCTTTTAGGTCACGTTTTATCTTGTATTCGATTGTAAAAAAAATTTACAAGTATATCCACTTTTTCGCGTAACTTCAACATACGGGGCTGAAGTAGCAAAAACAATCACGCAAAACTTCAGCATTCTAGTAGATGTGCATGAAATAGCAAAGGTAATACGCGGTAGTTTTTGTCCTGGATAAGGTGGTGAAGTTATTTAGTTCATTTGTAAAAACTTGAGCACTAAAATAACTGAATTTTTTTTGTTCTGGATTCATTAGTTTTATTATAAAGCTTTTTCAAAAACTTCAGCTGAAGATGCTGAATTTATTTAGTTCTTTTGTAAAAACATCAACATTAAATCAGCTGAAGTTTTTTTGTTCTGGATAAGCTTTGTCAAAATCCTCTACAGAAGATGGTGAAGTTATTTAGTTCATTTGTAAGAACTTCAGCACTTTATATGCTGAAGTTTTTTTGTCCCGGGTTCATTAGTTTGTCATAAAGCTTTTTCAAAAACTTCAGCAGAAGATGTTGCAGTTATTTAGTTCATTTGTAAAAATTTCAGCACTATATAAGCTGAAGTTTTTGAACAAGCTTTCTAACATACTAGATAAATAATCACATTATTCTTTCTTATTGTATTACTACTATAAAATAAACAATTGCTAACATTATCTAAATCATAAATTTTTTAAACAATAAACATAAAAAAATTGAATTACGTGGAAATATTCATAAATTGTTGTCTACTAACTTACGTAATTATTTATAATTTATTTTTAAATAATCTGATAAACATACTTATGGCAATCATCCCATGAACTAAAGTTCCATAGTGAAGGAGGAGGAGGAGGAGGAGGAGGAAAAATGGGCTGAATTTATATAAAAAGTGAGTACAACATAAAACTTTTAAAAAAATAGGTATAAATTAAATGGGGGTGACCAAATAGGACGCCCGTTCATTTTTTACCTAATTTAATCACTGTTAAAATCTCTTCCTCTTTTCTTCCTCTTTATTGCATTAAATTTATGGCTAGATGATTAAACCTGGGATATATTCTGCACTTGATTAATTGTTGCGAGATTTATACAATGGTTTCTGGTCAATGATAGACTCAGATTTTATATTATAATGTTGAGACATGATTAAATATCCACTATATCTGATTAATTTTATCTTTAGATGATTCATTATATAAGTCCCTATACAGATGTATAAATTTTATGGTACAAAGTCATACAAAATTAAGTTTGGTTGAAGTCCTAATTCCAAAAATATGTTGGCACAAATCAATATCGATTACTTCAGTACGAATACAAAAAATTACAAATAAAATTAATTATTAATTATTAATTATAATAAAGAATATGAAAGAATCGTAATATAAGTTTATCACTTATCCAATGCTAGGCCTACTTATACAACTTGTATGCACGGCTAAAAAGTCCAAGTAGCTAGGCCACAAAGCATAAAGAAAATGAAAAAGGGCCAAATATAATCCTCTACTTTCCTATATTTTTTATATTTAATCTTGTTATACTATCGGGCTAAATTTATTTTTACTATTATACTATCGAGCCAAATTTATCTTTACAATCAGCAAACTTTTAAAAGTACTCCTTGATCTGTTAAGTAATCCAAAATCTCCAAAATTCTTTTTATTTAAATCACTTGTTGTCCGATCTTACTCATACCCCACCCCCATTTGCCTCTGTCTCGCTTCATTTCCACTTCATTTAAGTGTTTTCTTATCACATTACTACTACTAATAGATATTGATAGTTATCCAATCTTACTCATGCCTTACTCCGTTTTACTTCTCTCGTCCCATTGCCACCTCTACCAACTAGGACGAACGTCACACTATTAGATAATCCTAAGAAAAACAAATACAAAAAAAGGAAAAAGAAGCCATGTTAATGAGTTCTAAATTAACTATTGAAAACGTGCAGACATAGCCACCTCTCATGCGGGAGGGGGAGCGTAGATTCCTACCACTCAGGCTCCAGGGCACGTTGCTGTCATATATCAGATCCTAGGTGCATGACCTGTGGACGAGGTTCAGCCAGTTAACGGCTATACTAGAGCCCAGACCAGCCACGACCATCGAGCAGTAGAACCAGTTGGACATGTGGACGAGGCTATAGCCTCCTGTCTTGGTAGTAAGAGACAGGAAAACCAACATGACTTCACTGATCGTTATAGGTACATGCTGCATAACATTGGAGTATTAGAGTCCAACAGGGTGGACTTCACTATACTTCAGTTGGAGGGCAACGCTCGTAGATGGTGGCAGTCTTATCTCTGTAGCAGATCAGCAAGGTTTACTTTCTTTTACTTGGAACTAGTTCACATGTCTCTTTTCGGAGAGAGATATTCCACTCTCTCAGAGGGAAGAGTTGCAAGGTCAGTTCGAGCAGCTCCAACAATGTTAGATATCGGCGTCAAATTATGAGGCGATGTTCTCTGAGTTGTCTCTCCACGCTCTTATGATACTCCACACTTATGCATAGAAAATGCAGAGGTTTATCGCGGGCTTGTATTATGGAATCTAGTTTAATATGGCCCGAGAGCTTGAGATGGGATAGCTTGGAGAATCGAGGGTATCCAGGAGTATTTCGGCGCATAATGTTGGAAGTTGGCACATTGAAGGTTTTAAAGTTTCTTAAATTTGAATTGAAGTATACTTTGATGTTATCAATGTCCATTTAAGATTTTGGTCAAAGTAATAGGTTTGTATGTGAATTATGACTTGTACGGAAAATTTGGCATCATTCCGAGTTGTCTAATTATGATCTTTCACGTTCGGAGTTATTTGAATAAGTTTGAAGTTCATAAGTTGATTAAATTGGTTTTAGGATGTGATTCTTAGTTCCAATGTTGTTTTATGTGGTCCAAGGCTTCGAGCAGGTCCGTATAATGTTTATGAACTTGTTGATGTAGTTGGACAGGGTCCCGGGTGGCTTGGGTGAAGGTTGGACCATCCTGAGCTAAGTTCAAAAATTCTAAAATTTGTTGTTCCGGTTTCCTTCTTAGGTGATGAGGAGAAGGCCTTACATTTGCAATGAAGGAATTGGGGCTTTAGGTTTTAGTTATACGCGTTTGCAAAAATAGGGTTGCGATCATGAATCCGTCGGTCACTAGCCTCCGTAATCTTGATTGCTGGGTCGCGTTCGCATAGAAAGGGCTGGGTATGGAGGCTCAACAAGTGGATGCCCTTCTCAAACTTGAATGATAGGTCGCGTTCGCGATAATCGGAGGGGGATAGTCTTCACGTTCGAATGGGGTTTTTTGCGATCACGATGTCGCTTTTCAGGGGCCGAAGAAGGATCGATGGGCAGTGATTTAAGTTAAAAATTGGAGTGATGCTCATTTACTTCATTTTCTCAACTCTTTGCCGATTTTAGAGCTCCTTGGAGAAGGCTTTTCATCTAGCATCTTGAGGTAAGTAATTTCTATATAATGTGAGTTTAATACATAGATTATTGGTTGATTTTAACATGAAAGTTGTGGAAATTATAGGATATGTTGAAAACCCCAGGGTTTGGCAGATATGGGATTAGACCACCAAAATAATTATGAAATTGAGTAGAAATTATACATTTGAGTTTGTAAGGTCATGTGTAACATTTATTTACTAAAATTTCTAGAATCTGGGCACGTGGGCTCGGATGGACATTTAGGAATTTTCTAAATTAGGTTGTGTAATTATTGTAATAGTGAAATTGTGAACTTTTTAGCATATATTGATTAGCTTGTATGATCTTTGGCTAGTTTCAGATTGCTCGGCACCGAATTGAGGCTATTACTATGATTTGTGGACCGCAAAGAGGATCTGAAAAAGAGGTAAGTATCTTGTCTAACGTTGTATCATGGAAATATCTCTGTAGGCAATTTAAATTGTTATTGCTAATAATTATGGGTGTTACACATGCATAAAGTGACGAGAGTCCATACGTAGCTAAAATCATGCTTATGTCTTATCGACTTACGACTTTATCATACAATACTTGTATTATTTGAACCCAAATTGTTAGTTTAATTACTTGAATTTAAAATTAAAATTGGATATGCGATTTTATGACCGAGCTTCATTATCTTGAGTTTTAGTGAAATACTTGCTTGTTGGTGGAAATAATGCATTTCTTGAGTACCATTCCGGTGTTGTAGTCATTGATCGAAGTTTGCAGAGTTCCTCTATTCTTGTGGATCATGCCGAACACCTCCACATACAATTTAGATGCCTCTATGTTTTGCATCCATCGCCCTCGTAAGCATGGCCGCTTCTGCGGTCATGAAGTCTTGCTCTCTTCTGCGAAGGCTGGCACGCAAGTGCGAAGGTCGTTTCTGCGGTCCAGCTATCGCACTTGCGCTGAAATCTCACTCTTGCAATTTCCTTTTCGCTTCTGCGGTTTCACATATACGGCTATATATCTGCATATGTGGTCCCTGGCCTAGTCAGCTGAGTTTCCAAATGTAGACTCTCTCTTGCAAATGCGGTTCCACACATGAGGTTTCATGACCTTAGATGCGGAAGTCCTGGCAGAATCATATAAGTCGAGGGTTTGGCCATTGCTTCATGTTTTGAGTTTCAGATTGGGAGCTTCTTTTTGATTTTTTTAAGTAAATTGATTGGGTAAGTGTTCTTCACCTATAATCTAACATATTCCATAATTTTATCTTAATTTTCATCATTTATTTTGTGTTTTGAGCTGAGAAAAATGTTGGTTTTTGAAGAAAAATATTAAAATGAAAATTCATAGTTTGAGGGACGAAATAGTATCACAATTTGATAATTTTTGTATGGTTGAACTCATATGGGGATAGGTATTCGAATTTGGTAAAATTTAACGGCCGAGGTATATGAGACTCTATTATCCAGAATAGTTTCTTATGTGTTTTATTTGTGTTTTGAAGTTAGGTTGGTTTGAATTGAGTAGTCCAAAGGTCTTTTCACCTGAGAATTGCATTGTAGGTTATCAGTTTGTTGTCTTTGAGGTAAGTATGTTACCTAACCTTATGTGGGGGACTTTCCCTTAAGATTTGAATCTTCAATATTGATTGTAGTTTGTGTACGCGAGGTGACTAGTGCGTACTCAGACTTATTTGTGGAAAATTGGCCTTTAGGATTCTTAGGTCCTTATAGTCACTATGTACTAAGTTATTCTTGATATGACCGAGTTTTCTATTTACTAGTTTCACCTCTACATGCTTAACTGGAATTAATTGCTTCATGATTCACTCTTATTGCCTAATTGAGTCCTATTTGATTTAATTCAAAAATTTTGCCTCTCATATTATCATGCTATCCTTTCTTGGCTGCTTGACTTATTGAGAATGTATCATTACCCTTCCTGAAATTGTATAGTCTTAAGTGAAGCTAAGATCATCTTTCCTTAACTGAATTATCGAATATCCTCGTAATTGTCCAAACTTAAAAGGAGTTAGATAATCAATATCTTTGTTGACTTTCCTCATGTTGATTTTCTTGTTATTGACTTGTATATTGTGGGATCGTTGCTACATGTTAGTTTTTCCTTTATTGAATTGCTCCCTTGATGCAGCATTATTTTCTGTAGTTATTCCTTATGAGCTGGTTCTATCGTTTCTTCGTGATTTACAGTTCTTAAGTTGATTTAGTTGTCATACCTTGTATTATTGTCATTGTTGTCATTATACGTGTTGTGGTGGTGCACGAGTTTTCTGTCGTTCTGTAATTATTATCTCTTTGGTTGTTTTGTACATATTTACTTTGGGACTACGAAACACTATTATAAGAGACCCCCCTGCACATTTGTGGTGGTACTATGTGATGGTATCTCGGGAGATTCCCTTATTCTACATATTTACTTTGGGACTATGGAATAGTATTCTGTGATATCCCCTTGCACATTTATGTTTTGGACTGCGGGACGGTATCCTGTGAGATCCCCTATCATTATCACTATGTTCTGAGATGTTGTTTCCATTAATCCTATCCCTGTGTAAACATTGTATGTGTTGTCAGTTCTTGTCCTTATGCTTACTAGCTGGTATGAACTATGCTAGGAGACTTGCACAAGCATACACGTGGCTAAGCACCTTATTAGATAGGAGGCTCCTTGATATTGGTGAGTGTATGCGCACACCCTTGATTAGTTTCCTTCCAAATGAGAATGACTCTTTTGGGCACGTGAGTTGTTAGTATGATTATAAAGTGTGATGATGGCACATGATGCCAAGAGTTAAGGTTCAGGTATTGAGACCCGTATTGTAGGATTATGAGATGAGGTGTCGCATGGTGACTTATATTCGAAGGATATTTATTCGAAAGGGTTATATTGAAAGGTATTCAATTTTAGAGAACTATTTTGGAAAAATATTTACTTGAAGGAAGTATATTCCGAAACGTTTTTCTCAGCTGAAGGATTTGACTAATTCATTGAAGTTTGTTGGTTATGACCTAATGTGAAAAATGTCGTAGTTGTTGATTTATGATTTTCCTTATTGTATTTGTGATTTCGAATTTGGGTTGTATTTCCATTCACTTTTATATGCTTTATTGTGGTGTTCCGCTGTTACTTGTTGTATTCTTTCCTTATTGTAGTTACTGTATTGTTAGAAATATCTCTTAGTCTTTATATAGATATCATGTTTGGTTGTTTCTATAATTATACTTGTTCTGCTTATTAGACTAGTGGGTGTCTTGACTATTCCTCGTCACTATTCCACCGAGGTTGGTCTTGATACTTACTGGGCACTGCTATGATGCGTTCACACTACATTCTTGTGGAGAGCTGCTATGGATCTTTAGATTCTTGCTGACGAGACTCAAAGTAAACCTACTATTGCGTTTGCAGGCTTCGGAGTCACCTTTCTATTTTGTATTCACACCGTTGTACTTATTTCCATACAGTTGTTTTTAGAATTTGTAGCAAAACTCTGTAGAGCTCATGACTTGTACCGCCAGTATTGGAAAGATGTATATTTCATAAAGATTTCAATGTTGATGCTGTTAGACATTCTTTATTATGGTTGATATTTAGTAAATGTGAGGCTTACCAGTCCCTAAGACTATGTTCCATCACAAACCCCAACAGAGGGGAAATTAAGTCGTGACAGCTATTGATTCTTGATTTCTTCATTAAATAAAATTCATGAATTTAAAAATAATAAAATGAATAATTAAATGGATAGTTCACCGTTGGCTTGCGTAACGACCCGGCCGGTCGTTTCATGAGTTACAACCCCGTCTCCTCCATTTCTGCTTTCTTATGTGTTGTTCACTTGTATTTCAACATATCCTGTTGGTTGTGTTGTGTTCAGAGTGGTCTTAGAGTGGAATGAACACTTAGTCTCTTATTTGGAAGCTTAAGTTGAAACAGTCAATTGGCTATTGACTTATGTGTAGAATACCTCATATGTGAATTTCAATGGTTTAGATAACTCGTTATGTAATTTTGGACTTAGAAGCGTGTTCGGAATGTAATTTGGAGGTTCGTGGCAGATTTAGACTTGAATTGGCGAAATTAGAAATTTGGCATTTCTCGTCGGCAATGGAAATCTTAAATCAGGGTCGGAATGGAATTCAGGAAATTGGACTAGCTACGTAGTGTCATGATATGTGTGTCCCAAAGTTCAAGTCGTTCGAAGGTGATTTGATAGGTTTTGGCGTCGTTTGTGTTTGAAAGTCTATAAGTTCTTAGGTTTGAATCCGAGGTTGATTTGGTGTTCTGGTGTTGTTTTGAGTGATTCGAAGGCTCGACAAAGTATGAATTATGTTATGGGTTGTGTTGGCATGTTTGGTTGAGGTTCCGAGGGCCTCGGCTGTGTTTCGGATGCCCAGCGGGACATTTTTGGACTTGAAGAGTTAGTAGATTTTGCTGGTTTTTTGTTGCAGAAGATTTGCTATTCATGATCACGTAGGCTTAATTGGGGTAGATGTGGAGTTATTCTACGCGATCGCAGAGATGAGGTCGCGATCGCGTATGTGTGAGATAGTGTGCTTCGCGAACGCGTGGCCACGGTCCCATTCGCGTAGAAGGAAGTGAGCTATTGATAAGTGGAGATGGTTCATCTATGTAACTGCGTGAAGAAGGTCGTGATCACGTAGGTCTAGCTGGTTGATGTTCGCGAACACGTGGAGGTTTACATAATCGCATAAGGTTATTATGAGGGGCACTCCATTTTGTGCTTTGCAATCACGAGGCAATTTTCGCGATCATGATGAAGGAAATGTCTGGGCAGAATGTTTAAGTTCAAACATAAGAGCTTGAGTTCATAATTCCAAAATTTAATAGAGCTCGGGAGAAAGCGATTTTTGAGGGGATTTTCAGAGAAGTGTTTGGGGTATGTGTTCTTCACTCAAATTCGGTTAAATTCCATGATTGTGTCTTGATTTTTATCATTTCATTTGGGAATTTGCGATGAAAATTTGGAAAAATGGAAGAAAAAATAGAGAGTGGATTTTGGGGGTTTGGATGGCCATTTGATGCCAGATTTTGGTGAATTTGATATGGGTAGACTCATTAGTGAACGGCTTTCTAATTTTGCAATTTTTATTGGATTTCGAGATGTGGGACCGGGGGCGAGTTTGAGCCAAATCAGGAATTTTTGGTCTAATTTGATAATTTTCCTATGTAATTCATTCCTTTTGTGTATATTGATTATACTGATTTTTGTTAGATTCGGAGCATTTGGAGGCCGAGTCGAGAGGCAAGGGCATCGTGGATTAGAGTTGTGATGGTTTGAGGTAAGTAATGATTTTAAATCTAGTCTTGAGGATATGAAACCGCGAATTTCACATTGTTTCACTACCTTGAGGTGACACACACTCTAGATGACACGCGTGGGGGCGTTCACCATTGGGGATTGTGACATGGTCCATCCCGTTCGACTATTAAGTCATATATTTGATTAAAAACTATTTGATACTATTGTGGTTTGGATAGTATTACTATGTTTTAAGCTGGATATCATATTTGGGCCTCGTGCCAAGTTGTTTGGACCCTTAGGGGATTTTTACTACTGTTTCCTCACTATTTTGGTTTAATATCTATACTCAGTCATGCTACATTTTTATCGATTTCATAACTCAATCTTATTGATACATAAAATGACATTTTGGGCTGAGGACCCTATTTTTATTGATAGCCCAAGTGGCTTGAGAGGTTTCTAACTGAGTTAGGACGAGGGCCTGTGTTGTGAGGATATCATGGGATCGAGTTGCACGTCGTAGCATCTTGTACTGATTTGTGATATATGAGAGGCCGAGGGCATAATTTATTATGCCACGAGATAGCTTGTTATAGATCTTGGGCTTTAGGAGCCCATCCGGAGTCTAAACAACCTCGGTGAGCGTGGGCACCCAATGTGAGTGATATGATGTTGCCCAAGGGACTGATTACGAGTGATTGTGAGGTCGCTCGAGGGGCTAGTTCTGAATTATTTTATGCCCGAGGGGCATTTTATGTCACATGTCTTACCTGAGAGGAAATTTATGATTTACATCATTTTACTCTAAACTTCATAAAATCTCTGTTGAAACTGTTAAAAAGACATTTTAAAGGATTTTTACTGAAATATGATTTTTACGAGATGATTTGAATTATATACTATTTTGGAAAAATATTGTACTTAGTATTGTGTTATGACGTGGATTATGTATTTTCATACAGTTCAGTATTTATTTACTTTTATTACTTACTAAGTTGGCATACTCATATTACTCCCTGCACCTTGTGTGCCAATCCAAGAGTGCGGGTAGTGATAGCGAGCATTGATCTCTCATCTAGTGGTTCATTTGGAGTCAGCAAGGTAGCTCTGCATGGCGTTCATAGCCTTGCATTTCTCCCTCTTATCTTCCTCAGATTGTTTTAGTATTATCCAGACTGTTATAGCCTAAGTTGTATTCATACCTTAGTAGAAGCTCGTGACTTTGGACACCCCGATGTCGGTCTTATGTTTTCTTTCTACACTTTCTATTTAGACTCATGTTATGGGATTTAATTTGAATAATATTTTCAAATGTTCTTTTTATGAAATATTGGCTTTATTTGGGATAGTCTCGGTTGGCCTAGGCCATCACGACCATGTCGGTTTTGGGGACGTGACAAGTAGTTATTAAAGCCTAGGTTACATGGGTATCATGAGTCATGAGCGTGTTTAGTAGTCTTGAAGATCAGTACGGAGATTTTTGTACTTATCTTCGAGAGGTTGCAGAACCTTTAAGAAAACTTCACTTTCCTGAATTCCTGTCTTGCAACTCTGTTGATTTTTGTAAACAAACTTCTATTATTCTAGTCTCCCACAGATGGTGCGAACATGTGCTACCAGTCAGAACGGAAAACCAACAATACCACCAGTTGGGTCCACTAGAGGCTGAGGTCGCGGTCGAGGTCGTGGTAGGGGAAGGGGTGTAGCCCGCACACCAGCTAGGGAAGCACCTGTAGATCCACCAGCGGCCCCAATTCATGATCAGGTCCCAGTTGCGGACGCTCCAGCCAGACCAGCTTAGGCGCTTATTATTATCCTAGGCCTTCAAAAGGCCCTAGACCAGATTCTATTAGTGTGTACTGGCTTGGCTCAGGCAGTCTGAGTTACTACACCCATAACTACTTTACAGGCTGGTGGAGGCACTCAGAATCCCCCTACTCGCACACCTGAGAGGCTGTATAGGGAATCCAAACACCGGGTGCACCTCCACCCCAACCAATTGCAGTTGCTCAAGACTATGTACATCTCGTTATACTAGAGGATGAGCAACACAGACTAGGAAGATTTTGGAGACTCCAACCTCTATCATTTACTAGTGTTGAGGGTGAGGATGCACAAGATTTCTTGGATAGGTGTTAGAGGATGCATTGGACTTCAGGTATTCCGGAGACCAGTGGGTTTTATTCACTACTTTCTAGTTCTTTGGGGCTGCAGTTTGTTCGTGGGGGGCTTACGAGAGGCGTAGGTCGGTTATAGCAACTCCCTTTTCTTGGCAGTAGATCTATGTTCTCTTTCTAGAGAAGTTTGTGCCTGAGTCTCGACGAGACTAGCTGCGCAGACTGGTTGGTTGCCGTAGAACGAGATAGGACCAAGAGGTTTATAGATGGCCTCAAATTTCAGCTTTGGTTGCCTATGACCAGAGAGAGGGTGTTTGCTGCCACTTTTGATGAGGTTGTTGACATAGCTCGATAGATTGAGATGGTTCGTGGTCACTAGAGGGTTGAGAGGCAAGAGGCCTCGTGGTCAGAGTGGATTTAGTGGTACTCCTCATAGGGGTCAGTTTCAACATACAGAGGCCATCCATTCACACTACAAGAAAAATGTTCAATAGCAAAGAGAAAACGGGTCCTTAAAAGTAAGGAACTAGTCCCAAATGGTCAATGATGACTAGCTAATCTAGTCCTTATAGCATCCTCCGCTAAAGGTCATTAAGGACTAGACGTTGTAGTGGTCGTTAAAACTGTTTCGCGACTAGTTTAAAACTAGTCCCTAAATGATTTTTAAGGACCACATTTCTGGTGCATATTTGCATATTTTAGGGACTAAAATCCTGGTCCTTACAATATTTTTGCGACTAGTTTAAACATGGTCGTTAAAGAGTAATTTCACGGCTAGTTAGAAGCTGGTCAGTATATCTTTTGCGAGAAGTTTAAAGATGGCCTCTAAGTCGAACACGGAAGCACTACAAAGCTAAAGATTTAACAATCAATTTTTCTACTCAAAAATAGAATTTAAGGACTAATTGTGTAGTCCCAAAAGAAACAAGTAACTCCCTAAATTCCATAAGATTTGCAAGTACGAAATCCGAAATCGAATATATTATTATATAGATGAATCTGTTGTCATAAAATATTACCAAAAATGATCAACATCAGTTAGTTGCACCGTACATCAATGATGTAAGCTAGTCACAATGTGTTCATAAACATTTAGCAAAAAAATTATATATACTAATATCCCTCTAACATGTAAAATTAATTTTCTTAACATTCCCAGCAAAAAATGGTCAATCAATATGTCATCAAAATCTGCTTCTTGAACTTCAATATCCAAAACCTGTAAAGGAGATAAGAAATTTTATTTAGAAAAACTATAACCATGTAGATGGAACAAAATCAGAGCTAGACAAAGAAAAAAGAAGCAAAAAATTATTAAAGACTATCAGAGGATGTACACAGTTTTAAAGTATATAGGCATCCATGATAATATAACAATGAATCCTTGCATCGAGTAAAAACATTTACCAAGACTGATTAATCAAGAAACGAAGTATAAGACATAAAAAGTACATATATTTCAACTTAGATATGGTTGAGGGGCAACTGAAACATGCATAAGCAAAGAGCGAATTGCTGCAGAGTTTTAAAGTTTGGCAAATCAGAAGACTTCAACAGATATTTAGAAACAGATGTGCAATAGATACATATTGCACTTTGAGGATACATACAGGAAGTGCCTTACACCAAGTTATGAAACTCGATAATTTGAAACAAAGAGAACTTCCTTTATGATACAATTAGTTCTCAATTTTTGCACCTATTGCCATGGTGCTTTATAGATTCTTGATCCACTAAGATATGGACTTCTGGATAGGCAATGTAGATTTGCACCTCTATAAAGTTAAACAAACTAACATAAAAGTAGAAAATGGTGAATTATTAAAATGCTAATTTTACTATTAGAAATAGATATATGTACCCAGCTATGCATGGCATTTGCAACAATTATAGACCACGTCGGTAGTCAAAAACTCTTCATATTGCCTTTAGAAGCTTGAAATTTGTGCATTGTCTCGAGAATCAAAAACTCTGCTGTAGTGTGAAAGGCACAAACAAATAAGCTGAACACACTTTTCCCCTTGCATATTGAAACCTTACATAACATGTATAACCTTGCCCGTAGGTAAATGTGAAATGTTTTCCATATGAGGGTAAGCTCTAATATGATGAATTCAAGAATCTCATGTTTAGGTTGACTTTCTTGTCATCCTAACAACATGTCTTAGGTTCACAAGTCTTTATCTTGCTGGAACTGTGACCACACATGATAACTCTTAAACAAAAAATATGCACAGTAAACATCTTTTAATTAGGGCTTTCTGTTACTTTATTGATCTTCTGTTAAATTCTGATATTATGAGAAGTTTATAATTTTATGTAAAATACATTGTTAGATAACAGGTCCTTAGCAGCTCAACCCAAACCTAGATTCAAAAGAATTCAAAGTAAAAGGAAGAGTAAAAACAAACAATTGAGGCCGAGAAAGATATTCTTCCAAATGAGCTCTGAAACATACACTACTAATGAGGACATTTACAACCAAAAATGAATTCTAGGTTCTCTCAGGGTATGACTTCAAAGAAGATTTTCATTATCATGCATACTGCTTATTTAGACATTCTATTGAGATCAAACTAACTCATGAATGTCTTTGACTTTAAGTGGACAATCAAAGGAGTTTAGAAACTTTGGTGCCAATGAGAAATTATCTAGTTAAGTATATAAGTTACAAGGTCACTCCTCAGATGTATTTCCAAAAATATTCATGAGTTACTCATGCTGAAGTAGTTTCAGGAGTTCATTGGAATATACAAGACTATAAATATTGGTCGATAAGAACTCAATAATTAAGTGCCAAGAATGGTAAGAAAAGAGGAATCAAAGAAGAAATTGAAATAATCCATCCAGTTACTGTCACAGCTGCCCATATGTGATTTAACATTTTCTCCTTAATGCGATTCCAGGATGATACCCCCTGCGGGCATATATTACGGTCACGAACTATTTTTTTCAAGTGCCTCGAAAATAGATTACTACTAGCTATGTATTTGGGCTACCAGCTCCTAGTATACATATCTTTGTGGAGAATGAAAACATTGTGCATCAAAGATTAATTGGGATTGGCGGTGTTGTGCAGAATATTTCAGCTAGTTCTATTGGTGATGGTGCTATTTTGAATCGAGCTACTACTGGAAATAAACAACATGGAATTGCACTAATGAATCAAGGAATTAAAAGTAATATTGATGCTCGAGAAACTATGCAAGTAAGGAGTAGTATTGATGCTCAAGCAAACAGAAACATTTGGCATAAGGACATGCTAACAAGATATAGTTAGCAGTGACATGCATCAAAATTGAGATACCACAAATAGTGGCAAGAATTAACCTTAACAAACAAGGAGAAACATTCAGCTGGAACCGTCATTCCGAGATCAAGAAACTTGCATAGAGAAGCAATTTATCCGTAGCAGCACATGAATTACTAAATGGAGCAGATTTTTGCTAAAGCTAAAAGGAACGTCAATCTTTTGGGGTGGAAAAAAACTAAACATGATAGTTTTAGGAAACTCAATTTCTTTATCCCCCTATTCTATAGAGAATTCCATAACACAAGGCTACTTGATGAGTTAAATAATTGTTCTGCTTTAACTAAGATTTTTCTATATACATACATAATAGACACAATAAGTGAGCTTTGTGATTTTACGATATTTTGTAATTTTGAAATTCGTAAGTTGTCCAAATTCATAATAAATATTTGCTGTGATGACCTTCCATATTTATACCAATAGCTTTCTGGCAGAGAGTTACTGTTGCCAGAAATGTACCAAAAAAAAGGACTAGGTAGTCCCAGATGGAAAAGCCCTTCGTAGCTCCAGCAGTTTAAGGAAACTACATTAGATACTCTGTTTACTAGTTGAATGAACATTTCCTAATAGCTGCTATTGGAGTTGCTATACATCCTACAACACTAGTTGATATAGCTGAAAGACTGGGCAGAAACATAATGCAGCAGCAGATTTATTTGCAACAGGGCAGCATGTGATGAAAAACCAGTAGGTGTGAAGGATATTGAACTTTTCAAAGGACGCGAAAAGCAACAGAACAGCTACAATAGCACAATGATACAGTTTTCTAGCCCTCCCGTGGAAAGACTTACCAAAGATGTACATCCAATGCCAAAAACTGAAAGTTCTTCCACTGAAAAACTAAAGAACAAATTGGATGCTCCAGATTTCATTCCTAGAAAGGGTGTGATTGAGAGGAAGGAAACATCTCTAATAGCTGCTACTGGAGTTGTTATACATCCTACTACACTAGTTGATATAGCTGAAAGACTGGGCAGATGCTTAATGCAGCAGCAGATGTTGTTGCAACAGGGCAGCATGTGATGAAAACACCAGCAGGTGTGAAGGATATTGAACTTTTCAAAGGATTCGATAAGCAACAGAACATCTATAAGAGCACAATGATAGAGTTTTCAAGCCTTCCCGTGGAAAGACTTATCAAAGATGCACATGCAATGCCAAAAACTGAAAGTTCTTCCACTGGAAAACTAAAGAGCAAGTTGGATGCTCCAGATTTTATTCCTAAAAAGGGTGTGATTGAGAAGAAGGAAACGACTCTAATAGCTGCTACTGGAGGTGCTATACATCCTACTAGACTAGTTGATACAGCTGAAAGTCTGGGCAGAAGCATAATGCAGCAGCAAATTTATTCGCAACAAGGCAGCGTGTGATGAAAAAACCAGCAGGTGTGAAGGTCATTGAACTTTTCAAAGGACGCAAAAAGCAACAGAACTGCTACAACATCACAATAATACAGTTTTCCAACCCTCGCATATAAAGACTTATCAAAGATGCACATCCAATGCCAAAAACTGAAAGTTCTTCCACTGGAAAACTAAAGAGCAAGTTGGATGCTCCAGATATCATTCCTAGAAAGAGTGTGATTGAGAGGAAGGAAACTGCTCTAATAGCTGCTACTTGAGTTGCTATACATCCTACTACACTAGTTGATATAGTTGAAAGACTGGGCAGAAGCATAATACAGCAGCAGATGTATTTGCAACAGGGCAGCATGTGATGAAAAAACCAGCAGGTGTGAAGGATATTGAACTTTTCAAAGGATGCGAAAAGCAGCAGAACAGCTACCACAGCATAATGATACAGTTTTCCAGCCCTCGCATGGAAAGACTTATCAAAGATGCACATGCAATGCCAAAAACTGAAAGTTCTTCCACGGGAAAACTAAAGAGCAAGTTGGATGTGTAAGATATATGAATTTATATCTAGATATATGGACTTATATCTACATACATATGAACAATATATGGATAAATTATATGTTATGTGCTATCTTTTGGTTTGGCCTAATTTTGTGGTCTTATGGACATTATGTTAAGGGGGCCAATGTATTGTCATATAAAGTGTAGGACTAATGTGTAGATACCCAAAAGGGTAACCTTAGTTAATGATGGGCTAACTAAGGTTACATATATGTAACCATGGTTACAAGCTTGTGACTATTGAGTTATGTAACTCTTGTGACTCTTGGGTTATGTAACTCATAGAGTTATAAAGTGGGGGTTATGGTTCCCACATTAGTGCAAGACAAGACTCTTCTTCCTCCCATTGAATCAAGAGCCAAAATACTCCATTGTTGTCTTGCAAATAGTGTGGAAAGCCATATACCAAATTTGATCATTGTCATATTGTTATTATTGTGTAATAATTCACATATTGTTAAACCTTGTGGATTCATTCTTGTGGTAACATACAAACTTCAAGACATTCTTGAAGAAAGGATCAAGAGGTTCAAAAGGACTCAAGGACAATTATCAAAGGAGGTTCAACACTTTCAGGATATGGATTCAGGTTAGCTTCCGCTCATGTAGTTTGATGTTCAAACATTGTATGAATAGCATGATTTTAGTTGGTTAACAACATGTTTTTTATGTTTAAGATCCATGTTGAAAATCATGTGTTATTCTGGAAAAATCGATTGTTCCCTTACACAATCGATTGTCTTTGACGTTTAAAATTCTGGCAGTTATTTGGAACACCAGAATAATCAATTGTTAAAACCAGACAATCGATTGTTCTGGTCCAGTGAATTGAAACGTTTTTAAATTATACCATACAATCGATTGTCTATTGTAGACAATCGATTGTCATGGTCCAGTAACTTAAAAGTTTTTATCCAAACCAAAATAATCGATTGTCTGGTTTTGACAATCGATTATGTTGGTCCAGTAACTTAAAATTTTTTTTCTTAAAACCAGCATAATCGATTATATGGTTTTGGCAATCGATTATGTTGGTCCAGAAACTTAAAAAATTTTCTTAAAAACCAAAACAATCAATTGTCTGGTTTTGACAATCGATTGTGTTGGTCCAGTAGATGAAAAATTTTTTTTTCAAAGATAATCGATTGTCTATTGCATACAATCGATTGTTTTTGTCCAGTAAGGTTAAAAACGTTTCAACTCTCTTAAGTTTCAGTGAATGTTAATTGTTTTAAAGTCCATCAATTCTAATATTATATGGAATTGTCCTATAAAGTAAACAACAATTAATATTCAAGTGTTACATATCAACATATGTAACATATTAAGTTGAGATTCATAATAAGGCTTAAGGAACTAAAGTTTATAGCATCTAATATT
The DNA here is from genome assembly GCA_034376525.1 of Nicotiana benthamiana. Classification (NCBI taxonomy): domain Eukaryota; kingdom Viridiplantae; phylum Streptophyta; class Magnoliopsida; order Solanales; family Solanaceae; genus Nicotiana; species Nicotiana benthamiana. The sequence goes on along the minus strand of CM067323.1, from coordinate 111,420,210 downwards.
TTAATTATTCAATTGAAGCATTATGTTGCCAAAGTAACCTCTATTGTGTAGATTGATTAATTTTAAAATATAAGATGACTGTGGATGTTAGTCTTCCATGCGTTTAACACCGGCCCAAAGGAAGGTGTTATTTGGCAGGAATTCGAACATGCTTGTGGTGGTAAATATGAGACGATTTTTTGGTTTTCCATGTGAATATTAAATCGGCCCAAAGGAAGGTTTAATATTTGACAGGAGTTTATTGTCTATGTTTGATCACTACACCAAGAGTACCACTTACAAGTTGTTTTTCTGTCCAAAGACTAAAATCAATGTTGTGCTAGGTATCTTGTAATGGGAATGCCTAATTTTGAATCTATAAAGTTAAAGTTCAAGTATTCGTAAGCATGTATTCAGTAATCCTTTTGTTCTATTTTCAGTAAATTCTTCTGCTTCTACGATCTCTGCCAACATCAATAGCATCCCTGTGCTTAACGGCACTAACTTTAAGGAATGGAAAGAGAACGTCATGATCGTTCTCGGTTGCATGGATCTTGACCTTGCTCTTCGGATTGAGCAACCTACTCCTCTTGAGGATACATCCTCTCGTGATGAAAAGAGAGCGATGGAGAAGTGGGAACGCTCGAATCGCATGAGTCTAATGATCATGAAGTGTGCAATTCCAGAATCATTCAGGGGCACTATGAATGATGAACCTAATGCCAAAGTTTTCCTTGAAAACCTCGAACAGCGTTTTATACAAAACGAAAAGGCGGAAACAAGTACACTATTGAGTAAACTTGTTTCCATGAGGTATAAGGGCAAGGGAAACATTCGGGAGTACATTTTGGAAATGTCTCATCTTGCTTCGAAACTTAAGTCACTCAAGCTGGATTTACCTGAGGAACTGCTTGTGTAATTTGTTTTGATATCTCTTCCTGTACACTTTAATCAGTTTAAGGTCAGTTACAACTGCCTGAAGGAGAAATGGTCTCTTAATGAACTCATTTCACACTGTGTGCAAGAAGAGGAAAGGATAAAGCTAGATAAGACAGAAAGTGCTCATTTGGCATCCTATTCTAAGGAAACTAAGAAGAGGAAGGGTAAGGAAGTTGCGGTTGCAAAGCCCAAGAATAAGCAACATAAGGAACCTAAGGTTGAAATCACTGAATTAGGTTGCTTTTTCTGTAAGGGGACTAATCATGTGAAGAAGGATTGTACCAAGTACCATGCCTGGCGTGCGAAAAAAGGTACACTTCTTTCTCTTGTTTGTTCTGAAGTTAATTTAATTTCGGTACCTAAGGATACTTGGTGGGTAGATTCTGCTGCTACTACTCACATAAGTATATCAATGCAGGGTTGCCTGAACTGCCGAAAACCAAATGATGGTGAAAGATACATCTATGTGGGTGACGGCAAGAAGGTGCCAGTTGAAGCTATTGGCAAATTTAGGCTGTTGTTTAAAACTGGTTTTCATTTAGATTTGGATGAGACTTTTATTGTACCGTCTTTTAGACGGAACTTAATTTCAGTTCCCCAATTGGACATATCTGGTTATAAATGTACATTGGGGATAATAAAGTTAGTCTCTTTCGGAATTCAAATCTTATTGGTACTGGTGTTTTATCAATATTTGATAGCTTATATTTGGTTGATACAATAACTTCAAATAAAGAAACTTTGCATACAAGTTTAAGTGGTACTAAAAGGAAATTAACTAATGAGAATTCTATTTCACTCTGGCATAAACGTTTGGGTCACATATCCATTCAAAGAATTCAGAAACTCGTGTCAGATGGAATTCTTGATTCTCTTGATTCCTCAAATTCGGAAATTTGTATTGAGTGTATCAAGGGAAAACAAACAAACAAGACTAGATTAGGTGCTAAGAGAGCTTCGGACGTCTTAAAATTGATACATACGGATATTTGTGGGCCATTTCCTACTCCTTATCGGAATGGTCAACAATACTTTATCACATTCATAGACGATTACTCTCGTTATGGGTACCTATATCTTATTCACGAAAAGTCCCAATCCATAGACGTGTTCAAATCTTTTAAGGCTGAAGTTGAAAATCAACTAAGCAAACGAATTAAATCCGTTAGATCTGACCGTGGTGGTGAATACTATGGTCGATATGATGGTTCCGGTGAACAACGTCCAGGGCCTTTTGCTAAATTCCTAGAGGAGTGTGGGATCGTCCCTCAATATACTATGCCAGGCAGTCCTACGATGAATGGTGTAGCTGAGAGACGAAATAGGACCCTTAAGGATATGGTAAGAAGTATGATTTCTCGTACTTCTTTGCCAGACTCACTCTGGGGTGAAGCATTAAAAACTGCAACTTATATTCTAAATAGAGTTCCAACTAAAGCTACAATCAAAACCCCTTATGAACTTTGGACTGGGCATAAACCCAGTATTCAGCATTTTCACATTTGGGTTGTCCAGCTGAGGCAAGGCCTTATAGGCCGAATGAAAAGAAACTGGATGCTAAGACGGTTAGTAGCTATTTTGTTGGATACTCTGAAAAATCCAGGGGTTTTAAGTTTTATGATCCCACTTCTAGAACTATTTTTGAGACGGGTAATGCTAGGTTCTTTGAGGATATTGAGTTTGGGGGGTAGGGAGATAAAGTTGTTAGAGATTTTGTCTTTGAGGAAGAACATGTGTCTTTCCCTCAAAGTTGTGATCTTGGTCTTCCTGCCTCGGATCACACAACTCCAGTTCAAGACAATCTCGAAAATCTTCCCCATCAGGAACCTGATATAACTAATGAAAATTAAACTCAACAACCTCAAGTAACTGAAATGCCATTAAAGAGATCCACTAGAGAGAGGAGAAATGCAATTTCGGATGATTATGTAATATTTCTCCAAGAACAAGAAAGTGATATTGGACTTGAGGAAGATGATCCAATCAATTTCCGTCAAGTCATTAAGTGTTCTAACTCTCAAAAGTGGATTGATGCCATGAATGATGAGATGAAGTCTATGAGCGATAATGACGTTTGGGAGCTTGTTACATTGCCCGAAGGTACGAAACCTATTGGTTGTAAATGGATTTTTAAAACCAAAAGGGATTCAGGGGGCAATGTTATTAAGTACAAAGCTCGTCTTGTCGCAAAAGGCTACACTCTCCAGTTTCATCGAAAGACTCTTTCAGGACTATAATGGCATTAGTAGCACATTTTGATCTTGAGCTTCATCAAATGGATGTTAAGACAGCTTTTCTCAATGGTGACATTGAGGAAACAATTTATATGGTGCAACCTGAAAACTTTGTTTCGGATGAATCAGAGAAGAAGGTTTGTAAATTAAAGAAATCCATCTATGGGCTCAAGCAAGCTTCTCGTCAATGGTATTATAAGTTCATGCCGTCATTACATCTTTTGGTTTTGAACCGAATATTGCTGATGACTGTATATACCATAAGTTCAGTGGGAGTAAGTATATTTTTCTGGTTTATATGTCGATGACATACTGCTTGCCTGTAACGATATAGCATTATTACTTGAAACTAAGAAATTTCTTTCAAAGAATTTGAAATGAAAGATCTTGGTGAAGCTTCTTTTGTATTAGGAATTCAGATTCTACGAGATCGCTCCAAAGGCGTTCTCGGTCTGTCACAAATGGGCTATATCGATAAGGTTCTGAAAAGATTTGGCATGCAGGATTGTAAACCAGGCAACACCCCTGTTGCTAAGGGAGACAAGTTTAGTCTCAAACAGTGCCCAAACAATACTTATGAAATTTCGGAAATGCAGAAGACACCTTATGCTTCGGCGGTAGGTAGTCTGATATATGCTCAGGTATGTACACGACCTGATATAGCATACATTATTGGGATGTTAGGCAGATATCTAAGCAATCCGGGAATGGACCATTTGAAGGCAGCCAAACGGGTCATGAGGTACTTACAGAGAACAAAGGATTACATGCTTACATACCGGAAATCGGACCAGCTTGAGATTATTGGGTATACCGATTCCGATTTTGCTGGATGTCAGGTTAGTTTGAAGTCTACTTCAGGCTATATTTACATGCTTGCGGGTGGTGCTATCTCTTGGAGAAGCATTAAGCAAACTCTTACAGCCACTTCCACCATGGAAGCGGAGTTTATGGCATGTTATGAAGCATCCAATGAGGCATTATGGCTGCGGAATTTTGTTGGTGGACTGCGAATTGTTGATAGCATCAAAAAGCCGCTTAGGCTATTATGCGATAACAGATCGGCGGTCCTTTATGCTAATAACAATAGTAGTTTGACGAAAGCAAAACATATGGACGTCAAATTTCGGGTTGTTAAAGAAAGAGTACAAAATGGACAATTGTGCATTGAGTACATTAGTACAAACTCCATGCTTGCGGATCCGCTCACGAAGGGATTGACACCAAAAGTATTTCATGAGCATATTGCTTGTATGGGTGTCAAATCAGATAAGGATTATGTATTTTAGTGGGAGTTTGTATTGCACATTTATGTAATTGTTTATTATATTCAGAAATTCAGTAATTCAGTTATATCTGCAGATATTCAGTTTTAAAGTTTTTTTTGTACTCTTACAGTTTATGATTGATCTCAATAAAGAGAACCAGTTGGAAATAGACATTCTATTGACCACACTTTATGTTATTTCCATGCTACATACCTACACTTGATCCATGTCGTTGGTTATATTGAAATACGTGATCGATGATTGGTTCTAGTTACGAATGAGTAACGACGAGCACTTAGTTCCTATGTTGGTATGATTGATGGACCGGGTTGTTCATGACAATTTTATTATGATAGCAATTTTGCGCACCTAAGGTTATTTTGTAACATATAATGATAAGGTTTGTACATTTGTATGTATATCTCGTCCAAGTGGGAGATTGTAAGATATATGGATTTATATCTAGATATATGGACTTATATCTACATACATATGAACAGTATATGGAAAAATTATATGTTATGTGCTATCTTTTGGTTTGGCCTAATTTTGTGGTCTTATGGACATTATGTTAAGGGGGCCAATGTATTGTCATATAAGTGTAGGACTAATGTGTAGATACCCAAAAGGGTAACCTTAGTTAATGATGGGCTAACTAAGGTTACATATATGTAACCATGGTTACAAGCTTGTGACTCTTGAGTTATGTAACTCTTGTGACTCTTGGGTTATGTAACTCATAGAGTTATAAAGTGGGGGTTATGGTTCCCACATTAGTGCAAGACAAGACTCTTCTTCCTCCACATTGAATCAAGAGCCAAAATACCCCATTGTTGTCTTGCAAATAGTGTGGAAAGCCATATACCAAATTTGATCATTGCCATATTGTTATTATTGTGTAACAATTCACATATTGTTAAACCTTGTGGATTCATTCTTGTGGTAACATACAAACTTCAAGACATTCTTGAAGAAAGGATCAAGAGGTTCAAAAGGACTCAAGGACAATTATCAAAGGAGGTTCAACACTTTCAGGATATGGATTCAGGTTAGCTTCCGCTCATGTAGTTTAATTCCGGATTATTCAATATGAAGGTTGTTATATTTAGTTGGAATCATAATCCTAACAGGATGCTCCAGATTTCGTTCCTAGAAAGGGTGTGATTGAGAGGAAAGAAACAGCTCTAATAGCTGCTTTTGGAGTTTCTATGCATCTTACTACACTAGTTGATATAGCTGACAGACTGGGCAAAAGCATAATGCAGCAGCAGATTTATTTGCAACAGGGCAGCGTGTGATGAAAAAACAAGCAGGTGTGAAGGTCGATGAACTTTTCAAAGGACGCGAAAACAACAGAACAACTACAACATCACAATGATACAGTTTTGCAGTCCTCGCGTGGAAAGACTTATCAAGATTGGTGTACCTATATCTAGATTGAATGCCTATAAACTGGGCAATAACGAGAAGAAAAATATGGTGGAAGGCTGGACCTTAGTAGCTTGCAAAACGACTGCTACAACACAAACCATAGTGTGTGTACATGTAATTTTTTTGCAATTTTTTTTTATTTTCCTGTATTAGCAGCTTTATTCGAACCAAAAGTTAAAAAGGACATCATCTCTTGACCAAAAGTTAAAATTCAACTAAATTATCCATCTTTTTCTTTAAATTGCAGGTTTTATTTATTGAATAAGTCCATAACTATATATGGAGTCAGGGGATAACACGATTTTTGAAGGTAGGGCTGCTGCTAGCAGTGACGCAACTGGGAGCCAAACTCATGACCCTTCAAGCAAGTCCCAAGAAGAATTGTATAATGCAAATCTCAAAGGAAAAAACCTTCGCAGAGACGACACTCTACAAGAAAAACTCAAATTTCTCCTCCTTGACCTACGAGGCCCGTCTTTAATCCAATATTTTCACTTTTATCACTCACACAATAACTATAACTATTCTAAACAACCCAATTGCATAAAAAATACAGAAATAGAAAATTGCATAACCGATTTTTAATTTCTTGTTCAATAGGAAAAAAAGAAGAAAAAGGAAACGAAACAACTAAAGAGAAACAAATTAAACATACCCTTTATTAGGCAGATAATCCAATGGCAGAGTTTGTGTAAAGTATGGAAATTTGACCCCAACCTTCTGAGTTTGAGGCGATGAATGTTGAAACCTTTTGAGTTCTGACTAATGACAAAGTTTGCTTTCTGGACTTTGAACACAATTGAAATCGCCACTTAATTAGGGATTGTAGCGTGAAAGTAATTTTTTGGGAGAGATTTTAGGGTGAAAGTAAATTTTTGGAGGGATTTTACACTAAAATATTTTTTTTGGCTTTTTGTTTACTTTACTTTTAGATTCCCGCCTAGTATCCCGCTAAAACCGAGTATTAGAGACCAGGTATTAGAAAAAATATAGACCAGAATAAGTCTTGTCATATATTTAGAAAACAATTTGGGTATTAGAGACAATATGTAATACTTGTCGCTAAATACTGGTCTCTAATAAGCCTTTTTCTTGTAATGTCAGGCATGCTCCGTCAGCTCACTCAGTTCATCGTGGGGAATCATTAGGTTATGGTTCTCATAGTTCTCATCAGGGCCATTAATTACTTAGTGCCCTTCCAGCCCAGAGTTCGCCCTATGCTCCATCAATTCAGGACATTTCCATATCAATTGCTTTTACTAGTTATTCTGGTGCTAAAGGTTAATCCAATCCCCATCTCCAGCACCAGGGGGTTTCTATAAGTGTGACGAGTTGGGGGCATATGTAGAGATAGTGTCCTCGTCGTCATGGGGGTATGCCTCATCAGAGCAGTGAGCCATCGACTTCCACACCAATTACTTCACCACCCACCCGGTAAACTAGAGGTGGAGGATAGTTAGCTAGGGGTTGGCCCAGAGTGGGATGTCGATCAAGTGGTAGTCAGGCCCGTTTCTATGCACTCCCAGCCATACCTGATGTTATTTATTCAGATGTCATGATCACAGGTATAGTTTTAGTTTGCCACAGAGATGCATCTGTATTATTTGATCCTCGTTCCACCTTTTCATATGTGTCATCATATTGTTCTCACTATTTGGATACGCTCCGTGAGTTTCTTGTTACATCTGTTTGTGTATCTACTCCGTTGAGCGAGACTGTTGTTGTGAACGTGTATATCGTTCATGTGATGTGACTATTTGAGGTTTGGATACCCAATTGGACCTTCTGTTGCTTTGTATGGTTGATTTTGATGTGATATTGGGCATGGATTTGTTGTCTCCGTGTCGTGCCATTTTGGACTATCATACTAAGACAATTTGGCTATGCCGGGGGTGCCACAGATCGAGTGGCGAGGTTCGTCAGATTATATTCCCAGTAGGGTGATTTCATTTTTGAATAACCATCGGATGGTTAGGAAGGGTTGTATTTCTTATTTGGCCTTCGTGGGGGATGTTAGCACCGAGACTCCTACCATTGATCCAGTTCCGGTAGTGAGGGATTTTCCGGATGTGTTTCTTGCAAACCTGTCAGGTATGCCACTGGACAGGAATATTGAATCTGGTATTGATTTGGTGTCGGGCACTCAATTTAGTTTTATTCCACCGTATCGTATGACCCCGGCGGAGTTAAATGAGCAACTTCACGAACTCCTTGATAATGGGTTTATTCAGCCTAGTGTTTCGCCTTGGGGTGAACCTATTCTATTTGTGAAGAGTAAGGATGGCACTATGAGGATGTGCATTTATTACATGCAGGTGAACAAATTTACAATCAAGAACTAGTATCTTTTGCCTCATATTGATGATTTATTTGACTAGCTTTAGGAAGCAAGGGTGTTCTCCAAGATTGATCTCCGATCAGGGTATCACCAGTTGAAGATCAAGGCACTCAGATATTCCTATGACATCTTTCAGAACCCGATATGGTCATTATGAGTTCCATATGATGTCTTTTGGGATGACAATGCTCCGGCAATGTTCATGTATTTGATGAACAACGTGTTTCATCCCTATCTCGACTTGTTCATTATTGTATTAATTGATGATATTCTGGTGTACTCGCGTATTCAGGAGGAGCACGCTGAGCATTTAAGAGTCGCATTGCAACGGTTGAGGGAGGAGAAGATATATGCAAATTTCCCCAACTATGAGTTTTGGCTCAGTTCAGTGGCTTTCTTAGGGAACGTGGTGTCCAGTGAGGGTATGCAGGTTAATCCAAAGAAGATAGAGGCGGTTCAAAGTTGGCCCGGACCATCCTCAACCACAGATTCACAATTTTCTTGGTTTGGCAGGTTATTACTGTCGGTTCATCCAGGAATTTTCATCTAATATATCGCCCTTGACCAAATTGACTCAAAAGGGTGCTTCATTCAAGTAGTCGAATGAGTGTGAGGCGAGCTTTGAGAATCTCAAGAATGCCTTGACCACGGTTCTAGTGTTAGTTTTGTCATCAACTTCGGGTTTATATACGGTATATTGTGATGCTTCTAGAGTTAGTATTGGGTCTGTGTTGATGTAGGAGGGTAGAGTGATTTCTTATGCTTCTTGCCAGTTGAAAGCCCCACGAGAAATGTTACCCTGTTCATGATTTGGAATTGGCTGTCATTGTTCACGCGTTGAAAATTTGGTGGCATTATCTCTATGGTGTGTCTTATGAGGTGTCTACTAATCATCGTAGCCTTCATCACTTGTTCAAGCAAAATGATCTCAATTTTAGTTAGCAGAGATGGTTGGAGCCGCTAAAGGATTATGATATCACTATCTTATACCATCCGTGGAAGACAAATATATTAGTCGATGCCTTGAGTAGAAAGGCGGCGAGTATGGGAATTTGGTGTATATTTCAGTTGGGGAGAGACCTCTTGCAGTTGATGTTCATGCCTTAGCCAATTGGTTTGTGAGGTTGGATATTTCGGAGGCTAGCCGGATCTTAGCTTGTGTGGTTTCTCGGTCTTCCATGTTTGATCGCATCAGAGAGCGCCAGTATGATGATCCTTATTTTCTTGTCCTCAAGGATAGAGGTCAGCACGACGATGCCAGAGATATGAATATTGGTGATGATGGGGTATTAAAGATGCAGGGCCTATTATGTTTTCCCAATGTGGATGGGCTTTGAGAGTTGATTCTTGAGAAGGCCCACAACATGTGGTATTCAATCCATCCGGGTGCTGCAAAGATGTATCTGGATTTGAAACAACATTACTGGTAAAGGAGAATGAAGAAATATCTAGTGGGATTCTTAGCTTGGTGTCTCAACTATCACCATGTGAAATATAAGCATCAATTACGGGTGGCTTGCTTCAGTAAATAGATATTCTAGAGGGGAAATGGGGGAAGATCACCATGTATTTCATAGCTAGACTACCACAGACTTTAAGGAAGTTCGATGTTATTTGGATGATTATTGATAGACTGACAAAGTTCGCGAACTTCATTACTGTGTGTACGACCTATTCTTTTGAGTGGTTAGCTCAGATTAATATCCGAGAGATTGTTCGCCTGTATGGTGTCCTAGTTTTCATCATTTCATATAGAGTTACTCAGTTTACAATGCAGTTTTAGAGAGTCGTGCAGCAAGAGTTGGGTACTCAAGTTGAGTTGAGCACACCTTTTCACCCTCAGATGGACAGCAGTCCAAGTGCACTATTCAGATATTGGAGGACATGTTGCGTGCTTGTGTCATCAATTTTGGGGGTTCATGGGATAAGTTTCTACTGCACGTGAATTTTCATATAACAACAGTTATCAGTTGAGTGTTCAGATGGCTCTATATGAGGCTTTATATGGGAGAACGTGTAGATCTCCAGTAGGTTGGCTTGATCCAACCGAGGCCAAGCTTTTGGGTACACACTTGGTGCAGGATGCTTTGGACAAGATGAAGGTGATTTAGGAGCGGCTATCGTACAGCGCAATCGAGATAAAAGAGTTTGCAGCCTTTCTCTTCTCCATCTTATCATCCTTAGACTGTTTTAATATTTTCCAAACTGTGATAGTCTTTGTTATATTCAAACCTCAGTAGATGCTCGTGACTTGTCACACCCTGATATCGGGCTTATGTTTTCTTTCCGCACTTGCTATTTAGACTCATGTTATTGGATTTATTTGATTAATAGCTTAAAAATTCTTTTTATTAAATGTTGGCTTGATTTGGGATTGTGTCGGCTGGCCTAGTTCCATGATAGATGACATCACGGCTGGATCGATTTTGGGATCTCGATAGCTTGCCTAACAGCGACGTTGGGCGCAACTACGGTCAATGGTGAGAATTGGGTCGTGACATGCATCACGGCTAAACCTTTTAACATCGATACATATTTTCTTAAAATGCATTATCCTTGTATCATCATCTTATTGTTGTATTTCTTTTTGAGAAATTTTCACAAACCACTATTTGTGACGACCCAATCGATTGTTTTGAGCTTTTTCACTTTGCTCGCTATTTTTTAGGCATGTTGCCCCGTATGATGTATTATGACTTATGAAAATTGTTGATTTCGATTTTATGGGTAATCGGAATGAATTTGGAAGAAACAGTTCTCAGCCGAAGCTTGAAATTTGAAAGGTTTGACCAAAATTTGACTTGTTTGTATATGATCTCAGATCGTAACTTTTTTTATTTGGTTAGCTCCATTGGGTGATTTGGGACATAAGAGCATGATCAGAATGCATTTTGAAAGTCCGTGGAAGGCTTAGGCTTGAATTGAGGTTTTGGCATTGTTTGGTTGATAGGTGAGATTTTGATATAGGGGTCAGAATGGATTTCTAGAAGTTGCAGTGATTCCGTTGTGTCATTTGGGATGTGTGTGCAATATTTCAGGTCATTCGGACGTGGTTTGGTTTGATTTTTTATCGAAAGAATAATTGAGAATGTTTTGGCATTCTTAGGCTTGAATCCGATGCGAATTTATTGTTTCGATGTTATTTTGACAGTTTCGAAGGCGGGAACAAGTTTTTAATCATGTTATTGGATATTTTGGCATGTTTGGTTGAGGTCTCGAGGGCCTCGAGTGTGTTTCGGGTGGTCAATTGGGCCACTGCATAAAGATTGGAGTTGCAGATTTGTAGGTTCAGTGTTGTAGAGAAAATGGCCTCCACATTCGCTAGTAGGCCCTCGCATTCGCGAAGGGTTAGCCGGTGAACGCTGGAATTTTGTCTTCGCATTCGTGAGGTAGGCATCCGCTTTCGCGAAGGGATGCATGATTGGCCATCGCATTTGCACGAAGTGGACCGCGTTCGTGTAAGAGGAATTGGGCAACTGAGCTTCAAGGAATTGGAGGTAAGATTTTTTATCTCAATACTCGATTCTTGTGTGAATTCAACCTAATTAATCATTGAATTAAGTCTAATATTGGGGAAATTAGGGCTTGAATTTGGAGAGTGTAAATTTGGGGTTTGATGGGCCATTTGAGGTCTGATTTTTATGTTATTGATATGTATAGACACATAAAAGGATCACGATTCCATTGATGTTAATTTCGTCGGATTCCGGGATGTGAGCCTGGGGGCCGGATTTGAGCAATTTTGGTATTTTTTTTTATGTAAATTGGATATTTTCAAGTAGGCTTCATTCCCTCTGCATATTTTAATGATTATGTACTTATGTGGCTAGATTGGAGCATCTAGTGGTTGATTTGGGAAAGCAAGGCATAGCGGGCTAGAGTTTTGATCGGATCGAGGTGAGTAATGATTGTAAATGATGTTGTGAGTGTTTGAAACCCCGGATTGAACATTGTAGTGCTATATTGAGGAGAGGCACACGCTTGATTACAAGCGTAGGGTCGTGCACTATTAGGGATTGTTACTTGATCCATCCCGATTGATGGTTTTACTGCATATTTGACTAAATTTATTTGGTATTATCATTATTTGGGTTGAATACCATACTTGGGCTTCGTGCCAACTATTTGAACCCTTTGGGGATTTTTATTGATGTTTCCTCACTAGTTTGACCATATACTTGCACCCAGTAATGTTATTTTTAACTATTTTTATACTCAGCCATGTTTACTCAGTTTTTATACTTAAATGATATTATAAATGATGTTTGGGCTAGCAAACATTGTTTTACTATTGCTCGAGTTTCTTGTGAGGATTTTTGACTGAGTAAGGCCGAGGTCCTACGTTATGAGGAAACAATGATAATGATTAGAGTCCGAGATCCTAAGATATGTGCACCTTGAGGTGTCTTAATTGTTATGATATTGAGAGCCTAGTTTTAATTACGAGAGGGATTGTTATTATGCTTGGGATGTAAGGGGCCCCTCCAGGAGTCTGCACACCCCCAATGAGCGCGGATACCTATTGTGATGTGCGATTGAGCCCGACGGGCTGGGACTGTTCTATGTGATTGCCCAAGGGGCTTGGACTGCACTAAGATGTTGCCTGAGGGGCTGATTTGTTAATACTTTGCCAGAGAGGCGAGCCTTTATGTGTTTACTTTTCATAATTGACTGTCAATTACAGGCTTAATCATTGAAAAAGTCTTTTCATGAATCTACATTTGAATTATAGAATTTTACCTCTCTTTCACTGATTTACGGTTGTTAAATGGTTCTACTGCCTCATTATAAAGTGCTTTGTGCCTTTTGTGATTTCTTGCATTCAGTCTTTATTTACATATGTTACTCACTGAGTTGGAGTACTTACTTTACTCCCTGCACCTTGTGTGCAAATTCAGGTATTCTTGCACCTGGTAGTGGGTATTGATTGAGCAGAGGCAGAGTCAGTGGAGTTTACCAAGGTAGCTGCCGACATCTGTAGCACTACTTTACTCCCTCTTGATGTCATTAGACTATATCTAGTACATTTCTAGAATTCCATGGTCTGATAGTTCTTAGTAGATGGTCGTAATTTTTGACACACCGGTATCGGGCTGTGTTTGGGTTGTATTCCGCGCATTATACTTTCATTAGCTTAATATTTGGCTTATTTACCCATGCTTAGACTGTTTATTTATGTTTAATTGTTTGAAAATTGAATTGGGACTAGATGGCTGGCCTTGTCTTCACGAGAGGCATCATCATGACCGGGTCCGGATTTAGAGTCGTGACTAGTTGGTATCTGACTCTAGATTACATAGTTCTAATAAGTCATGAGAAAGATTAGTAGATTCTTGCGGATTAGTACAAAGACGTCTATATTTATCCTCGAGAGGATGCAGAACCTTTAAGAAAAACTTCACATTCTTGAATTCTTATCGTGCGTCCTTGATTCAACTTGAAATGTAACTCTTTGAATTTCTTCCACGCATTCATGTGCGCGCATGGGCGCTTAGTATCAGATGTGCATCGATATCTTGTGATTCCCTGATCAAAGGGATAGATGCGATCTATGTGTGTAGATGTTGGTCCTGTTTGGAAGACTTGAGGCCGGATTTTTACTTATAGTTTGAGCCCGAGCTGTTGATTACGTGAGCGTGTGTTTCTGGATCTATATGTGTTGTTGTGTCCCTATTAAGAGAATTGATGACTGGATAGTTATGTGATGAGTGCGATGTGGCTGCGAGATGTACTCATATGATTTGGAAGTGACGATAAGGGTCTGTTGAAGGGTAGAAGAACTATTAGGTGCTTGAATTCCATCTCTATTTAAGGTATAGCCCCGAGTTATCGGCGTATGAGGAATCTTTTCATGTTTCCTAGTTGGGGGAGAAGTAAATTTCATGTTTTTGCATGAGTTCTGACTCAGGAAGACTAAGTGACTAAGTAATGTTTGTGACGGTGGAAGGTATACAGAAATGTTAGTTGAAGGCAAGGCAGGTGGGTTATGTCCTGCGAAATGTTCCGAGGTTGTGTGATCCTTATGTTTATTTTAGAAGGTCTCATTTACAAGTGAAATATAAGTGTTGACATTTTGAATTTCGGTTCTCTTAAAAGAGTGGGCTTGGTTGTTGGAAGGATGAATGCGAGATTTGCAAAAGATTCAAGGTACCAGATGGTCTGTGTTTCACGAGCTTATGAATGATTGAGTTTAATTTCACTATGGTATTGTGGCAGCAATAGAGTATATGATGAGTTATTGTGTGAGTTTTGGTCTATGACTTCGAGCCAAGTGAGGAGCTGCTATTAATTAAGTGATTGCACGGTTAGGTGCTATGTTGGTTCCAATTTCAGGCATGATTGTTCGTCAGTTATGGCTTATGGAGATTGAGGTCGAGGATGGCTCGAGTGAAGGGAAATTTTTACACAGGTTATATTATTCTTATTAGGTGTATGAGAATCACGGAACGTGTTGAGTTGTTGGTAAAGGATGCTCGGTGCATAGAGCTGGAAGTTATTTGGTTGTATTGAGATGGGGTTACATTCTGCTGTGTCAGAGTGCTAATGAGGCACGGGTTGTTCGGTTCGTTTGATCAGAATAATTGCGGTTTGAGTAGAGTTGATGACTCTTTAAAATGGTTCTAGTGGGTTCTAGATTTTCAGGTAATAATTGGAGATTTTCAAGTGTATAATTGGGCTAGAAACCGAGGTTTACATTAGAGGGTGCCAAGACTTGTATCATTTCTATATCAATTATGGGATTCTAAATATTAGTATTGGGAAGGTAATGGTTCCAGATTAGTAGGAAGTCCCTTCGGAGTATATATTTTGAACGTGGTGCTTTTGGAAACATTCAATAGAGCACTCAGTGGCTTATGAGCCTTAGACAGTGTGGTTTTATTCTTCGGTCTCGTGTGGTTAGTCTGGGTTAAGGAATTGTGGTGCTACAATAAGAGGGGATATGAAGTTGAAGGTAAATCAAAAACTTGGATAGATGGGTTGGCTTGGTAGTAGTTCGGATCGGTATGGTAAGGATATGGTTAGTTCCTTAGGTGTGTACGGAGTAATGAGTTCGTACATGTATTTCACGACAATGCTCTTAGGTTTTGATGGCGTGCATAGCTTAGTCGAGTTAGAAAGATTCAGTCCTGGCAGGTCTGGTTTGTGCATGGGGAACTCGGAGAGTTCATGATGGTTTCTACCTCAGTTGAAGATGTATATTTTCCTATGGGCATAAGGAGCATGGGATGTATAATGATTTCCTTTTAGATGGGATCAATAGAAAGCTCTTAACTAGTTGCATATGTAGATGTTTGTGGCTCGGAAGAGAGATGAAGTTCTCATATTATCCTAGGATGGTATGGTATATGAAGTATGTTGTGGACGATTGAAATTTGCATGTATGAGGTTACAGTTCAGTTCTGAATGAAAGGTCATAAAATTCTTAGGCAGCACAGGCTATTTTAGATAATTAGAGAAATGAGCTTCAGATGATTAGGGGAATGATCTTCAGATGACTAAGGAAATTATATTTCTAGTTGGAGTGATTTGGCGAGGGAATATGTTTCAGAAAAGGCAATGTGATTAAGTTGATGGTACTTTGGTAGTATTGCGACACTTTCTTGTTAGGTCGACTGCTAATATGCGAGTTTGCTTGGTGGCACAGAGGAATTTTAGAGTATCTCTTGTGCAATGATTGGGCATTTGAGGTGTGGTATGCAATAGGACGGAGGAATTGAGAACAACTATGGTGATGTGTGTGTTATATGGAGTTGGAGACTAGGTGTTCTCATGTTCAGGCTATGTTGTGGTTGTGGGTCGCGTGTATCGGCAGTGTTTAGTGACTATCGGGGTTTGGAGACCCTAGCAGATCTGTTGTTGCTTGGTATGCTAGATATTGGATGTGACATTGGATTTGGACTGGTTATCTCCATGTTGTGTCATTCTTGAATATTGCGCTAAGGCGGCACTGTGGCTATGCCGGAATTGCCACGGGTTGAGCGGCGAGGATCAACAGATTATGTCCTGGTAGAGTCGTTCTATATTTCGAAGACCTAGGAAACGGATGGGGAGGATTGTCTTTCTTATTTGTGCTTTCATGATGGATGTCAGTGCAGAGGCTTCTACCATTGATTCATTTTCGGTAGTAAGGGACTTTTCAGATGTGTTTCTTATGGCCGGACATGTGGTCGGGAAAGGTTTTTGATTTTATTATTGATTTGATGTCAGGCAGTGTATCGTATGGCATTGGCAGAGTTATAGGATTGAAAGGACCAACTTTAGGTTTCCTTGATAAGGAGTTCATTGGCAGGCTAATGTGGATGCGTGTTCTAACTTGAGTCAGCTTGGTTGGATCGGAATTATATTGTAAAGTTATCTGTCTTCCGACTGTTATTAAGTTTAGTATTAATCTGGGGAGATCTATGAGTTACCTTTCCGAATTGCGAGGCATTAGGATTTGTTGGTTATGCACATGTTGTGTGGTGTTATTGGGGTCTCTCAATAGAATTCGAGCGGGAGGAGTATTGGATATTGCTTGGTAGATGGCGCATCAGTTATGTCCTTTCGGGTTGTGTTGTGTTATGTATTTTATTTACCGTGGTTGTGATGATTTACTTCGGTTCTATACATTAATTGCGCGTGGTTATCAATATTGAGCAGAGTAACTTGAGATGTTTCATGTGGAGCAGTGTTTGGATAGGGTCGTGCATTGCAGCGAAATTATGTGGACGATTGACCTTGCGAGTTAGATTCGTGCATTCTGTTTCTATGATGTGAGACGGTTTCTTAGCCTTGTGTTGTGGTGGTACTGGTGAGCTTGCAGTATAGATCTTCCATTTGAGTCATTTTCATGATTTGAGTATGTTCGGACTGTTGCTTATTGGTGCGCAGATTTCACAAGTTGTGGCTTTATCCTATATTGATATGTCAAGTCACCAGAGCAGGGTGTTGGATTAGATGAGCTCATTGAGATCATAAATGAATACGAACGGATTCGATTTCAGTATGTCGGAAGGATAATATCGAGGTTCAGCTCGAAATTTGCTTTTGTATTTGCTAAAGGAGAAGTGGCTTCATGAATGGTTGATCTGGGAAATGGTTATGGCTTACTGCGTGTTTTATTTATCATTGGCAGTATACAAAAGTGTTGGGATTAGACTTTAGTTTATAAGAGGTTTTCTTCTGGTATTCGGTTGTTGTGGGCAGCTGTTGTGAGTAGAAGTTATCGCTAAAAGCGTTTGAGTTATGTGGTTTATAATGTAATTGCATCTTAGTTTGCAGGTATGGTTTGTTAAAACTAGTCCGGGGTTATCCAGATTATAGATGTGAGATTCTGACCTTGTGGATGATTTGAAAAATGGAGTGGTTCCAAGGTTAATGGGATAGATTGGGTTACGAAATATCAGTACATTAGGGGAGGATGTAACGACCCGATCGGTCGTCTTGAGCTTTTGCACTTTGCTCGCCAGTTCTCAGGCATGACTTGCCCTTGTGATGTATTATGACTTATGGAAATCGTTGGTTTTGGTTTTCAGGGTAATCGGAATGAATTTGGAAGAAACAGTTCTCAGTCAAAGCTTGAAATTTGAAATGTTCGACAGAGATTTGACTTGTATGTATATGATCTCGGATCGGAGTTTTTATGATTTGGTTAGCTCTGTTGGGTCATTTGGGACTTAGAAGCGTGATTATAATGCATTTTGAGAGTCCGTGGAAGGTTTAGGCTTGAATTGGCGAAATTGAGGTTTTGGCGTTTTCCGGTTGATAGGTGAGATTTTTATATTGGGTTCGGAATGGATTTTCGAAAGTTGCAGTAATTGCGTTGTGTCATTTGGGATGTGTGTGCGAAATTTCAGGTCATTCGGACTTGGTTTGGTTGGGTTTTTTTTATCGAAATAGTTATTTAGAAGGTTTTAGAATTCTTTGGCTTAAATCCGATGCGAATTTAGTGTTTCGATGTTGTTTTGAGCATTCCGAATGAGAGAACAAGTTTGAATGATGATATGGGATAGTTTGGTATGTTTGGTTGAGGTCCCGAGGGCCTCGGGTGAATTATGGGTTGTCAATCGAACCATTGCATGAAGTTTGGAGTTGCAGATTTGCAGGTTCAGTGTTGCAGAGAAAATGGCCTTCGCGTTCGCAAAGGGTTGGCTGGTGAAGTCTGGAATTTAGCCTTCGCATTCACGAGGCATGTACCGCTTTCACTAAGGGCTGTGTGATTAGTCATCGCGTTCGCATTAAGTGGACCGCGTTCGGGTAAGAGGAATTCGGCAGCTGAGCTTCAGAGTGTTTATTCATCGCATTCTCAAGAAAGGTTACGCGATCATGAAGGTTTAGTCTGTGGAAGCATCGTGTTCGCGAGTGGCATGGCGCGATTGAGAAGAAGGAATTTTGGTCAGCGGATTTTTGTGCTTCACGAAAGCGAGGCTTTGACCGCATACGCGAAGAAGGATTTTTATGCATGGGCAGATGATTTAAAAGGGCTATTCCGTGATTTTGAGGCTAAGAACCACCACTGTTGGGAGATTTTGAAGCTTGAGAGAGCTAATTGAAGAGGGAATTCAAGAGGATTTCTTGGAGGTAAGATTTTTGAAATAAATACTCGATTCTTGTGTGAATTCCACCTAATTAATCATGGAAATAAGCCTAAAATTGAGGAAATTAGGGCTTGAATTTGGAGACTGTAAATTTGGAATTTGAGGGGCCCTTTGAGGTTCGATTTTTATGTTCTTGATATGTATAGACTCGTGAGAGGATGAGGATTCCATTGATATTAATTTTGTCGGATTCCAAGAAGTGGGCCCGAGTTTAAGAAATTTCGAGATTGTTGATGTAAATTGGATATTTTCGAGTAGGCTTCATTCCCTCTGCATAATTTAATGATTATGTTATGATTGTGGCTAGATGTGGAGCATCTGGATGTCGATTCTTGCAAGCAAGGCATCACATGCTAGAGTTTGGACCGGATCGAGGTGAGTAATGATTGTAAATGACGTTCAGAGGGTTTAAAACCCCTGATTGCACATCGTAGTGCTATACTGAGGTGAGGCACGCGCTTGATGACGAGCGTGGGGTCATGTACTATTCGGGATTGTGACTTGGTCCGTCCTGACTAATGATTTTACCGCATATTTGACTGAATTCTATTTGCTATTATCATTATTTGAGTTGAATACCATATTTGGGCTTCGTGCCTACTATTTGAATACTTCGAAGATTTTTATTTATATTTCCTTACCGTTTTGACCTTATACTTGAACTCAGTCATGTTACTTTTCACTGTTTTCATACTTAGCTATGTTTACTCAGTTTTAATACTTAATGATATTTGGGCTGAAAAATATTGTTTTACTGTTGCCTGAGTGGCTTGTGAGGATTATGACTGAGTAAGGTCGAGGGCCTATGTTGTAAGGAAACATTGATATTGATTTGAGGCCGAGGGCCTGAAATATGTGCGCCACGAGGTTTCTTGATTGTTATGAGGCTGATAGCATAGTTTTGATGCCACGAGATGGCTTGTTATTGCGCTTGGGCCGTGAGGAGCCCCTTCGGGAGTCTACACACCCCCAGTGAATGTGGGTACCCATTGTGATGTGAGATTGAGCCCGAAGGGCTAGTATAGTTCTATATGATTGCCCTAGGGGCAGGTACAGTCCTGAGATGTTGCCCGAGGGACGGATTTGTTGATGTTGTACCCGAGGGTGAGCCTTTATGTGTTTACTTTTATGAATTGACTGTCAATTACATGCTTAATCGTTGAAAAAGGATTTTCATGAAACTACATTTGAGTTAAAGAATTTTACCTATCTTTCACTGATTTACGTTTGTTAAAGGATTTTACTGCTTCATAATAGAATACCTTATGCCATACGTGATTTTTTGCTTTCAATCTTTATATACATTTGATATTCACTGAGTTGGAGTACTCACTTTACTCCGTACACTTTGTGTGCAGAGTCAGATTTTCTTGCACCCGATAGCAGGCATTGGTTGAGTAGAGGCAGAGTCAGTGGAGTTTAGCGAGGTAGCTGCTGACATTCGCAGCACTGCTTTACCCCTTCTTGATGTCATTAGACTATATCTAGTATATTTCTAGAGTTCCGTGGTATGTCAGATCTTAGTAGATGCTCGTGACTTGTGACACCCTGGTATCAGGCTGTGTTAGGGCTGTATTCTGCACATTATACTATCTTTTGCTTAGTTTTTGGCTTATTTACCCATGCTTAGACTGTTTATTAATGTTTAACTGTTTAAAAATTGAATTGGAACTAGTTGGTTGGCCTCATCTTCACGAGAGGCGTCATCACGACCGGATCCGGGTTTAGGGTCGTGACATTATTATTTAATGGTTATTAGCTAGTTGTAGCTACCATTTACTATATAGCTTCCTATAGCTATGTTTTTAGTTTTGCAAGAGTGTATTTAAAGTATTTAAGCTACTGTATTCATGAATACAGTAGCAAAAGTGGACGTGAAACTAGGGAGTACAGCTAGGCAACTATTATATTTGACTGTATGCACAATATGTATTTGGGAATACAGTAATGTAAATAACGTAAAATCGTGGTCATTAAGTTATTTTTAAATGGAAAATCACTCAATTAACACAAACAAACTCCTAATATAACTCAACAAACTCAATTATAAATCTGAATACATAAATACATCTAATACATAAATTATATTAATTAAAAAGCATATGAATACATTCGTGGAATATAGCAAGACATTGAATACGATGAAATACATGCAATACAGCAAGATACATTGAGTTACAATGAAAATAAAGACAACGAATACAATGAAACACATTGAATACAGCGAGATACATTGAAATACAATGAAAAAAAGGTAACAGACTCTTCAAGTTGCTCAGCCCCAAACTCCGTCATCTTTTTTCAAGAATAACCCTAACGTCTTCTCATCGATAGCAGATTTCCAACCCTCCATTGTGAGCCCCAATTTACCCTATGTCAAATTTCGACATTGATACGAAACATAAGACATTGATTTCTAAACAGACTTTTCACCCGATAAACATATCTATGGAAATTTTCATCATCAGCCTTAATTTACCTTTCAATAGCAGTTTTCGAACCTCCGTCTTTCTCTCTAGGGCTTGATTTCGACATTGATTCAGAACCTTAGGCCAATGACAATTAAAATTTCTTTCGGCAATGGAGATGAATCCGTGGATAATCATGATTGTATTCACGGAGAAAGACTGGCGTTGAGAGAGAGGGTATCTTAAATAATGAGAGAGAAAAATAATACAAAGCGTATTTTATGGCTTAAGGGTAGGAGATGACAATAAATAGATATTTGGCTATAAAAATTAAAAAGTAGCTATGGAATATAATTCTTAAAAGGATATTTATTTAAAATAAATAAGGTATCAACATCTGCTACAAAGCTAATAATTCCTTTTTTTCCCCTTGATTTTATAAAAACGAGTTTTATAAGCACGAAGTATCATGTACAAATAATCGACGATCTTCCTTCTAATTCCCCTCAACTGCAAATTCATTGTGCTTCTTCTGATGATGATCTTGGAGATCATTTTCTAGCTAATACACAAGACTTTGGTTGGTCATTTTGCGAAAACATTTTAGATTGTACCTTCATATTTTTGTCATTTTTGGTGGGGTTCAAATGAGAGTAAATATGAAGTGTTTAATGACCCAGACAATTGTGTCCATAACACAGAAGTGCCAGATTATAAAATCAATGTGTATGGGTGGTGAGACCAGAGGGTTTTTATTTGGGATACTATCAGAACAATGGAACCCTTTTTAAGTACAAATATTCGGATTGGAATAATTAGGATGTTGGAGATTTGTGTTTTTGTAAAAGTAAAATGCATCACAGATAAGGAAAATAATGTAATATGATTGTATTGTGTCTTTCTTGCTTATTTAATCTCTTGGCTGAATTTGAGTTCTTGGAATTGTATTAGATTTTTGAAGAAAAAAATTAATTCTCTTTTTGAATCATTGTCAAAACTGTAGTTTCTACAAGAATTTTAGCAAAAAAAATCTTGATTTGGATTATAAAATTTGTACCTTTTTATGTGGTCGACGACGGCTGACTATATAAGGAAGGCGGCGAGACAAGTGTTGGGGTTATCTTCTGGCCGCGCCGGTGGACATAAAGGAGATTGGTGGTGAAATGCAACTGTCCAAGGTAAATTGGAAGAGAAGAAGGCAAATTACCTGCAATTAGTAGGGAGCTCTGGCGAGGAGGAGAAGAGAGCGAGCAGGGAGCGATATAAGGTGGCTAGGAAGGAGGCAAAAATGGCAGTAACGAAGGCTAAAACGGTAGCTTTTGCTCGTCTGTATGAGAAACTAGGTAACAAAGGCAGGAAGAAGAAGTTATTCCGACTCGCTAAGCTGAGGTAGAGGAAGGCTCGGGATCTAGATCAGGTGAGGTGCCTAAAAGATGAGGACGATAAATTTTTGACGGGGGGTGACCAGATTAGTAGGAGATGGCAGACTTACTTTCATAAACTTCTAAATGAAGAAGGGGATCGGGATATTGTACTAGGTGGGTTGAGGAACGCCGACATCCCCATGAATTAAGCTATTGTAGGGGAATTGACGTCGATGAGGTCATCGAGGAAATGCGTAAGATGAGGGGGGCAGAGCTACCGAGCCAGATAAAATTCCGGTTGAACTTTGAAGGTTTGTGGGTAGAGCAAGATTGGAATGGCTTACTAGGTTGTATAATGTCTTATTCAAGACGAATAGGATGCCTGAAGAGTGGAGGTGGATTACAATGGTTCCATTGTATGAGAATAAAGGCGATATCCAGAGCTGTAACAACTATAGAGGTATCAAATTACTGAGTCATGCCATGAATGTCTACGGGAAACTGGTCGAGATGAGAGTGCGAAGGACGGTGTCTATATCAGACAACCAATTCGGGTTTATGCAGGGGCGATCTACCACAGAAGCTATCCATCTTATTAGGAGGATGACGGAACAGTACAGGGATAAGAAGAAGGATCTCCACATAGTGTTTATTGATCTTCAGAAAGCCTACGACAGGGTGCCTAGGGAGGTCTTATGGAGCTGCTTAGAGGTTAAAAGGGTTCCGGTAGCCTATATTAAGGTGATTAGGGACATGTATGAAGGAGCTAAGACTCGGGTTAGGACAGTTGGAGGCGATTCTGAGCATTTTCCAAGTGTAACGCGGTTGCAACAAGGGTCTGTACTCATCCCTTTCCTTTTGCCCTAGTGATGGACGCCATAATGCATCATATTCAACGGGGGGGTGCCATGGTGCATGTTATTTGCCGATGATATAGTCCTAATTGACGAGACACGACACAACATCAATGAAAGGCAAAAGGTTTGGAGACATGCCCTTGAGTCTAAAGGTTTCACGTTAAGCAGGACCAAGACGGAACCTCAAGTTCAAATTTGGGGCTGAGCCGACAGAAGCAGGAGTGGAAGTGAGGCTCGACTCTCAAATTATCCATAATAGGAGTAGTTTCAAGTACCTTGGGTCAGTTATTCAGGGGATCGGCAGATCGATGAGGATGTCACACACCGTGTAGGAGTTGGTTGGATGAAGTGGAGGTTAGTATCGGGAGTCATGTGTGACAAGAAAGTTCCACCGTTACTAAAAGGTAAGTTTTATAAAGCACTGGTTAGGCCTGCAAAGCTGTATGGGACAAATTGTTGGCCGGTTAAAAATTCACACACCCAGAAGATGAAAGTAGCAGAGATGAGGATGTTGAGGTGGATGTGTGAGAATACAAGGGTGGATAAGATTAGGAATGAAGATATTCGAGAGAAGGTGGGTGTGGCACACATAGAGGACAAGATGCGGGAAGCAAGACTCAGATGGTTTGGGCACATTCAGAGGAGGAGCACGGATGCACCGGTGAGAAGGTGTGAGCAACTGACTGTGGTGGGCATTAGGAGAGGTAGAGGGAGACCTAAGAAATATTGGGGAGAGATGATAAGGCAAGACCTAGCGCGTCTTAGTATTACTGAGGACATGGCCCTTGATAGGGGATTGTGGAGGTCGAGCATTAAAGTTGTAGGTTAGGGGAAGTTGTGGATATTTCTATAGCGCTCTAGAGTGAGACTAGCTAGGATGAGGTAAACTTAGGATGTTGCTAATCAGCTACCGATTCAGGAAGTTATCTGTCTTATATTAGTATACCTTTAATCTATTTCATATTTCTTATATTTCCTATATTGCTGATATTTTGTTATTTTATATTATGTTGTGTATTTATGTTATTTTTAGTATGAGTGTATTGATAGTACTAACTTATCGTCTTTTGTTGATGTATTTAGCCGAGGGTCTCCTGAAAACAGTCTTTCTGCCCCCCGGGGTAGGGGTAAGGTCTGCGTACATATTAACCTTCCCAAACCCCACTTGTGAGATTATATTTGGTTGTTGTTGTTGTTGTTTTTGTAAAAGCATTAAATCACTATTAAATGTCCCTATCCTTTTTCTTCTGTTTATACTACTGTAGTTAATGTGAAAATTCTTTCTTTTATTGAAAAGAGAAATATTATATAGCTAATATGGATCATTACAAAAGTAGATGCTTGTTTATCTTTAATTTCTTCTCATACTTCTTGGATCAATTATTCGAGCAAGAGTATATTTGGAGAGAATTTATTAGAGGAAACTTACTTTAGACCAAATTGATTTGGTTAAAAAGACACTTATTTTGGACAGAGGAGGGTATATTAATTTACTCACTCTATGTATTAAGATTGTATTATGGTCCGAGCCCGAGTCTTAACAAGCCAAATAGCCCGGGCAAAACGGTTTCGGGCTTTGGCAGACCCGGGCCAAACGGTCATGTGCCTAACGGTCCAAATGAATGGAACCGGCTCACTGTGGTCCTAAGCTCACATGGTCCCGGACTAAATGGGCCGGGCCCATGGGCCTAAACGGACTTTTTTGTTCCAGGCTATTTTTTTTTATGTAAGGTAATTTCCTGTAAACTATATATATATATACTAATATAAATTTCTTATATATATATATATGTGTGTGTGTGTGTGTGTATATAAGATATATAGTATATATATATATATATATATATATATATATATATATATATATATATATATATATATATATACTATATTAAATTTAAGCAAAAAATAAATTTCAAAGAAATATTCAAGGGATTGTCTTGTAATTTTTATTAGTACGACATTAATAAAAAATGGCAATATCTTTCTTAGCCTTCCTCCCCCAATGGAATGAGAACAATAAGATATTAATACCACCATTAAAAGGAAAATAAATAAAGGAAGATGTGTCAAAATACAAGTTATATATCAGTCTATGTGTTATCTCTAACAAATTCTCATAAATCCTTCAAGGTCCGGAGGAATTTTCGTTGTTTGTGGTGGAAAGCTTGTTCATCACCGCTTTCGGGCAAAGCAGCATCGTGCGCAAGTTCCACTAGCATTTCTTCATAAGCTTCGTCTATCTCAGGTTGTTATTTTGCAAGTCCAAATCTTCTTTTCGAACGAATCCAATCTCTGAAGAATACTGTTTTTCCAAAATCTCCCTCGTAGACACTCTATGGTCATGGATTTGAAGTCTCGCTTGACTGAAAGCTGATGCCGCCGTTGAAGCTTGAACACTTAAAATATCTCGAACCATTATTGAAAGAACCGGATAGTATTTTTGTTTGTCCTTCCACCATTCCAAAACATCGAAGGAGCCATCGAGATTCTCTGATCCAAGTTCCTGCGATAAATAAACTTGAAGCTCATTTATTTGTGAACTATCACCAATATTATCACCTTTAGAACTCCTGAAATTCGTCTAAGAACTAAGAGCTTTTAGGCCCGCAATTCTTTTCGATGATTGCGAACTAGACGAAGTAGGAGTTGGAACATTTGGTCTAGAATGATCTTAGGCAAGTTGATAAGCATTATAAATTATTTGAGCATTTATTTTAATTGAGGCTTTTGCATCTTCAAGTGTAGCAAATTCCTCAGTTGAAAGTGATAAAGCATTATAAATTTTTTAATACCAAAAGTGAGGACCTCCTAATTTCATTGTAGGATTTAACACTGCAGTAACACTAAAATATGAGGGATAGGGAAAAAATATTTTTTAAACTTAGCTTTCATAGAATTAATAGCTTGTTGATAAATTACCCCACCCTCTCAAAATTGAGTAAATAAATCTACAAGTTATGCAATATAAACTAAACAGTTAGAAATAGTAGGATAATATTTCCCAAATATTTCATTTGTAGCAACATGAAATTGTTCTAAAAAATCTACAAGCATTTTAACATTAGTCCAATTTTGATTTGTAAGGTGCTCATCATCATCACTACCACCACCTATACGAGCATTATGCGTTGCACTTATTGGGTTTCTATATTCATATGCAACAACTAAACTTTCATACAAGTAATTCCATCTAGTTGGAAAAGGTTTAAGAACCTTTCTTTCTCTAAGGTCATATTTATAACATTTTTTAAAAAATAATCTCTAAGTATACTTCTACTGTTTGAATAAAAAAGCCAATTAAGAGTCATGTTAACCTTTTCAATTTCTACATTTCAAACTTTATACCATCACCAATTATTAAACGGTAAATATGACAAATACATCTAACATGAAAAATATTACTAAATGCAGGATTGAGTGTAGTTGTAAGCAAGCCTATGGCATTAGTGGTACTAGAAGCATTATCCATTGAAACCGACATTATTTTATCTCTAATGCAAAAAATATCTAGAAATATCTGCAACTGTGTTAGCAATAAAAGTACATGTGCGGCGTCAATTAATTACTCTATAAGCAATAATGCGCTTTTGCATTATCCAACATCATCTATCCAATGACTTATAACAGTTAGATAATCACAGTCATTACCACTTCTACCAATACCTGTAGTAATAGCAATGCGACAATCTATATGAGTAAATAAATCGCGCAAATATTGTTCATATAATATCACTTTTTACAGTTGGGCGAGGCCATACTTTATAAGTAGGATTAAAAAATCTTCTAATATAATGCACAAAATGAGGGTTAGAAGGAAAACTACAGGGTAAGCACATAACAGTAACCATTTTTGTCAATTCTTCAAGTTCTTTATTTTGATCATAAGATAAAATACCACTGGTAACAATGTTAATTCTCAGTTGAACTAGATTTGACTCTGTACTGGGGTTAACCGTAGTATCTATATTTGTCCTCTCTTGCGCAGCTTTCATTTAAAAATATCTAGCTTTATCTCAAGGGTATTTCAATGTGTGTCTAGTCAAAGTACCCGTACCGCTAAGATCTCTAGTAAATTTATGAGCCATCAAAGACCCACAAGTTTTATGCTTAGACATATTTTGTTCTCTTAGTTGAGTAAAAACGTGCCAAACAAGAGATATTTTGGGCCGTTTAGAAGATTGTCTATTAAAAATAGAGGTTAATACAAAAGGCTCAGGCGAGGCATCAGTTGGGTTATTTACAGGACTAGTAGGTGTATCATCTAAATCCGGTTGCGTTTTATCGAAATCATCATTTTGCTCGTCATTTTCAAAGATAGGCTGATTAGGATAAAGAGCATTTATAACTTCTTCATTTAATTGTTGACCTTGTGCAATATCATGGCAAAATGTTGTCACGACCAGGATTTCCCCACCTTCGAGAGTCGTGATGGCGTCTACTAAGGCAAGCCAAGTAATTTAATAATTCGCTTAACAACATCAACAATATAAAGAAATACGAGACAATTAATTTAAAGCGGAAGTCTTAAAGCATGAATAACTAAAAGTAAGAGCGGAAGTTCAAATACAACTCTACCCAGATCCGGTGCCATTAACTCACGAACATCTAAAGAGTGCAAAATACAAAGTCGGAAATAAAATACAACGATGTTTGTTTCGGTACAAGGATAACAAACGAAGATAAACTATAAGAGACTCCGGACATGCGAATGCCAGCAAGGCTACCTAGGAAATCTCGGGACTGAATGCTACCTCCCAAAATGCTACTGCCACTCAAAAGCTTCTCCAACACCTGGATCTATGCAAAAAGATGCACAGAGTGTAGCATCAGCACAATCGACCCCATGTGCTAGTAAGTTCCTGGCCTAACCCCGGCGAAGTAGTGATGAGACTAGAACCAGAATCCAGATAAACCTATGCATATATATATATATATATACAAGTACAACAAAATAATAATGGAAAGTAAACTATTAAAGCAGGGAGGGAACATCCTTATGTGGGTAACAGATAAAAACAGGCTATCAGAAATAACAAAGGGAACTATATCTGATTTTTACTAACACAAAATAAGAGAAAACAAACCACTTTCACTCGTTCAAATTCCTCTCGTTGCATGCGTTCAACACGGTCCCATTCCCTCATGTCACGCGGTAGGCGTACCATACGCTCCATTACATAATATTACGTGGTCAGTGCGCCACTTGTTCCCATTTCATAATATCTCGTGATCGGCGTGCCACACAATCCCATTCATAATATCTCGTGGTCGGCGTGCCACACGATCCCAATAATAATATCTCGTGGTCGGCATTCCACACGATCTTAATCATAATATCTCATGGTCGGCGTGCCATACGATCCCAATCATAATATCTCTTGGTCGGTGTGCGACACAATCCCAATCATAATATATCGTGGTCGGCGTGCCACACGATCCCTTATCTTTCAACACAAAACACAAAGTAATCCCAGCAAGAGAGGAAAAATATTATAATAAACTATCCCGGCAAGGGAGATCCAGCTATAATCAATCTCATTCAATTTCCACTTAACACAATAAAATCCATACTTAGTCTCAACAAATACTAGCTTCGTATTAAATATTTTTTACCAATTCCTCATAAGCAATAATTAAAAATCTGATAATTTACAATTTATGACTCAGGGTCATACTCGACACCAATGTATAGATACTTGTCACCATGCCTATACACCATACTCAACATTTAGCAATTAGCAAATAATACTATAATCCTATTCCCTCAAGCCAAAGTTAGATCAAACACTTACCTCGAATGCTCCAAACTCAACTCAAGTCTCTAGTGTAGCTTTACTCCTCGAATTTGGCTCCAACTCAGTCAAATTTATGAAGTAATCACTTACAATATCAATAATAGCAAAACAAATTAAAACCAATGCTTAAATATGAATTACTAAGCTTTCTTCCAAAAAGTCTAAAATTTGACTCCGGGCCCGCTTGGTCAAAACCCGAAGTTCGAACCAATTCCATGTAACACATTCCCCCACAAGACCGAATATACAAATTTATTTTCAAATTCGACCCCAAAACGAGGTCCAAATCAAGGAAAATCGAAAATCCCTAACTCTATCCTCCCCCCCCCCCCCAATTTCCACCCTAATCTATGTGATTTATGCTTGGAAACTTACTAGTTAGTGGAGGAAAATGAAGGAGATAAGTAGGAGATTACTTACCCAAATAGTGTTGAGGAATGGGGGATTCAATGGCTTTCTAAGGATTGGGAGAGAAGAGAGCTCGTGAGTACTTTTGAAAAATCCGGTGTGCACTGTTTCTTAAAACTTAATGAAAATCACTTGGCATTTTTGTTCTATGTGTTCGCGATGGGGGTGTCGCGTTCGCGAAGAAGGGGGAGCTGGTAAGCTACGCATTCGCGGAGTAGGGGATGCGAACCCGGAGAGGAAAATTCCGGGGTCCAGATCTAGGCCTACGCGACCGCGTAAAAGGCTATGCGAACGCATTGAAGGAGACATCAAGGCTTCGTGAACGCGTGGCCGGGACGTGAACGCGAAGAAGAGTAGGCTCAAAGCTGTGCGAACACGAAGTACTTATTGCAAACGCAATGAAGGAAAACCGTGAACTCCCTAAGTCCAAAACTACCCCGAACACCTCCGAAAACACTCCCGAGCCCTCGGAGCTCCAAACCAATCATACACATTAACTCAACAACATCCTACGTACTTAACCGAGCAATCAAATCATTAAAATAACACCATAAACGAGGAATAAAGCCTCAAGTTTATTATTTTTCATTCAAACTTCTAAAATTTCCAACTTTAGATATTTAAGTTCGGAACACGTCAAACGACGTCCGATTTCAACCAAACTTCACAGAAAGCGCTTAAACCACATATAAGACCTATACCGGACGCCAACCCAAAATACGGGCCCGATACCAATGCTTTCTAATTCATTTTCCTTTTAAATTTTCATATTAAATTTCAGAAAATAATTTCTTTCAAAAATTTATTTCTCGGGCTCGGGACCTTGGATTTTGATTCCGATAATACGCCCGAGTCCCATATTTTCTAAGGACCCGCTGAGACTGTCAAATCACGGGTCCGGGTCCGTTTATCTAAAATGTTGACCAAAATTACTTTTAACAATATTAATATCAAAATTCATCAAACTTTTCACATATTTCAACATAAACGCTTTCCGGCTATGTGCCAGACTGTGCACACACACATCGAGGCAACTAAAAGCGAGGCTTTCAAAGCCTTGGAAGCACGAAAAAGGAATAAATCCGGTGATGACCCTTTGGGTCGTCACAAATTTACTATCGAAAATTGAAAACAAGGGTTATCACTATCAAAAGTAATAGGTGGAGGAGGACGGGTGACAAGTCTGGGTCGAGGAGCCGGCAAAAAATAGTAGCTTATCGACTAGATTCACCAATTTTAGATTTTTCCTTACCCTTACCACCAGATATTATTTTCAAAGAAAAGTCTATACTAATTGTAATTATACTAACTAAAATAAACAAAACTATAATATTAAAACTTAAGAGTTGGAATGAATTTACTGAATTTATGATCAATTTCTTGAAAATTGAATATTGTTGAAGACTTGAATACTTCAATTCACCAACTTTACAATTTTTCACGAAATAACAATAATAAAGTAAGCAATTATAGAAGAAAATTAGAGAGAGATTGATGAATTTGTGAGTAAAAATGAAAAAATGAGAGGGTATTTATTGTTGAGAATAGAGAAAAAGTATAATTATGAAAAGTTTGAGGTTAAAACAAAGTTTGGGAACCAAATGACTATTTTTGAAAGTTTTCAAACAGCTAAAAATGCAGGCCAACGGCTACATTTTAAATTTCTAACCTTTGGTCCTTTTTTATAAAAAAAATAAAAATAGCCGTTTGGCCCGGTTGAACCGGCTCAGGCCCGCCTGTTGGTCGCGGCTAAACGGTACCGGGCTCACGAGCTTTTAAGTAAGGACCGTTCCACCATGGCTTTTTTGGACCTCTAGAGATCGGCCCGTTTGGCACGCGGTTCCGAACTGGACCCGGCCCACAATACACCCTTACTGTGTATTAATCGAGGCGCTAGTTTTATGATACTTGTACTCGATTAAAGTTTCAAAGTATCTATTGAGGTAAACGCCAAAAAATCTTGATTTGGATTCTAACAATTTGAACTTTTCTAAAATTTAGTAAATCACAATTATAAGTACTTGATTTTTCTTTTTTTATAAAGGATAATAAATAATTACTCATTCTGTTGTCCCAAAGTTTAAACTACATATTTTAAATTTACGGGAAAAGCTTTTTTTTGTTTTTGCTTTACTAGTATTCCTCCCATCAAAGCTCAACTACGTAGCTAAAACTTCACGATAAGTTGAGAAAGTCGCTTATTAAGAGTGTGTATTATCCATTCTTTAGATATCCCTTAGGTAAGCCAACTAGTACCTATCAAATTTCAATAATATTAATAAGACAATAAAATAAAGGAATTAACTGAATCTTATATATTTTACAAAGACTTATAATGCAAATCGTGAGTTTTTAAGAATAAAGTATATAAAGTTGGTATGAAATAAATACATATTCTGTTTGAAAGTAAATAAATATAATTTTATAATCTATGGCTACCATAAACAAGAGGCAGCTACAACAAGGACGTAAGTACACCTTTGATGCTAGCTCCCGCCATGCACAGCAACATCGGCATCTGAATCTGCACGCAATGTGCAAGAAGTGTAGTATGAGTAAAACCGACCCCATATACTTAATAATTGACAAACCTAATCTTATTTTTTTAATGAAAAATATATATTATATATATAAGGCTAAGTAAGGAGGGTTGTCTCCCCCCTATAGATATTGTTTATACATGCATTACTTTTGTCAACCATTAGGCCATCTATGGCACTAATATTTTCTAGAGCAGCTACAGTTTCGCATTGTTTGGTACTACACGATCTTACATAAACATAGTCCTCCATATCTCTTTCATAGAGATCGATTGCAAAATTAGGAGGCTTCGCAAAAATACATAGTTTATCAAAGGTCTTATTTCTTAGAGCTTCATTTGCCAAAGTGTGAGCCATGCCATTTCCTTGTCTGAAACTATGCATGAATGATATCCTCCCTGCTTGGTTGCCTCTTCCACTATTGGTCTGCATTCAAAGTAAAGGACAAACCTAATCTTAGGTTGAAAGTAGTGACGAGCTGAAACATAGATCGGGTCCAACCAATAACCAACAACAGTTCATAACAACGTAGAGCATATAAATACGGAAGTAACTCAGAGATAAAATGGTCAGCCTTTTAACAGTTTTTTTGAAAATAATTCCTCTTTTCAAGAATTATCAGTAAAAAGTCAAATTCTTTGCCGAAATGGTCGTAAAATATGAGATTATTTGAAAACGATAGTTTTTTTCAAAAATCCTTTCACAATAAATAAGATGATTCATTTTCTTTCCAGATAGCAAGTGTGAACTACCTCTCTATGACCACATATCAATGAGTGTAAAAAAGTCATAAATGACGTGATGCCATACAGCATGAGAGAAATGTATTTCTATGCATGCATGTCATATATGCATGCCAATGCCATGTACCTCAGAGATGAATCATGTATTGACACTCCTAGAGTACTCAAACTCACTGTCTCACACTTCCTACTCTTCATGCTCAACCACTCGATACTGTACATGGCCCATACAGGCTAACTGCAGAAAAAGAAGATTTGTTGCAATGTAACTCCATAAGAACCATAAATAGAACCACGTGAAATATTAGCAGAAATTGAGATTTTAGGCGCAATAGAAAGGAATGCTGCCTTAGCTCAATAGATCAAAGAATCAGGAGATGACTTCTTAGACGTTCGCGAATGGAAAAGTGTTATTCGAGCTTGCTCGATCTCTTCAATTGAGACCTTATAATGCAATCGCATTCTCTGGTCCAATTGCTATTTTTCTTTCTGTATTTAAGATTTATCCACACTCAGACCTATGGTTCCATATAAGATAAGCATTTTCTGATCGGGTAAAGATTTCGAGATTAGAATTGAGTGAGGGCAGCGGCTCTTCTGGATCGCCTCTTTTCTAGTCACTTTTGACCAAATCTTTCTTGTGATTTTCTATTCTCTTATGAGAAATGGTTTGCTGCGCTTGAGCCCTCGTCACTTAATGGAGATCGGATGCGGGCAAAATTCCCGCCAATGGCTGAGATGTTCAGTCGACTCCCTCTCCCTTTGTGGGGGTCTCGACCCCTACGAGTGAGCTGAAAAGGGAGGAAGTTTAAGATGAATGGGAAAAAGAGAGTCATGGAAATGATAACTAGGAGAGCGGCTGGGGCGATCAGAGAACGAATGGAAGATAAGAGCGTGAGGACCCGAAAGCAGTCAATCATGCTATCCTTACCCTCCAACCAATCGGCCAATCACGCTATCCTTAACTTTCATCCAACTCCTTCGATTTCGCTTGAGAAAGGTATGGTAGTGATCTCACTCCACATATTGCGCACTTTGTTCATCCAAACTGGGCAGAGCTAGGTTCAAAATACAGGGGGAGAGCCCTACCGAACCTGAGGATGAAACTTGAGATTCATTCTTCTCAAAACAAAAGCAGTACCGAAGATAGTAAGAAATCCGGACAAAACCTTTCTGTTTTTGGATTTTTCGTTTCTCATGTCAGCATTCTCACTTCTGATATCTCTAGGTCTTGTCACCACAAACCTTCCCCGATTGATAGAACGTTCCGCTACTGACACTTGAAATTCATCCTGGAACATATACAACACTGACAATAAGTCACCTAGTACCGAGGAAAAAGTTTAATCCAACCCTGTGGACAAATCCACTCCAAGTATCAAGTACTTCGGACAAATCCATGTCCAGGGAAATCCATCCCTCAATAATATCATCTGCGCTCATTGTGGGCATGCTACATACTCTGTAGGGCTCCTTCAGCGCAAGCTCTATCATAATCATCAATATAACCGTTGTGGCGTGCAGCCCGATCCCATAATTGTCACTCATAATCAGGCTCTTGACCTCACTCAGTCATCAATCTCTCCAGTCTCACTCATGGGTTCACAATGTCATGAAAATGATCCGCAATAATGATATGTTGTATCAATAAGTAACAACTGACACTGAGATATGATATGAATCCATAAATGCGCTGAGCATGAAATATCAATGCAATTGACGAGATGACATCAAGAGACGACCACTATGTGTCCCAAAAAATCAGCATAAAGCCTAAAAAAGATATCTAGCATAATGTGCATCTCAATTACTTTACCATGTAGTGAAAAACACATATACCAACAAAGTGGGGTCACTATGCAATGCCCTAAATACAACAGAGTCACAATTCACAGGGTGAACGCTCACACGCCTGTCACCTAGCATGTGCGTCACCTCAACATCAAGCACATAGCACATAATTTCGAGATTTTATACCCTCAGCACTAAGTTTAGAAGAGTTACTTATCTTGAATAAGCTAATTCCAATACCGAGCAAGCCAAGTGATGCTTCAAAAATGCTATCACGCCCATAGCGATTTCTTAACTGCTCAAAACTAGTCAAGAGCAACTCAAATACATCATATAAATCCCAAGGAAATAATTACAAATGATAAAGATCGAATCCTAAATCAAATCCCAAATCCAGCCAAAAATTACACTTTGGCACACACATCAGAAAGCGACAAAACTCACAAAATCCGACAACTCATTCAATTATGAGTCTAGTCATACCAGTTTCACTCAAATCCGACTCCAATCGGTGTTCAAAACTTAAAAATTTATATTATGAAACTTTAGGCTAAAACCCCCAATTTTCTCTCTAAAATTCCTCAACCAAGAGCTAAAATTAAAGATAGATTCATGCAAATTCATATGGTGAAAATTGCTTCAAGAATCACCTCAATCTCAGCACTCTAGCTCCAAAATTATAAAAATGAATGAAACCCTCGAAGTAGAGTACTTTATAATTTGCCCAGGTATTTACTCTATGCTATCACACACAAACTAACCCGATAGCGAAGCACGAAATTTTTCAGCCCCTGTTGTGCTCTATGCGATCCCATTCTCCTACGACCGCGAAGAACAAAATTTTCCATACGCCATCTCCAACTCATTCTGACAGCTTTTAGTATAATAGTCATAACTTTTTGTACAAAATTTCAAATTCCAATTGATTTGACTTTCTGAAAACTGGACATCCTGAAATACAACTTTTATTTTTGGATCATCACTCAATTTCTTATAGATTGTGAGATATACACTTTCATATTTGTGTCAGTGCAATAGAGATTTTACTCTATGCGATCGCGTGAAAGCTTCCGCAATTGCATAGTACACCTCCATTTTCCCTATTTTTTCTCTTTGCTAACGAGGCCAGATCTACAAAAACGTGCTTACACCCCCAAAGCCAAAAACCAGCAACTAGAAATGGTCTAAAACTACCTCGAAACTCACCCAAGCACCTCAGAAACCTATTCGAACATACCAAAAAGTCTCGAAACATATCACGGATTTAGTCGAGGCCTCAAATAACATCAAACAACTAAAAAACACGAATCACACCTCAATTCAAAATCAATGAACTTTGAAACTTCAAACATCCACAATAGATCCCGAAACCTATCGAATCACGTCCAATTAACCTTCAATTTTATACACAAGTCACATTTCGCATTACGGATCTCCTCCAACTTTCAGAATCAGAATCTAATCCAGATATCAAAAGGTGCACTCCTGCTCAAACATTCTGTTGATACATAATTTTTTTCTATGCATTTTTTGTACCCAAAATACATCCAAGATAGCATAAGGTGCATATATAAGCAGACCCAATAGTTTTGGTGTTTTTAATGATTTTTAAACAAATTTTATTCCCTATTTTAATACCACAAAAATCCAAAATTATTTCCAAAAATTATTCTTTTAGTAAATAACATATTTTATCCTCATATTTATACCAAAATATAATTAAAATAATTTTGCATATGTTTACAAATTCATTTAGTGTTTTTAAAGTTAAATTCCATATAATTGCAATTATAGCATATCTTGTAATTTATACCATTTTACACTTGTGAAGTTAGCCGCAGTATTTTTTAATTTATGTTTATTTAATATTAATTTACCCAGTACTCTTAATTTGTTTTTTTAAATTATATTACTATTTAATAAAAATTAAAAGGGGACAATTGGCTATTTACAATTTAGCCTCAATACCTACCAATTTTGTGTATCCAATTTAATCCCCATTCAGCCATATTCGAGTCCAAATTACCCCATCCCAATTACCAAATCTACCCGACCCATTACCTATTAAATCCATCCTGTTCAATCTCGGCCGATGATCACTTAGATTAACAGCCACCATGAAGTCTTTCCTTTTTTCATTCCAAACGACCCCAAACCCTACCCTATTTCTCACCAAACGCCACCCTTGAATCCATCTTCTCTCTTATCTCTCTCTGAAACCCTCACAAACCCTAGCCGCCTCTATTTAATCCCACCTTGATCCATGGCCTCCCATGGCCGTTGGAGATGTTCAATGGCCTCATGTGGCTCCTGGGTGTTCGTTTCTATGGTTTCATTGTTAGATTTCTAAGGAAGATGGTACAGTCTTTGCCTGACTTTCGTTCATGGCCTTTTTTCGGTCATCCTTGTCCTTTCTCCGGATAGTCGTGATCGTTCGAGTCAGATCCATGACTCTTCTAGTTAGATCGTTAATTTTCAATGCCTTTCTCACCTTTCTAGGTTCTTCGAAACTCTAATCTTTGAGATTTTTTGGTTTTCTTCCAGATCTACTTTAGATACTTGCCATGAATATTTATGTATTTTCACGAAAGTTTTTTATCTTTTCTTGCAAAATGATCCTCCATTAAGGTTTTCCTTTAAGTTTTGCAAAAGATCTCTGGTTTTTCTTATATGTTTGTGATTTGGCTATGATTTGCTCATGTTGTTCTTCTATTTGTTTTAGCATGTTAAAATTCCTAGTTCCTTTTAGTTTATTCGAGTTCTGAAACTATTTGTCTACATGTGTACTTGTTCTTTGCTTCTAACTCTCTTTTCCTTGTTTGATATGTCGATTCTAAGTTCTTACCATCTTTCAAAACATGGCTAAAAGCCCAAAAAAATCTTGGAATTCTTTTGCACTTTTTACTACTCTGAGACCTTTACTTGTTTCTGATTTATCTTACCTAATACCATGTTCTTCTTCACTGCTGATTTCATGTGACTACTTGACCTTCTTGACTATTGTGCTTCAAGCATTCTCTAGCTACTAAACACTAGCTTGCGTCTATGTCTATAGTATGTTTGTGTTGCTTCTTTTTATCAACGTGTTTAACTTTACATGCTTATTCATCCCTTGATATTTATATGGTGAAGTGCATAATCATGTTCTTCTCTTGATTGATCTTGATTCCCTTGATTTTGTGGCTGATTTCAAAAAGCTTTTCTTTCATAAGCCCTAATTTCACTCGCCTGTTTAAAATTAATTGATTCTGTTCCCTTTACTATTATATTTTTACATTAATGAATCTTTCCCAAAATAAGCCCATTTTTGTATTTAGACTCGATTGTCTACTTGATGCATTTACTACCCTTTTTAGGGCAATAATCAATCTGTCCCAGAATCAATTTTCTTTCCTTAATTAAACTTGATAACACCTGTTAAAAAATGATTCCTTTTCTAATGGGGAATAATTTGGGTTAATTGATTCTACTTATGATTGCTTCCATATTTGTGCTGAAATTATACTGCTTACCTTACTCTTTACTCGTTTCAGAACTATAAATACCGTATACTCTTCTCTTTCAAAGACAAATTCAAATGAACACATACAGTTTACCCACTACTTCTCTTTCTCAAATACTTTTAAGTTCTCTCAAAGGCATTCAAGTTTTCTGCTGAAATCATAAGTTAGTTTCTTTGTGACTGCAAGTGTTCTGCTTCTATTTCTTTTTACTTTACAACTGGTATGTCTCTTTAGTTTAATACTGCCAGCTGTTTTACACTTCAATTCTTTTATCCTTATTTCTTACTGCTTTCCTGCAAGTTTTCCATCTTCGTTCCTATCCCTATACCTGAACCCCTTACATGTGGAGCTATGGTTCATAAAGCATGACAATACTTAAATATTGTTGTTAATGTGTCTGGACTGGATTCCTTGAATACTAAACTGTATCAATTCCCACTCCCTTTCCTTTTATGTGTGCTCTGAGCCTAAGACCTTAGACTGGCAACGTCCTGATCACTGCCCATGCCATGGTCTGACCTTCATAGGTTTATGCTCCTGTTTGTTGGCTAAATATGTTTGGTCAGGGGTGCACCAGCCTGCCTTGTGGCTGGTCATGACCACCAACCTGTTATGTCTCCCTAGCCCCTTTTGCACTTACACTCATTCTTAGAAATTAAGTTCTGCCCCTCTCTTATGAGCCTTGCCTTGGGACCCTGGAGTTCACTCTGAACTTGGACGCCTGAGAGCTGGCATTTCCACACTGCACTATAACTTGTTGTAATTGGTATCTTGGGTGTAAGCAATGCCTCGAATTCCTAATATTCCTTGGAACTTTGAAGCACCCTAGACAAAGAGAAGGCTTTGGAAATCTGGATCTAGAAAATGGTTAAATCTCAGTTAGACACTAAGTCTGAATTGGGCTGTTTGGATGTAGGAGTTAGTTTCTGATGTATTTTTTTATCTTACTGGTATGTAATAACTTGTATAAATTTGGGGATCTAGTGGAAAATGGTGGGGGTTTACTTCTTTTACATAAAGGGTAGAAAGCATGCCCATAGGATCTCTTTACTGTTAATATGTGTAAGTTCACAAGTAGAAATCATGCATGTAGGATCTAATACTTAATTTACTTTTCATGCACATAGACACCATGCCTAAAGGATTTAATGCTTAACTTTCTACAATCATGCATAAGACGCCATGCCTATAACATGCATTTTCATGATATTAGGTAAACCATTAGGTTTAATGAAAATTAGCATCATGTTTACAAGTCAGTTAACGTTTAAAAGAGATTAAAATCAACAATTCATAGAAATCATGCCTATAGAATCCTCAAATCAGATTTGTATCACTCGTCTAAAAACAATAATGATTTTACTCGAACAAGTGGTTAAAGTAAACAACTTTCTGTACTACTAAAACTTTCTCTACACCCAGATCAATGCATCTCTTTTCCTAAAAACTCACCCCGTTTTGATAAACATTCTCAAATCTATACATGCTTTCTAAAAAATTACTACCTTTTTGGTAATTTGACAATCGTTTTCCAATTCAGATTAATTCACTTCTTGTACTTACAATCCTTAAGTCAGTTCTGCAAGTCAACTTCGTTTTCCTTAAACTGTCTGCTTCCTTTGAAACTCATTTTGAAATTACTCTTTTTGTATTAATCTGCAACTCAATAGTCTACCTTTCTAAAATTCGTCTTAAATCGTTTCTTTATCTGTTAAGTCTGCAACCTTTTCTTTAAAACCTTTCTATACCTGTCTGTTTTTTTCAAAAGTCGGTAGTCCTATCCGTATTAATTTAAGTGCCTTAATCTCTAACAACTATTTTTGAATAGGCCTAATGCAGACTTCCTGTATAAAGATATGTGTTGAACCAGTCCGCTCACCACTTTAATCTAATTTAAGATCAAATCAGTATTTGCAAGTCATGCTAAGCTACATGATTTATGTGATTTAAGGAGGTAATTTGAGCCTTATTTGCTTGTCTATTTTCCCTCACTTGTATATATGTTTTGAATGTCTCCCTAGCATTTTATCCTTTAAAACTCTCTAAAAGCCTCACCCCTTTCTCCCTTTTAGGATTAGTAGTCCTAATGCCTCAGGGACTGATAGGATTTGGGTGGGTACTAGCATGCAATAAGTAATCGAGACTATCCATGCTTTAATACCTAAAGGGATCGGAAGGGTAAAATATGCATATGATGATCGGGGTGTTATTATCACGTGTGACCCCTCTTCTGGAGTGTACATCGGGTATTGCATTGATGTGATCCATATTATTTGTAAACTTAGGATCCCCTTTTCCTTTACTTGTTATGTTTCTTCTAAGATTTCTTTTAAACTAAATTTTTCTAAAACTTCCATCTTTTTTACCTTTTAAAACTTTTGAACTTGTCTGCAACATTATGTGAGAACTCTACTTGCTTCTTCACCTATTTCTAAAGTCACAA
This sequence comes from Nicotiana benthamiana, assembly GCA_034376525.1. NCBI lineage: Eukaryota > Viridiplantae > Streptophyta > Magnoliopsida > Solanales > Solanaceae > Nicotiana > Nicotiana benthamiana. The sequence goes on along the minus strand of CM067323.1, from coordinate 111,379,589 downwards.
TTGTAGTATGGCTGGGAACCACACTAGTGGATCTTAAGGGGTGCCTAACACCTTTCCCTCGAGAATATTTCTATCCCTTACCCAAACTCTGGTTCTTTATCTCAAACTTTTCCTTAAAAAGTGTCCTAATGCGTATAATCATTAGGTTGCGACTCTCCAAACTCCAAAAGCGCAATTCTTGCAAGGGAACAAGAGTTGTCCTCCCATAATGTCGTATAGCCGATTTCGACCCATTTTGGAAAAAGGGGGCGTCGACAGCATGACGACTCTGCTGGGGATTTCTTTAGGCTTTTACCATTGCATGCTGCTTGTGACTTTACTATCTCATTAATTGCTTTATTTACTATCTTTTATTCTTTCACTACGAAACTGACTTGGCTCTTTATGTCTTTTCTTTCCGTTAACTATTTTCCTTTACTGCTTTATTTCAATGTTGTTGTAGTTTCGAGCAACTATAGTAATCATTTATCTTATGTACGTGAAAATACATGTCAATTTGTTTCATTCTTGTAAACTACATATTCAATATCATATTCCAGTCGTGCCCAAACAAATATCATAGCAGCGCTTATAATGTGTGGTTGTGATCTTCCAATATTATCACCCTTTAAATTTGGCAAAGACATATTTGCGGTAAAACCAGTCGATCAGCGGTGCAGTCGACGATTCCATGTCTTTCCCTCTGGAATTTTCCACTCAAGGGTATCGGTCTAAGACCTTTATAGAAACGTTACTCTGTTAAAATGCACATGCATCATGGTCAAGCCTAGCCAAGTCAGTTATGTTGTCCACATAATGACTCATTAAGATAGCCTTGTCCAAAGTCCACCGGGTTTCTTGAAACCCAAATGGACACCTCCATGTTCTGTGCATTTATTTAGAGAACTAAATGCTTGCTATGCTAATATTGGTTTAAATAGTCGAGTCTAGTGAGGTAAGGGCCTAACACTCTGTTTTGCAGAAAATAAGGCACGAAGTCCCTAGATTTAGCATGGTAACCAACATTCATCCAAGGCTGCTAAATTGGTGGAAAGACCTCCACTCCGGTGATCAGACGCTCGTTAGCAAATACTTAGGAATTTTGCCTTCTCTTCTAGAAATCCAGCCTAAAAACAAAATCATAGAGGTTGCAACGCTGTTCTGGGATTGCGACCGATTTGTACTCCGCTTCGGGGACCTTAAAATGACTCCTTTACTTGAAGAAATAGGAGGTTTAGGTTGTATTCCATGGGAGACTCCGGGTTTGCTTATGCCAGAGAATCGCAAGGGTAGGGGTTTCCTTCAGATGATGGGACTAAAGAAGAATCAAGACTTGACCTATTTGAAAAACTCTTACATCATATTAGACTATCTGTACAAAAGGTACGGCCATAGAAAGTCATATCGCACTTACCCAGATGAATTTTCCCTCACCTCATTGGGGCATATCCACAGAAGGGTCTTCGTATTCATGTTTTGTTTCCTAGGGATGATAGTGTTCCATATGAAGAAGGCTAGGATCCACACCAGACTGGCCATGGCAACCAAGACCTTGATGGAAGGGAATGGTGGACAATCTTTCAGCATAGTGCCTATGATTGTCATAGAAATATATTGAGCCTTAGAAAAGTGCCAACAAGGGGGCAAACATTTTGAAAGCTGCAACTTATTACTTCAGGTCTGGCGCATGGAGCACCTCCAAAAAGGTGAATACTGGCAAGAGATCTTACGTAGAGATTGGGATGATCATATCGCCTTCCACCAGCCAATGCGTATAAATTATATGGCTAACATATTTGCTCAGCCAGAAGACGCTGGAGGATGGGTAGAGTTATTTGAGAATCTGAAAGAAGATCAGGTACAGTGGATAGTCGAGTGGTTCCCTATGGAAGAATTCTTTGTTCGATCCCAAGATGCACCATTCCTCAAACTCATTGGTCTGAGAGGAATTATCCCTATGTTCCCCTCCGAGCCATGAGGCACGCTGGAAGAAAGCAAATCATACCAAGTGTCGATAAAATGTGTCATTTTAGGGCTAATATTCAGGACGATGATAGCCCTCACAAGTGTCAAGCTCAGCACATATGGCATTGCAAGCTCGTTTTAGGGAAAGAATATATTGAGCCAGACAGGTATCATGCCGGTTGTGTGCCGCACTACTCAGGTTGGTTGGAAGATAATTACAATGGTATGGGTCAGCCCGGGTTCATCTGAGGCCACAGGTTCATCGACGAGAAACATGAAGTGTGAATTAAGTACAATCAATTGCGCAAGAGGATTCGAGAGTGTGAAATCGAGCACCGAAAAATACAAAAATCCCATCAAAAGTTGATCGAGGAATGGAAATATATGGATGTCAGTGCCAACAAGCGACTAGGGTATTTGGAGCAAGGACTAGTGGAGCTAGAAGGAAAGATCATCAAGAGGATTTAAGAGTGTCAAAATGCTGAAAGTAATGTCAGTGGACATTTTACCCGAGCTTACTGCTGCTAGGACTGTGTGAGTTGGTGAAGTTGTTCGAGGGAGACAAAGATGCCGAATCTGGGGAAGGTTCTTCTGGGACCAAGTAGTTAGGAGTCTTTCATTTCTCTTTAATAATGTAATAAGGCCAACGGCCACTAGTGACATTTTACTTTCCGTCAGTTAGTGTCGTTTTGGATTCGTCTTATATTTATCAATAAAATGAGGCATTTAACATTACAAGTTCTCCAAATTAATTTGTCATTAGGCCTACCTCGGGAAAAAACGAGGTACCAAAATTAGGACACAATTTACATTTCTTGCACAATGTGTTTAAATACTACAACATTTTTCCTCAGGATCCGCACTAACTTGATACCTTTTAGCTTTTCTTTTATTATTCCCCTCCCCAAAGGTTAGTTTGTGCTTTCTGACACCATCATCTTACAGTACAAGACCCAAAGTTTTGAGAAGAGCTAGATCAAGTTCGGAACTTGGCGAATTTATCATTCTCTCTCATCCCTCCTGATGTCAACTTTCCAAATGCTCAAAATCCCGCACCTCTACAGAACACCCCATAACCACAGATGTAACCCACTCATGCTCAACACTGAAACACATGCCACACTCCGAACAATACTCCACTAGTCATTCCTGAACCCCTAAACACCACGAACGACCACATCCACAACACTCCCATCTACATAGATATCGTACCCCACTACACTCAACCAATCTCAAGTGCACCTGAATCTGATGACAAGGACTCTCTTATACGAAACATGGCAGTAGAACTCAAGAAGTTGACCAGCGCGGCTGAATTATGAGGACCTCTGCATTCAGCCAGATGTCGAACTTCCGGATAGATACAAACCTCCCAAGTTCGAAATGTTTGATGGCAAGGGAGATCCCAGAGTCCGTTTTAGAACATATTGTGATAAGCTGGTCGGAATCGGAAGGGATGAGAAAATTCGTATGAAATTGTTCATGAGAAGTCTGATGGTGGATTCTTTATACTGGTACATTAGCCAGGACCCCAAGAAATGGACAAACTGGGTAGGTATGGCCTTAGATTTCATGGATAGGTTTTGATTCAATATAGAGAATGCACCGGACGTATTCTACATCCAGAATTTGTAGAAGAAACCCACCGAGATGTTTCGCGAGTATGCTACTAGTTGGAGATCAGAAGTTGCTAAGGTCAGGACGACCTTAGAAGAAGAACAAATGAACAGATTCTTCATCCGGGCTCGGGATCCACAATATTATGAGAGGTTAATGCTGATCGAGGGTCAAATATTCTCCGATATCATCAAGCTGGGAGAAAGAATCGAGGAAGGTATTAAGAATGGTATGTTTACTAATCTTATAGCATTGCGGGCCACCAACAAGGCTTTACAGTCTGGTGGCATGTCCAAAAAGAAGGATGTGAGTGTCGTGATGGTCGCACGGGGAGCCAAATCACCACTAAAATACTACACATACCCATCACCTCCACTTATATATCATCCCATCCGAAATTACCAAGCACCCGCACCCTCCTATCAAAATCCACCACCCGTTTACCAATCATCTCCACCTCCCACATATAAACCCACTTCACCCAAATACTCTTATCATGCACCTGTTTACCAAGCTTATAATACCCAACCCTCTCACTACCAATCACCTCCCACTCAACAAAATTTCCCTAGACCCAGAGTGAACTTTGAACACAGACCTCCCAAACAATAAGCAACCATCACTGAGCCGATTGACCAGTTGTATGAGAGACTTAAAGCTGCTGTTTACGTCTCCCATATCCCTACCATAACTCCAGAAAATCCTTCTCACTAGGTCAATCCTAATAAGTCCTGTGTGTACTACTCCAGCATGAAGGGACATACCATAGACGAGTGCCGCTCATTGAAGGATAAGATTCAAACTCTGATCGATAATAAGGTCATCGTAGCAAAGGAACCAGCTCTTAATGTTTGCAAAAACCCTCTATCTGACCACAAAGTTGGAGACATTCACATGATCGAGATCGTAGATGACTGGGATCCCTAGGGGTTGATATGATTGATTGTTCAGGGCGACGAGCCAAAGAAACCGGCGATCACACATAACCCAATTGTTGTGCAGAATCCGCCCTCTAAGGGCGATGAAGTAAATATCTCTATGCCTCTCAAATTTGAAGCACCCTCTTCTGCCAAGGCGCCCGGTCCAATTGAGGTTAAGTTTTTGGTTCCAAAGGCACTTATTCCCTTCGAAGTTGCTGTGTTACAACCAAGGGTACCTATTCCAATAGAATCGTCAGACATAATACCATTCCACTAAAATTCCATACCATGGAATTACACAGCCCAAGCAGGAGGAAAGGGAATACCAGGAGAAGCAATTGTTGTCCAGGGTATGACCAGAACAGGCAGGGTTTACACTCTAGAGCACCTAGCTGAGTCCGGTAAGCAAAACTCTAGATGGCCTATTAACACTAGGCCCGATGATCTTTGGATGAAAATACAAGCCATGGAGTATTCGGTCGTTGAGAAAATGAACAAAACACAGGCACAAATCTCTATCCTAGCTCTTCTGCATAGCTTTGACGCACACAAAATGCCTTGATAAAGATACTGAGTGAAGCTTATGTGCCCAGCAACAAAACCGGAGGTGAAATGGCGAATATAGTGGGACACGTTTTGGAGAGTCATAAAATCTCTTTCCACGAAGATGAGCTGCCACCGGAAGGACTGAGTCACAACAAGTCACTACACATCACCGTGCAATGTGAGGACTACTTTATTACTAGAGTTCTGATCGACAAAGTATCCAGCCACAACATCTATCTGCTGATCACTCTTAGAACATTGGGAAAGAGCCTGCACAAGATTAATGATGGGGCCATCAATGTCAAAGCCTTTGATGGATCCCAAAGGTCTACTATCTAAGAGATTAACCTATGCTTGCAAATGGGGCCAACTTGGTTCGATGTTGACTTCTAAGTGATAGATATCCCAGCATCCTACAACTTGATGTTGGGACGACCATGGATCCATGCTACTGGAGCTATGGCATCGACCCTACATCAGGCAGTGAAGTTCTAATGGAATCACCAAGAGGTGATTATTCATGGTGACGGTAAAACCCCATATATAGTCGCCAGACCATCCCGATGATTGGAGGCAGAAGGAGAATAGGGCGGAGAAACATACCACCACATTGAAAGGGTCAAATCTGTAGACAAGGACAAATCATGGGATAACAAGATTGAAAATATCTTTAATTGGTGTGGGTACGAACCTGGAAAGGGGCTTGGCAAGAACATCCAAGGAATCACAAAGCCCATCAAGTTGAAGAAAAATGGTACTACATTTCGTTTGGGGTATGAATACACTAGGAAGGAGTTCGATGACTGGTCGCCACAATGGCGCGGCCCTTACCATCTGCTTGAGCATCTGATACCTTGCCTGTAGCAGACTTTCCAGCTGGCAGACGTCATATATGGTTCAGAAGAACAAGAGGCATTAGCGGCGATGAGAAACCTATTTATGGAAGATAATATGGACTACTGTGTTATTTTCGAGGAGGAAAGGGGGTAAGGCCCTTCTATTCAAGCTGGGAACCGAGGAGAGCGCTTTAGAAACTAGTCAATCTGAACCACCAGGTCCTGGAAAGCTTCGGGGTAGCAAGGATAAACAAAAGCACCATGCATAACATATTTACTTTTACTAGCTGATTTTATGTCTACATTGTCTTTAATTTTGAAAGAGCTCCGATGTTCAAAATAATAATGCATTCAATTAAATCATTTTAGTTTATTATATGTCTCGCTCTTATTATTTTTCTCTATCATTTACTATTTTTACATGGCATTACTATTACTCACTTTGACGATGAGCCAATGATTGTGACTTGCAACGAGACAACGCAACAAATAGATATAGATTCAGAAGAGGATGATATACCGGAAGAGGTCATCAGAGAAGTCGAGAATTTTAAGAGTAGGACTAAATATAACTTGGATGAAACTGAGGTCATTATTTTGGGAGATACAGAGAATGTCAAAGAAACACGCATTAGTGTTCACTTGTCACCGTCAGGAAAAAAAGAGTATACTGAGTTCCTAAAAGAATATGAGGACATATTCGCCTGGTCGTATGCTGATATAACATGTCTTAGTACATCCATAGTAGATCACAAACTGCCAACAGATCCAACATGTCCGCCGGTAAAGCAGAAACTCAGAGAGTTTAAGCCTAACATGAGTTTGAAAATCAATGAAAAGGTTACCAAGGAAGTCAACACCAAGGTTCTCAGGGTAGTAGAGTATCTGACATGGTTAGACAACATTGTTCCAGTACCAAAGAAGGATGAGAAAGTTAGAGTCTGTGTCGACTATCGTGATCTCAACCAGGCCAGTCCCTAAGACGGCTTTCCCTTGCCAAACATACACATTCTAATTGACATTTGCGCCAAGCATGAGCTGCAGTCATTTGTTGATTGTTTCCCTGGGTATCATCATATTTGGATGGATGAGAAGGATGCAGAGGAAATGTCTTTCATCACGCCGTGGGGAATGTACTGTTACAAAATGATGCCATTTGATCTGAAGAATGTTGGGGGCCCCTATATGAGAGCCATGACAACCATCTTTTATGACATAATACATAAGGAAATCGAGGTGTATGTGGATAACATCATTATCAAATACAAGAAAGCCATAGATCATATGGGAGACATGAGAAAGTTATTCAACAGAATGAAGAGGTACAATCTAAAACTAAATCCCACCAAGAGTGAATTCGGGGTTCCTGCTGGAATACTATTGGGTTTCATCGTGAATCGTCGAGGAATAGAATTGGATCCATCAAAGTTCAAATCCATCCAAGAATTTCCACCACCAAATAACAAGAAGGACGTGGTGAGTTTGCTGGGGAGGCTCAACTATATCAGCCGGTTCATAGCTAGTACTGTTATTTATGAACCCATCTTTAAAATGTTGAAAAATGACGCTGCTACCAAGTGGACTAATTATTGTTAGAAAGCTTTTGACATATTAAGGAATAGCTATCAACGTTGCCAGTCTTGGTTCCGCCCAAGCCAGGAAGACCTCTACTGCTTTACCTGGCAGTATTGGATAGAGCATTTAATTGTGTTCTGGGACAACATGATGAAACAGGGAGAAAGGAGCAAGCCTTCTACTATCTCAGTAAGAAGTTCACACCGTACGAGGACTGGTATTCTCTTTTAGAGCGCACTTGTTGTGCTCTAACTTGGGTAGCGCAGAAGTTGAGGCATTACTTCTGTGCCTACACTACTTATCTCATATCTAGAATGGATCCTCTACAGTATATTTTTCAGAAGCCCACGCGCACGGGCAATCTTGTCAAGTGGTAAATCCTGCTAAGTGAATTCCACATTCTTTACGTGACTCATAAAGCAATCAAACGACAAGCCTTGGCGGATCATCTCACTGAGAATCCCGTGGATGGAGAATATGATCCCTTAAAGACGTATTTTCCCGATGAGGAGGTATCCTTCATAGGAGAAGATATTACAGAACCCTATGATGGTTGGAGGTTGTTTTCAACGGAGCTGCAAATTTTAAAGGAGTTTGGCATAGGAGCAGTCCTAGTATCAGAAACCGGCTAGCACTGCCCGGTATCCACTAAGCTCAGGTTCCCTTGCACCAACAATATGGCCGAATATGAATCCTGTTTCTTGGGGATCAAAACGGCCATTGACATGAACATTCAGGAGTTGCTAGTGATCGGGGATTCATACTTGCTCATACATCAGGTCCGAGAAAATGGGCAACCAAGAACTCTATGATATTTCCTTACCTGCATCACATACAGGAGTTAAGGAAAAGGTTCAAAAAGACGGAATTTTCAGCATTTCCCCAGAGTCTAGAACAAGTTTGTTGATGCATTAGCTACTCTATCGTCCATGATCCAGCATCCAGATACAAATTTCATTGATCCCATCCCGGCAAAGATTTATGATCAGCCAGCTTGTTGTGCTCATGTCGAGGTAGAGGCAGATGGAAAACCATGGTTCCATGACATCAAGGAGTACTTGCTAACAGGGGAATATCCAAAACTTGCCAAAGCTACTTAGAAGCGCACATTTTGTAGGTTATCCAGCAACGTCTTTCACAGTGGAGGAATCCTTTATAGGAGGACTCCCGAATTGGGTTTCCTAAGGTGTGTCTAATCAAATGAAGCATCCATGTTATTAGAAGAGGTTCATGTAGGAACCTGTGGTCCACATATGAATGGTTTTGTCTTAGCGAAGAAGATACTCCGGGCATGTTATTTTTGGATGACTATTGAAATGGACTGCATCTTGTATGTTCGACAACCATCATTGTCAGATGCATGCAGATATGATAAAGGTGCCTCCAAGCGAGCTTACCGCAACAAGCTCACCATTGCCATTCTCCTCTTAAGGAATGGATGTTATCGAACTTATCGAGTCATCCGCATCAAACGGGCACAGGTTTATCTTAATGGCAATTGATTATTTCATCAAATGGGTCAAAGCAGCATCATACAAAGTAGTAACCAAGAAACTTGTGGCCGATTTTGTCTGCGACTAAATTGTTTGTCGGTTCAAAATTTTGGAATCAATCATCACCGATAATGGGTCCAATATCAACAGCGACCTGATGAAAGCAATGTGTGAGACATTCAAGGTCAAACACAAGAACTCTACCGCCTACGGGCCTCAGGTGAATGGAGCTGTAGAAGCAACCAACACAAATATCAAGAAGATACTAAGGAAGACGACTGAAAGGCACAAACAATGGCATGAGAAGTTATCATTCGCCTTATTAGGATACCACACCACAGTCCGCACATCGACCGGGGCAACTCCTTACATGCTAGTTTATGGTACAAAGGCACTCATTCCCACCAAGGTAGAAATTCCTTACTTGAGAATCATACAAGAAGCAGAGTTGGATGACGCATAATGGGTAAAGAGTCGCTATGAGCAGTTAGCCCTTATAGATGGTAAGAGGATGAATGTTGTTATCCATGGTCAGTTATATCACAACAGAATATCCAGAGCCTCCATCAAAAGAGTTAAGCCAAGGAAGTTTGCACTGGGGCAGCTGGTGTTGAAGAAAATATTCCCACAACAAGATGAAGCCAAGGGGAAATTCTCTCCCAATTGGCAGGGTTCGCACATGGTTAACCAGGTTCTAACAGGAGGTGCCCTTATTCTTGAAGATATGGATGGAAAAGTCTGGTCGAAGTCAATCAACTCAGATGCAGTGGAATGATATTATGTGTAACCACTTATGATTCCATTTATGATGTAATTTGAACTACGCCTGACCTGATTTCCATTTAAGAGGGGATATGTAGGCAGCCCTATGGGTTCGGTCACAATTTAATATAAAAATTTCATTATCCCCGTGTTATTGGAACTGGGACAGAATTTTGAGGGGGACCCTTAAATTTTAGTTCATGCATCGCCAGAAGTGCCAGCCAATAAACTAGGGCCGAATTTTCAGGAGGAACCTCAAAATTCTGAAGATGATTTTTCATAGCCATTAAACACAGCTGTCAGAAACATCCGCTCAGCAAACTAAAGCAGAATTTTTAGGAGGATCCTCAAAATTTCGAAAAGAGGTTGCAATGTCTTGAACCACGTCGCAGTGGTTGGTTCATCTAAAGAAAACTATTTTTATTTACTTACATTATATATTTACTAAAGCATGCACAACTATTATCCGGATTGTTGATGTTTAGCGACGCTACCCCGATGATATACAACGCCAAGAGCCAGGGTAAGACGAACTAACATTTTCCCCTTACAGAACTCACAATTTTTCTTTGGATGCAGGAACTCGACTTGAAATATCAATAGATATATTTATGTACACATACTTTCTCGAGGATGCAACTTCGCAAAATCGTCGCTTATTCAAATAACTATCCACACACAACATCCCCAGTAATCACGGTATCGTAATCGGCTATCAGCTAAGAGATCTTACTACTAATTGCCCCTTTACATTCTTGCACTGCATAACGCTACTTATTTTCCTTTTTAGACTAAACTCTATCTCCATCTGCATCTTGCATAAGGCTACTTTTCTGCCTTCCGAGGTTAAGCTCTACCTCCATCGTCATCTGCATAAGGCTGCTCATCTGCCTTTCGAGACTAAGCTTTGTCTCCATCTGCATCTTGCATAAGGCCACTTTTCCGCCTTCCGAGGTTAAGCTCTACCTCCTGAATCATATTGCATAAGGCTACTCTTCTGCTTTTCGAGGCTAAGCCTTAACTTCATCTGCATTTTTTTCATAAGGCTACTTTTCTTCCTTTCGAGGCTAAGCCCTGTCTTTATCTGCATTATTTGCATAAGGCTACTTTTCTGCCTTCCGAGACTAAGCCTTATCTCCATCTGCATAAGGCTACTCTATCTGTCTTCCGAGACTAAGCATTGTCTCCATCCTGCAAGGCTAAAATATCACCTCTTTACTTTGGTCTCACGGTTGCAATATCACCACCTTCATTTAAAATCTGTACCGCTGAAATATCGCCATTTCTTGCATAGGATGAAAGATCACCATCTTTTGTATTTCATGGGCTGAAAGACTGCCACCTTTTGCAAAGGCACCATAGTTTGGACGCACCATCTACATGACCCGAGAACATCATTTCATGGCCTACGAATTTTTATTTATGCTCCTCATGGCCCCGGACATCATATTCTAAGGACGTCATCCTAACCGTCCAAAGACAGCATTCATGGTCCAAATATGAACTTGAACCATGTTTAATTTATGCACGATATATGCTTGTATTTTTTACTTGCAGGTACACCGGCTGGCAACGACCGTCTCGGCAAGAGAGATCTCGCTCCGGTTCCAACATCCTATCGACTTTCAAAAATATCTCTCAATCTGAACACCGCGTCCGTCGTTTTGAATCTCCATCACCATATTTTGTCAATGGCTCCTGAACTATACATGGCCTGATTCCTGTAAAGCAAGGGATATCTAGGCCACTCAGAAACTAGAGCTCGGTCAAAGTCCTTTTTCAATCGAGGTTTCCGGTTAAAATTGGTCATCTTGTCTTTAGCCGACAACTCTTTCATCCTCTACGGGTAAAGAAGGGCAGCTATTGATACCCTTTTTTCCTATGTATTTTTTGTACCCAAAATGCTTCAAAAATAGCATATAGGTGCATATATAAGCACACCCAATAATTTTCGTATTTTTAATAATTTTTAAACCAATTTATTGCCTATTATAATACCACAAAAATAAAAAATTATTCCTAAAATTATAATTTTAGTGAATAACTTCTCATATTTATACCAAAATATAATTAAAGTAATTTTTGTATATTTTTACAAATTCATTTGGCATTTTTAAAGTTAAAATGCACATAGTTACAATTATAGCCTATCTTGTAATTTATTGCATTTTACACTTGTAAAGTTAGCCACAGTATTTTTTAATTGATCTTTATACAATACTAATTTACCCAGTACTCTTAATTTGCTTATTTAAAATATATTACTATTTAATAAAAATTAAAAGGGGACAATTGGCTATACGATTTAGCCTCAATACCTTTCAATTATAACCAATTTTGTGCATCCAATTTAATACCCATTCGGCCCCAGTTCGAGCCCAAATTACCCCAACCCAATTACCTAATCTACCCGACTCAGTACCTATTAAATCCAACCCGTTCAATCTCAGTCGTTGATCACTTAGATCAACGGCCACCGTGAAGTCTTTCCTTTTTTTAATTCAAACGACCCCAAACCCTACCCCATTTCTCACCAAACGCCTCCCTTGAATCTCTCTTCTTTATCAACTCTCTCTAATACCCTCACAAACCCTAGTTTCCTCTATTCATTCCCACCCTAATCCATGGCCTCCCATGGCCATTGGAGATGTTCTATGGCCTCATGTGACTCCTGGGTGTTCGTTTCTATTATTTCAAAGCTAGATCTCGAGGGAAGATGGTCCAATCTTTGCCTGACTTCCATTCATGGCCTTTCTCCGGTCATCCCTGACCTTTCTCCGGCCAGCCGTGGCCATTCGAGTCAGATCCATGACTCTTCTGGTTAGATCAGTAGTTTTCAAAGCCTTTCTCACCTTTCTAGGTTCTTTCAAACCCTAATCTTTGAGATTTTTTGGTTTTCTTCCAGGTCTACTTTAGATCTGTACTTGCCATAAATATTTAGTATTTTCTTAAAAGTTTTTCATCTTTTCTTGAAAATGACCCTCCATTAAGGTTTTCCATTAATTTTTTCGAAAAATCTCTGGTATTTCTTATGTGTTTGTCATTTGGCTATGATTTGCTCATGATGTTCTTCTATTTGTTTTAGCATGTTAAAACCCCTAGTTACTTTTAGTTTATCCGAGTTTTGAAACTATTTGTATACATGTTTACTTTGTCTTCGCTTCTGACTCTCTTTTCCTTGTTTGATTTGTCGATTCTAAGTTCTTACCATCTTTCAAAACTCGCCTAAAAGCCCTAAAATTCTTAGAAGTATTTTGCACTATTTACTACTCTGAGACCTTTACTTGTTTCTAACCTATCTTACCTAATACCATGTTCTTCTTCACTATTGATTTCATGTGACTACTTGACCTACTTGACTACTGTGCTTTGAGCATTCTCTTGCTACTGAACACTAGCTAGCTACTGTATGTTTGTGTTGCTTCTTTTTATCAACGTGTTTAACTTTACATGCTTATTCATCCCTTGCTATTTATATGGTGAAGTGCAGAATCATGTTCTTCCCTTGATTGATCTTGGTTCCCTTGATTTTATGACTGATTTCGAAAAGCTTTTCTTTCATAAGCCCTAATTTCACTCGCCTATTGAAAATCAATTGATTATGTTCCCTTTACTCTTATATTTTTACTTTACTGAATCTTTCCCAAAGTAAGCCTATTTTTGTATTTAGACTCGATAATCTACTTCATGCTTTTACTACCCTTTTTATGGCAATAATCAATTTGTCCCTGAATTGATTTTTTTTGTTAGTTAAACTTGTTGACACCCGTTAAACAGTAATTCCTTATTTAAAGGGGAATCACTTGGGATAGTTGATTCTAACTATGATTGTTTCCATAATTGTTCTAAAATTACCTTACTCTTACTCGTTTTCAGAACTATTAATACCCCTACACTTTTCTATTTCAAAGACAAGTTCTAACGAACACATATAGTATACTCACTACTTCGCTTTCTTAAATACTTTTAAGTTCTCTTAAAGGCATTCGCGTTTTCTGCTGAAATCATAAGTTAGTCTCTTTATGGCTGCAAGTGTTCTGCTTCTCTTTCTGTTTACTTTGCAACTGGTATGTCTCTTTAGTTTAATGTTGCATCTCCCCTATGTGTTTTACACTTCAGTTCTTTTGTGATTATTTCTTACTGCTTTTCTGCAAGTTTGCCATATTTGTTTCTATATGAATTCCCTATCCCTGAACCCCTTACAAATTGATATATGGTTCATAAAGCATGACAATAGCTGGATTCCTTGATCCTAAACTCTATCAAATCCCGCTCTCTTTCACCTATATGTGCTCTGAGCCTAAGACCTTGGAGTGGCAGTGTCCTGATCACTGTCCGGGCCATGGTCTGACCTTCATAGGTCTATGCTCCTATTTGTTGGCTAAATAGGTTTGGTCAGGGGTGTTCCAGCCTCCCTTATGGCTTGGCATGACCAGCAACCTGTTATGGCTCTCTAACCACTTTTTCACTTACTCTCATTCTTAGAAAGTAAGTTCTTCCCTTCTCTTGTGAGCCTTGCCTTGGGACCCTGGAGTTCCCTCTGAACATAGACGACAGAGAGCTAGCCTTTCCACAATTGGTATCTTGTGTGTATGCAATGCGTGGAATTCTTGAAATTCCTTGGAACTTTGAAACACTCTAGACAAAGAGAAGGCTTAGAAATCTGGATCCTAGAAATAGTTCAATCTCATATTGTTAGACACTAAGTCTGAATTAGGCTGTTTGGATGTAGCTGTTAGTTTCTGATGTATTTTTTTTATCTTACTGGTCTGTAATAACTTGAATAAATTTGGGGATCTAGTGAAAAATGGCGGGGGTTTACTTTTTTGCATAAAGGGTAGAAAGCATGCCTATAGGATCTCTTTACTATTAATATGTGTAAATTCACAAGTAGAAATCATGCCTATAGGATCTAATGCTTAATTTACTTTTCATGCATAGAGACATCATGCCTATAGGATTTAATACTTAACTTCCTGCAATCATGCATGTACCATGCCTATTGGAACGTGCATCTTCATGACATTAGGAAAACCATTAGGTTGAACGAAAATGAGCATCATGTTTAGAAGTCTGTTAACGCTTAATAGAGATTAAAATCAACAACTCATATAAATCATGCTTATATGAGCCTCAAATCAGATTTGTATCACTCGTCTAAAAACAATAACGATTTTACTGGAACAAGTGATTAAAGCAAACGACTTTTGGTATTATTAATACTTTCGCTACACCCAGATCAATGCATCTCTTTTCCTAAAAACTCACCCCGTTTTGATAAACGTTCTCAAGTCCATACATGCTTTCTTAAAATTTACTGCCTTTCTGGTAATTTGACAAACATTTTCCAATTCACATTAAATTTACTTCTTGTACTTATAATCCTTAAGTCAGTTCTGCAAGTCAACTTCATTTTCCTCAAACTGTCTGCTTCCTTTGAAACTCGTTTTGAAATTACTCTTTCTGTATTAATCTGCAACTCAATAGTCTGCCTTCATGAAATTTGTCTCAAATCGTTTCTTTGTTTGTTATGTATGCAACCTTTTCTTTAAAACCTTTCTATGCCAGTCTTTTTTTTTCTTCAAAAGTCGGTAGTCCTATCCATGTTAATTTAATTTCCTTAATCTCTAACAACTGCATTCGAATAGGCTTAATGCAGACTTCCTGTCTAAAGATATGTGTTGAATCAGTCCGCTCACCGCTTTAATCTAATTTAAGACCATATCAGTATTTTCAAGTCATGCAAAACTACATGATTTATGTGATTTAAGAAGGTTATTTGAGCCTTATCTGCTTGTCTGTTTTCCTTCACTTGTATATATGTTTTGAATGTCGCCCTAGCATTTTTTCCTTTAAAACTATTTAAAAGCCTTACCCCTTTCTCCCCTTTTGGATTAATAGTCCTAATACCTCAAGGACTGATAGGATTGGGACGGGTACTAGCATGCAATAATTAAACGGGACTATCCGCGATTTAATACCTTAACGGGTAGGAAGGGTAGAATATGGATATGATGACCGGTGCGCTAATATCACGTGCAACCCCTCTTCTGAGGAATGCACGCCGGGTATTGCATTGATGTGATCCACATTATGGTTAAACCTAGGACCCCTTTCCTTTACTTGTTATGTTTCTTCTAAGTTTTCTTTTAAACTAACGTTTTCTAAAATTTCCATCTCTTTTCTCTTTTAAAACTTTTGAACTTGTCTGCAACGTTATGTGAGAACTTTAATACCTTCTTCACCTATTTCTAAAGTCACAATTGTAGTATAGCCGGGAACCATACTAGTAGATCTTGAGGGGTGCCTAACACCTTCCCCTCGAGATAATTTCCAGCCTTACCCAAACTCTAGTTTTTCATCTCAAATTCTTTCCTTAAAAAGTATCCTAATGCACTATAATCATTAGGTGGAGACTCTTCAAATTCGAAAAACCCAATTCTCGCAAGGGAACAAGAGTTGTCCTTCCATAAGGTCGTATGCCCGATTTCGACCCGTTTCAGAATAAGGGGCCGTCGACACATTTCAAATTTTCGCCATTTCAAGCCAAATTCTACTACCGACATCCAAATCACAATCCGGACGCGCTCCTAAGTCCAAAATCACCCAATGGAACTAAGAGAACCATTAAAAATCCAATCCGAGGTCAAATACTAAAAAGTCAAACATTGTCAAATCTTTCAAATTTTAAAGCTTCTAGCTTAGAATCATCCTTCAAAAGAAATTATGAATAACCTCTTGATGACCCAAAAGGTCATCACTTTCTTTAAATTAATTGTTTTATTTTCGAGGCTTTGAATACCTCATTTAGAGTCAGCTCGATTTGCATGCGCAGTCCGAACGCATAGCTGGAAAGCTTAAATATGAAAATCTGTGAAAAGAATGATAAAATTTGGCTGTAAAATGAGTTAATTTTAGTTCGATCAACGTTTTGGGTAAATGGACTAGGACCCATAATTTGACGGTCCCGGAGAGTCCGTAGGAAAATATGGGACTTGGGTGTATGCCCGAAATCAAATTTCTAGGTTCCAGACCCGAGAAATCAATTTTTTAAAGAAAATTATTTTCTGAAATTGTCTAAAGGAATTTGAAATGAAATGTGTTTAGAACATGTGAGTATCGAGCCCGTATATTTGCTCCAGCATACGGTACAGGTCTTATATATGATTTAAGGCGATCCTGTGATTGGTTCCAGCATACGGTACAGATCTTATATATGATTTAAGGCGATGCTGTGAAATTTTGTGAAAACGGATGTCGTGTGACGTGATTCGGACGTAAATTACCAAAGTTGATATTTTATGAAGTTTGAGAAAAATCCTTTGATTTTGAGGTTTAATTCATTGTTATTGAGGTTATTTTGACTATTTGATCGCATGGATAAGTTTGTATGATGTCATTGAGTTAGGAGCTTTTGATTTAAACCTCATTTTGGGGTCGAATTTTGGAACTAATTATATATTCAGGTTCGGGGGTGAATGGGTGATCGGGTTTTGATCCGAACCTCGTATTTTGACCAAGTGGGCCCAGGATCATTTTTGAGTTTTTGGGAAGAATTACGGAAAAGCTATAATTAAGCATTGGAATTAGATTGTTTTGTGTTTATTGATGTTATGAAATCGATTATGTCTAGATACCGTATATTTGGAGCTGAATTCGAAAGGAAAAGCGGTGTTCGAGGCTTGAGTTGGTCGTGGATGTTTGAGGTAAGTGTTTGGTCTAACCTTAGCCTGAGGGATTAGAAGTTATGTCCTATTTGCTATTTGCTTCTTGTTGTGTATGACGTATAGGCATGGTGACGAGTATATATACGTTGATGTGAAGCATGAATGTGAGTCTTATATTGTTATTTTCATGACTTCATTTCGTTATTCATGCCTTGGTGAAGATTTCAATTTGTTGTGTAAAGTTGTGGAAAGAATTGTGGCTTATGAATATTGAAGAGCTTTAGCTCCAGTTGTATGACAAATTATGAAAGTATAAGTGAGAATTGAAACTCTAGAGCATTGGCTCAAGTTGTGTAGGGAATTGTGAATTTAAAAGCGAGAAAGAGAATAGATCGTTATGTTGCCCCCTTGCCGGGCTAGTGTTGAGTTGTGGCTCCCTTGCATTGTATTCTTGATTGATATTATAGATAGTTAGGTTGATGATTCTTTGTGTTGGATATGGATTTTTGTTATAGTTGAGGTAGTAAGGTGTTGTAACAAGTTTGGTTATACGTGAGGTAGTTAGATGTTGTAACAAGTTTGGTTATAGCTGAGGTAGTTAGGCGTTGTAACAAGTTTGGATGTAGCTGAGGTGGTTAGGTGCGGTAACGAGTATGATTATGATAGAGGTAGTTGGATGTCATAATAAGTCTTGTTATAGTTGCTTCTCCCTTGCTGGGACGTATTTATTTATGATGTCAAGTCCCTTGCCGGAATAGTATAGACCTTATTGATCCCTTGTCGAGACTCTCGTTATAATTGTAAATATTATATATGGATCGGGTTGCACGCAGCAATAATATTATATGTGGATCGGGTTGCATGCCACTAAAATATTATATGTGGATCGGGTTGCACGCCGCAACAATATTATATGTGGATCGGGTTGCACGCCGCAATAATATTATATATGGATCGGGTTGCACACCGCAACAATATTATAAATGGATCTGGTTGCACGCCACAACAGTATCATATATGGATCGGGTTGAACGCCGCAATAATATTATATGTGGATCGGATTGCATGCCACAACAAGATATAATTAAATGGAAGCGGGTGGTATGCCTACCACAAGATGTGAAAAGAAAGTGAAATCTGCCTTTGTTTTCCTTACTCTTGTTAGTGGTTGGATTTTGATTCCTTTATAGTTCTTTAGATATTCTGTATTTACCTAACTGAGCAGTTTTATTTGGTAGTCTGGTCCTAGCCTCGTCACTACTTCGTCGGGGTTAGGCTAGACACTTACCAGAATATGGGGTCGGCTATGCTGATAGCCTGATACTACACTCTGCACTCTTTTGTGCAGACCCCAATGTTGTTGACTTCGGACCGCATAGAGATTGCTGATTCTTGATCATCAGGCGATCCAAGGAAGTCCTGTAGGCATCTGCAGGCCTTGGTGTCTCGTTCCATCTATTATTCCTATTTCTCTCATGCATTTTCAGAGATAGTGTTGCATTTATTTCTTCCGACCTTTACTTGTAGTGCTCGTAGACCGTGTGTGAAACTGAGACACCAGTTCTAGGTAGTTAAAATTCAAACAGTTGTATTAGATATACATGTTCAGATAACTTATTGTTTCTTTCTTCCGCTTATGTTAAGTTCCGCTGATTAAATGTGATTATCTCGAAATTACTAATGAATATAAAATGAGTAAAAAGGTAAATTGTGTAATTAATTGGCTTGCCTAGCTCGTATTAGTAGGTGCCATCACGCTCCCGATGGTGGGAATCCGGGTAGTGACAAACCTGAAATCAAAACCGATGATTCACATTAGTCAAAATGCATCATACAGGGCTACTCATGCCCGAGAACTGGCGAACGAAGTATAAATACTCAAAACGACCGATCGAATTATTATAATGTGTTGGCATAAAATATAGTATTAATTTATTTTAACCCAAATACATAGAATTAATTTGCCTCATCTTCGAGCCGGTCAAAAAATCTAGTTGAGTTTCACCAAATGAGCAAACTTTACTTGTCCACCAGCAGCATTTGGATATCATTTAATCAATAGCCTATTGGCTCAAATTCATTTCGTGTCAAAGTGACAGCATATCAAACAAGGGAGAAGGTAGAATTAGAGACAAGTGAATTAGCTAATATTTATTTTGTTCTGAAATTTTAAACCAAAAACTTTTACTTCGGAATAATTTAGAACATTTTTTTCCTGAAAATCTTAATTAAAAAATTGAAATTTAGGATACACTAGCTAATTTTTAAATACCATCCTTTTAAAGTGGCTATCTGATGTCATTTATACAAAAACTAAATTATTTATAAGCAGGTCCATGACTCTTTAATATCCGCGACCTTTTCCTTCCTATGCCATATATGAAACTTTATTTCCAAATATGTGCATAGTATCTAAATTACCCGCCTAGTCCATATTTTTCCTACAATTTCTGTACCATTCGTTTATTGAGAATTAATAGGGCAGAATTTTCTCTTAATCACACCCTAAAAATCAGGAAAGAATGTTCACATTGATTGAGTCTACAGTAACAGTCTGCCTTAACCACCTGCTAAAAATCAGGAAAGAATTTTGGGATTGATTGATTCTACATTAAATTCAAGTTTAGAAATGGAAAGGTTGTTCTTCATCTTCATCTTCATCTCTTCTTCCAGGTATTTTCCACCATTCATAGCCATTAAAAAGTTTGAAAGCTTTGAATTCAAATTTAGATTTTTAAAAATCTTTATTTGTTTGGATTGGATGTTTGTTGAAAATAATCAGAAATATAGTTTGTAGTCTATATCTCAATTTTGAGGGGTTTTGGTGAAGATTAGACTTGGTTTTGACTGAATTCAAATTGAAACTCGTAGAAGAAGAAGAAGACTTGGTTTGAAATTCAGCCAAACCCAAGCCTAAATGTTCATCAAAACCCCTCAAAATTGAGATATAAAATTCTAAACATATTCCCAATTATTTACAACAACATCTAATCAAAATAAATAATGATTTTTTCAATCTCAAATTTGAATTCAAAGCTTCAAAACTTTTAATAGCTGTCAATGGTGAAATTGTTGCTCTCTTGTCTCTTTGAAGGTTTATTCTTCTTCATTGAGAAAATTTAAAGGTAAAGGTAAATGTGTGTATGGACTTTGAAGATTTGCCTTCAATTTTGGATGAACTTTGTTGTTCTTCATTAATGAACTTCAACTGGAGTAAAATGCGAAACCAACTTTATTGAAGGATTTCTTCAATCTTCTACAAATTTAGAGGGAGAATTTGGTTTCAGAAGATGGAAAATGATAAAAAGAATGTGGGTATGGGTATAATGTGGGTGGGACTGAGGCGTTAGGAGACAGAAACGTGCAGATTCCTTTAATTAAGGAGTAAAAAATATACAATTAATTTTACCCTTATTTAATTATGGTAATGAATTATTAATTTGGTATACTACCTATAATTAAGTCAAACATTAAACATTGAGGATAATAAGATTTTCTATGTGGCATAGGAATGTAAAAATCCCTTAATATGATGGATAACTGGGAGGCCCATGACTCTTTAATGTCGTGATATATAGTGAAGACACTTCATTATTTGACATGTGGATTGTTGATCTCAATTTTTTATGAGACATTTAGTCTGTGAATAAAATTACCCAGAGACTATATTCCTAGTATAATAGCTTATTTGGTCAAGCTTATAAAAATTAATTTATTTTGAGAAGTGTTTTTTTCAAAAATATGTTTTAGAATAAGTACATTTAGTAAAATAAATAGTGTGTTTTGCTACTTAATTTCAAAACTGACTAAGATTTTTAAAAAGTCCTTCTAAGTGTATTTTCTAAAGTATTTTTCAAAAAAAATATTTTTTTAGAGAAACTACTTTTTTCTGCTTCTCAAATACTGCTTTTGCTTCTCCTTAAAAAAACCTTCTTTTCCTTCCAAAAGCTTAATGTTAGAAGGAAAAAAAATACTTTGCCTCAAAAGAAGCATGGCCAAACCGGCTATAAGTACCGGGATTGTTACACAAATAGCTAGTCAAATTCACTGTTTAATTTTTTTTAGCCAATATTCATAGTGTATAGGGTCAAATTTGATCCTAGACGTTTCCGCGCTGATGGACACGCCTTAGAGCATACGTCGAGTAGAGCAAGGGCATGACCTGGACGTGGTGACAAAGGCAACGTCGTTTAATACTCGGTGCCCTCACTAAGAAGACGCTACCTACTTTTGTACCTTTTTGATTATTTAGAGGAAGGTCTCATATTATATAAGGGAGGCCTTCACATTGTAAAGGGGGATGCTGATCATTGTTCTCGAAAAAAATAACTCTTCTCTCTTTCTCTACTTCTGTCTCTATCTCTAAAGATTACTTCTCTCTTAAGTTCATACAATTTTATCTTTCAGATCTATAATAGAAAGATCGTTCTTTTCATCTGTCGGTCATATTATATTTGACTACGATTTACCCTCATTTATTTTTAATTGTTTTTAAGATTACAAAGTATATCAATAACTTTTGCGCCAAACTATTTGGCGCTGTCTGTGGGATTTCGAGAATCAAAATCATAGTATACACCTACAGAAAAACCGACAACCATTCTCTACACCACACAAAAACAAAAGATGGCCGAAAATAACACAAGAATGAAAACAATAATGGGTGTTGCAGCCAATCTCTTGGGTTCTCTCAACGAGGCCGATGATGAAGGAATCCTGAATGCAACCGCTAGCACCACCCCAGGTGTAGAGATCTCGCCTTCCCCATCAAAGGATGTAACGATCTTGCATGAAAAAGGAGCTTCAACATCTGCTGCTAAGGAAGCACCCTCGGTGGTGAAGAAGCTACTGGAAGAATGGCTAACAAGTACCTTAAGTGGCTTGGTTGAGAAGTCACCGCAAAGTAACCTCAGGTATACACCAACAGCAGGCATCACTGTTGCCATGGGTGAACCCGAAGTTGTACGAGCAAATAACGGGCCCGTTGATGTGCGAACAAATGATCGCATGCTCACAGTCAACTTTAAGAAAATGGAAGAAATGGAAAATAAAAACAAAGCACTCCGCGACCAAATGAAGGAACAATAAGAGAGGGTAGACAAGATCCCCGGTGCTCCCAAGTTTCTACTAAAATGCGACGTGGGAAGTTTTGTTGAATAATCGTATACCGAAGAAGCTGTCCCGCACTCCATCCCAAAAACCTTCAAAATGCCGCCCTACTTGAGGGTATACAATGGAACCACAAATCCTGAGGACCATCTAGTCCACTATGTCACCGCCGTGAAGGACAATGACCTATTAAAAGAACAGGTACCATCGGTGCTGCTAAAAAAGTTTGGTGACACATTGACAAGAGGGGCCTAACGTGGTACTCTCTGCTACCATCTAGGGTAATATAAACGTTCGAAGAAATGACGGATAAGTTCGTCACCACCCATGCAGGTGCAAAGAAAGCGGAAGCAAGGGTCAACGACATCTTCGCCGTCAGGCAACCCACAAGAGACGGACTCAAGGACTTCCTGGCCAGGTTTAACAGGGTAAGGATGAGTCTGCCAAACGTATCGAAAGGTATGGCAGCCGTCGCTTTCCAAAACGGGCTAAATAGGGACGGTGCGAAGGAAACTAAGAAACTGCTGAGCCGCCATATGAAATATCCCCCTACCACATATGAAGAAATCCACAACGCCTATTGTGCTGAGGTACGAGCGGATGAGGATGATATAAATGGGCCGACCCAACAGCTAACAACGATACACTCAGAAATAAGAAGGGATTGACGCAATGAGGATCGATGAGAACAAATCCCACGCTTTAATAAAGATCGACACCAGCCTTAAATCAGATCCTCCTATCCGCCTCCACCCAGGCATACGGACGCACTACAACGACACGTAGCCCCACTCCAAAATGAAAGAGGTACGCCCTATTTATTATCTGCCCATTACTTTTGTGTCTCCCCTTTAGAAATAGTGTACGCACTAGAGAAGCTGGGCACCAAACTACAATGGCCGTAGAAGAGGAAATCAGATCCTACCATAAGGAAATCAAACGTCCTTTGTGAGTTCCATCAGGAACGGGGACACAAGACCGAAGACTGCATAGGTATGGCAAGAGGTAGTCAGAATGCTAAATTAGGGATACCCGAGGGAGTTGCTCAGTGACAAAAGGAAAACCAACTTTTCATGCGGACGGGAACAACCCCACGGGGCGTATGATCATCGGAGGAGGCGATGACTTGGTGATCAATCACGTCAAGTTCACCACCACGCAAAAGCTTAAACGGATCATCGCCCATGAATTGTATGATGACTTCGAAGATAGTATCACCTTCGATAAGATCGATGCCGACGATTTGTCTTTCCCTCATTATGACGCTTGAGTTATCACTTTACGTATCATCGATACGAACGTTAAAGAAATCATGGTTGATGACAGAAGTGGCGCCATTATTATCCATCCAAGGGTCCTCGCACAAATGGGACTCGAGGATAAGATAATACCGTGCTACATAACACTATCTGGTTTTAACAATGCAGTGGAACGGACATCCGGAGAAATACCACTGCCAGTTTTAGCTAGAGGAGTCACGCTGGATATAAGTGTCCACATGATGAACCGGGAAACGGTGTACAACGTTATCATAGGACGCCCATGGATACATTCCATACGAGCAATCCCCTCAATATTTTACCAAGTGATCAAGTTCCCTACCCCATAGGGAGTATTCAACATTCAAGGCGAGCCATGCACCACACAAGAATGCTACAAAATAGCTCAATACTGAACCCATACCAAACATCTAAAGGGGACGAGTGCAGAGGCATAGCAATTAGTCCTGTCGGAGACTAAGGTCGGTCCAATAACGGATGCCATTAGAGATCCCAACATCGTTGTGGCCTGTTGAGCAACGGTCTAAGATCTCAACCCCAGTCCAATTGGACGATACCAACCTTACAAAGAAATCTTATATCAGGCACGGCCTCCCTAACCCAAGTAAGTATCATGAATTCCTAACTAATCATGCAGATATTTTTGCTTCTTCCCATTCAAATATGTCGTAAATCCCGCGAGACATCGCCACACACAGGCTGAATGTCGATCCATTACACCTGCCCGTGCGACAGATGAGAAGGAAGTTCAACGTTGCTATCAATGAAGAAGTCAGCGAGGAAGTAGATAAGTTACTAGCCAACGGTTCCATCAAAGAATCAAAGTACCCACAATGGGTCGCCAATGGTCAAAAAGAAAAACGGGAAGCGGAGAATGTGTGTGGATTATACCGATCTAAACGGGGAATGCCCTAAGGATTCGTTCCCACTGCCCCTCATCAACTAATTGATGGACGCCACCATGGGACACGAACTGTTGAGCTTCCTAGATACCAAATCCGGCTACAATCAAATCATGATGGTCGAGGAGGACTAGGAGAAAACGACTTTCATCGCGCACCAGGGAACATATTGCTATAAAGTAATAACCTTCAGGCTAAAATATGCAGGGGCTACGTACCAAAATAATGATCACTAAAATGTTCAAAGAATATCTCGGTAAAACCATGGAAGTCTATATCGACGATATTCTAGTGAAGTTGAAAAGGAAAGGGGACCACATCGACCATCTAAAAGAAGCCTTCAGAATATTAAGAAGGTACAGAATGCAGTTGAACCCCGAGAATGCGCCTTCGGCATAGCCTCAGGGAAATTATTAGGATTTCTCGTATCACAAAGAGGCATCGAGATCAACCCATATCAGATCAAGGTGATAGACGCAATACCTGAGATTTTCAACAGCAAAAAAACAGATACAAAATCTGACGGGGCTAATAGCGCCCTATCCAGGTTCATTTCACGATCCTTCGACAGGTGCCGTAAAATTTTCAATGTTTTGAAAAAGGACAGTAGGTTACAATGGGACGAAGAATGCGTCAAAGCCTTGAGAAAATTGAACGCATATATATATTTGCCACCACTGCTAGCCAACGCAAATCTAAATGAGCCCTTGCTGGTGTATCTGGCCATATCCGAGTCGCCGTCAGCACAGTCTTGGTCCGCAAAAACGAAGGTAAGCAATCTCTTATTTACTATATAAGCACAACCTTCGTGGACACCGAAACACGGTATCTACACCTTGAAAAGTTAGCTTTGGCTTTGGTTGTAGCTTCATGGAAGCTCCGACCTTACTTTCAGTGCCATCCCATAAAAGTAGTAACGACCTTCCCCTAGAGAAGCGTCCTACATATGACTGAATTATTAGGCAGGCTTGCTAGATGGTCCATAGAGCTCAGCAAGCACGATATTTCATATCACCCCAGAAACACCATCAAGTCGCAAGTACTTGCCGACTTTGTAGCCGATTTCAGCGCAGAGATACTACTAGAGGCGGAACTAGAGGCACGTCGTGCCCCAACCAACACCGACCTATGGGCTCTCAACATTGAAGGTGCCGCTAATGCTTCAAGATCGGGACGAGGACTCATTCTCGATGTCTACATGGGCGAAACTATTTGATTGTCCATACGATGTCCCAAAATGACTAACAATAAGCCCGAGTACGAGGCTGTTATTGCAAGCATAAAGCTAGCCATCAAATATGGAGCTTGGCCACTCGTTCTCCACTGCGATTCCCAACTCGTAGTGAACCTGGTCACTGGACTTACAAAATCATATAGTAGAGATTCTAATATACCGGTCAGAAAACCACAAATTAATGGATGAATTCGACGAGTTCCGCTTTGAACAAATTTCGAGGGCATGGAACATCGAAGCGGACGGTTTAGCAAAACTGGCCGCAGCCACTAAAAACTTCAACAAAGAAAGTATGGTCACCCTCAGCCATTGATCACAATGAGGTACTCTTTTTAAATTTAACTTGGGACTGGCGCAACCAATTTGTGTCCTATTTGCAGGATGGGACACTCCCACTCGACAAAAAAAGCAAAGAATCTCCGCATACAGGTCGCCCGATATTACTTGATAAATCACAAGCCATATAAAAGAATGTTTGGGGGACTCATGGCCAAGTGCCTAGGGCCACACCAAACAAAAGCAGTATTCGAAGAGGTACGCGAAGGTCACTATGGTGCCCACAAAGGTAACCACGGCCTCGTGCACTACATAATACGGGATGGATATTACTGGACCACTATGAAGAAGGAGGCTACAGAATATGTTCGCCGATGCAAACGAATGCCAAAAGTATGCCCCCATGATACAATAACCAAGAGAACCCCTCTACTCAGTCACTTTCCTGTGGCCTTTTATTAAATGGCGAATGGACATAGTCGGTCCCCTACCAGAGGGACGAGGAAAGGTACGATTTCTATTAGTTTTAACTAACTATTTCCCCAAGTGAGTGGAAGCAGGTGCGTATGCCCAAATACGCGAACATGAAGTCATCGCCTTCATATGGAAGAATATCATCTACTGATTCGGCATTCCCAAAGAGATCAGCTACAACAACAGGCGACAGTTCATCACCCCACTGCCAACGGCCAAGCAGAATCTTCCAACACAATAATACTGAACATACTGAAAAAGAAACTCGAGGAAGCCAAAGGGATATCTCCTGATCTACTACCAGAAGTGTTGTTGGCACACCGGACCACACCCAAATCCAGCATAGGAGTAACACCATATTCACTGGTCCACGGAACCGACTTGGTCATACCAATGGAAGTCGGCGAGCCGAGCTTGAGGTATTTGCATACCAACGGAGCAGAGAACAGCATGAGCAGACTTCAAGACCTCGATGATTCCGAGGAAAGAAGAGAAATGGCCCACATAAGAATGGTGGATCAGAAGTAACAGGTCGAAAGATACTACAACAAAAGAGCCAAAATAAGACCACTAAAAGTGGGAAATTACGTACTCAAAGCCAAAACATTGGCATCGAAAGACCCAAGTGAAGGAAAATTGGGCATCAACTGGGACGGACCCTGCAAAATCACAGTAGCAGCGAGTAAAGGATCATTCTAATTAGAAACAATGGAAGGAAAAACGCTCCAAAACAATTGGAATGTCGCCCACCTCAAATATTTCCATTTCTAAAAGGCGTCTCCCGAGTTGTACTCTTTTTTCCTCACCCGATTTTTTTCCCAATTGGGTTTTCTCTGTAAGTGTTTTAATAAGGCGGCAAAGGGGACACCTGGAGATATTTGCAGAACGAGTTTATCAAATCAGCCTCTCTATTCACTCTCCAGACTGGCATGATAAGGGAACTGGACTATCATGATCTCCAATGTATCAAACGGCTAAGGCCATCTTCTGTGTATAAACAGCTAAGGCCATCTCCAATGTATCAAACGCTAAGGAAATCTTCAATGTATAAACAGCTAAGGCCATCTCCAACGTACAAACGGCTACGGCCATCTCCAATGTGTTAACGGCTAAGGTCATCCCCAATGTAGCAAACAGATAAGGCCATCTTCAGTGTATAAACAGTTAAGTCCATCGGTGCTACGTGGCTACGGCAATCAACGCGAAATGGCTGAGGCCATAACCAATATTATGGCTAAGTCCATCATCGTCAACCGTCGACCCAATTCGACTACGGCAAGCAAGTGATTCGACGACATTCGAAGTCACATATATAGCTAAGGCATTTGATATTACGTGGCTACAGCCATCATCACGAAATGGCTAAGGCCATCGACAATATTAAGGCTAATGTCATTGCCATTAACCGTCGATCTAGTCCAACTACGGTAAGCAAGTGATTATACGACAATTGAAGTCACACTTACGGCTAAGGCCATCGACGCTACATTGCTACGGCCATCAACACAAAATGGCTGAGGCCATCGACAATATTATGGCTAAGGCCATCGCCGTCAACCATTGACCCAATTTGACTACGACAAGCAAGTGAATCGACGATAGTCGAAGTCATATATATGGCTAAGGCCATCGACAATACGCGGCTACGGCCATCAACGCAAAATGGCTAAGGCCATCAACACTATTATGGCTAAGGCCATCGCCGTCAAACGTCGACCCAATCCGACTAATCCAAGCAAGTGATTCAACGGCGGTCAAAGTCACATATATGGCTAAGGCCATAAATACTGCGTGGCTACGGCCATCAACGCGAAATGGCTAAGGCCATCAACAATATCATGGCTAAGGCCATCGCCGTCAACCGCCGACCCAGTCTGACTACGGCAAACAAGTGACTCGATGACAGTCGAAGTCACATATATGGCTAAGGCCATCGACAGTACGTGGCTATGGCTATCAACGCGAAATGTTTAAGGCTATCTGCAATATTATGGCTACGGCCATCGCCATCAATTGTCGACCCTTTCCGATTATGGCAAGAAAATTATTCGACGACAATCGAAGTCACATATATGGCTAAGGCCATTGACGCTATGTGGCTACGGCCATCATTGAGAAATGCCTGAGGCCATTGACAATATTATGGCTAAAGCCATCGGCGTCAACCGTCGACCCGATCCGAATACGACAAGCAAGTGATTCAACGACTTTCGAAGTCACATATATAGATAAGGCCATCGACACTACGTGGCTATGGCCATCAATGCAAAATGGCTAAGGCCATCATCAATATTATGGCTAAGGCCATCGCCGTCAACCGTCGACCAAGTGATTTGAGAGTCAAAGTCACAAATATGGCTAAGGCCATCGACACTACGTGGCTACGACTATCAACACGAAATGCAATATTATGGCTAAGGCCATCGCCATCAAGCATCGACCCAGTCTGGCTATGGTAAGAAAGTTTATCGACGACAGTCGAAGTCACACATATGGCTAAGGCCATCGACGCTATGTGGATACGGCCATCAACACGAAATGGCTGAGGCCATCGATAATATTATGGCTATGTCCATCAGCGTCAACGTCGACCCAGTCTGACTATGGCAAGCAAGTGATTCAACGATAGTCGAAGTCACTTATATGGCTAGCGCCATCGACACTACGTGGCTATGTCCATCGACACTATTCTGGCCAAGACCACCGTCACCGATCGTCGACCCAGTTCGACCATGAAAAATAAAGCAAGCGCCCAGTCTACAGAGACGAGATACAGAAAATAAAAGACACAAAAATAAAGGATGGCAGAAAGAGTATGACTTTCATTATCGTTCAAAAATGCGTGTACATCCGACCTTACAAAAGGTCCTCATTACATTCCAAAATATAGGAAAACAAAAATATATACAAGTCCTAAGGGGCTTCGCACGTCACCTCCCGTGTGACCACCATTCTGCTCATTATCCCCCGCTTGGCTGTCATCTTGTCTGTCACCGCCCCCGGTTTCCTAAGCTGCAGAAATCCAAGAGCCAGATTCTAGACGGTGGACGTCTTCGAAGTTATAGCATGCCCGATCTGGAGAGTTAGAGCTCTATACCCACAAGTTTTACGGGCAACACTGGCTACGCACCGTTGTTCTTGAACCTCCACCTCAGTGACTCAACCTGTAGATAAGTATTCCTCGAGTACGACCAATTTGGCTTCGGCGTACACCCATATCTCATGCACTTCACGATGCGTATCATCTTCGGGCTTTGACAAAGTTGTTCGCTTGGGGACCTTAATCTCAGCTCCCTTGGCGTCGAGTTCGGCGGTCAACGCAGCAACTCTAGTCTGCAATTGTGCCGCCTCCGTCGCTACCCCGCGGCTAATCTCCAACTCCTCTTCCTTCGATCGAATGTGAGTTTCTAGCTCGATGTTCCGAGCCAAAGCATCCATCAGTTGTTCATCGACCTCCTCTAACTCGGCCACCCTCCATTTCAACTGATCCGCCGATAGTTCAAGGCCCTCAGAGAACTCTCGAAACAGAGGGTCTTGTTCGAGCATGTGTTCCAACGCCTGATACTTGGCACGGCATTGTTTGTACTTCTTTGCCAATTTGTTGAAGGTGGTCGCCTTCTATTGCTCACACCACCTCCTTTCCACCTCCAAAATGAGAGTCTAAAAAGGAAAGGAAAAAGTGGAAAGACAAGTCAGTACGTATCAAAGTCGTCCTCACGGCCCACAAAGAAAAACTGAAAGCTACCTGCAAGGCTGCGCCAGCGACCCTCCGAGACAGATCCCTGTTATTATTTCCCTTCATCGTTCTGCGCTCTCTGTCCGAACACAGTAGGGTTATATCCGCTATAGCCTGCTCGCTGCTCTTTAATAAATTATACCCTCCCAGGATCAGGATTCGGCGGTTAGACCTACCTGCCACCATCCCCGCACAGGCTAGATCCCTTGTTACATCTCTAGGAGCGGCCTTAGGGCCCGCCCTCTCAACATCAACGCCCACTTCTCCAATTGTGGACGACGAACTGCCCTCCAGAGCACGAGCTGAGCTGGTATCAGCGACAGTTCTCCTTTGAGGAGCCGACCTCCCTGAATGATGGCCTCAGCCATGAAAACTAGCCTCGGCTCATGACGAGGCTCGCTAATCCTCTCTTCTTCAGTAGCTACCCTCTTACACGTTATCATCCGTCATCTCTTTCTCTCCAGTGGCTCCTCACCGTCTGAAGTCTCCTCCACCGGCTGCGAGGGCGGTACCGAATCTAGTGCTTCACTTGCGGACGCTGCCACATGTGTAGCCTCCTGCTGAGGGATCATGGGAAGCCGGAATGGAATGAGCCACAGGGTATGTCTTCACTCTCAAAATTAGTCTCCACCCTGGGTGTGGTAACAACGGCTACTCTCTTCTTGGGGACACTGCGACCTACCAAGGTGAGTGAGTCAGGTAACAAAATGTAAGGAAGTATCCAAATCAAAGACGAAGATTTACCTAATGGGATGTATTGTTGATGAAATGCGGCCCAGGTACGACACTCCCCTGCATAAGGTATCAATTTCTCCACCAATGATTTAATGTCGTCTATAGGCTTGGTGGAGAAGCTCTCACTACAAAAAAAAGTCACAATGGAAGAGCAGCTAAAACAATATACAACCATGAATTCCACATACAAAGATACTTACGTTTAGAATTCCACCTTTCGGGGAACCCATTAGGGTTCGACACCAGGTGCTCCATTGTGGTATAGAAGTACTTGCGCCAGAAGCCACGATTGGCCTTGTCGTCAGCCTTCACCATTAAGCCATTCGTACCGCAGCTCTTCAATCGTATCATGGTACCCCTCAGGTAACCAGTGCTGAATAACTATAAAAGATGGTGGACTGAGATTTCGCACTCAATCCTGGCCGCATACGTGCTCAGAATCCTACACACCTTCAAAGTGTAGGGAGTAAGTTGTGCTGGGCATATGGCAAAAAAGCGGCAAAGCTCCTCTGCTAAAGGATATATCGGGAGGCTATAACCGATCAGGAACGGATACTCGTAAATTGTGAAATAACCAAGCTTGTGCACATTAGCATAATTTGTTCCAGCCGGAACCACTTCCACTTGGCTCGGAATTTTATGTGCCGCTCGGAGAATTTCCAAATGGGGAGATAACAACTCACTATGCTCCCGGGGGAGAGCTGGGTTCGTCGTTTGAAAATCCCGCCGAATGTGCATTTCTTTGAGAAGCACATTTTGTTAAAAAATACGCTTAACGCTAGAGGGGGGGTGAATAGCGTTATAAAAAAATTTAGCGTAAACTTGCAGAAATTAAATTTGCAGGAAATAAATAAGTGCGTTAAATAAACAAAAAGGAAAGAACGCACCGATATATTGTGGTTCACCACAACACGTGGCTAGTCCAGTCCCCGAGAGACTCTCTCGAGATTTTCCACTAACTTGTTAAGCTTACGGGTGCTCAACAAACCTTTACAACTTAAGGACACAAGCCTTAACACCTTTGCTTGGAGATACAACACTCCAAGACTTCAACCAAGGAAACACAAGTTCCTTACAACAAGAGAATCACAATTCTCTTACAAGTGTATAAAACACTAAACACTCAAACAAAATACTCCTTA
Organism: Nicotiana benthamiana; assembly: GCA_034376525.1. NCBI lineage: Eukaryota > Viridiplantae > Streptophyta > Magnoliopsida > Solanales > Solanaceae > Nicotiana > Nicotiana benthamiana. Next base: position 111,347,341 of record CM067323.1, on the reverse strand, counting down.
ATGAGTAGATATGAGTAAAAGAAGTAAGCTCTAGATCACAACAACTTTGGACAAGAATATGGCTCTCAAAAGCTTTATGAAATTGAATATAAAATGATAAACAAAAGTATGCAAGCTTATAGCAATGTAATGATCAGTTGTAGTATGTTGTTGTGTTTAAAACACTGAAATGAAGCTGTATTTATAGTTGAAAAACTTGGCATTACCATTGCTTAATTGCCAATTAAGAGTTGCTGATTTTACTCAGTGACAATCGATTGTCAAACCCCAACAATCGATTGTCTGCCAGTCAGATCAAAATTCAATCCCAGATTTTACGCTTGATAATCGATTACTTACAATACATAATCGACTACTTGCAACGTTCAAAAAATCCTTTCCAGATTTTACCACAAACAATCGATTGTCCAGAATCAACAATCGATTACTCAGCAACGTTCAAAAAATCTTTTCCGGATTATAATTAAAACAATCGATTATACAAAATTAATAATCGATTACCCAATAACGTTCAAAAAATCTTTTCCGGATTTTAATCAAATCAATCGATTATACAGAATCAATAATCGATTACCTGACGGTATTTGAAAACTTTACGACAATGGTCAGCTTCACAATCGATTGCACAAAGTCAACAATCGATTACTTATCAGTTTTTGAAAAACATTTTAGACACTGTCTCTTTGACAATCGATTGTCCAATGTAACAATCGATTATTTAATAAACTTGAAAATCACAGGAAGACACTGTCTCAACATAATCGATTACCATTAGTTCATAATCGATTATTCTGAGTTTTGAAAAACTTTGATGGACACTCCCTCAGTCACAATCGATTGTCATTAGTTCACAATCGATTGTCATGCAGGTTTGAAAAACCTGATGCTCACTGTCTTACTCACAATCGATTGTCATTAGTTCACAATAGATTGTCATGCAATCTTGGCTTAAAATAATCGATTATCATAAGTACATAATCGATTATCTTAGTCCAGATTTTTAAGGCATGTCTAAAAATTATTTTGACTACTGTAAATATGCATGATTTAAAATCATTTGACATTAAATTAAATATGCATGATTTTGGAAAATAGTTTTATGAGAGAAGCCATGTTACGAGTCAAGTTGTAGGATCAAGATCACAATTAAGAATGACTCAATTAAACTATAAAACTTTGTCTTGAGCTTGAATCTCGTTGTATATCAATTGTGCGCTTGTTTCTTGAACTTCGTCATATATCAATTTTCGCTTCGTTTGTCATTCATCAAAACCTATACAAAAGAACACACGTTTTAGTATATTGCTTGGAGCATCCACTATCAAGGTACCATAGTACACTTGATCCCTTCAAGCACACCTACAAAACAAATTAATGTTCTTTAGGTACCCATGCCATCTTGGGTCCTTGGGGGTTAGGCATATTATAATGATGCGATTGAGTAATATGTCTATGACGTGTAAAGCATGCAGGAGCAATATGACCAATACGTCTACAATAATGACAAGTCACATTTGGGTTATGCATCCTTCTAGGTTCATAGTAACTAGACGGATGAAAATTTCTTACTCTATTTTGAACACTATGACTATTTCGCATTTCATGAGAATTATTTCTCCTACTATGAGCTCTAGGATGGGCAGCATTTCTAGAGTGATTGTTTCTCGGTTGAAGGCCATTTCTAGGTCTTCTCAAAGGTTCAACATTTGGCCTAAAATATGCATCATTTCTAGGGTAACTATTTCTAGGTGGTAAGTCATTTCTAGGTCTCCTAAAATGTTCAACATTTTGTCTAGCATGCATATTGGTTCTAGGATTGCTATTTCTAGGATAAGCATTTGTTTTATTAGTCCTAGGTTGAGCCTTAGGTGGTTGGGGTTTGGCTTCAACCTTTTCTTTAACCTCATTCTTAAATCCTATGCCATGCTTGGTTGATTTCAAATTTACAAGGACCTCATTCAAATTCTTGTGGGAAGAATTAAACTTATCTAAGGTACCTTTGAGTCTATCTACCTCATTTTTGAGATGCAAGCAAGAAGAACAATTTTTAGTAGAATTTTCGGGCTTATCGGCGCTTCTTTTTCCAAAAAACTTGTTTTCCTCTTTCAGCTTTTCATTTTCTAAAACCAGTTTTTCTAAATCCTTTTCTTTCAAAGAAAGCTGTTTTTGAAAATCCTTTTCTTGTAATGAAGCATTTTCTTTTATGCCCTTAACAGTTTTTGAAGCCTTAATAAACTCAGCATATAATTCATCAAAAGCAGTTCGCATTTCTTCAAGAGTAAAGAAGTTTTTATACGAGATTTGACATACCTCATCTTTGTTGTCTTCTTGTGCCATAAGGCAAAGATTTGCTGCTTCGTCTTCTTCTCCTTCGCTTGACTCATCTCCGGAGTCGCCTCCCCAAAAAATGTATGCACGTTGCTTTTTAAAAGGTTTCTTCTCCTTTTTGATGTTTGGGCAATTTGATTTGATGTGCCCGGTTTCACCACATTCATAGCACTTGATTTGTTCGCCTTCCTTTTTGCCCTTGCGTTCATACTCCTTGCGCATGAACTTTTGAAATCTTTTGATAACGAGTCCAAACTCGTTGTCTCCTTCCTCATCAATTTGCGGTTGGCTTGTGCTCGCCTTTAGAGCTATTTTTTGCCTCCTTTGATCATCAACAAAAGGGTTAAGAATAGTAGATTCATAGGTCTTAAGGTTACCTCTTAGTGCGTCGATGGTGACGTTTGAAACGCCAATGGATTCTTGAATTGCATCGGCCTTTGATCTCCATGCCGGTGTGAGACTTCTAAGAATTTTTCGAACGAGCTCTCTATCCGTGAATGTTTTCTTGAGAGCATGTAGGTCATTTACGATTATTGAAAATCGCTCAAACATTTCGTCCACCTTTTCACCTTCCTTCATGTGAAATAATTCATAAGAATGGGTTAGGAAATCAATTTTTGCTTCCCTTACCTGGTCCGTACCTTCGTATGTAACTTCTAGCTTGTCCCACATCTCCTTTGCCGTTGTGCAACACGATATTTTCCTGTAATTGTCAGCATTAACAGCACAATATAATAAATTAATTTCTTTAACATTATTTTGAACCTTTCGGATGTCATCCGCGTCATACTCATCCTCGGACTTGGGAACCCATTCGTTTTCCACCTTCTCTGTTGGAATTTGGTTTCCCTTCATTATCACCTTCCAAAGGTGAAAGCTGTTGGACTGAACGATGATCTTCATCCTCTCCTTCCAGTACGTGTAATTTGTACCGTTGAATAGAGGTGGTCGTGTGGAGCACTGTCCTTCATCAATTCCTGCAAAAGAATCACGAGTAGAAGCCATGGATGGTTCTCTCAAACTGTTAAGTTTTCAGAGAGTTGGGCTCTGATACCAATTGTTAGAAAATACGCTTAACGCTAGAGGGGGGGTGAATAGCGTTATAATAAAATTTAGCATAAACTTGCGGAAATTAAAATTTGCAGGAAATAAATAAGTGCGTTAAATAAACAAAAAGGAAAGAACGCACCGATATATTCTGGTTCACCACAACACGTGGCTAGTCCAGTCCCCGAGAGACTCTCTCGAGATTTTTCACTAACTTGTTAAGCTTACGGGTGCTCAACAAACCTTTACAACTTAAGGACACAAGCCTTAACACCTTTGCTCGGAGATACAACACTCCAAGACTTCAACCAAGGAAACACAAGTTCCTTACAACAAGAGAATCACAATTCTCTTCCAAGTGTATAAAACACTAAACACTCAAACAAAATACTCCTTAATGAGTAGATATGAGTAAAAGAAGTAAGCTCTAGATCACAACAACTTTGGACAAGAATATGGCTCTCAAAAGCTTTATGAAATTGAATATAAAATGATAAACAAAAGTATGCAAGCTTATAGCAATGTAATGATCAGTTGTAGTATGTTGTTGTGTTTAAAACACTGAAATGAAGCTGTATTTATAGTTGAAAAACTTGGCATTACCGTTGCTTAATTGCCAATTAAGAGTTGCTGATTTTACTCAGTGACAATCGATTGTCAAACCCCAACAATCGATTGTCTGCCAGTCAGATCAAAATTCAATCCCAGATTTTACGCTTGATAATCGATTACTTACAATCCATAATCGATTACTGGCAACGTTCAAAAAATCCTTTCCAGATTTTACCACAAACAATCGATTGTCCAGAATCAACAATCGATTACTCAGCAATGTTCAAAAAATCTTTTCCGGATTTTAATCAAAACAATCGATTATACAAAATCAATAATCGATTACCCAATAACGTTCAAAAAATCTTTTCCGGATTTTAATCAAAACAATCGATTATACATAATCAATAATCGATTACCTGACGGTATTTGAAAACTTTACGACAACGGTCAGCTTCACAATCGATTGCACAAAGTCAACAATCGATTACTTATCAGTTTTTGAAAAACATTTTAGACACTGTCTCTTTGGCAATCGATTGTCCAATGTAACAATCGATTATTTAATAAACTTGAAAATCACTGGAAGATACTGTCTCAACATAATCGATTACCATTAGTTCATAATCGATTATTCTGAGTTTTGAAAAACTTTGATGGACACTGCCTCAGTCACAATCGATTGTCATTAGTTCACAATCGATTGTCATGCAGGTTTGAAAAACCTGATGCTCACTGTCTTACTCACAATCGATTGTCATTAGTTTACAATCGATTGTCATGCAGTCTTGGCTTAAAATAATCGATTATCATAAGTACATAATCGATTATCTTAGTCCAGATTTTTAAGGCATGTCTAAAAATTATTTTGACTACTGTAAATATGCATGATTTAAAATCATTTGACATTAAATTAAATATGCATGATTTTGGAAAATAGTTTTATGAGAGAAGCCATGTTACGAGTCAAGTTGTAGGACCAAGATCACAATTAAGAATGACTCAATTAAAATATAAAACTTTGTCTTGAGCTTGAATCTCGTTGTATATCAATTGTGCGCTTGTTTCTTGAACTTCGTCATATATCAATTTTCGCTTCGTTTGTCATTCATCAAAACCTATACAAAAGAACACACGTTTTAGTATATTGCATTGAGAACGTGTTTCCAACACATTTTCCACCGAGAGGGGGACGAGAGTATTTTATATCTTCTCCTCTTTGCCACTAGGGGAATGCGGAACCCTAGATGGGGTGGTGTCCTTGTCCTTTTTACTACTTTGATGACGTGATATCATGATGTTTCGTCAAAAAATAAAGTGCTAATAACGAGAATAAGACTTCAGAGAGGTGGAAGAGTCTCACATGAAATAGCAGTTATCAGAGAGAAAGACAATGAAGAAAGTCGAAAAATATTTTTCAAGGGTTCGAAAGATGAATCAGATTGAACATTTTCCCGATTTATAGGGTTAAGTTGTGCAGAAACCGAAAAGGCATGACTCAAAATGGGCGCGGAAAATCAAAAAGTCACATCACCTCCTGAACCGCCTTGGGAATAAGTGTAATAATGATGCATGCAGGTGGTAACGTCGTCCCAAAAAGGAAGCCACACGTCAACGGCTCAACAACGTTAAGCATTTCACATCGTTCCTGTTGCAGCCCAAGTATGAGGTCAAATTCTCCAAAAACAAGGTCTGCAATTCCGTCCATTGGATACTCCTATCGAATGCGCCTCCAACAAACGGAGGGACTAACTACATAGGGTTAAATTTGATCCGAGACGTCTCCACGCTGATGGGCGCGTCTTTGAGCATACGTCGACTAGAGCAAGGGCATGACCTGGACGTGATGACAAAGGCGACATCATTTAATACTCGGCGCCTTCACTAAGAAGATGCTACCTACTTTTGTACCTTTTTTATTATTTCGAGGAAGGTCTCCTATTATATAAAGAAGACCTTCATATTGTAAAGGGGGATGATCATTATTCTCGAAAAAAATAACTCTTCTCTCTCTCTCTACCTCTGTCTCTATCTTTAACGATTACTTCTCTCTTAAGTTCATATCATTTTATCTTTCAGATCTATAATAGAAAGATCGTTCTTTTTATCTCTAGGTCATATTATATTTGATTATGAATTACCCTCATTTTTTTGATTATTTTTATGCTTACGAAGTATATCAATAACTTTTGAGCCAAACACATAGATTATCCATTAGTTACACATAGTTATACACATATTATATATTAGTTATATATATATTATATATCATCTGATTATTTTTAGTTTAAGAGATTAGGTGAATGGCGATTTGAATTAATTTTACTGCATAGAAACAGAATAATGGAGCCCTCATCTTATCCTCCAGATCCGACACCGAGAAGAAGCATTGGTAACATCGACAGAAGCACAATGAACTTAACTAGAAGGAAGTTTATCGATAACATGTAAGTAAAACCGAATTGGCTGTTGAAAGGTCAGTTGGAGTTTTCAACAATAATAAGAAGAAGATGTTGATCAAGGAGAAAGCCATTTTGAAAGAACGAAATAATAAGGATTTTTTCGAGGTGAATTTGGGTGTTGGAATTATATATATAATATATAGAAAATTTGAGTTGAGTCAACTCTAACAACATCTTGATTTGGATTATAACAATTTGTACCTTTTTAAAAGCATTAAAACGTTATTAAATGACCCTAATCTTTTTCTTCTCTTTAATATTACTGTAGCTATGTGAAGTTTTTTTTCTTTGGTTCAAATGAGAGATATTTATATAGCTAATATGCATCATTAAAAAAGTAGATGTCGTTAATAGCCCTTGTGTTCATCTTTTATTTCTTTTTATACTACTTGGATAAATTATCTGAGCAAGAGTATATTTGGAAGAAAAAAAATCTTGTTTGTAAAGCAAAACTTATTTTGGACCGATGAGAGTATATAAGTTTTCTTGCTCCGTGTATTTATCGAGGCGCTAACTTTATGATACTTTTACACAATTGAAATTTCAACATACGTATCGATGTAATCATCGGCTGGTCATCTTGAGAATTTAAGCCATGTTCGGAAGCGTAAGGTCTTGCACAACTTCATATTATGTGTATCGACTTGTGTGCATAGCTGAATTCAGTTACTGGGTGATTCAGAGTCGAATTGGAAGAACGGCTCTAGTTTTGGAAGCTTAAGCGGTGAAAATTTGACTGGAATATGACTTTTGTTTAAACAGTTCCGAAATGGGTTTTGGGCAATGTCATTAGCTTCGTATGGTGATCCGGAATCGGATTTAGAGGTCCGTAGAGTAATTTGAGGTAATTCGGCGGAAGTTGGAAAAAGTTGAAGTTTGGAAAATGGAGAAGTTTGACCCATAGTTGGCTTTTAAGATAACATGGTCAAAATAAGATTTCGAAAGTTGGAACAGCTTCGTCTTGTCATTTGGCACTTGTTTGCAAAATTTGGCGTCATTCTGGATTGGTTTGGTTAGTTTCGGCACGAGTTTTCAAAGTTGGAAGATTTAAAAGTTCATAGGTCGATTCATGGCACGATTTGCATTTTTGGCATTGTTTGATGTGATTTGAGACCTCGAGCGAGTCTGTGTTAGGTTATAAAACTTATTTGTGTGTTTATACAGGGTCTCGGTGGCCTCGAGTGTGTTCCGGGTGGGATATGGGTCATTTTTCATTATTTTTGAATTGTTGGTTCTGGTGTCTGATGTCATTCTTCGCGATCGCGAAGCTCCTCTCGCGTTCGTGAAGGTTTGCCTTTCCTCTTCTTCATATTCACATAGTAGAAATTAGGAGTTGGGGGCTAGTGGCTACTTCTTCTTTGCATTCGCGTTATTCTCCCTGTGTTCGTGAAAGCTTCTATTTCTTACGCTTCGTGCTCCTGAAGGGTCTTCTTGACAGCCTCATTCTTTTTTTCTTCACGAACGTGACCATGTCTCCTTGTTCGTGATGCATAGTCATCTTGGTAGAATATAAGATATTCAAATCGAGGGTTAGACCATTTTTATCATATTTTGACTTGTAAAGCTCAATTTTGAGTGATTCCATGTGGGTTTTTCAAGCAAATCGATTGGGTAAGTGTTCTTCACCTAGAATATAATATATTCCATGGTTTTATCTTTATTTTTATCATTTAATTTGTATTTTGAATTGAAAAAAATGGTGGTTTTTTAAGTAAGTTTTCAAAATAAAACATCATGATTTGAAGGACGAAATGGCATCATAATTTGATAATTTTTGTATGGTTGAACTCGTATTGGAATGAATATTAAGTTTTTTGTAATATTTAGGATTCCAAGGTGCAAGCCCGAGGGTCAACTTTCGGAATGATTTTTGAATGTTGGATTGGAATTCTAATCAGGAACAATTTCTTATGAGTTTTATTTGTGCTTTGAAGCTATTTTGGTTAGATTTGAGCCGTCTGGAGGTCTTTTCACCCGAGAAGTTTATTTTAGAGTATTAGTTTGCCTTTTTTTAGGTAAGTATATTGCCTAGCCTTGTGTGGGGGAGTTTTCCTTAGGATTTGAGTCTTCTACGTTGATTCTAGTCCGTGTACGCGAGGTGACGAGTGCGTGCTCGGACTTATTTTTGAAAAGTTGACCTTTTAGAATTCTTAGGTCCTTATATTCACTGAGTATGAAGTTTTCCTTGTTATGATTGAGTTCCTATTTACTAGTTTCACCCCTTCATGCTTTAGTAAAAATTAATTGTTTTAGGATCCACTCTTGTTGCCTATTTAACTCTTATTAGGCTTAACCGAAGATTTTACTTCTTCTATTGACATGGTATCTTTTCATAACTATTTATCTTTATTTGAAATTATCATTATCTCATTCCATAATTGCTCAGTTTTAATTGAGGTTATGGTTATCTTTCGCCACTTATTCTTAATTGAATTGTTGAATATCCTTCATAATTGCGCAACCTTAAAAGAAGTTTAGATATCCTATCCCGTCCTTTAGCTGACTTGTCTTTATTTGGAACTATAAACTCGTGCTAGCTTCCTTGTGGTTGAATTGTACATTGTAGGGTCGTTGTTACTTATTAGTTTTCCCTTATTGGGTTGTTCTCTTACGCCTAGCATTCTTTATTATGGTTATTCCTTATGTAATGGTTCTTCCGTTTCTTTGTAATTTAAAGTTCTTGAGTTGACTTACATTTTGTACGTTGTATTATTGGCATTTTTGTTGTTGTACTGCTTGTTGTGGGGATGCACAAGGTTTCTGTCGTGTGGTTGTTGATATTGTGATACACGAGATTTCTTTCATGATGTTGTTATTGATATTTACACATGCAGCATGACAAGGAGGGATATACATATATATATATATATATATGTATATATATATATATATATATATGTATGTATATATATATATATATATATAATGTGGGGGTGGGGAGGTTGTGTATATGGTGAGACAAGGTAAGAATATTATTATGCACGAGCGTCGAAACTAGGCGGGCATTTACTTTGCGATTGAATACGCGTGGTGAGACAAAGTGGGCTATGTCAGGGATTGATTGTGATGATTTGAGATGGCATTTGGGAATTCTTGTTGTTGATAGTTGTGTAGTGGTACACTAACCTGGGTGAGCTGTTGCAACGACCCGACCGGTTATTTTGTACATTTACACTTTGATCGCCAGTTCTTAGGCATGACTTGTCCCGTGTTATATGCATTATGGCTGATGTGGATCATTCGTTTTGGTTTAAGGAAAAACTGAAATGAATTTGAAAGAATAGTATCAGTTGAAAGCTTTGAATTTGAAAGGTTTGACAAAGAGTTGACCTATTTTTATATAAGCTCGGATCAGAATTTTTATGATTTGGATAGCTCCGTTAGGTGATTTAAAACTTAGGAGCGCGATCGGAATTGGTTTTGGAGGTCCGGTGTGGAATTTGGATTAAGTTGGCGAAATTAGTATTTTGGCGATTTCCGATTGATAGACGAAATTTTGATCTGAGGGTCGTAGTGGAATTCCGAGAATTGTTGTACCTTCTTTATGTCATTTGTGATGTGTGTGCAAAATTTCATTCTATTTGGAGGTGATTTGGTTGGTTTTAATCAAATGCATGTTTCGAAAGTTTTTGGAAAAACTTAGGCTGGAATTCGATGTGAATTGTTGGTTTTGATGTTGTGTGAGGTGTTCACATCAACAGATTTCTTTTCGTTTGGGCTTTGTTCCTTTAGCATATTGTGATGTATTCGCACTGATTTTGGATAGACTCGACGCGCGTGGAGGCCGATTTGAAGGAAAAAGGCATCGCGAGCTAGATATTTTGCCGGTTCGAGGTGAGTAATAATTGTAAATGATATCCTGAGGGCTTGAAATCTCGGAGTGCATATCGTAGTGCTATGTTGAGGCGAGTAACGCGCTGGAGGATGAGCGTAGGGTCTTTTACTACTGGGGATTGTGACTTGGTCCGTCCCGATCAATGATTTTATCGCATATTTGACTTAAACTTGTTTGTTATCATCTTGATTTGGGCTTATTGCCACATTTGGGCTCCGTGCCAATTATTTAAACCCTTCGGGGAGTTTTATCACTGTTTCCTTACTGTTTTTATTTATACATGAACTCAGTCCTATTGATAGCTATTGTTTTACAAACTCAGCTACTTTTACTCAAATTTGAAACTTAAATAATATTTCTAAATGATCTTTTGGGCTGAAAACTGCTGTTTTTTTCAAATGCCCGAAGGGCTTGTGATGATTTATGGACTGAGTGAGGCCGAGGGCCATATGTGAGGATATGCTGAGTGATATGATGTCGAGGGCCTGAGATACTATTTATGGCACGCGGTGGCTTGATATTGATATGAGGCCGAGAGCATATCTATGATGCCACGAGATGGCTTATTGTTGCGCTTGGGCTGTAAGGGGCACCTCCGGAGTCTGCACCCACACAGTGAGTGCGGGTACTCATTATGCTGAGTGATTGATACTGAGCCCAAGGGGCTAATATGAGTGATGTGAGGAGGCTTTCAGACCTTATGTTATTATTGCTGTGAAGTAGCCCGAGGAGTTGGTACTGCTTTGAGATATTGCCCGGGAGGAGAGCTTTATGTGCTAATTTTGCATACTTACTTTTCTTTTACTTGTTATACTTTGGTATTTGTGCCCGAGGGGCGGATTTTTGTGCATATCGGCACTAATTGTTTGAAACTATTTCATAACTGTTGAAAAGACCATTTTCAAAAGAGGTTTAAACTGAGCTAAGAGATTTTCTAAAGATTTCACAATTTCACTGTTTTCTCAAGGGATTGTACAATGCTTCTATACAACATATTGGTTGCTTTGCGCGATTTCCTACTACACAGTTGTTATTTACCTTTATTACTCACTGAGTTGGAGTACTCACTTTACTCCATGTATCTCGTGTGCATATGCAGGTATTTATTCACCCGGTAGAGGGTATTGGTTGTTTGGAGGAAGAGATGTGGGAGTTTAGCGAGGTGACTGCCAGCGTTCGCAGCACCGTTTCTTTCTATTTTATTCATTATTCCTATTCAATGTATTTCTAGACTTGTAAATGTAATTACACTCTTATAGATGCTCGTGACTTGTGACACCCCGATTTGGCTGTGTTTGGGTTGTACTTCTGCTAAGTAATATTATTAAATCATCTTTAATTTGTTTATTCATGTTTATCAATTTTTGAAAAAGGTAATAGGGTTGATTCGCTGGCCTTGTCTTCACGAGAGGCGCCATCACGACCGGAGCGGGGTTTGGGTCGTGACAACTTTATCTTGTGAAAGTGTGAGAAAATATTCTATGTGTTGTCCGTTCTTTTCCTTGTGCTTATTTGTTGATATGGTCTATATTAGGACACTTGCACAAGCATACTCGTAGCTAAGCACCCTTATCATATAAGAGGTTTTCTTGATATTGTTGAGTATAGATGCACACCCTTGTTACCTGCCTTCTATGTGAAAATGGCTCTATTGGCACGTGAGTCGTTAGTACGGTTATGAGGTGTTATGAGGGCATAGGATACCTAGTGTTAAGGTTCAGGTATTGAGACCCGTTAATTGTGATTTATTCAAGGTTCGGTACATCATGGAGTTTTTGACTAAAAATATAATGTGAAAATTGTCATAGCTGTTGAGCCATTTACCCTCTTGTGTCATTTTTATGGTATTCTGCTAATACTTGTTGTTTCTTTTCTTATTGCAGTTACTGTATTGTCAGCCATTTTCCATAGTCTTTATGTAGATATCATATTCTGTTGTTTCTATAATTATACTTGTTCAATTTGTTAGATAAGTGGGTGTCTTGACTATTACTCGTCACTAATCTACCAAGGTTAGTTTTGATACTTACTGGGCACCGTTGTGGTGTGCTCATACTACACTTCTGTATATTTTTTTGTAAAGATCCAGGTGTTTGATCGTTAGTAGCTATGCAAATTCTTGCTGAGGAGACTCAAGGTAAACCTTATGTTGTGTTCGCAGGCTTCGGAGTCACCTTCCTATTTTGTATTCACGCTATTTTACTTATTTCCAAACAACTGTATTTAGAAGTTGTAGCGAACTCTGTCTTATTACTTGTACTACCGCTTTTGAACATTATAAATTTTGTAGAGTTTTCCATTTCAAATTGTTAAGATGTTCTTCTATTATGGTTGCTAATTAGAAAAATGTTAGAATTAGGTGTCATCATGATACCCAAACGAAGAAAAAGTTGGGTCATAACATGGACTGTCCGTGCATTTGTAATATGAGATGTGGGTACGAGGTGCGGTGAGTAAATTATTAGAATCAAGGTAAATACCACACGGAATTCTAAAATGAGAAATGAATAACATCATATCCCATCTGAGAAAAATGAAGTTAAGAATAACAAGATCAGGATAACAAAAAAGAAGGAAATCCATGATAAATTATAAAGCGCAGTCTATTTCCTTCTTTATCACTTTACTTGAACAAGAAGACAAACATCTTATTCCTAAAGACCAGCCAGTATAGCGATCCATATAATATGATGGATGAGTGGCATTAAACTGCTCCAAATAAAAACCATCCGACCTTACCTCCCATTTACAGTACTTTAGGACATTCATATTTGCTCCAGGGTATTTGACACAATAATATGCGTTGTCAAACACATTAAAAGCCTTATTTTGTGAACCCCACCAAAAGTGACATAAGAACAAAGTTCTATCAAACAATGTCTCGCAAAAAGACCAATTAAAATCTTCATTTATGGCAACATTATTGTATCCAAGGTCATCATCCTTTGAGGCACAATGAATTTGCAATTGTGCAGAATCAGAAGGAAGTTTGTTGATAACATGTATCTCATACTTTTGAGAAAAGATACATTTTTTTGCTATTGAAAGGTCAAGAGGTATAATCAGTAATAACAAGAAGATATTGATCAAGGAAAGAGTCGTTCAGAAAAGATTAGTATTGAAAATGAAAGGGGGATTGTGGAGTTTTATACTGGAAAAAAAAGTTTTGAGATTACGATTGCAACAATTGTACTTTTCTGGAATTATTAGATTACTATTTTAAGCATTTGATTTTTTCTTTTTATATTTAAGATAATTAAGTAATTACTCTCATTATCTTGTCCACTACATATTTAAGTGTGTAACTAAAACATCATGCTAAGTTAAGGAAGTTGCTTATTAGGAGTATGTATTATTGATTCTCCACATATCCCTATATTTAAAGGAAGATAGTTAAACATTAAATATACTCCAAATTTGGTCAAAATATTGCAAGACTTGTTACATGTTATACTATATATGTCTCTCTAAATAAGAATAAAATTTAAGCATTGAGTCACTTTCTCTTTATATTATTTTACTTGTGGTAAGATAATTAAACCTTGTAAAGCAGTTAGTAGGGAATGATTCTGCTGTTGACTACAATAGGAATTTGTACAGGGAAAAAATGAATCAATAAGATCAAGGAAAAGATGGATATAAAATCATTTAGCGATTGAAAGGCAATATATTCCTATAATAGAAGCACTAACAAAGGAAACTAAATCAGATAATAATATCAAAAACCAGCTGGAGGAAGTTCAATACTAGTATATTACACGACCATACACTACTAGAAAAAAAGGGTCAAGTTATACATTTGGACAATCGGCAAAAGAAAAAAAATTAAATCCGCATGGCATATGTCACAATCAGTTCTCGCTATAAGTCGTGATAGCGCACGACATTGTCGTTAGGCAAACCAACAATAAAAACTCTAAATAATAATTATTTATTTTATTATTTTGAAATCAGAAGTTTTATTAAAATAAAGAATTTAATGCATTTAAAAATCAAGTATAGATACAATATTAGTAAGATATAAAAATAAAAGATGATAATATCAAGCTGAGCCATATACAACCACTAAAGTATTCTAAAACTCAGTATCACAATTGCATGAGCATTTACTAACGAGTACAAGAATAATACAACTTCTGTCTAGAATGTAAACCAGACAGGACAAAGTAAATAGATATGATGAAGACTCTATGGGCTGCAATACGTAGCATGGAATGCAGCTCACCATAAAGTCCCCAGCAGTTGCGCCTACTCGCTTAGATGACCACCAAATAAATCAACGTGTACTCAGTAAGTATCTAGCCTAACCCCTTAGAAATAGTGACGAATAATCGACATCGACACTTACTAGTAGTCAAATTAAACAATACAATAAATTATAAACAGATATGAAATACAACAGCAATAATTGGGTAAGACTGTAACAAACATAATCTTCTGACATAACGACAAAATGAATTCCTCGAATATCAGGTATTATCTCAAGCAAATAAGGTATATCGTATAAATACCAAGTCTCAACTCAATGGAATATCTCATGAGTATTCGAACTCCTAGAAATATTATAAACAAGTTATTCTGATGTTGTATGACTCGATCCATAAAGTTATGTACATACATTGTTGAGCTCGTATGACTTGATCCGTGGATGCATCTCATATTGCTATTTCATAGCACAATCGAGGAGTTCTATAACGACCCGAACCATTAGTTGCTGTATTTTCATCCTGTATTCCCCGTTAAATGCTTATTCATGTTTCAATATATGTACTTGGTGAAATTGAGTCAATTCGGATCGAATTTGGTAGGCAATGGAGGAATTAGTCTCTTTAACGAAGAATTGGTTGGAAAAACCAACCGGATGTTGACTTGTAAGTTCGAGGGCTCGAAGTTGAGTTCCGATGAGTCAGTTAGTTTTGGGGGATGATTTAAGGCTTAGGAGCGCAATCGGAATTAATCTTGGAGGCCCGGTGAAGAAGTTAGCCTATTTTGAGGAAATTAGGATTTTAGCGAAATCAGGTTGGTAGGCGAGATTTTGATCCGAGGGTCGGAATGGGATTCCAAGAGTTTTTGTAGCTTCGTTAGGTGATTTTGAAATTATGTGCAAAATTTCACTTGATACAGAGGGGATTTGGTCGAGTTTTTTATCAAATGCGTATTTTGGAAGTTTTGGAAGAGCTCAGGTGTGAATTCGATGTAACTTGATGGTTTTGATATTGTGGAAGTTTTTTGATGATTGGAACAAGTTTCAGTAATGTTTTAAGATATATTTTTGCTTTTGGTTGAGGTCCCGGGGACCTCGGGATGATTTCGGATGGCTAACGGGAACTTTTAAAGTTGGAAATTTCACAATAGACGAAAATTGTAAATGAGTGCGCACAAGGCATCAATTGGGACGATCATATCTCCCACTATATAAAAATTTGTGTGAGCTACAACCTATCAAATTAAAGCCCTTTTAGTCTAGATTCCAACACAATAAACCGTTCGTCATTTGGAGGTGTATACAAAAGGTTATGCCTATTTTACTGGACATGCATCACCAGCGCGCCCAGGAGCACGGCCGCGGGTTGGACCGCGGGGCTTACTGCCCGGAACCGCGGATTGGACAGCGCGGAACGCCGCGGACTGCGGGAGAACCTGTAAAATATTTAAAATACCCCCTGGTCTGTGTAAAAACCGAAGGGGTATCACCTTTCCTTCATTTTTGTCATCCAAGCTCAAAATTTTGGGGTTTCTTTCACCCTCTCAAGACCTTCAACTCCCCCAATTTTCAAGGTAAGTAATCTCCATCATCTTGGTATGAAATTTCCATCATTCCTATACTATTATTGATGAAATCCTCTCATCAATCACTTCGATTTTCAACAAATTCCTTCAAAAACGCAAAGGAGGGTTTTGCAAGATTTCTTCCAAAAGGTAAATCATACACCTTAGACTTACATATACAAATATATTATGGGAATATGAGTATGAATCAAGTGTTACAACTTATGGAATGGTGATTGGAAGCCATAAATTTTCAATTTAAACACATGAACATGATAGGGATATAAAGGTATTTATTTGATGAAATTTTGTTTGTTGGGTGTGAATTGATGGTCATACATGTGAATTTGGAAGTTATAAATTGGTTAGGAATGATGGTGAGATGAATTTTTGGTTAATTGTGATAGTTGGAGGAACCAATACTATAGTAATGATGTGCAAATATCTATGCCTACAAGGTGTTTGATAATATGCCTAAATGGCATAAGTTATGGAATTTATTACCAATATTGGCCCTATTGAATGACGTATTATAGATTGATGTTTACCTAATAGAAGTGGATCATTGTAGTACCATTAAGGGGCAGTCCCAGATATGTATGGTTACATCCCCATCTTTTATAAAAATCGAATTTCATCGATGTCTATGTGATTTTTGGTCAGATTCGACGCACAAGGAGGCCAATTTGAGAGGCAATTGCGTCGCGAGCTAGAGATTTCACCGGTTCGAGGTGAGTAATGATTTTAAATGACATCCTAAGGGTTTGAAACCCCGGATTGCACAGCATACTGCTATGTTGAGATTAGACACGCCTTGTATGACGAGCGCGGAGTCATTTACTATTGGGAATTATGACTTGGTCCATCCCAGTTGATATTTTACCGCGTATTTAATAAAGAATTACTACCTTTCACCTTGATTTGGGCTTATTGCCATATTTGGGCTTCGTGCCAATTATTTGAAATATTTTGTGAATTACATCACTATTTTCCTCACCAATTGAAATATTATTTGAACTCAGTCCAATTAAATTATATTATTCGTGAACTCGGCTACACTTATACTCAACTCAAGGCTTAATGATAATTAAAATGTTGTGGAGCTAAGCACTATTGTTTTACTGATGCCCTAGGGGCTTATGACTGTTTTCTGGACTGATTGAGGCCGATAGCCATCTGTGAGGATATGTTTGGTGATGTGGGGAGGCATTCAGGCCTCGAGTGTTATATGAGGGGGCTTTCAGGCCTCGAGTGTTATATGGGGAGGCTTCCAGGCCTCGAGTGTTATATTAGGAGGCTTCCATGCCTCGATTGTTATGTGAGGAGGATTTCAGGCCTTGTATGTGATGTGTGAAGGCTTTCAGGCCTATTGATATTGCGTTTGGGCTGTAGGAGCCCCTCCGGAGTCTGCACACACCCCCGGTGAGCGCAGGGTACCCAGGTTAGTTGGGAGTGGGCCCTAGAGGCCGTTGTTTGTGTGGTGAGTTGGGAGTGAGCCCGAGGGGCTGATGTTGTGTGCTGGTGAGTTGGGAGTAAACTCGTGAAGCTGATACTATACTGAGATTTACATATTGAACCCGAGGGGCAAGCTTTTGATTAATCCTTACTGTTGAAATTAAATGGTCTTTATTGTTTTTAAAGAAAGGGAATTATCTGATACTCATTGTTTTAAGGTATAACTGATTTTACTGCTTGGGATAGCGCTATATTATGACTTTTAAGGTATTTGCTCTCAGTCGTTATTTATTTTTATTACCACTGAGTTAGAAGTACTCACTTTACTCCTTGAACCTCGCATGCAGTTGCAGGTATTGTTCGCTCGTTAGCGAGTTATTAGCAGATTGAAATTTGTTATCGTGGTTGAGCCAGGTGACCGCTGGCGTCTGCGGCACCGGATCATCTCCCTTATTTTATTTTGTTGATATTAATTTCAGACTTGGTTTCCCATTTCTGGGGATGTAATCCTTTAGCGAATTTTGTAGTAGCTCATAACTTGTGACACCCCGATTTCGGGCTGAGTTGGGTTGGTTCTCTATACTATCATATTGATTGTGATGATTCAGACTTCTCATTAGTTACAATAGGCCATCAACATCATCAGACATATGGTTGATGGACTTCCTTCCACATTTATGATAATGTAAACTATGGTTTGACTTATTCATGTCAAGTAATTATTAAAAGAGGTATTGTTAATATATTACCTTGGCCTTGTCTTCACGAGAGGCGCCATCACGACCGGGTTGGGATTTTGGGTCGTGACAAGTTCGACTCAATCACCAGGAAGAGAAGAAACTTATTGAATTACGGACCACATTTTCGCAACATAGGATAGGAAATAAAGTATGCATGACTGTTACCAATAGTCAAGTGCTCCGCAAAACTACTCAAAGTAATGAGGTTCAACCTAAAATAATCCACAATCGACTTCACTTAAAGTTCTAGGTAATCAACCTAACAAGTTGAGTTTAAGTAATACAATTATTACATGGTAAAGTCCTAAGTCTACCAGGGCATAAGCCTGATCTTACCTACGTATGGACTCTAGTCACCTCATGCGTACGTAGTACCAACAACTAGTAGAAAATAACAATTATGATACCTACCGGATAGTTTTCCCTTTACACGGTTAGATAGGAGACTTATCTCGCTCCGAAGTTTCATAACCGACTTCATCGCCTCTCTAACACCTCAATTGATGCACATCGATATGAAATTAGTCAAACAACATGCAAACCTATCAAAAGTACTCCAATACTCTTAATTATTCAACTTATTACAGTTCCAACTCCGCTGGAAAAGTCAACAAATCAACCCCCGGTCCCATGTGCCCGGATTGCGAATATTTTCGAAGATAAAATTTATCCATAATACCACGAACTCAAATATATTATTTACTCCTAATTTCATCTCCAATTTCGTGGTCAAAGTACAAAAATATGATTTCTAGATTTTTCTTCAAAAATATCATAATTTTAACAAATTTCCATATTAATTTATTATATAATCCATGTAATTAACTTACAATATGTGGGAATTACTTAACTGGAATAGATTATGAAAAGCTCCCCTCGAAGAGATCCAAAAACCACTCAAACCATGTGAGAAGTTGAAGAAATGAGCCAAAACCTGAAATAAAATTGAAGTCTGCCCAGGCCCTTCCTCTTCGCGATCGCAGGAATGACTTCGCAGTCATAAAGACCAAACCAACTTTCCCCATAAATCATTCTACGTGAACGCGAGCTCCACCATTTGATCGCACTTTATAATTATACAATCCTTCACGATCGCGTTCCAGCCTTTACGAACGTGATGGTACAAACTCCTAGTCTCAGCACTTCCTTGTACAAAATATCGAAACACCTCCTGCGATCTCGTATAAAAAATCACCCATAACAGCCCAACCCCAACAACCCTACACGTTCGCGACTTCTCCCACGCGAACGCGAAGAACCTCCTACTCAAACTTCATGATCATGATACCATTTTCGCGTTCGTGTAGAATAAAAGTGTAATGACCCGATCGATCATCTTGTGTTATTCCTCGTTACTCTTTTTTATGATCCACATATGTGTGTTTATGGTTTTATGAATTGCGAGGTTGATTAGTTTGTTCCAGAAAGCTTTCGAGTTGATTTGGACCATTTAATTCTTGACATAGAAGTTTAAAAATTAGAAAAGTTGACCAAACTTTAAATTTTTTTAAAATGACCCCGGAACTGTGTTTTGATGACTCCGATAGCTTTGTATCATGACTTCGAACGTGAGCGTATGCTTGGAATTGATTTTGGAAGTCCCTAGGTTGAACTGTGTTGATTTGCTGAAATTTGACAATTTGAAGTTGAAAAAATTTATCATATGTTTACTTTTAGATATCGAGCTCGGAATTTAATGTGGGACTTGGAGTATGTCCGTTATACTATTTACAAATTGTGTAAAAAATTTGATATCATTTGGAACTAATTTGATAGGATTCGGACGTTTAGTTGTAATTCTAAATGTTCTTGAACTTTACTTTGAAATTCATGTGTTTTAGAGTTAAATTCGTAGTTTTAGATGTTATTTTTGTGTTTTGATCGTGCGAGCGGGTTTGTATGATATTTTTAGACTTGTGTGGATGCTTGTTTTAAAGCCTCAAGAGCTCGGGTGAGTTTCGTACATGTATCGGAATAGTTTTAAATTGAACATGTGTTGTTGGTGCTCAGTTATCACAATTGCAAAGGTGTCAATGGGGGAACAGATGTTGCAATTGCAACTTCACTTTTGCATTTGCGAAGTTAGCAGGATTTTAGCTTGGTTTGCATTTGCGAACAAATGTTTGCTTTTGCGAAGCCTTTTCTCACAATTGTGAGGATGCATGATGTTGTTAGTGTTTGCAAATTTGCGAACCCTCTGTCGTAAATACAAAATCTATAGTTGGTACAGAGGGCTGGGATACGGGATTTTTAAAAAATATTCTCTCATTTTTTGAAACCTAGACTTGGTAGGAGACGATCTGGAGAGGGGATTTTACCTAAAAACTATGGGTAAGAGATTCTAATCGATTTCTAATTATATTCCATCAATAGATCTTAGATTTTAACATCAAAATCATGTGCATCAAAGTGAAATTCGTGGAACTTTTTCAAGTTTTTAAAAAATAAGAAAATGCATTTGAAGAATCGATTTGTACTTGGACTTTGAAACTAATCACATATATGGATTGTGGGTTCATGGGTATAAGAAATCTATAATTGGCCCTGAGTTTTGATCAGACGTGCTCCAAGTTGACTTTTTTTGACGTTTCGGAAAAAGTCTAAAGATCGTGGCTTTTTCTATTGTGATCTATTCCTTTTGCATTGTTTGATAATATTAAGTCAATTTTGGTTAGATTTGAGTCATATGGAGGATACTTTTAAGGGAAAAGCTATTTCTGAGTGTTTGGCCTAGTTAAGGTAAGTATCTTGTTTATTTTGTGGGGAGAAACTATCCCTTAGGATTGATATTAATTGATTTATCTGTGCTATGTGAAAGCCGTGTATGCAAGGTAATGAGTGGGTACACGAATTTTACGTGGTATTTGACCGATTTAGACTACTTAGACTATTTTCATGCATTAATTAAGATGATATATCATGTTCTAATTCTCATACTGAATCTATCCTTATTTGTGTTAGTCTATCCTTACATATCTTAATCGACTTGTTTAATACTTATTCTACATCCTACTTGATAAATTACTATCATTCTTTAGTTGAACTTTTGTCCCTTTTATTTGATACATGCCATCTCTTTCATTTTTTATTATCATTACTTGAAGTCGTTGTACATGTTATCTATTTCATTGTTAATTATCATTATTTGAAGTCATTGTTACAAGCTATCTCTTTCGTTGCTATTATTCTCATTTGAAGTCATGTTATTTTTTCCATTGCGACTTATTTGTAATTAGTTTTTAGTTACATAGCATCCTTCTCATTGTTGAATTATCGGTGTTGAAGTTGCGAATGTCGTATCACATTGAAGCGAAGTTGAAATTTTTTGAGATATCTTTCTTGTTGAGAATTTTAGATTCATTATTATTGTTGATATTCTTGTATACGTTATGGTGGAGTCGTGGACTATTATCGTGGGAACATTAATGTTCTTGATTGTTGGAAAGTTGTGATATATGGGCACTTGTGGTACGAGTTTATTGTGATGTGGTATTGATGCGCATGCGGAGATATAAAGGCTTGGGGTTAATGTGCATGTGGGTGGTATAAGGTGGGACTTATGTGCATGTTTCTTGTAGGAAAACTACATGAAACCGCACGTCGTTATAAAGTGGGATAAAGTGCGTGTAGCTATTTCGAAAAACTATTTTCATAACTGATTCACATGTAAGGATCACGCGACGGTATAAGGGAAGATTGTTGTTGAGATTGTAAATTGTGAATACTAGACGAAACCTCGATTGTGATTCTTGATATTTATACATAGGGCGGTACATCAGTGGTGATTCTTATTGTATACGAGGTGGTACGTCATTGTGATTCTTGTTGTTTGTTCTTCCTTATTTTACTTTGTTAGTTATCGTTTGTATATGATCATTGTGGTTCTGTTTAACTTGTTTCTTTTTGTTATTGTCGTGTTTACAATTTCGGCATTAGTTCTTGCTATCAACTGTTTCGTATCAGTTATTTCTCCGCTTTCTATTATTTATCCTTATTACAATTTTATACTATTTATTTATATCCTAGTAGGTGTCTTGACCTAGCTTCGTCACTACTCTACTAATGTAGGCTTGATACTTATTTGGTACCATTGTGGTATACTCATATTATGCTTCTGCACATTTTTTATGCAGATCTAGGTATGTCTACTTGTGTTGGTCGTTAGTGATCATTTGTTAGCTAATTTTTGGAGACTTCAAGGTGTACTTGCTCGGCGTCCGCAGGCCTCAGAGTCACCTTCCTTTACTTTTACTACTATTGTATTTTCCTTTCAGAAAGTGATGTAGTAGAGACTCTAGTATGACTCAGTTTCACCGGTCTTGGGAGAGTGTGTTTTTGTTGATTCTGTTTTTAGGAGTGTACATTATTTATTCAGACTTATTTTTAGTATTTTGTTGATTATTCTTGTCAAGTTATATTGAATATTAGGCTTGCCTAGTCGTAGAGACTAGCTACTATCACGACATGTTATGGAGGAAAATTGGGGACGTGATAAGTTGCTATCAAAGCTCTAGGTTCATAGGTTTTACGAGTCATAAGAAGGTTTAGTAGAGTCTTGTGGATCAGTATAGAGACGTTTGTACTTATTTTTGAGAAGCTACGAAACTGTTAGAAAAACTTCACTTATTTGATTCCTTATTGTGCGAATAGGTTGACTTCAAAACTGAATCTTTGACTTTATATTCTCTCATAGATGGTGAGTACACGCACTTCTGGATCTGACGATGAGAAATGCGTGCCTTCTGCTAGAGCTGCGAGAGGTCGGGGTCGGGGCAGAGGTCGAGGAAGGGCACGTGGTGCTACCAGAGCACCTTCTTATGCTGCGACAGAGGATCCACTAGTAGCTCTAGTTGGGGGGCAGGAACCCGAGGTTCCTATTTCCACCCCTGCACTTCAGGAGACCCTCGCACAATTCTTGAGAATGTTTAGTACTCTAGCTCAAATGGGGTTGGTTCCATTTGCACCAGCCGCATCTCAGGTTGAGGGAGGAGATTAGTTTCCCACAGCCCATACCCCAGAGCAGCAGGTCCAGGTTGATCGGGTCCTAGAGGTTATACCAGCACAACATGTTGTTCACGTTCAGCCTACGGTTAGGGCAGCAGCATCTGAAGAGGAGGAGCTTAGACTTGAGAGGTTCAAAAAGTATCACCCTCTTACATTCAGTGGTTTAGCTTCCGATGATGAACATGGGTTTCTATAAGAGTTCCATCGTATTCTACATACCATGGGTATTGTGGAGACAAGGGGGATGCTTTTACTACATTCCAGTTGTCAGGAGCAGCATATCAGTGATGACGAGTGTATGAGGATAGTAGCCCGGTCGATGCAGCTTCACTTAGATGGACTCGATTTTCAGAGTTGTTCTTGAGAGAGCTTGTTCCTCAGATCCTTAGGGATGCATGGCTTGCAGAGTTTTAATAGTTGCGCTAAGGTACTATGGCAGTGTCGTAGTATGTTGTCGGATTTAGTGACTTGTCCAAACATGCACCTACCTTGGCTTTTACAGTTAGAGAGCGAGTTCATCGATCCATCAAGGGGATCAATGATGGTATTAGATTCTACATGGCCCGAGAGTTAGAGACAGATACACCATATCAACAGGTGGTAGAGATTGTATGGAGGTTGGAGGGTATATAGGGCCATGAGAGGGAGGACTGGGAGGCCAAGAGACCTTGAGGTGCCAGAGGATTTAGAGGTACATTGTAGCTACAACTCGTCATGGTAGAGGCTATGTGAGCCGGCCAGTTCATTTAACACTTCTAGCTTATAGTGACTCCGGTTGTTCCGAGATCTCAGGTTGCACACTTTACTCAGTCACTTTCTAGTGCACCTCTGACACGGGGTGCTTTAGCGATCAGCCCAGCTGATTAGGCCTGAGCCAGTCCCAGGTGCCATACCCACCCAGAGTTTGATTTGAGTGTAGTGATATCTGCCATATGTTTAGAGACTTTCCTAGACTCAGGAGGGGTGAACCTCTACATAATACTCATGCTCCGCGGATTCAGTTAGGTCCACAAACTTCTCTGACCATGATTGTTGCCCTAGTTGCCGCTCTACCTACCTAGCCAGCTAGCAGTGGGGGATGGGCGGGTGGAGGTCTCCCTAGTAGGGGAGGCCAAGCCAGATTCTATACTTTTTAGGGTAGGATGAAAGTTGTTGCTTCAGACTCGGTCATTACAGGTATGGTTCTGATTTGGATATATCTCATGATTCATTGAATTCTCCTATTTATGTTTGCACGTTTGTGGGAGATTCTATTATTGTGGACTATGTGTATCGATCGTTCTTAGTTGTTATTGGTGGTTTTGAGACCAGAGTTAATCTATTGTTACTTAGTATGTTAGACTTTGATGTTATCTTGGGCATGGATTGGTTGTTTCCCTATCATTCCATTTTTTATTTTCACATAAAGACAACGACATTGGCTATGCCAGGTTTGCCACAGTTAGAGTAGGGGGTGCATTGGATTATGTTCCTAGTAGGATTGTGTCATTTTTAAAGCCTCCGCGGATAGTTGAGAAAGCGTATGATGTTTATCTAGCCTTTTGAGGGATGTCAATCCCGATACTCCTCCCATTGAGTTTGTTTCGATAGTGAGAGACTTTCAAGATGTATTTCCAGCAAATCTTCTGGGCATGTCGCCCGATAGGGATATCAATTTTTGTATTGAATTGACACCAGATACTCATCCCATTTCTATTCCACCATATCGTATGGTCCCATCAGAGTTGAAGGAGTTAAAGGAGAGTTGCAAGAGTTGCTTGATATGGGTTTCATTCGGCCTAATGTGTCGTCGTGGGGTACTCCGGTCTTGTTTGTGAAGAAGAATGATAGTTCTATGCGTATGCATATTGATTATCGGTAGTTGAACAAGGTTACAGTGAAGAACATGTATCCATTATCATGCATTGATGACTTTTTTGATCAATTACAAGGTGCTAGAGTGTTCTCAAAGATTGATTTGCAGTCAGATTATCATCAGCCGAAGATTTGGGATCCGTATATTTTGAAGACTGCCTTCAAGACTTGGTATTTTTAATACGAGTTCCATATGATGTCATTAGGGTTGACCAATGTCGTAGCAACATTTATGCACCTGATGAACAGTGCATTCTAGTCTTATCTTGATTCGTTCATCATTATGTTTATTGACGACATCTGGGTTTAATCCCGCAGTCAAGAAGATCATGAGCAACATTTAAGGATCGTGCTCTAGACCTTAAGAGAGAAGAAGTTGTATGCAAAATTCTCAAAGTGTGAATTTTGGCTTGATTCGGTGGCATTTTTGGGTCATGGAGCATCGAGTGAGGGGATGAAGGTAGATCCAAAGAAGATTGAAGCATTGTAGAATTAGCTTAAACCATCTTCAGCTACTGAGGTTCATATTTTCTTGGTTTGGCCGGGTATTATTGCAATTTCGTGGAGGATTTCTCATTTATTGATGCACATATGACAAGATTGACCTAGAAGATGCTCCTTTCAGATAGTTCGAGGATTGTGAGGCGAGCTTTCAAAATTTCAAGACTACTTTGACTATAGCCCCAGTGTTTGTGTTGCCTACGAACTCGGGGTCTTATACTATGTATTGTGATGTGTCACGTGGTGGCCTTGACATGGTGCTGATGTAAGACGGTAGGGTGATTTACTACTCATATCGGCAGTTGAATACTCATGAGGAGAATTACCTAGTCCACGACATAGAGTTGGAAGCCATTGCTCATACATTGAAGATCTTGGGACATTATTTGTATGGTGTCCCTTGTGAGGTCTTTACCGAACACCAGAGTCTACACCATTTGTTAAACAGAAAGATCTTAACTTGCGACAGAAAAGGTGGTTAGAGTTACTTAGGGACTATGATATCACCATTCTATATCATCCCGGGAAGGCCAATATGGTGGTTGATGCCTTGAATCGAAAGGTGGAGAGTTTGGGTGGTTTAGTGTATCTACCGATAGAAGAGAGACAATGTTCAAGCCTTAGCCAATCAATTTGTTAGATTGGATGTTTCGAAGCCCAGTCGAGTTCTTTCTTGCATACTTTCTTCATCTTCTATATGATCGTATCAGAGAGCGTTAGTATGATGACCCCCATTTTCTTGTCCTCAAGGATAGGGTTCAACACAATGATGCTAAGAAGGTTTCTATTTGGGATGAAAGTGTGTTGTAGATGCATGTATGGTTATGTGTGCTCAATGTGTATGGTTTGCATGAGTCCATTCTTTAGAAGGCCCACAGTTTGCGGTACTCTATTCATTAGGGTGCCGCTAAGATGTATCACTATTTGAGGCATCACTATTGGTGGAGAAGAATAAATAAAGACATAGTGGAGTGTTTATCTCGGTGCCTAAATTGTTAGTAGGTAAAGTATGAGCATCAGCGGCCAGACGGTTTACTTCAATTACTTGATATTCCCGACTGGAAATAGAAGCGTGTCACCATGGACTTCACTGTTGGGCTCCCACAGAATTTGAAGATATTTCATGTGGTATGGGAGATTGTGGAAAGGTTGACCAATTCAGCTCATTTCATCCCCATAGTGACCACCTATCTTCAAAGCAGTTGGCTCAAGTTTATATCCGCGAGATTGTCCAACATCATGGCGTACCGATATCTATTATCTCTGACTGGGATAAGTAGTTCACATCCCATGTTTGAATAGCTCTGCAGTATTAGATAGGCATATGGGTTGAGTTGAGTACCCATTTCACTCCTAGACGGACGAACAGTCCAAGTGCACCATGCAAATATTGGAGGATATGCTTTGTGCCTGCATTATTGATTTCAGGGGTTCTTGGGATCAATTCTTTCCTCTTGCAGAGTTTGCCTACAATAACAGCTACCAATCAAGTATGCAGATGGATCTTCATGAGGACCTATACGGGAGACATTAGTTGAGTGGTTTGAGCCGGGAGAGGCAAACTTATTAGGCACAGATTTGGTTCGAGAAGCCTTGGATATGGTCAAGATGATCCAGGATTATCTTTGTACAGCCCAATCTAGACAGAAGATGCGAATCGAAATGTTCAAGACGTTGTATTCATGGTTGGAGAGCGAGTCTTGCTCCGAGTTTCACCCATGAAGGGTGTGATGAGGTTCGAAAAGAAGGGAAATTTTAGGCGTAGGTATATCATACTTTTTGAGATCCTTGAGAGGATTGGTGAGCTGGTCTACAAGCTTGCTTTTCCACCTTGTTTATCTATGGTTTATCTGGTGTTCCATGTTTATGTGCTTCGAAAGTATTACGGTGATCCGTATCATGTTCTAGACTTTAGTACAATCTAATTGGATGGGGATTTGACTTATATTGAGGAGTTGATGACTATCTTAGACCAAAAGGTTCGGACCTCGAGATCAAAGAATCTTGCATCATTAAAGGTTCAATGGAGGGGTTATTCGGTCGAGGAGGCGACCTAGGAGATCGAGAACGACATGCGGAGTTCTTATCATAATCTATTCACCACTTTAGGTATGTCCTTATGCACATTCAAGGTTAACTATTTGTTTTAAGAGGGGGATAATGTAATGACTCGATCGGTTGGTTTGTGTAATTGTGGCACGTTACCATTTTATATGCTTCACACATATGTTTTTATCGTTTTATGACTTATGGGGATGGTTCGCTTCGTTCCTGGAAGATTTCGGGTTGATTTGGACCCTTTGATTCTTGACTTAGAAGTTTAAATTAGAAATGTTGATCAAACTTTGACTTTTGTGGAAACAACTCGGAACTGTGTTTTGATGGCATTGATAGCTTTGTATCGTGACTTAGTACTTGGGTGTACGCTGAAATTGATTTTGGAAGTCCGTGAGTTGAAATTTGGCAATTGATGCGTAAAACTTTTTATCGTAAGTTGAATTTTATATATCCAGCTCGAAATTTGATTTTGGGACTTTTAATAGGTCTGTTATACTATTTAGAACTTATCTGCAAAATTTGATACCATTTGAAGTTGATTTGATAGGATTTAGGCGTTTAGTTGTAATTCTAGTGCTTCTTGAACTTTACTTTGAAATTCATGCGTTTTAGAGTTTGGTTCATAGTTTTAGATGTTATTTTTATATTGTGATGAGCGAGTTCATATAATATTTTAGACTTGCCTAGTTACTCAAACTTGTTTTTAATATTTTCTTGATTATTCTTGACAAGTTATATTAAATGTTAGGCTTACCTAGTCAGTATCATCACGACATCCTACAGAGTAAAATCGGGGTCATGAAAAAAAATCTCTACCAGTTCACTTTACTCTACGTCAGCGTGACCGTTTGTCCGCGATCGCATACATACCTAACACACCATAAACCAGCAGCTGCAACACTTAAAGAAATGGTTTGAAACCATCCCAAAATACACCCATAGCCCTCGGGACCCCGTCTAATCACACCAATAAGTCCTAATACCTTATTCAAATTTATCTAAAGGCTCGAAATGCCAGTAACAACATCAAAATCACGGATCGACGATCAAAAATTTTCTTTCAACTTTCAAACATTCAAACTTCGAGGAACGCATCCAAATCGTATTAAAATATTCCAAAATGAGGTCAAACATTATGTACAAGTCATAAATCACGATACAAACCTAGTCAATCACATCAAAATCCATTTCAAGTCAAACTTAGAAAATTTCTAAAACCTTCAAAATGCCAAGTTTGTAGAATAAGCATCGAAATGTTCCCGTGCAACCCGATACTCAACCTGAACATACGTTTAAGTCTGAAATCTTCGTACTAACCTATTGGAAAATTCAAATCCTGATTCCGGGGTCGTTTACTCAAGATTCAAACCTTGGGAAACTCTTCCAACTTAAAGCTTAGGAATTGAGAATTTTCCTTCCAAATCAACTCCGAACTTCCCAAAATTCAATTTCAACCACATGTACAAGTCATAAGATATGAAGTGAAGTTGATCAAGGTCTCAAACCGCCGAACGACGCGCTAGAGCTCAAAACAACCGGTGGGATCGTTACACCAAATATATAAAAAAAATATTAACTATATATAGAACATATTATATATTAGTAAACAAAAAATAGATCTTTCTCTCTCTCTCTCTCTCTCTCTCTCTCTCTCTCTCTCTATATATATATATATATATATATATATATATATATATATATATATATATATATATATATATATACTGCTTTCCAAAAAATAATACGGATAAGAAGGCCATGACACTTTAATATCCTGGATAACTGGGAGGCCCATAACTAAGGCCCATGACTCTTTAATATCGTGATGTAGGGAAAAATCAGAAATAGATAGACTTATAAATGATAATTAAAAATAATCACAATTTTAAAAGTAATAGAAATTTAGCCATTTTTTCATATAAAGATAAAATCTACACAAAATCACCCTAAACCGAAAAAAATCCAGCATAATATGCTGGAATCTCATAATGTACTTGAGTTCCGACTTAATATGCTGGAAGTTTATATGTAGGAGCTTCATAATGTAGCATTTTAACCTTCTAATGGGAGAATTTTTTTAGCAACACATGATAGTTATTTTCTTAGCCGTCTAGCAGTAATCTTTCGTTAATTTACACTTTCAAGATTAATACATGAGAGAATCCCAAATATTTCTAAATTTTCTAAAGAAAAATCACTATAAAGTTTTAAAAATATAAATAAAATGTATATATTTATATGACAGTTTGATTTGGATTTTTTTACTCAATACCAAACTAATTCAAACCAAAACTAGTCGGGTTTTTTAATCAGTTTGGTTTGGTTTTTCGGTTTGGTGCGATTTTCCAGTTCGGTTTGGACACCCCTACTAGCAAGATATAGATCTTCTCCTACACGGAGACATTGGAACTGGATTAAGCATATATTGCGATATTTAAAGGGAACTCTTGATATGGGTTTGTTTTATGCTAACAAAGATAGTGCAGATCATGTTGGTTATGCAGATGCAAGTTATTTATCTGATCCCCATAAAGCTCGATCTCAAACCAGGTACTTATTTACATATGGAGGTATTGTTATATCATGGCGCTCTACAAAGCAATCTATTGTTGCTACTTCTTCAAACCATGCTGAGATAATAGCTATCCACAAAGCAAGTAGGGAATGCGTACGGTTGAGATCAATGATTCACTTTATTCGAGAAAAATATGGTTGGAATGTGAGAAAAGACCCACAATTTTATACGAAGATAATGTTGCATGCATAGCCCCCATAGAAGGTAGGATTTATAAAAGGAGATAGAACGAAGCATATTTCACCAAATTATTCTTCACACACGATCTTCAGAAAAATAGTGATATTGATGTGCAACAAATTCATTCAAGTGATAATCCACCAGATTTATTCACTAAATCTTTGCCAACTTCAACTTTTGAGAAGATGGTATACAAGATTGGAATGCGGAGACTCAAAAATTTGAAACAAGATTTTCATCAGGGGGTAAAATACGCACTGTACTCTTTTTACCTTACTAAGGTTTTTCCCATGGGGTTTTTCTTGTAAGGTTTTTAATGAGGCGGCTAAAAATGCGTATTACTAAATATGTGCACTCTTTTTCGTTCACTAGGATTTTTTCCGCTGAGTTTTTCCTAGTAAGATTTTAATGAGGCACAATATCTTTCAATGAACATCCAAGGAAGAGCGTTATGAAAATAATATTGTGGATGTTCATTTAATACTCCGCTATAGATAATCTTCCTGAAGAAAATTATCCATTTAGTATTCCGTTGAAGTTTATCTACAAGCAGCTGATACAAGCAAGTAACAAGCAGCTCATACAGACAGCTGAAGAATAAGCCTTGCAACAGCTTCAGCCTAGCAGCTGCTTCCTAAGAAGCCCTTCACCTGCTTCAGTCTTGCAGCTGTTTCTTTTCTTCTATAAATAGAGGAGTTTTCAATTCATTATGTACATCAGTTTGAATTCGAATAATGTATCAGTTTCTCTCTATATACTTGTCTTTACTTTATAGTCTTTATTTTATAGAAGTTTTTACGTAATAGAGGGATAATCATAAAACGCACGGTAAAATGCAAGTCGAACTATTAAAGCTTTGATTATGAACAAGTCATTTCTAGTGCAAGGCTAATTGCTTCAATAAGATCAACTGCAGATTCACCGCCATCACTTCACCAAGTTCTTGGCTTTCAGCTTATCCTTCCAGCAGTTATGAAAAGATATGGAATATAACAAGCAAAGGCGGATCCAAAACTTAAAGCTTATGGGTTCCTCCAACGATCTAAAGTTAATAACTAGATTCTCAGTCAAATATTTATAGATCGTTAATGAATGATTTAATACATGTACAACAATATGGACAAAAGCTATTGGGTTCCTGAGAACCCCCATCTTAGCCTCTAGATCTGCCACCGAGAACAAGCATTGTCAATTAGACTTTGGAGAAAAACACCAGTGAGTTGAAGTAAAACTAATACTCTTATTAGGGGAAATAGCCATCTATATATATTCCCAGACTCAGAAATCAACAGATAAAGAACTACCAGGTTGGTGGCGGCGATTTACAATAACTTACCGCTCTACCTTAGCGTAGCTTAATACTAAAAAAGAAATGTCATAAACCAAAAGTGTTATTTACATGCAAGTTCTTCAGCACTAAGACTCGGGCTGCTCAGTTTTCACATGTGCAACCGGTGATCTGCAGTTTCCATTTTGAAGGTAAAGGCTGTTGGCAACAATAGAGTCGCTAACCAAGCCCGCATCAACATCAAAATTGAGAGCACCTCTAAGCTTCCGATTGCTGTAGATTAATGAAAGTTTTTAGGTTTGAGTTAGATTTGTAATTGACATGAAAGATGTAGATGATGGAATTTGCAGATTGGTAAAAACCACATACCCATTCAAACGGTTATTGATTACATCCAGATCTTTCGAAGGGCTCTGATAAGCATGAGTGCTTTCTCCCACACAAGCATAATAGCTTTTAGAGCTATGGGAAATTAAGGCATCCATCTGAAAGCAGAAACAAGAGATAAATGCAAGAAATAAGGGCTCATGAAAACTTGGAAGAAAAGAAGAAGTGGTAGTTATTCAAGCTCCTACCACTATATTATAAAATCAAACAAGCTCAGATTTTAAAGGGAAATTCTAAAATCCCAACTAACTGTTACTCCGCTGGGATGGTGAACACTACAACTAGCAATAGACAAGTAGCTGTCTACCATCACAGGGACAAGCAATAACTAGAGAAGTTAGCAGGCCAACAGAAAATTTCATTGACTGGCACAAAGCTATCCTCTCCATCCCGAATACGCATCTTCCTTTAAAACATTCTTTTATAATTTCAAGTTCAAGATTCGTACTGAAGCAGGAGTCCTTTCTGTATTACCTAATATAATACTTGACCGTCGTTCCTAATTTAGAACATGCCAGCAATAGTTAGTTAGGCATAATTCAGAACCTAAATTTTAGTATATAAGTTTGTCCTCTTCAACTATACAGGTATGTCGAATTTAAAGCATTGGAAAAATCATTGAGAATTAAATCACTACCTTAGATGCTCGAAGCGGAGAGACGTAAACATTATGTACTGCAGAAACTTTCTTCGGAGACATGTCGGGGAGCTTCGGAAATGGAGATGGTTTGGGGGATGCCGGACCTTGACCTGAATGGAAATGAAGAAACAAAAAAGAGCCACAGGTTTAACATTGGTACATGAGCGAGGAATGAGGAATCAGACATAGCAACCAAACCAAGAGAAAAATTATAACTTAACAAAGGCATAATGATGAGAACTTACCATCATTGTGGTCGTTCTTTTCTGAATTTCCAGCAGGTGCAAGCTCAACGAGTAATGGCTTCACAGAAGGAATAAACATTTCGTTGTAGAATGTGATGATATCGACATGATCTGCACCTGTTCTCTGTTTTAATACCAATAAGTTTTATCAGTGATTTCGCAAACAATAAGAGACTAATGTCAACAATCTAAAGACTGATCACATACCACATTGTGGCGTGCTAATGTCCAGTCAACAAAAACACTTCGAAAGACTTGTGGTTTACACTGAGGTTGCTTTCGGTAGTTGCATATAACTTCTTTGAAGGTCAAGTTAAGTTGTGAAATCTGCATGTAGTCAAGAAACAGGATATGAAAATAGAGAATAACAGACTAACAGCTCCAATATCCCCCTCTTTTCTGAAAAACTACCTTGGCAACTCCGTAGAAAGAGCAAAGGATGATCTGATCAATATGTCGGTTGAAGAAAAGACTTGTCCTCTGACTGAGAATCTTCTGAAAAAGGCAATATACAGTCTCCCTTATTTGTTGAGAAAGTTGTAGCCGTTCAATCATGCCATTGATTCTGACAGCAGCCAACTTTACAATCTAGGTGGAACATGACATAAAAAAAAATTAGATTAAGTAAGCACCCTAAATAAAAGGAAATCAAATCTCCTGATCAAGAAAAAAAGTATATAGCATATAAAAAGAATGTCTACCTTGCCAAAGAACACATTTATTGCTGTCTCAGCACACGTCTCCCCTCCACCACCAGGGTTTGGTCTAGTTGGGCTGTAAAAATTGAAAAGATCAACCCTTTAAAGCGAATACAAATCCCTGAATTGAAGAGTAAACAAAACTAAAGAATCCAACTATAAATCAAAATTACCTTGCGAAAGCAGACTGCAAAGCTGGAGGGGGAAACTTTGATTTTATATTGTTGAGAGCCAGAAAACGATCCTTCACAGGTGATGTGAAGGAATTTCGCTCAACCAAAACACTGCGATATTCGGAACACACTTTCTTTGGCGACCGGATATCACCGATTTGACCTAATAAGATTAATTTGAGAGAAAATTAGATTACTTTTCATCCAAAGAGCCTAAAAAGGCATAATTCAGAATTAAAAAGCCATTTCATTCAATGAAGCTTCGAGATTAGGGACAAATATGATACCGTTAGGGGCCAAGTTGTTCTTGTGTAGAGAAGGCAGTGGCGGTAAGCTTCCTGAAGAAAGGTTAATGTGCATTGCAATTGCATCCAAGGATGGCATTGGTTCAGCCAACAAGCCCATGCGATTGATTTCTGCGGCAAGTGATGGTTTTGCGACAGCCAAAGAGTTGTACATTGAAGATCCCTTTTCCCAAACCATGCTCTCTAAGAGTCGTTCTTCAAGTGAATTCAAATGCCGTCTCAGTTCTCGAGGAAGACTTTCTTCATGTCTGATGAAGCTCTCTATCACCTTACTGAGATCGAAAGCTGTGATTCCTGTTCTCTCTAAGACAGCAGGAAACAGCATAGTAACTGTTTTGTGAGTGGCAAGAACCAGTTCAGCTGAACAGGCGAGCATACATCTATGAAACCTCTCATTCGTTAGCAACGAAGTTAAATTGTTCCCATTTAAAATCTGGGATTCTGCAGTGCACATAGTCTGCAGAACCCTATAATACAGCTTCAAAGCCTCGGATCTACGTTGCTCTGCCCATATGTTGTCCATTAAGCTCGTACTTTGCAGGCTCCCACCAGCTGCACAATGTTCTGCAGGACCACTACTTGGAAATATAGCCTCGAGAATAATCTGAGCTCTCCGGATCACGTCAGCTGTTACATCTCTGTCACAGGAGGACAAGAATCTCTCCAGCTCTGCTGAAGGTTTTGGCTGTAGCGGAGCTATGACAGTACGCAACCACCTGGCAGTTGTCATCGCTGTGCTTACAGGTGTAGCTGCTGTCATCTTTGAGTTAGCACAATTTGGAGAACGGTAAGGAGAGAGTGTACTTGTAACCGTTTTTGCTGGGGAAGCCATTGCATCAAATTTTCTCTACACAAACAGAAAACAAACAAAAATGGTTTCAAAAAGTGCTTACGGCATTATGGCGTCAATAAATCAGGAAGATATCCAACAAACCTTGATTCCATTCATGTTGACTGCACCTCCAGACAAGCTTCCTGACCCTAGCAAGCTATCCTCCTCGTTGACAAAAATCCTCTCGTCCAATTCACCCTTGTTCTGTATAGCATCACTGTAATCCTTCTCCAATGTACTTACACTGGAAGATAAACATGATTCTTCCATTAAATCTTCAAAATAGGTTAAACCATCTGCAATAAAAATTCTAACTTTCAGTAAAAGCACCGAGTCGGAGAAAAGCCGAGACATCAGTGATTTTGAGACAAACCTGTGTCAAGGTTGTCCAAGTTCTCTGTCCTAAATTCTGAAGCCAAACAAGGTTTCTTCTTCAACTTTTCTGTTATTAGATTGTTAACTTTGTCCATGGTCTCCCTTAAGTCATCTATTGAAGTCTGATAAATTTTGCTTAATGATGCAAGCAAGTCCACTTTGTCTCCTTTCTTAACTGTAACAAAATCAGCATTAGCATAAGATCACAACAGGATTACGGAACAGAAGTTGAAGAGATATTGGACCAAAACCCTACTCTTTTAATGCTTAATATACATAGATAATTACCAAACCGTGAGGAGTCGTCGATGTTGAAATTTCTGAAGCGGACAGGTACATGTATCATTAAGATTGCCTGCACAAGGTTTTATGAAGCCAGTCAGACACATCAAATATCTCTTAAGAACAACATGGTGCTATCCAATCCATAAAATTGCAAGGAGAATGATTAACTGTTATGCCAGTGATGTCAAAGACAAAAAGAGTAGAAATGTGCCAAGGTCAGCTGGTTTAAATGCAAAGTTGTAGCTAAAGCAACCTATTGGCCTCATATAATTTATCAATTTCCAAAGAAAAACTGCTGTCTCCATTGAGGTCCACCTTAGCACGTTGGCGTCTGTATTAAACAACACCCAAGTAATGCGAAGCACCTAGCCTAACATGGACCTATTTTAAGGGCTTAACACACCTTTAGCAACATTGCACACAAGTTATACTATCTATAATACATACCCAGAACAACGTGAACATATAAACAACAGAAATCCGACAATCCAAACATTCAACTAAATTGTTGAGAAACTTACCAGCACTGAAACTAAACCATTTGTGCATGTCACAAGGTCCTTGAAGCGGCTGAATACATGGATGCGAAGTGAAAGAAATAGCAACCAGCCAAAACGATAATATTGCGGCAAGTGGATAGCAGAATTAGAAGTAGCAGAGGGCTTATCTTCGTTGTTACCACTAGCCAGAAACAGTTCTTGGTACGCTCGCTTGTAGTACCTAAAAACATAAGGAAATGGGAGGTCAGGTTGGGTTCAGATGGCTGGCTCATTCATACTCTTATCTTAGTCATCTGGGCACATTCTGTATTATACAGAAGACGCCAAGATAAGAAAATACTATCATGCCCCTCAAGCAATACAAGCTAAGCACCAGGAGAAACCAGACAGGATACTTGACATACTGCATCAAATAGGACATTCAAAAGATTTCTTATATCAAACTAGGTTAAGATTACGATGTTCTGCAGCAGAAATGCTTAATCTACCAACATTTACGACACTGTAAAAGACCACAAAGCTTCATAAGTAGAGGAAACTAGTGATTGAAAGAGTACCCACTTGCTTAAAAGGCTCAAATGCACGAAGTTGGTCTGCAATTCCTTTGCCTGGTACAACAATTTAAACAAATAAAAAGTCATTAATAGATGCTTAAAACAACAAACAAAAACATAACATATTACTAACTACAGATAGATTTCAATCGAGCCAACAGAAACATAAATAGCTTCAGAACACAAGACTAATCCTCCACAAAATCATTACCTCAAGTCTCTTCTCCCAATCTGAACCATACAGATTGCTTAATGTTGGACCAACTTTTAGAATAAATTGCGGAAGTTCTTTGAAAAAGTCTACAACACTACAACAAACGAAACATAATTAATAAGAACCTCGATACATCAACACTTCTTCAACAACAACAACCCAGTATAATCCCACTTAGTGGGGTCTGGGGAGGGTAGTATGTACGCATACCTTATCCCACCCTTGGGTAGAGGCTGTTTCCAAATAGAACTCCGGCATCCTTCCCTCCAAGAACTTCCCACCTTGCTCTTGGGGAGACTAGAACTCACAACCTCTCGGTTGGAAGTGGGGGTTGCTTACCATCAGAGCAACCCCTCTTGTCTAAATCAAGACTTCTTCACGAAAACAAATAGGAGATTGAAAATTAGAAAAGAAGTTACCCACTTGAGTTTCGCCCCTCGTAAAATCTGGCACAAAGAAAATGCATTTCCTTTATTCCCATTATTAGAATTTCCTGCTTCCTTCTCACTTAATCTCTTTACCGAGTACAGAACAAACACAAACCAATACCGTTCAACTCCCTCCTGCTGATCAAGAACTCAGAATCAATTCATAGTATGAATTTTCATATAAAATTCGAGTAATCAAACAAATTTACGATATGCAAAACAAAGAGAACATATCACGGGAATTACCGTTATAACTCCAATAGTAGAGTTATTTGACAGTAAAAGATGTTTACTGTCATTAAAAAGCTTTGTTGCTTCAGTCACAAAGCTTTCACCCATGGATAATCCATTCTGTAAAATCAAACAACAAATGTTAAAAATAAACATAAACATTAAACAAAACCCTGCTTAAAGAATTAATTTGACCACATCGTATCACAAAAAGTTTTTTTTTACTCGTATTACAGTATACAAGAAAAAGACAAATTGCAAGAATAAATAACCAAAAGAAGGTCTTTTTCAAATAAAAATATGGATAAAGGAATATAATTGTAAAACAAAAAGTGGAAAGTAATTGGGTGTATGAAGTTTAACTGACTTATAAGAATTACAAAACGAAATAAATGAACAATCTTGTAACAACAAAATAAGTGAATAAAAAAAAACAAATTTTGTGCTTCTAGCTGAAGCAAGAACAAACTTTGAAAGTGAACAAAAGAATCAATTTTTAACTGAAGCACTTGGAAACTAATGTCAAAATCAAAATTGAAATTGAAATTAAAACAAATTTAAAATAAATAAGAAAACCAAAAACAAACAAAGAGACCTTGCAGAAATCTGTGAATCGAACTTCAAGAGAATCAACACCACCAGTCTCTTCAGAATTAGAACAATTATTCAGCTCCACCATCTTTATCAATAATTGCAAAAACAACCCCAAAATCTGAAAATTTTGTACTGATGGGAACAATAATGTATCAGATCTGAAGAATTAGATCTTAATTAGTGAATTTTGCACAAGCCAAAAAGAACCCTAATTTGCTCCCTCTTGTTATTTTCACTTTCTCTTTCTATCTCTAAAGCTCTCTTTGGTTTTTTGGTTTTTTTTTATTTGTTCTGCAGCTATAAACCCTAACTTTAGCGCGGGAAAACGTACATAGCTGATGTTAAACATTAATGTCCATACATAGCCGACTAGGTGAGGAAAGCAACGAATCAGAAAATGACACGTTTTTCTCTGTTAGGTTTTTTACCGCCATTTCCGTGGACTCCCGCGAAAATATACCGTTTGTTGAATACTACATTAGACGGATTTGCCCGTTACGATTTATTGTATTTACCCGAAACGGCTTTCCTATTGCTTTGGTGTTTTTATTTTCAAAAAAAAAAAAACTTTTGTGATATGATTTGTTTACATTTCTGTGAAAAGATTCAGCTACTAAATTACAATGTCCAAATGTGTTTTATTGCTTCTTTTGTAAAGCTAATAAGGAGCTTGGTACAGGTGTTTTTCTATTGGGTAAATTTGTTTCCTCACACGCATATACTATCCGCATACGGCCCCGTCACTGAAAGCAGCCTTGGTAAAGACGGCCCAAGCAAGGTCGGCCTCTCCCAACAAACGGACTAAGTGATACGACTTGCTGCAACATCTCATCAAAGCTCTGACACTCGTATATCGAGCCCACCAACTTTTGTATTCTTTTTGTATTATTTCGAGGAATGTCCCTTAGTATATGAAGGGGACCTTCCCTTTGTAAAGTCTCATGTGTATTTCATTGCTGATAATATACAACTCTCTCTCTCTCTAACTCTCTCTATCTCTCTTGCACTAAATCTACTATTTACCTTATTGCTTTTATCCTACACTCTCTAGATCATATCACATTTGATTCTGATTGACCCAAATTATTTTTTAATTGTTTTTGGAGCTACACAAGTGTTCGAATAACATTTTAGCCAAACAATTTGGCGTCGTCTGTGGGGACTTCAGGAATCAAAGCTGTAGTTTGTTTCTAGAGATCCTTCGAAAAACCACTCTCTATAACCTAAAATTGCTGAAAACGATGCAAGAATGAAAGCTATCTTGGAAGTTGCAACAGATCTCACAGGCAATCTCAACGCGGTTGCTGAAGGAGATGCCCTACACGCAACCCCCAGTACCTTGATAGGAATAGAAACCTTACCTTCCTCAGCGGAAAATCTGGCGATTCCACGAGAAAGAGAGGCTTCAACATCTACGACTAAAGGAGCACCTCCGGAGGTAAAAAGACTACTGGAAGAGTGGCTCACATGCACTCTTAGCAGTCAGGTCAAGAGGCCACCTCAAAATAACAAACGCACCCCAACGGCAAATCATGTCGCGGCCGAGGATGAGCTCGAAGTTACAAGAACAAACAACGTGAGTGTCGATGTTCAAGCTAACGACGATGCGCTCACAGCCATCCTCCAAAAGATTGAAGAAATGGAGAATGAGAACAGGTTGTTGCGCGACCAGATGAAGTAACACCAAAAAGAGCGGATAAAATCCCGGGTGCGCCTAAGCTGCTGCCAAAACGAGACGTGGGAAGATTCGTCGAACAACCCTACACGGAAGGAGCAGCACCATCCTCATCCTGAAAACCTTCAAAATGCCTCCCTACTTGAAGGTATATGACGGGACGACAGATCCTGAGGATCACCTGATTCACTATGTCACATCCGTAAAAGGCAACGACTTGTCAAGAGAGCAGGTACCATCCGTACTTCTGAAGAAGTTCGGCGAAACGCTGACAGGAGGGGCCCTAACATGGTATTCACAGCAACCGGCCAAGAGCATCTCCACATTCGAAGAAATGGCGGATAAATTTGCCACTACCCATGCAGGAACAAGGAAAGCGGAAGCACGGTCAACGACATCTTCGATATGCGACAGACCCCAGGAGAGGGACTCAGGGAGTTCCTATCCAGATTCAACAAGGTCAGGATGAGCCTACCCAACGTGTCCGAAAGCATGGCAGTTGCGGCCTTTCAGAATGGGCTCAGCAGAGACGGGTCAAGGGCAACCAAGAAACTACTCAGCCGTCTCCTGAAATATCCCCCCACCACCTGGGAAGAGATACATAACGCCTATTGCACTGAGGTGCGTGGGGACGACGATGACCTCAACGGCCCAACTCGACGGTTGACAACGGTACACCCAGAAATTTGGAGGGACCGACGCAACAAGGGTAGGCGGTATCAAGCCCCGCGCCTCAACGGGGAAAGACACCAACCATACATTCCATACATCAGATCATCGGATCTACCACCGCCAAGGCACGCGGAGGCCTTGCAGCGACATGTTTCCTCACTAAGGAATGATAGAGGTATGCGCCCTTCACTATCTGCACATAATTTTTGTGTATCTCCTTCAAAAATAGTATACGCACTGGAAACGTTGGGCAACAAAGTACAATGGCCAGCAAAGATGAAATTCGACCCTGCCACCTAAAATCAAACGCCATGTGCGAGTTCCACCAGGAACAGGGGCAAAGGACGAAGGACTGCATTGGTCTCCGACAGGAGGTGGTCCGAATGCTAAACTAAGGGTTCCTAAAAGAGCTACTCAGCGACAAAGGGAAGCTCAACTTCGTGGGGGGGGGGGGGGGAACAACCTACGGCCCACTGAGGCTGCCCTCACCACGCGCACCATCAACATATTTGGTCGTATCGGAAGTTGCGGTCAGCGCCATCCTGGTGCGTGAAAATAAAGGTACACAATCTCCTATATATTATATTAGCAAAACCTTAGTGGATGCAAAAACCCGGTATCCCCACCTTGAGAGGCAGGCATCAGCTCTCGTAGTAGCTTCACGAAAGCTACGACTATATATTCAATGCCACCCCATAAGGGTAGTAACGACCTTCCCCCTAAGAAATGTCCTACACAAACCCGAACTCTCAGGGCGACTCGCTAGATGGGCTGTTAAGCTCAGCGAGCACGACATTACATACCTCCCTAGGACCGCCATCAAGTCGCAGGTCCTAGCTAACTTTATCGATGACTTCAGCGCGGAATTCCTGCCAAAGGCAGAACTTGAATCATAATGCGTGTCCTCCGAAAATGACCTATGGGTCCTTTACACGGACGGCACCGCCAATGCATCGGGATCAGGACTGGGACTCTTACTTGAAGTCCCCACGGGTGAAATAATTCGCCAGTCCATACGATGCCCGGAAATAACTAACAACGAGGCCGAGTATGTGGCTGTTATTGCAGGAATGAAACTGGCCATAAAGTACGGGGCTCACAGAATTCTCCTCCACTGCGACTCCCAGCTTGTTGTGAACCAAGTCACTGGGACTTATCAAATCAAAGAACAGAGATTATAAAAGTACCAGTCAGAAATCCACGGACTGATGGCTACATTCAACGAATGTTGCTTCGAACAAATTCCTAGAGCATGGAATATCGAAGCGGGCGGTCTAGCGAAGCTGGTTGCCGCCACCAAAAACATCAACAAAGAAAGCATGGTCACACTCCTCCGCTCGGCTATCACCAAGGTACTTTCCCTAAACCTAACTTGGGACTGGCATAGCCAGTTCATATCTTATTTGCAGGATGGGGTATTACCCCCCCCCCCCATAAAAAAGAAGCAAAGAAGCTTCACATACAGGACGCCCGGTACTGCATGGTCAATGGCGACCATTATAAAAGGACGTTCGGTGGCCCCTTAGCCAAGTGCTTAGGGCCGCAGCAAACAAGACCGGTGCTCGAAGAAGTACACGAAGGCCATTGCGGCGCCCACACTGGCAACCTCGGCCTCGTAAGATGCATCATACGTGCCGGCTACTATTGGCCCACCATGAAGAGAGAGGCAGCTGAGTACGTCCGACAGTGCGAGCAGTGGCAGAAATTCGCCCCGATGATACACCAACTAGGAGAACCCCTCCATTCTGTCACCTCCCCATGGCCTTTCATCAAATGGGTAATGGACATAGTCGGCCCACTACCCTCAAGACAAGGAAAGGTATGATTTCTACTTGTTTTAACTGACTACTTCTCCAAGTGGGTTGAAGTAGGTGCGTACCCAAAAATACGCGAGCAATAAGTCATCACCTTCATTTGGAAAACATCATATGCCATTTTGGCATCCCCAAAGAAATCAGCTATGATAACAGGCGCCAGTTCATTGGCCAGAAAATGACAGAGTTCTTCAAAAAATGGCGCATCAAAAGGATACAGTCAACGCCATACCACCCCGACGCCAAAGGCCAAGCGGAGTCCTCCAACAAAACAATTCTAAACATACTCAAAAAGAAGCTTGAAGACGCCAAAGGGCTATGCCCGAACTACTACCCGAAGTCTTGTGGGAGGACAGAACCACCCCCAAGTCCAGCACCGGGGAAACCCCATATTCACTGGTTTATGGAACCGACGCGGTCATACCCGTCGAAGTGGGCGAACTCAGCTTAAGGTACTCACACACCAGTGGAACAGAAAACCACCTCAGCAGGTTCCAAGATCTCGACAAAGCCGAAGAAAGAAGAGAAATGGCCCACATCAGAATGGTGGCCCAAAAATAAAAAATCGAATGATATTACAACAAGAGGGAAAAAATGAGGCCGCTCAAAACAGAGGACTACGTCCTCAAAGCCAAAACCTTGGCCTCAAAAGATCCAAGCGAAGAAAAATTGGGCACAAATTGGGACGAACCCTACAAAATCACGGCGACGGCCGAAAAAGGAGCGTTCAAGCTAGAGACAATGGAAGAAAATACGCTCCAGAACAACTGGAACGTTGCTCACCTCAAACGTTTCCACTTCTAAAAAGGTGTCACCTGAGTCGTACTCTTTTTTCCTTACCCGAGTGTTGTCCCAGTTGGATTTTCTCGGGAAGGTTTTTAACGAGGCGGCGAGGGGGTCACATGGAGATGTTCGCAGCGCAAGTGCATCATGTCCGCCTCTCCATAAACTCTTCAAGCCATACATGATACATGGACTAGATTAGTATCATCTCCAAGTGAATGTAAAGGCTACGGCCATATCCAAGTGAATGTAAAGGCTACAGCAATCTCCAAGTGAATATATAGGCTACAGCCATCTCCAGATGAATGTAAAAGGCTACGGCCATCTCCAAGTGAATGTAAAGGCTACGGCCATCTCCAAGTGATTATAAAGGCTACGACCGTCTCCAACTGAATGTAAAGGCTACGGCCATCTCTAAGAGAATGTTAAGGCTACGGCCATCTCCAAATGAGTATAAAGGCTACGGCTATCTCCAAATGAATGAAGTGGCTACGACCATCGTTTATATGGCTTAGGCCATGGCTATGACCTTTATTTTACATGGTTATGGCCATCGTTTATATGGCTAAGGCCATAGCTACGACCTTTATTTTACATGGCTATGGCCATTGTTTATATTGCTAAGGCCATCAAGCTACTACCTTTATTTTACATGGATATGGCCATCGTTTATATGGCTAAGGCTATCAGGCTACGACCTTTATTTTACATGGCTATGGCCATCATTTATATGGCTAAGGCCATCAGGCTATGACCTTTATTTTACATGGCTATGGCCATCGTTTATATGGCTAAGGCCATCAGACTACGACCTTTATTTTACACGGCTATGGGCATCGTTTATATGGCTAAGGCCATCAGGCTACGACCATCAGGCTACGGCCTTTATTTTATATGGCTAAGGCCATCAAGCTACGACCTTTATTTTTCATAGCTATGGCCATCGTTTATATGGATAAGGCCTTTATTTTACGTGGCTACGACCATCATTTTATACAGCTAAGGCCATTGGGCCACGACTTTTATTCTACAAGGCTACGACCGCATATTTCATACAACTAAGAGCCATCAGGCTGACTGTACACCACTATGGCCGACAAATTCCAAGCGTCTACGGTAAAGGAAAAGTACGACGACATGCCAAAATGTAATTACTTGCCACAAAA
Organism: Nicotiana benthamiana; assembly: GCA_034376525.1. NCBI lineage: Eukaryota > Viridiplantae > Streptophyta > Magnoliopsida > Solanales > Solanaceae > Nicotiana > Nicotiana benthamiana. Next base: position 111,303,122 of record CM067323.1, on the reverse strand, counting down.
ATTACATGTTTTCGCCAAGGGGAACAAACACCCATGATACAAAAATCAGTATAAACAAGTATACTTACAAGGATCCTAAGAAATTTAGTCCGTTACTTTTCTAGCACAGCCTGACCCTCGGGTGGCCCATCCTCATTTCCGGGAGGGTACGCCCTGGAAATCCAAGAGCTGGATTCCAAGCGATTAGTATCTACTGAATCGCCCCCTCTCGAGCCGGTGACTCAGGACCATAGCCCACCGCCTCATGGGCGACTCTGACCAACCGGCACTGGCTCTCAACTTCCCCTTCAAACGCCTGGCCAGCCGCCAGGAAATCCTGGAGCACGACCAATCGAGCCTCGCACATCTTGTGTGCTTCACGAGAGGTATCGACTTGCGCAAGAGTTTGATTGAGCTCCTCAACTTCGGCCTTTGTGGCGTCCAGCTCCGTAGTTAAAGCCATGACCCGGGCTTGTAGTTTTGTCGCTTCCTCCGCCACCACGCGGCCAAACTGCAGCTCCTCATCCTTGGCTTGAAGAAGAACCTCCATCTCCACGGCCCGAGCAACGGCAGCCATGAGTTTTTCATCAACTTTCTCCAGCTCGGCCACTCTCTTCTTGAACTGTTCTTAGACTCAGCGAGGCCATCACGAACCACCCTAAATTTAGGGTCTTGCTTATACAGGTCGGCCAAGGTCCGGTGCGCCTCGCGCGTTTTGTCATACTTCTGCACTAGCCTATTGTATCTGGCCATCTTCTCTTTCTGACGTCGTTCCCTCTCCACCTCCAACACAAGGGTCTGGAAAAAAAACCAACTAAGTAAGAGAAAAATCACCTTCCACCAAACGCAAAAATAAAGGTCGTCAAGCAAAGACAAAGGCGTACCTGCAAGGCCGCACCTGCCACCTGTTTGGCCAAAACGTTGTCGTTACGTTCCACTAAGGTCGCACGCTCGGCGCCAGCGCACAAAATCGTCATGCTGGAGGCTGCCTCCTCATAGTTCTCCAGCAAATTGTAGTGACTATAAATCACTATGCGACGAGAGGACTGGCCAGTCGCCATTTCCATCTGGTCCAAAGACCTCCCTCTGCTTGAAATTTCCATGGCCGCCCCCGGGTCTGCCGCGTCTGCATCCTCACTCCTTCTCTAGAGGCCTCTCTCCCGAGCACGGACCTTCCTGCTCGTATGGCCTCCGCCATAAGAATCGGCCTTGATTCAGAAAGGGGTGGATTGACCTTCTTCTTTTGAGTAGCCACAGCCTTGCCGGTGATAATCCGACGCCTCCTCACCTCCAAAGTCTCTTCCTCTTCACGGTCCCCCTCCGCAGGATACAGAGCAGGCTCAGAGGGGGTCGGTTCGGAAGTAGACACCCCTATAGGGGAAATCTCAGGAACAGCCGCCGACACCTCCATCGCGGCCCCAGATACAACCTCTTGGGGCCGGCTCCAACGAAGTCTCCTGTCCTGAAGGGGGCGAAGTACTGCCCCTAGACGTACCAACAAGGACCAGATCCTCCTCAGGATCAGGTACCGTCATAGAAGGACCAGCCACGGTCTTCGACTTCCTCTGTTTCTTTTTCTGCTGTGCCTTCTTAGAGGCGCCCCGTCCTGCCAAAGCATGTATGAGATGAGCAAGAAAATTATGGGAACTCCCTGACCATAACAAAAATTATGTAAGAATGTTACCTGTCGGGCCGTAAAGCCTAAGGAATGCGGTCCAGGAACGGCTTTCTTCGGCAAGAGGTATCAGCGCTTGTACCCAAAATCTAATATACTCAACTCTATGAGGAGGGCGAGCCGCCACTGCATGGAAACAAGAGAAATCCTCGACGGTGAAAACAAGCAAAGTAAGACTAAAATAGTAATAGATTACACAAATCGATACTCACATGCATCATTCCACACCTCTGGGAACCCTACGGGATCAGACACAAGATGCTCCGTGCGCACGTAGAAGAACCGCGTCCAGAATTTACGATTGGCCTTATCATCCACCTGCAACACAGAGTTCTTTGTGCCCTGTTTAGTTGAAGCATCGAAACCCTCATGAAAACCGCACTGAACATCTACAGAAGCTGATGGATGGTCACCTCCTTCCCCGCCTTCGCCGCATAGACAGACAAATCCCGGCACACCTTCAATGCATATGGAGTAAGCTGGGCCGGCATGCCCAAAACAAGCAACACAACTCCTCTATCAAAGGGGTAAAGTGGGAGGGTGTATCCAATTAGAAAAGGATACTCATAGACGACACAGTACCCGAGCCTGGGCACATTGGCATCGTTTATCCCCGCAGGAATCATGTCGACATGATCAGGAATGTTATATGATTTCCTGAGGGGGGCTAAAAGGGACGGCTTCAACTCACTATGCTCCCAAGGAGGGAGTTTTCACTTGTTTTCGAAGTCCGTCCTTTTGTTCATTTTACGTGTGATTAAGTTGGTTGTCGACAGTGGGACAAAAACCTCCTCGCCATCCTCGTCGTCTGAAGATGACGAAGCCCTAACGGAAGCGACGTTTTTGGTTCCAGTATCGTCATGACAACGTTTGGCCATAATAGATCTATAGGGAAAAATATTCCAAGTCACGAGTTTGATTCCTAAGAACGAGAATCTCAGAGAAGAAAGGACACCGGAAAAATATAGAAGAAAGATTTGGAAAATGTTCTCAGAAAAAGCTCGAAAGTTGAATCTAGTCCAACTCTCCCTCTGTTTATAAGAAAAGGTACACAAAAATCGAAGGGGCGTGGTTCAACAAACCGGTGCAGGAAACCCAAACGTCACAACCCGAACTGTTTCGGGGGCAGAAGTAATGATCACGCACGTGATCGATGACGTCACCTAGAAAAGAAACTCCAAAAAAGTGAGTAATGTGTCAACGGTTCAACCTCTCCGTACACGAGAACGTCCCTTAACAGGGGTACCAACGGGAACGGACAAATTTCCATATGCGTCGAGTATGTAAGTTCGCTCATTGGGAACACCCTTCAACTGCGTCCCCAATAAACGAAGGGACTATCTGTATTGGCAAATTTGGTTCCTCACACGCATACACTTATACTATCCGCATACGGCCCCGTCACTGAAAGCAGCCTTGGTAAAGACGGCACAATCAAGGTCGGCCTCACCCAACAGACGGACTAAGTGAAATGACTTGCTGCAGTGACTTGTATATGAAGGGGACCTTCCCTTTGTAAAGTCTCATGTGTATTTCATCGCTGATAATATACAACTCTCTCTCTAACTCTCTCTATCTCTTGCGCTAAATCTACTATTTACCTTATTACTTTTATCCTACAATCTCTAGATCATATTACATTTGATTCCGATTGACCCAAATTATTTTTTTATTGTTTTTGGAGCTACACAAGTGTTCGAATAACATTTTAGCCAAACCGTTTTCTTATGAAATTTTTTCATAATTTTCATATTCCTTTCCCTCTGTCACAATTAATGTGATAGTATTCAGATTTCAAGAATAAAATAAGTTATGTTTTAACCGTAATTTTTTATGTGCCATTTAAATATTTAGAGGTCTTACTTTTCTTAAATTCCATTGTCAATTAAAATATGGCATATAATGAAACGGGGAGAATAGTGTTAATATTATTCTATAAGGCCTAGGACTGATTTGGACAAATCTAGGCCCATAAATGATCTGGACATTTGGCACAATTCACAAAGGCCCACAAACAGGCGCCTATTTGCAAGTATAGCACTTTCCTTTCTCTCTTTTGTTGAGGAAGAAAATGACCTCTAAGAGACCCATGGGACACTATATTATTTATGGGAAAATTACATTGTACATTCACTCTCAAGAAATATATAAAATATATATTCTTTGTATATTTCTTATATATAATTACATTTTGTATGTTATATATAAAAATTATATAAGTTTTATATTTTTTTGACTATCTAATATAAATAATTTTTGGTGCAGGTTAAAAATAAAAAATTCCTATATATGTGGCCCAATCCGAACATTACCTTGGTTGTTGGAAATATTTTTTATTTCCAATACTAATAGGATTTTTATATTATTTACTAAAAAGAGTTTGACATATTACAATTCAAACGGAGAAATTTAAAAATAGTCAGATTTACAAATGGTCATTCAAAATAGTTCAAAAGTAATCAAAATTTAGCCGTTTTTTAAGTAAATATAAATCTAAACGAAAATACTATTCAAAATTAGAAAAAATTTACTCCACCATAATATACTGGAGTTCCAGTATAATATGTTGGTCCAGTATTTTTTTTTTAAGCTTAACTGTCGACTTTGTATTACTATCAAGAAAAATATACAATGAGTCCTAAAGTAGTAGTATTGACTTCTACTACTGAATTGCTATCACCTAGTTACAGTGTCGTACCTATACTTCATCAATCAGAACAATGACTATGTATATGCTTTACAGTTAGTAATATTCCAGCTAAGGGAAACTATTCAGCTGTTGTAATCCATGTGGCCATCTTCGATTGTGTCTGCCACGAATGTGAATTAGCATTGCAACTTCCCTCACTGTTCTCTCCTCATCATACACCATATTTTGAAATCTAATATTGTTCCTTGCCTTCCAAATTAAAGCAATGACATGAATGAAAGCAGCAGCTGTAATTGAGTTTCTCCATGCAGAACTCCTAGCTTTCCTACATATCCATATCAGTTCCTCATCCCAGCTAAGCACCTGTCTCGGACTACCCAGCCAATAGCAAATACGAGTCCATAATCTCATTGTGGTACAGCATTCAAAATAGAGATGATGGAATGTCTCCTCTTGTTGTTTGCAAAATACACACAGTAGAGGAATTTGGATTCCAAATCTAGCCAATCTATCCACAGTAGGTAGTCTTTGATGTGCAACCAACCAAGCAGTAAACTTGTGCCTGGGAATTACATTACTCACCAGTAATAAGTTCCTCCAGCTGACTCTCTCAAAACTTGGCAGCATAGCAATATAGACTTTATGTATTTGAAATTTTCCCATATAACAGACTGATTTAAGTCTATCATAGAGTGATCCAGCCATCTGCTGATTCTCCATAACACTCTCTCTACACTGTATGATCTTTCTAACCACCCATGCAGCTTGCTTGGGAACATTTGTTGTATCAACTTCATCCCTCTTTATGTAATAGCAATGGATCCACTTCACCCAAAGACAATCCTTCTTTCTTGCCAAATCCCATAATAGTTTGGCCACTGCTGCTTTATTCCAAGTTGTCAAGTTCATAATATTCAGTCCACCTGCATTTAAAGGGGAGCAAATTCTGTCCCATGCTACTAAGGCCCTCCTAGAATAGTTTGCAGATCCAGTCCATAAGAATGTACGACAGATTGAGTCTATTACCTTGAGAACACCCTTTGGAAGAATGAAAATCTGTGACCAATATGACTGAATTCCAAAAATAACAGACTTTATGAGTTGGCATCTACCTGCATATGACAACAGCTTTGCAGACCAACAACTTATCCTTGCTGTGATCCTCTCAATGAGAGGTAGATATTGCTGGATAGAAAGCTTCTTTGAATCCAATGGAATGCCCAGGTACCTAAAAGGAAGAGCACCTTCACTGAATCCCAACCTTCTAATCATGTCTGCTTTGACTTCTTGAGATACCCCTGCTAGATAAATTGCACTTTTGTTTGGATTGGCCTCCAATCCAGATGCCTTTGAGAATTTTAAGAAAGCCTGATGAAGAATCTGAATAGATATAGTGTCAGCCCGACAGAACATGAGCAGATCATCAGCAAAACACACATGTGAGCAGTTTAACTTCCTACATTTGGGATGGAAATTAACATTCCCATTCCTATGAAGCTGTCCCAATATTCTACTCAAGTATTCCATAGCCATCACAAAAAGGTAAGGGGACATTGGATCCCCCTGCCTTATTCCTCTCTTAGCTTTAAATGGCTTAGTGAAACCACCATTCATCATAAGAGAGAATGAAACAGCAGCAGTGCAAGCCATGATCCAATTGACAAACTTTGCTGGAAATCCATAAGCAACTAGCATCTGTTTAAGAAAGGACCATTCCAAAGAATCATATGCTTTCCTCAAGTCCACCTTTAATACACATCTAGGAGAAACTCCTTTCCTAGAGTACCCTTTAAATATCTCATGAATGAGCAAGATATTATCAACAATACTCCTCCCTTCTATGAAAGCAGACTGAGTCAATCCCACAATATCACTAACAACACCCTTTAATCTTCTTGTAATGATCTTGGATATAAGCTTATACATAGTAGTGCAACAAGCTATTGGCCTATAGTCCTTAACAGTAGTAGGAGAACTGTTTTTAGGAACCAAAGCAATAGCTGTAGTATTGATGAAATGTGGCATAATGCTGGTCTTGAAGAATTCCTTTGTTGCTGCTAAAATATCATACTTGATAACCTCCCAGTTTTTGGTGAAGAATTCCACAGGATAGCCATCAACACCAGGTGCTTTGTCTTTTGGCATATCATTCAAAGCATCAATTATCTCTTCCATACTAATGTCTCTGATTAACATCCTTTGTTGCTCTAGGTTCAAACATTTACCTTCCTTCACAATAGTTACATCAACACCAGTCAATTCTTCAGCACATCCTCCCAGCAACTCTTGAAATACTGTGATAAATTCATGCTCCACAGCAGCAGGGTCAGTAATATGAGTTCCAGTATCAGTATACTGAAGTAATGGTGTTCTGACAATTCCTAATCTTCCATTGGGCATGAAAGTATTTAGTATTTGCATCTCCACATTCAATCCATGTAGCCTTTGATTTTTGCCTCATAACTTGTTCCTCAATATTGCTCCATCTTTCAATTTCTGCCAAAGCTTGCCTTTCCTCAATGAATAAATCCTGTGAATGAGGATCAAACTTCATTTGGGATTGCACAATATCAAGTTGCTCTCTAGCCTGTATAATTCTCTGTTTATCGGAAGCCATATAACTGTTGGTCTCCTTTAACTTCATCTTCAACAGCTTCAATTTAGACCAGATCTGCTGCATAGAACTACCTGTAAATTCCTGCTGCCAAACATCCTTGACTATAGCATGGAATTGTGGGAATTCCATTACACCAGTGTAGAACCTAAAAGGCTTAGGATGTAAGAGTTTCTGGCTGCCTAACTTTATACAAATTGGTGTATGATCAGACACAGAAGGGTTGAGGAATTCAGCTTCAATATGTCCATATTTCTGCACCCACTGAAAGTTACCCAAAGCCCAATCAATCTTGCTATATACTTGTTTATTTGTCCAAGTAAAATTCCAGCCTATCCTTTTGAGTGGAGTTAATTGCAAATCATAAATGAGCTGTTTAAACCCCCTAACTTCAGCATCAGTCACTATAGAACCAATTCTATCCTCAGATGATAGAACATTATTAAAATCACCACTAAGTAACCATGTATCTTGGCTAGGAATAGAAACAGCTTTGAGATCAGCCCACAGCCTTTCTCTTAGAATACCAGTGTTATGAGCATACACTACACTAAGATGAGTCTTCACATGGCTATAAGGATCTTCTATATGACATTGTATCATTTGATCAGTTACACAGGAAATAGTGACCTGGATATGAGGCTTCCAGATCACCCAAATCCTGCCATTCACAGCCTCAGAATAATTGCAAAACACCTTCCAGCCTTTAGCTATTTTTCCTTGGATCTTCTGAGCTTTATGTTCTTTTACTCTAGTTTCAAGACACCCCAACACATCTACTTTATTTACATTCAAAAAACTTTTCAGTTCCTTCTGCTTATGGGCTAAGTTCAGCCCTCTTATATTCCAAGTAACAATTATCATATATAGGATGGGCCAGGATCATGCTGGCCTTTCCTACCAGCAACATTCACTTCCATTTTAGCTTTTCCCCTATTGCAATTGTCCACCAAGTCTGCTTCTATACTCCTAGGTATCCCATCATTAACCATTTCTACCTCTGAGTTGACATCAACAGCAGGATCCTCTGAAATCTGCATAGAACTTTGACACAGACTTCCCCCATCATTTACCAATACTACCTCTGAGTTTACAGCACCATTTAACTGTTGAGTGAGCTGGTCCATTCTCCCCCCTGCATCTGTCTGAATTTCCACAATAGTAGGCTCAGCCATTTTAGAAACATTTACAGCAGGAGCTTTCTTCACAGTCCATCTTTGCCTAGTAACTTTGGTTGGTTTGCTAGGCCTCCTAGGTGCTTCCTGGACTTCAGTTTTTGTGCCTTCATCATCCTTTGCATTGTACCAGCACTCACTAGTATCATGACCAAACTTTAGACAATGATTACAAAAAGTGGGCTTCCAATCATAATCAATCAATTGTACTTTGTGGCCATAAGGAGTTTCAATGTCAATATGATCAGGTAGGGGTTGTGAGGCATCAACTTCCACTAATACTCGAGCAAATGATATTCTCTCATAATGTGCTGTGATCTTATCTGTGTACAATGGTGTCCCAACTGCACTAGCAAGTTTACTTAATACTTCTGCTGACCAATACTCAACTGGCAGCCCAAGAAATTTTACCCAAACAGGTATAGTACTCAAGACATCACTCTGAAAGGAGAAATCAGTTTCCCATGGCCTCAATACCATCGGTTTATTCCTAAATGAATATGGCCCAGATTGTAACACCAGATCCATATCCATTTTGTTCACAAACCGAAAAATACAATAACCTTCTGAATGCATTAGAATCTGTGGCTTAGTGACAAAATTCCATACATGCAAAACGAAATTCTCCATTGATTTTTCAGTAGGATTATCCCCAATTATATACCCAATTAATGAATCCTTCCAATACTCAGCTTGTGGCTTCAACTCTTCCTCATTAATGGTAACTATCATCTTCCCATCCCTGTTAACTAGAGGAACAAACTTAAGAGCATTTCCCATTTGAGTGAGACGATTACCTCGAACAGCTTCAGCAAAGGTAGGGGGAGGTGTTTCAGCATCAACAACATTCGAAAACTGCAATTTCCTCACAATCTCTTCCTTTTAATTCTCCGCTGCTTGCATGCAAGTATCTGTAACTTTCCCCAATTTTGCTTCAGTAGATTGCAGAATTGGTGGTAGAAAGCTACCAAACGTAAGTGGTTCTAGAGGTTTAATCTTCATTGGTGCTGGAGTAATTGTCTGCGAGGCGGTAGGAGGTTGAGGTCGACGTCGGCGAGCCATAATCCGGCGAAATTAGCGCCTTGCTAACGTGCACCAGTTGTGTTACTGTTTTATTGCCAAACGTGCGCCGAGAGCATTTTTATCATGCGCCAGCAGATTAAGTCTAATATAAGGCTTTGGTCCAGTATAACATGCTGGAAGTTCATATACACGTATTCCAATCTCCAGTATATTATGCTGGAACTTTCCGCGTGTTAGAGTTCCAACATAATATGTTGGAAGTTCATACACAAGTGCACCGATCTCCAGTATATTATGCTATACCGATTTCTGTTGCAGCAAAATAATGACTTTTTTTCTAATAATTTTGCAAATACTATCTATTTTTGTATAAATATTTCGAAAACTAGCTAGCCCGTACTATTTTAACCAATCCAAAGTGTCACTAGAAGTGACAATGGGACTATATATCCCCGTAAACAAATAGCTATTGTCACTTACAATATTTTAATTTCCTAGTGTTTTAACCATATTACACTTCAGAATATTATCATGAGTTTCCCTCGTGAAACTTGAAACTTCATGACAATATATTTTTCAATTACAAGATTGAAAAGTGGCTTGCCCACTCAATTACCCATTTATAAACCCAATTGAGGCAATATATATACCATCAATTTCTTCTCTGATAACATCTTCAAATAGGTTTGCAAATTTTATGCTTTATTTTCTAATAAATCTTTCTTTCTTCGCTCCACTTGCGAAAAGTCTTTTAAAATGAACATAGTTCACTCTTATGTCACTTCAAATAGGAAGAAGATTCATTCTTGCTACAAAAAATTTAGTGATCTCCATTTCAAAAGATGCACAAACAAAAACCTTGCATAATATAATCAGATTATATTGAAAATATATGTATTTTTCATTTATTGTAAGTGCTATTAGGCTATAATAAATGGAAACAGTGCATTTTCTGTCGAAAAAACAAAAAGAGAAAAGCTAACAGAGTTGGGAGCTTGTTGGGTGAACGATATATAGAGTCTGAAACCTAAATGGCAAGTTTTTGAATCAAAACACGTTTTTACAGTTTTTTTTTTAAAATTTACTTTTTTATCTAAAATGCGGTATTATACTGCGTTTTACTTTAACGGAATTCCCCTTTCTTCCTTACGACAGAACACTGGTTCCTCCCCCTCCATTTATTGTTTTGTATGTAATTTCGTGAATGTTATGTTATTAAAATATATTTATTATTTTAATTAGTTTAGATTATTTATTAGCTTAAAGAATAGCGCCCTTATAGCGTAGTAAAATATAGAGCCTTATAGCATAGTAAAATATAAAACCTTTTAGCATAGTAAAATATAGAGTCCTTCAGCGTCGAATCTCTGTAGTTTAACTATCAACTAACTACAAACTCAATTCAATTATACTTTATAAAAATTAATTATTTATTTTATAAAACAAACACACAGATCTAAAAAATTCATATATACTGTCAAATTAAATATCGAGCGTGGAACTCATAGATATCTACTCTGTATAATTAAATAATTAAATATTTAATTTATAAATATAATAAAATTCTAAAAATATTAAAATTGAAACACATAAGAATTCAGGATAGCTTGGTGCTACTGGGCCTCAAATATTGAGCATGGATACTATATATATATACTCTGTCCAATTAAATAATTAAATATTAATTATTATAACATAAACAAAATTTTACAAATATTGAAAATTGACACATATAAGAATCCAGGATAACTTGGTGTTACTGGCCTCAAATATCGAGCCTAGAACCCATAAATATATACTCTGTCCAATTAAATAATTAAATATTTAATTTATAAAACTAACAAAGTTCTAAAAATATTAAAATGGACACTCATAAGAATTCAGGATAGATTGGTGCTACTGGACCTCAAATATTGAGTCTAGAACCCATAGATATAAACTATGTCCAATTAAATATTAATTATTATAACACAAACAAAATTGTAAAAATATTAAAATTGATACACATAAGAATTCAGGATAGCTTGGTGCTACTTGCCTCAAATATCGAGCCCGGAACCCATATATATATATATATACATATACATATATATATATATATTCTATCTAATAATATAATTAAATATTTAATTTATAAACTAACACACAATTAATATTGTTTAATTTACAGTAGAAGACATGGACGTGCCGCATGTGCATCCTGGACCTTTCTCGGATGAGATATTAGTGTTACAGGGCGATCATAGGTCCGCCTATCTATGAGAGGGAGAGCTAGTGGAGCAGACTCTCCACGCCAGGAGAGTGGACGATGTATGGGACTTTATGAAGGAGAGAGGCTTCCATTCCCGCGTAGTCCAGCGCCTGCGTGATACAAGCTTCTATAGGATTTTTGAAATTGGGTGGCTGCAACTCGACTTGTCTTAGATCACGGAATTGATAGAGCGGTGGCGACCGGAGACGCACATTTTTCACCTGCCCATTGGCGACGCCACCATCACGTTTCAGGATGTTCAAAATATATATGGGCTGCCTACTGACGGAGTGGCCGTTGCACTGCCTTAGTATATGAGATGTATGACGCCTGCCCAGCATTTGGACTTGCAGTAATAGTTCATTGGTTTCAGGCCAAAGGGTGAGGCTGCAACTTCTGGGGGCAGTCGCATTTCTGTGATAACGATTAGACAGCATTTGGAGGTATTGCACCTCAACGAGATAAATGTTCTACATATTCATCAGTACACGAGGTTGGTGTTGCCCCTTCTTTTTGGGGGTGTCTTGTTCCCGAACACTTCAGCAAATCTAGTGAGTATGCGATTTCTACATCATCTTCACCAGCTAGATGAGTTACCCCAGTACAACTGGGGGGGGGCTGTTGTTCTTGCTACCTGTACAGGAGTATGTGTGGGGCTAGCGTGGGCACCCATAGCAACCTATGTGGTTTTCTGTCGCTTCTACAAATAATAACATATTCGAATAATTTGTTCATTACTTCCAATTATATATAGTCTAAATGACTCTTAAATTTTACGTCGAACTTGTATGTTAGGTTTGGGCATGGGATCAATTCTTGTCGTTGCAGACACCTCTACCACCATTACCTCCGGATGTAGCACCTATGTTTCTCCCTCTAGCTAGGAGGTGGGTTATCCGGCATGGAAATCGCTGAGCCATTGATGTTCATCATAATCTCCCCTTGTCAGGGATGTGTTAGATATGCTGGAGGCCACACAGGTAAATATGTACCTAAACTTACTTGCTATAAATTCACTTGTGTTGCACATACTCAGTTCTATATTATTATTTGGTAGCTCATTTGGACACCATAAAACAACGACTTGATAGCTGGCCTGTCCGATTATTGCTCGGTCGGTCGACTGATTTGGAACTCTTTTGTCCCGCTGATGTGCCTTGATATTGTGGAGCATCATGCCACAGAGCGGGTACTTTGCCAGTTTGACCATCCGCAAACTATACCGTGGGAGCCTACATGAGAGACTACACATTATCAGCGGGATGATCGTTCGAGGACAGACGATGCATTTGTAGCATGGTCAGAGGCGCATGTCCATATTTGGGACCAGCGAGAGGACCTGATTTCGCCCCACCTTCACAGATCCATGCACCGACCATTAAGATTTATACGTCCTGGTACCGCTGTGTTATTCGACTTATGACCGAGAACCCCGTTCATCAAGCTGTTGATCGGTACAAACCATACGCCAGGAGGCACGAGCCACTTGTATGTTTTTTTGGAACCCATACTTATAAATGTGATATAGCGTTCTGTAATTAATATTTTAAATGTCGTGCATGCTATTGGTCATCATTTATTCTACCGGTTGGGATTACAAATGCAGTAGCGTACCAATAATTCTGCAGTCACTGAGTATGGTTGGCAGGTGATAGAGCTGACTCTCCGGACAATGTAGCGAGCCAGAGAAGATGAGAGGTTAGATCACGTTGCTGTATATGTGGTGCTAGAGCACCACCATCGGGGTAGGCCTATCGCACGCCCGAGGGGATAGACGCGAGCCAAGGCTATCCCACGAGGCAGGGCTGTCCCACGATGCATGGGTGCCTTACGGGGTCGTGGGGGACGACAAGGAGGTGGTACCCAGCAAGGGGGCGTTGAGGCACCTATTAAGACACATGTTGAGGCACCTGATAAGGATCTTGTAGATGTTCAATCGGGTTACATCCCTCAGCAGGATGAGCCTTCCAGCAGCATGTCGTCGCACAACCTTCAGTTGGAGCTGGAAGCATCGCAGGTCACCCCGTCAGATCCATTGTTGATCATGGGCACGAGCTTCACCACATATATAGAGTATTTCTTTTCAGTCCCATCGACCGCAACTGAGGACATGCCGATGATAACTATGAATTTAACGCACTTTATGCCCATACTTGTCTAAGCTTTGTGTGTGAATTGCCATAAATTAGTCACAAAATGCTTACAAGTTGTAGTTGATTGCAAGTTTGAGCGACAAGATGAAAAATGTCAAAGATCTGCTTAAAACGGAGTGAAACTCGCCAAGTGCCAACGACAAGTGAAGTGGGGAACAAGGAGACCTAGCGCAGGCCGCACTATTTTTCCACGTGGCCGTGTTAGGAGTTCAAAGGCTGTGCATTTCAGTGATATCCTGCGCGGTCTGCACTCATCCTTACGCGGTCCGCATTTGTGGAGATTCAGAGGCTAACAAATTCAACCCAAATCCCACGCGGTCCCGCACCAAAATAGTGCAGTCCGCGTGGATGATATTCAGATAGTTGATCATATTGCCAAGTATGTTCACGTGGCCGCGTCCTATTTATGTGCGGTCTGCGCCCATCACCCAGCGCGACCGCGCCACCTTCTTGCACGGTCCGCATCCCCAACTTCAGAGGAGAGATATAAAAGGCCAAGACCCTGCGTGGCCGCGCTACTTTTATGCGCGGACCGCGCCAACCTCGTATGGGCATTTTTGTCCAGTTTTTCCTTTGCAGTATAAATAGAACATTTTACCTTTTTAGGTTAAGTATTAGATATCAGATAGCTGCTACACTCGTGAGACTCAAGTTTTAGCCTATTTTGGGTAATTTTATCTTCTCTTATCGTGGATTCTTGTAGATTAACATTAGAAATTAATTAATATGTTTGTTTCATCTTCTATTTCATCAATTTATGTTTCCATTATGTCTAGATAAACCCATTAGCTAGGGTTGTGGCTCAACCCTAGTGTGGGGAATTAATGGGTGTGATTGTTTAGTACTTGAATGATATTGGGTTTTTGCTATTTGGGTTAATTTTATGATTTCATTAGGATTTGGTGGTTGCAAACACGTCTAGCTTAGTGGGTCTTGATTATTCTTGAGAGAGAGAGTCTATGATCCCAAAATTGATCCAACAAGGAATTGGGATGGACCCACGAGAATGTTAGTCCCAATTAACGGGTTAAACCTCTAGAGAGCAATTACCCAACTTGAACCTTAAGTTGCTTGGGAAAATTGGCCCACCCAATTGGTCTCGAGAGAGTCAATTGGGCAAAATCACTCTCTCTACCGAGAGGTGTGATAGTGAGTGAAATCTTGCAACGGTAATAGCATAATACCCATAATCATCATTCTTGTATTAGGAATCTCTACCGTTAGTTGACCACCTAGGTAAATGCCACGACCCTAGTGCCTTTCTCTATCTTGCATACAACCTAGAATTAATATCTTAGTATAACTTAGTTTTAATTTGTAGTTGATAATCATAAAAACCCAAAAATGTTAGAAGTACAATTAGGAGGAAACCCGCATTTCTAGTCTGAGTAAATACTCAACTCCATTCCAAGCTCCCTGTGGAAATTGACCCCGATACCACCATTGGTAAAAGTTTTAGCGTCCGCTCTTCCTAAGGTTGAGTTTGTTGCGATCACTTTTTGGCGCCATTTCTATGGAGCTTACGGTGTTGACTATTTGTGTAGCTAGTTTTGTGTTTTGCTTCTCTTTCATTCTTTTTACTAATTATATTTGTATCAATTCACTCAGGTACACATGTCTTTAAACACAAATGACTCTCTTGGCAACATAGTCGTGGGGGAGGAGGTTGAGGATCTAGAACAAGAAGATGTATTACCTCAAGCTCCTAGGAGTGGTCGAAATGCCATTGAAAATGAGAACATACCACACCCTCCTCCACCTCCACCAAGAGTGGCACTAAGAGTTCTACCCAATCAAGGGTACACAAGTGCAATAGTTCCTCCCTGAATCCGGGCAGGGGACGTCCAGATTACAAATGTGATGCTCACCTTGCTCGAACAACAAGGTTATTTCACGGGGGCCACTGATCAAAATGCTTATAAACACTTAAAAGGCTTCGTGGATACTTGTTGGTGTAGCAAGCAGACAAATGTTCTGGAGGATGCATTGAGACTTCGACTTTTCCCATTCTCACTTCGGGGGAAGGCATTAGATTGGTTGGAGAGGCTCCTTAATCATTCCATCACTACATGGGTTGAGTTGGCGGATAAGTTCATCGCTAAGTTTTTCTCTCCAAGTCACATGGCGGCTCTACGAGATGAGATTCTAGCCTTTAAGCAAGAGCCGACTGAACCATTACACGAGATATGGGAGAGGTTTAGAACGATGGTGAAAGAGTGCCCTAAAAATGATATGAATGATGTGATGATACAACAAACATTCTATAGGGGCATCAACACAACCAACCAATGTATTGTGAACCAACTGGCGAGAGGCAATTCTATGAAGCTTCCGTACAATGAAGCTTGTGATGTGTTAGATGAGATGGCCGATACATCATTGGCATGGCAAACCCGGGCTAATGTTGCTCAAGGTAATTCTAATATTATAAATTTGCCCAAGGAGTTGCATGATCACGACCAAGCCATCGCGGAACTTACAAAAACAATGAATCACTTGGCTAAAACGCAGTTACAACAAGTTCAAAACCCACGCTAAGTCAACGCCAATGAGGGAGTGAATATGATGAAAAGAAGGCAAAGAGGGCAACAATCTCAAGGAAATTTTGATAACTATGATGATGGTGGTGGCTATTCAAATGAATGCTATGATGATCAAAGTGAGGAAGTCAATATGTCAATGATTATCAAGGGGATAGAGGTAATCAATGGAACCAACAATGGAGACCCCAAGGAAATTGGGGCAATTAACAAGGTGGTAATTGGAACAATAACAACAACCAATGAGGAAATTGGGGGAACAACAATTCGGGCAATCAAGGGAATTGGAGCGGAAACAACAATAACAATTGGAACAACAATAATGGGCAAGGTAGGTTGACCAACAATAGTGGTCAAGGAAATGGGGGGCAAGTCTTTCATAGGCCTCCGATGTTTCAACAACCAAACAACCCTCCACCGTTTCAATATCAAGGGTCTAGTTCTTTGGGAAATGAACTCGGTAGAATTGAAGTTATGTTTGAGAAAATGATGAAGAATAACCAAGACTCCGATGCTCAATTGGCATCCCACAACACTTCTATCCGCAACTTGGAAGTATAACTTGGCCAAATTTATCAGTCTTTAAATACTCGCCCAAAGGGTGCTCTACCAAGTGATACGGTAGTGAACCCCAAGGGGGGTCACAACAATAATGTGATGGCAGTGACAACACAAAGTGGAAGATGCAGTGATGCGCATGCCTCAAGGGGAAACCAAGTTATGGTAGATGAAGATAAGTTACGAGATAATGAAATGCCTTTGGTGGTTGAAGATGAAGTTAAACCAAATGTGATAGAAGATGTGAGGATTGATATTCATGAGGTTGAGGAGGAGACACAAGAGGTCCTGAACCCGTCTAGGGAACACGTGATTAATATGCCCGAGCCAGTGGTACCCAAAGTCAAATCACCCTTGCCTCGGCCTCCTCCACCATTTCCTCAACGGTTGGCCACGAAAAAAGGTGACAAACAATTTAAGAAATTCATTGAGATGATGAAGAGTTTGACTATCAATGTGCCTTTGTTGGAGGACTCGAGCAAATGCCGGGGTACGCAAAGTTCATGAAAGATTTGGTTACAAAAAAGAGATACAATGGATTGTGAGACAATCAAAATGACCCATCAAGTGAGCAAAATTGTACATTCTATGGCTCCGAAACTTGAGGACCCCGGTGCATTCATTATCCTATGTACCATGGGAAGTGCCGACTTTCCAAAAGCCATTTGTGACTTGGGCTAAAGTATCAATCTAATGCCATATTCGGTCTTCAAGACCTTGGGAATCGAACAACCTTGTCCAAATTCTATGAGGCTTCAAATGGCAGACCGTTCAATGAAGTGGCCTTAGGGGATTATTGATGATGTCCTTATTCGTGTTGATATGTTCATATTGCCGATCGACTTCTTGATCTTGGCTTACGAAGTGGATTTCGAGGTGCCTATTATTCTTGGAAGGCCTTTCCTAGCTATGGGGAAGGACCTGGTTGATGTTGAAGTGGGAGAATTGACCTTCCGTGTTGGTGATTAAAAGGTGGTTCTCCACGTGTGCAAGTCTATGAGGCAACCAAATAGCACCGAGGTGTGATCCTTTATTGACATTGTTACGGTGGTGTTAGCGGATGACACAAGCGCAATGGTGAATGTTGAGGACCCACTTGAGGCCGTGATCTTGATCATGGATGTTGATGATGATGCCGGGAGAGTTGAATGTGTAAACACTTTGCATGGTATGGGCTCGTACTCTTATGAGCTTAGGAAGTTATCCCTGGATCTTGAGAATCGCAAAACTCCCCCAACCAAGCCATCTATTTAGGAGCATCCAGAGTTAGTGTTGAAACCACCTCCTCCTCACCTCAGGTATGAATACTTGGGCCCTAATTTCACTTTTCCTGTTATTTTTTTGTCTTGCTTGACTGACGTGCAGGTTGACGCCACTTTAGCGGTTCTACAAAAGCGCAAGAGGGCGATCTGATGGACATTGGCGGATATTCAAGGTATAAGCCCCGCCTTTTTGCATGCATAGGATCATATTGGAGGAGGGTGTGAAGCCCTCACTTGAACACCAAAGGAGACTCAACGAAGCTATGCAAGAAGTGGTCAAGAAGGAAGTTATCAAGTGGATTAACGCCGATGTGGTGTATCCTATTTCTGATAACTCATGGACTTTTCCAATACATTGTGTATCGAAGAAGGGCGAGATGACTGTGGTAACCAATGCTAACAATAAGTTGATTCCTACTCGGATGGTGACGGGGTGGAGAGTTTGTATGGACTATAGAAAGCTTAACAAGGTGACTCGAAAGGATCATTTCCCGTTGCCCTCGACCAAATACTTGATCGTTTTGCTGGTCGGTTGTTCTATTGCTTATTAGATGGTTATTCGGGGTACAATTAGATCCCCATCGCCCTGGAAGACCAAGAAAAAACTATCTTTACTTGTCCCTATGGCACACTTGCATTTTCGAGGATGCCGCTTGGATTGTGTAATGCCCCAGCAACCTTCCAACGATGTATAATGGCAATTTTCACCGACATGGTGGAAGATATATTGGAGGTCTTTATGGATGATTTTATGATTTTAATAGACGTCAATATCACACAAGAGGGGGTGATTTGTATGGTACTTAATTCTAACTACAACAGTTTGTGGAATAATAAAAACTGAAAGTAAAGTGCGCAAATATATTTATATGGAAAACACCTGGCTCAAAAGGTGAAAAACCACGGCCTACTATTCAGTAGGATTTTCCCAAACTCCACTAAAATCAGTGAGCCAAAAAAGCATTTACAAAGACTCTTTGTAAACCCAAGGATTAAACTCTAATCCCAGTGTGTCACACAGCCTCAGCTGCTGCCACACTATCAAGTTAACTCTAACTTGATGACACAGGGTGCCTAATAGAATTGCTTCTAGGAGGGCTGGAAGGTAAAATATAAAAACCTACTACAATTGAACTAGAAATAAACACTAAGATGAAACTGGTTCTTCTCTATGTTCATGTAGCTGCAAGCATACACACTTGTAGCTTGCATATATTGGCAAATAAGACTTGCTCTTTTTGCTCTCAAATATGCTTTGCTTCTAGGTGTGTGTGTTTCATGTAAAAGAGAACTAATGCAATCATATATTGAGTTAGTAGTTAGAGTTTGATTAAGACTCCATTTCTCATTCGTACACACTTCGAGTCCTTAGCCAACGCAAACTCCAACTCTTATCCTAACTTTGGATTAAGTTCTCTTCACATAAGGAGACTGTCCTCCTTATCCCAAATGCAACCTTTTCGATTATGTTCAGAAGATATTGATGTGTGATATTTAGTGCATTATCTTCCTCACGTGCTCTGCATGTGCACTGGTTGATTCAGACTGTGTAGTACAAGGACCAGGTCTTTCCATCAGTTCATTTGTCAATCTTCATAACTCAACTGAAATTTGGGCGAACAATTTTCTCCTTTTTGATGATGAAAAACTCTGTGTTTATTGTGATCAGTGAACTTGTAAACTTGGCTAAAATCAACACTTAGAAAATGATTTAACTTATCATTAAGGATGTCAGATTTAGGTCATAAACATTACTAGTTCAGAGAATGAAATTTTAAGCACAATATCTTCCCCCCTTTTGGCATCATCGAAAAGTTGCATAAATAATGTGAATCCTCGAAGTTATATTACACTCTTGGCCGCTGGGATAACTGAAAGTGAACACATGTTCATGTTAATCAAAAATCAACTCAGAAATAACTATTAAGAACAAGATTAACAAGAACCAGAAAAGCTTCACTCATTGATTACAGAGATGTTCCTATGATGCAGTCCACAAAAAGAAAAATAAAACTTCCAACCATAAGGAAAACGAAAAAAACAGACAAATACCCACATAAACTTTACACTGAAGGAGAAACTAGACTGGACACTAAGCATAGAACACCTAAGGCTTGGAAGAGCTGGAGGGTTGGGCTTTCAGCAGGTTAAGCATTTGTTGGAGCATGCCTTTATTTTTCTCCTTTTCTTTGGCAAGTTCAGCTCTCAGCCCATTCCTTTCCTCCTCCAATTCTGCCACCCTGGCATTAAGCCTTGCTATTTCAGCGTCCTTCATTCCAGCCTCCTAAACTAAGGACCTGACTTTGTTGTTCTCAAGATTCTTAGCAGATGAACCAAGTTCAACAGGAACAATGCTGAGCAGATAGTCACAGGCTTGAAGGGTCTTGATGCCAAAGTGCTCCTTGCTGGATTCCATTTCCCATTTTTTCAAGGGAACATATAATATTTCAAGCACAGTAGTCAAAATAAATCTGTAGGGAATGGCATGAGCCTTTGAACCATTGATCACCCTTTCCAGCAGCTTCACCATAAACACAAGCCAATTGACTTACATACTATCAGTCAAGCACTGCATGAGCACAAGGTCCATATAGTTAGTAGTATGCCTTCTTTCTTGCCTGGGCAGGAATCATTTGTTGACAAACTCAAAGAGCACCTTGTGCTCAGGCCTCATCTCACTCTTTTGCACTGCCCTGGCCTCAGGCACTTCTGCATCTGATTTGGTGTCACAAATATTTCTTGTTATCTGCAGATCTGAAGGCATACCATCCAAGCAAGGCCACCTCTACCTTGTGTAATCATCATATCCCTCACAAGGGATATCAAAATCTCCCCCAGATTCTCAACATTGAACTTCACCTTGACTCATTTAACAGTGCTGGTCACCAGACCATTCTTCACGAATCCATTTGCCATGAACTCAACCAGTTCCTTCCTAGCCAGTTTTCCATTCAACTTAAGGACCATGTCCTTCCAAACTTGAGCTTCCAGAGATGCTAGAAGCCTCATCATGCCTGGCTCATCCAGGTCTTTCAGCAGCCTGCACTTCAGAATCTTTCTTTTGTCAAAATTGGCATATCTATATTGCACATTCTCATAGTCATCTTCTTCCTATTCTTCATCACTCTCTTCTTATTCTACCACCGTTTTCACTTGTTTGCCTATAGAGGCAGATCTTGTTCTTTTCAGCGAGGGAGGACTCAACAGGTACAACTTTTGAAGACTTTTTTGAAGAAGTCCTAGTCTCCATAGATTTAGCAATAGGAGCCTTCTCAGTAGTTTGTTTCGCTGGATGGACCTGTTCCATCACCTCTTCCTCCTCCTCAGCCACAGTTTTTGAACTCTCACCAACCTTCCCTTTTCCCTTTTATATTATTTTCTTCCTACTCTCCTCTAGTTACCTTTTTAACTAAGCTTCACTCTCTCTCACCTTGCTTTTTGTTGTTCTAGCCCTAATGTAGTCTTGGATTGCAGCAGCATGAGTTCTAATTGAAGAAGATTTGTGTTTCTTGGGATCATATCTATCCCCCACCTTCTTCATCATGTCAACCAAGGTTTCTTCCACTGATGGACTAGGTTTATCAGTTTGTTTGCTTAAGTCTACCAACCATTCCGCAGCTTCCCCAGATGCACTCCCCCCTGAATGTGATACCCCATTTCCCCCACTTCCACAAATAGACAACACCTTCTTTCTCTTTTTCTTCAATTATTTTACAGGCTCATTACTAGATATACCTTAACATCCCCTAGCAAGACATACCTATTGTCTACTTTTCAACTGTATCCACCGGAACAAAAAAGGATCTTACCTCTCTTGGGTTTTCTTGAGGTGTAGAATTTTTGAAAGACCCAGGTTCATCTCCCTCGCTTGCAGAGATGTATTGATCTAACTTAGAGCTGGAATCAGTGACTTTTGCTTGAGATTCTTTCTTTTGATTGGCTTGCAACCTCTCGTTTTAATCTTTTCTCAAAGGTCGAGTCGCTACAGCTTTCCTAGATGTTATTTTTGTCCGACGAAATCTTGGTTTTAGGGATTCAACAGGAGGGGTAGAGGATGAGGTGGTGTTAGGTGACACTGGTGGTGGGGTTCCTGGATTGTCTTGAAGATTAGTCATTTTGGATGATGAGCTTGTGGAAGGCTTAAGAAAATTTTGGGAATTTTTGAGGGTTTGGAGACGAAAGAGATGATGAGAGTTTTGAGAGACTAATGAAGGTTATGATATGATTATAGAAGCTTTTAAAGAGGAGTAATTATTTTTTCAGAAAAAAGCACTTTTCAGATGTCAGTAGACGTCTTATCATTTTAGAGTTCTTGTCTCCCTAGGAATTAATTAAAATTGCTAAGGTTTAGGAAAAGAGTTCCGTTATTCTTAGAATTCTAATATCAAGAAACTGGTTCAATTGGCTTCCAACAGATAGAATTTTGAGACGATTGGAATTTCTAGGACTCTTGCTCATGATTGAAAATTTAAATTTTCTAATTGTGCAAAGTATAGAAACATACCTGACCTTCCTCATGAGTACATATTGATGAACCAGGTTGTTCATATGACACTTCTCTTGATCATGCCTCAAGTGTAAGAATAAAAAATTTATAAGAGATTAGTGAATTATATAACCACATGTAATAGGAGTATACTCATTTAAAAGTATTAAGCTGAGTAGAAGTTAATCTAAGATTCACAGATATTAAGAACTACTAACCAAAAAAAATTCAGTTTTTTTTGAACTTTTTTTTTTCATTGTGCATTCTGAACATGACCTCTTAGGTGATCTTAATCATACCTAATTCCAACCTGTTCCTCTCAAAGTTTTCTCTATTTAGTGCCTTGGTGAAGATGTCAGCTATTTGTTCGTCAGTGGCACAAAATTCTATGAAGATTATCCCCTTTTCATAGTTGTCCCTTAAGAAGTGGTGTCTAACATCTATGTGTTTGGTCCTTTTATGATGAACCGGGTTCTTTGTCATACTGATTGCACTAGTGTTATCACAAAATATAGGTATGCATCCCACTTCAATTCTAAAATCTACCAATTATTGCTTGATCCACAGCAATTGAGCACAACATGAGGCGGCAGCAACATACTCAGCCTCAGCAGTAGAGAGAACCACTAAATTCTGCTTTTTGGTTACTCATGATGCAAAATCATAGGAAGTGTGCCATACTTGAAGTACTCTTCCTATCCACTATATAACCTGCATAATCAGCATCACCATATCCAATTAAGTCAAAATTACTACCTTTGGGATACCACAAGCACAGATCAGTTGTGCCTTTTAGGTATCTTAAAATTCTTTTGACTGCATTCAAGTGCGACTCCTTTGGATTAGCTTGGAAACAAGCACAAAGTCCTACACTGAAAACAATGTCAGGTCTGCTGGCAGTAAGATACAAAAGTGAACCAATCATACCCCTGTACAACTTTTGATCAACTAATGAACCAGGTTCACCAGTATCTAACTTTGTGGCAGTTGCAATGGGAGTATCTATTTCTTTGGATTCTTCCATTTTAAATTTCTTGATAAGTTCTTTTATGTACTTCTGCTGATGAATCATGGTACCATTTGGACTTTGTTTGATTTGCAAACCTAAGAGGAAATTGAGTTCTCCCATCATACTCATTTCAAATTCACTACCCATTAGTTTTGCAAAGTCCTTGCTCAACCTCTCTGTAGTAGCCCAAAAAATTATGGCATTGACATAAATTTGTACAACAAGAAGGTCTTTACCTTTTTCCCATAGGAACAAGGTACTATCAATTTTTACCTTTTTTGTACCCATGCTCCAGAAGGAATTTTGACAATCTTTCATACCAAGCTCTTGGAGCTTGCTTGAGACCATAAAGAGCCTTATCCAGCTTGTATACATAGTCTGGACACACTTTACTTTCGAATCCAGGAGGTTGCTTCACAAACACTTCTTCTTTGAGATAGCCATTTAGAAAGGCACTTTTCACATCCATTTGATGGAGAGTGAATTACATATGTGCTGCAAAGGCTATGAGAAGTCTAATTGCTTCGCATCTGGCAACTGGAACAAAAGTCTCATCATAATCGATGCCTTCCTATTGACTATAACCTTGAACCACCAACCTTGCCTTATTTCTTCTAACTGTTCCATCTTCATCTAGCTTGTTTCTGAAGACCTATTTTGTCCCAATGACTGACCTGTCCTTAGATCTTGGAATCAAAGGCCAGACTTGGCTTCTTTTAAACTGATTGAGTTCTTCTTTCATAGCATTGATCCAATCTGCATCTTGTAGAGCTTCACTCACATTCTTAGGTTCAATCAAGGACAAAAAGGCATCAAATGCACACATGTTCTTCAGTTGTGATCTAGTCTTGACTCCAGAAGTGGGATCATTGATTATGTTCTCAATGGGGTGAGAACTCAGATACCTGTAAGATTTTCCAATCAAGTGGCTCCTGCTAGATGTTTCATCATTGTCTTGCTGCTGAGGAACATGTTCAAGAACATATTCCTTTTGTTCAGTACTTCTCACATTAGTTCCCCCTAACTGATTGCTCATGGTAGAAGGACCTGTTCCACTGTTCCTTCCTTTGATTCCACCTTGATCTGAGTGGTGGCTTCATTCAGTTGTCTCACTAGTCCAATGGCTTCATCTTCATGTTCCTGTCTCTCAGAAAGAGTATTAGTTTCATCAAAAACAACATTTACACTTTCTTCTACACATAGAGTTCTTTAATTAAGCACTTTATAAGCTTTGCTATGTGAAGCATATCCCAAGAACACTCCTTCATCACTTCTGGGATCAAACTTACGAAGGGAATCTTTGCCATTATTGTGCACATAACACTTGCAACCAAAAGCCCTTAGGTGAGATATGTTTGGTTTTTTCCCTTTAAGTAACTCATAGCGAGTTTTCTCTACCAATGGTATGGTCATACACCTATTTATTATATAGCATGCAGTATTTATTTCCTCCGCCCAAAATCTATGAGGTAGTCTATTGGAAAGTAACATGGTACTTGCCATATCCTTAAGGGTCCTGTTCTTCCTTTCAAATACCCCATTTTGCTGAGGAGTCCTAGGGGCAGAGAAATTGTGATCTATTCCATTTTCATCACAAAATTCAGTAAACTTTGCATTTTCAAATTCAGTTCCATGATCAGATCTAATGGATGCAAGTTGATTTCCTAATTGTTTCTGGATTTTTCTAACAAAAGCTGTGAACATTTCAAATGCTTCATCTTTAGAAGTTAGAAACAGCACCTAGGTAAATCTAGAATAATCATCAACAAGCACCATAACATATCTTTTACCACATCTGCTCATGGCTCTCATTGGACCATAGAGATCCATATGAACCAGTTCCAACTTCTTGGACGAGCTTACCATTTTCTTTGGTTTGAAGGATGACCTTACCTGCTTCCCCCTTGCACATGCCTCACAAACTTTGTCTTCCTTGAACTTGATATTAGGTAACCCTATCATCAAGTCCTTGGAAACTAATTTGTTTAATTGATTTAGACTAGCATGACCAAGTCTTTTGTGCCAAAGGAGGGGATAATTAATTAACACACTCAGACAAGTAAGTTCATTTTCAGAAAGAGTCGAAAAATCTACAATGTAAATATTTTTAACTCTTCTTCACTACAAAACAATCTTTTCAGTAGTAAGGCTAATCACAAAAGATTTTAAGGAAATGAAAGACACAAGATTACCTCTGTCACATAGTTGTGACACACTTATCAGGCTATATTTTAAGCCATTTATCAAATAGACATTCTCAATGGAATGCGAGTCTGTTTTTACTACCTTTCCAACCCCAATGATCTCACCTTTCTTCCCATTTCCAAAGGAGACATTGCCTCCTTTTAGGTTATCAAGTGAAAGAAATTTGTCCTTGTTGCCAATCATATGTTTTGAGCAACCACTATCCATGTACCAAATTTGGCTACGTCTTTTTACTCGAACATGCAAGATGAAATTAGGGGCTAGAATTAGGAACCCAAACTAGTTTGGGTCCCTTTTTATGGGCAAAAAGTTGAATTAAAAGTTTCTTTGCCCAGCCAGGCAATTTGTGTTTTCCTTGAACAAAAATTTTGTTTCTTTGACTATCTTTTTCTTTTGTATTGCATTCATTTTTGTAATGGCCAGTCTTACCACAATAGATCTTGTTCTCAGGAAGAGTGAGATACTTGTTTTTGGGATCCCGTTTTTGAGCTTGTGTCCCAAACCAAAGTCCTCTCTTGTTGTTGCTGTGATGCTCTTGCAGCCAGGAGAGTGCGTCAGAAGTCTTGTTCCATTTGCATTTTCTGTCTAGTTCATGCTTCACCTTTCCTAATTCTTATTTATAGATCTTGATTGATTCATCTTTCTTATACAGCTCATCTTTCATTTTTCCTAAATTTTCTTCTAGTGTGATAAAGTATTGATCAACCTTTTTCTTTCCTGTCCATATTTTCAGTTTCAAGTTTTCAGACGAGTTTTAGGACACTATTTTCCAGTTGAAGAACCTGTTATTTAAGTTATTACTCTCATCAGCCCTAGATTCTAGACTTTTGCATTTTTCTTCTAGTATTGCACAATCCCTAGACATAACATCTTTCTCACTATTTATTATTTCACACTCATCTATGAAGTCCATCACGAGCTCAACAATTTTTTTCTTCAGACATGAATTTAATATTTTCTTTAAGATGTAGAATACTTACCTCTTGTTCACCTTTTGATTTTCCGATGACCATAAGAGCTTGCTCATCTTCAGCTTCATTTTCCTAGTCTTCATCTGACGTATCCCCCCATGCAGCAACCATAGCTTTGGTAGTACCTTTCTTTCTCCTTGGTTGAACCTGTTCCTTCTTTTTGCCCTTACTTTCTTCCACTCAATCTCCTATTGAGGGCAATTCTTGATCATGTGATCTGTCTTTTCACATTTAAAGCAACCATCGTTTGTCTGCTTCTCAGGAGCCCTAGGTTTGTTGAATGTTGATCCTCTTGAAGAGCCCTTGCCTCTTATTAGATATTTCTTGAAGTCTCTGGTTATCATGTCCATTTCATCATCTTCAAGATCTGATCCTTCTGAGATTCTGAGAGCCAGACTTCTTTCTTTCTTTGGAGCATCCGTCTTTATAGTTTGCCTTCTCAATTCATAAGCAGTCAAATTTCCAATAAGTTTCCAATTTTAGAGTAGCAATATTTTTGGATTCCTGAATGGCTGTGATTTTGCTTTCCCATGAGATTGGCATAACTCTAGTTAGAATCTTCTCTACCTTGTCTTCTTCCAGAATAACCCTTCCAAGAGACTCAAGTTCGTTAGTCAGTGTAGTGAACCTAGTATACATTTCTTGGATAGTTTCACCATCCTTCATAGTAAAATTCTCATATTGAGAATACAGTAGAGTTTCCCTTGACCTCTTCACCTGAGGTGTTCTTTCATGAGCCACTTGTAAAGTGTTCCAAATTTCCTTGACAGTTGTACAGCCTTAAATCCTATTGTACTCATCAGGTCCAAGTCCACACACTAGCCATTTCTTAGCTTTAGCATTTTTCTCCCACTTCCTTAGGTCTTCAGCAGTACAATCAGCTCTAGTTTTTGGAACATCCATTCCTTCAACATTATTCTTGGTTGTAACAAGAGGACCATCAGTGATAATGTCCCAAAGTTCATAATCTTCACCCATGATGTGGTTTCTCATTCTGGTTTTCCACCAAGAATAATAGAGCCCATTGAAGAGTGAAGTCCTTGCAGTAGACTGTCCTTCCCAGTTCCCAAGGGGTGCACTCATGTTGATCTTTTTCCTAAGGTAGTAACCTCTTCAAGGATAACCTGCTCTGATACCAATTGATATTAATAAACGTCAATACCACACAAGAGGGGATGATTTGTGTGGTACCTAAATTTTGCGTTAGAAGAACCTGGTTCTTCTAAGTGTTCTAACTACATCAGTTTGTGGAATAATAAAAACTGAAAGTAAAGTGCCCAAATATTTTTACGTGGAAAATACCCGGCTCAAAAGGAAAAAAAACCACAATCTACTACTCAGTAGGATTTCCCCAAACTCCACTAATATCAATGATCCAAAACAGCATTTACAGATACTCTTTGTAAACCTAAGGATTAAACTCTAATCCCAGTGTGGCACACAGCCTCAGCTGCTGCAACACTATCAAGTTAACTCCAACTTGATGACACAAGGTACCTAATACAATTGCTTCTAGGAAAGCTGAAAGGTACAATATAAAAACCTATTACAATTGAACTATAAATGAACACTCAGATGAAACTGGTTCTTCTCTATGTTCATGTAGTTGCAGGCATACACACTTGTAACTTGCATATATTGCTTGCAAATCAGACTCTCTCTTTTTGCTCTCAAATATGCTTTGCTTCTGCTTGTGTGTGTTTCCGGTAAAAGAGAACTAACACAATCATATATTGAGTTAGTAGTTAGAGTTTGATTAAGACTCCATTTCTCATTCGTACACACTTCTAGTCCCTAGCCAACGAAATCTCAAATTCTTATCCTAACTTAGGATTAAGTTCTCTTCACATAAGGAGACTGTCCTCCTTATCCCAAATGCAACCTTTTCTATTATGTTTAGAAGATATTGATGCATGATCTTTAGTGCATTATCTTCCTCACCTGCTCTGCATTTGCACTGGTTGATTCAGACTGTGTAGTACAAGGAACATGTCCTTCCATCAGTTCATTTTCAATATTCAAAGCTCAACTAAAACTTGGGCCAACATTTTAGCGTGGTGGGGGACTCCTTTGAGGAATGTTTGAAAAATTTAGACCGTGTGTTAACCCGATGTGAAGATACAAACCTAGTTCTCAATCGGGAAAATGCCATTTTATGGTAGAAGAGGGTATTGTATTGGGTCACAAGATTTCGAATAGAGGTATTGAAGTTGAAAAGCGAATATTGAAGCCATTTCAAGGTTACCTCCTCCTACTTCTATCAAAGGGGTGAAGAGCTTTTTGGGGCACACGGGTTTCTACCGAAGGCTCATCAAAGATTTCTCTAAGGTAGTTAACCCACTGTGCAAGATGTTAGAGAAAAAGGTCAAGTTTGTCTTTGATAAGAAATGCATGGAGGATTTAGAGCTTCTAAAACACAAGTTGACAACAACCCCTATCATTACCGCACCCAATTGGAGCTTACCTTTTGAGCTCATGTGCGATGCTAGTGATGTTGCGATTGGGCCAAAGTGTACTACTCAAGTAAGACAATAAACGAAGCTCAAAGGAATTACACGGACACCGAAAAAGAATAGTTTGCCATTGTTTTTGCCATGGAGAAGTTTCGCCCGTACCTTATGGGGGCCAAAGTGATTATCCATACCGATCACGCCGCCCTTAGGTACTTGATGACCAAGAAAGATTCAAAGGCGAGGTTAATGAGATGGGTACTACTTCTTCAGGAATTTGATTTGGAGATTGTTGATAGAAAAGGAAGTGAAAACCAAGTGGTGGACCACTTGTCTCAATTGGAGGAGGAAAGGAGGCCTTCAGATGGCCTTGAGATAAATGATGCTTTTCCATATGACTCCTTTCGGTTTCAATGCAAGACATGTCGGGGTTTTCCGACATTTCCAACTATCTTGTTACCGGTGTGGTCCCGTATGATCTCTCTTCTAACCAAAGGAAGAAGCTCAAACGTGATTGTTTGGAGTATTATTGGGATGAGCCGTATCTTTTCAAAATTTTCACCGATGGTGCAATTTGTCGGTGTGTTCCCGAAGAAGAGCATTTGAGTATTGTGGAAGCTTGTCACTCTTCACCCTATGGTGGCCATCATGGCGGGGCGAGGACGACGTCTAAAGTGCTTAGTTGTAGATTATATTGGCCTTCTTTGTTCAAAGACGCTGGTGACTTTGTCAAGATATGTGATGAATGCCAACGAGCCGAAGGGATTTTTAGGAAAGATGAGATGCCCCTTAACACGATACTAGAGGTTGTTATTTTTTATGTTTGGGGGATCGACTTTATGGGGTCGTTCGTAAGTTCTTGTGGAAACACCTATATCTTGGTAGCGGTTGATTATGTGTTGAAATGGGTCGAGGCAGTTGCTTTGCCCAACAACGAAGCTCGAAGTGTGGTGGCATTCTTGAAAAAGAGTATCTTCACTAGGTTTGGCACTCCACGTGCTATCATTAGTGATGGTGGTTCTCATTTTTAAAACAGGGCTTTTGATTCTTTGCTTGCCAAGTATGGGGTAAATCACAAGGTGATCACTCCTCATCATCCTCAAGCAAGTGGCCAAGTTGACGTTTCCAATCGAGGGATCAAGAGTATTTTGTCCAAAACTATAAATGCTAATAGAACCGATTGGTCGAATAAATTGGATGATGCTCTTTGGGCTTATCGTACTGCTTTCAAGACCCCGATTGGTATATCTCCGTACCGGCTGGTGTTTGGAAAGTTTTGTCATTTCGGTGGATTTGGAGCATAAGGCTATGTGGGCCTTGAAAAAGTTGAACTTGGAATGGTACATTGCAGCAAATCTCCGGGTCGAGCAATTGAATGAACTTGATGAGTTTAGATTTCATGCCTACTTCAGCTCGTCCTTGTATAAGAACAAGATGAAGTACCTTCACGACAAGTATGCCGGGGAAAATACTTCAAGGTTGGAGATATGGTTTTCCTTTTCAACTCCCGGTTAAGGTTATTTACGGGCAAGCTAAAATCTAAGTGGAGCGGTCCATTTGAAGTTGTTGGTGTAACCTAATTTGGTGCCATTGATCTCAAAATAAGAATGGTGAAGTTTTCCAGGTCAATAGGCATAGTGTCAAGCACTACTTGGGAACGTTTGATGACAGCCACGTGGTGGCACTCATTCATTTGAAGTGAATTTGATGGTAACATGCATCGTGTTGCGACGTTAAATCAGGCGCTTCTTGGGAGGAAACCCATGTCTCTTTCTTTCGTTTTCATTTTCTATTGTAGATTAGGATTTTTGAGCTAATAGTTTGTGAGATGTTGTTGGGATAATGTTGAACTAGTGCAAGACACAAGTAAAAAAAGACAGGTCTCTGAAGTTTTCCCACGTGGTTGCGCATCCAAAACAGTTCGGTACGCACAGGCTGGAGCAATAGAGAGTAAATCCTCTAAAAGTTCTCATGCGGCCGCGCACCAAAGCAGTGCGGTCTGCGCTGGGAAGACAAAAAGTTTGTGGTTCTCTGAAGTTTCCCAAAGCGACCGCGTGACAAAACAATGCGGTCCACGCTGGGAAGGTCCAAATTACATGCTCTCTGAAGTTTCCCACGCGACCGCGTGACAAAACAGTGCGGTCCACGTAGGTTGTTCAGTTCAATGTGAAGGAAGCAGATCCAACGCGGTCTGCGACCACTTCTGTCCGACCACGCTGGTAGGTAGGTAACGGTCCCACATGTTTTTCTATAAATAGAGACCTTAGGCCACATTTTACCCTTTTCGCTTTTTTACTCCATGAGCTCTAATTTTCACTATTCACTGAGTCCATTGCTTCAAGTAGTTGCATTTTCACAATCTCTAAGAACACTCCTTGCTAATTTCATACATAGTTTAATTTTTAATTATTTTTCTTACTTTCTATTAGTATAACTTCTTGTTTCTTCTTATTCTCTTAGATTTAATTATTAGGATAGATTTGTTTTTGTTAATTTTGTAAAATGGGCATGATTTCAAATGTGGTTAACTGAGTAAGAACAATTAGGACCCAAAAATTGGACTCAAATGGTAAAAAGACCTGACTTAGTAAACTTCGTAGGCCATGCGCGACCGCACGTCCTTTCTGCGCGGTCCGCACCGCTTCTCCTGTGTGTGCTATGTCTTAGCTACGCGGTTCGCATTGCATTTTTGTGCGGTCCGTGCTGAACCAACGCAGTTGCTGTCCAAATCAGCGTGGACCGCGTTGGTGAGGTTCAGAGAAGGGTGTGTTTGGGTCATTGTCAAGCGCGGTCCGTGCTCCAGTTTTAACAACAATTTTATTTTAACACTACAACACAAACACAAACATAGCAAATCTAACATAACATAAATCCAGTAAAACTAATGAAAACACATGACACAGGAAACATAAAGATATATTACTATGCTCAACACATACATGTCATTGTTTAGTTACGACCGCCTAGTATTCTCTTCTCCAACCACTTAAATTTGTCTTCTAGTTTATTTTTTCTTCTTCCACCTCCTTGAGTTTCTCCTTCAACTCTGCAACTTCTCATTTGGATTGTCGGCCTCTTTCCCACTACTTTAAACACTAACAATGAAGGGAATACAACTTGTCTTTGTAGTATTCCTGCTGACAGGGATCATCAATCCATACATCAAAATTGCAAACATGTTCGTCCGAAACCCAATAAGACTTGTTTATGCACGCCCAGTAGCAGCGTTCAGCTTCTTCCTAACAATGATGAATCATGCATTTTTTTCCACACTCGCACCTTGAGACATAAAGAGGTTGAGACATTTGTTAAAGCATAAAGAAAAACTTTGCTATTGCTTATTGTTAAGCACAAAAAATAACTACAATGTGCCCGTTATTCATAGGCAAGAGAACACACAAAACGTAGTATTGTACCGCGCTGTACATATTCAATTTTTCTAAAACGAAATAGCTTTTGCGCACTTGCTCAGATTCTCAGACTGACAAGACAATACACAAAACATAGTATTGTACCACGCTATACATATTCAATTTTTCTGAAATGAAATAGCTTTTACGTAGTCTGTTTAGCTTTATATAACGACAAGACAACACACAAAACATAGTATTGTACTGTGCTATACATATTTAATTTTTTTGAAATGAAACAGCTTTTGCACTGTCAGTTCAACTTTAGAGAACGACAAGACAACACACAAAACGTAGTATTGTACCGCACTATACATATTCAATTTTTTGTATTCTTAAACGAAACAACAATGTCTTGATTTATCCTTTATTATCTTTTATTTTCATATATGTTGCTTTAGTTATGGTTTTTATGCTTTTCTCTCTTCGAATATTATGTTATGAAATTTAAATCTTAATATATGTCATCTTTACTAACACGAATAAGTTGAATGTTGGAACTGTCATATCATTATCTCAATTCAAAGGTCATGTTAAAAAATAAGATGTAACGAGATTGTGGAACATAATTTTATTTGATAGATATTGCAACATACACAAGTACATACACTTATTACAAAAAACATTATGAAAACAAAACACTAGGTGTATCCTTGATAGTTGAGTACATTCGACTAACTTGCACCAGGAGCTGGAGCTGGATTACCACCGCCACCCACACCAGCTAAAGGACATTTACGACTGTCGTGTATAGTTTGCGAGCATATGCCACATTTATGCGCATAAATGGTATCACCAACATCTATTTGGTTCCATATACACATTCTCTTTTATACTTGTAGCTTGCACAAATAGTCCTTGGTACATACCATTTTAAATGGTTCCGGCGGCCAATAATGCTCAGCACCCAATGGCTGCAACTGGCCACTATATGTATCTACGTATGCAGCAACACTATATTTCCTATCAATATAGTTGGTTGCCCTAAACAAACTTGTTGAAAACACTTCAAGGCATGCGTGTATGACACGTGGTAGGCGGTCCATTTCCCACATGAACACAACTTGCTAGCTTTATTCAACTTATGTAGATATTCCCCCGGTGTCCGCGGATATATATCAATGCAAAATTCAAAAATACCCCGATCGTGATCGTACTGTAAAAATGAATGGCAATGTTCTGCCTCCAGTACTTCTCATACCTTCTCATCGGTATTGGCATAAATTGAACACCCCTGTCCATAACTCGGATGCACCTCTATGCCTTTCAACAAACCTTTCCACAATCTGTTTGAATGTCATCCGGACCATAGACGTGCAGATTTCAATAAGCCATTAAATGACTCCGACACATTTTTAGTCAAGCTCCACATTAACTGCCACCATCAGCATGTAGTGTCCACATGTGAAGATTATGTCCCATTACCCCAAGTATATGCTCGTGGATCGAACTGCCAGATCGCTTCCATGCGCCTCGTGAATTTGCATTGCTGGTGTTTAGTTGTAGCCATCCACAATAAATCATGCAAGGCCTTGTCGTGATATTTATTATGGATATTCGCCTTCACGTACCTCACACAGTAATGATGGTTTGCATAAGGTTACTTCCATTTGGGCAAATGCCATACATAACTTAAAATACCACCATGTCGATCAGATATTAGACAAATACCTGAACGCTGTTTGACAACGTGCTGCTTCAAGTTGTTTAAAAAAAACGTCCGCGTCTATTTTCTTTCATTGGCACAAATGGCAAAAGCTAGTGAAAATATTTGTCGGTTGGCATCTACTACAACTATGATCAAAAGCTTAATATCATACTTTCCATAGACATGAGTACCATCTATGAAAATTATCGGACGACAATGCACAAAACCATCAATTGGTGGTTTAAATGACCAGAACACATAGTTGAAAATATATTCCAATCTTTTCGGACTACGCTCACACCTCCATTAAACAACAGTCTCGGGGATAAAGTGTTGTAGTGTGGCCATGTAACCCGGGTAGAGATGAAAATGACTTATCCAGTCACCATAAATAATTTCAAAAGCACGTTTGCGCTTGATATATGCCTTTCTTTTGGTTATAGTATACCCATACTCCTGGTGGATGACTGTAATACACTTTTTGATCTTTAACCTAATGGACACTTTTAAGTATGGAATCAAGACAAGAGAAATCAAGTCTACATCTAAGTTGAAGTAATTCTCATTGAATGTGTTCATTTCACATCTGTGGGTGCTAATATATTTACCCACTTTACACAACCCTGATTACTTCTTGCTGGCACGCAACAATCAGTGACAACCCATAAAGTCTCTACAACATACAACCTTTATACCTCTGTAGTTGACTCCCTTATTGTTATCTCACAGCACTCTCTTATGCTGTGAATTTTTACTGCCCTGATTAGGCAAGCTTTATCGGGAAAATACATGCCCTTTGCCAGCACCGCTGGTATAGACCCATCCTATATTGCTAATCAAAATTTGTAAGCATCCCATGTGAGGGCATCCACATTCGGCATACATGGAAAATTGTCAAGGTAGGAAATATTCCGTACATGAAACGGTACGTGGGACTCGCACGCTCTTGGTCTAACGGGAGGTGTAGGAGCGTGCTCCCTCGTCAGCTCAGGTTCGACATTGACTTCCTTCTCATCATCATCCTCATCAGGGAAGGGCGTTTCATCTCCATACTCATCAGCATTATTGTCATAATCACTATAATATTCCTGACTCTGTGCATCTACCAAATCACGAGTCAATACATCGTCTATAGAAAACTGTGTGAGATTAGGAACATCAAGTTGCTTGTTTTCACAAATCAAAAAGAACAAAATGATAAGCTACTTAACTTTATAAATACTTTACATATAGCTATATCACTTCACTTACAAGTCGTACTATGCTGACGTTTCATGATGGACATTCTTTTGTTGGTGATTTCTCCCGGATGGACCACTGTGGTCCAACACGCCAGAACTACGCATATTCTAACTAGGAGTGGGGTCATAACTTCTAAAATTCATATCCGGACGGTACCCACTATGAAAAATATGAGTGTTAATACAAATTTAATTCAAACATAAAATAAACATCGCTAAAGCGTAGAAAAATTGAACTTTGCCCATCGTCTTATGGATTATATAAAGTCGAAAAATTATTGCCTTGCTGCTCATTCACCTGTGGTGATAAGTTTAAATCAAGGCGAACTCTTTCATCAAAAATTTGTCCAATAAAAATTGCTCCAGAATAACCACCCGATGACTGGAGGTTATCCCTACTATGCACACCCTCATTATTTGGAACGTCTTCAACCTTTACGCACATTTCCAATAATTTTATTTCAATAAATTTCCTGTATTCATCCAGAATTCGCAAAAAATCTCTAAGAGTTTCATCATCTTTGATGCTAAACTTAGAATAATAAGCAAACCCCTGCGGAGTCACAGAATACTGAAATTTACCGGTTACTTGAAGGTTCACCAAACGTTTCCTCACATTCATTTTCCTATGTAACAACGATTCCAATTTATTGTACTTTATTGTAAGCGGTAATTTAACATGACACTATGGAGGTGAACTATACCTCACAGAGTTATTCTCCATTACAACCTCACCTCCCTCCCCTCCAATATAATGAAACCCTTATTTTTGGCTCTTCATGCATTATAAGAAAATGCTTGATAACAAGAAGAAAAGTATGAGCGGAAGTTTGAAGGAAAGTTTTGAATGAATTATTATAAAATCCCAACGCCTCTAAATAAGGCAAGTCCTAGCTTGGGATGCAGAATTATTTTATGAAAAACTCAATCTAATAATGCGCTTTATATATTTGAATTATTATTATATCAGTTAACCGCATAACACTTATTTGTGGGCCCAACAAAGTAGTAAAAGATAGTATAATTCTATGCTATATGTAAAAGGTAGTATTATACTATGCTTTACTTTAATAGCTAAAATTTCGTTAAAGTAAAATGCAGTATAATACCATCTATTAGGTAGAAAAGTAACTTTTTTAAAAAAACTGGAGTAACATGTTTTGAGTCCAAAAACTTGGCATTTAGGTTTCAGACTCACAGTATATATATGAGACGTCGTATCGCGAAAAATACAATTTTAAGCAACTATATATTCACTATAAGTAGGCAATTTCTTCACATAACCAAGTAAAAGGAAGAGAAAATTACAGCCCATGTCACTTGGCCTAGTAGCCAAACAAAAACGGCCCACATTTGAAGCTCTTATCCTATATAACCCATGTTGTACATAACTTGAAAGAAACTTTTCACCCTTTAGCCCTAGTTACTTACGAGAAAAAACTAATGATAACAAGACTTTTCCTCTTTTCCCTCGTTTCTTCGCTGCCTCCTCACTCTTTCCATCATCTTCTCCACCAGAGCCCCTTCCCTTTTTCACTGTCTTCCATTACTCTCTATTCCTATCTTTTTATAGAAAATATTTCCTTACCTATTTAATTTTTTCCATTGTCACACCACACAAGTTGTATCTTTTGAATTGGAATTATAGTTTTAGATCTGAAAAAGACATCTTAGTTAAAGCTCAAAGCTCCATGATATGGACAATGGATGTCCCTGTGCATTAAACTCAATTGTGTGAAGAATTTTGGACGGAAAATTTTCGATTCTACTGCTGAGTTCTCTAAAAAGTTGACTCGAATATTTTGAATCTTTTTAATTCGAATAACATTGTGCCTTCGTGCTTCAATTTGGATGGGTGTTGAGTAATAATGGTATTTTTAATTGGTGTGGAAAATTTTTGGTGTTAAAATAGAGGTGTGTTGGATAGAAATAAGGCGTTTTCTAGTTTAAATTTTGTATAATTGGTATTTATACACACTTATACAATATTGTATAATTATATATAATTGTGTATAATGTTATATAAATATAATTTTTTCGTTGGTAAAATATTGTGTATGTGTGTTTATATATATTGTTAGTCTATAATTGGCTTCCACGAAAGTTTGATACTTTCTTCTCTTCTTATTTTTGTTTTTATTATTTTTTTATATACATTATTATATATTTCTTGTACAAAGTTATACATTATTATACATATAATGTACATGTGCAATTAAAACTAAAATTGAAATGTTTGTATTTTTTCTCGAAAAATCTATGTATAAAATCAATTTATTTGCTTTTTCTGTCAAATTACAAACTTGCAGAAATTTTTTTTAATATTTTTTATTTTTATTTATATAATTTGAAACTTGGGGAAAAAAACAAATATAAGATTTGACAAAGATCCTTCAATTACATTAATAGTTCTAAGATATATCACTATTCTCATTTTATCATCTAAACAATCTAAGTCTCCTCTAGAATTGTAGATGTTTCTACTGCTTCCTCTTCTACACAATTTCTCATTAAGAAAAGCAAATTCAAATATAAAAGCTTTACGTGTTTCCAGAAAATAAATGGCACCATTGAAGTTGTTTGTTTCAATTGAAATTTGTGCGCATCGTAGGAATTCATGAAGAAGGAATAATAGCAGTAGTTGGTGGTGTAAACAAACTTTTTTCGGACCTTAGCCTATTATATTTTGGGCCATAGATTTGCAAAGTAATATCGAGGCTATTATGTTGCAAGTCAGGTGTATGAGTTGTATTTAAGCGAAATTATCCCTTTTTTGAAAAAATTACAAGAAAATACACATGACTTAACTCCATAACAAAAAATGGCCCATGTTTTTAAGTTTTATCCCATCTAGCCCACATTGTACATATTTTAAAAGTACTTGCAAATTTAAAATTTGTGTTCTTACAACCATTGCTTCTAAAAGCTATGGAGTTAATTCTTTGTTCTCACAACCATTGCTTTCACTCTATTCTTCTCACCTCTTCTACATATGCTTCAAGGTACCGTGTATTTTCTGCTTCTCCTCTTGTGTCACATGCTTGCAGTGTAGATGAGTTTTTTTGAATTTGTTAGTTGTTTGGATTGGGTATTTTTTCAATTGATTGAAAATATCAAAAGGAGTTCAAAATTTAACTTTGAAGTAATTTGGAGTAAATTTGAGTTAAATTCCAGAAAAGACACAAGGAAGAAGACGAAGTCAGTTTTTTATATAATTATGTATAATCTTGTATAATAGTGTAGAAGCACACCTTATACACACTATTATACACTTTTGTACACCTTTATACAAGCATCTGTAGACGAACTTCTTTCATGATTTTCAATTGCAATTCTTGTTCAAAACAGTCCAAATCTCCATTAAATGACTTCAAATTTTATATACTACCACCTTATACAATTTCTAACAAATCTAAATAACACCAACTCCAAATTTTTCATAAAATCAAATTCAAAATTTAAACTCACATATTTAAACTTGTTAAAAATCTAATTTTCACCATCCAAATAAATTTGGTTTGTTGAATTAATATTGAGTCACAATTACTAATTTAAAAATTAATTTAAAAGCTTGAGGAATCCTTTTTAAAAACTAAATAGCAATTTTGAGAACCTACTGGAATTGAATGTTAAATCTTAGCCTATTATTTTTGGGCTAGTTGGTTGTAAATTAAAATATGGGTTATAAAATTAAAAGAATGAAACCCAATTGTTCTAATGTGAAATTTTTCCTCATTTTTTGGGTCGCCAATGTGCTTATACCCGCTTGATTTATAGTTCCCAATCGCATTGCACAAAAAATTATAGTTTTACCCACTTGAAACACACTTTAGATGTTATGTTCCAAAAATTCGTGTGTGAAGTAAGAAATCGAGTAGTTTTTGCGTCTAATGTTCTTATCGTGATTGTGCAAATTTCAGACGTGAAGTTACAAATTTCGAGTAATGGTCACTTCTGAAGTTCTCTCCCTGGCAGTGCAAACTTCAGAGAATCGCGCCAGAAGTTACGTAATGTATACTTTATAGTGCAAAAATTGCACTTAAGACTAACTAGTTTGAAGTGCTGTGCAGCTAAATTTTTTCATTCATTTAAGATGAATTAGTCTGAAGTGCACAAATTACATTTAAGATGCATTTGGAACTTATTAATCTAAAATGCAACCAATTTTTTTAGGCACTTAAGACTAATTTGTCTGAAAGTTAAAATTTCCTAGAAACAAAATATGGTTTTTCTAATTTCAACAACGATTCCATGATACTCAGTTCAACAACAAGGAAATTAAGATGAAACGAATAATTACAATTAAGGAAAATATTTCCTAAACACATGATATATAACTTCTTTCCAATTAAGACCAGTTAATTGCACGAGAGATAGAAATAATATTTTCCAAATAAATACAAGCAGTTAGGAATGATGATGTGACTATAGAAGGATAAATGTCTATAGATAAACAGATAAAAATCAATTTGGCAACAAGAATACACAAAAAGGGCAAATAAATTCCAAGTAAGACATGTAGAGGTCAAACTAATCAACAGGGAACTCAATCGTATTAAGAACAACCTCATATTCGGTGATTTCAAAGATCTAAGAACCTAAAGGGATAATGTTCCGCAAATAAATCCGCGCACGCACTCGTCACCTCGCGTACAAGGAATACAATTAACAAAGAAGACTAAAATCCTAAGGGAAAATCCCCCACACAAGGTTATGCCAGATACATACCTCGAACCGGCTAAAATCAACTAGCAACCGCTTTCTTGCCACGAGTACTCGACTCCAAATGGCCCAAATCTATTCAATTCAATCACACATTGTAAATAACATCTCAAGCAACTGATTCTACTATTTGATTTAAAGCTAAAGTGTGAAATTAATTAAAATAACCAAAACGTCCCTCAGGCCAACATCTCGGAACCGAATGAATTTAAAATTTTGAGAACCCTCGTACTCTCACGAGTCTAACCTTATAAAATCTCTCAAATCAGAGGTCAAACACCCCCTCAAAACTCAATAATTCGGTCTATGAAGTTCTACCCATTTTTCATCCAAAATCTGAAATTAAAGGATGAAGTTAAGAGGAGATTCATGGAAATTGGTCTAAATCGAGTGGGAATTACTTACCTAAGTTTCATAGGTGAAAATCCCTCCAAATATTGACAAGGACCGAGCTCTAGAAGTCAAAATGTGATAAAATGGCGAAACCCTCGAATTTGGGATTTAATTCTATCTGCCAGTGATTTGTGCTATGCGAACGCGGGCCAAACAATGCGATCACATAGAAGGAAAAATATAGCTGCCAACTTTGTGCTATGCGATCGCAGGCAAATCAATGCGATCACATAGAAGGAAATATTGATGCCCAAATTTGTTCTATGCGATCGCGGAACAACAATGCGATCTCATAGAAGGAAAATGTTGATGCCCAAATTTGTGCTATGCGATCGTGGAACAACAATGCGATCACATAGAAGGAAAATGTTGATGCCCAAATTTGTGCTATGCAATCGCGGAACAACAATGCGATCGCATAGAAGGAAACTCCTTTTGAACCTCCACAACACTGGTGATGATACAATAACCACGAAAACTATATAACGAAACACTCGAATGACCAAATCTCCGCCAACACCAACGAGTACACCCTCCACAAACTAAAATCAAGAAGCATAGAATGAAAATGAATGAATATGGGAAAGGTAACCACATAAGGGAATTACAAACAAATCAAACTAGCACAAATTCTTGGAAAACACAATCTACAAAGACATATAGCAAGAAAGAATGAAAGCATATAAAAGACTCACAAGGATCTTATACTGATCTCTCTCAACGCAGTACATAGCCCAGTCTCAACATATAAAATCACATGAAATCACGGGGGTCCCACCCTCAACACTGAATCACAAGTAGGGTACACATCGACCAGTATAGATACTCTCACTAGATCAACTATGCCTACAAATCACAACATAGCCTGGCTCCCACACCGGTGGAGCATATAAATCACAGCTCGTAACCAAAAATACCCAGAGATCACATCACCCATACCAAAACAGACAACATGAATTTACTACTAGCTTCATAACTTTCCATAATAGTTAAAAACGAATGATAGACACGGCTATCACTCATACAACCCCCAACAGGATAATCACATAAGCAAAGTGCAAGCATGAAATGCACCCATAAATGGGACACAGATAAGGGAACTCACCCCGACAAGAAGAACTGTGATGAACTACAGCCAATGCCCTCCATAACAAACTGAACTCGTACCTGAATGACAATAGCTGGCGCACCGGCCTCAAATCTACTATGTGAAACACATCAACTATTCGGGCTTCCCCCTCTTAGGCGCCCTCTACTTGCCTAAATACCTTGCCGTGACACATCGGTCCAAAGTCTGGGACAATCCCTCACCATGTGGCTAGTATCTTCACACTCAAAGCACCATCTCTGCTGATGTGGTGGGGGGAACAGTGCGATACGGGTACTTCGAGACCCATGAACACCTGAATCACCATGCATAGCCTGAAGCACGAACTGAACTGGATGAACCGCAAATTCTCTACCATGACACACCCTGCCTCCAAAATAAGGATCAGTATACCTCACTGGTCTATGAGGCCTCCTCGCCTTCTTAGACTCTCTCTCTCCTGATCTCGTCTTCTTTCTCTCTCATGACCTTATCTATCCGCTCTCTCTATCTATAGCATGCATACCCTCTATCCTCTTAGCATTGTTCACCACTTGCTGATACGGGATATCCATCTCTAAATCGCGAGCCATACTGGACCTGATGCTGGGAATAAGCCTCTCAATGAACTGGCAAACCTTCTCATGAACAGTAGAAACCAAGGCAGAGGCATGTCTAGCCAAACTGGTGTAACGTACAACATACTCCGAGACGGTCATATCACCCTGATGCAAATACTCAAACTCCGTGCGACATGCATCCCTGAGGCTGT
This sequence comes from Nicotiana benthamiana, assembly GCA_034376525.1. Taxonomy (NCBI): domain Eukaryota; kingdom Viridiplantae; phylum Streptophyta; class Magnoliopsida; order Solanales; family Solanaceae; genus Nicotiana; species Nicotiana benthamiana. The sequence continues at coordinate 111,260,848 of CM067323.1, read as the reverse complement.
GAGGAATGAACTATCGCAGAAATATATCTGAAAACTGTGTCTAAGTCAGTGAAGCTACCTGTCTGTGCTGTCTAACTCATAGGTGCGCCACCAATCATAGGCGCCCCCTTGAAGCGGAAAAGTAGTGAAAGAAACCCCGCTCGATCTAGAGATACCCATAGTACGGAGAATGTGATATCACTCATCAAGTAGTACGTGTCCTCACCATCTGTGAGAGGGAAGAAGATAGAGGTTTAGGATTGTGGATGTCAAAAATCTCGAACGACAGGGAAATCAAATGAAGTGGAATTTTCCTAACGGTTACATAGCCTCTCGCAGATAAGTATAGACGTCTCCGTACTCATCCACAAGAATCTAATAAATCGGATTGTACTATGTGACTCCTATGAACCTAGCGCTCTGATACCAACTTGTCACGACCCAGTTCGCCCTCTGTGAACATGTCGTAATGGAACCTAGTTCCTACGACTAGGTAAGCCTAACAATGCCGAATATAAACCAAATTGCAGAAGAAAATAATTATAACGAAACTAGTAAAACAGATCACTGTTTAAGGTACACCTTGGCCCATACAATAACCACTCTCGAACTAACAAAAATTCCCAAAACCCGGAATCTCACAAATCACAAGCTAAGGGATACATAAGAGGCTCTGACTCAAGAATGTCTATACTAGGAGAAATATTGAAAGAAACTATACTTATTACAGAAAGCTATAAAGGGACTCCCCGCTCTGCGGACGTAGAATATATACCTTGAAGTCTCTATCAATACGCCTCCTTCCAAGGCTGACAGAACTGAGTGGGGGTACCTGTATCCGCACATTAAAAATATGCAGAAAAGTAGCATGAGTACACCATGGTGGTGCCCAGTAAGTACAAGACTAACCTCGGTAGATTAGTGACGAGGAACAATCAAGATACCTACCGATCAATAAGCAGTATAATCATAGGAATAGCATAAATGATATAATAATATGTAATGACTGCACGAAATAACCAATAATGCTAAAATTCACAATAAGAGAAAGGAACAACAAGTAACAACGAGAAAATAATAAATGACGATGCATAACGACGACAATCACAATCCAAATCCTAAGGTCACAACACCGCAAGGGGAAAATAAGTTCATAACTCATATCCTACAATGATGTTCACATAAGGCCTTATTCACCATTTCCACAACTTCACCAAGTCTCACACAAACCACAACTTACAAAACCCAACATTTGAAATCTAACACTTAGCATCCTATGCCCCATAAGTCTCTCAGTCATGCTGACCACTAACCGACTAACTATTGCTACTCTCACATATATAATGGATAAATGAGGGAATACCTTCCTCCTTAGCAAACACATGAGCAATTTACCGCAAATAGGAGTATTCAACTACGTGTATGCTTGTGCAAGTGTTCTAACAAGAATTCTAATAACTAGTAACATGAATCGGAGAATGGCTCGCACGTACGATGTTTCCTCAAAACTTCCGAGCGATAAAGCTCATACATTTAAGCAACCCATAATCACAATGATAACGAAATAGGAATGCCTCCACAGGACATCACAATTCATTACAATCAACACCTAACATATTCCACCTTATTCTGCCACGTGTGCAATGATAATATAATAAGTATCGCCTTATTTCGCCACACGTGCATCACAATGTTCCCACCTTATTCGTCCATATATGCAACCCACGCATAAGCATATAACATATCCCGCCTTATTATGCCGCATGTACAAAATATCAATAACAACAATAGCACGGCAAAGACCTCGTGAAACCCCTCAACAACAACCGCACGATAGAGATCTCGTGCATCACAACACCAATAACTTAACGGCAAAAATCTTATGTATCACAATATCAACAACTGCACCGCAGAAACCTCGTGCATCACAGTATCAACAACCACACGGTAGAAATCTCGTGGATCGCAGTCTCAAGTACAACACAATAAATAACAATATATATAGGAACAAATCAAGGGAATCAACTCAAGTATTTCTGTTCACCAAAAGACGGTACAACTAACTTACAAGGAATAACCGTAATAAAGAAATACTAAGCGCAACAAGAATAACTCAACAAGGAAGAAATAATAAGAAACAACGATTCCATAATACTCAGTTCAACAACAAGGTAATTAACATGAAACAAATAATTACAATTAAGGAAAATGTTACCTAAACACATGATATCTAACTTCTTTCCAATTAAGACCAATTAATTGCACGAGAGATAGAAATAATATTTTCGAAATAAATACAAGCAGCTAGGAATGATAATATGACTATAGAAGTGTAAATGTCTACAGTTAATCAGGTAAAAATCAATTTGGTAACAATAATACACCAAAAAGGCAAATAAGTTCGAAGTAAGACATGTAGAGGTGAAACTAATCAACAGGGAACTAAATCGTATTAAGAAGAACCTCATATTCGGTGATTCAAGGGTCTAAGAACCTAAAAGGGATAATTTTCCGCAAATAAATCCAAGCACGCACTCATAGTCTCGTGTACAAGGAATAGAATTAACAAAGAAGACTTGAATCCTAAGGAGAAGTCCCCCACCTAAGGTTAGGCAAGATACTTACCTCGAACCGGCTAAAGTCAACTAGCAACCTCTTTCTTGCCACAAGTACTCAACTCCAAATGGCCCAAATCTATTCAATTCAATCACACATTGTAAATAACATCTCAAGCAACTGATTCTACTATTTAATTAAAAGCTAAAGTGCGAATTTAGGTAAAATAACCAAAACGCCCCTCAAGCCAACGTCTCAGAACTGGATAAATTTAATATTTTCAGAACTCTCGTACTCTCACGAGTCTAACCATATAAAAATCTCTCAAATTGAAGGTGAAACACGCCCTCAAAACTGAATAATTCTTGTCTATGAAGTTCTACCCATTTTTCATTCAAAATCTGAAATTAAAGGATGAAATTACGAGGAGATTCATGAAAATTGGTCTAAATCGAGCGAGAATTACTTACCCAAGTTTTCCAGGTGAAAATCCCTCCAAAAATCGCCAAGGACCGAGCTTTAAAAGTCAAAATATGATAAAATGGTGAAACCCTTGAATTTGGGATTTAATTATGTCTGCCCAGTGATTTGTGTTATGCGATCGCGGGCCAAACAATGTGATCACATAGAAGGAAAAATATAGCTACCAACTTTGTGCTATGCGATTGCGGAAAAATTAATGCGATCACATAGAAGGAAATACTGCTACCCAAGATTTGTGCTATACGATCGCAGAACAATGCGATTGCATCAAAGGAAATATTGATGCCTAAATTTGTGCTATGCGATCGCAAAATAGCAATTTGATCACATAGAAGGAAAATGTTGATACCCAAATTTGTGCTATGCGATCAGGGAACAACAATGCGCTCGCATAGAAAGAAATACCATATAGCATAACAACAGTTCAAACATAGGAAACAATGACCCGTAGCCTATCCGAAACACATCTGAGGCCCCCTAGACCCCGTCTAATCACACAAACAAGTCATATAACCTAACACAGACTCACTCGAAGTTCTAAATCACATAACACAACATCGAAACGACGAATCAAACCAAAAATCAAGCTTAAGAACTTCCAAATCTTCAAGTGACAAATCTTATGCCGAAAAATATCAATTCAACTCGGAATGACGCTAAATTTTGTAGACAACCCCGACATCCCAAAGGTCAATAGTGGGTCAAACTTCTTCATTTTCCAACTTTAACTTTCCCCGAAATGGCTCAATTCATTCTACGGACCTCCAAATATGAATTGGACGCACACCTAAGTCCAAAATCACCATAGAAAGATATTGAGATCATCCACGACCCATTCCGTGGTCGTTTACCCAAAACTCCAATTTCTGGTCAAATTTTCATCGTTCTAACTTCCGAAACAAGATTCCTTATTCCAATTAGACTTAAAACCATCCGGAAGCCGAATTCCACCACGCACGCAAGTCGATACTCAAATTACAAAGCTGTTCCAGACCTTATGCCACTGAACGGAGCTTAATTTCTCAAAATGATCTTTCAGGTCATTACAAAACCAAATCAAATTTGGTCTATTTTTAAAATTCAATATCAAAACTAAACCAAACCAAAAAGTATCAATTTTTTTGATCGGTTTGGTTTTGTTTTCGATTTGGTTCAGTTTTTCGGGTTTGAATGAAAATCCCTAGGCATGAAAAATCTGGGGCAGAATCGACAATTGGATAAAAAAGGGGCAGATAAAGCGATTAAAAGTATATAAATAAAAACAATTCCAAAGTAAGGAAATTGTCTCTTCGTACGTACTTTCTCACTTTGAATTCTTTCGTGCGTCGTACCTAATTCATCATAATATCCTTTCTTTGGTCACTCCTTTAAATCCAAAAATACAAATATACATTCCTTAGTTATTATATACTAAAATCTTATTATTATATGAACAACATACCTCTTTCTATATGTATACGGTCAAATTCGGACTTGCCTAATTTTATATGGCTGTTTAAAATCGGGATGGCAAATCAAGGCTTGGCCTTGTATTGTATCGAATCATGGAAGATCGAAGCTGGATAGAGAACGAGCGAGATCGAAGGGAGCCTACTAGGTCGAATAACAGGAAGTGGAGATATCCGTGATCGGGCAAGGATCATGGTAGAAATCTTGGCACATATCAAGTCAAGACCGAATATTTAGCCAATCATAGGATTTCCTTCTGCATTTAGAATGGTACTATAAGTAGAATTCCTCTACTATATAAAGGGGGTTCTAATCATTTTGTAACCATGACATTTACACATTACAAAGTAATATATTACATTTTCTCTCTTAAGCTTTTTTGATTGGTTTACACTTTCCATTAGCATGCACAATTGGCCCGATGGTGGTCTAGCCCGAGGGTCATAACCGCTCATTACATTGGTTTACTTTATTTTATAGTTACTTTAACATTAGTTCTCATATTTCTCAGTTTGTACCAAGTGAAATCACATATCCTTAAAACTACTTATAAGTTTAATGGTTATCCAATTTAAAGGTAAACAGTTTAGCGCCCACCGTGGGGCTAAGGATAATAGTGATTGTCTGGTACTATTTTTGCAGCGCGCGCACACACACACACACACAATTTTACGCTTGTTCTTTGAAGTGTCTTTGATTACATGATTAAAATATGTCAAAATCTCAGTCAACACCTCAACACATTGACAATGATATTAGCCATCATGGAAAGAATAAGACCATTACACCAGGAAACATTGTGCCGCCTACCTGCCTCGATGGAGTCCCGGCTATAGACCTAATCGATGTAAGTTCACATATGGCCATCAATGTAAAAGTGGTCGTCGACCCTGAAAGAAGCGTTCATGGGGTACCCGATCAACAACTCAAAATACACATTGGGGTGAGGATGGCGGGATCAGCCTGTGGGTAATCTTCAAAATGTTACAGGCTCAACAGGAAGCAATAGACCAACTTCAAAACCAAAACCAGGCCCCGAGTAGGTTCGAGCTCGAAGCGCCCCAGGAAGTCATACACAAGGTTGAATCAGCCTCGAGGAAACTGAATGAGAAAGAATCGGAGACCAATCCTGCTATCATGAGGATATTCGAAGAATTGAAAAAGCGAATCGAGATGGGGAAAAAAGACCAAGGAAAATGATAAGAATGTGAAAACTTATAACTCCAGGGTCGACCGAATCCCAGGGGCACCCGAAAGGACTAGATTCCAAAAAGTTTGCACAAAAGCCTTTTCCCCCGAGTGCGGCTCCGAAGCCAGTCCCTAAGATGTTCTGTATGTCCGAAATTCCAAAGTATAACGAGAGGATAGACCCAAACGAGCACGTCACCTCATACATGTGTGCCATCAATGGAAATGACTTGGAAGATGACGAGATTCAGTCCGTATTGCTGATGACATTCATGGAGACTCTATCTAAAGGTGTTATGATATGGTATCATAACTTACCTCCTAACTCTATTAACTCGTTTGTTGTGCTTGCATATTCTTTTGTAAAGGCACACGTCAGAGCTATTAAGTTCGCTACAAGAAAGTCGGACCTTTTCAAGGTAAGATAGAAAGACAACGAAATGCTCAGTGAATTCGTGTCTCGATACCAAATGGAACGAATGGATTTTCCACCGGTCTCCGACGATTGGATTGTCCAAGCTTTCACTCAATATCTCAACGATCCGAGTTCTATAGGTTCATAACAATTGAAGGAGAATTTGATCGAATATCTAGCTGTTACTTGGGCTTATGTACATATTCAATATCAGTCAAAGATTAGGGTCGAGTAAGACCAGTTGGGGGATCCTTCTGGGTCCATTTATCTAAATAGTCCCATCGACATAGTTAAAAGGGACATTGACTGGTAACCACGTTTGAACAAAGATCAATATCACCCACAGAATAAAGATCAGATAAATGATGGACCTAGACCCAACCCTGTTAAAAATGATAGAAGGAATGATCGAGGGCAGAGCTCGTGAGGACTCATGAGCAAGAGTGGTTTTGTCAGGGATGCTGGACACAAAGAATCGCTCGACTTTCAGAATATAAATTCAAGGTAGATGCATCCGCCATCGTATCAGCCATCGGATGTATCAAGGATACCAGATAGCCTCGACCTCTGTAGACCGATCAGGCCCAGAGAAATCCAAACCAAACATGCAAGTATCATGGTACCCATGACGATAAAACAAAATATTGTTGACAAATAAGAGAGGAAGTAGCTCGATTATTCTATGAGGTACACCTTCGGAAGTTATTAAGTGACCGTGCAAAGAATCACTACAAAATAGAGATTCAAAAAGACAGAACGAGTAAGAAGAGCCACAAAACATGATTGACATGATCGTTGGAGAGGTCGATATTCCTTAAGGACCAGCATTTTAATGCACCAAGGTAACGATCATAAGGGAGGAGCGAACTTGGGACTACTTATCGGAAAGGACCATGTATTTCAATGGTGAGTATGCATAAGGTATCGTACAACCCCACAACGACGCACTAGTAATATCTGTCCTTATGAATAAAATTCGAGTTAAATATGTTTTGATCAATCCAGGTAGCTCAGCTAACATTATTCGATCAAGGGTAGTAGTATAATTTGGCGTACAAGATCAAATTGTGCCCGCAACTCGAGAGCTTAAAAACTTCAACATGGCAAGTGATACAACCAAAGGTGAAATTATTTTTCCAGCAAATGTGGCCGGGACCATCCAAGATACAAAGTTCCATGTGATCGAAGGTGACATGAGGTACAACACCCTGCTCGGAAGGCCTTGGATCTGTAATATGAGGGCAATACCCTCGACCCTTTATCAAGTTTTGAAGTTCCCAACATCGGATGGAGTCAAAATAGTGTACCAAGAGCAACCCACCGCCAAGGAGATGTTTGAAATCAATGAGGTGATACTAGTATCAACAACTTCATCCATAAAAAGATCGGATCTGAAGGGAAAACAAAAGGCCACGTAGCAACCACAAACTCCAGCCTTGACCCAATTGGAAAAGTAGGGGACCGACGAGGACGACGACTATTGGATTCCTCAATCCTTCATAACTCCTGATGATTCTGATGTCATAAAATCAATGATCGAAGAGCTGGAACAAATCATACTGATCGAGAATCTGCCCGATCTGAAGGTATGCCTGGGCATGATGTTAACTCCTAAGCTCAAGAAAGACTGATTCAATTTCTTACAACTAATACGGATTATTTTTCTCGGTCCCATCTCGATATGATAGGGGTCCCACCAAAAATTACAACTTACAAACTGAGTCAGGACCATAAAGTTTGCCCGGTGAAGCAAAAAAGAAGGCACTAGTAAAAAATTAAACATGCGTTCATCAAAGACGAGATAACCAAACTTCTAAAAATAGGATCCATTCGGGAAGTAAAATATCCCGAATAGTTAGTAAACGTAGTAGTAGTCCCTAAGAAGGGAAACAAACTTAGATTGTGTGTAGATTATAATGACCTGAATAAACATGCCCCAAGGATTCTTTTCCTTTGCCGAACATTGATCGTATGTTCGATGCCATGGCGGGCCATGAGACTCTCAGTTTTCTCGATGCCTATTACGGGTCTTTTATCACTATGGCACCTACTATTATAATATAATGCCATTCGAACTAAAAAATGCCGGTTCAACCTATCAACTCATAGCAAATCGAATGTTCGAACGACAAATAGAAAAACTTATGGAAGTTTATATTGATAACATTATCGTTAAGTCATTGCGAGAAGAGGACCATATAAAGCATTTATAGGAGACTTTTAATATAATGAGGAAGTACAATATGAAGCTCCAAAAAAGTGCACGTTCGGGTTTGGCTCGGGCAAGTTTCTTGGCTTTATGCTGTCCAATCGGGGAATCGAGATAAACCCCGACAAAATCAAAGTTATCGAGGATATAATAATCGTAGATAATGTGATGGTCGTGCAAAGGCTAATGGGGCACGCAGCCTCCCTAGGGTGATTCATTTCGAGATCATCAGATATGAGTCACCGATTCTTTTCACTGCTTGAGAAAAAGAGCAGTTTTGCATGGACTCTATAATGCCAGCAGCCCCTCAAGGAACTAAAGCGGTACTTATCGAGCTCGCCACTGCTTCATACCCCGAAAGTGGACGAACAACTTTACTTGTACGTGGCAGTCTCAGAGATATATGTATGAAGAGTCCTAGTATGAGAAGAACAAGGTACACAATTTCGTGTCTATTATGTTAGTCGGACCTTACGTGAGGCCAAAACTAGATATCTGCACTTAGAAAAATTATCACTCTCCTTAATAAGTGCCTCTAGGAAGCTAAAACCATATTTCCAATGTCATCAAATATGTGTTGTGACAACTTATCCTCTTCAAAACATTTTGCACAAACTCGAGCTTTCGGATCGATTGCCAAATGGGCTGTGGAAATCAGTGGGTAAGATATTGAATATCGACCTTGTACCGCCATCAAGTCTCAAATTTTGGCAGACTTCATGGTAGACTTCGCACCGGCCCTCGTACCCAAGGTTGAAAATGAACTACTGATAAAATCGGGTACATCTTCGGGGTATAGACCCTATTTATGAATGATTTTTCAAAGCGAAGGGGTTCAGACTAGGCATCAAGCTAAAATTACCCACGGCTAATGTAGTTAGACAATCTATCAGAACTACAAAATTGACTAACAATGAGGCCATGATTGCAAGTCTCGAACTAGCTAAAAGCTTGAAGCGGAGGACATAAAGGCCAAGTACGATTCCTTTCTCGTGGTAAACCAAGTAAACTATACTTTTGGAGTTCGAGAAGATTGAATGCAGAGGTACTTAGATAAACTACAGCTGGCTTTACATCGATTTAAGAATGGACCTTGCAACATGTACCTCGAGAACAGAACAGCAAGGCTAACACTACTGCCAATCTAGGTTCACTGATCGAAGATGACGAACTTAACCCAGGCACTGTTGTACAACTCATGAGATTGGTGATCGAAGAAGGCCACGCCGAAATAAACTCCGCGAGCTTGACCTAGAATTGAAGAAACAAGAACATAGAATACATAAAGAATGGGATGCTTTTATTATCCAAAGGAGCCGAGAGCAATGCGCACAAAAGTAATGCGATTTACTTTGTCCAAAGACGGAATGCTACTCAGAAGGATGTTTGCTGGATCGTTGGCAATATGTTTGGGACCTAGGGATACCGACTACGTCCTACGAGAAGTTCACAAGGGCACTTGTGGAAACCATTCTGATGTCGAATTGCTGGTCCACAAAGTAATCCTGTAGGGTACTACTGGGCTGATATGGACAAGGACGCAAAGGATTTCGTTTAAAAATGCGACAAATGCCAAAGGTATGCGCCAATGATTTACCATCCCAAAAAGCATCTCCATTTGGTCTTATACCTATGGTAATTCATGAAATGGGGAATGAACATCATCATCCCTCTTCCATCGGCCCCATGTATGGCTCAATTTATTTTATTTATGAATGATTATTTTCTAATTAGGTTGAAGGACAAGCTTTCGAGAAAGTCAAAAAAAAATAAGTTGTAGACTCCATTTGGGACCATATCATATGTCAATTTGGGATGCCCTCTGAGATCATATGTGATGGTGGAAAGCAATTCATTGGAAGCAAAGTGACTAAATTTTTCAAGGATCACAAGAAGAATCATATCGATGCCTTATCATCCCAGCAGAAACGAACAAGCCAAAATAACCAACAAAACCATTATTCAGAACCTCAAGAAGAGATTGACAGACACCGAAGGGAAGTGAAGAATGATAGCGCCGGAGGTTCTGTGAGCATACTACACAACATCGACATCTAGTACCGGAGCAACATTATTATCATTAATTTGTGGCACCGAAGTTATAATCCCAGTCAAAGTTGAAGAACATAACATCAGATTTCAATATGCAATAGAGGAGTCAAATAACGAGGCCATGAATACGAGTTTAGAATTTTTGGAGGGAAGATACAAAGCCACCTTTATCCAATTGGCCGCTAAATATAGTGGATCTAAAGGTATTACAATCGAAGAGCCAATCTTCGACATTTAACATTGGGGACTTGGTGCTAAAAAAAGTCCCCCTCAACACCCGAAATCCAATGGAAATTGGGAAGGACCGTACCAGGTTCTCGAGATCATCTGAAAGGGATCCTATAAGCTCATCACGATGAACGACGAACAACTACCAAGCAATTGAAACATATCGCACTTAAAACGGTACTATTGCTAAGATACGACTTCCATATATATTTTCAACTAACTCTTGAAGGTATTCTATCAGAAACATCGATGGACTCCTCGACACAGAGTCTTTAGGTCTGAAAGCACGGGTTGCACTCTTTTTCCCTTAGACTGGTGTTGTCCCAAATGGGTTTTCTGGCGAGGTTTTAAATGAGACAACCATTGATGGTAATAACTTAGAATAGTTTAGCAGTATCCATGGCTTTTTCACAGTTAACCTCAAACACTGGGGGCATATCCCTCGAATGTCAACTTTTTTGCGAGGAAATTACTTCAAGGAATCAGGGTCTCGATTGGTAAAATTTGTAAGGACCAAAGGGCAAATGATTTGTGCCCACTTAGTATACTCGATCCCTAAAACAGAACATGTACGCATGTATAATCAATTATAATGAGAAGTATTTTCCTTGCCGATATCTCATGCCTTAGTAAAAATTTTCTACTTTATAATTTCATACTCTTGCCTATTATGTGAGCATGCTTAAGGACCAATCATAACCGGAGTTTGGATAATTACCCCTAATCTTGGGGACTGTCGTCCGAAATAAACGAGATCGAGTTATTAAAACTTTGAGATCATAAACTTTTTAAGGTAACCTACAATTTTTGTAGGCCACAACCACCCTACTCGGGGACTGACACTTTGGGCAATCTTGAAGTAAAACGGGAAAATACGCACAAGGGATAAATTTCGAACTAAAGAAGCTACGGCGAAATTAATGCGATTTGGAGACGTCTGAATTCCATAACAAACAGGCCTTCAAATTCCTTCATAATCGGTTAAAAGGGCTACCCCCGGAAAAATTGTAAAAGGTTTCGATAATATCAAGCCTCGAAAACTCTAATGAGTACAAAATTTTTCGAACTCTCGAACAGTTCCTTATTTCATGCCAAGGCATTACAAGTTTTGCAAATACAAATGATACAAAACCTTTTCAAGCCAAAAAGGGGAAGAAAGCCATAAAAAATCTTTTTACAGAGGCCATATTGACCTAATACAAGAGCCTAAGGGCTAATTTTGCTATGAGTTTGACCATTCTCTCTCAAATAAAAAACCTAAGGTTTTCCTCACTTCGGGGTCGATCAGATACTCACTCGATCGTAAAGGTTGTACTAGTTCAATTTCGGACAGATTGTGTAAGCCTCAGAGCTTAGAATACAATTCCACAAATTTATATGGCAGAAAGGAAGAAAGGTTCAGTATATTTATAAAAAAAAAATACAAGGGAAACACGGCCCGATAAAAAGTTCTTTACAAAGGCATAAACGACCTCAATAGAAACACAAAAAAACTACTAAAAATCCTAAGTAGCTTGGTCTTCGTCAAGGCAACATCACCATTTTTAGGATTATCCCCATATTCATATCCGTCTCGGCTCTTGGAGTCCTGCTCAAGAAATGCTAGTGTCCGGGCTTTAGCATCCTCTGTTCTAGAAGTCTCGAGCTCGACCCCAATATTGAATTCCCGAGCTTGAACTTCCTCAAGGGATTCTATTCTTGCTTGCCACTTAGCATGATCTACCATGCTCCTTGCCTGTGCCAGGGAAGCCTTGACGTCGACCTTGTATTGGGTTGCATTAGCTTGGGCCTTAGCATTGGCCACTGCCACCTCAGATTTGACCGCTTCGAGCTTCATGACCAGGTTCTCCCTAACAGAAACTGCAGAACTCAACCGGGACCGAAGATCCTCACTTTCTTGGCTTGCACCTAGATTTCCCCTTTCATACCCCGGAGTTGGTTTTTGATTGAGGCCAGTTGGGATCGAGCATTATCCTTCTCTAAGGCCAGACGATCCATTTTTTCCTCCAGCCTTTGGCCTCGGGTTTTGGTGCATCAGCCTCTTCATGTGGTTGCCTGATTACGTCGAAATTTTGTTTTACCTGCGGGTTTGAACCATTAGATGCCATGCCCAAATCACTTTCACTAACTTCAAATATTCTTCTTACATGCTCGACTAGTTCGGCATGGTCTTTCTGAGCCGATTCGAGCTCAGCACAGAGGCCGTTAGCTTACCCTTCCCTTTGTTCACTGAGAAGCTTGAAGGCATACTTTTGTTTAGTAAGCCCTCAGAGCTCGTCCTTATACCGACTCATCTCCCCTCAGAATTGGAGGAAAGCGTCGCGATGAAGCACTGAAGCCTACAAACATAGAAAGTAACGTTATATAAAGGAAGAAAAATCTATGCTTTAAAATTGACAGGAAAATGAAGGATTACCTGGTTTGGATCCTGTTGGGCTTCATTGAAAAGACTAGGCTCTCCCACCTCGTCCATCTGCGCTCGGTCTTATTCCGTAACCAAGCATAGGAGGTAGCTAGTCACCCCTACAAGGGCAGCAAGATTCCGGTCATCTTATGGGATCGAGATTACAATTTATTAATTGCTCCTGGGATCGGCACTAGGGGCCAAAATTTGATTGGTCAGTTTAAAACTCGAGCTAGCATCGCCCGAGCACTTCTTCGGGACATCCAAGTAACTCAGACCGGTAATATCTTCTACCCCAACAAAATAGTCATGAAAAGGATCTTCCTCTCTGTGGGATCCCTTCCCGTGGCATGTCTCCACGACCTGAGCGTCACGTTCGTTGACTTGGAAAAGAAGAAAACAGGGGGAATCCTCGATATCTTTTGCTCGCAGAGGGTCTTTTGAGGCACCGTCTCCATCTTGGGAGGCCTCAGATATGGTTACTACACCGGAATTCATTGCCTATTTGGTAGCCCTCTCACTTCGAGGGGAAACGACTTTGGCCGTTTCTGGATTGGGTACTTCGGTTGAGTTTTCCCCTTCAAGTTCGTTAGGCCGGGGCAGAGCAGCTTCAGCTTCTACCAAATTAGAGATTTTTTATTGTCACATGCGGTTCGCACACGGTTCTTCACGCTCATACCTCAGCCAAAGAACTGAACCCAATGTTAGAGGGATGACCCCCTCCCCCAAGGCTTACGGAGCCTCTTTTCTTTTCTTCTCTTTGGCCTACTTTGGGGCAGATGATAAGAGGACTTCCTCTTCTATTGCAGATGGGGGCCTCATTTCTACATCTTTCTTGAGGCCTACAAAAGGAAAAAGACGAGCAAGCTCAAATACAAAGTCCAAATGGAAACCGCACTAAGGAAAAAGAAGATTACCATGGTTATGATCCTCCCACCGACCTTTTGATAACTCCATCTAGGCACGCTGGAGAAAATGTTTTGCAACACTAATCCCTCGGCCCATTTCCTGAGATCGGGGATTACTTTCGGCACGTAGGCCACAACTGCAACATATAAGAGGAAAAGAGATGAGAAGCAAAACTTCAAATTTAGGTATTCAAGGCAAAGTAACACTTACGCTTCATGCTCCATTTTTCAAGAAACTGCATGTCTTCAGTAGGGATTAGGTCTAAAATCTTTATTTGGATAAATCGGCCCATCCAACCTCGGTGTCAGGTCTTGTCTATGCATGAGAACGGGGGTTTTGTAGATCAGAGGTAAAGCTTGATCTGTCCTCCTTAATAAAGTCGAGGACAGTAGAGACGCATAAAGTGATCAAGGGTTAAAGGATGACCCTTTATTTTGCTTACAATAAATCGAAGGTGAATCATGATCTTTGAGATGATGGATAGAGTTTGCAAAGAGTAACATTGTACCTCTTACAAAAGGCGATGATGATGGGGTCCAAATAACCTATCACGAAGGGGTAAGTATAGACACTTAGATACCCTTCCAAATAAGTGGTGATAGATTCATCGAGTGGGGGGTGGGGGGTAGGAACAACTACACCTTTGCCTACACAGTTGCACTTATCTTTAACCTTTTGGAGGATGTTTTCAGTGAACGTACATATGTATCTCAACATCGATTTGCATCGACCTAGTGTCGAGGAGTATTCTCTACCTTGAAATCTGTAGTAGCGGGGCACTTTGTCATAATGAATTCCTCTAGGGGATTCTTCATTGCGGCTCCACCACCGGTGGGCCTTTATGAACAAGCGGTTTCCTTATGCGGAATGGTTTTTGAAGTTTTAGCTATTTTATAAGTGGAGAAGAATAAAACGAAGGAAAAACACATGGTATTTTGTGATGAAACAAGTGAAGAAATTCATAGATCTAAAAATACAAAGCTCCAAAGAAGGCAAAAGATTTTGACGATTAGAATGAAAGAAGATTTGTAAGTAAAGTTTGAAGAAAAAAAGGAAGATACATTTATAGGTTGAAGATGATGTTTTAGAACCGGTAGTGGCCGACCATCGACTGAGCAGATTAAATTCCTAGAAAACTAAGTTGATGGGATGTTTCAGTCACCTCTGCCACTTACGCCATGATAAACGAGGGGATGTTCGAAGACTCAATTTGTTTCTTGTCGTTATACTTTAAAACATGGGTACTATCTGTATATGGTCAAATTCGGCCTAGCTTAATCTTGTATGGCTAATCGAAATTGGGTTGGCAGATCAAGGCTCGACCTCGCATTGTAGCGAGTCATGACACGAAGATGAATTGCTAAGCTCATGAATCAATGACCGATCAAGATCGAGACCGGCCGTGATCGAGATTGAAGCAGGATAGAGAACGAGCAAGATCTAAGGGAGCCTGCTAGGTTGAATAATAGGAAGCCGCGATATCCATGATCAAGCAAAGATCGTGGCAGAAATCTCGACACATATCAAGTCAAGACCGATTATTTAGCCAATCATGAATTTTTTTTCTGTATTTAGAATTGTACCATAAGTAGAGTTCCTCTACTATATAAAAGGGGGTTCAAATCATTTTGTAACCATGAAATTTATGCATTACAAAGCAATATATTATATTTTCTCTCTTAAGCTTTGTTGATTCGTTCACACTTTTCATCAGCATACACAATTGGCTAGGGCGGTGTAGCTTGAGGGTCATAACCGCTAGTTACATTGGTTTGCTTTATTTTACAGTTAACTTTTAACATTAATTCTCATATTTCTCAATTTGTGCCAAGTGAAATCACATATTCTTAAAATCATTTATAAGTTTTATTTTTATCCATTTTAAGGGTAAACACTATATTCTCAAACTTTTTTTCTTTTACATCTTTACTTCAAGCTACTAGCCCAGCCATGTTGATTTACTACATAATGCAACTCGATTCTTCTAAATTTCTTATTTTCCAAAAGAAAATGAAAAAAAGAAGAAGATGACAGAGATGCAATAATATATGATAATTATTTCGATGTAAATAAGTACATATACTAAAAGTATTTAACTTTGA
The DNA here is from genome assembly GCA_034376525.1 of Nicotiana benthamiana. Classification (NCBI taxonomy): domain Eukaryota; kingdom Viridiplantae; phylum Streptophyta; class Magnoliopsida; order Solanales; family Solanaceae; genus Nicotiana; species Nicotiana benthamiana. Next base: position 111,244,874 of record CM067323.1, on the reverse strand, counting down.
ATTAAATAAGTCATCCAATATTATGTATGTTTCAATTGGTAATAAAATTGTCATGGCCCAAAACTACGTGACCGGCACCCGGCACTCTACCCGACCCAAGCGAACCAAATCATGTGATGCACCCAAATTATATGCACAAAAATCAATTTAACCGCGGAAGCTCCTTGAAAATCTTATTCATTTTCAAGTTAAATGATAAAATATTTTCCAATTCAAAATCACACATGACGACCTTTCATAATAATAACAACGAGACTAAGTAAAATAAATATACTTTCATGAATGTCGTGAACAACCCCATTACGACAACCTTTTACAACTATATATGGAGCCTCTATACCAATGAATAGAACCAATGGTTGGGATTCCAACAAAATAAAATAAGGAAGAACATAATATCTACCACGAAATAAAAGTGGTGCTTCATAATAACATGGAAAGAGAGTCATCTTGGCTTGGCCGCATGCCACGTACCATATATCATCCTGAAACACGTAAAGTAAGCAGGGCCCTGGAGGGGCCCCCTAAGGGTTGAATACACCACACCGGTACTCAATAAGTATTATTAACTCTCTCTCTCTAACTTAAGTTCTTGGTAAAAACATTATAAAAAAATAATGCACCAACATTTGATATAAAATGATACGAAATTTTATCAATTCATGACTATTGTTATTTTAAATAACAAGCAAGTAAAATATAACTTACATTATAAACTTTTAAAACATTTGCATCAATCCAAAATTTTGGATAAATCGTACAAAATCATTACATATGCTTTAAGTCATCAAAATCACTTTTGGCTCCTTAGGCCTAAATATAAGAAAATCATCCTTACCTTTTACAGGGAGTACTATACCATAACTGACATAAGAAAGTCAACTAGGTTATACACCTAGCGGCAAGTATCATATATCCTACTTGCTTAGGTCATCTCATCGTAGTGTCGTACGAATCGACTCAATCATGCTAATAATAGCAAAAAATAGTACTCTCTCTCTCTCTCTCTCTCTCTCTCTCTCTCTCTCTCGAGAGAGAGAGAGAGAGAGAGAGAGAGAGAGAGAGTATTCTGCCATAGTTTATACCACAAAGTTGAAAGTACAAGAGGGGGTGTGAGTTGTTATTTATTTAAACTTTAATCGCAAATAAATCTACTTAAAACTTTATTAGTTGACTTAATGATAGTGCACCAGATGAGAATATTTAAATAAAAGTATGCTGAAAGTAAATGCAAAAATGTAATGACACCCAAAATTTTATACTGGTTCAGATTCAATGTGAATCATAATCAAGTCCCCTTGGGTTGCAAGGGATTTCTCTTCAGATCAATAGTTTCCTTTCGAGTATAGTAGTGACTATTATCTCACAGTCTTCTTTTACTCGTTTTATACAATGCCTCACCAGTTGAGAACTCTCTTTCTATTTCTGGCTATTACACAGTGAATCTAACCAGACTACTATGTTTGTTTGCAGTAAAATGAAGAGGGCTATATTAGTGTGATCAAAGTATATGGTTGTACAAAGCCCTATCGAATTTATACAGTATGGTTATGGTGGAGGCTTGTCAACCCAAGGGATTTGATCCTTAGAAAGTGTTGATTGTTTCCAAGAATAATACACTGGCCGTTGCCTTGATGAAGATCTCTTTCCTTTTTTCTAGAGATATAATTGATGAAGATGGCGGACCTTCCAGTCTTGCCTTTCATTAAAGTTTGGCGTTATGGAGAATCTTCAGTGATTTGCGTTGATTCTATTGATGCATCCGGCTGGATATGATTTCCCAAAAATCATGGGAGAGGTCCTAATTTGCTGATGGGAATTTGATCTTTTCCTTGTGCGCCAACGACTTCCTTTAACGGGGATTTCCTTCTTTATTTGATGCTTCAATCTCGCTTCCATGATTGGATGTAGTGGCAACTTGCCTTTTAGCTTTGCTTCATTAGTTTCAGTGGTTCGACTTCCTTCCTTGAGTATCTGCACTTGTATATTAATTGCATCATTAAAATATAATCTAACAATCTCCCCCTTTTTGATGATGTGAAAATTAATATACTAGAGTAAATAACAGTTGACTTCCCTGTTTACATTTCGTTGGATTGCTCCCCCTCAATGTGTAGCCAAATGGACTTGATCTCCCCCTATTTATGTGCAGTCGATGTGTGTCTCCCCCTCATTAGATGCAATCGACTGGGACCTGTAAAGGATTATCTAACAGACATATCAAGTACATGATGATGTCGACTTGACAAATAGTAAACTTGTCTTGTGCAGATATAATAATAACTATGCCATAGCATAGGCACATCAAGTCACATCGAGTCATCATGCATAGCAAAGATAGCATATATATTTCTCCCCCTTTTTGACATCAGCAAAAGAGGGAGCAGCAAAAGCATAATAAAAAAAATCATCCACGGGCAAAGCCCAATCACCACCAAAAAGTTAAAAATAGCATAAAATGTCTGAGAGCCACAATCATTCATGACGCAAAAAGTAAGTAAGAGTGTTGCAGATAGAGTCCTTCAACTGGTCAAACCTAGTGTTGGCAGCAACCTGCATTCCATCTAACCTGTCATGCACCTATTTAAATGTCTTGACCGCATTCTCTCGTACTCTTTGCACAACCACCCTAATTTTTGAAAGATCAGATCCAGTTTCCTTGGAGATAGCATGAATGACATCCACAATCGACTTGATGTCGGAGAGTTGAGACTCCACAAAACACAGCTTGTCGCTGAGATATGAGGGAATAGACGGAGGTGGAGTAACCAAAGATGGCTTGATTTCCTCAGGAGTGGGTTTGGCCTCACTTTCTCCCTTCTTGACCCAGGCCTCTTTTGTAGATACATACCCCATGCTAGAGAAATCCCTGAAGTTGTAGCATTTAGACACAGGAACAAAGGGGTAGTCTGAAAGTGAAATTTGGTGATGGCCATACATAAGGAAGGCTAGTATGGTCTTCAGCACTCTCAATCATGAAGTTGATAAGCCAGGAGGACAACTTGATTTTGAGCTTAGAGATAAGGCAGTAGACGAAGAAGGTGTCCCTTTGAGAGAGAGTTGAAAAGGAGCTAATTCTGGGAATGAGAGTGGTTGAAACAATATGAGCAATAACTCTAGTTTCAAAGCTAACATAACTGGATCTTAATTGATCGGGAAGGTTGTCATAGGGGGTTTTCGGCAATGATTTGTTTGGCCTAATCAAAGGAGATTTCAAAATCTTCCGGCCACACATTTCTAAAAATCGCTGGAAAACCAGAACAACGACAGATAAAGATGGAATCAAATAGGTTACAGGCCAAGGACAAGGGTTTCGAGCCTATCAGACTTTCTAGAGCGAAGATTTGCATAGAACATACGGACTAGAGGTTCATACACTTTAGACGGAGAGATAGAGAGAAATTTGTCCCACTCCTGACAAATAAAAAGTTCTTTTACCTTACAGTTGAGGGAGTCCATACCATCTAGATATACCACACGACCATGGGCAATAGGTTTGTCTTTGAGGGAAATAAAGAAATCCCTGTTTGGGGCGTCCCAGAAATTGAGATCAGATTCGAGAGAGGCGGAAAAATCAAACTTTGGTTTCTTGGGAGAGGAGATAGGGGCTTCATCGATAGGTCGTTTACCAGTGGATTTTTCACCAAGAAGCAGAGAGTGCTCAGAATATGCACCTTAAGAAGAGGCACATTCCTCAGACCTGTCGGACCCTAGGTCTACCTGCTCAGGCGGAGCAGAGGCGGGTTTTGATTTGGAACATGTGCTCTTTCTTGTGGAAGATGAGGAATTTTTGGGAGTTTTGGCCATGTAGGAGACGAGGGTTTCTAAACAGGAAGAGAAAGGTTTTTGGAGGAAAGGATGAAAAGGAAGGGGTGATAAGGACTTAGTTGGAAGGGGGATTTGACGATTGAGTGGAAAAGGAAAAGTTGTCAGTTAGACCTACGCGTTGATCGGCTTTCCAACTTTGCTGCAACTGATGTGAAATAAGAAAAGAAAGAGAGGGAATGATGGAATAATAATTAAATACAATAATGACAAGAATTTTAAAAAAGTTACACTTTGACCCTAAGAGTTAGTTGAGAGACAGATAATGCCAAGTAGTTTCCTTAGAGCACAACATCTTTCCTCCAATTAAGGTTTAGTAATAATATCGACTAGTTGATCCGAACTGCCAACAAAGGTTAACTCTATATGACTTTTAAGAACATGGTGTCTAATAAAATGATGTTTAATATCTATATGCTTAGCCCTAGAGTGATGCTCATGATTTTTCGAAAGACAAATGGCACTAGAATTATCACAAAAATTTGTATAGGTTTGAAAGAAAGATCATAGTCACCCCAGTTGATGTGACATCCAAAGCAATTGTGCACAACACTGTCCAACAAAAATATACTCAGCTTCAATAGTCGTAATGCAACCGATGATTGCTTTTTACTGTTCCCGTAAATTAGAAATTTTCCTAGTAGTTGACATGTGCCACTCGTGCTTTTCCTATCTTCTTTGTCACCTGCTAAATCTGCATCTGAGAAACCTTCCAATTTAAAAGAATTAGATCGGGGATACCATAAACCATAAGATATTGTCCCGATAAGGTATCGAATAATTCTTTTTACAGCAGTTAGATCTGACTCCTTAGGAGCCGACTGGAACCTGGCACATTTGCATATGCTGAACATAATATCCGGTCGACTTGCATTCAGATATAGAAGTGATCCAATCATTCCCGTGTATTTGGTTTCATCAACTGGAGTACCCAGTTCGTCCTTATCTAAGTTTGTAGAAGGACTCATAGGAGTTCCAATGGATTTTGCATTGCTCATGCCAAATTATTGAATCAGCTCCTTGGAATATTTAGATTGACAGATAAAGGTTCCTTCTTCAGAGTGATGAATTTGAAGACCAAAGAAGAAGGTGAGTTCCCCCATCATGCTCATTTCAAATTCTATCTGCATGAGATTTCCAAATTTCTTACACATAAGAAGGTTAGCGTTACCAAACATAATATCATCAACGTAAATTTGAATTATAAGGTTACCTTTGGATGACCTTTTGATAAGTAGAGTGGTATCAATTTTACCTCTGGTGAATCCATGTTCTATAAGAAATGTACTTAACCTTTCATACCAAGCACGTGGAGCCCGCTTCAGTCCATATAGGGCCTCAGTAAGCTTGTACACATGATCTGGGTATTTCGAGTTCTCAAACCCTAGGGGTTGTTTCACAAAGACTTCTTCTTCGATAAATCCATTGAGGAAAGTGCTCTTGACTTTCATTTGAAATAGTCTGAATACTTTGAATGATGCGTAAGCTAACAGGATATGTATTGACTCTAATCGAGCAACTGAGGCGAATGTTTCATCATAGTCGACTCCTTCCTGCTGTGAGTACCCTTGTGCGACTAGTGTGGCTTTGTTTCTAACAACTTGTCCTTCTTCATTTAGCTTATTTCTGAATGCCCATCTAGTACCCATAACTGAAGCATTTTCAGGTCGAGGTATCAACTCCCAAACTTGATTCTTATTGAATTGCTCTAGCTCTTCTTCCATGGCAGTTACCCAGCTTGAATCTTTTAGAGCTTCTTCTACCTTCTTTGGTTCTATTTGGGAGATTAGTGCAATATTCGCCTTCTTTTTGAGAGCTGCTCTGTTATTCATTCCTTCATTTGGACCTCCAATAATGAATTTCTGAGGATATTCAGCTTTATTTCTCCACTCATTTAGTCTAATGGATTGTGTAGTTGACTCTGGAAGTGGGTCTGAAGTGTTAGCGCTTGCTTGTTCAGTCGACTCTACAGCTCTGGTGGGAGTTGTTGACTCCTGAGATTTTCTCTGAGCCTCTTGAATTAAATCTTCATCACCTGCATTGGATCCTTTGTCGACCAAGGGATTATTTTCATCGAATACAGCATGAACTTATTCTTCTACACATAAAGTGCGTTTATTGGAAACTCTAAAAGATCTACTATTTAATGAGTAACCAAGAAAAATACCTTCATCGCTTCTAGGATCAAATTTTCCAAGATTTTCCTTACCGTTGTTGTGAATAAAGCATTTGCTTCCAAATGGATGAAAATAGCTTATGTTAGGACGTTTACCTTTCCAGAGTTCAAACGGAGTCTTTTTAAGAATAGGTCTTACAAGGCAGCGATTTAGAATGTGGGAAGCAGTGCTAACTCCTTCCGCCCAGAAGTGATTTAGCAATGAGTGTTCTAAAAGCATAGTTCTTGCCATGTTTTGCAATGTTCTGTTCTTTCTTTCAACCACTCCATTTTGTTGAGGAGATCGGGGAGCAGAGAAGTTGTGGGCATAGCCTTGAATGTTGTAGAAATCTTCGAATGCCTTTCTTTTAAATTCGCCTCCATGATTACTTTGAATTATAGAGATTTGACAGCCCTTCTCTCGTTCAATATTCTTACAGAAGATTTCAAAGTTTCGCAGGGCTTCATCTTTGTGAGATAGAAAAATCACTCAAGTTAATCGAGAAAATTCATCAACAATAACAAAAGCATATCTCTTGCCACCTATGCTAGCAGTTCTAGTAGGTCCAAACAAATCCATATAAAGTAGTTGCAAAGGTTTTGAAGTAGAGACTATGTCTTTATTTTTGAACGAATTTCTAGTTTGCTTACCCATATGACTAACATCACATATATGAGTTCTAGAGAAATTTAGCTTGGGTAGACCGATGACTAGATCGTGTTTGGAATATTCAATTAAATGCATGCTAGCATGTCCCAATCTTCTGTCCATAGCCAAGAGTCATCAGACATGGATGTTAAGCAAATGTGACCATCTATATTTTCAAAGTCATCTAGTATATAGACGTTTCCATACCTTTTACCTGGAAGGATTAATTTACCTGACTCGTCTTCAATAGCACAACCAGTTCTCTTGAATTTTACCTCATTCCCGAGTCACATAGTTGAATTATGCTGAGGAGATTGTAGTTTAATTCATCTACTAAACAAACTTCAGTAATGTCATAGTTGTTGTTGAATGGAACAGTTCCAGTCCCAACAATTTTGCCTTTTGAGTCGTCTCCAAACTTGACACTTCCTCTATCAATTTTTGTGATTTCCTTAAAAAAAAATTTGTCACCTGTCATGTGACTGGAACACACACTATCTAGATACCACTTTCCTTTGCGTTTTACTCTGCGGTGTTCCTGCAAAATAGAATTATCACTTTCTTTTAGGTACCCAAGCTTTCTTGGGTCCTGCAGAGTTAGTGTTACTCGATTCGGAATTCTTAGGCTTCCAAACCCATCCAGACATATGAGATTTACGAAAGCGACAGTTAGAAAATTTGTGTCCACTTTTATTACAGTAATGACATCTAACATTGGGCCCATTTTCCTGTTTTTCATGAGTGTTAGAGTTAGCAGATCTATGATTTGATGACCCCTTTCCAGTTGACTTGTAATTCGACTGGTTCGATCGACTCGTTGATCTAGTTCTGATTGGATCTTTTCTAGTTGACTTGTAAGTCGACTGATTAGACCTTACAGAACTGTGACTGGTGGATTCGCGCAAGCTGTTAAGCTGCAGTTGCATTTCCTCAAACTCTTCCTGAAGTACTTCTTTTTCAATTTACATACTTCAAGCTTGAGTTTCCAGTCTTTGACTTCCTATATGAGTTTTTAAGCTCATTCATCATTTTCTTAGATTCAGAAATGGTGGAGTCAAGGATGTCTTGTAATTCATTACATCTTTCACAGTTATAGGATCTTACCTCATAGGTTTCTCCTCTTGCCATGAAGCAGTTTTCATCTTCTGAATCATCTTCATCAGTCCAGCATCCTGAAGTTTTGTTGATCTCGTTTTCTAGAATGGTCATGAAGCATATATTAGCAATTTCCTCATGGTCTGATTCATCTTCGTCACTCCAGCTTCCAAATGATTTGTTCTTGTTGAATCCTCTAGAGACCTTTCTTTTCAGTTCTGGGTATTCTGCTTGGATGTGCCCAAATTTTCCACATTCGTAGCATTTTCCATCATTCTTGTCTTGGTCATTATATTGTCTGGTCCTTCTTGGCGAAAGCCTTCCCTTCCTTGCATTTCTGTATCTTCTCATTAGTCCGTCCATATTTCTAGATAGCATAGCAATTTCTTCTTGTAGGACTTCAGGATCATCAACTTCATTTTCAATTACCTCAGTAGTAGCTTTTAATGCAACAATTTTCCTTTTCTCTTCTTGATTTGTCTTCTTCAAATGCGTTGTTTTGAAAGCAATGAGTTCTCCTCGCAGTTCATCATAAGATAGCTTATTCAGATCTTGAGATTCCAGTGTGACAACTTTGGTCTGCCATGTGGCTGGTAGACTTCTGAGAATCTTTCTGACTTGATCTCCAATGGTGTAAGGTTTGCCAAAAGCTTTTAAATTAGTGATTATTTTGCTAAACCTGGCAAATATTTCTTCGATGGATTCTCCTTCTTTCATGGAGAAAAGTTCATAGTCGTGAACTAGCATATTTATGTGAGTTTCCTTTACTTTACTGGTACCTTCATAGGTGACTTCAAGTTTGTCCCACATTTCCTTTGCTGTGTCACAACTGGTGATCTTCTCATATTCATCACACTTATAGCATTGTGAAGTAGATTCCTTACCTTATGATTTGTTTGAACAACTTCTAGTTGTTCCTTTGAGTATGAATCAATGTCATCAGGATCCGTGAGCGGTGGAACGCTTGCAGGTAATGGATAGTTCCCTTTCTTGATAACACTCCAAACTTTGATATCATAAGCCTTGGTGAAAATTTCCATACGAATTTTCCAGTGAGAGAAATATTGTCCATTAAAGTAAGGTGGTCTTATTTGAGAAGTTTCTTCTTGAAACAGAGCTCCAACAATAACCTGATTTGCCATGATCTTTTTCTCACAAGCTGCTAAGCAAAAGAAAAAAATATGAGCGTTGCTCTGATACCAATTGAAAGTACAAGAGGGGTGGATGAATTGTTAATTATTTAAACTTAATCGCAAATAAGTAGACTTAAAACTTTATTAGTAGACTTAATGATGTGCACCATACAAGAATATTTAAATAAAAGTATGCTGAAAGTAAATGCAGAATTGTAATGAAACTCAGAATTTTATACTGGTTCGGATTCAATGTGAATCCTAATCCAACCCCCTTGGATTGAAAGGGATTTCTCTTCAGATCAATAGTTTCCTTTTGGGTACAGTAGTGATGATTATCACACAGTCTTCTTTCACTCGTTTGATACAATGCCTCACCAGTTGAGAACTCTCTTTCTATTTCTGACTATTACACAGTGAATCTAACTAGACTACTATGTTTGTTTGCTGTAAAATGAAGAGGGCTATATTGGTGTGATCAAAGTATATGGTTGATACAAAGCCCTATGGAATTTATACAGTATGGTTATGGTGGAAACTTGTCAACCCAAGGGATTTGATCCTTGGAAAATGCTGATTCTTTCCAAGAATAATGCACTGGGCGTTGCCTTGATGAAGATCTCTTTTCTTTTTGCTGGAGATATAATTGACGGAGATGGAGGGCCTTCCAGTCTTTCCTTTCATTCAAGTCTGCCGTTATGGAGAATCTTCAGTGATTTGAGTTGATTCTGTTGATGCGTCCGGCTGGATATGATTTCCAAATAATCATGGGAGAGGTCCTGATTTGCTGATGGGAAGTTGATCTTTTCCTTGTGCGCCAACGACTTCCTTTAACGAGGATTTCCTTTCTTATTTGATGCTTCAATATCGCTTCCATGATTGGATGTAGTGTCAACTTTCCTTTTAGCTTTGCTTCATTAGTTTCAGTGGTTATGCATCCTTCCTTGAGTATCTGACATGTATATTATTGTATCATTAAAATCTAATCTAACAAAAGTGGCAATCTATGCCTACACCGGCACGTGTAGTTTAATGACAACGAGCACAATATAACCGAAGTCAATCTCGATGAACAAAAGTAACTCACAAAATATTTGATACTTCAAAAATAGATTCACAGCATAGTAGTTTGAAATGATCTATTTTATCAAATCATAGCATTTCTAGAAAAACTAAATCAGTTGAACAAAAATTAAAGTTTTAATCAAGAAGAGTAAATTTTAATCAACTGGCCTTGGTTGGACTTAATTTGATCTTAAAATCGCCCCTTCACCTCAAGAACCCTAACCGCCAATAGTGAAAATACTCTCTTCCCTGACATGGTATTTATAGGCCCAGATTTCTAGGCTTCGGACGCGGCTTTGGATGCTATGGAAGCACTTCACTGCCAGCCATTCTTTCGGACGCTGCCCCGGATGCTTCGCATCCACAGACTCCTCCGCTAACCTTTGATAATTTGGTGATCGCCCCTTTCTCAAACTTTTCTATAATATAAGCTTCTTGTAGGAATGTCCAAATGACAAACTGGTTGAATTTTTAGAAACTAGACTCAAAGCTCTTTCATTTGATAGGTTGTAATCCACACACACACACACACACACACACACATATATATATATATATATATATATATGATCATCCAAAGTTAGGTATTGTACGTGCTCATTAGAACTTTAGTCTATCATGTAATTTACATCTTGATTTTCCCCAAGGGTTCTCCTTATGACCTATATCACTTCAAATACACCTCGTACACTTATTATCATATCTAACTAATATTCATCATATTAATAGTCCTCATCGGGACACAAAATAATATAATTAGCACACGTTAGCTTTCTTAATAATACTTAAATACTTTGAAATTTTTCGGGTTACTACAAAAGTTACCTAATTACCAAAAAAAAAGTTATCAAATATTGTTATTGTTAGAAAATGATACTCTTTTCTTAAAAAATATAGTGTTTCAGTACCAAGTAAAAGTAGTAATATAATTACCATATCTTGTTCAATTTCGCTAATTAGTTAGTACTACTTTTTCCTCTATGAATCACTTCAAGAGTTGATAATTCGTTTACGTATCTGATTTACCATGCAAACCATATATTTACTTAATTTCTATTATACTCATTATCAACCAAAGAATTTTGTAGTATAAGTATTATAAAATTCTGGAATAAATACAAACCATGGATTGAACGGTCTTTTTGCTTGTATACTTAATTATTTGGCCCTTCAGTAAGGTTTTTTTTTTGGGTTAATATGATTATTTTATAGATACTACTAAACTGTTCCAGTTGCTCTATTATGATAGAATTTTGTAGTATAAGTATTATACATACAGAGACATGAATTATTTTTTCTTTTTATACTATTTCTTTGTCAGCTTGCAGGCTATTGCATATAGTTGCAGGTGGTTGCCAAAATACTAATTGGTTGTTGCACCTCGTTTGCTTGGATCCTTCCTTGGCCAAAAGGTGAGCTGCAGAATTTGCCTCGCAGAAGCTATGCCGGACTGCCAGATTCCCCAACTTCTTCAATAGGCACCTGCTAGAATCAATTAGAATTTGGTAGAAAGGAGAGCAAAGTTCTAATAGTTGCAGGGCTTCTGTTTAGTCGATTTCAATTTCGATTGACCTTAAAGCATGCATTATGACTATTTGCAGATATTGTTGTAGTGTTAATATTTCCTTGTAGGTGTGATTCATAGCATAGGAATATTTGTAGTAGCCAATCACCCAGTCACCATTAGGATTTATGATTATGCCACCAATTCCACCGTAATTTATGTTAATATTATAGGCGCCATCTGTATTTAATTTGTAAGTGCCAGAAATGGGGCATGCCCATTTCATACGAATAGACCTTGTTTCTCTAGCATGTTTTTTGGAAGTGGTCGTGTGCTTGAATTTCTAAAGCCCTCTTAATAGGAGTGTTGATGGGGAGCAATTGTTGTTTGTTATCAAAGAAATTATGATTTCGATTAACCCAAATATGCCATAGGGAAAAATGTAGGAATTCAACCCATTCAAGGTGGTGAGTCTAGAGTGAGAAATTTAAATCTTTTAAGAGATGGAGCAGTGGTGATCATGGTATTGTAAGGCCTCGAAAAATTTCGCTAAGTAACCTAAGATTTTGTGGTGCCACGTAGGCTTATTATGATATTTTTTGTGCTATTAACATGATGTACACCAATTGAATTTGGTAAATAAGTGTATAAGTCTTATAATGTGTAATTTGGGGTCTAATGCGAAGCCTAAATTTAATCCAAGTTGGAAAATTTCATAATAGACTAAAGTTGTAAATGGGTACGCACAAGACATCACTTTGGATAATCATATCTCCAGTTATATAATGATTTGTGTGATGCACAACCTATCACATTAAATCCCTTTGAGTCTAGTTTCCAACCCATCAAAATGTTGTCATTTAGAGGAGTATACAGAATGTGCAGTCTTTGCGCGGCGGCGTATATTGCGAAGTATTTTGCCTCCTTTGCGTGGGCACACTAGTACCAGGCCTTTAAATACACCTAAGGACGAGAAAATTGAGGGTTTAAGTCATTGTTCAAGATTAGGGAATCCTCTCCGTCCCCAATCTGGCCAAGGCATCCAATCGCACACCTAAAGTGAGTTTTTATGTGTATTTTCATCGTGATTTCACATCTCTACCCCTAGTTAAAACATGGTTTTGACTGGATTTCATAGGATTTCTTGAAAGTATTTGCAGCATCTGAAGAAATTAGGCTTCCGGTATTTTTGCTTCTGTGGCTTGAGAACCGCAGAAGCTGCTGGATCATCGCAGAAGCGAGTTTAGGCACATCCTTCAGGTACCACAGAAGCGGTAGGAATTCCGCAGAAGCGGTCTCGCTTATGCGAGATGAAAGCCATAGAAGCGGAATTTTGGATTTTAAAGGAAGTCACAGAAGCGGCATTTTTTCGCAAAAGCGAGACCGCTGAAGCGGTCACTTGACCGCATAAGAGGAAATCACTGGAGTGAAATATCAGATTCGAGGGTTAATTTCAAAAGTTAAAAAAATCAATTTGGAACTCGGGAAAGGGTGATTCTGAGCGGGTTTTAAGAGAAGATCATTGGATAACATTTTCTTCATCATTTTTAGTTATATTCCACCAATATATAGTTAAATCCATCATTTAAATTCGAATTGACGATCAAAATTTGGAAAAATTGGAAGAAACTTCTTAGACTGAAATTCTTAGTTTTGAGTGGTATTTTGGTAATCGATTTGGGAGATTTTTATATGATTAGACTCGTGAGAGTACGAGGTTTCTGAAAATGTAAAATTTATCTGATTCCGAGACGTTGGCCTGAGGGGTGTTTTGGTCATTTTGCATAATTTTGCGGCTTAGCTTTGAATTAAATTGTGGAATTAATTGTTTGAGATGTTATTTACGATATGTAATTGAATTAAATAGATTTGGTCCTTTTGGAGTCGGATACTCGTGGCAAAGGCGTGGTTCCTAGTTTAGTTTTGAGCCGGTTCGAGGTAAGTGGCTTGTCTAACCTTGTGTCGGGGACCTTTACCCTTAGGTGATGATATTTGATGTTTGAATGCCTTGTAAGTGAGTGCGTACTTGAGCTAATTGTTGAAAATCCTCTTTTGCTCGAAATATTTAAATAGAGTTTTCTTGCATATTTAATTTTCCTAAATGCAAGTTTAACCTATATTAGTAAGAAAAGCATGCTTAATTGAATTAAACTGTCTATTTGCTCAAGTTGCCTAAATTGTACTACGTAAAGCATGTTAGGCTAGTAATACCTATTTTCTCGTGTTTTTGTACTTAAACTTTGAATATTCTCTGGTTGTGGTTGTGCATTTACATTGGGACTACGGATGTGGGATTTTAGTAGCCCCCCTGTTTGTTTACTTTGGGACTACGGGTTTGATTCACGATATATCCCTGCACATTTACTTTGGGATTGTGGGTTAGATCCCCGATAGATCCCCATGCACATTGATAGTTGGAATAGGGATGGTATCCTGGGAGATCCTTCAGATATACACATATGATGGACTATGGGACGATATCCCGGGAGATCCACATGACAATTGAGAAAGGAATACAGGACGGTATTCTGGGAGATACTCATGTGGTAACTTGGTATTAAGCTGTACATTTATGTTTTTACCTTGTTCATCTCTTATCCGTTGTTGCCTTGTAAATTCTGTCTTATTTCCATGTTGTTCATATTATTTCCATCAGCTTTCATACTCTACATACTTATTATATTGTTTAACCTTAGTAGGGCCCGACCTTCTTTGTCACTACCCGAGTGGGGTTAGGCTTGGCACTTACTGAGTATTACAGTTGAGTACTCACGCCTCTTCTGCCCATGTTTTTCATGTGCAGATCCAGGTACCTCCACTCAGACGCATTATCAATGAGACATGGAGAGCTACAGAGACTTTGAGGTATATCTATTGCGTGACTGAAGAGTCTCCTTCTTATTCTATCTTATAGTGTTTAGACTTCTGTCATACTTTGATATAGACTATTCTGGAGTTTAGAGATCTTATTGTATTTTCTATTAGCCTGTGTTGCCCGTGAATTTTTGGGTTTTGGGGTAAACTTGTAGACTTATGCATTATTGAGTTGTATATGCCGAGCGGCACTTATATAAATTATGTTATCCCAGCTGTTCAATTTTAATTATTTAAATTCCGTAAATTATGTTGTTTTTCCGCAAATGTTAGGCTTACCTAATCATAAGGACTTGGTTCCGTCACGACATATTCATGTAGAGGGAACTAGGGTCGTGAAAAGTTGGTATCAGAGCTCTAGGTTCATAGGAGTCATGAAACACTGGTTGGTTTATTAGAGTCTCGGTGATCATTATAGAGACGTCTATACTTATCTACGAAAGGCTATGTAACTGTTTGGAAAAGATCTTCACTTCAATTGATTTCCTTGTCGTGCGATATTTTTGACATCAATTCTAAACTTTTATCTCCTATTCTCTCATAGATGGTGAGGACACGTGCTACTCGGGAGGATTAGGCACCGGCGCCACCTACTTCAGTCGTCAGAGGCCGGGGCCGAGGCAGAGACCGTGGACGTGCACGTAGTGTAGCCAGAGCACCTGCGCGAGCTGCTGCTAAGGTGCCGCCAGTAAATCCAGACATAGTTCAGGCACCGTACACACCTACTTCCACTACTACTCCAGCCCTCCAGGAGATGTTAGCATAGTTCATGTCTATGTACACCACTTTGGCTCAAGCAGGGTTGCTTCCCCTTTCTGCAGCCACATCCCAGTCCGGGGGAGGAGCATAGACTCCTGCCGCACGCACTCCCAAGCAGCGAGTGCAAGTTGAGTAGGTCCTAGAGATTATTCCTGTTCCGCTTGTAGTGCTAGTTCAGCCCGTGGATGGGGAAGTTGCGTCTGAGAACGATCAGTGGAGGTTGGAGAGTTCAAGAACTATGATCCTCCGATTTTTAGTGGATTAACAATAGATTATGCTTTGGGATATCTAGAGGAGTGCCAGCGTATTCTTCTCACAATGGTCATAGTAGAGTCCAGCGGGGTTTCCTTTACTGCTTTTCAGCTTCGGGGAGCCGCATATAATTAGTGGCACACTTATGAGATAGACAATCCAGTCGAGGCTTCTTTACTGACTTGGACCCTGTTTTGGAGGTTTTTATGAGAGAGTTTTTCCCCCAGAATCTCAAGACGCTTGGCGCGCAGAGTTTGAGCATTTGTGCCAGGGTGCTATGACCATTTCGGAGTATGCTATCTGTTATACCAGGCTGGCTAGGCATGCACCGGCCTTGGTTGCCACAGTCCGTGAGAGAGTTCGTTGGTTCATTAAGGGTCTTATCCTACCCATCAGATCTAATGGCTCAAGAGTTTGAGATGGATATTCCTTATCAGTACGTAGTGAGCATTTCTAGGAGGATCGAGGGTATGCTCGCTAGGGAGCGAGAGGAGAGAGAGGCCAAGAGTTTTCGAGAGTTGGTCCACTACTCTGCTGTCCGTACCCTAGTAGCAGGTTGACATGGTAGGGGCTATGTGTGTTGCCTCATTCATTCAGCTCTTCCAGCAATTCTCCAGCTCCTCCTAAGCCTTACGAGCCTTACTATGCACCTCCGATTTCTAGCGTGCCTCCTACACGGGGTGCTACTAGGGGTCAGTCTAGTAGGCCTGGTCCGAGCCGGTCACAACCACCACATCCTCCTAAAGCTTGTTTCAAGTGTGGTGGTATATATCATATGGTTAGGGACTGCCCTAGACTTGGTAGGGGTAAATCTTCACAGACTGCTCAGCCACAACATGATCCTTAAAGTTCTCAGGCTATGATTACAGCTCCAGCTGCTACCCCATCTGCCCAACCAGCTTGGAGCGGAGGTCGGGGAGGTAGAGATCGCTCTCGAGAGAGAATCCAGGCCAGATATTATGCTATTCCTGCTCACACCGAGGTTGCTGCCTCCGATTCTGTCATTATAGGTATTATACTGGTTAGTCACAAAGAGGCATCAATTATATTCGATCCAGGCTCTACTTATTCTTGTGTATCTTCTTATTTTGCTCTACATTTGGGCTTATCCCGAGATTCCTTGAGTTCTCTTATATATGTTTCTACTCCTATGGGGGTTTTTCTTGTTGTGGACCACATTTATCGGTCATGTTTGGTTACTATTTGTGGTTTTGAGACCAGAGCAGATTTATTGTTACTCGGTATGGTCGATTTTGATATTATCTTGGGTATGGACTGATTGTTTCCCCATCATGATATTCTTGATTGTCACGCCAAGACCGTGATGCTGGCTATGGCAGGTATTCCTCGTATTGAGTGGAGTGGTACTTTAGATCACACTTCCAATAGAGTTATCTCTTTCCTTAAAGCTTAGCGTATGGTTCAGAAGGGGTGTGCAGCGTATTTAGCTTGTGTGAGATATGTCAGTGTTGATACCCCTTCTATTGAGTATGTCCCAGTGGTACGAGATGATCCCGATGTGTTTCCAGTTGATCTTTCGGGCATGTTGCCCGATAGAGACATTGATTTGTTGCCGGGCACTCAGCCCATATCATTTCCGCTGTATCGTATGGCTCCTCTTGTGTTGAAGGAGTTGAAGCATTAGTTACAGGAACTGCTTGATAAGGGTTTTATTCAACCCAGTATTCCACTGTGGGGTGCTCCTGTCATCTTTGTGAAGAAAAAACATAGTTATATGCGCATGTGTATCGATTATTATCAATTGAACAAGGTTACATTGATGAATTGTTATCCTCTGCCTCGTATTGATGATCTATTTGACCAGCTTCAGAGTGCACATGTATTTTGTAAGATTTATTTGCGCTCAGGTTACCACCAGTTGAAGATTCAGGAGCCGGATATCCCGAATACTACCTTTAGGACTCGGTACGGTCATTATGAGTTTCTTGTTACGTCATTTGGGCTGATCAATGCCCCAATAGCTATTATGCATTTGATGCACTGTGTATTCAAGCCCTATATTGACTCATTCGTCATTGTTTTCATATATGATATTCTTGCATACTCCTAGAATCAGGAAAATCATGAGCAACACCTGAGGACCGTGCAAAGTTCTCAAAATGTGAGTTTTGGTTGAGTTTTGTGGCATTTTTGGGCCACGTCGTATCGAGCGAGGGCATTTGGGTGGATCTGAAGAAGGTGGAGGTCGTGCAGAGTTGGCCCAGGCCCTCCTTCGCTGTAGAGATTTGCAGTTTCCTTGTATTGGCAGGTAATTACCGCTATTTTTTTGAGGGGTTTTCATCGATTGCAACCCCTATGACTAGATTGACCCATAAGGGTGCTCCTTTTTAGTGGATAGATGAGTGTGAGACGAGCTTTCAGAAGCTCAAGACAGCTTTGACTACAGGCCCTATTTTGATATTGCCAACTAGTTCAGGGTCCTATACAGATTATTGTGATACCTCACGGGTTGGCCTTGGAGCGGTGTTGATGCAGGACTGTAGGATGATTGCCTACGCATCCAGACAGCGGAAGATACATGAGAAGAATTAGCATGTCTATGACCTTGAGTTAGCTGTTATTGTTCATGCCTTAAAGATCTAGCGTCATTATTTTACGGTGTGCCTTGTGAGATTTTCACTAACCATCAGAGTATTCAGCACTTGTTCAAGCAAAAAGATCTAAACTTTTGCCAAGGGAGGTGGTTGGAGTTACTGAAGGATTATGATATTATTATTCTTTATCAGCCAGACAAGGCCAATGTGGTAGTTGATGCCGTGAGTCACCGGGCGGAGAGTTTGGGGAGTTTGGCATATTTACCAGTTTTAGAGAGGCATATGGCGATGGATGTTTAGGGCTTAGCCAGTCAGTTTGTGAGATTGGATCTTTTGAAGCCCAGTCGGGTTCTAGCCTGTGTGGTTTCTCGGTCTTCATTGTTCGATCGTATCAGGTAGCGGCAATATGATGACCCTCATTTATTTGTCCTTAGGGACACAATTTAGCATGGAGATTCCAGATATGTGACCATTGGAGATGACGGGGTATTAAGGATGCGGGGCCGGGTTTGTATGCCCAATGTTGATGGGCTTCGGGAGTTGACATTGGTAGAGGCTCATAGTTTGTGGTATTCCATCCATCCGGGTGCCGCGAAGATGTATCAGGACTTGATAAAGCACTATTGGTGGAGGCGGGTGAAGAAGGACATTGAGGGTTGTGTAGCTAGATGCCTCAATTGTCAGTAGGTGAAGGCTGAACACCAGAGACCAGGTGGGTTACTTCAGCAGATGGAGATTTCGAGTGGAAATGGGAGAGGATCACCACGGATTTTGTAGTTGGTCTCCCTCAGACTACGAAGAAATTTAATGCCATTTTGGTTGTTGTTGATCGGCTGACCAAGTCCGTGCACTTCATTCCTGTGTGTACTACTTATTCAGCAGAGCGGTTAGTGGAGATTTGCATCAGGGAGATTGTTCATCTGCACGGTATTCTAGTTTCTATCATCTCAGACAGGAGTACTCAGTTTACATCATTGTTCTAGAGAGTCGTTCAGTAGGAGTTGGGTACTCAGGTGACGATGAGCACAACATTTCACCTCCATACAGACGGACAGTCCAAGCGCACCATTCAGATTGTTGAGGATATGCTCCATGCGTGCGTGATTGAGTTTGGAAGTCTTGGGATCAAATCTTGCCATATGTAGTGTTCGCTTACAATAATAGTTATTAGTCCAGCATTCAGATGGAGTCGTATGAGGCTTTATATGGTAGGAGGTGCATATCTCCGGTGGGTTGGTTTGATTCGGGTGAGGCGAGACTATTGAGCGCAAATTTGGTTCAGGATGCACTGGAGAAGGTTAAGGTAAGGCTGTATCCACTTCCGGCTCTGGGTCTATTTGGGTCTGCGGTTCCGATTCTGCGGTTCTGGCGGTTCTGGCGGTTCTGGAGCCGGAAGCGCTACAATACGGTTCCGGAACCGTCCGGTTCCGGTTCTGGCGGTTCCGGAACCGCGGTTCTGGCGGTTCCCGGCGGTTCTAATTTTCTTTTTTTTTAAAATCAATATCTTGTATAGTAGTCATTAGTATATTGTAGAATATAGTTTATATGGTGTACTATGTTATTAGTATAATATATATTGTGTTTGGTAATTAGTATATATTGTGTATAAGTAGTGTATATTTTGTATATAAGTAGTATATATTGTATTTAAGTAGTATATATTGTATATAAATAGTGTATATTGTGTTGTAGACTTGTAGTTAGTAATTAGTATAAATTGTATATAAGTAGTATATATTGATAAAAGAATATTGTCATTAGTATATTGTGTTGTTGTTATATATTGTATGTTATATAAATATTCAAGGATTGATATAGAATTAAAGACAAAGAAATATTGAGACAAAAGATATTCAAGGATATGATAAAGAGCATATTTATTGACCAAAATGGCATATCTTTTTTTATTCTTCCTTCCCCCAATGGAATGAGCACAACATGGTACTAATACCACCATTAAAAGGAAAAAAAAAACTAAAAGAAGACATGCCAATGTACAAGTTACATCATAGTTTATGTATTATTTCTAACAAATCTCATAAAACCTTCAAGGTTTGGAGGTGGTTGTGTTGGCGGTGGTGAAAATGAAGCTTATTCATCACCACTTCCGGGTGAAGATGTTTCCTGAGCAAGTTCCGCTAGCATTTCTTCATAGCACTCATCTATTTCTGGTTGTGATTCAGCTAGCCCAAAGTTCCTTCTTTCTGCGCGGATCCAATCTCGAAAAAGCACTGATTTTTCCAAGCTGTCTCGCATCGACGCCCTGTGATCACCTATTTGTAGTCTTGCTTGACTAAAGGCGCTCTCCGATGCAACAGTTGACGCTTGAATCGACAGAACATCCCGAGCCATCCTTGCAAGAATGGGAAAATGCTTTTCCCTTGCCTTCCACCAATCCAAAAGGTCGAAAGAGCCGTCTGGATTCTCATTCTCTAGTCCCTGCGACAAATAAACTTGAAGCTCATTTAGATGGGAAAAATCATCTACATTTTCACCTTGAGTACCCCTGAACTCCATCCACGATTTAAGAGCTGTTAAGCCAGCAGCTCTTTTAGGCGCCTGTGATGTGGACGAAGTAGGGGTTGGAATATTAGGCCTAGCATGCTCTAACGCCTATTTATAAGCATTATAAACAGTTTGAGCATTCACTGTAATTGATGCTTTCGCATCAGATAGTGTAGCCATTTCTTCTTCTTCAAGATCTAAAGCTTGATAAATAGTAGAATACCAAAAGTTAGGACCTCCTACTTTCATAGTAGGATTTAACATAGCAGCCACACCAAATATAGGAGGGATTGGAAAAAATAATTTTTAAACTTCTTTTTCATTTCAGTAATTGCAATTTCATAAATTTCCCCTCCCTCGTTAAAATCAACAAACAAATTAGCAAGTGCGGCAATATAAACTAAATAGTTAGAAATAGTTTGATAATATTGGCCAGATAAAGCAGTTGTAGTCACATGAAAATGTTCTAAAAAATCTAAAAGAATTTTAACGTTAGTCCAATCTTGATTAGTTAGCATGTCATTATCTTCCTTCCCACAATCCCGAGAATTATAAGTAGCGTTAATTGGGTCTCTATATTCGTACGCCACTACTAAACTTTCGTACATGTAGTTCCACCTAGTCGGGCAAGGTTTAGGAACCTTTCTTTCTCTAAGGCCATATTTGTCACATTTTTTAAAATATTCTCTAAGTCTACTTCTACGGTTAGAATAAAAAAGCCAATTAAGAGAGAATTTGACCTTTTAAATTTCTATGTTTAAAATTCTCATACCATCACCAACAATTAAATGATAAATATGACATATACATCTAACATGGAAAATATTAGTAAAATCTGGATTAAGTGTTCTAGTTAACATACCTATTGCACTAGTGTTGCTACTAGCGTTATCCATGAAAATTGACATTATTTTATCACTAAAACAAAAATATCTACATACATCTGAAACAGTGTTAGCAATAAACTTACCCGTGTGCCGTGAATTAATTATTCTATATGCAATAATGCGTTTTTGCATTGTCCAGTCTTCGTCTATCCAATGACTGGTTACGGTTAGATAATCACAATCATTATTACTTCTACCAATATCAGTTGTAATAGACATACGATTACTTATATGGGTAAATAAATAACGCAAGTATTGTTTATATTCATGCTTGTATTTATAAATGTCGGCCTTAACTGTGGCGCGAGGCCAACCTTTATACGTAGGATTAAATACTCTTCTAATATAATGAATCCAAGCAGGATTAGAAGCAAAAGAATAAGGCAAACACATAACAGTAATCATTTTAGCTAATTCTTCACGATCCTTATTTGGATCGTAATACAATATACCTCCGGTGACTGTGTTTATTCCTGGTTGAACTAAATTTGAACCAATACTTGGGTTAACTGTAGAATCAGGACTTGTCCTCCCCTCTTGTTGCGCTTTCAATTGGAAATATCTAGCCTTATCGCTAGGGTGTAATTTTATATGTTTAACTAAACTACCTGTGCCGCTACGATCTCCAGTATACCTATGCACAAGTAATTTCCCACAAGATTTACACTTAGCGTTATTTTGTTCTCTTAGTTGAATAAAAAATTGCCAAACTAATGAAGTTTCTGAACGTTTAGGAGGTTGTCTACTAAAAGTGGGAGTTTGTACGGGTGGGTGTTCCGGTTGGTTAGTAGCAGGACTAGTAGATGTATCATCTAAATCTATCGGAGCTTGGGTTTCGTCATCATCATCAACCTCATTTCCCTCTAAAATAGGTGCATTAGGATAAAGAATATTCATAATATCATCGTCTATTCTATCACCAACTGCTACATCATGTAGAAAATCAACATCGCTAAATTGAAAACATGGGTGATCACTATCAAGGATTCCGAAGGTTTCATTAGTATTTCTAGGCTGGCTACTACTTTGAACTTGTTTATCTTTTCTAGGTCGGGGAGCCGGGGGAGGGGTAGTATTTTGGCGACTACTTTCACCGGTTTTAGATTTTCCTTTTCCGAACATATTTTTCAATGAAAATGCCATGATAATTACAATTAAGCAAAATAACAACACACAAAAATATTCTTAGCACGTAAGAGTTGAAACGAGTTTACCGGATTGACGAACAACTTCTTGAAAATTGAAAATCGTTGAAATTGAACACTTGAAAACTTCAATTCAACAACTTCACAATGTTCACAAATTTGCAACAATAAATTAAGCACTTGAACTAGAAAGATTGAAAGAGAGCTTGAGAGAGATTGAGAGATATTGATGAATTGGTGAATTAAAATGAAAGAATGAGGGTATTTATAGTTGAGAAATGGGAAATTGTGTAATTATATAAAGTTTGGGGTTAAATTAAAGTTTGGGGGCCAAATGGCTATTTTTGAAAATTCCAAACGGCTAATTTTGAAAAAGAGCCATTTGGAGAAATTCTTTTTTTTAAAAATCAGACTGTTGCGAAACCGGTCTGAACCGTATGGAACCGTTTGTAACCGCTTGAACCGGTCCGGTTCCGGTTCCACGGTTCCAACAGGTGGAACCGCCCCATCATGGTTCCGGGGAACCGCCGGAATCGGAACCGCGGAACCGGAACCGCCGGAACCAGCAGAACCGCCAGAACCGCGATTCTGGTCCGGTTCCGGTTCGGAACCGCGAAAAATACAGCCTTAGGTTAAGGTGATTCAGCACAGACTCCGTACAGCCCAGTCCAAACAGAAGAGTTATGCGGACCAGAATGTTCATGATGTTTCCTATATGGTTGGTGATCGAGTTCTACTTTGGGTTTTGCCAATGAAAGGTGTCATGAGGTTTGGGAAGAATGAGAAGTTGAGTTTGAGTTTTATGGCCCTTTTGAGATTTCAAGACAAGTTGAGAAGGTTGCTTATGAGCTTGCCTTACCTCCCAATTTGGCTGGGGTCCATCCAGAATTTCATGTTTCGATGCTCCAGAGGTATCACGGTGGTCCGTCACACGCATTGGATTTCAGTTCAGTACAGTTGGATAAGGATATATCCTACGTTAAGGAGCCAGTGGCTATATTAGACAGGCAGATCAGAATCTTAAGGTCAAAGAACATTGCTTCAATAAAGGTGCAGTGGCGGAGTTAGCCGGGCGAAGAGGTGACTTGGGAGACCGAGCTGGATATGCGTAGCTCATATCCTCATCTTTTCACTACTTCAGGTATGTTCTTTATGCTCGTTTGAAGATGAAAGAGTGTTTAAGTGTAGGAGGATGTAACAACCCAACCGGTCATTTTTAGAATTTACACCCTGATCCCTCATTAACTATTTCCCCTATGTTCATTTCTGCTATTTTGGTTTGTTGGGATGTTCGGTGTTGAGTTTCAGAGAGTGTGGGATACTTAGTCCCTAAATGAGAGCTTAAGTATTAAAAAGTGATCCGTAGTTGGGCCAATGTGAAGACGACCTCAAAATGGAAATCAGATGGTTTTGTTAGCTCCGATAGGTGATTTTGGGGTTGAGGGCGTGTTCGGAATGTATTTTCCAAGTCCCTAGCTCATTTAGGCTTGAAATGCCGAAGTTTGAATTATTGAAGTTTCCGGTCCGATAGTGAGTTTTTGACTAGAGGAATGTAATGGAATTCCGGAAGTTGCAATAGCTCCGTCATGTCATTTGGGGTGTGTGTGCAGAAGCAGATCCGCTTCTGCGAGATGAAAACCGCAGAAGCGGAATTTTAAATTTTAAAGGAAGTAGCAGAAGCGGCATTTTTTCACAAAAGCGAGAAAGCTGAAGCGGTCACTTGACAGCAGAAGCAGAAATAACTGGGGTGAAATATCAGATTCGAGGGTTAATTTCAAAAGTTGGAAAATCAATTTGGAGCTCAGAAGAGGAAGATTTTGAGTGGGTTTTGAAGAGAAGATCATTAGGTAGCATTTTCTTTATCCTTTTTAGTTATGTTCCACAATATATAGTTAAACCCATCATCTAAATTCGAATTGAGGATCAAAATTTAGGAACATTGGAAGAAATTTCTTAGGCCGAAATTATGAGTTTTGAGCGGATTTTTTTGGGTATCAAATTTGGGAGATTTTATATGGTTAGACTCGTGAGAGTACGAGGTTTCTGAAAATGTAAAATTTATCCGATGACGAGACGTTGGTCTGAGGGGCATTTTGGTCATTTGGAATAATTTTGCATCTTAGCTTTGAATTAAATTGTGGAATCAACTGTTTGAGAAGTTATTTATGATATGTAATTGAATTAAATAGATTTGGTCCATTTGGAGTCGGATACTCGTGGCAAAAGCGTGGTGCCTAGTTGAGTTTTGAGCCGGTTCGAGGTAAGTGGCTTGTCGAACCTTGTGCGGGGGACCTTTCCCCTTACGACATGATATTTGATGTTTGAATGCCTTGTACGTGAGGTGACAAGCGCATACTTGAGCTAATTGTTGAAAATCCATTTTTACTTGAAATAATTAAATAGAGTTTTCTTGCTTATTTGATTTTCCTAAATGCAAGTTTATGTTGCATTAGTTCGAAAAGCATGCTTAGTTGAATTAAACTGCCTATTTTCTCAAGTAGCCTAAATTATACTACGTGAATCATGTTAGGCTAGTACTACATGTATGCTCGTGTTTTTGTACTTAAATTCTGAATATTCTTTGGTTGTGGTTGCTTATTTACATTGGGACTTCGGATGTGGGATTCCGGTAGCTCCCCCCCTGTTTGTTTACTTTGGGACTACGAGTTAGATTCCTGGTACATACCCTTGCACATATACTTTGGGACTATGGGTTAGATTCATGATAGATCCTCCTGCATATTGATAGTTGGACTACGGGACAGTATCCCGGGAGATCCTTCATATATACACATATAATGGACCACGGGACGGTATCCCGAGAGATCAGGACAGTTGAGAAAGTACTACATGACGGTATCCTGGGAGATCCTCGTTTGGTAACTTGTTATTGAGTTATACATCTCTGTGTTCACCTAGTTCATCGATTATCCGTTGTTTCCTTGTAAATTCTGTCTTATTTCCTTGTTGTTCGCATTATTTCTATCTGCTTTCATACTGTACATACTTATTATATTGTTTAACCTCAGCAGGGCCTGACCTTCCTCGTCACTACCCGACCGGGGTTAGGCTTGGCACTTACTGAGTACTGTTGTGGTGTACTCACACCTCTTCTGCGCATGTTTTTCATGTGCAGATCCGGGTACCTCCACTCAGGCGCATTATCAGTGAGACATGGAGAGCTATGGAGACTTTAAGGTATATCTGTCGCGTTCGCAGACCGAAGAGTCTCCTTCTTATTCTATCTTGTACCGTTTAGACTTCTGTCGTACTTTGATATAGACTATTATGGAGTTTAGAGATCTTATTGTCTTTTCCATTAGCCTGTGTTGCCAGTGAGTTTTGGGGTTTTGGGGTAAATTTGTAGAGTTTCGCATTATTGAGTTGTATATGCCGAGCGTCACTTATATACATTCTGTTATTCTAGCTATTTAGTTTTAGTTATTTAAATTCCGCAAATTATATTATTTTTCTGCAAATGTTAGGCTTACCTAGTCATAGGGACTAGGTGCCGTCATGACATATTCATGGAGCGCGAACTGGGGTCTGGCATTTCTTCAAAATCTCAAGAACATCCCTAAAGTTGTCTTTCAAGGTTTGGTCTACAAGAGGTAATCTTTTACACTTAGACTTACATATATGGGGTTATTATGGAAATATGAGTATGAATTAAGTATGGTAACTCATAGGATGGTGAATGGAAGCTATAGGTGTCTAACCTAGGTTGTATTGGTATTGTAGAGATTGTGAGATGGGTTATTGGGGTATGATTCTTGGGTGTAATAGTATTATGTATACATGCATGTACAAGTTAGGTTTGTGGGAAAATTGTTGAACATAAATAAGTAAAGATTGAGTTGGGGAATGAAGAAAACCTTGTAAAAGTAATTTGACATCACGAAACTCATCTAGTATTTGATAAAATACTCAAATGAGCTAAAACCGTGAATACCTTCCTAATTTGTGTTTAATTTTGTTAATTCTCAAGTAGATTGGGATTGCTAGAATTCCCGGAACACCGTAGTAACTTAAGGAAAGCTTAAACAAGGTATGTATGGCTAATACCCTATCTTTTAGAAATTGAGCTTCCATGGTGCCCGCATAAATGTTGTAAGTTCGAAACGTGATTGATACAGTACTGGTTATTAGTTATGTTTAGCGAATTATTATTGTGAAAATATATGTGGTAGGTACTTATTCATATGTTTAATGTGTTATGCTTGGTAAATGAGGATATGTAAATGTTAACTATGTGCTAAAATACCTAGATGTCAAGTCTTGTTTAAATTGAAAATGTTATGCCAAACTATGTGAAATCCTCCATGTATAAAGATGTTTGAAGTAATCAAATGAATTTGTGAATAGAGTGTGGCCAATATACCGAGAACTTGAGTTATAATTGTACCTGGTGATGCCTATGACATGAGAAAATATGAAACAGATTACGAAATGTGTCTCAACTTTGCTTTCCATAAATGACTTCAATAATAAAGTGTCCTAAAGGTTTTGTACACAATTTATACCATAAATGGCTGTCAGAGATAATGTTTTGCCTTATGAGTACATTTAATGTGAATCGCGTTGTTACATACTTCAATGTTAAAATTGTATATCATCATGTTTGGAAAAGAGTAATTCAAGAACGATTTGTGTAATTGTTTACTTATGCCTTTGATGCATATTTTTATTGCGGTATGGTGTGTCCCCTCCTTTTGGAAGAATCCTTTATGTTTAAAGTTCCAGAGTTAATAGACTTGAGGTGTATCATTTCTGAAATATTGTATATGCCCATGATTCATGACTCCTCTTATGTGTACTTGACATCATGAATTAAATGGCTTATTGTTGAAATTGATATTGATGTGAAATATGTGAAAATAATGTGAAATGTGGGAGAGAAGAGATTGAGTTATAAAATGTGGCCTAGTGCCAAGTATAATGTGATAATTGTGGCCCAAGTTCCTATGAATTGATATATGTAAAATAAAGATTGAAATGAGATGATTAATAAGAAAGGAACAATGTCTTGGTAAGACGGCTTAGCCAATCGGATCGTGCTCGAACACCATGCCGCACACATAGTGGTATTGTGCTGATATTAAACTTTGAAAATTGAGAGTGAGATTGTGGTTGAGGTACATGTCTCAAATGAGGCGACCTAGCCGATCGAGTCAAGATCGTACTCTGCTCAAGTAAGCGGTGGAATTATGAATGATGATGAAAAATATCAAGTGGCCCAAACTAATGTGATGGAAATTATATGAAAGATTACATGGTTCATTTGTTTGATGATGTGGTGATTGTTAAAGATCTTGATTGACCTTTATGATTTCTTTGTTCTTATTTGATGGTTCTTTCTAATGTGAAGGTGTTTATGACTTCTTTGTTCTGGTATGATAGTTTTTTCTAACTAAATGGTGTTTGGATATACATACTAGTGTTATTCGATGGCACTAACGTCCCTTTTGCCAAGGCGCTACGTCTTTAAATGGATGTAGGTATTTCTATAGCAGCCAGTGTTGGTCGCAGCTAGAGTCGCATCATCCTTTCAGCTGACTTGGTGAGCCCCGCTTTATTTCAGGGTCCTAATCCATATGTTTATCATGATCTTTGTATTTGAGGTAGAGCCGCAGCCTTGTTACCGCCATTTTCATATTACATTATTCTTCAGTTATGCTTAGAGGCTCCGTATATAGATTGTGGATAGTGACGGGTATTGGATTTAAAATAGAAATACTGATGTTTGGCAAAGTTTTATAGAACTTATAATATTTTGATAATTATGATTTAAGTTGCTAAAGGAAGTGAGATGGGAAGTTGTTAATGAAATACTTACTAATTCTGAACGATGGAGTCCATCTCATATTTAATCATGATTTGTCTTGGGTAGAATGAAACCTAACATGCTTGCTCAGTCGGGTTTGAGTGCCGGTCCCGCCCCTCGAATTTTGGGGCGTGACATGTATGGTAGTTGTTGTATGTTCAGGCCCATGTCAAACCAAAATTTCATTGCTACCGGGCATTCGAAGAATACATGGTGGATATTTTCTTGTGTGGTGTTGCAAATGGAGAAAGTAGCTTCTATATTTAGGCTTATGCAGTAGAGGTATGTTCTTGTAGGTAACCTATTGTGAGAGCATAGCCAAAGAAAAAAATTATCTTTTCCAACGTGTGTAATAACCAGATCCAGTTGAATTTGTAGTGGATTGGGGGGCTGGTGTGGATGAGAGAGTAAACAGATTTGATTGTGAACATGCCATTGATGTTGAGGGCCCAATAGGGTGTGTCATTATCACCAGTAGAGGCCGGAATAGATATTGCTAAGGCTTTTAGGGAGTCTCGCAGGGGAATTGTAAAGAGTTTCGCCGAGTCCCATTCATTATCCTTCCAGAGGTGCATGAGTTTCAAGTTTTATTCATTTTGGGTTAGGGGGCCATGTAGAAAACTTCTTCACTTTGTCTAGTTTAAAAACTTGCACACATATATTAAGTAGTGACACACTGAACAAATATATCTTACCAAAAAGAAATTACAACTTATGTATTATAAGCTAATCAACAAATTTATTAAAAAAAAATAAAATTGCCCAGACAACCGTTTAGATTGTGTTGTATTCAAAAAAGCGCAAGAGGAGAACTAAACCTTACCTCAGAAAATAAAACAAAGATGATACCATCACCAAAAAAAATGAGGTTCCTATATATACACCCTCCTTTCGGATACCTATGAACGACATTTGCTAACAAAGAAATTAAGGAGAAAGGGTCCTTTTGCATTGTTGGACAAATATTGGAATGAATGAAATAGCCTTCTATGATTTGTGGTGGTATCCATCAAGATAATCCGCTACTTGATTACCTTCTCTGAAGCAATGTTTTAGTGTAGCTCTAGTTTGTTTAACTACGTCGGAAGCTCCGTCAATCACCCTTTTTATCTTCACATTATTAGTGTCTACTTTTACGAGAATATCTACTACGACCATTGAATCCAATTCGAGAGAAAAATTAGTGTATCCATTTTGGCTACATCATTTCCCTCCAAACTCTGCTGCTTTGGCCTCTGCCATGGTATTACTATATCAACAAGGGGTGTCAAACCGAACCGAAAAACCGTACCAAACCGAAAAATCAAACCAAATCGATTAAAAATCCCGACTATGTTTGGTTTGACTTGATTTGGTATTGAGTAAAAAAATTCGAACCAAACCGACATATAAATATATAAATTTTATTTATATTTATAAGACTTTATAGTAAATTTTCTTTAGAAAATATAAAAATATTTGGGAGTCTCTCATGCATTAACCTTGAAAGCAGTAAATTAATGAAAAATTATTGTTAGATGACTAAGAAAATATCTATCACGTGTTACTAAAAAATTCTCCCATTAGAATATTTTAATAGATCATATATTTGTTATTTTTTCCATATTTACTAAACATATATTTACTTATCAAAGCTTTATCTATAAATTTAACAAAGTAATATTGAAATAATATTCATGTAACAAAAAAATATGAAAACCCGAAAAACCCGACAAAACCGAATCAATCCAAAATAATATAGCTGGTTTGATTTGATTTTTATAAAAATTGAACCAACCCGGTCCATGTACATCCTTAATCGCAACTGATAGGAATAGAAAATGTCATAATAAGATCCCCTTGATTGTCCCTGCCCACCCCTCTAATGCCTGCTTTTCCACTTTTCTTGCATAAACTATCATTTGTATTAATTTTGACAATGCCGGGTAGAGTAAGTTCCCATGTAACTTGTATCCATTTTTGGGATGGTCTGAATCTCTCAATTTTATCACATAATAAGGGTCATTCCATCTGAGCGTAGTTACCGGGAACAATGTTGCAGATAGCTACTTTTAAATTCCAAATGACTTGATGTCTCATAGTGTTCAGCTGAAACTTCTTCTGTTTCCCATACCTGCACGCATTCCTTTGTTTCCAGAGTTCCCAACATGTGATCGTGGGAGCTATCTGAAGAATTTGATTGTTCACTTTATTGTTGGCGCTTGTCACCCACCATCTCTTGAAGGTAGCAATAACAGGTTCCTGTTGGTATTTGATTCCAAGTGCATTCCCAATGGTATTCCATCACTACTGTTGAAGACATATTGCACTGTTTCTATCTGTGCAGAAGAACAACAAGAACTTTTGAAATGATGTTAGTACCAAATTTGCAAATAACATCATCAAATGACAATCTATTTTTGAGAATTCTCCCAAGTTATAAAAGACATTTTGAGGGGATAGAATTATTCCAAATTTTATTTATAAACACATTCTTATGATTTTTGAATCTAATAAAGAGCCATTCTATGTTAGAAGAGAAGTTTCCATCATTAGAAATAATCCAAACAGCGAAGTCTTCATTATTTGGATCCCCAATTTTTATGTGAGCAATATTATTAGTAATATGAGCAGGGAGAAATTCATTGAGTTTGCCAATATTCCATTCTCCATTATTCATGAAGTGTTTCACATGTACTTTAGTATATTCCCACCTCCTTGTAAAAGATTGGTTGAAGCACCTTTGTCTGTCCAGTTGTCCTACCAAAAGTTACAATCACCTTTCCGAACTTCCCATCTAATGTTATTCTCCGCTTTATTCCTGATTTTGAGCATGTTTCTCCAACTATGAGAGTTAGTTGGATTTAGCCTTTTATTCACCGGATGAGCTCTTTTACAATATTTACTATTGAAAAAGTTGGCCCAGAAGGAAGGTTGAGTTCTAAATCTCTACCACCTTTTAATGCTAAGTGTATGAATGATATCCTCCATTTTTATGACACCAGCTCCTCTCTCATCTGTAGGGAGACAAAGTTTGCTCCATGAAGACCAGTGATATTTATTCTTACCTTTATTGGTTCCCCAAAAGAAGTTTGTAAACTGTTTCTCCATGAGCTTGGTAATTTCTTTAGGAGGATTCATAGCAGATAGAATGTAAGTGGGAAGGGATTGCAGGATATGATTGATCAAAATTATTCTCCCCCAGAAGACATCATATTGGCTTGCCATCAATTGAGTTTTTTGATAATTTTGGAGAGCATATCATCAAAGAGATTGCTAGTCTTCCTCCCATAGTATATAGGGCACCCCTGATAAGAGAAAGGAAAGGACTTATCCATATAACTAGTAGCATTTCTAATTCTTTTGATTCTTGCGGCATAGGTATGAGGATTGTAATAAAAAACTTTTGTCATTGTTAACTTTCTTCCCAGAAGTTTTTTCTTACCTATCAATATCAATTGGTGTCCAAGTGAAGAAGAGTGTACATTTGCCCAGAACCAAACTGTACGTGTACATCACAATCCATGTCGTGCCTTAGGTGAATTGGGGGGGGAGAAGATATGATGGGGGATAGGGTTGGATTGGATAAATTGAAATCACAAGAGGAACAAAATATATATATATATATATATATATATATATATATATATATATATATATCAATTGGTGTCCAAGTGAAGAAGAGTGTACATTTGCCCAGAACCAAACTGTACGTGTACATCACAATCCATGTCGTGCCTTAGGTGAATTGGGGGGGGGGGGGAGAAGATATGATGGGGGATATGGTTTGATTGGATAAATTGAAATCACAAGTGGAACAAAATATAAATATATATTTATATATATATATATATATATATATATATATATATATATATATATATATATATATATATATATATATATATATATATATATATATATATATATATATATATATATATATATATAGGTATCATCATCAGTCAGAATGGTAAAACATGCACGTTAATTGAACTATGCAAGTGAATCACACGCGTTTTTGCAAAGGAGAAGTTAATCAATCAGAATTGATACAGTGTTGGCAGAGATGCAAAAGAGAGATTTTCGAGATGGTAAGCAACTAACAACAACAACAACGACCTTATTTTCAGCCATGCACATTGCACATGTGGATGCAAAACGTTATCCATTAAAAAATGGATTGGATAATAAACTTTTAAAAATAGATTAAATATGAATAACTAATAGGCGATCAATGCATAACCAATGAGTTTAACTTTTATATTTGTAAAGCCTCAAATTGGGGGTTCCTCAAATTTGGGAGACTAGAAGTTCTCCCAAAAGTGATCATATTCAAAAAGTCATAGATAATACGGAAAAGAGTCAGAACTACCCATAGACAATTGGAGTTGGAACAATAATGCCCTCCGTCCACCTATTTTAAAAAAATTGCCCTCACCGTTATCTTTTTGGCTCAAGAATGCCCTTACGACTAACGGTCAAGTTAGATAAAAGAAATTAATTAATTTCCATGTGCCATAACGAAAAAAGGTCAAAAATGCCCCTAGACTATTGGAGTTGGTACAATAATACCCCCATCTCAAAAAATCTCTCCCTTCCCCCTTCCCCCCTCCCCCCTCTAGCGTGTGGGTTCATATTCCTTTTGTTTTTCTCATCCTTTTTTTGACCTTGCACTCTATTTAAATAATCACTACAAATATCATTAATGTTTTATTTTCAGACAACCAAATTTTTTTGTCATCAATACTTTACGTCATACAACTTTCAAAATCCCTGTTAAGCAAAAATAACGTAATTAATTTCCATGTGTCATCGTCTCATTGGCGTAACATAAGACTCACCTAATTAAAATACACTCACCCACATTCTAAGACTGTTTTCCTCCGTTAGTTTCTCCTATTTCTTTTAAAAATTATTCCCACCAACTAGAACTCTCGTACATCTATTTTTTTATTTAAGGAAACAAAATTCTCTCTTATAGTTAATCGCCTTCCTCTTTCTATTTCTTTGTAAATGTACACATAGATATTCCTATTTTTTCATCACAGAAATATCATTCATCATCAATTTTATTCAAATAGAGTGCAAGGTCAAAAAATGGATGAGAAAAACAAGAGGAATATGATCCCACACGCTAGAGGGGGGGAGGGGGAAGGGGGAAGGGAGAGATTTTTTGAGATGGGGGTATTATTGTACCAACTCCAATAGTCTAGGGGCAGTTTTGACCTTTTTTGTTATGGCACATGGAAATTAATTACTTTTTTATATCTAACATGGCCGTTAGTCGCAAGGGCATTCTTGAGCCGAAAAGATAACGACGAGGGCAATTTTTTCAAAATAGGTGGACGGAGGGCATTATTGTACCAACTCCAATTGTCTAGGGGTAGTTTTGACCCTTTTCCGTAGATAATATGATTACCTATATTATCCGCCGATTAACCCGTTTTATATCCATATTAAATATGGAACGAGTCAGATAATTTATCCATTTTTCATTATCCGTTCCAACCCGAACTATATCAGACATGACCCGCTTGTTTGCCACTCCTAATTGCATACGTGATACGTGCTAACTTATAGTTTAGGGGGTATAGTAGAAGTGTCCATTTCTCAAACTTCTTCTTATAACATAAGGTAAGCTTTTTGTTAGTTCTTTAAAATTTGTCTAGCCATTTTTAATCTTGCTCCATCACTTAGGAAAGATACTTCAAGTGTGCTCAAGACTTATATATGATGATTACAATTGACAGTTTATAGCTTTTTCGCCAGTTCTTAAATGGAATATTAGTTTTCCTCAATGTAACGGGTAACTAGTGTATATGGGTAAAATCGGTCTGGTAGTATATTCCGATCTCCAAGATGATAGCCCAAGCTCGAAATATAGTAATCGGGGGCCTAGACCAAGGTAAGGATCTCATCAATTCTGAGTCCAGACTATAACGTCTGCCTTCGAGGATATCAGGATCGTGATTCGGCATCGATCATGGCCTTGATCAACTTCGAAAAACATTGTCAGGTAGTCAAGCTCGTCCAACATAAGGCCGTGATATCTGTGATCAACCGGATAGGAGATCTTGGCATATATCGACCTAAGATCAACAATAAGGTAATTAGGAGATTTTTACCTTTTATAGAGTTGTACCTTATATAGGACTCCCCTGCTGTATAGAGCGGAGTCTGATTGCTTGTAAAGGGGATTGTAACATGCATTCCAAAGCAATATATTATTTCTTTTCTTTAAGTTTGTATTCAATTGCGTCCTGATACCCACCGAAGTGCATCTAATTCGAGGGTAGCTAATCTCCTATGACTATAACTGTTTAATTCGTGTGGTTTCAATTTACTTTATCATTATTTATTTCAGTTGCAATTTAATTTATCGTTTTGTGTCAAGTTAATTCGCATATCCTTAAAATTACTAACAAATTTAATTGTTATCCAATTTTGAGGGTAAACAACTAGTACTGCACGAAGATGCATGAACTATATTTTCATTAAAATCTTTATATGGTAGACGATAATTTCATCTTCTCTTTCCATTATACTAATGCTACCACCATAGGCATATTCATGATTTTAATTTTATGGGTTTAAAAATTGGATTGCAACCACTGAACCCATCACGTATTCTGAGGTATGAGTTCATATATAATTCAATGTTTTCACTAATTCACTAGAAAAAAAAAACTAAAAATAGCTACGAATGTCGTGGGTAATCTGTCGCTAAAACGCTCGTAGCTAGCAGAAATTCTTGATAATCCGTTGCTAATCTGTCGCTAAATAAGATTAGCGACGAATTTTTCTATATAGCTACAAAATTTGTTCGTCACTAAAACCTGATCTTTTAGTAGTGATTTTCTTACGTAAATATATTTAAGTATAACTAGGTTAAACGTTATGGATTCAAATGAACTCGTATCTATACTATTATATCTGCTCACGGCTACCGTGTAAATAATTTTTAAAGCCTAAGACTTGAAATCTCGAGTCTACTTAATTGGGATCCGTAGTAATTTTACGCAATCGTTCCTCTTTAATGTGTGTTTTCCTTGTGATTGTGTTTATCACTACAAGAACAATGCATGCCTACACACGTGAACACCCAATT
Source organism: Nicotiana benthamiana (assembly GCA_034376525.1). Taxonomy (NCBI): domain Eukaryota; kingdom Viridiplantae; phylum Streptophyta; class Magnoliopsida; order Solanales; family Solanaceae; genus Nicotiana; species Nicotiana benthamiana. The sequence continues at coordinate 111,209,557 of CM067323.1, read as the reverse complement.
ACGAAGCAATATCTATTTTAAGAAGTTGATAGAATCATATCTTTTGGGTTAAAAAGAAATAATATTCTTGGTTTAAAAGGTGACAAATAAGCGTTTAAGCTAACACAACTTCTTCTTTTTTTTGGTAATTAGGATAGATATATATATATATATATATATATATATATATATATATAAACTTAGTTAGATAGATAAGAGTTTGAAGGATGCATAGGTTGCATCAGATTACCATCTACTGATATTGTTGAAGCAAACTTATACAAAGTATTAGTACTACAACTACTATTTGCACACATAGAGCCTAAACTAAAATTGTTCAAACTAGCAGGAGAAGTTGTTGCCGCTTTACAAAGCCTTCTACCCAGCTGGCCTGCTTGATCTTGCTGGTATAAGAGCTGGACAAAATCTGGAGGACTTGAAAAAAGCACAGGTGTTGCCTTCACAAGAGTTGTTCCATATTTAGCTAAGCCGTCCGCCACACAGTTTTGTTCCCTATATACATGGTGAATTTGAGGATCATGCAGCCTGCGGAGCAAGTACCTACAATCATAAATGATATTAGCATATTTTGGAGCAGGTTTTCTAAGCAAATCCAATAATACAGCTGCATCTGTTTCTATTATCAGAGACTCAAAATGAAAAGATACCGCAATCTTTAATCCCGTAACCAGTGCAAGCAATTCAGTGATAATATTACAGCAGTTATTAGTGGAGCTGAAAACCGTAAAACCTAATTAGTGAGGTTATTTCTAAAGCAACCGCCAATTCCACCCTTAAGCATGTTTTTGGATGTGGAGCCATCAATATTGAGTTTAAGTAGATTTGCCTCTGGTGGATGCCATTTAATATAAAGAGGAGTAAGTGTTTGTTTATACTGCTTTGGGTTTGTTAGGAAGTAATATTCAGCAGCTTGATTATAAAGTCGATGCACACTAGGAAGCAAATGAGTATGATCAAAAGTATTCTTATTTCTAGTTACCCATAGCTGTCAAAATGCAAAAGGAAGAATAAATTGTATAGGAAGAAGTTTAAAGTATCCTAGCTTCATGTTTTTCCCTAACACATTATGCCACCAAAGCATTGGATTTCCTGAGGTAGGAATGGTATAGTGCGTTGATGTTAAATTGAGTTCGTTCCAAAGTGTTTGTGCAGTGACACAGTCGAAAATAATATGTTGAATGTTCTCTGCACCTACACCAAAGACTGGACATACGCCATTATTAATTATGTTAAGCTTATAAAGATAGGAAGCAGTGGGTAATCTAGCATGACAAAGAAGCCAAATAAAGAAGGAGATTTTTGAAGTATATTAAGTTTCCAAATCCAATCGTAGTTTGTTGTAACAGTGTTATTAGGACCATTACTAGTTTCTTGAATTTGGCGGTATATAGATTTTACAGAGAAATGGCATGTTGGTTTAAGTGCTCAAATAAGTTGATCATGATTTGTATTAGCCCAAGGTATGTATGTTCTTTGTATTAGGTTTTGTGTTTCCTGAGGTAAAATAAAAGGCAGATTTTGTAGGTTCCAATTGCGATTTCGGATCTAAGCTGATACAAGTTTATTGCTTTCATTTTTTGGGAGAGGACCACAAATCTGACTTCTTAATGAAAAGGATTTTCTTAGCCAAGGTTCTGACCAAAAATGTACATGCTTACTATTAGCTAGACTCCATTGGTAACCCAAGCATAATGTGCACATCCTTTAATTAAGTTATGCCAGATTCTTGAGTGAGAAAAAGTGCTACATTTATGCCTCCGAAGATGATAATGGATTAGGACTTGAGCCCATAATTGACAAGGATTTTAAAATAATCTCCAGGCCAAACTAGCATTTAAGGCCTCATTTTTCATCTTCAAATTTTTGATACCCAGCCCCTTCTTACTAGTGGTTGAGTGATGGTAGAGCATTTTACTAAATGAAGTTCTCTCTTATGATAAGTAGTACCCCATAGGAAGTTCTTTTGATAAGTATTAAGGATGGCAATAACCCATTTTGGTAATGCAATGTATTGCATAATATGATTAGAAAGAGTATTAAGGGTTGATCGTATAAGAGTTTGTCTTCCAGCTTTATTAAAATATGGGTTTTCCATCCCGCTAATTTAACCTTGAAATTGTCAATTAAAATTGGAAATCCTCCCTAGTAGAAGTGAAGATAGGGAAGCCCAGATACTTCCCAAACGGAGTACTCTCTTTTACTTGGAACTGTTTTTGCAATTTCATCCTAAGAGTAGTGTTGCAGTTTTTTGAATAGAGAATCCTCGATTTATCAAAATTATAGTTTGTCCGGATTGCTGGCTAAATTATGTGATAGTTTTGACTATGGAATCACAAGAAGTTTGTGTTATTTTTTATAGCAAAATATATCATCCGCAAAGAAGAGATGTGATAATTGAGGACCCTTCCTACCCATAGGTATGGGATTCCAGATGTTGTAGTCTACTTCCATGTTTATTTTCCTAGATAATATTTCGAGGCATAAGATAAATAAGTAAGGTGATAGTGGGTCTCCTTGTCTGATGCCTCTGGTGGGAAGGAAATATTCAGTAGGAGAGCCATTAAGTAAAATGGATGTGGAGGTGGGTTGAGAAGTTCTCTCCAGAAGGACTGTTCACATAAGCTCTCTCCAGTTCACTGTTCACTATTCATCGGAATAGTGATTCCGACACTATTTCTGAGGTGGATTACTGTAATTTTGGAGTCACATAATCCTTCTCTTCTTGAGAACAATCCTATATTGATGTTTTCAACATATTTGTAACCATTTCTTCTACATCTTAGATCTTAGTTTTGGTCTACAGTAACTAAGTCAATTTCATTTTCAGTTTCATTTCCTTTCTGATTGCATGGAAGGAATGATTCTATGCGTATTCTGATTGAATCTCATGGAAGTTTTGACCTTTCCCCAGCCTTGTGCTGTGGGAGAGGCTTCTAATATCCAGTCACAAAATCAATCTGGCAATGGACCTAAACAGTCATACATGTCGATGCTTGCTGGACAGCAAATTGTCGAGATCAAGCAAAGTCTGGAGCTTTGTCCAATCTATTTCGATCATGGTATGCCAACTGTGGAGTTCACAGTGGATGAAGTTAATTATTTCACAAAGGAGGAAGGTCTTCAACAAGTTGTGATCATCAAATTCTCATATAGAAATCCAGAACTTCAAGAGTTGAAGAAGATTCTGCCGATCCAACTTGGTGTTAAAGGAAGTTGTAACGTCGGACAACTAGAATATCGTCACATTCTTGTAAGATTTGATTTGTTTGAAGATTATGCTCAGGTGGTGTCCAGAACAAATGGCTATGTAAGGGCTAAAGGAGAAGATTTCTTCTTTAGGACATTCCCGTGGACAATGGGATTTAATCCGCGAGAGGAAACGTCAAAAGCTGTGGTATGGATCTCTTTTCCCGATCTGCCCGCAAATCTGTTTGCCAAAAAATCTATACTGTCCATCGCGTCAGCAGTAGGAAAGCCTATTGCAGTAGATAAAGCTACTAATGATCGAACGCGACCAAGTACGGCTAGAGTTAAAGTATTGATCAACCTGCTCGACAAGCATCCAGCAAAAATAAAGATTAAGATAGTAGACTCCAAAAATGGAAAGGTATCACATTTCGATCAGAGGTTAGTGCTTGAGAATGTTCCTGCATACTGCACGCATTGTTACCATCAAGGTCATAATGTTAAATCGTGTCGACGGATTTCAGAAAACGGAACAGCAGTTCATACTACTGTTTCAGATGATAGGTGCAGTTTGTCTAAATTGGAAGGTGATGCCCAGGACTTTTTGAATGCTAACAATGCAGATCGTCGATCTGATATCCATGATGTAGGACAGTCGAAGGCTTCTGGCTCTGCTGTCCAAAATGGTCTAGTTATTCCAATCCCAAATGGTGATGGGATGCAAGAGAATTAAAGGCAAAATTTAGAAACATTACATACTCCTCTTATTGGAGTAACTGAAAACCAATCTGGAAATTCAACTGTCAAACCTCCAGTTACTAATGCAGTAGCTGACACAGAAAATAGTTCTGAACAGAATTTGATAGAGATTTGCAAGCAAGATAAAAATATCGAGCAGCAGCTATTTGTTAACACTGATAAAAGACACAGCAATTCTTTGGCCGATAAGGCAAATGATGTTTGTACACAGGATAATACCATCGAGCAACATTTAATGATCAAAGTCGACAACAATTGCAAGAGTACTAACGTAGGAGAATCAGTGGCTTTCAATGTAGTTACTACTCCAAAAGATACTCCATCTGAGTTAGTTTCTGCTACCAAGGAAGGCCTCAAGCTTGATGAGAGTGAAGATGAGAAGAAATCTTCTGCACAGACTGAGCATTTGTTTGCTCCTGAAGGCCAACTTAGCAGATGCAACAAGCAGATGGTTGGAGGTCAAACAACTGACTCTGATCCTGCACAAACCATTAATAGTCCAAAAGGGGAGCCAGCATAATGTAAAAATGACAATGCAAAAGAAAATCAACTGAAGCAGATTGACCAGCATTTCAGGACACTGGTCGAACCACTGGATGCATCATTACATCTGGAAAATCATTTGCAAGTTTTAGATGATCGAGCTAAATCTGTGAACACTAATGTTGAGGCTGAAAAACAGTTAACAAGCATTACAAAAGAAGAGGCTGCTCAGAATCGTCAACATACCTCTACAGTTCCAGCAGCTTCACTATCTGTTGAACTGTTAAATCAAAATGAATTGTAATCACATAATGAAGAGGTATCTCAACAAACTCTTCAAGTCGGCCAACATACAACAAATACATGCCCATCGATATCCAAAATAAATCCAAATTCACAACTCCCTAACAGAATGCATACCAATGAAAACTCCTCAGATAAACTTTCAAATGCAGGCAAGGATACTGTTTTCTCTAATATGCTCGGTGATTTGTCTGGACAGAAGCCGACAATGATCAAATGTTATGGAGATCCATCATCGTCATCTGCAATTAACAAACAAAGTCCTATTAGGGACATGGTTGTAAATTCTAATTTGTGGAAAGACCAACGAGAGTATGACGATGAAGAGAGCCGGGGAGAAGGTTTTGCTGTTTTTTCCTCTTCAAAGGAGGTATGCAAAGGGGAGTCTCACAAAACCACAACACATGCTACACAAAACTCCAACACTGCCAAAAGGACAAAACAGAATGAACCATCCAAAATTTCATGGCAATGTTCAACAGATCGAGCTGAATCACAGTTTGAGATTCATGAAGCAATAAATAAAGGTATCCACAGAACAACAACTCATACAGGTACAGTGGCTGCTGCTGATACTCGACAACATTCAAGTGATACTCGACAACATTCAAGTGAAGATGGACATTGGACGATGGCCAACAAAGCAGTAACTATTGACATTACATCACAGAATACAGACATATTTGCAGCATATAATGCACAAACAAGCCAATCGTGGAATCAATTTGCAGCGCCTCATCAAAACAAGTCTGATTTATCAACTCATGTACATAATCAGAAAACGAGGAAGCTCCCAACGAGAGCTGCAAAACAAAAACAGGTCGCTCGACTCCCTGGTTCATAATCCAGTCGAGAAAAAATTATACCATGAATTCTGAAGTCTTTTTAACAAAAATTGTGATCGAAGGCAGTAAATTACAATCTGGAGAAAGAAGAGCGATGCTTGGCTTCTTCAATTTTCTAGATTCCCATCACAATAGTTTCCAACCTCTCATGTCATCTTGCTATTCACATCATAGAGTTTTGATACAACACTCTGTGATGATCATAGTTTTTAGTCCTTGCAGGGCGTGTTTGTAATGAGGTTTTAGATGCCTCAATAGGAGGAATACGTTAAGGTTAGACCGGTGGTGTTAGGATAACAACTCCGGCGAGATTGACTCCCTTATCTGTATTTTGCCTATTTGCTGTTGTAATTTTCTTACTATTAACAAAAAATCTAGCCCTAGGCTCTGCCTAGTGGATTGCCTAAAAAAACAGTAAAATGGCTGTGGAGGTAGTGGTTACGCAAGACATGATTAACTAAGTTAAATTGGTAGGAAAATTGAGATGAAGCAAAGTGTTATGAATAAACCACCATTCTAATTGATCAAATGCTTTTTCAAGATCCAACTTGAGAAGCATCTGAGAATGACTGCCCTTCATATTGCGAAAGCGAGTTATAATTTCTTGTACTATGATCGCATTATCAGCAGTCCTTTTATTATTTTGAAAACCGGATTGGGTTGGTCAATTAAATGATCGAGGACTGATTTGATACGATTGATTATGATTTTTGTAATAACCTTATATAGTATTGCAAAGACTAATAGGCCTATTTTGGGCTATAGCAGTTGCATGTTGCTTATTAGGAATTAGGCATAGGAATGTAGTATTAATAATAGGGTCTATCTCAAATGTTTCAAACACTTTATGACAGTAGTTTTTGATAGAGTTCCCAATGATATGCCAGTATTTTTGATCGAAAAAAGAATGTAAACCATCGGGCCTCGGTGCCTTAAACGGCTGAAAGGAATGTAATGCATTGAGAATTTCAGTATCTTGCAATGGTCTATCCAACATAGTCTTTTCATGAATGCTTACAATATTGGAAGGATATACTTTTGTATTTTTGCATGAGTAAGAGTGAGCTGTGGTAAACAAGCTTGAATAATAATGAATAATATCCCTTTTTATAGCAATAGGGTTTGTGATCCAATTTCCACTAAGTCTTGAATTTCAATAATGCGATTATTGCGACGTCCGTATAAAGTGGTGAGGTGGAAGAATTTTGTATTAGCATCCCCCTCATTGAGCCAATTTATTGGGGACTTTAATTTCCAGAAATCTTCTTCTAACTTAAGGATATGACTGAATTCATGAGTAAGATCAGTTTCCAAATTTTTTAGGAACCAGCTAGTAGTTAAATGCATAGAAGATTGGATTCCGGATAATCGAGCCAACAATTTCCTTTTATGTTTAAAAATATTAACAAAATTATTGGTATTCCAAATTGTATGGTTTCTTGAAACGTAGAGACTGCCTCAATAAGTTGATTATTTTCCAACCACGTTTGGGCAACCACAGTTTCAAAAGATGGATGAGTAGTCCAAATTGTATCCAAACGAAATAATTTCTTCCTATGCATAACACAGTGTTGTAACTCAAGTTTAACCGGTCAATGAACCGAATGAGTTCACGGAAGATGTGTTACTAAAGCATTTTCATAGTGAGCTGACCAGTCGTTATTTGCTAACACACGATCAATTCTTTCAAGGATATTTGCATGATTATGCCTCCGTTGATCCATTAAATCTACTACCCTTGTATCCTAAATCATTGAGAGAACAGTAATTAAAACATTCCAATAATTTATTAGCCCTCTTATTATTCAATGGAAGTCCTCCAAATTTATCTGAAGCATCAAGAATTTCATTAAAGTCTCCTCCTATTAACCAAGGTCCTTTATAATGATCAAAAATACATTTAAGGTTATTTCATAGTAGTAATCTATTTGCTAGGTCATTACTAGCATATATAGCAGTAAAAAGAAAAGTGAAAGGAAGTGGACTCACCCAGATATAGAAGTGGACTTCTTGTGTAGATGTAGCAACTTGTGCAACATCTAAAATTGTAGCATTCCACAAAATAACAAGTCCTCCTAAATAGGACGGGAACTTCTATCATACCAGTAAAATTAAAGTCATCTTTTAAAACTTGGTGGGATTGGGAATGTGTTTCCGGTAGAACAACTAAGGCTGGCCTATTGTAATCAAGCAAAGATCGAAAATTTCTTCTAAACTCCACATAATGACTACCCCTACAATTTCAGATTATGAAATTCATATGGTTATCGTCAGAGTTGAAGACATTTGAACTAGACTGCCCTGGCCTAAGAATTAGGGTTGGGAGAAATAGTATGGCATTTGCCAACTTCCGGATTTGTGGTTGGCCTCATTCTGAAGGAAGTTCTTGTGAGATTTTGTGGACACCTTATGAAGGTTTTTCTTTCGTATTGCTCCTTCAGCACAAAGCATTTTATCCCGTTCATCCATGCATACACTCGCCTTGTTTCTCTGTTGTAAGCGATGGCTGCGTCTAACTCCGCTTGTAAGTTCTGCACCGGTTCCCCTTGTTCTGGTGGATTGGGAAGGTCTGGAGAAGGAGGTGGACGATGTGGAGTAGGTGTTTGAACTCGTGGGGTGCCTGGCCTCAGCAAAGGGGAGTGTGGCTGCGACTCCAGTATGGTTGAATCCATGGAACATCTGGCGTTTGAGGGGGGTAGAAAGGCATCTGTATGGTGTTTGGGTGGAGAGGAGTTTGTTCCCAAACTGGAACAGGAAGGGGTAACGGTTGAAATGGTGCTAGATTTGGCCCTTGCATCATAGCCCAGTGATAGCGTGCATAAATCTCTGTCCCCAAATGTATCCCTTCCGCCATTATCTGGGCTAGGTCCCTTAGGTGATTTATTAGGACTGTGACATCTAGTTGGTTCAGCTGAAGGGTGAAGGTCAAAGCATGATTGTGTAGACCCGCTTCTACACAACTTCTATTTTGTACAACTCATCTATTGTTATCACAAATCATAAAATGGTTAGAGAGACGTCTCAAATTAAAGAACTTTCTTAACTTTTATTGTAATATTTAAATTTGCACTTATGACAATCTAGCCTTTAATTTCTTATTATGCACCCCAAAGTATAGTTGCAGTAAACTAACACGGCAAAAGGGGGCGTGCGAATAGATAAGATCTTTTCACCCTTGATCAGAGGTATTTGGTTTGAGCCCTACAAATAAATAAATAAATAAATAAATATTCCTAATAGAGAGCACTTCCCTCTTGAGTCTTATGCGGTGCGAATTCGAATTAGTCGGGGCTACAAAATGAATATCGGACATCGGCATAAAAACCCTTACAAGAAACGCTGGAAAAGGAAGTGTTGAATATGTTGAACCAAGTTTGAGACCTTGAACAACATTAAAATCTAATAAAACCAATGAATACAACTGATCAATAGTATTTGCACTTAAAATTTGGCATCACTATCTGTATGGTGGGCCATGTGAAATCTATAATGATCACAAGAGTCTGCAATATATATTCAAGCGAAGAGATATGAATTTGAGGCAAAAACAGTGGTTAGAGTTACCTAAAGATTATGATCTTACTATATTATATCATCCTGGAAAGGCAAATGTGGTGGCAGACGCTTTGAGTAGAAAGTCTATGGGCACTTGGCCCGATTTACCGTTGAGGAACGACCTATGGTTATGGATATTTATGCGTTGTACAATCGGGAGTGCGTATTGATCATACAGTGCCGGGCAGATTACTTGCCGGTTTGGTAGCACAATCATCCCTGGTTGGACAGGTCAAGGCCCGTCAATTTGAAGATTCCCATCTTGCTAAACTCCGAGATCGAGTGCAGAATGGTGATTAAGTCATTTGCTATTGACAGTGAAGGTGTCTTACATCGACATGGTAGATTGTGTATCCCCATGGTAGGTGATGTGAAACAGTTGATTCTCGACGAGGCTCATAACTCCCGCTACTCTATTCATCCAGGTGCTACTAAAATGTATCAAGACTTGCATGAATTGTATTGGTGGAAAGGTATGAAGTACGATATTTTGAAACATGTGACTAGTCGCTTAAATTGTAAGCAGGTGAAATATGAACACCAAAAACCAGGCGGCGTGATGCAGAATTTAATTATCCCAGAGTGGAAGTGAGAAAGGATTACTGTGGATTTTGTAGTTAGGTTGCCACGTACTTTTAGAAAACATTATTTAGTATGGGTGATCGTGGACAGACTCACAAAGTCCACTCATTTTATACCAATTCGAGTGACTCACATTGCCAAACAGCTAGAACACATATACCTCCGTGAGATAGTTCGGCTTCATGGTGTACCTATTTCCATAATATCGGATTGTGGTGCACAATTTACTGCGAAATTTTGGAAGTCATTTCAAAAGTCTTTGGGTTCTGAGGTTGAGTTGAGCACAACTTTCCATCCACAGATAGACGGACAGTCCAAGCGGGTTATTCAGAACTTGGAGGACATGCTTAGAGCTTGTGCCATTGATTTTGGTGGTCATTGGGACGATCAGTTGTCGTTAGCAGAGTTTGCTTATAATAACAGCTATCATTCGCGTATACAAATGGCGCCATTTGAAGCTCTACATGGTTGTAAATGTCGTTCACCAGTTAGATGGTTTGAACCTGGTGAAGCACGGCTATTGGGTCCGGATCTTGTACAACAAGCTTTGGAGAAAGTTGCATTGATACGAGATCGACTTCGGACACCTCAAAGTAGACAAAAATCCTCACAGATAAGAGAGTTCGTGATTTGGAGTTCGTGAAAGGAGAAAAAGTATTTTTGAAGGTGTCCCCTATGAAAGTAGTCATGAGATTGGACGTAAAGATAAGCTAAGTCCGAGGTATATTAGTATGTATGAGATTTTAGATCGAATCGGGTTGGTGGCGTATAAACTTGCCTTGCCTCTGAGGTTGTCTGCGGTTCATCCCGTATTTCAAGTGTTTATGCTTAGACGATACATTCGTGATGATAGTCATAAGATTCAGCCGGAGGAGTTGGAGCTTGATGAGAACTTAACTTATGAAGAAGGTCCGATAGCTATTCTTGATAGGCAAGTGCGACAATTGAGGTCAAAGAAGGTTGCTTCAGTGAAAGTATTGTGGCGTAATTATCCAACAGAGGAAGCTACGTGGGAGTCCGAAGCAGACATGCGAAGCAAGTACGCTCATTTGTTTGATATATCAGGCACACTTTCAAACTCGTTCGAGCACGAACGCTTCTTTAAGTGGGAGAGAATATAACGTCCGGTAGATTTTCGTGATTCATATTAGAACTACAAAATTCTCCTTGCTCGACTTAATCATATACAGTCGTTGGAAATGGTGAAATTTATGAAAATAATATTATGAATATTTATAAGTGAGTTTGAGTTGTTAAAAGAAAACTTGAGTTATTGCTTGATTAATTTTTGTATGTATATACAACTAGAGAATTAATAATAGTTTATTTTACATCTGAGTGTATAGATGTCTATTTATATTTTCTTGAAATTAAAATTTATATATTGAGGGATAGGAAAAAAAAAATATCTCTATAAGTGGCTAGTGGGCTTAAATCATAAATGGTGCATATAAGTGAGTCGGAAATTAATTTTGAATAATGAATAATAGTGGATTAGTATAGGCCCATATCTTTTTTGTTTGTTTATTGAGTACGTATTAACTAGTGAAGACATAGGGCATAAAATAAGAGTAAATAATGTCTTAGTTCTTGAAGAGAGTAAAACACCCATAAGGACAAATTGCCGCAAGAGGACGTCTGGTTTTGATCTAAGGAAAAAGTTAAGAAAGAATATTTTTCCTTACTAGTTCGGCTTCTGCTATGTAGTGTAGCGGACATGATGATTGAGTTATAATGAAAAACTTAACATTATGGACAAAGCTTTGTAACATTGCATTTTGGAGTCAAATGATTTGCACAGGGAATTCGTGGGGATCCATATTTAGTGCCCGTTTAATTACATTACACATTCATGTAATTAGAATTGAATAATTCAACTCATGTATAGCCACAGCTATATTAACGATTCATGGAGTCCAGTATGCTCAAGAATTTTTCGAGTTTATTGAATTTTAGATACGCGAGTGTTTAAGGGATTAGTTGAATTGTTACCGAATCACGCATTGCGCTTGGCATGATATAAATATGAGATAACTCTGACAAGAGTAATTGACATCGTTAATTAATATTTCTCATAGATTGAGGTCACTGGAGGCTGTTTGATCGGTATTTTAGAAGTCGCAAGGTTGAGAAAGTTTTGTTAGCCAGGTAAGTGAGACTTTAAGCTTTGGTACTTGCTTTTCTAAAACTCGTTTCGAAAGTGTGTTTCCTCTGCCTGGTCCATGTGTTGGAACAAGCGTGCGCTTGGCAGAGTCTGTAGTCTTAGACTAGCCGAAATTATATTATTTTACAAACGAAATAAATATTATTTTATAAGTTGTTTGATGGTTTGATAGGGCTGTGCCCCATGATGTTGAGTTTGATACGGCTGTGCGCCGTGATGTTGAGTTTGATACGGCTGTGCGCCATGATGTTGAGTTTGATACGGCTGTGCGTCATGATGTTGAGTTTGATACGGATGTGCGCCATGATGTTGAGTTTGATAAGGTTGTGCGCCATGATATTGAGTTTGATACGGCTCTGCGCCATATTGTTGAGTTTGATACGGCTGTGCGCCATGATGTTGGGGCATTGTGTATGCCTTTATACATTACCCGAGCATTGTGTATGCTCTCTTATATATTTGAGGCATTGTGGTATTGTTATGGATTCCTGGTGTGTTGGTAAATTTCTTTCATTGCAATTATGATAAGTTATTATTGAGTATCCTTGTTGGTTAATTCTTAAAGACTTTGTTGATACACATACATTGAGTTATTGTATAATTATCATATTTACTACATCAATCGTGTTGTATGGTGTTTGTATTTTCTAACACTTGTTCCAGAGGTATTTAAAGTGGCGGGTTGATGATCTTATTGGGTTATATTTACGTACAACTCACTCCTTACCTACATCTCTATGCAGATAATGTTGCGGGAGATAGAGCTAGTGGCTGACGAGTCTATTCGAGTGGATCATATTACTGAGGTGAGCCACCGCATTGTTCGTGGAGGCTTTCGTTTCAGACTTGCTTAGTTTGTGTTAGTTATTTCTTTTTTTTTTTCTGGGGTTTGCATACCATTAATAAAACTCATATTACTTTGTTAGATGTTTCATGGTCTTAGTGTGGGATTTGGGCTAGAGTTTGTTATTTAATTAATTGTTGGTTTTTCTATCAATTGACTAAGGTATTACCTATTTAATTATTCATAATATTCTAGGCTTGCACTTTTTCTCTCGGTATTTGTATAAATAGTTAAACCTTAGAGAAAGGGATTCACTTGGCAGGTGGTGTTAGCTGGATGTCAGTCACGTCTAGGTGATAGTTTGGGACGTGACATATAACTATCCTAATGTTTTAAAATAAAGCTGAACGTTCAATTCTGATATAGGTGACTCATCACTCAGCAAATAAACAAGAAAAAAGAAAAAAAAAGAAAAAGAAACCGCATAGGGAATTCCACAATTGAGATTTATAGGAGTATCTTTTTAGCATGTGTACGAAAGTAGAAATTCTTACTATTGCACTATAATATTTCCTTTTTGATATATTAAAATTGCCGTATAATTCGTGTTGATTAGCTTCTAATTATGTGCTATTATCAAGTGGCCTTTCAAATTAAGCTGTTAATTTACACTTTTTACCCTTTTAGATAAAGCAAGAATCTTCTTTTTCCCTACCCTATTAAATAGCTCCTTCTCTCTTTTTTCTCTTCTCTTCTTTTGGCAGTGAGAGTCGGTGCTACTTTTCTTAGGTATGGGCATGTGTCAACCAATAAGAAATTAAAACTTAGGAGAATTGAGTTACTTCATGGAAAAGTTATTGATGTAACTAGGCTAAAATTTGCTTTTTATTTAGTAGGAGATGGTAGTGAAAGGAGAAAAGATACTGCTTTTGTTTAAGCAAATAGACAAATAATGGTAAAGTTGCTTTGTGGGTGAAGTGAATAGCATATGGTTAGAAAAATGAAACGTTAAAAGATGGCATGAGAAGAGAAGAAGCTAGGAAGTACAAAGGTTATGACGCAACGATTAATAAAGTGAGTGAAAATTAATAAAAAATGAGTTAAAATTACGAGAGATATAAGGTTCAAATGTCAATAAAAGCAAAAAATTGTTAAGTGGGTTTTTTTCTATTTGCTTAAGTCTTGTCCTTATTAAGTACTTGTGTTAGTGAAAGGTGGAGTCCATTATTTAAATATGATCACTTAACTATCTAAAACTTTAGCGTAGGTCCCCTCTTGGTTGGTAATATGATAGTTGTCGCTTGTTATTGTCGCATGCGACGGTATTTATGTTTTTTATGTTTACATAATCATTTACGTTATTTCTGCAGGATTACTTATGCTTTGTTTTGTTATTGTGTTTTGTCTTGTCTTGGTTCCTAACTTTATCTTTGTTTTCCAATGCAGCTTTTCATTCTGTCCTATGCGCTGAGGGTCGCTTGGAAGCAGCCTCTCTGCCCTTTTGGGTAGGGGTAAGGCTGTCTACATATTACCTTCCCCAGACCCCATCTGGTGGGAGTATACTGGGTAGTTGTTGTTGTTATACCTATTGAACTTAGAAGATCATTTAACTAAATTATTTGTGATATGGGTAAAGTATACGTACACGTTACTTTTCCCAAACGCCTAGTAGAATTTTACTGGATATGTTATTGTTGTTATTATTGTATTTGAAATAGAAAAGTCGCTTAACTTACTTATAGCACTTAGGAGATCACTCAATTAAAAAAAAATTATTTTATAGGTAAGTCCAAAATATAAATTAAAAAGTGAAAAAACATATAGTATTGAAAAGTTGAAAAAAATAAAAAGAAGACAAGTAATTTAGAGGGTAAAATAGGAATTTGAAAATTAAAAGTTCGAAAAATTTAGTTAAATGACCCTCTAAATGCAATAAATATAATTGAGTGATTTTTCTGCTACAAGCGAAAAAAGAAGTAGGTAATTTCAAGCAGTTAAGTGACAATTTCATTAAGTAATGCATTCGTGAAAAGTGATAGGTAGTTGACAAAATAACTCAAAAAATGATTGTTATCCAAAATTTAAAATAAAAAGAAGCTAGGAAGTATTTTGAGAAAAGAGTTGTAAAGAATAGGTTTAACAGTATAAATAAAAAAAGTGTAAGGTAGTGAGAAAGTGGAAGGTTACGTAGTTTCCTAGAAATATCAAAGTAGCAAGTTATATATTGGAGTTTGAAGAGATGATACAATGTCCGTTTGGATTTGACATAAGAAGAAAGGAAAAGTGGCTAACTAAGGAAAGGAAAACTTTGAAAAGCAAGAAGATTTGGCTGTTTACACAAATCTAGGTGAGGTCGCCTCAAACCAAATTGAGATTGGAAAATAGGTTTGTTGCTGTGCAGTTTCTAAGGTAAGATTTGGGAACAACTCTTATTCTATGTTTGATAGACTAATGCATATTCATATATAGCGATTCATTTCTCTTAGTCTTACATGCAGTGTTAGTCTTACATGTGTCATTCGCTTCCGTTGTCCTACTAACTTGCGCTGCTATTGTTTATTGTTTCCTTTCACTGTTTTTTAAGTCAAGTGTCTATCGAAAACAAGCTTTCTATTTTGACAAGGTAGATATAAGGTTTGCGTACAACTTATCCTTTCCAAACCCCTCTTATGAGATTACACTGGGTTACGATTATTATTGTTGTTGTTGTTGTATTAAAAAAAATCTAATATGTCATAAGATCCTCTTGCTCCACAAGACAAAGTTAATTATTATGTCAATTTGAGGTACCTAAATTCTCATACACTTTGTATATATATCTTGACTAAACCTATCTCATGTTGATTATTTTTCAGGTCACTACTGGGGTTTGATTCCAAATAGAAAGACAAAATGAAGAACAATGCAGCAATTAAGTACCTAAAGCATGTCATTTCAGTACTAACCACAATGGCCAAATCAAAATCAACAGCCATCAAAACCAAAACTGAAGCTCTAAAAACTAGGCTAGAAGTCCTATCATTGTTGAAATCCAAGAAACTATCTTTTTCAGGCCTAGGAACTAAGGCCATTTCTCACAAGATCCATTCACTATTAGGCCATAAAGAAGAAGATCAAGAATCCCAAGATCATGGAAATGAAAACAACAAGGCCATTGTACTTTACAACAATGCCCCTGAAGCGAGTGAAGATTCTTTACAATGTCATTATAACGACCAGAATAATCAGGAGATACTACTATTGAGCAACGGCGAAAATTATGATGATAAGTATCCGGATTTGACACATTCGTTGTTCGATGAAGAGGACGAATATTTAGGTGATCCAAATGCATCAGCTATAGACATGGTGAGGAATTTCAAAGAGGAAGAAGGACAGAATTTCGTACTAGAAGACGAGATCGATAATGTGGCTGATTTGTTTATCAGGAAATTCCATAAAAAGATGAGGTTGCAAAAGCTTGAATCTTTCAAAAGGTATCAAGCAATGCTACAAAGAGGTGCTTAAATTATTGTAATAAAGTTGTCCCATTTGCATCTGCAATATTGTAGCAGTGTTTCCAATAGCAAAATGGACCTCAGTTTTATTTCAACTCCACTTTTAGCTATCAAGGGTTTTCTTCATTATCTGTAGCTTCTTCTTTTTTTCATTTTTCCTTGAATAAATTTTATGTCCTTTGTCCCTAATAGCCATACACGCACGCGCGCGCACACCCCCAAAAAAAGAAGAAGAAGAAGAAGCTTGTGTACTAATTATTCTACACTGTAATAATAATGATTTCCCAGCTAGTTAGATAACAGATTAGTTTCTAAAATCCTGTTAATCCTATTGTCTATTTATACATTAGATTGGCTTGTATGATATCCAAATTAACAAATATGCACTTGTATAGTAAGACTCTCAAAGATACAAGGTAATTTTTATTTAATAGCAAATTACTTTATTTTTTACTTTTATCTTCTTCTTTTTTTAAAATTCAATTATAATTTAGTACTAATACAAAATAGTCAACTTAATTAATTTTATTCTTTTTTGCAAAATTCCTTTCTTAAATTTAAAAGCCTCAAATTGCAATTTATCGCTCCACAAATAAAAAAATGCAAATCTTATGCCACCATTTTCTTTAACAATCATTGTGAATTGGCAATGGAAACTAAGGGAGTGTTTGGTATAATGGAAATTATTTTTTTGGAAAATAAGTAGTAATCTTATTCATTTTCCGACGTTTGGTATGCAAATTAAGGAAAATGACTTATCAAGAGTATTCATAAATAATTTAGATATAATAAATATGAAGCCATAAACTTTCAAAGTAACAACCTTCTGGACCCACAAATTTCATAAACTTTTGAACCGCTAAACATTCAAAACCGTGAAATTTGTAAACCCGTAAACTTTCAAACACATAAACCTCTGAACTCATAATTTTGGAAATTGTAAAATTTTGAGCATTTAAACCGATAAATAATAAAATTAAGATTGAAAAATATATTTTAAATTTTTTTTCCGGGGTGGAGGAGGGTGGGGGTGCTGGGGGTGAGGGTGGGGCGGGAGGGCCGGGGGGCAGTAAAACCAAATAAAGAAAATTAAATTACAAAAAAAATAAAGTAAAAAATTTTTCCGGGGGGAGGGGGTGGTGCGGGTGGGAGGGGGGTTGGGGGTGCAGAAAAATAAAAAAATAGGAATTGCAAAGAAAAAATTAAGGTAAGAAAATTTTTTTTTGGCGGGGGTGTGGGGTGGAGGGGTAGTATGGTTGGTAATATCGAAAAAACTAAAAGTTAATAAAAAAATATATCTTTTTTTGGAGAGGGGGTGGGTGGGTTAGTGAGGGTGGGGAATGTTGAGAAGGAGGTTTGGAAAATGTTTTCCCTTCTATTGATAAGAAAAATATTTTCCTTCAACTGGAGGAAAATGAATTGACAAGGAAAATATTTTCCAAAACATTTAAGCAAACCAAACATGGGAAAATTGGAAAACATTTTTCGGAAAATATTTTCCTTCGTACCAAACACACCCTAAGAGCTTGAGACACTTCTTCAATTCTTTTAGTATTAACATACTCTTAATCTTAATTTTTTTTAGTAAGTCTTTGATAATTTTAAGTTTGAACGCCTTTTTGCGAAAAGCTCTCCCCCCACCGCGCCTCCCCGTTTAGTGTTTTTTTTAGAACTTTTTTTTAAAATATTTGAATAATTAGTCCTCATAATCATTAAGTTTTAAAAAGTTGTACGTCAAATTTTATCGCTGGTGATTAGCATTTACAGTGATGCTCCCGTTATGCTCGAATCCGAGGTCCGCCTCGGAGCGAGACGGGTGCAAAGCGGGTTTTGTTTGATACGGGAAAGGGCGAATTTACTCTTATACGGATACAGGACAAGTTAAAATAATTTTTAAATAGTTTAAAACGAGGCAGGGTAAGTTGTGAGTTTAATACTAGTTCAATGCATGGCAATATTTGGCATCACTGAATTGATATTGGTTTCCGAACATGTACTCTGGCAATATTTAGTATTTGAGTTCTGTTGTTTAATTTTTCCCTTTGTGAATAATTGCTCTCTCTTATTTGTTTGTTCTACTTTCATTGTTTTTTGCAAAAGTAGAACATACATATCCTTTTTAAAATTATCTTGTACAAAATATCCTTTTTAAAAATAGATATGTTAAAGATCGAAATAATCAGGTGTCATGCGCAAGCTAGCAAGGCAAATTGTGAATGACGATAGATCAGAAATAAAGGAGAAATATACCAAAAGAGACACAAACGTATAACGTGATTCGGTCAACTAACCTACGTTCACCGCAGAGATGAACAATCTACTATAGTAAAAGGTGAGTACAAAATATCGAGAGAACAACCTCACGAAGAGGCAAATACAAGTGGCATACTAACACTTATCCCGAAAAGTTCTCTCCCTAAACACTACTCTCAAGCCCCCTATGGCTACATTGTGGATGCTACTGAATGAGAAGGACGTATCTTCAATTTATAGAACTCCAAACATTTTCCTACAAGAAAAAGAAGTAGCAAAATATAGGAGAATTATAATTTTCTTCTACAAAAAGGAAAACCCAATTACGGTAATAATATTGCCCTTTCTTTTCAACAAATAGGAATACCAAATATGGTAAGAAAATTATGGCAAACACCTAACAACATATTCGTTGTAATATATATCCTTTGTAGACTTTTTCTTTGCTATAATAATATATTATACATATAGAATTATACATACATAAAAATTATAGAATAACTATATGTATAGTTCGATTTTATTTCCGGCTCTTTCTCAATTTCTCATGCTCTTCCTGACATGGACAACTAGTTGATTTTGGAAGACCGGTATAATACTCTTCCAGTTTTATGTTTATGTGATTCTATTAAACTCTCTATTTTATAAAATAATAAAATATCAAACTAGTTTGTTGTAGAAAACAATTAAGTGGGGCGGGGTGGGTTGAAAAATTAAAAATAATTATGCCGGGCGGGATGGGTTGAAATTCTTGTGGATTTTGCCAAACCCGCCCCGCACCCACCCCACCCCATTGCCATCCCTAAGGATCGCCCATTATTTTTCAGAGGAAAAAAAAAAGAATGTGAGACCAGGTCGCCTAAAGCTGTTTGGGTCATCCATTTGGAACTCATGATCCCATATTTCTTCTAGTGGACTGAATCCCCGTAAAAATAGCACGGGATAGCCAGTTTTCGGATTGGTAATTAAAAATTAGCCCGTTTGCAAAGTCATTGAAAAATAGCCACTATTTTGTTGCAACACGCAAAGTTCTAGCATAATATACTGGAGATTGGTGCACCTGTGTATTTACTTCCAACATATTATGATGGAACTCTAACAGGCGGAAAGTTCCAGCATAATATAATGGAGATTGGAACACTTGTATATGAACTATCAACATATTATGTTAGACCGGTATATTATACTGGAACTCCAATATATTATGTTGGAAGTCCAGTATATTATACTGCTACTCTATTATATTATGCTGCAATATTTTCCGGATTTTGAATAGTATTTTCGTTCAAATTTATATTTATATAAAAAGTGGTTAAATTTCGATTACTTTTGAAGCTGTGGCTATTTTTAAGACGGAAATTTTACCACCTATAGAATAAGTTAGTACCCTATTTATATTCTATAAATATCCTTTTAAAATATTACATTCTATAAATACCCTTTTTAGTTTATAGCAAAATATTTAAATTTAGTTCCATCCTAAAATTAAGGCTTAATATATGCTACAAAATGTTTTTCTCTCTTATTTTTTTATTTTCTCTCCTAATTAGCGTATATCTCCTCTCATCAGCTTTTCTCTCTCTTCTTCAATACACTATTACCTCTTCTCCCACAAACACACGTTCCATACACTTCAAAAACACTCATCCGCCGTTATCGCCTATACTTCTCCGCCATTATCACCTATACTTCTCCGCCATTATCATCCCACACGCCATTCTTCTTCGCAACTATTCTCAAGCGTATTTTGGAGGTTCACAGTTGTATTTTGGAAATATTCTCCCCGTAGGTAATTCAACAACTTCGAAATTGCTTTTTCATTAGTTTGTTTCTATAAGTTTTTTTTAGCGAATTTACACAATTTTTTGATATATCTTCCATTTGTATTGTTAATCACCAGGATTCTTTGAGTTTTCTCTCTAATGTCGGATGCAACGCCACTCAACAGACTACCTATAGGTATACCCACCAAAATTCTCAATTTTGATGGGCCCTTTTTCTCGTTGCAACTGACTCAAGCGAGAAAGATTTTGCAGGTTTATCAGCATCCAAAGTTGATGAAAAAAGAAGTAAATTACACAATGACATGTTGAAAGAAGCCCAAGTTGATGAAGCTTCAAAAGAAACCAAAATCAAGTTGGCTCAAAGAGGAAAAAACCTATGAAAGATTCAAGAAACCAAAAGGTAATTGGTATTTATTACATGTATTTTGTTGTATTCCTATGTATCTTCTTGTATTTTTATACCTTTTTGTATAGTGTATTCTATTTCTTCTATAGTATATTTATGTATTCATATGTATTTGGTTGTTTCAACAGTTCATTCTAATGTAATTTTACCTGTATTCATATGTATTTATATGTATTTAGCGTTTGCTAATGTATATTTGCGATAATTCAATTGTCTAGTTTGACCTCAAATGTATTCATATGAATTCATATGTATTCAGGTGTATGCATCTTAAATATTTTGTATTATATCTGTATGTTACAAAGTATGTTAGCATATATTTAGACTTGTCACTGTATCTAGTCTTCTGTAAGTGTTTGTAGTTGTCTGACATGCATTTAGCCTTGTCATTTTATCATGTCTTACATGTATTCCAAAAAAACTTAATATTTATTTTTGCAATGTATTCATCTGTATTAACATGTCTCTTTCAATGTTCATTGCAGGGAATTGATTTGTTTGTGAAACACCAGCCAAAATTAGCACCTCATATTAGTAGTTACACTAACACTGATATAGTATCCCAGCTAAAAGATAAGCTTACTCCTGATCAGCTCCAACAATTCGGCAATACATGCTTTGGCTCATTTCTTCAAATGAAGCAATTTGATGTTCAACATCAATCTTCAGATGCTTCATGGCTCGACAGCTAAACGACACTCCAAATAATGTATTTGCGGTATACGTCAATGGTACTGAATTACATTTCACATTAAGGGAGTTTGCGCTTGTGACAGGCCTCAAATATGTAGGTAAAAATCAAGATTTTGAGTTTAGTGAAACTCCTCCTAACCGGCTTATTGCGACTTATTTTGGAAGTGCTAATATTGTAAAGAAGAAACACTTGAGACAATGCTTCAATAACAAGGCATGGGGACAATGCTTCAGACAAATCAGGACATGATACAGATGACTTTTCTCCTACACCCAATCTTCAATCTAAGAAGAAACATGTTGAAAGTGTCGGTCCATCTTCATCACAGACACACAAGATGGTCAAGGAACAACCCAAGATTCCTACAAAAGAACCAGAATATCAGCCGAAAGTCCCTCCTGTTTATGTTTCTGACATTGGACATAAACTTGTGCATGACCATCAGCTCCCAGAAGGCCAAAATGAGGAAGTATCTTCTTTGAGGAAAGACCTAAATTCATTCAAAGAATACGTGAGTATTCACCCACCGATTAATCAATAAAGTTTGATAGCCATGTGTTTTAGTATTTTTCTAACTATTTTGTATTGTTAAGGTGGTTAGAGAGTTCAATTCTCTAAGGACATTGATCAATGATAACTTCAAGATGCTTTCAGACCATCTTCAACAAAATCAGCAAACTGAACCCATAGTGAGACATGGTGGTGGCATTGACACAGATGTCGGAGATAATCATGAGGTATAAAAGCAGTTAACATATTGAACATATATATTTAGTTGTATTCATATATGTTTTAATCTAGCCATTTTACTGATGTATTTAACTTTTATTCAGTTCTCTCTTTCTCTCTCTCTCTCTCTCTCTCTATATATATATATATATATATATATATATATATATATGTATTCTGACTTTTAAAACTTAACATATTGAGCATATTTTTTTTAGATGTATTCATAACTGTGTTACACTTAATCTGTAATATCACTTTAAACTGTTATATTTATTTTTATTTCAACTGTATTTACATGTATTCTACTTGGTTAATCTACATTTTCTGTAATGTCTACTAGCTACTTACATGTATTTAATCTTTTTCTAACATTAAGTTACCATACTAACAATGATACATACAGTACTACCAGAAAACTACTTCATAGGTACCATCCATCATATCATCTACCAAAAACCAAGAGGATGTATCTAAAGAATTATATGTTTCTCAATTTGAACTGGACGACAAGTTTCTACCCAGTCAAATTCCAGAAACTAGAATAGTTGTTCACCCCAGTGCAAAAAAGATGAAGCCACACCAGTGCAACCTCAACGAAATAGGCGACCAAGTAGATGGAACTCTTCGCCTTATCAGTCTAACTTTGACTCAAGAGGTAAGTGATTTTACAAACGTAATATTCAGCATTCATTGTATTTGAATCATTTGTAGTAGTCCATAAACACAAATTCAATTTACAACATGTTTCTCTATAAAGTTGACACCCATCTTTGAGAAAAGACACCCATTTGAGGAAGATCCAATAATGGGGCCACATCCTATGTTGCTTATTCAAGAATATGACAAGTGGGTTCGTGATGGTCTTCTAGCAAGACATGATCAGAAGTGAGTTTTCCCCCGTTCATTGTATTATGTTTTCATTTTTTTAAGGTATGTACATAATGAGTTTTATATCATACTTATAGAGGTATATCAACGACCATTACAAGAAAAACAAGTATAAACTTCACATTCCATTGGATTTTGGAGTTGATCAAGTTGATTCCAAAAACTGGTTTTACCTTCTATCCATTGACGGGAAGTTATAGGATCACAATGTGAGTATTTACCGAAACTTATAAGTCTTATCTTTAAATAATAACATGCTATTTTATTAACTTGTATTTAGTTGTATTATTCAGCTATATTCGCCTGTATTTTTCTCTGATTTTCTATGTATTCAGCTATAGTCAATTGAATTGAACTGTATTATTAACCTATAGTCAACTTTATTGAAACTGTTGTAATCAACTGTATTGAACAATTGAATTACCTGTATTCATCTAATGGCAGTTAAATTCAACTGTTTCAACATCATTCTTATATGTATTCAATTGTTTCAACATCATTTTTATATGTTTCAACATCATTATGTATTCAACTGTATTACAGTGTATTCCACCAAAGTCAGTTGAATTGAACTGTATTATTAACCTATATTCAACTCTATTCAACATGATGTATTCACCTATACAACGGAATTGAATTACTTGTATTCATTCAATGTTAGTTGAATACAAATGTCGTCCATAAGCTGTATATAGTTGTATTCATCTGTATTACAGTGTATTCCTCTATTTATGTATTCATTTGTATTCAACTTTTTTTTAGCATATGTATTGAGGTATTCATATATATTTCTTTTTTCAAGTAAATGAACTCACACTATCTACCAACCTCTTTTGTTTATAGCATATGGATGTCATACTCTACGATTTGCGAAAGATGGGCAAGTACAATCAGCATATGGACCTCACGTTTCCTACTGTTGATTGTATATTCAAGACAAGAATAGCTTAAATATATGACAGATATGAAGATAGAGATAATGACGCTAATGTAGCCAAATAAGAAGACGTTGTATGTGAATATATTAGGGGCTACAGATTGCATGCTAATGTACCCTGGCATACTGTGGATAATGTTTTGATACCAGTAAACTTGAAGGAAAAACTTCATTGGGGTTTGGTTGTTGTTACTTTCAAAGATAGATGTATCAAAGTGTATGACTCGTACACGTCTTCCGGTCATGATGCATAATGTATTCTCTGAGATTGTAAGCTAGCTAAGCTACTATCTCTGTATTTGTCAATTAGTGGCTTTTATAGAGATAGTTAAGGCATTGACTAGACTGCTTATCCCGCATACACAAACAAGGATCATAACGAACCTTTTGAAACTATCTTCGTTCCAAATCTGCCTCAACAGAAAGCGGGAAGCATGTAAGTATCCAATCATCACTCTTATATGTTTTATACAAATCTAATTATATTAATTATTTTATCTTCTGTTTCAATCAATTATTTTTGGGGATTGTGGAGTGCATATTGCAGCCTTCGCGGAGTTTTTGAGCACTATTGGAAAGATTACACAAAAAACACCATTTGATGCCACTCTTCTCCGTCAAAGATATGGTGCTCTGTTATGGGACTATGCTATGCGCAAGATAGATGCTGATGCAATAAGAGAGAGTGAAGCCCATTCAAAGACTGAAAGGCAAATCTCTGAGTCGGAGGCAAAGATGCAGATAGTTTTAGAATATATTTAGTTTTATTTGGTTTAGTTTGAACAATGATACTGATTGTAGTGGTTTTGGTCATAGATGCTATTTACTTACATGCTAAAATTTGGTTAAGTTTGTTTGAACAGGTTTTAGTTAACGCACATGGTAGTTACAATTTCTGAAACTTTATGTATACTGAATGATTTTTGTTAATGCCAATTTTTGAATTGTATTCAGCTGCATAAGATCAGCTTTATCTTTCAGTATTAAGCAATTGTATTTAGTTGTATTATTCTGTCTAGCTGATTGTATTAATCTATATTATTCAGTTCAATTCAGTTGTATTAAAGTGTATTTATCAGTTGTGTACAGTTGGTATGCAAGTATATTTAGCTGCATCCATTTAGATATAACTTTGAATTGACTTGAAACAATACAAGTTGTATTTATTGACATGTATTAGTTGTATTATTCAACTGTATTTTTCTCTGATTTCATATGTATTCAGCTATAGTCAATTTAATTGAACTGTACTATTAACCTATAGTCAACATTATTGAACATGTTGTATTCAAATGTATTGAACAATTGAATTACCTATATTCATCCAATGTCAGTTAAATTCAGTTGTTTCAACCAGTTGTCCAGATCTTTATTCAACTGTATTACAACTTATTCCTCCAAAGTCAATTGAATTATATTGTATTATTAACCTATATTCAACATGTTGTATTCACATGTATTAAGGAATTGATATAGTT
This sequence comes from Nicotiana benthamiana, assembly GCA_034376525.1. Taxonomy (NCBI): domain Eukaryota; kingdom Viridiplantae; phylum Streptophyta; class Magnoliopsida; order Solanales; family Solanaceae; genus Nicotiana; species Nicotiana benthamiana. The sequence continues at coordinate 111,184,227 of CM067323.1, read as the reverse complement.
GTATTCAACTATACTAAGATAGTCTCACACCTTCATATATATATTTTTATATGTATATATATAAAAATACTTTAACTAAATAAATTCAAAAAATATTAGCGAAAGTCATTCCACAATATATTACTTCGAAAAAAGAATTTATTATAGCTGATAATGTCATAATAAGTGTTGATAAATTGTCGAATCACCAATACATGTCGGAATACAACTATTTATTACGTGGAGCATTCCTACAAATTCGCTTGTTATGTCCTCCCTGCCCACATATGCTGCATGAATGTTGATTTTTCAGCAACAACAATTCACTTAAAGTTTGTCGCGCTTCTTGTTTGGCCTTCCCGAGGTCTATTCCATTTAAGTGGTAGTACTACCTCCTCTGCAATATGCTCTATTATATTCCAGTCATTTTTGTCTGTAGCGGGTACACTGGCACATCGTATGTCATTACGATTGTACTTGGCTTGTAATAGCTAGAGCAATATTCTGCAGGCATTAAAAACTTTCTCTTCAATACAGCTCTAGCATGTGGGCATGGCAATTCATCAATTTGGAACCTCCCACAAACACATTTTCTCTCGAGCAAGCGGACTGTGTAATGCCTCCCACCATCGTTAACAATATGTAAGTATTCAGTTGAGGGTACCACCTACATTTAAAAATAGAAATATAAGTTTTGAACATATTTACATGAATTAACAAATCTATATTTCCTGAGTTAAATGGTTACTATCAATTTTGAAAATTGCAACTTCATCCAATTTCAGTTAAATTCAGTTGATTCCAGCAACTGTATGCAACCGTATTCAACTGTATTACTGTGAATTGATCTACAGTATGCATTTGTATTCTACCTTTTTTGAGCAACTGTATTCAGGTATTTCCAATCAATTTAAACTGTATCAATCACCTGAATTCCATTGTAATCATTATCATGTGCATACAGTCTTAATAATCACATATATTTACCTGTATTCATCTATATTATTTACTAGTTCAAGCAAATATTCATAAAAATTAATGGGTAGTTCTACCTAAAAAAAATTGTATTCAGTTGTATACAACAATGCCATAAAAAATTAACTTACAATCATATGGTACACATGGTTTCATTCAACGCCATCATTTCCTGGTATTTTCCCAAGCGTCTTGTATGTATGAGTAGTTTCTTTACGGTTACTACAATTCCGACGACCAAACATCTTCCTAACTTCTTCGAGGAAGTCATATATTGGCAATTCCCTTGCTCAAACTAGTGCTGCATTGATTGAATCAGTGATATTTGACGTCATTGTCCACCCCCTGTTAACATGTGCATACAATCTAGCCCACTTTTCGTAACCAACTAACTCTAAATATTCTTTCATCCTAATATCTACCTTCTCAACCTTCTCCATCAGACAATCAAATTCAGTTTGTGTGTATGCTTTTGCCATCGAGAAGTATATCTTACTCAACTTGGCATGGCTCTTTTTGAATTTCTTGTATGTTATTCCATAGATGCCATATGCAAGAAAAATGCGGTACATCCAGATAAACTCTCGATACAGATTTAATGATGCTCTCATTTCTATCCAAAACAATGCACATGGTTTCCCTTACACCATATGCTATCTTGAATTGCTCAAAGAAACACGTCCAAGCAGCATCGTTCTCTAAATCAATAACACCATATGCTAGTGGCAATATATAACCTGTTTAATACAATTGAATATAATTGTTTTTAAATACATGTTTTCCAATGCTTTAAGTATTAACAAATTGTGTTATTATTGAGGTACTTACCTGCACCATCCAACGTGCTCACAGAAATGAATGTCCCGGTGTAGTAGGATTTTAGATGACTTCCGTCCACTACAAAAATTGGTCTACATTGATCAAACCCCCTTATAAATGCATACAACGATATATACAAGTACATGAATTTATTCTTTGACGATTTTTTCATTCTTATGTGAGAACCTGGATATGTCTTATCCATTGTATATAAGTATCCTGGTAATTTTTTCTATGAATCAGCTGGTTCACCTCTAAGAAAATTCATTGCCTTTTCTTTAGCCTTCCACACCAACATGTAGCTAATATCAACACCTAGATCTGATTTCACATCATCAATAATATCCCTTGGAGTGTATTTTCTCTTATGGTTTGTAAGCTTTGGCCTTATAATATCACTTATAAGGCTGCCACTAACCTGCCGCTGCTCGTACACTTTATCCTTCAGCAGACATGTATGGTTGTCATTGAATTCTCTCACCTTGAATAATTCCGATTTGTTAATGCTTTAAGCATTAAACCTCCAATCACAATCTTCTGAAATACATATTAATGCATAGCTGGAAAAAAAAGGTTCATACATCAGACAACTTAACGAATCAGACATATATACTTCCTATTCATAAAATACAAGATTGATATCTGTGTATATGTAATTTTGTATACTAATGAATTCCAATATTGTTAGATGTGATTAAATACAATAAATAAAACTAAATACATTAGTATGAATAATCAAACACTTAATAACATTATATACATAATATGAAAATAATCATAGCCACTGTTGTATTTTTTCAATAGTAAAATACACCTGAATACGTATTATTAAGAATAATAAACAAATATTAATTTTCAAAGGTGTTCATCATCTGAAGGAAACACACAAATACAACTAAATACAACAAAGTTAAACAAAACATCAAACCTGACAGCATTAGACCAATCACCACGAAATTAAAACCTTTGAGCTATAACATAATTCTCCATCACCTATTTCAATGTAGTTTTATCCTTATAAACTTGTCCAGTCATAACCTCCTTTTGATTAGTTTTTGAAATTATCAAATCCTTCTGAAGTTCAAACACTCTAATCGCTTCTCCTGAATTGGCAAGTTCTCTAGCTAGTGTATCATCTGTATCGGAATCGTACCATTGAACTGATTCGTCTATCTCCACAATGTCCTTGATTTAAACCATCTCCGGAGATAAGCTCTTTTTCCATAGTTGTAATGCACAGAGGATACATCCCAAATTCTCTGTTCTCTTTTTTCAATTCTACATACACTCTGTAACCCATATCATTGTGTATTTATATTGGCGTGCGATTGCCTTCAACATTGTATTGTATTTTAATGGTATTTGTGCTCAAATCTATACCCACTTGATTAGAAATTGAAGCAACTAGATCATTAAAGGAGGCAAACTCCTTAATCAGTATTCCCTAAATGGAAAAATCGATGTAATTGCCCTCATCATTCCACTTTTCAGAATGACGCAACAAAACTGTTAAGCTTGCCATATGCATAGAAGAGTTATACCACGTTTTGTTTAGAATATATTTTTGTATTGTATCAATCGATAAGAAGGAGAAGAAAATCGCGCAATATTGTCGCCTTTTGCTCTGTTTATTCGCTTCTTTGTGGGTTATACTGTCTTCTTTCTGGGTTTCTTAATTTCGAAAGAATACAAATTCATATGGTATAAGTTTGTTGAGTAAAATTAGGGAAATCAAAATTGATTTGATTTCCTTCTGGTATTCCCGTTTGTACGCCGATCTTTTTTGTTGTATTATTAAATACAATACCTTAAATACATTAAATATATTAGAAATATATCTATAGGACGTAATATAGCAAAGGATTTCTATTAATGGCTAATTAGGATTAAAAAATAATACTTTGTAAAAAGTTCTCTTTTAAGACCATTTATAAATCTGGCTATTTTTTAATTTCTCCCCCCAAATTCCGACAGATATTGGCCCAAATTTGATGGACCGAATCAGCCACCTGGTGAGCCCAAATTCCTTCTAGTGGACTTACAACCAATGTTGGTCCTAATTTAGTGGACCGAATCAACCAAGCTCGTGAGCCCATATTCCTTCACATCATTGTCACAAAAGAGCAGTAAATATAGTGATATTCTACACAACCATGCACCGACTTAAAATTTTAGATCTGCCTTTACCCAAATTGGGTGAACTCTTGTCTCTTTTTCAGTTTTTCAAAAGCTTGGAGAGCTAGTTTGACATTTAGACAGAGTTTAATATGTAAATTGATTTGTCTCATTAGTCTCCCTTACAACTGAACATTAGATCTTATTACAAATTTGACCATTTTGCAATTAATTACACATTCTAATTTTATAAAGATTAGAATTTTAATTCCTCTGTGGACTCTGTTGGAAGTGTAGGATCAAAAAAGGGGTATTATCATGTTAATCTCAAGATTAAACGAGAGATTCATACAGATTATAAAGAGAGAAAGTAGAGAGAAGGAGGAGAGTAGGTGAGAAGTCTCTCTAATGTCAGAGAGAAAGGTTGCATTAACCAAGAAACAAAATAAGGAAAATGAAGTCCGGGGGTCACATAAGTCGGTGACCCCTATATTTATATTTACACACTTGGGTCGGGTCAATGACCCACCATAATAAATAATGGACGGGTCACACGGGTCACATATCTGGGCTCAGATATGACTCTCGGTATTGGGCTCAGGAAAGGCCCAAATTCAGATTTTATCATCATTGCCCAATTGTATACCAACTATACACTATAAATACATTGTGTATACACTATTATAATATGGTACAACATCATGTATCTCAACACCCCCCCTCAAGTTGGAAGGGGGGAACCACTTGCAACTTGGAAAGTAGCGGAGCCAACAGAGTACCCGGAAGTGGCTTGGTGAGCAAATCAGCCAGCTGAAGAGAAGTTGGCACATGAAGCAACCGCAAGAAACCAGAGAGCAACAAATCCCGCACAAAATGACAATCCACCTCGATGTGTTTCGTGCGTTCATGAAAAACAGGATTGTTAGCAATATGCACAGCAGCCATACTATCACAATAAACAGAAACAGGAGTGGAAACAAGAACCCCAAGATCACCCAACAAGCGGCATAGCCAAGTTAATTCAGCCACAACCTTGCTCAGGGCACGATATTCTGCCTCAGCAGAGGAAAGAGAAACAACAGGCTGTTTCTTTGATTTCCAACTGACCAAACAACCACCCAAAAGTACACAAAAACCAGTGACAGAGCGTCTGGTGTCGGGGCAGGCAGCCCAATCACTATCAGAATAACCAGTAACAGAAAAATCAGCATGATCAGAAAAGAATAAACCCAAGGAGGGAGTGCCTTTTAGATATCTCAATACATGCAGGGCAGCAGTCATATGGGGAAGTCTTGGGGACTTAATAAATTGACTCAGATGTTGAACTGCATAACAAATATCAGGCCTGGTATGAGTCAAGAAAAGCATTTTGCCAACAAGGCTCCTGTACTGATCAGGAGAGGGTTAAAGATCACCAGAATCAACATGTAACTTGACATTGATGTCCAAAGGAGACACAACAGAGGACACATTTACACAGTCAAATTGCTGCAACAAATCAGAGACATATTTGTGCTGATTAAGGTGCATCCCACCTGGGACAGGAGACACTTCAAGACCCAAAAAATAATGCAAGGACCCAAGATCCTTGATTTTAAACTGAGCATCCAGAAAGTGCTTCAAAGCAGTCAATTCATCATTGTCATCCCCAGTTAAAATGATATCATCCACATACACAGCAACTACCACAAAAGAACCAGGTTCACCCTTGAGAAACAGAGAGTAATCATTGAGAGAATGATGATAACCTCTGGAATAAAGAGCAGAAGATAGCTTGGCATACCACTGCCTAGAGGCTTGCCTTAACCCATACAAAGATTTTTTGAGTTTGCAAACCAAAGGAGGAGAAGGAGAAGAAGGAGAACCAGAATCAGTAGAAATAGTCAAACCAGGAGGAAGTTTCATATAAACATCTTCATCCAAATCACCATGAAGAAAAGCATTATTCACATCCAACTGAAATAGAGGCCAGTTGTTTTTGACAGCCACAGCAATGAGACACTTGACAGAAGTCATCTTTATCACAGGGGAAAAAGTTTCAGTAAAGTCAATCCCCTCAACTTGAGTGTCACCCCTTATGACCAACCTGGCCTTATTCCTTTCAACAGTGCCATCTGCCTTATATTTGATTTTGTAAACCCATTTGCAACCAATGGGTTTCTTACCAGGAGGAAGAGGAACAACATCCCAAGTCTGGTTTGTGTCCAAGGCTTCAAACTCCTTTCTCATGGCAGCTTGCCAAGCTGGAACACATGCTGCCTGAGAATAGTACTGAGGTTCAACTTCCAAAGAGGAGGAAGAAGAGCCAGAGAAGGCAGGAAGTTGGCATACATAATCCTTAAGGTAGGAAGGGGGATTATGAATTCTGCTAGATTTCCTAGGAGCTGGAACATAAATAGTATCCAAGATAGGAGAACTGAGTGGAGCAGAAGAAGGTAAATGGACAGGTGGAGCAGAAGCTGAAGGAGAGGAAGGAAGAGGAGAATCAGAACCATTAGAATTATCATCATGTTCTCCAGAAGGGATGAAAGGAAAAGTAGGAGTGGATGGAGGAACAGAGAGAGAGGCATTTGTGAAAGGAAAAACTGATTCATGAAACTGGACATCCTTGGAGACTAAATACCTCTTGGAAGTAAAATCATAAAGTCTGTAACCCTTCTTACCAAAAGGATATCCCAGAAAAACACAAGGAATAGCCCTAGGTTTTAATTTGTCCCTTTGAGGAATAGGAACAGTGGCATAAGCTAGGCAACCAAAAACCCTCAAATGAGCATAGGAAGGAACATGGCCAAACAGAATCTCATGAGGAGACTTGTTATTTAGTAATCTGGTTGGGACCCTGTTAAGGAGGTAAGTAGCTGTCAGTAAGCAATCCCCCCAAAAGGATACTGGCAGTCCAGATTGAAAGAGCAAAGCTCTACAAGCCTCAAGAAGGGTCCTATGTTTTCTCTCAACTACACCATTTTGTTGAGGTGTGTGAGGACAAGAAGTTTGATGAATGATACCCTGACTGCTAAAGAAAGAGATGCCCTCATTGCTAGAACCCAGCTATAAAGCATTATCACTTCTAACAGTCTGAACAACAGAATTAAATTGAGTTCTGACCATGGCAATAAAAGACTTCAGCATAGAAAAGGCATTACTTTTGGAGCCTAACAAATGTGTCCAGGTTGCCCTTGAATAATCATCAACAATGTTAAGAAAGTATTTACAACCAGAAGAAGTGGAAGTATGGTAAGGTCCCCAGGTATCCACATGAATCAGTTGGAAAGGTTGAGAAGTTCTAATGGAGCTATCAGAGAAAGGGAGCCTGGTTTGTCTGGCCATAGGACAGACAGAGCAAGGAAATGACTGTTTGGAAGCACATTGGAAAGGAAGACCAGAAATGCATTTCATGTTAGCAAATGGAATGTGTGCAAGTCTCAAGTGCCAAGTGTAATTCATATCAGATTTAAAATCATTATTACAAGTGGAACTATTAACATGAGAATGCATAGAAACAGTCTTGTTTTCAGATAAAAGATCATCATTACAAGAAGGCACAGAAACAACTTGGTTTTTACTAGCATTACAAGAAACAACTTGTTTATTACTAGCATTACAAGAAACAGGAACAGGATTACAAGGAGTAGGGGAAGAAGGAGACCAATCTAGTTTATACAGTCCAGCAGAATGTCTACCAAGATCCAGTGGCCTCCTCAGAGAAAGGTCCTGTATCATGTGTAGAAAACAGGAATGTTCAGTGAACATAACAATACAATGTAACTGCTTCACTAACTTGTGAACAGATATCAAGTTGTGTTTAAAAGAGGGGACAAGCAGCACATTGTGAAGAGTAATGAAGGGAGTCAAGGCAAAAGAGCCAGTACAGGTTACTTTGACTTTATAACCATTTGGAAGACTAGTAATATTAAAGAGTAAATTTTTATCATAAGTCATATGATTAGAAGCACCTGAATCTATTATCCAGGTGACAGAATTAATGTGGGTGAGCAAACAAAGTTTGGAATCAGATACAGGATTCTCAGTCAACAAAGTACCAGCAAAGTTTGCATATGAGGGAGAGGGAGCTTGAGCAGTGGATTCACCCAGCTTGGACTGGTGTATCATCATCATCAGCTGGTCATAATCATGCTTGCTCAACCCAGGGATCACAGAGCTTGGACCATCTAAGCTTGCAGCAGAATGATGGTCAACAGAAGCATTCCCTTGAGGAACAGGCAAAATACCATCAGAATTATTAGAATCCAAATCACTACTCAGATGGGCAGCAGCAGACCTCCTTCCCTTGTTAAATGTGGGACTCTGTGGATACCCATGCAGCTTGAAACACTTATCAATTAAGTGTCCAGACTTCTTACCGTATCGACAGAACAAAATCCCTTTTGTTTGATCAAAATTAACCCTCTGTCTGAAAGGAGGAGGGGCAGCAGGCATTGTGCCCTTGTTGAATACAACAGGCTGCTTATTTGTGTGCACATTAAAGGAGACAGAGGTGGGATCAAATTGAGATGGAGACTGTACTTGTCTTTGCATCTCATCATTTAAAACAATATTATACACACTGTCAAGGGAAGGAGGAGGCTGCATCATCAATATATTACTCCTAACTCCCATATACACCTCATTTAAACCCATCAAAAATTGAAACACCTTGTTATCATCACATTCCTTAACTATACCTTCCTTAGCAGCACATGTACATTGCATACCATGATTGACACACATAAAATCAAGCTCATCCCACACACTTTTCGATTTGTTAAAATAGGAAGCAACATCAGAGGATCCTTGAGAGATACGAGACAGTTCTCTCTTCAATTCATATATTTTTGACCTATTGGCAGTCCCATACCTGGTTTGAAGTTGGGTCCATATACCCTGTGCAGTATCAGTATACTGTACAGACTCAGCAATAGAAGGGGAAAGGGGGGCAATCAACCAGGAAATCACCATATTGTTGCACCTATCCCATAACCTCTGTTGAGGAACATTGGTAGTAGGACGGGCATAGGTGCCATCAACAAAGCTGATTTTATTTTTAGCCGACAAGGCAACAAGAATTTTTCGTCTCCAACCCCCATAACTAGTACCCGAGAATGTGATGGGAACAAGAGGTACCCCAGGGAGATCAGACGAATAACAAAAAAGTGGACTAGAGGAATCCACAGTAGTAGAAGCACCAGTATTTGTGCTAGAAGCCATAATAAACCGGCTTAGACAAATAACTTGTCAACAAACAGCAGAACAAGTGTACAAATACAATAACCAACAATAACCAGCGGATAAACAACAATTAGGTCAAGTAATCACAGATAACACCAGATACTCGCAATTACAAAGTCAGATAAGCACACATAAATCGAGAAGAAGGACACAGAGTTACCCTCCTTCTTCGCAACCAGAGAAGATCGGCCTTCAAACACAGAGAAACTCTAGGTTTCGAACCCTAGGTCTAAAAGTTTGAAAATCAAAAACTTTACCAGAGAGTCGGTGAAGGACGTCGGAAACACACCCAAACCGTCCAGAGAATGACAATCGAGCCACCGGAATGCGGTAAAACCGTAGGTCAAACCGTCAGAAACCCTAGAAGCCGAAAAATCATCAAAATCAACCATCCAAAATCATCACAAAGTCTTTCCGGAGTGTCTAATAGAGAAAAACACACTCGGATACACTCAGAAAAGTCTCCGATGAACTAAGATCATCATTGACGAAGCGGTCTCAGAAATCACCCCCAAAAACCTCGATACAGACTTCATCCATGAACACGAACACTCAAAAACATGATCGGATCGTCTGTGAGGCTCTGATACCATGTTAATCTCAAGATTAAACGAGAGATTCATACAGGTTATAGAGAGAGAAAGTAGAGAGAAGGAGGAGAGTAGGTGAGAAGTCTCTCGAATGTCAGAGAGAAAGGTTGCATTAACCGAGAAACAAAATAAGGAAAATGAAGTCCGGGGGTCACATAAGTCGGTGACCCCTATATTTATATTTACACACTTGGGTCGGGTCAGTGACCCACCATAATAAAGAATGGACGGGTCACACGGGTCACATATCTGGGCTCAGATATGACTCTCGATATTGGGCTCGGGAAAGGCCCAAATTCAGATTTTATCATCATTACCCAATTGTATACCAACTATACACTATAAATACATTGTGTATACACTATTACAATATGGTACAACATCATGTATCTCAACATATCACTTAGCCCGCGCCACAAGCTATTTATATATAGTAGCCGAAAAACGTATAAAATTTGTATAATTTTTATATATAACAATATATATATATATATACAAAAAATATACAAATTTTATATATTTTTCTACTATTAATTTTTTAGCAGCTATACAATGTCTTTTTTCCATCAAAGAAATGACAGTGTTTACACCCTTTTACAACATACTCGACAAAAGGCTAGCAGCATAAGGCTATGATACATTAATCTAAAAGGAAACCTATGTAGATCACTGAACATTTGAATGCTGAAATAGCATGAAAGGAAAAACCTATACGACACGAATCTTGATTAATTAGGCACCGCTTTTCGGATACCGGACGGTTAAACCAAAAAAGTTCAAAAATAGAGGCCAAAGATATATATTAAGTAACACTGGGGAAAAAATTGAAAAAAAGAGAGGAAAAATTGGAGTCACAAACTCAAAAAGCATAGGGGCCATATAACAATAAGTGAATATATGTTCAGTACTTATCAACAACAAAAAGAGGGGGGGAGGAGGATAAGAGAACAGTATAAGACATTCTAATTAGTAATTATTTTCCATAACCTTAAGATGGGGAAGGGTTGAGATAGCATCAATCACCTCCAAACTAGTTCTACAAAGTGAGTGATGAAATTTTCACTATAACAAGAAATATACATTGGAATATCTATAATTTAACCATAAGAAAAAATACAAGAATTAGCTCTAAAATTTTTATCAAAGTTAATTGAGATATGCTTCTTACATGCATCTAAAAGGAATTATCTTTGAGAGGGAGATCATAAACTGGAGATGAGAGGAAGTTCCCTTCTTGCTCATCAGACTCAATCAACATCAGAACAACCTCGCGCATTGAAGGACGGTCAAATGGCGACATACTAGTACACATTAAAGCAATTTTTAGTACTGTGAGCATATGACTAACAGTAGTTTCATCTCCTAAATCCAATCGGCTATCAAGTATCCCTGACGTCAACGAATGGTCCCTAATATAATGCCTCGACCATGTCACGAGATCACCACCTTGTTCTAAGGGCTGTACAGGTGCTCTTCCGGTTAGCAACTCCAAAAGGACTACCCCGTAACTATAGATATCACATTTTTCTGTAACTTTCATGGTGTAAGCATATTCTGCAACGGAAAAGGCAGAACCATCAATTGAAAAGGAAGGAATGGTTTTACAACACAAGGATGAAAATTAGGAGAAGAACATGAAAAGCTACATACATAGAGAAAAGTTAGAAGCATTTTTGCTTGTATGAGAAATTGACTTGTTTGTATACAATTTTAACGCTCAAACTTCAACAAGATATCCTATTCATCTATGTTGCACGAATTCTCCAAATGCTGCCGCTTCCTGTGTCGAATTCTCCAAAAAATATACTACTTTTGGAGGATCGACACGCACCTGGAGATATTTTCGGAGAGTCCGAGTAACATAGCTATTCATATCAACAAAAAGAAGAAATACACTTTCAAAGCAAAGATACTGTTGAATATCTAAACTGCACATCAAAATGTTGGAACAAGAATGAGCAACATGTAGCAGTAAGATTCCAAAACTTGCCTTAAATATAGAGCTGTTCTGTCAGCTATTTTATTGAATCTCTTGGCATAGAACCATAAATAAAATGAGTACACAGATATAAGTTGAAAGCATTTCCTTATTGTCTTCACACAATCAAAGAAAGAGATATAGTATACTTGTCTATCTTTGTTCAACAAGAACATCCAACTCATATCAGACCTTTGCCTAGAATAAAAAATAGAATAAGAAAAAGACTACTGCCAAGGAAATAACACAACCGACCAATTACTAGTTTAATCCCTCTGAGAATATGTATCAATTAGTCCCACAGTAAGCTTGTGGAAGAAAATTTTCATGTAATACTACTTATAAGCGCATTAGAATTTGAATGAACATTTAAACTGCTGCAAACAGAAAATATATGGAGATTATAAGGATCTACTGATACGAGAAATATACATACCAGGGGCTATGTAGCCATATGAACCAGCAACTGCAGACATTGACTTAGATTGAGGCATATCCACAACTTTCGCCAAACCAAAATCACCAACGTGAGCTTCAAACTTGTCATCAAGCAGAATATTATTGGACTTTATATCACGGTGGATGATCCGTGGCTTGCAATCATGATGTAAGTAAGCAAGTCCTTGAGCAGCACCAACAGCCACCAAAAAGCGAGTCGGCCAGTCCAAGCTACACGATGCACTGTGAAGCAATTCCCCGAGGCTACCTCTGGCCATATACTCATAGAGAAGTAGATTAGAACCCTGATGATTGCAAAAGCCATACAGCTTTACGATGTTACGATGCCTAATCTTTCCTAGTGTTAAGATCTCAGCGCGGTAGCTATTGTCAATGTTATTACCCTCTCTGTTAGAAGCAAGCTTCTTCACTGCAATTATTTGCCCGGACTGCATGACAGCCTTGTAAACTGTTCCAACAGCTCCTCTTCCAATAACATAACAATCATGAAAATTGCTTGTAGCCTCAACCAAGTCTTGGAAAGTGAATCCCTCTTTTGGACGGAAATAAATGTCCGAATCTGGAGACGATACGTCTTTATCTTGGGTTGCCACCATCTCAACTGGATGCCGCTTCATATAGTATAATATTAGTACAATCAGAACAAGAGAAACTCCACCAACTACAGCGGCAACAACAGTAACAATCTTTCCTCGAGGAGAATCTGTACTTTTGACTCGAGGAGGATTGGCGTCGTACACTGGACGTGCATTACATCCGCCTAGGAGCCCACCACAAAGACCTTTGTTTCTGGTGAAGCTGCTCACTTCCATGTTCTGAAAGAGCGGTATATCAGGCAATGGTCCACTGAGGTTATTGTATGAGAAATCACAGCCCAACAGACTTGTCAGGTTTCCAAATGTGCTCGGTATTTCACCACTCAGATGATTGTTGTTGAGATAGAGGTACTCTAATAGGATAAGATTACCAAGGTTAGGTGGTATACTACCAGAGAGATTGTTGTTGCTAAGATCCATTGCAATCTGTAAGCCACTAAGATCACCCAACTCTGATGGTATTTCACCTGACAATAAATTCCCGCCCATCTGCAGCTCCGTCAAATGAGAGAGGCTCCCCAATGCTGCTGGTATATTTCCAGAAAGCTTATTCTCAGAAAGCAAAAGGCGTTCTAGCTGCGACAAGCTACCGATGTCATCAGGTATAACATCCGTAAAGCTGTTCTTGCTGAGATCAAGCCGTTGTAGTCCCTTGCAGTTCAGAATATCTGGAGGTATCGGTCCAGTGAGCAAATTAGCCGAGACATTGAAAGTCACAAGCTTGGTAAGATTTCCTATCTCCCTTGGCAACTCGCTGAAACTATTGCCTGAGAGATCAAGCCTCTGCAATTTCTGGCAATATCCAATATCAGGAGGTATTGGACCAGTGAACTTGTTCTGCCCGAGTTCAACAGCAGACAGGTTTTCCAATTTGCACAACTCAGAAGGAAATGATCCCCCCAGCCTGTTACCATTAAGACGCAGTTGAACCAATGAAACACAATTAAGAACACCAGATGGAACGCCTCCATGCAATTTATTTGACCCAAGATTCAGCAAAAAAAGATTGGAATTCCGACAAACGAATGGAGGAATTCTTCCTGTAAGGTGGTTGTTATTTAAATCAAGCACCCAAAGTTGACTATAAATGCCAAGACCTTGAGGAATAGTACCAGTTAAAGAATTCTCAAAAAGCTGTAACTGAACCAATTCAGTTTGATACTGAAATCCAAATGGAATAGGGCCTGTTAGGTAATTAATCGACAGATCAAGACTAGTCAAGTTCTTTAAATTAGTAAGTTCATCTGGTATAATGCCTTTGAGCTGGTTCTGGAAAAGATACAACAATCTCAGCCTCTTTATTTGGCCAAACTCAACTGGAATTTCTCCTATTAGAAAGTTTTCTGAGAAGTCAATTTCTTCTGCAATAGAAAGATTCCCAATCTCCCTTGGAATGGTACCATTTAAACCATTCCGGTATAGGTATAACCTTGTCAAAACTTTGAGTTTACCTATTTCAGGAGGAATATCACCAATCAGGTTATTCTGATATAACGCAAGCAATTGAAGTCGTGTACAATTTCCAACTTCCTTTGGAATATATCCAGAGAATTGATTGCCCCAAAGTACAAGTTCTTTCAACCACCTGAGCTTGCCGAGCTCTTTAGGTAAGTTCCCACTCAAACTATTCTGTGTTAGACCAAGAGATTCCAGACTCTCACAATCACCTATCTCTGTCGGTAAACTTCCAGAAAGTGAATTCTGCCCCACTCGAAACGTTGTCAGACTTTTCAAACTTCCAATAGATCGAGGCACTGGACCAGTAAGATTATTGGTGAATGCAACGAAAGAAACTAGAGACGAGAGTTTCCCAAACTCCTCACCTATAGAACCAGAGATCATGTTGGTGGACAAATCCAAATATTCTAACTTAGACAGGTTATACAATTGGGCAGGAATCGGCCCGTAAAAGGAATTATCATGGAGCTGAAGGGATTGCAAGTTTGAGCAATTACCAATTTCTTTGGGAATAATCCCAGCGAATCCATTAAAAGACAGGTCAAGATAAGTTAAAGATCCAAGACCACCAATGCTAGAACTCAAAGTGCCTGAAATATTCATAGAACTAAGATAAAGAGATTGCACAACTGGATTATAATCTTTAGTGCAATTCACACCTACCCAACCACATGGAGTTTCATCATTAGGATTCCAATTCCAAAGATGGTTAAACTGATCCCATATATTCTTCTTCAAATCTAACAGATACATTCCTTCCCCATTCAATCCTTCTGCTGAAGAAATCAGCAGTACCAAAGCACTTATCCAAATTAGAACAAAATCACTTCTTGATTCAAAAACTCCAGACATCATAACAACTTTCAATAATTCAAAAGTTTCAGCTTGACCTGTTAATAACAATCCACCTATATGTCAATACTCAGATTAAAAGAAAAGCTAGGAATTTAACAAAGAATACTCGGGTTCAATCATCAAGAACTGTGAAATAATAAATAGATAAACAAATGAATGGACAGAATCCTTGCAAATACATATTCATTACAATTACTCAGCTAATACTTTAGACCTATGTTGCTCGAACTCTTTAAAAATGTGACCGACTATGTGCCAGATTCTCCAAAGCAGTTTATTTTTGGAGAACTCATGGGCGCGGCAGTATTTTGAAGAGTCCGCGCGACATAGCTTTAGACAATTCCAGAAATGCCCAGAAACACAAGCAAATAATGAATTCAGGGAATAAATGAGAAAGCCAATAAAGATCTAAGCTTTTAGCATACCTTTAGGCTATTGAGTCCATCACCTTGTCAAAAATAGCTTAAATCCACCAAACACCCCCCCAAAAAAAAAAAAACAAAGAACTCTCAAGTGATTCCTTTAGAAGATGAGAGAGCAAATACCAAGATATTCATCAATGATTTATACTATATATAAAACCAAGAATCTCCAACCTTTTTCCAAGAATGGTGGGGATCTTCCTATATACATACAAGATATTGAAAAGGGGTTTGAAAAAAGTGAAAAGATTCAACCTTTATTTAAGGACAAGCCAAGAAAAAAATGAACTGGAAAAATTCAAATGCACTGAATCAAGAAACCCTTTTATTTAATTAATTAATTATTAATAGGAAAGCAGGAGTAGTAGTAGTATTCAAGAAAAACAACATAAAGCCAATTTCTTTTCCAAATGGCAATGATAGTGAAAGGGAGTGAATTGAAGGGACAAATATGAGTTCTTCATTGAAGCTTTAATGGCAGACAAAGCATGCTTTCTTCTTCATTTTTTGGTTATATATATGATGAGGAGTAAGAAGTTTTGTTCAACACTAATATAGTTTGTTATATTTTCTCTCACTATCTTGATTCTTTTTTTTAACTCTATCTCAAAAAGTCCTAATCACTTTTGGCTTCTCTTGTCTATCTAAAAGTTAGCCTCTTTTTGAGTGCTTGAAAAAGTTTTTTATAACTGTGAACTTTTTTAGGCATAACAGAGAAAAGATGCAATTAATTTATTTATTGTGGAATTCTTGGATTGGGACAGGTTTTTTGAGGGTTTATTCTTCTTTTTTTTTTTTATAGTATTTTTGGGGTTTTTGGGTTGGTAGGCACTGAAATATTGTAACATTAGAGAAAATGAAGTAAGATTTTTTTGGTTTAAATGAAGTCAGGTATGATGTTTGCAAAGGTATCATTTTCTGTTCTTATTTTGGATTTCTTTCTACACCGATTTTTATCCCTTTGTTTTGGATGTACTATGCTAGTGTATCGTATCCTTCTATTGGCTCCTTTCTTTTGGATATATCTACACAACTTTGATTTTTCTAATAGTAGTAGTATTTTGGTTCCTCTCTCTTGTTTGTTTTTGGCAAAGCTTGACAGTTCTTTTCTTAATCAACTAATCATCTAGCTAGAAATTTAAAAATAATTAGATTTACCATTAGTTCTTAAGAAATAATAAAGTTTTAAAAGTTATCGAAATTTAATCACTTTAAATTTGAGCGAAAATACTGTTCAAAATCCGAAAAACTATATCCGTAAATTTTACGTGAGTTCCAGTATAAGTATGCTTGAACTCCCATAAATTTTACGGGAGTTCTAGGATAACTATGCTGGAACTCCCGCAAATTTTACTAGAGTTCAAGCATAATTATGCTAGAGCTCCCGCAAATTTTACTGGAGTTCCAACAAGTATAATTGTCAAGTATAATATACTGGAGTTTGGAGCACTGGTGCTCCAAACTCCCGCAAATTTTACATGGGTTAGCAAAGTATAACGGTCCAGCATAATATGCTGGAGTTCGTACACAAATGCGCCAGAACTCCCATATGTTATACTGGAACGATCCATGTTGCAGCAAAATAGTGGCTATTTTTCATTGACTTAGTAAACGCTGGCTATTTTTCATTGACCAGTGTGAAAACTGGCAATATCATGATATTTTAACAATGATCTAACTAGGGGTGTTTACGGTTCGATTTGGCCGACTTTTGATTAAAACTAAAACCAAATCAATTTAATCCGTTTTTAAAATTTTAAAATCAAAATCAAACTAAATTAAATAAAAACCATTTGTTTGATTGTTGTTGATTTGGTTCGATTTTTCGGTTCTTAGTAAGTTAATGATAAGTCGATAATAGTAAAACAACGCTAGACATGATCAGAACTTGTCGATTGCAAACACAACTGCTAACATCTCCTTCTCCGTCACTGTGTAGTTGAGCTTTGCACAACTTAGCGTTCTGCTTGCATAGTAGATCGGGTGCATAAGCTTATCCGTTCACTGCCCCAAGACTGCTCCTATAGCATAGTCGCTGGCATCGCACATGAGCTCAAATGGTTGCTCCCAAGCGGGAGCAACAATGATGGGAGCAGTTATCAGCTTCTTCCTCAACTCCTCAAATGCCAACCTGCAATCATTAAAAAACACAAAGGGCTGATCCTTTTTAAGGAGTTTGCATAGTGGGTTAGCAATTTTGGAAAATCTTTTATGAAACGCCGGTAGAATCTTGCGTGTCCCAGAAAACTTCTCACGCCTTAACCGAAGTGGGCGGTGGTAGCTTCTCAATCATGTCAACCTTTGCATGGTCGACCTTAATTCCTTTCTTGGACACTCGATGTCCTAAGACTATCCCTTCTTGTACCATAAAATGGCACTTCTCCCAGTTTAGCACTAAATTTGTCTCCATACACCTTTTGAGCACTCTACTTAGGTTGTGAAGACATTCATCGAAGGAATCTCCTACCATGGAGAAATCGTCCATAAAGACTTCCATGATGTCCACCATATCTGTGAAGATGGCTAGCATGCACCGTTGAAAATCCGCTGGTGCTTTGCAAAGCCCAAAGGGCATTCTCCGAAAAGCGAAGATTCCATACGGACAGGTGAAGGATGTTTTCTATCTATGTTTGGGGGCTATAGATATTTGATTGTACCCCGAATAACCATCTAAGAAACGAAAGTGGGATCTTTCGGCCAGCATGTCCAACATTTGGTCAACGAAGGGCAAGGGAAAGTGGTCTTTTCGGGTGGCAGTGTTCAGTTTTCAATAATACATACAAATTCTCCACCCTGTGCAGGTACGAGTTGAGATCAACTCATTATTGTCATTTTTTTTACAACAGTCATACCTCCCCTTTTTTAAAAACACATTGGACAGGGCTGACCCAATTACTATCAGAGCTGGGGAAAATGATTCCTACATCTAACCATTTGATGACCTCTTTCATGTTAGGGTTCAGCCTTCGTTGGTGTTCCCTGGAAGGTCTATGCCCCTCTTCTAGGAGAATATTATGCATGCAGAAGGCTGGGTTGATACCCTTTTATGTCTTCCATGGTCCAGCCAATGGCAGTCTTGTTATCTTCAACACATGTAGTAGCTGTTTTACCTGCACATCTAGCAAACAAGATGATATAATAATAGGCAAGGTAGATTTCAGGCCTAAGAATGCATACCTGAGGTGGTCTGATAATGGCTTCAACTCCAATTTGGGCGGTTATTCTATTGATGGCTTTGTTGGAGGAGTGGCCCTTTTTTCTAGCTCAAGGGATTCGAACTGAGGTTCCCTTGACCAAAATCCTCGGTCTTCCAGTGCCATGACCCATTCAGCTAACCCTTCACCATCCATCTCTTCTAGATTTGTCAGACATGCCTCTAATGGATCATGAACTGTCAGGGCCCTATTATCTTCTTACAGAATGACATCTACTGCCTCCACTAAAGAGCAATTGGCATATTCACTGGGTCTCCTTATAGATTGTTGAGCATTGAATATGACTTCTTCATCATTCAGTCTCATTTTTAGTTCCCCAGTCTCACAGTCTATCAAGGTTCTTCCAGTGGCTAAAAATAGTCTCCCTAGTAAAAGGGGTATCTCCTCATCCACCCGACAATCCAGTATCACAAAGTCTGCAGGGAACACAAACTTCCCCACTTGCACCAGCACATTATCAAGAATACCCGATGGTCTTTTCACAGTGCGATCGGCCAACTGTAGTAGCATGGAAGTCGGCCTAGCTCTGTCGATGCCCAATTTAGTGTACACAGCCAGCATCATCAGATTTATGCTAGCTCCCAAATCACATAATGCCTTTGCAAAGGCATAACTTCCAATTGTGCAAGCGATAGTAAAGCTACATGGATCAGACATCTTTTGAGCCATGGGTTTTGCTACTACGGCGCTGCAAGTCACTGTCAGTATCACAGTAGATAAATCCTAAAAATCAAACTTCCGCGACATGAGATCTTTCATCATCTTGGCATAACCTCAGAGCATCCATCAAAGGAATATTCAACTGAATTTGTCGCAGCATCTCCATGAACATTTTGTATTGATCTGCCTTCTTCTGTTTGACCAGTCTCTGAGGGAGTGTTGGCTTCTCTTTGTAAGATTTTTCTTGCACAAGAGGTGCCACCTGTTCTGCATCTTTCTCATTCACTTTTTATTTCCCTTTTTCTTCTTGGCTCTACTCAACCACATCTTCAGTGAGTTCTGTTGGTTCTTCTACCTCTAATTGAACTGGAGTGGATGGTGTAGTATTCTTACTAGCCTTCACAATTCCTTGCTCTCTAACCAAATCTCTACCATTCCTGAGACTGGCTGCCATCAGCTGATTTGGGTTGTGCTCCTTGGGATTTATGTTTGTATCTACAAGCAAAGTTCTCGAAGAACGATTGTTTAGAGCCATGGACAGCTGACCCAACTGTGTTTCAATGTTCTTGATTGCTGAATCATGCACTGCCAATTTTTCCTGCAGTTTGTTATTCGTCCCAATGAGTTGTTGAAGCATACCTCTAATCTCAACCATGTTGCTGCTGAGGGGGTGGTTGGTAAACCAATTGCTGCTTATTCTGTTGTAAATAGCCCTGTGTTTTCTGGTAAGGCACATACACTAATTGTTTTTTAGGGTGCATACCCCCAGGCTGCTGTACGTTAGGCCTGTTCTACTGGTTTTGCTGCAGTCTCCACTCCGGTGCTCATTGTCTCTGACCCCCATAATTGTTGACATAGTTCATATCTTCCCGTACTCCTTGAGTTTCACCTTCGCCACTCCATGAGCACACATAGGACTGATTAATGCATGGCATGGCGTACATAATCCACCGTTCGTTGTGTCAATAATATGCACATGTTTTGTACCATCTCATCAATCTTATTTGTTAGTAAACTCATCTGGGTCAGGAGTGTGGCCATGATTTCTTCCTGTGAATTATTGGGATCAATTGGAACTGAATGCATTATGGGGCCCAGTGTTGTCCCTCTAGTCATCCACCCTACATTTTGTGACATCTTATCAAGCAGAATTTTGCACTCAGTGAACATTTTGCTTAAGAAAGCACATCCAGCTGAAGCATCCACATTAGCTTTCAAGTTGTCAGAGAGACCCGCGTAAAATCTCTAGTCGAGCATCTGGTCTGGAATGCCATGATGAGGGCACTTCACCAACATCTTTTTAAATCTCTCATAGGTTTCTTTCAAGGATTCAGTGGAATATTGCCTGTACTGTAATATGTCATCAATTTGTTGTGCAGTCTTATTAGGCGGATAGAACTTGTTCAGGTACTGCTTGACTAATTCCTCCCAAGTGGTAATGGAGTTGACAGGGAGCGAATTTAGCCAAGTCTGAGCTTTCCAGGTTATTGAGAATGGAAACAGTATTAGTTTGATAGCTTCTGGCTTTGAGTCATACAAATTGAGAAAATTCTTCAAGTGTTGTTGCGGGTCTTCATTGCTAGACTCGAAGAACTACCCCTTATTCTGCAGCAGATGCAGCATATAGTAGGTGATCTGGAATGTCTCCGCTTGAATTGGGGGAACATCTATGGCACTGGCAAGATTGTTAGCTGCGGGCTGTGCCCAGTCATATAATTTAGCCTCGGGCACAAGAGGTGCCACTTGTCTGACGTTTAAGTCATCTTGCTCATTCCTGACATTTCCATTGACATTGTCTTGAATGTCAGCAAGTTAATTTTGAGTTGGGTTGTTTGTTGAGAATGTTGAAGTCTTTTGTTGGAATGATTCAATACCGGAGTATCTTCTCCGGGCCTGAGAGTCCTTCAAGTAGTTGTCTAGTCCTCGAAGAATTTCTAGGCATACACCTGCTTCCTACAAGATTTCGAACGTTAGAATTTCAATGAACAGATTGGTGTAGAGCAACCGATTACAATTAGAATCTTTGTATTTCTTTCAATAGTAACACTGTTAACTCCCCAGAAACGGTGCCAAAATTTGATCACGCTAAACCGTGTCTCAGAAAAGACTACGCGGCCGTTGCAAATATAATATGAGTATTGAAGCCCAGAGTCGAACCTTAGAGAATTAACCTATCAATCACCCTTGAAATATTTACTCAATTCACACAATCACTTTCCCCAAACTTTTGATTCACAGTGGTTAATTTTTCTAACAACTAATGATTGAAGGTAAAAACTGGAAATTAACTTAATTTGATTTGTAAACAGTTGGAATAAGGTCTAAGGTAATGGTTTCCCTTGTTGTTGATTTCCTTGGTTGCATAAAGCTTATAACTACGATTTGGTTATCTCTATCAATTATGAACACTCAAGCTATCATAGGTCTTTCTCAAATAACTATGACAATTGACTAGATGCACTCTCTCAAGCTATGCTAGCTAATTTCATAATACAATTCACTTAGATTGCATCCGGAGTATCATCATCTCTATACCAACCTCTAAACCCTCAGTTATGACCTTCGCATATACTCCGAGAGTGATGTTGTTCATACAATCACCTAAATATGCACTCTCTCTCAAGTAGATACATACTAAATAGGAACGGATAATTGAATGCACTTTTCAACTAACCACAATCAAAACACGTATGAACAAATAGATATTAAAAACCAATCAAAATTATATTAATCAAACAACCGATTTATCCCCAATGGGTTCCACCAACGCCTTAGATTAAGGTATTTAGCTACTCATAACAATGGGAGGACAAACTAAATAAATAATCGTCATAATTACTAACAAAAATCAAAAGAAAAGAAGAGATATGGTTTGTGTATTCTCTCACAATTATTTTTCCTTCAAAGAACTCTAAAAACTGAATACATGCCTCCCATGGGTGAAACCTAGTGACTAGAATAGGTTTTAGGGCTAAAACTCACGTTCAGACAAATCTGCCCCTGAAGTTTCACGCGTCCACTGTGATTCTACCGCGATCGCGGTAGAACCGCGATCAAACATCTCCTCTTATACTCTGTGTTTTCTGCGACCGCGTTTCACCGCGGTTCTGCTACGGTCACAGTGGAACCGCATCAGAACAGTGCCTTTGGTACTTCAGCCTATTTTCTGCGTGGTTCACTTGGGATTTTTCACAATTGGCCTCTTTTTCTTCACTTTTTGACTCCAAAAGTGCTCTCTAACCTTCCTTAATCATATATAACCTGCAAATCATAAAAATCAATAATAAGAGCATTTTGTTATCACTTTCATTACCAAAACATTACAAGAAAGTGGTTATTTAGGACCTAAATATAGTTAAATTAACCTATTATCAAGCACCATAGTTGTTACAAGTCAATCTCCTACAGGGACACTTGATAAAATCACCTCTAAGCTTCAAGTACATCTGCTGAATAGAAAAACCATGCATTAGAGTAAAATATGATTCTGGTAACTCTACTGATTCCATATGCTTTGCTGCTTTCAAAATCCTTTATACCAACCATGATTCTTGTGTTGGCTAGCTCAACCATAATTTCTATTTCTCCCATAATAGCGATATATCCACTTTACCCATAGTTCATGTTTTTTTCTCTGACAAATATTCTGCAGTAGTTTATAGATTGCAGCGTTGTTCCAAGCTTAGATATCTAAAATATTTAAGTCACCAACAGACTTTGATAGGCACAATCTATCCTATGCAATCAAGGCTCTTTTGGAAACCTCTACCCTACCATCTTAGGATAGATTGTGCCTATCTATTTTTCTATTGTATCCCTAAACCAGCTCATGGCTTAAAAGTATATTGTAAAATATCACTTGCCTGGTACAAAAGTTGATTGACAACCAATCCACAAGAAACTCCATAAAATTTTGCACCCTACTAGAAAGGATTTTAGAAATAGTTTTGTAAATGGTAGTATAACAAGAAAATCATGGATGGATTCTGGACCTTCGGGATGAGAGTCACTGTGGTACAATTAATGGCCTTATATAATTCGGCAGATATGAAGAAATCCGGCACAACCTCAACTATTTCATCACCAATAATTGACCATGATTATCTTAAAGAATAGTGCATTATACACATCGCATCATGGGGCTATTAAGCCATCAATATCCAGCAAAGCCTTTTAGATATTCTCCCTTGACACCTATAACGATATAATCGGTCATTTTAAGAATTTAGTGGCCCGATCCCCTATTAATTGCTTTCCCCGTATTATTTTCTGCTATTGTGAGTTGCCTGGAGGATTCGTTTGGAGTTTCAGAGTATTTTAGAACACTTAGTCTCTAAATGACAGTTTAAGCTTTTGAATTTGGACTGTAGTCGGAGAAATATGAAGACGGCCTCAGAATAGAATTTTGTCGGTTTCATTAGATCCGTTGGGTGATTTAAGGCATAAAGGCGTGTTCGGATTGTGTTTTGGAGGTCCTTATCTTATTTATGCTTGAAATGCCGAAAGTTGAATTTTTGAAGTTTTCGGTTTGATAATGAAATTTTGATATAGGGGTCGGAATGAAATTCCGGAAAATTGAGTAGTTTTGTGGTATTATTTGGGACGTGTGTCCAAAATTTCAGATCATCTAGATGAGGTTTGAAAGACTTTTGATCGAAAGAGGGATTTGAAAGTTTTGGAATCCGTAGGCTTAAATACGAGGGTGAATTGGTGTTCCGGCGTTGTTTTGAGTGTTTCGAGGGTTAGTACAAGTTTGAATAGTGTTAAGTGACTTGTTGTCATATTTGGTTGAGGTCCCAAGGGCTTGGGGATGGATTTGGATGGTCGACGGAGAGTTTGAGTTTGCAGTTGTGCTGCAGATTTTTCTGCTTATGATATTTCCACACCTGCGGATTAGGACCGCATGTGCGACTCCGCAGATGTCGAGAAGGGGTCGCAGAAGCGGTTATGGTCAACTAGGGTCTTGGCGCAGATGCGGTGCTTTGGGCGCGTCTTCGGGACCGCATGTGCGGTTCCTGAACGCAGATGCAACCCTGAGGAAGTTAATGAAAAATTACATATGTAGTTGTCTTTACCGCAAGTGCGGTCCGCCGAAACAATACGGCTTCCTTCATAATTTTTTAGCTTTATTGCACCATTGTAAGTCGGATTTGGAGCATTTTGGGATATTTTGAAGAGGGGACTTCGTGGAGGTAGATTTTTTGAACCAAAAATCGTTTCTATAGTGATATTCTATTGATTAGGCAAGGAATATATGGAAATTGTGGTTAAAAATAAGAGGGTTTAGGGTTTGGAATTGGAGACTTTGATTTAGGATTTGCAGGGTCGTATGTGGTCAGATTTTGATGTATTTGGTATGTATGAACACGTGAGAGTGTAAGAATTCTAGTTTTGTAAATTTTAACCGATTCCGAGATGTGGGCCCGCGGGTTCTTGGGAAATTTTTCTAATTTTGCGTGTTAGCTTCAAATTAATTAGTTAAATTAGTTACTTGAAGTTATTATTTATATTATGCAATTACTTTGAATAGATTTGGGCGATTTGAAGTCGGGTACTCGTGGCAAGAACGTGATTTTGAGTTGAGTGAGCAAGTTCGAGGTAAGTATCTTGCCTAACCTTGTGTGGGGGAAACTCCCCTTAGGATTTGGTATTAAATTTTTTGAGTACCGTGTACGTGAGTGACGAGTGCGTACACGTGTTAATTGTTGAAATCCCGTTTTCATTAAGTTAGTACCTATGTTTTCATATATTTGAGCAATATTTATACTATAAGCATCTTGCTTAGTTTAGGAAAAGCATGCTTATGTGATTTAACCGTCTTGCCTGCTTTAATTGACTACTTGTACTCCGTGTAGCATGTTAGAGTAGAATTTCCTGCTTAAGTTCTATAATAGAACTGTAAATTCTGAGATAGTTGCGTGATTTACCTTAGGACTACGGTACGATATCCCGGAAGACCCCGCTGCATGTTTACTTTGGAACTACGGATCAAAATTTCGAGAGATCCCCCTGCATATTTATATTAGGGACTACAGGACAGCACCCGGAAGATCTCCTATACCGGATATTTACATTGGGACTACGAATTGGTATTCCGAGAGTTTGCTCTGCATATTTATAATTCGGACTATGGGACGAAATCTCGGGAGATCCTCTAATATTCTGGAGTTAGAACACTTTGTAGTTATTCCACAGCTTGTGATTTCATGAGATTCGGGATTTTAAGAGTTGATTCAGTTTGAGAGTTTATATTTATATATGTCGACCGGCATCTTAAACATTTTTTATGTTTATTCTGCAGTTTTTGGCTAGTTTTTATCTTTCCTTTTTTTTCCGCAAATCGTTACACTTACCTAGTCAGATAGACTAGGTACCGTCACAACAGTTCACGGAGGGTGAACTTGGGTCGTGATAACACCGGCCCAATAAGTTGTAAATGTTGTATTCTGCTGAGGTCCATTTTTTATTATACTTGGATTAATTGTTAGTAATAATAATTATTTGAAGACCCTAATAACTGCTGGTAAAATCCTTTAATCTCCTGTATCATCTCATCTTGTGACTAGGGGCATGCACTATTCTGAGTAACCAGTGTAGAGATCATATTTTGAGCCAATATACTTTTGATGCTTGCGTACAAGTAAGAGGCGTTGGAATCCCCCAATTTAAGCCATTGAACTATATATTTCTATTTGTAAATACTTTCTTCCACCATTAATCACTTCTCTAGATTACTTCTCAAATCTCTTTCACTATTTCTTAGCTCAGCTGGATGATCGGGGTCCCTCAATTTCTCCTGAACTGCTTGAAGTTGTGCCCTGGCGACCTTGATCTTGTCAGTAAAATATTTGAATTCCTTGAGATTAAGCTTCTTTAATTCAATTTTCAGCAATTTCAGTTTTTGTCAAATTCTTTGCATAGTAGGTAGATTTATGTTCTTGTCCCACACAGCCTGCACTATACTTAAGAAATCCACGTGCTCTGCAAGTTGATTAAAGAACTAAATCCATTTGATGTTATTACGACCTTATTTGATTCTTGTATTACACCTTTAGTCGAAGATTTTTCTTTAACAGTATGTCATCCATATTCTTTATTTTGATCCTTTATTACACTTGATTCTGGTTTACTTTACAGCTGTAACGACTCTTTCTCTCTCCTCAAGTTCCTCTCTCCCTGATGGTGCAATCCATTCTACTTTCTGATTTTCTGGCGCCGACAACCTCAGGTAAGTCATCCTCTCTCTCTCTCTCATGCTCTTCTCCCTCCTTCCTCTCTCCTCCCCCTCCTCTTTCTTCTCCACCCCTTTTCTCTCATTTCTCCATCCTTTCTCTCTCTTTTCTCTGTTTCATCACCGGAATTTCTGGCCGGCGACCTCCAAGCGCCTCTTCTGTGTCTTCATTCTCTTCTCCTCACTCCCTTCTTCTCTATTACCTCCATAAACCCATCTCTCTCTCCCTGCTGATCGTTTTCCCCAGCCCTTCTTGAGCTCGAATTTCAGTCCCGAAACCCTCGCTAGCGACCTCTGTCCGGCAACCCCCCCTTGTTGCCCCTCCCTTTTCGACTTTGTCCAGGTCCACCCCTGCGACCGATTGACAGCCGCCCCCTAGTGGTTTTGTGGTGGTTGTGAGTGATATTTCAGGGAACTAGTTGCGGCTGCCCAGGCAAGCGCGAGGCGTACTGCCGAGTAGAGCGGAGCATCACCGGCTAGTGTGTGCAAAGGTTGGCGGGACTGGGAAGGATGCATGACAAATTTCTGTGACCTCGGGTGCATCAAGTCATATTTCCAGATATTACTGCAGACCAACAAAAAAGGCGTACTAGTCGCGGCGGCGAGGCCAGTTTGCGGCGCTTGGGATTGAGGAGCTAAGCAACACCGGCCGGGACGTGCAAGAGTTGGTAGCAGTTGACCTCGGGCGCATCAAAGCCTACCTTCAGGTTTTTCCTCCGGGAGTTGGTACCTCCCACTCTCTTGTTTACTCTGTACACCTTTTTACGTATTGTAGCTAGCATTCCATGTGAGGTTTACTCTATTGCTATCTAGTTTGCATCGTTTTGCGTATTCCGCTATAGTGCGTGTGTGCATCACTATTCTCCATAGTCGGTTGGAGAGATAGAGTTTCCGCGAAGGGGAATGATAGTGTAAGGTCTTGTCCTCGGGGGGTGGGGGAGGTGGCGGGGGTGAGTAGGGGGCAGGGAGTGGTCCTACGGGTAGGGCGGGAGGTAAGGGTGGGAAGAGGGTAGCGGACGCTCATAGATTAAGTATTGGTTCTTGGAACATAGGCACTCTGATGGGTAAGTCCATTGAGTTGGCGAAGATTCTTCAAAAGAGGAGGGTTAACATAGCCTGTGTCCAGGAGACTAGGTGGAAAGGGTCGAAGGCGAGGAATGTAGATAGGTTTAAGTTCTGGTATTCTGGGGTCATGAGAGGTAAGAATGGAGTGGGAATCTTGGTAGATAGGGATCTAAGGGAGTCCGTGGTCGAGGTTAGGCGAGTGAATGATAGGCTAATGTCTATTAAGTTGGTTATTGGGGGTTGCGTCCTCAACGTCATCAGCACTTACGCGCCGCAAGCGGTCTTAACGAGGAGGTTAAGAGGCGCTTTTGGGAGGGCTTTGATGATCTGGTGAGTAGTATTCCCCAATCTGAGAAGTTAGTTATTGGAGGGGACTTTAATGGTCATATTATAGCTGATGCTAGTGGTTATGGTGAGGTGCACGGTGGCTTCGGCTTTGGGGTTAGGAACGGAGGAGGCACGTCACTGCTTGATTTCGCCAAGGCTTCTGAGCTTCTGATTGAGAACTCGACATTTCAGAAGAGGGAGGAGCATTTGGTCACCTTCAAGAGTTCAGCGGCGAGGACTCAGATTGATTACCTCCTCTTCAGAAGGAGCGATAGGGGTATGTGCAAGGACTGCAAGGTTATTCCGGGAGAGTCTCTTTCGACTCTTCATAGACTCCTAGTGATGGATGTCGGTCTCTGGGTGAAGAGGAAGAGGAGGGGTGCTCGGGGAAAACCGCGGATTAGATGGGGTGTTTTGACTAAGGAGAAAGCACATGAACTGGAGAGGAGGTTAGCTGAGGGAAGAGCTTGGAGAAGTTCTGGGGAAGCGGACGCTATGTGGCCAGAGACGGCGAACTTGGTTAGGGAGGTAGAACGGGATGTGCTCGGGGTAGCCAAGGAATATTCAGGCATACATCAGGGTGACTGGTGGTGGAACGATGTAGTCGAAGGAAAAGTGGAGGTGAGGAAGGCGGCGTTTGCTAAGTTGGAAGGGAGCACAGGCGAGGAAGAACGGAGAGCGAATAGGGAGATCTACAAGGTGGCGAGGAAAGAAGCAAAGCTGGCGGTTAGGAATGCTAAAAACGCGGCGTTTGATCGCATGTACGAGGAATTAGGGGAGAAAGACGGGGACAAGAAGTTATTCCGGTTAGCTAAAACAAGGGAAAGGAAGGCGCGTGATCTTGACCAAGTTAGGTGCATCAAGGGCGAGGATGGTAGAGTTCTGATGGGGGAGTCTCAAGTAAAGTAGAGGTAGCAGGCGTACTTTCGAGACTTACTAACGAGGAGGGGGGTCGTCACATAGAGCTATGGGAGTTAGGGTATTTAGAGCAACATAGAGACCTTGGGTACTGCAGGCGCATTAGGGCGGATGAGGTCATGAGGGCTTTGCGTAGGATGAGTAGGGGTCGAGCGACCGGGCCCTGACGAGATCCCGGTGGAGTTCTGGAAATGCATGGGTAGGTCAAGAGTGGAGTGGCTCTCCAGGTTGTTCAATGTGATCTTCAAGATCAAAAGGATGCCGGAGGAGTAGAGGTGGAGTACAGTGGTGCCCTTGTACAAGAACAAAGGGGACATCCAGTGCTGCAACAACTATAGGGGTATCAAATTAATAAGTCACACCATGAAGGTTTGGGAGCGGGTGATTGAGGCGAGGGTGAGGGAGATGACATTTATATCTGTGAACCAGTTCGGTTTCATGTCGGGTCGCTCCACTACAGAAGCTATCCACCTTGTCAGGAGGTTGGGGAAGCAGTTCAGGGATAAGAAGAAGGACCTGCACATGGTGCTTATCGACTTGGAGAAGGTGTATGAAAAGGTCCCAAGGGAGGTGCTATAGAGGTGCTTGGAGGCGAAGAGTGTGCCGGAAGCCTACATCAAAGTAATCAAGGACATGTACGATGGAGCTAAGACTAGGGTTAGGACGGTGGGTGGCGACTCAGACCATTTTCCAGTGGTTATGGGGCTCCATCAAGGATCGGCGCTTAGCCCTCTCTTGTTTGCCTTGATGATGGATGCTCTAACCCGACATATTCAAGGGGATGTACCTTGGTGTATGCTATTTGCTGATGAAATAGTCTTGATCGACGAGACGAGGGTCGGTGTTATTGAGAGGTTAGAGGTATGGAGACAGACTCTCGAGTCTAAGGGTTTCAAAATAAGCAGATCTAAGACAGAATACCTGGAGTGCAAGTTTAGCGTCAAGCTGAGCGAAGTAGGAAGGGACGTGATGATTGGATCTCAGGTCATCGCCAAGAGAGACAGTTTTAGATATCTTGGGTCGGTGATTCAGGGGGACGGAGAGATTGATGGGGACATCACTCATCGTATAGGAGCGGGGTGGTCAAAGTGGAGGCTTGCATCAGGAGTTCTGTGTGACAAGAAAGTTTCACAGAAACTCAAGGGAAAATTTTATAGAGTTGTGTTTAGACCTTCCATGTTGTATGGGGCGGAATGCTGGCCAGTGAAGCACTCTCATGTCAGAGAATGAAGGTTGTGGATATGAGGATGCTCAGGTGGATGTGCGGGCTCACCAGGTTAGATAAGATTAAGAATGAAGTTATTAGAGAGAAGGTGGGGGTGGCCCCGGTGGATGAGAAGATGCGAGAAGCGAGGCTGAGGTGGTTCGGGCATGTGCGGAGGAGAAGTTCTGATGCCCCAGTGAGGAGTTGTGAGCGGCTGGCGATGGTCGACGTACGACGAGGCAGAGGAGGCCTAAGAGGTATTGCGGAGAGGTGATCAGGCATGACATGGCTAGAATGCGGGTTTCGAGGACATGGCCCTTGATAGGAAAGTATGGAGGTCTAGTATCAGGGTTGTAGAATAGGGGCTCCTAGAGTTTTTCGTACTCCTCACCCGGGATTGGGTGAGGCTTGGCAGGGCTATCCATAGATGATTTGTATATTGGATTGTGTCTCCCTTATGGTAGTTATTTATGGTAGTTACTGTGTAATATTATTGCATGCTATTTTATTTATGGTTCTTATGTTTAGATAATATTTACGCTATTTCTGCTAGAGTTACTAATGCTCTTTTGTTTTTGTTTTTGTTTTTCCTTTTCTTCACTAAGCCGAGGGTCGATTGGAAACAGCCTCTCTGCCCTTTCTGGTAGGGGTAAGGCTCGTCTACATACTACCCTCCCCAAACCCCACTTTATGGGACTATACCGGGTAGTTATTGTTGTTATTACACTTGATTCTACTATGTGAATTTTCTCCCCTCCTGCAATTTGCGCTTGCCCCTATATGCTTAGTACTCTCTCCGTTCATTTGCCCTGTTTTCTTCCATTCTTGGAGTGGCTTCTGGTATTTGATTTTTGGTTGCTTAGGTGTTGGATTCCCCTTTATAGGTTCTTTACATACATGTCTTAGTTGCAAACAGGTTGCGTAGTAGAGTGGCTTCCAATCATACCAAACCTCTTGATCCAAAATCCTTCCATTTGGATCTTCTGCTTTGATTTGCTTTGGCAATAGCCTTGGAGTGTGACCACTTTCCAAGTTTTATATAAATATAATATATTTTATGCATCGAGCTACTTTTATCCGTTTAATAGATTATAAAACTTTCATAGTAAATTTACATCGACTTCAATAAGTAATTATTTTAAATTTCAATATTGTTCCACATATAAAGGATAAAACAAAACTAAGCTATGAAGCTCAGCAAGGATTTTTATTTTGTATTAGGACTGACTTCACTTCATCCATATTTCTAAGCTTAGTCACAACTAAACTTTTCTTTTTCTCTTTTCTTTCATTTTGGTTCTAACATCAAACTCCAGCATTTCCAAATTCAATTTTGTATGCGTAAACGAATATATATTCTTTCATCGGCTCTATTTTATGTGACACTCTCTTTATCAATTATTTACTTTTAGTACTAACTTTTTAAGCTACAGAAATAACATGACATATTTAATATTATAAATTTTAAAAATTATCTTTTAAATTATACTCCATTCGGTCCACTTTAATTAATTTTTTTATTTTTTTTTTGAGTCCACTATATTTGATTTGTTCAGATTAAATTTTTTCCCCAAAGTTTTCCTTGGAGTAAAGAGCCTAGGGGTATTTGTAATATCTCTAATAAATAAATAAAGTATAATATAGTCAATTTATTATTAATTAATGCTAAAAGTTGAATTCCTTAATGTGTAAAAATAACCAAAAAATTAACTAAAGTGGACCGAAGGGAGTACAATCAAACCTTTATAATAACCTCGTTTGTTCCGAATATTTTTATGTGTTATTGTAAAGTATTGTTACCTAGAATATATATTATTACATAATACGAAATTTGGATCCGAAAAAAATTGACTTTTATCGTGAAATATTATTATATATGGATATTGTTATAGAGAGGTTTTACTGTATAGTTTATATCTAATCAAATACCTCCCATCAACTACTCACTCTGGTCTAAAATAAGTGATTTTTTAGCTGTTTACTTGCAGATTAAGAAATGCATTAAAAATTAATTAGCAATGAAATTAATCGTATTAATTTTTTATATCTCTTTTCATAAATACTTCTAACACATACTCCAACACTATTTACTCCAACGATAATGTAGGAAAAAAAATAAGTAGTTCATTTTTGAAATATAAAAAATTACTTATTTTGGACTATAAAAAAGAAGCAAAAAATCACTTATTTTGAATAGGATAAAATAATATCATAGCAGATTCATGTGGGTCCCAAAATTTCTTTGGCAACCAAAATTATAGGATAGGGCCCACCAAACTCAAAAAGGGGTGGACCAATGGACCATTGAGGTAGAAGGTGATAGCTTCTTAAGCTGTGCAAGCACTTACTTTAATGTCTAAATCAATGATTCACAATCTGTGGGCGTTAGTCTTGGCACTAATTATTTAATCTTTGAAAAGATTGGTAGAACCCCATTTTTGGTGGGCCAATCAAATGAATTAGAATAATACTTGGAAAAAGGATAACAAAAGAAACTTTGCTTTCTGTCCTTCATTAGTGAAAATTATTGTCCACTTTGTGAAATTTAAAAAAAGTTATTCATAATTCAATCCAGTTTTTAAAAATATTTTTCTGTGAGAAAAGTTTGAAAAAGTTGTACTTCATATTTTGATATCCGAAAATAGTCTCGCTACCTGTACAAAATATGTATAAAGTCTACTTACACACTATCTTTCCCAAAATCTCACATTATGGTAAAAATACATTAGGTATGTTATTATTGTTATTGTACATTAAACTTTGATTAAAGTAATTATTAATAGGAAAATGAAAAACCCTTTTATTCTATTTGTATAACCTAGGTTACATGGCACATAACAAAACTACTAGTATTATATTTAAGCAATGTAACAGTTTTGAAGTAATTACTAAAAATGTAAGATAAGTATTCTTTTGGTTCCTGGATGATGAGTGTATTGGTAGTTATACAATTAAAATTTGATTTGAACATCAATCCCATGTTTAATTTTAGGAAACAACTAACAACTATCCAATAAAATCTTACCAAATGGGTAATGTGTACGCAGACCTTATCCTTACCTCGATAGGCCAAAGTGGTTGTTTCCGATAGACCCTAGGCTCAGAAAGACGGAAATAAAAAATAAGAAAATAGAATTCATTAGTAACTCCAGTAGAAACCGTAATAGTAACAGAAGCATAACAATCAAAAGATGAATGACATATAATAACCGTAACTAATATCTAAGGCCTGGGGCTAACATAAACAACAAAGATAATGTGGATTCAACATGAACTGTAAGCCATCTAAAATCAACACTAATCCAACCACGCCTCACCTCCGGTATGAAGTAAGGAAAGTTTTACTACCTCCTAACCTACAACCCTAATGCTTGACCTATAGACCTTCTTATCAAGGGTCATGTCCTCGAAAATCTGCAGTCGTACCATGTCTGCCTGATCACCTCTCCCCAGTACTTCTTAGGCCTCCATCTACCTCTTCTCGTACCCACCACGGCCAACCGCTCACACCTCCTCACTGGCGCATCAAGGCTTCTCTTCTGCACGTGCCGAACCATCTAAGCCTCGCTTCCCGCATCTTGTCATCTACTGAGGCCACGCCCACCTTCTTTCGAATATCTTCATTCCTAATCTTGTTTATCCTAGTGTGCCTGCACATCCACCTTAGCATCCTCATCTATACTACCTTCATCCTCTGAATATGAGAGTTCTTAACCGGCCAACACTCTGCCCCATACAACATGGTCGTTCTAACCACAGCACTACAAAATTTACCTTTGAGTTTAATTGTTTTGAATTAAGAAATCAAAAATTTCAAAATTAATGAAAAAAATATTCCTTCAAATTAGTATTATTGCAAGAGATATTTTAGCGAGATCAAGAATCTTCGGGCCGAGTGTGTTTGGTACGAACGAAAATAGTTTTTGATTTTTTTTTTTAATTTTCTCATGTTTGGTTGGCTTAAATATTTTGAAAAATATTCTCCTTATGAACTCATTTTCCTACAATTGGAGGAAAATATTTTCCTTATCAAGAGAAGGGAAAATATTTTTCAAAATTTATTCTCAACCTTCCCCATCGTACTCCCTACCCCAACCAACCCACCCCCACACCCACCCACCCACCCAACTCAACCCAACCCTCACCCCAACCTACATCTACCCACCTCACCTCACCCCTACACCCATTCACACTCTAAATAAAAATATTATTAATACTACTTTTTTAATGTTATAGATAGATTATTTTTTGCATTTTAACAAATGAGCATTTTTTAACACAATATAAAAAACGTAGTTTTTTCATTTTAACAAAAGTATACTTTCTTTTCATGGAAAAGGTATTTTCTTTCATTTCAAAAAAAATATTTTCTTTTCATGATGTAAAAAAAGTAATTTTTGTATTTCAACAAATGAGTACTTTATTTTCATGTTGTAGAAATATTACTTTGTTTTTCAACCAAAAAAAGAGTAATTTCTTTTTAGTTATGGAGCATAATTTTAATATTATATTTGCGTAAAAAAGTAAAGAAACACATTAATTTCTTTAGGTTTGTGTAAATTATTAGAAAACTAATTAAATTCTTAAAGAAAATAAAGTTCTGAAAACGTTGGGTGTTTTGGGAGGGGGGAAGGAAACATGGGGACTTGGGGGAATGAGGTTGAGGAGAGTAGCATAAAAAAATATTTTCCTAAAAAAATATTTTCTGCTCTCTGACCAAACACTAGAAAATATTTTTAGAAAAACGTTTTCTAGTCATAAATCAAACAAGGAAAAATAAGTGATAAAACCACTTATTTTCAATGAAAACATTTCTAAGAAAATGTTTTCCATGGAAAATATTTTCCTTCGTACCAAATACACCCTTTATGTTACTACCAAGTATATTCATGGGCGAATATAACCCTTTGAGTATGAGTTCAGTCGAACCCATAATTTTTTGCATGGAGTATGAATTTATATGTAAAAACCTACTAAAATTTCAATAGATATTAAATTTGAACTCATAATGTTAATAGTACAATGAGTAAAATGCTAAAAAGTTTAAAAACAGAACCCATTAAATTTAAATCCTAGAGATCCACCTCCGAGTATATGGTTGCAAAATAAACTTTAACTTTTGTGTTATATACAAGAAATGATAATGCAGTAACTCTTATTGTGAGACGAATGAAACTAGTAATATTTTATAGAGAATTTTTCATAAAGCCCCATCTTTTAGGTCTAATTAGCCATTTATAGATACTCTTTGCTATATTACGTGTTATATATATCTTTTATG
Source organism: Nicotiana benthamiana (assembly GCA_034376525.1). NCBI lineage: Eukaryota > Viridiplantae > Streptophyta > Magnoliopsida > Solanales > Solanaceae > Nicotiana > Nicotiana benthamiana. The sequence goes on along the minus strand of CM067323.1, from coordinate 111,148,854 downwards.
TTTTATACAATGTATTTAATGTATTTAAGCTGGTTTATTCATTAACACAACAAAAAAAATAGGCGTAAAAAGTAAAATTCCAGCTAAGTTTGACATGTATTTAGTTGTATTCAAGCGGTATTAATGTTAAATACAGTAACATATCTACACAAAATTTGGAAGGTTAAACTGGTTAAAACGGAAGGAAATCAAATCACATGATATTCTCCTAATTTAACTCAACGAACTAAAACTATCCCTCATTAATATGTATTTGAAAGATATATAATAAAGATTATAGCTGAATAAAGAGAAATACATATAAATAATATAGTTGAGTAGAATTGTATACAATTGAATACAAGAAAATACAACTTAATTCATCTGAATAAAACACTAGAATACAACAAGATACAACTGAATACAACTCAATAGAACTCTTGATTTTATTTCAGCCATTTGTCATCAGAATACCGTCGCTGTCACTGTATCCACTAAGAAGAAGATTCGAGAGGTTGTGGCTTCTCTCTTCTCTGAAAACAAATAAACTAACAAAAAAAGGGGGATCGAAGCTCAGTGCTTCAATGGCTATGACAAATGAGAAGAAGAAACAAAGTTCTTTCTTCTTCTACTAACAGCTTGTTTGGATGGTTGTTATTTGTTATATTGTATTGTATTGTTATCTCAAATAATATTTGTTTTGATTGTTTATTTAAAATTAATTATATCGTATTGTTAAATCCATTGTTCCTGAACAACCAAAAGCCCCATTTTATGGAACAACCGATTTGATGTGGTGAGATCTTTTTTTATTTTCTTTTCCAATTGTACCCTTACTTATTACTCTATTTTAATTTTTTATTTATTTTAACTCCAAATCTCTAACCTATTGACCTACATTATCTTCTTCCATCTTTTCTAGAGTTGGTTCGTCCCGTTCTTATTATCCAAGTCTCTGTTAAATCTTTTGTCCCTTTCCATCGTTAATATTTTTTTTCTTCTAATATTAACCTTTTTCTTCAGGTTTTTGCTCTTGTTTTCAAGCTACATAATTAATTATAAATTAGTAGAAAGAGGTTGTTTTATTTTATCTTTATGTATAGTTTTTGATATATTTTATTTAAAATAATTGGAAATATTTTAGTAAAATTATCAATTACAGTATAGTACAATACAGTCAAACCAAACAATAACAGCAAACGATACAATCTATTCAAGCATTGTATCGATAAAACAATACAATACAGTACAGTACAATACAATATATTATAAAATGATGAATAACAATGATCCAAACTTAGTGTAAAGGCAGTGGAGGCATTTATGTTGAAAAGGAAAGAGAAGTTAGTGGCTGAGAATTTTTTTTTAAAAAAGGAGAAGAAACTTAGGGTTTCTCACTTCTTTAAATGGTGCCTTAAATGTAAAATGTAACTATAATTATATGTTTGGCTATAAAGTATAAAATGTATTTTTAGGATGTAATATTTTAAAATAATATTAATTTAAAATAAATACGATACTCAAATTTTCTATAGGATATAAAAATTCATATTTTATACATAACACCCGAAGTTACTATGAAGTTATAAGCAGCTCCCTCCTTAATTATAATATGAATTCGAAATATAAAAAAATTGTTTTTGCTAGAGAATATTATACTTTTAAATTAGAATTTGTTGGTGCGAATTTTAATGGATGGAACAACAAAGTAAATCTCACACGTCAAGTGGGTTATCTTGGTGTGGAAAAATAAAAACAAAAAACAAAACGAATATTTGGGAAAATGGAATTGAGTTGTCATTTCATGACTAGACTTTCATTTTCTAAGTGAGGAAGACGTCGGCCAACCGCTTTTAGTGCTTCTATCTCTTCTCCCTATGTTGATTTTTCTCTTCTTGGGTTTGGCATACACACTAATTAAAAATATACACTTGCATATCCTTTTTTGTGATAAATAACCGAGTATTTGATGACTTGTATTCCATCTATTTGTGATGATTTATATATTTTCGCATTATTCACTTTCGATCCGTCCATATCCGACTCGTTCTTTTGTCACTCCTAATTATAGGATAATGTGACTCGATCATACCTGACCCCACCTACCTATTTACCACCCCTAATCATAGGTATTGAGTTCAACTTTAGGAATAAAGAATATTCTAGTAAAAAGTGTTATGCGTATGTTAGTAGGCTTTACCTAACCGAATTACACAGGCAGATAGATTAACTATAGTGAAATTCACTAATAAAAATAGGTGAAATTCAAATCAATCAGTACTTGTACTCGTGAATGGTAGTACGTACCATATGAAATTAGCTGAGATGAAACTTATCCGGTGAATTTGATCAAGCTATATCTTAAATAACTTAGAACCTATTAAGATAGGCCCATTTTAAGTGATTTTTAAGCATAAGTCATAAATTAGGAATTTTATCTTTTGGCTTTTAGTTTTTTCCTTTTTTTTGTTGTCATTTTTGCTTAAAAGGGTGTTTGGATTGACTTTGAAAAAGTAGTTTATAAGCCAAAATCATAAGTTGATAATATCCTACTTTTGACTTTTGATTTATTTTTGCACTTATTCATACCTTATAGTAAACAACATTTTTTATCATTGCTAAACCCCACAACAACAACAAAAGTGCTTAAAAGCAAATAAGCACTTAAAATAAGCCAATCCAAATACCCTAAAAAAATAAGTGCTTGAAAGTGCGTTTTTTTACTTTATTCAAACACTACAAAATAACTTAAAAGTTATTTTGACTTAAAAACACTTAAAGTAAACTAATTCAAACGGGCTCTAAGTAGGGGCGGACCTACGTTGATGGTTGAGGAGTCACGGGACCCTGTTAACCTCGGCAAAAACCCTGTATATATATATCTTATTTGTATACCTGCATATAGGTGGGACCCCTTAAATATATTTCGTGTGCCTCCAGATATGAAGAGCTGAATTGGGGGAGTAGTTTGTAGGGCACTTTACGTTTCCAGCTTTGGTTGAGGTCGTGGATTCAAAACCCTTTTTCACCAATTTCTTCCCTCCTTTTTCTTTTCTTTTGAATTCAATTAATTTGTACTTAATAGCAAATTGATTCACTTTTTACTTCAATTTTTAAATTTAATTTTAATATATAATAGTCAACTTAATTTTATTCTGTAACGACCCAAAGTGTTATCACCTGTGTTCTTACCCATTATGTATATCCGAGGCATTAAAAACTCATTTTTTGCTGCCTTAATTTGCATGCGCAGTTCGGACACGTAGCCGAAAATCTTATCTGTTAAATTTTGTGAAAAATGCAACATATTGTCTTTAAAATGACTAAAATTGACTTTGGTCAATATTTTGTGTAAAGCCCTGGACCCGAACCCGTGCTATGACGGTCCCGGAGGGTCCGTAGAAAATATGGGACTCGGGCATATGTACGGAATCAAAATCCAAGGTCCCGAGCCTGGGAAATGAATTTTTGAAAGAAATTATTTTTCTGAAATGAATATGAAAATTTAAAATGAAAAGGGACCAGAAAGTATTAGTATCGGGCCCGGTACAAGTCTTATATGTGAGTTAAGATGTTTATGTAAAATTTAATTAAAATCGAAAGTCATTCGACATTTCCGGACCTAAATATCTAGAAATAAAAGTTTAAGAATTTTGATGAAAAAGTATTGATTTTGAGGGTTAATTCATTAATTTTGATGTTATTTTAGTGATTTGATTGCACAAGTAAGTCCGAAGGATATTTTTGAGGTGGTGTGTATGTTTGGTTTGAAGCCCCGAGGGCTCGGGTAAGTTTCAAGTAGATTCCGGATGCCCAGAGTTGAAATATCATATGTTGCAGGTTGAGGAGAAATGAGTAGTCTCTGAACCATCTGGCGTGGACCGCGTGAAAAAGTGTGCGGCCGCGGAGGGGCCAGCGCTGCTGTGGTCGCCTTTGCGGGTGCTGCGCGGCCGCGGTTGGCCTGAATGGTTCGCGCTAGGTTGTGGTCTGCAGTTCTTCAGAAAACCTGGGCAGCCGCGGTCCGCGCGGGGTACTATAGAGGGCTATAAATACTCGCGAATTTCAGTTATTTTACACTTTTCAAAACCCCAAAACGTAAGAGGCTATTTTCAAGCAACTCTTCTTCCCCAAAACAATTGGTACGTAATTTCTAAACTAATTTCTTCACTGCTCAATATCTTTTAACACGATTTTAACTTCAAATCAAAGATTTTCTTGGAGGAATTGGAGATTTTGGGTAGAACCTATGTTTTCTTCAAATTGGGTAGTTGGACCTCAACTTGGGTTCCGATTTCAAAACAAATCATAGATATGAACTCATGGGGGAATTGGTTTGAACTTCGGGTTTTGACCACGTGGGCCCGGGGGCATTTTGGGAATGTTTGAGCAAAACTTTGGGAAACTCATTTTATGCATTCAAATTTATTCAATTAGCATTTTTGATACATTAAAGTAATTTGTGACTAGATTCGAGCGGTTTTGTGGTGAATTTGAGGGGTAAAGCTATACTACAGGCTTGAGTCGAGTTTGGAGCATTCGAGGTTAGTGTTTGATCTAACTTTGGCTTGAGGGTATAGGATTGGAGTATTGCTTGCTAATTTCTAATTGTCGTGTATGGTGTATACGCATGGTGAGGAGTATCTATACGATGGCGTCTAGCATGACCGTGTGTCCTTATTTGTGTTTATACGGATTTTGATGTGACTCTTCCTTGTTTAATTGATGATTTCCATATAATGTGAAGAGTATGAGGAAGAATTATGAATTGAAAACACTGTGGAGCGTTGGATCGAATATTAAGGTAATTATTGAGTAAGAAATGAAAGAAAAAAAAGATGTGGTTATTCCTTTGCCGGGCTGTACTCGTATATAGATTCTCTCCCTTGCCAAGACGTGTAAGTTGTTGTTGTTTGCTATCTTGCCAGGAATTAACTGTTTACTTGTGTTATTACTTGCCGGGATAGTTGAATTGACACTTGTTCCTTTGCCTGAAAACCATTATATATTATGAAATGGGATCCTGTGGCATGCCGACCGACCACTTATATATTATGAAATGGGATCTTGTAGCACGTCGACAACTTATATATTATAAAATGGTATAGTGTGGCACGCCGAACACTAATATGTTATGAAATGGGATCGTGTGTCATGCCGACCACTTATACATATTATGAAATGGGATCGTGTGGCACGCCGACCACTTATTTTGTGTTAGAAGGAATCCATTGTAGTTTTTCTTATTTATTCTTGCTGTTCTGTTTAATTTGATACCCCCAATAGCATGTTCCCCTCCCCATCATAATTATTACTTCCTGCTGTTACAGTGTTGTACTTGTATATATTAACATGTATAGGTTCAATTGGTAGTCATGTCTAGCCTCATCACTACTTCGTGGGGGTCAGGCCAGACACATACCAGCACATGGGGTCGGTTGTGCTGATGCTACACTCTGTACATCTTTTTGCAGAGATTCCAGTACCGGTGCAGGAGCTTCTAGACAACAGTCGGAGTAACGGGAGCTGACTTCAGTCTAGAGTTTCCCAAGGTAGCCTTGCTGACGTCCGCAGGGCCCGGAGTCTCTCCTATCTTTGTTTTTCGTTTGAGTTTCTTTGTATCAGAAAAAATAGTATTATATTTTCAATCAAACTTTGTATTTAAAATTCTGTAGAAGTTTGTGAGCTAGTGATTCCAGTCTTGGGTTGAGATTGCATTTATATTTTCGCACTTGTATTCAGTTTATTTAAACTTATGACTTCCACTTGATCATATTATGTTTCAGTTTTATTGAATGGTCGAGATTTGCTAAAAGTAGTAAAATAATTTGGCTAGCCTAGATCCTATTAGTAGGCTCCATCACGACTCCCGATGGTGAAAAATTCAGATTGTGACAAGTTGGTATCAAAGCACTAGGTTACATAGGTCTCAAAACTCACGAAAAAACTTGGTAGAGTCTGAGGGATCGGTATGGAGACGATTATATTTATTCCCCAAAGGCTGCAGAGTTAGAAAAATTTCACTTTTGAGAAAAATTTCACTTTTGTTCTTTCTTGTCGTGTGATTATGTTTCTCAAGTAACGATTGTCTTTCTACTTTGTTCTTTCACAGATGGTGAGAACATGTGCTTGCTTTTCCAACGCGCAGCAGCCCGAGCCCTCAGCAACAACTCCTACAAGGGGAGAGGGAAATTCCGAGGACGTGCCAGAGGCCGAGGCAGGGGCAAAGCTTAGCCCCGAGAAGCATTCCCAGAGGTGGAGCCTCATGTTGATTATGATGAGGAGGTTCCAGTCCCAACAGCTCCGGTGGGTCCAGCTCAGGTCCTAGAGGGGTTCATAGCCACCCAAGTTCTTCAGGACGCCTTGGTCAGATTGGTAGTCTTTGTGGATGGCGTTACTAGAGCGGGTTTGCTTCCAGTAGCACCAACTACTTCTTACGCTGGGGGAGGAGTTCAGACTCCCGCTATACGCACTCCAGAGCAGGTAGCTCCTCAGGCTCAAGTTCCAGCGATTCAACCAGTTGTGACAATTCTGAGGGGTATTTCGGCTCAGACCGGCGATGGTGCGGCGATGTCCGCAGATGCTTTGTGGAGACTTGATAGGTTCACCAAGCACTTCACCACCACATTCAGCGGTTCTTCTACAGAGGACCATCAGGATTTTTTATTCAACTGCCATAAGGTTACTCGGACTATGGGTATTGTGGAGACCAATGGGGTCGAAATTTCCACCTTTTGACTAGTAGGATCCACCAAGATTGGTTTATGGACTATTGTTTATCCAGACCAGTAGGGTCGCCATCATTGACTTGGGACCAGTTGGCAAAGTTGTTTTTGGATAAGTTTCTCCTAGTTACTCAGTGAAAGGCTTTTCGCAGGCAGTTCGAGCGCCTCCAGCAGGGTTCTACATTACACGCAATATGAGACCCAGTTCATTAATCTGGCATGCGATGCTATTGTAATACTCCGCACCGAGAGAGAGAGAGAGAGGGGGTGTGGAGGTTTATTGATGGATTGATTCAGCCGATCCGTCTCCAGATGGCTATGGGAGCCGGGGTGAGGTTTAATTTAAGGAGGCGGCTAACGCAGCCCGTAGTTGAGATGGCTCTTGCACAAGGAGGTGGTCACGGGCCTAATAAGAGGCCCCGTCATGCAAGTAGATTCAGTGGTACGTAGTGGTACCTCGTCTGGAGGTAGATATTCTCATGGTAGGGGCCATCCTTTGAGGCTATTTTAGTCAGACCTACAGGTCTCACATGGTAGTTCAGGTGGTCATGGTTCTCAGCCCCAGTATTCTGACCAACAGCTTTTCAATGCACCATCAGCACCTATTAGCGCACCACCACTCCGTTATTCTCAGCAACCGAGGGCTTGTTACATGTGCGGTGACACGAGACATATTGCCAGGTATTGCCCTCGAGCATCTGACAAGTGTCATCGGCAAGGTCCTCTTTTTATGATTCAGGCATCAGGTAATCAACAGGCCGCCCAACCAACTAGAGGTGGGGGTAGAGGTCATAGAGGTGGAGGTAGAGATCATAGAGATGGATCTCAGACTGCCAGAAGTAGAGGCCAGCCAGAAGCCAACCGTCCTAGAGATATGGTTAAGGGAAGTAGAGCCCAACCCCGGTATTGTGCTCTTCCAGCCAGGCCAGAGACCGAGTTTTCAGATGCATTTATTACAGGTACTATTCTGGTCTAAGGTAGATATGCTTCAGTGCTATTTGACTCTGGGTCTACGTATTTGTATGTTTTATCCTATTTTGCACCCTACCTGGTTATGCCTAGTGATTATTTGAGTATTCCTATTTATGTATCCACATCGGTAGGTGGTTCTATAGTGGTCGAACGAGTGCATCGTTCCTGTGTGATAGTGTTTGAGGGTCTTGAGACCCGTGTTGATTTATTTCTCTTAGACATGGTGGATTTCGATGTTATATTAGGGATGGATTGGTTGTCCCTGTATCATGCTATTTTAGATTCCCATACCAAGACCGTGACCTTGGCTTTGCTAGATTTGCCCCATTTTAAGTGGAGAGGGACCCCATGTCATGCCACCCGTAGTGTTATATCATATGTAAAAGCTCAATGCATGGTCGAGAAGGGGTGTTTAGATTACTTAGCGTATGTTTGCGACTCCGGCGCAGTGGTCCCTTCTACTGATTATGTTCCTATTGTTCGAGAGTTCCTCGAGGTTTTCCCTTCAGACCTGCCGGGTATGCCGCACGATTGGGATATTGAGTTTTGTATCGATCTGGATCTGGGCACGCAGCCTATTTTCATTACACCGTATCACATGTCCTTGCCAGATTTGAAAGAGTTAAAGGATCAGTTGCAAGATTTGGTTAAGAAGGGTTTCATTAGACCCAACATTTTGCCTTGGGATATGCCGATGTTATTTGTGAAGAAAAAAGATGGTTCGATGAGGATATACGTTGATTACCGAAAATTGAACAAGGTGGTGATAAAGAACAAGTATCAACTGCCGAGGATCGATGATTTATTCAACCAGCTTCAGGGCGCAAAGGTGCTTTCAAAGATAGATTTGCGATCTGGCTACCATAAGATGAGGAGTAAGGCATCTGATGTCCCTAAAACAGCATTCCGCACTCGGTATGGGCATTATGAGTTTTTGGTCATGTCATTTGGGTTGACCAATGCCCCGGTAGTATTTATGGAGTTGATGAATCGAGTGTTCAGACCTTATTTGGACTTGTTTGTGATAGTTTTCATTGATGATATTCTGATATACTCCCGCAGCCAGGAGGAGCACGAGCAACACCTCAAAGTGGTTCTTCAGACTTTGAAGGATAGTCATTTATATGCTAAGTTTTTGAAGTGCGAGTTATGGTTGAGTTCGGTTTCATTTATGGGTCATGTTGTATCAGTAGAGGGTATTCAGGTGGACCTGAAGAAGATTGAGGCAGTCAAGAACTGGCCTCGCGCAGCTTCAGCTACAGAGATTCGGAGTATTCTGAGGTTAGCAGGCTACTACCGCCGGTTCGTGGAGGGTTTTTCATCTATTTTAGCCCCGATGACCAGACTGACCTAGACGGGTGCCCAGTTCATATGGTCGGATGAGTGTGAGGAGAGCTTTTAAATCTCAAGACAGCTCTGACTACGGCACCAGTACTGGTTTTGCCCACAGGTTCAGGGCCTTATATAGTCTATTGTGATGCTCCCGTATTAGGCTTGGTGTAGTATTAATGTAGGATGGCAGAGTTATTGCCTATGCTTCGAAATAGTTGAAGACCGATGAGAAGTATTATCCGGTTAATGCTCCCGTAGTTGAGATGGCTCTTGCCTATGCTTAGAAATAGTTGAAGCCATTATTCATGCTTTGAGGATTTGGAGGCATTATCTATATGGTGTAACGTGTGAGGTGTACACTGATCACAAGAGTCTTCAGTATCTCTTCAAGCAAAAGGAGTTGAATTAAGTCATAGGAGGTGGTTGGAGTTGCTAAATGATTATGATGTTACTATCTTGTACCACCCGAGGAACGCCAATGTGCTAGCTGGTGCGTTGAGTAGAAAGTCCACCAGCATGGGTAGCCTTGCTTATATTCCGGTCAGTTTGAGGCTGATTGCTTTGGATGTCCAGGCCTTGGCCAATAGATTTGTGAGGTTGGATATTTCTGAGCCTAAACGAGTGTTAGCTTGCACGATCGCCCGTTCTTCATTATTGGAGCGTATCCGTGATCGGCAGTTTGATGATACCTATCTGTGTGTCTTGAGAGACACAATGCAGCGAAGAGGTGCCAAAAAGGCGACCTTAGATGATGATGGTTATTTGAGATTGCAGGGGCGAGTGTGTGCGCCCAATGTTGATGTGATTCAAGAGTTGATCTTAGCGGAGGCCCATAGTTCTCGATATTCTATTCACCCAGGCACCGCGAAGATGTATCAGTATCTGAGGCAGCACTATTGGTGGCGTACGATGAAGAGAGATATTATTGCATATGTGGCTCGATGTTTGAATTTCCAGCAGGTTAAATACAAGCATCAGAGACCTGGTGGATTGTTTCAGAGGATTGAGCTTCCCGAGTGTAAGTGGGAGAGGATTATCATTGATTTCGTTATTGGACTTCTGATGACCCGGAAGAAGTTTGATGCGATTTGGGTCATTGTTGATAGGCAGACCAAGTCAGCGTGTTTTGTTCCTGTTGCAACCACTTATTTATCTGAAAAGTTAGTTGAGATCTATATCAGAGAGATTATTCGTCTTCATGGGGTGCCGCTATCTATCATTTTGGACCGGGGTACACAATTTACCCCACGCTTCTGGAGAGCAGTCCAGCAGAAGCTGGGCACCCGAGTTGACTTGAGCATAGCATTTCATCCTCAGATGGACGGACATTCCGAGTGGACGATTCAGATATTGGAGGATATGCTCCGAGCTTGTGCCATTAATTTCGGAGGCTCATGGGACCAGTTTTTACCTTTAGCAGAGTTCTCCTACAACAACTATCACACCTCCTTCTTCCGCCCTACTATGGTGCAGAGGGAGTTTCTTCAATTAAAGGACAATCGAAACGGGATTAATTATTAAGATTCACAGTCGCCATTTGGGAGGCTTTTGGTGTCCCAAGTCGCCAGTTGAATCCCGAATCGAGGAAGATAATGACTCTGTTTAACAGTCCGCGAACCAGAAATCCGGATAAAGAATTATGTTAACCAGGGAGAAGATGTTAGGCATTCCCGAGTTCCGTGGTTCCTAGCACGGTCGCTCAACTGTCATGTTTAGCTTATTTATCTGATTTTTACATGTTGTAACTTATGTGCCGATTTTAACTTTTAACTGCTTTTATTCAAATTATTAAAGCAAATTGAACGTCAGCTGAGACATGTCTTTGGATTGCGCCGCATGAAATGAACCCCCGATCCTGAATACATGTGATTCGAAGTTTTGGGATTTAAATTTGGGTCGCATAAAATGTCCACCCTATTTAAGGAGGTAATTTTATTAAAATCGCGCCTAATAGGGTCTAACGCATTATACTCATTTGGGAGGGTCGTGAAATTTGTTAAACGAACCTTCCGATTTTCTAAATATATATTTTTTAAAAACATTATTGAGGGCCCTGCAGTTTGTGTAGTTTTGTTTGGTGAGGCACGCCTCATTTTATTTTAAAGGATATCAAAAGCGACTATGTTTGCTATTTTATTTGTCTCTAAAAGGAACAAAAGCATCTAATTTATTTACATGATAGCGGGTTATTATAGTTAAGGTATGAACATGGTTTGTTGAAATCTGAAACGAAGAAAATGGGCCATCCGTTTAACATTTGCAGGCCCAAGCCCAACGTGAGTGACGCAGAACTGGGACAGGGCCATACTACTCAGATTTGGGCCCGACTACAATGTACTATGCACGTTCTAAATTTACAATATGGCAGAAATGAGATCGATGCCTAAGGAAACCCATTTTTTATGAGACTAAATGAACAAGTTGTTAACTAAAGAGTATGAACTACTGATTAATTAACTTAAAAACTTGATAGGTATTTCAAATCGGCTATAAGTGAAACAAACAAGCGATGGTCGAATATGGATACCGCATCATTGGTTCTTTTCTAACTATCATACATAGGAGAGGGGTTTACAAACTAAACTACTTCATATCAGCATTCAATTATACATAGAAACTTACATGATTCTAATGAAAGTGGCTAATTAACCTATATACAACTACATTACAGAATATGACTAAGTGTTTCAAAACCTCAAATATACATTTATTCATGCTTCACATCTCAGCTTTACAGTGTATACCAGTGTAGAAAATGTGTACCTGGAATTCGGAAACAAAGAAGAGAGGAAGGATCAATAGTGCAATAGCACGGACACAGCAGGTTCGACAACAGGTAGAACAATCAGTGGAATAGTAGTACATGCAGAAATCCCAGTAAGATTAACCAAGCAGGGAACTTATTGCAACCAATAGCAATTCCAGGAAAAACAAATAGCAACACCAGGAAAAACCTAACATCAAACCAAGAATATCACACTGAACACCCCAATAACACTCTCAATGCACTCACAGTTGGAGTAAAAGTGAGGCAAAGGCAGGACAAACAATGTTTTTGATTACCAATACTCAAAGAAGACCTACTGAAACTTTGAAGTGAAAGCTCAACCTAATATCACTCTATATCTGAATATCCAAACTCTCACTTAACCAATATCAGTTAGCTTTTTCTCTAGAATCTTGATTCTAAGTTTCAGCCTTAAACAATATTTCACTCCCTCGAATTTTCTCTCCAAAATTCTTCTCCCCCCTTTTAAGTGTTAAATGAGTCATATAATATACCCAAAGCAAGACTCTTTCCTCTATTGTTTTGACTATTAACTTTTACTTTTAAACTATTATTACCAACCATTTTACCTCTTTTACTTTCTAGCCCATATTCTTCTAACTATGTCTATTTTTTTACCCTTTTATCATCACTTAACTATTTCTAATTCCAATTAAGTAAATACTCTCATTACTTAGTGGCCCCCTCTACCAACTATTTCAAACTAAAGTTGTTAGGGCCCTATAGGATAGACCAACCAGTCAAACTAAATTTCCCTATTTTCTATTCCGAAAACACCCCTGGATCTTACTGACTACTACTGTTCTAATTCAGAACATCAGAAGACAGAACTAAACCTCTAGTTTTCTGAAATTATCCTCTAATTAACAACTATAGCCAATCTTTAGTAACAAAATCACAGAACTGAATCTACCATAATTAACATTTAAACACAAAATCATCTACTACTGAACAAAAATAAATTGAAACCAATCAGCTGAGTTTCTCAATTTGGGTAACAACAGGTTCAATCCAATTAGAACATTGGAACAGAAAAGAAACAGGCTAAGCAAACTACTGAACTTGAACAATAATTGCCTATTATCAAGTAATTTTATCATTCACCCATGAGAGACTAACTGACAAGTTTATTTAATCAATTATGCAGTTTATAACATAGATACAATTGACAACAGACCAATAGAACTAAAACAAACTAACAAGGTGATTTCAATTAACTTTAATCAACCATATAAACAACAAATACATAGTATACAAACATGTCGATTCATGGCTTTGGGGAAAAATGGTGGACCAAATATGAACTAATTACTTGATGATATAATCAAATTAAACACACAGTTCATTGTAATAAACATAATTAACAAACAAGTAGAAAGAATCCACAAAATAACAGGTCTACTGAAGATGGACAAATTTGAGATAAAAATAATAGAAAAATCAACCAACTAAACTAATATGTAAACAGACACTATCAGAACCCAAATAGAACAGAAGGAAGAAGAAAATACCTCAGAAATTAAAGAACACATATGACCCGATATCGAACCAAACTTCAACCATTTTGAGCTCGAACATACTCTTAGTCGGGGTGTTCTCAGTTGAGAACCCCTAGATTAAGGTCTATTAGACCTCAATCTCCCATTGATTTGAACAGACCCCTAATATTGGATTTCTAAGGGTTCAATACGGGTGATTTGGGGACTCGGGTTTTCTGGTTAGATTTGAACCAAACCTTTGTCGGTTTAGGTATGAGGGAGGTCAGGGGAGTGTTGGTATCAATTTTGGGGTTGTTTGGTATAGTTTGTGTTTTGTCTCAAATATTTGATTGAAGATTCGAAAAGATGCAGCTTGATTCGATCCAAGAGAGTGGTAAATTTGGGTTAGGGGTGTGAAGGGGGTTTTGTGGTGTTAAGGAGTTGGTCGGCGGCGTAGTTGCCGCCGGGTTTTTAGGTGGAGGGTGCCATGGTGGCTAGGGTTTAGTGAGGGAGACGGTCTGTCTCTTGCGAGACACGATGATAGTGAGTGGATGTTTGGTTAGGGGGGGCATGGGGTGAAAGATGAGGCTTATATACGATGGGGAAATATTCAATCCTGACCATTTGATCATTAATGATTGACGGCCAAGATCTTTTTCTTGAACAAAATGGCATCATGTGGTTTAAGTTGTGGAGCGGGTTGGCCCGGGGTGAAGTGGATTGGGTTGTGGGGAGGCCCTGGGAGGCCGTTGGATAAAATGAAACGGACGACTCAGATCTGAGATGCCTATATGGCATCGTTTGGTTGGTCCTGGAGACTGAACTGGGCCATTCTATCACTTCGATCAACGGCTCAGATTTAAAGCGTCTAAACGATGACGTGAGTGCCTTCTTAGAGACCAGGTCTTTTGGACTGGGTCGTGTATTCTTTGAGCCTAATTATTGGGTTTAAGATTTGGCCCAAATCCGAGTTTTTCTTCATTTTTAAACTCTTTTTCTTTTTCTTCTTTTAATTAAAATTTAAACAAACTTCCTAAATAAAATTTAAACCAAAATTAAACAACAAAAAATATTAGTCAACCCTTAAAAACAATCAACACACATGTTAAAATATTTAATTATAATAAAATCACATAATGACAAGAAATAGAATAAAAGTGCATATTTTTGTGATTTTCACTTTTTAAACCAAATTATGGTTTAATTAATTCCTAAACACCCAATTATATCCGTAAAATTTTAAATAACTAAAAAAATATTAAATGGATCCCTAGCAATGATCACATAATTATACGTTAACTGACAAAATTATAACGGACACACAGTTTTGTGATATTCTTTTTCCAAAAACCAAATATTATGCAGTTAACTCGACTAATAGTAGAATAAAATCCTAAATTCACATGCAACATATTTTTTTGAATTTTTTAAATAAACTAAATAAAAATCACGGACAAAAATATAAATAACTATCCGAAATGCCACACAAATTCTAAAAATTAGACACAAAGACAATTTGTTTTATTTTTTGATTTCTTTTGGAGTGGTTTTCGTGAAAGCAAAAATCACGTGCTCACTGCTGCCCCTCTTTATTCGAAAACACGACGAGTTTCGTGCAAAAATAAAATGAGCGGATACGAGTGATTTTTGCCCGTCGGAATACTCCGTGTGAAGCATTTTTTGAAAGATATTACCAAACCTTTGCTTCAAAGGTTTCCTACATATCCCTGGCTAAAGAGAATCAAGTTAATATAGTTCAGGAAGTTTTGGTAGCTGGGTCTACCACGGGACTGCCATTTTGTTGTTACTGCTGCTGCATGTTGTTACTAATGCTTACTAATCTCCTTATTACACCGTGCTAAAAGAAAAATCAAGAAGCAAGGCTAGACTACAGATTACAAGATCTTTCTTCAATCTGTTCTTGATGCCTTGCTTTCTTGTCGGCTTACGTTCATTCCGGTGATTCTTTCTTCTGAAAACTGATGGTGATGACAATTGTCCTTTGCTTTCTCGAACACCAGTTTGCATCATTGTGTTTTGTCCGCTGAGGATGCGGCCTCCTTTATTATGCTGGGGATCTTCTGTTGTAACCTTCTGCCTTCCGGTGGGTTACTGATTTCAAGACCTGAAATGTAAAAAATGAAAAGTATTCCTCTCGTTATATAGGTGGGCGCCTAAATACAAAAACATGCAAAGTATTCCTCTAGTTATACAGGTGTGCGCCTATTTATCTAAAGACATAAAAAGTATTCTTCTTTTTATACAGGTGGGCGCCTATTTATCTAAAGACATGAAAAGTATTCCTCTTGTTATACAGGTGGACACCTATTTATCTAAAGACATGAAAAGTATTCCTCTTGTTATACATGTGGGCGCCTATTTATCTAAAGAGATGAAACGTATTCCTCTTGTTATACATGTGGGTGCCTATTTATCTAAAGACATGAAAAGTATTCCTCTGGTTATACAGGTGGGCGCCTATTTATCTAACGACATAAAAAGTATTCCTCTTGCTATACAGGTGGGCCCCTATTTATCTAAAGACATGAAAAGTATTCCTCTTATTATACAGGTGGGCACCTATTTATTTGAAGACATGAAAAGTATTCCTCTTGTTATACAGGTAGGCGCCTATTTATATAAAGACATAAAAAATATTTCTCTTGTTATACAGGTGAGCGCCTATTTTTCTAAAGACATGAAAAGTATTCCTCTTGTTATACAGGTGGGCGCATATTTATTTAAAGACATGAAAGGTATTCCTCTTGTTACAGGTGGGCGCCGATTTATAAGATAATAGCTTGAATTTGCTTCCTCGATTCTCTGAGAAAATTTTTGATTGCGGCAAAAAATTTCCTGCCCCAGTTTTGGCACTCTTTCTTATGGCGTGTCTTTTCGCCATCATCAACATTTTATTTTCCTGTTTCAAATCAAAGAAAATTTTGTTAGTTTAAATCGTGGTAAGTGGTCGTGACACTCCGGTTGGGATGGTTTTTCTTTCCCTTTTCCTGCTCTCCGTTCCCAAAACTTGTTGGGGATGATGTTATTTGCTGGGGATGATATTTATGTTGGGGATGGTTTCTCCATTTATCCCTTCCCCACATTGTGTTTCAAAACTTGCTGGGGTTTATTTTGCTGAAGATGAATTTTCCTTTCTTCCTTCCCCACTCCGTGTAGTTTGATCACCTCGAAACCTGGTCGATAATAGGTCGAAGTTCTGCTGAGGGTACTCTTGGAACTTGGCCCACAATTTCCTTAACATGTTGTTTTTCCTTCTTTCCTCTATACTTCCCTTGACATTCTAGACGAATTTATTATTTGGCCTTGCAGGTGTTTTTGTCTTATTGCCTTGTCTCTAGCCTGTCTTCTTTACATTTTACTTTGTACCGTTTTGGCAACTGGTAGTAAGCACTGAAAGATCTTTCTCAAAAACAAATTTCTGGAAAAAGTCTTTTGAATAAAGAAATAAAAAGGTAGAAAAAGAGAAGATCTTTCTGAACAAATTCTGAACTTATCTGTATGGTATAACCGATCCCGACGATTATGTCCTGCATTCTAGATTAATCAACCCAGTCTATTTGTATCAATCAATATTTCTGATGTCATGGAATCAAAGCTCTTTTCAAAAATCTGCCCCAGTTTTCTTGCTTGGGGGATTTTTGACTTTTGTTACATTATGACCGAGCAGTGACGCACCTACGTATCCTCTTTGAGGAATCAAGTCGAACGTAGTTCGAGAAATTATTTTTCTTGTGATTTTCCTTTTAGTTTTTATTATTCTTCCCTTTTTTTCATTTTTTCATTTTCTTTAATGATTCCAAGAGAGGGGTACGAAAGAATAAGTAAGGCTCAAGGGGGAAAGCAAATGTTAAATGTGTTTGGATAGAAGAAAGAATTTCCTCGGGCATTTCATTATCCGATAAACACCAAGTACAAACAATCAAACGAACCAAAGTTATAATCAAAGAAATTAAACGTAATATCTCTTGACTGCATCAGAATTTATAGCCATGTCGATGCATCTTCTTCAGCGTCTGTTAGACATAAAGCACCATTGGATAATACTCTGGTCACAATATACGGACGCTGCCAATTTGGAGCGAACTTGCCATTTGCCTCGATCTGATACGGTAGGATCTTTTTCAATACTTGTTGCCCTACTTCAAATTTGCTAGGACGCACCTTCTTATTGTATGCTCTTGCCATTCTCTTCTGATACAACTAGCCATGGCATACTGTTGCCGATCTCTTTTCATTGATTAAGCTCAGCTGCTCCAATCGGGCTTTGACCCATTCATCATCATCAATCCCGGCCTCAGCGACAATCCGAAGGGATGGAATTTCAATTTTTGCTGGTATTACTGCTTCCGTCCCGTATACCAACAAGTAACGAGTTGCACTTGCTGAAGTACAAACGGTAATGCGATAACCCAACAATGCAAATGGAAACTTCTCATGCCATTGCCTGGACCCTTCTACCATCTTCCTCAGTATCTTCTTTATGTTCTTGTTAGCTGCCTCAACTGCACCATTTGCCTTGGGACGATACGGGGTGAAATTATGGTGTGTAATCTTGAACTGTTGACATACCTTTTTCATGAAACCACTGTTAAGATTAGCACCATTATCCGTGATGATCACTTTGGGGATCCCAAATCTATAGATGATATGGGAATGCACGAAATCTACCACTGCCTTCTTGGTTACCGACTTGAAAGTTTTAGCTTCAATCCACTTAGTGAAATAATCAATGGTTACCAAAATGAACCTGTGACCATTGGAAGCTGTCTGTTCAATAGGTCCAATGACATCCATGCCCCATGCCACAAATGGCCAAGGTGCTGACATTGTGTGCAATTCCGTTGGCGGAGCATGAATTAGATCTCCATGTACCTGACATTGATGGCACTTCCATACGAAACTGATACAATCATGCTCCATAGTGAGCAAATAATATCCTGATCGCAGAATCTTCTTTGCCAATACATATCCGCTCATATGGGCCCCACAGACTCCAGCATGTACCTCTGTCATCACTATCGTGGCTTGACCAACATCTATACATATCAGCAATCCCAAATATGGGGTTCTTTTGTACAACACTCATCCATTGAGGAAGAATCCATTTGCCAATCGTCGAATGGCTCTCCTTTTGATCTCTGGTTGCTTGCTCCGGGTAAATCCCCATCCTGAGGTATTCCTTGACATTATTGAACCATGGATCACCATCCATTTCTTTCTCTATCATATTGCATTAGGCATGTTGGTCACGCACCTGAATATGCAATGGGTCAACATGAATCTTGTGTAGGTGGTGCAACATTGATGCTAGAGTGGCCAAGGCATTGGTAACATCATTGAGAATTCTTGGGATGTGTCTGAACTCCACTGATCAAAATCGCTTGCTCACATCATGCAAGCATTGCCGATACTGTATAAGCTTTAAATCCCATGTTTCCCACTCACTCTGGATCTGATGTACCAGATGTTGAAACACGTTCTCAAGGCACTATTCTAAACGTGTGTTCATATTTGTAGGTTTTGATGAATGACAAACTATGTGCAATTGACATATGACGAGGTCCAAGCACAAGCGCGAAATTGATACATAACGAGATTCAAGCACAAGACCAAGAAATAAAGTTATACATGAGTCGTTCTTTAAATTGTGATCTTGATCCGATAACTTGACTCAAGACTTGGCTTCTCTCGTAAAAACATTTTTATCAAATCATGCATATTTAATTTAAAGCAAAATGATTTTAAATCATGCATATTTATGTTAGCCAAAATGATTTTTAAACATGCCTCTAAAATCTGGACTAAGATAATCGATTATGTACTTATGATAATCGATTATGTTAAGTCAGCTGCATGACAATCGATTGTGTTAAGGCAGTGTACATCAGATTTTTCAAATCTGCATGACAATCGATTGTGTACCCTATGACAATCGATTGTGTTGAGGCAGTGTACATCAGATTTTTCAAAGCCACACAATAATCGATTGTGAACTTATGACAATCGATTGTGTTGAGGCAGTGTCTATTAGATTCTTCAAAGACTGATAAATAATCGATTGTTCTCATAGCATAATCGATTGTGTAACTGACCGTTGCCAAAATATTTTCAAACACTGTCAGGTAATCGATTATAGATTTCTAATAATCGATTGTTTTAAGTAAAATCTGAAAAAGATTTTTTGAACGTTGCCAAGTAATCGATTGTATAATTTTGACAATCGATTGTTTTTAAGTAAAATCTGAAAAAGATTTTTTGAACGTTGCCAAGTAATCGATTGTATAATTCTGACAATCGATTGTTTTAAGTAAAATCTGGAAATGATTTTTTGAACGTTGCCAGTAATCGATTATATGTCTTAGATAATCGATTGTTATGCGTAAAATCTGGGAATGATTTTTGGAATGATTGGCAAACAATCGATTGTATCATTTTGACAATCGATTGTCATAGCACAAAATCAGCAATTCTTAATTGGCAATTAGGCAACGGTAATGCATGGTTTTGACACTATAAATACATCTTCAAATCAGTCTTACAAACACAACAACTGACAATATTATTGCTAAAGCTTGCATACTCTTTTATTCATCATTTTCTATTCATTACATAAGTTTTTGAGAGCCAAATTGTTGACGAAAGTTGTTGCGTTCTTGAGCGTATTTATTTTACTCATATCTACTCTTAAGGAGAGTCTTGCTTTGAGTGCAAAGTGTTTTTATACACTTGAAGGGAAAGTTGTTCCCTTGTATTGTAAGAAGGAACTTGTGATTCCTTTGGTTGAAGTCTTGAAGTGTTGTATCTTCGAGCAAAGGTTGTTGAGGCTTGTGTCCTCAGTTTGTAAAGGTTTGTTGAGCACTCGTATGCTTAACAGTGTTAGTGGAAATCTCGAGAGAGTCTCTCGGGGACTGGACTAGCCACGGGTTGTGGTGAACCAGGATACATCGGTGCGTTCGTTCCTATTTATTTACTTATCGCACTTATTTAATTCCTGCAATTTTTAAATTCCGCAAGTTTACGCTATTTTTTATCATAACGCTATTCACCCCCCTCTAGCGTTAAGTGTATTTTCTAACAATTGGTATCAGAGCCCAACTCTCTGAAGACTTAACCGTTTGAGAGAAACAATCCATGGCTTCTACTCGTGACTCTTTTGCAGGAATAAGTGAAGGACAATGCTCCACCCGACCACCACTATTCGACGGTACAAACTATACATACTGGAAGGAGAGGATGAGAATATTTATTCAATCGAATAATTTCATCTGTGGAAGGTTATAATGATGGGAGAACAAATTCCAACCAAAAAGGTTGAAAACGAATGGGTTCCAAAATCCGAAGAGGAATACGATGCGGATGATATCCGAAAAGTGCAAAACAACGCTAATGCAATTAACTTAGTATATTGTGCTATAAATGCTGATGATTACAGGAAAATATCATGTTGCACAACGGCGAAGCAAATGTGGGACAAGCTGGAAATCACGTACGAAGGTACAGACCAGGTAAGAGAGGCTAAGGTTGATTTTCTAACCCATGCATATGAACTATTTCACATGAAGGAAGGCGAAAAGGTCGATGAGAATTCGAACGATTTTCAAAAATCATAAATGACTTACATGCTCTTAAGAAGACCTTCACGGATAAGGAACTTGTCCGAAAGATTCTCCGAAGTCTCACTCCGGAATGGCGCTCCAAGGCCGACGCGATTCAAGAGTCTATTGGCATTTCAAATCACCATCGACGGATTAAGAGGTAACCTTAAGACTTATGAATCTACTATACTTAACCCTCTTGTTAATGATCAAAGGAAACAAAGAATCGCCCTCAAGGCAAGCACAAGCCAACCTCAAAATGATGAGGACGGAGACAACAAGTTCGGACTCGTTATCAAGAGATTTCAAAAGTTCATGCGAAAAGAGTATGAACGAAAAGGCAAAAAGCAAGGAGATCAAATAAAGTGCTTTGAGTGCGGAGAAACCGGGCACATTAAATCAAATTTCCCAAATATCAAAAAGGAGAAGAAACCCTTCAAGAAACAACGAGCAAACATATCTTGGGGAGGCGACTCCGGAGACGAGTCGAGTGAGGAAGAAGAAGACGAAGCCGCAAATCTTTGTCTTATGGCACAAGAAGACAACCAAGAAGAGGTATGTCAAATTTCTTCCAAAAATTTCTTTTCTCTTGAGGAAATGCAAAATGCTTTTGATGAGTTGTATGGTGAATTTATTAAAGCTTCCAAAACTGTTAAAAGCATAAAGGAAAATGCTTCTTTAAAAGAAAAAGATTTTGAAAAACAACTCTCTTTGAAAGAAAAAGATTTGGAAAAACTGATTTTAGAAAATGAGAAGTTGAAAGAAGAAAACAAATTTTTTGGCAAGAGAAGCGCCGACAAACCCGAGAGCTCTAGTAAAAGTTGTACTTCTTGCATGCATCTCAAAAATGAGGTAGAAAGACTTAAGGGCACCCTAGATAAGTTTAATTCTTCTCATAAAAATTTGAATGAAGTCCTTGTTAATTTGAAGTCGACCAAGCATGGCATAGGTTTTAAAAATGAGCCTAAAGAAAAGGTTGAAGCCAACCCCCAACAACCTAAGGCTCAACCTAGGATTAATAAAACAAACTCTCATCCTAGATATATGGCTTTCAACAATCGCAACCTAGAAATAATCATTCTAGAAATAACACATATTCTAGGCCAAACACTAGAAGGAACTTTGAACCTTTTAGAACACCTAGAAATGGCTTTCAACCTAGAAATAACTATTCTAGAAATGCTGCATATCCTAGAACAAATAGTAGGAGAAATGATTTTCATGAATTGCGCAATAGTCATATTGTCAAGAATAGAGTAAATGAATTTCGTCCGTCCAATTACTATCAACCTAGACAAATGCATAATCCTAATGTTGTGTGTCATTATTGCAATCGAATTGGACATATTGCTCCTGCTTGTTTCACTAGACATAGACACTTAAATGTATGTCAAGCACAACAACATGTTACACCTAACTCTCAAGGACCCAAAACAGCTTGGGTACCAAAGACTCATTAATTTGTCTTGTAGGTATGTTTGAAGGGATCAAGTGTACTTTGGTACCTTGATAGTGGATGCTCCAAACACATGACGGGAGACGAATCCAAGTTCCTTCAACTAGAACATAAGGAAGGAGGAAGCGTTATTTTTGGTGATAACAACAAAGGAAAAATTATCGGCATCAGATCGGTCGGTAAGGATGAACATTCTTCCATTAAGCATATATTGTTAGTTAAAGGTTTAAAACATAATCTCTTGAGCATAAGTCAATTATGTGACAAGGGAAATCTTGTTTTATTTGATTCGGATGAATGCTTAGTTTTTCGCCGTAGCGATTTTAAAATTATCCTTCGTGGTTTTAGAATGGATAACATCTATATGGTTGATCTCGCAAAATCTTCATCTGAATATGTGAATTGTCTTATGAGCAAAGAGGATGATACATGGTTATGGCATCGTAGAGTAGCTCACATCAACATGCATCTTTTAAACAAATTGGTTTCACAAAATTTAGCTATTGGTCTTCCAAATTTGAATTTTGAAAAAGACTCTATTTGTGATTCTTGTCAAAAAGGGAAGCAAACAAAAGCATCTTTTAAATCGAAAAATATTGTTTCAACTACTAGACCTTTGCAACTACTTCACTTGGACTTATTTGGACCATCTCGCATTGAAAGTCTTGGTAGAAATCGTTATGCTTTTGTTATTGTTGATGATTATTCTAGATTTACTTGGACTCTATTTCTTACTCATAAAAGTGAAGCTTTTCATAATTTTAAATATTTTCTTAAACGTGTTCAAAACGAAAAGGACACAACTGTCACTTCAATAAGAAGTGATCATGGGGGAGAGTTTGATCACAATCTCTTTGCTGACTTTTGTGACGAACTCGGTATCGAGCACACCTTCTCTGCTCCACGTACACCACAACAAAATGGGGTTGTGGAAAGGAAAAATAGGTGTCTCGAAGAGATGGCTAGAACCATGCTCGATGAGGCTAAGATTCCCAAACATTTTTGGGCAGATGCCGCGAGTACCGCATGCTACGTTCTAAATAGAGTAGTCATAAGGCCAATACTCATGAAAACCCCCTATGGACTCTATAAGGGAAGGAAACCAAATATCTCCCATTTTAGAGTATTCGGTTGCAAATGCTTTATTTATAACAATGGAAAAGATCAATTGGGAAAATTTGATGCCAAATCCGATGAAGGAATTTTTATTGGTTATTCTTCACGTAGCAAAGCATATAGAGTATTCAATAATATAACCAGAACTGTGGAGGAATCCCCTCATATTGTGTTTTCCGAAAATAATGCTCGCTTGGCGAGAAAGGATTCTGGTTTTGATCTTGCAGGTATTTTAAACTCACTAAGTCCTCAAGTCAAAGTACAAGAGGAAACTCCAAAGGAAACTCAAGATGAAATCTTGGATCAATTATCGGAGGAAGCGCCACAATTGGAAAAAGAAACGAAAATGCCGAACTCGTGGAGGACAATCAAAGACCATCCTCTCGAACAAGTAATTGGCGACATTGAACAACAGGTAAGTACCCGAAACTCTCTTAAGAACACCTTAGGACATACTGCTTTTGTTTCTCAAATTGAACCCACAACCATCTCCGAAGCAATTGGGGATGAATTTTGGACCTTGGCAATGCAAGAGGAGCTTAACCAATTCAAACGGAATGACGTTTGGGATTTGGTGCCAAGACCCGAAAATCATACCATAATTGGTACGAAATGGGTTTTTCGAAACAAATTAGATGAAAATGGTGTAATCACTAGAAACAAAGCTAGGTTGTAGCAAAAGGCTATAATCAAGAAGAGGGTATTGACTATGAAGAAACATATTCCCCCGTAGCAAGGTTAGAAGCTATTCGTTTATTGCTTGCTTTTGCCTCTTCTATGAATTTCAATTTATATCAAATGGATGTAAAAAGTGCTTTTTTAAATGGTTTTATTCAAGAAGCAGTTTATGTTGCTCAACCCCCGGGTTTTGAAGACTTTAAATTTCCCGATCATGTTTTCAAACTCAAGAAAGCCCTTTATGGCCTTAAACAAGCTCCCCGAGCTTGGTATGAAAGATTGAGCAAATTTCTTTTGGAAAATGATTTCATTAGGGGGAAAGTTGACACCACTCTTTTTATTAAGCATAGAAACAATGATATTCTATTAGTTCAAATCTATTGTTGGAAACACGTTCTCAATGCGATATACTAAACATGTATTCTTTTGTAGGTTTTGATGAATGACAAACAAAGCACAAATTGACATATGACGGAGTTCAAGTACAAGAGCACAAATGTTGAGATTGAAGCTCAAGACGTTGTTTTTAATTGTTATTATTGAGTTATTCTTAAATGTGATCTTGATCCTATAACTTGACTCCATAACATGGCTTCTCTCATAAAACTATTTTCCAAAATCATGCATACTTATTTCTGTATCAAATAATTTCAAATGATGCATATTTACATTAGACAAAATGTTTTCTAAACATGCCTCAAAAATCTGGGCTAACATAATCGATTATGAACTTATGATAATCGATTGTTTCTGAGCCAAGACTGCATGACAATCGATTATGAATTAATGGTAATCGATTGTGAGTAAGACAGTGAACATCAGATTTTTCCAAATCTGCATGATAATCGATTGTGATCAAATGCCAATCGATTGTTGTTGAGGTAAAGTTTTTCAATACTCAAAATAATCGATTATGAACTAATGGTGATCGATTATGTTGAGACAACGTCTTCCAGTGATTTTAAATTTAATTAAGTAATCGATTATGTCTTTAGATAATCGATTATCACTGAGACAGTAAGTTTTATGATTTTCAGAAAATAACAAGTAATCGATTATGGCTTTAGATAATCGATTATCACTGAGACAGTAAGTTTCATGATTTTCAGAAAATAACAAGTAATCGATTGTTGCAAAGGACAATCGATTGTTGAAGCTGACCGTTGTCAAATGATTTTCAAATACCTCAAAGTAATCGATTATTGGTTTTCATATAATCGATGTTTTGCTTAAAATCTGGAAATGATTTTTAGAACGTTGCTGAAGTAATCGATTATAGATTTTATATAATCGATGTTTTGCTTAAAATTCGGAAATGATTTTTAGAACGTTGCCAATGTAATCGATTATGGATTTGGTATAATCGATTATCTGTTTTTGAATTTTGCCAGTAATCGATTATGGATTGTAAGTAATCGATTATGAAGCGTAAAATCTGGGATTGATTTTTGATCTGACTGGCAGATAATCGATTGTTTGGTCTTGACAATCGATTGTCACTGAGTAAATTCAGCAATTCTTAATTGGCAATTAGACAACGGTAAGACCAAGTTTTGCACCTATAAATACAGCTTCAACTCAGTGTTTTAAACAACAACAACATACACTAACTGATCATTACATTGCTTTAAGCTTTCATTCAATTGTTCATCATTTTCTACTCATTTCATAAAGCTTTTGAGAGCCATATTATTGTTCAAAGTTGTTGTGATCTTAAGCGTATTATTTTACTCATATCTACTCATCAAGGAGTACCTTTGTTAAGTGAGTGTTCAAGTATTTCAAATACTTGTAAGAGAATTTTGATTCTCTTGTGTTGAGGAACTTGTGCTTCCTCTGTTGAAGTCTTTGGGATTGTATCCCCGAGCAAGTGAAGTCTTTGGGATTGTATTCCCGAGCAAGTGAAGTCTTTGGGATTGTATCCCCGAGCAAGTGAAGTCTTTGAGGTGAGGAACCTCCGAGCAAGTGAAATCTTTGAGATTGTATCTCCGAGCAACTATAAAGGTTTGTTAAGCACCCGTAAGCTTAACAAGTTAGTAGAAAATCTCGAGAGAGTCTCTCGGGGACTGGACTAACCACTGTTGTGGCCAACCAGGATATATCCTTGTGTAAGTTATTTTTATTGCACTTATTTACTTCCTGTAAAATTTAAATTCCGCAAGAAAACGCTAAATTTCATTAAAACGCTATTCACCCCCCCTCTAGCGTTAAGCGTAGTTTCTAACATGTGGATGATATCATTTTTGGTGCTACTAACAATGCTTTGTGAAAGGAATTTTCTGATTTAATGACAAGCGAATTTGAGATGTCTATGATGGGTGAGCTGACCTTCTTTTTGGGGCTGCAAGTAAAGCAAATGAAAGAAGGAACCTTCATTTGTCAAGCTAAATATTGCAAAGAATTGCTAAAACGATTTGAAATGAGCAATGCAAAAGCAATGGTCACCCCTATGAGCACATCCGACCATCTAGACAAAGATGAGAAAGGTAAGGAAGTCAACACCAAGAAGTATCGAGGTATGATTGGATCTCTCCTTTATCTTACTGCTAGCAGACCGGACATCATGTTTAGCGTGTACTTATGCGCTCGTTATCAATCATGTCCGAAGGAGTCTCACCTAACTGCGGTGAAACGGATATTGAAGTATCTTGTTGGTACTGTAAATGTGGGTCTATGGTACCCCAAAGGTTCTTCATGTCAACTTGTTGGCTATTCCGATTCCGATTTTGCTGGATGCAAATTGGACCGCAAGAGCACTAGTGGCACTTGCCATTTGCTCGGTAGCTCTCTAGTTTCTTGGTTTAGCAAGAAACAAGTAAGTGTTGCGTTGTCCACAACCGAGGCTGAATACGTAGCCGCGGGGAGTTGTTGCGCTCAAATCTTTTGGATGAAACAACAACTCTTGGACTATGGCCTAAGTCTTGATCATATCCCTCTTAGATGTGATAATACTAGTGCCATATGCTTGACGAAGAACCCCGTTCTTCATTCAAGAACAAAACACATTGAACTTAGGCATCATTTTATAAGAGATCACGTTCTCAAAGGGGATGTCAAAATTGAATTTGTTGAAACCAAAGATCAATTGGCCGACATCTTTACAAAACCCTTAGAGAAAGAGTCCTTCTTCCGAATTCGTAGTGAACTCGGGATTCTTGACTCCACGTTGATCTAAGTCATGCATTGCATTTTCCCTTTCACATGATTTCTAACTTGAGCGTCGGAGACGTCTAATGAATTTTTGCAGGTATCGCCCTAAAGGCAGGGGGAATTATAAAGATTGATGCAGAATAATCGATTTCTCCTAAGGATAATCGATATCTCTTTAGTATATAATCGATTATCTAGTATCAATAATCGATTATGTTGATATTATTTGCTTTATTATGTCTTTTGCTTTTTCCATTTTTGCTAATGGCAAAAGGGGGAAGAATAAGGGGCTATGCACTTAATATTTATTGGCATAAATTGAGGGGGAATTCATATGTTGAGGGGGAACCAATTGCATATCTATATACTTGTTGCATATCTATACTTGTCTTGGATCGTCATTATGAATTATCTAATATGCATATCCCACTTAAGGTTTGCCATTATCAAAAAGGGGGAAATTGTTGAAACACGTTCTCAAGGCACTATACTAAACGTGTGTTCATATTTGTAGGTTTTGATGAATGACAAACTATGCGCAATTGACATATGACGAGGTCCAAGCACAAGCGCGAAATTGATACATAACGAGATTCAAGCACAAGACCAAGAAATAAAGTTATACATGAGTCGTTCTTTAAATTGTGATCTTGATCCGATAACTTGACTCAAGACTTGGCTTCTCTCGTAAAAATATTTTTATCAAATCATGCATATTTAATATAAAGCAAAATGATTTTAAATCATGCATATTTATGTTAGCCATAAATGACAAACTATGCGCAATTGACATATGAATGACAAACTATGCGCCATTGACATATGACGAGGTCCAAGCACAAGCACGAAATTGATACATAACGAGATTCAAGCACAAGACCAAGAAATAAAGTTATACATGAGTCGTTCTTTAAATTGTGATCTTGATCCGATAACTTGACTCAAGACTTGGCTTCTCTCGTAAAAATATTTTTATCAAATCATGCATATTTAGTATAAAGCAAAATGATTTTAAATCATGCATATTTATGTTAGCCAAAATGATTTTTAAACATGCCTCTAAAATCTGGACTAAGATAATCGATTATGTACTTATGATAATCGATTATGTTAAGTCAGCTGCATGACAATCGTTGTGAACTTATGACAATCGATTGTGTTAAGGCAGTGTACATCAGATTTTTCAAATCTGCATGACAATCGATTGTGTACCCTATGACAATCGATTGTGTTGAGGCAGTGTACATCAGATTTTTCAAAGCCACACAATAATCGATTGTGAACTTATGACAATCGATTGTGTTGAGGCAGTGTCTATTAGATTCTTCAAAGACTGATAAATAATCGATTGTTCTCATAGCATAATCAATTGTGTAACTGACCGTTGCCAAAATATTTTCAAACACCGTCAGGTAATCGATTATAGATTTCTAATAATCAATTGTTTTAAGTAAAATCTGAAAAAGATTTTTTGAACGTTGCCAAGTAATCGATTGTATAATTCTGACAATCGATTGTTTTTAAGTAAAATCTGAAAAAGATTTTTTGAACGTTGCCAAGTAATCGATTGTATAATTCTGACAATCGATTGTTTTAAGTAAAATCTGGAAATGATTTTTTGAACGTTGCCAGTAACCGATTATATGTCTTAGATAATCAATTGTTATGCGTAAAATCTGGGAATGATTTTTGGAACGATTGGCAAACAATCGATTGTATCATTTTGATAATCGATTGTCATAGCACAAAATCAGCAATTCTTAATTGGCAATTAGGCGACGGTAATGCATGGTTTTGACACTATAAATACATCTTCAAATCAGTCTTACAAACACAACAACTGACAATATTATTGCTAAAGCTTGCATACTCTCTTATTCATCATTTTCTATTCATTACATAAGTTTTTGAGAGCCAAATTGTTGACGAAAGTTGTTGCGTTCTTGAGCGTATTTATTTTACTCATATCTACTCTTAAGGAGAGTCTTGCTTTGAGTTCAAAGTGTTTTTATACACTTGAAGGGAAAGTTGTTCCCTTGTATTGTAAGAAGGAACTTGTGATTCCTTTGGTTGAAGTCTTGAAGTGTTGTATCTTCGAGCAAAGGTTGTTGAGGCTTGTGTCCTCAGTTTGTAAAGGTTTGTTGAGCACTCATATGCTTAACAGTGTTAGTGGAAATCTCGAGAGAGTCTCTCGGGGACTGGACTAGCCACGGGTTGTGGTGAACCAGGATACATCGGTGCGTTCGTTCCTATTTATTTACTTATCCCACTTATTTAATTCCTGAAATTTTTAAACTCCGCAAGTTTACGCTATTTTTTATCATAACGCTATTCACCCCGCCTCTAGCGTTAAGTGTATTTTCTAACACCAGAAGGTCCGAGTATCACAAGACCAAGACGTCCTGAACATCCATGTTCATAGCTAACCGTAAGCCAAGAATGCATGCCTCGTACTCAGCCATATTGTTGGTACAATTGAAACGTAGCTGAGCTGTAACAAGATAGTGATGTCCTATTTCAGAAATAAGTACCGCTCCTATTCCAACTCCTTTCACATTTACAGCTCCATCGAAGAAACGCTTCCAACCCGGCTCGTCAGTCAGTTCTAACTCTTTTATATGTATCACTTCCTCATCTGGAAACTACGTTCTCAATGGTTCGTATTCTTCATCAACTGGATTCTCAGCCAAGTGTTTGGCTAGTTCTTGGGCTTTCTTGGCCGCCCTTGTCACATAGATGATGTCGAACTCTATGAGTAATATCTGCCATTTTGCGAATCTCCCTGTGGGCATAGGCTTTTGAAAAATTATACTTCAATGGATCCAGGCGGGAAACGAGGTAAGTAGTATATGACGACAGATAATGCTTAAACTTTTGTGCTACCCAAGTTAGGGCACAAAATGTCTTTTCAAGTTGAGTGTACTTAACCTCATAAACTGTAAACTTCTTGCTAAGATAATAGATGGCTTTCTCTTTTCTTCCTGTGACATCACATTGCCCCAGTATGCAACCAAATGGATTCTCCAGTACTGTTAGATAGAGACTTAACAGCCTTCCTAGTTCTGGTGGGACCAACATAGGCGGGTTTGATAGATACCCCTTGATTCGGTCGAAGGCTTCCTGATATTCTGTCGTCCATTCTATCGCAACATCTTTCTTTAGTAGCCGAAAGATGGGTTCACAAGTAGCTGTGAGCTGAGAGATGAACCTGCTGATATAGTTCAACCTTCCCAATAGACTCATTACCTCTGTTTTGTACCTCGGCGACGGTAATTCCTGGATGGATTTGATCTTTGACAGGTCCAACTCAAAGCCTCGCCGACTAACGATGAATCCCAATAGCTTTCCAGATGGAACACCAAATGCACATTTGGCTGGGTTGAGCTTGAAGTCATACCTTCAATGTCTTTGGAAAAACTTCCTAAGGAATGCTACGTGGTCTTTCCGACGCTTGGATTTGATGATCACATCATCTACGTACACCTCAACCTCTTTGTGCATCATGTCATGAAACACGGTAGTCATTTCTCTGATATATGTTTCTCCAGCATTCTTCAAACCGAATGGCATTAACCGATAGCAATAAGTCCCCCATGGCGTAATGAAAGCCATTTTTTCTGCGTCTTCTTCATCCATCAGAATCTGATGATACCCGGCATAGCAATCCATAAAGGATCCGATATCACGCCCAATGCAATTGTCGATCAATATATGGATGTTGGGTAGTGGAAAGTTATATTTTGGACTTGCCTTGTTCAGCTTGCGGTAATCAACACATACCCTGATCTTCCCATCTTTCTTCGGCACTGGTACCACATTGGCCAACCAATCAGGATATCGAGTGACACAAATAACGTTTGCCTGCAACTGCTTGGTCACTTCTTCTTTAACAAAACAGTACCAAATTTAGTATTTTAATCTATAATGATTGATCTGTTTATAATTTCCTCTAAGTCATAAACAAGATTATTGAGCTACTATTCCAGTTACTACTAAAGGATGTAGTGCAGCAAATCTTCACACTCATGTCTTTCTTGAACTTTCTCAATTTATGCTTGATGGGAGGGCATGCCGGGTCATTGGGAAATTTGTGAACCACTATATTGGTGCTTAAACACGACATGTCATTGTACGACCATGCGAAAACATCTTTGAATTCAATAAGTGTTTTTATTAGTTCTTCCCTGATGTCTGGCTCAATGTTGATGCTTAGTTTGGTTTCCCTAACATCGTCGGTATCCCCTTAATTAATAGCCTCAGTTTCATTCAAATTGGGCTTAGGTTTCTCGTGGAACTGGCTTAATTATCTATTTAGCTCTTCAAAGGCCTCATCTTCATCGTATTCTGATTCATCACCATAATCGACCTCTTGTGCAACTAATTCGGAATCAGATTGACTATTTAGACTAGGTTGAAGATCCATTGTGCATGCTATGTCATTGGGACCAGTAAAAAGAGAACTGTTCAGAAAGAAAAAGAAGAAGAAACAGAATTAAAACAAAATAAGAAAAGGAAACTTTCGCTTTTTATTAAAATGTGGGCTAATAGAGTTTCACGCTTTTACTGAATACAGATAAAGCCAAAACTGGATTACAACTCTAGAATAATCGGAGAAACAAGAAAGAAAATCCAGAGCCTACTACCAAGACTCCCTCCAGGTAGGAAGAGGAGTAGCCGTCCAATTGTTAATATTGGCCCTGGGCCCCAGAAACTGTATATCTGCTCTACTGGAACCCTCTCCAGCTTCCACCATGTTGACATCGGCAAATAACCTTTCAAAACCCTGATCCAG
This sequence comes from Nicotiana benthamiana, assembly GCA_034376525.1. NCBI lineage: Eukaryota > Viridiplantae > Streptophyta > Magnoliopsida > Solanales > Solanaceae > Nicotiana > Nicotiana benthamiana. The sequence continues at coordinate 111,116,775 of CM067323.1, read as the reverse complement.
ATCTCCATCCGACCCAATTCGGAGAATCTTTGGGACTGACAACCTTGTGACACCTTCTCTAACAAAAGATCTGGAGAAACGCAGAACTGGTTTGGGATGAACCCAAATCTCTTCTACATTTTTCCGAGCTCGCTTTACATCTGCCGCCATCAGCTTGATTCCCAACCCGAAGGTCTCAAAATTTTGGGCAAAGAGACAGGTCGAACAATACCCTGAAGCTCAGCCCCCGGACCTTTTCCTGACACGAACCTCTTACCCAGCATCTCTGAAACCATCATGACAGTTGTGAAAGCTATCCTGGGGAGTGGGAGGTCCTCTCCTTCAGAAATTTTATTTACTGAAACCCCGTCAAAACTGGTACACCTATGGCCCTTTGTCGTCACCAGTTTCTATGAATGACACAATATCATCGCCCACAATGCTTGTACCATCATCTCCGTGCAACACTATCTCCTACCTGTCCCATTCACACTTTACCTTCTGGTGCAAAGTAGGAGGTACTGCTTTGGAAGCATGGATCCAAGGTTGCCCAAGTAGAAGATTGTAGAATAATGCCACGTCCACCACTTGGAATTCCATGGTGAATTCTACTGGACGAATGGTCAATTCCAAAATGATATCGTCCACCATTTCGGTACCCCTTCCATCGAAACCTTGGAGGCAGATGCTGTTCCTGTGAATCCGGTCATGATTAATTTTTAGCTTGTTCAAAGTAGCCAAAGTACAGATGTTGGCGCTTGACCCATTATCAACCAACACTCGGGTGACCACTGAATCTTCACGTTTGGCTGTAAAATAGAGGGTTTTGTTGTGTTCTATACCCTCTATTGGGAACTCATTATCAGAAAATGTCACTCGGTTTACTTCGAAGATTTTTCACACTATCTTCTCCAAGTTCTTTAAAGGGATTTTATCTGGGACATGAGCCTCATTCCGGATTTTCTTCAGTTCCTGGAAATGATCATTGGAATGAATCAACAGGGATAGAAATAAAATTTGTGCTGGAGTCTTCCTTAATTGATCCACAATGAAGTAGCCTTGTGTCTTCATTTTCTTCAGAAACTCCTCAGCCTCTTCTTCCATCACCGGCTTCTTAACCACCACTAGGTTGGACATTCTTAACTCTACTGGAGCAAAATACCTCCCCGAACGAGTTAACCCCTGAGCCTCACATATTTCTTCCTCCACCTGCCTTCCTTTATATGTTACCACTGCGTTTTCATACTTCCAAGGCACGGCCTTTCTATTAATCACTGGAAATTGGATTACCGGCTTTATGATGACCGGTTCCCTGCAAACACCCTTCACAACAACTACGGGTGTGGATGATGCTCCTGATATTACCAATTTGGCTGGTTCTGGTTTCTTTGGAGCATTAGATGGATTCTTCCCCAATATCACCACTGGCTTGACATCTTCCCCTTTCACATGTACCCTTTCCTCCTCACCGGTCGATTTTTCTTTCGGAATGGCCCAGATCATCATCACTGTCTGTGATGGTTTCTTTGGCTCTTCCCCTTCGTACACAAGCTCAATCATGTGGGCTTCATGGTGTGCTGGAAATGGGTTCTGGTTAATGTTGGGTGCCTCTGGTGCCTGAACCTGGATCTTGTTGGCATCAATAAGATCTTGTATCACATGTTTCAGCCTCCAACATTTCTCGGTATCATGCCCCGACATTCCTGAACAATACTCACAGCTTATTGAGTGGTCCATATTTTGGGGTAGGGGATTTGGCAACCTAGGCTGAATAGGACTCACCAAACCCAACCGCCTTAACTTGTGGAACAAGGCAGTATAGGTTTCTCTCAACTCAGTAAAGGTTCTCTGCCTCTACAGTCTTTCATTTTTGGAAGTCGGATTTCCCCTGAAACCTGTTCCTGGAGGGTTCCTATAGGCCCTTGGTGGTGGATATGTGTTTTTTGGTGGTTGGTAGGTATTATGTGGAGGTGGGTATGTATTTTTTGGAGGTGGATATGTGTTTCGGGGAGCCAGTGCGCGCCATTGCAGGCGAACCAGAGGTTGGGTATAGGTTTGGGCTTGGTGTACGGAGAAGTGTGGTTCTTGTGGCGGATAGTAATGTTGCGGTGGACTGTATGGGGTATACGGATAATTTGGATGGTAGGGTCTGGGTTGATTGTGGTAGGGTTTGGTGGACCCGGACCAACTGCTTGCCTCAACTATAGCGACCTCTTCTCTCTTTTTTTCTTTCCGAGCTTACCTCCCGCGTCGCTGTGAATGGCCTGAGTTGTTGCCTTAATTGCAGAGTAACTCAGGATCTTATTGGACTTAAGTCCTTCTACTATCATACCTCCTATTTTCACCACTTCATTGAAGGATTTGCCAACTGACGTTACCAAGTGACCGAAGTAAGTTAGCTCTAGAGTTTGTAGAAAGTAATCTACCATTTACCCCCCTCTCATTGAAGGATCAACTCTGCCTACATGTTCTCTCCATCGGAACCCAAATTCCCGGAAGCTCTCCCCGGGTTTCTTCTCAAGCTTTAGCAATGTGAGACAATCTGGGACTATCTCAAGGTTGTATTTGAAGTGTCATGCGAAAGCTTGTGCCAGATCATCTTAGGTATACCACCTGCTCTTGTCTCGTATACCACTCCAGTTTCGACCCACTCAAACTCTGACCATAATAAGCTATCAGTATCTCGTGTTTGCCTCCCGCACCTCTCATTTGCTACAAAAACCTCACAAATGAGCCATAGGATCGCCATGCCCTTCGTATAAATCGAACTTGGACATCTTGAACCCCGCCGATAATTGGATGTCTGGGAAAGGGCATAGATCTTTGTAGGCTACACAGACCTGGTTGCCTAACCCGTGCATGTTCTTGAAGGACTACTCCAGGATTTTAAACTTCCGCATCACCTCGTTCTGCTCTAGGCTCTTAGCCAGCTTTTCAGTCTCTGCCGGGACCTCAAAGTGGGGATTTTAGGTATATGGCTTGGGTGCTTTAAATGTGGGTTCAAGGGGGTAGTATTATGTATCGTGAGCCTGAAAAAACAGCTCACTATATGAAATGTGCAATGGGGCTGGCAGAGGCACCACAAAGATAGGGACATTTGGTGGAGGAGGGTTTTGATTGGGTGGTGGAGCTTGGGGATCATAGGCATCTCTTTCCTTATAGTAGTTCAGGCCCCTTTTGTGCTTTAGCTAAGGATAACTGCATTTCATTCATTTCCAGCCTCATCTTTTCCATTTTTTCCATGGCTTCCTTTAGCGTTTGATTTGTCGTCTTTTCCGAATCAAAGTTGTTCTCTGATCCAATTGTGCTTTTTGGTATAGGCCCTTTCGATCATGTTTATTAATGTTACGTTGCCAGTACGCTCTAAAAACTAACTGGTATAGATTGGAAAAATAACAAGCTTGTTAGCGTTTGAGTTTCAAGAGATATCATAATTGCTCGTTGGGGGATGTAATGTTCTTTGGCAGTTAACCATTTCTAATATGATTTTGCTCCGACCACATGCATCATCCTGGCTTATTTTATTTGTGCCATTTCCAAGCATTTAGAAAACCCTCCATTATTTTCATTCCTCTCTCTCTCTCTCACTTTTTTTCTCTTATTCACTATCCTTTTTTTTTTCTTTTTTTAGGAGTGGTCTAATCTTATGTGGATTGCCTATGTATCATGTCCCCGCACGAATCATACCAAGTGTAATCTGTGTAGATACATGCGAAAATAAAGGATAATAATAATAAAATGTTTTGGAATTTTAATTTCATTGCTAAAACAAGTTGTTACAAACTAGATACTTCATGCAGGATGAAAATAACAGATGCAAAACAAACACAAACTCCAAGACTACAAACATTCTTGCTATGAAAAGACAATGAAAAACAGACTCAAAATGTAGAAAACTACAGAAATGGACTTTGCATACTCTAATGCCTCAAACTTAGGTGTCTGGGGGGCGTCATTCGGCCTCAACGCGGACCTGGGTTCCAAATTATGTTCAAGCTGCTCTAATTCATTCAAAGTTCGTTTAAAAAAGATCACTACGGCTGGAACAAAGGTAGTACAAGTCATATCTTCACATGCCCGGCATCTTCTCAAAATGGCATGACCAATGGATCTGATCCTGTCTTTGGCTTGCTTCTTTTCTATGAGTAAGCATCTTATCTGATTACTGCATGTTTTAGGGCCTGAGAATCTTGCAGTTGCTGATTCTGCAACTGCTGCACTTCTACCTCCATCTGATCCAATAAGTCGTAGTAATGCCCACTTTCAACTTCAAAGTCTTTAGCTTGCTTAACCACCTTTCCCTCGAGGGCAACCACATTTCTTTTTAAGCCGGCCATAAGTTTCTCGTGATCCCATTTCAATTGGTTCAAATACTGGCGACGCTCTTCTGTTTTTAGCCCATTGTGCCTTGAGCTCTGCCATGATGTTGTCAGATCTTTCCAACTTGTCCCGCCACCCATTGATCTCATTTTCCAAACCTTTTATGAGTCTCTCATCTGACCTACTCCTTTGTTGATTATTGGCGGTTACTCTCATCTGCTGTATTTGAGCCTTGATCATCTCATTTTCTCGAGCCACTCTATTTTTTTCACCTTGGTCCACCGCAGCTTGCACACTATTTTCGAAAGTCAAACTTGCAATCTGTTGATTTAATTTGCCAATTTCAGCCCGATAGTTTCCTTCCTTTGCCAACCAGCCCCATTGTTCTTGTGAATCATCCGTAAATTGTTGGACATAGGCTCTTTTAGAAGGTCTCTGAATCTGGAACCTTTTTCCAAACCAAGCATTGTATTTCAGGTCTATTTCTCCCTTAGCTCGTTCTCGAACCATGGCTCCTAGACTTAACTCAATGGCATGCTTGGTTAGATTCTCATCGGTGGGGATTGTCTGAAACCTTCCTAGTTGACACAATACTCGATGAGGAGCATAGGGCTGGATACTCCGAACTCCCATCAAAAGAATATGACATTCTTTGGCCGCCATGCGTGTTGCCTCGATATACGGCAACCATCTAAATGCCCATTCAACTTGATTAGCTGTCAATGAACTCAATCTTGCAAGTCATGCTTCGACACCTTCAGGGAATACAACGCCCATCACCTGATTTTCAAAATCACTGAGGCAGTTTTTCCCAATCAACCCGTGATTCATGTATCGTACCCGATGACAGAGATGTTCCTGCATCCATAGCTGGAGTAATAGATTGTAACTCTAGAAGAAATCACCTTCCTCCCAACACACAGTTAAGGCTGGGTAGATTTCAGATAACACCAAAGGGACCATAGTACCATTAGGCTTTTTGATTGCAATGTCGGCCATCCCTATAAGGCCTATCTCTATTTCTTATCTTTGCGTGGACAAACTACGATTCCCAGGAATGCCGTCAGGAATGCCAAAGTACGTCTTTCCTCCCACTTATTTCTGTCCCCATCATGAGTTAGTCCGAGATTCGATTCTTCAAAACCCCGAGGAGTACCATACCGTTGATATAAGAGTTGAAGAGCACAATAGCCTTTCAGAAAATCACAAATTTTCACTATTCGACTATGTTTAGCAAATGCAAAAGCCCGTGTGGAGATACCGGTTTAGGTGAAAGCAATTATTGTCCCCTCAATTTTCCATTCAAACCTGCATAACCCGCAACCTCCTCTAGTGTAGGTGTAAGCTCAAAGTCTGTAAAGCGGAATACATTACGGGTTGGATCCCAGAACGGTATTAAAGCTTCAATGATGTCTGTCCTTGGCTTGATATGCAACAGATTCACGAGACCTCCCAAAATTCTTTCCACTATCTTTTTACTACCCTCTCCCAAATCATTCCACCATATGTGGAGTTGTAGAGGGACCTCGACAAGGACTGAGAACGGTTCAATTTGATTTGTGCTCATCCTGCACATTTTATTAAGGCGATTAAGCAAAAGAAAACCTTTTATTCGACTCAAAAAATAAAAAATATTTATATGCTTTTTGTGTGTTTTCAAATTTGAAACTGAAAGACTAAATTTTCAAACACGGCCTTTCAACACTTAGGAAACGAAGATTTTAAGGCAGTGTAGTCAACCTGTCAAAAATCACTATTGGCCCATAACGACCGTTTATGCAAATTTAGCCTTCCGGCGTCCCTTTCGGGAACATTCACCTATTTATGACAAAGCGGCCTTCCGGCGTCCCTTTCGCCAACACGGCCTTTCAACGCTTCGAGGATGAGAATTTTAAGGTTGTGAGGGTCAAAAATCAAAATATGGCCAAAGGTGGTTATTTATGCAAAGTCAGCCTTCCGGCGTCCCTTTTTGGAACATTCTGCTATTTTTGACAGAAACGGCATCACCCAACTTTTTATGACGAAAATTAACATTTTGATATTATTTTGGCTATTTTTGCAATGGGAAAGTTGGACCCGATTAGGGTTGCCTACGTTCTCACAACGTGTGAGAATCAAACCACCGTAGATTGGGCAAATTAAACAAACTATTTCAAAATAAGACTCTTTATTTCTATTTTCATTTTTAGCGTTTCAAACAAAATCAATAAATTATAATAAATAAAAAACTACTTTTTAAAAACAAGACTTTTTCATTTTCAACAACCAATAAAACGACTTATTTTCGCTTTCGTTGGTAAATAAACTATTTTGAAGCATGAAAAACAAAAATCAAGTCTCTTTTTTTTTCCAAGACAAAACAAACTATTTCTTATTTTCCATTTTTGCAAGCAAGACAAACTAAAAATGGTAGACTCTTTTGAATAAAACAACCCTTTAAAACAATTTTTTTTTCTCATATTTTCTTAAAATTTCGGCAGAGTTTCGACAATACTTGGGCATTGGTTTTTCCAAAACAGTCAATTAACTCTCCAACTGCTATTCTTCGCTTTGTTTTTTTTTAATTTTCTAACATTCCCGAGATTCAGAAGCCGGTCAACATGCAAGTCCGAGCAAATAGATGCACAGAAAACAAGTAGGATGCATCAGATTGGTCTTTTCATTTCAGCTTGCTAGCTCTAGACGGAAGTTGATTCCCCTAAGTCAAAGTGCACATGATGCAAATAAGCGTTCCTACTAGGGATCCGACATCAGGCTGAGTTATTCTAGGTTTAAAACCTAGGTATTTATTCTAGACATGTCTTACCCGAGCGGACAGCTCGAGCCGAGGGGGAGGCAGCAATTCGGGAATACAGAAGCTTCACCGGCTTTGCAACTTATCCAAACCTCGTTCTAAATTGGGATTTGATACTATACAGAAAAGAAGTCGTACGAAGTACACCCTTATTCATGATTCAGAAGACTCAGAGAGGAGATGGGTTTCAGCATAATTTATATACAGTTCACATAATATCAAAGCAGTAAAAGCAATCAATTAGCACCTTAAGCACAAATCATGTAACAAAATCATAAAACTAAACACAACAATTTATTCTAAACTCGAATTCTAATCCTGAACCAGTGGTTCTGGGTCCCACTTCCCAGAAGAGTCGCCAGAGCTGTCACACCTCCTTCTTCCTCCCCGCGAGGGTGCAGAGGGAGTTTTTCCAATTAAAGGACAATCGAAACATGATTTATTAATAAGATTCAGAGTCATCACTTGGGATGTTTTTGGTTTCCCAAGTCACCTGTTGAATCCCGAATCGAGGAAGATAATGACTCTGTTTAACATTCCGCGAACCAGAAATGCGGATAAGAAATTCTGTTAACCAGGGAGAAGTTGTTAGGCATTCGCAAGTTCCGTGGTTCTAGCACGATCGCTCAACTATCATGCTTAGCTTATTTATCTGATTTTTACATGTTGTAACTTATGTGCCGATTTTAACTTTTAACCATTTTTATTCAAATTATTTTAGCAAATTGAATGTCGTCTGAGACATGTTTTTGGATTGCGCCGCATGATATGAACCCGGAATCCTAAACACATTTGATTCGACATTTTGGATTTGGATTTGGGTCGCATAAAATGCCCACCCATATTTAAGGAGGTAATTTTATTAAAATTGCGCCTAATAGAGTCTAACGCATTATACTCTTTTGGGAGGATCATAAAATTTGCTAAACGAACCTTCCGATTTTCTAAATATTTTTTTTAAAACCTTTATTTAGGTCCCCACAGTTTGTGTACTTTTGTTTGGCGAGGCACGCCTCATTTTATTTTAAAGGATATCTAAAGCGACTATGTTTGCTATTTCATTTGTCTTTAAAAGGAAGAAAGGTATATAATTTATTTACATGTTAGGGGGTCATTATAGTTAAGGTGTGAACATGGTTTGTTGAAATCTGAAATGAACAAAATTGGCCATCCATTTAACATTTGTAGGCCCAGGCCAAACGTGAGTGACACAGAACTAGGCCTGGGCCATCCTACTCGGATTTGGGCTCGACTACAGTGTACTATACACGTTATAAATTAACAATATGGCAGAAATGAGATCGATGCCTAAGGAAACCCGTTTTTAATGAGGCTAAATGAACAAGTTGTTAACTAAAGAGTATGAACTACTGATTGCTTAACATATGAACTTGATATGCATTATAAATAGGCTATAAGTGAAACAAACAAGCGATGGTCGAATATGAATACTACATCATTGGTTCTTTTCTAACTAGCGTACATAGGAGGGGGTTTACAAACTAAACTACTTCATATCAGCATTCAATTATACACATCAACTTACATGATTCTAATGAAAGTTGCTAATTAACCTATATGCAACTACATTACATAATATGACTAAGTGTTTCAAAATTTCAAATCTACATTTATTCATGATTCACATCTCAGATTTACAGAGTATACTAGTGTAGCAAATGTGTACCTGGAATTCGGAAACAAAAAAGAGTGGAAAGATCAGTAGTGCAGTACACGAACACAGCAGGTTCGGCAATAGGTAGAACAATCAGTGGAACAGTAGAATAGGCAGAAATCCTAGTAAGATTAACCAAGCAGAGAACTTAATGCAACCAATAGAAATTCCAGGAAAACCAAACAACAACACTAGGATAAACCCAACATCAAACCAAGAATATCACACTGATCACCCCCAATAACACTCACAATGCATTCACAGTTGGAGCCAAAGTGATGCAAAGGCGGGATAAACAATGTTTCTGATTGCCAATAATCAAAGAAGATCTACTGAAACTTTGAAATGAAAGCTCAGCCTAATGTTGCTATATATCTGAATATCTAAACTCTCACTTAACCAATATCAGTTAGCTTTTTCTCTAGAATCTGGATTCTAAGTTTCAGCCTTAAACTATATTTCACTCCCTAGAATTTTCTCTCCAAAATTCTTCTCCCCCCTTTTAAGTGTTAACTGAGTCATATTATATACCCAAAGCAAGACTCATTCATCTATTTATTTAACTATTAACTTTTACTTTTAAACTATCATTACTAATAATTTTACCTCTTTTACTTTCTAACCCATATTCTTCTAACTATGTCTATCGTTTTTACCCTTTTCTCATCACTTAACTATATTTATATCCAATTAAGTAAACACTCTCATTACTTAGTGGTCCCCCTCTACCAATTAGTTCAAATTAAAGTTGTTAGGGCCCTACAGAATAGACCAACCAGTCAAACTAAATTTCCCTATTTTCTATTCCTAAAACACCTCTGGATCTTACTGACTGCTACTGTTCTAATTCAAAATATCAGAAGACAGAACTAAACCTCTAATTTTATGAAATTATCCTCTATTTAACAGCTATAGCCAATCATTTATAAAAAAAATCACAGAAGTGAATCTATTATAATTAACATTAAAATACAAAACCATCTAATGTTGAACCAAAATGAATTGAAACCAATCAGCGCAGTTTCTCAATTTGGGTAACAACGGGTTCAATCCAAATAGAACATTGGAAAAGAAAAGAAACATGCTAAGCAAACTACTGAACTTGAACAATAATAGCCTATTATCAAGTAATTTTATCATTCAACCATGAGAGACTAACTGAAAACTTTATTTTAACGATTATATAGTTTATAACATAGATACAATTAACAACAGACCAACAAAATTAAAACAAACTAACAAGGTGATTTCAGTTAACTTTAATCAACCATATAAACAACAAACACAGAATATACAAACATGTCGATTCATGTCTTTGGGGAAAAAAGTGGACCAAATATGAACTAATTACTTGACGACTTTAAGCAAATTAAACACACTTCATCATAATAAACATAATTAACAAACAAGCAGAAAGAATCGACCAAATAATAGGTCTACTGAAGATGGACAGATTTGAGAGAAAAATAATAGAAAAATCAAACAACTAAACTAAAATGTAAACAGACACTATCTGAACCCAAATAGAATAGAATGAAGAAGAAAATACCTTAGAACTTAAAGAACACAAATGACCCAATCTTGAACGAAACTTCAACCATTTTAAGGTCGAACAAACTCTTAATTATGGTGTTCTCAGTTGAGAACACCTAGATTAAGGTCTATTAGACCTCAATCTCCCATTGATTTGAGCAGACCCCCAATTTTGGATTTCTAGAGTTCAATACGGGTGATTTGGGATCTCGGGTTTTCTGGTTAGATTTGAACCAAACCTTTGTCGGTTTAGGTATGAGGGAGGTCATGGGAGTGTTTGGTATCAATTTTGGGGTTGTTTGGTATAGTTTGAGTTTCGGCTCGAATATTCGATTGAAGATTCGAGAGGATTCAGCTTGATTCGAGCCAAGGGAGTGGTAGATTTGGGTTCAGGGTGTAAAGGGGGTTCTTTGGTGTTAAGGAGGTGGCTATCGGCATAGTTGCCGCCAGATGTTTAGGCGGAGGGTGCCATGGAGGCTAGGGTTTGGTGAGGGAGACGGTCTGTCTCTTAAGAGAGACGATGATGGTGAGGGGATGTTTGGTTATGACGGGGGTCGTGGGGTGATAGATGAGGCTTATATACGACACGGAGAGATTCAATCCTGACCGTTGGATTATTAATGATCGACGACCAAGATATTTTGCTTGAACGAAACGGTGTCGTGTGTTTACGTTGGGGAGTAGGTTGGCCTTGGTTGATGTGGATCGGTTCGTGGGGAGTCCCTGAGGCCGTTGGATCAAATAAAATGGGCGGCTCAGATCTGAGACGCTTATACGGCGTTGTTTGGTTGGTCCTGGAGACTGAACTGGGTCGTTCGATCAATTCGATCAATGGCTCAGATTGAAAGCGCCTAAATGATGAAGTCTGGGCCTTCTGAGAGACTAGGTCTTTTGGACTGGGTCGTGTATTGTTTGGGCCTGATTTTTGGGTTTAAGATTTGGCCCGAATCCGAGTTTTTCTTCATTTTTTCAACTCTTTTTCTTTTTCTTCTTTTAATTAACATTTAAAAAACCTTCCTAAATAAAATGTAAAATCAAAATTAAACAACAAAAAATATTAATCAACCCTTAACAACAATCAACACACAAGTTAAAATATTTAATTACAATAAAATCACATAATGACAAAAAAAGAATAAAAATGCATATTTTTGTGATTTTCACTTTTAAAACCAAATTATGATTTAATTAATTCCAAAATGCCCAATTAGATCTGTAAAATTTTAAATAACTAAAATATTTAAATGGATCCCTAGCAATGATCATACAACTATACGTTAACTGACAAAATTATAACGGATACATATTTTTGTAATTTTCTTCTTCCAAAAACCAAATATTGTGCAGTTAACTCGACTAATAGTAGAATAAAATCCTAAATTCACATGCAACATATATTTTTATATTTTTTAAATAAAAATAAATAAATAAATGAACAATCACATATAAAACTACAAATAACTATCTGAAATGCCACACAAATTAAAAAAAATATACACAAAGACACTTTCTTTTATTTTTCGATTTCTTTTGGAGTAGTTTTCGTGAAAGCAAAAATTACATGCTTACAACAACAGCTACCAGTGCAGCATTCAGATGGCTCCATATGAGGCGTTGTATGGTAGGCAATGTCGGTCTCCAGTGGGATGGTTTGAGCCGGGAGAGGCTCGGTTGTTGGTTAAAGAATTAGTTCAGGAGGCCTTGGATAAGGTCAAGATCATTCAGGATAGGCTTCGTACAACTTAGTCCAGGCAGAAGAGTTATGTAGACTGCAAGGTTTGAGACGTGGCTTTCATGGTTGGTGAGTGAATATTGCTCCGCGTGTCGCCTATGAAGGGCGTGATGAGATTTGGGAAGAAGGGCAAGCTTAGACCTAGATTCATTGGCCCATTGAGATTCTTGATCGTGTGGGAGAGGTGGCTTATAGACTTGCCTTGCCTCCTAACTTATTAGCCGTGCATCCAGTGTTTCACGTATCCATGCTTCGGAAATATCACAGCGATCCAGCCCATGTGTTAGATTTCAGCGCCGTGTAATTTGACAAGGATCTGTCTTACAAGGAGGAATTGGTAGCCATTCTAGACCAGTATGTTCGATAGTTGAGGTCGAAGAGTTTTTCTTCAGTGTGTGTTCAGTAGAGAGGTCAGATCCCCGAGGCATCGAACTGGAAGTCCAAGTCTGATATGTGGAGTTGTTATCCTCATCTATTTCCCGACTCAGGTACTTTTTCCTTTTGTCCGTTTGAGGGTGAACAATTATTTTAGAGGTGGAGAATGTGTCGACCCAAAAGGTCATCACCTGTGTTCTTACCCATTATGTGTCTCCGAGGCCATAAAAGCCTCACTTTTAGCTGCTTCGATTTACGTGCACAGTCCGGGCGTGTAGCCAGAAAGTTTATATGTTAAATTTTGTGATAATTTCAAAAAATTTGGCTTTAAGGTAATTAAAGTTGAATTTGGTCAATATTTTTGGTAAATGGATTCGGACCCGTGATGTGACAGTACCAGAGGGTCCGTAGTAAAATAAGGGATTCAAGAGTATGTCCAAAATCAAAATTTGAGGTCTCGAGCTTGAAAAATAAGTTTTTCAAAGAAATTATTTTTCTGAAATGAATATGAAAATTTGAAATGAGAAGGGATCAGAAAGTATTAGTATCGGGCCCGTATTTTAGTCCCGGCACCCCGGTATAGGTCTTATATGTGTGTCAAGATGTTTCTGTAAAATTTGATCAAAATCGGGCATTATTTGACGTGTTCCAGACCTAAATATCTAGAAATGAATATTTAATAAGTTTGATGAAGAAGTGTTGATTTTGAGGGTTAATTTATTAAATTTGATGTTATTTTGGCGATTTGATTGCATTCGTAATATGTTTTTGAGGTGATGTGTATGTTTGATTTGTAGCCCCGAGGGCTTGGGTGAGTTTAAAGTAGGTTCCCAGATGCCTTAAAGTTGAAATATCAGATGTTGCAGGTTCAGGAGAAATGAGTAGTCTTTGAACCCTGCTCATCATAATCAACATGAGGCTCAACCTCTGGGACTGCTGCTCAGGCTGAGCTCTACCCCTGCCTTGGCCTCGCCCTCTGCCCCTCATTGGAGCTGCTGCTGGGGGCTCGGGCTGCTGCGCGGTAGAAGAGGAAGCATATGTTCTTGCCATATGAAAAAGAATAGAGTGGAAAGACAATCGGTACTTGAGAAACATAATCGCACGACAAGAAAGAACAAAAGTGAAATTTTCCTAACTCTGCAGCCTTTGGGATATAAATACAAACGTCTCCATACCGATCCTTCAGACTCTACCGAGTTTGTCCGTGAGTTGTAAGACCTATGTAACCTAGTGCTCTGATACCAACTTGTCACGACCCAGATTTTTCACCATCGGGAGTCGTGATGGCGCCTACTAATAGGAGCTAGGCTAGCCAAATTATTTTGCTACTTTTAGCTAATCTCTACCATTCAATAAAAACGAAACATAATATGATTAAGCGGAAGTCATAAGTTTAAATAAACTGAATACAAGTGTGGAAATTTAAATACAATCTCTACCCAAGACTGGAGTCACTAGCTCACGAGCTTCTACAAAATGCTAAATACAAAGTCTGAATAAAAATACAATACTGCTTGTTCCGATACAAAGGAATGCAAACAAAAAACAAAGATAGGAGAGACTCCGGGCTCTGCGGACGTCAGCAAGGCTACCTCGGGAATCTCAACACTGAAGTCAGCTCCCGATGGTGGAAAATTCGGGTCGTGACATATTCTTTTTCAAATTCCTTCCTTAAATTTAAAAGCCTCAAATTGCAATATATCGCGCTTCAGAAGTAAAAGAATACAAATCCTTCTTCCACAATTTTCTTCAACAATCACATTAACAAAGTAGTGGATATTCGTCAACTCTGATTCAGCAATGACAACTAATAAGAGTTTGAGGCTTTTCTTCAGTTCTTTAACTATTAGCACACCCTTAATTCTGAAATGTTTGGTAAAGTTTTTGATAATTTTTGAAGTTTGACCACCCTTTTGATCCAGAACTCTTTTTTAATTAAGAAAAAGCTCAAATTTTAAAGTTTTAAACAGTCTTAAATCAAATATCTTCCCTTTCCGTAGCACATTTTGTACAGAAATATCTCTCTTTGTTCGATACTTTCTTTTTCTTTAGAACTTCTTTTTATTTGTACTTGAATGATAAGTCATCATAATAATTGAGTTTTCAAATAGTTGCCCGCCAAATTTATTGCTTACAATTAGCATACAATGGTGCACCCATCATGCTCAAATCTTGGGTCCACCTCTGGCTCTAAGCAGGGGCGGCCATTCCATAAAGCAAGTTAAACAACCGCTTTAGGCCCCTAATTTTGAGGGGCCCATTTTTCGTTACACCTAGTAAACTATGTATAACTTTTAAAAAAAGTTATGTAAAGTGAAAATGTTTAATTTCTTTACCAAGAAAATTGCACTTGAAATGAATATTAAGCCCAAATTTGTAAGAAAGTATGATATATAGCAGTAGCGGACCCAGAATGTTATACAAGCGAATTCCGTCAAAGAGCATAGTAACCTCTAACATAAGCGGCACCGATAATTATAATTTGCTCAATACTCAATTTTGTTCATCATGTAACCTCAAAATAAAGTCATTGACCCTATTTTTTAATCAAAAGTCATTGACGCTATTTTTTAATCAAAGTCAATTGTTTTAAAAAAATATTTACTTTTAATTTTTAAAATTTTATATATAATATTAACAAATTTAACTTCAACAAATTTATAAATTTATTGACTTTAAAAAAAATCTAATCAGCTTTAAAATCTTTTAACCTTAAGAAATTTAACATTATAAGTATTTACAAACAAAATAAAAATAAAAAAGAAGCAATAAACTAAACTAATTGATACAAACATTAAAGTAAAAGAGATTATACACCAAACTAGAAGTTTCAGTATAATACAAATAAACAATAGAACAAATATAAACTAAACTCATTAATTAAAAAACTACAAATAATCTCAACAAAGTAAAATAAAGTTTATTGAGAATAACTATAATGGATAAAAGCAGACAAAAAGAATTCTAAGGAGAAGTAAGAAAAGAAGACAAAAGAAGCCATGGGTTAGAGTGACAGTCTCTAACTTCTCTCCAAAGAAGCTCCCCCAACAGCTAGCTCCTATCTCCCTCCTCCATAAACATAAGAAATGGCTGCCCTAGATCCAGAAAACCTCCAAGGGGAAAATCACACCAGCATGGAAATCATTCCAAGCAACCCTACAACGATAGATGCTTCTTCCCAAAAACTCGATGATACTATTTCACCACTTGGATCTAGCCCTATCGCGTTAAATACTACTGTAACACAAAGTTTTAACCCTAATGCATCAAACCCCAACGCCAAAAGTAACACGGACATGATGATGATACCCGGAAAACTAAGTAATGACGGAAGACAATCTTTCTTAAGTATCCTAAAAAACAAACTTTCGCATAGCAACACATCCGAAATATGTGTTCAAAATGACATTAATATGGATACCACGACCATGGACGAAACTGACTTCCCTTTTCTTGAAGGTGAGGAAGATGACGTTTTCATCCCCATAACTTCTGAGGACAAAGAAAGACTCTATAAGAATTGGGAATCCCCCCTTATTTTTAAGGTACTTGGGAAAAGGGTTGGTTACCAATTTCTTCAAAGAAAACTCCAAGCGATTTGGAAACCATCCGAAACTATCTCCCTCATAGACCTAGGGTTCGACTACTATCTCATAAAATTTAATAACCAAGAAAACTACAGCAAGGCCCTCCACGAGGTGCCATGGTTCATAGGAAGTTAGTTCCTCACAATAAGGAAATAGGAACCTAGATTCATAGCATCGGAGGCTTCCCTAACCTACTCGAACATCTAGGCTAGATTACCTGAGTTACCTACGGAGTTCTATAATTACGAAGTCCTCAAAAAAATAGGAAACAAACTAGGAGAGCTCCTACGTATTGATGCATGTACCTCATCAGCTCTTAGGGGAAATATGCTCGTCTTTGTGTTCTAGTTCCAATCGAGAAACCTTTAAAAACCCATATAATTCTAGGTAAATACTACCAAAAGATTACGTACGAAGACTTTAATATTCTTTGTACAAATTGTGATCGCTTGTGTCATAATCTACTAGCCTGCCCCAACACACCTAAAGAAACTACCAACCCAATAACTATGTCAAAGACTCCTAACAAAGCACCCAAGGATATTGAATCCATCACTACCGAAGTCGAAAGTTGGACGATTATCTCTCATCACAAAAAGAATTCAAAGAAGAATATGAGAAAATATGATACTATGGAAGCTTCAACTTCCATGCACAAAGCATTCGAAATCCCCAGCCAAAATTCAACCCTACCTCCCCAGGTCAAGCCGGTCCATAGCAGCACTCCTGAGCATTTACACACTGGACAAAAATCTAAGCCCAAAGACATAGGATATAGAGCAAGCCCTAAGCCTGTTGCTAGCCTACACCCCCCACCAACCATTCTTGACACAAATTCACAAAGTAAAGGGAAGGATCCAAGAGTTAATAACCCTGCCTCTCCAAAAGACCATTGTCCAAACAACTCCATTACAGACAACCAGCCAAACTATGTACCAAAACAACTAGACACGGTAAACCTAGGACAAAAGTAACAACAAAGATCATCCATGGACTATGAATTCACCTCAATCAATCCCCTAGGTCAACACCTAGACTACATCTTGTCTAGCAATGCAAAAAGTAACTGCCCTTCTATTACTACTACTACTAGATTTTCCAATCTTGAATTAACCAGCCCCTCACATCTACCCCCCCCCCCCACCCACCCCCCCCAATTATACCATTGGAATCAAATCAAGGTACTACTTCAGCCGAAAAATTGAACCCTCTCATTAATGAACTAATAAACTTTAATTCGACGGTGGATATTGCATTCAAACACCCAACCCCTTTAAGTCTACCATACGTCTCTCTTGCTCCAAGCAAGTGTGAAAACAACACAAGCCTCCTAGTAAACAATAACCCTTGTAGCAATTCCGAGATTACCAAACAACCATCACATGAGGAACATGAGGACAAGAAGAAATGTTTGGATCAGGGAAGAGAAACATCGACCATCTCACTTCCTCAACCAAGCAAGGTCAATTCCAATACCCACACAACCTCCAACTCTATTCACAACCCTACCAATTCAACTAAACTACAACCCACAAAGTTGGCTAGAACAAGGTCTAATGGGTCATGGATTGAGGATGAACCTAAAGATCAATGGGGAAGACATAATAATACAAATAGAGGATCCATGCTATCTGGCTCAAATGATAGCGGAGGGGATGAGAATTTCCACAAGAAACATCATAAACAATCCATGGATACATCATGCATCAACACTTCACCAAGGAATGCCATCTCCATGGACACCTCTTGCATGGCAAAACCAAGTGTGGAACCCTCTTCAACCTTACAATCTCCTCAACACCCACTCTCCCCTATTCCCAAATATCTAAGCTCCTCCATGCCCGACATCCATATTCCAGAATTTGCATGGCTCGAACCAAAACATGCAAGGCCCAACCTTGAACCAAAAAGCCCCTTCCGTCAGTCCACTAGCCCCCAATCACCCATGCATCAAGCTCAACTACCCAGCGTGGCGAGAAAAGAGGAGGAAGAAGAGGACGACGACCCAACGGAAAGGATAGTGGAACATGGAGTATTAAGGTCATCAAAAGCTCTAGTGTTCAAAGCAAGAAAAGAAAAAAGATACATCTTAAGTTGCCCGCTAGATTTGAGGAAATACTCAATAACAATAAAGAAATTGAGGACGCCCGAGATTTACCAATATGCAATTGTGTTGGTCCCGTCAATGGTCTCCAACTTTTGGATGAACCAAGAAGGAACATCGAGCAGGAGGAACTCTCCTCCCACCCAGGAGATCAGTTCAAACAATAGAAACATAAGCATGAGTTTTATCTCTTGGAATTTTTGGGGTGTGGGGAATGTGGAGTACAGAAGAGTGTTTATATCCATGCTTGACTATCACAAACCTACTATGGTTGCTCTACTAGAAACAAGATTATTTTATCATCATGTCATTATGGAGGATTTTGGATTTTCAGGCCTAGCACAAGTTGCGGCACAAGGGACCTCGGGAGGAATGGCACTTATGTGGAAAAGTGATGAAGTCATTGTCGATCAAATTGCGGGAAGTGAACAAGAGGTTCACGCCATGGTAAAGGTAAAATCTCTTCCAAAAACTTGGTTATGTTCTATTATTTATTCTAGGAGTTTACTAGAAGAAAGAATTACTCTATGGAATAACCTTAAAGTTGTAGCACGCAATTACAAAAGACCTTGGTTAGCAGCAGGAGACTTTAATGAAGTTACTAAAGTAAGTGAAAAATTTGGTCTCCCTGTTAATAATAATAGAATTACTAAATTTATTAATTGTCTCAATACTTGCAATCTTATAGACCTAGGATTTAAAGGCCCGAAATATACCTGGTTAAATAAGATAAAAAAGAAATAAAAAAGCTTTTATAATGGAAAGACTAGACATATTGTAGCCAACAGTGAATGGATCAGTTTGTTCCCAGAAGCTTGTGTAAAACACTTGATAAGAACCCATTCTGACCACTGCCCAATACATCTTGACCTTATTGAAAGACCTAGTAGAAATAATAATATTTTTCGCCTAGAATCCATGTGGTTATCCCATCTAACCTTTAAGGGTCTGGTAACAGACTGTTGAACAAATCAGGCCAATATAGCTAGTGCTATTGACGACTTCACTATTAAGGCCACTGCCTGGAATAAAGACACATTTGGAAATATTTTCAAAAAGAAAAATAAATTCAAGCTAGATTAGAAGGCATCGAAAATTCCCCTAATTGTGCCACTAGCATATTCTTGGCCAACCTAGAAAAGGAGCTCTTAGAAGAGCTCAAAAAAACTCTCATGTTAGAAGAGGAATTTTAGAAGCTGAAATCAAGGATCCAGTGGATCCAGGATTGTGATGCTAATACTAAATTCTTTCACCTCCTAACTCTGCAAAGAAGAAGGAAAAATAGGATCTTTTGCATAAGGGATGAAGCTGGCAACTGGTTCCACAATCCAAAGAAACTGGGCCACATTATAACTAGCTTCTATAAAAACCAATATACCACAAATCACACCTCCTCTCAAAAAATCTAGTCTATATGCCTGCCTTATGCTCAGTTCCTCTAGAAGAACACCTTTCCCTCATAAAAGCCCCAGATGAGGGGGAAGTAAGAAATGCACTATTCTCTTTTAAACCCCTAAATGCACCAGGGCCAGATGACATCCATCCCTTCTTCTACCAAATATTCTGGAGAATTACTAATAACCTTCTGATAAATTTTTGCAAAGAATCTTTCACTAATAGAAAGATGATTGAATCAATGAACATGACTTATGTCTGCCTTATTCCTAAACACCAAAATGTTGAAACCCTAAGGTAATATATACCCATTAGCCTCTGTAGCACTGCTTATAAGGTAGTCACAAAAATTATAGTAAATAGAATAAAACTTTTACTCAATAATATTATCCATCCTTCCCAGACCAGCTTTATTAAGGGCAAATGAAGTCCAAAACTACTTCAAAAATACAAAATGGAACAAAGGAAAAATCATGATTGAAATTGACTTAGAAAAAGCCTTCGACAAATTGGAATGGTCTTTCATTCGATTCTCCCTAAAATCCCTAAACTTCCCAGATGAACTTCTTGAGCTTATAATGTCCTGCATGTCACCCACATCCACCTCCATCCTCATAAATGGTCCGAGCACAGAATTCTTCACCCCTACTAGAGGCATTAGACAAGGAGATCCCCTATCCCCGTATATATTCATAATATGTATGAAAATGCTCTCTAGGAACATTGACCATAAAGTAGACGGTCGTAGATGGGACCCCATATCCTTATCCAAAATAGGCCCCCAATTATCTCACCTCTTCTTTGCAGACGACCTCATCCTTATGATGGAGGCAAACCAGAAAAGCTGTAACTCTCTTATAGATTCTTTAAATAAATTCTTTGAGTTCTCCGGCCAAGACATTAATTTCAGCAAATCAAGAATAAACTTTTCAAAAAATACGCACCCGGATAAACAGACTCTGCTCAGTAGATGTTTAAATATGAAAACATTTAGTTCAATAGGGAAATACCTGGGTTTCCCCATAACTAACCAGAGGCTTTCCAAAAAGGACTTCCAGTTCATTATAGATAGCCTAAATAACAAACTAAAAGGATGGAAAAGCCGCTTCCTGAATCTAGCAGGCAGAACCAGCCTTATTAAAGCAACCCTTGCAGCCATCCTCAACCACAACATGCAAATCTTTGACCTTCCAAAAGCTACCCAAAAAAAGATTGAATCAATCCAACGAAACTTCCTATGGTGTAGCATGGAGGAAAAAAGAAAATGTCACCTCCTGAAATGGAATAAAGTCACCACTCCAAAAAATTAGGGAGGCTTAGGGCTTTATAAAAGCAGTTACAAAAATAAGGCCTTTAGTACTAGCCTTGCCTGGAGATACCTAAACAACAAAGAAGCCCTTTGGGTCATGACACTATGCAATAAATATAATAGGAAGGCCCCTCAAATTACCAGAGTAAACCCTACTCTTGGATCATCACATATCTGGAAAAACATCCACAGTGGAAAAAAGCTTTGCCAAAAAGGGATTAAATGGATTGTTGGTAATGAGGATAACATAAACCTCTGGAATAACTGTTGGATAAACCAAGGAAACAATCTAAGGAAAAGCATTCAGGGACCACTCCAAAATGGGGAGGAAGCCATGAAAGTCAGTTCCATCATCCAGCATGGCACCTTTAACCAATCATCTCTATCCTTCGAGTTTCCTGAAGACATAATCCAAAAAATCCATAACACCTAGATTCAGCAATTCCAACCTGGTAAGAATAACATATCCTGGAACTCACCAAGACACAACTCCTTCACAGTCAAAGCTACCTATGATCTTGTTTCTCTCCAAGAAACTCAGACTGAGGAAAACAACCCCGACTATAAGTAGATCTGGAAATGCAACACCCCTAACAAACTAAAACACTTAATATGGTTGCTTACCCTCAATAGACTCCCAACAGACACCCACCTAGCAAAACATAATATCTGCCCTTCAGATATCTGTACCATTTGTGAAACTGAAAAGGAGGACATTAATTACATACTCTTCCATTGCACTTACTCAAAAGAAATATGTAGGCAATGCCACATAAAATACAATTACCCATGTTCAGACAACGGACTAACTACCTTGCAAAAACACCAACTAAAATCAAATAAGAGCTTTAACCAATATATCACCTGGCCCACTTTTGTACCTTTTCTCCTTTGGTACTTATGGACCATAAGAAATAATAGGATCTTTCACAAAAACAACTCATATCCTAACATTATTAAAGTGATCAATAACACCCAGGAATTCCTATTTCTTAGTAATTGGAGTCCTACTAGATCACCAAAAAGAACAATTCTCATAAAATGGGACCCACGAGACCTAGGAACCTATAAATTAAACATCGACGGATCTTGTCTAGGTAGCCTAGTAAAGGGAGGCAGATGGAGGTTCTTCAGAGATAGCAACGAGAAATGGATACTAGGTTTTAGCAAGGGTTTTGCCAATGCAACGAATATCCAAATGGAAGTCATGTCCTTATTACAAGGCCTGCAGTTAGCCAAAAAAAAAAAAACTAACCCCTTTAGTCATCGAAACAGACAGTCAGGATCTTATCTACTTGATTAACAATGAAAAGATGCTTTTTCGAGATAGTACTGATGATTGCAGGTTTCTATTATCTGAGGTGGGAGCACCACCATTAAAACATGCATTTAGGGAAGCTAATGGGGTAGCGGATGCCTTAGCCAAGAATAGATGCAGTCTGGACTCTTTTGTTGATGTAAAATTGTACTATTATCCAACTGTATTTGTTGTCAATTTTTAACAGAGAATAGATAGGCACTATGTGGCCTAGACAGATCTCATGTTGTAATGATTACTAAGTTTTATGTTACGAATAAATGTCTCTATTTACCAAAAAAAAAAAAAAGAGAAGAAGACAACATCGAAATAACAAAGTGATAACTGGAATATAAAATGAATTGTGTTACACGCCTAAATCTGTCGCTTTAGTAGAAATTCAAACTTGCGACGTCTGCCCCCAAAATGAACCATGTGTGCCGCTGCTCTACAGCTTCCATTTGTTTCAAGCTGGTTCATCTCTTACAATATTATTTGCTTTCACGAATTTCTGATGAAGTTAACAACTAAAAATAATTAGACAAAGCGGGTACAACTGAACCCACTTACAATAAGGTGGGTCCCGCCTTGATATATAGGAAATAATAATTTGATGCGACTGTTGATAATAAAATCTCAAAATATTTTGAAGAGTATTTTAGAGTTGATTACTTTTATACATAATAGACGAGACTATTTTTTCACTTCAAAATAAATTTGAACAAATCGCAACATATGCAAATATCTTTGGTTTTCTATTTGGCCGTAAAAACTAAGATCACAAGATATTGATTATTTTTTAAAAAAAATATTACTTTAATCTTGAATGTTCCTTAAAGAATAATATTCAATTCGTATTTAATGGTTTAGATTTATTTTCTGATAAAAGTATTAAGAAAAATAGTACAATTAGTAGATAACAGTTTAATAGATACACTTAATAAAATAAAAAAAATTAATTCTTTTACAAATTCCTAAATTGCTTATAGAATAATGTTAATAACTCATGTTATCGTTGCTTCAGCGAAAAAAAGTTTTCAAAATTAAAATTAAAGAAATCTTACCTAAGATGTCACAAAAAAGATTAAATGGATTAGCTATATTATCAGATGAGAAATATTTATTAGGAGTTATTGATTATAAGAATATTATTAACAACTTTGTATCTAAGAAAAACTAAAAAAATAGACTTCAAATAAATAATTTAAAACTTTTTAAAAATTAATACCTCTCACAAAGTTTGGCTTTAGGCGACAAAATTCGTCGTGCCGCCCCGGACACTACGGTTAGCATACATATTATTTAATCTATATTATATTAAAAGCATAAATGCCCTTAGCGAAATGTCTTTTGCCTTTTTTACCCTCTAAAGATAGAGTTATACTAGGCAAAATAATCATTGAATTGTTTTCCTAAAATTTTGGACTTTGAAATCAACTTAAAATTTATTTATTAAATACTCTCTTATTTTAGCTATGTACAAGTTCCTAAATATTAGGACTTCTTAAATCCTTCTAAATTTCCAAGTTTTATTTTAGCCATGTTAGGAACCGCTAGGCATTTTTTTTCCAAGTCTTTGGCCCTTTTATTTTGATAAAAAGTAATTTAATCATATTTGTCAAACTTTGATAGTTAAATATAATAAAATTCTATCTTTGTGCAAATTCTCGTCAGGCATATTTATTTTTCAAGTTTTTACCCTTTTTATTTTGTAATAAATGATATAAATTATGTTTGAACTTAAATAGTTAAATATAATAAAATTTCATCTTTTGCCAAATCTGTTATAAATAGACTTCTATTTAAGGTGAATGTCTATAATTAGAGAGATTCTAGAGTTTTATTCTTGGTAACTAAGTCACTACCTCCCTATAAATGAAGGGGTCTTCTACCATTGTAAATCATCCCTAACAATCTCAAAGTATCAATAAGAATACTACTCTCTCTACTTTTCTCTCTATTGTTCTTGTTCTTGTATTATTGTTCTTGTCTTTATATTATTTCATAACACGTTATCAGCATGAGACTCTACCATCTTAAGAATCGCTATCAAGAAAAACTAAGGTATTTCTCTCTTCCTAATCTGATTTTCGATTATGTCTGACATTACGAAAAGAAAGTTCGTTGCCCTTGAAATTTCGGGCAAGAACTATATGACATGGGTGTTGGATGCTGAAATCCACTTAGATGCTATGGGTCTTGGAGACACCATTAAAGATAGAGATAAAGCATCCACCCAAGACTGTGCGAAGGCCTTGATTTTCTTGCGTCATCACCTTGATGAAGGTTTGAAGATTGAATATCTCACCGTCAAGGATCCACTCATCTTGTGGAAAGGCTTAAAGGAGAGATATGACAACCTGAAGTTGGTCACTCCGCCACAAGCACGATATGATTGGGCTCATCTGAGGCTCTAGGACTTTAAGTCCGTTTCTGAATATAATTCTGCAATGTTCAGAATTACTTCTAAATTGAAGCTATGTGGAGATAATATCTCTGATTATGATATGCTTGAGGAAACGTTTACAACGTTTCATGCCTCCAATATGGTACTGCAACAACAGTACAGAGAGAAAGGCTTCACAAAGTACTCTGAACTGATTTCTCTTCTACTTGTGGCTGAGCGAAATAATGACCTGCTCATGAGAAATCACGAAAATCGACCCACTGGGTCTACACCACTGCCTGAAGCAGATAAGGTGCACTCTCATTATGCCAATCATGAAAAGGGCCATGGTCGTGGTCGTAATCGAGGTCATAGCCGTGGACGTAGACAAGGAAGAAATATCCATGATGTCCGTCACCCCCCGAAGAGAGATAACCGCCGAAAGCAGAAACGGGATTATGAGGATCCTAAGGCCAAAGGTTCAGAAACTATATGTTATCGTTGCAGTAGGAAAGGGCACTGGTCAAAAACTTGCCGTGTACCAAGACATTTGGTTGACCTTTATCAAGCATCTCGAAAGAGTAAAGGCCCGGAAATAAATTTTGTCTCTGACAACAACTTTGACATCACCCACTTGGACGTGGCAGACTTCTTTGAGCAACCCGAGGGGAAGATAGACCACCTAATCGGTGATGGATCCGTGATGAAAGAAGATGGAGCTGTTTGATTTTATTTTACTTGTTTGTATTAGTTAATGAATAAACTAATAGCCATTAGTATTAGCTCGTATTAGTTAGTTCATGATATAATGTTAGTATTAGTTCTTTAGAAAGTATCAATATGCTTAAATATCAATAATATTTTTACTTTCCAGTAGAGGTAATCGACTAACCTGAAAAACTAGTCGGTTATCTCATATTTTCGCATTAAAACTGCAAAACAATCGATTGTCTATGTTTAACAATTGATTGTCTTTAAAACAGTGTGATCTGGAATTTTTCAAAAATTGTCAACAATCGATTGTCTATGTTTAACAATCGATTGTCTTAAAACAGTGTGATCTGGGATTTTTCAAAAATTGTCAACAATCGATTGTCTATGTTTAACAATCGATTGTCTTAAAACAGTGTGATCTAGAATTTTTCAAAAATTGTCAACAATCGATTGTCTATGTTTAACAATCGATTGTCTTAAACAGTGTGATCTGGAATTTTTCAAAAATAGTCAACAATCGATTGTCTATGTTTAACAATCGATTGTCAATGCTCAACAATCGATTGTGTGTGTTTGACAATCGATTGTTTTATGAAAATGCTTAAACTAAAATTTTCAAACTGCATAGTAATCGATTATGAAAAACATATAATCGACTATCTGATTTATTTAGTCAACTGACATCAGCAGATTTTGAAAATATTATGTGACACAAACGAATTGAACTTGTTTATTCTTATGTTCGTGTATTTCTTTTGTATGTCAAAGCATGGGAATTAAATTGATTGAAGGCTCCTGAAGAGCAACTGTAACTCTGCCCAAAGGCACGACGTTTATCATAGAGAATGCAATGTTCTCCTCCAAGTCTAAAGAGGAACTTGTTGAGTTTTAGTGATATCAGTCAAAATGTTCTCCTCCAAGTCTAAAAGGAACTTGTTGAGTTTTAAAGATATCATTCAAAATGGATATCAGATTGAGACAATACATGAGTATAATCTTGAATACCTCATTTACTCATGAAAACGAGGCTGCCCACTTCGGTTTGGGGTCACGCCATCTTGCATGCAGCAATGCTAGTTCGTCGGCTGCCCACTTCGGTTTGGGGTCACGCCATTTTGCATACAGCAATGGTAGTTCGTCTCTGACTGACAAATTGACACAAATATTCCCCGTTGCAATTGGTTTTGGGTCATGAACCTAATATATCCCATTTAAGAATCTTTGGATGCGCAGTATATGTGCCTATAGCACCGTCATCCCGCACCAAAATGGGTCCGCAAAGAAGGTTAGGAATATATGTTGAGTTTGAATCGCCCTCCATTATTCGCTACCTCGAAACATTAACAGGAGATTTGCACGATTTGCAGACTGTCAATTTGATGAGACACTTTTCCCAAAATTAGGGGGAGAAGTTGGTGAAACCAAACGGGAAATTTTGTGGAAAAATGCATCATTATCTCATCTTGATCCACATACCTCTATTTGTGAAAGAGAGGTACAAAAGATTATCCATTTGCAAAGAATAGCAAATCAAATGCCTGAAGCATTTACGGACTTGAAAAGGATAACGAAATCCCACATCCCCGTGGAAAATGTTCCAATCCGTATTGATGTCCCTGTTGGACAATCATCTAGTGTCATATCCAATGAGTCAAATGCACGCCTGAAGCGTGGCAGACCATTAGGTTCCAAAAATCGAAATCCTAGAAAGAGGAAAGCAAATGATCAAAATGACACTACGAAAGAATCTCATGAGGAAATTCATGATTTAACAAATTCTGAGATTCATGAAGAATCCAGTGAGCCCGAGGCTCTGGAAAATACGGAACTATCCATAAATCCAATCAATATTGAGGCAAATATTAATCGAGTGGATATAGTGGTGGATAATGTCTTTGCTTATAATGTCGCATCTAGCATTATGCAAGAATGTGAGGATCTCGAACCTCAATCTGTTGAAGAATGTCGAAAAAGACATGATTGGCCAAAGTGGCAAGAAGCAATTCAATCAGAATTGAATTCGCTGGCAAAACGTGAAGTTTTTGGCCCTATTGTTGAAACACCTAATGGTGTCAAGCCTGTTGGCTATATATATGGCATGAATGATCGTTGGTCACGTACCTACTGTACGCCAAAGTATTTTGGAAATATGACTATTAAAGGACAACGATAATGCAAGAAACATATCTTGCATATAAGTTTGACATGACCATAATGGTATAACTTTCTCTTTAAGAAAGATATTCACCACATGGATGTTGATGAATCTGTGGTAGTACAAAATTAATTGAGAGCTCTAGAAGAGCCAATTATTACTATGTTGGAGAAACACAATTGAGTATTGTGCTGTAGTAAGTCTCAAAGAAACTTATTCAGTTTCCAAAGTACACGCGAAAGCGATTGATTATATTGAGACTGTAAATAAAGAAAGGATTTGATATCTCCTATTACTACAACTTGTAGCGGGGAATTTGTATATGAAAAGCTACCCGCTTTGTTCTCCAGTTTGTACTACACAAACGAAAGAATGCCACAATAAAGTGGATATCTATTGGTATAAAAACCCATGTCATAATAAACCTGAAGTTTATTGATAAGTGCACATGTTATGGTGTAAATTTGAAGTTTACCAATATTGATAATTTATTCAGTTGGCATTCGTGTTAGCCATCTCATTTTAAGTATGATGTGCAAATTCACGTAGGTGAATATTAAAGAACTAGAAAGTTCTTTACGAATTCTCTTGTATCACTTGTTCTCATTAATAAACTGACCAACTAAAGAGTTCGGGTTGAAGCCTATAAATTCTGGAAATATCAAAGGTGAATATGGGCCCATTCACCTGCCATGTATACCACATATGATGCATCTATGAAATGGTTACATGCGCAATTGTTATTAACCCGCAGCCTGGCCGGTGCTTGCGAGGTAAATTGCTCAGTAATCTAACTTCGAGCATAATTTCCAGATTCTCTACTCAAGATAGTTCATCTTGATAAGTTGGTTTATATCAAAGTTGGTTTAGCAAGATAATTATTGAGTCCTTCCACTTAATAGCTAAATTGTTTCTTATGAGAACAAAGTTATATATATTAGTTTGATATACGTTGTATACGAGAGTATATTATATTCTCCCCTCACAAGTGGTTCAGGGTCAGGAACCAAATAATTTCATCTAATTATTAATATGCTGTGTATATTGACATGATAATGCACAAAGATGATTTCCCAAAGTTGAGGAAACAAGTTAGCTTTTCTAACATGAGGGGGAGACATGATAAACAATTGAGAAAAGGTTACATGGGAAGAATTATCATTTGTATATGTAGATCCCCGAATATCATGATATGAACCTGAAGTTCATAAAAGGGATAATTCAATTGCAACATATTGCAAATCATGCTATACGCATTTTCTGACCCAAAGAAAGTAACTATATTCTCACTACAAATACTCATATTAAGTCCCAGAAGGACAAAGTCGTTGATACGCTTAAAGCGTATAGACAAATACTTGATTCCATGTGAAAGACATGTAGATTTGAACATGTAGTTCAAATACTTGAGAGTATAAAAGTCGAAGGTACGTATAATCAGTTTTCGATATCTTATTTGTTTAGCATGACGTGAAAATTTGATATGCATCTAAAGTCTATTATGTGACTTACATGACTTAACTTGAAAGATTTAAGTTGCTTGAAGCATATGCAATTCGTGGTCCTGAAGTACCACATCCTAAGTACAATTTGTGCACATATGTATCTTGCTATAACTATAAGCATGATGGCATTGAGAATACATCTATGAAGATATTGAAGAGTCATTCCATGACATTATATGAAGATGTTCATATCTATCAAGAATGATGATTTCAAGGTGCGGAATATTTATTCAAGTCAATATGGTTGATTTATCAAATCTCTACCAAAGATCGTTTTGAAGATGATGCACAAGATTGGAATGCAAATGCTCAAGGATATAAATTGATGTTCTTATTAGGGGGAGTTAATGCGCGTTGCACTCTTTTTCCCTTACAAGGTTTTGTCCCACTAGGTTTTCCTTGCGAGGTTTTTAACGAGGCAACCAATAGGCGCATATTCAAACATGTGTACTCTTTTTCCTTCTCTTTAATTTTTCCCATTGGATTTTGATTTTAAGGTTTTAACGAGGCACATTGTTGAATAGACATTCAAGGGGGAGTGTTATAAATAGACTTCTATTTAAGGTGAATGTCTATAATTAGAGAGATTCTAGAGTTTTATTCTTGGTAGCTAAGTCACTACCTCCCTATAAATAAAGGGGTCTTCTACCATTGTAAATCATCCCTAACAATCTCAAAGTATCAATAAGAATACTTCTCTCTCTACTTTTCTCTCTATTGTTCTTGTTCTTGTATTATTGTTCTTGTCTTTATATTATTTAATAACAAAATCCAAATTATACATAAGTTTTACACCTTTTTATTCTATTTCCATTAGACTTATCGGCCAATTTGGTAACCACAAACGAAAAACATGCAAAATAAGTTTTTTAACAAATTGTTCTTTTGAATTTTGGTTTCTTCTCTCTTCGTTTATTGAAATATTACGTTAACATTTTGACAAATTTAATTAGAACCGTTTCAAAATATCATAATCAAATTTCATGTAGTTAGAGCAACTGTACATCTGATTACTGCAATAAAATCTATATCTATCTATCTTTCAATTTATACTTTATTAAAAGTATAAAATCCTTTAGCGAATATCATTCACTTATTTTGTCCTTTAAAAATAGATTTTATACAAGATAAAATGGTCATTTAATTATTTTTAAATTTTAGGACTTTATAATTAATTAAAATTAGAGTTGTATTGAACTATTTCTACCAGATTTTTTATTACGTGAGTTAGCTAAATTCAGTAGGAGTCAAACACACAACGAATTTTGAAAACATAAATATTCAAAACGTATGATGTTTCTTACTATTTGAAAATCGATTTCTTATTGGAAAATTATAATAATTCTCAAATATTTAAAATTTAGAATGTGCAAATATGCCGAATTTGAATTAATAAAATTAATTATTTATATTAATGCTGAGAAAAAATTATTAAATCTTTGAACTAACTAATTAATTAGCAAATAAATCCAATACAATTATTTTATAATTTATCATATTAAAAAAGTATTTGTTAAATTGAAAAAATAGTTAAAGTACATAAATTTTATTTTTGTAATAAGAGTATTGTGACGACCCGACCCGTCATCTCATGAGTTACTATCCCGTTCTTCCTATTTTCTGCTTTCTTATATTTCATTACCAGTATGAGGTGCGTTAGAATGGATTTGAAGTGATTTTGATAAGAAATGAGATACTTAGTCTCTTTAAGGAATGATCAATTAGGAAAAATCAATCAGAAGTTGACTTGTGAGTTAGACGGATCGGAATTCATTTGCATAGATTCGGTTAGTTTCGGGGAATTACTTAAGGCTTATTAGAGCAATCGGAAGTAATTTTGGAGGTTCAATGTAGAAGTTAGCCTATTTTGGCGAAGCTAGGATTTTGGCAAAATCCGGTTGGTAGGAGAAATTTTGATCCGAGGGTCGGAATGAAATTCTGAGAATTTTGGTAGCTTCATTATGTGATTTGAGATGTGTGGGCAAAATTCCATGTTATTCGGAGGTGATTTTGGTCAGGGAATTTTTATCATAATATGTATTTTGGAAGTTTGGAAGAACTTAGGAGAGAACTCGATGTCATTTGATGGTTTTGGTGTTGTTTGAGGAGTTTTGTTGAATGGAACAAGTTTTAATAATGTTTTACGATATGTTTGAACTTTTAGTTGAGGTCTCGAGGACCTCGGGGTGATTTCGGATGGCTAACGGAAACTTTTGAAGTTAGGAAATTTCATAATAGACGGAATTATAAATGAGTGTGCACAAGACCTCCCTTTGGAAGATCATATCTCCCACTATATAAGGAGTTGTGTGAGCTAAAACCTATCAAATTAAATTCCTTTGAGTCTAGTTTCCAACGCAATAAACCGTTCGCCATTTGGAGGTGCATACATGACGTTATGGCCATTTCGCTGGTCAGGTGTCAAAGCGCGCGAAGTATGCGCGAAGTCGCGCGTTTCGCGCATCTGAGGCAAAATGCTCAGAAAACACGCTCGAACAATGCGCGAGAAACGCGGGATCTCGCCCAAAAACAGCCTATAACACTCATGTCGGGGTTCATTTTTATCCATTTCATTTGGACGAACTTGGGGTCCTTTTTTCACCCTCTCAAGACCTTCAACTCCCCTAGTCTTCAAGGTATGTAATCTCCATCATCTTGGTGTGAAATTCCATCATCCTTATACAATTATTGATGAGATCCTCTCATCAAACACTTAGATTTTCATGAAATTCATTCAAGAACTCAAAGGAGGGTTTTGCAAGATTTCTTCCATAGGTAAATCCTACACCTTAGACTTACATATATGGATATATTATGGGAATATGAGTATGAATCAAGTATTAAAACTTATGGCATGGCGATTGAAAGCCATAAATTCCCAATTTAAATACATGAACATTGTAGGGATTGAAAGGTGTTTATTTGATGAAAATTTTAACGGTTTGGGTGTGAATGGTTGATCACACATGTGATGTTAAGAGTATTGATTGTCAAAGAATAATGGTGGGATGAATTGTTGGTAAATGGTACTAGTTGGATAAACCAATACTATAGTAAGGAAGTGTAAATATCTATGCCTACAGGGTATTTGATAATATGCCTAAATGGCATAAGTTATGGAAATTATTAGTAATATTGTCCCGATTGAGTGTTGTATTGTAGATGGAAGTTACATAACTGTATTGGATCATTGTAGTATCATTAAGGGACGAGTTGCAGATATGTATAGCTAAAATCCTGTCTTTTACAATTCGAGCTTCATCGATGTTTATGTGATTTTTGGTCAAATTCGACGCACGAGGAGGCCAATTTGAGAGGCAATGGCATAGCGAACAAGACTATTGGCCACCTTGAAATGAGTAATACTTGTAAATGATATCCTTAGGGTTTGAAACCCCAGATTTGCACATCATAGTGCTGTATTGAGGTGACTTGCACGCCGGATATGAGCTTGGGATAGAACACTGTCGGGAATTGTGACTTGGTCCATCTCGGTTGTTGATTTTACTGCGTATTTGATTGAAATTACTTGTTACAACCATAATTTGGTAGAATTACCATGTTTGGGGCCTTGTGCCAACTTGTAAAATCCTTCGAGGATTGATATTACCGCTTAGCATGATTTGCATATAATTTAACTTCAGTCCAATTTTTTAAATGTTGTTTTGAAAACTCAGCCATATTCAAAGTATTGGAAACTTAAATGACATTTAAATGCATTTCGGGCTGGAAACTTCGATTTTGTAAATGCCAAGGGGCTTATTGTATTATTTTCTGGACTGATAATAAAGTCACTTGAAACACTGGTAGCAATGACATTGTAATATATGCTTGAATTAGTGGTAACCGTGACACTGTATGTTATACTTGAAACAGTGGTAACAATCAAATTGAAATATATATACTTGGAACAGTGGTAACAATGGCACTGTATAATATAATTTGGTCAGGTAACATTGGCTGACCGGTCAGGCAACATTGACTGACCAGTATATTACGCTTGGGTTGTAGGAGCCCCTTCGGAGTCTATACACACCCCCAATGAACGCCGTCGATGATAAATAAATATGGATAACTCGGGCTGCATGCCGCAGTGGGTACTGGAATGCACTATCATATGCATTGCATTCATACATTTGTGCACTATTTTTTGTTGTGTCATTTCTTGAGATATCTATTTGTTGTTTGGTATTGTCAAATCACTTTCAGAGTGGATGAGTTTGAGACAGTGGTAACAGTGACAATGCATGATGTAAATGGGTCAGGTAACAATGGCTGGTCATAGATAAGAATAATTCCTGAAGGGCGAGTTGTGAGCCCAATTATGTATAGTTGCTTGTGCCCGAGAGGCTGACTTTTGTGCTGACTTGCACTACTTGTCCTGTATTTACTTGCTTAACTGTTGGTTAAAGATATTTCTAAAAGTGGTTTAAACTGAGGCAGATGTTTTCTAAAGGATTTTTCCGGACATACTATTTTTCTCAAATGGTTGTATTGTCCCATATTTCATGGTGGAGCTCTTACATGATTTCTTGCCTTCAGTTATTATTTACTTTTATTATCGCTGACTTGGAAGTACTCACTTTACTCACTGCACCTTGTGTGCAGTTGCATGTATTGTTCGTTCGATAGCGGATTATTAGCGAATTGAAGAATTGTTATCGTAGCTGAGCTAGGTGACCGCTAATGTCCGCAGCACCGGATCTTTACCCTTATTTTTATGTTGTCCATGTTATTTTTCAGGCTTTGTTCTCATTTCCGGATTAGTAGTTCTGTAGTGAAATCTGTAGTAGCTCATGACTAGTGACACCCCGATGTCGGGCTGTGGTGGGATAGTTTGCCTTTTGTTATCATTGTTTTCCCCAGTTTTGATTATGCTAATCATGTTTTAGCTTTATAAATATTAAATAATTGTTACAAGGAAGCCTTTGTTTTGTTGGATGGCCTTATCTTTACTAGAGGCTCCATCATGACCGGGTTTAGGATTTGGGTCGTGAGTTGGTATCAGAGCCTAGGTTTACTAGGTCTCGCGAGTCATGAGCAGGTTTAGTAGAGTCTCGCGAATCGGTACGTAGACATCTATATTTATCCTCGAGAGGTTGCAGAACCTTTAGGAAAACTTCACTTTCTTGGAATTCTTATCGTGTGTACTTGATTCAGCTTGAGATATACCTCTTGAAATTCATTCCACACGTCAATATACGCACATGAACGCTCAGTAGTATATGTGCCTTGATGGCTTGTGATTCCCCGATCGAGGGGGCGATATGTAATCTCCATGAGTTTGATGTTGGGCCAGTCTGGAGGACTTGAGGCCGGATCTTTGCTTATGGCTTGAGCACCATAGTGCTGATTTTGTGAACTGGAGTTATGAACTTATATGTTCATTATTGTCCTTATTAGCCAGAATGTCGGTTGGATATCCACGTGATGAGTAATGTGTATGTTAGTGGAAGGTATACAAAAATATCAAATAAAGGTAAAGCTAAGGGGTAATTGGCTTATGATGGGAAGTTATTTGTCATACTGGTTAGATAAATATGGGAGCTGAGATCGCTTCTGTGAATGTATTATGATGAAATCATTGAGTCGAGGAGACCACCTTGAAGGTCGAAAAGATTAAAGAAAGAATATGTTCTTCCTCAATTGAATAGCAAAATAATGGAGGATTGATATGTATTTCCTATGTCTTATGATTCGAATAGGTGCATTGCATGTCCATGTATCAATTTTGATAATATAATACTTGTAGTCTTGAGATTAATGTTGTTGGTATACATTGTGATGCTTTGTCAAGTTGTGGACGTGTTGTTAGGATTGTATTGGTGATTCTCTCGCAGGTGGATTGGCCAAATTACAAAAGAAACTCTGCCAAAATTTTTGAAAATTTTGGGACTTAGTAAATTTTGTCGCCTAAAGAGTGGGCTTAACCGCCGTGTGAGTGAATGCAAAAAATTGCAGAAGAGTTAAAATTTCTAATGATTTGTGTTTCCACGAGCTTATGAAGGAGTGAATTTAATCTCACTATGGTATTACGACAACAATAGAGTATAAGCGCTGTGATTTGTCGCTTCGAGCCATGTTGGGGAGCTTGCTATTGGTTAGCGGATTGTGCTGTTATGTACTATGTTAGTTCTGATTTGATGCATGTTGGTGAATCAATTCTGGTTGTGCAAAATTAGGTCGAGAGTGGCACGAGTGAAGGAAATTTTTTGACTAAGCCGCATGAGCTCGGATGAGCATTAGATAAGTTTCAATGTCTGCGCTAAGTTGGCATTATCTTCAGTGTCACCTAAGATCGGTATTTTGTAAAAAGGATTTTGCGTCCTGGTTAATGATTCTTGATCACTCTTCAGAGTTAGTACGACCAGTGGTTTGGAGGTACGCTCCAGATATTAGAGTTAGTACGACCAGTGGTTTGGAGGTACGCTCCAAATATTGTTGTGGTATGTTTTGGGAGTGTGTCCCACGAGAAGATTATGTAAATATGGCATGTGACCACTTGTTTGATTAATGATGTAAACCAATTATGAAGTTTGTGATGGAGTCGTTAATTGAATATTCATGCCTGGAAGGCATTTGGCATATTGGGTTGTGAACTGGGGAGGATTACTTTGATTATGATGGTTGTTCTTGTGTGTTATGAGGAAAATGGGAGTTATTATGGCCCTTTAAAAGGTTATTAGACTAATTCAGTGTGATTAGAATCGGCTTGAAGTTGATGGACAGATTTAATGTGAATAATGGCTCTTTATCAGGCCAGATGGGTGCATTTTAGTAATGCGGTCCTCATGGAGAAGTAGCTAGGTTGATGCTTCATTGTTAGATATCTTGCTTAGTGATGCATTACGCCGTGAGATTTGTGAAATGGCTCGAGAAATTGCTTATGTGTTGAGAATCTGTGTAGGAATGACATTATATGAGCATCTTGGCTCTTTAAATTCAGATTGTATATCGAACCTCAGTTGTTCTTGAGTTTTGTAGTTTATAACTCTAAATATCCCTCATGGATGATATTATGCACTTAGCATGCTTATGACCGATATTCGGCATTTGGTTATAATGAGCAAATTTGGCTCGATGTGTATCTCCTTAGGTGAGATCTATGTGTGGATCGGGTGGAACGCCACCATGGGTATGTTATCTGGATCGGGTTGCACACCGCAACAGTGTGAAATCGGGTATAGATTTCTATATGCTATCTTTGTATGCCTTGTTTCCTGTTGTCCAAGGAAAGTCTGTGTTAGTGTGTGGATTTGGTAATTCCTTCCAGAGCTCATTTTCTTTTGTATTGCGTTCGAATTGGTAGCCTATCGGCACATTGGGGCATCATATGCGACTTTTAATTATGTCTTGAGTGGCTTATCGCCCGAGCAGTTCATACTGGGCGAGGCAAGATCATTGAATTTGAGATCAGTGCAATCTGAGTATATGAAGTAAATTAAAGAGGTAAGACCATTGTTTGGCTTAGAATGAGGTGATAGTTCTTGCCAAGAGTATAGAACTAATGAATTGTTGTTTCGGTAGTAGTTATGGATGTGTAGAGGTCTCATCCGTTGTGTCAGTATTGTAAGAATTTGAACAAGACCTGTGTATGTCATGCAGAGCATGAGATGTGTAGTGATTCCTCCTAAGTGATTAGATAATGATCTTCAGATGATTTTGGAAAATGATATTGCTAAGTGGAAGTAATTTGATAAGAGTATATGTCTAAAAAAAGGGTAATGTGATTAAACTGCTTATATTTCAGTAGTATTGTGGCATGTTCTTGTTGGGTCCACTGGTGGTATTCGGGTTTGCTCGGAAGCACATGTAAATATCTAGAATTTGTCATGGAATGAAGGAGTATCAAATATGTGCGTGTATTGCATGGTGGAAAGTGGGATCATGTATGATGATTTGTGTGTTATACGAAGTTCTGATATACAGGCTATGTGGTGGTGGTGGATCTTTATTCGCCGATGTGTTATATATTGGATGTGATGTTGAAATTCAGACTGGTTGTTTTAGCAGAATAATTTATATTTCAAAGAACCAGTGGATAGCTAGGAAAGATTGCTTTCTTAATTGGTCTTTCGTGGCAGATGTCAGTGCAGAGATGTTTCACATGGAATAGGTATTTTAATGGGATCACGCGTGCAACAAAGAGATGTGGAAACATGATCTTGTGGGTCAAATTCGTGTCTCCTATTTCTATGATATGAGACATGGTCTCATCCTTGTGTTGTGGCAGTACTAGTGAATTTGAGGTATAACTCTCTCAGTTGAAGCATTTTCTTGCTTGGAGTATGTTCGGACCGTTTCTTATTTGTGCGCGTATAATGCAAGTTGAGGCTTAGTCCTGTATTAAGGTGTCATATCACTAGAGTGGTCTGTTGGATTCGAGGTGATCGTTGGGGGCAGTGATGAATACGAAAAGAATCGATTCCGTCTTGTTAGGAGTATAATATCAAGGTTCAGCTCAGAAATTTGCTGCGATATTAGTAAAAGAGGAAATAACTTCATAAATGGTTGATCTGAGAAATGGTTATGTTTTATCGCGTGTTTTATTTATAGTTGGCAGTATATGAAAGTATTGGAATAAGACTTTAGCTAACAAGAGGTTTCCTATCGGTATATGGTGTTGTGGGCAACTGCTGTAGATAGAGACTATCATTTCGACTGTTGTATTGTGGGTATTACAGTTGGTTCGTGTTAATTCTGGGTATGATTTTGGAAAATGCAATGTGGGTATACAGTTTATTGTCTAAATGGTTGTAAAATTTCAGTTGTATTGTATTATTAGACCTATGTGAGGTAAGGTGACGTGAGTTCATCCCCGAATTTAGACATGGTAAGGTTATTCAACAATTGTTGGGTTTTTGGAAAAACTCTGGGCACGTTCGAGGACAAACATTTGTTTAAGTTGGGTAGAATATGACAACCCGACCCGTCGTCTCATGAGTTACTACCCCGTTCTTCCCATTTTCGGCTTTCTTATGTTTCATTACCGGTATGGGGTGCGTTAGAATTGAGTTGGAGTGATTTTCATAAGAAATAAGACACTTAGTCTCTTTAAGGAAGGATCAATTTGGAAAAATCAACCGGAAGTTGACGTGTGAGTTAGAGGGCTCGGAATTTATTTTTGTAGATTCGGTTAGTTTTGAGAGATGATTAAGGCTTAGTAGAGCAACCAGAAGTAGTTTTGGAGGTTCAGTGTAGAAGTTAGCCTATTTTGGCGAAGCTAGGATTTTGGCGAAATCCGGTTGGTAGGCAAGATATTGATCCGAAGGTCGGAATGGAATTATGAGAATTGTTGTTGCTTCATTATGTGATTTGAGATGTGTGCCAAAAGTTTATGTCATTCGGAGGTGATTTGCTCGGGTTTTTTTTATCATAATACGCATTGTGGAAGTTTGGAAGAACTTAGGAGAGAATTCGATGTAATTTGATGGCTTTGGTGTTGTTTGAGGAGTTTTGTTGAATGGAACAAGTTTTAATAATGTTTTATGATATGTTTGCACTTTTGGTTGAGGTCCCGAGGACCTCGGAGTGAATTCGGATGGCTAACGGTAACTTTTGGAGTTAGGAAATTTCGTAATAGACGGAATTGTAAATGAGTGTGCACAAGAACTCACTTTGGAAGATTATATCTACCGTTATATAAGAAGTTGTGTGATCTACAACCTATCAAATCAAATCCGTTTGAGTCTAGTTTCCAACGCAATAAATCGTTCGCCATTTGGAGGTGTATGTATGAAGTTATGACCATTTCGCTGGTCAGGTGTCAAAGCACGCGAAGTATGCACGAAGTCTGCGCGAAGTCGCGCATTTCGCGCGTCTGAGGCGGAATGCTCAGCAAAAACGCGCGACAAAATGCGCGAGCTCGCCCAAAAATAACTTATAACACTCATTTCGAGGTTCATTTTTACCGATTTCATATGGAAGAACTTGGGGTCCTTCTTTTACCCTCTCAAGACCTTCAACTCCCCCAATCTTCAAGGTAAGTAATCTGCATTATCTTGGTGTGAAATTCCATCATTCCTATTCTATTATTGATGAAATCCTCTCATCAAACACTTAGATTTTCAAGAAATTTCTTCAAGAACTCAAAGGAGGGTTTTTCGAGATTTCTTCCAAAAGGTAAATCCTACACCTTACACTTACATATATGGATATATTATGGGAATTGAGTGTTTGATAATATGCCTAAATGACATAAGTTATGAAAATTATTAGTAATATTGGCCATATTGAGTGTTGTATTGTAGATGGAAGTTACGTATTTGTATTGGATCATTGTAGTATCATTAAGGGACGAATTTCAGATATATATAGCTAAAATTCCGTCTTTTAGTAATCGAGCTTCATTGATGTTTGTGTGAATTTTGGTCAGATTCGACGCACGAGGAGGCCAATTTGGGAGGCAAGGGCATATCGAGCTAGACTTTTGGCCGCCTTGAGATGAATAATACTTGTAAATGAAAACCTGAGGGTTTGAAACCCCGGATTTGCACATCATAGTGCTATATTGAGGTGACTTGCACGCCGGATATGAGCGTGGGGTAGAGCACCGTTGGGGATTGTGACTTGGTCCGCCCCTGTTATAGATTTTACTGCGTATTTGATTGATATTACTTATTGTCATCATAATTTGGGAGAATTGCATGTTTGGGGCCTTGTGCCGACTTGTGAAATCCTTCGAGGATTGATATTACCGCTTAGCATGATTTGCATATCATCTAACTTCATTCCAAATTTTTAAATGTTGTTTTTCAAACCCAGCCGTATTCTAAGTTTTGGAAACTTAAATGATATTTTAAATGCATTTCGGGCTTAAAACTTCGATTTTGTAAATACCAAGGGGCTTACTATATTATTTTCTAGACTAATAATAAAGTGACTTGAAATAGTGGTAACAATGACACTGTTATATATGCTTGAAACAGTGATAACCATGACACTGTATGTTATACTTGAAACAGTGGTAACAATGACACTAAAATATATATACTTGGAACAGTGGTAACAATGGAACTGTATAATATAAATTGGTCAGGTATTATTGGCTGACAGGTCAGGTAACATCGCAGACCAATAAATATTCATTTATATTTGCGCCGTCGACAATAAAATAAATATGAAAGGCTCGGGTGGCACGATGCAGTGGGTACTAGAATGTACTATCATATGCATTGCATTGCATTCATATATTTGTGTACTATTTTTTGTTTGTGTCTTTTCTTGAGATATCTATTTGTTGTCTTGGTATTGTCTGATCACTTTCAGAGTGGCTGAGTTTGAGACAATGGTAACAGTAACTCTACATGATGTAAATGGGTCAGGTAACAGTGGCTGACCATAGATAAGAATAATGCCTGAACGGCGATTTGTGAGCCCAATTATGTATACTTGCTTATGCCCGAGAGGCTGACTTTTGTGCTGACTTACACTACTTGTCCTGCATTTACTTGCTTAACTGTTGGTTAAAGATATTTCTAAAAGTAGTTTTAAACTGGTGAAGATGTTATCTAAAGGATTTTTCCGGACTTACTGTTTTTCTCAAATGCTTGTGTTGTCCAATATTGCATGGTGGAGTGCTCTTACGTGATTTCTTATCTTCAGTTATTATTTAATCTCATTACCGCTAGTTGGAATTCACGTTACTCCCTGACCTTGCGTGCAGTTGCAGGTATTGTTCGTCCGGTAGCGGGTTATTAACGAATTGAAGAATTGTTATCGCAGCTGAGCCAGGTGACCGATAGCGTCCGCGACACCAGATCTTCTCCCTTATTTTTATGTTGTCCATGTTATTTTTCAGACTATGTTCTCATTTTCGGATTTGTAATTCTTTAGTGAAATCTATAGTAGCTCAAGACTAGTGACAACCCGATGTCGGGCTGTGGTGAGATAGTTTCCCTGTTGTTATCATTATTTCCCGCGCTTTTGATTATGCTAATCATGTTTTAGCTTTAAATGTTAAATAACTGTTATAAGGAAGCGTTTGTTTTGTTGGCTAGCCTTATCTTCACGAGAGGCGCCATCACGACCGGGTTTGGAATTTGAGTCGTGACAAGTATCGATAGTGAAAAAAATCATAAAATCTAGAAAAACTAATTATAGTAAAAAATAAAGATTCAAATAGGTGAAAAAAAGCAATAACGTAAAATTAAAGAAGGCAACTAGATTATAAATAATTTGTCATTTTTTCCTTTCTTACGTTTAGTCCAACAAATGAAAACGTCTTACTATAATTTTTATACTAAGTTTTCTTTAAAATATTAGTTCAATATTAGTTATATAATATCACTATCAAATTTTTAGAAGATATAATGCCGACTTTTTTCATTCGCAAATTTTTAAAAGGCTACAACAACAACAACCCAGTATAGTCCCACAAAGTGGGGTCTGGGGAGGGTAATATGTAGACGAGTCTTACCCCTATCCGAAAGGGCAGAGAGGCTGTTTTAAAAAGGCTAAGAGATTTAATTTGTGTTATTTAATAAATCTTTAAAGAATTGTAACTATTAATAATTTACATAAGTCTCGTTATAAGTTCGGACAATATAACAATAAGGCATCTAAATAAATTCGTTCATTTGTCAAGCTAGCTAAATGAGAAGAATATCTGTTATTTTAAAAAATTCTTAAATTATATTTTATAACTCAAACAATTATCCTATAATATTATGTAATTTTTTTTCATTAATCTCAAATTGTATAAATCAAAAGTATATATGTACAAGGCTATGTAATAGCTGACCATCTACACTCCAGAAATATATATATATATATATATATATATATATATATATATATATATATATGCAATTTTTAAAATTTATGTTTCATTAATATAGATAGGTACACGCGCGTACACCAAGAATATTCATAATTAAATGCTAGAATTCTATATGCAAACACATACCAAACGCTACAAATATGGGATATGGATGGGTCTTTGCCTACTATAATTAACCATGTTTTAAAAGATTTTACCATTAAAAAGCAACCGTCCACAACTATTTTTCCACAAATTAAGCCATAGATAAGCATAAAAAAACATATAGATCGCAACCGTTAGCCGATGAGCTCCTAAAATAAAGGAGGAACGTAACCATCGCATAATAAAAAGTAAAATTATGGCATAAAAATATTTGAGAATTATGTTAAAATATCATAGTATAGTCAGTTTTTACACTGTTCAATCAAAAATAGTCAGTATTTATCAAGTCAATGAAAAGTAGTCACTTTTTTGCTGCAATAGGGCCCGGTCCGGTATAATATACGGGAGTTCTGGTACATTTGTGTACGAACTCCAGCATATTATGCTGGACCGGTATAATTTGCTAACTCCTGTAAAATTTGCGGGAGACTGGAACACCAGTGCTCCAAACTCCAGTATATTATACTGGACATTTATACTTGCTGTAACTCCCTTAAAATTTGCGGGAGTTCCAGTATAATTATGCTTGAACTCCCATAAAATTTGCGGGAGTTCCAGCATGCTTATGCTGGAACTCCAGTAAAATTTACAGGCGTATTTTTCGGATTTTGAACAGTATTTTCACTCAAATTTATCTTTACATAAAAAGTAGCTAAATTTCGATGACTTTTGAAACTTGGCTATTTTTCAACGAGAAGTGGTAAATCTGGCTATTTTTAAATTTTTCCCGAGAATCATAGGTTAAATGGGCTGCTCATCAATGGGCTTAAGCACTTCTTTATTTTTTGGAGTGTTTGATAACAAAAAAAAGTTGCTTAAAAAAAGCTAAAAAGTGCTTAAAAAAGCCAAAAGCAACAAGTTAGCTGACCCTAACTTTTTAAATTTTGGCTTAAAAGCCATTTTAGTTTGACCAATAAAAATTATTCTTGCCCTTATAAGTTTTTATAATACCAAAATTACTCTCTTCTTTCCTCTTCATCTTCATTTTTATAATACCGAAGTTTGTATTTTTATCTTTTTAATAAGAAAAAGTGTTTACCACCGTATGTTTGCCAAACACTTCAAATACATTTTTTAAGCTTCAGCACTTTTATCTAAACATGTGACTACTTATTTATAAAATAAGCTCCAACGCTTAAAAGCTTCTTTTAAGCACTTGCGCTTGAAAGCCACCTTTTTTAAGCCAATCCAAATGGGCTCATATTTGGAAATAGTTTTCCTCGATCCATAACGGAGGAATTTGCATCTATACCCGTTTTTTATGCCATATTTTAACCTGTGCCCGCTTTTTCACATAACTTCCGCAGATGGGGTTGAAGTAACAAAGACAATTACACATAACTTCAGGGTTTTAGTAGCCGCGCCTGAAGTTCAGCTCTAGAGCTGAAGTTTTTGTTTTGTAACTCGCGAACTTCAGCTTTAAAGCTGAAGTTTACCAGTAATAAAATAAAAACTGCAGCTTTAGAGCTGAAGCTTTATTTTATAAGTTTTTGTTTAGTAACCGGAAAATTTCAGCTCTAGAGCTGAAGTTTACCAGTTATAAATAACTTTGTATTGGGCAAATTCGGTTTCCTACACCCGTACATTATCTTCAAACGTCATCGATGAAGAAAGCGGTCTCATGATGGTCGACTTAAGCAAGGCCGACCTCAGTCAATAAACGGACCGCGTGACATGACTTGCTGCAATGTCATATCACTGACACTCGCATACCGAGGCCACCAACTCTTGTACTTTCTATGTAATATTTCGAGGAAGGTCCCTTAGTATATAAAGGGGACTTTCCCTTTGTAAAGACTCATGTGTTCATTACTGAAAATATACAACTCTCTCTCTCTCTCTCTCTCTCTCTCTCTCTTTTGTGCGAAAAGTCTATTATACATCTTATTGCTCTTATATCTCGATTTTACATTATAATCACAGATCCCAATCATTCAACATTTTCTTGATCATATTACCCTTGATTCCGATTAACCCATATCATTTTTTATTGTTTTAAAGCTATTTAAGTACTCGAATAACTTTTTAGCCAAACAATTTGGTGCTGTCTGTGGGGACTTCGAGAATCAAAGATGCAGTTTGTTTCTAGAGTTCCTTCGAAAAACCACTCTGTACAACCTAAAATGGCTGAGAACAACGCATGAATGAAGGCTATCTTGGAGGTTTGAATAGACCTCATGGGCACTCTCAACGCGGCTG
The DNA here is from genome assembly GCA_034376525.1 of Nicotiana benthamiana. Lineage (NCBI taxonomy): Eukaryota > Viridiplantae > Streptophyta > Magnoliopsida > Solanales > Solanaceae > Nicotiana > Nicotiana benthamiana. Next base: position 111,072,791 of record CM067323.1, on the reverse strand, counting down.
CCGAAGGAGATGCCCTGCATACAACCCTCAGTACCTTGATAGGTGTGGAAGCCTTACCTTCCTCATCAGAAGACCTGGTGGTACACCGAGAAAGAGAAGCTTCATCATCTAACACAAAGGAAGCACCCCTGGAGATAAAAAAAGTTACTAGAAGAGTGGCTGACAAACACTCTGAGCAATCTAGCCAAGAAGCCGCCTCAAAATGATAGATGCACCCCAGCAGCAGATCATATCGCAACTGAGGATGAGCTCGAGGTCACAAGAACAAACAACGTACCCGACGATGTCCAAGCTAACGACGGAACACTCACGGCCATCCTATAAAAGATGGAAGAAATGGAAAACAAGAACAGGTCGCTCCGCGACCAGATGAAGGAACACCAAGAAAGGGTTGATAAGATCCGAGGCGCACCTAAGTTTCTGCCAAAGAGAGACATGGGGAGGTTCGTTGAAAAAACCTACATGGAAAGAGCCCATGCCGAAAACCTTCAAAATGCCCCCAACTTGAAAGTATATGACGGGACCACCGATCCCGAGGACCACCTGATCCACTATGTCACAGCCGTCAAAGGCAACGACTCATCAAATGAATATGTGCCATACGTACTTTTGAAGAAGTTCGATGAGACGCTGACGGGAGGGGCCCTAACGTGGTACTCACAGCTACCGGCCAAAAGCATCTCAATATTTGAGAAGATGGCGGATAAATGCTTTACCGCCCATGCAGGGGCAAGGAAGGCGAAAGCACGGGTCAACGACATTTTTGCTGTACGTCAGACCCCAGGAGAAGGACTGAGGGAGTTCCTAGCCAGATTCAACATGGTAAGAATGAGCCTGCCAAACGTATCTGAAGGCATGGTGGTTGCGGCCTTTCAGAACGGGCTCAGCAGAGATGGCTCGAGGGCGACCAAGAAGCTACTCAGCCGTCTTCTAAAATATCCCCCACCACCTGGGAAGAAATACACAACGCCTATTGCGCCGAGGTACGCGGGGATGATGACGACCTTAACAGCCCAACCCGAAGGTTGACAACGGTGCACCCGAAAATCCGAAGGGATCAGCGTAACGAGGGAAGGAGGGAGCAAATCCCACTCCTCAAAAGGGAAAGACACCAACCATACATCAGGTCCTCGCACCCACCACCGCCGAGGCATGCAGACGCCATGCAACGCATGTCTCTCAACTAAGGAACGACAGAGGTATGCCCCTTTCATTATCTGCACATAACTTCTGCGTATCTCCTTCAGAGGTAGTTTACGCACTAGAGAAGCTAGGCAACAAAGTACAATGGCCATCAAAGATGAAGTCCGACCCTGTCACCTGAAAGTCAAACGCCCTATGCAAGTTCTACCAAGAACGGGGGCGCAGAACGGATGACTGCATAGTTCTCCATCAGGAGGTAGTCCGAATGGTGAACCAAGGGTTCTTGAAAGAGCTGCACAGCGACAAAGGAAAGCTCAACTTTGCACAAGGGCGGGAACAACACCATGGCCCACCAGTGCCACCCTCACCAACACGCACCATCAACATGATCATTGGATATGGCAGTGATTCAACGATCAATCACGTCAAATTCACCACTACCACAAGCTAAATCGAACTGTCGCTCAAATAGTATGATGACTTCGAAGATAGTATCACCTTCGATAAGTCTGATGCTGACGGTTTGTGTTTTCCTCATTATGATTCCTTAGTTATTACTTTACGCATAGTAGATACTGATGTTAAAAGGATCATGGTCGACGATGGAAGCGGTGCATATATCATTCATCCAAGAGTCCTTGCACTCACGGGACTAGAGGATAAAATAATCCCGCGTTGCGTAACACTAACAAGTTTTAATAATGCAGTGGAGAGAACCTCAGGTGAGGTGGCGCTGCCCATTCTTGCAGGAGGAGTCACAATGGAAACCACATTCCACGTGATGAACCAAGAAACGGCATACAACGCCCTTATCGGACGCCCGTGGATGCATACCATGAGAGTCGTCCCCTCCTGTTTCTACCAAGTGATCAAATTTCCAACCCCATGGGGAGTGCATAGCATACGGGGAGAGCCCCACACCGCCCAAGAATGCTATAAGATAGCCCAGGATTACACACATACCAAGCAGCTCCAGGAAGCAAGTGTAGAAGCATAGCAATCAGCCCTGTCAGGGACTAAGATCCATCCGACAGAGAACGCCATCAAAGATCCCGAGGAGGCCGAGACTAGCAAGGCTACGGTCAAAGACCTTGACCCCGTTCAGTCAAACAGTAGCAACCCCGTAAAGAAAGCTTACATAGGCCACAACCTATCAAACCCAGGTCAGTACCGTGAATTTTTATCTAACCATGTGGACCTATTCGCTTTTTCTCATGTAGATATGCCGGGAATTCCACAAGAAATTGCCTCCCATAAACTCAACGTCGACCCATTGCACCCGCACGTGCGGCAGATAAGAAGAAAATTTAATGTCGTCATTAACGAAGCAGTGAGCGAGGAACTGGATAAGCTGCTAGCCAATGGCTCCATCAGAGAATCCAAGTACCCGGAATGGGTTGCCAACGTCGTAATGGTAAAAAGAAGAACGGGGAAGTGGCGGATGTGCGTAGATTTCACTGATCTAAATAAAGCATGCCCGAAAGACTCTTTCCCGCTACCCCACATCGACCAGCTGATAGAAGCAATGGCAGGCCATGAGCTGCTAAGCTTCCTTGATGCGTATTCTGGCTACAATCAAATCATGATGGCCGAAGAAGATCAGGAGAAGAAAACTTTCATCACCCACCAGGGGACGTATTTCTATAAGTAATTCCCTTCGGGCTCAAGAACGCAGGGGACACTTACCAAAGGATGGTGACGACAATGTTCAAAAAACAACTCGGGAAAAAAATAGAGGTCTACATCGATGACATGTTGGTCAAATCATCAAAAAAGGAGGACCATCTCACCCACCTGATGGAAGCCTTTTGGAGTAGCTTTGGGAAAGTTCCTGGGATTTTTGGTATCACAAAGGGGAATCGAAGTCAACCCTGACCATATCAAAGCCATAGAGGCCATCCCAGAAACGCTGAGCAGCAAGAAGCAGGTGTAGAAGTTAAGGGGATGGATAGACGCCCTCTCCTGGTTCATCCCACGCTCTTCCAACAGGTGCCATAAGTTCTTTGGTGTGCTGAAAAAAGACCAGGGACTGTAGTGGAACGGAGAATGCGTAGAAGCCCTGAGGAACTTAAACGCATACTTATTATCACCGCCCCTACTGGTATAAGCCAACCCCGATGAACCATTGGTGATATATTTGGTTGTATTAGATGTCGCAGTCAACGCCGTCCTAGTGCGCGAAAATAAAGGTACGCAATCTCCTATTTATTATATCAGCAAAACTTTAGTGGACGCCGAAACCCGGTATCCCCACCATGAGAGATTAGCCTTAGCACTTGTAGTAGCTTCAGGAAAGCTAAGACCGTATTTCCAGTGCCATCCCATAAGGGTGGTGACGACCTTCCCTCTATGGAGCGTCCTGCACAAACCCAAACTCTCAAGGTGGCTTGCCAGATGGGCCGTCGAACTCAGCGAGCACGATATTACATACCTCCCAAAAACAGCCATCAAGTCACAATTCTTAGTTGACTTTATCGTCGACTTCAGCGCGCAAGTCCTGCCAAAGGCGGAACTCGAGGCACAACGCGCATCCTCCAAAAACAACCTATGGGTCCTTTATACGGATGGCACCGCCAATGCATCGGGATCGGGATTGGGAATCGTTCTTGAAGTCCCCATAGGTGAAACGATTCTCCAGTCCATACGATGCCCGAAAATGACTATCAATGAGGCCGAGTACGAGGCCGTTATTACAGGCCTGAAACTGGCCACCAAATATGGGGCCCACCGAATCCTCCTCCAGTACGATTCCCAGCTCGTGGTAAACCAGATCGCTGGGACTTATCAAATCAAAGAGCAAAGGTTGCAAAAGTATCAGTCAGAAATCCACAAACTGATGGCCACATTCGATGAGTGCTGCTTCAAACAAATCACCAGGGCACGGAACATCGAAGCAGACGTCCTGGCAAAGCTGGCTGCCGCCACCAAGGAAATCAACAAAGAAAGTGTGGTCACACTCCTCCACTCAGCTATCGACCACCCTGAGGTATTTTCCTTAAACCTGACTTAGGACTGGCGCAACCAGTTCATATCTTATTTGCGGGACAGGATACTACCCCCCGACAAAAAGGAGGCAAAAAAGCTTTGCATACAGGCCGCCCGGTACTGCATGGTCAACAACGACCTTTATAAAAGGACATTCAGTGGTCCCTTAGCCAAGTGCTTAGGGCCAAAACAAACAAGACCGGTACTCGAAGAAGTACATGAAGGACATTGCGGCGTCCATACTGGCAACGACGCCCTCGTAAGGTGCACCATACGCGCCAATTATTACTGGCCCACCATGAAGAAAGAAGCAGCTGAATATGTCTGCCGATGTGAGCAATGCCAAAAGTTCTCCCCAATGATACACCAGCCAAGAGAGCCTCTCCATTCCGTCACATCCCTCTGGCCATTCATCAAGTGGGGGATGGATATAATCAGCCCGCTACCCCCAGGAAGAGGAAAGGTACGATTTTTACTTGTTTTAACTGACTATTTCTCTAAGTGGGTGGAAGCAGGTGCGTACGCGCAAATACGAGAACAAGAAGTCATCACCTTCATATGGAGGAACATCATATGCCGTTTTGGCATCCCCAAAGAAATCAACTACGATAACAAACGCCAGTTCATTGGTCAGAGAACAACCGAGTTCTTCGAGAAATGGTGCATCAAAAGGATATTGTCCACGCCATACCACCCTCAGACCAACGGTCAAGCAGATTCTTCCAACAAAAAAATTCTAAACATACTAAAAAAAAGCTCGAAGATGCCAAGGGGCTATGGCCGGAACTGCTGCCCAAAGTCCTATGGGTGCACAGAACCACACCCAAATCCAGTACCGGGGAAACCCCCTACTCCCTGGTTTATGGAACTGACGTTGTCATACCCATTGAAGTAGATGAACCCAGCCTAAGATATTCACACTCCAGAGGGGCGGAAAACGACACCAGCAGATTCCAAGATCTTGATGAAGCCGAAGAAAGAAGAGAAATGGCCCACATCAGGATGGTGGCCTAAAAAAACAAATCGAAAGGTATTACAACTAGAGGGCAAAGATAAGGCCACTCAAAGTGGGGGATTACATCCTCAAAGCCAAGACTTTGGCCTCAAAAGAACCAAATGAAGGGAAATTGGGCACAAACTGGGATGTACCCTACAAAATCACTTCAGCGGTTGGAAAAAGAGCATTCCAGCTAGATACTATGGAAGGAAAGACGCTCCAGAACAATTGGAACGTCTCTCACCTCAAACATTTCCACTTCTAAGAAGGCGTCACCCGAGTCGTACTTTTTTTCCCTTACCCGAGTTTTAACCCAATTGGGTTTTCTCGGGAAGGTTTTTAGCGAGGCGGCAACGGGGTCACCTGGAGATGTTTGCAGCACAAGTGTATCATGTCCTCCTCTCCATGTACTCTAAGATCCAGACAAGATGCATGGACTGGATTATTGCTATCTCCAAATGTATCGAATGGCTACGGCTATATCCAAATGTATAGAATGGCTACGACCATCTCTAAATGAATGAAAAGGCTACGGCCATCTCCAATTGAATGAAAAAGCTACGACCACCTCCAAATGAATGCAAAGGCTACGGCTATCTCCAAATGAATGAAAAGGCTACGTCCATCTCCAAATGAATGAAAAGGCTACAGCCATCTACAAATGAATGAAAAGGCTACGGCCATCTCCAAATGAATGAAAAGGCTATGGCCATCTCCAAATGAATGAAAAGGCTACGGCCATCACCAAATGAATGAAAAGGCTACGAACATTATTTTACATGGCTTTGGCCATCGTTTTTACAAGGCTACGACCATTATTTTACATGGCTATGGCCATCGGATTTACAAGGCTACGGCCATTATTTTGCATGGCTAAGGCCATTATTTCACATGGCTAAGGCCATTATTTCACACGGCTACAACCATCATTTTATATGGCTAAGGCCATCAGGCTACAGCCATTATTTTATATGGCTATGGCCATCATTTTTACAACGCTGCGACCATTATTTCGCATGGCTAAGGCCATCCTTTCACATGGCTAAGCCCATTATTTCACACGGCTACGACCATCATTTTATATGGCTAAGGCCACCAGGCTACGACCATTCTGTTACACGACAACGACCATCATTTCGCATGGCTAAGGCCATCAGGCTACAACCATTATTTTACATGGCTATGACCATCATTTTTACAAGGCTACAACCATAGTTTTACATGGCCAATGCCATTATTTTACATGGCTATGGCCATAGTTTTAATAAGGCTACGACCATCACTCTACACGGCTATGACCATCATTTTCATAACACTACGACCATTATTTTATACGGTTAAAGCTATTAGGCTACGTCCATTTTTCTATACGTCTAAGGCTATCGCCACTACACGGCTATGGCCATCTAGTTCTAAGAAGCTACGGTAAAATAGTACGAAGACATGCCAGAAAATAGAAAATATTACTCACAACAAGAATTATATGTTCTTATCAAAGAAACAAACACACATGATACAAAATCAGTATGTACAAGCATATTTACAAAGATCCCTAAGAGTCCCCTGCTTATCCAGCCCGACCTATCCTTCAGGTCCCCTGTCCTCATTTCCGGGAAGATACGCCCTAGAAATCCAAGAGCTGGATTCCAAGCAATTGACGTCTGCAGAGTTGCCCCCCTCCCGGTCCGGTGATTCAGGACCATAGCCGGCCGCCTCACGAGTGACTCTAACCAATTTGCGCTGGTTCTCAACTTCTGCTTCAAATGCTCGACCAGCCGCCAAGAATTCCTCAAGCACGACCAGCCTGGCCTCCGCATACACCCACATCTTGTGCGCTTCACGAGATATATCGGCCTGTGCAAGAGCTATCTTAAGCTCCTCGACCTTGGCCTTCACAGCATTGAGTTCCTCCGATAAAGCCGCAATCCGGATGCGTAACTCCGCCGCCACCACACGACCAAGCTGCAACGCCTCATCCTTGGCCTGAATGAGGACCTCCATCTCCGCGGACTGAGAAATAGCGGCCATGAGCTGTTCATCTACCTTTTCCAGCTTGGCCACCCTTTTCTTCAATTGCTCCTCGGACTCCACTAGGCCCTTACGAACCACCCTAAAGTTAGAGTGGACGGCCACCATCTCCACTCGGTCCAAGGACCCACCTCTTCTGCCCGCATCTTCCATGGAGGCCCCCGGGGCTCACCACGTCTATACCGTCGGTCCTTCTCTCTGTAGCCTACCTCCTGAGAACGGGCCTTTCCGAGCGGATGGTTTTTCCGAGTGGATGGCCTCTGCCATAAAAGCAAGCCTTGATTCAGGGCGGGGTGGCTTAACCTTCCTCGTCTGGGTAGCCACGGCCTTACCGATAAGAATCCGACACTGCCTTCTCTCCAATGTCTCCTCCTCCATAGGATGAAGAGCGAGTTCAGAGGGAGTTGATTCAGCAGTAGTGGAGTCGATTCAGCAGTAGACGTCCTTACGGGGACAATCCCAAGAACAGCCACTGGCATCTCCATGGATGTCGCCTCAGGAGCGACCCCCATCACGGCCCTAGGCATTATCTCTGGAGCCGTTTCTACTGCAACCTCCTTTCTCGAGGGAGGCGAAGTACTGCCCCTGGACGTGCCGACAAATACCAAATCCTCCTCAGGATTAGGTACCGTCCTTGAAAGACCGGCCACGGTCTTCTTCTTCTTCTTCTTCTTCTTCTTCTTCTTCTTCTTCTTCTTATTCTTCTTCTTCTGCTTCTTCCTCTTCTGGGCCTTCTTAGAGGCATCCTGACCTGCCAAACATGTATGAGACGGGCAATAGAATTATGGGAACCCCAAAACCATAATAAAAACAAAGTAGGGCCGTTACCTGACGGGCCATAGAGCCTAAAGAATTCAGGCCAAGAACGGCATTCTTCCGCAAATGGTATCAGCGCTTGCACCCACGACCTAATGTCGCCGACCCTTCGAGCTGGGCGAGCAGTCACTACATAAAGATAAAAGGAAATTTTCAACGAGGAAAACCAGCAAGGTGAGGTCGCTGTAGTAAAGGTTACACGCATTGATAGTTACATGCATCGTACCATACCTCTGGGAACCCTTCAGGGTCGGACACAAGGTGCTCGGTACGCACGTAGAAAAACCTCGTCCAAAATTTGCGGTTGGACTTGTCGTCCACATGTAAGACGAAGCTCTTCTTGCCCCGACTCCTAATTTGGAGCATCGAACCTCTCATAAAAACCGCATTGAACAATTGCAGAAGGTGATAAACGGTGACCTCTTTTCTAGCCTTCACCGCATAGATGGAAAATAGCCTGCACACCTTCAAGGCATACGGGGTAAGTTAGGTCGGGTAGGCTCCGAACCAGCGATAGAAATCTCCCGAAAAAGGGTAAATCGGAAGGGTGTATCCAATTTGGAAGGCGTACTCGTAGAAGGCACCTTACTCGATCTTAGGCACGTTAACGTGGTCTAGCCCCGCAGGGACCATGTCAACGTGACCGGGAATATCATACGACTTCCAGAGAGAGGCCAAGTGGGACAACATCATCTCATTATGCTCCCAAGGAGGGAGTTTACACTTATTTGGAAAGTCACTCTTTTGTCTCATATCGCGTGGGAGCAAGTTGGCCGTTGATAGACAAAAACTTCCTCGGCCTCCTCGCCGTCTGAAGATGACGAAGCCCTAGTGGAAGCAATGTCCTTGGTCCTAGTATCGTCATGTCGACGTTTAGCCATAATAAATGTAATAAGAAAAAGGTATTGCGGGTCACAATTTCGATTCTTAAAAAACGAAAAATCTCAGAGAAGAAAGAACAGCAGACACTAGAAAACGATAGGAAAGGAATGCGAAAATACTCACAGAAAAGGTTCGAAAGATGAATCTGGTTCAATTCTCCCGCTATTTATAAGAAAAGGTGCACGGAAATCGAAAGGGCATGATTTGAAAACCGGCGCACGAAACCCAAACGTCACATCACAACCTGAACCACCTCGGGAGCAGAGGTAATGGTCACGCACGTGATCGATGATGTCATCCTAAAAAAGGAACTCTAAAAAGGAAGTAATAAGTCAACGTCTCGGCCTCTTGATATATGAGCATGCCTCTTACAGGGGTATAACCAGGAACGACCAAATTTCCATGCGCGTCGAGCATGAATGTCCGTCCATTGGAGACGCCTCTCGACCACGTCCCCAATAGACGGAGGGACTATCTGCATTGGGCAAATTTGGTTTTCTCTGTCCGTACATTATCTACAAACGTCCTCGATGAAGAAAGCGGTCTCATGATGGTCGACTTAAGCAAGGCCGGCCTCAGCCAATAAACGGACCGCGTGACATAACTTGCTGCAATATCACATCAAACTCTGACACTCGCATATCGAAGCCACCAACTCTTGTACTTTCTTTGTATTATTTCGAGGAAGGTCCCTTAGTATATAAATGGGATTTTCCCTTTGTAAAGACTCATGTGTATTTCATTACTAAAAATATACAACTCTCTCTCTCTTGTGCAAAAAGCCTATTATACATCTTATTGCTCTTATATCTCGATTTTTACATTATAGTCACTGATCCCAATCATTTAACATTCTCTAGATCATATTACCCTTGATTCCGATTAACCCATATCATTTTTTGATTGTTTTAAAGCTATTTAAGTATTCAAATAACTTTTTAGCCAAAAAAACTTCAGTTTTAGAGCTGAAGTTTTTGTTTAGTAACCCGGAAACTTCACCTCTAGAACTGAAGTTTTTCAGTTATAAAATAAAAGGTTTAGCTTTAGAGCTGAAGTTTCTATGTTGTAACTTGAAAACTTCCTGCAAGAATTCTCTTCTAGTCAAGGACAATTTCTTGCAAGTGTGAAGAATGTCGAAATGGTCAATCTCTTACAACCACTGACATCAATGGTAACTAGACTGTAGATATTTGGATAAATCATTCGTAGACTCAGTCACTCAAGAAAACTACTTGAACCAAAGATAAATGCATTACTGATTGGTATGCACACAGAAACAAAGATATACCAGATAATGTGAAATTTATGCACCAACAAGTTGAAAGCCCGGATAGAGGTAGAGAAAACTTGGCCTTTAGCAAGAGGAATTCATCCAAAATCATCAAGCTGGTGACATTCAATGTGTGCAAAGCTCGGCGACAGGAAGCCAAGCGTTCAAAACCATAGCAGTGACCTCCGGATTAAATCATTAATGAAACAATGAAAGATTTAAAATTCAATTGTACAGTTGCTTTAGCAGCACCAACAACAGAAGAAGAAAAAGAGGAGGAGAAAGTGAAGCTGAAGTTTTTAAAAAGTGAGTATGGGTGCAAACAGAAAGACAAAACGTCTACAGGTTAAAAAGGGGCGCCCAAATAGGGCGCCCCGTGCAATTTTTAATCCATATCGACACACTTTACAACTTAAATTATTTCAATCATAACAACAATAATATATTCAGTGTGATTTTACGAATAGTAAGTAGGGGCGAATAGTAACCTCGGCAAAATTCTGTATATACATATTATATATATTTGTACTTATACACGGGACCCCTTAAATATTTTAGTGATGCCTCCAAATACAGAGTAACGGATGGAAGAAGTAGTTTCACTGGCACTTAAATTCTCTCCCCTGCTCTGGTGACACGAGATCGAAACTATCTAAAGCTTTCCTCAGTCTTTCTCCTCTTTTTTATTTTAGTTCTTTGAATACAATGTAATTTTTATTTAATGGAAAATTACTTTATTTTTTTACTTTCATCTTCTTCTCTTTTTTTCTTTCTAAAATTCAATTATAATTTAGTATTAATACAAAACAATCAATTTAATTAATGTTATTCTTATTTGCAAATTCCTTCCTTAAAATTGAAAGTCTCAAATTGCAACTTATCGCTCCACAAATAGAAAAATATAAATCTTCTGCCACAATCTTCTTTAACAATCACTCTAAACTGGCAATGGAATCTAAGAGTTTGAGACTCATCTCTATTTTTTTTGTATTAACATACTCTTAATCTTAATCTCTTTTGTAAGTCTTTGATAATTTTAAGTTTGAACGCCCTTTTGCGAAGAACACACACACACACACTCTTTCTCTGTTTAGTCCTTTCTTTTTATGTAGAACTTCTTTTTGTTAATACTTGGATGATAAGTCATCATAATCATTAAGTTTCAAGGAGTTGCATACCGAATTTTATCGCTGCGAGTTCTTGGCGGGTCTTTCCTTGATCCCTTCCTTGCCTCATCTCCCTAATCTCTCCTATAAATAACAAGGCCCTTGCGCAGGTGGTTAGCAACCGAAGACAAGATTCGAGGGGCGTTCAGCCACTTGACTCTAAAGAGAGGGGCTGTTGCTGCAGTTTCGCCGCTTGCATTGCAATTCTCGCACGTTTTTAGGGCGGATAAGAGGTACTTTTCAGCATAAGAGCACGGTAGTCACGCCTCCCATCTCATTCTGTGGTCACGTATTCGTCCTATTAGCATTTACAATGATGCCCTCGTCATACTCGAATCCTAGGTACGCTTCTGACAGTAAGCATACACAAACCGCATCCCCACATTGTATACATGCCCTTAGATTGAAAAAACATTTTCAAAATAGGTTTGGAAAATAGAAGAATTAAAACGTTATGATAAAAATACTGACGAAAAGAAAGTATTTATAGCAAAAATAGTAAGATGGCCAAGGGAAAGAAACAATTATAGTAATAAATTTGAAGAACAAGATAATATTAGAAATATAGTAAAAATATTAATAAGGAAAAGATGGAGCAGATATAATGTGTAAATTTAGAATACAGTCTTCCACAAAAAAAAAGAAAGAAAATGCACGGTTACCTACTAACATTTTACCCTAACTTTTGATCTAATGTGTAAATTTAGAATACAGTCTTCCACAAAAAAAGAAAGAAAATGCTTGGTTACCTACTAATATTCTACCCTAATTTTTGATCTCTCTCTCTCTCTCTCTCTCTCTCTCTCTCTCTCTCTCTCTCTATATATATATATATATATATATATATATATATATATATATATATATATATATATATATATATATATATATATATATATATATATATATATATATATATATATGTATATATATATATATATGTATATACATACACACACATATATATACATAGCACTAATTTTAGATTAGATTCATAATTTTAAAATTATAAGTATTTTCATGAATACAATCTTAAAAGTAAAAGATAAAACCAATCAATCAACAAAAGTTTTTAGTTAAAAGAAGAGAACTTCTAGTGAGAGAAGCTTTGCCTTCTCTCTAAAAGTTTTCAAAGCATTAGAACGAGCAAAAGCTTGGTGCATGATAGTAAGACCACCGTCGTGTCCGATCGATGGCTTGTCGCCGGCGGAATTTGGCGGCCACTACCACTCAAATTGTCACTCCTGCACATGGTATCACCAAGGAATTGGAACCTCTGACCTTTGGAAACTTCCTTCCACAGAAATTCCAATTGCCAGAGAATGTGCATGCAGAAGATATTGCGACGGTAAATCCATCTCTGATGGACAAAGCTGAAGTGTCGGCTAGCCTCACTGCTCGAAGACTTCAATTCTCTGAAATAAGTGGTTCTGGAAAATCACTTCCGACTGCTGCTGAAGTTGTTCGAGGGAATCGAAATGCTCAAATGGGTAAGCCGCTCTCATTTGTACCTCCGATTGAAAGAGATGGTCAAAAAGGTTGTTAAAATCAGTGAAGAGGATCTACAATCTCGGGTGGATTACTGGATTAATGCATTAATTGGATATGTAATTGGCGATAATCCTAATGCTAAAATGATGGAGAATTTTTTCATGCATGTCTTGAATTTTGTGTCCAAACCTCAGATACTGATGCATTCTGAAGGTTACTACATATTTCGTTTCAATAGTAAAGAGGATAAAGAGTTAACTATTCATTCTGGGCCATACTCGTACAGAAACAAACCTATGGTGTTGAAACCATCGGAGGTTGATTTTTCTTTTCAAAATGATGTCCTCAGCACTGTACCTTTATGAATTCGGTTTCCTGGTCTTCCAGTGGGTTACTGGTCTATTGATGTTCTAAGCAAACTGGCTAGTGCAGTGGGTAAGCCACTGTACACTGATAAATTCACAGCCCACTATGAGAAGATCTCTTTTGCGCGAGTTTTAGTAGAGGTTGATGCTGACCATCCTCTACCTGATCAGATTGAAATTGAAACTCCTTTTGGCATGAAAATCCAACAGATTTAATATGATTGGAAACCTAGTTTTTGCAACCATTGCCTGAAATTTGGCCATGACTCTGTTGACTGCTGGTATAATGCAGGCACTGATGTAGAACATGTTATTGGTGAGCAGGAGAAGGAAAGAAGGCGGAGAATTAGAATGCAAAAACAGGTCAAGGTTACTAAACAAGAATGGATCCCTAAGACTTGTGCAGATGTAATGGTAAGCATGCCAGTTCAACCAGAACATACCAGTGAGATAATGCAGCTGGAGACTAGTACAATTGGGATTACTATTCAACAGCATACCAATGTGCAGCTGGGGAATAGTACTGGGGAACAGCATGCACAGATTGGCTCTGACAGAAATACAACAGATATTGGTGAACCTATTGGGATTAATGAGGTTATGATTGACAAATCTAATAAGGGGAAGACTACTATTGATATCCTGGATGCTGGCAGAAGGGGTCAACAGGTGGATCCGGGACTTCTTGGAGCATTTTTGCTAATGCTTCATGATTATTGTTACTTGGAACATAAGAGGGCTTAATCAAGCCCATAAGCAGAAAGAATTGAAAAGCTTTCTGTCTGTAAATAAAGTAGATGTCATGGGTGTTCTTGAAACTAGAGTGAAAGAGCATAAAGCTAAGAGGATATTAGATAAGGTTGCTAAGGGATGGAAGGTCCAATGCAACTATGCTAAAGCTGTCAATGGAAGGATATGGCTTCTCTGGAGGCTTCACATTCAGGTCCTTATTTCTTGTGTGACTGACCAGGTTATTCATTGTCTTTTAGAAGACCCTCAAGGTAAGATCAGAACCCATATGAGTGTCATTTATGCTCATAATACTGCAAGCGGTAGGAAACAGCTGTGGAGTGATTTAAGGGCAGTCAACATTCCCAGTCAGGATTTTGGGTACTGAGTGGGGATTTCAATACTGTATCATGTTCTGAAGACAGAATTGGTTCCCCTGTCACTGATGCTGAAGTCAGAGGGTTCAAAGAGGTTATTGCTGATCTTCAACTTACTCCCCTTCGAGCCAAAAGGGGGCATTATACTTGGACAAATAAGCAGGGTAGTGCCACTAGAGTATATAGTAAGATTGACTGGGCTTTGGGTAATTTTCAGTGGGTTCAATAGAATGGGCACCTTGAAGCTGATTATGAACCCTTCAGTATCTGATCACTCCCCTATACACATCAAATTTGGCAGCCAAAAACTTCTGCACCCCAAACCTTTCAGATTCTATACTGCAATTATGGAGGATCCTTAGTTTAATTCCATTCTGCAGCAAGCTTGGGTACAGAACTATGAAGGATCACCTATGCAGCAGGTATGGACCAATTTGAAGAACTTGAAGCAGCACTTAAAAGGGATTAATATCCAGATGGCTTCCTACAAACAGAAGCTTATTCATGCTAGGGAGACACTGGATATTGTACAAAGTCAGTTGCAGCATAATCCACTTTCACAGAATTTTTTCAATGATGAGAAAGCAGCATTACATGAAATTGAGAAATGGAGCAAGGTGGAGGAGCAAATTATGAGGCAGAAGTCCAAGGCCTGCTGGATTGACTGTGGAGATGCTAATACAAAGTATTTTCATACTCAATGGAAGATCAGAACTAGCCAGAATAGTATTACTTCTATATATACTGACTCATGTATAAAACTAACAGATCCATTAGCTGTGGAACAGGAATTTAGGTGTTCAAATCATTGATGGGAGAATGTGCTGATGAACTGCCTTGTATCAATACTGCTGTTATGAAGGAAGGACAATGTCTAACTTTATCACAGCAAAGAATGCTAATTCAAGAGGTAACATTGGAAGAAATTACAGAAGCTCTAAAGGAGATGCCTAAGGATAAAGCACCAGGTGTGGATGGGTTTCCTGTGGAGTTCTTTAATAGCAACTGGGAGATAGTAAAGGAAGATATACTTGCTGCTACTAAGGACTTCTTCTCTACTTGCAATCTACCCCATATGATCAACACTACAGCTATTGCACTTGTGCCAAAGGTTAGAACTCCTACAACTGTGAAAGACTATAGACCTATTGCTTGATGTACCACTGTTTATAAAATCATTTCCAAAGTTATTACAAGGAGGATGAAAGCTGTTATTGGTGGTCTAGTTGGACAAGCTCAGTCAGCATTTATTGAAGGTAGAAGCATCATTGATAATGTACTGCTTAGTCATGAAATTTTCAAGGGATATTCAAGAAAAGGAGTATCCCCCAGATGTGTCCTTAAGGTGGATTTGAGGAAGGCCTATGACACTCTTGAACGGGGCTTTCTTAAACAGGTCCTTATTGACCTTGGATTCCCTGCTAAGTTTCTTAACTGGATAATGGCTTGTGTTACTTCTGTTTCCTATTCCTTAGTATTGAATGGTGGCCTAACTTATCCTTTCATTGCAGGGAGGGGTATTAGGCAGGGTGACCCTGTGTCTCCTTTTTTGTTTATTCTTGCTATGGAGTATCTGAACAGGATTTTGGGTCAATTACAGAGAAATTGAGATTTCAACTTTCATCCCAAATGCAGGAAACTAAACTGTGCTCATGTTTGTTTTGCTGATGACCTTGTCATGTTCTGCCGAGCTAATGTTATTTCTATCCAGATTCTACAAGAGGCTTTCCTTGAGTTCTCTATAGCTTCTGGTTTGCAAGCTAATATTAGCAAGAGTGCTGTTTATTTGGCTGGTCTACAGCAGTCTGCCAAAGAAGAAATAATGGAAAAGCTGGGGTTCATTGAGGGTCAGCTTCCTTTCAAGTATTTAGGGATTCCGCTTAACTCTAAAAAACTTGCTATCCATTATTACTTACCACTAATTGAGAAGATCACTGCTAAAGTCACTTGCTAGTCAGCCAAAATGCTTTCTTATGCAGGAAGATGTCAATTGATTAAAGCTGTTATCTTTGGCATTCAGGCTTACTGTGCACAAGTATTCATATTGCCAAAGAAGGTATTGAAAACCATTGAAGTAATATGCAGGTCTTTCCTGTGGACAGGCAGTGTTACTGTTTCTAAAAGGGCTTTGGTTGCATGGGAAGAAGTCTGTAAACCAATTTCTGCTTGGGGACTTAATATTATTGATATGGCTGTGTGGAATAAGGCAGCTGTCACCAAACTCCTTTGGGACCTGGCCAGGAAAAAAGATTGCCTTTGGATCAAGTGGCTGCACTGTTACTACATCAAACAGTGTGACATTGTTTCTATGCCTCTGCCTAAGACTGCATCTTGGGTTGTTAGAAAGATTCTGGACTGCAGGACTGCTGTTATGGAGAACTAGCAGCTACAAGGGGATCTCTTTAACAGGTTGCAAACAATGTGCAGGCCGGACAAATTCCAAATCCAAAAACTATACCTTGCAATGCCGCCTAGTTATAATAAGGTAGTGTGGAAGAATTTGATGCTGACTACTAATGTGCAACCTAGACATAAATTCATTGTATGGCTAGTTGCTCAACACAAGCTGCCTACTATTGACAGATTGCAGAAGTATGGAATTCAAGTACCTGCTAACTGTGTGTTCTGTAATCAACATGCTGAAAACTTTGAGCATTTGTTCTTTGACTGCCCAATCACTAATCGATTATGGACCAGAATATGCTGTTGGTTGGGGTACAAAAGAACAGTTGGCAATTGGGAAGCTGAACTTCAATGGATTTGCAGCAAAGCTAGGAGCAAAATATGGTACAAAGCAATCACTGCTTCTGCCTTTGTAACTGCTGTTGGCACTTATTTGGAGAGAAAGAAACTGCATTCGTTTTGATGATAAGGCATTTGTAGAGGACCAGTTTTTTAGAGAAGTAGCACTGCTAATTCATATACGAGGCAGAAACTGTAGAAGATGGCAAAATGGTTTGCGGCAACTAAACTGTTATCCTTAGCTATAGTCTAACAGTCTCATACTAAGATAGCTTTGTTTTAAGATTGTATTAGCTTGGTGATGTTCGTAAATAAGTAGTAGCTAGTCGATGCTACTACTATAAAACTTATACTGTAAATCCCTTAATATCAATGAAATTAACAGTTAAGGAGAAAAAAAAAACCAATCAATCAGAATAACTATAATCTTTCATCATTATGAGCACCAAAGTTGAATTAGGCAAGAGATGTGAATCCAATACCTTCCCACCTTATCATGTGAAAATAAATAATAATAATAAAATAACTTATCATCAATGCCATGGCAAAATAAAGGCTTACCTAAGTTATCCTCCTCTTAGGAAATAAATAATTCCAAATTCATATCTCGAAATATTCAAATTAACCTCCCCTCCCCCAAATCTTGTTTTATACGTTACTATCTTGTACGACGTATAAGCAATTGGTTTATTTATTCAAAATTATATGGAATTACCATTTTACCCTTGTAAATGGAATTATTTTACGGTGTTAATTAGGGTAGAACGGTCAATTAGCTATTAGAATAAACTTCTATGCAGCGGAAATCGAGCTGGCGAAAGTTGACAGCGTGGTCAACGCTGAGTAAATAAACTACTAATAACTCTGGTCAATATGAACCCAAATTAATTATAATAATTAATCAATTAGTTTATTTAGAAAACCAATATTAAACATTTAATGTACCTAAACTCCTCCGACAATTTCATCATTAACGCGGAGAGGATCGTGATAATTATCTCATTGAATATTTTTATAACTTTTTGGAGACTTTTTAATATTTCTTTTTGGATCAAGATAAAGTGGTCCTGGGAGCACCAAAATAAAAATGTATATTAGTGTATATTAATTATGGAACTTGTACCACATAACGCAGGATTAACGGTCGCGAAATTACTATTAAAAATTAATTAGTGTTATGAAATAATATAAAGACAAGAATAATAATACAAGAACAAGAGCAATAGAGAGAATAGAGAGAGAGGAGTATTCTCATTGATACTTAGAGATTGTTAGGGGTGGTTTACAATGGTAGAAGACCCCTTTATTTATAGGGAGGGGGATGATTTATCTACCAAGAATAGAACTCTAGAATCTCTCTAATTATAGACATTCACCTTAAATATGAGATTTCATAACACTCCCCCTTGAATGTCTATTCAACAATGTGCCTCGTTAAAACCTTAAAACCAAAACCCAATGGGAAAAATTAAAGAAAGGAAAAAGAGTACACATGTTTGAATATGCGCCTATTGGTTGCCTCGTTAAAAACCTTGCAAGGAAAACCCAGTGGGACAAAACCTTGTAAGGGAAAAAGAGTGCAACGCGCATTAACTCCCCCTAATGAGTACATCAATTTATATCCTTGAGCATTTGCATTCCAATCTTGTGCATCATCTTCAAAACGATCTTTGGTAGAGATTTGATAAATCAACCATATTGACTTGAATAAATATTCCGTACCTTGAAATCATCATTCTTGATAGATATGAACATCTTCATATAATGTCGTGGAATAACTCTTTAATATCTCCATAGATGCATTCTCAATGCCATCATGCTTATAGTTATAGCAAGATACATATGTACACAAATTGTACTAAGGATATGGTACTTCAGGACCAAGAATTGCATATGCTTCAAGCAACTTAAATCTTTCAAGTTAAGTCATATAAGCCATATAATAGACTTTAGATGCATATCAAGTTTTCCATGTCATGCTAGACAAATAAGATATCGAAAACTGATTATACATACCTTTGACTTTATACTTTCAAGCATTTGAACTATAGGTTCAAAACTACATGTCTTTCATGTGGAATCAATTCTTCTTGAATTGTATCTGTTCCATTTAGTTACTTTCTTTGGGTCAGCAAATGCGTATAGCATGCTTTGCAATATGTTGCAATTGAATTATCCATTTTATGAACTTCAGGTTCATATCATGATATTCGGGGATTTACATATACAAATGATAATTCTTCCCATGTAACCTTTTCTCAATTGTTTATCATATCTCCCCCTCATGTTAGAAAAGCTAACTTGTTTCCTCAACTTTGGGAAATCATCTTTGTGCATTATCATGTCAATATACACAGTACATTAATAATAAGATGAAATTATTTGGTTCCTGACCCTGAACCACTTGTGAGGGAAGAATATAATATACTCTCGTATACAACGTATATCAAACTGATATATATAACTTTGTTCTCATAAGAAACAGTTTAGCTATTAAGTGGAAGCACTCAATAATTATCTTGCTAAACCAACTTTGATATAAACCAACTTATCAAGATGAACTATCTTGAGTAGAGAATCTGGAAATTATGCTCGAAGTTAGATTACTGAGCAATTTACCTTGCAAGCACCGGCCAGGCTGCGGGCTAATAACAATTGCGCATGTAACCATATCATAGATGCATCATATGTGGTATACATGGCAGGTGAATGGGCCCATATTCACCTTTGATATTTTCAGAATTTATGGGCTTCAACCCGAACTCTTTAGTTGGTCAGTTCATTAATGAGAACAAGTGATACAAGAGAATTCGTAAAGAACTTTCTAGTTCTTTGATATTCACCTGTGTGAATTTGCACATCATACTTAAAATGAGATGGCAAATACGAATGCTAACTGAACAAATTATCAATATTGGTAAACTTCAAATTTACACCATGACATGTGCACTTATCAATAAACTTCAGGTTTATTATGACATGGGTTTTTATACCAATAGATATCCACTTTATTGTGGCATTCTTTCTTTGTGTAGTACAAACTGGAGAACAAAGCGGGTAGCTTTTCATATGCAAATTACCCCGCTACAAGTTGTAGTAATAGGAGATATCAAAGCCTTCCTTTATTTATAGACTCAATATAATCAATCGCTTTCGCGTGTACTTTGGAAACTGAATAAGTTTCTTTGAGACTTACTACAGCACAATACTCAATTGTGTTTCTCCAACATAGTAATAATTGGCTCTTGTAGAGCTCTCAATTAATTTTGTACTACCACAGATTTATCAACATCCATGTGGTGAATATCTTTCTTAAAGAGAAAGTTATACCATTATGGTCATGTCAAACTTATATGCAAGATATGTTTCTTGCATTATCGTTGTCCTTTAATAGTCATATTTCCAAAATACTTTGGCGTACAATAGGTACGTGACCAACGATCATTCATGCCATATATCATCTCAAACCTCTTTCTAGGGGTGAGTGTGGTATCATCTCAAACCTCCTTCTAGGGGTGAGTGTGGTATATTTAATACCAATTTCATGTTCATATTCTTCCAATAATGAATATGTATTCGTGAATCAGATGTTGTCACATTCACTTCGGGGATATGTGATTTTATTATCCTTTTCAAATCTATTAATGCGTCAGGCATTTGGTTTGCTATTCTTTGCAAATGGATAATCTTTTGTGCCTCTTTCACAAATAGAGGTATGTGGATCAAGATGAGATAATGATGCATTTTTCCACAAAATTTCCCGTTTGGTTTCACCAACTTCTCCCCCTAATTTTGGGAAAAGTGTCTCATCAAATTGACAGTCTGCAAATCGTGCAGTGAACAAATCTCCTGTCAATGTTTCGAGGTAGCGAATAATGGAGGGCGATTCAACCTCAACATATATTCCTAACCTTCTTTGCAGACCCATTTAGGTGCGGGATGGCGGTGCTACAGGCACATATACTGCGCATCCAAAGATTCTTAAATGGGATATGTTGGGTCCATGACCCAAAACCAATTGCAACGGGGAATATTTGTGTCAATTCGTCAGTCAGAGACGAACTAGCATTGCTGTATGCAAAATGGCGTGTCCCCAAACCAAAGTGGGCAGCCGACGAACTAGCATTGCTGCATGCAAAATAGCGTGACCCCAAACCGAAGTGGGCAGCCGACGAACTAGTATTGTTGCATGCAAAATGGCGTGAACGCAAGCCGAAGTGGGCAGCCTCGTTTTCATGAAGAATTCAAGATTATTCTCATCTATTGTCTCAATATAATATCCATTTTGAATGATATCTTTAAAACTCAACAAGTTCCTTTTAGACTTGGAGGAGAACATTTTGACTGATATCATTAAAACTCAACAAGTTCCTCTTAGACTTAGAGGAGAACATTGCATTCTCTAAAATATTGTTCCTTTAGGCAGAGCTATAGTTGCTCTTCAGGAGCCTTCAATCAATTTAATTCCCATGGTTTGATATACAAAAGAAATACACGAACATAAGAATAAACAAGTTCAATTCGTTTGTGTCACATAATATTTTCAAAATCTGCTGATGTCAGTTGACTAAAATAAATCAGATAGTCGATTATATGTTTTCCATAATCGATTACTATGCAGTTTGAAAATTTCAGTTTAAGCATTTTCATAAAACTCGATTGTTAAACACACACAATCGATTGTTGAGCATTGACAATCGATTGTTAAACATAGACAATCGATTGTTGACAATTTTTGAAAAATTCCAGATCACACTGTTTTAAGACAATCGATTGTTAAATATAGACAATCGATTGTTGGCTATTTTGAAAAATTCCGGAGCACTGTCTTAAGACAATCGATTGTTAAGCATAGACAATCGATTGTTGACTATTTTGAAAAATTCCATATTACACTGTCTAATGACAATCGATTGTTAGACATAGACAATCGATTGTGGATGATTTTTGAAAAATTCCAGATTACACTGTCTAACGACAATCGATTGTTAAACATTGACAATCGATTGTTGACTGTTTTTGAAAAATTCCAGAACTGTTTTAAAGACAATCGATTGTTAATCATATACAATCGATTATTGACTGTTTTTGTAAAATTCCAGATCACTGTTTTAAAGACAATCGATTGTTGATCATTGACAATCGATTGTTTTGCAGTTTTTATGCGAAATATGAGATAACCGACTAGTTTTTCAGGTTAGTCGATTACCTCTACTGGAAAGTAAAAATATTATTGATATTTGAGCATATTGATACATTCTAAAGAACTAATACTAACATTATATCATGAACTAACTAATACGAGCTAATACTAATGGCTATTGGTTTATTCATTCACTAATACAAACAAGTAAAATAAAATCAAATAGCTCCATCTTCTTTCATCACGGATCCATCACTGATTAGGTGGTCTATCTTCCCCTCGGGTTGCTCAAAGAAGTCTGCCACATCCAAGTGGGTGATGTCAAAGTTGTCGTCAGAGACAAAATTCGTTTCAGGGCGTTTACTCTTTCGAGATGCTTGATAAAGGTCAACCAAAAGTCATGGTATACGGCAAGCCTTTGACCAGTGCCCGTTTTCACCGCAACGATAATATATAGTTTATAAACTATTTGCTTTTGGATTCTTATCGTATCGTGCTTGTGGCAGAGTGACCAACTTCAGGTTGTCATATCTCTTCTTTAAGCCATTCCACAAGATAGGTGGATCTTTGACTGTGATATATTCAATTTTCAAACCTTCATCAAGGTGATGGCGCAAGAAAATCAAGGCCTTAGCATAGTTTCAAACCTTCATCAAGCTGATGGCGCAAGAAATTCAAGGCCTTAGCATAGTTTTTGGGTGGATGCATTATTTCTGTCTTTAATGGCGTCTCCAAGACCCATAGCATCTAAGTGGGTTTCAGCATCCAACACCCATGTCATATAGTTCTTGCCCGAAATTTCAAGGGCAACGAACATTCTTTTCATAATTACATCAAGAGCGTGTTCATACTTACGGGCTCTATTACAATTATCACATTCACTTTAGGGAATGGATTATAATCATGTGCTTTACACAATCTCATGTCAAATATTACTTTCATAAAGTGAAAGATTATTTTGAGAATCTTTATTATTCTCATTATCACAATAATGACGATTATAATTTCGTCTATTGCCACGTCCACATCCATTGATACCTTTACGGTAATAATTTTGTCATCTTTCAGACTTATCCCATACTGCTACCACATTCTCTAAAGGGAATGGAGCAAATTCAATTGGACGGAATTCTTTGCCACGTCCACATTCACTGATACCTTCATGGTAATAATTTTTGTCTTCTTTCAGACTTATCATATACTGCTTCCACATTCTCTAAAGGGAATGGAGCAAATTCAATGGGACAGATTTTCAATTCTTTACCCACAATCATACATGAATTTAATCATGGCAGGACATAGAGATTTTACCACTTCATGTGGTTACAATTTCTTACAAACTCTATTAGAGTTATAATCAAACTTTGTTGTCTATGTTTGTATATAAAATCAAATTATAGAATTCCAAGAATTTGAAAGGAAAAAGTAAATTACTTACCTTTAAGAGTTGTCTATTTTCGTATAGAAAATCTGCGAGTTTCGTCTGCTTTGTGTCTAATGAAGCAAATAATGATTTAGCAAACTATTCTACTGTTTCTCTTTTCTTTTCAGCGTTTGCTTTCTGTTTTTTTTTCGTTCCTCCCTTTTTTTTTCTTTTCTTTGTTTTTCGTTTCTTTTCTCTTTTGCTTTCCTTCTTTTGCTTTCTTTGAAGCAAAACCCTACACAAACAAAAGTTAAGACAATCAAAAATTTCAATTGGTTAGAGACTCGTGCTGATAACGTGTTATGAAATAATATAAAGACAAGAACAATAATACAAGAACAAGAGCAATAGAGAGAATAGAGAGAGAGGAGTATTCTCATTGATACTTAGAGATTGTTAGGGGTGGTTTACAATGGTAGAAGACCCCTTTATTTATAGGGAGGGGGATGATTTATCTACCAAGAATAGAACTCTAGAATCTCTCTTATTATAGACATTCACCTTAAATAGGAGATTTCATAACAATTAGTACATAATTTGTGTTAATATTTGGCTATTTTTTAAAAATATTTGCAAGTAAATATAAAATTTTTGCAGAAATTTTGAGGTGCCGATGACCCATTTCCCTATAATATGTGTCCACTTCTGTAGACAATGAAATTTTAACAGATCATGATAAATCCTAAATGCAAGACAACCTTGAAATATTAGGAGTCTATCAGGGTTATACTTGGTGGCTACTCCTCCAAAACCCTAATTCATGCTTATAAATAAGGTTATATGTGTTCTTCAAAAGACAGTCTCTGCAATTTCATAAACTCCCGAAATATGCACAAAGAGATCAAATATGAGATCTCCGAAATTCCATGAAACTCTTGGAATATTCATTAAGAGATCAAAGACATGTCAAATATGTTTTGCTTAAAGTCCTATGTCGAGAGATATGCCGCTAAGACCCTCGAATCACGTAGAATACAACGGAGGGAAGAATAAAGGGATAAACAGAATTGTACCCCCATTATTTATCAATAAAATTATGTTTCTTCATATTTATATTGTGGTTGCAATTTATTTATTTGTATTCCCAAATAAATTTGTTGCTAGCAAATTGACACACCCACTGGGACCAATTTTGCCATTCATCTCTTTTTCCTTCAAATAAAAAACTTCAAGTTTCAAGATTATCTGTTACATGGACGGGTACTTTAAGTCTCGTCTTCAAGTTTCTGCAAGCCTACACCTCGAGAAACCTTGAAGTAGGGGACATTTGTAGACATGAGATTTTAACACATCATGATAAATCCTAAATTCATGAGAACTCTTGAAATATTAGGAGTCTATCAGGGTTACTTGGTGGCTACTCCTCCAAAACCCTAATTCATGCATATAAATAAGGCTATATGTGTTCTTCAAAAGACAGTCTTAGCAATTCCATAAACTCTCGGAATATGCACAAATAGATCAAGTATGAGATCTTCGAAATTCCATGAAACTCTTGGAATATTCATGAAGAGATCAAAGACATGTCAAATATGTCTTGCTTAAAGTCCTATGTTCGAGAAATATGTCGCTAAGGCCCTCGAATCACGTAAAGTACAGCGGAGGGAAGAATCAAGGGATAAATAGAATTGCACCCGCATTATTTATTAATAAAATTATGTTTCTTCATAATTATATTGTGATTGCAATTTATTTTTGTATTCACGATAATTTATTGCAAACAACTTCTATCTTCATGGGTGTAGATCACACA
This sequence comes from Nicotiana benthamiana, assembly GCA_034376525.1. Taxonomy (NCBI): domain Eukaryota; kingdom Viridiplantae; phylum Streptophyta; class Magnoliopsida; order Solanales; family Solanaceae; genus Nicotiana; species Nicotiana benthamiana. The sequence goes on along the minus strand of CM067323.1, from coordinate 111,047,481 downwards.
TCACATGTTATTGGTGATCTACTCCTATATTTTTACTAGCTTTATCGTAGAAAATGACCCCCCCTCTCCCCCTTCTCCCCCCACCCAAAAAAAATATGTCTAGATTGATTTAAAAAAGCTAAATATGCATTTGAGTAATATTAGTCCTTTATGTCACAAAATTGCTTATGATGCCTGCTGCTTCTTTAGATTTTTAGATTCAGTTAACCTCTAAAGCGGTTAAATTTTGAAAACTTTATAAATTTTGGCTTTACTTTAAATAAAGGTCCTAAAAGAACTATTTGTGCACTTTTTCATTGCGTAGAAATGACACCAGATAGCCATTCTAAAAGGTTACGATTTAAAATTAGTCAATATATTATGAATTTCAGTTTTTCAGTTCAATTTTTGGGACACAAATATTTTGAATTGTCCTGAAATTAATATATTTTTGTTTAAAATTTATGGCAGAGAAATTTAAAATTAGCCAGATTTACAACCGGTAGTTGAAAAATAGCCAAGTTTCAAAAGTCATCGAAATTTGGTCACTTTTTATGTAAAGATAAATTTGAGCGAAAACATTGTTCAAAATCCGAAAAAATACTCCAAGTTTATTATACTGGAGTTCCGACACAAGTATGCTTGAACTCCAACATATTATACTGGAGTTCCAGGATTGTATGCTGGAACTCCAGCATAATATGATGGAGTTCTAGCATAAGTACACTAGAACTCCAGCATAATATACTGGAGTTCTAGCAAGTATAATTGTCCAGTATAATATACTGGAGTTTGGAGCACTCGTGCTCTAGTCTCCCGCAAATTTTACGGGAGTTCCAACAAGTATAATTGTCCAGTATAATATAATGGAGTTTGGAGCACTGGTGTTGGAGTCTCCCGTAAATTTTACAGGAGTTAGCAAAGTATACCGGTCCAGTATAATATGCTGGAGTTCGTATACAAATGCACCAGAACTTCCGTATATTATATTGAACCGGTCCCTGTGCATAAAATAGTGACTATTTTTCATTAACTTGGTAAACACTGGTTATTTTTTATTGACCAATATAAAAACTGGCTATACCATAATATTTTAACAAAATAAGTACAGAGATTAACAAAACTTATTGGGCCAATCCACTTCTTTTATTTTGAGTGAAAAGAAGACCCAAAACCCGTCTAGACAATAAGACAAGACCCAATAGGCCCAGACTCTACTTTAAGTGTCCATTGATTAAGTTATAAAGTTTTAACTTTGCCAATGCAAGAAAAAGGGCACGTGCTTGCTTATAAACAAAAGAAGATTAACTAAAGAAAAAAGGTTATTGGGTTTGAAGCAAAATGTAAGGAAAGTCACTTTATGTAAATGATGATAAAGTTTCTAATCAATAAAAATAGATTATTGATAGAATCAAGACATAAGAACTTTTCCTCAAGAAAAGTGCAAAATCATTGAAGATAGGAACTGATAATTTACCTTTATACTCATTTCCTTTTCTTTTTCCTAATTAAATCAGAAGGAAAGTTAAGAATTACGGGTCGAATAAATCAGTAATGAGGTGATAAACGTAGATAGATTCAAATTGGTGTAGTGGCATGTCACGACCCACTATACCCATAGCGATCGCGAAGGACTAAATTAGCACGGTTCAGAAAATGCCCTACGTAATTGTGTTTGAGTCCCGCGATCGTGACATCCAATGAATCGAAGAAGCGTGAATGTGATCCTCTATCGTGAACGCGGAGGCCAACTAGCCACTGCCTCCAGCAACACTCCGCGATAGCGAACTTCCAAGTACGAACGCGAAAGCTAGCTTCACCACCTGACCCGAACGTGATGAAGACCTCTTAGGGATAAGAGACAAAGAGTTAAAGAGAGCCAAAAAGGATTTTTTATGCATAATACTGTATAATCTCGAATATTATCTATTTCGTACGTAGACCATATTTACCTCAAAAAATATGAGTAACAATTAAATATATTTTTGTGATTTTAAAGATGCATGATATATTTTAATACTAGCGATTAAACAAGTAATATTAAGCTTACGTAAGAAGAAATAATGAACCAAATCAGTGTTACTAAAACAACATGGGGCCTTGAGCTCGTCTATCAAAGGGCCTCGAGGTCAGCTAAGACAAAAAAGGTAGGAACAATAAAGTAAAGGCAATAAAGCAGTAGAGTAATTGCTGAACACGTTAAACAAGAAAAGAATAAGAATGTTCTATTGCTGTGGATGATCTAATCTCTTACAAAATGATTGGGGTCCCCTTTATATAGGAGGAAAAACCCCAATATAGTACCTTCCTCATAAAAGTAAAGGATTCTATTGGTACAGGTGTATAACGAGCTAGTACGGATCTGTATCATTTCGTACAAACCTTATTCTAATTAATGCCCAGACCCACGTATCCTTGAGAATTCCCGCTCTTTCTTGATTGACTTCGAGATTTTGATGCCCTCGATATAGATCGTGTAGGCCTTCGATTAGCTTCATCGAGGTAGGTGTCCTTTAGCCGGATCTCCCCCATACCTCGAGTCTCCCGGACTTGAGAATAGCCCGATTTAAGATTCCAAAATCATACTCCTCGATTTGACCGTATATAAATAATCCTCACGTTTCTTAGAATAAAATGATATGAAATAATTCAAGCCTCGATTTTCCCGAGCCCCTAGCAATGATGTCATGCTCGCGATGTAGGTGTTTACAGAGATCGAAGCATTTCGTCGGTTCAGTCCATTTCTCCAAAAGCATTGAATGCGCCGTTGGTCCATTTCCCTAAAAAAACATTGAATGTGCCATCGGTTTCGTCATTGTATCTCTATAAATAAGGAGTTACTTGGCTGAACAAACTATATTCATTGCTTCTTCATCAACTTCTTTGGATTAAACAAACTGAAACACATTAGGGACATGGTCTGGGTACTCGACCCATGGTTTGTCTTGTTAAAGTACATAGCATATGTCCTCTTATGGTTGTGGTTTCGCATCGTTGTCTTAAAGGTTGAGAATCATGAGGTTTCATGTTTAAATCTCAGCAACAGAATTACCCGGTGCTTGTGTTGGTGGGGGGTAGCAGGTACCTGTTGAATTAGTCGAGGTCTTCATGCACTGAACACCACGGTTATCAAAAACAAAGGTAGCATCTGGACTTCTTATGTAGCTCGACTTCGGTATAATAGAATCATGACTATGTTGTATTCTAAGGTTAATGGTGAAGCAGTCAAGGTCTTCATTACTATGTAGCTCAACTTGGGAATAATCATGACAAAGGTCTTCATTCTTTTAAGGCATGTGCTTCAACTCATTTTGAGAAATAGTCAGCCATAATCAAAATGAATCGATCTTTACATGGCGCCATTGGTAGGGGGTCGATAATGTCCATCCAGCATTTCATGAATGGCCACGGGGATAGGACCGAGTGGAGTTGTTCACAGGGTTGATGAATTATTGGTGCAAATTTCTGGCATTTATCACATTTTCGAACGAACTCCTTGGTATCTTTTTCCATGATGTCCCAATAATATCCTGCTCTGATCACCATACGAACCAGAGAGTCTGCACCACATGGTTCCCAGAGGAGCCTTCGTGTATTTCCCGTAGTACATAATTTGTATCCCCGGGTCCCAAGTACACTGCCAGCGGTCAATCGAAGGCCCTTCTGTATAATGTTCCATTTTTATCGAGCGAGAATCGAGCCACTTTGGATCAGAGTGTTCTTGACTCCTTTAGGTCCGATGAGAGCTTCTTATGCTTTAAATAATCGATGTACTTGTTCCTCCAATCCCATGTTAAGCTTGTCGAGTTAATCTATGCATGGCCTTCTTCGATCACTGGCTTTGACAACTGGATGACAGCCACCAGGACGATATCATCTTCTTCGACCGACGATCCCAATGTTGCTAGTGCATCGGTCTTGCTATTCTGTTCTTGAGTTACATGATCCAGTGTTCATTCCTTGAGGCGGTACAACATTATTTGAAGTTTTTCCAAGTACCATTGTATTCGATCATCTCGAACCTCGAAGCTTCCGTTTACATGGTTTACCACCAAAAAGGAATCACACTTTACCTCAATGACCTCGGCTCCAAGGCCCTTGGCTAGTTCAAGACCTGCGATTATGGCTTTATACCCAACCTCATTGTTAGTCAATTTAGAAGTTTTGATGGATTGCCTAATAACACTGCCCGTAGGCGATTTCAAAATGATGCTGAGCCCGGACCCTTTCACATCCGAGGCACCATCTGCAGAGAGGGTCTAAACCCCCATCGATGTACCGGTTTTTAGTAAGATTTCTTTTACTACTTTACGTACGAGGGCAGGTGTGAAGTTAGCCACGAAGTCTATCAAAATTTGAGACTCGATGGTCATCTAAGGTTGATATTCGATATCATATCCTCCAATTCGATGGCCCATTTGGCCAATCTGCTCAATAATTCGGGCTTATGCAAGACATTTTGAGGTGGATATATAGTTAGTATACATATATGATTGCATTGAAAATATAGTTTTAATTTCCTAGATGCACTTATTAATGCAAGAGCTAGTTTTTCCAAATGTGGATACCAGGTTTCAGCATCCCCTAGGGTTCGACTCACATAATAAACATGAAATTGTGTACCTTGCTCTTCTCGAACCAATATTCCACTTACCGCTACCTCTGACACGGACATATACAAGTAGAGTGTTTTACCCTCCTTCGGAGTATGGAGCAAAGGAAAGCTCGAGAGATATCATTTTAATTCTTCAAGGGCTTGCTGGCACTCTGGGGTCCATGCGAAGTTATTCTTCTTTTTAAGCAAGGAGAAGAAATGATGGCTCCCTTCAGATGATCTCGAGATGAATAGACCTAAGGCAGTTATTCGTCTGGCCAGCCGTTGCACGACTTTCGCATTGTTCACCACAGTGATTTCCTCAATGGCTTTGACTTTTATCAGGATTAATTTCGATGCCCATGTTCGATACCATGAAGTCCAAGAAATTGCCCGAGCCGACTCCAAAATCACATTTTTCGGGGTTGAGCTTCATGTTATATTTTCTAAGGATGTCGAATGTTACCTGCAAATGGGTCAAATAGTCCTCTGCGCGCAGGGACTTAACTAGCATATCATTAATATAAACAATTTGCATTTTCCTATTTGATGCTCGGACGTCCTATTAACTAAACCTTGATATGTGGCCCCTGCGTTCAATTAACACTCCTTCCTGAAAAATGGCACATTTTAGAAAGGTTTAAATTCACCCTTAATAAAAATCTTGACTTCGCTACTCATGACAGCATGAAAAAGACATTAAACAAGATGCCCACCAAGCGCTACTAACAAAATGGAAATTAAAGTGAATAATAACTATTTTCAAAATAAATACGATTTTCAACAAAAGTCCGTTAGATGAGACTAATGACTAATTGTACATAGCGAAAAGAAGGAAAAAACCCTGATTTTGCCTGTCGTTAATTGTACGTTCTCCTTTAATTTAATTATCTAAACAAAGTTTACGTGCATCTCATAAAAGAAGACAAAATAAAGGAAATATTATAAATAGAATTGCATTTTAGGTGAATATCTATATTTTAGAGTGATTTTATGGATTATTATTTGGTGGCTAAGTCACTCGTTCCCGATAAATATAGGGGTTCTATTCCATTGTAATTTATTCTAAAATCAATAAGAATTCTCTCTCTTTACTATCTTCTACAATATTATTCTTCTATTTTTTAATTATGTTGTAATACATTATCGGCACGAGTGTCTAACCAATTGAGTAAAGACATCTGCTTTGGTCACCAGGCTTTGGGATATGTACATAATATTGAGCATATTGATTGTCAATTAATCCATGAACTTCCTTCATAAATAAATTCTTGATTTAAGGTACGTATTTTATCTTATTTTTCTCTTTAAATTCTTGAAATTCTATAATTTGATTTTAAATGCAAGCAAAGACAATAAATTTTGATTATAACTCTACTAGAGTTTGTAAGAAATTATAACCATGCGAAGTGATAAATTTTTAGGTCTTACCATGATTAAATTCATGTATGATTGTGAGCACAAGAAGTAAAAATCCGTCCCATTAAATTTGCTTCATTCTCATTCTCATAAGAGAATATGGTAACAGTATGTGATAAGTTTGAAAGAAGGCAAAATTATTACCATGAATATATCAATGTATATGGACGTGGCAATAGATGAAATTATAATCGTCATTATTGTGGTAACAAGAATAATAAGGATTCTCCAAATAATCGTTCCCTCTGCAAAGTAATATTTATCATTGATTTGACATGATATTTTGGATAGCACAAATAGATGATTATGGTCCATTCATGTATGTGAACGTGACAACATGTGATTTATGAATACATAATTCATTCTTGGAAAAATATATGCGTGCTAGTGGTATTAAATTATAATCGGCATTATTGTGGTAACGAGAACAATAAGGATTCCTAAGATAATCCTTTACTTTGTGAAAGTAATATTTATCAACAATTTAACATGATATTTTGTATAGCATATATAGGTGATTATGGTCCATGCATGATCTGAATGTGACAATATGTTATTTATGAATATATATTCATTCTTGAAAGAATATATGCGTGCTAATGTTAGTAAATATACCATATTGCCTTTAGAAGGAGATTTTAGATGAAATAAGAAAATAATTTTATCATTATGGCATGAATGGTCATTGATCACGTAACTATTGTGATTATGCCAAAATATTATGGCAATGTGATTACTACAGAGCAAAAGTAATAGAAGCAATATATCTTGTCTATAATGATTTTGACCATGACCATAATGGTATAACTTTCTCCTTTAAAGAGATATTCACTATATAGGTATTGATGAATATATCTTAATACAAAATTAATTGAGAGCTCTAGAAGAACCAGTTATTCTATTTTGGAGAAATAAATTGATTTTCAATAAGGTATTAAGTCATAGTAAGTCTCAAAGAAACTTATTTAGTTTTTAAAGTATTTGTGAAAGCGGTTGTTATATTGAGACTATAAATAAAGGAAAGATTTTATATCTTGAATTATTACAACTTGTAGTGGGATAATATGTATATGAAAAGTTACCCACTTTATTCTCCAGTTTGTACTACACAAATAAAAGAATGTCACAATAAAATAGAAGTTTATTGATATGAAAATCCATATCATAATAAACTCGGAGTTTATTAATAATTGCACGCATGATGGTATAAACCTAAAATTCATCAATGTTGATAATTTACTCAGTTTGCATAGTTGGTTTAGCCATGTTTATTTGAGTATGATGCACAAAAATAAAAGAGAATTCGCATGGATAAATATTAAAGAACTAAAAAGTTCTTTATAAATTCTCTCATTTTGTTTGTTGTCATTAATTAATAGACCAACTAAAATTGGGATTGAATCCCATAAATTTTGGAAATAGCAAAGGTGAATGAGCTCATTCACTCGTCATGTATACCACATAAGATAAATATATGAGATTGTTATATTTGCGATTATTATTAACCCGTAATATGGTGTTTGTCATATAACTTGTTCAATAATTTAGTTTAGAGCAGTATTCAAGACAGTTCAACTTGATAAGTTGGCTTACATCACAATTGGTTTAACCAAATAATTTATTGAGTACCTTCACTTCATATCTAAACTATTTCTTATGAAAATAACATATACGAAAGGATATTATATTCTCCCATCACAAGTGATTCAAGATCGGAAACTAAATAATTTCATCTTATTATTATTGATGTTCGGTGTATATTTTGATTAACACCATAACGCATAAATGTGGATTTTCAAAGTTGAGGAAGCAAGTTAGTTTTTCTAACATGAGGGAGAGACAAAATAAATAGTTGAGAAAAAGTTATGTGGAATGAATTATCATTTATATATCTAGATCATCGAATAAGGTAATAGATAATTCATCTACAATATATTACAAAGCATGATAGACGCATTTGCTGACCCAAATAAAGTAGTTATATTCGCACTGTAAATGCTCATCTTAGAATTAGTCCTACAAAGAAAAAGTTTACGGTATGCTTAAACGTATAGATAAATGGTTTTCAAGTAAAATTATTGATAAAGAAGATGAGAAAATGATCAAAAATGATAATAATAAGGAGGTAAGTGATATAGAAAATAGCATGACATAATACTTCATAAAATCTCAAGAAAGGTTCAGGTACTTGAAATAGGATGAAGAGACTATGTCATGTCTTTATGAAAACATATGGTTGGAACCGACATAAAATGTTCGTCGATTACATCTATGATAACGCTATATATATATATATATATATATATATATATATATATATATGAGAAACATAAGTCTGGAGAAACGATTCAAGTAGAATTGGTTTTATATGAAAGTGATGGTAGGCTATAGTTGTATATTTGGCCATTAATTGCACTTTAATTCGCTGCACTTAACAAGTGTTTTAGCTTTAAATGATATTATTTTGCACAGAGTGTGTGTTTTATGCCTTTTAGGATTGATTTCGAGTTATGATAAGGTTTTCAAGCTATATCGAGCTATTTTGGAGCTTTGAAGTCTGAGTAAAAGCCCAAAGACTAAGTTGGGATAGTGTTCAGGGATCAATGGACGAATAGTGCACTCAATGAGAGAAACGAAGAGTCAAGCTGGAGGTTGACCTAGGTGCACGAACGCACATGAGACCACCTCCAACGCGCACTAAGCACGCAAGTAAAGCAATGATTTGCTAGAGGTGCGCGACCATATGCTTGATCACACCTCCAGGTGCGTGGCGCGCACGTACAATTCCTGAAAATGTTTTTCAGGCCTATTTTTCTAATTTCGTAGGCGACTCCTTTTGGCCTATATGAAACTTAGCTCGTCCAAAAAGATGGGCACTCGGACCTTTGAGGAACTTTAGAGAGAAGAAGGCAAGGGAACTATGGAGACACGAAATACTTGATCCAATTCATACAAAATGGAAGTTTGTTGGATTATTGGGAATTGTAATGTCTTTTGTTCTTCTAATAATATTGTGACAAATAACTTCCACTATGGAGTAATCCTTTTTTGGGTTACTGACGGATGTTGTGATTTGACTATTGTTATGGGTTTTTACTCTCTGTTAATTGCCTGAATTCATTGAATGAGTTATTAATTGAATTGCAAGGCTAATTGTGGTTTAACTTTAATCGAAAGAGAATTGTTGCGACAATTCGCATTGTGACATATTGTTTGGGTTGGTTTTATGCCTCTCATAGGTAATCAAAAGAGCTTAGAGAATTATCAATTAACCTGGTTTAGAAGAATAGTCGAGAGGCATTCTTCAAAAGATCATTCATTTATTTCTGCATATGTTCATAGGACCTGTTCATTGGTTGGTTAAGGGAACTCTCATTCATTCGAAAGAAGAATTTGATTTCCTAAGGTAGCCTAATCATCTATTGAAATCGAAGGAGTCAATAGAAGTTAAGAGTGAACTTAACACAGAGTGCCCGGAATAATAATTGATCACATATCTTGTCACGTCCCTTATTTCTCACCTTGATATTCAATCGTTGCTACGTAGTCATTAAATTTCCATTATTTTCTTACAATCAATTATCTTATTTTTATTGGGAGTCAATAATAACATAAATCAAAGGTTTATTATCCTGGATACTGTTGAGCTGAAGATTTATTAGAACATTATTTAAACCAATCCATGTAGAGATGATTTAATACTATACTATCTTTGACTAGCGAGCCTAAGTTTTATACACCAATTTTGTGCACGTTAAATTTTGCCATCGTTGATGGGGATTGACGGTTAATAGTGTTTGAGTTAATTTTTGGTGCTAATTTAGGGACAATTTTATTTTATTTTCCTCTTTACTCTATTTTTATCTATGTGCAGGCAACAACTTAAGTTCAGCGGTATATAACTCGATCCTCTTCCAAGGAATTGGTTCCATATGATCCAAAATTAGACAAGCATATGCGGAAGTTGAGAAAGGAGAAAGGAATGAGCGGATTGTTTTAGGGTCAGACTTCGACTCAAAATACAATGGTGAACAACAAAGAGGATGTTAAACTAGCTACGAGAGAGGCTGATCAGCAACATGAAGCACGGTTAGCAGCTGAAGCAGCCCGTGAAATTGCGGATGAAACAATCGACCGGGAGCGACGGTTCAATCCCAACCGAAACATAATCGAAGATGAATTCGAAAATGAAGCTTCTAGGCTTGGGAGGTCACTAGGAAATTATAACAGAACAGTGTACAACCAGTAGTAATCTAGTCTGAGGCCCCCACCCATTGATGCCAATAATTTTGAACTCAAATAGGGAGTTATCCACACCATTCAGAACAATTTCATATCAAGGGGCAAACCCAATGAAGATCCCAACAACCATCTGATGGACTTTGATGAATTTGTGAACACATTCCTCTACATTGGAGCATTACATGATGCCATCTACGTCAGAGCATTTCCAATCTCACTCAAGGATGGTGCAAAGTAGTGGCTAAGAAGTCTACCTACAGGGTCAATCCGTACATGGGAGGAGAAGACTACAAAGTTCTTAGAAAATATTTCTCGGCTGCTAAAACTAGGCGGATGAGGAGATAGTATTTGAGGCATGGAAATTATTTAAGGAGCTATTACGGAGGTTCCCTCATAGTGGAATGGAGGAATGAATACAACTCCGAGACTTAGGGGATGGGTTAAATTCTTCATCAAGGAGAATGCTTAATAGTGCAGTTTCTGGTCCTCTAATGAAGAAAATTACAGAAGATATTCTCACATTTCTTAATGAACTATCCAAAGATGTAGAACTGTGACGACGTGGCCGATCATCTTAAGAATTATCACCCCTGATCCCCTATTAACTACTTTTCCCGTATTTATTTTGGCTATTTTGGTTTTTCGGAATGTTCGATTTTGAGTTTCAGAGAGTTTTGCGACACTTAGTCCCTAAATGGAAATTTGACCGTAGTCAGAACAGTGTGAAGATGTCCCCGGAATGGAATTTTGATGGTTCCGCTAGCTCCGTTGGGTGATTTCGGGCTTAGGGGCATTTTCGAATATGCTTTGGAGGTCCGTAGCTAATTTAGTCTTGGAATGCCGAAAGTCGAATTTTGAAGTTTTCCCGTTCGATAGTGAGATTTTGATCCGAGGGTTGGAATGAAATTCTGGAAGCTGGAGCAGCTCCTTAGTGTTGAATTTGATTTGTGTGCAAATTTCAGGTTATTCGAACGAGATTTGATAGAATTTTTGATCGTATGCGTATATCTAGAGTTTTGAAATTGTTAGGCTTGAATCCGTGGTTGATTCGTTGTTTCGATGTTGTTTTAGGTGTTTTAAGGATTGGTATAAGTTTTGACACTGTTATTAGACTTGTTGTTGCCTTTGGTTTAGGTCCTGGGGGCCTCTAGATGATTTCAGATGGTTGACGGAAGGATTTTGAAGTTGCAGCTTCAGCTGGGTTTTTTCATAACCGCACATGCGATTTTGGGTCTCGCAGATGCGGCACTACAAAAGTGGCTTTATGGTCATAGAAGCGGAATTAGGGAGGTCCAGCGGGAGCTGCAGGTGCGAGAAGGGTATCGCACCTACAAGACCGTAGGTTCGGATGGTCTACCGCAAAAATAAAAACTGGTCTTAAATGAAAGGTCGCAGGTGCAACCATTGGTCCGCAAAAGCGGGACCCAGATACAGTCCCTTGACCGCAGATACTGTAATAGCTGGGCAGAAATATGAAATTTTGAGGGTTTAGTTTCAAAAGTTGGATAATTTTGAGAGTTTAGTTTCAAAAGTTGGATATTTGATTTAGAGCTCGGGAGAGGGCGATTTTTAGAGGAAATTAAAGAAGAGGTCATTGGATAACAACTCTTTAACCCTTTCTAGTTATATTCCATCAATCTATAGTTAGTTTCATCATTTAATTTTGTATTGGAGATGAAAATTAGGGAAAAGTTGGAAGAAAGTTCTTTGACCTAGAATTCGAATTTTGATTGGGAATTTGACCTTAGATTCTGATAATTGTGGTATGCACAAACCCGTGAGAGTATGAGGATTCTGATAATATAAATTTTACCCGATTGTGAGACGTGGGCCAGAGGGGAATTTTGGTCATACCTAATTTCGCGTATTAGCTTAGCATTTCTTTGTAGAATCAATTACTTGAAGTGCTATTTACATTATGCAATTTGAATTGAATATATTTGGGCCATTTAGAGATGAGTACTCGTGGCAAGAGTGTAGTTTCAAATTGATTTGAGTTGGTTCGAGGTAAGTGGCTTACATAACCTTGTGTGGGGGATCTTCCCCATAGGATTGGTATATTTGAAAATTTAAATTCCTTTTACGTGAGGTGACGAGTGCGTACCTGAGCTTGTTGAAAAATCCGGTTTTCTTTAAGTAATTCCAATTGTGTTCCTTTTTCCTATTTTGTTTTACTTGCCATTTAAATGTGTTGTTAGCTTAAAAGAAGCATGTCTATTTGACTTAATTGTTTATTTGCTTAAACTGCCTTAATTTAATTATGTGAAGCATGTTAAATTATAATTTCATGTTTTACTTGGTACAGAATCGAGCTTAATTGAGAATTCTTGTGCTACTATGGGTGTATTTTACTTTGAGACTACGGGACAACATTTCGGGAGATCCCATGTATGTATTCATGATTTGAACTGAGGAATGGGATACCAATAGATCCTTGGCACGTATATAGAGGATACCAAGAAATCCTTAGCATATATTGAGGATATCAAGAGATCCCTTTTATACATTGAGGATACCAAGAGATCCTCGGAATACCAAGAGATCCCCGACATATACATTGAGGATACTGAGAGATCCCTAGTTATCATCCTTGTTATGAGTGGTACTTCCTTGTGTTATGTCTTTGTCTCTGTTTCTGTGTGGTACTTCCTTGTGTTATGTCTTTGTCTCTGTTTCTGTTATTGTATTCCTTATTATCCTATATTACATTCTTACTGTAGATTCTCAATTGTACGACTTATCTTATTCTATCATCTCTATATTTATTTAACCTAAATAGGGCCCTGACCTCCCTCGTCGCTACCCGACAGAGGTTAGGCTTGACACTTACTGAATACCTCTGTGGTGTACTCAAGCCCTTTCTGCATATATTTTTCATGTGCAGATCCAGGTACTTCAACTCAAACTTACTATCCTTGAGGCGAGGTGACCCGTCAGAGACTTCGAGGTATATCTGTCGTGTCCGCAGACTGAGGAGTTTGTTTCCATTCACTCTTGTAGTCACAGCCCTTCTGTATTTACTTTGTTTTAGACTATCCTGGAGTTAGAGCACTATATAGTATCCTTAGCTTGTGATTCATGGGTTTTCAGATTTTGGAAAACTGCATTGGTTTCGAGAATTTATATTGTGTATGTCGAACGACACTTTTGAATGTTATTATATCAATCTATTTCTATTTTAAATTGTTTTTATTCCGCACATTGGTTTATCTTTCACAATTTAGGCTTACCTAGCCGTAGAGACTAGGTGTTGTCACAATGGTTTGAAATGAGGTGCAAGATACCGAGAGATCCCTGGCATGTCCATTGAGAATACGAAGAGATCCTCGGGACACCAAGATATCCCTACCATATATTGAGGATACCAAGAGATCCTCGGGATACCAAGAGATCCCTTTTATACATTGAGGATACCAAGAGATCTTCGGGATACCAAAAGATCCCCAACATATATATTGAGGATACTAAGAGATCCCCGATTGTCATACTTGTTATGAGTGGTACTGCCTTGTATTATGTCTTTATCTCTATTTCTGTTATTGTATTCTTAATTATCCTATATTAGATTCTTATTGTAGATTTTCAATTGTACTGCTTATCTTATTCTGTCATCTCTATATTTATTTAATCTCACTAGGGCCCTTAACTTCCTCATCACTACCCAATCGAGGTTAGGCTTGACACTTACTGAGTACCGTTGTGGTGTACTCATGCCCTTTCGGCGCATGTTTTTCATGTGCAGATCCAAGTAATTCGACTCAGACTTACTATCCTTGAGGCGAGGCGACCCTTCGGAGACTTCGAGGTATATCTACCGCATCCGCAGACCGATGAGTCTCTCTCCATTCTCTCTTGTAGTTACAGCCCTTCTGTATTTACGTTATTTTAGATTATTCTGGAGTTAGAGCACTATGTAGTATCCTTAGCTTGTGATATATGGGTTTTCAGGTTTTGTGAAAACTATATTGGTTTCGAGAATTTGTATGGTGTATGCCGAGCAACACTTTTAAACGGTATTATATCACTTTATTTCTATTTTAAATTTTTTGTATTTCGCACATTGGTTTATTTTCCGCAATTTAGGGTTACCTAGTCGTAGAGACTAGGTGCCATCACGATGGTTAACAGAGGGTAAATTGGGATCGTTACAAGTTGGTATCAGAGCTCTAGGTTCAAATGAGACATTAATCAAAATCCAATTTATTGGAGTTTCGCTGATCGGTACGGAGATGTCTGTACTTATCTACGAGAGGCTATGTAACTGTTTGGAAAATTTCCACTTCATTTAATTTCCTCGTCGTGTGATATTTTGACATCACAATTCTAAACTTTTGTCTTCTATTCTATCACAGATGTTGAGGAAACTCGCTTTCCGATATGGCCAGGCACCCGCGCCCCTTATTGCAGCCATCAATGGCCGGGGCTGGGGTAGAGGCCGAGGACACGCACTTGGTATAGCCAGAACACCAATGTGAGCTGCCGCCAAGGAACAACTAGCAATTCCAGTGTGAGTCCAGGTACCTAATACGCCTACTGCTACCACTACTCCAGTACGTTAGAAGACCATGGCATAGTTCATGAGCATGTACACTGCTTTAGCTCAGGCAGGGTTGCTCCCCTTGCTGCAGCTACGTCTCAGGTCGGGGGAGGAGCATAGACTCCCGCCGCCCGCACTCTTAAGCAGCGAATGCATGTCGACGAGGTTCCTAAGAATATTCCTATACATCCTGCAGTACGAGATTAGCCTGAGGATAGGGCAGCGGCTTCCGAGGATGAGCAATTGAGGCTTGAGAGGTTAAATAAGTCCAAGCCTCCTGTATTTAGTGGTCTAGCATCGGATGATGCTCTGGGATTTCTAGATGAGTGTTACCACATTCTATGTACGATGGGTATATCAGTCGAGCGGGGTTTCCTTCACTACTTTCCAGCTTCGAGGGGCTACCTATGAGTGGTGGCGCACCTATGAGTTAGACAGTCCGAATAAGGCTGCTTCGCTGACCTGGACTTAGATTTCAGATCTGTTATTGAGAGAGTATGTTCCTCAGAGCCTCAAGGACGCATGACACGCAGAGTTTGAGCACTTGCGCTAGGGTGTTATGGCTGTCTCAGAGTATTTTGTCTGTTACACTAGTTTAGCTAGGCATGCACCAATCTTGGTTTCTACTATTCGGGAGAGGGTTCGCCGGTTTATTGAGGGCCTCATTTCCAGAATCAGGTATAGCATGCCTCGTGATTGGAGATGGATATTTCTTATCAGCAGGTGGTGAGCATTTCTAGGAGGATTGAGGGTATGCATGCTAGGAAGAGAGAAGAAAGGGTGGCCAAGAGGTCTCGAGAGTCCAGCATTTCTCTGGTGCCCGTGCCCCAGCAGCAGGTTGTCATGGTAGGGGTTGCATGAGTCGCCCTGTTCATTCAACTCTTCCAACAGCCAACAATATTCCATCTCCTCCTAGGCTTCAGGAGCCTTATTATGCACCTCCAGTATCTAGCGCGCCTCATGCGCGGGGTGCTTTCAGTGGCGAGTCTAGCAGACCTGTCACGAGCTAGTCACAACCACCATGTCATACTAGAGCTTGTTTTGAGTGTGGTCACACATACCATCTAGTGAGGGATTTCCCTAGACATGATAGGGGTACACCTCCACACACTTCTCAGCCATAGCATGCCCGCAGATTTCTCAGGCTATGGTTACATCTCCAGTTGCTACCCCACCTACTAAGCCAGCAAGAGGTGGAGGTCAGGGAGGTAGAGGTAGCCTTAGAGGGGGAGGCTAGGCCAGATACTATGCCCTTCCTGCCCGTACCGAGGTTGTCACCTTTGATTCTATCATCACATGTATTATACTAATTTGTCACAGAGATGTATCCATTCAATCCAATCCAGGCTCCACTTAATTTTATGTGGCTTCTTATTTTGCTCCTCATTTTGGTGTACCTAGGGATTCTTTGAGTTCCCTTGTCTATATGTTTACTCATGTGGGAGATTCTCTTGTTGTGGACCGCATTTATAGGTCATGTTTGGTTTTTCTTAGTGGTTTTGAGACTAGAGCCGATTTATTGTTGCTAAGCATGATAGATTTTGATATTATCTTGGGCATGGACCGGTTGTCGCCCCATAATTATATTCTTGATTGTCACATCAAAACCATGACGCTGGCTATGCCAAGTGTTCCGCGTGTTGAGTGGAGGGGTACCTTAGATCACACTCCCAGTAGAGTTATTTATTTCCTTAAGGCTTAGCATATGGTTGAGAAGGGGTGTGATGTGTAACTAGCTTATGTGAGAGATGTCATTGTTGATACCCCTTCAGTTGATTCAGTCCCAGTGGTACCGGATTTTCCCGATATGTTTCTAGGTGATCTTCCGGGCGTACCGCCTAATAGAGATATTGATTTTGGCATTGATCTGTTGCTGGGAACTCAGCCCATTTCTATTACTCCGTATCGTATGGCTCATCCTGAGTTGAAGGAGTTGAAGGATCATCTACAAGAATTGCTTGATAAAGGTTTTATTCGGCCTAGTGTATCACCTTTGAGGTGCTGCTGTCTTGTGTGTGAACAAAAAGGATGGCTCTATGCGTATGTGTATTGATTATTTCCAGTTTAACAAGGTTACAGTGAAGAACTGTTATCCTTTGCCTCTTATTGATGATATGTTTGACCAGCTTCAGGGTGCACGAGTGTTTTCTAAGATTGACTGCACTCAAGTTACCATTAGTTGAAGATTCGGGAGCCAGATATCCCGAAGACTGCTTTCAGGACTCGGTATGGTCAATACGAGTTCCTTGTTATGTCATTTGGGCTGACCAATGCCCCAACAACCTTTATGTGTTTGATGAACAATGTGTTCTCCCATATCTTGACTCATTCTTCATTGTCTTTATTGATGATATCTGGTATATCCCGGAGTCGGGAAGATCATGATCAGCACCTGAGGACTGTGCTTCATGCTTTGAGACAGAAGAAGTTATATGCTAAGTTCTAAAATGTGAGTTTTGGTTGGATTTCGTGGCATTCCCAGGCCACGAGGTATCGAGTGAGGGTATTCAGGTGGATCCAAAAAAAATAAAGGCCGTGCAGAGTTGGCCCAGACCATTCTCAGCTACAGAGATCCGCAGTTTCCTTGACTTGGCGAGTTACGACCGTCATTTTGTGGAGGAATTTTCATCAATTTCAGCCCCTATGACCAGGTTGACCAAGAAGGGTGCTCCGTTCCAGTGGACGGAGGAGTGTGAGGCGAGCCGTCAAAAGCTCATGACAGCTTTGATTGTAGTCCCAATTTTGATACTGCCTACAGGCTTTGGGTCTTATACGGTCTATAGTGATTGCCTACATGTCCAGACAATTGAAGGTACATGAGAAGAATTACCCTGTCCACGACCTTGAGTTAGTTTCCATTGTTCATGACTTGAAGATCCGGTGCCATTATTTATACTGTGTACCTTGTGAGATTTATACTGACCATCGGAGCTTGCAGCACCTGTTCAAGAAAAACGATTTAAATTTGCGCCAGAGGAGGTGGTTAGAGTTGCTGAAGGACTATGCTATCACTATTTTGTATCACCGGGGCAATGTGGTGGCCGATGCTTTGAGTTACCAGGCAGAGAGTTTGGGGAGTGTGGCTAATTTACCAGTATCGGAGAGGCCTATGGTGATGGATGTTCAGGCCTTAGCTAGCCAGTTTATGAGATTGGATCTTTTTGAGCCCACTCGGGTTCTGGCTTGTGTGGTTTCTCAGTCTTCCTTATTTGATAGTATTAGGGAGCGTCAATAGGATGACCCTCATTTGATTGTCCTCAAGGACAAGGTTCAGCACGGTGATGCCAAAGATGTGACTATTGGTGATGGCGGGGTATTTGGGACGCATGGTCGTATTTGTGTACCCAATGTTGATGGACTTCGGGAGTTGATGCTAGAGGAGGCCCATAGCTCGTGGTATTCCATTCATTCAGGTGCCACAAAGATGTATCAGGATTTGAGACAGCACTACTGGTGGAGGCAAATGAAGAAAGATATAGTTGGATTTGTATCTCAGTGCCTCAACCGTCAACATGTGAAGTATGAGCACCAGAGACCGTGTGGGTTGCTTCAACAGATAAAGGATTGCAGGGTGGAAGTGGGAGCAGATCACATTGGACTTTATAGTTGGGCTCCCACAGACTTTGAGAAAGTTTGATGCTATTATGGTGATTGTGGATCGGATGACCAAGTCTGCTCACTTCATTCCTATGTGTACTACTTATCCTTCAGAGCGGTTGGCAAAGATCTATATCTGGGAGATTGTTCATCTGCATGGTATTCCAGTTTCCATCATTTGAGACAGATGTACTCAGTTCACATCACGGTTTTGGAGAGCCGTTCAGCATGAGTTGGGTACTCGTATAGAGTTGAGTATATCATTGCACCCTGAGATGGACGGACAGTCCGCGCGCACTATTCAGATTCATGAGGATATGCTTCGTGTGTGTGTGATTAAGTTTGGAGGGTCTTGGGATCAATTCCTGCCACTAGCTGAGTTTGCCTACAACAACAACTACCAGTGTAGATCCATGTGGATTGGTTTGAGCCGGGTGGGGCTAGATTATTGGGCACATACTTAGTTCATGATGTTTTAGAGAAGGTTAAGGTGATTCAGGATAGAATCCGTACAACCCAGCCAGACAGAAGAGCTATATGGACCGGAAGGTTTGTGATATTTCCTATATGGTTGGAGAGCGGGTTCTGCTTCAACTTTCGCCTATGAAGGGCGATATGAGATTTGGGAAGAAGGGAAAATTGATTCTGAGGTTAATTATCCCTTTTAAGATACTGAAGCATATTCAGAAGGTTGCTTATGAGCTTGCCTTACCTCCCATCTTTGCAGGAGTTCATCCGGTATTTCATGTTTCGATGCTCCAGAGTTATCACGGTGATACGTCGCATGTGTTGGAATTTAGTACAGTCTAATTGCACAAGGATCTATCCTATGTTGAAGAGCAAGTGGCAATATTGGACAGGCAGGTTAGAAAGCTGAGGTCGAAGAACATTGCATCAGAAAAGGTTTAGTGGCGGGATCACCCAATCAAGGAGACAACCTAGGAGACCGAGCAGGATATGCGCAACCACTACCCTTATCTTTTCCCTACTTCAAGTATGTCCTTATGCTCGTTCGAGGATGAATGAATGTTTAAGTGTAGGAGGATGTGATGACCTGGTCATTCCTCTTATTAATTAATCATCCGATCCTCTATTGACTGCTTTCCCCTTTTTTATTTCTGCTATTTTGATTTTCCGAGATGTTCGTTTTTGAGTTTCAGAGAGTTTTGAGACACTTAGTCCCTAAATGAGAGCATAAATGTTGGAAATTTGATCGTAGTTGGAATAATATGAAGACGGCCTTGGAATGGAATTCTGATGGTTCTGTTAGCTCCGTTGGGTGATTTCGGGATTAGGGGCGTATTCGTATTGTATTTTGGAGATCCATAGCTAATTTAGGCTTGGAATCCCGAAAGTCGAATTTTGAATTTTTCGGTTCGATAGTGATATTTTGATCCGATAGTCACAATGGAATTTCGAAAGTTGGAGTATCTCCGTATTTTTTAATGTGATGTGTTAGCAAAATTTCAGGTTATTTGGACGAGGTTTTATGGACATTTTGATCGAAAGAGCTTTTCTAGAGATTTGGAGTTTTAGGCTTGAATCCACAGTTGATTCATTGTTTCGATGTTATTTTAGGTGTTTAATGGATTGATGTAACTTTGGACATCGTTATTATACTTGTTGGTTCCTTTGGTTGAGGTCCCAGGGGCCTTGGGATAATTTCAGATGGCTGACAGAATGGTTTTGGAGTTTGGAGTTGCAGCTTCAGCTAGTTTTTTGTCATAGCCGCACATGCGGCTTAGGTCCCGCAGGTACGGTGCCACAGAAGTGGCTCTATGATCGCAGAAGCAGAATTGGGGAGGCACAACAGGAGCTGCATGTGCGAGAAGGGTATCGCACCTGCGAGACCGCAGGTGTAGAGGGTCTACCGCAGAAGCGGAAACTGGTCTTAAGTGAAAGGTCGCATGTGCGACCACTGGTCCACAAAAATGGGACCGCATTGCGACCACTGGTCCACAAAAATGGGACCGCATCACTACATATACGGTAATAGCTGGGTAGAAATATGAAATTTTGAGGGTTTAGATTCAAAAGTTGGAAATTCGATTTGGAGCTCGGGAGATGGCGATTTTGAGAGAACATTGAAGAGGAGGTCATTGGGTATCATTTCTTTAACCCTTTCTAGTTATATTCCATCAATCTATAGTTAGTTTTATCATTTAATTTTGGATTGGAGATGAAAATATGGAAAACGCTGGAAGAAAGTTCTTAGACCTAGAATTCGACTTTTGATTGGGAATTTCAATTTAGATTTGGATAATTTTGGTATGCATGAACTCGTGAGAGTAGGAGGATTCTGATAATTTAAATTTTACCCGATTCCGAGACGTTGGCCCGAGGGTCGTTTTGGCCATTGTACCTAATTTCGCGTATTAGCTTAGAAATTCTTAGTAGAATCAGTTACTTGAAGTGTTACTTACATTATGCATTTGAATTAAATAGATTTGGGCCATTTGGAGTCGAGTAGTCATGTCAAGAGCGTGGTTTCAGATTGATATGAGCTGGTTCGAGGTAAGGGCTTGCCTAACCTTGTGTGGGGACCTTCTCATTAGGATTGGTATATTTGATATTTTAAATTCCTTTTACGTGAGGCGACGAGTGCGTACTTGAGCCAATTGTTGAAATATCTGATTTTCTTTATGTAATTTCAATTTCGTTCCTTTTTCCTATTTCATTTTACTTGCCATTTAAACGTGTTGTTAGCTCAGAAGAAGTATGTCTATTTAACTTAACTATATATTTTCATAAACTGCCTTAATTGAATTATGTGAATCATGTTAAATTAGAACTTCCTGTTTTACTTGGTACGAAATTGAGCTTAATTGAGAATTCTTGTGCTGTTGTTGTGTGTGTTTTACTTTGGGACTACGGGACGACATCCGAGAGATCCCCTGTACGTATATATGGTTTGAACTGAGGTGCGGGATACTAAGAGATACTTGGCATGTATATTGAGGATACCAATAGATCCTCAGTATACCAAGAGATCCCTAGTATATATTGAGGATACCAAGAGATCCTCGGGATACCAAGAGATCCTTTATATGCATTGAGGATACCAAGAGATCCTCAGCATATATATTGAGGATACTGAAAGATCCCCAGTTATCATCCTTGTTATGAGTGGTACTTCCTTGTGTTATGTCTTTATCTCTATTTCTTTTATTGTATTTCTTATATTCATGTATTAGATTCTTACTGTAGATTCTCAATTGTATTGCTTATCTTATTCTATCATCTCTACATTTATTTAACCTTAGTAGGGCCCTGACCTTCCTCGTCACTACCCGACCGAGGTTAGGCTTGACACTTATTGAGTACCATTGTGGTGTAGTCATGCCATTTCTGCACATGTTTTTCATGTGCAGATCCAAGTACTTTGACTCAGACTTACCATCCTTGAGGCGAGGCGATCCTTCGGAGACTTCGAGGTATATCTGCGCGTCCACAGACCGAGGAGGATCTATCCATTCTCTCGTGTAGTTACATCCCTTATATATTTTCTTTGACTATTCTAGAGTTAGAGCACTATTTATTATCCTTAGCTTGTGATTGATGGGTTTTCAGGTTTTGGGAAAATTGTATTGGTTTTGAGAATTTATATTGTGTATGCGCAACGACACTTTTAAATTCTATTATATCACTCTATTTCTATTTTAAATTGTTTTTATTCCGCACATTGGTTTATCTTCCGCAATTTAGGCTTACCTACTCATAAAGACTAGGTGCCATCACGGTGGTTCACTAAGGGCGTACCGGGGTCATGACAAGAACATTTCGAGGTCATGACAAGAACAATGGTCCACAGACTAAGGGGATCGAAGAAGATCAGGAGGGCCTCACCAAGTAGGATCGTCAGTAGAAAGGCATGCCTATGTTGCATCTATGGCTAAGGACATCAAGCAACTGACGATGGTTTATGTGCAGAATCAACCAATGGTGGGATGTGACGTCTGTGGATTGGGACACCTGACACATGAGTGCCCAACATTCACGACAGAAGAAGAAGTTAAGGCATTGAATAATTTCAACAGAGGAAACTACCAAGGAGGTGGAAATTTTAATTCTATGGGACAGAGGTATCCAGGGTTCTCATGGATTTCTTCAACTGATAGTTTGAATTAATGGCAGCAGCAAAATCCCATAGCATAAGTGCAAGGACCTCCTGGTTTCAAACTCAACATAGGCCACCAAACTAACCTCCAAAGCCCAACAACTCCGGTTTAAAAGATCTAATGAAGACATGTATAAATAAATCCGATGAGAAACTTGAGACTCAAGGGACTGCTATTCGGGAGCAAGGCACATCCATCCAGAATCGAAAATGACAAATGGGGCGGCTTGCATAATTGTTGTCATTAAAGCCACCGAGGAGTTTGCTAACAGACACTGAAAAGAATTCAAAGGAGACGATCAAGGTCGTGTCTCTCAAAAGTAAAAAAAAATTAGCATATCCCAATTCAAAACTAAGGGATGAGAAGGAGATCAACTCAAACAAGGTAGTAGAAGAACAGAAAATTGGTGAATCTCTGCCCAAGGAAGATATTGGTAGAAAGGAGGTTGATAAGGAGAAGGTCATAATTGCATATTTTATCCAATAATTGCGCTCTAATTCGCTACACTTTACTGGTGTTTGAGCTTTAAATGATATTATTTTGCACTGAGTGTGTGTTTTATACCTTGTAGAAGTTATTCTGAGTTATGATGAAGTTGTGAAGCTAATTCGAGCTATTTTGGAGATTTGAAGTCTAAGTAAACCCTAAGGATTAAATTGGATACTGTTAGGGGATCAACGGACGACTTATGCACTCAATGAGAGAAATAAAGAGTTGAGCAAGAGGTTCACCCAAGTGCGTGACCGTGCATAAAACCCCTTCCAGTGCACGCTGAGCATGAGACTGAAGTAGTGCACTGCCAGAGGTCTACGTCCATATGTGTGACCGCACCTCTTGGTGCGCGGCTGCGCACGTCCGATTCCAAAAAACTTTTCCCAAGCCTATTTTTGGAATTTCGGAGGCGAATCCTTTTGACCTATAAGAAGCCTAGCTCATATAAAAAGAAGGGCTCTCGGATTTTGGAGGAACTTATGGAGAGAAGATGGAAAGGGAACTATAGAGAGGCGAAATACTTGATCCAATTCATACAAAATAGAAGTTGGTTGGATTTTTCTGAGTTGTAATGTCTTCTTGTTCGTCTAATACTCTTGTGATGAATAACTTCTCCACTATGAAGTAATCTTTTTTAGGTTTATTGACATATGTTTTGATTTGAATATTGTTATGGGCTTTTACTCTCTGTTAATTTCCCGAATTCATTGAATGAGTTATTAATAGAATTGCAAGGCTAATTGTGGATTAACTTTAATCGAAAGAGAAGTGATGTTGCAATTTGCATTATGCCATATTGTTTGGGTTGATTTTACACCTCTATAGGTGATCGAAAGAGCTTAGAGAGTTATCAATTAACCCAGTTTAGAAGAATAGTCGGGTTGCACTCTTCAAAAGATTATTCATTCACTATATTTGCGCATATGTTCATAGCACCTAGCACCTATTATTAGGTTGGTTAAGGGAACTCTCATTCATTTGAAAGAAGAATTTGGATTCTTAAGGTAGCCTAATCATCTATTGAAATCTAAGGAGTCAATGGAAGTTAAGAGTGAACTTAACAGAGAGTACCCGGAATAATAGTTGATTACATATCTTGTCACAACCCTTACTTCTCACCTTAATATTCAATCATTGCTACGTAGTCATTAAATTTCTATTAGTTTGTTAAAATAGATAATCTTAGTTTTATTAGTAGTCGATAATAACATAAATCATAGGTTTATTATCATGGATAGTGTTGAGCTAAAGATTTATTAGAACAATATTTAAACCAATCCCTATGGAGATGCTTTAATATTATACTTGTAATGGCCAGCCTGTCATTTCATAAGTTATAGTCCCATTCTCCCTATTTTTGTATATGAATGGGACATTCAGATGTAATTCATCGTATCGTGTTGATTGGTGTGTGTTCGGAGAGGTCTTAGAGAGGAATAAGACACTTAATCTCTTATTTGGAAGCTTAAGTTGGAAAAGTCAATCGAATGTTGACTTATGTGTAGAAGTTCTCGGATGTAAACTAATGGTTTTACGCCACTAGTAGGTAATACAAAGATCTTAGAGAAATTTCAATTAACCCGATTTAGAAGAATAGTCGAGAGGCATTCTTCGAAAGATCATTCATTCATTGTATTTCTGCATATGTTCATATAGGTGATCGGTGCGGACTCAATCCTAAGAAAGAGAGGGCGCGACTACTAATAACCCAATAGTGTATCGGGGTCGATAATTCCACAGGGAATTCAGATTGGAGTTGATGTATTTGCTAGCCTAGAAATGTGTTTTTGGCTTCTAAATGATCTTCTTATTATTTTTGGTTTTTTCTTTTGTTATCAACTAAATTTACCAACTACTATTGTAAGACAAAATTATGCTAAGTTATGAAACTAGTTGTATGCAATAAAAGAAAGGCACTAGGGTGATGACACTCACCTAGGTGGCTAATTAACGGGTATAAAATTCTAACACAAGGATAATAATTATGGGGAATGTGGATAACCATTGCACTTTAGTACTCACTCTCACACCTCTCGGTAGAGAGAGTGATTTTTCCCAATTGACTCTCTCGAGACCAATTGGGTAAGCTAATTTGCCCAAGCAACTTAAGGTTCAAGTAGGGTGATTACGCTCTCGAGGTTTTACCTGTTACTTCGGTACCATTCTCATGGGTCCATCCCAAATCCTTGTTGGGTTGAATGTGAGGTCATAGACTCACTTTATCGAGCAG
Organism: Nicotiana benthamiana; assembly: GCA_034376525.1. NCBI lineage: Eukaryota > Viridiplantae > Streptophyta > Magnoliopsida > Solanales > Solanaceae > Nicotiana > Nicotiana benthamiana. The sequence continues at coordinate 111,022,273 of CM067323.1, read as the reverse complement.
AGTCAAGACCCACTACGCTTGACTTAGTGTTTGCAACCACCAAATCTAAGTGAAAACATACAAACAATCCAAATACCAAACACCCAATATCATCCAAGCATTAATCAAGAACACCCATTAATTACCCACACTAGGATTGAGCCACAACCCTAGCTAATGGGTTTAGCTAGTCATGGAAGAAATAGAACTAGAGGAAATACTAGAAGAAATTAGCATATTAATTAACTACAAGATTAGTCTACTTAAATCCACTCTAATTACAAGAGAAAATTGCCTAAAGTATGCTAATATCGAGAATCACGAGCTCGGCTGCTATAGAGAATGATTGACCTAAAAAAGTAAAGTATGCTATTTATACTACACAGGAAAAATTTGACAGATGCCTCTAGGGGATTATTGCGGATTGCATAGATATGTCATGCGGCCGCATAGGGCTTGTGGTCTTCAGATATGGTTTATGGACCTGAGGATGCAAACCGCGTAGGAATGACACACGGCCGCATAGGTCATGTTATACGGACCGCGTGGAAATGGCATGCGGCCGCACATGAGGTTTTCCCAACTTGCTGGTTCTCTGAACTTCTCCCACGCGGACCGCACTGTTTTGGTGTGCGGCTGCGTGGGCTCGTTGCCTTGAGTTTCTGAACATCTATCCTCTTGTCAGTGCGGACCGCGTGGGATTTCTCTATTTTGGTCACTCTCTGAACTATCCTGCGCGGCCGTGTTGCAAAATAGGGCGGTACGTGCATGTCAACCTTGACTTAGCCTCTTGTAGAACTATTATGTGTGGCCGCACATCAGAACAGTGCGGTCCGCATAGGTGGCCTTCTTCCCACTTTGAGTATCTTTTGGCGCTTGGCAGGTTTCACTCCTCTTTTGAGCTAATTTGTGATATATATCATCTTGTAGTTCAAACGTGCAATCAAACGCACTTTGTAAGAAATTTAAGACTAATTTTGAAGTAGTTTATGCACAAAGCTCAGGTAAGAAGGGGTATAAAACATGTATAATTCAAAGATATAAACTCCCCCAAACTTAAACCCTTGCTTGTCCTCAAGCAAATAAAAATGAGACATATCCCTCAATAAAAAACACCCTAGTAACTCCTGTTCTTCCTAAGGTTACCTCAACGAGCCTCAGTTGGGACTAAAAATTGCCCTTAATGCATATGTATCATTAACACATATAAACGTTTGAACACTTGTGGATCAAGTGCGACACAATAGCATCAAGGGTTGACATAACTCATCAAGGAACCTTTGTCAAATAATTCGGTTAGTGTGGAACCTAGACTCGCATATCCTCGACTTTCCCTTAGTGGACCTCAACTTTTAGAATAATTGCACGCAAATTGAGGTGAATGAACTCTCTCATCTCTCACAAAGAAACGGCCCTAAGACCGACTTAAAGCACCATATGCTTGCCCTTCATGTAAGTATCCACAAATGTAGGCTTCTCTCAACTCAAGATCTCATAGGGCTTTCACGGAGTCATTGTGAAGGCTTTTGGCTAAAAGTGGGATATGATGTTGTTCCATTGGTTTCAATATTCCCTTAGGCACTTCATTTGATTCATTTTTGGCGCACTTTCTTCACTCAATTAAATAATTCACTTCTTTCGGGGGCTAGAGGGATGCAATATCGCTCTTTCTTTTGCAATTCAACACCTTTATCGCTTTTGTTGTCCTTTTGATTCCCTTTTTGATTGTTATTGTCTTTTTTTCTTTCTTTTTGTCTTTTTTTCTTTTTCATTTCCTTCCTTTTATTTTACTTTTGCGCCTTTCCACCACATTGATAGCTTTCTTGTTTACCTCCCCCAAACTTAGGCATTTGCCACTACTCAAGGGGAGATTTGGGTTCCAAGAGAAGGTCTAATTGAGAATGGGTATAGGCTTGTAATTTGGTTCATGAAAAAATAAGGTTCGAGGCTCAAAAGGGGTGAACTAGGGATCATTTGATTTGTAGGTCATGGAATTGTTCAATTTTGCACTTTTGGATCAAGGAGAGCCTAAGATCATTTCTCAAGTCAAGTTCCACCTATTATTTCTCCTCAACAAACATTCGGGGCAAGTTCTAGGCCATCGGCATGGTACTTGGGCCCAACTCATCAAATTCTCACAACACGCACAAAAGGATTGCAAAAAACAGAGTCGAGGGCCCACAACGACCTTAGATACGATTCAAGTGCACAATGGCCCAACATGACCGTATGATGATTGTTTGGTCAACACAAGATTCTCAAGGTCACGAATTTCACCATCCTAAACACAAATTAATGTCTTTGGCCATAGGATCAACGGTAAATGTGCTAGGACCAAGTGAAGCTTTGCTTAAGGTACCCTTATCTACAAAAACTTGGAAATCAAAAAGAAAAATAAAAAACTGACTCAACCCTTAAGAAAGTTGTCAGGCTATCTATCATTGGGAAGAGCCACCTGGTTCGCACAACATTATACCCTTGGAAAGAACCGTGTCATTAAGAAAACCAAGGGCTTATTGCCAATGCCAAACAAAACCAAAAAGAGGCTACAAGCCTAACTTTTCAACTAAAATGAAATTTTTTTAACGAAAATAATGAAAATAGAATGAAAGATCAAATGAAACCCAAATGAATATGTACACAGGGAAGTAGAATATACAACTAAGGGAGTTCAGAACCAAAAGCTATATAAAAATCAACTATAACTACGAATGTACTGAAAGTAGTGAATAATATATAAAATCATCCAAATAGAAACAAAAATTAGGGCCACACCCTCATGAATAAGAGCAGCATTGTCCCCAATGATAAATACAAAATAAATCATCAAAATAAAGCAAAGGATATAGAAGTAGCCCCTCAAGACTCATCAGCTTCTCTCTACTTGTCAATGGCTTCCGTGTCCTCTTTACTGGCCGGGACCTCAGACCGGTCCGCAGCCTGTTGCTGTTGTGCTACTGGGACATCCGGTGCCTGCTATTGAGCTGGATCAACTACTACTGGGCAAGAGGAGGATCAATATTTGTAGTGTTGGACGGGCCCTCCTGAATCGGAGCCACTGCTATCACTACTCCCTCAGTGTTGGGGAGCTTCCTCTTCTTCCTCCGCCTCACCTCCTCATATGGCTGCACATCTGATGGCTCCACGGATGGTTCAACAAACAATAAGTAAAGTGGTAGCTGATCTGCTACCAACTTATCTACCTATACCTGTAATTTGCCACCGACTCCTTGGAGGCCTTCGTCTTTCTCATCTTCCTGTGCTCCTTAGCCAAATTTTTAAGAGCTTTGTTAGGCTCTCAAACTACCTTTGCCAAATTTTTCTGATCCGTTATCATCTTTTATTGGTTGGCCAAGATCTTCTTCAAAGTATCATTAATGGAGGTAGGCACCTCAACACTCGGCGGAGCTCTCTCTGCCTGAACTGTAGTGGTCAGTGTAGACAACTTGGATGGCGAAGCCGACATCCAGTTGTTCAAACTAGTAGGTGTGTGCGTGAGCAGATTGGCAGTGAATCTATGAGTCTTTGACACCGGGATCACCGAGTCATCTATGATAATAGGAGGAGCTGTGGATGGGCCTGGAGGCACTGTCTTAGTAGTTGGCTGCTCAATGGCAGCTAGCTCTTCAGACTGGCCAGCTGCGGAGGAAGTAGAGGCCTGACTCTTCCTGGAGACCTTAGGGTTGTCCGGACCCTTTCATTATACCGAGAATACAGGTTCACCGGAGGCACCATGATTTCATATTTCTTCTTTTTCACTTTCAACTACCGAAAGTATAGTGTCAATGTGTTGGGGAAAGGTAGTTAGTCTTTGTCTCGTTCCCCACATGGGAGATCACCCGGGACATGATGTTGATGACATTCAACAAAAAACCCGCCATGATGGAGGCAACAAGAACAACACGATCAATAGGAACAGAGTGATCATGTGTGGTCGGGTCTAGCCGATTGCAGGTGAAGATCAACCACCCCTTGGCTTCAAAATTCAGGGTGTTTCTATATATTTTCTCATGTTCCTTCAACCACACAGAAACTATACCTGGAGCAGCTAGAATCTCGGCTAACCACGGGCGAACTTCTTCTTTCATCGCAAGCTTCTCCAAGTAATAAGCCTCATCTTCTTCCCCAAACCCCAAGAAATCATTGAAGGATTGCCCATCAAAAACCACCGTCTTGTCCCTCACCTTCGTCGCTTTTTTATCCCGAACCACATGGTGAACATTGCTATAAAATTCTTTCACCATGTGTTCGTTTGCATTGTCAACCTTTCCTTTAAAGAACCCCCAACCCTCTCTCGTACGGAATTGAGCTTGTACGTGAGGGTTGTGAGGGAGCAAGTCGACATCAATGAATCGCCGCTCCGAAATAAGCTTCCTCTTGTCTACCACTTCCTATACCGGTGGAAATCCACCTCACTAATAAATCTTTCTTCCCAAGCCTCCGGCTTCCTTGTTCTATCTATCCCCCTGATCTTAGGTTCTCCACCCTCGGCATACTCCGCACTCTCCCCTGATATTGAAATTGTGGGAGAGGTGGAGTATTGGCCCTCCTCTTCGTCATCGTTCCCAAATTCATCAGATGAGATCGAGACCACATTAAATGGCTTTTTGGAAGTGGCCATGGTTGCATCCTCCGTAGAAGAGGCTTCAAGTACGGGGGCCTCTATTGACATATGGTCTGGGATGGACTCTGAAGTGATGTCCCAGAAGGGTTTGTACTCACTCCTAGTTGAATGAGAAGCTGCCTTGTCAGCTGCTCGAATGATCTTTCTCTGCTTCTTCATTGTCTCCTTATCTTTGGGAGTGAGTTTCACTCTTTTTTTGTACAGTTTTCCCTCGGGAAGCACCACCCCTCCTGGATTTTTGTCTGAGCCCCCACGTTGTATTTGTTTACCAACCCGTTTTTGCACCATTCTCTGCAAAGTATAAACATCTGAGGTTGTTAGTAGAATCATAGAATGAGAAACAGACAGTTATAGCATCAAATCAAAATTTCAGGATTTATGTTGCAGATAAGGGTCAAGCTGACAGCACAAATAAGTCATGCGGTCTTCACAGACCAAATTATTTCATAGTTAGTTCTTAGAAGTACCTATGCAGACCACAATGTTTTGGATTGCAGCCGAGTAGGATAGACGCGGACCGCCCAGAAATGGACGCTGTCCGTACAGGTTGCGTATCAAAATTCACCTTCTCTAAACTCTGGCCATGCGGTCCGCACTAATTTGGACCAAGGCCGCCATATATAGTGATGCAGACCACACAAAAGTGGATGCGGCCCGCACAGGTCAAACTCCCAAAATTTTAACTCTCTGAACCTCTGGCCATGGGGCCTGCACCGATTTGGACCGCGACCGCATTGGGTTCACGCGGACCGCAAAAAAGTGGAAGCGCTCTGCATTGATCAAACTTCTAAAATGCACCCTCTCTGAACTTCTGGGCACGCGGTCCACAATGATTTGGACCGCGGCCGCGTAGAACTTAAGCGAACCGCACAGAAGTGGTCACAAGGATGCGATGAGAGGGTGCTAACATTATTTATCACAAACACACGCGGACCACACAACAAAGTTGTGCGACCGCGTAGGGCAAACTAACTGGCATGCTACATACGTTCATTTTCAGTTCACAATTCAACATTAAAGAGCCTAAGTGTTCCTACTCAGGTATCATCAGAAGAATATATGCCCATTATTCAACAAAATTACCCAAATCCAAATCTAATCAGTTGACTAAGAAGAAGAAGAAAGAAAATAAGAAGTTACACTAGTGGGATTTAATGAAAGTAACAAAAATTTAACAAAGAATTTAATTGTATAATGAAGTGTTACCAGTTAATTGATGAGAGTGATGATTAGTGCACAAACTTGGGCATATGAACAGTACAAGTAAAGTTTCTGGTGAAAATTTGTGAAAAGAGTAAAAGGAGGCCGTCGGTCTCTATTTATATACAATCGTGAGGCCCAGTTCTCACCTACCTGTGCGGCCGCACAGAAATGTCACACGGTCCATGCAAGATTTTTGCCCTTCAGGTCATGCACACAGCCCACATCGGCTGCACTGATTTGTCATGCGGCCATGTGGGTAACTTTAGAGACTTACTGAATTTGGCCATTCCCATGCGGAGCACACTATTTTGGACAGACCCGCATGGGAATTTTATCAGAGAAGTGGCCATTTCTGGTTCTTCGTACGCGGACCGCACAAAAATGCTGTGGACCGCACTGTTTTGGTATGCGGCCGCATGGGCACGATTCAGAGACTGTTCATTTCTTACATTTTACCCTGCACTGTTTCAACTATATCCCATGTAACACTTCACAAACTATCCGCTCAAAAATCCTATTCTACAACAGAAAAATAAAGAAAAACAAAAGACATGGGTCGCCTTCCAAGAAGCGCCTGATTTAACGTCATGGCACGATGCATATTACCATTATAGTCACTTCAAATGAATTAGCGCCACCACATGGCTATCATCAAACTTTCCCAAATAATGCTTGAATCGATGCCTATTGACCCAAATACCTCACCATTCTTGTTTCTAAGATAAATGGCACCGAAAGGAGTAACACCAACCACTTTAAAAGGACTGGTCCACTTGGACTTAAGCTTTGCCGGAAACAACCTTAACCGGGAATTGAAGAGAAGAACCATATTACCAACTTTGAATTCTTTCCCCCGGGCATACTTGTCATGGAGATACTTCATGTTATCCTTGTACAAGGACAAGCTGGAGTATGCATGAAACCGGAACTCATCAAGATCATTCAATTGTTCAACCCGAGGATTGGCCGCAACATTCCACTCTAAATTCAACTTTTTCAAAGCCCACATCGCCTTGTGCTCTAATTCCATCGGAAGCTGACATGCTTCTCCAAAGACCAACCGATATGGCGACATGCCAATCAGAGTCTTGAATGTTGTATGGTAAGCCCAAAGAGCATCATCCAATTTCTTGGACCAATCGGTCCTATTTGCATTGACACTCTTGGACATAATTCTCTTGATTTCCCGGTTTAAGACTTCAACTTGGCCACTCGCTTGAGGATGATAGAAAGTGGTCACTTTGTGGTTTACCCCATACTTGGTAAGCAAAGAATCGAAAGCCTTGTTGCAAAAATGAGAGCCACCGTCACTAATTATGGCACGGGGTGTGCCAAACCTAGTGAAAATGCTCTTCTTCAAGAAAGCCACCACACTACGAGCTTCATTGTTGGGTAAGGCGATGGACTCAACCCATTTTGACACGTAATCTACAGCTACCAAAATGTAAGTGTTGCCACAAGAACTCATTAATGGTCCCATAAATTCGATCCCCCAAACATAAAAAAATGTCGACCTCAAGAATCGTGTTAAAGGGGCATCTCATCTTTCTTTGAAATCCCTCCGGCACGTTGACACTCATCACATCTTTTCACAAAATCACCGGCATCCTTGAACAATGAAGGCCAATAGAACCCACAACTAAACACTTTAGACGCAGTCCTCGCCCCGCCATGATGGCCACCATAGGGCGAAGAGTGACAAGCTTCCACAATACTCAATTTCTCTTTTTCGGGAACACACCAGCGAATCACACCATCGAATCACACGCAAATATTGAAAAGGCATGGCTCATCCCAATAGAAGTTCAAAGAATACTTCTTGAGCTTCTTCCTTTGGTTATAAGAGAGCTCATACGGGACCACACCGGTAACCAAATAATTAGCAATGTCAGCAAACCATGGCATGTCAAGCATTGAAAGTGAGAGGCCTTGTTTTTCGAAAAAGAATCATTTATCTCAAGGCCATCCGAGGGCCTCCCTTCCTCCTCCAATCTAGACAAGTGGTCCGCCACTTGGTTCTCACGTCCTTTTCTATCAACGATCTCCAAATCAAATTCTTGTAGAAGAAGCACCCATCTCATCAATATTGCTTTTGAGTCCTTCTTAGTCATGAAGTACCTAAGGGTGGCGTGATCGGTATGGATAATCACTTTTCCCCCCATAAGGTACAGGCGAAACTTCTCCATGGAAAATACAATGGCAAGCAATTCCTTCTCGGTGACTGTGTCATTTCTTTGCGCCTCATTCATCGTCTTGCTAGCATAATACAACGGGTGGAACAATTTGTTCATTTTCTGGCCCAAGACCGCCCCCACTGCAATATCACTAGCGTCACACATGAGCTCAAAGGGTAAGCTCCAATTAGGTGCGGTTATGATGGAGGTAGTCTTCATCTTTTGTTTTAGAAGCTCGAAGGCCTCCATACACTTGTCATGAAACACATATTTTGCATCCTTTTCCAACAACTTACACAACGGGTTCACTACCTTAGAAAATTCCGTAGTGAATCTCCAGTAGAAACCAGCGTGTCCTAGAAAACTGCTCACCCCTTTGACAGAGTTAGGGGGAGGAATCCTTAGATCACCTCGGTTTTTGCTTTTTCGACCTCGATCCCCTTTTTCGAAATTTTATGACCCAACACAATTTCTTCTTCCACCATAAAGTGGCATTTCTCCCGATTGAGCACCAAATTTGTGTCATCACAACGGGCCAACACACGATCGAGATTTTGCAAAAATTCACCAAATAATTCCCCGGCCACACTAAAATCGTCCATGAAGACCTCCAATATGTCCTCCACCATATCGGTGAAGATTTCTATTATGCATCTTTGAAAGGTTGCTGGAGCATTACATAGTCCAAATGACATACCCGAGAATGCGAATGTGCCATACGGACATGTGAAGGTTTTCTTTTCCTGGTCCTCTGGGGCAATGAGAATTTGGTTATAGCCTAAATACCCATCTAGAAAACAATAGAACGCCCAGCCCGCTAGACGGTCAAGCATCTGATCCAAGAATGGCAAGGGAAAATGGTCTTTTCTTGTAACCTTGTACAGTTTTCTGTAGTCCACGCATACCCTCGAACCTGTCACAGCATGAGTCGGAATCAGCTCATTATTATCATTGGTCACTACCGTCATTCCTCCCTTCTTTGGCACTCACTGAACTAGAGAGGTCCACGAACTATCAGAAATTGGATATACCACACCGGCGCCAAGCCACTTGATGATTTCCTTCATAACCACCTCTTGCATGGCCTCATTTAGTCTCCTTTGATGTTCAATATATGGTCTCGCATCCTCCTCCAATTTTATCTTGTGCACGCAAAAAGCAGGGATAATACCCCAAATATTCGCGAAGGTCTATCCAATAGCCCGCTTGCGCTTTTGAAGAACCGCCAATGTAGCGTCCACCTGCACGTTAGTCAAGCAAGAAGAAAGAATAACTGGAAAGTAAAATTAGGACAAAGAAACGCATACTTGAGGTAAGGAGGAAGTGGTTTCAACTCCAAAACCAATGGCTCCTCAATGGATGGTTTGGTGGGTGGAGTTTTGTGATTTTCAAGATCAAGAGATAGCTTCATTGGCTCATAGAAATATGAGCCCATGCCATGAAGTGCATTCACACACTCCACCCTTTCTGGAATATCAACAACCTCCATGTTCAAGATCACGGCCTCGAGCTGGTCCTCAACATTTGCCATTTCACTTGTGTCATCCACTATCACCGCCGTGACATTATCAACAAACGAACACACTTCGGTGCTATTTGGTTGGCTCATAGACTTGCATACATGGAAAACCACTTTTTCATCACCAACGCGGAAAGTCAATTCTATCGCCTCTACATCAACCAAGGCCTTACCCATAGCTAGGAAAGGATTTTCAAGAATAATAGGCACCTCGAAATCCACCTCGCAATCCAAGATCACGAAGTCCGCCGGCAATATGAACTTGTCAACACAAACTAGAAAATCATCTATAATTCCCTAGGGCCGCTTCATAGATCGGTCTACCATTTGAAGCCTCATGGAAGTCGGGCAAGGTTGCCCGATCCCCAAAGTTTTGAATACCGAATAAGGCATGATATTGATACTTGCCCCCAAGCCACATAGGGCCTTTGCAAAATCTGTGCTTCCAATGGTGCTATTGTGAATGCATCGGGATCCTCTAGCTTCGGAGCCATGGAGTGGACAATGGAACTCACTTGATGTGTCATCTTGATAGTTTCGCACTCCATAGATCTCTTCTTAGTAACCAAGTCCTTCATGAACTTTGCATATCCGGGCATCTGTTCAAGTGCCTCCACCAAAGGCACATTGATGGTCAAACACTTCATCATCTCAATAAACTTTTTAAACTGATTTTCACCTTTTTTCTTGGCCAATCTTTGAGGATATAGCGGAGGAGGCCTAGGTAAAGGTGCCTTGGCTTTGGCACCGTAGGTTCTGGAATATCAATGACGTGTTCCCTAGACGGGTTCATGGCCTCTTGGGTCTCCTCCCCACCCTCATCAATATCTATTCTCACTTCATTCCTCACAATTGGTTCAACAATATCATCAACTACTAATGGGACATAATCTTCCCGCAACTCATCATCGTCGACCATAACTTGACTTTATTGCACATCACTCCCTCTTCCGCTACGCGTTTTCACCGTCATGACATGGTTATTGTGCCCATCCTTGGGGTTCACCACCGTATCACTTGGTAGTTCACCCTTCGGGCGATTATTGATAGATTTTGATATTTGTCCAAGTTGCACCTCTAAGTTCCGGATCGAAGTGTTGTGGGAGGCTAATTGAGCATCTGAGTCGTGATTCTTCTTCATCATTTGTTTGAACATGTTCTTAATTCTACCCATATCGTGACCCGAAGAACTTGACCCTTGAGATTGGAATGGGGGTGGGTTGTTCGGTTGTTGGAACATCGGGGGCCTTTTAAAGCCTTGCCCCCGATTGCCTTGATTACCTCCTTGATTATTGTTCCACCCACCATTGTTGTTGTTGTTCCAATTATTGTTGTTTCCGCCCCAATCACCTTGATTGCCTTGATTACCCAAATTGTTGCCTTAATTTCCTTGATATCCCAATTTCTACCTTGATTGCATTGATTACTCCAATTATTGTTCCAATTTCCGCTATTTTGTTGGTTCCCCCAATTTCCTTGGGAACGCCATTGTTGGTTTCCTTGATTTCCTCTATTACCTTGGTAGTTATTTACATATTGCCATTGTTGGTTTCCTTGATTTCCTCTATTGCCTTGGTAGTTATTTACATATTGTACCTTATCACTTTGGTCATCATAACATCCATTCGAATAACCACCATTCCCATCATCAAAGTTGTCAAAATTTTCTGGAGGTTGTTGTTGCCCTCTTTGCCTTCTTTCATCATACTCACTCCCTCCATGGCATTGAATTGGCACGGATATTGATCTTGTTGAGGTTGCACCTTAGCCAACTTGTTCAATATTTTTATGAGTTCGGAGATGGCTTGACCATGATCGTGCAACTCCGTATGCAAGTGTATAACATTAAGATCACCTTGAGTAACATTAGTCCGGCTTTGCCATGCCGAAGAAGTATCAGCCATTTCATCAAAAACATCACAAGCTTCGTTGTATGGAAGCTTCATAAAATAACCACTGGCCAACTGATTAACAATGCATTGGTTTGTTGTGTTTATACCCCAATAGAACGTCCATTGGATCATCACATCATTCATATCGTTGTTGGGGCACTCTTTCACCATTGTCCGAAATCTCTCCCATATGTCTGTAAAGGCTCTGTTGGCTTTTTCTTGAAAGCTAGGATCTCATCTCTAAGAGCCGCCATATGATTAGGCGAGAAGAACTTTGAAATGAATTTATCCGCCAATTCATCCCAAGTAGTGATGGACTGATTTGGCAATCTCTCCAACCAGTCCAATGCTTTCCCCCGAAGTGAGAAAGGGGAAAAGCCTTAGCCTTAGTGCATCTTCCGAAACATTCCTGTACTTGCTCCCCCAAAAAGTATCCACAAACCCTTTCAAATGCTTGCGGGCCTTTTGGTCCGAAGCTCCTGTGAAATACCCTCGTTGTTCGATAAAAGTGAGCATGACATTGGTGATTTGGAAGTTCCCCGCCCGGATTCTGGGAGGAACTATTGCACTTGCGTACCCTTGATTGGGTAGAACTCATGGAGCAACTCTTGGTGGAGGTGGAGGAGGGTCTGGTATGTTGTCATTAACATTTGCATTTCTATCCCTCCTTTTTGCTTGGGGTAAAATCTCCTCTTATTCCACATTTTCCACCTCCTCCACTCCAATATTAATAGGATCATCGCATTTAAAGCCATTGATACATGAGTGAAATGAACAAACAAAATAAGTAAAAAGAAGTAAAGAGAAGCAAAAACACAAAACTAGCCAACAAATAGTCAAACACCGTAAAGCTCCCCGGCAACGGCGCCAAAAAGTGATCGGTACGGACTCAATCATAAGAAAGAGTGGGCACGACTACTAATAACCCAATAGTGTATTGGGGTCGATAATTCCACAGGGAGCTTCAGATGTGAGTTGATGTATTTGCTAGCCTAGAACACATTTTTGGCTTCTAATTGATCTTCTTATCATTTTTGGTTTTTTCTTTTGTTATCAACTAACTTTACCAACTACTATTGTAAGCTAAAATTATTCTAAGTTATGAAACTAGTTGTATGCAATAAGAGAAAGGCACTAGGGTGATGACACTCACCTTGGTGGCTAATTAGGGTATAAAATTCAAACATAAGGATGATAATTATGGGGAATATGGATAACAGTTGCACTTTAGTACTCACTCTCACACCTGTCGGTAGAGATAGTGATTTTACCCAATTGACTCTCGAGAGACCAATTGGGTAAGCTAATTTTCCCAAGAAACTAAGGTTCAAGTAGGGTGATTACTCTCTCGAGGTTTTACCCGTTACTTGGACTACCATTCTCATTGGTCCATTCCAAATCCTTGTTGGGTTGAATGTGAGGTCATAGACTCACTTTCTCAAGAAGAGTCAAGACCCACTAACCTTGACTTAGTGATTACAACCACCAAATCTAAGTGAAAACATATAAATAACCCAAATATCAAACACCCAATATCATCCAAGCATTAATCAAGAACACCTATTAATTACCCACACTAGGGTTGAGCCACAACCCTAGCTAATGGGTTTATCTAGACATGGAAGAAATAGAACAAGAAGAAATACTAGAAGAAATTAGTGTCGGCGCCCCCTTTTTCCAAAATCGAAATCGGGTTTACGATATTATGGGCAAAACAACTCTTTATTCCTATGTGGGAATTGGGTTACGGAATTTGAAGAGTCGCTACCTAATGATTATAGTGCAATTAGGACACTTTTAAGAGGAAGAGGTATTTAAAAACCATAGTTCGGGTAACGGCTTGAGATTGTCTCGAGGGGAAGGTGTTGCACCCCTCAAGCCCGGCCGTGCTTAATTGTGACTTTAATAAGAATAGAGGCAAATAGACAAACAAGGCTCACATATAAGAAATTCAAATAACTTGAGAGTTTTTTTAGAAAAGGGGGGAAGGGCATAAAGGATTTAAAGCAAAGGTAAGGGAGATATCATTTGAGGGAAATCATTACTTTAAGAAAACATTTAAGCAAAAATAAGCAAAAGAGAAAGAGGTCGTATGTTTGACTATTATATGGATCACATCAGTACAATACCCCGCATACACTATCGCCTATTATATTAGCGTACCGGTCATCATCTCCATATTCTACCCTTCCCACCCCGTAGAGGTTATTTAAGCGTGCAGATTGGTCACGAACACTTATTGTGTGCCATTACCTATCCCATTCTGTAGATCCTAGAGGGCATTTAGGATCACTATTTCTATAAGGTAGGAACTAGGCTGAACCCTTAAGTTTAAAGGCTAAAATACTAAGCGACATACAAAAACAAATAGGACTTGCACATAAGGGAATCATGTAAAAAATTGAAAAGGCTCAAATATCCCTCTATGAGCGAACACGTAATTAGCACGTCTCAAATACATTTAAGGTCTAAGGAAGAGAGATTTTTTTTAAAAAACTGGAGCGTAAGTTAAAACAGACACTAGAGTACGAGTTAAAACAGAAGCAATAGAGTTTGCAGAAAAGAGTTTTGAGAAAAACGTGCAGACCTTAAGAAAAAAAAAAGCAGTCGCGTTTTTTTAGGAAAAAACTGCGTAAAGCATTTTAGAAACAGTTATGGAATGCCTGGTAAAATAGTTTATGGACAGGAAGAGTAAAAGAACATATATGAAAAGTATTTCGGAAGTGTAAAGAAAACAGTGAACGTTATTAGCTTTCAAAATTTATGCAGTATTCAGACAGTTAAAAATAATAGTAATCCAGTTCTGGAAAAAAAAATACAGTAGAAGCATTTGCATAGGTAGTTTGAAAATAGGGCAGAAGTTTGTATAAAATTAGAAAGCTTCAGAGATAAACGAGTTCAGACATAGCCGGATTAATTTGAACATAACATAAAGATCATTAGTTAGTTTTTATACGGCCTAAGGTTTGCCTAGGCGTTATTAAAATTGTGAGCATGCAATGTTTCTAGTTTTAATGAGGTGTTATTAACCATATTTAACCCAGATTAACGAAGTGTTTAAATAGTTGCAATTAAAGTCCTAAAGGCATGGCATCTAATGCACAAAAGGTCCTAGAAACATGGTATCTAGATGTGATGGTAATGACTCAGTGATTATTGATAAGTTATGGTTGTGACAATACACAGAATAACAAACTGAAATTGAATGACCTAAGAACATAATTTCTATATGAAAAGATGCATGTTCTAAACTTGATAGCTATTTCACAAATAAGTAAATAAAGGCCTATCGGCATGTTTTCTACCCATTCCCTTAATTGAACATGCATAGCCCCCCATATTCACTATATACCCCATTATTCTTACAAATTATTACAGCCCAAATCAATAAATTACAATAGTGATGAAAGAAAATAAGAGGTTACTCAATAGAGAGCCTTCAGCCAGGCCAAGCATCTCCAACCTCACTACTTTCGAGTTTCATAGCCATTACCAAGGCTTGGGTGCGGCAAAGTTCCTTTAGGGTTCGTTTGAACCCCTGGCCAATACCAAGCACCCAAAATATCATTATTTGACAAATGCAAGTGTGGAAGTGCCAACCTTCTGCATCAAAGTTCAATGGGTTCTCAAGGGCTCCCAAGGCAATGCTTACACTAATGGGGCAGAACCTAATGTTCTAAGAATAGTGAAACTGTGATAGGATTAAGAGAGTTTAAAAGAGTTGAGAGTCAGTTTAAGAAAATAGTAGAAAGATTTGAGAGACAGTATGAGATAATAATAGAAATGATTGAAAAAGTTGAAAGAGTTCCTTTGAAATCATTTAGAACTGACCAGTTTTAAACAGAGCATCACAGAAACATGGGCAAAGGGGAAGGGAACAAATAAGTAAAGTGAACTAAACAGACAACATATTGAAGAAAAGTAATCAGACATGGTTGCAAACAGGGGTTCAGTTCTTACCGCACCAAACCCCAATACAATCAACCTCAAGAATAGGTTTTTAGGCTAATCAAGTAGCCAAGCAGACCTGAATACATGATATTAACACACAAGGAAAAGTAAACATCCATTGAGACAAGGAATGGGGTAAGGGGAACATGATAAGCTAAACTAAGTAGACTACTAAGTGCATGCTAGTGACAATAAGAACAGTAGAACCATAGATAAAAGCACACAAGGAACAAGATGAAGTGCAGCACTAACAAAAGCATATTGTTTTAGGGACTTTATATTAGATAAATAACATACTAGTTTTAGGAAAATAGAACATAAAGAGCAATAATGCACAAGAAGAGCAGAGTGAGCAGAGGATGTGAGCAGGAGTGCGAGAACAATAAACCCAAGTAAGCAATGCAGTAGAATCCCAATAGTGCAGTAAAACAAACCCAAGTTTACTCAATCTTGGCTTTCAGACGATTACGTGTTCAAATAAGAGAATGAGAGAGTATGAAATAGTAGAGAAAGTGAAAGAGGGTATTCAGAGAGTTTGAAATTGTGAGAGATATGTAGTTTGTGTTGGTGTCTTTTAAAGAGAATGGGGGAGGGTACTTATAGTACTAGAAACGAGTACACAAACAAAACAACAATCTTCAATTAAGGAACCAGTATCAATCAAAATCCAATTAGTATTAGGACTCCCCTTTACTAAGGAGTCAAAGACAAACGGTAACAAGCATTGGTTTCAAAAGGAAAGGAATCAATTAAATGATGTGTTTACCCTAGTGAAAGTAGGAAAGCACATAATATGCAATAGGGACTAGATACATGGTAAATCAATTAAGGAAAATATACTGAAGATTTTGAAAACCTGTTTATGCACAAATATGGTAAGGAAATATAAGCCAATTCTATAAATTAGTCCAAGAATCTCGGACAAGACCAAAATCAGAGGGAATTATTTCTAAGTAAGGAAAAAATACCCAAATAAGGAAGTAATTTCAAAAGAAATCAATAAAACGTCTAAGGAAAATCACATACAAATCAAATATTCAAAGAGATGTACAAGACCAGTATAATATTGCACGAACAATGAACATTTAGGCCTATAAAGCATAATAGACATGGAATTCTGAGAACCCTAAGCAAGTAAACATGGAAGCAACAAAGGGTCGGAACCCTAGCAAGAAAATTAAAGCACGGAACTCAAATTAACAAGGAAACCAAACAACTCGCAATACAGACAAACACAAACAAATACATAATACTCCAAACAAAGTAGAAGAAGCGATTTTGACATCGGGGTCAGACACCCTAATTTTGAAAATGAGAAAAATCATCAAAAAACTTGAGATAATATGAGATATTGAGTGAAAATTAGAGTAGAAAACAAAGAATCAAACTGAAAATCATTTTAAAAACACAAAAATCATAAAGATTTGAGCAAAAAATTAGGGTTTGCAAACGAGTTAAAGAAAGGAGGAATCTGGTCGTGAAACTCATCAATAATTCCATAGAGAGCATTATCGTGTAAAAACCACCGGAGAAAGGCCGGCACAGACTCAGGTGAGCTTCAATCAACCGTTTTCCATGGCGGAAGCTTTTGGACTTCGAGTTTGAGAGAGAAATGGTGAGATAAGGTACCAGGTGAATGGTGGTCGAGAGGAATGAGGGTCGAGGTGGCCGGAATGGCGATTAAAGCCATCGGAGAAGAGAGAGAATCGGAAGATTCTAGAGAACTCAGAAACGAAGAGATAGAGAGAGATACCGGTCTCGGCAGAATGAGGGGGGGTTAGTGTAATTAGGTTTTAATTATGGAAATTAAATCTGGGCCGTTGATCTTATTTGATCAACGACTCAGATCAAATCTAGGATGGGTCGGGTAAATTGAGGGGTATTGGGTTGGGTTATTTTGCAAATTGGGTCGTCTAATTGGTTTCCAAAATGGGGATGACATAGGGGTGGAATTTGGGCTACATTTTAAATAAAATTTGGCCATAATTTAAATAGCCCATTCTTCCCAATTAATTTCATAAAATAGCTAAAATAGTTTTTTAAAAAAATTAAAAGAATAGAACTAGTTAATAACATATAAATATTAATATAAAAATATTAGAAGTAATTTGATAACTACGAAGCATAGTTAATTGCAAAATAGGTCATGATTGCAATTTTGTGCAATTAGCTTTGAAAAATTTCAAATAAATCTGTAAAAATGTGCAAAAATTACATAAACCATATTTTGTTGTAAATATGAGAATGAGACACATTATTCATCAAAAATAATAATTTGGAAATAATTTTGGCCTTTATATTATCAAAAATAAGCAGTAAACTGACTTTAAAAACCTTAAACATTAAAGAAAAATACCAAAAGTTCCAGGCATGCTTATATATGCATACATATACTATTTTGAAGGTATTTTTAGGTGCAAAAATATATAGAAAAAATTGGGTATCAACAGCTGCCCCTCTTTAATGAAAGAGTTGTCGGGTAAAGATAAATGGCCAATTTTGACCAGAATTGCGACTGTATGAGAATTTTAACCGCGCTCTGGTTTTTGAGCTGCCTACATATCCCTGGTCTTACAAGAATCAGGCCATATGTAGTTCAGGAACCATTGGCGGAATATGCCGATGGAAGTTTGGAAAAGACAAACGTAGCGAGGTTTGGGATTTGACAAGGTTTTGGATAGGCTGCGGAGAACTACAATGGGATCGCTCCTGCAGAGACGGCCGTGAGCCAGCCGCTGTACCTGCGAATGAACGATGTGCGTCTATAGTTCATAGTTTAAACGTGATGCAAGTTTCTGTTGGACCATGAGTGCTGCCTTCGGACGATTAGGATGTCGTCCACAGAGTATGACCTTCTGGCCGATGAAGAGCATAAAAGTAAAGATTCGCGGGCCATGAAATTGTGTTCTCGGGCTATGCAGATTTGTGCCTCCGAACTATGATGCCTTTGAATAATTTGGCGATATTTCAGCCCATAAGAAGGTGGCAATATTTCAGCCAAATGAATGCAAGGGTGGCGATGTTTCAGCCCAAGAGAGAATTAAAATGCAGGGCGCGATATGTTAGCCAAATTTAATAGGGTGGCTATTTTTAGCCGAATGCAAAATAAAGGAGGTAGTGCTTAACCTTGGAAGGCAAAGAATAGCCTAATGCAATGCAGATCGAGACAGAGCTTAGTCTCGAAAGGTAGAATATAGACTTATGCAGGATGGAGGTAGAGCTTAACCTCGGAAGGCAGAGAATAACCTTATACAAAATGCAGATGGAGATAGAGCTTAGTCTCGAAAGGCAGAAGATAGCCTTATGCGGGATGGAGGTAGAGCTTAACCTCGGAAGGCAGAGAATAGCCTTATGCAAAATGCAGATGGAGATAGAGCTTAGTCTCAAAAGGCAGCAGATAGCCTTATGCAGGATGGAGGTAGAGCCTTACCTCGGAAGGAAGAGAATCGCCTTATGCAAAAATGCATATGGAGACGGAGCTTAGTATTGGAAGGCGGATAATAGCCTTATGCAAGATGGAGGTAGATCTTAACATCAAAAGGCATAGAATAGCCTTATGCGAAATGCAGATGGAGAAAGAGCTTAGTTTCGGAAGGCAGAGAATAGCCTTATGCAAGATGGAGGTAGAGCTTAACCTCGGAAGGCGGATAATAGCCTTATAAAATATGGAGGTAGATATTAACCTCGAAAGGCAGAGAATCGCCTTATGCAAAAATGCAGATGGAGAAAGATTTTTGTCTCGAAAGGCAGCAAATAGCCTTATGCACGATAGAGGTAGAGCTTAACCTCGGAAGGCTGAGAATAGCCGTTTGCAAAATGGAGATATGTAAAGGAGAAAATAGTAGTGAGTTCCTTAGCTGGTGAGCGATTGCGATATCATAACTTCAGAAGCAATGCATGGTTTAGATAGTAAGCTTTGTGAAATGAGTAGTTGTTTCGGGAGTTTTGACTCTATAAAGCACATGCATTGCCAATTTTTATCCTGAATTAATGCATCCAAAGAAAAATCATGAGTTTTGTAAAGGGGGAGGTTAGTCCATACCCCTCGGCTCGTGCCGTCCTGTACCATTTGGGGTAGCGTTTCTGAACGGTAGTGATCCAAATGATTTTATACAAAATTTTGACAAACATGATGGAAATGTATACATTTATAAGTGAAGAAAAGGATAGTTTTGTTTTATGATGAACGAACAACTGCAACGTGGTTCAAGATACGGAAACCGTGCTTGCTCCGAAGTTTTGAGGGTCCTCCTCAAAATTCTTCCCCAGTTTACTGGACTGGCGCAGTTGACGGCGGTGCTGAATAACTGAAAGCGGATTGACCTCGAAATTTTGAGGGTCCTCCTAAAAATTCTTTCCCAGTTTACTGGGTCGATGTCGATGTGAAATCTAACAAACTGACTTCGGAATATTAAGGGTCCTCCTCAAAATTCTGCCGCAGTTCCAAATGCGGGGGAAGTGGAATTTTATAAAAGATGTGACCAAACCCATAGGGTTGCCTACGTATCCCCTCTTAAACGGGAATTAGGTCAGGCATAGTTCAAATTACATCCGAGGAAAAAACATACTGATTAAATGTAGTATCTTTTCATTACATCTAAGTTGATTGGTTTCGGCCAGACTTCTCCGTCCATTTCTGCAAGGATGAGGGCCCCTCCAGCTAGAACCCAGTGAACCATGTATGGACCTTGGCAGTTGGGAGAGAATTTCCCTTTGGCTTCATCTTGGTGCGGAAATATCTTCTTTACACCAGCTGTCCTGGTGTGAAATTCCTTGGTCTAACTCTCTTGTTGAAGGCTCTAGACATTCTGTTCTGATACAACGAACTATTGTAAATTACATTTATCATCTTTTCGTCTATAAGGGCTAACTGCTCGCAGCGACCTCGTACCCGTTCTACGTCATCTATCTCTACTTCTTGTATGATTCTCAAGGATGGAATTTCTACCTCAGCTGTAATGACCGCCTCTGTACCGTAAACCAGCATGTAGGGAGTTGCACCGGTTGATGTGCAGACTGTGGTGCGATATCCCAAAAAGCGAATGACAACTTCTCATGCCATTGCTTGTGCTTTTCAATCATTTGTCTTAGTATCTTCTTGATGTTCGGGTTTGCTGCTTCTACAGCTCCATTCATCTGAGCTCTATAAGCTGCAGAGTTCTTGTACCTGATCTTAAAAGTTTTGCACATTTCTTTCAACAAGTCGTTGTTGATATTGGAACCATTATCGGTGATGATTGATTCAGGAATCATGATCCGATAGACAATACGATCATGAAGAAAGTCTGCCACGACTTTCTTGGTCATTTATTTGTATGAAGTTGCTTCAACCCATTTAGTGAAGTAATCAATTGCCACTAGTATGAACCTGTGCCCGTTTGATGCGGTAGGCTTGATTGGTCCGATAACGTCCATTCCCCATGTGGCAAACAGCCATGGTGATCTTGTTGCAGTAAGCTCATTTGGAGGTACCTTTATCATATCTGCATGTATCTGACAGCGGTGACACTTTCGAACATACTGGATGCAGTCTGTCTCCATAGTCATCCAAAAATACCCTGCTCGGAGTATCTTCTTTGCTAAAACAAAACCATTCATATGCGGCCTACACGTCCCTGAATGCACCTCCTCCAATAATTTGGTTTCTTCTGTTGCATCGGCACAATTCAATAATCCCTAATCGGGAGTCCTGCGATACAAGATTCCTCCATTGTGAAAGAAATTTTTGGATAACCTTCGAAGTGTGCGCTTCTGGGTAGCACTGGCAAGTTCTGGATATTCTCCCGTTGTCATATACTCTTTAATGTCATGGAACCAGGGTTTTCCTTAGGCTTCTTCCTAAACATGCGCAAAATATGCCGGTTGATCATGAATTTTGACATGGATGGGGTCAATGAAGTTCGTATCTGGATGTTGGATCATGGATGATTAAGTGGCAAGTGCATCGGCGAACTCATTTTGTATTCTTGGAACATGCTGAAATTCTGTCTTTCTGAACCTCTTTCTCAGTTTTTGTATGTGATGCAGATAAGGGAGTATCTTAGAATTCTTGGTAGCCCATTCTTCTCGAACCTGATGTATGAGCAGATCCGAATCTCCGATCACTAACAGCTCCTGAATGTTCATGTCAATGGCTAGTTTAAGACCCATGATGCAGGCTTCATACTGGCCATATTGTTGGTGCATCGAAATATGAGTTTGGCGGATACTGGGTAATGCTGATCGGTCTTTGATACCAGTACTTCTCCTATACCCACTCCCTTGAAATTTGCAGCTCTGTCGAAGAACATCCTCCAACCATCATAGGATTCAGCAATATCTTCTCCTATGAAAGTTATTTCCTCATCGGGAAAATAAGTCCGTAGTGGTTCGTATTCCCCTCCTATAAAATTTTCCACGAGATGATCTGCCAAAGCCTGTCATTTAACTGCCTTCTGGGTCACATAGACGATGTCAAATTCACTCAACATGATTTGCCACTTGGAGAGCTTGCCAGTGGGCATGGGCTTCTGCAAAATATACTTTAGTGAATCCATCCTTGATATATCGTAGGTGGCGTAAGCACAGAAATAATGCCTCAATTTCTGAGCTACCCAGGTCAAAGCACAACAAGTGCGTTCCAGCAAGGAATACCGAGCCTCATACGGGGTAAACTTCTTGCTGGGTTAGTAAATAGCTTTCTCCTTCTCCCCATTTCATCATATTGCCCTAAAATGCAGCCAAATGCTCCATCCAAGATAGCGAGATAAAGCAATAAAGGCCTTCCCGGCTCAAGCAGAACCAGGACTGGAGGCGTAGACAAGTATTCCTTGATCCTGTTGAAAGCCTTTTGACATTCATCGGTCCATTTGGTGGCAGCATCATTCCTCAGTATCTTGAAGATAGGTTCCCAAATGATGGTAGACTTATCTATGAACCGGCTAACATAATTGAGTCTTCCCAGAAAACTCATCACATCCTTCTTGTTCTTCGGACGGTGGCAACTCTTCAATAGATTTGACTTTTGACGGATCCAGCTCTATTCCTTTGTGACTCACAATTAAACCAAATAACATTCCAGAAGGGACCCCGAATGCACATTTGGCAGGATTAAGTTTCAAGTTATACCTCCTTAGTCTGTTGAAAACTTTTGCAAGTCCTCCATGTGATCTGCAGCTTTTCTGGACTTGATGATAATGTTGTCCACATATACCTCAATTTCCTTATGTATCATGTAGTGAAATATGGTGGTCATGGCCCACATGTAAGTAGCTCCAGCATTTTTAACCCAAATGGCATCATTCTGTAGCAATACATTCCCCATGGCGTGATAAACGCCGTTTTCTCTGCGTCTTCTTCGTCCATCCATATCTGATGGTATCCTGCAAAACAATAAACGAATGACTGCAACTCATTCTTGGCGCAGTTGTCGATCAAAATGTGTATGTTTGGCAAGGGAAAATCGTCTTTGGGACTGGCTTGGTTGAGATCCCGGTAGTCGATACAGACTCTAACTTTCCCATCCTTCTTTGGTACTGGAACAATGTTAGCCAACCATGTCGAATACTCTACCACTTTGAGAACTTTGGCTTTGACCTTCTTGGTGACCTCTTCTTTGATTTTCAAACTCATATCTGGCTTGAATTTTCTAAGCTTCTGTTTTACCGGCGGACATGTAGGATCTGTTGGCAACTTGTGAGCGATGATGGATGTGTTGAGACCCGTCATATCGTCATAAGACCATGCAAAGATATCCTCATATTCTCTTAAGAACTCCGTGTATTTTTTCTTTTCTGTCGGTGATAGGTGCACACTGATGCGCGTTTCTTTGACATTCTCTGTATCTCCCAAATTGATGACCTCAGTCTCATCCAAATTGTACTTAGGCTGATTTTAAAAATTCTCGACTTCTCTGACAACTTCTTCTGGTATATCATCTTCCTCTGAGTCTATATCCGTTTGTTGATAGCCTCGTTGCAAGTTACAGCTGTCGGTTCATCATCAGGATATGTAATAGTAATGTTGTGTGAAAAATAAAGTAAATATTAGAGAAAAGTAATGAGTAGCAAGATATTTGATGAACCGGAAAAATGCTTTTGATTAAATTCATAACTGTTCAAAACATAGGATCTCTTTTGGAAAGTAAAGATGATGCGGAAAGTAAAAAAACAACAACTAAAATAAAAATGCATGATGCTTGTTCAGCCATGCTACCCCGAAGATCTCCAGGCGATGGTGGTCCTAATTGACCAATTGGTGAGTCTCTCCCCTTGGTTCACAACCTGAATGGAAGGGCCTTCCTCCCCTTCCACTTCGAAGATCACACAACAGTCCATGTCCTCCGACAGAAATAGGTTCTTCATCGTCGCAAGAGCCTCGTCTTCTGAAGACACGTAGAGAGTATCGGTTGGCTGAAATATCTGCCCCAACAGAGGTATACGGTATTCTAATGGATAATATGGGCCGCTCCATGGTGGCGACCATTCCTTGAATTCCTGCCAAGTGTACTCGTACCCCAGTCCTAAGGTAGTACCATGTTTCTTCAACCGGATAGGTTTTGTGATGCCCTGAAGATTCTTACCAAGCCCTTTTCCCGGTTCATACCCACTCCAGTTTAGAATGCTCTCGATCTTGTTGCCCCTCCATTTATCTTTATCCACCGTGTTAACTCGTTCAATATGATGGTATGTTTCTCCACCTATCCTACTTCTGCCTCCGATCATCGGGATGGTCTGGCGACTGTGTAAAGGGTTGCTACCGTCACCGTGGATGATCACTTACTGATGGTTCCATTCAAATTTCACGGCCTGATGCAAGGTTGATGCCACAACCCCAGCGGCGTGGATCCAGGGTCGTCCCAGCAGTAGGTTGTAGGATGCTTCCACGTCAATGACTTGGAAATCAACATCAAACCAGGTAGCCCCCCATTTGCAAATACAAGCTAATCTCCCCGAGGGTGGACCTCTGAGACCCATAAAAATCCTAAACGTTAATAGCCTCGTCTTTTATCTCATGCAATTCTTTGCCCAACGTCCTAAGGGTGATCAACGGGCAAATACTGAGGCTAGAACCTCCGTTGATCAAGATCCTGGTGATAAAATGGTCATCACATTGCACAGTGATGTCCAGTGCTTTATTATGGGTGAGCTCTTTTCTAGGCAATTCATCCTCATGGAAGGTGATTTTGTGACTCTCCAGTACCTGTCCTACCATGTTCGCCATCTCTCCTCCTTTTATGTTGCTGGGAACATAGGCTTCCCTCAAAATCTTCATCAAGGAATTTTTATGTGCCTCAGAACTCTGTAGAAGTGCCAGATGGAAATTTGTGCCTGAGTCTTGTTTAACTATTCAACAACCGAATATACTTTAGCTTGTATCTTTCTCCAGAGGTCATCAGGTCCGGTTTTAATAGGACATACAGAGGCCTGCTTACTGGACTCAGCTAGATGTTCCTGCGTGTAGACCCTGCCTGTTCTAGTCTCGGAAGTTGCTTCCTCAGTCCGTGTCTTTTCTTTCCTTCTCGCCTCGGCTGTGTATTCACAATGTATGGCATTTGACTGAAATGGGGTTATACATGACATAAAGACCAGAATGGGCACCCTCGAAGGCAACATGGTAACTTCAATTAGTGTAGGCACCTTCGGAGTCCCGAACTCAACCTCGATCGGCTTAGGCACCTTTGCACGAGGTCCTTCAAACTCAAATGGCATAGACACGTTCACCATATCGCCCTCAGATGGCTGGATCTATACCACAATAGGGTTGAGAGTAAACGTCAGCTTGTTGGGCTCATCTACTTCGTCTATTAAACCAATTGACCCTTTGGTGTTCAGTCATTCTCAACCTCAATCATGTGGATGCCTCCACCCTTATGTTCTAGTAGAGGGTTGTTCCGAACATTGGGAGCGGCCTCCTTTGCTACGATGACCTTATTGTCAATTAAGGTCTGGATTTTGTCTTTCAACGAGCTGCACTCATCTATGGTATGGCCTTTCATCCCGGAATGGTATGCGCAGGTTTTGTTTGGATTGATCTATTGGGAAGGGTTTTCTAGGTTATATCTAGGATGGGTGTAACATATTCGGCGGCTTTGAGCTTTTCATATAGTTGGTCAATGGGCTCGGCAATGGCGGTATATTGTCTGGGAGGTTTGCGGTCAAAGTTTGGTCTAGGTCGTGGGAAGTTTTGGCGAGTAGGTGGTTATGGATAGTGAGGAGGTTGGGAGTTGTAAGCTTGGTATATGGGTGCAGGTTGGGAATATCGTGGCTAGGTGGGTTGATATGTAAGTTGTGGAGATGACTGGTAGACGGGTGGTGGATTTTGGTAGGTAAGTGAAAGTGCTTGGTAACTTGGAGAGGGTTGGTATGTGAGTGGAGTTGGAGGATATGGTTTATATTTCATGGGAGAACGGTTTCTCTGCACAACCAATACAAAGTTTATGTCTTTCTTCTTTGATGTACCATCAGATTGTAGGGCCTTATTGGTGGCTTGTAGTGCCTCAAGATTAGTAACCATGCCATTTTTGATGCCATCTTCGATCCTTTCTCCCAGTTTGATGATGTCAAAGAACATCTGCCCCTCTATCAGCATCAATCTCTCGTAGTACTGCGGATCCTGAGCACCGACGAAAAACCTGTTCATTTTCTCTTCTTCTAAAGCCGGTCTGACCTTGGAAGCTTCTGACCTCCATTGGGTAGCTTACTCGCGAAAGGTCTCAGTGGGCTTCTTCTTTAAATTATGGATATAGAACACGTCTGACGCATTCTTAGTGTTGAACTTGAAGCGGTCCAAGAAATTAGACGCCATGTTTACCCAGCTCGTCCATTTCTTCGCATCATGGCTGATATACCAAGATAAACCATCACCTTTCAAGCTCCACATGAACAGCTTCATGCGGATCTTTCCATCTCTGCCAGCCCCCACTAACTTTTCACCCGTACCGTCAAACATTTCAAACTTAGGAGTTTTGTATCCCTCCGGGAGTTCGACATCAGGTCGAACACAAAGGTTCTCATAATTCAGACCTTCCATGCCTTTGTTACCTTCCACGCCCTGTACCCTGCTAGTGAGCTTCTTTAGTTTGGCAGCCAAGTTCTGAATGAGTGAATCCTTGACATCTGATTCTAACACATCTAAGATGGGTTGAGTATATTAGGGTATAGTGTCCACAAAGATAGGGGTGTCTTGGTTGTTTGGAGTATTTTGGGGCTCAGGGATAAGCGGTGGAACATTGTTGCGAGCCTGGGTTTGAGTAGGTTAAGGAGTCTTTTGTGGAGGTGCGGGGATATGGTTATTAACATCTGCAGCAACAAGGGAGATGGATAGACTTGCCAAATTCCGGACCTGGTCTAGTTCCTCTCGAAACCTTAGCAAAGTTTGCTCCGGATGAGCAGCAGTTTCCTTGGTTATTGGAGTACCCTGAGAAGTTCCTTCAATTTCCTTTCTTGCCTCGGTATCTCCCTTCTTTCCTTTGTTCCTTTTTATGGGATGAGGAGGAAGACCATTAGATCTTGTTGAGTATGCTGATGGTGCCAGAGCGCACAAACTAACTTTTGGGGAGGGGAATAACAAAAAGGAAAAAGAAAAGGTAAGAAGTTAGTACGGATTTTGAGAAAGAAACATTGGCGGTATTTAAACACATTGTTGCAGGAATATAAGTCGCTTCCTATTTGGGTGCCTCGTTGTGCCCGAGATAGGCCTAGCGGCAGATAAAATTTGGAGATCTTATAACACCAAGTTCCTCATTTTATTGATAGAAAATAGAACGAGTCAAAACAAATTGAGATAAAGAAAAACTATTACTAATGGCCAGTGGCCTTATTACATCAGGAAAGCAGTAAAAATCCTAACTACTTGGTCCTAGAAGGACCTTCCCGAGATTTGGTATTTTTGCCTCCCTGGTATAGCTGCATCAGCTCGTGCAGTCCCAGCAACAACTAAGTTCGGGCCAAGTGCCCACCTTCATTACCTTCAGCCTCCTAACAATCGTTGATCCTCTTCAGGAATTTGCCTTCCAGTTCCACTAAACCTCGCTCCAAGTATCCTAGACGATTGTTAGCGTGGACAGCCATGTCCTTTCATTCGTTGATTAGCTTCTCCTGCGCCTCTTATATTTCCTGATGCTCACTTTCGCACTCTCGCATCCGTTTGCGTAGTTGATTGTACTTGACCTCTGTTGCAGTCTCTCATCAATAAGCCTGTGACCATGGATGAAACCTGACTTTCCCAAGCCTATGTGATTGTCTTCTAACCATCCTGGATAAAGCGGCGCACACCCAGCGTGATACCTGTCTAGCTCTATAGATTCCTTTTCCAAGATGAGTTTGGAGTGCCACATATGCTGAGCCTGACACCTGTGTGGGCTATCGTCATCTTGGAAGTTAGCCCTGTAACGACCCATCTTTTCTACCCCTGGTATAATGTTCTTTCTTCCTGCTTGCCTCATTACTCGGAGAGGGACATAAGGGTAAGTTCCTCACAAGCCGATGAGCATAAGGAATGGAGCATCCCTAGACCGAATGATAAAATCCCCGGTTGGAAACCACTCGTACATCCATTGTACCTGCTCTTCTTTCATATTCTCCAATAGTTCTACCCATCCACTGGCCTCTTCCGGGTGAGCGAACATATCCGGCATGAAACGCATTCACTTTGGATGATGGAAAACAATATGGTCATCCCAATCTCGACGTATGATCTCCTATCTATAATCTCCCTTCTGAAGATGTTCAATCAGCCAGAAATGTAATAGCAAATTGCACCCTTCAAAGTGTGGTGCCCCTTGTTGACACTTCTCCAAGGCTCGATATAGTTCAGCGAGAATCATGGGCACTATGTTGAATGTCTGCCCATCGATACCCTCCATTATGGCTTTGGTTACCATGGCTAGTCTGGTATGGATCCTAGCCTTCTTCATTGGAAAGACAATCATGCCCAGAAAACAGAACATGAATACAAATGCCCTCCTATGTATGTGCCCCAAGGAGGTGATGGCGAACTCGTCCATGTGAGTGCGGTAGGATTTGCTATAGCCAAATCTTTCATACATGAAGTCGAAGAATATGTAGGAGTTATTCAGACTAGTCAGAATAGGATTCTTCTTGATCCCCTCTACCTTTGCGATTTTCTGGCGTAAGCAGACCCGGGCTATCCGAGGGAATTCCGGTGAGACCCCCAATTTGTTCCAACTAGGAGTCATTTCAATATCCCCAAAGCGGAAAACAGGCCGCTCACTGTCCCAAAACAAAGTATCAGCTTCCACAATCTTGTTATATGGCCTAACTTCCAGGAGTGAAGGAAGATTCCCTAAGTTCTCGCAGACAAGAACTCGATCACTACCATGCAGATCCTCCCACCAGCTTAGTATCTTTGGGTGAATGTTTGATACCACACTGAATCTGGGGACTTCGTGCCTCATTTTCTGCAAAATAAAGTGTTAGGCCCTAACCTCACCAGACTCGACTATTTAAATCAATAATTAGCAGTATGGTTTTTAGCTCCCCAAATAAATGCACACAACGTGAAGGCGTCCGTTTGGGTTTCAAGGAAACCCGATAGACTTTTGGTTTTGGCTATCTTAATGAGTCATTATGCGGATGACATAACTGACTCGTCTAAGTTCGACCATGATGCATGAACATTATAACGGAATAAGGTTTCTACTTTTGAAGTGCTAGACAAGGTACCCTTAAGCGGACAACTCAAGAGGGAAAGGCACGAACCGTTGACTATACTGTTCATCGACTGGTTTTACCGCAAATAGGCCTTTGCCAAATTTAGTGGGTTTATAATATTGGAAGAGCGCAACCACTCAATATAAGAGTTGAAATAGGATTTTTTTGGCACGAGTGGAAAATGATGTTGAAAGATGCAACTACAACAATGAAATAAATACATGTATTTTCACGTTCACAAAATGATTACAATAGATTCTTGAAGTTTAAAATGGAATTGAAATAAAGTAAAGGCAGTAAAGCAGTTAAAGGAAAAAGAAAAACATGAAGAATTAAGTTAGTAATTATGAAGAAATGATTAAAGATGTAAATAAAGGAAGTAAAGAAATAAATAAAGTCACAAAGCACGTAATGGTAAAAGACTTAAATAAATCCCCAACAGAGTCGACATGCTGTCGATGCCCTTTTTCCAAAAGCGAAATCGGGTTTACGACATAATGGGCAAAATAACTCTTTATTCCCGTTTGGGAATTAGGTTACTGAATTTGAAGAGTCGCCACCTATTGATTATAGTGCACTAGGACACTTTTAAGATGAAGAGGGTATTTTGAATAAAAACTAGAGTTCGGGTAAGAGCTTGAGATTATTTCGAGGGAAAGGTGTTAGGCACCCCTCAAGATCCACTAGTGTGGTTACCGGCAGTGCTCAATTGTGACTTTAATAAGAATAGAGGCAAATAGACAAACAAGGCTCACATATAAGGAATTCAAATAACTTGAGAGTTTTTTTTTTTAAAAAAAAGGGAAGGGCATAAAGGATTTAAAGCAAAGGTAAGGGAGAAATCATTTGAGGGAAATCGTTTTTAAGAAAACGTTTAAGCAAAAATAAGCAAAAGAGAATGAGGTCCTAGGTTTGACTATAATATGGATCACATCGGTACGATACCCCGCATACACTCCACCGGTCATCATCTCCATATTCTATCCTTCCCACCTCGTAGAGGTTATTTAAGCGTGTGAATTGGTCATGAATACTTATTGCATGCTATTACTCGTCCCATTCTATAGATCCTAGAGGGAATTTAGAATCACTATTTCTATAAGGTAGGAACTAGGCTGAACCCTTAAGTTTAACGGCTAAAATACTAAGCGACATACAAGAACAAATAGGACTTGCACATAAGGGAAGCACGTAAAACATAGAAAAGGTTCAAATATCCCTCTATAACCGAACAAAAGAGTTTGCAGAAAAGAGTTGTGAGGAAAGCGTCCAGACCTTAAGAAAAAAAACAGTAGCATTATTTAGAAAACAAATACTATAAAAATCATTTTAGAAACAGTTATGGAATGCCTGGTAAAACCGTTTATGGACAGGAAGAGTAAAAGAAGAGATTTGAAAAGTATTTCAGAAGTGTAAACAAAACAGTGAACGTTATTAGCTTTCGAAATTTATACACTATTCAGATAGTTTTTAAAAAAATAGTAATCCAGTTCTGGACAAAAATATAGTAGAAGCATTTGCATGGATAGTTTGAAAATAGGGCAGAAGTTTGTATAAAAAAAAATGAAAGCTTCAGAGATAAACGAGTTCAGACAGAGGCGGATTAATTTAAGCACAACTTAAAGGTGATTAATCAGTTTTTATCCGGCCTAAGGCTTCCTAGGCGTTATTAAAATGGTGAGCATGCAATGTTTCCAATTTTAGCGAGTTATTAACTAGTTTTAACCCAGATTAACGAAGTGTTTAAACAGTTGCAAATAAAGTCCTAAAGGTATGGTATCTAAAGCACAAATGCTCCTAGAAACATGGTATCTAGATGTGATGGTAATGACTCAGTGATTATTGATTAGTTATGGTTGTGAGAATACACAGAATAACAAACTGAAAGTGAATGACCTAAGAACATGATTTTTATATGTAAAGATGCATGTCCTAGACATGATAGCTATTGCACAAATAAGTAAATAAAGGCCTATAGGCATGTTGTCTACCCATTCCCTTAAACAAACATGCATTGCCCCCCATATTCACTATATTCCCCATTATTCTTATAAATTATTACAGCCCAAATCAATAAATTACAACAGTGATAAAAGAAAATAAGAAGTTACTCTATAGAGAGCCTTCATCCAGGACAAACATCTCCAACCTCACTTCTTTCGAGTTTCACAGCCATTACCAAGGCTTGGGTGCGGCAAAGTTTCCTGCCAGACTTGTGCATCAAAGTTCGATGGGTGCTCAAGGGCTCATTGAAATAAGTGCCAGCCTTACTTCAAGAGGTTTTTAGTCTAATCAAGTAGCCATGTAGACCTTGATATATGGTATTAACACACAAGGAAAAGTAAACATCCATTGAGACAAAGAATGGGGGTAAGGGGAACATGATAAGCTAAACTAAGTATACTAGTATATGCATGCTACTGACAATAAGAACAACAGAACCATAGATAAAAGCACACAAGGAACAAGATGAAGTGCAGGACTAACAAAAACATATTGTTTTGGAGACTGTATATTAGATAAGTAACATACCAGATTCAGGCAAACAGAACACAAATAGCAATAATGCACAAGAAGAGCAGAGTGAGCAGAGGATGTGAGCACCAGTGCGAGAACATCAAACCCAAGTAAGCAATGAAGTAGAATCATAATAGTGCAGTAAAACAAACCCAAGTTTACTCAATCTTGGCTTTCAGCCAATTGAGTGTTCAAATAAGAGAATGAGAGAGTATTAAATAGTAGAGAAAGTGAAAGAGAATATTCAGAGAGTTTGAAATTGCGAGAGATATGCAGTGTGTGTTGGTGTTTTTCAAAGAAAATGGGGGAGGGTACTTATAGTACTAGAACCGAGTACACAAAAAAAAGTAGCAATCTTTAATTAAGGAACCAGTATCAATATATCCAATTAGTATCAGGACTCCCCTTTAACTAAGGAGTCAAAGGCAAACAGTAACAAGCACTGGTTTCAAAAGGAATGGAATCAATAATTGTTGTGTTTACCCTAGTGAAAGTAGCAAAGCACATAATATGCAATAGGGGCTAGATAATGGTAAATCAATTAAGGAAAATATACTGAATTTGAAAACCTGTTTATGCACAAATATGGTAAGGAAATACAAGCCAATTCTAACAATTAGTCAAAGAATCTCGGACAAGACCAAAATAAGAGGGAATTGTTTCTAAGGGAAGCATACCCAAATAAGGAAGTAATTTCCAAAGAAAACATAAAACGTCTTAGGAAAATCACATATAAATCAAAGATTCACAGAGATGTACAAGACTAGTAGAATATTGCACGAACAATGAACATTTAGGCCTATAAAGAATAATAGGCATAGAATTCAGAGAACCCTAAGCAAGTAAACATGGAAGCAACAAAGGATCGGAACCCTAACAAGAAAATTAAAGCATGGAACTCAAATTAAAAAGGAAACCAAACAACTCGCAATACGGACAAACACAAACAAACACATAATACTCCAGAAAAGTAGAAGAAGCCATTTTGACAAAGGGGTCAGATACCTTAATTTTGAAAAAGAGAAAAATCATCGGAAAACTTGAGATAATCAGAGATTATGAGAGAAAATTAGAGTAGAAAACACAAAATCGAACTGAAAATCATTTCAAAAGTACAAAAATTAAAGAGATTTGAGTAAAAAATTAGGGTTTGCAGACGAGTTAAAGAAAGGAGGAACCTGGCCGTGAAACTCATCAATAACGCCATACAGAGCATTGTCGTGTAAAACCCATGGGAGAAAGGCCGACACAGACTCACGCGAGCTTAAATCGACCGTCTTCCATGGCGGAAGCTTATGGACTTCGAGTTTGAGAGAGAAATAGTGAGACAAGGTACCATGGTGAATGGTGGTCGAGAGGAATGAGGGAGGAGGCGGCTGGAATGGCGATGAAAGCCATCGGAGAAGAGAGAGAATCAGAAGATTCTAGAGAGAACTCAGACACGAAGGGTTAGAGAGAGAGACCGTTCTCTGCAGAATGAGGGGAGGGGTTAGGGTAATTAGGTTTTAATTATGGAAATTAAATATGGGCCGTTGTTCTCATTGATCAACGGCTCAGATCAAATCTTGGTTGGGTCCAGTAAATTGATGGGTAATGGGTCGGGTTGTATTGCAAACTGGGTCGTCTAATTGGGTTCCAAAATCGAGCTGACATAGGAGTGGAATTTGGGCTACATTTTAAACAAAATCTGGCCATAATTTAAATAGCCCATTCTTCCCAATTAATTTTATAAAATAGCTAAAATAGTTTAAAAGGAAAACTTGAAAGCATATAACTAGTTAATAACATATAAATATTAATATAAAAATATTATAAATAATTTTGTAACTACGAAACATAGTTAATTACAAAATAGGCCATGATTGCAATTTTGTGCAATTAGCTTTGAAAAATTCCAAACAAATATGCAACAAATATGAAAAAATTAATTTTTCTTGTAAATATAAGAATGAGACACATTATTCACAAAAAATAATAAGTTGGAATTAATTTTGGCCTTTATATTGTAAAAAATAAGCAGTAAATTGAGTTTTAAAAATCTTAATAATTAAGGAAAAATACCAAAATTTCCAGGTATGCTTATATATGCATACATATACTATTTTGAAGGTATTTTGGGCACAAAAATATATAGGAACAAATTGGGTATCAACAATTAGCATATTCATTAACTACAAGATTAATCTACTTGAACCACTCTAATTAAAAGAGAAAATTGCCTAAAAACGTAAATGTTCTATTTATACTACACAGGAAAAACCAGACAAAAATGCCCCCGAGGGTCTGTTGCGGACCGCATAAAAATGTCATGCGGTCACATAGGGCTTTTGGTCTTCATATCTGGCTTCTGGACTTGAGGATGTGGACCGCGTAGGAATGACACGCGGTTGCATAGGTCATGTTATGCATACCGCGTGGAAATGGCATGCAGCCTCACAGGAGGTTTTCCCAACTTGCTGGTTCTCCAAACTTCTCCCACGTGGACCGCACTATTTTTGTGTGTGGCCGCGTGGGCTTGTTTCCTTGAGTTTCTGAACATCTAACCTCTTGTCAGTGCAGACCGCGTGGAAATGGATGCAGTTCGCATGGGATTTCCTTTGTTTTGGTCACTCTCTGAACTGTCCTGCGGGGCCGCATGGCAAAACAGGGCTGTCCGCGCAGGGCAACCTTGACTTGGCCTCTTGCAGAACTATTATGTGCAGTCGCACATTAGAACAGTACGGTCCGCACATGTGACCTTCTTCCCACTTTCAGTTATCTTTTGGCGCTTGGAGGGTTTCACTCCTCTTTTGAGCCGATTTGTGATAAATATCATCTTGTTGCTCAAACTTGCAATCAAACGCACTTGTAAGAAATTTAAAACTAATTTGAAGCAGTTTATGCACAAAGCTCAGGTAAGAAGGGGAATAAAACATGTATAATTCAAAGATATCAACTGGACCTGTTCATTGGTTGGTTAAGGGAACTCTCGTTCATTCGAAAGAAGAATTTCAATTCCAAAGGTAGCATAATCATCTATTGAAATCGAAGGAATTAATAGAAGTTAAGAGTGAACTTAACACAGAGTGTCGGGAATAATAGTTGATCACATATCTTGTCACATCCCTTATTTCTCACCTTGATATTCAATCGTTGCTACGTAGTCATTAAATTTTAATTAGTTTCTTATAATCGATTATCTTAGTTTTATTAGTAGTCGATAATAACATATATAAAAGGTCTATTATCCTGGATAGTGTTGAGATGAAGATTTATTAGAACATTATTTAAATCAATCCCTTTGGATAAGATTTAATACTATACTTGTAACGACCCGGCATGTCGTTTCACAACTCACAGTCCCGTTCTAACCATTTCTGTTTATGTATGTGTTGTTTAGATGTGATTCATCATATTGTGCTGGTTGGGTTGTGTTCAGATGGTCTTAGAGATGAATGAGACACTTAGTCTCTTATTTGGAAGCTTAAGTTGGAAAGTCAACCGAATGTTGACTTATGTGTAGAAGTTCTCGGATGTAAACTAATAGTTTTACGCCTTTCATAGGTAATCGAAACAGCTTAGATAATTATCAATTAACCCGGTTTAGAAGAATAGTCGAGAGGAATTCTTCGAAAGATCATTCATTCATTGTATTTCTGCATATGTTCATAGGACTTGTTCATTGGTTGGTTAAGGAAACACTCTTTCATTCGAAAGAAGAATTTCAATTCCTAAGGTAGCCTAATAATCTGTTGAAATCGAACGAGTCAATAGAAGTTAAGAGTGAACTTAAAACAGAGTGCCCAGAATAATAGTTGATCATATATCTTGTCGTATCCCTTATTTCTCACCTTGATATTCAATTGTTGCTACGTAGTCATTAAATTTCCATTAGTTTCTGACAATCGATTATCTTATTTTTATTAGTATTCGATAATAACATAAATTAAAGGTTTATTATCCTGAATACTGTTGAGATGAAGATTTATTAGAACGTTATTTAAATCAATCCCTTTGGAGACGATTTAGTATTATACTTGTGACGACTCAGCCTGTCATTTCATAAGTTACAGTCCCGTTCTCCCCATTTCTATTTATGTATGTGTCGTTCAGATGTAATTCATCATATCGTGTTGGTTGGTTTGTGTTCAGAGTGGTCTTAGAGAGGAATGAGATACTTTGTCTCTTATTTGGAAGCTTAAGCTGGAAAAGTCAATCGAATGTTGACTTATGTGTAGAAGTTCTTGGATGTACATTCTGATGGTTAGGATAGCTTCGTTAGGTGATTTTGGACTATGGAGTGTGTTCAGAATGTAATTTGGAGGTTCGTGGTCGATTTAGGCTTGAATTGCAAAATACAAATTTGGCATTTTCCAGTCGACAGTGGAAACTTTTAAATCGGGGTCAGAATGGGATTCTGGAAATTGGAGTAATTTTTTTGTGTCATTTTTGACGTGTGTGAAAAATTTCAGGTTATTCGGATGAGGATTGATAGGTTTTTGGATCAGTTATGGAATTCGAAAGTTTGGAAATCCTTAGGCTTGAATCCGAGGTTGATTTGGTACTTTAATATTGTTTTGAGAGCTCTAAGGTTGGAATATGTTTGAATGGTTATAGGTGACTTGTTCGTATTTTTCGTTGAGGTCTCGAAGGCCTCGGGTTGATTTCGGATGGACATCAGAAAGATTGGACTTGGTTTGAGCAGTTGAAGCTGCAGCTTCTATCATAACCACACTGTGGATTCTATCATAACCACACTGAGGATTCGGGACCGCATGTGTGAGGTCGCAAGTGCATGAGGAAGACTGCAGGTGCAAAATCTGGACATTAGGTGAAGACCGAAGGTGCAGTGTTTTGGGCGCAGATGCGGTCCTAAGGAATTAAGTGAAAAATTGTAGATGCAGTTATTTTGATCGCAGATGCGGTCTGTAGAAGCGTGTTATAGGATGCAGGTGTGGAAATGCCTGGATAGAAGGCATAAATTAAATCCTTTATGAATTTTTGCCCATTTCCACCATTTTAGAGACGTGATTGGATCTTTTGGAGGGTTCTGAAGAGGGATTGAAGGGTAAACTCGTTTAGATAATGTTTTTGAACCTAAAACTCGATTCTATGGTGATTTTCAATTGATTAAACATGAAGTTATTGAGATGTAAGGGTGATAAATTGGGAAAATTATGGCTTGAAATTGGATAGTTCAAATTGGGATTTGAGGGACCATTTGAGGTTCCATTTTGAAGATTTTAGTATGTATAGACTTGGGAGTGAAAGAAGTTTCAAGCTTTGTAATTTTTATCGGATTCCGAGATGTGGGCTCGCGGTCGGGTTTGATCAATTTCGGAATTTTTGAGTTAATTTCATAATTTTCGCATGGGCTTTGTTCCTTTAGCGTGTATTGATGATAATAAACTTATTTTGGTTAGATTTGGAGCATTTGGAGGCCAGATCGAGAGGCAAGGGCATCGTAGAGCATATTTTCGCCTGATTTGAGGTAAGTAACAATGATAAATCTTGATCTGAGGATATAAAACCCTGGAATTTTGTGCTAATTTGATAAATGAGGTGACACACATGCTATGTGACGGGCATGTGGGCGTGCCTCTGATAACTAGGGATTTTCTAGTGTTTTATACTCGTTCTTTCTTACGATTTGGTTATAAATTGTTATAAAATAGTCTCAAAAGGCTCATAAGTGTGCTTGATTTCAGGTTTGATCGACAAAGTGATGAAATGTCAAAGATCGCCTCAAAAGGAGTGAAACCTGCTCAAGTATCAAAGACAAGGAAATCTGAGGGCAAACAGGCCTAGTACGGACTGCACAAAGTCAAATGCGGCTATACTAGGTGGTTCAGAGAGATGGCTAAGCTGGGTTTCAGGTAACGCGACTGCGGTAGACATTGCGCGATCCGCGATTGAGGCTCTGCGGCTGCACTACCATTTGGTGCAGTCCGCGGAAGAGATATTCAGAGAGGTGATTTTTACAATGATCCAAGCTGCGCGGTTCGCAACCATACTTGTGCGGACCACTTTAGAAACCTCCACTGCTGCAGTCTATTCTACACGGTCTGTGGACCCCAAGTTCAGAGAGCCCAGATTTTGAAGTCCAAGAGCCTAGTGCAGTCGCGGTCCATTTAGTGCAACCCGTACTGACCCCGCAGTGTTATTTTTATCCAGTTTTTCCAACTTAGTATAAATACAAAATTTTCCATTTTAAGATCAATCTGATAAGTTCATAACTGAGCTGCACTCATGGAAACATCTTCTGTAGCCATTTTTATCTTCTTAGCTTCAAATTAATGATAGATTCTTGTATTTTAATTTAGCATTTAATTCTTATGTCTTCTCCTTCATCTATTTCTTTATTTTCTTTGTCAAGCATGAGTAGCTAAACCCATTAGCTAGGGTTGTGGCTCAGCCCTAGTGTGGGTAATTGATGGGTGTTGCCATCTAGGGTTAGATTGACTATGGGTGTTTGCTATTTGGGTTAATTTTATGTTTTAATCTATGAATTTGTGGTTGCAAATACTGATTTGAGTTTTGTGGACTTGATTCTTCTTGAGAAAGAGAGTTTATGTCTTCAAAATTTACCCAACAAGGAATTAGGATGGACTCATGAGAAATGATAGTCCCAATTAACGGGGTAGACCTCGACAGAGTAATCACCCTAGTTGAACCCTAGTTGCTTGATCTAATTTGCCTAACCATTTTGTCGAGAGAGAGTCAATTGAGCAAAATCACTCTCTCTACCGAGGGGTGTGAGAGTGGGTAAAATTGTGCAACGGTTATAGAATGAGCCCGAATTATGTCAATCGAACCTTAGTAACATCTACCCGTCAATTAGCAACCTAGGTGATGTCACGACCCTAGTGCCCTTCTTCCCATCAGATACAACTTTAACTATCATCTAGTAGCATAATTTAGTTTCAATTAGTAGCTTGATAATAGTAGTTTATAATCAAAAAACCCCAAAAATGTATGGAAGTGACATTTGGAGCAAATACATGATTCTAAGTTAGACAGATACATCAACTCCACTACTAGCTCCTTGAGGAAATCGATCCCGGCCCTCATATCGGGTAAAATCTATTGCGACCCGCTCTTCCTACCCTTTTGTAGTGTTGAGTTGGCAGCGATCACTTTTTGGCGCTGTTTTCGGGGAGCATATGGTGTTGACTATATGTTTAGTTAGTTTTGGGTTTTGCTTCTCTTTCCTTCTTGTTTACTAATTTTTTTTGTGTTGATCACTCAGGTACTAATGGCTCTCAATGCAAATAACCCACTCGGGAACGTGAATGCGGGAAAGGAGGTAGATGATCTTGAACAAGAGGATGTCTTACCTCAAGCTTCACGTAGAGGCTGTCAGGCCTATGCAAATGAGAACAACAATATTCCAGACCCTCCTCCGCCACCGCCAAGAGTGGCTCTCAGAGTATTACCAAATCAAGGATACACCAGTGCCATTGTTCCTCCTTGAATCCGGGCGGGGGACTTTCAAATCACAAATGTCATGTTAACCTTGCTCGAGCAAAGAGGGTATTTTACAGGCACCTCCGATCAAAATGCCTACAAGCACTTGAAGGGATTCGTAGAAACATGCTGGGGGAGCAAGCAGACAAACGTGTCTGAAGATGCGCTTAGATTGAGGCTTTTCCTGTTCTCTCTTCGGGGTAAAGCATTGGATTGGTTATAAAGGCTCCCCAATTGCCAAGTTCTTTTCTCGGAGTCATATGGCAGAAATTTGGGATGAAATATTAGCCTTCAAGTAAGAGCCAACGGAACCTTTGCATGAGATATGGGAAAGGTATAGAACAATGGTTGAAGAGTGCTCGAAGAACGATATGATCGAGGCGATGATTATACAAACATTTTGTCGGGGCATCAACACCACGAATCAATACATTGTGAACCAATTGGCTGGGGGAAACTTTATGAAACTTCCATACAATGAGGCATGTGCGGTACTTTATCAGATGGCCGACACTTCTTCGGCATGGAAAAGAAGAGAAAATGTGCCCCAAGGTGGCCCCATGGTCATTTATTTCCACAAGGAATTGCACAATCATGATCGAGCCATTTCCGTTCTCACTACTACTATGAACCATTTAGAGAAGGCGCAATTGCAACAAGTCTAAAATCTGTGCCAAGTCAATGCCATGGCATGTGTGTCTACGTTACAAAGGAGGCAAAGAGAGCAACAATCTTTAGGGAATTGTAAGCAATATGACAACAATGATGGTGGTGGTTTCTCAAATGAGTTCTATGATGATCAAAGCGGAGAGGTCCAATAAGTCAATAACTACCAAGGGATTAGAGGCAACTCCTCAAATCAACAATGGCGACCCCAAGGAAATTGGGGCAACCGACAACAAGGCAGAGGTAATCGGAAAAATAACAATTAAAACAATAATTGTGATAATCAAGGTAACAACCAAGGAAATTGGAACGGGAACAACAATAATTGGAGTAACAACAACAATCAAGGAGGGTGGAACAATAGTGGGAACCAAGGCAACCGGGGGCAAGGCATTCAAAGGCCCCCCATGCAAGGTACGAGTTCTTCCGGGAGTGATATGGGAAGAATTGAGAATATGTTTGAGCAAATGATAATAAAGAACCAAGATTCCAGTGCACAATTGGCTTCTCATAATACATCTATCCGGAACTTGGAGGTGCAACTAGGTCAAATTTTCAAGCTTTGAATACTCGCCTCAAGGGTGCTCTACCAAGTGATATGGTAGTGAACCCAAAGGGAGGGAATAACAACTATGTGATGTCGGTTACAACTAGAAGTGGAAGAGGCAGTGATGTGCATGCCTCGAGAGAAAAGCAAGTTGTGAAGGATTATGTTGAGTTACATGACTATGATGTACCTTTGAAGATGTGGTTGAGCATAATGTGAACAATGATGTGCGGATTGATATTGATGCTGAGTTGGAAACACAAGATACCGTGAACCCATCTAGGGAACATGTGATTGTTATGTCCGAGCCGGTGGTGTCAAAAGCCAAGGAACCTTTTCCAAGGCCACCTGCGCCTTATCCTCAACGGTTAGCAAAGCAAAAGAATGACAACCAATTCAAAAAGTTCATTGACATGATGAAGAGACTCACAATCAATGTGCCTTTGTTGGAGGCACTTGAGAAAATACCGGGGCATGCCTAGTTTATGAAGGATTTGGTAACAAAGAAGAGGTCGATGGAGTGTGAAATAATTAAAATGACACATCACGTGAGTGCTATCGTACATTCTATGGCCCTAAAACTTGAAGACCTCAGAGCTTTTACTATCCCTTGAACTATTGGAAGTCGGATTTTGCCAAAGCCGTTTGTGACTTTGGGGGCTAACATAAATTTGATGCCGTAATCGGTCTTAAAGACCTTGGGAATTGGAAAACCTAGACAAACTTCAATGAGACATCAAATGGCAGATTGATCGATGAAGCGACCTTTGGGCATAATTGATGATGTACTTGTCCAGGTGGAAAAATTCATATTGACGCCCGACTTTGTCATATTGGATTGTGAAGTGGACTTTGAAGTCCCGATCATTCTTAGGAGACATTTCCTTGCAACGGGGAAGACATTGGTTGATGTTGAACCGGGTGAGTTGACTTTCCGAGTGGGGGATGAGAAGGTCGTATTCCATGTTTGTAAATCTATGAGACAAGCCAATAGCACCGAAGGGTATTCATTTGTGGACACTGTCATAACTGTGATAGTGGATGACACGAGTTCCATGATCAATGTTGAAGATCCCCTTGAGGCCATGATTCTAAATAAGGATGTCAATGATGATGCTAGTAGAGTGGAGTGTGTGAATGCTTTGTATGGTATGGGTTCATATTCATATGAGCATAGGAAGTTGTCTTTGGACCTTGAAGACCACAAAACTCCACCAACAAAGCCATCGATTGAGGAGCCACCAGTGTTGGAGTTAAAACCATTTACTACACACCTCAGGTATGAGTTCTTGGGCTCAAATTCTACTTTACCTGTTATTCTTTCATCTTGCTTAACTAACATACTTGTTGATGCCACTTTGGCGGTACTTCAAAAGCACAAAAAGGCAATTGGATGGACTCTTGCCGATATTTGGGGAATAAGACCCGCATTTTGCATGCATAAAATTATCTTGGAGGAGGATGCAAAGCCTTCCTTGGAGCATCAAAGAATATTAAATGAGGCAATGTAAGAAGTGGTGAAGAAAAAGGTCATCAAGTGGTTAGACGTTGGGGTGGTTTATCCTATTGCTGACAGTTCTTGGACTTCTCCAATGCAATGTGTACCAAAGAAGGGTGGTATGACTGTGGTGACCAATGAAAACAATGAACTTATTCCTACTCGCGCGGTCATCGGATGGAGAGTATGTATGGATTACCAAAAGCTAAACAAGGTGACCCGAAAGGACCATTTCCCATTGACATTCATTGACCAAATTCTAGATTGTCTTGCGGGGCGTGCTCTCTGTTGCTTTCTGGATGGTTACTCGGGGTACATTCAAATTCTAACTGCCCCGGAGGACCAAGAGAATACCACCTTTACGTTTCCGTATGGAACATTTCTTTCTCTAGAATACCGTTCGGATTATGTAATGCTCCGGCGACTTTCCAACGTTGCATGATGGCTATTTTCACTGACATGGTGAAAGATATCTTAGAGGTTTTCATGGATGATTTCAGTGTGGTTGGGTATTCTTTTGAAGAGTGTTTGGGTAATTTGGACAAAGTGTTTTCCCGGTGTGAACACACAAACCTTGTACTCAATTGAAAAAAATGTCATTACATGGTAGAAGAAGGTATAGTGTTGGATCACAAAAATTTCAAAGCGAGGAATTGAAGTGGATAAAGCCAAGATAGAGGTGATTTCGAGGCTCCCTCCCCTACTTGTCAAAGGGGTGAGGAGTTTCATTGGGCACGCGGGTTTTTACTAGAGGTTCATTAAAGATTTTTCCAAAGTGGTACACCCTTTGTGCAAGTTGCTAGAAAAAAATGCAAGTTTTTTTTCGATGAGAGTTGACTTATACCCCCATCATGCAAGATTTCTCAAGCTCAAGTTGACTTCTACCCCCATCATTACTGCACCAAATTGGAGCTTGCCTTTCGAGCTCATGTGCGATGCTAGCGGCATTGCGGTTGGGGCTGTTTTGGGCCAAACAATCATCAAGATGTTTCATCCGGTCTACTACGCAAGCAAGACCATGAATGAGGATCAAAGGAACTATACATTCACCGAGAAAGAGTTGTTGGCTATTGTATTTGCTATGGAAATGTTTCGACCATTCCTTATGGGGGCCAAAGTCATAGTGCACACCGATCATGCCGTCCTTCGGTATTTAATGACAAAGAAAGATTCCAAGGCAGGATTGATGAGATGGGTGCTTCTTCTTCAAGAGTTTGATCTAGATATTGGGGACCGAAAAGGTAGTGAAAATCTAGTGGTGGACCATTTGTCCCGTTTGGAAGAGGAAGGGAGGCGTTGTGATGGCCTTGAGATCAATGATGCATTTACTGATGAAAAAATCCTTGCGGTGTCAGTGAATTATATGTCAAGGTTTGTCGAGGTTTCCAATTATCTTGTGATCGAAATAATCTCGTATGAGTTCTCTTCTAACCAAAGGAAGAAACTCAAGCGGGATAGCTTGGATTTTTATTGGGACGAGCCATATTAGTTCAAGATTTTCATGGATAGTGTGATTTGTCGATGTATCCCGAAAGAAGAACAATTACGTATTTTGGAGGCTTGTCATTCCTCTCCCTATGGTGGTCATCAGGGCAGGGTGAGGACGACTTCTTAGGTGATTAGTTGTGG
Organism: Nicotiana benthamiana; assembly: GCA_034376525.1. Classification (NCBI taxonomy): domain Eukaryota; kingdom Viridiplantae; phylum Streptophyta; class Magnoliopsida; order Solanales; family Solanaceae; genus Nicotiana; species Nicotiana benthamiana. The sequence goes on along the minus strand of CM067323.1, from coordinate 110,978,976 downwards.
TTTCTATTGGCCAACCTTGTTCAAAGATTCAGGTGATTTTGTCAAGAGATGTGAGGAATGCCAAAGAGCGGATGGAATCTCAAAAAGGGATGAGATGCCTCTCAATATAATCTTGAAGTGAATATCTTTCATGTTTGGGGATCGATTTGATGGGTCCATTTGTTAGCTCTTATGGAAACACTTACATTCTAGTGGCGGTTGATTATGTCTCAAAGTGGGTTGAAGCTATGGCTTTGCCTAATAATGAAGCCCTGCGTGTTATGGCATTTCTTAAAAAGAGTATCTTCACAAGATTTGGTACTCCTCGTGCAATTATCAGTGATGAGGGATCGCACCTTTGTAATAGGTCTTTTGATTCGCTACGTGCCAAATATGGAGTTAATCACAAAGTATCCCCCTATCATCCTCAAGCTAGTGGTCAAGTGGAAGTCTCCAACCAAAAAATAAAGAGTATCTTGTTAAAAACAGTCAAAACTAATAGGACTGATTGGTTAAAAACGTTGGATGACGCTCTATTGGCCTATCGGATCGCTCACAAGACTCCAATTGGTATGTATTTATATCGGTTGGTGTTTGGGAAAGCTTTCCATCTTCCGGTCGAATTGGAGCACAAGGCTATGTGGGCTTTAAGGAAGTTGAATTTGGAATGGGATATTGCAGCCAATCTCCGTATTGAACAACTCAATGAGCTTGATGAGTTTAAATTTCATGCCAACTCCAGCTCGTCCTTGTATATGGACAAGATGAAGTTCCTTCACAACAAAATATGCTCTGGGAAATGAGTTCAAGGTTGGTGATATGGTTATTTTGTTCAACTCCCGGTTACATCTGTTTCCGGGAAAGCTCAAGTCAAAGTTGAGTGAGCCATTTGAAGTTGTATTTGTGACCCCGTTTGGTGATCTTGATCTCAAGAACAAATATGGTGAAGTATTCAGAGTCAATGGGCACCAGATAAAGCATTATCTTGTGAAATTTGATGACAGCCATGTGGTGTCACTTTTTCATCCAAAGTGATGTGCTGGTAACATACGTCGTGCTGTGATGTTAAATCGGGATCTTCTTATAAGGACAACCATGTCTTTTTCTTCTTGTTTGCTTTGATTTTCTTTGTAGTTTAGGTTTGATTTTTGGACTAACTGGTTGTGAGATGTTGTAGGGATTGTGTTGATGCAGTGCAAAACATTTTGGAAAAATTGAACAGTCTCTGAAGTTCCCAGTGTGGCCACATTGCACTTTGTGGGGTTTGCACTGGTGAATGCCAAGTGAGATACTCTCTGAATTTTGCCACCGCGGCCGGGTTCCATTTAGTGCGGTCCGTAGTGGACCTCCATGGCCGCGGTTTGGTTTTGTGCGGACCGCGGATGTAGCCTTCTCAAGCAACTTCTGAATAAACCTAGCGCAAGCCGTCGTGCGTTTTGTGCGGCCACGCTGGTAAGTGGGGATGGGTCCTACATGTTTTCTACAAATAAACCTCAGGGGTCACCATGTACCCTTTTTGAAAAATTGACTGTCTGATCCCTTAAAGTATTGTTTATCTTCCCTATTAACTGTGTATCCTTACTTAAATTGATCACTTTCCCTCCATCTTCACAATCTCAAAACATTTCATCCATTTTTATTTGTTTAATTTTTAATTTCATTATATTTTCATGTCTAGTAGCCATAGCTTCTTCTTCTTCTTCCCGTTTTTATCTATTTGTTAGCTTAGGTTATTTTAAATATTGGATTTTGAGTATTTGGTGAACTTGGTGAACTTGTTGAACTTGGTAAATTGAGTAAGGACAAGCTGGTGAAAAATTTGAAAAAAAAATTTCAAAAATCGAAACCCTAACTTAGTGCCTGATCTAGTCACCCTCTGCGGACCGCGGTCACCTTTCTGCGATCCGGTGCCTTGACGCGGTCTGCGGTCTCACTTTGTATGGACCGCAGTGCTCATGTTCCTAAAACTTAACATGTGCCCAGTGCGACAGCATTGCACTTTATGCGGTTCGTGTTGTCCCACCTCGGCCGTGATGCTACTTTGTGCGGTCCGCGGTGGGTATATTCAGAGAAGAGGTTATCTGGACCCTCCCTCAATACGGATCACGATGGATTTTATGCAGTCTACGGTGCCTCTAGTGTGGCCTCACTCATTTTAGAGCGAGCGGTGGTGCACTGTGTCTGCAACGTGATTTGCAACTTTGAGCTTCTATTCTGCAATTCATTTTTCATCAGTTTCATTGTCTGTGCTTAGACCAACAATGTTAGATGTGTATGTTTGGAGACAATGGTAAAGCACATAGGAAAGGGCTCAAAACAAACCGGCCGAGGTGAGTCCTCCCGGGGAGGCTAAGGAAAACTAGCAAAACTCACCCCCAAGCTAAACAGAACATAAAAAAGGTAAGAAAAGAGATCAAAGCTGCTGATATAGCCTGTGATCAATCAAGGAGTAATTACATGCCTTCTCAAGACATCTCCTCCGACTCAGTTCCAACCCACTTTGTCTCCAAATTTGGATTGACTGATGATTCTCGTCCACCATCACCCACTGCCCAACTTAGCAGCCAATAGCAATGATTACTCTATCTCCCCCACAACTTCAATATCCGGGAAGAGTGCATGCGGAGGTAATCAGGGTAGTGATGTGGGAGATGAGGAGGTACCTGGGGATGATGTGCCTCAGGTTGGGGCTGTTGACCGGATTAGGAATCCCGTAATTTGGGAAGATATGTTCGTCAGCCAGGTGTCATTCCACATGTTTGTGGTATGGTGGCCACTACAAAAGTTGATTCTTGAGAGAAGTTTTATTGATAGAAACTTGCTGCCACTAAACCCAAATGTGCATAGACAATTTCGAGCTCGAGTGGGTTAGGAGCATTTTCGTGATGATTGTGTGATGGCGAATAAGAACATGGTCAAGGAGTTCAATAGCAAAGCAGCCCACATCTTGAAGGCTACCAAAGTGACCAAAGTGCAAAACAAAAATGTGGTATTTACTGGGAAGGCCAATGAATACTTGGGGTTCAATGAAGAAGATGAGACCCTGTGCAATGAAAAGTTGGCAATGGGCGAGGAGGTTCGTCCGTGGTTAGCTTCATACCTGGCAATCCCGAGCACTATTCAAGAGTGGTTGCAAGCAAGGGCCGAAATACTTCGGAGGACTCTTAATTTTAAGGCTAGGGGTGGTTGACTTTTGTGTGACGTCAGATTAACCACACTACCCATGATCAGACAGTTCCACTTGCCCCGGCTTTTCTTGTTGCTTCGATTATGGTGGGCTATCCTATCAACGTGGGAAATGTGATGTCCCATATAATTACTGTAGTGGGGGTTGAGCATGACCAAAACTACCCTTTTACCAACACCCTCACAATATGTTTCCGGGACCTGAAGGTGGAGAAGAAACCTTTTGATGTCCAGGTTAAGCCTGTGGCCCCATTTTCGTGGTACAAGTTAAAGCGGCCAGACATCTCCAAGGATAAGAATAACAAGCCGCCTACTTCTTCCCCAACTAGCCAATCGGAAGAGTCGGTTGCACTAGATCAATCCACTGAGCCAGTCTCTACAGTTGCTGACATGCCTCCCGGACCATCCTCTACTGTTGGTCCCTCTGCTTCAGCTGGCCCGAGGATTCCATCTTCCCGGGCCCATCCTATCACTGCCTACCAGCTGAGCCAGACACTTCATAGCTTGAATAACTGGATGTCAGGTGCTTCATCCAAGTTGTCCATACTGTCTTCCACCATTGTGGCTAAGTCGACACCACAGCCAGCATAAATTCCACGGTCCATTGAGGATACATTGAAGAAGATACTAGGAACCAGGAAAAGATCATCAGTACTCAGGATGCCTTGTCTAAGGAAATGGATTCCCACGGCAAAGCTCTGAAGGAGCTTGCTAGGGAGAACAAGAAACTGCACAAAACACGGGCTTCCAAGGAGTCCGGGAAGGAGCTTAGAGAGGATGTGGACAAGATGAGGCAGACCAGATGCCTTTAGACTTGTTCTTTGCGGATCCAGCTCCAGCTCCAGCAGCAGTACCAGTAGCAGAGCCGCAGCATGATCAGACATAGAGGCTTCCTAGTAATTAAAGGAAGCTCCCTAGTGTAAATGAGGTGATCATCCAATTGGCGGACCCACCGAAGGCTTCCTCCAGTCAGCCACAGGATGCTCCTGATATTCAACCCGTCCAGGTCCAGGCCCCAGGCCCTGCAGCTAAGCAGCAGGAGACCGGGAACCAGTCTGAGGTTCCCGCGCATACAGAGGACTCGGGGGCTACTCATGTTCCCATGCAGACCGACGAGTCTGAGAGAGTTCCCATATCCATTCCTTATGTTTTTTTGTGCTTATTTATTTAGTTGGCATTATGGACAATGCCACTTTTTCTTTGGGGCGGGGGGTGCGCCCTACATTTTTATCCATTGGATGACTATATATATAGGTTGATTTAGTTTATTCTTTCTTTTGATGTTCTATTGGTTTGTATATAACTTTACATATAATTACTTTTATCGTACTTTTTGTCTTCTCTTTGGTCTCTATATAAAGTTACACTATTGTGTATATTTATCCTCCATTGTATATTCTAATCCCCTATTTTAAATATTCATTCTATTTTCATTTTTTGTACTTTTCGTTAAAAAAAATCATTTTTATTTTGTTATATAGGCTCGTAGCTTTTTGTTTTGTTTTTTACGCTTTTAATAAGCCTTTGGTTTTCTTAATGCCATGGTTCTTTCCAATGGTGGAGTATTGTGTGAAACGGGCGGCTCTTCCCAATGATAGATGGTGTGACATCTTTCTTAAGGTTTTGAGTCCATTTTTGGTTTTTGGTTTTGATAGGTATTAGTTAAGGGTACCTCAAGTAAAGCTTCACTTAGCCCTAGCGCATTTACCTTTGATCCCATGGTCAAATACAAAATGTTGTATTTATGATGGTGAAAGTCGTAACCTTGAGACTCTCATGTCGGCTGACAATCATCAAAATGGTTTTTCGGACCATTGTGCGCTTGAGTCGTAACTAAGGTCATTGTGGGCCCTCGGCTCGATATCTTTAGCATTCCCCTAACGTCTGCGGTAAGAAATCGAATTGCGAGTCCAAGTCCTGAGCCAATAGTCTAGAACTTGCCCTGAATGTTGTTAAGGCAAAATCCTAAGTGGAAGTTGACTTGAAAAGTGATTATAGGTTCTCCTTGATCCAAATGATAGTTTGAACAATTCCATAGCCTACCAATTATAAGATCCCTAGTCAACCCTTTTTAGCCTTACACCGTCTTCTTTCAAGAACCATAATACAAGTATATACCCATTCTCAAAGACACCCTCTCTTAGAACCCAAATATTTCTTTTAGCACATGAAAAATTTTAAGTTTGGGGAGGGGGAGAGACGAGGAGTGCAACAAAGTGGTAAAAAGGTACATGAGTGAAGAAAAGGAAAGGCAGTGAAAAAGAAAGAAAAACAAAATGCTCAATGTGAAAATGATCTCAAAAGGATTCAATAAAAGCAAAGAAAAAAAGGTGTGGAAAGTTGAAAAAGGAGAAATGATTTGAAATGCATCAGAAAGAGTGAAAATGTATCTCTCTAATCCCTTAGAAAGAAGTGACAAGACTCAAAGAGTCAAGAGAATCATGCAAAATGAATCAAAAGAAGTGATTAAGGGAAGATTGAGCCCACTTGAACAAAAATATGTCCTACCCTTACCCAAAATCCTTCACAATGACTCCACAAAATCCCTATATGATCTTGAGTTGAATGAATCTTACATTAGTGGATACATACATAAGAGGGAAGCATATGGTACTTAGAGCCTGACTTGTGACCTTTTCTTGAGATAGATGAGTGAAATTTCATTAACCTCGGCTTATGTGCCAATACTCTAAAAGGTCAAGTTTTCTTAGGGAGAGTTGAGGATGTGTGAGTATGGGTTCCACAATGACCAATGTGATTGAGAGAGTTCTTTGATGTAATGAGTCAACTCTTGATGCTTTTGTGTCACACTTGATCCATAGTTCTTCAAAGTTTAAATGTTGTTAATGATGCATTCGTATTGAGGGAAATTGTTAGTCTCAATTGATGCTTGTTGAGGTTACCTTAGGATAGCTAGAAATACTTGGATTTTCCCTTAAGGGGTAGGTCCTATTTTGTTCGCTTGAGGACAAGCAAAAGCTTAAGTTTGGGGAAGTTGATAACTAGGGAATTTGTAGTATTGTATGCTCCATCTTGCTTACGCTTTGGTTATAAATTGTTAATCCCAAAAGACTCATAAGTGTCCTTGATTGCAGGTTTGATCGACAAAGTAACAAAATGCCAAAGATCGGCTCAAAAGGAGTGAAACTTGCTCAAGTATCAAAGACAAGGCACTCTGAGGGCAAACAAGCCTAGTGTGGACCCAAAAAGTCGACTGTGGCCGCACTAAGTGGTTCAGAGAGATGGCTAAACTGGGTTACAGGAAATGCGGCCGTGGTACATATTGCGCTGTCCACGATGAAGGCTCCACAGCCGTGCTACCATTTGGTGTGGTCCGTGGAAGAGATATTCAGAGAGGTGATTGTTGCAATGATCCAAGTTGCGCTGTCCGTGGTCATACTTGTGCGGACCGCAAAAGAGACCTCCTCAACCGCATTCTATTCTACGCGGTCCGTGGATCCCAAGTTCATAGAGCCAAGATTTTGAAGTCCAAGAGCCTAGTGCGGCCGCGGTCCATTTAGTGCGGCCCGCACTGACCCCGCAGAGTTATTTTTATCCAATTTTTCCAACATAGTATAAATAGAACATTTTCAATTTTTAGGTCAATCTCTTAAGTCCAGAATTGAGTTGCACTCGCAGAAACATCTTCTGTAGCAATTTTTGGCATCTTAGCTTCAAATTAATGATAGATTCTTGTATTTTAATTTAGCATTTAATTATTATGTCGTCTTCTTCATCTATTTTTTTATTTTCTTTGTCATGCATGAGTAGCTAAACTTATTAGCTAGGGTTGTGGATCAATCCTAGTTTGAGTAATTGATGGGTGTTGCCATCTAGGGTTAGATTGACTATGTGTGTTTGCTATTTGGGAATTGGTGGTTGCAAATACTGATTTGAATTTTATGGACTTAACCCTTCTTGAGAAAGAGAGTCTATGTATCCAAAATTGACCCAACAAGGAATTTAGATGGACTCATGAGAAATGATAGTCCTAATTAACGGGTTAAACCTCGAGAGAGTAATCACCCTACCTGAACCCTAGTTGCTGATCTAATTTGCCTACCCATTTGGTATCGAGAGATTAAATTGGGCAAAATTACTCTCTCAATCTTGAGGTGTGAGAGTGGGTAAAATTGTGCAACGGTAATAGCATAAACCCCAATTATGTCAATCGAACCTTAGTAACATCTATCTGTCAATTAGCCACCTAGGTGATGTCACGACCCATTGCCCTTCTTCTAATTAGACACAACTTTAGCAATCATCTCGTAGAATAATTTACTTTCAATTAGTAGTTTGATGATAATAGTTTATAATCAATAAATCCAAAAATGTATGGAAGTGACATTTAGAGAAAATACACAATTCTAACTTAGATATATACACCAACTCCACTACTAGAATCCTGAGAAAATCTATCCCGATCCTGAGAATTCTGTTTGATTCAGTTTCATTACTCTACTTTTAAATATATGCAAATATTTTGGGCTGAGTTCCTTGATTTTTCTCTGAAACGCACGAGTGGCTGTGAGGTTGGTGACTGAAAAAGACCGAGGGCCTAATGGTAAGGATTTTATATATATATATATATATATATATATATATATATATATATATATATATATATATATATATATATATATATATATATATATATATATGAATTGGGCTACACACCATAGCGATATAGCGCTTGGGCTGTAGGAGCCCCTCCAGATTCTGAACACCCCTAGTGAGAGCAATAGGCTATATATATTTACGGATTGGGTTGTACACCGCAATGATTTTTATGAGATATCTATTAAGCGGGAGGACTGAGTGAGAGTGATACTATGTCCGAGGGGCTTGTTTTACGAAATTACTATTTTTCACTCTTATTTTATACTGAGCCTCTAACGAAAAATATTGAATAAATATTTTAAATAACTTTCATTGAAACTGAAGTTTTACGAGAAGTTCGGAAATTGAATTATTGATTTGACTTTGTTATTTCCATTGAGATTTTATATTATGAGATGTATATGATTTTAAATGCTCGTCACTGCACTCAGTCTTTATTTATAATTATTACTTACTGAGTTGGCGTATTCACGTTACTCCCTGCACCTTGTGTTCAAATCTAGGTGCCAGGGGATCCGAGTGAGAGTTGTTTCTACCTTCAGAGCATTTTTCAATTTAACAAGGTAGCTGCACAGCATCCGCAACCTTGTTTTTCCCCTTCCTATCTATTAGCATATGTTATTATTAGACTTATACTGTATTAAGCAGATAGAATTAGATTGTATTTTTAGTGGCTCATGACTAGTGACATCGGGATCGGACACTGGTTGATGTTTTACATATTTCTTTCCACTTATTTTGAAATGCTTAATCGAACGATTTGTGCTAATATCTTATTAGTAAAGGAAATAAGAAAATGACATGTTTATGATATAATTGTCTATTCGGCTTGCCTTGTACTGTGATAGGCGGCATCATGACTGGGATGCTTTGGGGTCGAGACAATACTATCTTTACTAACGAGTCTAAATTTTATATATTGGTTTTGCGTTCATCGGAAAGACATGTAGTTTTGGACATGCAGTTCAAACATATGAAAGTATAAAGTCAATGGTATGTGCAATCACTTTTATCTATCTTGTTTTTTTGAAGGATAAGATACTTATATATATTATATTATAATTTACGACATTGTCTTAGGGACAGTGTCTCATAGAGTCCTCGTTAGTACATAATTGGTCCATACCCCTTAAGCATTTTCATTACCTAGGGAAGCCAATATATTACATGCAAATAAACTACAAGTTCTGAAACTATTACAACCATCCTTATCCGCAAAATACACAATTAGAGCAAAATTAGGAGGTTCCGCAAAATAGCTAATGATATTATAGCTAGGATAAAGTAGTGATTCCTTGGCCAGTTGGTGTGCGACTTTGTTTCCCTCGCGAAAGTTATGCTTCATTCTGATCTCTCCCATCTCCATTAGCTTCTCCATGAAGTACCTGCACACATTAAGTAACTATTGTAAGTAGGATAATCTTCATCCATGAAACATATGACCTCAGTGGCATCCGTTTCTATTTCAGATGGAGTAAAATTTTCCTTCATAATTCTTTGCAATGCTTGTCGAAAGGCCAGGATATGTCTAGCATGACATGAAATTTTGATATACATCTAAAGTCTATTTATATGACTTATATGACAATTCCTGAAGGATTTAAATCACTTAAAGCATATACAATTCTTGGTTTTGAAGCACTAAATTCTAAGTGCAATTTGTGTACATATGTATCTTGCTTTAATTATAAGCATGATGATATGATAGCGAGAATTTTTACCTTTATGGAGATATTGAAAAGTCATTCCGCGATATTTTATGAAGACATTACATATCTATCAAGAATGATGATTTCAAGGTATAACATATTCGTTCAACTTAATATGGATGATTTGTTTATCAAATATGTACCAAAGATCTTTTGAAGATGGTGCACAAGAAGAAAATGCAAAGACTCAAATATCTGAATTATGTGTAGTACTCTTTTTCTCTTATAAGGTTTTGTCCAACTGGATTTGCTTGTAAAGGTTTTTATCGAGGTAACTAAAAGACATATTGTTAGATATATCTACTCTTTTTCTTCACTATAAAATTTTTTTTCCAACGGGTTTTATTTTAGTTAAGATTTTAACAAGGCACATTTTCTATTGAATAGACATTCGAGGGAGGTATTATAAAATGAATTGCATTTAAGGTAAATGTTTATATTTCAGAGAAATTTTAGGGATTGGGATCTATTCTATTAATATAATTAATTCCAAATAAACAATACTATTCTTCTTCTTTTATTGTTTTACAAGAGGAAATCAAGTTTACACTTCACAAGTGCCCTCATATCATTTTTGAAACGTAACAAACTGTTCTTATATTATATGAAAAATATAAATAAGGGGACAATTATTTATACACTCGTGTCTTTAAAACAATTAATTGTTGATACTTAAATTTTTTTTACTTTTTTATGGCCATTTTGGATGTCATTTTGTATACTTTACTATGACTATTTTGGATGTCATCTTAGACATTAGTAATATCTATTTTAATACACCACCTCGGTCTATATTTTCTATTTTATAAGGTTTCTGCATAACTCGTTAAAAGACGTTTAATAACCTAATCATAGAAGTATTTTCTAAACAACTATTTATTTCTCCTTTATATGTCTTGTTTAACTGACGCTCTCCAGCAATGGTAGATTTGAAAAAATAAAATAAAATAACTTTTATTTTTCTAAGACGTCAAATATTTGAAATAGTTTTAATTTGACAACACAATTATAGTTGGTACCGCGGTGCGTACTTATTTCATTTATCATTTCTCGTTAAATTAAAAGCAATTATTTTTATCAAGTGATCCTTTGGCCATTTCCGTACTAAAGTCACTTGAGGCTTTGATTAGGAAGAAATGCATTAAGAAAATTTTAAATGTTATAAGCAAATTTTCCTTGCACAAATGATTGGTTGTCTTGGCTGTTATACTAATTATGGATGTCTTTGTTTAATTAATTAAACCAATAGCTATCATCTTGTTCCATGTGCTGTGCATGTTAGGGTTAACCGACCAAAGAAAATAAACAAAAATATCTTCAATCATGTGCCTGTGATCTTTTTATTTTTATTTTATGTGTGTTGTGATGAACTTGTCTAACATTTCTTATATTAACCATAATTATTATTAGGAGGCATAATTGCACTTATCGTCCCCTAATTATGAGTAAATCCTAAATGTTGGCCTAAGTATACTTAATCTTTAATCAAGCTTTGGTCCTTTCACTACAAAATTTATGTGAATTTAGTGAAATGTTATTTGTTAAACTATGTAAATACTTGGCTTTTTGTTGGTAAAAACTGTCACGATCCGAATTTCTCACCCTCGGGAGTCGTGATGGCACCTACTAATGAGAGCTAGGCAAGCCAACCCTTAACTACCTTTCTCAATAACAAATTACTTCTTTTACCAATTAGCAGCGATAACATGAAAACAACGGAATTAAATAAGTAAGCGGAAGTCAAAAAATTTTATAACTCAAGACTACGTCTATTACAACTTTCAAAACCTCAATACCAAAAACTTAGTGTCACGGTGTCAAAGACTATCTAAGAGTCACTACAAACAAGGCCTGAAGAAAATACAAGAAATTGTTTCTGAACAAAAGTAAATTAAATAGGGAATAGAGATAGAGGGAGACGCCAGGGCCTGCGAATGCCAGCAGGTCTATCTTGGGTCTCCGGGTGGACTGAAGGAAGCCCTCCAACTACTGTCTGTAAGCTGCTCTAGGATTTGCAGACAGTGCAGAGTGTAGTATCAGCACAATCGACCCCATGGGATGGTAAGTGTCTAGCCTAACCTCGGTGAAGTAGTGACGAGGCTAGGACCAGACTACCAAATAATCTTATGCAATTTAAATATATATAGCGGAAAGGAAAATACAGAAATAACTAGTAAATGTAGGAAGGGGAAACATGTCATGGGGGAAATAACGGTTCCAAATACAAAGTGTCAAGTAAGGAAAGTAATGTCACGACCCAATTTCCAAACCCGGTCGTGATGGTGCCTCTCGTGAAGACAAGGCCAGCCAACTAACCCAAATTGTTCATTTAACAATTATTAAATATGAATGGACAGTCTTATTATGCTTTTAAAAAAATAACAAGTAGCGAAAATACAACCCAAATCAAGGTGTCACAAGTCACGAGAATCTAGATAATTCTAACACTATTACAAGACCAGTAATATACAAATTTTGAATTTAATAACAACAGAATAAATACGGTGCCGCGAACGCTAACTGTCACCTGGCACATCAACAAAAACGAGATCTCCAATCGGCTCAAAACCCACAAACGGGTAATGAATTACCTGCATCTGCACATGAGGTGCAGGGAGTAAAGTGAGTACTCCAACTCAATGAGAAATAAGAGTAAATAATTGTTGAGCAGCAATAAACAACGTAATGAAAATCAACATGCTACATAGTACAGTGTAACCCTTGGAGAAAATAGGGAAAAATGTGAAAAGCGTTTAGAAAAATATCTCGACTCAGTTCAAAACCTCTTTTGAAAATATCTTTTTCCAACAGTTAAGCAAATGAATGCGGAACCGGTAGTGCATGTCAACACAAAAGTCATTCCCTCGGGCACAAACAAATATGCATATTTGAGCTCATAAAACTCGCCCTTCAAGCAATATTCTTGTTCCTGGCCAGCCATTTTTAGCTGATTTACATTATACGTGTCACTGTTACCACTGTCTAAAATTTGTCCTCTTTAAAAGTGATCAGACAATATCAGAACATCAAATAAATATCTCAAGAAATAACATAAATAACAAATAGTGAACAAATGTATGAATGTAATGCAATGCATATGACGGTACACTCCGGTACCCACTCCGGCGTGCAGTCTGATCCATTTAATGTCGACGACGCCCACTGGGTATGTACAGACTCCGGAGGGACTCCTGCATCCCAAGCGCAATATCAGCCATATCGTGACATCAACAGGCTCTCGGCCTCAATATCAATGTATCATCGCTGCGGCATGCAGCCCGAGCCATACACATATTCAAAAACCACTATACACTGTTGCGGTGTGTAGTCCGATCCATGCTCAATAAAGAAATACGCATAAGCCACTTGGACAACATTAACATGATAGTCCTTAGCTCAAAACATCAGTAAAATATTGTCTAAGTTTTCAAGTCTCAGAAAAAATGGCTAAGTTTGCAAAACAGTATTTAAAACCTTAGACAGAAATCAAATAATATGCAAGTAATGCAAAAACAGTGAATCAATCCATGAAGGATTCACATAGTTGGCACGAAGCCCAAACATGCCAATCAGTCCAAATTACGATGATAACAAATACCTTCAGTCAAATACGCGGTAAAAATCAATAATCGAAACGGACCAAGTCATAGTCCCCAACAATGCTCTACCTCTCGCCCATATCCGACGTGCAAGGCACCTCAATACAACACTATGATGTGAAAATCTGGGATTTCAAACCCTTATGATATCATTGACAAGTATTACTCACCTCGAACCGACGAAATTTCTAGCCCCTGATGCCTTTACCCCTAAACCGGCCTCCATGCGCGTCGTATCTAACCAAAAGCAGAGCAAATGCATCACACTATTCCAATACCCAATCGAAAACAATCAAAATATAGCAAAAATATCAAAATTAGCAAAACTCGAGTCCCCAGCCACTTCTCGAAAAAATACAAAACTCACATTACCGGATTCCTCGTCTCTCCACGAGTCCGTACATATCAAATTTATAAAAAATCGGAGTTCAAATGCCATTTCAAATCCCAAATTTTATTTCAACAAACAAGTTCTAGTTCTTCAAATTTTCACCCAATTTTCCAAGAATTAAAAGCTGATTCTTTAAACAAAAATAGTGTTTCTAGGTCACAAGACTTACCTCCAATCAATTCACGTCAAAATCCTCTTCAATTTCTACCAAAAAGCTCTTAAGGTGGTCAACAATGGAGGAAAATAATGAATGAGTCGCAGATGAAATAACATAATAAACCCTTATGCCCAGCTATATTTTCTTCTATGCGAACGTAAGGGCCCTCCCGCGTTCACGATGCACAAATTTCCACTGGCCAACTTTACCCTTCGCGAACACGGTGACTTACCCGCGAACGCGATGCCTTGCATGATCCTACTACGTGAACGCTTGGCCCTAACGCAAACGCGAAGAAATACTTTCCAAGCCTCCCAACTTTACTCTACACGTTCGCGACACACCCCATGCGAACGCGAAGAAGGAATCTTCTACAATTACACAGCTAAAAAACCAGCAAATTTCACAAGTCCAAAAATGATCTGTTGATCACCCGAAATCACCCCGAGGCCCCCGGGACCTCAACCAAAGGCACCAACATGTCTTAAAAAATTACCCAAACTTGCTCCAATCATAAAAACACATACATCAATACTAAAATCATCAATTCACGATGGATTCAAGCCTAAGTTCAATCAAAACTTTTGGAACACGCATTCGATCAAAAACCCGACTAAACGATGTCCGAATGACATGAACATTTGCACGCATATCCAAAATCACCCAACGAAGCTACAGTAACTCTCAGAATTCCATTCTGACCCTCGGATCAAAATCTCACCCATCAATCGGAATTCGCCAAAATACTACGCCAATTCAAGCCAAATTATACACCGGGCCTCCAAAATCAATTTTGATCGTACTCCTAAGTCACAAATCATCTCCCGATACTAACCAAAACACTACAAATCACATCTAAGCCCTCTAACTCATAAGTCAATGTCCCATTGACTTTTCCAAAACAAGCCTTCCTTAAAGAGACTAAGTGTCTCATTTTCCACCAAAACCAATCCAAATCAACTCTAACACATGAAACAGTGATAATGAATCATGAAGGAGCATAAAATGGGGAAAACGGAGTGGTAACAAATGAGATGGCGGGTCGGGTCGTCACAAGTAACAACATGACTAAAATATCAGCAAGAATCAGAAATCAACAATCTGCACGGCATCACCCTACGTGCTTTTACTCTCGTCTTCACCAAATCAATCATATAATAACAATGTGCACGGAATCACCCTTCATGCTTTTACTCTCGTCCTCACCAAACAATATTTTATAATAAAACTGTGCATGGAATCACCCTTCGTGCTTTTACTCTCTTTCCTCACCATATAGTCAATGATAATCGATATGGAATGGTACATCGTATGGCAAGGCATCACCCTTCGTGCTTTACGCTCTTTCCTCACAATTGCAGACAATGCACGGCATCACCCTTCAAGCCTTAACGCTCTTCCTCACCCAAACAACATTCACAACAAAGGGGCAAGGGAGTAAGCAAATTGTGACCCTTTGGGTCGTCACATTCTCCACCTCTAAAGTAATTGTTCTTTCTCGAACGGACAGAACAAGGAAGTACCTGAGTTGGGGAATATATATGGATAAGAGCTCCGCATATCGGACTCGGAATCCCAGGTCGATACCTCATGAGGCTGACCTCTCCACTGAACACGAACAGAAGGGAAACTCTTGGATCTCAATGGATGAACATGCCGGTCTAGAATAGCTACCGGTTCCTCCTCATAGGATAAGTGCATGTCCAATTGGACAGTGCTAGAATCTAACACGTGGGATGGGATGCCATGATATTTCCAAGCATGGACAGATGGAACACTGGATGCAAGGCTGATAGCTAGTCGGCAATGCAAGTCTATAAGCCACCCCCCACTCGACCAAGAATCTCAAACAGGCCAATGAACCTAGGGCTAAGATTGCCCTTCTTCCCAAATCTCATCATGCCCTTCATAGGTGACACTCAG
Source organism: Nicotiana benthamiana (assembly GCA_034376525.1). NCBI lineage: Eukaryota > Viridiplantae > Streptophyta > Magnoliopsida > Solanales > Solanaceae > Nicotiana > Nicotiana benthamiana. The sequence goes on along the minus strand of CM067323.1, from coordinate 110,963,412 downwards.
AGCAGTACCCGCTCACTAACCATAAAGGCCACATTCGAACCTTACGGTCTGCATAACTCTTTTGCCTGGACTGAGAGCTTAACGAAGTCTATCTTGAATGATCCTGACCCATTCCAAGGCCTCCTAAACCAGATCCTTACCCAACAACCGAGCCTCTCCCAGCTCAAACCATCCAATCAGAGATCGACACCGCCTACCATATAAAGCCTCATAAGAAGCCATCTGGATGCTCGACTAGTAGTTGTTGTAGGCAAACTATGCTAAAGGCAAGAAATGATCCCACAAACCTCCAAATCAATAACACAAGCTCGGATTATATCCTCCAATATATGAATAGTCCGCTCTGACTGCCCGTCCGTCTGAGGATGAAATGTTCTACTCAACTCAACCTGGGTGCCCAACTCTCACTGAACTGCTTTCCAGAAATGCGAGGTAAACTATGTACCTCGGTCTGAATGGATAGATACTGGCACACCATAAAGGAGAACAATCTCCGGGATATAGATCTCAGCTAACCTCTCGAATAAATAGGAGACTGCCACAGGAATGAAATACGCTGACTTGATCAGCCTATCAACGATGGCCCAAACTACCTCAAACTTCTTCTGAGTCAGCGGAAGTCCACTAACGAAGTCCATAGTGATACACTCCTACTTCAACTCGGGAAGTTCAATCCTCTAAAACAATCCACCAGGCCTCTGATGCTCATACTTAACCAGCTGACAATTCAAACACTAAGCCATATATGCAACAATATCCTTCTTTATTCTACACCACCAATAATGCTGCCACAACTCCTGATGCATCTTCGCGACACCTGGACGAATAGAGTACAGGGAACTATGGGCCTCCTCTAAATAAACTCCTGAAGCCTATCCACATTAGGCACACAAACTCGACCCTACAATCCCAAAACTCCATTAGCTCTAAGGTAACCTGCATGGCACCTCCACACTGCGCCGTATCTCTAAGGACAAACAAATGGGGATCATCAAACTGCTGATCACGGATACGCTCCAATAGCGAAGAACGAGCGACCGTGCAAGCTAATACTCGACTAGGCTAAAAAATATCCAACCTCAAAAATCAATTGGCCAAAGCCTGAACATCAAAAGCAAGCGGCCTCTCACTGACTGGAATAAAAGCAAGGTTGCCCATACTGGCTGACTTTCTACTTAAAGCATTGGCCACCACATTGGACTTTCCTAGGTGATATAAGATAGTGGTATCATAATCCTTCAACAACTCGAACCACCTCCTCTGCCTCAAATTCAACTCCTTTTGCTTGAACAAATACTGAAGACTCTAGTGATCAGTGAACACCTCACATGCCATGCCATACAGATAATGCCTCCGAATCTTCAGTGCGTGAACAATGGATTCCAACTCTAAATCATGCACCAGATAGTTGTTCTTATGAATCTTCAACTACCGAAAAGCATAGGAAATGACCTTGAAATAACACTACACCAAGCCCCATATGAGATGCATCATAATAAATAATATAAGGCCCTGAACCTGTGGGCAAAACCAACACCAATGTCGTAGTCAGAGCCATATGGAGCTTCTGAAAGCTTGCCTCACACTCGTCTGACCACATGAACTGGTCACCCTTCTGGGTCAACCTGCTCATCGGGGTTGCGACAGATGAGAACCCCTCCACGAATCGACGATAGTATCCTTCCAATCGCAAGAAACTTTGAATCTCTCTAGCTGATGCTGGTCTAGGCCAGCTCTTCACTGCCCCAATCTTCTTCGGGTCAACCTGAATATCCTTTGATGATATGACATAACCCAGGAATGCAACTGAAATCAACCAGAATTCATACTTCGAGAACTTAGCATATAGCTGACTATCCTTCAGAGTCTGAGGACCACTCTAATATGTTGCTCATGCTCTTCATAGCTGCGGGAATATATCAGAATATCATCAATGAAAACTATCATGAATGAGTCCAAATAAGGCCTGAACACTCGGTTCATCAAATCCATAAAGGTTGTTGGGGCATTTGTCAGCCCAAATGACATAACCAAGAACTTATAATGCCCGTACCAAGTGCGGAATGATGTCATAGGGACATCGTATGCCCTAATTCTCAACTGATGGTAGCCAGATCTCAAGTCAATCTTCAAAAATACCTTGGCACCTTGAAGTTTATCGAACAAATCATCAATCCTCGGCACTGCATACTTACTCTTGACAGTGACTTTGTTTAACTGCCAGCAATCAATGTAAATCCTCATCAAACCATCCTTTTTCTTAACAAACAACACCAGCGCACCCCAAGGTGAAACATTGGGTCTAATGAAACCCTTCTTAAGCAAGTCTTGCCACTTCTCTTTCAACTCTGGCAGGGCCGTGTGATATAACAAAATAGAAATGGGCTGAGTGCCCGGAGCCAAATCGGTGCAGAAATCAATATCCCTGTCGGGTGGCATCCCCGGCAGGTTTGAAGGGAAAACCTTATGAAACTGACGAACCACGGGCACAGAATCAATAGAGGGAACCTTAGCACTGGAATCAATAGGCCAAACACCTCCTTCTCGCCATACGCCGAGCCTTCACATACGAAATAACACTGCGGGTTGAATGACCAGGAGTCCCTCTCCGCTCTAAATGGGGCAAATTCGGTAAGGCTAAGGTCACAGTGTTGGCATGGTAATCCAAGATAGCGTGGTATGGGGATAACTAGTCCATCCCCAATATAACATCAATGTCGACCATGTCTAAAAGCAACAAATCTACATGAGTCTCGAGACACCCAATCACAACAACACAAGAACGATGGACTCGATCAACCACGATAGAATCACCCACCAGTGTAGACACAAAAACAAGAATACTCAGTGAATCTCTAGGAAGAACCATGTACGGTCCAAAATAAGATGACACATACGAATAGGTAGACCCCGGATCATATAATACTGAAGCATCTCTATCACAAACCAGAATATTACCTGTAATAACTACATCTAAAGCCTCAGCCTCGGGCCTAGCTGGAAAGGCATAACATCGGGGCTCACCCCACCACCCTGAACTACCTCTCTGGACGGCCTGCTTCTGGCTGGCCTCCACCTCTGGTGGCCTAAGCTCCACCTCTAAGACCTCTACCTCCACCTCTAGCACCTCTACCCCCACCTCTAGCTAGCTGGGCGAGCTTTGGTACACCTGGTGCCTGCACCAAAGCACGAGAACCCTGATGCTCAGAGCTACCCAATGCTCGAGGGCAAAACCTGGCAATGTGTCCCGAATCACCACAAGTGTAACAAGCCGCTAGCTACTGTGACTTTTGGCCATGTCGACCTGAATGACCACCTTGGAAAGTCTGAAGCAGCGGTGCACTGATGGGAGCTGGTGGTGCACTGTAAGGCTACTGATCAGAATAATGCGCCTGAGAACCACGACCACCTGAAGCACCATGGAGACCTAGAGAGCTGACTAAAACGGTCTAGGGGGATGGCCTCTACCATATGAATCTCTACCTCCATACGAGGTACCACTGAATTTGCCTAAATGACGGGGCCTCTTATCCGACCCATGACCACCTCCTTATGACATAACCATCTCAACTTTGCGGATGTGAGCATGTGATGTTTGCCCTTTACGAAATACTCCTATAAAATCCCAAGAAAATAAACTTTTTCATAATTTTTTGCCAATTTTACGAATATTTATAGATTTTTATTTATTAGTTTGCATTTTGGCATGTTATGTTTTATTAGAATCCTGAAAATATCAAAAATATCATGCATTGCATTTAGATTTTTTTTTACATTTTTAGGTTTAATTAGTTAATTACTTGTTTTATAAAAATTGAAAATCATAAAAAAGTGCTTCATTTTTATGCTTTTTCCTTTATTTAATTTTTCTCTTTTAATATAGTATTAATTAGCTTTTACAATTTTTACAATTAGTTAATTAGTTTTCACATTTCTAGATAATTTAGGATTTTAATTTTAGGATTTTTTAATTAAAGAAAAAATAGGAAATTAGGAATAAAATAAAATTAGAAAAAGAATTGAAAATGGGCCATTTTTGAACACCCCACTAGCCCAATCTCTCTACCCAAACCCACCTGACTTAGGCCCAAAAACCCACGACCCGAAACAAATTGGCCCAAACCCCTCTACTTAAATACCCACCCATTAGGCTTGAGGGGGACATGCCAAAATCGTGAGAAACCCACCCCTCCATATAAGAAACGCTCCTGAACTTCCTGCTGCTCTCTCATTTTTCAAAAATGAATAGAGCTACCACCTTGGAAACTCTGAAGCAGTGGTGCACTGATGGGAGCTGGTGGTGCACTATATGGCTACTAATCAGAATAATGCGCCTGAGAACCACGACCACCTGAAGCACCATGGAGACCTAGAGAGCTGACTGAAAGGGCCTAGGAGGATGGCCTCTACCATATGAATCTCTACCTCCATATGAGGTACCACTGAATTTGCCTAAATGACGTGGCCTCTTATCCGACCCATGACCACCTCCTTATGACAGAACCATCTCAACTTTGCGGATGTGAGCATGTGATGTTTGCCCTTTACGAAATACTCCTATAAAATCCCAAGAAAATAAACTTTTCATGATTTTTTGCCAATTTTACGAATTTTTATAGATTTTTATTTATTAGTTTGCATTTTGTGCATGTTTATGTTTTATTTAAATCCTGAAAATATCAGAAACATCATGCATTGCATTTAGGTTTTTTTTTTACATTTTTAGGATTAATTAGTTAATTACTTGTTTTATAAAAGTTGAAAATCATAAAAAAGTGCTTCATTTTTATGCTTTTTCCTTTATTTGATTTTTCTCTTTTAATATAGGATTAATTAGCTTTTACAATTTTTACAATTAGTTAATTAGTTTAATTTCACATTTCTAGATAATTTAGGATTTTAATTTCAGCATTTTTTAATTAAAGAAAAAATAGGAAATTAGGAATAAAAGAAAATTAGAAAAAGAATTGAAATTGGGCCATCTTTGAACACCTCACTAGCCCAATCTCTCTACCCAAATCCACCTGACTCAGGCCCAAAAACCCACGACCTGAACCGGATTGACCCAAACCCCTCTACTTAAATACCCACCCATTAGGCTTGAGGGGGACATGCCAAAATCGTGAGAAACCCACCCCTCCATCTAAGAAATGCTCCTGAACTTCCTACTGCTATCTCATTTTTCAAAAATGAATAGAGCTACCACCTTGGAAACTCTGAAGCAGCGGTGCACTGATGGGAGCTGGTGGTGCACTATAAGGCTACTGATCAGAATAATGCGCCTGAGAACCACGACCACCTGAAGCACCATGGAGACCTAGAGAGCTGACTGAAAGGGCCTAGGAGGATGGCCTCTACCATATGAATCTCTACCTCCATACGAGGTACCACTGAATTTGCCTAAATGACGTGGCCTCTTATCCGACCCATGATCACCTCCTTATGACAGAACCATCTCAACTTTGCGGATGTGAGCATGTGATGTTTGCCCTTTACGAAATACTCCTATAAAATCCCAAGAAAATAAACTTTTCATGATTTTTTGCCAATTTTACGAATTTTTATAGATTTTAATTTATTAGTTTGCATTTTGTGCATGTTTTTGTTTTATTAAAATCCTGAAAATATCAAAAATATCATGCATTGCGTTTCGTTTTTTTTTTTTACATTTTTAGGTTTAATTAGTTAATTACTTGTTTTATAAAAATTGAAAATCATAAAAAAGTGCTTCATTTTTATGCTTTTTCCTTTATTTGATTTTTCTCTTTTAATATAGGATTAATTAGCTTTTACAATTTTTACAATTAGTTAATTAGTTTAATTTCACATTTCTAGATAATTTAGGATTTTAATTTTAGCATTTTTTAATTAAAGAAAAAATAGGAAATTAGGAATAAAAGAAAATTAGAAAAAGAATTGAAATTGGGCCATCTTTGAACACCACACTAGCCCAATCTCTCTACTCAAACCCACTTGACTCAGGCCCAAAACCCCACGACCCGAACCGGATTGGCCCAAACCCCTCTACTTAATTACCCACTCATTAGGCTTGAGGGGGACATGCCAAAATCGTGAGAAACCCGCCCCTCCATCTAAGAAACGCTCCTGAACTTCTTGCTGCTCTCTCATTTTTCGAAAACGAATAGAGCTCCCATGGTATTCTAGATCTATAACACAATAAGCTCAAAACAAAAAATAAACAAAAAGAAGAACAGGATTCGAAAGGGAATTTCATTAAAAATATTCCGGGTTCAAACTCTGTTTATTGCCGTTGATTTTCACCGATGATTCAGTTCATGGTTGAGCTCCAGATTAACCGTCGAGTTTGCCGTTAAGATTTGTGGGTCCAATTTGGTCCGAATTTGCTGTGAATTTGTCAGATTGCTATGTTTTTCTTTGTTTGATTTCAATTTCACAAACTTGTGCTGTTCCATGAAATCGAGCATATTAAACACGAGTTAAGGAATCCACCAAAAGAGTTTAGATGGCGTCAGTTATGATTATTGTAATTTAATTCCACAAGCTTAATTTTGGTCGTTTTTGTCTGCTGCTGCTTACACCAATCATTGTCAAAGTAAGATCAAAATTTCTCTTCTAGTTGTGCATCCAATTTAAGTTCAGCTTATACATTCATTTATACATGAGGTCCGATTTTTGCTTCTTTTTTTGATTAATTTACTTCGTTAGCCATTGAACTCCTAGCTTGCTTTGGTTCTGGCAAAGTTACTTGAACTTTTTTTTTTTTGCGTATTCACGTTTGCAAAGAATACAGAGGTGTTGCTTTGAAATTACTTGTTGAAACCATTTGGAATTTTGTCTTTATATTTGTTAAGAACGTTGAGGTTGGCTTGGATTCTTTTGGTTTGTACCGTGATTATGCTGCTTTGGTGTTTTCAGAATGATTTGGCATATTAGACGTGATTATGGCTTCGTGTGGATTTTTAGAATCTTTTTTATATTTGTTTAATTCAGAATATTTACATTCTTCTCTTTTGAAATTAGTGGCTAAGTTCAGAGTTTTTCCTGGAATAGAAATTTTGTTACCTAACTAGACAATTTGTGAAGATGGGTTGCTCGGTTCTCGTGAACCAAATTAGTCACACGATTTAGTAGTGCTATTACAATAATGTATACTAATTGTTGGTATAGGTTTGTAAGAGTTTTAGGCTGGACTCAATTTGTTCGTTGGTTTTGGACTGGTTTTTACCATGTTAGTTTTAATAATTTGAGGCGTGCCATGCATAATAAAATAATTAGTCTATGACCCTCCGAATATTAGTTTGAATATCATTTTAAAATAGAATTGAGGTAAGTCGCGCCAAATAAAATTTCAAATATGTGGCCCTCGTTTAATTATTTCTATTAAAATATTTAGATTTTGGCCGTTTAGCGAATTTCGCTGCCTTCCCCAAAATAATAACGCGTTAGACTCTAGACGCGATTTTAATAAAATTACATTCTTAAATACGATTGTGCATTTTCATGTGACCCAAATCAAATCTCAAAACGTTGAATAAAATGTGTTTAGGATTGCGGGTGCATTTCATGTGATGCAATCCAAAGACATGCATAAAAAAACGTTCAACTTTCTTTAAAAATTAAATAAAAGCGGTAAAAAGTGAAAATCAGCATATAGGTTCATTATGTAATAAAATCATATACTTAGTCATTTATAACAGTTTAAGCGGCTGGGCTACAACCACGGGACCCGGGGTGCCTAACACCTTTCCCCTGGTCAACAGAATTCCTTGCTTAGAATTTCTGGTTCGCGGACTCCAATTTGGAAGTCGACAATTTTCCTCAGTTCGAGATTCAAGATAAACACGTGACTTGGGACTCAAAAAGCCAAATCTTTCCCAACTGGCGACTCTAAATAAATAAATAATCCCGATCCGAATAATATCACTTTAAATGGAAAAACTCCCTTACGCATTATACTTTGGGGTGGCGTGTAAAAAGGAGGTGTGACAGCGGGCCACATTGGCCTCCTCCTAAAAAGTGATCTCACTACTGGCCTCCTTTGCCATCTGAAGACGAATCGGTTGAATAAGATCATCAATAAAACTCCTCACCCTCTCTCTCACTCAGTGGGAAGTATGACAAGAGCATAGAGAGCTAGATCGATGAACCTGGTCTCATACTGGGTGACTGTCATTGAACCCTACTGGAAACAACATTGTAAACTGCTACCATGTCAAAGATGGCGACCCGGCGGGCCTAGCTAAGCAATAATCCCTCCACCAAGTCTTGGTAAATCCAGACAGATGAAAGGTAGCAAAATCAACAATATTGGCCTCAACAATCCCCATGTTCCGAATAACCTCGTGACAACTATCCAGATAATCTTGGGGATCCTTAGTAGATGCACCGCTGAATGTAGAAGTGAAGAGCTTAGTGAACCTATCCAGCCTCCATAAATCATCGGCAGACATAGTCGCTCCATCGCCGGTCTGAGCTACTACACCCGGCTGAACTACTCCAGCTAGCTTAACCGCTGGAATCTGAATCTGGGGAGCCACCTGCACTAGAGTGCGAGTAGCAGGAGTTTGAGCCTCTCCTCCAGCCTGAGAAGTGGCTGGTTCTACAGGAAGTAAACCTACTCGGGTGATACTCTCTATGAGTCCCACCAATCGGACAGAGCGTCCTGAAGAACGGGGGTAGCAATAAACCTCTCTAGGACCTAAGTTGTGCCCACCGGAACTGTTAGGGCCAGAACCTCCTCCTCAAAATCAACTTGAGGCTTCGCCACTGGTACTGCTGCTCGGGGCTGAGACTTGCCCCTACCTCGGCCTCTGGCACGGCCTCAACCTTGCCTTCTGCCCCTCGTGGAGCTGCTGCTGGGGGCTCGGGCTGCTGAGTGGTAGATGAGGAAGTGCATGTTCTCGCCATCTGCGAAATAACAGAGTAGAAATTAAGCTAGTATTGGGAAACAGAACCGCACGACACGAAAGAACAAATGTGAAGTTTTTCCTAACTCTGTAGCCTCGAGGGGTAAATACAGACGTCTTCATACTGATCCCTCAAACTCTACTAAGCTTGTCCGTGAATTGTGGACCTATCTAACGTTGAGCTTTGATACTAACTTGTCACGACCCGAATTTTTCAACCTCGGGTGTCGTGATGGCTCCTACTAAAGAGAGATAGGCAAGCCAACCCCTTAACTACCTTTTTCATTAAGAAATTACTTCTTTTAGCATTTACCAATGATAACATGAAAACGCATGAATTAAATAAGTAAGCGAAAGTCAACAATTTTTATAACTCAAGACTACGTCTATTACAACTTTCAAAACCTCAATACCCAAAACCTAGTGTCATGGTGTCACAGACTGTCTAAGAGTCACTACAAACAAGGCCTGAAGAAAATAAAACAAACTGTTTCTGAACAAAAGAAAATGAAATATGGAATAGAGATAGGGGGAGATGCCAGCGCCCGCGAACTCCTGCAGGTCTACCTTGGGTCTCCGGGTGGACTGAAGGAAGCCCTCCAACTATTGTCCGTAAGCTGCTCTGGGATCTGCACACAGTGCAGAGTGTAGTATCAGCACAACCGACTCCATGTGCTGGTACGTGTCTAGCCTAACCTCGGCGAAATAGTGACGTGGCTAGGATAGACTACTAAATAAACCTGTGCAATTTAATATATACAGTAAAAAAGGGAAATACAAAAATAACTAGTAAATGTGGGAAGGGGAAACATGTTGTAGGGGAAATAACGGTTCCAAATGGAAAGCGTCAAGGGAGGAAAGTAACAACATAACTAGAATATCATCAAAAATCAGAAATCAACTATCTGCACGGCATCACCCTATGTGTTTTTACTTTCGTCCTCACCAAATCAATCATATAATAACAATGTGTACGGCATCACCCTTCGTGTTTTTACTCTCGTCCTCACCAAACAATATTTTATACAAAACTGTACGCGGCATCACCCTTCGTGCTTTTACTCTCTTTACTCACCATATAGTCAATGATAATCGGTACGGAATAGTACATCGTACGGCAAGGCTACCCTTCGTGCTTTACACTCTTTCCTCACAATTGCAGACAACGCACGGCATCACCCTTCGTGCATTAACGATCTTCCTCACCCAAACAACATTCACAATAAAGGGGCAAGGTAGTAAACAAATAATAATATAAATCCTGACAAGGGAACACGATTAAACAGTTAAATCCCAGAAGGGAACAATATCAATAATCGCAGCATCTCGGGAAGGTAGATAATCAACAAAGCAACAAATATCCCGGTAAGGAAGCAACAAATATCCCGGTAAGGGAGCAACTTAATAACTCTTTCTCTTTCTTTCACTTTCACTTCATAACTCACTTTACCACTTGAGTCAACGCTCCAAAGGGTTCAATCATTTCATATACTTTTACACTTTGTAATATAACTTGAGCCAATGCTCCTCGGAGTTCAAAGGTCATAATTTCTTTCACAACAAAATCAGGATATTCACAATGTAAAGACTCACGATCATGCTAGCCACCACTGTATAGATACTCGTCACCATGCCTATATACCGTACTCAATAATTATCACATAGTAAATAGGACTTAACTCTGAAACTCTCAAGCTAAGGTTAGACCAAACATTTACCTCAAACTTCCAAGGCCATATCAATCCTCAATTATAGCTTCTCCTCCCAAATTCGGCTCCAAATCAATTGTATCTATACATAAATGACTTCATAACATCAACAATTGCTAAACAATTCAAATCCATTGCCTGATTATAGCTTTTCCATTATTCTTCCCAAAAATCCAAAAATTGACCCCGGTCCCGCTTGGTCAAAATACGAGGTTCGAACCAAAATTAAATCACCCATTCATTCACGAGCCCGAATATATAATTTGTTTTCAAATTCGACCTCAAAATGAGGTCTAAATCAATAAAAATCAAAAACCCTAACTCTACCTAAATCCCTAATTTTTACCCTTAATTACATATTTTAGGCCTAGAAATTAAATAGATGTTGAATAAAATGGATGGAAATGAGTTAAACATTACTAACCCCAAGAATTTATGGTGAAAGAATGCTTCAAAATATTATGAAATTTTATGAAAATCCCGTTTGCATTATGTTTTCGAAACATAAAATAACTGTGGGATTTAAAGCTACGCATTCGCAACAGGCCTCTCGCATTCGCGATGGGTCAGGCCTTTTGGCCTTCACGTTCACGTCATGGGCTCGCGATTGTGAAGCTACAGCATCTCGAGCCTCGTGTTCACGATGAAGAAATTGGGTGGCCCATCCCCTGAACCCTACGCATTCGCGAAAGTAGGTCCGCGTTCGCGAAGGATCTCCCCCTAAGCTTCGCGTTCACATCACAAAGCATGCGTTCCCGGTGAATAATCTAGGCACTAGGGATCTTTGCCTTATGCGTTCGCGAGTGAGACCACGTGAACGCGAAGAATAAATTCCTTGTGCACTGACTGCAGAAAACCTGCAACTTTTACAAGGCTAAAACTATTCCGAAACACTCCCGAGCCCTCGGGGCTCCTAACTAAACACATGCACCAACTCAACAATATCATACCAACTTATCTATGTGATCAAATCACCTAAATAACCTCAAAACAATGAATCCAACCTCAAAATCAAGAGTTCTTCCAAAAACTCCATCAAGTTCCGAATTTAGAAATTTAAGTCTGAAACACGTCAAACGACGTCCGATTTTAACTAAATTTTACTGGAAGGACTTAAAGCATATATAAGACCTGTACCAGGCGCCGGAATCAAAATACGATCATGATACCATCGCTTTCTAATCAGATTTGGTTTCCAATTTTCTTAAACATTTTCATAAAATTGTTTTTACTTAAAAATTCATTTCTCGGGCTTGTAACCTCGGAATTCGATTCAGGGCATACGTCCACGTCCCATACTTTCCTACACACCCTCCGGGACCGTCAAATCACATGTTCGGGTCTGTTTACCCAAAATGTTGACTGAAATCAAATTTATTTATTTTGGAATCAAAACTTAGAATTTTTCACAAAATTTTATATTTAAGCTTTCCTACTACGCGCCAGGACTGCACATCCAAATCGAGGTGACTCTAAATGAGGTTTTAAAAGCCTTGGAAGCACATAATGGATAAGAAACTATGTGATGACCCTTTGGACTGTCACATAAAATGGCTTTGGTATTGTAGCGACTTATATAAGTTAAAAACCATTTGGAACTGTTGTTGGTCAATGAAATTGAATCACATAACGCAGTACCTATTAATTAAAGGGTAAATTAAAATATATATTTTCAAGGCCTTGAAAACCTCATTAAAAGTCACCTCAATTTGTGTGCACAGCCCGGATGCATAGTCTGAAAGCTTAAATATGAAAAACTGTGAAAAATAATAATATTTGGTTATAAAATGAGTTAATTTGACTTCGATCAACATTTTGGGTAAACGAATCCAAACCCTCTTAGGAAAATAAGGGACTTAGGCGTATGCCCGAAATCGAATTCCAAGGTCTCAAGCCTGAGGAATGAATTTTTAAAGAAAAGTATTTTTTAAAATTATTTAAAGAAATTTGAAATAAAATCTGATTAGAACATGACGATATCGGGCCCGTATTTTGGTTCTGACGCCCAGTACATGTCTTACATATGATTTAAGATATTTCTGTAAAATTTGGTGAAAACGGATGTCTTTTGACGTGATTCGGACCTAAATTGCTAAAGTTAATGTTTTTTTAAGTTTGGAAAAAAATCCTTTGATTTTGAGGTTTAATTCATTTTTATTGGGGTTATTTTGGCAATTTGATCGCACGGATAAATTCTTATGATATTGTTGAGTTAGTACATGTGTTTGGTTAGGAGCCCAGAGGGACTCGGGTGTATTTCGGATGTGTTTTGGAAGTTTTGGACTTAAGGAAAATTGCAGAAATAGTTGATTTGGTGTTTTGATGATTTCTTCTTCGCGTTCGCGGGAGACCCCACGCGAATGTGATGCATTAATTTTTATTGAAGGAAGATCCTTCTACGCGAACGCATAGCTCAGGTCGCGAACGCGAGGCAGTGGGGGGGGGGGGGGGTTATACCTTCACAAACGAGGTCCTGGCCACGCGAACATGAAGGCCAAGTGGGCCTAGGCAGGGGGTGGGGCAATTACCCTACGCGAACGCGACTCATTGGATGCGAACGCGAGGGCTCGAGGGGATCCTTCTATGCGAATGCGAGCCCATTTATCCAAACTCAAAGGCTTCTCCAGCCTGACCCATCACAAACACGAAGGGTCTGTCGCGAACACGAAGTACGTTTTTGCCCAGTGATTTTTAAAAGACTAATACATAACACTTTTGGGATTTTTAAAAAATTTCGTAAACCTCTTTTTCTCCAAAGCTCTTAGGCGATTGTTGAAGCATTTCCTCACCATAATCTCTTTGGTAAGTAATCTTTAACTTGTTTTCTTCCATTTTTATCAACACCCACTAGATTTCTAGGCCTAAAACATGTGATTATGGGTAGAAAATTAGGGATTTAGGTAGAACTAGAGCTTTTTGATTATTTATGATTTGGACCTAGTTTTGGGGTCCGATTAGAAAATAAATTATATAATCGGGCTCGTGGGTGAATGGATGATCAGATTTTTGTTCGAAACTCGTATTTTGACCAAGCGTGCCCGGGGTCAATTTTTGGATTTTTGGGAAGAATGGTTAGAAAGCTATAATTAAGCATTGGAATTGAATTGTTTAGCATTTATTGATCTTATAAAGTCGATTATGTATATATACGATTGATTTGGAGCCAAATTTGAAAGGAAAGGCGGTATTTGAGGATTGAGTTGGCCATGGAAGTTTGAGGTAAGTGTTCGGTCTAACATTAGCTTGAGGGATTAGGAGTTGAGTCCTATTTTCTATTTTCTTCTTGTTTAGCATGACGTATAGGCATGGTGACAAGTATCTATACATTGGCGTCGAGCATGACCGTGAGTCTTTAATTGATACTTGTGTTATTCTTGAATGATACTAAGCAAAACTTACTTTATTTTCATGGAACTGAGTTAAAGACTAAGTCTTGGTATTGAGCAAAGACTTAGTTTATTTTCATGGAATCTACTTATGATTGCGTAATGGTGATAACTGAGATGAGTAGGAGTTGAGTAAAGATTGGTTATAGCTGATTCTCCCTTACAGGGACGTATATACTTGTATTCTTGAGTTCCCTTGCCGGGATAGTGTAGATTATTGTTAATCCATTGCCGGGACAGTTATTATGTTTATTGTTTACTATATATTTGGAACGGGTTGTGTGCCGCAATATTATTATATATGGATCGGGTTGCACGTCGTAATATTATATTATATGGATCGGATTGCACGCCGCAACAATGATATGTTGGATCGGGTTGCATGCCGTAAAAAATATTATATCAGATCAGGTTGCATGTCGCAATAATTACATATTATGTTGGATCGGGCTTCACGCCGCTATAGTATTAAATGATAAGGGATTGGGTTGCGCGCCACAACAATAGTATTATTGTATTATTGTAGATACTGTACTGTCCTTTCATATTTCTATTTAGTTTCTGATAGATTGATATGTTCCCCGAAGCATGTACCCCCCTCCCTTTTAAACTGCTTATTTCCTATTTATTTTTTTGCCATATATTATATAACTGCACAAGTTTATCTGGAGTCTGGTCCTCGCCTCGTCACTACCCGTCGGGGTTAGGCCACACTTACTAGCACATGGGGTCAGTTGTGCTGATGTTACACTCTGCACATATGTGCAGATACCGAAGCGGCATTTGGTCAGCAGCAGTAGGGGAGTCAGCCTTCAGTCCATCAATATTTTGAGGTAGTCATGTAGGCGTTTGCAGGCCCGACGTCTCTTCTATCTGTTGTTTTGTTCTGTTATCATTTGTATCTGAAAGAGACAGTGATCTTCCTTTCAAACATTTGTATGTAGTAATCATAGTTAGTCCGTGAATGTTGTGACACCAGATTTTGCGTAGAGGCACATGTTAAATTTCGTATTATTTTGGTTTATTTTGTGTAAATCTTCCGCTTAATCTCATATTTCGATGTTATTTAAATGTTTATTACTAGTTAATATAAGTTGTATAAAGGATTAAGACAAAAGAGTTAAAAATTCCTAATTTCGTGACTTCCCTAGCTTCTACGAGTAGGTGCCATCACAACTTTTGATGATGGAAAATCCGGATCGTGACATTTAACTTTTCTTTTTTAGATATGAGGACAGAAAAAAAAAAAGGTAAATGTGATTAGATGTATGTCATGAGTACAAAAAACTGAAATTTTTAGCAATTGAAAGACCAATACAGCCTGCCCCTAATTAATTGCTGCCTGAGAGAAATAATACATTTTTGTTTATCATTTAATAATTTATAATTTAAGGAGGATGAAGACATAAAACAACGAGCTTTTTTTTGGTCAGGAGAGGATTTAATGTATTAGTCTAAAATATTGTCAATATAAGCATTAATGCTTTTAAGATCATCTAAGTTGCCCAATTTGGCAAAAATATTACAAGTACTAGAAGAAATTATACGGGTTATATACTGTTTTGTTTTTTTAATTATTTTTTATACGTTTCGCTTCTGTAGAAGCAAAACAATAACAACAACAACATTATCCAGTTTTATCTCACAATAAGGTATGGGGAAATAGTGTGTACGCTGACTGTACCTCTATCTTATGAAGATAGAGAAGTTGTTTCTAATAGACCCTCGGTTCAAGAAAGTATAAGCACCACACTAATGAAAATATAGACATGAATGGGCAGTACAAAAAAGTCATGCAAAAATAGAATAAAAATAACAAGATCGTAATTAGTTGATCAACAATGAGAGAAAATAACGGTTAGCCGTAAAACCTACTAGCAACAGAAAGCGAGAATGCATGCCAATACTACAGTTATGAAGACTCTAGACTACTTACTCTACTACCCTAATCCTCGACCTGCATACCTTCCAATCAAGGTTCATGTCATCGGTCCGCTGAAGCTGCGCCATGTCTTGCCTAATCACCGCTCCCTATATTTTTTTAGCCTAATTCTACCTCTCAGTATGTCCTGTCAACCTCTCACACCTCCTCACAGGGGTGCTTGTGTTTCTTCTCCTCCTCGTATGACCAAACCACCTAAATCGCGCTTCTTGCATCTTATCCTCAATAGGGGCCACATCACCTTGTCGCGAATAACCTTATTTTTTATCCTATCTAACCCGGTGTGCACGCACATCTATCTCAACATCTTTATCTCTGTTACCTTCATCATCCGGACATGAGTGACCTTGACTGGCCAACACTCAGCTTCATACAATATCGTTGGTCTGACCACCACTCTGTAGAACTTACCCTTAAGTATTTTTGGCACCTTCTTGATACACAAAACATCGGAAGCGAGTCTCCATTTCATCCATCATAATGATGTATGGCATCTTCATCAATCTCCTCATTCACCTGAATAAAGACCCAAGGTATTTAAAATTTCCTCTCCTAGGGATGACCTGCGAGTCCAACATCACCTCATCTTTCCCTCCTTGTGTATCGCTACTGAACTTACATTTCAAGTATTCTGTCTTGTCCTGCTCAACTTAAAACCTTTAGATTCCAGGTCCGCCTCCATACCTCTAACTGCACGTTCACATCGTCTTGCTTCTCGTCAATCAATACAATATTATCCTCAAAATAGCATGCACCACAACACCTTCTTCTCTTGGATATGGCACATCAGTACGTCCATCATTAGAGAAAACAAAAAAATATTGAGTGCCAACCCCTGATGCAACCCCATTATAACCGAATAATGGTTCAAGTCCCCACCCACCGTTCTCACTCAGGTCTTTACCGGAGAAGCAAAACATAACAACTATATTGGGGGAAATTAGTAAAGCCAAACGTGAAATTTTGTGAAACAATACATCATTGTCTCATCTTGATCCACATACCTCTATTTCTGACACAGAGATGCGAAAGATTATCCATTTACAAAGAATGGAAAAATCAAATGCCAGATGCATTTACAGATTTGAAAAGGATAACAAAATTGCATATCCCTGCAGAGAATGTTCCAATCCGTCTTGATGTACCTATTGGACAATCTTCTAGTGTCATGGCTAATGAGTCGAAAGCACGCCTAAAATGTGGCAGACCATTAGGTTCCAAAGATCGAAATCCTAGAAAAAGAAAAATAAATAATCAAAATGACACTACAAAATAATCTCATGAAGAAATCCATGATTTAATAAATTCTGAGATTCATCAGGAATCCACTGAGCCCGAGACTCAAGAAAATAAGGAACTATCAATAAATTCAATTGACATTGAGATAAATTTGAATCGAGTGGATATAGTGGTGGATTATGTCTGCACATAATATTGCATCTAGCATTATGGAAGAAAATGAGGATCTTGAACCTCAATCTGTTGGAGAATGTCGACAAAGAATTGATTGGCCAAAACGGCAAGAAGCAATCCAATCAAAGTTGAATTAACTTGCAAAATTTGAAATTTTTGGGCATGTAGTCCAAACACCTAATGGCGTTAAGCTTGTTGTCTTTGTATGCAAGAGAAGTGACAAAAATAAGGTACATGTATTGGAACTCCTATAGAACTCCAAAAAGCAATTAATTATTTAAATAAGGAATTCGAGATGAAAGATCTCGGAAAGATAAAATTATGTCTTGGTTTGCAAATTGAACATTTGGCAAACGGAATTTTTGTTCATCAATCTGCCTGCATAGAAAAGTATTGAAACGGTTTATATGGATGGAGCACATCCATTAAGTACTCTGATGGTTGTTTGATCACCAGATGTGAATAAGGATCCATTCTGACCTCAAAAAGGGAATGAAGAGCTACTTGGTCCTGGCACCATATCTTAGTGCAATTGGTGCACTAATGTATCTTGCCAATACTACAAGGCCTGACATAACTTTTTCAATTAATGTCTTAGCAAGATATAGCTCAGCTCCTACAAGGAGAAATTGGAATGGAATCAAACACATATTGCGGTGTCTAAAAGGGACTACCAATATGGACTTATTTTATGGAAATAGTATCAGTCCTGATCTTGTTGGTTATGCTGATGCTAGGTATTTATCTGATCCCCACAAGGCTTGATCTCAAACAGGTTATGTGTTTACCTGTGGAGGCACTGCCATATCTTGGCGATCAACTAAGCAATCAATTGTGGCTACTTCATCTAATCACGGTGAGATAATTGCTATTCATGAAGCAAGTCGAGGGTGTGTGTGGTTAAGGTCTATAATACATCTCATTCGAGATAAATGTGATTTGAAATGTTACAAACTACCCACGATTTTGTATAAAGACAATGCAGCATGTGTAGCTCAATTGAAGGGAGGATTCATAAAAGGAGATATGATAAAGCACATTTCACCGAAGTTATTTTTCACACATGATTTTCAAAAGAATTGTGATATCAATGTGCAACAGATTCGTTCAAGTGATAATATGACTGATTTTTTCACCAAGTATCTACCTACGTCAATATTTAATAAGCTAATACACAAGATTGAGATGTGAAAGCTCAAGGATGTGAGTTGATGCTCTCATCAGGGGGAGTTAATACGCGTTGTACTCTTTTTTTCTTACAAGGTTTTGTCCCACTGGGTTTTCCTTGCAAGATTTTTAACGAGACAACCAAAAGGAGTATTTCTAAATATGTGTACTCTTTTTTCTTCACTAGAATTTTACTTTCCCATAGGTTTTTTTCCCTAATAAGGTTTTAACGAGGCACATTATCTATGGACATCCAAGGGAGGAGTGTTATGATAAATATCATATTAGGTTGGATGTCTACTCTTCTTCCATGATCTTCATCTCAAATGGTTAATGACATATTTTCATAACATATTTTGTATGTTCAGTGACATATTCTATGACATATTTTCTTCACTTTTATGCCTATATAAAGGCCTTATAATAGATAGAAAAATACACACAATTGATGAAGAAATAAGAATCTCTCTTCCGTTCTTTCTCTCTATATCTCTTAATTTATTTTTGCGTGTTCTACATTGTTATTTCAGGTTATATTTTATAACAAAAAGCAACTTATGTAGCAGGAACCATACCTCCAACAGGTGGACTGTTTGGAGGCTCATCTGCAGAAGTGCCTCAGCGTTAGGGCCTGTTTGGCCATAAGTTTTGCCAAAATAAATTTGAGATTTATTTTCAAAACTCGTGTTTGACCATAAATTTTATCCGTATTTTGGCCAAATCCCAAATCATAAATTTCAAATTTCAAAAGCAGCTATTGAGCTAAATTTGGGCAAAAATCTCAAAACTTGGGAATTATATACATGTTTTTCCAAAATAAAGTTAGAAAATATATTTTAAAAACAATGTCCAAACACATTTTCATCTTCAAACCAAATTTCATCCAAATTAGATTTTTCAAAATAAATTTAAAATATATGACCAAACGCTAGCTTAGACTCTTCATTCATCTTCCTTATTTCCTTTTTGACATTTTCAAAAGTTCAATATCACATTATATCAAATAGATTAACCATGTCAAAACTCCTAATTTAGCTTTCTCTTTGATGTTACTTTTATTTCAATTTTCTAATTT
This sequence comes from Nicotiana benthamiana, assembly GCA_034376525.1. Classification (NCBI taxonomy): domain Eukaryota; kingdom Viridiplantae; phylum Streptophyta; class Magnoliopsida; order Solanales; family Solanaceae; genus Nicotiana; species Nicotiana benthamiana. Next base: position 110,943,832 of record CM067323.1, on the reverse strand, counting down.
TTACTCTTTGCTCTCCCGTTCAATCTTCCTTATTACCTTTTTGACTTTATCAAAAGTTCAATATCATATTATGTCGAAACTTTTTACTTTCTTTGTATCCAAATTAACCATATCCAAAATCCTAATTTAGCTTTCTCGGTCAAATAGTCAAATACAAATTTTATACATTATGTCTTTTTTATATTTTGTATCTGATTTATATATAGTAAAAATAAATTTCATACAACTAATTATATATTATACAACTTATCTACAATTTTCCTATATTAATTTTTTTCGGTTATATACAACTATAATTTCATACAACTTAAATATAATTTTTATACAATGTTGTTCAACTTTCATACAATAGTTAACCGAATAAAAGAAAAATAAATAAACAACATAATAGAATTTTTTTATAATTTTTCTACAATTTTACTACACCTTCTGCAATATAATGTATGTCATATTTTCTTCTTCGAGTTTTAATTTGAAATTAAGCCAAAATCAAGTCTAATTTTTACCAAAATCCCTCAAAATTGAGATATAAACTCCAAACCATATTCCCAGTTATTTGAAATAACACTCAATTCAAATAATGAGATTTGAAAATCCAAATTCGAATTCAAAGCTTCAAAACTTTTTAATGGTTGTCAATGGTGGAATTGCTGCTCTCTTTTCCTTTGCTTTATATTATTGAACTTTGGGGTTGAGAGATAGAGAGACGTAGAGAGAATTCTCAATTCTTTGCAACAACATCAAATCCAAACAAACAATGTCTTTTGAAAATCCAAATTCGAATTCAAAGCTTCAAAGCTTTTTAATGGTTGTCAATCATGGAGAGGTTACAAATTTTCGCTGGATTTAGAAGAGGAAATAGTGGGTGATCGAATAGGAAATCGTAAGGTGTGGTTTGATACGTGGGTGAGGGGGTGGAATTTGAAGAGAGAAACTTGAGGGAGTGGGAATACACGGTAGAGTTAAATTATGAAACTAATTAATACCATTAAAATCCCTAAAATGTACATAAATAATAATTAGGTATATAAAGGTAATTATATTAAAAGTTAAGCATAGAGAGTAATATAATTTTGAATAGTGTATAGGATTGTAAAATTTCTTTTGGGAAAAAATATTATGGACAAACGAGCCATAGTATTGCAAGTCCTTGAAACTCACGATGAAATTATTTTTTCGCAAGAAGAAAAAAAATGAGGGATTTTTTTGAAATGCATTTTATAACAAAGATAATATTTGCTCCCTCAAGGCATTGTCTGCTTATACATATAGGGAGAATGATTTATAATTATTGAACTATCTTCCACATTATTGAACAGCTCTTATTTTCATTGATTTTTGAAAGACAATTCACTCGCTAACATTTGAGCTGAAGTTAAGAGTATATGGTTCTCTGTCAGACTTGTCATTTGGGTATTATTGGCCCAAACATGGCCTACCCTCTATCAGGCTGAGTCTTTTCAAATGAGTGAGATTGTTATAAGCATAAGTTTGGAAAATAACACGGTTTAGCCGCTTTTAAAATAGGAATTTTTACACCCCACAGAAAATTTTAGTACCCTATTTATTTTAAATAAATTTCATTTTAAAATATTATATCCTATAAATACATTTTATCCTTAATAGCAAAAAAATTAAATATAGCTACATCTTACAATTAAGGCACCATATATGCTAAAATATTATTTCTCTCCCTTTCGTATTTTTCTCATATAATTACCGTGTATCTACAAACCCTAATACAATCTCTCTTTGTTTGCATAAACCAGATTCTCTTCTCCCATAAACCCTAGTTTCTTAACAAGCCATTTTAAACTGTTGTTGGGGATCGATCTTCACTACGGCAATACTTCAACCTCATCCGTGCTGAATGAGGCGCTAAAAACATTAGGCCATCCAGGATTATTAGCAGATGGGGGTGAATGATTTGCCCTTGTGTACAAACTCCAAGTTTTGCAAGATCTATTGTGCAACAAACAGCTCTTTTGGACACCGTAGGCTGAGCCCCCAACTGACTCTCGATCATCCACCTCAAAAACAATTGCATGAATTGGACAAAATACGTTAATGGCTTCTTCTATTTCGTTTCCTAAAGAACCTAAAGAAGAGTAGAAAGAAGAAAACGAGCAGCAATCTTGGTCTGGGGTTTTTGTAGATGTGTTAGGGGCTGACCAGTCAGAATTAATGGCTGGCCGCCTGTCGGCGAAGCCATTGGGCCGTTTCTCTTTCTCGATCGCGCAAATCACCTATTTTGTATTTCAGTTGTATTCGAATATATTCTTCAGCTGTATTCAGGTTTAATCAGTTGTATTTAACTATTTTATTCAGCAGTAGTTAGTTGTATTCAAGTGTTTTATACAATTGTATTCAGTTGTAGTTAGTTATATTCAACTATTTTATTCAGTAGAAGTTAGTTGTATTTTGTTGCATTCAAGAGTTTATTCAGTTATATTTTTGTTGTATTCAAGTGTTTTATTCAGATGAATTAAGGGCAATTTTATTGTATTCAGCTATATTATTCATATATATTTCCTCTTTATTCAGCCATAATCTTTATTATGTATCTTTCAAATACAGATTAATGAGGGATCGTTTTAGTTCGTTGAGTTAAATTAGGAGAATGTCATGTGATTTTATTTCCTTCCTTTTTTAGCGCAGATACGTTAGTGTATTTAATGTTAATGTCGCTTGAATATAGCTAAATACATGTCAAACTTAGCTGGTATTCCAGATTTTACGCCTATGTTTTTGGTTGTATTAATGAATACAACAACTTAAATACATAAAATACATTGTATAAAAACATAAAAGGCGTCTATAACATGTAATATAACAAAGGGTATCTATAAATTACTAATTAGACCAAAAAGATGGTGCTTTATGAAAAATTCCCTTTAAAATAATAGTCGAATATATATATATATATATATATATATATATATATATATATATATATATATATATATATATATATATATATGTGTGTGTGTGTGTGTGTGTGTGTGACCGGCACTCAACCGGGTATCCCAGTCGAGTGGACATGGGTGCCTTTCCTGACCCACGAGTTACCCTACATTTACATTACTTACTAACCGAATGGAAACAACTGTTTATAATTGAAATGCCTTTTTACAAATCATACATACATAGATGATATTAACTTGGTTTATAATTTACCATACCCAAAATACAAAGTACACAACACATGTTCGTGACCCACACTTTATGTCTACGGAGCCTCTAAGGATACAAGATGACTGCCACGACCCAAACTCGGTCGTGATGGCACCCATCCCTAAAGCCAACGAAAACGTTTAAGTCTCAAACCAAGAAAACTTTAACACAAGAATAATCCAAAAATATTAATAATATGATATAAGTAGAATACGAAATTCAACAGCACACCCATACGATCTTGCGGTCACGAGTCTAGAGCCTCTAACAAAACTGAGTAATAATAATAGAATATGAATACTAAAACCAAAATATCTAGGAAAGTATATAATAATAATCAAATGCAGAAATAATGGAGAGAAGCCAGGTCCTGCGAACGTCATGGAGCTACCTCAACGACACTGATATATCTCTGGAGACTACGAGAATCAGCTAAGCCTCCGGTGTACCTGAATCTGCACACAAGGTGCAGGGAGTAGGGGTGAGTACTACCGACTCAGTGAATAATAAGTATAAAAAATGACTGAAAGTAAGAAATGCACAAAGTACCACATCGTAAAGCTATAACTAACAATCCTATAACTTAGCTACAGGCTAACAGCATCACAGTATTACAACAACAACCAAGTATCAGATAAAGATGCAATGCAATGAACATGAATTCGCTGCGGAACGTGCAGCCCGATCCATTTAACGTCGACGGCGCTCACTGGGGTGTGTACAAACTCCGAAGGGGCTCCTCCAACCCAAGCGCAATATTATCATATCACCGCTGCGGCGTGCAGCCCGACCCATGCTCACTCCACAGTATGCATATGAGTCACTTAACAGATTCAACTTATTTTTCAATTTCCAATTCTTAGGAAGAATATAATTTAATTATTTAATTTCGGAAAAAATTACTTAGCATTTCATTACGGTAATTAAACACAGGACTGAGCTCAATGATTATGTGAATCATGTTATCACACAGACATTCACCATAGATGGGTGCTACATATCGGCACAAGGCCCCAAACATGGCACTAAGCCCAATTATCAATAACACAATGTGTGTTTCAGACGCCAATAATTTATGTTCAGCTCTAGGGACAGACCAAGTCATAATCCCCAATCATTTACAATCCCGCACCTGGTGCGAGTCACGCCCTAACATACCGCCACGATGTGATAAACCGGGGTTTCAAACCCTCAGGCCATCATCTATACAAACTACTCACCTTTAACTAGTCGTAGACTGGTCTGCAATGCCTTTTCCTTTTGAATCTCTCTCTACGAGCGTCGAATTTAGCTGAAACCACAACGAATACGTTATTATAGGCTAAATAAATAACCTAATTGAAATTATTCGAAAAATGCTAAAAAACAAAATTGGTAAAATCCCTAGTCCAGTTAATAAATTACTGTATACAAACTTGGCCAACAGTAGCACTTCAAAGTGCCGAAACAATAGTAGCTTCACAACTTATGCCATAACCTATACCATGTAGTTTATATTACTCCATCATTACATCATGATTGGAAATTATACTTTATGTAAATAAATAATCCAATACTGTAGGTCTTACATAGGTTCAATCCACTGTATAAGTGTACGAAAATCTTTATTCATCCAAAATTCCCTTCTCATATTTATTCTTTAAAAGCTAACACTCATCAGTTTCCACATTATTATCCAATCACCATTCAATCATTATGTCTTCATAAACCCAAGTGCAACTTGTAATCAATATCCAGATGCTAATTGAATTCCATCTACTATTGTAAGAATTAATACCTGGACTTTGGAAGCTTACTACGCTATTGAATGCCGTCGCCGGTAATTCTCCAATAGAGCACTCCACTTCTTCGTTTCCCAACAACCGAGAGAAAATCCCATATGAAAACTCTCTACTAGGTCACTAACGTGCGGCGGACCTACGAGAATTGGCTTAGCCCACTCTTATTCTTTTAATAAATAACCGTAGTCGACTATAGGTAAAAATTTGGCCACTAACCACTAATTTAGTACCGTATCTTGTATAGAAAAATAAATCCTTCCACAAACTTAATAATTGATCCAATAAATATAATAAAATTAATTCCTAAATCTCACATTTAATTATTATATAAATATATTTCAGGTTATGTTACAAATCGCAACCCAAACCAAACTTAATTTTACATCGGACCTCCTAAACCACTTCCGATCACACTGCTAAGTCACAATTCACCATCCGAATCTAGTCGGATCATCGAAAATTCATTCCGAGCCCTCTAACTCATAAGTCAACGCTTGGTTGACTTTTCCAAACTAACTTTCTCATAAAGGGACTAGTTGTCTCATTTCTATCCAAACTCCATCCGGCTTACTTCAAACTCTCCAAATACATATATTGAAATATATAAAAGAAATAAAACGGGTAAAAACGGGGCGATAATTCACGGGACGATGGGTCAGGTCGTTACAATGACAGTACTATACTTGCCGGTAACAAGGCTCCGGCTATACCCTTTTATATAAACCAAAATAAGATTCCAAAATACAAGATCAAGAGTGGTGTGAGCCACGCAGGGCCCCGGAAGGAAAAGGGCTCAACAATACAGCTGACACGGAATGAGGAAGAGCTACAGACGGTGGACTGGAGTACTTGCTGAAGATCCACCTACAATCATAATACAAATGTAGCGCCCCGGGCAAAAGCGACGTCAGCACATTTGAATTGTACTGGTACGTATGGACAAATCTTGTCCCATGTAAACTCAAGCCATATGCAAGTAACACAAGAACAAAGAAATAGAAGCAACAACTAAACACACACAGAGGTACAATTAGTCAAACAAAGGGGCAATTAGTGCCCCAGAGGTTACAAACTCTCCTGGTGTCTCCTTTCACAATTCCACATCATTAATTTCACAATTTTGTTCAAGTGCATATATATCAATAGTGATTTCGATCACTTTTTCACCCTTATTACCTCGGCCACCCTTATTACCTCGGCCACCCTTATCACACCAACCCACAACTTATTACACCGTGTTGCGGCGCACAACCCGACCCCGCCGTAGAGTTTCAATTTACAACAAGCACAACCAAATAGCAAGTCACAACGATAAACAACAAGTACACCTCAAGACATCAACACAACAATGTTACAAGTGTTTACATAGCTATTAGCACCAATTCCATTACTTTCAATAGTTCGTGCTCAATTCAAATTATCACAATTGCTTCTCGTACATTGTTATCACAATTAATCTCGTTTTACCATTTACGGATTCCTTCAATCACTTGTTATTCGACTATTACCACAAGGTGCATTCACAAGCAAACCAGTCAGAAGAAGTTTACAGATAATCCATATAGATATCAGCTACCAAATAATTCACATACCAAGCAAGACGATTTAACAAGAATCAAGGTTAGCCATACATACCTGGAGTCGAATTCTCTTGCTAAGCTCCTATTCTCGATCACCAAGCTATCTAGCACAGCTCTCTACTTCTATCCAATTTCCCTTCACTAGATTCTAGGATTGAGTGACATGCATGAGGGTTTCAATTGTTAGTTCAAAATCAAAGCATAGGACTCCCTTCCATTAGCTTAACTCAGAAAAAATTGGGGAAGAGGGTTAGGGATTTTACCTGTTGGAGATGAAGACAATAACTTAAAATTTTTCCGGCCAGGATAGTTTTGGAGGATCAATTTGATGAAAAATCCTTTCTCTCTCAAGAACTCTCCCTTCCTTCTCTCTTATTTTGTTCAAAGAATGTATAAAAATGAGGGGTTGGGGTGTTTTATTAGAAAAGGGTCGGGTTTAAAATTTTTAGAAAATTGATGTTCATGCCGGATTTGCGGTCAACTATGCGATCGCATAGTTGACATGCGGTCCGCAGATTGGACTGCATAATGGTCCCAAATTGCAGGCCTCTCTATTTGGGTATGCGGTGAGAATGCGGTCCGTATACCCGTTCTGCGGTCGCAGATTGCACCGCATAATTGACCTCCACCAATCCTTGAGAAATTTATGCGACGACTATGCAGTCCGCATATTGGTTATGCCATCGCATATATGCGGTTCGCATACCTGATCTGCGACCGTATTCCTGACCGCAGAAATGACATTTTTCCGGAAATATTTGACTCTAGATTTTAAGTATAAAATCAGTAGAAAAGGGATCCAACACATAGGGGGCCTGACTTTATGAGTTCTTAGGACTTTGAGCACTTATTTTCACGGGGTCTTACATCCTCTCCCCACTTAAGATCATTCGTCCTCGAATGAGAACTTCGCAATTCAAATGGTTTGAAAATATGATATGCAAGTTCCTAAATTTTCACTAATTCTTTATAATTTATAAAAATTTCGCCAGAGTTGCATATCCACATGTCAGTGAGTCTCAAGACACATTTCCAAGCACCATTACACAATTCTTACTATCCCTATAGGAGTTATATAAAAATTATACACTTTTTCGGATACCGAATATAAATAATTTCTTACGCTAGCTAAAAATGAAAAATGCCCAATTGTTTTTAATGAAATAGGACCGTTGTATTCTACCATGGTGAAATTTATTTGTTAGATCATTATCCCGACGTTTGAGTGGATAGAGAAGTTCATCAGATAGCAGCATAAGGTAAGAGATAAGGTATTTAAATTATCTTGTGCGCACCTTTAACTACTTCGCTGATGTGTGTTATTTTTCATCAACGTGATTATCGGATAATGTTAAAACCAAAAAAATCAGGTGTCATGCAAAATCTAGTAAAGCAAACCTTGAACAATGATAAATCATACAACAAAGAGAAATATACCAAAAGAGACATAAATATTTAGCTTGGTTCAGTCAACCGACCTACGTCCACAACGGAGATGAGCATCCACAATGTAGCCATTGGGGGTTGGGAGTCTTGTTTCCGATCAGCCAACATTCAAATCATGTTTCTTATTCGTTTACCGCTGGGTCGGGCTGAAACTTTGACTGAGTGTTTGTAATATCTTGTCTTGAATTTGAACGGTGGAGATCATATTTGGAGGGTAGTAGCATCTGATTTTGTGCCTCAAACAACATTTTTATTTTGTGGATTATACTCTTTCTTCAATTGATTAGTTGTTGCTCTTGTTGTTATTGTTGCTCCGTGTTTGGCACTTGTTCTGTTGTCAATTTGGAGAACTTTTGTAACCCTCTTATTGTTATAGCATAGCTTTTTGAATCTTTGTGATCCCGTAGTTTTTACCTTAGATTTGAAGGTTTTTCCACGTTAAAATTTGGTGTTCTTTATCTTCTTTATTTTCGGGTTTGTCTCTTCCTCTACATAACAGTGGTATAAGAGCATTGGTTATTTATCTGGATTATTACGGAATGGAAGAGAATATGATGTTTAAATGGGAGAAATTATAATATTTTGAGAAGCAAGATGAAAGACTTGTATTTTGTGAAGAAGATGCATCTACCCGTGTTTTCAGCTCATAAACTCTAGAGCATATCCGATGAAGATTGGAATTTTGAGCATCAACAAGTATGTGTATATATACCACAATGGATTGAAGATAATTTTCGCAACCATATTGTAAACGAGATACATGCGAGATCATTGTGGGAAAAGCTAGAGACTCTTTATGCTTCAAAAACCGAGAACAACAAATTATTTCTGCTAAAGCAACTGATGTCATTTATATATAGGGAAGGCAGCCCTATCCTTGATCACATAAATGATTTTCAGTGCGTCCTTGATCAGCTGTCTAGAATGGGAGTTAATTTTGATGATGAGATACAAGGCCTCTGGCTTCTTAATACTTTACCAGACTCTTGGGAAACTCTTCGTGTTTCTTTGACAAATTCAGCTCCTAGAGGTAAGGTGACCATGGACTATGCAAAAAGTGGTACGTTAAACGAGGAAGTAAGGAGAAAATCTCAAGGTCCGTTCTTACAAGCAGATATCTTGGTTACTGAAGACCGGGGGAAAGATAGAACAAGAGGCTCAAGGAATAGAGGTAAAAGTAGAAGTAAGTCAAGGTCCACATACTATAATATTACATGCAACCACTATGGAAAGAAAGGACACATAAAATGGTTTGACGCAAGTTGAATCAAGACAATAGAGAAGGAAAGAAAGCTGAAAATAATGAGAACAATGTTGTTGCTATTGTTCGAGAAGACCTTCTTTTTGCTTATGATCAAAATGTCATCAATTTGGTATCCCATGAGACGAGCTGGATAGTAGATTCTGGAGCTATCTCACATGTCACACCAAGACAAGAATTTTTCATATCTTATACTCCTGTTGATTCTGGAGTGTTAAAAATGGGCAATGCAAGTGAAGTTAAGGTGTTTGGTATTGGCTCAGTTTGTTTGAAAACTAATAATGGTTCAACGTTAGTTCTTCAAGATGTCAAGCATGCTCCAGACTTTCATTTTAATTTGATCTCCGCATGAAGATTAGACGATGAAGGCTACCATAATGCCCTCATTAATGGCCAATGGAAGCTCACTAAGGGCTCGTTAGTAGTGGCTCGAGGAGTCAATTCTGGTCATTTATATGTGACACGGGGCTCTATTCTTGATGACTCAATAAATCTGGTGGAAAGTGAAACTTTGTCAGAATTGTGGCATCGAAGATTGAGTCATATGAGTGAGAGGCGGATTACGTGTTTGGCTAAAAAAAGTTTTTTTCTGGAGTGAAACAAGAAAGCTGAAAAGGTGCATACATTGTTTAGCTGGCAAACAGAAGAGGGTTTCCTTTCATAGTCATCCTCCCTCAAGAAAGCCCGATTTACTGGAGCTAGTACACTCTGATTTGTGGGGTCCTTTTAAAGTAAAGCCAAAAGGTGGTGCACTTTACTTTGTGACCTTCATTGATGATCATTCTCATAAGCTCTGGGTGTATCCTTTGAAATCTAAAGATCAAGCACTTAGCATGTTCAAGGAATTTCAGGCCTTAGCTGAGAGACAGGCGGGGAAGAAATTAAAATGTATTCGCTTTGACAATGGAGGTGAATATTATGGTCCCTTTGATAACTATTGCAAGGAAAACGGAATTCATCATCAGAGAACTCCTCCCAAGACACCTCAATTGAATGGTTTGGCAAAGAGGATGAACAGAACTCTAGTTGAGAGAGTTAGATGCTTACTTTCAGAGGCTAAACTTCCAAATACATTTTGGGCGGAAGCACTTAATACTGTTGCCTATGTTATCAATTTGTCTCCTGCAGCTGCTTTAGATGTTGATGTCCCAGACAGAGTTTGATTTGCCAAAGATGTTTCTTATGATCACTTGAGAATTTTTGGGTGTAATGCTTGTGTCCATGTTCCTAAAGATGAGAGATCGAAACTGGATGTCAAAACTAAGCATCTTTATCGGTTATGGTCAAGATGAGTTTGGGTTCGTTTTTATGATCCAGTTGACAATAAACTTATTAGAAGTCGTGATGCAATATTCTTTGAAGACCAAACTATTGAAGATATTGACAAAGCTGAGAAGATAGATTCTTAGAGTAATGAGAGCTTACTTGATGTTGATCCAGTTTCAATTGCTAAGGCACCTATTGCACATGAAGGTACCCAAAATAATGATGGAGATAGTGATCAAGATCAAAATAATCATCATGGTGTAGATGTTATGGATTCTCCAGTTGATGAAGTTGTGGTTGTTCAGCAACCAATTCATGCACAGGTAACTACTTTGAATGCTCCTGAAACCTCTCTTAGAAGATCTACAAGGGAGAAGCAAAAAATCCATGTGCTATCTTCCTGATGAGTATATACTTTTGACTGACATCAGAGAACATGAGAATTATGATGAAGCCATGCAAGATACTCACAAAGATCAGTGGATCAAAGCAATGGAAGATGAGATGAAGTCACTCCATGCGAATGGCACATATGAGTTAGTGAAATTGCCGAAAGGTAAGAGAGCTTTATCTAACAAATGAATTTTCAGAATAAAGCAAGATAACCATACCTCTGCGCCTAGATACAAGGCGAGGTTAGTTGTTAAAGGTTTTGGCCAAAAGAAGGAAGTTGACTTTGATAAAATTTTCTTCCCTATTGTGAAGATGTCTTAAGTTCGTGTGGTTCTAGGCTTAGCTGCAAGTATAGATTTAGAGGTTGAGCAGATGGATGTCAAGACTGCCTTTCTTCATGGTGAGATAGATGAGGTGATTTATATGGAGCTGTCTGAGGACTTCGTAGTTAAGCTTGCAGATAAATATGAATTTTGTAGAAAATTTACAGGTATGAAGCCTGTCAATAGTTCATCTACTTAAAGATACATTTGGCCCCTTTGTTGGAGGGAGAGTTTATTGGGCTCATGCCCATGTTGTCCAGCCAAAGGCCCAATGGCCTAATCATATTCTCTTTTGATTTCCAATTCTATTCGGAATTGGATTCGGTTTATTCCTATTTTGAGTGGATTTTGGCTTTAAGAGAAAGCACCACTCATGATCTATAAATAGGACAACCTTAGAGAATTATTCTATGCTAATTGATACAAGTCATTGAAAGAGCACATAAGAGTGGTTTTTGAGAGAGCTTTCGTCAAGAGAGAAGAGAGAAGAAAAATATTTGTTGTGCTGCAGATTTTTATACCGATCAGCCAACAGATAACTCTATCCATGAAACAAATGAAAAGAAAACACCTAATATTTTTGTCTTTACTGGACCTTAAATCCTAGTTTCCTATGGCTATTCGAATTATATATTTGTGATAATTACAAGCTGATTAAAGCAAGTGACTTAATAGGAGACACTTCGAATGAAAATAGCATATGCCTCAAAAATTAATTTGTGACAAATAGTTTATGCCACACCAATAATTAGGAAGTTTAACCTGAAATCTCCTGCAATGATAATGTTAGTATTCGTATGACTTATAGGTTATATATTTGAGCTATGGAACTAGTCACTAATATTTTTATTAGAATAAGTTGTATCCATTATATCCCTTGGGGTATAGTCTTTTTCCAAACCTGACATGATGGTTTGTACACCGAGCACTGCCCTTTTAAACCAAAAATCTCCTGCATAAGTAACCAAAAGCTTACTTAAAAGAAAATCTTCAAGAAGATTGTGTGATGCCCTACATGTTGTAAATATGATAGCTAGTTTTTTATGTTTTTCTTTTGCGAAAATGGGACATTGGTCTCACTAATTCTCTCAATGACTCGATGCATCTGGCCACCTATAATGAAACCAAGGATATGGACAAACATAAAATAGACCCACATCACACATTCATTGCACATAAACAAAACTTTGTAGTATAGTCATGGGATATAGTGTATTGATGTCTTAGCAAGACTTCAAACACTCGCCTTAGAATAAAATAAAATATTTCATCTCTAACTGGATAATTTTTTTAAAATAAGCCATTTCATACTTAATATAGTATTTGAAACATGGGGAGATCTTGAATTTGAGTCTCAGTGTTACCTATCAACAAATTATGTGAGATAAAAATTAGAAATTAACTTATATAATAGAGTCGATCAGGTAATGTCTTAAGCAACGATGTAGGAACAGTTCCCAAATATATTTTGTTTCTTATGAAAGGAAATCTTCTTAAGTTTCTGTATAAATTTAGTTATGAAATCGAAAAAGTTGCCTGTCATAAAATTCTAACACTAGTAGAAATGTCTATATTTTATTCTTCTGAAGGTGCGAAGAAAGATAAAACTAAATATATAAATTATTTATCCAAATTTCAATTTGAAACTCATAAAATTTATCTTTTTTTTGGCCAACCCTGCAATTTGGATAAATCCACGAGGTCCTCATGTGGATGATTCCCCATATGAGAAGTGAAAGGTTGGTTTATCAGTTTGAAGATCGATGCTGTGGGATCTAGCGGCTGCAGCCGCATTGACGATAGTCCTTCATTGCGACAATCTCATAAATTTTCAGTAAATCACTACTTTGGATTGTGATTCAAAGTTGGAACGATGACTATGTTGGGTTTATATATTTAATTAATAAATTAAATTCTTAAAAGAGAGTCATTGGGAAATGGAGAGAAATAAAATTTTTGAGTGAAATTTCAAGTTTTCACTTTTGGCATATGACCATTGTCCCTCATTGGAAGAGGAAGAGCTTTTCTGCGGGTATATAAGCAATTGCTCTTCTTCTATCTCTTAAAGAGTTGAGAAGAAAGCAAGCCTCGCGCCGTCTCGTTTGTTCTGTTTTGGCAAATTTATTTGTTAATAGTAAAATATTAACATAAATGCGTTATTAAATATTTGTTATTAACAGAAATCTTTATTTTCCCTCTTTATGATTGAGTAAATAGCCATTTATGTAATGTCATTTATGTTGTGGCCGTTTTGCACAAACAGTTATTCTAAAAAGTTGCACCTCTTCAGATTTCAGCCCAACTTTTGGCTATAAATACAATACTATTCTGCTCAGAATTTCACTAAGATATTTTGAGTTTTCTCTCATGCATACTTTTAGCATCAAACAAAGCAAAACATAAGTGTGATTTGCTACTGAACTTTGAGTTCGTTGAAACACTGGGTTTGAAGTACTACTACCAGTGTATAATTCGTTCTATCCCGGGAAGAAATAATCTATAACCTTGGGTATTATGAGGGGATTAAATTCTTTAAGGAAATACTATGAATTCAGTGGGCTAGAATTGTTTATTTCATTTCTATTTATGCTCATTTCTGTTTATATTCGATCTTCAGGACCAAAAAGATGCTGGAGGAGTGGAGGTGGAGTACAGTGGTGCCCTTGTACAAGAACAAAGGGGATATCCAGTGCTGCAACAACTATAGGGGTATCAAATTAATAAGTCACACCATGAAGGTTTGGGAGCGGGTGATCGAGGCGAGGGTGAGGGAGAGGACAGTTATATCTATGAACCAGTTCGGTTTCATGTCGGGTCGCTCCACTACAAAAGCTATCCACCTTGTCAGGAGGTTGATGGAGCAGTTCAGGGATAAGAAGAAGGACCTGCACATAGTGCTTATTGACTTGGAGAAGGCGTATGACAAGGTCCCAATGGAGGTGCTATGGAGGTGCTTGGAGGCGAAGAGCGTGCCAGAAGCCTACATCAGAGTAATCAAGGACATGTACGATGGAGCTAAGACTAGGGTTAGGACGGTGGGTGGCGACTCAAACCATTTTCCAGTGGTTATGGGGCTCCATCAAGGATCGGCGCTTAGCCCTCTCTTGTTTTGCGTTGGTGATGGATGCTCTAACTCGACATATTCAAGGGGATGTGCCTTGGTGTATGCTATTTGCTAATGACATAGTCTTGATAGACGAGACGAGGGTCGGTGTTATTGAGAGGCTAGAGGTATGGAGACAGACTCTCGAGTCTAAGGGTTTCAAAGTAAGCAGATCTAAGACAGAATACCTGGAGTGCAAGTTTAGAGCCGAGCCGAGCATAGTAAGCAGGGACATGATGATTGGATATCAGGTCATAGCCAAGAGAGACAGTGTCAGATATCTTGGGTCAGTGATTCAGGGGTACGGAGAGATTGACGGGAACGTCACTCATCGTATAGGAGCGGGGTGGTCAAAGTTGAGGCGTGCATCAGGAGTCCTGTGTGACAAGAGAGCTCCACCGAACCTCAAGGGGAAATTTTATAGAGTTGTGGTTAGACCTGCCATGTTGTATGGGGCGGAGTGCTGGCCAGTGAAGAACTCTCATGTTCAGAGAATGAAGGTTGCAGAGATGAGGATGCTCAGGTAGATGTGCGGGCTCACCAGGTTAGATAGGATTAAGAATGAAGTTATTCGAGGGAAGGTGGGGGTGGCCCCGGTGGATGAGAAGATGCGAGAAGCGAGACTGAGGTGGTTCGGGCATGAGCGGAGGAGAAGTCCTGATGCTCCGGTGAGGAGTTGTGAGCGGCTGGCGATGGTCGGTGTACGGCGAGGCAGATGGAGGCCTAAGAGGTATTGGGGAGAGGTGATTAGGTAGGACATGGCTAGAATGCGGGTTTCCGAGGACATGGCCCTTGATAGGAAAGTGTGGAGGTCTAGTATCAGGGTTGTAGGATAGGGGCTCCTAGAGTTTTTCGTACTCCTCACCCAACCCTGGGTGAGGCTTGGCAGGGCTGTCCATAGATGATTTGTGTATTGGATAGTGTCTCCCCTATGGTAGTTATTTATGGTAGTTACTGTCTGATATTATTGCATGCTATTTTATTTATGGTTCTTATGTTTAGTTAATTATTTACGCTATTTCTGCTGGAGTTACTAATGCTCTTTTGTTTTTGTTTTTCCTTTCCTTCACTGAGCCGATGGTCGATTGGAAACAACCTCTCTGCCCTTTTGGGTAGGGGTAAAGCCTGTCTACATATTACCCTCCCCAGACTCCACTTTGTGGGACTATACTGGGTAGTTATTATTGTTGTTGTTGTTGTTGTTGTCTGTTTATATTAATTTATATTTCCAAAATTATTTTACATGAACTAACAGACTAGACATAAAAAAGTTGGAATAATGGTACTGAATTACTATATGAAATGATAGTAAAGCATTGTGTATGCTAAAGGAGCTTGTATTATCCACACAAGTTGCAAATTGGAAATAGCTTCTACATCCACCAAAGCCGGCCTATGAATATGCTTTGAATTATGGTAACCAGTAAGTTACTGGCGATTTCTATCAAACAAATTCAGTGATTCCTGTTACCTCCCCTCGGTATAAATATCGAGTAATTTTATTCATAAATTCTTAGAGAGTTGCTTCCCAATTTACAAAGAATCGAACAGAGTATGTATTAACCTTTCTTATGGTATTTTGGTCGATTATTGGGTCGCCGATAGTTGGATACTTGTGATTGTGATTTGCTTTGACAAGTGCTTGTTTTATCATGTGATTTAACTGAAACAGGAAAAATTTAGATTGCTCTGAAAATAGAAAAGACTCTATCCGGTCTTTTGTAAAATTTCAATAAGACGTGCTTTCATAGCATATTCTCAAATAGAAGAACATATCTAGAGCTCTGAACCTGCTCTTCACTTCCCACATAACATATTCTTACAGACGGCAAAGCTATATTGAACATAGCTTACAATATTCAAGTAGAGGCGGAGCCAGAATTTTAAGTTTATGATGTTCAGGATTCTAATATTTTTAAGTTACCGGGTTCTTTTTTAATAATTTATATATATAAAAAGGATTTTCTATGACGAATACAAGGTTCGAATCAAAGCTGCAGGGTTCGGCTGAACCCGCTCCCGGCACTCTAGCTCCGCCCCTTTGTTCAACTCTTAATAACTTAATTCAACATATTGCTTAATTCTGCAATACGTTGAAGCCTATAAGCTTGTTTCTTAGTTAGTTACTAACTTACAATCACTCATTATTGTCATTATATGTAACCATAAACTAGTGCATTATTAGTAAACAGCACATATATTAGTGACACCATAAGAAAATGGCAGCCACTCATAAATATATATCAGTGCAGCCACCTTTGACTAAATCTTGTAAAAACCTTCTATAAAATAGATAATTCACAAACAAGAAGGGTTATAAAATCCAGAACACAACAAAACTTCTATGTCATCTACAGGAAGTGACTAAAGAAAATGTTAAGCAATCAGGATCAAAGAAAAAGCCAGATATGATCACTATAAAGAATAGGATCCAAGTCACTGATATGCAAAAGCATAGAAAAAATATATATCACCACTTGTATTGTCACTTCTACTCTACCTAATAAATGAGCTAATATACAGATAAAAAATGGTTAAGAAAGTCTATGTTCTTTAACACAGGGCTGTTTCTACTTAATGGGAGGTGATCTTTTCACTCAGATACAGACCATCCAATTTGGTGGACATTGTCAAAATTCTTTTTCTTTTATAACCAAAGAATCCCGAGGGCCATTTGGCACACGGTTCAAAATTTGGTGGATAATGTATACCCTTCTATTCTTCTCCACTTAAATGACAAGTTCTTTTCTATGATCAGGCTCAAACCCCTAACGTGCACACTAAAGCACATATACGCTGCATTTTTACCACTAAACCAAAGTCGTGGAGGTAATAGACACTGTCAAATCTTGTCCAAACAAGAACATATTTTAAGGTTACAATATCCATAATTGTCTAACAATGTAACCTAGAAGAAAATCATACAACGTCCATACAGATTAGCAGACCTATAAAGAGGACAGCCCGGTGCACAGAGCATCTCGGGTCGCAACCCGATGCACAAAACATCTCGCGTTCACGCCGGGTATGGAGAAAACCTGTACCTCAAGGGTGTGATGTAGACAACTTATCCTAATACAAGCATTAGTGATTGCTTCCACGGCTCGAACAATTTTACCGTTGCTCCAAGGCTCCCTTTGTATTAGCAAGACTTATAAAGTGAGAAATTATACTGCTGGAAACAAACTCATTGTCTATATTTCTACTCATATTAGCATTTAAAGTAAGAGTTCAGAAGAAAGAGGAACAAGAAACACCAGCCAGTTAATCAAGAAATGGTTTAAGCTCCCTGCTTTATTCCTCTGAGATAGAAGAAACAGAATAATTCACCCCACAGCCTGATCAACGGATACTATCTATAACAAGAACTTTGTACAACTTCCACTCCTATTTTCTTCTAACAAGAAGCCTATTACAAGACATTCATTACATAAAGAAGCAAAACAAAGTAAGATGATCAAACCCCTCAAAAAATTGTAACACTTAAACCTTCAAAACTTCCATCTCGAGCTAACTGCAACTGTTAAACTTCTTAGTTAGCAGTGGAAGCAAAATATTTTTCGACCAACTACCACAAACAACACTCTTTTTTCTTTCCTTTAGATCAGTCACAAACCAAAAATGTATCATTTCCAATCCATGCAAATGAAAATGTAAGTAAGTAAGACTTAAAAACCCGACCACATCTTTGTCAAGAACTCTTCTTTCTGGATTCTGTCTAAAAGCATAATATCAAACACACTAAGTTCAAAATTCCTAGTGGATTTTGATGGAAAACCAAACCAAATATGGTTCACTAACAATCTAGACCATTACAAACAAACCTAGAGTCTATGCTAACTATGGTAAAAAAAGAAAAATTGCCAAAAAGATGCTGTAGACGATGACTCAATCCTATCCTACCCTATATCCACAGGCTTCATGAATCATCATTCCTCCCACTCCTATCTTCTGCTTTCTCATCTCCAAAACCTTCCGGTGAGAATTGGAATGCACAGTCGGCGAGAAAGTAGGGCTATTTGCCGGGCGATACTCTGGCAACAACCTGCCTGACTTAAAGCGGACCCCACAAGCATTACACAGCGTTTTCGGCCCCAGGGGACCTGCCCGCCATTGTGGGGTCTTATCAGCTCCACAGTGTTGGCATCTCCTCCCAATGCTAGCACTTTTAGCTGAATTCACCGGTAACGAAAGCAATGGCTCGTGTTGCTTAAAACTCTTGAAACTCGGTTTGTTCACCAACATACAATGCTCGCTTGGCAAGTCAGCAAAGCTGCCTCTTCGTCTTCTACGCCTTCTCTTGCTCCGTGCACGAACGGGGTAATTAACCGGTACTTTTAAGCTCGCACAACAGCTCATATACGCGTTTGCGTTAGCGCTGCTAGTGCCACTGCTGTTGCAGGTGCTGCTACTATTCTCCAGCACTGAAACCGGGCTATGGTGATCAAATACAATATTTGGGTTATCGGCAAGTATGCCAAACTCCACAGCTGGAAATGCATCTTTGTTTGACAGCCATTCCAGTTCTTCCTCAATACATTCCTGCAAAATGCAACATGTTAATAATCTTGAGTGAGCCAGCAACCGACAAATTTTCCAGTTTTTATATTTTCGATAAAAGTGGTTTTCGAGCCAGCTTACTCGTACCTCGACTATTTATAGGGCACTGCTACCTCCCAACAACACAGATAATGGGTATATCCACCAAGGCTTAGAAAACTATTTTAATTCATATATATTTTCATGTTCAGTTTTCAAATAATTGTTTAGAAGATAAACTTTAGTGTTTTCATTATATCAAAGGATGAAAGGATATCTAGGAGGGAATCCAGAAAGAAAATAAAAGTCAAAATTCCCAAGTGGGGCAATTTGCAATTTTGACATATTTGGTAAATAAATATTGATGATAGGGACAAAAGTGTCTTTTCAAGATTGTGAAATACAAATGAAACGGATATGGTGCATTTATTTGAACAGCTCAGACATCGTGACAACCAATGCCCAATCATAAAGACATGTTGCGAATATATTCCAAAATTCCTAAAATATCCCCACATTTTAATTCCAAAAAAACACAACTTTTCATATTTTTTTCAGCACAAAAAAATGCCAAATTTCAGTAACAATATCTAAAAATTCAAAGAAATTGTTTTTCTCAAACACCAGCCCCATGTCATGCCCTCCTTTTGGTAACGTTAGGGTTTCAAGGGCAAAATAGTCCAAAAAAATAATTTTTTTCCTAACGCCACCCTACCTTGAGCCAGTCATCCACTTTCTCGTTTCGACCACAACCGTTTCTAAAACTGCTCACTGTTTCAACTATTATTTACCAAAATGCCACTCAATCGCAAATGACGAGCCACCAGTTTTGACTCAGTCGCCTCCTATATGAACACAGCCATGCAATAAAAGGGTGGTGATATAATCGAAGTTAATTCACCTTTAATTAAAAGTCTCGTGTTCGAGCCCTAAGAATAACTAAATGTGTAATAGAGTATTTTACCCTTAATGGACTTACCCAACACAAGTTCGAACTAGTCGAGCCAATTAGTTTAAAATACCGAACACATAATCAACTCGTCCGAGTCGACTCACCAAAAAACGAGTCACGACATTTCTGGCCAGAGAACAACCCCCGGGTTACACCGAGTCAAGCCAAAACTCGGAACCCAGAGCCATTTTTCTAGGCCAAAAGAGCAGAGAAGAAAAGAAAAAAAAACAGTGAAAATGAAATTTGTATAAGACTTACAGGGTGTTGTTGGGAGGGAAGAAGGCTAAGAACGGGGTTTGAAGAATCCAAGGAAGAAGAATAAGAAGAAGAGAAAGGGTGTGTGTGTTTGGTAATGGAATTTGTTGTTTTTTCATCATCATCTAAAACAGTTTCATCTTCCAAAGAGAAGTTGAGAAGGTCATCATCTACATCCACCATAAAACATGAAGCAGCACTTGGGTCCAAAGCCTCCATTTTCATTTTCCAGAAAAGACAGAGAAAGAGAAGTGAAACAAGGGTTTGTGGTTATAGGTTTGGTTTGGTTTTGTTTTGTTTTGTTTTTGAGAGAGAAAAAGGAAAATAGTAAGTGGGTGGGTGGCGAAAGATTAAAGAGAGAGACAGAGATATGGTTCTCTTTTTATGGGGAATTATTATTATCAACAAAAGTTTTGAGGTTTAAACAATAAAAGAAAAACAAAGTTTTTGTTATAAATAGATTTAAGGTGAATGTCTATCTTATAAGAAGAGTCTTACTTCAAGGCTAAGTCTTTTATCTTCCTATAAATAGAGGGGTCTTACCCCATTGTAAATCATCCCAAAAGTATTAATAAGAATACTCCTCTCTCTCAACTTTTCTCTCTATTGTTCTTGTTCTTGTATTATTGTTCTTGTTCTTATATTATTTCATAACACGTTATTAGCACGAGACTCTACCATCTCAAGAAGCACTTTGAGAAGATTAAGGAGTAATTCGCTCACACGAATTTCGCTAATTCCGGGCATTATCCGGGTCACGCTTCAAGAGATAAGTATCGATTTTATGTTCGATTAAAATCTATAATTATGTGTTGTCAATATTACATACAAGTGATCCTAGCTATTTACTTCCTCTATTCCTTTCTTTGTTACAATTGAATTGATGACTGGTTTAATTTAGTTGTATAGTGGAACGTTTCTGGTCAATTATGCAAACAATGGGTTTTTGAATTTTTAAAGTTTGCTGATAGTTTGGAGGTCCAATGGCAATCTTGAATTTCTATACGGAAAATATGTCGCGTTCCTTGGCATCAAATTGGCCGCGGGAGTCGACCAAAGTTGCCAGAATTTGTTGCCACGGGATGGAAACTCAAGAGGTATATTTGATATCACAACATTGATTGGTATACCTTAAAGGTAAGTAATTTACTTTTCCCTTTCAAATTCTTGAAATTCTACGATTTGATTTATATACAAACAAAGACAACAAAGTTTGATTATAACTCTAATGGAGTTTGTAAGAAATTACACTCACATGAAGTGGTAAAATTTCTATGCCTTGCCATGATCAAATTCATGAATGATTGTGGGCAAAGAATTGAAAATCCGTCCCATTGAATTTGCTCCATTTCCTTTAGAGAATGTGGTAGCAGTATGTGATAAGTCTGAAAGAAGACAAAATTATTACCATGATGGTATCAATGAATGTGGACGTGGCAATAGACGGAATTATAATCGTCATTATGATCCATTCCCTGAAGTGAATGTGATAATTGTAATAAAGCCTGTAAGTATGAACACGCTCTTGATGTAATTGTATCTTATGTCTGACATTATGAAAAGAAAGTTCGTTGCCCTTGAAATTTCGGGCAAGAACTATATGACATGGGTGTTGGATGCTGAAATCCATTTGGATGCAATGGGTCTTGGAGACACCATTAAAGACAGAAATAATGCATCCACCCAAGACTATGCTAAGGCCTTGATTTTCTTGCGCCATCACCTTGATGAAGGTTTGAAACTGTGCTAAGGCCTTGATTTTCTTGCGCCATCACCTTGATGAAGGTTTGAAACTGTGCTAAGGCCTTGATTTTCTTGCGCCATCACCTTGATGAAGGTTTGAAAATTGAATATATCACAGTCAAAGATCCACCTATCTTGTGGAATGGCTTAAAGGAGAGATATGACAACCTGAAATTGGTCACTCTGCCACAAGTACGATATGATGAGAATCCAAAAGCAAATAGTTCATAAACTATATGTTATCGTTGCGGTGGAAAAAGGGCACTGGGCGAAAATTTACCGTGTACCAAGACATTTGGTTGAGCCTTGTCAAGCATCTCTAAAGAGTAAATGCCCTGAAACAAATTTTGTCTCTGACGATAATTTTGACATCACCCACTTGGATGTGGCAGACTTCTTTGAGCACCCTGAGGGGAAAATTGACCACCTAATTGGTGATGGATCTGTGATGAAGGAAGATGGGATTGTTTGATTTTATTTCACTTATTTGTAATAGTTAGTGAATAAACTAATAGTCTTTAGTATCAGCTCGTATTAGTTAGTTTATGATATACTATTAGTATTAGTTCTTTAGAATGTTTCAATATGCTTAAATTTCGAAGAAATTTTTACTTTCCAGCAAAGTTAGTCGATTAACTAATAAGTTAGTCGACTATCTAATATTTCGTATTAAAAACTGGAATTTTCGCAAGCTAAGATAGTCGACTATCTGATTTAGATAGTCGACTATCCTGATGACTGTTTACTAAGATAGTCGACTATCAACTTAGTTATTCGACTATCTAATATTTCGCATTAAAACTGGATTTTTCTGCAAGGCAAGATAGTCGACTATCCAATTTAGTTAGTCGACTATCCTAATAACTGCTTCCCAAGATAGTCGACTATCAACTAAGTTAGTCGAATAACCTCAGCAGATTTCGAAAATATTGTTTAAATTTGAAACAAACGGATTGAATTTGTTTATTCTCATGTTCGTATATTTTCTTTTGTATGTCAAACCATGGGAGTTAAATTGATTGAAGGCTCCTGAAGAGCAACTATAACTCTGCCTAAAGGAACAATATTTTAGAGAAAGCAATGTTCTCCTCCAAGTCTAAAAGGAACTTGTTGAGTTTTAGAGATATCATTCAAAATGGATATCAGATTAAGACAGTACATGAGTATAATCTTGAATACCTCATTTACTCATGAAAACGAGGCTGCCCACTTCGGTTTGGGGTCATGCCATTTTGCATGCAGCAATGCTAGTTCGTCGGCTGCCCACTTCGGTTTGGGGTCACGCCATTTTGCATGCAGCAATGCTAGTTCGTCTCTGACTGACGAATTGTCACAAATATTCCCCGTTGCAATTAGTTTTGGGTCATGAACCTAATATATCCCATTTAAGAATTTTTGGATGCGCAGTATATGTGCCAGTAGCACCGCCATATCGCACCAAAATGGGTCTGCAAAGAAGGTTAGGAATATATGTTGAGTTTGAATCGCCCTCCATTACTCGCTACCTCGAAATATTGACAGGGAATTTGTACACTGCACGATTTGCAGACTGTCAATTCGATGAGACACTTTTCCCAAAATTAGGGGGAGAAGTTGGTGAAACCAAACGGGAAATTTTGTGAAAAAATGCATCATTATCTCATCTTGATCCATATACCTCTATTTGTGAAAAAGAGGCGCAAAATATTATCCATTTGCAAAGAATAGCAAATCAAATGCCTGACGCATTTCTCTTGTATTACTTGTTCTCATTAATGAACTGACCAACTAAAGAGTTCGGGTTGAAGCCCATAAATTCTGGAAATATCAAAGTTTAATATGGGCCCATTCACCTGCCATGTATACCACATATGATGCATCTATGAAATGGTTACATGCGTGATTGTTATTAACCCGCAGCCTGGTCGGTGCTTGTGAGGTAAATTGCTCAGTAATCTAACTTCGAGCATAATTTCCAGATTTTCTATTCAAGATAGTTCATCTTGATAAGTTGGTTTATATCAAAGTTGGTTTAGCAAGATAATTATTGAGTGCCTCCACTTAATAGCTAAACTGTTTCTTATGAGAACAAAGTTATATATATCAGTTTGATATACGTTGTATACGAGAATATATTATATTCTCCCCTCACAAATGGTTCAGGGTCAGGAACCAAATAATCTCACCTTATTATTATTAATGTGCTGTGTATATTGACATGATAATGCACAAAGATGATTTCCCAGAGTTGAGGAAACAAGTTAGCTTTTCTAACATGAGGGGGAGACATGATAAACACTTGAGAAAAGGTTACATGAGATGAATTATCATTTGTATATATAGATCCTCGAATATCATGATATGAACCTGAAGTTCATAAAAGGGATAATTCAATTGCAACATATTGCAAAGCATGCCATGCGCATTTGCTGACCCAAAGAATGTAACTATATTCTCACTGCAAATGCTCATATTAAGTCCTAGAAGGACAAAGTCTTGGATACGCCTGAAGCGTATCGGTTTCAAAAGGAACTTCTTAATAAAGAAGATGAGCAAATGATCAAAGTGATCATAATAAGGAGGCAAGTGATCCAGAATATCACATGACATAACACTTCATAAAATCTCATGAGAGATTCAGGTACCTGAATATATGAATGAAGAGATCTCCGTGTTATGTCTTTATGAAAATTGACTGAAACCGATATAAAATGATTGTCGACGACATCTATGATAGCGCTAAATATCGATGAGGATCTTATGTTTGTCGAATACAAACAAAACTATTGGCCAAATGGAAGAGATACAATTCAAGAAGAATTGATTCCATATGAAAGACATGTAGTTTTGGACATGTAGTTCAAATACTTGAAAGTGTAAAGTCAAAGGTATGTGTAATCAGTTTTTGATATTTATTTGTTTAGCATGACATGAAAACTTGATATGCATCTAAAGTCTATTATATGGCTTATATGGCTTAACTTGAAAGATTTAAGTTGCTTGAAGCATATACAATTCTTGGTCCTGAAGTACCACATCCTAAGTGCAATTTGTGTACATATGTATATTGCTATAACTATAAACATGATGGCATCGAGAATACCCCTATGGAAGTATTGAAGAGTCATTCCACGACATTACATGAAGATGTTCATATCTATCAAGAATGATAATCTCAAGGTACGGAATATTCATTCAAGTCAATATGGTTGATTTATTTATCAAATATCTACTAACGATTTCTTGAAGCTAGTGCACAAGATTGGAATGTGAAGGTTCAAGGATGTGAATTGATGTTCTTTTTAGGGGGAGTTAATGCGCATTGCACTCTTTTTCCCTTACAAGGTTTTGTCCCACTGGGTTTTCCTTGCAAGGTTTTTAACGAGGCAACAAATAGGCGTATTTCTAAACATATGTACTCTTTTCTTTTTCTAGAATTTTTCCCATTGGGTTTTGTTTTAGTTAAGGTTTTAACGAGGCACATTATTGAATAGACATTCAAGGGGGAGTGTTATAAATAGAACTCTATTTAAGGTGAATGTCTATCTTATAAGAAGAGTCTTACTTCAAGGCTAAGTCTTTTATCTTCCTATAAATAGAGGGGTCTTACCCCATTGTAAATCATCCCAAAAGTATTAATAAGAATACTCCTCTTTCTCTACTTTTCTCTCTATTGTTCTTGTTCTTGTATTATTGTTCTTGTTCTTACATTATTTCATAACAGTTTTTACGTTTTTCTATTTCCAATGGTAATTACTAATTAGGAGACGTCACGTTTTTTTTAATGTGAGAAACTGGTCATAAATTTTTTTTTTCATTCGATACTAGTATTGGAACTTGATTAAATCTAAATTTCTGCTGAAAATTTTACATCGGAGGTAAACTATTACCTAAAAAAGATGACTTCATACTCAAGGTTCGATCTCGAGATATCTGATTAAAGATGAAAGAATACTTATCACTCCATTGTAATCCTTATTGGTGATAAATTGAATTTATAATCGTAGACTGTTATAAAATAGAAGTCTATTTAGAGTGAATGTCTAAGAGTTTTAGCTTGAAGCTAAGTCATTCCTCTTCCTATAAATAGAGGGGTCTTACCCCATTGTAAATCACCTCAAGTATTAATAAGAATACTTCTCTCTCTCCCTATTCTCTCTCTATATTGTTCTTATTCTTGCATTATTGTTCTTGTCTTTATATTATTTCATAACACGTTATCAGCACGAGACTCTACCGTCTCAAGAAGCTCTTTAAAAAGATTAAGCCGCCGTCAATTTCTCCGCATCGGAGCCGCCGTCGTCTGCATCAGTGGAGAAAAGGAAGAAAACATTGAAAATATAATTGGTATACCTTAAAGGTAAGTAATTTACTTTTCCCTTTCAAATTTTTGAAATTCTACGATTTGATTGAATATACAAACAAAGTTTGATTATAACTCTAATGGAGTTTGTAAGAAATTATAACCACATGAAGTGACAAAATCTCTATGTCCTACCATGATTAAATTCATGTATTATTGTGGGCAAATAATTGAAAATCCGTCCCATTGAATTTGCTCCATTCCCTTTAGAGAATGTGGAAGCAGTATATGATAAGTCTGAAAGAAGACTAAAATATTACCATGAAGGTATCAATGAATGTGGACGTGGCAAAGAATTCCGTCCAATTGAATTTGCTCCATTCCCTTTAGAGAATGTGGTAGCAGTATGTGATAAGTCTGAAAGAAGACTAATTACCGTAAAGGTATCAATGGATGTGGACATGGCAATAGACGAAGTTATAATCGTCATTATTGTGGTAATGAGAATAATAAAGATTCTCAAAATAATCTTTCACTTTATGAAAGTAATATTTGACATGAGATTGTGTAAAGCACATGATTTTGATCCATTCCCTGAAGTGAATGTGATAATTGTAATAGAGCCCGAAAGTATGAACACGCTCTTGATGTAATTTTGGTTTATGTCTGACATTATGAAAAGAAAGTTCGTTGCCCTTGAAATTTCGGGCAAGAACTATATGATATGGGTGTTGGATACTTAAATCCATTTTGGATGCTATGGGTCTTGGAGACGCCATTAAAGACAGAAATAATGCATCCACCCAAAACTATGCTAAGGCCTTGATTTTCTTGCGCCATCACCTTGATGAAGGTTTGAAACTATGCTAAGGCCTTGATTTTCTTGCGCCATCACCTTGATGAAGGTTTGAAGATTGAATATCTCACCGTCAAAGATCCACCTATCTTGTGGAATGGCTTAAAGAAGAGATATGACAACCTGAAGTCGGTCACTCGCCACAAGCACGATACGATAAGAACCCAAAAGCAAATAGTTTATAAACTATATATTATCGTTGCGGTGAAAACGGGCACTGGTCAAAGGCTTGCCGTATACCATGACTTTTGGTTGACCTTTATCAAGCATCTCGAAAGAATAAACGCCCTGAAACGAATTTTGTCTCTGACGACAACTTTGACATCACCCACTTGGATGTGGCAGACTTCTTTGAGCAACCCGAGGGGAAGATAGACCACCTAATCGGTGATGGATCCGTGATGAAAGAAGATGGAGCTATTTGATTTTATTTTACTTGTTTGTATTAGTGAATGAATAAACTAATAGTATTAGCTCGTATTAGTTAGTTCATGATATAATGTTAGTATTAGTTCTTTAGAATGTATCAATATGCTCAAATATCAATAATATTTTTGAGCATAATATCAATAATATTTTTACTTTCCAGTAGAGGTAATCGACTAACCTGAAAAACTAGTCGGTTATCTCATATTTCGCATAAAAACTGCAAAACAATCGATTGTCAATGATCAACAATCGATTGTCTTTAAAACAGTGTGATCTGGAATTTTTCAAAAATAGTCAACAATCGATTGTCTATGTTTAACAATCGATTGCCTTTAAAACAGTGATCTGGAATTTTTCAAAAATAACCAACAATCGATTGTCTATGTCTAACAATCGATTGTCTTTATACAGTGAGGTCTGGAATTTTTCAAAAATAACCAACAATCGATTGTCTATGTCTAACAATCGATTTTCTTAAACAGTGTGATCTGAAGTTTTTCAAAAATAACAAATAATCGATTGTGTGTGTTTAACAATCGATTGTGTGTGTTTAATAATCGATTGTCTTATGAAAAACGCTGAAAATTTTCAAACTGCAAAGTAATCAATTATGGATAACATATCTGATTTTGTTAGTCAACTGTTAGCAGCAGATTTTGAAAATATTATGTGACACAAACGAATTGAAGTTGTTTATTCTCATGTTCGTGTATTTATTTTGTATATCAAACCATGGGAATTAAATTGATTGAAGGCTCCGGAAGAGCAACTGTAACTCTGCCCAAAGGCATGACGTTTATCTTAGAGAATGCAATATTCTCCTCCAAGTCTAAGAAGAACTTGTTGAGTTTTAAAGATATCATTCAAAATGGATATCATATTGAGACAATAGATGAGAATAATCTTGAATTCTTCATGAAAACGAGGCTGCCCATTTCGGTTTGGGTTCACGCCATTTTGCATGCAGCAATGCTAGTTCGTCGGCTGCCCACTTTGGTTTGGGTTCATGCCATTTTGCATGCAGCATTTTAGTTTGTCGGCTGCCCACTTCGGTTTGGGGTCACGCCATTTTGCATACAGCAATGCTAGTTCGTCTCTGACTGACGAATTGACACAAATATTCCCCGTTGCAATTGGTTTTGGGTCATGGACCCAATATATCCCATTTAAGAATTTTTGGATGCGCAGTATATGTGCCTTTAGCACCGCCATCCCGCACCAAAATGGGTCTGCAAAGAATGTTAGGAATATATGTTGAGGTTGAATCGCCCTCCATTATTCGCTACCTCAAAACATTGACAGGAGATTTGTTCACTGCACAATTTGCAGACTGTCAATTTGATGAGACACTTTTCCCAAAATTAGGGGGAGAAGTTGGTGAAACCAAACGGGAAATTTTGTGGAAAAATGCATCATTATCTCATCTTGATCCATATACCTCTATTTGTGAAAGAGGCACAAAAGATTATCCATTTGCAAAGAATAGCAAATCAAATGCCTGACGCTTTTATAGATTTGAAAAGGATAACAAAATCACATATCCCCGAAGTGAATGTGACAACATCTGATTCACGAATACATATTCATTATTGGAAGAATATGAACATGAAATTGGTATTAAATATACCACACTCACCCCTAGAAGGAGGTTTGAGATGATATATGGCATGAATGATCGTTGGTCACGTACCTATTGTACGCCAAAGTATTTTGGAAATATGACTATTAAAGGACAACGATAATGCAAGAAACATATCTTGCATATAAGTTTGATATGACCATAATGGTATAACTTTCTCTTTAAGAAAGATATTCACTACATGGATGTTGATGAATCTGTGGTAGTACAAAATTAATTGAGAGCTCTAGAAGAGCCAATTATTACTATGTTGGAGAAATACAATTGAGTATTGTGCTGTAGTAAGTCTCAAAGAAACTTATTCAGTTTCCAAAGTACACGCGAAAGCGATTGATTATATTGAGACTATAAATAAAGGAAGGCTTTGATATCTCCTATTACTACAACTTGTAGCGGGGTAATTTGTATATGAAAAGCTACCCGCTTTGTTCTCCAGTTTGTACTACACAAACGAAATAATGCCACAATAAAGTGGATATCTATTGGTATAAAACCCATGTCATAATAAACCCGAAGTTAATTGATAAGTGCACATGTCATGGTGTAAATTTGAAGTTTACCAATATTGATAATTTATTCAGTTGACATTCGTGTTAGCCATCTCATTTTATGTATGATGTGCAAATTCACATAGGTGAATAATAAAGAACTAGAAAGTTCTTTACGAATTCTCTTGTATCACTTGTTCTCATTAATGAACTGACCAACTAAAGAATTCGGGTTGATGCCCATAAATTCTGGAAATATCAAAGGTGAATATGGGCCCATTCACCTGCCATGTATACCACATATGATGCATCTATGAAATGGTTACATGCGCAATTGTTGTTGACCCGCAGCCTGGCCGGTGCTTGCGAGGTAAATTGCTCAGTAATCTAACTTCGAGCATAATTTCCAGATTTTCTACTCAAGATAGTTCATCTTGATAAGTTGGTTTATATCAAAGTTGGTTTAGCAAGATAATTATTGAGTGCTTCCACTTAATAGCTAAACTGTTTCTTATGAGAACAAAGTTATATATATCAGTTTCCTTCTCTTTTATTAATGTGCCATGTATATTGACATGATAATGCACAAAGATGATTTCCCAAAGTTGAGGAAACAAGTTAGCTTTACTAACATGAGGGGAGACATGATAAACACTTGAGAAAAGGTTACATGGGATGAATTATCATTTGTATATGTATATCCCCGAATATCATGATATGAACCTGAAGTTCATAAAAGGGATAATTCAATTGCAACATATTGCAAAGCATGCTATACGCATTTGCTGACACAAAGAAAGTAACTAAATGGAAGAGATACAATTCAAGAAGAATTGATTCCATATGAAAGACATGTAGTTTTGAACCTATAGTTCAAATGCTTGAAAGTATAAA
This sequence comes from Nicotiana benthamiana, assembly GCA_034376525.1. NCBI lineage: Eukaryota > Viridiplantae > Streptophyta > Magnoliopsida > Solanales > Solanaceae > Nicotiana > Nicotiana benthamiana. Next base: position 110,913,428 of record CM067323.1, on the reverse strand, counting down.
GTCAAAGGTATGTATAGTCAGTTTTCGATATCTTATTTGTCTAGCATGACATGGAAAACTTGATATGCATCTAAAGTCTATTATATGGCTTATATGACTTAACTTGAAAGATTTAAGTTGCTTGAAGCATATGCAATTCTTGGTCTTGAAGTACCACATCCCAAGTACAATTTGTGTACATATGAATCTTGCTATAACTATAAGCATGATGGCATTGAGAATACATCTATGGAGATATTGAAGAGTTATTCCACGACATTATATGAAGATGTTCATATCTATCAAAGATCGTTTTGAAGATGATGCACAAGATTGGAATGCAAATGCTCAAGGATATAAATTGATGTACTCATTAGGGGGAGTTAATGCGCGTTGCACTCTTTTTCCCTTACAAGGTTTTATCCCACCGGGTTTTCCTTGCAAGGTTTTTAACGAGGCAACCAATAGGCGCATATTCAAACATGTGTACTCTTTTTCCTTTCTTTAATTTTTCCCAATGGGTTTTGGTTTTAAGGTTTTATGAGGCACATTATTGAATAGACATTCAAGGGGGAGTGTTATAAAATAGAAGTCTATTTAGAGTGAATGTCTAAGAGTTTTAGCTTGAAGCTAAGTCATTCCTCTTCCTATAAATAGAGGGGTCTTACCCCATTGTAAATCACCCCAAGTATTAATAAGAATACTTCTCTCTCTCCCTATTCTCTCTCTATATTGTTCTTATTCTTGCATTATTGTTCTTGTCTTTATATTATTTCATAACATAGACTAATTTATACGGAAAAAACAAAAAAAAACTAGATATATTATTAAATTATATATTGTTAATCATAAATATATGTCTTATATTTTGCAAAGCAAGGGAAAATACGCAATCGAAAAATATTACTCTCCTTATCATTTGTGCTACTCCTAGTTGTTAGTCTTTCTCAATCAAAATTATAACTTTTATTAGAAATAATTTAGCGTTATATTATCATTTGAATAAGATGATCACAAGTTTAAACTTTTTTTCTTTAATTTTGCACCAACAGAACATCATCACATAAAATAGGTCAAAGAGTGTAAATACCATTGAGTATCATTTACTCCTTTTATTTTTGGCTTTTATTTAGTTTTATCTAATTTTCTTTTCCTTTTACAAGAAATGATCTCCTACTCTAGATTTTTGACCATTCGATTCAATTTCTTTTTTAAAAAAAGAACTGCTTCGTAACCACACAAATAAAGAAAGTAAAATTAGTTCTCCTTAATTTGTTTTAATTAGGATATGTTAATTGGACGGCCATTTCAAAGAAGTTTTCTTATGTTGTTATTATTGTTATATGGAGATAAAAGTTGGAAAAGAATGTGACCTTGGAGTTATTTGATAACTGACTTTTTGTTTTGCATGTAATTATGAATTTAATCTTATTGTTTTAACTTTGAATATTGAAGTAAATCTAATCTTTTTTAGAGTTTGAATTTATTGTAATTTGTCACAACACGCACATTTATTAAGTCAAATTGATAATAGAAACAGTAACTTTGCCGTTATATTCACTCAAAATATTTGACCAGAATAAAAAAAATTCATACATTTAAATTAAAGTTTTGTCACCTAGGTCGTTTGGTAGGATGCATGAGAGAAATAATGTATGCATTAGTTTTTTGGTATTATTAATTTCTTATTTGGTACATTTTTTCAAGCTATTTATTACTAATAAAAGTATTAATGATACAACTTATATTTGGTATTATACAATGTATAATTAACACATAACGAACCATGATATTAGTAGTACCAAGGTATTAATGCATGCATTAATATGGTTGAAGACAAAATTATTCTTAAATCCCTTGAAACTGAAGAATATGGAGTGCATTTTGTAAACAACTAATTTTCTTAAAATTATGCCGTGTATTTTAATTTTTAATACACCATACTAAATAGTAAATAAAAATAATCTTTGCATAACTAATTCTTGCATTACTAACTCATGCATTACTAATACACTTTATTTCGCACTATTAGTATATACCTTACCAAACGATCCCGTGGTATTTTTAAGGTTAGTGTTTATAGTTTAGAACCAAACATACCTCCTTAGGTATGAGAAGTTATTCATTTTTTGTATTTTAAATGTTGATGATGTTCCAATTGTTATGATTGATCTTTATTTATAGTGATTTTGTTGCTAAATAAAAGTAAAAATATGACAAAAAAATATCCCTTAATATCTTCGATGAGGATAGATAAATTGGGTGACCATTGGAATTTGGAAGCAATCTGAAGTACAATGTTGATTTTTTTTTTTAAGAACTAAATTTGAAAATGCTTAGGCACAACTTTTTGTTTTTGTTTTTTCTTGGATTTTGGCTAATTTAGATAAGAATTTTTTAATTTATAAACATATATACTTTCAAAATTGCAAAATTTATGTAATTATGATCTTTTGAAATTCAAAACTTGAATATTTATATAATTGAAAAGAATACATGACTTGTGGACAGGAAAAGAATTCATATTAATATATCAAGAATAACACGGTTAAGGAATAAAATCTTTTAGCAAATTTTAACATCTCATATATTTATTATTCATAAACATTAGCTCTCGGGAGAAATGTAATCCTTCTTGACAAGTATTTTTGTTGATGAAACAATCCGAAATGCGAATTATATATGCACATTTAGTTCAAAACATTAAAAAAATGAAAAGGCAAACTTTTGAATAGAATTCGGAAATGAAATCAATGACTTTCATTTTAAGGAAAATAAAATTGCATTCATTCCATTTCATTCCCAAGAAAGAAATTAAATTCATTTAACGTATTTAGTTAATCTTTAAAATTATTCTACTTTATAGTTTATACATTACTTTACCACTTTAAATCTCATTTTAGTGAAATTATTTAGTTTTTTATTAGTCATTTGGTACTTATAGTTAATTATTTAATAATCATGGATTGAGAGATTTTGTATTATAGACCATTCCATATGTGATTTTAATTATATCATATTTTTTATATAAAAAATTATTTTTAGAAAAAAGGCAATTCGATGCATAAAATATTTCATGTTCAGGAAAAGTATCACACTCCAAGCAGAGGCAGATTCAGGATTCAGTGATCACGGGGGCACCATGACATTCACTATAAATTTATCACTGCTCATTGATACGGGAGCCTAGGCTAATATTTGAATATTTCCTGAAGACATTTGTATGGATATATAGATTTTTTGCGAAAGTTACCAGGTGCCAATGACCCCTCTTGTTAAGGTGTGGGTCTGCCTCTAACTCCAAAAAATGTGATGTAGGCATTCTACCTTAATACAAATATTCATATTTTCTTAACATAATTTTTCTTATTTAAAATATAAATAATAATGACAGATTGTTATAAACTAAAGCAAAAGACAAGAACAATAGAGCAAGAACAATAGCAATAGAGAGAAGAGTAGAGAGAGTTCTTCTTATTGTGTTGAGAGGGGTGAATTACAATGGTAGAGAGCACCTCTATTTATAGGGAGGAGGAAGATCTTGCTACCAATAATAGGACTCTAAAATCTCTCTAATTAAGTACATTAAAGACATTCACCTTAAATAGAAGTGTAAGAATCTTCTATTTCATAACACTCCCCCTTGAATGTCTATTCAATGATGTGCCTCGTTAAAACCTTAAAACAAAACCCAATGGGAAAAATTAAAGTAAGGAAAGAGTACACATGTTTGAATATGCGCCTATTGGTTGCCTCGTTAAAAACCTTGCAAGGAAAACCCAGTGGGACAAAACCTTGTAAAGGAAAAAGAGTGCAACGCGCATTAACTCCCCCTAATGAGTACATCAATTTAAGCCTTGAGCATTTGCATTCCAATCTTTGTGCATCATCTTCAAAACGATCTTTGGTAGATATTTGATAAATAAATCAACCATGTTGACTTGAATAAATATTCCGCACCTTGAAATCATCACTCTTGATAGATATGAACATCTTCATATAATGTCGTGGAATAGCTCTTCAATATCTCCATAGATGCATTCTCAATGCCATCATGCTTATAGTTATAGCAAGATACATATGTACACAAATTGTACTTAGGATGTGGTACTTCAGGACCAAGAATTGCATATGCTTCAAGCAACTTAAATCTTTCAAGTTAAGTCATGTAAGTCACATAATAGACTTTAGCTGCATATCAAAGTTTCATGTCATGCTAAACAAATAAGGTATCGAAAATTGATTATACATACCTTTGACTTTATAGTTTCAAGCATATGAACTACAGGTTCAAAGCTACATGTCTTTCATATGGAATCAATTCTTCTTGAATTGTATCTCTTCCATTTAGTTGCTTTCTTTGAGTCAGCAAATGCGTATAGCATGCTTTGCAATATGTTGCAATTGCATTTCCCTTTTTATGAACTACAGGTTCATATCATGATATTCGGGGATATACATATACAAATGAAAATTCATCCCATGTAACACTTTCTCAAGTGTTTATCATGTCTCCCCCTCATGTTAGTAAAGCTAACATGTTTCCTCAACTTTGGAAAATCATCTTTGTGCATTATGTCAATATACACAGCACCTTAATAATAAGATGAAATTATTTGGTTCCTGACCCTGAACCACTTGTGAGGGGAGAATATACTCTCGTATACAACTTATATCAAACTGATATATATAACTTCGTTCTCATAAGGAACAGTTTAGCTATTAAGTGGAAGCACTCAATAATTATCTTGCTAAACCAACTTTGATATAAACCAACTTATCAAGATGAACTGTCTTGAGTAGAGAATCTGGAAACTATGCTCGAAGTTAGATTACTGAGCGATTTACCCCGCAAGCACCGGCCAGGCTGCGGGTCAATAACAATTGCGCATGTAACCCTTCCATAGATGCATCATATGTGGTATACATGGCAGGTGAATGGGCCCATATTCACCTTTGATATTTCCAGAATTTAGGGGCTTCAACCCGAACTCTTTAGTTGGTCAGTTCATTACTGAGAACAAGAACTTCTAGTTCTTTGATATTCACCTATGTGAATTTGCACATCATACTTCAAATGAGATGGCTAACACGAATGTCAACTGACTAAATTATCAATATTGGTAAACTTCAAATTTACACCATGACATGTGCACTTATCAATAAACTTCGGGTTTATTATGACATGGGTTTTATACCAATAGATATCCACTTTATTGTGGCATTCTTTCTTTTGTGTAGTACAAACTGGAGAACAAAGCGGGTAGCTTTTCATATACAAATTACCCCGCTACAAGTTGTAGTAATAGGAGAATCAAAGCCTTCCTTTATTTATAGTCTCAATATCATCAATCGCCTTCGCGTGTACTTTTGGAAACTGGATAAGTTTCTTTGAGACTTACTACATCACAATACTCAATTGTGTTTCTCCAACATAGTAATAATTGGCTCTTCGAGAGCTCTCAATTAATTTTGTACTACCACAGATTCATCAACATTCATGTGGTGAATTTCTTTCTTAAAGGGAAAGTTATACCATTATGGTCATGTCGAACTTATATGCAAGATATGTTTCTTGCATTATCGTTGTCTTTTAATGGTCATATTTCCAAAATACTTTGGCGTACAATAGGTACGCGACCAACGATCATTCATGCCATATATCATCTCAAACCTCCTTCTAGGGGTGAGGGTGGTATTATCTCAAGCCTCATTCTAGGAGTGAGTGTGGTATATTCAATACCAATTTCATGTTCATATTCTTCCAATATTGAATATGTATTTGTGAATCACATTCACTTCGAGGATATGTGATTTTGTTATCCTTTTCAGATCTATAAATGCTTCAGGCATTTGATTTGCTATTCTTTGCAAATGGATAATCTTTTGTGCCTCTTTCTTTCAAATAGAGGTATGTGGATCAAGATGAGATAATGATGCATTTTTCCACAAAATTTCCCGTTTGGTTTCACCAACTTCTCCCCCTAATTTTGGGAAAAGTGTCTCATCAAATTGACAGTCTGCAAATAGTGCAGTGAACTAATCTCCTGTCAATGCTTCGAGGTAGCGAATAATGGAGGACGCGTCAAACTCAACATATATTCCTAACCTCCTTTGCAGACCCATTTTGGTGCGGGATGGCGGTGCTACAGGCACATATACTGCGCATCCAAAGCTTCTTAAATGGGGTATATTGGGTTCATGACCCAAAACCAATTGCAATGGGGAATATTTGTGTCAATTCGTCAGTCAGAGACGAACTAGCATTGCTGCATGCAACATGGCGTGACCCTAAACCGAAGTGGGCAGCCGACGAACTAGCATTGCTTCATGCAAAATGGCGTGACCCCAAACCGAAGTGGGCAGCCGACAAACTAGTATTGTTGCATGCAAAATGGCGTGAACCCAAACCGAAATGGGCAGCCTCATTTCATGAAGAATTCAAGATTATTCTCATCTATTGTCTCAATATGATATCCATTTTGAATGATATCTTTAAAACTCAACAAGTTCCTTTTAGACTTGGAGGAGAACACTTTGATTGATATCATTAGAACTCAACAAGTCCTTCTTAGACTTGGAGGAGAACATTGCATTCTCTATGGTTAACGTTATGCCTTTGGGCAGAGTTACAATTGCTCTTCCGGAGCCTTCAATCAATTTACTACTTCCATAGATTGTAGTAATGTTTGCCTTACACAATTACTCTTCTTTTCTTTGAGTATTGTATGTGTAGTACATGAATCAACTAGGCAAATACTTTTACAATTGGACGTTGGTCCAAGTTCGCTTTGTGAGATATCCATATTTGCTATCCCATAGTTTAACATACAAAAGAAATACACGAACATAAGAATAAACAAGTTCAATTCTTTTGTGTCACATAATATTTTCAAAATCTGCTACTAACAGTTGGCTAACAAAATCAGATATGTTATCCATAATCAATTACTTTGCAGTTTGAAAATTTCAGCGTTTTTCATGAGACAATCGATTATTAAACACACACAATCGATTGTTGGAACATAGACAATCTATTGTTAGACATACACAATCGATTATTAGTTATTTTTGAAAAACTTCAGATCACACTGTTTAAGACAATCGATTGTTAGATATAGACAATCGATTGTTGGTCATTTTTGAAAAATTCCGGACCTCACTGGATAAGACAATCGATTGTCAAATATTTGACAATCGATTGTTGATCACTTCTGAAAAATTCGTTTTAGAGACAATCGATTGTTGATCATTGACAATCGATTGTTTTGCAGTTTTATGCAAAATATGAGATAACCGACTAGTTTTTCAGGCTAGTCGATTACCTCTACTGGAAAGTAAAGATATTATTGATATTTGAGCATATTGAGAACTAATACAAACATCATATCATGAACTAGCTAATACGAGCTAATACTAATGACTATTAGTTTATTCATTAACTAATACAAATAAATCAAACAGCTCCATCTTCTTTCATCACCGATCCATCATCGATTAGGTGGTCTATCTTCCCATCGGGTTGCTCAAAGAAGTCTGCCACATTCAAGTTGTCGTCAGAGACAAAATTCGTTATGGGGCGTTTACTCTTTCGAGATGCTTGGTAAAGGTCAACCATACGGCAATCCTTTGACCAGTGCCCGTTTCCACCGCAACGATAATATATAGTTTATAAACTATTTGCTTTCGGATTCTTATTGTATCGTGCTTGTGGCAGAGTGACCAACTTCATGTTGTCATCTCTCTTCTTTAAGCCTTTCCACAAGATGGGTGAATCCTTGATGTTGAGATATTCAATCTTCAAACTTTCATCAAGGTGATGGCGCAAGAAAATCAAGGCCTTCATACAGTTTCAAACCTTCATTAAGGTAATGGCTCAAGAAAATCAAGGCCTTAGCATAGTTTCAAACCTTCATCAAGGTGATGGCGCAAGAAAATCAAGGCCTTAGCATAGCTTTGGGTGGATGCACTTTTTCTGTCTTTAATGGCGTCTCCAAGACCCATAGCATCTAAGTGGATCTCATCATCCAACACCCATGTCATATAGTTCTTGCCCGAAATTTCGAGGGCAACGAACTTTCTTTTCATATGACACAATTACATCAAGAGCGTGTTCATACTTACGGGCTCTTATTACGATTATCACATTCACTTCAGGGAATGGATCAAAATCATGTGCTTTACGCAAGCTGCTACCACATTCTCTAAAGGGAATGGAGCAAATTCAATTGGACGGAATTCTTTGTCACGTCCACATTCATTGATACCTTCATGGTAATTAGTCTTCTTTCAGACTTATCATATACTGCTTCCACATTCTCTAAAGGGAATGGAGCAAATTCAATGGGACGGAATTCTTTGTCACGTCCACAATCATACATGAATTTAATCATGGCAGGACATAGAGATTTTACCACTTCGTGTGGTTATAATTTCTCACAAACTCTATTAGAGTTATAATCAAACTTTGTATATAAAATTTATAGAATTCCAAGAATTTGAAAAGGAAAAGTAAATTACTTACCTTTAAGGTATACCAAATCTATTTTCAATGTTTTCTCCTTTCTTTCTTTCCTTTCTTTCTTTCTCTTTTCAATCTTTTTCGTTCTTTTCTCCTTTGTCTCATTGTTCTGTTTCCGTTTCTTTTCCTTTTCTCGTTTGTCCCTTTTTTTTTTCTTTCTTTTTCTTTTCCTTCTTTCTTCATTCTTTCTTTGAAGCAAAACCTTACACAAACAAAAGTTAAGACAATCAAAAATTAAATTAGGAAGAGGGAAATACCTCAGATTTCTCGAGAATGGTTCTTGAGACGGTAGAGTCTCGTGCTGATAACGTGTTATAAACTAAAGCAAAAGACAAGAACAATAGAGCAAGAACAATAGCAATAGAGAGAAGAGTAGAGAAAGTTCTTCTTATTGTGTTGAGAGGGGTGAATTACAATGGTAGAGAGCACCTCTATTTATAGGGAGGAGGAAGATCTTGCTACCAATAATAGGACTCTAAAATCTCTCTAATTAAGTACATTAAAGACATTCACCTTAAATAGAAGTGTAAGAATCTTCTATTTCATAACACAGATTAATTACTCGTGTTAATTTTAAAATAATCAAGAATAATTTGAATAGTCCAAATGCCTACTAGACGACAAGTGAAAGTACACTGAACGTTTGCATGAACATGAACATTACCTATCTTGTTCGTTGTTACAAATCTTCACATGTTAGGATATAGCTGGAAATAAAACCATGTACATAGATAATTATGTCTTCTAATAAGATGCGGGCCGCTTACGTAACGGGCCGGGCGACTATACCAATGTGTTGTTTCCCATAGGCTCCATATCGCACGACAGATAGCCAATAATTAACTGACACGTTTTGTTTTGTTTTGTAGTATAATTTTGTCAAAATCTTTGACTCTCCGACACCGCACGTGGCGGCGATAATCTTGTGAATTTTTGTAATCCCTCAAATTGTCAAGATATGAGAATTTATAACTTCCTTTTTTCTTTATTTTTCTGGAAAGTATTTTTTTGTGGGGTGGAGGCGGGAATCAAGACCTTTTAATTTTTAATTAAGAAATTGAAATTGGGGTCACAAAGTATTTTAGACTAAAAGGCACATGTGTAGTGTTGCATTTACAAAATAGACCTACAACATAAAGAGGTTGCTTCGTTTATGTACTAATTATTCAGAAGATTAATTGTGTAGTAAATAATAATATATATGTGGTTAAGCGACCATATTTTGATAAATACTAATTATAATTATAATTTAAAAAATGTTATGTAAGAATTACTTTATTTAAAGGTATTTTTAATATATTTTATTCACTCAACATTAATTACATATTCTTTTTTCATATTGTAGTTAGTATAAAATAACAACCTATCTAGTTCTCAAATTAGCCATGCCAGCAACTAAACATTATAATTCATAAAGGGAAAATGTTTAATCATGTGACCAATCAAATATTGCATTAGTTAATAGAAATTTATTTTGCTTATAACAATTAAAGATTATAATTTTTGCGAGATTTTACGTGAAGATCATTGTGCCCTTTTGCAAAAGAAATATAAACATTTTTGTTTAAAGTTGTGATTCTCCTACACATTCCTCCTTAATTTTTCTTTTTTTCATTTCTTTTACTTTTCAATTTTGCATCCTTCTATTTTGTCCCCTAATAATTAATAATCAAAAATGTTTTTAAATGGGGTCCACTTGCATGTTCCTCCGGGGCTCACACACGTTTTTGAACCTCAGTTAGTTGGATGCCTGCAACTACTCTCCCATTTTGCATGTGAGTGTCACGTGCAGCCTTGAAAAAAGGTCATGGTATGTGCCTTGCATAACTACATTCAAATTTTCAATATTTAAATTGAAGTACTTGAAGAAAAGCACTTGTACTTAGTGACCCTCAACTCAATTATTGGTTAGTCAAGGGTAGGATCTTAAGATTTTTTTCTTGTTTACAAAAGTCAATCGAATTTATGTATTAGTTAGATATTTAACCTCTTAGTTTGCTAAATTAATATATAGTTTTGGAAGTACATCATTGTCACTTCTACGTTTGATAAGAATCATGTAGGCCTCTATGTATAATCTTTTTTGAGTTTCTTACCCCTAGCTCAGTATTTGTATTGGGTGCTCGACAAATTTAAGTTAGCATCACATAAGACACATTAAAAAATACTTCCAATTATATATCTTTTTTGTCCCTATTTTAAATAGGGACCTCCGTTTTGTTGTTCTTTGGCTCAAGCTCGAAAATAAAAAAGATATATAATTGGCAACAACGAGTATCGTTTGGAAAGCTACGTATTTATATATTTTAATTCTCATAAATTCAATTTTCATTCAATTTGCAATGTATTCCTCAATCGTGTACTGTGTTTAACCAAAAAATATAATTTGGTCAAAGCTATAATTTTAGAAGAGAAATCGGGTTACTGATAATCAAGAGACCAAGAATTATAGGCTTTTCGAGAATAAGAATAAGCAGTAAAGAAATTTGAATTGTAATATAATGTAGATGAACTTTTGTGTCCTTACAAATAATGAGACCTCCTCCTTTATAGCTAATAAGGAGTAACAGCTTAATCTAAATAATGATGTACTTCCAAAACTAACGTATAAGGTATTTAATAATGAACTTAGACTACTTTTTATTTTCATATTCTTGTCTTCAATGCCCTTTTGATATGTTATCATTAAATGACTCGAATTGGTACGAGACTCGTATCTTAGACTCCTTCTTGTGCCTGTTTATTTTTCTCTTCCCGTATTTGTTGTCTCCTGTGCCTTTTACTCGTTTATTATACTTTGACTATTTGACCAGTCCACGTGTCATGCCACATCATCTTTAATTTAAATTTAGTTTTTTCCAATACAGATAGTCCCCCTACTTTCCATTTATTTATCAATTAAATAATTAGGAAGTGGATCTTCATAAAAAGGAAAATTTTTGTCACAACTAATGCATATGACAGTGTTGACGTCTCAGTTGTCCTTCTCATTTAATGCTTCACAAGCGTGTCATTTTTTTATTGGATCTGCAATTCTGCGCCCACTTATCTAGGCTTATTCAACTCCTCTTTTCACGATGTGATAGTTAACTTTAATATAGGGTTTCCATCATAATACTTTTTAATTTGATGGTTGCTTCCATATAACCTTTTAATTCTCTCTTCCTTTCTCATCTTCTTCGTCAATTTTCATCAAGTATTTCCTTACTTTCTTTTACTTCTCCTTAATTCAAACTCATCCAACAATGACATCTCCAAACCCTAACCCTAGAAAAGTTCTAGTTCTTGATCAATTTCCTAATGCCCCTGCTCCAATTAGGCATAGAAAAGGTAGGGGAAGGCTTTGGAGTTTGGGATCCACACGTGGAGGTTTGACTGGCTTTGCTTCTCCTTCTTCAAGTTCAAGCCTCAAAGGTTCCATATCCAAAACTCCGTCTTTGAAAGGTAAAGTGGTTTCTGAACCCTCGCAAGAACCTTTAGTTGAATAGATTATTCCAAGTGATTTGTCTTTTGGGAGTGACAGAACATCTCTTCAAAAACAAGTTGCAAGATAAGAAAAGGTTGATGCTTACCCTTCTCTCATAACTGAGCTTACAATCCCTACTATTAGAAAATATTGTAATTGGAAAGAGAGTCTTCGTCTATCAGTTCCTACCATAAATCAAAGAACTTCTTCCTATAGAAGTGGGTATTCTTTCGTTTATACTTATCCCTTTACTTTGGGATTTAAACCTACCATAGATCCAGTTATCCTTGATTTCTGTCACTTCTTGAACATTTGCTTAGCTCAAGTTGTCCCCTTAGTATGTGGGGTTGTGGCTTGTTTGAGGTATCTATCTACCGAAGCAAAAATAAACTTTACTCTTTCCCACGTCATTCACTTATACAAGCCACACTTAATGCATCATGGGGTTTTTACCTTAACTGCGATGAGTAATAAAGTTTTGGTAAACCCTGAAGATGATAAAGACTGTGATGATATATTCGTTATATTGCTGCTCGTACATTGGATTTACAGGGTGAATCAAATATTTCCTTCCCTAAGAAGTGATTGCACGTAAGTTTCTATTTGCTTTCCCGTACCTATTTTTAGAGATTTTTATTTTCTCTAATCTCGTCCCTTTTTGGTTTTTGTAGAAACCATGGGAAATGTGGAGCCTATTCCCAACTGTCGTGGTTGGGTAGATTCGATTTTGAAAATTGCTCCTAAAGAAGATAGAACTTGGAAGTCTATTTCTTCTTTACATGGTTGGAGAGTGAAAACACACGGTATACATCTCTTTACATATATGTTTTCTAGATACATATGATAAACCCCAATATTGAGTTCAAATCCTTCTTTTTATCAATATTTAGTGTAAGAGGAATGGTGGCTGATGTGGCTTAAGCTATGCACACTTCTGCCAATGCCTCCCTTGATTTGGACAAGGCTAAAGCATTGATAGCAAAAAGATAAGCTATGGGAATAGACATTAAGAATGAGGAAGAAGGAGGTACCTTGTTGGTATCTAGACCTAGAGTTAGGAGACGCGTTATTATTGAAGATGAAACTGAGGATTCTCCTGCTCGTATCTCCATTACCGAGCTTGTTCTGATCCACTATGATGAAAAGGCCATACCAAGAGACACTAGTGAATCTAGTCACCGTCTCTTTGTTGGTGGTTTTGAAAGTGGGGAACTCGGCCCTATTTTAAACGAAATTCCTCTGTCTTCCTCAGTTCCTATTTCTCTTATTCCTTTTGTCTCTTCACCAATCGTAAGTGTTTCTTCTCCTGCGTTGACCTCTTTTGCTCCTTTATTTACTTTGAGTGCTCCTGCTTCCGTACCTATGTTAGCTCCCGTGCCTATTTCTTCCGCTTCTGCTTTGACTCTCGTGGTGGCTCATGCTATTTTCACCTCTTGTAATACTCCTTCTTCATCTATCATGCATTCAGAAACTGGCCCCAATAGCAGAGGCATGGCTATGAGTAAGGTTACACTTGAAGTACCTGCTACTCATAGCCTTTTGAGGAAGACTGGTGGATCAGATGTTTGGCTCGAGCCTCTAATTGGAGATGTGGAGAGGACGAAGATGCAGAGCCACAACTTCTATACTTTGACGAATGACATAGTTCATTCGACCCTGAAGGTAACTTCCTTTAACTTGAATATTTGCTCTACTTCTGCTTTATGTTCTAATTTTTGTGCCTTATATTTACAGGCTAACCTGATTGGGACCGAACTGATGGGAAGGGTCTCTATTTTGGAAAGAAAGAATTGTGAGTCTGCAAAGGGCATTTCTAATGCCAAGAGAATAGCTGAGGGAGCCCAACTTGAAGCTCAAAATTGGAAGGAGCAGTTTGAAAGTGCCTTAGGGAGCATAGAGGAGTTACAAGATAATAAAACTTATTTGGAACTACAAAATTGCACTTTATCCAAAGATCTAGGAATTGCCAAGGCTTCTGTAGGCCAGATAGAAAGGGACAAAGAGCTTTTGAAGGGTTCATTGTCAAAGACTAATGAAGAAATCAAAGAGCTTAAAGCACTTATAGAGAAAAAAGAAGAATATGCTAAGGAGTTAGTGCAGAGCTTGAACCAGACTCCGGCTGATTTAAAGGTTTCTTCAGATAGATTTCATGCTTTGGAGAGTTCTTATGCCAGTCTTGATACTTCCCTTGATTCCCACCTAGCTGAGCAAGAGATAATTAAAAACGACCTTGCTATGTGGGAAAGGAATTATGAAAACTTGGAGAAGGAGTACAATTCTCTTAAGGAGAATTTTAATTATGAGATTTATTGGGCTTTTCTGAAGTCTCGTCGCGATGCTTTGCTGGAGGCTACTCAAGAAAATTTCAACTTGCAATCTGAGTTAGACAAAGTCTGGGACGCGATTGACAAGAATAACCAACATGTTGACACTCCTTCTCCAGACCAACCAATAGATATTCCTCTCCAGCACTTGAAACTCATGGGGTAGAAGAGCCTTTGAACTTTGAAGCAACTGCTGAAACTGTTGAAGTTGTGGTTCCAGTGACCAAGGGTGAAACGTCAATAACACAGTCTGTGGGAATGGAAGTTCCCATGACTACTGCTTCCCTCGAGGATGTTAATACTTCAAGCTCAGCTGAAATTGCCCCTATTGTTGCTCCCTTAGAAGTTGTTATCGAGCCTATTGTTGCTTCTGAAAATGAAGCTACAACTTCTAATGTTCCAACCCCTTCAGTGACTAGTTAAAGATGTTTCAGGCTTTACCCTCCTTTTTTTTTAAATGACTTGTGATGTAATCCCTTGGTAATTTTAAGGGATCTTTTGGTGGAGTCCCCAGTTTCCATAATGGGGCACTTGTTTAAAGACAATTGCATTTTATTGACTAAGTTTTTTTCTTTAGTCTTTTATGTTAAGAATTTTAATTAGTACTTCTGTACATTCTATTCTTGCCTATTTATTCAAGACTTTATATAATAGTTTTTTGCTTATTCTATTCTTGCCTATTTATTTAGGACTTAGACAATAGGTTAGCATTTTTATCTTTTTAGAAAATGTTTTATGATTCTTCTCATGGATTATCATCATGATGAAAATAAAAGAGGGCCCTTTTATTTATCGACACTTAATGAAGAAGACGTCTCAACTTTATAATGGTGTTATAATACAATGAAAGAAATAGGAACACACATGTTTAGTATGAAATAACTTTGACAAGTTTTTATTCATGAACTTTAACAAGTTTCTTGAGTAGTACATGTATTGAAGTACATCTATAACTTTCTCGTAATAGTTTTCTTGTAACAGATTAATAAAATAAATAAGGTTTCCTTTTCATAACCCTATCTTTACATATTAGGAAGGGTTTGAGAGGATATTTCATTGTTCTCATGGGAAAGAACACTATGATGAGTGCTTTTTGACTTCGTGATTTTTGCTTGACACTTGACTTCTTGTAGCTTGATTTTTCTTTTTATATCTTGCTCACTCGTATCTATTATTCTGCACATACTCATGTGTATATAATATAGTCCCCCAAGTGCTTGAGCGGTGAAGCATGAATCCTCGAGCACTTGTGTGTTTTCTCCCAATTTGGTCCTTTTCCTGAAACAGAAAAATATACGGGACTCGGAGGTGCGATTATATATGAAGACTGCCTAACTCGTGTGTATTTCCATCAGATTAATGTAACCCTGGGCTGGGAATTTAAGAGTATTCCATTTTGCCGTGCAGGCCGTGACTCATCATTTGGCACGAGTTAGGGTTTTTGCCTAGCATATAAAATCGTTAGTAAAATTTTAACAATTCAAAGAAAAAATTCTAACATGGCGATACCTGACCGTGGGTACTTCCTTAGAAGTAATATCTCTTTAAATGAACAACATTCCAATGTGAAGGTAAAACCTTGCCAGCCATTGTTTCCAACTCATATGCTCCCCTCCCCGCACTTTCACGAACTCTATAAGGTCCTTCCCGCGTTGGACTTAGCTTTCCTGAATTAGATGTCTTTGTAGATAGGAACACCTTCTTGAGCACGAAGTCCCCAATTTTAAAGAACCTGAGGCGTGCCTTCCTATTGTAATATCGCTTAATTACTTGCTTTCGAGCTGTCATCCTTATTAATGCAGCTTCTCTTCTCCCTTCGAGTAGATCGAGATTTACACGTAACTCTTCATTATTTGAGTCCTCATCTTCTTGAACACGATGTGTACTAGGTTCGCCTATTTTAATCGGTATTAAAACTTCTGCTCCATAAACCATTAAAAACGGTGTTTCTCCCGTACTTGTTTTTGCCGTTGTTCGATACGCCCATAATACTGCTGGTAATACTTCAGGCCAATTAACTTTTGAATATTGTAACCTTTTCTTCAAGTTGTTGATGATTACCTTGTTTGTATATTCTACTTGTCCATTACCCATTGGATGATATGGTGTTGATGTTATTCTTTTTATTTGCCAACTTTGAAAGAATACTGTGATTTGTGCTCCTATAAATTGTGGGCCATTATCACACACGATCTCCTTTGGTACCCCAAAGAGGCAAATTATATTTCTCCAAATGAAGTTCTTAACTTCTTTCTCTCGTACCTGTTTAAACGCCCTTGCTTCTACCCATTAGTGAAATAATCAGTAAGCACGAGTAGAAACTTCACCTGACCTTTTGCCTGTGGTAATGGACCTACGAGATCTATTCCCATTTCATGAAGGGCCACGGAGCTATGACTGGATGTAATAGTTCAGCTGGTCTATACATATTATTGCCATACCTCTGACATTTGTCACACTTAGATATGAAGTCATTTGCTTCCTTTTCCATATTAGGCCAATCATATCCTGCTCGAATTAATGTTTTTACCAGTGACCTACCTCCTACATGATTTCTACAATGTCCTTCATGTATTTCGCTCATCACATATTCTGTTTGAGAAGGTCCGAGACACTTGGCTAATGGTCCACCAAACATTTTTCGATAAAGGTTCCATTGATATAGGCAATAACGAGCAGCTTTCTTTCAAAGTGCATGAGCCTTTATTTTATCCTCAAGTACGGTCCCATGCTACAAAAAAGCTATGATTTCGTTTCTCCAATCCCAAGTTAAGTGATTAAAGTTTACCTCATTTTTATCAGGTTCAAGAACGGAATGGAGTAAATGTATGATTGACGCATTTGCATCTTTAGCTATATCTGATGCAGACGCAAGATTAGCTAAAACATCTGCTTCGTGTTCTCTTCTCTTGGGATTTGCATTACCTTCCAAGTTTGGAACTGTCTTATCAGTTCTCTTACCTTTTCAAGATACTATTGCATTCGAGTTTCCCTGGCTACATAAGTCCCCAGCATTTGATTCACTACGAGATGAGAATCACTTTTGATTATAATTTGTGTGATGCCAAGTTCAAGTTCCAACTCTAAACCTGCAACCACAGCCTCATACTCTGCTTCATTGTTAGTTACAGGGTGACATTTTATAGCTTTTCTAATTGTTTAACCCGTATGTGGTATAAGAATAATTCCTAAGCCTCCCCCTTTATATTAGATGAACCATCAGTAAATAACATCCAAGTCCCCGGGTTTGCACCATTAAAAACTTGTAACTCTTTTTTGACTTCTACATGCATTCCTTGACTAAAATAAGCTACGAAATCGGTGAGTACTTGGGATTTAATAGCAGTTCTAGGTTGATAAATTATTTCATATTCACTTAATTCTATATCCCATTTTGCTAATCTCCCTGATAGCTCATGTTTATGTAAAACATTTCATAATGGAAAAGCAGTAACTACAACAATGGGGTGACTTTGAAAATAAGGACTTATTTTTCTGGATGCCATGATTAAAGCTAACGCTAATTTTTCTAGTTGTGGATACCTTGTCTCAGCATCTAGTAGATTCTTACTTACATAATAAATAGGAGATTTCTTACCTTGGTCCTCACGGACTAAAACAACACTACGCTATTTCTGAAACTGCCAAATAAACGAGTAGCTTTTCACACTCCTTTGGTTTTGCCAATAGAGGAGGATTTGACAAGTAAGTTTTCAAAATTTTAAGGTCTTGTTGGCAATCTTCATTCTACTCAAAATGATCTTGCTTTTTGAGTGCAGAGAAAAAATTGAAAGCACTTTTCTTAAGATTTGGAAATAAATCTTCCTATGGCCGCGATTCTTCCTGTTAATCTTTGAACCTCCTTTTTATTAGTAAGGATATCAGGTATTTCTTCAATTGCTTTTTAAGCTGAGAAGGATTTACCTCAATGCCACGGTTAGAAACAAGAAAACCTAAAAATTTACCTGAAGCAACTCCAAATGCACATTTTTCAGGGTTGAGTTTCATATTGAATTTTCGCAAAATTTCAAAGGTAACAGTTAAATGAGAGATATGATCATGAGAATGCTGGGTTTTGACGAGCATATCGTCTATATATACCTCCATAGTTTTTCCTAAATGTTCTTGAAACATTTTGGTGACTAACCTTTGATAGGTTGCTCCAACATTTTTTAGACCAAAGGGCATTATTTTATAATAATAAGTCCCTCGGTCTGTAATGAAAAAAGTCTTTCCCTTATCATTGGGGTCCATTTTAATTTGGTTGTACCCCGAATATGCATCTAAAAAACTTAAAAGTTCATGACCTACAGTCGCATCGATTAATTGATCTATATGGGGTAGAGGAAAAGAATCCTTAGGGCAAGCTTTGTTTAGATCAGAATGATCTACACAAACTCGCCACTTACCGTTCTTAGGTACGACCACCGTATTAGTTAACCAATCATGATACTTCACCTCGCGGATTGACCCAATCTTTAACAATTTTTGGACCTCATCTTCAATTACCTAATTTTTGAAAGCCCCTTGCTTTCTTTTCTTTTGCTTGATTGGAAGAAAAGATGGGTCCACGTTGAGTTTATGAGTCATCACGTCCGGTGGTATACCTGTCATGTCAGTAGGGGACCAAGCAAAACAGTCCACGTTAGCTTTTAAAAATTCAATTAATATACCTCGCATGTCGGGATTTAGATTGGCTCGTACATAAACTTTTCTTTTAGACCATTGCTCAAATAGCACCACTGCCTCGAGTTCCTCTATTGTTGTTCTAATGTTCTCATTTTCTTCAGGTTCTTAAATTACATCAGGTCTTGAGTCTAAATCAATTTTTTCAGTTGAAGTTTGATTGCTGACGCCCCCAACTATTTTCTGTAATTGCTATTTCTCTTCACTCATGGTACTCGTATCTATTACTGCATTGATACTTCTGGTTGTTTATTGATCCCCTTGAATTTGACATATTCCCCAAGGTGATAGAAACTTGATAACTTGATGTAAAGTTGATGGAACAACGTCCATATCATGGATCCATGGTCTCCCCATAATTATGTTGTAGGACTTTTCCATATCAACTACCTGAAATTTAGTTTCTTTAACAATATCTGTAGCAAAAGTTGTTAGGATTACCTCATCTTTTGTTACCATGCTTGAATTGTCAAATCCTGACAAAGTATGCACCTTGAGTATCATTTTATCTTCAGCTTGCATTTCCCGCAATACTCTTAGTATAATGATGTTTACAGAACTTCCTGGATCAATAAAAACTCGTTTTATGTCAGTGTCATGTATAAGTAAGGATATTACCAACGCATCATTATGAGGAGTAATCACTCCTTTTGTATCTGCATCATCAAAGCTTATGCTTTCGTGCTCTAAGGTTTGTCATACTCGCTTCCCGTGTGTGGTCGTCATTTTGGAAATCTTATTTGAAGCCATGTATGTTACTTCGTAAATATCTTCCCCTCATCTAATGACATTCACTGTTCTCTTAGGTGCTGGTCGTTTTGGTGGCTCCTGCCTGTTTTTCATGTAAACTTGTTTTCCCTTCTCACTAAAAAACTCTGTGAGATACCCTTGCTTTAGTAGATGGTCCACTTCACTTTATAGGAATCTGCATTCTAACGTTTTATGCCCGTGGTCATTGTGAAACTCGCACCAATGGTCTGGGTTACGTCTGTTTGGATTTGATCGCATCTCTTTTGGCCACCGTACCTTATCTCCCATACTACTTAGAACAGCTACGAGCTCAGAATTAGTTACATTGAAACTATGACCAGCGAATCATGCCATTAAATTCTTGTCATTGTCTCATAGCTCTTGGTTGTTTCGATCGCCTCTGATTCTGGATGAGGACCCGGTTCCCCTATCTCTTGATCTTTGGTAGTAGTGTTGGTTGATTTGTCTAGATCGTGAATCCTTTCCTGCAGGTCCTATATATGGATCGTACCTGTTCTTACATGATCTTTTTTGGCTTCTAATCTCCTGGATCCGCTCCTTTCTTCACGATGATGTTGAGGTACGGTTTCCTCGTCAATTCTAAGCTTTGTACTGTACCTGTTATAAACATCATTCCAAGTGGTTGCAGGAAACTCACGAAGGCTTTCTTTAAGCTTTTTCGTGGCTTCTGAACTTTTGTAGTTCAAATTACATGCGAAAGCTATCACTGCCCAATTATCTGGTACAAGGGGTAGAGTCATTCTTTCACGTTGGAATCTATCAACGAAATCTCTGAGCAATTTAGAATTCCCTTGCTTGATTTTGAAGATATCCTCCATCCTTTTCTCAACCTTCTGAGCTCCCGAGTGTTCTTTAATAAAAGAATATGCAAGCTCAGCAAAAGAATTTATAGAATTTCCAGATAAAAGAGAATACCAGGTTAATGCACGCTTGGTGAGTGTCTCCCCAAACGTTTTGACCAACATTGACTCAATTTCTTGTTTGGTCAAATCGTTGTCTTTCACGCCAGTTGTAAATGCAGTTACTTGGTCACGTGGGTCTGTTGTATCATCATATTTTGGGATGTCAGGCATTTTGAATTTTTTCGGAATTGGTAGGGGAGCAGCACTTGGTTTCCAAGGTTGTTGTGAGTATTTATCCACGTCCACTCCTTTTACCACAGGTGGAACTCCAGGGATTTGCTCGATACGCTCGTTTTGCTCCATGAGCTATTTCTGCAAGGTTAGTACTAAACTTTGAAGATGAGAATTATCTGAGTTACCTGGTTCTCCTTCTTGTGAATCACTGGGTGCTGCTCCATTACCAGAATTAACTAGACCTGAGCGGGGGTTTTCCAGTATGTTATTATTAGGTGTTGCTGGTGCTGCAGTTAATTGACTAAGTAATACTTCCAAAGCTTTGTCAATTCATGCATCAATTATTTTTTATAGAAGTTCATCTCTTGTTTCATTTCCTCCATCAACATGTACCGACATACCATTAGGAGTTCCTTCTCGAGATCCACATGGAGAAGCTTGAGGCATAACATTATTGAGCTCATTTCCCTCCAATTGATGGATCTAATTTTCCTGATTGTTGTTGTCGTTGTTGTTCGACATTATGTTAATAATGGGTAGAGTGTAACTTTAGAAAGAATAGATTATCATATTCCCGGTAACAGAACCAATTTGTTTAACCAAAAAATATAATTTGTTCAAAGCAAGAATTTTTAGAAGAGAAATTGGGTTACTGATAATCAAGAGACCAATAATTATAGGCTTTTCGAGAATAAGAATAAGCAGTAAAGAAATTTGAATTGCAATATAATGTAGATGAACTTTTGTGTCCTTACAAATGATAAGACCTCCTCCTTTTACAGTTAATAAGGAGTAACAGCTTAATCTAAATAATAAAGGACATTTAATGGGCGTTACACAATCATTGCTATTAAATACCGATTTACTGACATATCAGGTATTTAATAATGAATTTAGACTACTTTTTGTCTTCAGTGCCCTTTTGATCCATTGTCATTAAATGACTCGAATTGGTACGAGACTCGTATCTGAGACTTCTTCTAGTGCCTATTTATTTTTCTCTTCCCGTATTTGTTGTCTCTTGTGCCTTTTACTCGTTTATTACACTTTGACTATTTGACCAGTCCACGTGTCATGCCACATCATCTATAATTTCAATTTAGTTTTTCCCAATACATACTGCTCATAACTAAGAAAATCTTTGACTCCTATATTTTTAATGGCATTTTCTCTATTGGGATGTCTTGAAATATTTCTAATTAAGTATGTTTGGGCCAAAATCTGACTCGTGATAATTAATGAGATTAGTTCGCTCATAAGCCTATTCGGGTTAACAAATTGCACAACCATTCGTTAATAATAAGCACTTGAAAACATTCAGCTTAATCGACGAGGTCACAACCTACTCATTATTGACGGGCGTCCCCTCGACATGACCACGGCCGTCTAACGCCAGCTGGTAAGGTGTACAGCTATAAATACTAAGAGAAAGAAGCGTAAAAGAGGCGCTGCTTCTTCTTCTTCACGATCCCCTGGAAAAAGGGTATCATTGTAAGGCTCTGAACCTCTCCATGGAGAGGCAGACCGAATCAATATTATCAATAAATGATCTCTACCCTCCTCTCCTTAACAAAGAATATTTGTCTCTTGCATTCTCTATTTGGTCTTTTGGTTTATTACGATCTGCGATGATTGGCCGTTGTCTTTTTCTGATTTTTTTATGCTGACGAAGTGTATGTTAACTTGAGCTAATAAATTTGGCGCCGCTTGTGGGGATTTCATAGAAGAATCGCGTAGTTCATCTTTAGACCAAAGAAGAAAGGAAGCACCCAAAAGGGAAAGCAACTCAGCTCAAATGAGCCAACGTAGAACAACAGGTGAGGGGAACTCGAAAGCTCCGGCAAGAATCCAAAGCCTCGACTTCACCCTCCCTCATTCTCAAAAAAGCAAAAGAAGAAGAAGGAGAAGCAGATTACCCTCCCCCTTGCAGGGAGAACACGTGCGAGATGCCCTCATCCCCCCGATACGGAACCTTGCTGAAAAGTGGCATGAAGGCATCTCAGACCTAGATCCATAACGGAATGACCTCTGCAAACTAGTCAAGAAGACTACGTACAAATCAGACAAGATCTTAAAAAAAACCTAAACCCCGACGCCCTGCACACAACGAGCCATGCGAAAAGATAAAGGATTAACTACGGTTGAACAACAACTCAGGCTACGTGCCCTTGCCCAAAAGTTCAACTATGAGTTGAACTGGGACTCAGGCTATGTGCCTTCGCCATAAAAAATCGCAAAGGTTCAACTACAGTTGAACAATGACTCAGGCTATGTGCCATCGCCACCAAAAATTGCAAAGGTTCAACCACGGTTGAATGACAACTCAGGCTACATGCTCTCCCCCAAAAGTTCAACTATGAGTTCAACTGGGACTTATGCAATGTGCCTTCGCCATCAAAAATTGCAAAGGCTCAACTACGGTTGAACAACAACTCAGGCTACATGCCCTCGCCCAAAAGTTCAACTATGAGTTGAACTAGGACTCAGGCTATGTGCCCTCGCCATCAAAAATTGCAAAGGTTCAACTATGGTTGAACAACGACTCAGACTACGTGTCCTCACCTTGAAGTTCAACTATGAGTCGAACTGGGACTCATGCTATGTGCCTTCGCCATCAAAAATCGTAAAGGTTCAACTACGGTTGAATAATGACTCGGGCTATGTGCCTTTGCCATCAAATTGCAAAGGCTCAACTACGGTTGAACAACAACTCAGGCTACGTGTCCTCGCCCAAAAGTTCAACTACGAGTTGAACTGGGACTCAGGCTATGTGCCATTGTCATAAAAAATTGAAAAGGTTCAACTACAGCTGAACAACGACTCAGGCTACGTGCCCTCGCCCAAAAGTTCAACTATAAGTTGAACTGGGACTTAGGCTATGTGCCTTCACCATCAAAAATTGCAAAGGTTCAACTACTGTTGAACAAAGACTCAGGCTATGTGCCCTCACTATCAAAGATTGCAAAGGTTCAACCACGGTTGAACGACAACTCAGGCTACGTGCCCTCACCCCAAAGTTAAAATATGAGTTCAACTAGGACTCAGGCTATGTGCCTTCGCCATCAAAAATCGCAAAGGCTCAAGTACGGTTGAACAACAACTCAGGCTACGTGCCCTCACCCAAAAGTTCAACTATGAATTGAACTGGGACTCAGGCTATGTGCCCTCACCATCAAAAATTGCAAAGGTTCAACTACAATTGAACAACAACTCAGGTTACGTGCCCTCGCCCAAAGGTTCAACTATGCGTTGAACTAGGACTCAGGCTATGTGCCTTCGCCATCAAGAACCACACGGGTTTCAACCCCGTTTGAACCAAGACTCAGGCCAAATGCCCTCACCATTGGATGATGCAAGGCCTGTTCCTCAATGAATGAAGGGATAAGTTAAGCACCCTCGCCAATCAAGTAAGTACGCCTAACTCGAACTAAGATTCAGGAAGCGATAAGTTCGGTCCCAGTTGAATTGCAAGGCCACGACCAATAATTCGACCACGCCCGAACTAGGACTAAGGCTATACGCCACCCTCGCCAAATCATGGCTACAACTTACTCATACCGAGTATAGGAAAACGATAAGCAAAAAGTGGCCAATCACGTCCAAGGCCATCGACGCCACCTAGTTTTCGACTAAGGGCGAGCAAATGACCCGGCAACAGTCAAAATCATCCAACTGGCCAAGACCATTAACGTCATCATGGCCAAGGCCATTGACGTTTCTACGACTAAAGTCGTAGGGGGATCAACATGCCCACCAGAAAACTCTAATGGCGAAGCCCCCTTAAATGAATGCAAAAAGAAAACTTGGAAACAAGAAAAGAAACATAAAATTGCATATATATCCAGAACTTTATTTAGAACGGACCACCTTCGCTTACAAATGACCAAGGTCGACGAACAACGAAAAGAAAGGGCCAAACGGCAATAAAATACAAAACAGAATAAAACTAACTCTACAAAACCCTTCTACTTAGTGCCACTCGCGCACCCTCAAGGACACCCGCGCCATCATTAGCACCTTAGCGCCATCAGCTGCCCCTGGAGTGGCCGGGTCAAAGCCACAGCCAAGACGAGCATCATGGGCCTTTTGGCAGGCCCCCTCATAAATAGCTTCAGGCACAACACCGACCTCCCATAATTTCCTGTACATGTCAAATTGGGCCTCAGAAAAAGACCAAAGATCATGAGCGGGGCCTTAAGAGGCATCCTGGACCCTCAGGTGATGATTCTCTGCCTCCAAGGCCGTAATCCGATCTTCCGCAATTTGGGCATCCCAATCATAAATGCCAATGTATTCCTCCAACCACGCCACTCTGAAAGCTGCAACATATCTCTCCAGCTATCGCTCCCTCTCGCGAACACAGACTGTCGCCTCCAATACCCCTTCCTTCGTGGAAGTATCCCTTGCCTGTCGCCTTGAGGTAGCAAGCTCCTCATCCAAATTAACCACCTACCTAATAAGGGCCTCAGAGGCCTCTACCAAGGCCTCCTGACTTCAGCGCTCCCTCTCAGCTACAGCACTGATCTCGGCCTCTATCTCCTCGTCCTTATGATGAAGTTGCTCCTCGAGAGCGTTTACCCTATTTTGAATCAGTTGCACTAGAAGCTCGCCTCACCAACTCTTCAACCAACTCCCGGCTGCGGGGGTCATCCCTCATGCGCTTGAGCATCAAGCAGCACCTATCCCAGTAGCGGCAGTGCTTCTCGAGTGCCCGTAAAAAGATTTCCGAGCGAACATTGGCTCGGCGTATACCCTCTACTTCCAAAAAGAAAGTCTGCAAAGCAAAAACAATGGTTAAAATAGGAGGCAAATAAAGGCAAGAAAAGAAACGAAAGAAGATCATCCCACGTACCCTAAACCCCATCACGGCAACCTTGGTCATTAATTCGACATATATAACGTCCCTCAACGATATGCTCTCCTCCTCCGAGCACAAAGGCGCAAACATCGATACCAAATTATCCTCCTCAAGCAGCAGGTTCTGCTTGGTAGGAATCTCAGCATAACAAAATGGTCCCTCTACATGCACCGTCGTGTTGGTGAATCTTTCTTGGAGCATGCAAATATCATCAGGATCCAAGTCTGATTCGGAGTCAAATTCTCCTCTTGCGACGTCCCTTTCCTCCTTAACCGGCTGAGAGGTCGAGGCTCCCTCACCGCCAATAGGTTGACACTTACTTCTCCAACCAAAGCAGCTACTGAGGAACCACCTTCACTCTCAACGACTGAGACTAATTATTGAGCCACCGAAGCGACAATTTCATTACGGCCTGAGCCGACCAGGGCAACCCCCATTGTGTTTTCGCCCTCAAGGGCAGGCACAACCGCATCATTCCCCTCCGCATCTGATGGCGGTGAGTCCAAATGTACCACCTCTGCAATAGATGTGAAGGTGACCTTACGCCTAACCAATGGCCTCTCCTCCTCCTCCTCCTCCTCCTCCTCGTTCAAAAATGGTTCGGCTCTAGGGCGAACAACCCTCGAAGATGCCTCGACCTGAGATGTAGACCGTGCTGGGGAATGGGCCGCTAATGACTCGATTGAATTCTCCCTCAGAGCTAGACATGGCATCGGCGCCACAGCAAGTTATGCAGTCGCACCCAGCCTGCGGAAAGTAAGTTGAGGAGCCCTCACACGGCGCACCACCCCTGATCAACAAAAGAAAAGAATTAAAAGGAGAAAAATTCAGCACGACTCAACATGAAGGATGCAATAACTCAAACACTCACCCGAAGAGGGCTTACGGCCGTGTCTTTCCCAGAAGGATGACCATGTGCGAATCCGTGCTGTCTGAGGGAGTACGACCTCGACCCATTCGCTAATGCCGGGAAAAGAAGCCAGTGGTGCCCACTCCGCTACAAACGCAAGTTAGAGTTAACATCTATTAGAACAAAGAACAAGCAAGAGTGGAAGGCAGAATTCGACAAATAAAAAACTCGCGTATATGGTTCCAAGTCTCTGGGAATTCCCTGGCATTCCCCACCAAATGCTTGGTCCTAATGTCGAAAAACTTCTCCTAAGTATGAGAATCGACCCTATCATCCAGCTCTGCAGTCAGACCCCTGGCCCCACGATGGACCATTCGAATCATGGTACCACGAACCCTCAGAGGGGCACACAGAGTCAGTACGTGCTGTAGCATTATTTCTCTTCGGAAGGGGAAGCCTCATAGTAGTGGTAGAAATGTACCACCAACGTCGGAAGGGGAAGCATGAACCCCAACCTGAAAGGATAAGAATAGAAAAAGTAAAACATTGGGCGGTCAACGTGGACCCTCTCCTCACTCCTAGCAAGGACAGTATCAGCAGAACGGGGGATACCTCATTCCTTCCTTAATTGGGTGATGCCCACCTCCCCCATTAACGGGGCCTCATCAACATGATCCTTCCCCTCGTCAGCGGTAAAGTCAGTCACCGGACCTCTGGGCAAAGAGAGAATGTCGACCACCGATGGAACCTCGTCGATCTCTGACGATTCGATGGCCCTCCCACCGTAGAAGACCCATCAACCGCCGGAAGAGTCGCCAGATTAAGGTTTGTGTGAGAATTGCTTGCCATTACTGATTATTGTGCAATTAGTGAACAAGATTCACTGAAGAAGGATCAAAGATGGAGATTGAGTGAAAGAAGACAAAGAACAACATAAATCAACGAAGAAAAAGAGTAACAGAATTTACTTCTTCGGAAATCTTACTTAGATTGATACTGAAAAGTGAGAAACGGATGGCATAACTCATTATTTATACTGCAAAAGTGGCTTTTATGAATTTCAAAAGCCATCATTAACTACATAACCAACCAACTGTTCGAATCCATAGTAATGTGTGTCATTATGACCAATATCACAAAATGGATTTGCAACTGTCAATCTTCACTTCGCATTTGAAGAGAGTTTAACAGCCTGGGTATGTTGGAAGGACGTCCAGTATGCCTACAAACAGCGAGCACCATTACAAAACACGTCAAGCATACTCATGTCTTCAGCAGCCGCCTACGGGAATACATACTCCCATTTGAAAACATCAAACGACCATCCCCCAATTATAAATAGCTACGGCCTTCTCCTAAATATAAATGGCTATGGCCGTCCTCCAGGTATCAATGGCTACGGCCATTCCCTCAAATATAAAATGGCCATGGACATCCTCTGAACATGTAAACGGCTACGGCCGTCTCCTAAATATAAGTGGCTACGGACGCCTTCAAGGCATGAAACGACTACGGTCATTCCCAATAAGTAAAAAGGCCTACGGTCGTCCCTTAAGTATAAACGGCTACGGCCATCTTCAAAGCATGAACATCTATGGCCATCCCAAGTCACGGCCAAAATGACATCCCATACCTTTCTCTGAATCTATTGAATCACATTCGGTAAAGTTCGCTCATCGAGTTTGACCAGCTGTTGACCTCAATGAGCAGAGGGACTAAATATATGGGCCAAAATCTAACTCGTGATAATTAATGAGATTAGTTCGTTCTTAAGCCTATTCGGGTTAACAAATGGACAACCATTTGTTAATAATAATCACTTGAAGATAACTCAGCTCAATCGACAAGTACATGGCCTACTCACTATTGACGATCGTCCCCACGACATGACCACGACCGTCCAACGCTAGCTGATAAGGTGCACAACTATAAATACTAAGATTAAGAACCCTAAAAGGAGGGCTACTTCTTCTTCTTCATCATGATCCCCTAGAAAAGGGGTATCATTGTATGGCTCTGAATCTCTCCATGGAGAGGCAGACCAAATCAATATTATCAATATAAGTTCTCTACTCTCCTCTCCTTAACAAAGAATTTTTGTGTGATGACCAGCCGATCGTCTTCGGAATTTATAGCCCATTCCCTATTAACTACTTCCCCTAAGTTTATTTCTACTATTTGAATTTCGGGACATTCGGCAATAGAATTCGGAATGTTTCAGGACACTTAGTCCCTAAATAAGAGCTTAAGTGTTAGTAAATGGTCCATAATAAGAACAGTTTGAAGACGACCTCAGAATGGGAATCCGATGGTTCCATTAGCTCCGTTAGGTGATTTTGGGGTTGGGAGTGTGTTCTCATTGTATTTTTGATGTCCGTAGCTCATTTAGGCTAGAAACGCCGAAAGTTAGAATTTTGAAGATTTCGGTCCGACAGTGAATTTTTGATTTGAGGGTCAGAACGAGATTTTAGAAGTTTTTGTAGCACCTTCATGTTATTTGGGACGTGCATGCCAAATTTTCGGTCAATCGGATGTGTTTTGGTTAGGTTTTTGATCGAAAGCGTGTTTGGTTGGAATTTGAAGTTTCTAAGTTCAAATTATTAATTTATTCTAGTTTCCGGTGTTATTTTAGGTGTTTTAAGGGTTGGTACAAGTTTGAATTATGTTATGGGATATGTCCGTAGGTTTGGTTGAGGTCTCAGGGGCCTCGGGTGTGTTTTGGATGCTCAACGGAGCATTTGGAGTCTTGAAAGTGCAGCAGAAAATTTGTAGTCAGTGGTTCCTTATACGCGATCGCGAAGGGTCATCGCATTCGTGTAGCTGTGCCTTTACCCCCTTCATCGCGTTTGCGTTTTTCTCCTGTGCTCGTGAAGTTCAGCCACCCCCCTCTTCCGCGTTCGCATCCCATTTCACGTGTTCACGATGTTCAAGTCCTGGGCCCCCTCCAGTTCCTTCTCTGCGTTCGCGTATCCAGGTCGCATTCGCGTATCCAGGTCATGTTCGCGTACCTATCAGGCCCCCAAGCCTTCGCATTCACATTGTCCCTTCCGATCGGAAAGGGAAAATCTGGTCACTTACATTTTTCCTCTACGCGAACGCGTGGACCTCTCGCTGACCAGTACTTAACATTTCAAAATGAACCCTTCTTCCATTTTTACAAAAAACTCAATCTAGAGAGCTCATTTTGGGAGATTTTTTGAGGGATTTTTAGAGGCAACGATTGGATAATGATTCCTTACTCTCCTATGACTAAAACCCACTAATCTAATCGTGAATTCAACCTTAATTTCAGATTTTTGAATGAAAATTGGGGTGAAGTTCTTAGACCTAATTGTGAGGATTTGAAGGGGCATTTGACCTCCGATTTGGGAGATTTTTATATGGTTAGACTCATGAGAGTACGAGGTTTCTGAAAATGTAAAAATTATTTGATTCCGAGTCGTTGTCCTGAGGGGAATTTTGGTTATTTTACCCTTTTTCGTGCCTTAGCTTTTATTTTAATAATAAAATTAGCTACGTGCGATATTATCTACAATATATAATGGGTTTGAATAGATTTGGGACACTCAGAGTCGGATACTCATGGAAAGGGCATAGTTTCCTAGCGATTTTTGTACCTGTTCGAGGTAAGTGGCTCGTCTAACTTTGTGGGGGGGGGGGGGGGCTCTCCCCTTAAAATATATTTACTGTTATTTAAATGCCTTGTATGCGAGGTGACGGGCATGTAGTTATGCTAGTCTATTGAAATTCACTTTACATGGCTTATTTAGACTGTGTTTCTTCACATATTTAACTGTTAAAAATGCAATTTCACTTGTTTTAGCTTAGGAAAAGCATGTTAGTAACTTATTTGCTCTATTTGACTAAGTTGCAATATCTGTCTTCTTGCGAGCATGCTAGACTCTAGATTTTTACCTATTTCTTGTACTTAGATTCTTTTTGTTAAATATTGAATTGTTGTAATGTGTTACGAATGGGTCTACGGGACGACATTCCGGGAGTTCCTTGTACGTAGTATCTTCCGAGATTGGAAGTGCGAGATACTAAGAGATCTTCGGCACATGATTGATTAATTGGAGGATACTAGGAGATCCTATGGATACTTGGAGATCCCTCATGATTAAAGGGAGGATACTAGGAGATCATCGGGATACTTGGAGATCCCTTGTGTATATGATGAGGATACTAGGAGATCCTCGATGATAAATAGCCTGTAGTGATTGTTCTTGTATTCATAGATTGCAGTTGTAGTTGTAGCCTATTTCCGTTCTACTTATTATTTTGCTGGATACTCGAGATTTGCTATATTTCCTACTGTCTATTCATTTCATATTTATTTTTATGTTTATCTTAGTAGGGGCCTCGACCTTCCTCGTCACTACCCAACCGAGGTTAGGCTTGGCACTTACTGAGTACCGTTGTGGTATACTCATGATACTCTTCTGCACATTTTTGTTGTGTAGATCCAGGTGCATCCGACTAGGCATATCATCGGTGAGTCCGGAGCTTGCTATTGGAGACTTGAGGTATATCTGTTGTGTCCGCAGACCGGAGAATCTCCTTCCATTCTATCATGTAGTTAGCAGTATTGTTTCCTATTTTTCTCCGTTGTTTTAGACACTCCATATATTAGAGTTGTACTTATGTTCTCACAGCCGGTGTTGCCCGTGGGGTTCTTGGTTTTGGGATGTTATTTTCAGACATTATGTACTCAGTGTATGTTCCAAGCGGCACCGTTATACATTTCTTATTCTATTTAGTGTTTGTTTACTATTTTTCTTTCAAACTATTAAATTCTGCAATGTGTTAGGCATACCTAGTTGCGAAGACTGGGGGCCGTCATGGCAGGTTCACAATTGGTGAACTAGGGTTGTGTCAAGTGGGTATCAGAGCTTTAGGTTCATAGGAATCACGAGACACAAGCCGGTTTATTAGAGTCTCGATGATCGGTACGGAGAAGTCTGTACTTATCTACAGGAGGCTATGTAACTGTTTAGGAAAAATCTTCACTTCATTGAATTCTTTGTCTTGCTACATTTTTTACATCGATTCTAAACTTCTGTCTTCTATTATCTCATAGATGGTGAGGACACGCACGACCCGGGAAGATCAGGCACCTGCACCCCTTCCTGCAGTCGCTAGAGGTAGGGGCCAGGGTAGGGGTCGTGGACGCACGTGGGGTGCATCTACAGCACCTGCGCGAGCAGCCGCCGAGGTACCACCAGCGGATCCAGCCAGGACTCAAGCACCTGACACACCCACAACCAACCACTACTCCAGTCGTTCAGGAGGCATTAGCACAATTTATGAGCATGTATACTACATTGTCATAGGCAGGGTTGCTTCCCCTTCCTGCATCTATGTTCCATGCTGGGGAAGGAGCCCAGACTCCCGTAGCCCGCACTCCAAAGCAGAGGGTGCATATGGGACATATTCCATATATTATCCCTATCCAGCCTGTAGTAGGGGTTCAGCCCAAGGATAGGGCACCTACTTCGAAGGATGAGCAGCGTAGATTGAAGCGGTTCAAGAAGTATGACCCTCTTATTTTCAACGGACTATCTGCAGATGATGCTTTGGGGTTTTTGGAGGATTGTCAGCGCATCTTTCGCACCATGGGTATTACTGCCTCGAGCGAGGTTTCTTTCGCAGCTTTCCAACTTCAGGGATCCATCCTATGACTAGTGGTGCACCATTAAGTTAGATAGTCCGAACGAGGCTGATTCGAACGAGGCTGCTTCCCTGACTTGGACTCATTTTTCATATATGTTTCAGATGGATTTTGTTCCCCAGAGCCTCTGAGATGCATGGCGAACGGAGTTTGAGCATTTGTGCTAGGGTCCTATGACTGTCTCTGAGTATGCCATCCGTTATACTAGGTTGGCCAGGCATGCGCTTGCTTTGGTGGCTACTGTTTATGAGAGGGTTTGCCGGCTTATCGAGGGTCTTATTCCTTCCATAATGTCTGGCATGGTGCGAGAGTTGGAGATGGATATGCCCTATCAGCAGGTAGTGAGCATAGCCAGGAGGATAGAGGGTATGCATGCCAGAGAGCGAGATGAGAGAGAGGCCAAGAGGTCTCGAGAGTCGGATCATTACTCTGGTACCCGTATTTTAGGAGCAGGACGTCATGGTAGGGGTTTTACGGGTCGCCCAGTTCACTCAGCTCTTCCTTCACCCAGAAGTACTCCAGCTCCTCCCAGATCTTAGGAGCCTTATTATGCACCTCCGGTTTTCAGTGCACCTCCCGCGATGGGTATTTTTAGGGGCCAGTCTTGGAGGGGTGGGCCCAGACAGTCACAACTATCGTGCCCTCCCAGAGCCTGTTACGAGTGCAGGGATACCCGCCAATTCGTGAGGGATTGCCCTAGGAATTGAAGGAGTGCACCTCCATAGCAGTCTCAGCAACAACGTACTCAGCGGGATTCTCAGGCCATTATTCCAGCTCCAGCTGCCACCCCACTTGCCCAGCCGGCCAAGGGCGGAGATCGAGGAGATATAGGTCACCCTCGAGGGATGGGTCGGGCCATATTTTATGCCATTCCTAATCGTGCTGAGATTGTCTCCTCTGATTCCATTATCACAGGTATAATATTGGTTAGTCACATAGAGGCACGGTTCTATTCGATCCAGACTCTACTTATTCTTATGTGTCATATTATTTTGCTCCGCATTTGGGTACAACCCGAGAGACCTTGAGTTGTCCTGTTTATGTTTATACTCATGTGGGAGATTCCCTTGTTGTGGACTCTGTATATCGGTCATGTTTGGTTATTATTCGTGGTTTTGAGACCAAGGCATATCTTTTATTACTTGTATGGTTGATTTCGATATTATCTTGGGCATGGACTGATTGTCGCCCCAGTATGATATTCTTGATTGTCACGCTAAGAACGTGACGCTGAGTATGCCAGGTATTCCACATATAACTGGAGCGGTACTTTTGATCACACTTCCAGTAGAGTTATATCCTTTCTTAAAGCTCAACGTATGGTTGAGAAGGGATACGCCGGATATTTAGCCTATGTGAGAGATGTCAGTGCCGATACCCCTTTTGTTGACTCTGTTCCACTGGTACGGGATTTCTCTGATGTATTCCCAGCTGATCTTTCGGGCATGCCTCCAGATCGGGATATTGATTTCGGTATTGATTTGTTGTCGGGCACTCAGCCCATACCCATTCCTCCTTACCATATGGCTCCTCCTGAGTTGAAGAAGTTAAAGGATCAATTACAAGAATTGCTTGATAAGGGTTTAATTCGATCCAGTATTTCACCGTGGAGTGCTCCTATCTTGTTCGTAAAGAAAAAGGATGGTTCTATGCACATGTGTATCGATTATTATTAGTTGAAGAAAGTTAATATGAAGAACCGATATCCTTTGCCTCGTATTGATGATCTATTTGACCAGCTTCAGGGCGCACATGTGTTTTCTAAGATTGATTTGCGCTCAGATTATCACCAGCTAAAGATTCGAGAGTGGAATATCCCAAAGGCTGCTTTCAGGACTCGGTATGGTCATTATGATTTCCTTGTCATGTCATTTGTGCTGACCAACACCCTAGCAGCTTTTATGCATTTAATGCACAAAGTATTCAGGCCCTATCTCAACTTGTTTGTCATTGTTTTCATAGATGATATTCTTGTATACTCCCGGAGCTGGGAATATCATGAGCAGCACCTGAGGACAGTGCTTCAGACCCTGAAGGAAAAGAAATTATATGCAAAGTTTTCAAAATGTGAGTTTTGGTTGAGTTTTGTGGCGTTCCAAGGCCACGTGGTATCGAGTGAGGGAATTCGGGTAGATCCGAAGAAGGTGGAGGTCGTGCAGAGTTGGCCCAGGCCCTCCTCAGCTATAGAGATCTGCAGTTTCCTGGGCCTGGCGGGTTATTACCATCATTTTGTGGAGGGGTTCTCATCGATTGCAGCCCCTATGACTAGATTGACCCAGAAGGTTGCTCCTTTTTAGTGGTCAGACGAGTGCGAGGCGAGCTTCCAAAAGAATAGGACGACTTTGACTTCATCCCCAATTCTGATTTTGCCAAGTGGTTCAAGGTCCTATACGGTATATTACGATGCCTCACGAGTTGGACTTGGAGCAGTATTGATGCAGGATGGTAGGGTGATCGCCTACGCGTCCAGACAGTTGAAGGTACATGAAAAGAACTATCATGTCCATGACCTTGAGTTAGCTGCTATTGTTCATGCCTTGAAGATCTGGCGCCTTATTTGTATGGTGTTTCTGCTGAGATTTACACGGATCATCGGAGTTTATAGCACTTGTTCAAGCATAATGATCTAAACTTGCGCCAGAGGAGATTGTTGGAGCTACTGAAGGATTATGATATCATTATTCTTTATCACCTAGGCAAGGCAAATGTGGTAGCCGATGCCTTCAGTCGCCCGGTGGAGAGTTTGGGGAGTTTGGCATATTTACCAACTTCAGAGAGACCTATGGAGATGGATGTTCAGGCTTTAGCCAGTCAGTTCGTGATATTGGACCTTTCGGAGCCGAGTTGAGTTCTATCCTATACGGTTTCTCGGTCTTCATTGTTTGATCGTATTAGGGAGTGGCAGTATGATGACCCTCATTTTCTTTTCCTCAGGGACACAGTTCAGCATGGCGATGCTAGGGATGTGACTATTGGAGATGACGGGGTATTGAGGATACAGGGTAGGATCTGTGTACCCGATGTTGATGATATTCGGGAGTTGATATTGACAGAGACCCATAGCTCACGGTACTCCATCAGTCCAGGTGCCACGAAGATGTATTAGGATCTGAGGAAACATTACTAGTGGAGGTGGATGAAGAAAGATATAGCTGAGTTTGTAGCCAGAAGCCTTAACTGCCAGCAGGTAAAGGCAGAGCACCAGAGACCTGGAGGGTTACTCCAGCAGATGGAGATTCCGGACTGGAAATGGGAGAAGATCACTATGGATTTTGTGACTGGTCTCCCTCTGACGGTGAGGAAATTCGATTCTATTTGGGTTGTTGTGAATTGGCAGACCAAGTCTTATAATTTCATTCCAATGCGTACTTCTTTCTATGCGGAGCGGTTAGTAGCGATTTATATCAGCGAGATTGTCTATCTGCACGACATTCTAGTTTCCATCATCTCAGACAGGGGTTCAGTGTTTACATCACGGTTTTGGAGAGCCGTCCAGCATGAGTTGGGTACCCGGGTGACCATGAATACAGCTTTTCACCATCAGACGGATAGACAGTCCGAGCGCACTAATTAGATTCTCGAGGATATGCTCCATGCGTGCGTGATTGAGTTTTGAGGGTCTTGGGATCAGTTCTTGCCATTGGCTGAGTTCATGTACAACAACAGTTATCAGTCCAGTATTCAGATGGCGCCGTATGAGGCCTTATATGGTAGGATATGCAGATCCTCAGTGGGTTGGTTCGAGCCGGGTAAGGCCAGGCTATTGGGCACTGATTTAGTTCAGGATGCGGTCGAGAAGGTTAAGGTGATTCAGGATAGACTCGGTACGGCCTAGTCCAGATGGAAGAGTTACGCGGACCGAAAGGTTCGTGATGTTTCCTTTATGGTTGGTGAGCGAATTTGCTTCGGGTCTCTCCTATGAAAAGGCGTCATGAGGTTTGGAAAGAAAGGAAAGTTGAGCCGAAGGTTTATTGGCCCATTTGAGATTTTGAAGCACATGGGAAGGTTGCTTATTAGCTTGCTTTACCTCCCAATTTGGCCGGGGTTCATCCGGTATTTCATGTTTCGATACTTCGGAGGTATCACGGTGACCCATCTCACGTGTTGGAGTTCACTTCAGTCCAGTTGGACAATGACTTGTCCTATGCTGAGGAGCCAGTTTCAATATTAGATAGGCAAGTCCGAAAGCTCAAGTCAAAGGATATAGCTTCATTAAAGGTTCAGTGGCAGGGTCAGCCGGCCAAGGAGACAACTTGGGAGACCGAGGGGGATATGCGCAGCTGATACCCTCATCTTTTTGCTACTTCAAGTATGTTCTCTATGCTCATTCGAGGACGAATGAATGTTTAAGTGTAGGAGGATGTGACAATCCGGTCGGTCGTCTT
This sequence comes from Nicotiana benthamiana, assembly GCA_034376525.1. Classification (NCBI taxonomy): domain Eukaryota; kingdom Viridiplantae; phylum Streptophyta; class Magnoliopsida; order Solanales; family Solanaceae; genus Nicotiana; species Nicotiana benthamiana. Next base: position 110,876,841 of record CM067323.1, on the reverse strand, counting down.
TGGAATTTATACCCCCATTCCCCCATTAACTGCTTCCTCTAAGTTCATTTCTGATATTTTAGTTTGCCTGGACGTTCGGTATTAGAATTCGGAGTGTTTTGGGACACTTAGTCCCTAAATGAGAGCTTAAGTGTTGGAAAATGATCCTTAATTAGAATAGTGTGAACACGACCTCGAAATGGAAATCTGATGGTTCCGTTAGCTCTGTTAGGTGATTTCGGGGTTGGGAGTGTGTTCGGAATGTATTTTGGATGTTCGAGCTCATTTAGGCTAGAAATGCCGAAAGTTAGAATTTTAAAGTTTCCGAATCGATAGTGAATTTTTGATTTGAGGGTAAGAACGGGATTCCGGAAGTTTCTGTAGCACCATCATGTCATTTGGGATGTGCATGCAACATTTCAGGTCAATCGAACATGTTTTGGTTAGGTTTTTGATCGAAAGCGAGTTTTGTTGGAATTTGAAGTTTCTAAGTTGAAACCATTGATTTATTCTAGTTTCCGACGTTGTTTTAGGTTGTTTAAGGGTTTGGTACAACTTTGAATGATGTTATGGGATATGTCCGCAGTCTCGGGGGCCTCGGGTGTGTTTCGGATGCTCAACAGAGCATTTGGAGTCTTGAAAGTGCAGCCAAAAATTTGCAGTCAGTGGTTCCTTATACGCGATCGCGAAGGGTCATCACGTTCGAGTAGCTGATGAGTACTTAACAATTCAAAACGAACCCTTCTTCCATTTTTACAAAACCTCAAGCTAGAGAGATCGGGTTTGGGAGATTTTTCGAGGGCTTTTCAGAAGTAACAATTGGGTAATGATTCGTCACTCTCCTATGACTAAAACCCATTAATCTAATCGTGAATTCAACCTTAATTTCGGATTTTTGAATTAAAATTGGGGTAAAGTTCTTAGACCTAATTATGAGGAATTGAAGGGGAATTTGACCTCTGATTTGGGAGATTTCAATATGGTTAGACTCGTAAGAGTACAAGGTTTCTGAAAATGTGAAATGTATTCGATTATGAGACGTTGGCCTTAGCAGCATTTTGGTCAATTTAGCTATTTTCGCGCCTTAGCTTTAATTTTAATAGTAGAATTAGTTACTTTCGATGTTAATTACAATATGTAATTGGTTTGAGTAGATTTGGGCCACTCAGAGTCGGACACTCGTGGCAAGGGCATTTTTTCTTAGAGATTTTTGTATTGGTTCGAGGTAAGTGGCTTGTCTAACTTTGTGTGGGGGACCTCTCCCCTTAGGATATCTTTACTATTGTTTAAATGCCTTGTGTGCAAGGTGACGGACACGTACTTGTGCTAGTTTGTTGAAATTCACTTTACTTGACTTATTTAGACTGTGTTTCTTTACGTATTTAACTGTTAAAAATGCAATTCACTTGTTTTTGCTTAGGAAAAGCATGTTAGTAACTTATTTGCTCTATTTGACTAAGTTGAAATCTCTGTCTTTTTGCGAGCATGCTAGACTCTAGATTTTTACCTGTTGCTTGTACTTAGCTTCTTTCTGTTAAATATTGAATTGTTGTGATGTGGTACGAATGGGTCTACTGGACAACATCTCTGGAGTTCCCTATACGTATTATGTTCTGAGATTGGAAGTGCGAGATACTAAGAGATCTTCGGCACATGATTGATTAACTGAAGGATATTAGGAGATTCTCGGGATACTTGGAGATCCCTCGTGATTAAGGGAGGATACTAGGAGATCCTTGAGATACTTGGAGATCCCTTATGTATATGATGAGGATACCAGGAGATCCTCGATGATAAATAGCTTGTAGTGATTGATCTTGTATTCGTAGATTGCAGTTGTAGTTGTATCCTATTTCCGTTCTGCTTATTATTTTGTTGGATACTCGAGATTTACTGTATTTCCTAGTGTCTATTTATTCTTATGTTTATCTCATTTGGGCCTCGACCTTTCTGGTCACTACACAACCGGGGTTAGGCTTGACACTTACTGAGTACCGCTGTGGTGTACTCATGCTACTCTTCTGCACACTTTTGTTGTGCTGATCCAGGTGCATGTGGCCAGGCGTATCATCAGTGAGTCCAAAGCTTACTACCGGAGACTTAAGGTATATCTGCTGCATGTGCAGACCGAAGAGTCTCCGTCCATTCTATCACGTAGCTAGCAGTACTGTTTCCTGTTTTTCTCCGTTGTATTAGACACTCCATATATTAGAGCTGTACTTATTTTCTCACAACCTGTGTTGCCCATGGGATTCCGGGTTTTGGGGTGTTAGTTTCAGACGTTGTGTACTCAGTGTATGTGCTAAGTGGCATCTTTATATATTTCTTATTCTATTTGGTGTTTGTTTATTGTGTTTATTTCAAACTGTTAAATTCCACAATGTGTTAGGCTTACCTAGTCGCGAAGACTGGGTGCCGTCATGACAGTTTCACAATTGGTGAACTAGGGTCATAACAATTTGTTTCTTGCATTCTCTATTTGGTCTTTTGGTTTATTACGATCTGCTATGATTGGCCCTTGTCTTTTTCTGATTGTTTTATGCTTACGAAGTGTATGATAACTTTGAGCTAAACAAAGTACTCCTATTATTTTATACAACATTCACACATTCTACATTGAAAAAACTTATCGATTAATAAGTTTGAGTATTATTTTTTTAAATCTATACTAATTTTTCAACAACTAATTTAGCTTCTTCTTTTTCTCATAACTATTTGTGTAGTAAGTTAATCAAAATTTAAAAAGAAAATGTACACGGTAAGGAGTCATATTGTGACGGCCCGAAGGGTCATTACCATAATTTTCCTTGTTCTGTGCTTTCGAGGCCTTGAAAACCTCGCTTTTAGTTACCTCAATTTGCGTGCAAAGTTCAGGCGCAAAGGCGGAAATTTTTTTATGTTAAAATATGTGAATTCTGTGGGAAATTTGAAGAAGTTTAATATTAATATTAAAATAGTTGAGTTTGGTCAACATTTTGGGTAAATAGACCTGGAACCGTGATGTGACGGTCCCAAAAGGTCCGTAAAAAAATATGGGACTCGAGCGTATTCCTTGAATCAAAATCCGAGGTCCCGAGCCCGAATATTGAATTTTTGAAAGAAATATGTTTCTGAAAATAATAAGAAATTTTGAAAAGAAAATGAGTTAGAAAATATAGGTATCAGGCTCGTAATTTGGTTCCGTTGCCAGGTACCTGTCTTAAATGTGTGTTAAGCATCACTTGTATAGTTTGGTTGGAAACGAATGTTGTTTGACGTGTTTCAGACGAAAAATAGGAAACTTGAAGCTTATGAAAGTTGAAGTAAGAGTTATGTGTTTTGAGGCTTGATCCATAGATTTTGATGTTATCTTGACGATTTGATCGAACGAGTGAGTCCGTATGATATTTTTGAGGTTGTGTGTATATTTGGTTTAGAGCCCCAAGGGCTCGGGTGGGTTTTGGGTGAGGCTCGAGAGGTATTAGACTTAGAGAAAGAAAGGTGAGGTGTTGCTGACACCAGCGCGATTGCGGTCATTTCCGCGCGGTCCCCGCTGGAGCTACGCGGTCGCGATGCCTTTCTGTGCGGTCCGCAAGGCTGAGTCTGAGGGCTAGGATTTCAGGTTAACCAACGCGGTTGTGCACCAAAGCAGTGCGGTCCGCTCTGGGAGGGTTCATAGAAGCCCTAATTTTTCTCCCACTCGGCGCGGCCGCAACACATTTTTGTGCGGTCCGCGCCAGGTCCTCAGAAAGGTATAAAAGTTCAAAATTTCAGCCATTTTTTCACTTTTCGAAAACCCAAAGCATAAGAGGCGATTTTCCAAACGATTTTTATCCTTCTAAAAGATTGGTAAGTGATTTCTAACTTAATTCCCTTACTCCTTAACATCTTTTAAGATGATTTCAACTACAATCAAAGTTTTTAGTAAATGGGAATTGGGGTTTTGGGTGGAACCTACGTTTTTCAAAATTTGGGGAGTTGGACCCCAATTGGAGGTCCGATTTCAAAGCCAATCATATATTTGGATTCATGGAGGAATGGGTAATCCGCTTTTGGCTCGAACCTCGGGTTTTGACCATATGGGCTTGGGAGGGGGGCGTTTTGGGAATTTTTGGGTAAAACTTTAGAAAATTCATTCTTATGCATTCAAATTGGTTTAACTAGCAATTGCTGATACATTTGAGTAATTTGTTACTAGATTCGAACTGTTTCGAGGTGAATTCGAAGGGTAAAGCTATTCTAGAGGTGTAAGTTGAGTTTGGAGCTTCCGAGGTAAGTGGTCTAACTTTGGCTTGAGGGAATAGGATTAGAGTGTTTTGATTATTATTTGCTAAATGATCGAGTACGGTGCATAGGCATGGTGACGAGTATCTATACACCGGTGTCTAGCATGACCGTGAGTCGTAAATATTCTTAATTCGAATGATATGACACAACTGTCTTGTTAAATTGATAATTTCCATGTAAAGTGTTAGATACAAATGAAATGAACTAAAAGAGGATGTGATGCAATGATTCCCTTGCCTGGACGAGTGTCTGTTACTATTGAATTCTCCCTTGCCGGGATATTTGGGCTATTAGCTGTTGATAAGTGGGTATTATACCCACTTATCTTAAACCTATACTTTTGATTAGGAGTGTACAAAGGAAATCGACAAACCGCACCAACCCGATAATCCGACTCAAACCGAGAAAAAAAACCTGACCATGGTTTGGTTTGATTTGGTTTGATTTGGTTTGGTGTTGAAAAAAAAACCCGACCATAATTGGTTTGGTTTGGTTTTAACTAAAGAAAATCAAACCGAAATCAAACCAACCCGACATTACATATATAGAAATTTTAGATATATAAAATATATAAATATACTTATTGTGATGTAATTTATAAATATTTCTTTAAAAATCATAATTTTATCTTGTAATGTATTATTTCAAGGTTGGACTTAGAACCAATACGTTTTATAGCCATTGACATTAGTAAATTAAATAATGCTAATAAAAGTCAAATTAAAACCAAAATCAAATCAATATTAATGCTAACAAAATACATTCAATTCAATACTATGAACGGGAATGTATTGAATATCTATTTTTATTTTGCAATAATTTAGATAAAAATGCACAACCTATTTTTTCTTTACGTTTAGTCATGTAATTAATATTCCCTTATTAGTCTACTTATTTTAGCATGAGTTAGTACTTTTAGATTATGTTTATTTTTATTATGGCTTTTTAATTATCAATATTGATATTACATAATTATATTGTCTTTGTTGTTGAATATTTCAGGATAATGCCATGACACATCTCATATTTTGTATTATTTTCTTGGAAAATACTTTCTATAGTTGTATTTTACTAGGATTAAAGAAATAGTTTGAGCATTATTTATATATTTTGTTCTATGAAAATTTTATTGGAAAAAAAATTAGAAAAAATCTGAATAACGCGAAAATCCGAGAAAACCCGTAAAACTCCGAGAGCGAAAAACCCAACTTTTATTGGTTTGGTTTGGTATTTAGATTTAATAACCCGACACAATTGGTTTGGTAATTGTAAAATTCCGAACCAATCCGGCATATGTACACCCTTACTTTTGATGTGTTTAGTGATTAAAGTCGTGCGTTTTAATGTTGTTTACTTCTATTTTATAGGTTGTATGTGATTTAGAAGTAATGGTGAATAAACCAAGTGAAAACAAGCCAAACCGGAAAAAATGAAGCTGCCTAGTGAATTGCTCTTCGCGAACGCGAAGAGGTACCGTGAACGCGATGCACCAAGCCCAGACTACAACGCGAACGCGTTGAAGAAGAACACTGCCCTTCACGAACGCGCATGTCACACGCGAAGGCGATAGTCAGAAAGTCAAGGGTAGAAGTCAAAGCTTCACGAACGCGTGGTCAAGCCGCAAACGCGAAGGTCAGGAGGCAGTACAGCATCGTGAACGCGGATGACTGTACGCGAAAGCGAAGACTTAATTGCCTGGGATAAAAGGGCAGTTCTGGAATTTCATGACTTTAAATCCTTCAATACCCAAATCAGTTCATTTTGTACGTATCTTTGGCTTATTTTCATTCCATAAAGACTAGAGAGAACAAGGAGAAAGCTAGGATTCTTGCACAAACACACTTGGGTCTTGAAGATTGAAGCTTGTGGTTAAGATTTTCTTACCTATTTATGTTGCTTTCTTCATTTCCTTGCTTTGTATTGTATATCTAAGTGTATAGTATTTTACCCAACACTTGAATCTTGTTTATGAAAATATTCTTGCTTAAAGTGTGGATTAAAATACCTTGTTGTGTTTATGTATTAATTGAAGTTCTTGTATTGTTAACATAGGTTTTGCTTGTCGAATCTTTATTTGTTCAACTACATAATTATTATTAGTTAATTGAAAGGAATTCAAATTCACCATGCCTATTTAGTGTGTATCTACTCGAGAGAGAGTGTATATTTAGGTATTTGTTGAACAACATCACTCCTGGAGTATAGCAGAGAGTCATAACCAAGGGTTTAGAGGTTGGATTAGAGATAGCAATACCTTGGGTGCAATCTAAGTGAACCATTATGCGAATCTAGCTAGCATAGCTTGAGAGAGTGCGTCTAGTAAATTATTATAATTACTCGAGAGAGATTTATGATAAGTACAGAGTTCATGATTGATAGAAGAAACAAAGTGTACCTTTGTGACCATTATTGGAAGGGATATAACATACATTGGATCGTTACTTGATGTGCAATTCCCGATATATTCCTACTTGTAGCCATTGATCATTTTACTTGCTTTCTATAATAGTTTACATTTCCACAATTAATATAAATAGTTCCAAAAACATCACTTTAACCCGTTTGGATTTTCACCATAAGCGATAATTCTCCTACATCCCTAGTCGCCTACACATTGTCCCTGTAGATTCGACCCCGACTCTAGTTGGGTAAATTATATTGCAATCGACCGTACATATTGCTTTTGAGCAATGGATTTGGACGACATCAATTGTACCCTTTCCGGGTTTAATTGTTATGTTGATGAATTTCACTAACGAGACATCCCTTGGAGAGATTATTTGCTATTCATTATAATATGGGATCAATATGGGATCGTGTGTCACACCGGCCACCTATGAAATATGAATTGGGATCATGTGGCACATCGACCACTTATGAATTATAACATGGGATCGTGTGGCACGCCGACCACTTAATAATTATAATATGGGATCGTGTGGCACGCCGTCCACCTTTGAAATATGAATTGGGATCGTGTGGCACGCCGACCACTTATGCATCGATAAATGGGATCGTGTGGCACATCGTCCACCTATGAAATATGAATTGGAATCGTGTGGCACGCCGACCACTTATGAATTATAATATGGGATCGTGTGGCACGTCGTCCACATATGAAATATGAATTGAGACCGTGTGGCACGCCGGCCATTTATGCACTAATAAATGGGATCGTGTGGTGCACCGTGAACTTAGACATATATATATATATATATATATATATATATATATATATATATATATTTATTTATATATATATATATATATATATATATATATATATATATATATATATGCACAGGTTAATTTTGGTAGGTCTTGTCTAGCCTCGTCACTACTTCGTCGGGGTTAGGCCGGGCACATACCAGCACATGGGGTCGGTTGTGCTGATGCTACACTTCTGTGCTTTTTGCACAGATTACGGTACTGGAGCATCTTTTGGACCACAACAGTAGCCTATTAGATCGGGAGCTGACTTCAGTTCAGGGACTTCGAGATAGCCTAGCTGGCGTTCGCATGCCAGAGTCCTTTTCTATGTTTAGTTTGTTTTATTTGTACCGAGACAAATGCTTTGTATTTTCATTCAGACTTGTTTGTAGCACTCTTTAATAGTCCGTGAGCTGGTGAAACCAAATTTTGGGTAGAGATATGTTTTTGAACTTCCGCATTATGATTTCATTTTTATCAAAAGTCTTCCACTTAATTTCAAGTATTGTTTCAATTTATTATAATTTTTTAAATAAATCATCATAATTATTGTGATGTTTGGCTTGCCTAGCTCCGACAGTAGGTGCCATCACGACTTCTGATGATGGAAAATTTGGGTAGTGACACATATACCGTCAAATTTTGATGAGAATTGAGAAGAGAATAACAAATACTCTTTCATTTAATCAGATAATGTCAAATTACTTAGTAATATTTTTTTCTGCGAGATATATATTTTTTGATTTTTTAAAATTTTAAAAGTTATATGTATATATTATGAGTCACAATTGTATAGTTACTCCTACATTTTTTTTACTCTCCAAATTGTTATAGTCCCATATAAGATGGAACATATAGAAAACAATAACGAGAAAAAGAGGTATAAATATGGCATTTTGATTGACTTAATTTGTTTGTAGATATGTTTTGTATTGTATTACCTGTTTACCCTTAAAATTGGATAACAATTAAATTTATAATATGGTTTAAAAACACGTGATTCACATAGTACCAACTGACAAATATAAAGAGTGATAATAGAACTTAATAGTAATATAAAGCAAACCAGTGTTTGGACGGAATTCAGCCCCCGAACTTGAATACCCTTGAGCTAATTTGTGCAGGAACACTTAAAATATAACAAGCTGATGAACAATGAACAAGAATATGAACTATAGAAAAGGCGTTATATTGCTTTGATATTTCAGAGTATATGTCATGTCTACAAAATGATTAGAACCTTCTTGTCACGACCTGGATTTTCCACCCGCGGGATTCATGATGGCGCCTACTCGTAGAAGTTAGGAAAGCCACGAAATTAGAAATCTTTAACTCTTTTGTTTTAATCCATTTTACAACTTATATTAACAAGTGATAAGCATTTAATTAATAGCGGAATATTAGATTAAGCGGATGATTTAGATAAATATAAACCGAAATAAGACGAAAATCAACATGTGCCTCTACCCAGAAACTTGTGTCATAACATTCATGGACTAACTATGATCACTACATATAAATGTTTGAAAGAAAGATCAATGTTTGTCTCAGATACAATCATAACGGAACAAAACAACTGATATAAGAAATGTTGGGCATGCGACATCTGCATGACTACCTCAGAATCTCGGTGGACGGAAGGCTGGCTCCCTTACTGCTGCTAACCAAATGATGCTCCGGCATCTGCACATAAGTGCAGAGTGTAGCATCAGTACAACAGACCCCGTATGCTGGTAAATGTCAAAAAGTACAATATGGGGCCTGAATTGTGAATAATTTAAACTTAATCGTAAATAAGACGACTTAAAACTTTATTAGTCGACTGAATGAGACAATACTGCAGATGAAGATATTTAAAGATAATTATGCAGAAAGTAAGTGTAGAAATATAAAAACCTCAGAATTTTATACTGGTTCAGATTCAATGCGAATCCTAATCCAGTGGGTTACAAGGGATTTCTCTTCAGATCAATGATTTTCTTTTGAGTACAGATATGATATTAGTCGCACAGTCTTCTTTCATTTGTTTGATACAATGCCTCACTAGTTGATAACCCTATTTCTATCTCTGACTTGTAACATGGTTAATCTATCTAGACTACTATGCTTGTTTGCAGTAAATTGAAAAAAGCTATTTGGTTTGATCAAAGAATATCCAAGCTAGGGTTTACAAGGAGGTATAAATACTTTGATGGATTGTAGAGTCTTGACAACCCAATATATTTGATCCTTGGAAAGAATTTAATCTTTCCAACAATAAGGAATGAGTCGTTGCTTTTCTTGATTGCTCCTTGATTTTTGGTTCTTCCAAATGTGGTCGCATACCAGATCTCCTTGTTTGGCTAGAGATATGATTGAACACATATCTTTCCGTTATTATGAATCATCAGAGATTTGTGTTGAATCTTTTGTTGTATCTGGGTAGATATGATTTATCCAAAATTATGGGAGAATTCCTGATTTGCTGATGAGATACTGAACTTTTCCTTTAGCGTTGACAACTTCCTTTAATGAATATTTCCTTCCTTATTTGCTACAACAATTTCGCTTCCTTGTTTGATTAAACGTTAACTTCTATTTTAGCTCGTTCCTTGTTTGCTACATCAGTTCCAATAATTTCGCTTTCTTTTTTGAATGCCTGCACATGTATATTAATTGCATCATTAAAATCAGATCTAACAATCTCCCCCTTTTTGATGATGGCAAAATTAATATACAAGAGAGTAAACAACAGTTGACTTCCCTGTTTATGTGTAGTTGAATTTCCCCCCCTCAATGTGTGGTCAACTGGACTATGTGCAATCGAATTGCAGTCAAATTTCTCCCCCTTATTATGTACAGTCGACAGATACCTGTCAAGTAGTATCTAACAGACACAAAGTGCATAAGTTATTGGCTGCAAAGTCAACTGAAACGTATTGTCCAGCATAGTCAACTTGCCATGTTCAGATGAGATAATAGCTATGCTACTGCATAGTCAGCTTAAACATATATATCCTGCATAGTCGACTTGTCCTGTATAATAACTATGTCATAGCATAGTCAACTTAACAAATATATCCTTCACATGAGAAAATATGGCATATATTTCTCCCCCTTTTTGACATCAGCAAAGAGGGAGCTTAAGCAAATAAAAAAACATCCCCGGGCATAGCCCAACAAAAATGTTATAACAACCAAAAAATATTGTCTGTAAACCACAATCATCAACGACACAAGAAATTGGTAAGGGTGTTGCAGATAGCCTCTTTCATTTGGTCAAAGTTGGTGTTGGAAGCAATGTTCATTCCATCCAGCCTGTCATGCACCTCTTTGAACGCTTTGACTGCATTCTCTCGTACTCTTTGCACAGCCACCCTGATTTTAGAGACATCAAACCATATTTCCTTGGAAATGGCATGAATGGCGTCCACAGTCGACTTAATATAAGAAAGTTGAGATTCAAAGGAGCGCAGTTTTTCACTGAGGTCTATGGGAATAGGAGAGGGTGGAATGACAGAAGACGGCTTAGTTTCCTCAAGAGTGGGTTTGGCATCACTTTCTCCCTTTTTCACCCAAACCTCTTTGATACTCACATACCCCATGCTAGAGAAGGCTCTAGATTTATAGAATTTGGACACATAAAGAAAGGGGTAGTCTAAAAGCGAAATTTGGTGTTCTTCTAGAATATAGGTAACGGCCATACCATACGAAAGGCTGGTGGGGTCTTCAACACTCTCAATCATAAAGTTGATAACCTAGGAGGACAGCTTGATTTTGAGTTTGGAGATGAGACAATAGACGAAGAAGGTGTCCCTTTGGGAGAGAGTTGAGAAGGAACCATTCTAGGAAGAAGAGTGGTTGCAACAATGTGAGAAAGAAGCCTAGTTTCAAAGATAACATCACTGGGCTCTAATTGATTTGGAATATTGTCAGAAGGGTTTTCTGCAATGATCTATTTTGCCTAATCAACAGAAATTTCAAAATCTTCAGGCCAGACATTTTTACACACAGTAGGGAAGCCAGAACATCGACAGAGAAAAAGGTAATCAAATAGGCTATAGTCAAGAATAATGTGTTTGGCAAGGACAAGGGTTTAAAGCCTATCAGATTTCCTAGAGCGAAGATTGGCATAGAACATACGGACCAGAGGTTCATACACTTTAGACAGAGAAATAAATAGAAATTTGTCCCACCCTTGATAAATAAAAAGTTCTTTTACCTTACAGTTGAGGGATTCCATACTATCGAGATCTACCAAATGGCCATGAGTTATGGGCTTGTCTTTGAGGGAAATAAAGAATTCCCTTTTAGGGGTCTCAGAAATTGAGGTCGGATTCAAGAGAGGCAGAGAAATCAAACTTGGTTTTCTTGGGGGTGGAAACAAGGGATTCATCCATGGGTCGTTTACCAGTAGCTTTGTCACCAAGAAGCAGGGAGTGCTCAGAATATGCACCTTGAGAAGAGGCACACTCCTCAGACCGCTCAGACCCTAGGTCTACTTGATCAGGCGGAGCGTTTATTTTGGAATGAGTGCTTTTTCTTGTGGAGGTAGAGGGATTTTTGGAGGTCTTGGCCATGGCGGAGAGGAGGGTTTGGAACTGGAAGTGTAAGGGTTTGGTATAGAGGATGAAAAAGAAGAGAGATGAAATGGAATATCTAAATAAATGGGATTTTACGGTTGAGTGGAAAAGGAAAAGTTGTCAGTTGGACCGATGCAGTGATTGGCTTTCCATCTTTGGCTGCAACTGATGGGAAATTAGACAAGAAAGTGAGGGAAAGGATGACAACATACTTAATGAACTAAACAAAAAAATATTATGACAAGTTTTTGAAAAACAATACTTTGACCCTAAGGGTCTTTTGTAAAGCAAATAATTCCAAGAAGTTCCCTTAGAGAACAAAATCTTTCTTCCAACAAAGCTTTAGTAAAAATATCGGCTAATTGAGCAGAAGTTCCAACAAAAGCTTATTCTATATCACCTTTGAGAACATGATCTCTAATGAAATGATGTTTAATATCTATATGCTTAGATCTCGAGTGATGCACAGGGTTTTTCAAAAGACAAATAGCACTAGAATTATCATAAAAATTTTGTATAGGTTTGAAAGAGAGATCATAGTCACCCAGTTGATGGGACATTAACATAAATTGTGCACAACATTATCCAACAACAATATACTCAGCTTCAGTAGTCAACAATGCAACCGATGCTTGTTTTTTTACTGTTCCTGGATATTAGAACTTTTCTTAGTAGTTTACATGTGCCACTTGTGCTTTTCCTGTCTTCTTTATCACCTGCTAAATCTACATATGATAAACCTTCTAATTTAAAGGAATTAGATCGAGGATACCATAATCCATAAGATATTTTCCCAATAAGATATCGAATAATTCTTTTTACAGCAGTTAGATGTGACTCCTTAGGAGCCGACTGGAACCTGGCACATTTACACACGCTGAACATAATATATGGTAGACTTACGGTCAGATATAGTAGTGATCCAATCATCCCTCTGTATTTGGTTTCATCAAATGGAGTGCCATGTTCATCCTTATCTAAATTTATTGCATGGCTCATTGGAGTTCCAATAGATTTATCATTCCTCATACCGAATTTTTGAATCAGCTCCTTAGTATATTTATATTGACAGATAAAGGTTCCTTCTTCAAATTGATGAATTTGAAGTCCAAAGTGGAAAGTGAGTTCGCCCATCATACTCATTTCAAATTCACTTTGCATGAGATTTCCAAATTCCTTTCACATAAGAGGGTTAGCACCACCAAAGATAATATCATCAACATAAATTTGAATTATAAGATTACCCTTTAAAGATCTTTTAACGAAAAGAGTGGTATCAATTTTACCTCTGGTGAAACCATGATCAATAAGAAAGGTACTTAACCTGTCATACCAGGCACGTGGAGCCTGTTTTAACCCATAAAGGGCCTTAGTAAGCTTGTACACATGATATAGGAATTTTGAATTCTTAAACCACGGAGGTTGTTTCACAAATACTTCTTCTTCGATGAATCCGTTTAGAAAATCACTTTTGACATCCATCTAAAATAATCTGAATCCTTTGAAAGAAGCATAAGCTAACATGATTCGTATTGACTCTGTGGATATTCAGTTTCATTTCTCCACTCGTTTAGTCTAACAGTGTTAGTAGTTGACTCTACACATTGCTCTGGAGTGTTATCACTTGCTTGTTCAATCGACTCTACCGCTCATGTGGGAATAGTTGACTCATGCGATTTTCCCGTGTCCTGAGCCTCTTGAGCTGGAGCTTCATCACTTGCATTAGATCCTTTCTCGACCAAGGGATTATTTTCATTGAAAATAACATGAACCGATTCTTCTACACATAAAGTATATTAAAAACTCTAAAAGATCTGTTATTTAATGAGTAACCGAGAAAAATACCTTCATCGCTTCTTGGATCAAATTTTCCAGATTATCCTTACCACTATTATGAATGAAGCATTTGCTTCCAAATAGATGAAAGTAGTTGATGCTAGGACGTTTACCTTTCCAGAGTTCCTACGAAGTCTTTTTTCAGAATGGGCCTTATAAGGCAGCGATTGAGAATATGGCAAGCAGTACTAACTCCTTCAGCCCAGAAGTGATTTGGAAATGAGTGTTCCAAAAGCATAGTTCTAGCCATGTCTTGCAACATTCTTTTCTTTCTTTCAACCACTCCATTTTGTTGAGGAGACCAGGGAGCAGAGAAATTATGGGTATAGCCTTGATTATTACAAAAATATTCGAATTCCTTGCTTTCAAATTCGCCTCCATGATCACTTTAAATGATGGAGATTTAATAGACCTTCTCTAGTTCAATTTTCTTAAAGAAGATCTCAAAGTTTCGCAAGGCTTCATCTTTGTGAGATAGATAAATCACCCAAGTGAAACGTGAAAAATCATCAACAATAACAAATGCATATTTCTTGCCACCTATGCTAGCAGTTCTAGTTGGGCCCAATAAATCCATATGAAGTAGTTGCAAAGGTTTTGATGTAGAGACTATGTCTTTGTTTTTTAAAGAGTTTCTACTTTTCTTACCCATCTGACATGCATCACATATATGAGTTCTAGAGAAGTTCAATTTAGGTAACCCGATGACTAAATCATGTTTGGACACTTTTTCGATTAAATTCATGCTGGTGTGCCCTATCTTCTGTGCCATAACCAAGGATCATCAGAAATAGATGTTATGCATATATGACCATCTATATTTTCAAAACCATCAAGTATATAAACTTTTCCATACCTTTTTCCTGGAAGAATATTTTACCTGACTCGTCTACGATGCCATATCCAGTTCTGTCGAATTTTACCTCATATCCAGAGTCGCAAAGTTGACTTATGCTGAGGAGATTGTAGTTTAGTCCATCAAGTTGTTGAACGGAACAGTTCTAGTGCCAACTATTTTTCCTTTTGAGTCGTCTCCAAATTTGATACTTCCTCCATCAATTTCAGTGATTTATTTAAACATGTTTTTGTCACCTGTCATATGACCGGAACATGCACTGTCTAGATACCATTGTCCTTTGCGTCTTACTATGTGGTGTTCCTGCAAAATAAAATTATTACTTTCTTTTAGGTACCCATGTTTTCTTGGGTCCTGGTAAGTTAGTATTGCTAGATTCGGAATTCTAAGGTTTCCAAATCCATCAGGACATATGAGATTTACGAAAGTGACAACCAGAATGTTTATTTCCGTTTTTATTGCAATAATGACATTTAACACTGGACCCTTTTTCAGATCCCTCATGAGCGTTGGAGTTAGCAGTTCTAGGATTTGCTGACTCCTTTCCAGTTGACTTGTAAATCGACTGGTTTGATCGACTGGTCGGTCTAGTTCTCATTTGTTCTTTTCCAGTTGACTTGTAAGTCGACTGATTAGACCTAACAGAACTGTGACTGGTGGATTTGTGCAAGCTATTAAACTGTATTTGCAATTCCTCAAACTCTTCTTGAAGTACTTCTTTTTCAATTTCACATACTTCATGTTTGAGTTTCCAGTCTTTGACTTACCTGGTGAATTTTTTAAGCTCGTTCATCATCTTTTGAGATTCTTTAAGGGTGGAGTCAAGAATGTCTTGCAATTCATTGCATCTTTCATAGTCATAAGAACTTACCTCGCCAGTTTCTCCCTTTGCAATGAAGCAATTTTCATCATTTGAATCGTCTTCATCCGTCGAGCATCCTGAAGTTTTATTGATCTCGTTTTCTAGAATCGTCATGAAGCATAGATTTGCTATCTCTTCATGGTTTGAATATCCTCATCACTCCAGCTTCCAAACGATCTATTCTTGTTGAATCTTCTAGAGATATTTTTCGTTAGTTCGGGGAACTCCGCTTGGATGTGTCCAAACTTTCCACATTCATAGCACTTTCCATCATTCTTGTTTTGATTATTGTATTGTCTATATCTTCTTGGTGGAAACCTTCCTTTCTTTGTATTTCTGTATCTTCACATGAGTCAGTCCATGTTTCTAGACATCATAGAAATTTCTTCTTGTAGGGCTTCAGGATCATCAGTTTCATCTTCAACTATCTCAGTGGTAGCTTTGAATGCAATAGTTTTCTTTTTCTCTTCTTGATTTCTCTTATTCAAATATGTTTTTCCAAAAGCAATGAGTTCTTCTCGCAGTTCATCATAAGATAGTTTATACAGATCTTGAGATTCCAACGTGACAACTTTAGTTTTCCAAGTGGTTGGTAGACTCCTGAGAATTTTCCTAACTTGATCGATACTGGTGTAGGGGTTTCCAAAAGCTTTTAAGTCACTGATTATCTTGCTAAACCGGCAAACATTTCTTCGATGTATTCTTCTTCTTTCATGGAGAAATGTTCATAGTCATGAACAAGCATATTTATGTGAGTTTCTTTTACTTTGCTAGTACCTTCATAGGTGACTTCGAGTTTGTCCCACATTTCTTTGCTGTATCAAAACTAGAAATCTTTTCATATTCTTCACCATATATTACATTGTGCAGTAGATTCCTTGCCTTGTAGTTTATTTGAACAGCTTCCAATTACTCCATTGAATATAAATCAATGTCATCAGGGTCAGCGAGCGGAGGAGTGCTGATCTTGATAACTCTCCATACTTTGACATCATATGGCTTAGTGAAAATTTCCATGCGAATTTTCCAATGGGAGAAGTGTTGTCCATTGAAGTAGGGTGGTCTTACTTGAGAGGTTACCTCTTGAAACAGAGCTCCAACAATAACCTGATTTGCCATGATCTTTTTCTCACAAACTGTTAAGCAAAAGTAAAAAGTGTGAGCCATGCTATGATATCAATTGAAAGTACAATAGGGGGGTGAGTTGTGAATAATTTAAACTTAATCATAAATAAGTCGACGTAAACCTTTATTAGTTGACTGAATGTAGCGATACTGCAGACGAAGATAATTAAAGATAATTATGCAGAAAGTAAGTGTAGAAATATGAAGACTCCCAGATTTTTATACTGGTTCGGATTCAATGTGAATCCTAATCCAGTCCCCCTGGGTTGCAAGGGATTTCTCTTCAGATCAATGATTTTCTTTTGAGTACAGATATGATATTTGTCGTACAGTCTTCTTTCACTCGTTTGATACAATGCCTCATCACTTGAGAGCCCTCTTTCTATCTCTGACTTGTTAAAGAGTTAATCTATCTATTCTACTATGCTTGTTTGCAGTAAATTGAAGAGAGCTATTTGGTTTGATCAAAGTATATCCAATCTAGGGTTGACAATAAGATATAAATACTTTATGGTAGAGGCTTGACAACCCAAGAGATTTGATCCTTGGAAAGAATTGATTCTTTCCAAGAATAAGGAATGAGTCATTGCTTTTCTTGATTGCTCCTTGATTGTTGGTTCTTCCAAATGTGGTTGCGTACCAGATCTCCTCCTTTGGATAGAGATATGATTGAACACAGATTGTCTTTGATTGCGGACCTTCCAGTCTTGATTTCTGTCCATATCTTTCCGTTATTATGAATCATCAGAGATTTGCATTGAATCTTTTGTTGTATCTGGGTAGATATGATTTCCCCATAATTATGGGAGAATTCCTAATTTGCTGATGAGATGTTGATCTTTTCCGTGAGTGGTGACAGCTTTCTTTAAGGAAGATTTCCTTCCTTATTTGCTACAGCAATTTCGCTTCCTTGTTAGACCACAACGACAACATCTATTTTAGCTCTTTCCTTGTTTGCTACATCGGTTCCAATAATTTCGCTTCCTTTTTTGAATGCATGCACATGTAGATTAATTGCACCATTAAAATCTGATCTAACAGTGTCTGGCCTAACCCCGGCGAGATAGTGGCAAGACTAGGACCATACTCTAGATAAACCTGTGCAGTTATATAATACATAGCAGAAAAATAACAGGAAATAAGCAGTTTAAAAGGGAGGGGGTACATGCTTTGAGGAAACATATCCATCTAGCAGAAACTGAATAGAAATATGAAAGGACAGTACAATATCTACAACAATACAATAATACTACTATTGCGGCGCACAACTTGATCCCTTATCATTTAATATTATTGCACCATGCAACTCGATTCATATATATATATATATATATATATATATATATATATATATATATATATATATATATATATAACTATTGCGGCATGCAACTCAATATTTATTGTGGCGTGTAACCCGATCCATATAATGTAATATTGCAATGTGCAACCCGATCTATATATAATAATGTTGCAATGCGCAACCCGTTCCAAATATGCAGTCAACAATAATTATAGTAACCTTCCCGGCAAGGGATCAACAATAAACTAAATTATCCCAGCAAGGGAACTCAACGGTACAAGTATATATACGTCCCGGGAAGGAAGAATTATCTATAACCAATCTTAACTCAAATCCTACTCATATCAGTTATCACCATTTCTCAATCATAAGTAGATTCCACAAAAAATAAACTAAGTCTTTACTCAATATCAATAATTTTACCCACTATTGAAACCATAGTATCATTCAAAAATACAACAAGTATCATTTAAAGACGCACGGTCATGCTCGACACCAATGTATAGATACTCGTCACCATGCTATATGTCGTACTCAACAAGAAATAAATAGCAAGTAGGACTCAACTCCTAAACCCTCAAGCTAAGGTTAGACCGAACATTTACCTCAAACTTCCACAACCAACTCAATCCTCAATTACCATCTTTCATCTCAAATTTGGATCCAAATCAATTGTATCTATACATATTTGACTTCATAACATCAATAAATGCTAAACAATTCAAATCCAATGCCAAATTATAGCTTTCCAATCATTCTTCCCAAAAATCGACCTCGGGCTCGCTTGGTCAAAATACGAGGCTCGAACCAGAATCCGATCACCCATTTATCCACGAGCCCGAATATATAATTTATTTTCAAATCAGACCCCAAGCAAGGTCTAAATCATAAATAATTAAAAATTCGTAATTCTACCCAAATACCTAATTATCTACTCTTACTCACATGATTTAGGCCTAGAATTCTAATGGGTGTTAATGAAAATTGAAGAAAATGAGTCTAATATTACATACCTATGAGTTTGTGGTGAAATTCTCTTTCAAAAATCGCCCAATTTGGAGTTAAAACGAAGAAGTTATGAAATTTTGAATAAATCCCGAATGGCTACTATTTTTGGTCTTTTTCTAAAAATTACTGGAAAAAATGTACTTCGAATTCATGACATACCCTTCACATTCACGATAGGTCAGCCTAAATAAGCCTTCGCGTTTGCATAAATGGGCTCACGTTCGAAGAGAAGGATCCCCTCGAGCCCTCGCGTTCACGTCCAATGGGCTGCGTTCGTGTAGGGTAATTGCCCCACCCCCTGCCCAGGCCATTTGGTCTTCGCGTTCGCGTGGCCAGGACTGAATTCGCGAAGGTACCCCCACCGCCTCGTGTTCACGACCTGAGCTATGATTCGTGTAGAAGGATTTTCTTCGACAAACTATAATGCATCGCTTTGCATGGGTTCTCCCGCGAACGCGAATAAGAAAGTACCAGTACAGCATATCAGCTATTTCTGTAATTTTTCTTAAGTCCAAAACTTCCTGAAACATATCCGAAACACCCCAAACCCTCGGGGATCCTAATCAAACATACGTGCGATCAAATCGACAAAATAACCTCAATAACAATGAATTTAATCTCAAATCAAAGAATTTTTCTCAAACTTCATAAAATATAAACTTTAGCAATTTAGGTCCCAATTACGTCAAACGGCGTCCGTTTTTCACCAAAGTTTACAAAAATATCTTAAATCATATAAGACATGTACCGGATGCCGAAACCAAAATACGGGCCCCAGAGCATCATGTTCTAATCAGATTTCATTTTAAATTTCCTTAAATAATTTCAGAAAATAATTTCCCTTAAAATTTTAGTTTTCAGGCTTGGGAACTCAGAATTCAATTCCGGGTAAACGTTACAGTCTCATATTTTCCTAGAGACCCTTTGGGATCGCAAAATTACGGGTTCGAGTCCGTTTACCCAAAACATTAATCAAAGTCAAATTAACTCATTTTATAACTAAATTTTATTATTTTTCACAGATTCTCATATTTAAGCTTTCTAGCTACGCGTCCAAACTGCGCACGTAAATCGAAGTGACTTTAAATGAGGTTTTCAAGGCCTCAAAAATACAAATTTTAATTTAAAGCAAGTGCTCATAACACTTCTTTATATAATAGAGAGATCCTATCTATTGTATAATATTAATTACGGAAGTAAATTCTATGATTAAACTAAACAACCGCCCTTGAATTGATATGTTCTGGGATTTCCTCAACGATCTTCGACCGGTCAAGTATATCTGCTTTTCTGTTATTGCGCTTTGCTGGAAGTCTGCCCTACTTGGCTTCGATCGCTACTGACCTCGAATTCAATAGGTACCTCGATTCTCAAACTCGGTACCTTGTCTTCGTATTCTTGTCTGATTGACTATGAGGCTAACCCTCGATGCAACTCCTTGGTTTCGGTCAAATAGTAAAATCTAGTAGGCTCGGTTTTAACCGTATACATTGCTATTACAATCATTATGTATTTTCTTAATTATGGAAAATTTATATGTCTATCAGTATACTTGAAGAGCACAAATAATTCTTACAATTTATTATACTAATTTACAGCCTTTTGCTGTTAACCTTTGAGAACCACGGTAACAAAGCACTACAGTACTTTTACAAAATTTGGCTCAATAACATTTCTTACTGTGATGACCCAAAGGGTCATCACCTGCTTTAATTGAATTCTACGACTCCGAGGCCTTGAAAACCTCTTTTAGAGTTACCTCGATTAGTGTGCGCAGTCCGGACGCGTAGCTGAAAAGCTTAAAATGTAGAAACTTTGTGAAAATTGTTAATTCTTGGCTTTAAAATGAATAAAATTGACTTCGGCCAACATTTTGGGTAAACAGACCCGGACCTGTGATTTGACAATTCTGGAGGGTCCATAGGAAAAAATAGGACTTAGGCGTATACCCGAAATCAAATTTCGAGGTCCCACGCCAGAGATATGAATTTTTAAGTGAAATTGTTTTTCTGAAAATATTTAATGAAAATTGAATTGAAATATGATTTGAAAGAAAGAGTATCGGGCCTGTATTTTAGTTCCGGCGCCCTGAACAAGTCCTATATATGTTCTGAATCACTCATGTAAAGTTTGATTAAAAACGGACGTCGTTTGACGTAGTCCGGACTCTGATTGAGAAATTTATGTTTAAAAGGTACTTTGAGAGATTTCATTGATCTCGAGGCTCAATTCGATGTTCATGATGTTATATTGCTGATGTGATCATATGAATATGTTCGTAGGGAGTTTTTGAAGTAGTGTGTATGCTTGATTTAGAGTTCCTAGGGCGCAGGTGAGTATCGAGTAGGTTCAGGGATGCCATAGGCTTAAAAGACCAGATTTTGCAGGTTTAGGAATTAATTGCAGGCCTCTGAACACTCCACCGCGGTGTGCGAAGAAATGAGTGCGGTCGCGGAGGGGCCAGCACGGCCGCGGTCGCCTTTGAGCGGTCCGTGATGGGTGATGTGCGGCCATGGTAGGCTTGGTGCGGTC
Organism: Nicotiana benthamiana; assembly: GCA_034376525.1. Taxonomy (NCBI): domain Eukaryota; kingdom Viridiplantae; phylum Streptophyta; class Magnoliopsida; order Solanales; family Solanaceae; genus Nicotiana; species Nicotiana benthamiana. Next base: position 110,855,302 of record CM067323.1, on the reverse strand, counting down.
CGCACTAGGCGATGATCTGCAGGTCTTTAGACAACCTGTGCGGCCACGATCCTTTTTGCGCGGTCCGCATGGAGAACTTCATAGGGGTATTTTTACACTTTTCAAAAACCCAAACATAAGAGGCAATTTTCCAAACAACTCTTCTTCTCCAAAACAATTGGTAATTCATTTCTAACTTATTTTCTTCACTCATTAACATCTTTTAACAATATTTCAACTTCAAATCAAAGATTTTCATAAGGAAATTGGGGGTTTTGGGTAGAACCTAGGTTTTCTAAAAATTGGAGAATTGGGCCTTAATTTGAGGTCTGATTTCAAAACAAATCATATATTTGATTTCGTGGGGGAATAGGTAATCAGGTTTCAGTCCAAACCTCGAGCTTCGACCGCATGGGTTCGGTGGTATTTTTGACCTTTTATATGTGAAACCTTGTAAAATCTATTTTCATGCATTGAGGTTAACTCATTTAGCATTTATTAATGTAATTAAGCAACATGTGATTAGATTCGAGTGGTTTGGTGGTGGAATCAAGAGGTAAAGCTATACTTGAGGCTTGAGTTGAGTTTGAAGCGTCAATGTAAGTGTTTGGTCTAACCTTAGCTTGAGGGAATAGGAGTTGAGTCTTTGTTGATACTTGTTAATTGTCGAGTATGGTGTATAGGCATGGTGACGAGTATCTATACATTAGTGTCTAGCATGACCGTGAGTCCTTATATTGAGAATATTGTGTTCTTGTTGTAATTTCCATGCTTACTTGATGCTTTCTATGTGTTGTAAAGAACATGGGAAAAACGTTATGATCATTTAACTTCGAGGAACATTGGCTCAGATTGTGATACAAATTGAAAAGGTATTTGAGACCATTGAATTCTTGGAGTGTTGGCTCAAGTGATAAATTGAATTATGAAGTAAGAAATGAATGAAAGAGAATGAGTTATTAGTTTATTCCCTTGCCATAATGTTGTGCTGTTTAGTTGATTTTATCCCTTGCCGGGATTCCTATCATTATTTGTTTACTTCATTGTCCCTTATTCGTGATTGTTATTTTGGTGAGGGAGAGTGATAATGCATGAAGGGTGATGCAGTGCATTGTTTGATATTGAGAGAAAAGATTAATAAATCACGAAGGGTGATGTCGTGTACTGTTTGATAATATGAGGAAAGAGTGTAAAACACGAAGGATGATGATGTGTCGTACGATGTACCATTCCGTATTGATATTCACTGATTAAATATATATTATGAGGAAAGAGTGTAAACGTATGAAGGGTGATGCCGTGTACATGATTTATTGATACGATTGATTTGGTGAGGATGAGAGTAACAGGACGAAGGGTGATGTCGTGCAAGTTTGTGTTTTTCTGATTCTTGTTGAGATTCCGGTTTCGCTGTTTCCCATTTCTGACTGAGCTTTCTTACTTGTAACTGATATCTCCCCCACAACATGTCTCCCTTCCTTTATTAATTGTGTACTTCCCGTATTTCTTTTCGTTGTATATATATATATATATATATATATATATATATATATATATATATATATATATATATGAACTACACAGGTTTATCTAGTAGTTTGGTCCTAGCCTCGTCACTACTTCACCGAGGTTAGGCTAGGAACTTACCAGCAAATGGGGTCAGTTGTGCTGATGTTCACTCTGTGCTATTTTTGCACAGATTCAGACATTGGATAGCACCAGCAACAGTAGTGTGGGAGCATACCTTCAGTCCAGTCGAGACACCGAGGTAGCCTTGCAAACATCTGCGGGCCCGGCGTCTCCTCTATCCTTACTTTAGACTGTCATCTCCTTGTATTAGAGATAAATAGATTTATGTTTCTTTCAGAATTTGTATTTAGTATTATTAGATGTTCGTGAGCATGTGACTCCAGTTCGTGGGTAGAAACTTATGTTAGAATTCCGTATTTTATTCAGCTATTTAAATTTAAGACTTTCGCTTATGATATTAATTTTGTTGATTATGTATGTAGTGCTGTTAAAATACTAAAAGGATCATGTGTTTAATGAAAAGTAATTAAATTTATATTTCCTAGATCCTATTAGTATGAGGCTATCACGATCGCCGAGGGTGGAAAATCCGGGTCGTGACAAGTTGGTATTAGAGCACTAGGTTACATAGGTTTCACAACTCATGGAAAAACTTATTATAGTCTAAGAGATCGGTACAGAGACGTTTGTATATATCCCAGAGGATACAGAGTTAGGAAAAACTTCACATTTGTTCTTTCTTGTCGTGCGGTTTCATCTCCCAAATACTTATTGTCTTTCTACTATGGTCTTTTCTAGATAGTGAGAACACGCACTTACTCATCTACCAATCAGTAGCCCGAGCCCCCTAATAGCTTCCACTAGGGGCAGAGGGCGAGACCGAGGCCGTGCTAGAGGCCGAGGTAGGGGCAGAGCTCAACCCCGAGAAGCAACCCAGTGGCGGAGTCCCGGGTTGTTTATGACGAGGAGGTTCCAGCCCCAGCAGCTCTGGTGGGACCAGTTCAGGTCCTAGAGGGGTTCATCGCCACCCTAGTTCATTAGGAAGCTCTAGTCCAATTGGTGGGCCTAATGGAGAGCTTCACCCTGGAGGGATTGCTTCCAGTAGCACCAGCCACTTCTCTGGCTGGAAGAGGGGTTCAGACTCCTGTTACACGTACTACGGAGCAGGCAGCTCCCGGTTCAGGTTCAACTGGTTCAGCCAGCTACGGCAACTCAACCGGGTATAGTGACCCAGACCGGCGATGGAGCATCTATGTCCGTGGATGCTTTGTGGAGGCTGGATAGATTCACCAAGCTCTTCACTACCACATTCAACGGTGCTTCTTCAGAGGAACCCCAGGATTTCTTATATAGCTGCCACGAGGTTCTTAGGAACATAGGCATTGTTGAGACCAATGGGGTCGATTTTGCTACCTTTCGCCTATCTGGATCCGCCAAGACTTGGTGAAGGGACTATTGCTTAGCCAGACTAGCAGGGTCACCGTCTTTGACTTGGGACCAATTTTTAGAGTTGTTTCTGGAGATGTTTCTCCTTGTTACTCAGAGAGAGGCTCTTCGGAGGCAATTCGAGCGTCTCCAACAGGGTTCTATAACAGTCACTCAGTATGAGACCAGTTTAATTGATCTAGATTGCCATGCTTTTGTTACACTCCCACCCGAGAGAGAGAGAGAGAGAGAGAGAGAGAGAGAGAGAGAGAGAGAGAAAGAGTGCGAAGGTTTATTGATAGTTTGATCCAGATGATTCGTTTCCAAATGGCTAGGGAGATCGGGAGTGAGATCACTTTTCAGGAGGCGGCCATTACGGCCGGCAGAGTTGAGATAGTTCTGTCATCGGGAGGTAGTCACAGGCCGAATAAGAGGCCCCATCATTCGGTAAGATTCAGTGGTACCTCGTCTGGAGGTAGAGATTCTTATGGTAGAGGCTATCCTCATAAGCCCTTTTAGTCAGATCTCCAGGTCTCTCATGGTACTTCAAGTTGTCGCGGTTCTCAACCGCATTATTCTAATCAACAACCTTACAGTGCACCACCAACCCCTATCATCACACCACCGCTTTAGAGCTTCTGATGTGGTCATTCGGGTTGACAGGGTCAGTCTTAGTTCCCTCAATAGCCGAGGGTCTTGCAACACATGTGGTGATCCTAGTCACATTGCTTGATTTTGCCCTCGAGCACCAGGTAGTTCGCAGCAGCAGGGTCCCCATCCTACTATTCAGGCACCAGGTGTTCCACAGGCTGCGCAGCCAGCTGGAGGCTGGGGTAGAGGTGCTAGAGGTGGAGGTAGAGGTCATTAAGGTGGAGCTCAGACCGCCAGAGGTAGAGGACAGCCAACAGCCGCCCGCCCCAGAGATAAGGTTCAGGGAGGTGGGGCCCAGCCCAATGTTATGCTCTTCCAGCCAGGCCAGAGGCTGAGTCTTTAGATGCAGTCATTACAGGTACAATTCTAGTTTGTGATATAGGTGTTTCAGTGCTATTTGACCCTAGGTCAACGTATTCATATGTGTCATCCTATTTTGCATCGTACTTGGTCATGCCTAGTGATGCATTGAGTGTTCATGTTTATGTGTCTACACCGGTAGGTGATTTTATTGTGGTAAACCGAGTTCATTGTTCTTGTGTTTAGTGTTTGAGGGTATTGAGACCCATGTTGATTTGTTTCTCTTAGGCATGGTCGACTTTGATGTCATATCAGGGATGGATTGGTTGTCCCCGTATCATAATATCTTGTATTTTCATGCCAAGATCGTGACCTTAGCTTTACTGAATTTGCCCCGTTTAGAGAGGGGGGGGGGAACCTCAGGTCATTTCACTCGTAGTGTTATGTCATATGTAAAGGCTCGACGCATGGTCGAGAAGGGTTATTTAGCTTATTTGGCATATGTTCGGGATTCCAGCGCAGATGTCACTTCTATTGATTGTGTACCCATCATTCGGGACTTCCCTGAGGTTTTCCCTTCAGACCTACCGTGTATGTTGCCCAATAGGGATATCGACTTTTTTATTGATCTGGCTCCAGGCACGCAGCCCATTTCTATCCTACCGTATCACATGGCCCCGCCAGAGTTGAAGGAGTTAAAGGATGAGTTGCAGGATTTGCTTGAGAAGGGTTTCACTAGACCCAGCGTTTTGCCTTAGGGTGCGCCAGTGTTATTTGTGAAGAAAAAGGATGGTTCGATAAGGATGTTCATTAATTACCAGCAATTGAACAAATTTGCGATCAAGAATAAGTATCCATTGTCGAGGATTGACGATTTATTCGACCAGCTTCAGGGTGCCAAGGTGTTTTCAAAGATAGACTTGAGATTAGGCTACCATCACTTGAGGGTTAGGGAATCTGATGTCCCTAAGACAGCTTTCCGCACTTGGTATGGGCATTATGAGTTCTTGTTCATGTGGTTTGGTTGACCAATGCCCAGCAGCATTTATGGAGTTGATGAAACGAGTGTTCAGGCCTTATTTGGACTTGTTCGTGATAGTCTTTATTAATGATATTCTGACATACTCCTGCAGTCAGGAGGAGCACGAGCAACACCTTAGAGTGGTTCTTCTGACTCTGAAGGATAGTCAGTTATATGCTAAGTTCTTGAAGTGTGAGTTCTGGTTCAGCTCGGTTGCATTTCTAGGTCATGTTGTATCAGCAAAGGGTATTCAAGTGAACCCGAAGAAGATTGAGGCAGTCAAGAACTGGCCTTGACCAGCATCGGCCATAGAGATTCGGAGTTTCTTGGGGTTGGCAGGCTACTATCGTCGGTTCGTGGAGGGGTTTTCATCTATTGCAACCACGATGACCAGAATGACCTAGAAGGGTGTCCAATTCAGATGGTCGGATGAGTGTCAAGTGAGCTTTCAGAAGCTCAAGACAGCTCTAACTATGGTACCGATATTAGCTTTGCCCACAGGATCAGGGCCCTATATAGATTATTGTGATGCTTCCCATATTGGGCTTGGTGCATTATTAACGCAGGATGTCTTCTATGCTTTGAGGAAGTTGAAGATCCACGAGGAGAATTATCCGGTTTGTGATTTAGATTTGGCAAGCATTATTCATGTATTGAAGATTTGGAGGCATTATCTATATGGTGTGACGTGTGAGGTGTACACTAATTACAAGAGTCTTCAGTACCTGTTCAAGCAAAAGGAGTTGAATTTGAGGCAGAGAAGGTGGCTGGAGTTGTTGAAAGATTATGATGTTACTATCTTGTATCAACAGGGGAAGGCTAATGTGGTGGCCGATGCGTTGAGTAGAAAGTTAGCCAGCATTGGTAGTCTTGCTTATATCCCGATCAACCAGAGATCGCTTGCTTTGGATGTTCAGGCCTGGGCCAATCGAGTTGTGAGGTTGGATATTTCTGAGCCTAGCTGAGTGTTAACTTGCACTGTCTCTCATTCTTCATTATTGGAGCGTATTCGTGATTGGGAGTTTGATGATCCCCATTTGTGTGTGTCCTGAGAGACACGGTGCAGCGTGGAGGTGCCAAGCAGGTGACCTTAAGATGATGATGGTGTTTTGATATTGTAGGGGAGAGTTTGTGTGCCCAATGTTTATGGGATTTGAGAGTTGATCTTAGCGGAGGCCCATAGTTCCCGGTATTCTATTCACTCGGGCGTCGCGAAGATGTATTAGGATCTGAGGGAGCATTATTGGTGGCGTAGAATAAAGAAGGATATTGTTGCATATGTGTCTTGGTGTTTGAATTGTCAGCAGGTTCAGAGGCCCGGTGGACTATTTCAGAGGATTGAGCTTCCCAAGTGGAAGTGGGAGAGGATTACCATGGATTTTGTTACTGGACTTCTATTGACCCGGAAGAAGTGCGATGCAGTTTGGGTCATTGTTGCTAGACTGACCAAGTCAGCGCATTTTGTTCCTGTTGCAGCCACCTATTTATCCGAGAGGTTAGCTGAGAATACATCCGAGAGATTGTCCGTCTTCATGGGGTGATGGTATCTATCATTTCGGACCGGGGTACGCAATTTACCTCGCGCTTCTGGAGAGCAGTTCAGCAAGAGTTGGGCCCCCGGGTTGAGTTGAGAATAACATTCCATCCCTAGATGGACGGTCAGTCCGAGAGGACTATTCAGATTCTAAAGGACATGCTCCGAGCCTATGTCTTTGATTTTAGAGGCTCGTGGGATCAGTTTTTTCCCTTAGCGGAGTTCGCCTACAATAACAGCTACCAGTCCAACATTCAGATGGTTCCTTATGAGGCATTGTATGGTAGGTGATGTCGGTCTCCGGTAGGATGGTTTGAGCTAGGAGACGCTCAGTTTTTGGGTACAGATTTAGTTCAGGAGGCCTAGGTCAAGATCATTCAGGATAGGCTTCGTATAACTCAGTCCAGGAAAACGAGTTATGCAGACCGCAAGGTTTGAAATGTATCTTTTATGGTTGGTGAGAGGGTATTGCTCCGAGTGTCACCTATGAAGGGCGTGATGAGATTCGAGAAGAAGGGAAAGCTTATCCCTAGGTTTATTGGTCCATCTGAGATTCTCAATCATGTGGGAGAGGTGTCTTATAGACTTGCCTTGCCGCCTATATTGTCATCCATACATCCAGTGTTTCATGTGTCCATGCTTTGGAAGTATCACGGCGATCCATCCCACATGTTAGATTTCAACACTGTCTAGTTGGACAAGGATCTGTCTTATGAGGAGGAGCCGGTGGCTATTCTTGACCGGCAGGTTCGATAGTTGAGATCAAAGAGTTTTCCTTTAGTGTGTGTTCAATGGAGAGGTAAGCCTCCTGAGGCATTGGCCTGGGAGTTTGAGTCCGATATGCGGAATCGTTATCATCATCTTTTCCCCAACTCAGGTACTTCCTTCTTCTTCCGTTCGAGGACGAATGATTGTTTTAGAGGTGGAGAATGTGACGATCCAAAGGGTCATCACCTATTTTAATTGAATTCTGGGACTCGAAGACTTTGAAAACCTCCTTTAGAGTTACCTCTATTAGTGTGCGCAGTCCGGGTGCATAGCCGGAAAGCTTAAAATGTGATAACTTTGTGAAAATTGCTAAATCTTGGCTCTAAAACGAATAAATTTGACTTCGATCAATATTTTGGGTAAACGGACCCGAAACCATAATTTGACGGTTCTGGAGGGTCCGTGGGAAAATATGGAACTTGGGCGTATGCCCGGAATCGAATTTCAAGGTCCCAAGCCCGAGATATGAATTTTTAAGTGAAATTATTTTCTGAAAATTTTTAAGGAAAATTGAAGTGAAATCTGATTTGAAAGTAAGAGTATCAGGCATGTATTTTGTTTCCGGCACCCGGTACAAGTCCTATATATGTTCTGAATCACTCTTGTAAAGTTTGGTTAAAAACAGACGTTGTTTGACGTGGTCCCGACTCTGATTGAGAAATTTGTGTTTAAAAGGTAATTTGAAAGATTTCATTGATCTTGAGGCTCAATTCAATGTTCATGATGTTATATTGGTGATGTGATCACACGAATATGTTGGTAGGGAGTTTTTGAAGTAGTGTGTATGCTTGGTTAGTTCCTAGGGCTCAGGTGAGTTTCGAGTAGGTTCCGGGATGCCTTAGGCTTAAAAGACCAGATGTTGCAGGTTCAGGAATTTATTGCAGGCCTCTGAACCATCCAACGCGGCCCGTAAGGAAACTAGTGCGGTCGCAGAGGGGCCAGCGCGGTCGCGGTCCGTGGTGGGGGCTGTGCTACGGCGGTCGGCTTGGTGCGCTCCGCACTGAGCGATGATCCGCAGGTCTTCGGACAACCTGTGCGGTCGTGTCCTTTTTGCATGGTACGCACGGGGAACTTCAGAGAGATATAAATACACGTAAATTTCAGTTATTATAACACTTTTCAAAAAATCCAAAACATAAGAGGCGATTTTCCAAACAACTCTTCTTCTCCAAAATGATTAGTAAGTGATTTCTAACTTATTTTCTTCACTCCTTAACATCTTTTAACATGATTTTAATTTCAAATCTAAGATTTTCATGGGAAAATTGGGTTTTTGGGTAGAATCTATGTTTTCTAAAAATTAGGGAATTGGACCTTAATTTGAGGTCCGATTTTAAAACAAATCATATATTTGGATTCGTGGGGGAATGAGTAACCAGGTTTTGATCTGAACCTTGAGTTTTGACCATGTGGGTCCGAGGGTATTTTTGACCTTCTTGGTAAAATCTTGTAAAATCTATTTTCGTGCATTGAGGTTGACTCAATTAGCATTTATTAATATAATTAAGCAACTTGTGATTATATTCGAGCGGTTTGGTGGTATAATCAATAGGTAAAGATATACTTGAGGGTTGAGTTGAGTTTGAAGCATCGAGGTAAGTGTTTGGTCTAACCTTAGCTTGAGGGAATAGGAGTTGAGTCTTTGTTGCTACTTGCTAATTGTCGAGTACGGTGTATAGGCATGGTGACGAGTATTTATACATTGGTGTCTAGCATGACCATGAGTCCTTATATTGTGACTATTGTGTTTTGTTGTAATTTCCATGCTTACTTGACATTTTCTATGTGTTGTAAAGAACATGGAGAAAAGTATTATGATCATTTAACTTCGAGGAGCATTGGCTCGGATTGTGATACGAATTGAAAAGGTATATGAGATCACTGAATTCTTGGAGTGTTGGTTCAAGTGATAAAGTGAATTATGAAGTAAGAAATGAAAGAAAGAGAATGAATTATTAGTTTATTCCCTTGCCGGAATTTTGTGCTTTTTAGTTGATTTTCTCCCTTGCTGAGATTCCTATCATTATTTGTTTATTTCCTTCTCCCTTATTCATGATTGTTGTTTGGGTGAGGAAGAGTGATAAAGCATGAAAGATGATGTCATGTATTGTTTGATATTGAGAGGAAAGAGTGATAAAGCACGAAGGGTGATGCCGTGTACTATTTGATAATGTGAGAAAAACGTGTAAAGCACGAAGGGTGATGTCGTGCCGTACGATGTACCATTCCATGTTGATATTCATTGATTATATATATTGTGAGGAAAGAGAGTAAATGCATGAAGGGTGATTTCGTGTACATGATTCATTGATACGATTGATTTGGTAAGGACAAGAGTAAAAGCACGAAGGGTGATGTCGTGCAAGTTTGTGTTTTTCTGATTCTTGTTGAGATTCTAGTTTCGTTGTTTCCCATTTTTGATTGAGATTTGTTATTCGTGACTGATATCTCCCCATTGCATGTCGCCCTTCACTTATTAACGGTGTACTTCTCGTATTTCTTTCCGTTGTGTATATATATTTGAAATGCACAGGTTTATCTGATAGTCTGGTCCTAGCCTCGTCACTACTTCATCGAGGTTAGGCTAGGCACTTACCAACACATGGGATAATGTTGTGTTGATGCTACACACTGTGCTATTTTTGCATAGATTCAGACTTTGGACAGCACCAGCAGCGTTAGCGTGGGAGCAGACCTTCAGTCTAGTGGAGACACCGAGGTAGTCTTGCTAACGTCTGCAGGCCCGGCGTCTCCTCTATCCATACTTTAAACTGTCATCTCCTTGTATTCGAGATAAACAGATTTACGTTTCTTTCAGACTTTATATTTAGTATTTTTAGATGTTCATGAGCATGTGACTCCAGTTCTTGGGTAGAAACTTATGTCGGAATTCCGTATTATATTCAACTATTTAAATTTAAGACTTCTGCTTATGATTTTAATTTTGTTGATTATGTACGTAATGCTGTTAAATTACTAAAAGGAACATGTGTTTAATGAAAAGTAATTAAATTTGGCTTGGCTAGCTCCTATTAGTAGGCGCCATCGTGATCCACGAGCATGGAAAATCCGGATCGTGACACTTACAAGATGATTTTTTTATTTTAATATAGATAAATGGGTGTATAAATATGTTTTAGGTTAACAAATTTGACTATGGTGTGATAGTTTAACATTCTGAAGGTGGTTTACTAACTTTTTACTGAGATGTTGTGGAATATACCAAGCCAAATTTGTGGTAGAATTAAGAGGTAAAGATATACTTGAGGCTTGAGTTGAGTTTAAAGCATCGAGGTAAGTGTTTGGTCTAACATTAGCTTGAGGGAATAGGAGTTGAGTCTTTGTTGCTACTTGCTAATTGTCGAGTACGGTGTATAGGCATGGTGACGAGTATCTATACATTGGTCTCTAGCATGACAGTGAGTCCTTATATTGCGACTATTGTGTTTTGTTGTAATTTCCATGCTTACTTGACGCTTTCTATGTGTTGTAAAGAACATGGAGAAAAACATTATGATCATTTAACTTCGAGGAGCATTGGCTCGGATTGTGATACGAATTGAAAAGGTATATGAGATCACTGAATTCTTGGATCGTTGGCTCAAGTGATAAAGTGAACTATAAAGTAAAAAATGAAAGAAAGAGAATGAATTATTAGTTTATTCCCCTGCCGGAATATTGTGTTGTTAGTTGATTTTCTCCCTTGCCGAGATTCTTATCATTATTTGTTTATTTCCTTCTCCCTTATTCATGATTGTTGTTTGGGTGAGGAAGAGTGATAAAGCACGAAAGGTGATGCCGTGCATTGTTTGATATTGAGAGGAAAGAGTGATAAAGCACGAAGGTGATGCCGTGTACTGTTTGATAATGTGAGGAAAGTGTGTAAAGCACGAAGGGTGATGTCGTGCCATACGATGTACCATCTATACTGATATTCATTGATTATATATATATTGTGAGAAAAGAGAGTAAATGCACGAAGGGTAATGCTGTGTACATTATTTATTAATATGGTTGATTAAGTAAGGACGAGAGTAAAAGCACGAAGAGTGATGCCGTGCAAGTTTGTGTTTTTCTGATTCTTGTTGAGATTCTGGTTTCGCTGTTTTCCATTTCTGATTGAGATTTATTACTTGTAACTGATATCTCCCTAGAGCATGTCCCCCTTCCTTTATTAACTGTGTCTTCCCGTATTTCTTTCCGTTGTGTATATATACTTAAAATGCACATGTTTATCTGGTAGTCTTGTCCTAGCCTCGTCACTACTTCGTTGAGGTTAAGCTAGGCACTTACCAACACATGAGATCAGTTGTGTTGATGCTACACTCTGTGCTATTTTTGCACAGATTAAGACTTTGGACATCACCAGCAATAGTAGTGTGGGAGCAGACCTTCAGTCCAGCCGAGACACTGAGGTAGCCTTGCAAACGTCCGCGGGCCCGTCGTCTCCTCTATCCTTACTTTAGACTGTCATCTCCTTGTATTCGAGATAAATAGATTTCTGTCTTTCAGACTTTGTATTTAGTATTATTAGATGTTCGTGAGAATGTGACTCCAGTTCTTGGGTAGAAACTTATGTTGGAATTCCGTATTTTATTCAGCTATTTAAATTTAAGACTTCCGCTTATGATTTTAATTTTGTTGATTATGTATGTAATGTTGTTAAATTACTAAAAGGAACATGTGTTTAATGAAAAGTACTTAAATTTGGCTTGGCTAGCTCCTATTAGTAGGCACCATCACGATCCACGAGGATGGAAAATTCGAATCGTAACACTTACAAGAAGATTTTTTTTATTTTGATATGGATAAATGGGTGCATAAATATGTTGTAGGTTAACAAATTTGACTATGGTGTGATAGTTTAACATTCTGAAGGTGGTTTACTAACTTTTTACTGAGACGTGGTGGAATATACCAAGCCAAATTGCCTATATATCAAGCCTGTCAACCGGTTCCACCGGTCCGGTCCGAGTCGATTTTTTTTCGACCCGTCCGGTTACCGGTCCGGGCCGGGCCGGGTCCAAACAGTGCCGGGTTTAACCGGGCTGGGTTGTTAGGGGTTAAGATTGAACCGTACGGATTACGGGTTGTAATGGTCCGGGCCGGATCGGGTTTCGTTATTTTGTATTGTTTTTTTTTTAGAATTATGTATAAATATTAAGTTATATTAATACTTTGTAATAATTGAATGAAAACAACAAAAGATGGCGAAAAAATTGCACTTATTGCAAGCGCTACTTTATTTCTCAATTTCAAATTAATAAGTAGATAATGAAATGTTTACATTTTTTATAGTGAAGTAGTAATTTCAAATGTTTTGCATCACTTCATCAGTTTATCACTTCATCTTCATCATAATCAATATCTCCAAGTTAAAGTTCTTCGTCTTCTGGGCTATGAAGTATGAACTGTGAAATGTGAACATCTTCCTTTCCTGATTTCTTCGTTCCGATCTATCTAATCCAATCTCTGAAACAAAGTACAAACAGTCAAACATACTAAAAGTCTAAAACTTACAAATTATTGCTTCCCATAATTATTGACCCATTCTATAGGATGGACAGCTCTCATATGTCTTGCAAATGGTCCAGTCCCTCCTAAATTTCCTTCGGTCAAATGTTGAAAAGTTTCGTTACAAATTTTGCACTTAATACTATTAGTACCTTCTATTATTTCAAAAAAATTCCATACCTGACTTCTTCTTTTACGATTAGAAGTCGGGTGATCATTATTACTAGTACTACCAGAAGCTACAGGATTAGCATCATTATTGACCCATTCTATAGGATGGACAGCTCTCATATGTCTTGCAAATGGTCCAGTCCCTCCTAAATTTCCTTCCGTCAAATATTGAAAAGTTTCGTTACAAAATTTGCACTTAACACTATTAGTACCTTCTATTATTTCAAAAAAATTCCATACCCGACTTCTTCTTTTACGATTAGAAGTCGGGTGATCATTATTACTAGTACTACCAGAAGCTACAGGATTAGCATCATTATTGACCCATTCTATAGGATGGACAGCTCTCATATGTCTTGCAAATGGTCCAGTCCCTCCTAAATTTCCTTCGGTCAAATATTGAAAAGTTTCGTTACAAAATTTGCACTTAACACTATTAGTACCTTCTATTATTTCAAAAAAATTCCATACCCGACTTCTTCTTTTACGATTAGAAGTCGGGTGATCATTATTACTAGTACTACCATAAGCTACAGGACTAGCATCATTAAACATATTGTAAAAATGAAAATATAAGCTTAAATTAAATATGCAATTAAAATATTAAATAAGAGAAAGAGTTGGAAAGAGTGCACCGAATTCGACAATAAATTGAGCACTTGATTATGCAAATCCGGTGTTACCACGAACAAACGTCAAGCAAGTATTTCAATGTTGAACACTTGAATGAGAAATTACGATAAATTAAATTCGGGAAAACAAAGACAATAAAATTATAAAATTAGAATATGAATTCTTGAAAATTGAAGAGAAGAGAGTGATTGATAATTTGAGAATTGAGAGAGAGATTGATAATTTTGAGTGAGGAAATGAAGAAGAGGGGAGGGTGTTTATAGATTTTAAGAAGGGTTAATAATGTAATTTAATAAATACAAAAAAAAACAAAAAAGTGGCCATTTCTGAAAATACTCGCGTTGGCCAACGGTCCTGTGGGGCCCACATGCTCAGAAATTTTCTTTTTAAATTTTTTTTTGACCGTTGTACCGGTCCGGTCCCGGTCCGGGTCGACCGGTTCAAGCACTGTTTTGCTTACCAGGCCGGTCCGGTCACGGATCTTAATCCTAAAATCCTAAGCGTTCTAACCCCTCCCCCCCCCAACCCAGCCCAGCCCACCCCTTAAGAACCGGTCCGGTCCGGTCCCGATTTATACCGGACCGGTCCGGTTCGGTCCCGGGTTAACCCGGACCGGTTGACAGGCTTACTATATCTGCATTGGCATTTATGCCTACAATTTGAATCGGGTCATCAATGTTTATATCCATTTTATTATCATTAGACACACTCGAGCGCAGACAAATGGAAATTGTGAGTATATCTAAATGTATACTTAATTTCTGATTCTAAAAAATTTAAGAGGCTGCAACATTTTTTCCATAGAAGAATTAACTCGATTAGTCGCTCACTCAATCAGTTAAACTAAAAATAGCTAGCGAAGAAATAATATATGTATAGTTTATATTTAATATGTGTATAATCGTGTATAATAAATGTATATTACTAGAAAAAGTAAACAATAAATATGTCTGACTACTCGTGTAATGAATATTTTTAGTGTCGAAAAAGATGATAAGAATTCATACTAGTGCAAAGATGATTGATTTTAAAAGCATAACACAAACCTATTTCCGCTATTTCAGATTCTTATGGGACATAGTGAACATGTCTGATTTTTTCGGTAATCGAACTTAGTCATTTGAAAAGGCTGTTGCAGCCATTAGTGTTGGTTTGAAATGTTACAAAGGGAATGTATAGCATGTTATCTTAGAATCGGATTGCGTATATGCTAATGCAAATTGTCAATGAAATTCTGAAATTAATGGGAGTTATATATTTGGAGATAGGAATTTTATAAATTTAATTACATAGAGGAAATTAAATCACCTGGAATTTTTATTTTTTTTTATCCTCGTGACTAATTCTTAACATTGATAAGCTTTTGATTCCCAGTTGTTGTAAGCTGAGAGCCTCAGACTTCATCTTGCCCTATATGGACTTATCTAGTTATTGGAGTCAATAATTTAGCACAGATAGGGTCCATAGTTTTTACCTAGGGTGTACATCAACTGTATTGGTTCGGCCAGTATCGGATTCAAGATTTTAAATTCCTGGGTGCTTCACCTTTTTTTGACATAAAATTAGTATAGAGCATATAGTATAAGTGCACAACTATTTGAACGCGACAATAAAATAGTAAATAAAAATTACACTTAATATTATCATTAAAAAGAGACTTCTGTTCACAAGCCACAATTGTACTCTACTTTATATTTAAAAAAATAATATAATAGCATTATTGCTTACACTTGCAAATATCTTACACTCTATATATCAAATTAAATAAATATATTTAAATTTCAAGAAGGGCTTGGAGTTTTTTTGGAAGATAAATTTTTCTATCATTTTCTATAATCAATCAGTTAAAAAAGAACTAAATCAAGAAGCCAGCATTAAAGTCTATAAAGAAAAGAAATAAAAAAGAACTAGTTTGGGACAAAAATTAGTCGTATGCTGAAAAGAAACGACATAAGAGACCTAAACTATAAAGAGTAAAAATGCGGCCGAGAGGATCGATCCCTCGCCACTCCGGCGTCTACGAGCTCTCAGCACCGGTCCCTTACCAAAGTAAACATAAAAATTTCAGTTTGTTGGTGCTTTCTTATTATATTTTTTCCATTCGTCATATTTTCTATATCATAATATATATTCTGAATCGGGGTTAATGGGTGCTCAAGCACCCACAATGCTCTATATAAATCCACCACTGGTTTCGTTTTTTATGAAAATCAAACAAACTATATCGATTTAGATTGGTTCGATTTTATCATTTTTTCGGTTTTCCGAATTTTTTTTGGTACATGAATATTATTTCAATTTTACTTTGCTAAAGTTATAAATAAAGTTTTGATAAATGAACATATATTTAGTAAAAATTGAAAATAATTCCAGACATATGATCTGTTAAAATATTTTTATGGGAGAACTATTTTAGTAACTCGTGATTATTTTCTTAGTCGTCTAATAATAATTTTTGTTGATGTACGCTTTCGAGGTTAACCAAATTTAATAATTAAATATAAAAAATAATATTAGACCTAAATAATAATATGTTCTATTTAAATTTAAAATGAAATACCATATCCTAGTCAAAAGATAAGAGTTTAATAGATCCTAATATATGAATATGACTACTTGAATTTGGAGTACCTTACAAAATGGTAATACTAATTATGGAATGTGTCTCCACAGTAAGTTACTCTCTTTTAATAAATGGAGGATTGACCAATAACTTTGAAGCAAGGAAAGGACTAAGACAGGGGGGGCCCCTACTTATTTTTTCTAGCCATGGAGTATCTAACTAGATCTCTAAAGAAGCTAAACAAGAACCCAGATTTTAATTTCCATCCCAGATGCACCAACAACAAATCACACACATATGCTTTGCAGATGACCTTTTGATGTGTTGTAGGGCTGATGAAGCCTCCATGAAGTTATTGATGGATGAATTTGAACAGTTCTCAAAGGTATCAGGCCTTCAAGCCAATTTGGATAAAAGTTCCTTATATATAGCTGGTGTTTCAAAGGAATTCAGAGAGAAAATATGTACAGAGCTTCACCTAATAGAGGGCAGTTTTCCCTTAAATATCTAGGAGTACCCTTATCTACAAGAAAGATCACAATACCACAATGTATGCCTCTAGTAGAGAAGATAGTTGGACAGAATTAGAAGTTGGACATCTAAATTTTTATCTTATGCTAGAAGAATTCAACTCATCAAAAGTGTACTGTTTGAAATGTAAACTTATTGGGCCTAAGTATTCCTCATTCCAAAAAAAAAATTATAAAACTGGTAAATGGAATTTGCAGGAATTACCTGTGGACTGGTAGTCATGAAACTAGCCATAGGGCTCCAATTGCTTGGGAAACACTGTGTAAGCCAGAAGCAGCAGGAGGCTTGAACATTATCTCCTATGAACAATGGAATAAAGCAGCTCTATCTAAACTTCCTGGGCCTTCATATCTAAGAAAGACAAACTTTGGATCAAATGGATCCATTGTCACTACATAAAGAAGAAGGACATTGCTACTATGGAAATTCCTAAACAAGCTAGCTGGCTGGTAAGGAAATTATTTGGAGCAAGAGAATGGTGGGCAACTGATAGAACAACAATGCAAACATGTACTCAAAATAGGCAATTTATCATCAGGAAGGCATATATTCATACCACTCCACAATACCCCAAGGTTCGATGGAAAACATTATTGATGGTGACTGGCATACTCCCAAAACAGGAATACATCTTATGGATGGAAATGCATAGGCGTTTTGAAACAGTTGACAGATTAGCCAAATGGGGAATTCAAATTAATCAGTCTTGCATATTATGTGGGAGAGATATTGAAGAAACACATGACCACTTATACTTTGAATGCTTATATTCCCAAGCTCTGTGACAAGGTATGTTACAATGGTTGAAGTATCAAAGAACAACATGCAAATGGGAGTCAGAAGTGCAATGGTTAACTGCTAATGTTAACAGCAGGAATCCCAAAAAAGCCATACTAGGTGTGGTGTTTGCAGCAGTAGTCTACAACATCTGGATGGAAAGGAACAGCAAAAGGTTTCAACAGTTGACCAGAGACGCCCAAGACCGAGCAAATGATATTACTCTTCAAGTGCACGTTACTGGACTGAAGCATCCGAAATGGTTACCCATTTTGCAGACTATTAATAGCTACACTTCGTGTGACCCTTGACAACCGTGACAAGAGCCATCTTCTTCTGTGTTAGGATTCTAGTTAAACAACAATAGTTGTAGAGTATCTAATTGATTGTACTTATGCGATTTGTTCTACAGTCCAAAGGAACGGATGATGTAAAAATTGCCAAATGGTTGGAATAAAATTTTATTTTCCCCAAAAAAATAATATATATATATATATATATATATATATATATATATATATATATATATATATATATATATATATATATATATATATATATATATATATATATATATATATATATATATATATATATATATATATAAGAAACAAAGAGACAAATGTATTTCAATAACACTTGAAAAGAAAGTAATAATACAAATAATTATTTAAAGTAAATAAAAATAGATGCACGGTAAATAAAATTATATATTAGTTTGGTGTGAATTTTTTTTACTCAATATCAAATAAAATCAAACCAAATTTGATCGAGTATTTTAATTAAATTTAATTTGATTTTTTGATCTGATGCGATTTTGCAGTTTGATTTTAATACCCTTCCCGATCCCTGCAAGTTAATGGAAAATTTTGTAGAGAAAAAAAAAACAAGATCCATGGCTTTTAGGTGCCCTCAATAACTACGAAGAAGAAAGAAGTGCGTAGGCTCCAACAATCTTCATATTCACTTTAGTTCTTGTAACAAATTAAGGTATGGATTTTTCTGTGTAACGGTAGGCACAAGAAAGTGAAAACAACTTAATATTAGTTCCTCAGAGTTAGGGGTCAATGGTTCAGTTCAGCCGATTATTTAATAAAATTTGAAAAATACTAATTTTTTAATTATTCTATTATGTATAATTAAAATTAGATTTTTATAAAAAAAAAATCATACCAATCATGTCAATTTCTCTTTAATATCGGTTCAATTAGGTTAATTTTTGGTATTTTCTTAAATGTCATTTAAAAGTCACTAATAGAAGCAGAATGCATTAACTACGGATTTTTATAGGACTTGCTAAAACCCTCTAGACATTTTTACTATTTAAAGAATGATGAATTAAAAACATAAAAGATGGTCAGAGTGTAGATCTATCAAATGTAAAAGAAACTAAGTAAAGACAAAGAAAATATAAAGCAAATTGGGACTCAAGAATAAGGTCTATAGAAGATTAAATATTTAAAAATATAAATTTACATCATACAAAATGAGTCATATTCAATACATTTTAGTTTGCTACTCATAATAATAGCTAGAATACCTTGTGTCTTGCTAGTGAATATGCTGTAAATAGTTTAGTTTCAACAAGAGTAGTATTATAGGTTTGGAAATTATAATTGAGTTTAATTACTTGTTGCCTTGTAACCATTTCAAGGCCCAAGGAAAATTTTAATATTTTATTATTTTGAAATCAATACATAAATATATTTTTTCCATGTAAATTTACTCGATACGGTTCCGTATTTTTTCGATTTATTTTTATAAAACAAAAAATCTACCATAATTATCGTACAATTATATATTTATATAAAAACCTTCGGTTATAAAGAAATCTAAATATCTGTTCGGTACAGTTCGGTCTGGTCAGCTTAGTCGATTTTTAAATATTCATTGACACTCCTACTCAACGTGATTGGTAAATGATCACGCCCAACTATGCCTTATAAAAGGACAGTGCGGTCGTTGCAAATATAATCTGGTTTACAAGTCCGGAGTCGAATCCCACGGAACTAAAGCTTAGCTACAGTTGTTCACTATCACCAAGAATACAAGCTTGAAAAGTTCCTAACTTATAGAAATTAAGATTCTTGTGTTTAACTAATTAATTAACAAATTAAAATAATAAAACAACAACTAAAGATACTAAGAGTTAGAAACAAGATTAAGGAGGTCTAGAATTATGATTTCCCCAATTGTCGGAATCCTTCCCACTATGTCTTCTATAGTTTCGCCTAAGTATTCTCTACCAATTATGAGCACTCTTATTACCGTAAATCTCTCCCAAGTAATTACAACAATTTATTAGACGCACTCTCCCGAGCTACGCTAGCTGTCTTTTAATACAGCTCACTTTAGATCGCACCCAAGGCTTCGTTATCCCTAATCCCGCCTTTAAATCCTCGGTTATTGATCCCTCATATACGTTGAGAGTGGTGTTGTTCAACAATTATCTAAATATGCACTCTCTCCCGAGTTATGCATATTAAATAGGCACATCTAATTGAGAGATCTTCAAGCAACCAGAATATAAACGTAGTTGAACAAATAGAAAAAAGATATGGCTTAATAATATAAAAACATAACAAGAATTTATCCTACAAAAAGTTCGATCAAAACTCTAGATAACAAATTAACTATTCATAATAGTAAGTAAAATTACAATACTAAAAGTCATAACCAACATAGAAAGATAGAAAGAGGAAAGAAAAAATTTGTAGAAGAATTCCCAAGCCTTGCTCCTATTGTTTCTCTGCTTCCTTAGGTCAAATCTATGTCAAAAATATGTCCAATCCTTCCAAAATAGGTTTAGGACCCTTTTACACAAGTTGGACTAGTGTAGGGCCGAAATAAACTTGTTCTGGATGAAATAGGACTCCTTTTTTACGCCTGGAGCGGCGCGACTGCGGCCAAAACACGGCAGAATCGCGGCCAGATCATCTTTCTGATTTTCTGTCGCGGTTCTACCGTGATCCTACCGTAAATACGGGTTTTTGCCCTGTATCATTTGGAATTAGGAAAAACATAAAACATGAAAGTTGTAGCCCTTTGAATTGTATTTCCAACCATATATTATTAAACTCAAATAGAGTTCATAGAGAAACGTTATGTCTATTTTACTAGACAGTACGAAATATGCCTCTTCGAGTCTTCGTTCGTAGTTAATTATCAAATTTGACCCCTGAACACGATACCAGATTAATTCCTTGAGCTTTTACTTAGATGTAAAAGTTTCAAATCACTTAAATTCATTTTATAACATATATAGCTCAGAATCACACCTATAAGGCATAAAACACACAGTTAGTTCAAAATACTAGCGATTAAAGCCCAAACTCAATTAATTGCAGTAAAATCGAGTAATAAGAGACTAAAATACTTAATTATAGCATATCATCAACACTCAATACATAAACCATTACTCGTCCTCGAGCAATCAAACTACACTTTTTATAGACACGACCTTTTTAAACAATTCTCCTAACTCATCACACCAAGAGTATTTAAAGTACACTAAGCACAAAAGCGTAACATCTTCACCTCAAGATTTGACTCACAAGTACCACGCATTATTCACAACTCACCTACTTACTCTAACATAGAGGTCACTGACATTACCTTTTCTTTATGAATCAAGTGCCCTCACACAACAAAAGAGAGTAGTTCCAAGCAATAAAATTTAAGAACACTTAGGAACTCAAGATAGAAATAATTTACTCACTCTCAAAAATAACATTCATATGTCACAAAATATGCATCTTAGGCTTGCCCATAATGTACTAGTCCACTAATCGAGCTGATTCAATCTAAGATCAATTGGACTTTATTTGGTTGTAATGTAGGCTACGGAAAAGGTAGGATACATTTAGATATAAGAGTGACTACACCTCCCTAAGCACTTTAATACATATACTTTAACATTCAAACCCCATACTTATGTAAAGCCAAACTCTACCTTCACATCAATATACATCAACTCCTAAATTATCTAAGCACGCTTATATCAAGAGTCACCACTTTCAAAGATTTTTTTTACAGCAGTACAACTATTTTTTTTCAATTCAAGTGGCTTTTGCTTTTCAAACCTTTTCTCCTTATTTTATTAGTTCCACTCAAAAGCCAAATCAACTATCTCACACTTTAACTTTTACAAAGTTTATAAATAATTCAAGTGCTCATGAGAGGTTACAATGGTTCAAATAGATAGTTAATTTAAATAAATGAGCAAGGCTTGTAATGTGGTTGCCAAAGAAATAAGATAACAGACTCAAGTGGTTAACTACGATATATAACAATTAGGTGGATAAAATATACATATCTGGCTCAACAAAGAAATGCCTATATCACTTCCTAGACTGAATAAAACTACTATTTCTCTTTGCAAACACACGGGGCAAGTTCTAGGCATCAAATGCAATGCACAAAATATAACAAATCCTTAAACACATATAGCACATGACTCACTCAAGATTGGATCATCAAGACACTCTAGTCAAAGCAGTTAAGCAAAGTTAAGATCATATAATTTAAGGTACTTCTACAAGAGTCAAAAACTGAGCCTAAGCATCACAACCAAAGTACCCACTACTCGCAAGGCATAACAAAGTCAAGAGATATTGCTTCACTTCAAAATACAACACAATGGCTCCTACTTCCAAAAAAAAGTAACTACACCCGGTTCAAATAAAACCTTTGAAAAAGAACCGTGGTTTAAAGAAAAATCAAGGGGTAATTATTACACTACCTAACAAAAGAAAATCTTTTTGTACTTTTTCTTTAGACTTAAATCCCTCAAGAAAATTGTCTAATAGATCCTTCGTCGGGAAAAGTCCAATCTTTTTTAACCTAACACAATTAAAATAGCATAGAAAGTCATCCAGACAATCTCCTCACCCACACTTAAAATTGTGAATTGTCCCCAATGCACACCGTAACTAATAAAAAGATAAAAGAGACTCCCCTGGTAGGCCAAAGGCCGAAGCATTGCAGCTCATGGGGTACGTAGACTTCTCCCAAGCTTTGTCCTTTGTATGTGTACCTTACACTTAGTTCCAACCGTTTGGTTTGTTGTTGCATCCTTCCAATACCTTTGCTTTCCATGCTCCTAGAAATAAAAATTGACACTAAAAAAATAATACAATAAAATAATACAATAAAAAAAAATAAAAATAATAAAGTTGGGTTGCCTCCCAACAAGCGCTTGATTTAATGTCACGGCATGACGCGAATCACTTCTTGCCTCCACCTCGATCTTATGAATTGGACCCCAAGTTTTGATTCTTCTCTATGATCATGCTCCTAGGGTGGTGGAACGAATCTGACTGGCCCAATAAAATAATGTAGTACTCTGCACTTCTTGGCCTTTAGATGAGGTGTGTAATCCCGACTTTCTGGCAAGAAAAATTCCAAAATGTAAGCACTTTGTTCCTCATTCCTTGACTCCTCATGTGGCTCGGACGACTCTATTTCCATATCATCATCTAAACACAATGTGAAAAAATACTTGGAGTGAGGACTAATGCGCTCAATTACATGAACATTGGGACAGTCTACATTCTCAATACTAATGACAATAGAGTCAACTAAATATGTATCCTCAATATCCTTGGTTGACTCTAGTATCTCCTCTACAACATCGAAATCTTCAAAATATAATGTGATTGATTATTGGTGTCTACTCTAGCCTCGTCCTCTAGCTCATCCTCGTATTTTTTTTTGAATCCTCCAGTAATATGGCAATTTCTACAGCCCTTTCTTGCTCATATTGGCTACTATCCACAATGTCAACTTGTTGCGCTTTACCGGGTTCAATTAATTTATTTCCTTGATACTCCGTGTTGTGAATAGTTGTCCCTTGACTTTGTACCCGCAGTTGTATCTCGTCATATTATTTCATAAGGCACTTTACCATATTCTCGATCTCTTTCAGGTCCTCATACCTGGGTTCTTTGTTCTTATTGTTCTCACAAGAAAATATAAAGTTATCATAATAAGGGGTTGGGGGAAGATAAGAAATATAGGCACAACCATGAAAGTGAGCATCTTGACCACCACACATATCACACACATTCCACACATGAGATTGAGTTGTTGCACATAACTCGCTCTCGAAAATATTTTCATAATTTGGCCAAGGGTGGTTTTCATCACAATATACATAAGGAGGATTAAAAGTAGAATTACCAATATCAAAACTTTCATAATTCCATGATGCCATATTTTTTTTAAATCAACAAGTAAAACGAAAAAAAGAAAAAAGAAAAAAATATCAAATACAAAAAAAATAAAAATAAAAGTTCAAACTTGAAACCTTGAAATATGTACACCTACAGCTACACCGTTAGTTTCCCGTTAACGACGCCAAAATTTAATCACGCCTAACTATGCCTTATAAAAGGACAATGCGGTCATTGCAAATATAATTCGGTTTACAAGTTTGGAGTCGAATCCCACATAGAACTAAAGCTTAGCTACAGCTGTTTGCTATCACCAAGAAGACAAGTTTGAATAGTTCCTAACTTATAGTTATTAAGATTCTTGTGTTTAACTAATTAATTAAAAAATTAAAATAATAAATCAACAACTAAAGATACTAAGAGTTGGAGACAAGATTAAGGAGGTCTAGAGTTATGATTTCCCCAATTGTTGGAATCCTTCATACTATGTATTCTATAATTTCGCATAAGTATTCTCTACCAATCATGAGCACTCTTATTACCGTAAATCTCTCCTGAGTAATTACGACAATTTACTAGACGCACTCTCCCGAGCTACGCTAGCTGGCTTTTAATACAGCTTGCTTCAGATCGCACTCAAGGCTTCGTTATCCCTAATCCCGCCTTTAAACCCTCGGTTATTGATCCCCCATATACTCTGGGAGTGGTGTTGTTCAACAATTATCTAAATATGCACTCTCTCCCGAGTTATGCATATTAAATAGGTACAACTAATTGAGATCTCTTCAATCAACAGAATATAAACGTAGTTGAAAAAATAGAGAAAAGATATGGCTCAATAATATAAAAACATAAAAAGAATTTATCCTACAAAAAGTTCTATCAAAACTCTGGACAACAAATTAGCTATTCATAGTAGTATGTATAACTACAATACTAAAAGTCATAACCAACAATGAAAGATAGGAAGAGGAAAGAAAAAACTTGTAGAAGAATTCTCAAGCATTGCTCCTATTGTGTCTCTGACTTCCTTAGGTCAAATCTATGTCAAAAATATGCCCAATCCTTTCAAAATAGGTTTAGGACCCATTTTATACAAGTTAGAATAGTGTAGAGCCGAAATAATCTTGTTCAGGACGAAATAGGACTCCTTTTTGATGCCCGGAGCGGCCCAACCACGGCCAAAACGCGGCAGAACCGCGGGCAAATCATCTCTGATTTTCTGCCGCGGTTCTACCGCGATCCTACCGTAAACGCGGGTTTTCACCCTGTTCCCTTTGAAATTGGAAAAATATAAAATATGAAAGTTGTAGCCCGTTGAATTATCTTTCCAACCATATATTATGGAACGCAAATAGAGTTTGGGGCAAAACGTTATGTCTATTTTACTAGACAGTACGCAATATGCCTCTTCGAGTCTTCGTTCATACTTAATTATCAAATACCTCCGAACACGATACCGACTTAATTCCTTGAGCTTTTACTTAGACTTAAAAGCTTCAAGTCACTTAATTTTATTTTATAATATTTATATAGCTCAGAATCACACCTATAATGCATAAAACACACAATTGGCGCAAAATACTAGCGATTTAAGCTCAAACTCAATTAAATTGCAATAAACTCAAGTCTATAAGCGACTAAAATACGTAATTATAGCCTATCATCAGTAAATCAACATGAATTAAACTTACGCAGGTTTCCTAAAGTTTTTTGTTTTAGTTTTTAGCAACAAAAACATGATATACGTATATACTTACATATAATATATAAAATAAATGTAGGGTGCGAAATTGTTATTTGATGAATTGCATATTGAAATATCTAAATTACTAATTTAAGAGCCCATTAGAAAGCACTATTCTAGCTACTCATAATAGCTAAAGTACCTTGTGTCTTGTTAGTGAATATGCTAGAAATAGTTTGGTTTCAACAAGAGTAGTATCATAGGTTTGGAAATTATAATTTTGAGTTAACTACTTGTTGCCTTTGTAACCAGTTTTATAATTTCAATGCCTAAGGAAAATTTTAATGTATTATTATTTTGAAATCAACATGTAAATATATTTTTCCCATATAAATTTACTCGATAAGATTCCATATATTTTCGGTTTATTTTCATAAAATAAAAAATCTACCCTAATTATCGTACAATCATATATTTATATAAAAATCTACGGTTATATTAAAAGAAATCTAATATTCGGTTCAGTCCGGTCGGTTTAATCGATTTTTAAATATCCATTAACACTCCTACTCAGTGATTGTTAAATCAACATGAATAAAATCTTACGCAGGTTTCCTACAGTAATTATTTTAGTTTTTAGCAACAAAAACATGATATACGTACATACTTATATATAATATATAAAATAAATGTAGGGTGCGAAATTGTTATTTGATGAATTGTATATTGAAATATCTAAATTACTAATTTAAGAGCCCATTAGAAATTGGAGCTCAAATGTGATTTTTAAAGGCATTCGACGACCTAATAACTTTTATATTTGAATATCCAAAAGCCATTTTCATGTTGCTAATTGGAACTTAACATCACTTTTTTTTATAAAAAATAATACTTCTTATCCTACAATTTAGTTACTCTGTTGTATGTGTAGCAATAATGACTATACCTAGTCCCAGCTAGTTAATATGTGGATACTTTGCTTTTAATGTCTCATATTCTTCACTATATCAAGATGTAAAAGATTATAGGTTTCATTAGATAGTTTTTGAGAAATTTTATTTTGTACTTTCATGGTTAATACAAGTTGAGTGAGGGTTACTTATGTTTGACAAGCGAAATTTAGTGAACCCAAAATCTTATATTTTTAAAGATTTCTTTAATCATTCGTCAAATATTGACAACCCTAACACAACTTGTGTAAATTATATGGTGAGACACAAAGTAAAATTTTGACAAAGATTTTAAATATAGGTTTAACTCGTCATTTTCTATTACAGTTAATCATGTGTGTCACCTACAAATCGGTGTATTTGAGGGTCTACAACTCTAGACTAGGAAATTCTTTTTCAAATTTCTATTTGAACACTATTCAACTATTCTATCTCATATATAGTGTATTACAGCATGTAGCATGCTTTGGAAATTGTTGATTTAATATATTGCTACTTGGTAAACTACATGAAACATTCTTGATGGATCTTTATATTTAAAATAATCCCCAAAAGGTCAATTTAGTGTTTTTCTCTTTTTGTTTCCGAGGTTACTTTAACAAAGTTATATACTTCCTTTATGTTATTTTATATGATACTATTTTCTTATTAATTCATTTAAAAAGAATGAGATATTTTTAAATTTAAATTTAAATTTAAGTTTCTCATTTTATTATTAATGGTATGATTTTATAACTATATAAATCTTTTTGGATATTTAATACAAGTTTCATATATCCAATATCTCTATAATCGTATATAATCAATAAATAATTTATTTATACCGGTCAGGAAAAGTAAATAGCAAATTCAGCAGGCTATTTATGTAAAGATTCATCCAAGGAACAACTCCAATTGGGCTTGGGCTAATAGTCCAGTCCAACTCCACAACTATAAAACGACGCCGTTTGAGGATTTCATCAGTTTATCGCCAACGACCCAATATGGCACGTGGCAACTGCAAAATCTCAATGCCTAATCAGTTGTTCTAGTCCAAAAAAAAGAAGAAGAAGTGTTTCAACTGAACTTGTGTGTTTGCAGAAGAATCTCAACCAATGACTGGTTTGGTCTCTTTTTAGATGACTTCATAAATAGAAAACATTCTTTTTTAGTAGAATTAGAAGAAGAAAAAATGCAAGGTTTGGCTCTTCAGACATCCAATTCTATAGCATTAAGTTATGGGAAGAGAAAGCTTTCATTTTTGAATGTTGTGGATTCTTTGCCTAGTAGACCAATCATTCCCAGAAGGAATATTTTTCCTTCTTTATGTAAGTTTCTGAATTTCCTTTTCATTTTTGTATAATGAATTGAATGATGTCCCATTAGGTTGTGAGAGATAATTTTTGTTTTAATTTAAAAACTATAATTATTTGAGGAGTTAAATAGTAGTATATGCTTAACTGGTTGAGAGGGGTTTCTTTATTTTCTATTTATTGAGAGTTTGCTTCCTTGGATTAGTGATTTAGTATCAGATTAGCAGTGTACGGCAGCCCGGTGCACAAAGCATCCCGCATTCATGCAAGGTCCGGGGAAGTGTGTGATGTATACAACCTATCCTAATGCAAGCACTAGTGATTACTTCCACGACGCGAACCCTTAAGCTATATCAGATTGTCCGTGTCGCTGGATGAATTGATGAGCTCAACTACAAGAGTTCATTGGAAAATAGAAACAACAAAAAGCATTTTATGAAATTGTTTAAGATTGAAGCTTTATGTCGTTTTTGTGTTCCTTTAGACTCTTGTGATTAGGGTATGCTGGACAACTTTGAGTATTTTTCCAATTTTCTGCTTGTTGGGCACACCCAGTTTAGCTTGTCTGTGAAGTTGTAGACTGTTAGAAAAATATGTAGTGGGATTTGTAGCTTGATCAACTATTTCATTAGAATTTTCTTTCGCGCAAATCAGGTTAGAGACAATGTAGCTTGGTGATCTAATTCAGAGAAAAAGGAGTGCTGGTGTAGTACCTATGGCTTAGATGATTTTTGACATTGTGACGCATACCAATAGCTAGTGAATGCTACTTATATGATTGCTTTTAAACTCTAAATTACTTAAATCCTTCAAGTAATGTTGATGCTGATCAAAAGAAAGAAAGACGCCTTAACATAGTAAACAAAACAAATACATGTGTTGGTGGGAGGTGGCTGGTATATTCAAGCTGTGTGTATGCTGACGCGAACACCACTCTTTTTAGAGAAAGAAAAAAAAAACAAAAGTAGGCAAATTCACTTCATATTAAGGTCAGACGCCACTCCTTGTTATTATTCCCACATTGGATGAGAATGGGGTTATTGATCTTCATCTTCTTATATGGTCTTGGACAATCCCCACCTCTTGGGCTAGCTTTTGGAGTTGAGTTAGGCTCAAGTCTATTTTTTTATCATGGTATCAGAGCGAGGCCACTTCCAACCGAAAGGTTGTGAGTTCGAGTCTCTCCAAGAGCAAGGTGGGAAGTTCTTGAAGGGAAGGATGCCGGAGATCTATTTGGAAACAGCCTCTCTACCCAAGGGTAGGGGTAAGGTCTGCGTACTACCTTCCCCAGACCCTACTAAGTGGGATTATACTGGGTTGTTGTTGTGTTGTTGTTGTTGTTGGTATCAGAGCGAGGCCCACCCCAATTCATTGGTTACCAATGGTGGGTCCTCACTTCTTCTAAAGAATGTTGGTCCTCTCTGATATTGTTGACGTTGTCTAATCTTGGGCATGTGGGAGGTGTTGATATTCCCATATCGGATGGGGATGGGACCATTGTTCTCCTTATATGATCTAAGGCAATCCTCACCTCCTGAGTTAGCTTTTGGGGTTGAGTTAGGCTCAGGGTTCATTTCTTTTTTGTGGTAGCCAGCTTTTGGGATTGAGTTAGACTCAATGTTCATTTCTTTATATCAGATAACATTCTTAATCCCCACCAAGATAATTCATTAATCCTCTGAGATTTTGATCCGTCGCCTTTTAATATTCCTAGTAGAACAAGATTCTTTCTTTTTCCTCTCTGATTACTGCACCTTGTTGCTGTATTTCATTACTGACTCTTGGCACTGCTTCTTGTAGTAAGATGTACAGGGCTGCCTAAGTTGCATCAAAGACATAGCAGAATTGTACCATATGCATCTAATGTTGGTGTTGGATCTGGAAATTTTGAAGAAAGTCAAGGAGCTGAAAGCCAAAAATTTTCGATTGATCAGCCATCTGGAGATGGCTCATCAAAAATGTAAGTTCTATAACTTATCAATTAAATAACGAGAATTTCCATGCACGAATAAATTACGCAAGGTATGCTGGATGCTTAAAATATCTTTTCTGCATAAATAGCGTGTTTATCAGATAACGAGTATATGTGGAGAAGAAGATAGACAGGTAAATGTTTCGTAAAGAGTGCCAAGAATAAGAAGGTATTTGGTTTGTGCGACAAATTTTCTCCTGTCAAGGGCTGGATTTAACAGGAGTGCATGTGTAACTATTTGATCCCGTTAAACCACACATCTCAAAGATAAATAGATGATAAAGTTTAATGTCTTGGCACACTTGTCATGGAACTGTAGGCCGTTCAAAATAACGCATTACATATCTAGTATTAGACTCCTTAGTAATACAAACACCATAGTCCATGATTTTGAATCTGATAGCATCGCATAAACAATAACCAACATACTCATGGAATGTCTTGCAATGCTAGCAATTCAATGTCAAGAGAAAAGCACAGAGTACCAGTGTATTCTGATTAAGCAAAGAACATAAAATTGCGCATTAAGTTGCTCAATATGACATTTACGTATATCACCTTAATGCATCTTGATTGAAAATCTTTGTCAACATCCAACAACTACCTCTATTTCCTGGAAAGTGGCCTATGTTTATTTAGGTTCTTTCTTTGGTTACATATTAAAACTCTAAGAGAAAATAAAAAAGAAGCATCCACAATGATTACAACCCTCAGTGTAATAACAATTACAATTTGCAATTTGATTACTTATCCTTTTACTTCAAGAATGAAAGGAAAAGGTCGTCACTGCAGTCGTATTTATCTTTTCAAGAAGCACCAGGGGTTGGGGATGCATTGAAGGTTTTCTGCGCTGAAAGATTGAGGAACGGGAAGCTGATCCCATAGGGAGGTGGAATTCAATGAGTAGTTTTAAATAGGCGCCCAGCTAAAAAGTGAAATGATTCTGTTCCTAGCTTTAGCGATGTTTATAGGATGTTACATCATGTATTAAGTTATAGAATCCTAGTCTTTGATTTGTTGAACATAACCTCAACTTTCTTGCTATCTTCATGCATTTCTTAATATGTGGAAATAGGTTTTATTTTGACATCAATTAATTAAATGGAACTTTAGCAATATCTGGAACTTATGTATGTTGAACTTTCATTCATGGCAGCGAGGCACTTCCTAGACAAATTCCTTATCCTCTTTCTATAGCTCTTGTGCTTTGTGGATGTTCATTAGTATTTTCGCTGATTGCCTTCACGAAAGGAGGACCCTCATCACTCATTGCAGCATTCGCCAAGTCAGGGTTCACTGCTGCATTCTCGTTGATATTTGTTTCTGAGATTGGAGACAAGGTAAATGGAGAGATAGACACAATATGCTATATTTATTACCTTTTCCTGAACTCTTGATCTTTTTTGCCTTTTCATTTTCTTTGTTGTTTTTCCTTTCCATCTTTTTCTTTTTCTTATTTTTTTTGTGAGGATAGTGTAAGTGGTCTTAGATTTTGCTGACATTGATACCTTGTAGGTGTAAAAAGTGGTTTATCATGTACCAACCGAAAGAAATGGTAGTAACACATAAATGGCTAAGTATTTATGCATGAACAATTTATTTTTTTTTGCTCCACTGGACCTTCGCATCTTAGGTGTCTTTTAATGCAAAACTAGATGCTCTCAGAATGAGCCTTGTGACCCCATACATGATTCTACTTTTATGAATATATGTCTGCTAATTGATTGAGTTATTTAATCTGGGCTCTGATATGTGTCCTGTGCTAGTATTAAGATAACTTGTCTTATTCATTAAATCTTACTAATTCTTTCTTTAATATGCAATGCAACAGACATTTTTCATTGCTGCCCTCTTGGCCATGCAATATAAGAGAGTACTGGTATGAACTTTTGCCTTCCATGTACCTTACTTCCCATTTTTATCTGTTTTTCATCTATGGAATTGCAACTTTCTTGCTTTGGGACTCCCTCAGTTAATAGGGTTCGGCACGTCCACATTGGGCGTGCTAATATTTTCTTCTTTCTACAATGGTATTCATTGCCTTCTATGGGCAATTTTATTTATGGCAGTGTTCTTTATGCTTTGCCCTTGTGTCACAAACTGTCCCCAACTTTACCAAGGAATGAAGTAGGAGAAAACCATAGTACTTGAGAAGCTTAGACATAATTGTTCTTTCCATTTCTGTTTTATATTCTTTTTGCTGGCATTTTAAGACTAATAATATGAGGGATACGTTCAAGGAGCAGTAGAGGCCAAAAGAATTTCTAACGGGCATCTTCTTCCATCATGTTGGAACATGCTCAGGGAAAACAGAGGCTCCTTCCTTTGGATTAATCATTTTAAGATGTGCCAGTAATGACAGAGCTAGAGAAACTCGATAGTTATTCTTCTAGGATGCTCATGACATTGTCCATTCATCTTTGTCCTGTTGATGAGCGAGAACTCATGCGAAAAAAATTACGTTGTCTGTGGAACAACTTGACGTTTCTTCCTGAAAGTAAATGTCAGACGAATTGATCGAATTAGTTAAACGATCTCAGAATTGATTGAATTATCAATTTCAGTATCATCCTATGGAGATAAATGAAAACCAAGTGGTGTAATCCTTTTCCATTCTCTTTTGTTATTTTATAAATCAAACTTCTTCCATGAAGGATAGCCCCACCATTCAGTTAAAATAATCATTCTTGCTTTCCAAATAATTTAATCATTGTCACCGTATGCAATTGATCTCAAAATGATTCAGTCATTTTATCTTTATTATGCAATTTGATATGTTTTAAGGTTGAGGAGGTCATGGGTGCAATGGGTAAGATGAGTTGGGGCAAAGTAACTGGACCAGACGATATTCCAGCAGAGTTTTGGTGATATGCGGATAGAGCATGCTTGGAGTGGTCGACTGGGTTGTTTAATGTTATTTTTAGGACAAAGAGGATGCCTGATGAGTGGTGGTGGAGTATAATGGTTCCGGTGTACAAGAACAAAGGGGATATCAAGAATTGTAACAACTATATGGGTATCAAATTACTAAGTCATACCATGAAAGTTTGGGAGAGGGTGGTGGAAGGGAGGATAAGGAGGGTGGTGTCTATATCGGAAAAAAAACCAGTTCGGGTTCATACCGGATCGTCCTATTACGTAAGCTATCCACCTTATCAGGAGGTTGGTGGAACTATACAGGGATAGGAAGAGGGATTTGCATATGGTGTTTATTGACATAGAGAAGGTGTATGGCAAGGTCCCTAGGGACGTCCTTTGCAAGTGTCTGGAGGTGAAAGGTGTGTCGGTGGCTTACATTAGTGCGGTAAAGGATATGTATGATGGAGCTATGACTCGGGTTAGGACTGTGGGAGGTGACTCTGAGCCTTTTCCGGTGGTTATGGGGTTACGCCAAGGATTTGCGCTCAGCCCGTTCTTATTTGCGTTGGCGATGGACGCACTGACCCACCATATCTAAGGAGACGTGCCATGGTGTATGTTGTTCACTGATGATATAGTTCTGATTGATGAGATGCGAGGCGACGTTAATGGGAGACTGGAGGTATGGAGGCAGGCCTGGAGTCTAAAGGTTTCAAGTTGAGTAGGACTAAGACGAAATATGTTGAATGTAAGTTCAGCGACGTGACAGAGGAAGCGGAGGTGGAAGTCAGGTTTGACTCATACGTCATCCTCAAGAGAGAAAGTTTTAAGTATTTAGGGTCAATTATCTAGGGATATAGGGAGATCGATGGGGATGTTACGCACCGTATTGGGGTGGAGTGGATGAAATGGAGGTTAGCGTCTGGAGTCCTGTGTGAAAAGAATGTGCCATCGATACTCAAAGGTTAGTTCTATAGAGCGGTGGTTAGATCGGCCATGTTGTATGGAGTTGAGTATTGGCCAGTCAAGAATTCACATATCCAGAAGATGAAAGTAGTAGAAATGAGGACGTTGAGAGGGATGTGTGGGCACACTAGGCTGGATAAGATTAGGAATAAATATATTCGGGAGAGGGTGGGCGTGGCTCCCGTGGATGACAAGATGCAGGAAGCGCGACTTAGATGGTTCGGACACGTACGGAGAAGCCTAGAGGCACCGGTTAGGAGGTGTGAGCGGTTGACTTTGGCAGGCACGAGAAGAGGCAGAGGGCGGCCTAAGAAGTATTGAGGCGAGGTGATCAGGCAAGACATGGCGCGACTTCATATTTCCGAGTACATGGCTCTTGATAGGAACAAGTGGAGGTCGAGCATTAGGGTGGTAAGCTACGAGGTAGTTGAGAGTTCTTTCCCTCTTTGTACTGGGTAGTCTGATAGAGTTTTGGTTAGGTTTGCTTGCGGTCTATGTTGTGTTCACATTGTTGTTTTGCATAGTTTTGTATTATTGTCCTGTCACTTATTTGTTGTTATTCTCTTTCTGGCACCTTTTGTACATGCCTTTTCTTTTGTTTCTTTTCTGATATTATTGTGTCCCTGTTGAGTCGAGAGTCTGCCGGAAACAGCCTCCCTACCCTTTTCGGGGTAGGAGTAAGGTCTGCGTACGCTCTATTGACGAGGTTACTCTTACTGGGTATGTAATTGTTGATCTGTTTTACATTGTCCACATTGACTAGGGACTTAAAGCAGACACTTGTTGTATGGAGAATATACGGTTAATTTTAAGTGGGTTCTTATGCTTCATTTTTCATAATCGCTCACAGAAGACCTGGTGAACCACAACCGTCAAAATGTAATTTGTCAAAAAATAAAATAAAATGGAGGTTTATGGAATGGCAAACAAAAAATTAGCTCAAGATTGATCTGAGAAACACTAAATGAGTACACTGCACTTTTGATCAAGTAAACTGTTCTCAGTGCTTATGGATTCGAGATCTGGCAATGAGATAATCAAAACATCTAGCATTGATCCTCAGGGGTATTAAATTTTAAGAGAATAAAAGTGAATAATTGCGACTGAACTTAGTTATATCTTGGAAGCAATCCACTTGAAGGTTTCATACATGATCTTGTTTTTCTATCTTCTTTTCATTGTAGTCATAGGTTACTCTTACTGTCAAACTTTTCAGGATGAGATCCTAGAGAAGATTATTTGGTGGTTGCAGTATCTGCTTTTAGATTATTTTTTTGATGAATTCTGCTTTGGAATTTTTTGATCCTACTGAAAAGAATGCGATCTATTTTTCCTCAAGTAATAAGTATTTAGGAGTTATAATTAATCCTAATTATGTGAAATAAACTTGAAATATAAGAACTTAGAGAAACTTGTTGAAATATAAAAAATTTAATATATTCTTATATTGAAACTCAATATGATGTAAATACAGTTTAGGGTTCGTATTTCTTGCAAACTGCATTAAGTAAAAGTAGTAGTCACATTTGTAATGTTCAATGCTTGATCTTACTTTATTACGTCAATGATCAGGTTCTTTTGGGATCAATGGGTGCTCTTTCCCTTATGACAGTTCTCTCTGTCATAATAGGGCGAATCTTTCATTCAGTACCTGCTCAGTTTCAAACAAGTAAGTTAGACCTTGGGACTGTTATTTGTTTTTGCTTTTCATTTTCTGATGGCTCCTTTGAATCTCTATTTTTTGACACATCTTGCTTAGTATTTTTTGCTGAAAGAACTTATCCTAGACTCGAATCATGTTCTTAGTTAGTAAAAGTAAGCTATTGATTTCATTGGCAGAAAATTTACTGATAAGCTGTAAGCTTTTTGGGTACATTATGACTAGCCGGTCAAGTGTGTCGACCCACTGGATAAAATAACCTAATATTCTCGCTGAAATTTGGGATTATATAATGCTTCTTACTCTAAACACATGATAATGTCTCTTCCTGCAAAATGTAGACTGATGTGTTAGTGATGATACTCTTCTAACGCACATGCAAACTATTACCTATTTCCTTTTTGGACACCAGAATCACTAATATTTATGTTAGAAATCATCCTAGAACCAAAAAAAAAGGTATCCTGGTGTACGAAGCATCCCGCATTTACTCAAGGTCTGGGGAAGGGCCGCACCGCAAGAGGGTGTGATGTAGGCAACCTATTTAATGCAAGCCAGTGGCTGATTCTGTGGCTCTAACCAGTGACCTATAGATCACTTGGAGACAACTTCAGCGTTGCTCCAAGACTCCCTTTCAAGAAATCATTCTAGAACTAACAGGACAAAATCCCTAGCCACCCAAAGTTGGACATATTAGTGAGTCAATTGTCAGTGGAATTAAGGTATTGCAGGTGCCTAGTCACTACATACAGTCATAATCTAATTAGTTGTTGACAAGTATGGTTAACCAATAGTAAGTGGAACATTAGCATCGAGTTAGTAGAATTTACCTGGGACTACTTTCCCAAACAAACCTTAGAAGTGCATGTAAACCCTACCCAAGCCCTATAAACCAAAGACTAGGCAAATCAACACTCGAGAAGTTACAAAGCGTTTGAGTTTATTTTCTTCTAATACTTTCTTTGGCATCTACATTGTGGGTTATAGTTTAAATAACATTACTTGATGAAGGTTTGTGTCTATAGAAGTTGTCCTGTATTATGTATCTTTAAGTCAACACACTCAAATCGCAACTTCTCAAAAAGGTTAAGCTCAGAAGTCCTAATTTCTGTGAAAAGCGTCAAGGTCACAACATAAAAGTTCCGAACTAACTAGGATTAGCGAGTAAAGAGAAAGTATACTTTTCACTAGTTTTGAAGAGATATATAGTGTATTTCCAATGGACTAACTAATTAGACTCTTTAATAAAATGATTAATGAAGTTCAAAGGGATTGAATATATGAACACACTTCCAGTGCTTTATGTTACTTTCAAAAGAATAAATGATAGTAAGCTTTTCATACTGTCTTGAAAAATATCTATTATGAAAGTCTTGCCTGTGACGTGCATAAATAATGAAAAACTATATGCAAAACTTATAATACAATAAAATCCCTGCTTTACTTCATTTATTTGATAATAGCATCAGAACAATAGACGTCAGCTTCAATATGTAAAGTACTTCCATTTAAAAATAAATAAATTAAACTGTTAGTATTATCTTTCTTTTTGATAGGTAAGGTAGTTTTATTAATCTGCATTGATAAGGTGTTAAAATATTTTGAGAGCAAAAAAGATTTTTCTCCCGTAACATTCCATGGAGTCCAAAAGCTAATAAAAGTATTTGTGTCCTCTACATATCTCAAGTTACACAAGAAATCCGGAGTTTGCAGTGTCCTATATTTCATGCACAAAGTGTGCCATTGCATTTCCTTCAAAAAACTGAAGTTTCTCTCTTTCCAAACCATCCACAAGATGCACACTGCTTTCCCAAACTGTCTGGAGGCTTCTTCTTCATTTGCTTTCCTTGCCAACTGCCATCAGCGTCCTTTCCTATTAGGGCATAACCCATTGCGGACCAACTAAATTGTCGCGTACCATCTATTTTTGTTTGTATTTCTTCTCTTTTGATATTTGCAAGATATTCATGTAAGTTTCCTGATTGTTTTTCATAACAGCCTTGCCTATTGGAGAATATGCGGCTGTTGCGCTCTTGTTCTTTTTTGGTCTCAAATCAATTAGAGATGCGTGGGAACTTCCAAGTAAAGAGGTAGAGGCTGGTGAAAAGAGTAGTCAGGAACTTGATGAATTTGCGGAAGCTGAGGAGCTTGTGAAGGAAAAGGTGAACAAGCTGCTGAATGCCACTCTAAAATACTGTATAATTCTCTGATATTCTACACTTCCAAAAGTTTTAAATGTCACAACATGTATTTGTGGGAATGACTTCTTTCTATGAACCACTTGCATTTTGGAAACCTGGTTCTAACCATTTTATAGATGGCTATTTCAGGCATCGAAAAAGCTCACAAATCCACTTGAAATTTTGTGGAAGTCCTTTAGCCTTGTATTTTTTGCTGTAAGTATCTTCTTCTGGTTGCAACATTGTTTCTTTTCTGCTTTATTTTTTCAAATCCAAAGCCAATGCAAAACTTGCGATATTCTAGATACCAAGATACCGATTCCTTTTCTTTTAATTAAGGAATGTATTCTAATAATGGGGGAAAAACACCCCGTGTACAAGAGGGATACCAAAAAAAGAGAACCTACAAAAGACATGGTTCAAGCTTGGATGACTGTCACCATTTATTAATTCAAAAATCCAGTTATATGAATAATTATTTATCTGCTGGATATCTTAATAATCTTCATGTAAGAAATTCTTTGAATGTGACATGGAACACAAGAACTAGTTGTTTCCCTAGGTCGCATTTTTAACATTGAAAGTATAGAAAATTTTATGTAACTATGTCCAGCTTTTAAAGAACAGTAAGACCTGTTATAATATTCAATTAGGAATTTTAATGCATCCTATGCTTCTCAGGAATGGGGAGATCGATCCATGCTTGCTACAATAGCGCTTGGTGCAGCTCAGGTACAGTTCTTAGGACATTCAACACTAACAATATGCTTTCTAGCTTTCGACAAAATTGAGTTTCAGAAGATCTCCAATTTCCACTTCCTCACTTCCATTTTTGCAGTCTCCGTGGGGCGTGGCAAGTGGTGCCATTGCCGGACACCTGGTTGCGACATCTATTGCAATACTAGGAGGCGGGTTTCTTGCCAATTACATTTCTGAGAAACTAGTAAGACAGTTCTGAAAGTTCCTTTTTTCCGCTCAAAACAAGTGTATTTTGTATTCTAAGCATCTTCATCTTGGTTCGATACAGGTTGGCTACTTGGGCGGAGTCCTATTTTTAATATTTGCTGTTGCTACTTTGTTTGGAGTGTTTTAACCAAGTGTTACATATGAGAAGACGAAAAGACCAGATAGATAGGCGAGAACATTGGTAGTGGTAGAGGGCAGGAAACTACCATCAGATCAGTAATATGTTCATGGCATAAAGCAATACATTCTTGTACTGTAGCATTAGTAGAGCCAACTATATTAGTGGTCTTTAGGGAACACACGAGAGTTGTATTTACAATGCTGATAGGACCCTTGAGAAGATGCTTTTCCCTAATTGTTGTACAAGTTTTGTATGAATATGTGAAAGAATCAGGATTTGTGTTTCTTCTGTTGTAATAAATTCTACTATTATTTATGATTTAAAAGTTGTAATATTTGTATCCTTCAAGTTTCAAGTGGTAGGAATGCCACACCAGCAAGTGTTTGATGCTTTTCAACATTCCATCTGCTATTTGTCATTAAATTTCCATCCAAGTTTAAACAGATGCTACTTATGTACTGATTTCCAGTGGTTGAAAGGTGTGGTGAGAGGGAAAGTTGTAACCCAAAAATCTCAGAGGAACAGTTATGGTAGTTAAAAAATTATGCAAGAACAGACGTACTTGTTGTAAATCAAGAAAAGATGCAACAGTTGTGAAATCTGTTGAGAGTGTTCCACATTGGCTGAGGGAATGTTTGTTATCTCCCTATATGACATTGAACAATTCTCGCTTTGTAAACTAGTTTTTGGGTTGAATTCGACTCAAATTACATCTTAACATAGTATAAGAGCCAGATCTACCCCAATGTCAACCCCTCATATTATGTTGTCTACTTCCCTACACATGCGAGGTGTCTATATTTGCCTCCTCGAATGGTATTGGACAATACTCACTTCATTAGAGTTTGAGTTATGCCCCTACTTTCTTAACAAAATCTTGATGCTTGTGGTTGAATGAAACTGATCTAATAAAATCTGATGACTGATACCCAAGATTACAGACCGTGAATGCATTCTAAAGCATGGTCATGCAACAAAACTTTAAATTACAATATGAAAGAGAGGAGAATAGATAACACTATCACAATGCAAAAAGACTTAATTCTAAGACATGAAAGAAATTTTTGTGGGAATTAACAGTACTAGCCAAACCAATATACAACCTCACTTTTAAAAAAACTGAATATACAACAATCAGCTTTCTGTCAAAATTGCTGACATAAAACTACATGATGCACTTGGTGGCTCGTGTGAATCTTTTCGAGTCTCGGGCAAAAAGAAACTATCTTTGAGTCTTCTTCTCTTTTGTATGTCGCTCATCCTGAGGGAGCTCTATTCGTAGACACATCGGCTAGACCGAAATGTACCATTACTGAAGAGCTCAATAAAATGTTTTTCCAGCCTCTTTGCTCCTGGACCTGGTCTTAGAACTTCAGCATCTCCCCAAAGAGTACATTTGTCAGTTTCATTATCACCTAAACACCATCCACCAGGCACTGGTTCATCGTACTTGTGGTGGAGAAGTTCACGGTCTATCTGGTCAAGAATCGGATCATTTGCCTTAATTGGTGTGGCAAATGCTGCTCCACTCATCACCAGGTCATCGAAGTCACTGGAATTGAGTTCACGAGCCTCTTGTCTTGAGTTAAATGAAGCATACTGCATGTTGTGGTTGATTGTAGTTTTATTGAACTTTCGTGAATTGCACAAAATGGTAGGGAAGTAAACAGATGCCGAGGATGGTGAGTTTGACAAGTACATTAGCAGAGTTCTGGGTAGGTTATCTGTGCCTAAGATGCAGAACTCGATAAACTTCCGACTCAAAATAGCAGATGAAGACCCTGGAGCCAGGAGAAAAAGTTTGTTAGTATTAGGATTAACATATTAAGCCAGAAACACTAAGATTTTACATTGCATGCCTTTACAAAGTTTCTAAAATCAATGCTATCAAAAATTCAAAACAATACATATTACTAGGAAAGAGTACTACCCTTTGATGTTTGCAAAATAGGCTCACCTTTAGAAATGTTTTTAGGAACTAAGATGTTTTCTCGGGGAAATACACTGATCAGTATTGTTAGAACACTACAAGTGGAGCTAATGCTACAAGAGACAAATTAGCCCGTAACCAAATAAAAGAAAACACCGCCACTAAGAAACCAGGAAGTCCTAACACTTTCCTTTCACCTCTTCTAAAACAGATGAATCTCCACCAATCAAGACTTTGAACACCATTACCAATGATATCACAGTG
This sequence comes from Nicotiana benthamiana, assembly GCA_034376525.1. Classification (NCBI taxonomy): domain Eukaryota; kingdom Viridiplantae; phylum Streptophyta; class Magnoliopsida; order Solanales; family Solanaceae; genus Nicotiana; species Nicotiana benthamiana. The sequence goes on along the minus strand of CM067323.1, from coordinate 110,814,885 downwards.
AGCTGAGGATCAGTTTTATATCAGCCACATCAGCGACCACTAAGAAAATCCATTAGCTCTACAGAAGATTAAAGGAGAATCTCATCTCACCCCTCTAAGGAAGGAAATATCAGCAACCAAACAGAATTTTGACCAAGGGAAACCAGAGAGATTGAGATGGAAGAAGTTGAGGTCGAGGAATCAAGTTTTTTCATTGCTGAAGTAAGAGTAAACCCAAGCTAACTTTCAGCTGACAGCGAAGGATAATGTTAGGCAAGAAGAAGTTATCAGTACAGATGGCTGTGATTGTGTCAGTAATCTTCGCCATTTAGTAACAATGAAGGGCGAAATGGACTTCGCAGAGGAGGATGAAGGGTCGGTATCAGATGACAAGTGATGGAGGAAAGCGTAATAGAGAAATTACTTGAGAATCGTTTCCAACTGAAGCGCTGACCCATCCGCTCCGCTTCGCTTCTCGCTTAAAGCGAGGAAGCGCTTGTTTTTTTTTATCACTGAGAAGACCTTGTTGAAACAAGTGGTTCTGCTTGCTGTTGCTAATTACTAAGGGGTCGTTTGGTTGGGAAACAAGTTATCCCGGGATTGTTATCCCACCCTTTCATAGAGATAAAAATAACACCACAATCCCGGGATAACTAATATTATAGTTATACCGCGATTTTATCTCAACCAAACGTGGGATAAACTTATCTAAAATTTAATCTCAGGATTAATTATCTCTTATCCCTCGTACCAAACTAGCCCTAAGAGACTAATGCGATTACTTGATCAGCAAATGGACCCAAAAACATTACTGCTATCAAAATTCTCTAGTTGCATCTCAAAGTTACTTTTATAATCTTTATTTTCTACTTCATTTATTACTCTTTTCTTTTTAGCAGTAGTAAATATTGTGACTCAGTGTTATAGTTGTCTACTTCGTAGCAAGACTGCTTTCTTCAATCAATCATTCAAGGGGATTAAATAACACAAGCATATTCATTCTTCATCAGTCATAATGCAGAAAATATGACCATTAATCTGACCTGAGAATAATTGATAAGCATCAGGCAGTTCCCTTTTCTGAGTTGCAAAAAATACTTCATCTTCCTCTGCAAGATAGAGCCCAGGATCAACAACTATTGGTTTCAACTTCCGTGACCTGGAACATCCAACATAGTCATATATTAAGATCTAAAGCAATTCATTACTTGCTTCTATCTATACTCATATATATGCTTAAACAGAAGAGATAGAAACTTATAATACGAGAAGGAAATGGCCATACTCTCTCCACCCTATGTAGCTTGTGTGGTTGACAAAATTAAGATCCTTGGGAAGGTATGACAGAATGTGTAGAAGATCTGAAAATCAACAGTAAATAGCATCAGATAACTCCAGAAAGTGAGCTGTAGTGAGAAATGATTCAAATTAGATAAACATTGATTAGATCTAATTGTAATGCCTGTCAGTAAATAAAAACTAGCGGAAAAGGAAATCCATCTGTCCATGTTCAACAGCACAATATAACATCTGTTAACACCAGAGTCAAGAAAAAGAACCAGGTTACATCCTACAATAGGCAATTAAATGCCAATGAACTCTCTCAAGTAAACATATCTCACTGAAGGGGGGGGGGGGGGGGGCTCAAACTAATTGTCGTTCAATTACTCCTGGAAACAGTTCAAAAAATATTGGGGCGGGTTGGGGGTGGCAGGGAGTAGGCAAACAGGAAATGAACCGACTTCACTTGATACAAAGATTACTCCAGTTTGTGAAACTGAAACAAGTTCGCGATTAACTATTCACTAGCGCTGAGCTTCTTTAGGTCATACATCTATAATATTTAATTAACCTTTGTCCAAAGGATAGTTAAATCTCTTTCTTTCGGATGCCTTTCTCGGCTTTTGGCTATGATCAAGTGTACCATTTGTTCTTATCAGTTTAATAATTTTTTTTGTTTTTGACAAGTCATAAGGAGAACAGTTTCTTGAGTTAAAGATTAGTTGAAAGCTTAAAGTAACAATCTAAATATCCTAATCACTTTCTTTGTTTGGCATTTGTCGAAGAAGAGAGCCAAGACAAGCTCAAGTCTGTTTGTTTAACATTGAGTTGAATGCAGACACAAAGTTGCTACTTTTTCAAAAAAGGATAACAATTTGTATCCATAAGGTCCAAAGTCACACTATATCAGTTCCACAGTGACCTATTTCTGCTAGGGGTGGTAACTACGTAAAAGAACTTCTCCCACAACTGCAGTAGATGGAAATACTTGCATGATGACTGGATAACTCCTTACCACAGAAAAGTGTACTCACTGCCAAATAAAGGAACATTCTACTAATAAATATTCCAACTTTAGCAAAATGTAATTAGGATCCTCACTCCACGAGAAAAAACCCGTCTATTCATACATACACACTACAGTTACTCAACAAACACTAAAAAAAGAACACATCTTTAAACATTATCCAATATGCAAATAGTCTTGAATAACAAATGGGCAATCAGCAGACACTACAGTTAACAGAGATCATCAAATTAGTAAAGATGAAGGGAAGGCTTGGGGCAACGGTAAAGTTATCTCGCCTCTATGTGACGGGATCAAGCTGTGGAAGCACCCACAAGCTGTAGGCTGTCTACATCACACCCCTTGGGTCAAGGGTGCGGCCCTTTAGCGGACCCTGCGTGAATGCGGGGTGCTTTACCGGGCTGACCTTTATCAAATTAGTAAAGATACCAACTGCCAAAAGATTAACACACTACAGTTACTCAACAAACACTAAAAAAGAACAAATCTTTAACCATTATCCAATATGCATAGAGTCTTGAGTAACAAATAGTTCGCAGAGATCAACAATTAGTAAAGATACCAAATGCCAAAAAAGATTAAATCTTTAAACACACTTCACAAAAAAGACTATATCTTCACATATATTTCACAAAAAAGATTAAATCTTTAGACATAAATTTCATACCATCTTGAGAAACTAGTGGATAATCAGCAGCAGAGAGATTAATAAACCAATCCCAATGAGCAGAGACACGGAGAAGAATGGAAGCTCCATGAAGTGTAGCAGACAAAGCAGAAGAGCCAATTGGGTATACAAAATCAGCTTTACCAATAAAATTCACATTCTGTGCAGCTTTAAAAAGCGGCACAGATTGAATATACAGTGCAAGATTGTCACGTTCAGATTGAGAAGTTTTTTTATCAAGATGAAGTAAATACTGGTTTCTTGGATGGTAAATGGAAAATAGCAAACGGATGATTCTTGAAGAATCTTTAGTGGATCCAGAGATGAGGTAAGCAATGGAAGGTGGGGTGGGGAGAAGGGCATATTGGTCATTTGGGTTGGTGGGGTTGTGATGAAAGAGGAGACGATGAGGTTGGTGATTGGGGAAAAGGGAAGGGTGGGGGGGAGGGGGGTGGGGTAGTGGGGTGGGGGAAGAAGTGAAGGTAAAGGAAAGAATAAGGAGAAGTGAGAAGAGTGTGGTGGCAATGAGGATAAAGGGTGTTGAGATTTTGGTGGTGGTTGGTGGTGGTGAAAGGTGGTTGTGCATTTTTGTGATTTTACAGATTCTTGAAGTAGGAATCTGTTATTGTTTGAGAATGTTGTGTTTTGGTTTTTGGTTGTTTGCTTTGGTTTTGTCAGTCACAAGTGACACTGTTTTATGTCTATGATTTGATGATTGTGATTTGGTTCATTGGTTATTCAAATTTGGGGAATGAATGGGCGGCACGTTTACATTCCACAACAATGCTCTAAGGAAAGCTGCAAGCTTGTTTGGAACTTTGGATGGTTGTTCCTGTATATCGTATTGTATTATTATTTTATAATTATTTTTTATTAAAATTGATTGTATTATCTTGTATTATAAAATTTATTGTTTTGGAACAATAAAAAGTCTTATTTCTTGAAACAATCAATTTAGTGTTAAGGAATTTTTTTTTTTTTTCCAATTATTCACTAACATAGTGCTGCACAATTCTCTTTTAACCTTTACCTTTTTTAATAAAAAAAAAACTCCAATCTTCCACCTATAACCTACTTTGTCTTCGTCTCCTTTTTTAAAAACTTCTTCCGCTTCCAACTCCAACGTAAAATTGCTAATTTTGTTAGAATTTATATGAATTAAATTGATTAATATATTTATAAGACATATTTGGTGATAAATTAATAGAAAGGAATTTTCTTAAATTATTTTTATGCATAATTCTTGATAAATTTGATATTTAAATAATTAAAAATATTTTAATAGTTACAATATAATTATGATACAGTCAAACCAAATAGAAAAATATTATTTAACAATACAAACAATACAATTTATTTAAATATTGTATTTATAAAACGATATAATACAACACGATATAACACATTATAAAAAGCTGGGTAACAACCCTCCAACAAGTTGTTAACAAAATATGGAGTGTGTTTTTCGTGAGAGAGAAACAAATAAGGTCTCTTGCATATAACTTAAAATATGGAAAAAAAAATTATATTAATAGACAAGAAAAGATGATTAGTTATGTAGTTACGTTTAGAGTAGGTTTAATCCTTTAGAGTAGTTATGTTTATATAATCCTTTAAATATATTTTAAAATAATTTTTTTATATTTGTCAAAAGTAAACATTTTTAGTCTTCGTTATATAATTGACAAACTTAGAAAAGGGCGATGGCCGAATTCGAGGACTTTTAATAAGTGAAACTCTCGTGTTGAAGTCTTTTAATTTATGATTTCTGTTTTGTTTTGATCAATAATTAACGGGAGCTTTGTATATTGGACTGCTATTTTTTCTCTAGGTAAAGGATCAAAATCAGATGCGGATTTAAAATTTTTAGAATTTGGGGGCATCATTGAAAATGTAAAATATAAAGAGTACTATGTGAGAATTGATCTATGTTAATTTGGATAAATAACTAAGCATTCAATCATGGGCACCGTTCATCCTTTTTGGAACATTGAGGTCAACATATAATATTAGATTAATTATATGTAATATATACATAAAATACTTAATTTGACGGAACTACTGTTTGACCCAAAAGATATTAAAATCTTTTTGAACAAATCAATCAAAGATGAAGGGGTAAATCGTAGCTGAAGATAATAAACTCTAGAATGATAATAATAATAAAGAGAAAAGAGTTGTAAAGTTTTTTTTCATTCAAGGTTGGTAAGTTTTACAAAGTGTTCATGCCCTGTTATAAGGCTTATGTCCCTCTTATATACTGAGGAATTCCTTTTAATCTTAGAAGCGACATGCAAAGAATCTTTTAAGGAATATTCTTAATGTCCCCTAATGGGCCTTACTCTACTACCGAGGTCGTATTCTTCCTTCTTTTACCGCAAGGTCCTATGCCTTAGGTCATCGACTCGCAGGTACTTGGTCGTTTGTCGTGTTCATAGTAGGTCATGATCTGTCAAATTTGGACCCATACAGTTAGTCCCTCCGCTCGTCGATGTTGAGACCGAGCGCGTCCTCGATGAACGGACTCCGCGCCTTCTTTGGGAGAAATTTGACCCGCTGGAAAGTTATGACATGGCCAACGGGAGGTGGCTATCATATTTAGCAAAGCACTGAGGAGTACACGCTACCGGGGAGTGATATTAGCTTTACATGCGTCATCATTACATGGGTTTTCGAGGTAAGGACAGACGGTTTTACGCTTCGATTCTTACGCTGATTTGAGGCTTGCCACCTCGATTCTGGTGCCACCCAACCCTATAAATAGGTGAAGGGTTTGATTTTTGAAAAAGTTTAGCCATTTCTCTCTTGATAGCCTCTCAGTCTACTTCATTTGTTCTTATATCCTCTTGCTTCTATTTCCGTTCTGCACCGGAAGTTTCTTCTTTCTTACTCCTTTTGTGCTGTTACTCTTTTAAACGATACTGTGCCGAGGTCTCGTTGCTAGCGATTAGGTTCCTGAAGCCACCCCGTCATCCACAATGCCTCTTTCCGGCAGCGGAGATGTGGTGGTAGAAGAGAGTGACAACCCTCTTACAGTGGAGGAGCTACTATCGAGGCATTCCTTTTTCCAGAGTAACTTCCTTAAAGATCCACCTCCTACCCCGAACCTCGTATTTTCTAAGACGGAGCAGGTTCATCTTGATGCCCTTCGTATAAATTATGGTATTCCTGCCTATATAGAAATGATTCAAGCGGGGAGAGATTACGTTGGACGTCCATAGACCTGGGTACTATGATTTCTACGAGTATCCTTTCATGATCGGCTACAACCTTCATCTCTTCCCTTTAACGGAAGAATTTATAGATTTTACCAGGTTTTCCCAGCACAACTTTCACCGTACACGCTTAAGGTGCTTCTGCTATTGACTAAGTATGCAGAGTTGGCGGAGTGTAGCGTCTCTGTCCATCATCTATTGCACATATTCTTGCCTGGCTTCCTCAGTGGTACCATGGTGCATTTGAGACTTCGTGGTACGAAATGGCTGGTGGTCGGGACGAATGATCGAGCGAGCCATAAGTTTTTGCACAAGTATTTTTTTATCAAGATCGAACACGTCATTTTTTACTTCGCCAAATTTCCAGAGCGATGGAATGGAACTCGTAAGTGTCGCCGTCCGTATGTTCCCCTCTCTTATGTAATTATCATAACTTTTACTGCTGTTTTGCAGCTGTGGGCTGTCCTCCTTGCCCCATTGTGGATATCAAGGATTGGGTAGCCCGCCTGTTGCCTCATGCGGCAGAAACCCGTACTTGGCCCGCCTTCGTGCAGCGTTATGGCCCTAGTGTTTCCTGAAGTAAATGTCTTACTTACTGCCCTGTTGGCCATGCGACATTGCTAATAGTACGATCCTTTGTGATGACAGGTCGGGGAGCTTCTAGGAAGAGGGTGCTAGTTCCCGCCATTAGATAAGTCGTTGCTACTGCGGACACACAATTCATCTTGAGCGAGTCTATTCGGGAGGGTCATCCTCAACCTATTCAATTGGGAGATTTGTCTTGAATTGTGGCCACGAGGGAAGATGCTTCTTTGGTACTGTCTTCACATAATTTGGATGAATCCTCCAACGGTGACGAGTCGTTAGAGAGAAAAAGGAGGAGCCTGGAGTTGGGGAAGGGCGTGGCTACGGACGCCGATGGCAGCAGGGTGTTCTGGACAACCCCGATGCCTGTATTTATTGGTCGATGCCATTTTCTCGGGGAGATCTCCCCAAGTGGAGGGAGTTGTCCCGGGAGCCGGTTCAGTGCACTCCGTTGATGGTGGTGCATCGTCTAATATTGGAGGGCCTCATGTCGAGGGTGATGACTCGGGTTTTGTTTAACCAAAAATACGAGTCTTTGGTCAAAGCTAAAGATAATGAGAAATTCGGGTTACTGATAATCAGTAGATGAAAATAATAAAAAGACTCTTGAGAATCCATATGTATAGAATAGGAGAAGCAAAAGCACTACATTAAGACAATCTCTTAACCACAAAATGTCAAGTGGCTTTGTAAATACAAAATAAACTACTTTTCTAACTAAGTTTTTTTGAATTTTGAATTAATTGGTTACACTAATTGAATTAATAAATATAGATATCTCATAATTATCTAGAAAAAATGAAAACACAAAATAATATTTTACCCATTCAATTGGGTGAGAGTAGTTTCAAGTTGAACTTTTTTAAAATTATTTTAAAATAAAAGGAAAAAATAGCTATAAAAAATGAAAAAAGAGAAGAAAAACTAACCATCCAAATTGAGAAATAGTTTCAAGTTGGAGTTTTAAAAATAATTTTAAAATAAATTTTAAAAATAATGAATTACCAAAAAAAACTTTGGAGTAGTTTCAAATTGAAGTTTTACAAATTATTTTTAAATTAAAAATAATGAATTACTGATTCGAATTTGGAAGTAGTTTCAAATTGGATTTTTAAAAATTATTTTAAAATAAAAAAACGAAAATAAAGAAAATAAAGATCTTGGGAAACTACTTATGGACTGGAAATCATGAGACAAGTCATAGGGCTCCCATAGCTTGGGAAACAGTATGTAAACCAGAGGTAGCTGGAGGCTTGAATGTCATTTGCTATGAGAGGTGGAACAAAGCAGCCCTATCAAAGCTGCTATGAGTTCTAATGCAAAAGAAAGATAAGCTCTGGATCAAATGGATCCACTGTCATTATATAAAAAAAAGTAGTTGATACCATGGAAACACCAACACAAGCTAGCTGGTTGGTAAGAAAGTATTTGGAGCAAGGGAATGGTGGGCACACGACTGGGCAGCAATGCAAGCATGCTGCCATAATGAAAGATACAGCATTAAGAGAGCATATATTCACTTTGTCCCACAGTATCCCAAAGTCCCCTGGAAAAAATTGGTGTTGGTGCCTGGACTACTGCCAAAACAGAAGTTCATATTATGGATGACATTGCATAGACGTTTGGCAACAGTTGACATGTTAGAAAAATGGGGTATCCGCACTGATCAGTCTTGTTCACTATGTGGGAGTGACACTGTAGAGACACATGACCACTTGTTCTTTGACTGTTCTTATTCCCAATCAATGTGGCAAGGATTGTTAAAGTGGCTGAACTTCAACAGATTGAAAACAACTGGGAGCTAGAGGTGCAATGGGTTTCTGCTAGAGTAAACAACAGAAACCCAAGGAAAACCATTCTATGAGTGGTGTTTGCAGCAGTTGTATACAATATTTGGATGGAAAGGAATGAAAGAAGATTTAGACAGTCGAGCAAAGAAGCTACAGATAGAGCACGACAGATCGCAATCCATGTGCACATCACTGGACTGAAGAAGCCAAAATGGCAGCCCACCTTACAATACATAAATTGCTATCCACAATGTACTCCTTGAATATATTCACATTTTTTGTATGTTAGGAGTTAGTTAAACAACTTTCTGGTTGTAGAGTAGATAGTTGATCAAGTTTGAGATTTGTACAATAGTCCCAAAGAACAATTGATGTACATTTATACTGGTTGAAATACAAATTTCCTTTTTGACCAAAAAATAAAATAAAAAAAACTTTCTAGCATTTCAAATCTATCTATATAGAATAGGAGAAGCAAAACCACTACATTAAGATAAGTGCCTTAACCACAAAATGCCAAGTGGCTTTGTTAAGACAAAATAAACTACTTTTGTAATCAATTTGTTTTGAATTTTGAATTTTGAATTAATTGGTTACACTAATTGAATTAATAAATATAGATACCATATAATTATTTATAAAAAACGAAAATACAAAAATAATTCTACTCATTCAAATTGGAGAGTAGTTTTAAGTTGGAGTTTTACAATTATTTTACAATAAAAAAACTAAAAGTTAAAAACTAGCATTTCAAATCTATATCTATATCTATTCTATATATATAGAATAGAAGAAGCAAAAACACTACATTAAGACAAGTGTCTTAACCACAAAATGCCAAGTGGCTTTGTAAATACAAAATAAACTACTTTTCTATTTTTTTTTAATTTTGAATTTTGAAATTGGTTACACTAATTGAATTAATAAATATAGATATCTTATAATTATAAATAAAAAATTAAAACACAAAACAATATTTTACCCATTCAAATTGGGCGAGAGTAGTTTCAAGTTGAACTTTTATAAAGTTATTTTAAAATAAAAGGAAAAAACTAGCTATAAAAAATGAAAAAAGAGAAGAAAAGCTAACCATCCATATTGAGAAATAGTTCAAGTTGGAGTTATAAAAGAATTTTGAAATAAAATTTAAAAAATAATGAATTACCAATTAAAAATTGGGAGTAATTTCAAATTGGAGTTTTACAAATTATTTTAAATTAAAAAATAATGAATTACTGATTCGAATTTAGAAGTAGTTTCAAATTGGATTTTTAAAAATTAATTTAAAATAAAAAACGAAAATAAAGAAAATAAAAAAGTTTCTAGCATTTCAAATCTATCTATATAGAATAGGAGAAGCAAAACCACTACATTAATACAAGTGTCTTAACCACAAAATGCCAAGTGGCTTTGTTAAGACAAAATAAACTACTTTTCTAACCAATTTATTTTGAACTTTGAATTTTGAATTAATTGGTTACACTAATTGAATTAATAAATATCGATACCATATAATTTTTTATAAAAAACGAAAATACAAAAAATTATTCTACTCATTCAAATTGGAGAGTAGTTTCAAGTTGGAGTTTTAAAATTATTTTACAATAAAAAAACAAAAAGTTAAAAACTAGCATTTCAAATCTATATCTATATCTATCTACAAAGAATAGGAGAAGCAAAAGCACTATATTAAGACAAGTGTCTTAACCACAAAATGCCAACTGGCTTTGATAAGATAAAAAAACTACTTTTTTAACCAATTTTTTTGAAATTTGAATTTTTAATTAATTGGTTACACTAATTGGATTAATAAATATAGATATCTTATAATTATTTATAAAAAATTAAAATACAAAAAAATATTTTACTCATTCAAATTGGAGAGTAGTTTCAAGTTGGAGTTTTAAAATTATTACAATAAAAAAATATTTAAAAACTAGCATTTCAAATCTATCTATCTGTATAGAATAGGAGAAGCAAAATAACTACATTAAGACAAGTGTCTTAATCACAAAATGCCAAGTGGCTTTGCTAAGACAAAATAAATTACTTTTCTAACCAATTTTTTTTGAATTTTGAATTTTGAATTAATTGGTTACACTAATTGAATTAATAAATATAGATATCTTATAATTATTTATAAAAAAGAAAAATACAAAAAAATATTCTACTCATTTAAATTGGAGAGTAGTTTCAAGTTTGAGTTTTAAAATTATTTTACAATAAAAAAACAAAAAGTTAAAATCTAGCATTTCAAATACATATCTATCTATATAGAATAGGAGAAGCAAACGCACTACATTAAGACAAGTGTCTTAATCACAAAATGATAAGTGGCTTTGTTAAGACAAAATAAACTACTTTTCTAACCAATTTGTTTTGAATTTTGAATTTTGAATTAATTGGTTATACTAATCTATCTATATAGAATAGGAGAAGCAAAACCACTACATTAAGACAAGTGTCTTAACTACAAAATGCCAAGTGGCTTTGTTAATACACAATAAACTACTTTTCTAACCAATTTGTTTTGAATTATGAGTTTTGAATTAATTGGTTACACTAATTGAATTAGAGTTTTAATAATAAAAAAACTGAAATTTGAAAACTAGCATTTCAAATCTATATCTATACATATATCTATATATAATAAAAGGAGAGACAAAAGCATATTAATAAGACAAGTGGCATAATCACAAAAAGTCAAGTGGCATGGTTAAGAAAATATAAATTACCTTTTTAACTAAAAAACTTTCTAAAATTTTGAATTAATTTGTTACTCTTTTTGAATTAATAAATATAAATATATTATAATTAGATATATTAAAAACAAAAGTATAAAAAGATAACTACCCATTCAAATTGGGGAGTAGTTTATAGTTGGTGTTTTGAAGTTATTTTAAAATAAAAATGGAAAATAATAAAAATTAAATTAGCTAAAATAAAAAAATGAAAATATTAATTAAAAACATACCTATTCAAGTTGGGAAATAGTTTCAATTTAGTGTTTTAATATTGTTTTAAAATAAAAAACTAAATTAAAGAAATTAAAAATTGCCAATTCAAATTGGGGTATGCTTTCAATTTGGAGTTTTAAATTATTTTAAAATAAAAACAGAAATAGAAAAATAAAAATAGCCAATTGAAATTGAGGAGTAGCTCTTTTCTATTATAGTAGTCTCTTTCTAAATATCTAAAATAACTACCCGTTTAAATTAGGGAGTAGTTTATACTTGGTGTTTTAAAGTTATTTTAAAATATAAAAAAATAAATTAGCTACAATAAAAAAGAAAACTATTAATTAAGAAAACTACCGATTCAAGTTGCGGAATAGTTTTAATTTAGAATTTTAAAATTATTTTAAAATAAAAAACTAAATAAAGAAATAAAAAATTTCCAATTCGAATCGGGGTATGGTTTCAATTTGGAGTTTTAAAATTATTTTAAAATAAAAAATGGAAATAAATAAATAAAAATTGCCAATTAAATTGAGGAGTGGTTCCCAGTTTATATATATATATATATATATATATATATATATATATATATATATATATATATATATATATATAAACTACCCATTCAAATTAGGGAGTAGTTTCGTGTTGGAGTTTTACAAATATTGTAGAATAAAATAATATAAAATAGCTATAATAAAAAATGAAAACATATAATAAAAAATATCAAATTTCTGCGCATCGCGCGGGTTGTTATACTAGTAATAATAAAGCAATAAGTAAGTTTGCATTTCAATGTAATCTCAATAGTGTATCGTGTCCTTACAGATGTTGAGTCCTTCTCCTTTTATAGTTGATTTTATGAGAAGGTGTAATGCCTTTGCCTTAATGAGACAATTATGAGCAATAAATGACATTAAAAGAAACGTTACACAATCATTCATATTTAATACAAAATTGATAATGTATTTAGCATTTAATACTAAATTTGGACTCCTTTACGTCATCAGATTTGTATATTCAATTCCTTCTGATCCCTTGGCTTCAAATGATTTAAATATGTGTGAGACTCGTGCCATTTGAATAGCGTCTCGTACCTATTTAACTTTCTCTTTCTCGTACATATTGTCGCTCGTGTCTTTTGGCTATTTATTACCTTTTGACCTTTTGACCAGTCCACGTGTCATGACACGTCATCTTCAATATATAAATTTAGTTTTTTCCCAATACAGATAGTCCCCCCACTTTCCATATATTTATCACTTAAATATTTGGGAAGTGAATTTTCACTAAAAGGAAATTTTTGCCGTAATCAATGTTATGACAGTACCGACGCTTCAATTGTCTTTTCTATTTAATGCTCTGCACACATGTCACCTTTTGATTGGCTCTATAATTCTGGAGCTTTGTTTTAAGACTTCTTCATCCCCTCTATTCACGAAGTGATAGTTGCCTTTATTATAGGCTTTCCATCATTACACTTCTTTGGCGGTTGCTATTATATACAAATTTAACCTTTTTTCCTTTGTCTTCTTCTTCATAAACCCTTAATAGATACTCTACTCTTCACTTTTATTCCTTTTCTCCTTTATTTCATCTTTCTCTGCAATGGTATCTCCGAATCCTAACCCCAAGAGAGTCCCAATTCTTAATAGCTTTCCCAACGCTCCTGTAAGGCATAGAAGTGGCAGAGGTAGCAGGCTTCGTAGCCTGGGATCTGTTCGTGGTGGTTCTTCTGGTTGTATCACTCTTTCCTATAGTGGTAGAACTATCCCTTGAGGTTCTATCTCTAAGAAACTTTCTTCTAAAGGTAAAGAACTATCTGATCCTTTACAAGAACCCTTAGTCGAAGAAATAGTACCCAACGACTTATCTTTTGGGAGTGATAGAAAATCTCTTCAATTTAGAGAAAGCGGACACCTTTCCTTCTTTAATAACTGAACCTTTGATTCCCACCGTTCGGAATGATTGTAATCGGATAAGTAATCTTCGTATGATGATCCCTAATCCAAACCAGAGAATTTCTTCTTTCAGAATTGGATTTTCTTTTGTTTATGCTTATCCCTTTACGTTAGGATTTAAGCCATCTATTTACCCAGTTATACTTGACTTCTGTCATTTTTTCAAAATCTGCTTAGCACAAGTTGTCCCTCTCATATGGAGAGTTGTGGCTTGTTTGATATACTTATCCATCAGAGCCAATGTAAGTTTTTCCTTTTTCTCATCTTATTCATCTCTACCATCCTAAATTATTCCGCCATGGGGTTTTTACCTTAGCTGCAAGGAGTAAAAAGGTTTTGGTAATCCCTGAGGATGATAAAGATCGTGGGTGGTACGCTCGTTATGTGGTGGTATGCACAGTTGATTTGGTGGGAGAAACAAACATCCCCTTCCGTGAGAAGTGGAACTTTGCACATAAGTTTTTTTTTACTTATCGTACCTCTTTGTAAAAGTTTTAACTTCTCCTTTGATTCCATTCTTTTCTTACTTTTTTGTAGCAATCATGGAAAATGTGGAACCCACTCCTAATTTTCGGGGTTGGGTAGAATCAATATTAAAAGCTGTGCCTATGGAGGATAGAACTTGGAAATTCATTTCCAATTTACATGGTTGGAAAACAAAGACTCAAGGTATGTATCTCTTATGATTTTTCGTATGTTAAATTCTTTCTTGCTCTTAACCTTTCATCCTTATTTTTATTAGGATTTGGTATCAGGGGTATGACAGCTGAGGTAGTCGTTGCCCTTCGAGCTTCTTCTAGCTCTTCACTTTCTTTGGAAAGAACTCAAGTCATGCTGTCAAAAAGGAAAGTTATAGAAGAAGATTCTGAGAATGAGGAAGATGAGGATACCTCTTTGATAACTAGACCAAGAGCTAGGAGATGCATTGCTTCCGAGGATGAAGCTGAAATTACTCCTACCCATGCCTCTCTCTCCGGTCATGTTCTCATTCCTTCTGATGATGAAACCACTCCAAGAGACACCTATGAGTCTATTAAACATCTCTTTGTTAGTGGTTTCGAAAGTGGAGAACTTGGGCCAGTTCTTGATGAAACTCATCTCTCTTATTCTATTCTCATTCCTTCTATTCCTCCTTTGGTTTCAAGTGCTTCCTTGCTTATTTTATCTGTTAATGCTCCCTTACCAATTTCTGCTCCCTTACCTGTTTCAGATCCTTCGACTCCTGTTATTTTCACTTCTTCCACCGCTCCTCCTTCTGTAGCTCCCACTACCTTTGTTCATTAAGCAGGGAAGGGTTCCACTAATAGAAGTTTAGCTATGAGGAGCGCTACACTAGAAGTTCCTGCTAATAACAGTCTTCAAAGGAAGTCAGGTGGGGCAGATGTTTGGCTTGAGCCATTGACTGGAGATATTGAGAAGAAGAAAATGAGCAGTCATAGTTTCTTAATGCTGATGAATGGCATAATTCATTATACTCTGAAGGTACTTTTCTTCTCCTTGTTTACGAGCTTTCGTTTTCTACTTTTAGACCCTGACCCTTGTATCTTATCATTGTAGGCTAACCTCATTGGTACTGATTTGATGGGAATAATTTCCTTTTTGAAAAAAAAAGCCCGTGAGTCTGATAAGTCTATCCACGAGGCTGAGGAAATAGCCAAGGGAGCCAGCTAGAAGTAGCTAACTAGAAAGAACAATTTGAGAATGCTTAGGGAACCATAGAGGAATTGCGATAGAGTAGAAATCACTAGGAGCAACAAAAACGAGGTTTGACTTCTGAATTAGCAATTGCCAAGGCTTCTTCGAGCCAATTTGAAAAAGATAAGGAGCGCCTTGAATGTGCATTTTTAGAACAATTATCAAAGTCAAGTAAAGAAGTCAGAGAACTCAAGGCACTCTTGGCCAAGAAGGAAGAATATGCAGGGGAACTAGTGCAAAGCTTGACTCAAGCTTAGGCTGATTTAAAGATTTCCTATGACAAAATATGTGCCTTAGGGAGTTCTCATGCCTCCCTCGAAGCTTCCCTTAATTCCCATTTAGCGGAGCACCAAGTTTTGAAGAATGATCTTGCTATATGGGAAAGGGAATATGAACTTCTTGAGGAGAATTTTAATATAGAGGTGAGTTGTTTCTAAATTCACGTCGTGATGCTTTGATGGAGGCCACTCAAAAAAGTTTGATTTACAATCATAATTGGCCAAAGTATTAGATACTATTGAGAAAACCCAAAAACCACTTGACTCTCCTGCACTCGAAGCTCCTGTGGCTGAAGAACCTTTGAATAATGAAGCCGTTTCTGTGGCAATTGAAGTTGAGAATGTTACAATTCCAGCTCCTGAGGATGAAACTTCTATGACACAGTCTGTGGAAGCTGAAGCTCCCGTAACTCTTGCTTCCCTCGATGAACTTAGTACTCCAGGCCCAGCTAAGACTGTTCCTCTTACTGCTTCTTCAGAAGTTACTACCGCATCTGTGGTTGTTTCTGAAACTTCTATCAATCCAACCCTTTAGTGACCAGTTGAATATGTTCCAAACTTTGTTTTTTTATTGATTGGTGGTTTGGTTTTATCCCTTGGCAGTTTTAAGGGATTTTTTGGTGAAGTCCCCAGTTATCATAATGGGGCGTTTTTAAAAATATTTTGTTGACTAAGTTTTTACTTAGTCTTTTTTAATCATATTGGGAAGTTTTCTCAATACTTCTATATGTTCTATTCTTGCCTTTTTTATTCACTAAGAACTTATAGAATAACTTAGCATTTTTTATCCTTTGAAAATACTTTATGATTTTTCTCATGAGTTATTAACATGAGGTTTATAAAAGAGGGCCCTTGTATATATCGACACTTAATGAAGAAGACGTCTCAACTTCATAATGGTGTTACAATACGATGAAAGAAATAGGAACACACATGTTTTGTTTGAAATAATTTTGACAAGTTTTTATTCATGAACTTGGACAAGCTTTTGAATATTACATGTATTAAAATGCATATATAACTTTCTCGTAACTGTTTTTCTTGTAACATATTTTACGAATTATAAAATAAACAACATTTTTCCTTATAACCTGTTTCAGTACATAGTCATGACCCTATCTTCATATATTAGGAAGGGTTTGAAAGATAACTTCATTGTTCTCATGAGTTTGAGAGATGAATCTATTGTTTTCATGAGAAAAAACATTATGATGAATGTCTTATGTTTACATTTGTTGAATAGAATGATGAATGCTGAAGACATCGTAACTTTTGCTCAACACTTGTCTCTTTGTAGCTGGATTTTTCTTTTAAATCTTTATCAATAATTATCGATTTTTGTTCGATATTCGTATATGTTTATCTGCGCGTATCTGTGTATAATATGTAGTTCCCCAAGTGTTTGAGTGGTGAAGTATGAAGCCTCGAGCACTTGTTTGTTTCTCTCTATTTGGTCCTTTTCCTGAAACACAAAAACATACGGGACTCAGAGGTGCGATTATAGATGAAGACTGCCTAACCTGTGTATATTTCCATCAAATTAATTGTAACCTTGGGCTGGGAATTTTAGAATATTCTATTTTGCCTTGCAGGTCCTGATTCATCATTTGGCACGAGTTAGGGTTTTTTCCTAGCATCTAAAATCGTTTGTAAGATTTTAATAATTCAAAGAAAAATTCTAACATGGTGATACCTGACCGTGGGTACTTTTTTAGAAGTAATATCTCTTTAAATGGACAACATTCCAATGTGAGGGTAAAACCTTGTCATCCATTGTCTCCAACTCGTATGCTCCTTTTCCTTCAATGTCAAGAACTCAAGCACGAAGTCCCCAATTTTGAAAAATCTGAGGCGTGCTTTCCTATTGTAATATCGTTCAGTTACTTGCTTTTGTGCTTCCATTCTTATTAATGCAGCTTCTCTTCTTCCTTCGAGCAAATCAAGGTTCACCCGTATCTCTTCATCATTTGATTTCTCCGTTGCTTGAACGTATCGCATGCTCGGTTCTCCTATTTCCATTGGAATTAAGGCCACCGTACCATAAACCATTAAATATGGTATTTCTCCCGTGCTTGTTTTTTGTTGTTGTACGATAAGCCCATAATACTCCAGGTAATACCTCAGGCCAATTTCATTTCAAATCTTGTAACCTTTTCTTCAAATTGTTGATAATGACTTTGTTTGTGGATTCAGTTTGTCCATTGCCCACTGGATGGTATGGCGTAGATGTTATCCTTTTAATTTGCCAACTTTGAAGAAATTCTGTGATTTGAGCTCCTATGAATTCCGGACCATTGTTACACACGATTTCTTTAGGTACTCCAAAACGGCATATTATATTTCTCCATATGAAGTCTTTAACTTCCTTCTCTCGTACCTGTTTAAATACTCCTCCTTCTACCCATTTAGTGAGATAATCTATAAGTACAAGTAGAAACTTCATCTGACCTTTTGCTTGTGGTAATAGACCTACGATATCCATTCCCCATTTTATAAATGGCCACGAGGCTATTACAGGGTGTAGTAACTCAGCTGGTCTATGCATATTATTGGCGTATCTTTGACATTTATCACACTTGGACACAAAAGTGTTTGCCTTCTCTTCCATCTTAGGCCAATAATACCCTGCTCGAATCAACGTTTTTACCAGCGATCTTCCCCCTGCGTGATTTTTGCAATGTCCTTCATGTACTTCCCTCACACATATTCTGTTTAAGAAGGTACGAAGAACCTTGCTAATGGTCCACCGGACATCTTCTGATAAAGATTTCCTTGATATAAACAGTAACGAGCAGTTTTTTTTGCGTAAGTGCATGAGCTTTATTTTGTCATTAGGCACAGTTCCATGCTATAAAAGCAATAATTTCGTGTCTCCAATCCCATGTTAAATGATTAAAATTTACCTCATTTTTATTAGGTTCGAGAACGGAATGAAACAAATGTATGACTGAAGCGGTTGCGTCATTTGCTACATCTGCTACAGATGCGAGATTACCTAGAGCATTTGTTTCCACATTCTCATCTCTTGGGATCTGCATTACTTTCCAAGTTTGGAATTGCTTTATTAGTTCCCATACCTTTTCGAGATATTCTTGCATTCGTGTCTCTCTGGCTGTATAAGTCCCTAGCATCTGATTGACCACGAGTTGAAAATCACATTTGATTATAATCTGTGTTATGTCGAGTTCTTGTGCCAATTCTGGAACTGCAATTACAGCTTCATACTCTGCTTCATTGTTAGTTATAGAATGACATTTTTTAACTTGTCTAATAGTTTCTCCTGTAGGTGGTACGAGAACTATTCCTAGGCCAGCTCCTTTTAAATTAGATGATCCATCAGTAAATAAAATCCAAGTTCCTGGGTTATCACAATTAAAATTTTTTAATTCTTTTTCTACTTCTAAATGCATTCCCTGACTAAAATCAGCTATGAAATCGGCTAGCATTTGAGATTTTATAGCAGTCCTAGGTTGATAAATAATTTCATATTCACTTAATTCTATAGCCCATTTTGCTAATCTCCCTAACAATTCATGTTTATGAAAAATGTTTCGTAATGGAAAAGCAGTAACTACAACAATGGGATGACATTGAAAATAAGGTCTTAAGTTTTCTAGATGCCATGATCAAAGCTAATGCTAATTTTTCTAGTTGAGGATATCGTGTCTCAACATCTAGTAAAGACTTGCTTACATAATAGATAGGAGATTGTTTACCTTGGTCCTCACAAACTAAAACAGCACTTACCGCAACTTCTAACACGGCCAAATAGATGAGTAGATTTTCCCCTTCTTTTGGCTTTGTCAATAATGGTGGGTTTGACAAGTAAGATTTTAAATTTATAAGGGCATGGCGGCAATCTTCATTCTATTAAAAATGATCTTGTTTTTTGAGTGCAAAGAAAAATTTAAAATATTTTTCTGAAGATTTGGAAATAAATCTTCCCAAGGCTACAATTCTTCCTGTTAGCCTTTGAACTTCTTTTTTATTCGTAAGGATATCTGGAATTTCCTCTATTGCTTTGATCTGAGAAGGATTTACCTCAATAACACGGTTAGAAACAAGAAAACCCAAAAACTTACCTGATGCAACTCCAAATGCAGATTTCTCTGCATTGAGTTTCATATTAAATTTTCGTAAAATTTCAAATTTAACAGATAGATGAGAAATATGATCATGAGAATGCTGGGTTTTGATGAGCATGTCGTCTATGTACACCTCCATAGTTTTTCCTAAATGTTCTTGGAACATTTTGGTAACCAACCTTTGATAGGTTGCTCCGACATTTTTGAGAACGAAGGGCATTACTTTATAACAGTAAGTCCCCTATATGTGATGAAAGAAGTTTTTTCTTCATCACTGTGATCCATTTTAATTTGGTTGTACCCTGAATATGCTCTAAAAAACTCAAACATTCATGTCCTGCAGTTGTATCAATTAATTGATCTATATAAGGTAAGGGGAAAGAATCGTTTGGGCAGGCTTTGTTAAGATCTGCATAATCCACACAAACCCACCACTTACCGTTTTTATTAGGTACAACAACTGTGTTTGCTAACAATTAGGATACTTTACCTCGCATATTGACCTAATTTTCAATAATTTTTCGACCTCATCTTGAATCACCTGATTTTTGAAAGCTCCTTGTTTTCTTATCTTTTGTTTTACTGGTGTAAAGGATGGGTATTCGTTTAATTTGTGAGTCATTATATCCGGTGGTATCCATGTCATATCAGCATGGGACCAAGCATAACAATCCACGTTAGCTTTTAAAAATTCAATCAACATACCTCACATTTCTAAGCTTAAATTGGCTCCAACATAAACCTTATGTTCTGCCCATTGCTCAAACAAAATCACAGCCACGAGCTCTTCAGTTGTTGTTTTGATATTTTTCATTCTCTTCAGGTTCTTGAATTGTATCAGGTCTCTTGTCTAAATCTATCTATTCTCGCTAAGTTGAGGTTTGATTTTTGATATCTTCAACTGTTTCCTGTAATTGCTATTTTTCTTTATTTACAGTGCTCGTATCTGTTATAACGTTGATACTCCTTGCTGTCTGCTGACCCTTTTCCCTCTCCCCGAATTTGGCAAATCTCCCACGGTGATGGGAATTTAATAACTTGATGTATGGTTGACGGGATAACATCCATATCATGGATCCAAGGCCTCTCCATGATCATATTGTAAGCCATTTCCATATCAACTACCTGAAATTTAGTTTCTTTAACAACACATGTAGCAAAAGTTGTTAGAATCACCTCTCCTTTTGTTACCATACTTGAATTGTCGAACCCGGACAAGGTATGTGCCTTAGGTATCATTTTGTCTTCAGCTTGCATTTCACGTAATACCCTTAGTAGTATAATATTTACGAAACTTCCTGGATCAATCAAAACTCGTTTTACATTAGTATCATGTACAAGTAAAGATATTGCCAATGCGTCATTATGTGGGTTATTACTCCTTCAGTATCCGCATTATCGAATGAAATACTTTCGTTTCCTAAAACCTATCGTACCCATTTCCTGTGTGTAATTGTTACTTTAGAAACCTTGTTGGAAGTTGTATATGTTATACCATGAATATCTTCTCCCCCACTTATCACATTCACTATTCTCTTGAGTGAAGGGGGCTTTGGTGGCTCCTGCCTATTTGTCATATAGGCTTGTTTACCTATCTCACTAAATAACTCAGTGAGATACCCTTGCTTCAATAGATGATCCACTTCACTTTGTAAGAATCTACATTCTGAAGTTTTGTGCCCGTGATCATTTGTGGAACTCTCACCAATGGTCAGGATTGCGTCTATTTGTATTTGACCGGATCTCTTTTGGCCATCATACCTTATCTCCCATGCTCCTCGAAACAGCTACGAGCTTGGAGGTAGTGACATTAAAGTTATATCCACCGAACCTTGTGTTGATACTCAATTTTTTCCAATATATTTTATGCACACAATATCCTCAAGAATAGAATATATAAGCATCCACAAAGGTTTTAGTATTTTTCCACATTTTAAAGAATTTTAAAATCAATTTATGACTTATTTTTGCACTATAAAATCCAATAAGTATTCCCAAAATTTGTTACTTTGGTGAATAGTTTATTTGATTATATTATTTACACAAAAATATATTTTACATGATTTTTACATAATTTTACAAGTTCATTTGGTATTTCTAAATTAAAGTTTTTTGAAATTATAATTTTAGCCTATTACTCGATTTAATAGCTTTTTTAATCATAAAATCATTCCTAATATTTTTATATTAATACTTATGCTTTTATTATTAACTCAATATTTTTAATTGGATTTTTAAACATCGTTTGCTATTTTATAAAATTCAAATTAGGGAAAAATGGGCTATTTAAGTTATAGCCCTCTCTATTTAAATTATAGCCCTAATTCCAACCCCAATTACAATACCCAATTTATTTAATAACCCGACCCACACCCCATTAAATTAACCGGCCTGGAATCCCCCTTTTAATCAGGACCGTTGATCATTTAGATCAACAGCCCACGTAGCCCCTTACCTTAATTAAACCAACAACCCCCTAACGCTAATCACTTTACATATACGTGCCGCCCTGAAACCATATCGTCTCCAAAACACTCTCAACTCTCCTAAAACCCTAGCCCGCCTCTGACCACTTTCCGACCTCTTCCCACCGGGAAACATGGCTTCCCAGGCTTCATGCAACCTGTACTCACCCCTCACTCCCTTCTACGACCCCTTTGTTCAAAGATCGCAGCCCTACTTTGAAGACCACCGACTCAGATTTCCTCTGACTTGAGTTTTACGGCCATGTCCGGTCTCTCTCCCGCGAGTCTTAAGGTTGTGAGTCCGTTGTCGACTCGAAACCAGTCCATTCATGGCTTTCTCGTTCTCTAGGTTTCTCTTTGAAACCCTAAATCTTTAAGGTTTTCTTCTGTGTTTCTCCTTACGATCTACTTCAGATTTAAGTTATTTTCTAAAGCTTCAAAGTGTTTTCTACATTCTTACGGATTTTTATCTTCAGACTGTTTATCTTCCTAAAATTTAGGGTTTCTCCGATTTCTCTGTTTTATTTGCTCTACGGTGATTTCTTTTACTTTCACTATGATTCATGAGTATTTTCTACTAAGGTTCCTATGTATTTTTTTTTGCTATGATGTTTCTAGGGTTTCCAAGTAAATTCTTCACTGTATTCTTTACTTTCCTTATGCTGTTCGTGAAAGTTTATGTTCCTTCTGAGTTTATCTTCACCTATGCTTTCTTCATTACACTCGAGATGTGATGAAGACCCTGGATTTTAGGGGTTTTCTGATTTCTGTGTATAGTTACATGCTGCATGTTTAATGTCGGAACCCTAACTGTTTAAACGCTTCATGCTTCTGATCTCTGCAAGAATTTCTACATACATTCCATACTTGGGCGTTTATGCTCTTTGATTTCATGAATGTTCTATTAATTTTCAGCCTTGCATGTTTGAATTTGGGCATCTCTTCGTAGTCATATTTTTTCCTTTTTCAAAATAACCTTAATTTTGGGAAATTAATTTTTTACGAACCTATTTGATTCTTTAATTTGGACCTGCTCTTTGACTAAATTCAATATCAATTCGAATACCAGTTTCCTTGATTCCCTATGTGATTGATGATTCTATTTACTTATTTATATAAACCGTGTGTATTTCAAAAAGCTTATATGCATTTACCCTTTATTGTACAACATATTCTTGATTCTCTTTCCATGATTAGAACCCTGTTTATTTACTCTTAAGTCCGGTTCTTTAATTAAAGGAAATCCTTTCCCTAATTGATTGTGATTGATACTAAATTATTTTCTTGCCTTATTGACTGTTTATTTTCGAACTATAAAAACCCCATCCCTCTTCACTGCAAAAACGAACAATCTCACAAGTTCATACCCCAATCACTCTCTCTTCTTTTCTCTACTCTTCTTTGCTACTTGTTTTTACTACCGAGTTTAGACTGAAAGCCAATGCTAAACTATAAGGTTCCACTTGGCCTATTTGCTTTACCATTCAAATTTGCAAACTGGTAGGTTGACGATTTAATACCATCTTCAAAACTACATATTTAATTTTTCCTTTTCACATGTCTGTTTTTGTTCATTATGCAGTTAAAATTCAGCATGTATATCCCTACCCCTATACCCATATGTTTTGATACTATATGCTTGTATGAGTGCTTTCATGTATATCCCTTCCCCCTAATCCCCTTAATTTTATTCTGTTTGGTACAAATGCTTTCGTGTGGTCCCCCTTCCCTTTGATTCCCCTTTGTGTAAGTATTGTTTTGGACTTGGGTGGCACTCTATTTCCACCCCTAGTTTAGAACAAAGTTGCTCTAAACCTACTTAAACTAGTCCCTATTCCCTTACCCTTATTATGTGTTGAGCTTAACTCGGGTCTGGTGGTGTCCTAATCACCATCCAAGCCTAAGTCTGACTTATTTCAAGTTTGCTCTTATTTGCTTAAGCCATGAAAAAGAGTCAGGTGTATGCCAGTCATATTCATGTCTAGGTATGACCACCCTTAGCATTAGTCTTCTCTAATCCCTCACTTTTACACTTACTCCTAGTTCTTTATGTCCTACCCCCCTCTTGTAAGCCATGCTTAGGGACCCTTGAGTTCCTTCTAAACTTGGATACTAAGGGCTGATAATTCTACACATTGCACTACTCTAATAATTGTTTTAGGGTGTAAGCATTGCCTGTGCTTCCTGAAAGACCTCGGAACTTTGAAACACTCTAAGAGAAAGCCTTGGAATCTGGAACCCGGATTTGGTAAAATGCATATGTTGGGCATTAAGGTTGCTTTGAGCTTCCCCGGGTCCGTTTTAGCTTTGATGTACTTATTTCCTCAGTCTTTTATCTCCATTTGTGTTAACAAGCTTTGTAAAAGAATTTGGGGATATAGTGAAAAGGGTGTGGGATGGGTTTATATTGTTGCTAATCATATAGAAACCACGCATATATGCCTTTTGTTTTGCAAGCATAATAGAAATCATGCCTATAGGATTCCAATATCGCATCTCATCTAGAAATAATGTCCATAGGATTTCAATATTGCATCTCATCTAGAAACCATGTCTATAGGATTTCAATATTGCAAATCACTTAGAAATCATGCCTATAGGACCTTAATATTGCATCTAGAAATCTTGCCGATAGGAATTGCATAAAATGCTAGGCAAACAGTAGGTCCCCTGAAACATTCTAAAAGTAGCAACAAATCAAAATGTAGATATCATGCCTATAGGGTTCAAACTCGCGTAATTTATTAAACACTTCCAATAAAAATATGTCCAATACAGTCTACTTTGAAATCTGGCTCAATCTGCCTTTTACACTATTTTAACTCCATAAGAATCTTTTAAATTCCAAACCAGAATTTTTCCTAAATAAATTTTTTTTGATCTTCTGCCTAGATTTACTCTTCAATGCCTTTTCGAAAACTTTTCCTGTACCATTTTACTTAAGTAGTTCGGCTATTTAACAAGACATTTCTGAACTTCTGCAATTCCAAACTCCTATTTCAAATTATCATTTTTTCTTGAAATTACTGGTTTTCAAAAAAATACTTTAAGTTTCAACAAACCGGATCTGAGGGGTTCAAAGCAGATTTACTATGCAACTTTATGTGTTAAACTAATCTATATATTATCAGTTTTAAGCTTAAGACCAAATCAGTAATTGCAAGTCATGCTAAACTAATTGCTGTTGTGATTTACAGGGTTTTGTATGAGCCTTTGAATGTCTGATTTGTATACCATGATGTGCTATTTGTTTTAGTTGACGCCTTAGAATTTTTACCTTTGTAACTCCATATATGTACTATGCGTATTCCCCCTTTTAGGATTAGGAGTCCCAATACCCCAGGACTAATAGGTTGGGATGAGTATTAGCATGCAATAAGTAAACAAGACTAAACGCACAAGACTAAACGTGTTCAAATACCTTAATGGGGTGTGAATGGTAGAATATGGAGATGATGACGATGCGCTAATATCATAAAGCGACCCCTCTTTGGGAATATGTGCGGGATATTGCATCGAATGATCCATATTATAGTTAAACCTAAGACCCCCTTACTTTTTTCTTTGTTTAAACATTTTCTCTAAAAATTCCTTTTTTACTTATGCTATCATTCTTTCGAAATTATCAACTTGCTCGTATTCTTTATGTGCAAACTTTGCCTGTTTATTTCTATGCTTCATAAAGTCACGTCTAAGCCAGGACGGGAACCACACTAGTGGATCTTGAGGGGTGCCTAACACCTTCCCCTAAAAATAATTTCAAGCCCTTACCCGAACTCTGATTTTCATTAAAAAATCTTATTTTCTTCTTAAAAGTGTCCTAATGCACTGTAATCATTAGGTGGAGACTCTTCAAACTCCGTAACCCAATTCCTAAAAGGAAATAAGAGTTGTTTTGTCCATAATGTCGTAAACCCAATTTCGCCTTTATGGGAAAAAGGGGGCGTTGAAGCATGGCGACTCCGCTGGGGATTCTTTTAGGCTTTTACCATTACTTGCTTTTGTGACTTTATTGCTTATTTAATCGCATTTATTTCCTGTTTCGATTATTCCATCACAATTACTAACTTAACTCTTCATGTTTTCTCTTTCCTTTAATTGCTTTCTTTAACGCTTTATTATTTCAATGCTGTTATAATTTCGAGTAATTATTGTAATCATTTGTCATATGAATCTGAAAATACATGTAATTTATTTCATTCCATCTATCAACATCATGTTTCACTCGTACCAAAACAAATCCTATGGCAACGCTTATAATGAGTGGTTGCACCCTTCGAATATTATAAACCCCCTAAATGTGGCAAAGGCATATTTGCGATAAAACCAGTCGATCAACGGTGTAGTCGATGGTTCCGCGCCTTTCCCTCTTGAGTTGTCCGCTCAAGGGTACCTTGTCTAGCACTTCAACAATAGAAACCTTACTCTATTGAACCGTTCATGCATCATGGTCAACCCTAGTCGAGTCAGTTATGTTGTTCGCATAATGACTCATTAAGATAGCCTAAACCAAAGTCCATCGGGTTCCCTGAAACCAAAACGGACATATTCACGTTATGTGCATTAAATTGGAGAGCTAAAATGCCTTTTTCTAATTATTGATTTAAATAGTCGAGTCTAGTGGGGTTAAGGGCCTAACACTTTGTTTTGTAGAAAATGAGGCACGAGGTCCCCAGATTCGGTATGGTATCCAACATCCACTCATGGTTGCTGAGCTGGTAGGAATATCTTCATAGCAGTGATCAAACCCTAGTTCGCAAGTACTTCGGGAATTTTCCTTCACTTATGGAAATCCAACCCGACAACAAGAAGAATTGAGGATTGCCAGAATGCTGAAGGAAGTGCATGCGGACATCTGGCTCGAGCTTATCTACTGCTAGGAACGCGCGAGTTGATGCAGCTGTATGAGGGAGGCAAAAATACCGAATCTGGGGAAGGTCCTTCTGGGACCAAGTAGTCAGGATTTCTATTCTTCTGCTTTTTTAATGTAATAAGGGCACTGTCCATTAGTAAATCTTTATCATTCAGTGTTTTAAGATTCGTTTTGTTTTTATCAATAAAATGAGGCATTTAGCATTATAAGTTCTCCAAATTTTATTTGTCGCTAGGCCTACCTCGGGCACAACGAGGCACCCAAAATAGGAAGCAATTTATATTCCCGCACAATGTGTTTAAATATTGCAATATTATTTATCAAAATCCGCACCAACTTTTTACTTCTTTTGTTTTTCTTTTATTTTTATTCCCCTACCCAAAGGTTAGTTCGTGCATTCTGGCACCATCAGCATACTCCACCAGATCAAAGGGTCCTCCACCTCCTCCTCCTCCTCCTAGTCCTACCAGAAATAGGAACAAAGGAAATATGGGAGATACAAGTGCTAGAAAGGAACTTGAAGAAACTTCTCAGAATGTTACTATCACCAAAGAAACTGCTGCTCATCTGGAGAAAACTTTGCTGAGATTCCGAGAGGAATTGGACCAACTTAGAAACCTGGAAAGCCTGTCAATCACTCTTGCCACGCCCGATGTTAACACCTAGAACCCGACACCACCACAAAACATCCCACGACCTCCAATACAACCCACTCATAACACTCCTGAACCATAAAATACCGCAAAAGACCACAACATTCCAATCTTTGTAGACACCATGCCACGTTACAGTCAGCCTATCACCAGTACGGTCGAGGCAGAGGACAAGAGTTCCCTCATTCAGAATTTGGCCACTGAAATCAAGAAGTTGACTAGCCGGGTTCAGGGTTTCGAAGGTAACTGTTGAAGGGCTGAATTACGAAGATCTCTGTGTTCAACCAGATGTTGATCTCCTGGAGGGGTACAAACCTCCCAAGTTCGAATTGTTCGACGGTACCGACGATCCCCGGGTCCACTTGAGAATGTATTATGACAAGTTAGTAGGAGTCGAAAGGGACGAGAAGATCCGTATGAAGCTATTCATGAGGAGCTTGAAGGGCGATGATTTATCCTGGTATATTAGCCAGGATACGAAGAAATGGACTAGTTGGGTAAACATGGTGTCTGATTTTATGGATCGGTTTAGGTTCAACACTGAGAACGCACCAGATGTGTTCTATATTCAGAATCTTAAGAAGAAACCCACAGAGACCGTTCGCGAGTATGCTACTCGTTGGAGGTCAGAAGCTGCTAAGGTCAGACCGGCCTTGTAGGGAGAACAAATGAACAGGTTCTTTGCCCGTGCTCAAGATCCACAGTACTATGAGAGGCTGATGCTAATTTAGAGTCAAAAGTTCTCCGACATCATCAAATTAGGAGAAAGGATTGAAGAAGGCATCAAGAACGGAATAGTCACTAACCTCGAGGCATTGCAAGCCACCAATAGGGCTCTACAGTCTGGTGGCTCTACAAAGAAGAAGGATGTAAATTCCGTAATGGCTGCAAAAAGGAACAACTCCCCTATGAAGTACCAGACCTATCCCTCAGCTCCACTCACATATCATCCTACCATAAACTACCAAGCAACATCACCAAATTACCAAATTCCACCACCTACTTACCAATCACCTCCACCACCTACATATCAACCCAATTTACCTAGTTATTCCCAACCTGCACCCGTATGCCAAACATATAACTCCCAACCTTCTCACTACTCTTCACCGCCTACCCGCCAAAATTTCCCTAGACCTAGACCAAACTTCCACCGCAAACCTCCTAGACAATACACCGCCATAGCCGAGCCAATTGACCAATTATATGAGAAACTCAAAGCAGCCGGTTACATTACCCCTATCCAAGCGGTAACTCCAGAAAACCCTTCCCAATAGATCAACCCAAACAAGACTTACACATACCATTCCAAGATGAAGGGACATACCATTGACGAGTGTCGCTTATTAAAAGACAAGATTCAGAATCTGATTGACAACAAGATCATTATAGCAAAGGAGACCGCTCCTAATATTCGCAACAACCCTCTGCCTGACCACAAGGGTGGAGGCATCCACATGATTGGGATCGAAGATGACTGGGATCCCAAGGTGTCAATCGGTTTGATAAGTAAAGGAGATGAGCCTAAGAATCCAACAAGTACTCTCAATCCCATTGTCCTCCAGATTCAGCCCTCTGAGGGCAACGTAGTAAGTATATCCATTGCACTTGAGTTTGAATCACCTTATGTAAAGGCGCCAAAACCAATTGAGGTTGAGTTCGGAGTCCCAATGGCAACTACACCTTTTGAAGTTGCTGTGTTGCCTCCCAAGGCACCAATTCCAGTCTCCATGACAGACGTGACCTCGTTCCAAACAAACGCTATACCTTGGGACCATACCGCTGAGGCTAAAAGGAAAGGAAAGACATATACTAGAGAAGCAATTTCCACACAGGGCATGACTAGGATAGGCATGGTGTACACCATGGACCATTTGGCCGAGTCTAAAAAGCAGGCCTCCGGGCGGTCTGTTGAAACTAGACCAGATGACCTCCGGAGAAAGGTACAAGCCAAAGAGTACTCGGTCGTTGAGCAGCTGAACAAGACACCAAAGCAAATTTCTATTCTGGCTCTCCTACAAAGCTCTGAGGCTCATAAAAATTCCGTGATGAAAATACTTAGTGAAGCTTACGTTCCCAGCAACATAACAAGAGGCGAAATGGAAAACATGGTGGGGCAGGTACTGGGAAGCCATAAGATCACCTTCCGTGAAGATGAATTACCACCAGAAGGTCTCAGTCTCTACAAAGCATTGCACATCACTGCACAATGCGAGGATCACTTTATCACCAAGATTCTAGTCGAGGGGGATCCAACCTCAACATTTGCCCATTGGTGACTCTCAGGACACTAGGCAAAGGATTGCACGAGCAAAGACAAGGCTATCAGTGTCAAAGCTTTTGATGGATCTCAGAGGTCCACCATTGGAGAGATTAGCTTATGCCTACAGATGGGACCCACTTGGTTCGATGTTGAGTTCCAAGTCATTGACGTGCCAGCATCCTACAATTTATTGCTAGGACGACCATGGATCCATGCCATCGGGGCTGCTGCATCAACAATAATCAAGCTGTAAAATTTGAATAGAATCATCAGGAAGTAATCACCCATGGCGATGGTAGCAACCCTATATACTGTCACCAGGCTATCCCGATGATCGGAGGAAGAATGAGAATAGGTGGATAAACATACCATCACATCGTGCGAGTAAATGCCATAGACAAGGATAAGTGGTAGGATAGCAAAATTGAGAGCATTCTGAATTGGAGCGGATACAAGCCCAGAAAGAGGCTTTGCAAGAATCTCCAAGGTATCACCAAACCTATCCAGTTGAAGAAGCATGGAACCACTTTTGGCATGGGGTATGAATACACTTGGGAGGAGTTCCAACACTGGTCGCCACTGTGGGGCGGCCCCTAATACCCACTAGAGCACCCTCTACCTCAGTTAGAGTAGACCTTTCAGTCCGCTGATGTCATATCAGAGAAGATAAGACGCTGGCAGCAGTCAAGAACTTGTTTCTGGAGGATGATATGGATTGTTATGTTACCTTCGAGGAGGAAGGGGAGGAAGGCCCTTCCATTCAAGCTGTGAACCGGGAGAACGATTCACTAATTCGTCAATTAGGACCACCAGTGCCCCTAGAGCCTCGGGGTAGCAAGGCTAAACGACACATATGCATCCCACACTTTACTTTTAGTTGACTTTTACTTTTCAGCATTGTATTTACTTTTGAAAAGAGCTCCGATGTTTCAGACAATTATGAATTTAATCAAAAGAATTTTTCAAGTTTATCTTTATATTTCACCCTCATTTATTTTCTATATCATTTACTTTATTTTTACACAGTATTACAATTACGTGTCTTGATGATGAACCAATGAGTGTAACTTGTAACGAGACAATGCGACAAACGGACATAGATTTAGAAAAAGATGAGATACTAGAAGAGGTTGTTATAGAGGTCGAGAATTTTGAGAACAGACCTAAGTCTAACTTGGATGAAACTGAGGTTATTAATTTGGGAGACACAGAAAGTGTCAAGGAAATACGTCAGCGTGCACTTGTCACCATCAGAAAAAGAAGAATACGCAGAGTTTTGGAAAGAATATGAGGATATATTTGCCTGGTCGTATAATGATATGACCGGCCTCAGCACGTCCATTATGGCTCACAAGTTGCCAACAGATCCGACATGCCCACCGGTCAAACAGAAACTCAGAAAATTCAAGCCAGACACGAGTTTGAAAATCAAAGAAGAAGTCACCAAGCAAGTCAAAGCCAGAGTTCTCAGAGTAGAGGAGTATCCAACATGGTTAGCCAACGTTGTACCAAAGAAGGATGGGAAGCATAGAGTTTATATCGACTACCGGGATCTCAACCGGGCTAGTCCTAAATACAACTTTCCTTTGCCAAATATACACATACTGATTGATAATTGCGCCAAGCATGAGCTCCAATCCTTCGTCGATTGTTTTTCTATATACCATCAGATATGGTGGACGAAGAGGATGCAAATAAAACGGCATTCATCACGCCGTGGGGAATAAACTGTTACAGAAGGATGCCTTTCGGTTTGAAGAATGTTGGTGCTACCTACATGAGAGCCATGACCACAATCTTTCATTATATGCTACACAAAGAGATCGAGGTGTACGTGGACGACGTCATCATTAAATCCAGAAAAGCTGAAGCTCACATGGAAGATTTGAGAAAATTCTTCAACAGACTGAGGAGATACAACTTGAAACTGAACCCCACCAAGTGTGCATTCGAGGTCCCAGCCGAAAAGTTATTGGGTTTCATTGTGAGTCGCCGGGGTATATAGTTGGACCCATCAAAAGTCAAATCCATTCAAGAGTTGCCACCACCAAAGAATAAGAAGGATGTAATGAGTTTTCCGGGGAAGCTCAACTATATCAGCCGATTCAAAGCTCAGTCCACTGTCATTTGTGAATCCATCCTCAAGATTCTAAAGAAAGATGCCGCCACTAAATGGACTGATGATTGTCAAAAGGCTTTTGATAGAATCAAGGAATACTTGTCAACGCCGCCAGTCTTGGTTCCATCTGAGCTAGGGAGACCTCTATTTCTTTATCTTGTAATATTGGATGGGGCATTTGGTTGTGTTTTGGGACACCATGACAAAACAGGAAGAAAGGAGCAGACCATTTACTACCTCAAAATGAAGTTTACCCCGTACGAGGCACGGTATTCCTTATTAATGCGCACTTGTTGTGCTATAACCTGGGCAGCTCAAAAATTGAGGCATTATTTCTACGCCTACACCAGTAATCTCATATCCAAGATGGACCCATTGAAATATATCTTTCAGAAGCCCATGCCTACATGCAAGCTCGCCAAGTGGCATATAATGTTAAGTGAATTCGACATTGTTTATGTTACCCAGAAGACGGTCAAGGGACAAGCCTTGGCAGATCACCTTACCGAGAATCCTGTAGGAGGAGAATACGAACCCCTAAAGACGTATTTTCCTGATGAGGAGATAGCCTTCATAGAAGAAGACATTGCAGAATCCTATGACGGTTGGAGGTTGTTTTTAGAAGGAGTCGCAAATTTCAAAAGAGTTGGTATAGGAGCGGTTTTGGTATCAGAAACTGGTCAGCATTACCCAGTATCTGTCAAGCTCAGATTCCATTGCTCCAACATAATAGACGAGTTCGAAGCCTACATTTTAGGGCTCAAGCTAGCCATTGACATGAACATTCAAGAACTATTTGATCGGACACTCGGACCTACTCATACATCAGGTTCGAGAGGAATCGGCAACCAAGAATTCCAAGATACTACCCTATCTACACCATGTACATGAGTTGAGGAAAAGATTCAGAAAGACAGAATTCGAGCATGTTCCTAGAACACAAAATGAGTTCGCTGATGCCTTAGCCACTTTATCATCTATGATCTAGCATCCAGATACAAACTTTATTGATCCCATCGAGGTCAAGAGTCACGACCAACCATCTTATTGTGCTCACGTCGAGGAAGAAGCCGACGTGAAACCTTGGTTCCACGAGATCAGAGAATACTTGACAATAGAAGAGTACCCAGAGCTTGCCAATACTACTCAGAAACCAACAATGTGGAGATTGTCCAACAATTGCTTTCACAGCAGAGGAATCCTGTATAAGAGGACTCCTGATTTGGGATTATTAAGATGTGTCGAGGCAAATGAAGCAACCAGACTATTGGAGGAAGTACATGCAGGGACTTGTGGACCGCATATGAATGGTTTCGTTTTGGCAAAGAAGATACTCCGAGCAGGGTATTTTTGGATGACTATGGAAATGTACTACATTTAGTACGTCCGAAAATGCCACCATTATCAAATACATGCAGATATGATAAAGGTGCCTCCAAGCGAGTTTACTGCAACAAGCTCACTATGGCCGTTGGCCGATTGGGGAATGGATGTCATTGGACCAATTGAACCAGCCGCGTCAAATGGGCACAATTTAATACTAGTGGCAATTGATTACTTTACCAAATGGGTTGAAAAAAAATCATACAAGGCATTCACCAAGAAAGTAGTTGGAGATTTTGTCCGAGATCATATGGTTTGTCGGTTCGGGGTTCCTGAATCAATCATCACCGACAATGGCTCTAACCTCAACAGCGACCTGATGAGAGCATTATGTGAAACATTCAAAATTAAACACAAGAACTCTATGTCATACAGACCTCAGATGAATTAAGCTATAGAAGCAGCCAATAAGAACATCAAGAAGATACCAAGGAAGATGATCGAAAGGCACAAGCAATGGCATGAGAAGTTGTCGTTCGCTTTATTGGGTTACCGTACCACGGTCCGCACATCAGCCGGGGCCACTCCTTACATGCTGGTTTATGGTATAGAGGCGGTAATTTCCACCGAGGTAGAAATTTCATTCTTGAGGGTCATACAAGAAGCAGAATTAGATGATGCGGAATGGGTCAAAAGTCGCTACGAGCAGTTAGCCATCATCGACGGGAAGAGAATGAATGATGTATGTCACGGTCAATTATATCAGCATAGAATGTCCAGAGCCTTCAACAAGAGAGTCAAGCCAAGGGAAATTCACGCCAGGACAGTTGGTATTAAAGAAGATATTTCCGCATAAAGATGAAGCCAAATGGAAATTTTCTCCCAATTGGCAGGGTCCATACATGGTCCATCGGGTTCTAACTAGAGGATCCTTTATTCTTGCAAAAATGGACGGAGAAGTTTGGCCGAAGCCTATCAACTCAGACGCAGTGAAAGATACTACATTTGGTTGTATGCTTTCTTTCATGATGTAATTTTAACTACGCCTGACCTGATTCTCATTTAAGAGGGGCTACGTAGGCAGCCCTATGGGTTTGGTCACATATTAATAAAAATTTTATTCTCCCCCGCTATTTTAATTGGGGCAGAATTTTGAGGAGGACCCTCGAAATTCCAAAGTCAATTTTTCAGTCTCTTCACCAGCGCCGACCCAGTAAACTGGGGCAGAATTTTGAGTTGAGGAGGGCCCTCAAAATTCTGGATTTATTCCACGTTCAATTATTTAGCACACCCATCAGCAGTCGCAGCCTAGTAAACTGGGGTAGAATTTTGAGAAGGACCCTCAAAATTCCGAAGCAAGCAAGGTCGCCGTATCTTGAACCCCATTGTAGTTTGTTGGTTCATCCAAGATAAAAGCATTTTTATATATACGTACTTGCATTATATTTAATAAGTCATGCATAAACATCACTTACACCACCATCATTTAGCGACGCTACCCCCATGGTACACGACGGCAGAAGCGGGAGGATACGAACCAACCTTTCCCCTACAGAACTCACAAATTTTCTTTGAATGCAGGAATTCAGATTACGGATCAAAGCACATTCATTCTTCAAGATCAAAACCCTCATAGGGTCACTATCTGCACTCCCCAGTAGTCTTAATCTCGCAAAAACCTACTACTATTCGCTCTTTTACATTCCTGCATTGCATAAGGCTATTATCATTCTTTCGAGACTAAGCTCTGTCTCCATCTACATTTTCTGCTTAAGGCAATTCTCTACCTTCCGAAGTTAAGCTCTACCTCCACATTGCATAAGGCTATCATCTGCCTTTCGAGACTAAGCTCTGTCTCCATCTGCATTTTTGCATAAGGCTACTCTCTGCCTTCTGAGGTTAAGCTCTACCTCAACATTGCATAAGGTTGTTAACTACGTTTCGAGGCTAAGCTCTGTCTCCATCTGCACTTTGCATAAGGCTACTTTCTATCTTCTGAGGTTAAGCTCTTCCTCCACATTGCATAAGGTTCTTATCTGCCTATTTGAGACTAAGCTCTGCTCTATCTCCACATTGCATAAGGCTGCTATCTACCTTTCGAGACTAAGCTCTGTCTCCACCTGCATTTTTTCTTAATGCTACTCTATGCCTTCCGAGGTTAAGCTCTACCTCCATCCTGCATAAGGCTACTATCTGCCTTTTGAGACTAAGCTCTGTCTCCGTCTGCATCTGCATAAGGCTACTCTCTGCCTTTCGAGGTTAAGCTCTACCTCCATATTGCATAAGGCTCATATCCACCCTTCGAGACTAAGCATTGTCACTGCCCTGCATGGCAGAAGTATCACCGCTTTATTTTTCGATAGGATGAAACATCGCCACATGCATTTAAAATTCTCATCCGGCTAAAATATCTCCATCTGTTTTTAAATTCTCGCTCTGGCTAAAAGATCGCCACCCTTTGCATTCATTTAACTGAAAAATTGCCACCTTCTCATGGGCTGAAAGATCGCCAACTCGTTCAAAAGTGTCATAGTTCGAAGGCACCATCTGCATTGCCCAAGAACATCATTTCATGGCCTGTGAACCTTTAATTTATGCTTTTCATGGCCCAGGACAGCATAGTCTGAGGACATCATCCTAACCGTCCCATGAATAAACATTCATGGTCCAATGGAAACTTGCATCACATTTAAATTACACAAATATATACGCACATCGCGCATTTCCAGGTATTCAGGCTAGATCACGATCGTCTCAGCAGGAGCGATCCCGCTCCAGTTCTCCGCAGTTTGTCCGATTCCAAGCACCCTCTCAGACCTAACCATCGCGTCCGTTTTTTAAATTCCCTTCGGCATGTTCCGTCAATGGCTTTTGAACTATATGTGGCCTGATTCCTGTAAAACCAAGGATATTTAGGCAGCTCAGAGACCAGATCGCGGTCAATATCTTTTACAATCGCCATATCCGGTCAAAATTGACCATCTTATCTTTACCCAACAACTCTTTCATCCTCATCGGGTAAAGAGGGGCAGCTGTTGATACTCAAATTTTACCTATATATTTGATACTCAAAATATTCTCAAGAATAGCATATATAAGCATCCACAAAGGTTTTTAGTATTTTTCCACATTTTAAAGAATTTTTAAATCAATTAATGACTTATTTTTGCACTATAAAATCCAATAATTATTCCTAAATTTTGTTATTTTGGTAATTAATTTATTGTATTCTCTCACTTCAAAAAAAATATAATTTACATAATTTTATAAGTTCTTTTGGCATTTCTAAATTAAAATAGCATAAAATTGCAATTTTAGCCTATTTCTCGATTTAATAGCTTTTTAATAATAAAGTCATTCCTAATATTTTTAGATTAATACTCATGCTTTGATTATTAACTCAGTATTTTTAGTTGAATTTTTAATCATCGTTTGATATTTTATAAAATTCAAATTAGGAGAAAATTGGCTATTTAAGTTATAGCCATCTTTATTTAAATTATAGCCCTAATTCCAACCTCAACTACAATACCCAGTTCATTAAATAACCCGACCCACACCCCATTAAATTAACCCGCCCGATATCCCCCTTTTAATCAAGATTGTTGATCATTTAGATCAACGGTCCACGTAGCCCCTTACCTTAATTAAACCAACAACCCCTAACCCTAATCACTTTACACAAATGAGCCGCCCTGAAACCCTTTCGTCTCCAAAACGCTCTCAACTCTCTTGAAACCATAGCCCGCCTCCGACCTCATCCCACCGGGAAGCATGGCTTACCAGGCTTCACGCAACCTGTACTCACCCATCACTCCCTTCTAGGACCCCTTTGTTCAAAGATCAGAGCCTTACTTTGAAGACCACTAAATTGAAGGTCCTCCGACTAGAGTGTTACGGCCATTTCTGGTCTCTCTCTGGCGAGTCTTAAGGTTGTGAGTCCGTTGTCGACTCGAAACCAGTCCATTCTAGGCTTTCTCGTCCTCTAGGTTTCTCTATAAAACCCTAAATCTTTATGGTTTTCTTCTGTGTTTCTCCTTACGATCTACTTCATATTTAAGTTATTTCTAAAGCTTCAAAGTGTTTCCACATTCTTACCGAATTTTATCTTCAGACTGTTCATCTTCCTAAAATTTAGGGTTTCTCCGATTTCTCTATTTTATTTTCTCTACGGTGTTTTCTTTTACTTTCACTATGATTCCTTAGTATTTTCTACTAAGGTTCCTATGTATTTTCTTTGCTATGATGTTTCTAGGGTTTCCAAGTAAATCCTTCACTGTGTTCTTTACTTTCTTATGTTGTTCGTGAAAGTTTATGTTCCTTCTGAGTTTATCTTCACCTATGCCTTCTTCGTTACAATCGAGATGTGATGAAAACCCTAGATTTTAGGGGTTTTTTTTTTATTTCTGTGTATAATTGCATGCTGCATGTTTAATGTCGAAACCCTAACTGTTTATACGCTTCATGCTTCTAATTTCTACAAAATTTCTAATTACATTCCATACTTGGGCGTTTCTGTTCTTTGATTACATGACTGTATTAATTTTCAGGCTTGCATGTTTGAATTTGGGCATCTCTTTATAGTCATATTTTTTCCTTTTTCAAAATAACCTTAATTTTGGGAAATTAATTTTATACGAACCTATTTGATTCTTTAATTTGAACTTGCTCTTTGACTAAATTCAATATCAATTTGAATATAAGTTTTCTTGATTCCCTACGTGATTGATAATTCTATTTACCTTAGTTATATAAACCGTGTGTATTTCAAAAACTTATATGTATTTACCCTTTATTGTACAACCTATTCTTGATTCACTTTCCATGATTAGAACCCTATTATTTACCCTTAAGTCCAGTTCCTTATTTAAAGGGAATCCTTTCCCTAATTGATTGTGATTGATACTAAATTATTTTCTTGCCTTATTGGCCGTTTATTTTCAAACTATAAAACCCCCCATCCCTCTTCACTTCAAAAACGAACAATCTCACAAGTTCACACCCAATCACTCTCTCTTCTTTTCTCCACTCTTCTCTGCTACTTGTTTTTGCTGCTGAGTTTAGGCGGCTGAAAGCCAAGGCTAAACTATAAGGTTCCATTTGCCCTATTTGCTTTACCATTCAAATTTGCAAACTGGTAGGTCTATGATTTAATACCATCTCCAAAACTACATGTTTAATTATTACTTTTCACATGTCTGTTTATGTTCATTATGCAGTTAAAATTCAGCATGTCCTACCCCCATACCCCTATGTTTTGATATTGTATGCTTTTATGAGTGCTTTCATGTATATCCCTTCCCCCTAATCCCCTTAATTTTATTCTGTTTGCTACAAATGCTTTCGTGTAGTCCCCTTCCCTTTGATTCCCCTTTGTGTGTTAGTATTGTTTTGGACTAGGGTGGCACTCTATTGGCACCCCTAGTTTAGAACCAGGTTGCTCTAAACCTATACTTAAATTAGTCCCCATTCCCTTACCGCTTTTATGTGTTGAGCTTGACTCGGGTCTGGTGGTGTCCTAATCACTATCTAGGCCTAA
This sequence comes from Nicotiana benthamiana, assembly GCA_034376525.1. Classification (NCBI taxonomy): domain Eukaryota; kingdom Viridiplantae; phylum Streptophyta; class Magnoliopsida; order Solanales; family Solanaceae; genus Nicotiana; species Nicotiana benthamiana. Next base: position 110,776,130 of record CM067323.1, on the reverse strand, counting down.
GTCTGACTTATTTCAAGTGTGCTCTTATTTGTTTAAGGCATGTAAAGGGTTAGGGGTGTGCTAGTCCTGTTCATGGCTAGATATGACCACCCTTTGCATTGGTCTTCCTCTAATCCCTCACTTTTACACTTACCCCTAGTTCCTTAAGTCCTATCCCCCTCAAGTAATCCATGATCATTTTAGGGTGTAACATCGCCTGGGCTTCCTGAAAGCCCTTGGAAATTTGGAACACTCTAAGAGAAAGCCTTGGAATCTGTAGCCCGGATTTGGTAAATGCATATGTTGGGCATTAAGGTTTCTTTGAGCTTCCTCGGGTCCGTTTTAGCTTTGATGTACTTATTTCCTTAGTCTTTTCTCTCCATTTATGTAACAAGCTTTGTAGAAGAATTTGGGGATATAGTGAAAAGGGTGTGGGAGGGGTTTATGTGGTTGCTAAACATACAGAAACCATCCCTATAGGATTTTTTTATTGCAAAAATAATAGAAATCTTGCCTATATGATTCCAATATCGCATCTCATCTAGAAATTATGTCCATAGGATTTCAATATTGTATCTCATTTAGAGACCATGTCTATAGGATTTCAATATTTTAAATCACTTAGAAATCATACCTATAGGACCTTAACATTGCATCTAGAAATCTTGCCTATAGTAATTGCATAAAATGCTAGGCAAACAGTAGGTCCCCTGAAACATTCTAAAAGTAGCAACAAATCAAAATGTAGATATCATGCCTATAGGGTTCAAAATCGCCTAATTTGTTGAACACATTCAATAATATATGTCCAATACAATCTATTTTGAAATCTAGCTCAATCTGCCTTATACACTATTTTAACTCCATAAGAATATTTTAAATTCCAAACCTGCATTTTTTCTAAAGTCAACTTTTTTTATATTCTGCCTAGATTTACACTTCAATGCCTTTCCGAAAACTTTTCTTGTACCATTTTACTTAAGCAGTTCAACTATTTTACAAGCCATTTCTGAACTTCTACAAATTCCAATCTCATGTTTCAAATTATCATTTTTTTTCTGAAATTACTGGTTTTCAAATAAATACTTTAAGCTTCAACAAACCGGATCTGAGGGGTTCAAAGCAAATTAGTTATCCAATGTTATGTGTTAAACTAATCTATCCATTATCACTTTTAAGCTTAAGACCAAATCAGTTATTGCAAGTCATGTTAAACTAATTGCTCTTGTGATTTACGAGGTTTTGTATGAGCCTTTGAATGTCTGATTTGTATACCCTTATGTGCTATTTGTTTTGGTTGACGCCTTAGAATTTTTACCTTTGAAACTCCATATATGTCCTATCATTCTTCCCCCTTTTAGGATTAGGAGTCCCAATACCCCACGACTAATAGGTTGGGACGAGCATTAGCATACAATAAGTAAACGAGACTAAACACATTCAAATACCTTAACGAGGCGGGAAAGGTAGAATATGGAGATGATGACGATGCGCTAAAATCATAAAGCGGCCCCTCTTTGGGAATATGTGCGGGATATTGCATCGAATGATCCATATTATAGTTAAACCTAGGACCCCCCTTACCTTTTTCTTTGTTTAAACGTTTTCGCTAAAAATTTCCTTTTTACTTATGATATCCTTCTTTCAAAATTATCAACTTGCTCGTATTCTTTATGTGCAAACTTTGATTTTCTATTTCTATGCTTCTTAAAGTCACGTCTAAGCAAGGCCGAGAACCACACTAGTGGATCTGGGGTGCCTAACACCTTCCCCTCGAGATAATTTCAAGCCCTTACCCGAACTCTGGTTTTCATTCAAAAATCTTCTTTTCTTCTTAAAAGTGTCCTAGTACACTATAATCAGTAGGTGGTGACTCTTCAAACTCCGTAACCCATTTCCCAAAAGGGAATAAGAGTTGTTTTGACCATAATATCATAAACCCAATCTCGCCTTTAGGAGAGAAAAGGGGCGTCGACACCTTTCCTTTAAACTTCTGTCATCATCTTGTTACTCTTGTCTATTTCAATCATTTCTGAACCTTGATAAAGAATTAGATTCCATGCTCCGTACAGGTCCCATATATGGATTGCGCCTATTTTTACCTTATCTTGTTTTGGTTTCTAATATTTTGTAGCCGATCCTTTCTTCGTGATGAAATATAGGCACAGTATCTTCTTCAATTCACAGCTTCGTACTATTCCTGATGTAAACATCATTCCACATGGTTGCAGGGAGCATTCGAAGGCTTTCTTTAAGTCTTCTCGTGGCTTCCGAAATTTTGTCATTTAAGTTGCTTGCAAAAGCTATTACAGCCCAGTTATCAGGTACACGGGGTAAAGTCATCCTCTATCGTTGGAATCTATCAATAAAATCTCTGAGCAGCTCTGAGTCCCCTTGTTTAATTTTGAAAATGTCTTCCATTCTTTTTTCAACTTTTTGAGCTCCCGAGTGTGCTTTAATAGAAGAATCTGCAAGCTCAGCAAAAAATATTTATAGAATTTTTAGGTAAAAGAGAATACCAGGTTAATGCACCCTTGATGAGTGTTTCTCCAAATATCTTGACTAGTACAGATTCAATTTCTTGCTTGGTCAAGTAATTGCCCTTTACACCTGTTGTAAATGCGGTTACATAATCACGTGGATCTGCTGTGCCGTCGTACTTTGAAATATCAGGCATTTTGAATTTTTTTGGAATTGGAAGAGGAGCAACACTTGGTTTCCAAGGTTGTTGTGAGCATTTATCCACGTCCACTCTTTTAATTAAAGGAGGAACTCCAAGAATTTGCTCGATGCGCTCATTTGTTCCTTAAGCTATTTCTGCAAAGTTAGTACTAAGTTTTGTAAATAAGAATTATTTAAATTACCTGGTTCTCCTTCTTGTGGTTCACTGAGGGTTCCTCCATTTCCAGAATTAACAAGACCAAAACGAGGATTATCCAATGTATTATTATTAGGCGTTGGTGTGGGTGGTGGAACATGCAATTGACCAACTAGAGCCTGAAGAGCTTTGCCGACCTGTGCATCAATTAATTTTTGTAAAGCTTCATTTTCTCCTTCAAAATGTTCAGATTGGTCTTTTTGATCAGCACGAGATTCAGGAGCAGGAGTGCCTTCACGAGATTGACGTGGAAAATTTTGATGGGAGGGAACCACATTAATGTTTTGTAAATCTCCTTGAGTTTGATGGATTTGATTTTCACGGTTTCCCAAGGTGTTTTCACTGTTATTGTTGTTGTTGTTGTTGTTGTTTGACATGTTGACAATAGAGTAGCTTAAAAGAAAAAGATTATCATATTCCCGGTAACAGAACCAAATTGTTATCGAAAATATGAGTGTTTGGTCAAAGTTAAAGATAAAGAGAAATTCGGATTACTGATAATTTGGAGATGAAAATAGTAAAAGACTCTTGAGAATCATAATAAAGCAATAAGTAAGTTTGTATTTCAATGTAATCTCATTAGTGTATCGTGTCCTTACAAATGTTATGTCCTTCTCCTTTTGTAGTTGATTCTAGGAGAAGGTGTAATACATTTGCCTTAATGAGACAATTATGATAAATAAATGACATTAAAAGAAGCGTTACACAATCACTCCTATTTAATACAAATTCCATAACGTATTTAGCATTTAATACTGAATTTGGACTCCTTTACGTCATCATATTCGTATCCTCAATTCCTTCTAATCTCTTGGCTTCAAATGATTTAAATAGGTATGAGACTCGTTCCATTTAAATAGCGTCTCGTGCCTATTTAACTTTCTCTTTCCCATACCTGTTGTCGCTTGTGTCTTTTGCCTATTTATTGTGTTTTGACCTTTTGACCTGTTCACGTGTCATGACACGTCATCATCAATATATAAATTTAGTTTTTTCCCAATACAGGTTTGGATATCGACCCAGAGGATGTTAATAAATTTGTGGGTCGCCATACCCACGTAAAGGTTAGGATGGACGGGTCCGACCGTAATGTGGTAGTCCTGGGGAACTACAACTTACTGATGAACAATGAGCAAGTTGCATCGGCCCTCACTCCTCTATGTGCCTCTCCTAAAAGCGAGATTCTTGGAGCAATGAGCGACGTGGAGTTATCTCAGAAGGTCGCTGGTATGGCTCTATATGTAGGTGCTTTTCCTTCTCTTTTTGTCATTGGATTGGTGCGATAATCATCATTTTGCATTGTTTCTAACTTTTCCCCTTTTCTTTTGTAAGACCCTCATCTTGGAGGTGGAGAGGGAGCTTCGTGAGAAAGAAAGGACGGGCCTTTAAAAGAAGATGTCGTCCAAGTATCAGCAGTATCGTGCTAAGCACTGGGCGATGTCCGACATTTATCATCAAGATCCCGAGTTCCAAGTATTTTATGAGGGGTTTAAGCAGCGGGAGGACCAATTGGGGCGCAAGATAGAGGAGTTGAGGGAGAGGATGAGGAGCTTGTGAGGGCTGTCACCCATAATAGTGAACTGGAGGCTTCTCTTAAGGCGAAGGAGGACGAGCTCGAATTGAGCAAGGGGTGACGGCTGAGAATGCCGACTTATAACTAAAGGTGGACGACTTGACTGTCGAGTTGATTGCTAAGGTAGAAGATATTGAAAGGCTCAAGGGCGAGTTGAACGTCGCTAACGATAAGCTGGCAGACGCTATTTCTAAGTCGGTATCTTTGGAAGATGCTCTCTGCATTTCCAAGTCGGAACTTACTGGGGAGAGGGAAGCCTCTGATCGTCAAGTTGCAGGGCTCGAAGGGCATGTCAAGGAGCTAGAGGCGAAGTTTGCCGCATTGCAGGGACAAATGGCCTCACTGAGGGCGGAGGAGGCAAGTCGACATTCTCAGCCTTCTACATCTCGTGCCTCATCTGATCCAGGCTTGCCCCATCATTTGTACGAGTTGTGGGTCTATGCGGAGGCTCAGCTTGATGTGTATAAGGCTTTTCATGTCGAGGGCAGGGCTACAGAGGTGGTGGTTCAGACTATGCAAGCCGACCCTCGTGCAACTCGTGAGTCATGTAGGTACGACACCCTCACGTCTGACGGGGAAGGATAATTTCGATGACGTGAATCACATTGCTTCAGATTCGTGGTATGAAGACGCTTATCCCGCTGGGGATGATGTGTAGTTTTGGTTTGTATTTATTTTTGTTTAGGAATTTTTGCACAGGTACTTAGGCCTATTTGTAGGGGCAAATGTAAATGATATTTCGCTGCAATGTAAACTTTCCATTTGTTGGTTTGTTTGTTTATCATTTTTTCTTTTTGTATTTAATGCATATGATATTGACGCCCTTGCCTATTGGGATGTTGCTTCGACTATCATCAAAGTAGGATCCCGCCCTGGTTCGAACGAGGTCGAACTGATATTTTCGTCGATGGCCTTGGCCATTGGGGTGTTGCTTCAAACTGTCATCGAAGTAGAATCCCATCGTGGTTCGAACGAGGTTGGACTAATATTTTCGTCAATGATTTTGGCCATTGGGATATTGATTTGAAATGTCGACGAAGTAGAATATCGTAGTAGTTCGAACGAAGTCGAACTTATATTTTTGGCGATGGCCTTGACCATTGGGATGTTGCTTTGAACTATCATCGAAGAAGAGTCTCGTCGTAGTTCGAAGAAGGTCGAACTTATATTTTCATCGATGGCCTTGTCCATTGGGATGTTACTTCAAACTGTCTTCGAAGAAGAATCCTGTCGTGGTTCGAGCGAGGCCGAACTGGTAATTTCACCGATAGCCTTGGCCATTGGCATGTTGCTTCGAACGGTCGTCGAAGTAGAATCTAGTCGTGGTTCGAACGAGGTCAAACTTATATTTTCGTCAATGTCCTTGGCCATTGGGATGTTGCTTCGAACTATCGTCGAAGTAGAATCTCATCGTAGTTTGAACGAGGCCGAACTTATATTTTTGTCGATGGCCTTGGCTATTGGGATGTCGCTTTGAACTGCATTCGAAGTAGAATCCCATCGTGGTTCGAAGGGTCGAACTTATATTTTTGTCGATGGCCTTGGCCATTGGGATGTTGCTTCGAACTATCCTCAAAGTAGAATACCGTCGTAGTTCGAACGAGGCCGAACTTAAATTTTCGTCAATGGCCTTGGCCATTGAGATGTTTCCTCGAACCGTCATCGGAGTAGAATCTCGTCGTGGTATGAGGTTGAACTTCTATTTTTGAAGATTTAACTGTGTTCCCATAGGAAGACGTTGCATGTTGACTAGTGGAGATCTGGTTCTGCACCTACTATGGAGATTTGACTCCGTTCGTGAAATGGATATTAGATTCCGTTCATACAATGGAGATTAGATTTCGTTCGTACAATGGAGATTTGATTTTCTGTATGCAGTCCCTTCATTACTTCGATCCGGAGATCATATTAACAAGTTGAGGTAATGAACAACGTGTCGACCCTTAGGGCGTTTCCTTTGCCGCCTTGTTAAAAACCTCCCCAGGAAATCCCGACTAGGAGAAAAATCGGGTGAGGAAAAAAGAGTACGACTTAGGTGACACCTTTTAGAAGTGGAAATACTTGAGGTGGACGATGTTCCAGTTGTTTTGGAACAGTTTTCCCTCCATTGTTTCTAGCTGGAACGCTCCTTTGTTTGCTACTGCTACGATTTTATATGGTATGTCCTAGTTTGTTCCTACTTTTCCTTCAATAGGGTCCTTTGATGCTTGTGATTTGGCCTTGAGGGCGTAGTCGCTAACTTTGAGTGGTTGCTCCTTGGCTCTCTTGTTGTAGTATCTTTCTACATGCTGCTTCTGGGCTACCATTCTTACGTGAGCCATGTCTTTTTGTTCTTCAACTTCATCCAGATCTTGTAGCCTACTTTCATCGTTGTCTGTTCCGCTCTCGTTGGAGTATCTCAAGCTAGGCTCCCCGATCTCAACAAGTATAACTGCGTTGGTCCCATATACCAGTGAGTATGGCATTTCTCCCGTGCTGGATTTTGGCATAGTGCGGTATGCCCAAAATATTTCAGGAAGTAGTTCAGGCCATAGCCCTTTAGCTTCCTCAAGCTTCTTTTTCAATATGTTCAGCATTAATTTATTAGAAGATTCGGCTTTTCCATTGGCGGCAAGGTGATATGGTGTGGAGAGTATTCGTTTGATGTGCCACTTTTCAAAAAACTCAGTTGTTCTTTTTCCAACGAATCGGGGTCTGTTGTCGCAGCTGATTTCCTTGGGGATGCCAAAATGGCATATAATATTTTTTCATATGAGAAGGTGATGACCTCATGCTCACGTATCTGAGTATATGCACCTGCTTCCACCTATTTAGAGAAGTAGTCAGTTAAAACCAAAAGAAGCATACCTTACCTTACCTTGCTGGGAGGGGGCTGACTATGTCCATTCCCCATTTTATGAATGTCCATGGAGAAGTGACAGAATGGAGGAGTTCTCCTGCTTGACGTATCATAGGGGCATACTTTTTACATTGCTTGTATTCGAACATAGTAAGCGGCTTCGTTTTTCATGGCAATCTAGTAGTAACCAGCGTAGATAAGGCATCGAACGAGGGTGAAATTTCTCGTGTGGGCACCGCAGTGCCCTTCATGTAATTCTTCAAATACTCATCTTGTTTGATGTGGTCCAAGACATTTGGCTCGGGGCCATTGAACTTTCTTTCGAAGAGATCATTGTTTATTAGGCTATATCAGGCTGCCTGTACCAAGAATTTTTTGGCTTCTTTTTTGTCTTGCGGGAGCGTTCCGTCCTGTAAATAGACTATGAAGCAGATACGACAGTCCCAAGTTAGGTTTATAGAATGTACCTCGATGTTGTCTAATGTGAAATGAAGAAGGGTGAACACGTTTTCTTTGTTGATATTCCTAGTAGCCACAACTAATTTGGCGAGGCCATCTGCTTCAATATTCTGTGCCCTGGGTATTTGGTCGAGGATTCATCGAATTCTGGCAGCAGTTTGTGGATTTCCGACTGGTCTCTTTGTAGTCTTTGCTCTTTAATTTGGAAAGACCCGGTGACTTGATTCACAATGAATTGAGAGTCACAGTGGAGGTCGAGTCATCAGGCGCCGTATTTGAGGGCTAACTTAAAACCTTAAATCACAGCCTCATACTCAGACTCATTGTTAGTAATCTCGAGGCATCGTATGGGCAAGCTAATTACTTCTCCTATAGGGACCTCGAGGACGAGTCCTAGTCCCGATCCTGAGGCATTAGAGGCGCTGTCAGTGTAGAGGACCCAGAGGTCGGTATGGTGGAAGCGTGAAGTGCTTCTTGTTCTGCCTCGGGCAATATCTCCACGCTAAAATCAGCAACAAAGACGGCGAGCACTTGCGACTTAATGGCAGTTCCCAGTTGGTATGTTATGTCGTGCTCACTTAATTCTTTGGCCCATTTGGAAAGTCTACCCGATAGTTTGGGTTTGTGCAAGATACCTCTTAGGAGGAAGGTTGTTACCACTTTTATGGGGTGATATTGAAAATATGGTCTAAGCTTTCGTGAAGATATGACCACTGCCACAACTAGCTTTTCAAGGATATGGTACCTTGTCTCGGCATCGATTAAAGTTGTGCTGATGTAATAAATTGGATATTGCGTACCTTTATTTTCACGGACCAAGACTACACTTACTGTAACTTCAAAAACTGCTAAATACACATGCAAACACTTACCGTGATCCTCTTTGACGAGTAGTGGTGGCGAAGAAAAATACACTTTTAGTTTTCTCAGGGCGTCGACACATTTCCGTTCCATTGCAACCCGTGGTCTTTTCTCAACACATTGAAGAATTTGTGGCATTTGTCCGAGGATCGCGAAATGAACCTAGATAAGGCGGCTATTTGCCCTATTAGCTTCTACACCTACTTTTTACTGGTAAGTACCTCTGGTATTTCGTCGATCGCTTTGATTTGATCCGAGTTTACTTCGATTCCCTTTTGCGACATGAGGAAGCCCAGGAATTTTCCTGAGGTTACGCCGAAGGTGCACTTCTCGGGATTTAACTTCATCCTGTACTGCCTTAATATCTCGAAAGCTTCTTTCAGATGGCTAATGTGATCCTCCTTCTTTGTCGACTTTACCAGCATGTCATCGATATAGACCTCCATGGTCTTTTCGAGATGCTCTTTGGACATTTTGGTGACTAACCTCTGGTGTGTAGCCCATGCATTCTTGAGTTTGAAGGGCATCACTTTATAGCAGTACGTTCCTTGGTGAGTGATGAAAGTCGTCTTTTCTTGATCTTCCTCAGCCGTTAGAATTTTGTTTTAACCAGAGTAGGTGTCCAAGAAGCTCAACAATTCGTGCCCCACTGTCGCATCGATTAGTTGGTCGATATGGGTAACGGGAAGGAGTCCTTTGGGCATGCTTTGTTTAGATTGGTGAAGTCAACATACATTCGCCATTTCCCGTTCTTCTTTTTGACCATGAACACCCATTGGGGGTATTTTGATTCTCCGATGGAACCGTTGGTGAGTATTTATCTACCTCTTCGTTGACCACCTCGTTGATTGTGGCATTGAACTTTCTCCTTATTTTCCATACCGACAGATAGAGTGGATCAACATTCAGTCTATGGTGGCGATGTCCTTTGGGATTCCTGGCATATTTGAGTGGGAGAAAGCAAATAAATCGGCGTTGTTAGTTAAAAATTCTCGATACTTACCTAGCTTCAAGATATTTCTTTCTTATGTAAGCCTTTTTGTGTTGTCGGTGTTATTCAATTGGGCGGGGTCAAGATCCTCCATAGTTGCCTTGCAAGCTTCTATGATATCCGAGTCTTTGACGGCCTCTGTTTATAGGCCGTGTTTGGTTCCCAACAGGGCTGATTGCTATGCCTCTGCACTTTCTCCTTTCAATTGTTTGGTGTATGTACAATCTTGGGCAATTCGATAGAATTTTGGGCGGTGCGTGACTCGTCTCGGATGCTGAATATCCCCCACGAGGTGGGAAATTTGATCACTTGATAGAAGCTTGAGGGGACGGCTCGCATGGCGTGTATCCATGGTCGCCCTATGATGGCATTGTAGGTTGTTTCCTAGTTCATGACGTGGAATGTTGTTTACAGGGTGGCCCTCCTACTAGGACAGGCAGCACTATTTCTTCGGATATCCGCTCTACTGCATTATTAAAACCCATGAGTGTTATACAACGCTATATTATTTTATCCTCGAGCCTCATTTGCATGAGAACTCGGGGATGAACAACACACGCGCCGCTTCTGTCATCTACCATGATTCTTTATACATTTGTATCAGCGATGCGCAAAGTTATAACCAAAGCATCATAGTGAGGGAAAGACAAACCGTTGACATCTGCCTTATCGAAGATGATACTATCTTCGAGGTCATTATACCGTTTGTGGGTGACTGTGCGTTTGATTTATTCATGGTGGTGAAATTCACATGATTGATTACCATGTTGTCGTCGCCTTTAATGATCATCTGTATGGTGCGAGGTGGTGATGGTGGCTTTGGAGGTCCTTGAGATGGATCGCGCCTTCGAGCGAAGTTGGTCCTTCCTTTATCGTTGAGCAGTTATTTCAGGTACCCCTAGTTCAACATCCTAACTACTTCTTGTCGCAGACCTATGCAATCTTCGGTCTTGTGCCCTCTTTCTTGGTGGAATTCACATAGGACATTTGACCTTCTGGTTCTTGGGTCCGATTTTATTTTTTGCGGCCACTGCACCTTCGTGCCCAGCTTCTCTAGTGCGTACACTATCTTTAAATGGGAAACACAAAAGCTATGAGCAGATAGTAGTGGAGGAATACCTATCTCGTTTTGGAGGGTTACAAGTGTCATAGCACGACATCCGTATGTCTTGGAGGGGGTGGGTTAGATGTTCGGACATAGGGCTGATGCCTTTCTCGATTGTAACGTGGGGGTTGATCTCTTCGCCTATCGTTACATTGATCTCTCCTTGCCTCGGTCTGAACTGATGTTAATCACTGAATCAGGCCGTTCAGTTCGTCCTCATTTGCCCTTACCTTAGCGCAATAGGAGTTGTGGATCTCTTCCCATGGGGTGGTGGTAGGGGGTACTTCATCAGTCTACTGAGCAGATTTTTGGTTTCCTTTGATCCGTTCCTGTTGAACCCATTTTGAAAGGTTGTTACTGTCATCCCTTATGACACATTTGGTAGGCTCATCCTTACTCTGTTGAATCGGGCCAGGAAATCCCAAAGTCCCTCGCCCGTCATTTGCCTGACGACGAAGATATCATTGACCCCAGCTTCAGCCTTCTTCACCCATGCATGAGCGGTGGTGAATTTATCTGCCATCTCTTCGAACGTCAATATCAATCGCGTTGGTACCTGGGAGTACCATGTCAATGCTCCCCTTGTCAAGGTCTCACCAAACATTTTTAGCAGCACAGATGGTACCTGTTCCTTTGATAGATCGTTGCCATTTACCGCAGTAACGTAATGGATTAGATGATCCTCCGGGTCCGTGGTCCCGTCGTATATTTTCAAGTATGGCAGCATCTTGAAGGTTTTTGGAATAGGATGAGGAGCAACACCTTCGATGTATGGTTGTTCGATGAATTGGCCCATATCGCGTTTCATTAATAGTTTCTGGGCATCTGGTATTTTGTCTACCCTCTCCTGATGCTCCTTCATTTGGTCACAGCGTGTTTTGTTCTCATTTTCCATCTCTTCCATATTCTTTAAGATGACCATGAGTGCATCATCACCTATATCAGTAACATTGCGGGTGTTACCTGTTCGTGTAGCGCTCGGCTCATTGGTGGTAGATGCAATTTCTATAGGTGGAAAGTCTTCGACATCTCCTTGAGGAGTTTTTTCAAGCATGTTGCTCAAAACACTTATCAACCATTCTTCTAGAAGCTTTTTGACTGCTGGTGGTGCTTCACCCACCGTGGACGTTGAAGCTCTTGTTTCATGCAAGATCGTTAGATCCCTGAGTGGAAGAGGTTAGATCACCCCCTCTGGTGTAATTCTTGGTGTTGTATTCTCAGTGTCTTCTCCACCGGCTTCGTTGAGGGAGTTTAGGAGATTATTTGAGACATCTGCTATCGCCTTCAACCTCGCTTCTTTTCCCGCCATTATTGGTTTTTATGAGGTTTGAAGAAAAGTAATCGTCACTTTCAAGAACCTAGATGAGAACTATGATTTCAGCTATAGAAATTCCCACAGACGACGCCAAATTGTTTGACTCAAAAGATATTAAAATCTTTTTGAACAAATCAATCAAAGATGAAGGGGTAAATCGTAGGTGAAGATAATAAACTCTAGAATAATAACAATAAAGAGAAGAAAGTTGTGAAGTTTCTTTTCATTCAAGGCTGGTAAGTTATACAAAGTATTCATGCCCTGCTACTAGGCTTTTATCCTCTTATGTGCTGAGGAATTCCTTTCAATCGTAGAAACGACATGCAAAGAATCTTTTAAGGAATATTCTCAATGTCCCCTAATGGGTTTACTCTACTGCGGAGGTCGTATTGTTCCTTCTTTTACCGCAAGGTCGTATCCCTTAGGTCGTCGACCCGCAGGTACTTGGTCGTTTGTCGTGCTCATAGTAGGTCGTGGTCGGTCAAATTTGGACCCATACAAAGACTATGGGTTCACGTGCACCATAAAAGCCTAAATTTACCTCTGATCACAGTAATATTTGAAGTTCTTAAATCCATGTACACCGTTAGATCTCTTCTTCCTTTTTTGTGTGTGTGAGTGAATATGAGGGCTGAAAAAAAGTAACAAATGAGACTAAGCTCATAACTTCCAAACTAGGATTTGAAGAACAATAGTTTTATATTTTACTTTCAGTTAGTTCATTAGGAAAGAATGTTTTGATTCTTCGAAGGAAATATTACCTCCTACTTTCTGAGTTATTGGCTATCGCTCTTACTTCTCTTGGTCAGGTCTAAAGGTCTAAGGGGAAGACTTTTTCTTACTCTTCAACTCCCGATAATTTCTTCCTTTTTCTATCGAATCATTAGCTAAAGAAGAGAGAGAAGGGGGAAGCTTAGTCTAATTGTCCGAAGTGATTCTTTCTTGATTGGATGCCAGCTTTCTCTTAATTCCTATCGTGCGCTTACATAAAAATCTATAGGTAGTTCAACTCCTTCTAAGAAAAATATCCAAAGTTTTCATTTTTTATCGAATTCCATCTAGTAAGCCTCGAGATCTTACAAAGGTATACACCTTATTTATTATAAACTAAAATTATTTTAAAATCTTATATTCTATAGTTACCTTTTATATTTTATAGCAAAATAAGTATTTATGGTATATACTCCTCGATTGTCGTTACTGTATGCATGAATCATAGCTTGAATACATGTGAATATATGCGCGTACAGATGAATTGCCCTGATTTTAGGCCCTTTTTGCAGCTGTATTCAAGAATACACGGCGTGAATACATGCATGTACAGCTGGACTGCCATTATTTTAGGCACTTTTTACTATTGTATTCATGAATAAAGCAGCGCGAATACATGCGCGTACAGCTGGACTGCCCTGATTTTAGGCCCTTTTTATTGCTGTATTCATGAATGCAGCAGCGCGGATACATCGAATACACTACTGTAACAACTGAATAGTAGCTATAGAAAATAATTATGTATATCATAGCTACAAAAAGTTAAAAGCCACTAAACAGTAGTGGTTTCTGAAAATTTCTCTTATTCGAATTGATGATTGAAAAGTGAAACCCTAGCCCATCTTCATAGGATTTTATCGAACACATGAATATGTTCAAAATACATATTCTAAATCTCTAAACATTAACGAGTTTATGTGGCATTGAATGACTAAGTTGGACAAAATGTATGATACGCACGAATATAATTAAAGGGGCAAGTATTCATTTAAAAAACAATGAAATCAGAAAAGATAAATAAAAATTCTAAATGCAAAAAGAAAAAGAAAAAGAAAAAGAAAAAGAAAGCACCAAAAAGTGGTTAGAGGGAATCAAAAATGGCAATTGTATAAAATTTAGATGGTCCCAGTGTAGTATACAAACTTGGGGTTTAATTGAATCCATAACTTTCAATGCAGCATAATAAAAGTAAAAATTCCTCTTAAAAGTTGAACACATATAGTTTAGATCCTAGACCCGGACTCTACCGCACAACATTTTTAGTTGTGTGAGACATGCAAAATTTCTCAGAGTTGACCATTGGAACATTGAAATAGAAAACATTGTTGGCAGCTTGTCTCTTTGATCATTTGTTAGTCAACTGAGAGAGTATTCTTCAAATCCTAAAGCCATTCATGACTACAAGTAATGATATCAAAACCTCCATTCCCAATGATCAAATGCAGATTCCAAATTTTCCACTAGAAATTATCATAGAAATACTCTCAAGATTACCAGTTAAATCACTCTTGAAGTTCAAGTGTGTTTCAAAATCACGGCTTTCTTTAATTTCAAGCTCTCAATTTGTAAAATCCCATTTAAAAATATCAGAAACAAAGAGCAACTTCTCACACAAAAAACTCCTTTTACTCTCCATGTATCTTCCTCATACTTTATATTCCTGTCCCCTTTATTCTGTATTGCATGAAAAATCCATATCTAGTGTTGATGAGCTCTATATCCCTTGGAATCGATCGAATATAATATCAGGTGTTGGTTATTGTAATGGATTGTTTTTCATGTGCATTGGCATGTACACATTTAACTTGTTTTTGTGGAATCCATCAACTAGAAAAAACAAGAAACTGCCTTTTTCTGGCCTTGAGTATTCGAGATGTGATGTTACGTATGGATTTGGTTATGACGAGTACAGTGATGATTACAAAGTGGTTGAAGTTTATGGAGTTTATGGTGTTCAGTATGTGTATGGTGCCAATATCAAGATTTATAGTTTGAGGGCAAATTCTTGGAAAATGATGAATAAATATAGTGATGGACTTTTTTCCTCTGATTCTGGTGTATTTTTGAATGGATCACTTCATTGGGCAGTGGCACATAGTAATGGATATTGGGATATAGTTTCACTTAGTTTGAAAAATGAGAAATATGGAAATATAACATTGCCTAATTATGATCCTGGTAATTTTACTGGTTCCATCTCAAAGCCATTGGCAGACTCAACTGATTTTGAACCTGGGATTCTGAATTGGGCATTAGGGAAATTAAAGGGATGTCTTTCTTTGTTTTGTGACTATTACAAAGTTAAGTTGGATGTATGGGTAATGAAAGAGTATAATCTGAAAGAGTCTTGGACTAAACTGGTTTCCCTTCCTTATACAGTGGCGGGAATAGGGTCGCGTGTTTCACCATTGTGTATATCAGACAGTGGCGAAGTGTTATTGCACGATGGATCACGTGTTCTGGTGTACAATGCAGGAGATAAAGTGTGCAGATTCGTAACATGGATGCTGGTGTTGGAGCAGCAACTGTCTATGGCGAGAGCCTTTGTTTCTCCTTATCTTGACAGTACTGAAAATACACTATTGCAGAAAGGTAAACTGCTGATTTTCTAATCTTGTTTTGAATTATACCATTGGTGTTTTAACATGTCTCATTTCTATGTTATCGTATCATGAATTGTCTTCGACGTCCAATTTATTGTATGACAATAGGTATTAACTCTGTTGTGCATCTAAATTGGACGTTGCAGGTGAACTGAAGAAGCAACTATAGAACTGCAACCTCCCCTGACCAGGGGCGAAGCCAGGAATGTCCCAAAGGGTGTTCAAACTTGAAAGAAGTGAAAAAGTTTTTCCGATAAAGGGTGATCAATATATGTTATATACCTCTAAAACTTAATATTTTACCTATATACACAGTGTACTTTTTCGACGAAGACCCTTAGGACAATGTAGATTCGCCCCTGGCTACTCATGCAAGAAGCAAGCAAATAGTAGCAGCTTTTGAATTACTTTGATGATATGAAAATCAGATGTTTCATGTCCTATATGTCATTTGACAGTATTTGTTATAGAATTCTTTTTGTATTTAAAACTTGTAACTTTTGTATTTCTGCTGTTATTTCCATAAAGTTTTGCTATCTGCATTGCATTTGAGAACATATTAATTGAAACATACAAAAAAATTCATCTTATGGAAATATCTGTTTAACTTCTTTCACCTTTGGTAATCTTTGAACCTACATTTCTTTTGTTTTCATTAGTTCAATTTTTTTCTTTATATCTGCAGTAAATTCTATATTACTTTTCAATTGGCTGTTGTTACAATGTTTGGTCTTTGAAACTAAAGGGAAAATATATGCAGTATTTTCCTAGTTCAGAATCTTACATTGTGCCATAAGGACACCTGGGCTAAGTGTAATTCAGAAAAGGTAAAAGAAAAAGAGGGAACTGATTGATAACTCAGATAGGTAGATCTGTTCCTTGAGAAATAACTTTCTTTGCACTATCAATATATATTAGCGATTTTTTTTGTGTTAACCATCCGCTATATGCAGTCAACCAACTAATCTGGATTCACGCCGTTGCAATATATTAGTTAAATTTTGATTACTCATAGTGTAATACTTCGAAGGGGAGCCTTAGCATAAGTGTTAAAGTTACTGCCATGTGATCAGGAGATCAGGGGTTCGATGAAAATAACCTATTGCAAAAATGCAAAGTTGGAAAGAAGGGTTTTACCTTATTTTAGGTGGATTAGTACGTATATGTTCCGGTGGAAGCAGACAATGAAAAGACAGAAAGGAGCGAATCATGCCAACCAACTCGATAAAGACACTCAGACAGAGGCGGACCCAGAATTCAGTAATCGCGGGGGCACCATGACATTCAATATAAATTTATTACTGCTCATAGAGATTGATACGGGGGCCTAGGCTAACATTTGACCATTTCTTGAAGACATTTGCATGTATATATGAATTTTTTACGAAAGTTACCGGGCGCCTGTGACCCCTCTCGTTAAGCTCTACGTCCGCCTCTGCATTCAAATATGAAAAGATAAAGAAAGACATGTTAAGCTTGTATTTTCCCAGCCGACTCGCACACAACCGTCTTTCTTCGTGGACAACCTCTTGCAGAAATGCAAGACAAGGCTGCGTAAAATAGACCTTTGTGGTCTGACGCTTCCTCCGACTGGGCATATAGCGGGCGCTAAGTGTACTGTGGTGCCCATGGTGAAATACTTCTACAAAAACTCAAGAGGAAATTTTATAGAGCTGTGGTTAGACCTGCAATGTTGTATGGGGCGGAGTGCTGGCCAGTGAAGAACTCTCATGTTCAGAGAATGCAGGTTGCGGAGATGAGGATGCTCAGGTGGATATGCGGGCTCACCAGGTTAGATAAGATTAAGAATGAAGTTATTCGAGAGAAGGTGGGGGTAGCCCCGGTGGATGAGAAGATGCGAGAAGCGAGGCTGAGGTGGTTCGGGCATATGCGGAGGAGAAGTCCTGATGCCCCGGTGAGGAGTTGTGAGCGGCTGGCGATTGTCGGAGTTCGGCGAGGCAGAGGGAGGCCTAAGAGGTATTGAGGAGAGGTGATTAGGCATGACATGGCTAGAATGCGGGTTTCCGAGGACATGACTCTTGACAGGAAAGTCTGGAGGTCTAGTATCAGAGTTGTAGGATAGATGCTCCTAGAGTTTTTTGTACTCCTCACCTGGGGTTGGGTGAGGCTTGGCAGGGCTATCTATAGATGATTTGGGTTTTGGAGTGTATCTCCCTTATAGTAGTTATTATGATAGTTACTGTATCATATTATTACATGTTATTTTATTTATGGCTCTTATGTTTAGATAATTATTTACGCTATTTTTACTGGAGTTAATAATGTTCCTTTGTTTTTTTTTTGTTTTTCCTTTCCTTCACTGAGCCGATGGTCGATTGGAAACAACCTATCTGCCCTTTCGGGTAGGGGTAAGGCTCGTCTACATATTACCCTCCTCAGACCCCACTTTGTGGGACTATACTGGGTAGTTGTTGTTGTAGTTGTTGTTGTTGGAGAAGAGTACAATAGCATTCAGAGAGGATATTAATGAACACCAAAAGATATGTTTGTATTCAGTGCCACAATAAGAAAGATATGAAACACAAACGAAAGCTGATATAAACAGTCATCACATAAAAACAATCCAGAAATTAAAACAAACTCTTGCCTTCTCCCTTCTAAGTAATACACACAGAATTAAACTGTCAATAAGTAAGATGAACAGTGATTCTCAACAATGTCTCAGCACCATCAGTAACATGTTGACCAGGTGGTATAAGTGAACGAACTTCAGCAAATCCACATGCATTCTTGAATTTACCAGTTCCTCCTGTAACTGAAAGCCTTGACATTGTACTTCCAATTCTAAATACTCCAAAAAAGTTAAGACTATCACCATATTCCCCTCCTTCAAACATAGCTGTAAATGCCATCATTTGACTACTTCCATCTGCTGAACTTGCTACATATACTCCTTGTGCTTTTCCAAGATTTTGGGTACCTATACAAACGTAAAAATCACTCAATATTATCTCATAAAGGAACATTTAGGAGCAACAGTAACGTTACTTTCGTGTGATCCATAGGTCACGAGGCTGTCTACATCACATCCCTTGGATGCGGCCCTTTCTCGGACAGTGCGCAAATGCGACCGGGCTGTCCTGCCCTAAAAGAGCATTTGCACAAATGACCTTTCTTGACGCCACTATTTAAGTTGTGCTCTCACTGGGTTAAATTCGTCTATAAGAATGAAAATTTTATCCAACTATTTTTAAAGGCGAAATTTAGTCCATTGGGCTAACAAGGACAAAATTAAAAGAGTGCCCTCAAACAAGACCATGTAGTGCAAATAACGTGACACATAAAAGGAATTAATGTTTAAACGCTGAAACTAAAAAGGAAATGTCAAAAATTGTGTCAATAGTACCTAATTCAGGGGATGTAGTCAAGAAGTCATCGATAACAGTGATCGTTCCGAAGCCAAGTCCTAAGCCATCAGGGCCTAATTGAGTATTCACAGTTTGTGCATTGTTGTTATTTCCACCAGCAAATATTGTACCTGATAATCCTGTCCCTAATGGAACACCATTGATACTGAATGTTGGCATAGCACCATTAGCATTAGGAATTGCTATGCCATCTTCTGGAGGTTCAAAACCAAGTGGTGTAGCAAATGGAACTTGTCCACTATAAATATTGCCTAATAAACCAGTTATTGGCCGAGCTGTTGGATTACTTCCTCCTAGAATATCATGCATGTATAGTTCCAAGATTGGTTCCTGTGGTGTTACAGTATCAATTGCAACTACAAATGCTGCAAATTTTATGGCTAAAAATAGAATTGTAAGAAAAAAGGAGGATGGTGATTGCTTCAACATTTTTAGAACTTGCTATTTTGTTTTCTTGTTGGTTTTGGATTGAGATGTTTTCTTTGATTCAATATGGAAATAAGCAAAAGGTTCGTTCTTTATATAGACAAGACATGTATATGTAAATATATAGGTGGATTTGTTGTGAGATACAAGAATGGTGTTGTTGGAGTTTACTTAGTGTGGCAAGTACAACAGAACCTTACAAAATTTTGATAATACTTTATTTACTAACAAGAAAGTCAAGCCAATAATAAGATTATTTGGACAGTATTTGCAATAATAAAAATATTTAACAAGTGGTCACATCTCTTCTTTTGAAAAAAAACAATCTTATTTTTTTTCTATTATATTAGAGATTAAGTAAGGAGGAGGAAAGCAAGATCGAGAACTAGACACGCACGTATCTATTGTGCGGGAGATTTCCACTGATACCATTAGACTGTAAATTTTGGTGGCCGTATCTCTCTTTAACCTAAAATTTGTCAATATTTCATGATATAACACATGTTAATTAGTGTAGGGTTTATGTATTTAATTAATAAATTAAATACTTAAAAGAGGGTTAATGAGAAATGGAGTAAAATGAAATTTTTGAGTGAAATTTCAAGTTTCCCTCTCTTGGCATATGGACGTTGTCCCATATTAGAAGAGTAAGAGATTTTTTATGGGTTTATAAGCAATTTCTCTTCTTCTAGCTCTTAAAGAGTTGAGAAGAAAGCAAGCCTCACGCCGTTGTCGTCGTCGTTCGGCTTCGGTTTCGGATTTGGATTTGGTCAAATGATCGATTGATTAACTTTTTGGATCAAATTTATTTGTTAAAAGTACAATATTAACAAAAATGTGTTATTAAATATTTGTTAATAACAGAATATTAATATTAAATCCAATCCATTTTTTTATTTTTGTAATAGAAAATTAACTACCCATCAATTTTCCCTCTTTATTTTCGAGTAAATAGCTATTTATGTAATGACATTTATGCTGTGGCAATTTTGCAGAAACAACCATTCTGAAAAGTTTTACCTCTTCAGATTCCAGCCCAAATTTTGGCTATAAATACAATACTATTCTGCTCAGAATTTCACTATGAATTTCTGAGTTTTCTCTCCTTCTTCTGCATACTTTTAGCATACAAAAAAAAGCAAAAATTAAGTGTGATTTGCTACTGATCTTTGTCTTCGCTGAAACACTGGCGTTTGGAGTACCACTACACCAGTGTGTAATTCGTTCTATCCTGGGAGGAAATAATCCATAACCTTGAATGCTAGAAGGGGATTAAATTCCTTAAGGAGACACTGTGAATTCAGTGGGCTCGAATTATTTATGATCATTTTGTTTAATATCATTTCTGTTTATCATAATTTCTATTTATATTAATTTATATTTCAGAGTTGTTTTACAAATACAGTTTACTACAAATATAGATTTCCTATAACTGAAGTTGCTAATGCACATTGTACTGATTCTAGGCGTATGTTAACAAGTGATACTTGGGATGTCATTAATGATGTTGTTAAATTTTTACATAAATTTTATACTGCTACTGTTGTGTTTTCAGGCGCATATTACCCAACTGTTACTACGACTTTAGTACATATAGCTGAAATTTCTTTGTTACTATATGAGTTTAAGAAGAAAGAAAAATATATGGATGTTATTGTAAATATGCAAGCGAAATTCAAAAAATATTTCTTTCCAATTCCTCCAGTTTACTTAATTGGTGCAGTTTTAAATCCTTCTATTAAAATGTCTGATTGTCACCAATTAATGAATCCTTTATATACTTATATGGAGACTGGAGAATCTGAAACCCCAACTTTATATGATTCTATGAACAAACTAAATGAATATTTGCAACAACTATATAATTATTATGCAATTGTGATAATACTGCTCGTGCTTCTGACAATGTTAATCCCGCTATGCAATGTAGCAGTTCTTCTAATGTGGATGATGAAGGCCTTGATAGTTTTAATATTTTTTCTACATTTTCTAACACTCAAACCAGTAGCAGGAATATTGATGAGTTTCAATTCTACTTGCAGAAGCAAAAGGAGCCTCGCACAAAGGACTTTTCACCGTTGGGATGGTGGCATGAAAATGCAAAGCAATTTCCTGTTCTTTTCGCTATGGCTCGTGACGTGCTGAACGTGCCAATTTCTACCGTTGCATCGGAGAGTGCATTTAGCCAAGCAAGACAACAACTTGGAGACACCCGCCACTCATTGGGAAGCAATGCTTTGGAAGATTTAGTATGTTTAAGAGATTGGATTAGATCGGAACGAAGAAATCAAGGAAAGGAAGATGTTGATAGCCCAGAAGACGAAGAAATTGGAGATATATTAACCCATAGAAACCCTTCGGAATTTAACTCCCCAGAAGAAGGTCAATCAGTTCATATTGATTATGATGAACTTGCTAAGGCGATGCAATACATTTGAAATTACTACTTCACTAGTTTACTTGTTAGAAAAAATATAAACATTTTTTTTTCTACTTATTAATTTGAAATTGAGAAATAAAGCAGCACTTGCAATAAGTGCAAATTTTTCCCATGTTACTTGTATTCATGATTTCATTCAATGATTACAAAGTATTAATATAATTATAACTTAATAGTTATACTTAATTTTAAAAAAAATTAAAAATATGCTAAACCCGGCCGGGTTGACCCGGGACCGGACCGGACCGGACCGGTACAACCCGGGATCGGACCGGACCGGTAGGGGGGCCGGGCTGGGCTGGGTTCAAAGGGGGCAGGGGGTTGGTCCGCTAAAAAAATTTTTATTCAGAACCGGACCGGACCGGCCCGGTATGGTGAACAGTACCGTGAACCGGTACAGCCCGGACCGGACTGGTTGAATTGATGGGGCCCACATGTCCGTTGGCAACGGCTACAGATCCGTTGGCCAACGGATTTCTTTGCAAAAATGGCCATTTTTCATTTTTTTTGTATTTATTAAATTACAATATTAACCCTTCTTAAAATCTATAAATACCCCTCATCTCTTCTTCATTTCTTCACTCAAAATTCTTATCTCAATCTCAATTCTCAAATTATCAATCTATCTCTTCCCTTCAATTTGCAAGATTACATATTTTATTTTTTACTCTTTTCCCGAATTTAATTTATCGCAATTTATCATTCGGAATTTGAAGCTTGAAGTTCAAAATTGAAATACTTGCTTGACGTTTGTTCGTGGTAACACCGAATTTGCGTAATCAAGTGCTCAATTTATTGTCGAATTCGGTGCACTCCATCCAACTCTTTCTCTTATTTAATATTTTAATTGCATATTTAATTTTAGCTTATATTTTAATTTATACAATATGTTTAATGCTGCTAAAAGAGCGTGTAGAAAAGTTACTGATAGCGGTGAAAGTAAAAAAAAGAGGTAGTCCTGTAGCTTCTGGTAGTAATAGTAATGACCCAATAACACATGTTTCTGAATCATCGCCTAATTTGCAAGATGTAGAGATTGATTATGAACAATTACAAGAAGATTAAGGAATAGAAGATAATGAAATTGGAATAGAAGATGAGATACCACCTACACCTAGTAGTGAAAATGTTGGTAGTATTGGAGTTGGAGTTGGAGTTGCTAGTGCTACAAGGGGTAGAAGACCACCAGTGGCTCCAACTTCTACTCGTAAAAAAAGAAGTCCGGTTTGGAAATTTTTTGAAATAATAGAAGGTACTGATAGAGTTAAGTGCAAACTTTGTAATGAAACTTTTAAACATTTGACCGGAGGTAATTTAGGGGGGACTGAGACACTTACTAGACATATGTCGGGTATCCATCCTATAGAATGAGGAGTTAATGGGGATGGAAGTCAAACAACAATTAACCCTACTACTGGAGGTCTATTAAAATATGATAATGAGGGATCGGGAGGAATTAGAAAAAATGATTACTTTGGGTTGTTTACCTTTTTCTTTTGCTTCTTCATCGTATCTTATTACGTATATTCAAAGGATTTACAATCCTTTATTTAAAGGTATCCCTAGAAGTACTTGTAGAGCAGATATCCTTAGACTTCATGGACAATATCAAACATACATACGTTATTTGTTTAGTCACCTTCCTTCTAGAGTATGTCTAACTTCTGATATTGGTCATGCTGTTAATGGAAATGATTATTTGACAATTACATGTCATTGGATAGATGATAATACTTGTATTCAAAAACGTATTATCACTTTTAAATATGATGAAGATCAGAGTCATACTGCTACGTTTATAAGTAGTACAATTGTTGACGTTGTTGAATTTTATAATCTAAACCAAAAAGTTTTGTGTATGTCTTTTGATAATGCTTCAAACAATAATGATGCAGTTTCAATTATAAAATTGCATTTGCAACCACTTCTTGACGATATTTTTCATATTAGGTGTGCATGTCATGTTTATAATTAATTGTTAAAAGTGGCCTTGATTTATTTTCAGTTGAGATTACTCATTTTAGAAGAGCAGTTGGTGTTATTCAGGGAAATAATAGACAATCTAGAATAAAAGAATTTAAGACAAAGTGTATACAGTATAACCTTACACCTAGATTCATGCCAGACGAAGTTGTTACTAGATGGAATTATACATGTATATTTTTAAAATGTTGCTACAAATATAGATTTCCTATAACTGAAGTTGCTAATGCACATTGTACTGATCCTAGGCGTATGTTAACAAGTGATACTTGGGATGTCAATAATGATGTTGTTAAATTTTTACATAAATTTTATACTGCTACAGTTGTGTTTTCTGGCGCATATTACCCAACTGTTACTACGGCTTTAGTACATATTGCTGAAATTTCTTTGCTACTATATGAATTTAAGAAGAAAGAAAAATATATGGATGTTATTGTAAATATGCAAGCGAAATTCAAAAAATATTTCTTTCCAATTCCTCCAGTTTACTTAATTGGTGCAGTTCTAAATCCTTCTATTAAAATGTCTGATTGTCACCAATTAATGAATGCTTTATATACTTATATGGAGATTGGAGAATCTGAACCCCAACTTTATATGATTCTATGAACAAACTAAATGAATATTTGCAACAACTATATAATTATTATGCAAATGAATGTGATAATACTGCTCGTGCTTCTGACAATGTTAATCCCGCTATGCAATGTAGCAGTTCTTCTATTGTGGATGATGAAGGTCTTGATAGTTTTAATATTTTTTCTACATTTTCTAACACTCAAACCAGTAGCAGGAATATTGATGAGCTTCAATTCTACTTGCAGAAGCAAAAGGAGCCTCGCACAAAGGACTTTTCACCATTGGGATGGTGGCATGAAAATGCAAAGCAATTTCCTGTTCTTTTCGCTATGGCTCGTGACGTGCTGAATGTGCCAATTTCTACCGTTGCATCAGAGAGTGCATTTAGCCAAGCAAGACAACAACTTGGAGACACCTGCCACTCATTGGGAAGGAATGCTTTGGAAGTTTTAGTATGTTTAAGAGATTGGATTAGATCGGAACGAAGAAATCAAGGAAAGGAAGATGTTGATAGCCCAGAAGACGAAGAAATTGGAGATATATTAACCCATGGAAACCCTTCGGAATTTAACTCCCCAGAAGAAGGTCAATCAGCTCATATTGATTATGATGAACTTGCTAAGGCGATGCAAAACATTTGAAATTACTACTTCACTAGTTTACTTATTAGAAAAAATGTAAACATTTTATTTTCTACTTACTAATTTGAAATTGAGAAATAAGGTAGCGCTTGCAATAAGTGCAAATTTTTCCCATCTTACTTGTATTCATGATCTCATTCAATGATTACAAAGTATTAATATAATCATAACTTAATAGTTATACTTAATTTCAAAAAAAATTGAAAATATACTAAACCCGGCCCGGTCCGGCCCCTTTCAACCCGTAACCCGTATGGTTCAATTTTAACCCGAACCAACCCGCCCCCTTAAAAACCCGATACTGTTCAACCCGGCCCGGCCTGGAACCCGAACGGGTCGAACAAAATCCGACCCGGTCCGGACCGGTTGAACCGTTAGCCACCTTTAGGTCCAATACAATGATATATAGTAGCCAACTTGTAAACCTACTCCATCTTATTTCTCACTTTGGTATTTCTTAATTTTCATTTCTTCTTTCTGTTTCCCAAATTATCATCAGTTAATTGGATGCTGTTATTACTCCCTTCTAATAACGTCACTATATAATATATATTAATACTTGGGAAATCAAACCTTTTTTTCTCTATAACTACGATTTTCAAAAAAATAATTTTTTGATTTAATTAATCATAAGTATATAATTAGCGTGAATTGACAATCATTTCCACCAACTATTATTGCACTTACATTGATCCAACTTAAACCATTTTTGATTGTATGTGAACTAAATAAAGTTCTATAAGGGGTATAGGTGAAATGAGTAAAATTTCTCAATTAAGCTCATGAGCTTTCCATATTCTTGTCTTCCTATTTATCTCTAAAACACTTTGACCATTCTCCTACCAACGATAACTACATGGTGATCTAATTTTGAAATGACATGCAATGTGAATTAGTCGAGATTAAGTTTTAGTCATGTTAGTATGTGTATTTTAAACCTAATGATCGTAAGGAATCCTAAAGTTTTGTTAAAAAATTATATTCTAATGGATATAGAGAGGCTTAAATGAAGCGACATCAGCAATAAAAATTTAGAGTAAACTTCATTTATAGTCGTTCGGGCTAAATTAATAACATCCGTTAGCCTAAAGTTATATTATACACTCGCCAAAAAGTTATTTTAGTGGCTAGCCATGAAACTCACAAGCACCTAATTGGCCGAAGGCAACACTAACAGTTTTTTTGCACTTTTCCTATTTTGTTTTGCTTAGATTCTTTCTATATATCTTCTGTTTCCCAATCTTGTAGTATTACTTCAGTAATTTTTTCTTCCTCGCATAACCTCTTTTCGGCTAATCTCTAAAGATGCTCTTTGTCGGCCAAAACTAATAGCCCAAAGAATTACATTATTTTTCATTTGCAAAAATTTTGGCTTTTATAATATTCCCATCGAAAACATTGAAAGTATGAATTAAGAAGAATTACATCAATCATCAATGTTGCCAATTGGCAAATTTTGAGAGGGACATACAACTGTTTAAATTATTTTTTTGACAAGCTATAAATTTTTTAGGCTTACATGATATCATCAAATTAGAAAGAAAAGGAAACTTATGAAAGAAGAATACAATTCTAGTTATAACTTTTTAAATCAGCTATGCAATTGATCATTTGATTTTCTAGTTATGTCTTGGTAAGTGGTAGGGTACAACCGTACAAGGCAGGAAGGTAGTGGAAGATACATAAAAAATATGTTGTCACTATTCGTAAAATATACAAAATAGATACTTATTGTACAATTTATATACAATAGACTATTACTATACAAAAAATATACAAAATAGACTCTCACTATACAATTTATATACAAATAGAGTGTCACTATATAAAATATATATAACAATAGATGTAACTATACACTTTATATACAAAATAGATGTAACTATACAAAATAGACTGTCATTATATAAAATATATACTAAATTGACTGTCATTATACAAAATAGATTTCCACTATACAAAATAGACGGTCACTATAAAATAAATATACAAAGCAGACATTTCGGGCTACTAGATGCAATATGTTTGGGCCGAAGGGTCAATTTTTGCAAGTGGGCCAAAACATGGGCTATTAAAATTTTGAGGGGCTATAGAAGGTAGTTTTCTCGAAAATTTATATAGCCGACCGGCCCAACCCAACTTCAAGCTTTCCAAGGCCTCATTTATTTGCACTTAACGGAGGTCTGAATCTT
The DNA here is from genome assembly GCA_034376525.1 of Nicotiana benthamiana. NCBI lineage: Eukaryota > Viridiplantae > Streptophyta > Magnoliopsida > Solanales > Solanaceae > Nicotiana > Nicotiana benthamiana. The sequence continues at coordinate 110,749,103 of CM067323.1, read as the reverse complement.
GATCATTCAGATCTCAGACATTAAGTGCATTTATTTTTAAAGTCTGAATCTTAATTATTCGAATCTTAATCATTAAGTTTGTTTATTTTTCACTTCACAACCACTTAATGGGTCTGGATAGGTCTGTATGATTAAGATCTATAATAGAGACTTAATTTCATTAAGATGCTACTATACATTTATTATTATACTACTACCATGCTGCCACCACCACCCTTGCCACAACCACCTCCATCACCACCATGCTACCATCATCCTCAATCATAGTCGCCATCATTATCGACCATCACCACCCACTATCCCCACCACTCCGACCACCATCATTCTCACCCACAATCAATTCATCCACCTTAACTATCGCAGTGACCACCCCATCACAATCAATAACTACAGTCGGCACTGTCCATCATTATAACCTACCACCACCTACCCATCACCTTCCTCAGCTAAAACTATTACTACTACCCGCCATATTAACTATCACCACCACCATCTCCAATCACCACCAACAACTATCATATTTAAAATATATATATATATATATATATATATATATATATATATATATATATATATTATTGATAGCATATTAGATTAGTTAATATTTTATTTGAATTTTATGTTTATTAATTTTTAATAAATATAAATTTTATATATTCAGATGTTAAAATCAAACAGTCTTAATTATTTAGTATCCATGTCTTAATAGCATCTTAATATATTTATATGTGTATTCAGATTTAGATGTCTTAATCTTAATACACATCTTGATGTTCATATGTATATTTAGATTCAGATATCTTAATCTTAAAAAAAATGAGGCCTAAATCAACCACTTGCAGCAAGATTAAAACAACAAAAAGGAATAGGGGGGTTTTATTCTTCAACTTCTCCATTATAATGAGAATCTACAAGGCCTAAGAGCCACAGCTAGATTAAATTTTAGACATGACAACCCTAGAACAATGAAGAAAAGAATAGAGACATAAAAATACATCTAAAAGAACACAGACATATGATACAGAATAAGTGGTAAAATGGGTAAATGAGGGGTGATAATTGGCTCTGTAAATTTATTTGTATCACAAAATAACCATTTATCACCCACTTATCAACCACTGAATTCATGTAAATTTTGTCATTCATTGGCTGCTCATTTTACCACCTTTTGGCTACAACACACATCCATCAGCAAAATTCACACTGAAGTTGAGTTGTCCATTTCCTGTTGTGGCTCTTCATGATCCATCACTTTGGTCTGTCTTACTGCTGGCAATATCAATTTCCACACTACATTCAAGAGAGGTGAAGAATATTAGAGATACATGAATTGCATATACTTTGTTCGGGTTAATTTTACGAATGATAATCCAACATTTGTTTTTGCAACAAAGTTTTAAAACTAATTTTTGTAACCAAAAAATAACTCAATCATAATACATATATCATCACATAAAAAATTTAAAACAAAATGCAAGAGTACGCTAAATCCGGTCCTGAAAACACTAGTATGTTACCACTTCAACAACTCACCTTATAATATCGACGTGGTGCCACATAGATATTATGTAGGGTGAGTTGCTGATGTGACTATCTTATACATGTGATAGCCTACTTGCATTTTTGGGACCGGACTTAGCATCAAGGGCGGACCCACATGGTGTCAGGAGGGTTCATATGAACCCGCTTCATCAGAAAATTATAGCACGTATAGATATAAATGTCATCTAAAACAAAACACTCATCTAAACATCTAAACACAAAATGAGAAGATGATACATTTAACTTACAATAAATTGTAGCAGCAAACCACTCATTGACTATCTTAACCCATGTACTAGCCCAGCCAACATCAATACTCCATCTGTTAAAACAAGAAAATGAATCAAAGTAATGTTGGTAGCACAAGTTCAATAATATGTATTGGTGGGAGAATATAAATATACTTACTTTCTAGGCAAGCCATCTAGATTCCAACTGACGAATAACATAGCAAAATACATTGCTCCTAAGGAGAACACAAGATGAAAGAATCCATATTTATAAGGAATGTCATCTTCCGATTGAACTTTATCCTTTCGAAACTATAACACAAGCACAAAAATGTAGTTATGTCTCAGCCAAAAAAGGAAAAAGACACACCATCTGTTCGGGGCTAATGATTCTATTTTCAATTTTTGAAGCTGCTTCAGTTTTTTTTATCTATCTGAGTCAATCATATTACATTGGCTTTTGCAGCCTATTCTTGAGTTATAAGAGTTCCACATTGGGTATAAAAGGACATCTGAAGGGGGTATAAGTTACCTGAAATGTCTGTGAATCAATGCCAGTTGAGAATGTTGCCATGACGATGGCGCATATACCAATCAAGAAACCCTATAATTAACAAGGAAAAGAACATTAATGAACTAGTCAAACATGTGCGATAAGACATATAGAGCTGAGTAAACACCTTATTTCTGTTCTCAATGAGAATGTGTTGCAGGTTTATGCAACCATATATAGCCTCAAATACATGACTTAATCTTGAATAGGAGGTCCACCAATTGTGTAGTGTAGTGGATTCTTCTTAGCCGATAAGTACTGATTCGTTGGGTAGATTATGTAGTCATGAAGCTAAAATATATGATTATGAATGTCTGCAATTGTTATAATATGTTTATTATATATTCTCTTGGTTTTCAAAGGTTTATATATAATGTTTCTTGGCAATCAAACATTTATAGTGTCACATATACTTACTACAGCGGATAAGTCTCGTTCCTTCCTACATTCTACTGGATATTCTAGTCGGCAACTTCATACATATATCTAGCTTCAGTTCTCATTCAGAAATTTCAGGATTCATGCTAGCTAGCCTTTTTCTATCTACTGACTGTTGGCGGTGATAGCATTCTGCAGGAATATCGAAGGTCTATGGACGAGATTTAAAGATCCATTTCATGAACAAACTATAGCAGACTTGAAGAACAAAAACTATGCCTGTCTTCGGTATCCTCTTAAAATTGCCTTGTTACTGCTAAGTATCACTAGCATAGCTACTGATGTTGACGATATTAACATGCATAAATTTAGATGAAGTAGTTTGATAAGCATGACTAGAAGTAAGTAAAAGAAGAAAAGACGCTTACAATTACAGTAGTCCAACCACCATTCCCACTGTTTTGTTGCTGAGGGCTGCATTTTAGAGTGGCAGGCTCACTGTAAACAAAGTGTAATCAAATTAGGCTTCATCAACCAAAACGCTACGCTATTAAGGGGCATGAATTGTAAGTAATTATCATTTTAAACGTGCACTCGCTCGTATTATCAATTATGCTTTAGTTATAGATGATCAATCATCAAACACTAAAGCATATCTCAATTCAAAAGAATAAGGAAGTGGGAAACTTGAATGGCCCTGGCAAAAGTATATATTTGGTTTATTGATTTTACATTAAGAGGTGAACAAGTTAAGCACAACGTTTCTGACCTTCGAATAGCACTCCAACAGAGAAAGACAACATAAGAAGCCATAATCCCTGAAGATAAGAGTCCTCTATTTACCTGTATAAAAAGGAAAAAGGGTATTAATAACACATGAAGTCATTTTCAATGCAAACTAGTTTGTCATAAAAGCGTACCTTAGAGTGTAAGGATACAGCCATCATTACCACCAGCAAAATTGCAGTCCAGGAGATGAAGAATATGTTCAGACTGCATGATGTTTTGGACGCATAAAGCACATACATCACCAGAATTCCACAAATGGACGTGATGTAGCATATTGTCGACATGAATAAGCCAAGAGAGCAGCTGCTACGACAAAAATGATATAATGTAAGAACACCATATTAAAGAGTAAGGCCTCAAGATGATTAGACATAGTACTTTTTATAGAAGTATTTAATGGTTCCACTTGCAAAAACTGATAGAAACAACCATAGATGAGTCAAATGGTCTTAGAAACCAGAATCTCAGAAACACACTGTAGCAATGGTATAACAGGAGTTTCAAGAGATGCTTTTTTAATGTTTTTTTCATATTAAAGTGTAACCACACCTTTGTTTCTTTCTCTCGTCAGGCATCCAATAGTTATTCCACCATGTAATGAACTCGATCACGCTTATCAGCTGGAGGGCGAGAAAAACCCTTCAAATACATAACAAAAACCAGATTTGAACTTTAAATTGCTATGGTCATTGCAGGTCCATAAACAGAATATAAGATTATTATCAATGTTATTTACATACAAGGAAATTTGAAAACTTTGAGCCACTATTTTTGACCCTACTAGTGTGTAAAATGAACTTAAGAATATTTCAGTCCTACACTTGCTTCATGGACTGCAACTAGTTATGTGACTATCTATGTTAGAAGAGAAGTAAAACGACAGATGTGAATACTACCCTGCACCAACTCGAGCGAATTCACCTGCACGAAAGAGAGCAATTTCCGTTTACATTTTGTATTTAATGAGTGGATAAATATAAACCGGCATTCTATACAGAAAAATTAATAAGATTGAAAGTTGATCTCTTATAATGGAAAATTTTGCATGAAGCTAAAATGAAATGCTGTGATCAGAAAACTTAAGCATTCGCTTTGAGATTTTCTTATTGCATTTATCCTCAAGAGACTCACCATATAACTGGACGTAATCTGAGGGGATAAAAAATGGAATCACCATAAAAGCTATCAGCATAACAAACTTCAAAATCCACAATCCAGAGTGCCATCCGTTGCGAACGTCACACAATTTGCTTGTGAAACATGTTGTAAGAAACATTACTAAAAAGAAAATCTAACAATGTATGTCAAGGATGCAAGAACAAAAGAATTCTGTCAAACTAAAAAGTACCATTAAAGAACAGCAAGAAAGGTTCCAAATGTTCACATATCTATACAGAAAAACATGCTTCATTCCGGAACTTTACCATTAAATCATAAATAAGTACTAAAAGACTTCTGAAAATTGTTTTAGATCAAATTGAAGATATACCAATGCGAGCAGTCAGGTTATATTCTGCCTACTGAGGCATAGTATTATGAGTTTAACTAAAGGAGAGAAGTCATTGTCATTTTTAAGAAAAAGGATACAAAGCAACCTAAACTCACACGAAGAACCCCCATCGTATGAGAACATTCACTTCCCCCAATTCCACATGCTTTTGAATCTGCATGAAAACGGGAAACAGGACTCAGAGTCCATGTCAGAGTTACTAGAAGAAGTTAAAAGGTAATTTAGTTAATAAGATGAGTATGAGAAGTACATCATATAGTTTCAAGTGACATATATTGTGAAAGCATTGAAAACAGTTGCAGAGAAAGCAAAAGCTTAAGCCATATGCAAGAAGGCAATGGGCATAAGGCCTAATTGAAAATGAAGTGAGTTATTGATCGTGTCATAAAGACCCTTGTGGCCATGCCTCGATCGTCCCCAGAGGCGACATTGGTCATGGTTTGAGATGAGAATAGAACTCTATATGATCGATTCTCCTAGTGTTCCTCAGTAACTCAGTGATAGAGCAGTCAGCTGTTAACCGAGTAGGTTATTTCATTTCGTAGCATGCAACATTCTGTAGTAGCTATGGAAGCAGAATGTTTTGCCACAAACATTGCTAGCTAATGTACTTGAACTGGTAAAGTTGTTGTCATGTAACCAGGAGGTCATGGTTTGAATCGTAGAAACAACCTCTTGTAGAAATGCAAGGTAAGGCTGCATACAATAGATCCTTATGGTCCGGCCCTTTCCCGGACCCTGTGCAAAGCAGGAGCTTAGTTTATAGGCTTCCCTATTGCTAGCTAATGCACTTGAACCTATATTTGACAGAAAGATTGCAATGTCAACAATGTAGAACAGTAAGAATTTCTGACTTACATCGAAGCAGAGGAAGAGCCCTTTCTCCATAATCACGTACGAACCAAGCTATAAGATTTGTTATCAAGAATATAATTCCATAGGAATAACGAGCTCGCAATGAACTCTTGGTTTTAATAGAACATTCCATACTCTTCTGTTGTAATATCCCAGAAATTTCTGTCCATTGATCTACCTCATTGCCATCTATTTTGTCCTCTACCATCTTGCCTCAACCTTCAATTCAGTGGCACTCTTCCTGTTAGAGGTAAAGCCAAAATCTTTGAGTAAGCACTTCTTATACTATACAAAAGTATCACATTTTATTTGTAAAAATTGGATAGCTTGCACACCATAGAACAACATCATAGTCAAACACTCACAAATTGCTTACATTGCTGGTCTCAAGCCCGGATAAAGGCAGGCTGACAGTCAGCATAAAACTAGCCAATTTATGATAAATCTTCACACACATAAAAATATGTATATTATATACAATGAAGAGTTGTAGGTAAAACCATTAAGTTTTCTCTATCTGATTACCAAATAATAACTACCAAGGAAAATTAGCTATTTGGATTTCACACCAAAGACAGAATAAAGCAAGCATGTACATAAGTATTTCTGGTTTGGGGTAAGCAGTAAGCAAGACAATAATAGAATATCTTATAATTCCAGTTTACCCAAAAATGCACCTGCATTTCTTCCAATAGAATTGAAGTTTGAAGCAAGTAATGGTTAAACTATATTGTAAGCTTGTTTAAACCATAAGTAAGCCTATATATTGGCTAAAATAGGGACAATCTCAGTGTATATGGAATGAAAGAAGCAACTTAAGAACAAGTAAAAGAGAATTCTTAGATTATACGAAACATTTACTTGAGACAACAGTCAGCATTTCAAGATTAATGTTGTTAGTGAATGAAGTGTCAATGCATAAAGTAAATACTAACCTTTTTGAAGCAGGAGCGGGAGGGTGAGTTGAGACTTTCACACTCTAAATCATGTGAGAGAGGTGAGGCTCTTTATAATTTTGTATTAAAAATTGCTACAGAGAATGATTGCTAGTATTAATTTTTAAAGAAGAGAGATTGTATTAAATAATTCACGCATGAATAACAACTAGTACTAACTTTTCACATGCAGAGTACTATACCCTGACGAGAACTATAGGAGCGAATACGTGTTGGAATTTATATATATATAACACAATGTTACTGTGTTATCCGTATAATTCTTTTTTTCCGCTAAAAAGAATTATGCCATAACTTTTGTGCAACTATAAAACTTTTTATTATAGATAAAATGAGAAGTTTAATTTAAATTATTCAAAAAAAATATGGTCACATCAAGTGGAATGAGATGAGTACATTAATTAGCAGTGTGCATATATAAGTTTATAGACTAAAAAAATTTGGGACAGACCCGCAAGAGTAACGCTTCAGAATTCTCGCATATATATAATAGTCAAAGACATGGTTCACGCCTTCACGAACGTTCTTTAGTAAAGGATGCCATTTCACACGCCTTAGCAAAAATAATTTTATGCTAGTAAATACTACTACTATTCCTTTATTTATATAATTCTAATAATAGCGTCATGAGCTCCCGAGCAGGGGCGAATCTATGTAGAAAATTTGGGTGCTTAACCTTAACTTTAGGTAGATATAATTCCATAAAAAACTTAACGAAATGGATATATATTATAAGAAGCACCTAACTAATAAAAATGCTGGTGGGTGCTTTGGTTAAGAAGGGGTGTTGGAAGTTTAGTAATGTTTTAGGGTGAGAGTACAATTCTCAACAACAACAATTTCTGTTTCTTTTTCTTATATTCAAGGTTCTTCCTCCTCCTTTGTTTTTTTATGAGTTTTCTCATCAACTTTTTTCACTATCGTATTGAAATAGTTGTGTACTGTAGTAACTTTATAACAAAAAAAATTTAAGCGCCCAAGAATCTAATATCCTAGACACGTCACTGCTCCTAAGACTCCTATATAGTACTATTATATTGTCCCTTTATATTGTACCTTCTCAGACCCTTGTTATGTGATAAAAAAACACACACACACGCACATATGCATATATTTTTTTTAAGAATGATTGGTTTCAGAAACAAATGCAAGGTTCTAGCTAGGTTGATATGTAAAACAGTAAAAAGAAAAAATTATTATTGCGCTAATGATATACTATATGCTATGTCTAATTTGACAGCGTTTACGTTAATTTTCCTTTTTCAAGTATAATTGAATACTCAACAGCAAGTCACGAACAGCAAAAGTGTGTTCCTATATCAGTGTGGAATAAGGTTTTTTTTCTTATTCTAATTTTGAAGTTGAGTTAGGTTCGAGTTGTTTTTCTGAATTAGGCCTGAGGCCCTTTATTGCCCTTTTTTCTTTCTTGAAATTATTAGTCAAAAGCACTTAAAACTGAAGCAACTGCAAAAAAAGAAGAAAAAAGCAAAAGAAGAAGGAAAAAGAGTGAGTAGGAAGAAAGAGGCGATATGGGGTTACGTTGTAAATGCAAACACTTTGATTGTTGTTGAAGACTAGCGCCATGCAAAGACGAACAGAAGATGACAAGCTTAATTAGGTTATTTATTGTTTAGTTATGACAGCCACTATTTTTTGTCCTTTTTTCAAGAAATATAGGGTCCATATAATACGCGTTTGAGGGGAATTCTAATACCGTTGGACAGAAGGAGCGGTGCTCGAGGCTACTTTCATATTGCTGTTAATTACTTCATCCGCTCAACCATAAGTGTTTGTTTTACTTTTTTATTTTAATTTAAAATAAATATCTAGTTAGATAATAAAAAATAAAAATCAATTTATTTTTATTCTTTTACCCTTATATGCATATCCGTAAACAAAATTCTCTCTCATCATATTAACTTACTAAATAAGAGTAATTTAGTTATACTAAGTAATTTTATATAGGATTTAATATTTTCTTAATAAGTATGCTAGAAATAAAAAAGACATTTATTATGAATCGGATAAAGTACAAACTAAACAAATCATTAACTTAATGTGTTTAACCATTAATAAGAAAAAGTGGGGAAGAAGAGCAATTATCCAATGTGAAAAGCTTTTATTAGAACTTGCAGCCGGTTTCTCTCAATGGATATGTAGCATATATTAATTCAGAGGGAGTAAGTCTATTTTAAGACTTAATTTGTATTCTATTTTGAACCATCGGATATGAGTTCTACCGAATTAAATATTTTTAATTTAAATAATGTATTTATATTAAGAAACTCATAAGATATATACATATATTATATTCAGAATCGAGTTACTAGCACCTAATTAAGTCATCGTTCTAAATTCATAACTCATAAAATTAAAATTCTGTTATTAACAAATATTTAATAACACAGTTTTATTAATATTTTACTATTAACAAATAAATTTGATCCAAAAAGTTAATCAATTAATCGATCATTTGACCAAATCCGAATCTGAATCTGAGCCGACCGAGCGACGACGACGACGACGGCGCGAGACTTGCTTTCTTCTCAACTCTTTAAGAGCTAGAAGAAGAGTAATTGCGTATATACCCATAAAAAATCTCTTCCTCTGCCAATATAGGACAATGTCCATATGCCGGAGAGGGGGGACTTGAAATTTCACTCATAAATTTTATTTCCTTCCATTTTCCATTCACCCTCTTTTATGTATTTAATATATTAATTTAAATACCTTAAAACCCCAACAATCCCCCACATGAATAGGGAATTGTTTTATCACGGAAGTATGCATGAAAAACTATGTGATTCGCAAGTAAGGATTAATTTGCATCTGGATAAGTAGGTTTCCCTTCGAACTTTTCGTAGTGAACGTATATCGGATATGCTCGATCAATCGGTAGATTTGATATCTTTGATCCGTCGAAATTTTGTGTATACCTAGACAACCACAAGTCACGCAACCAATACTTAACCGTCTTTGGTTCTCATTGTTGTATTTGTTTCAGCCATGAACACCGCCTGGTTTCATAAGTGCATAGAGAACTAGCCTTACAAAATTCTCCTTGAAGTGTCTAACACTTCACACTTACATATGTGATTCCTAAACGTGTCATCCCGAAGATACACTATTTGATATGTCCGGTATCAAACTTAGAAATCATAAAAAGCCTTAATGATTTATCCTTTGTACTGAACATTGTCTCATCACGACAATGGACCAAAAGTTTAGTTGACAATGTTGAACCGTCATAAATAACTTTGTTTGATCTCCTTGAACCTATATCTTAGGATCTCCAGCCTTCTAGGTAGAGTTACCGCCACTATGGCTTGTTCTTGGCCACAGTCTCATTCCCCTTGATGACTTCTCAACTACATCTCTAGTTAGGCCTTTTGTAAATGGATCTGATACATTATCAGTTGACTTTACATAGTCAATCATGATAATTCATCTAGAGAGTAATTGTCTAACGCTTTTATGTCTTCGTCGTATATGACGAGATTTACCATTATACATAACTCTCCCAGCATTCCAATTGCCTCTTGAATATCACAATGTATGCAATATTGGTGCCAACGGTTTGGGCCAAAATGGAATATCTTTTAAGAAATTCCGGAGCCATTCAGCTTCTTCACTGGCTTTATCCATGGCTATGAACTCAGCCTCCATTGTTGAGCGGGCAATATAAGTTTGTTTGGACGACTTCCAAGATACCGCGTCTCCACCAATAGTGAATACATATCCACTTGTGGACTTGGAATCAGTTGATCCGGTGATCCATGCATCACAGTATCCCTCAATGACTGTAGGATATTTACTGCAGTGCAAAGCAAATTCCTGGGTATGTACTAAATACCCCAAAACTCTTTTCATGGTCATCCAATGAGATTGACCTGGATTGTTCGTATATCGACTCAATTTACTTATAGTACAAGCTATATCTGGTCGTGTACAATTCATGATGTACATTAAGCATCCCAACACACGAGCATAATCTAACTATGATATGCTTTGACCTTTGTTCTTTGCTAATGCAAGATTCACATCAATTGGAGTATTTGTAACTTTAAAGCCCAAGTGCTTGAATTTTTCAAGTATCTTCTTAATATGATGAGATTATGATAACGCTAGACCTCGAGAAGTCTTATGGATCTTAATTCCCAAAATTAAATCAGTAACTCCCTAGTCTTTCATATCAAACTTGCTAGTTAGCATACACTTAGTAGCATTTATGTTGGCAATGTCATTACTTAATATGAGCATATCAAACACATATAAGCAAACAATGACTATGTGATTTGGAACATTTTTAATGCACACACATTTATCACATTCATTTATCTTAAACCCATTTGATAATATTGTTTGGTCAAATCTCGCATGCCATTGTTTGGGTGCTTGTTTTAGTCCGTAAAGGGACTTAACAAGTCTATAGACCTTCTTTTCTTTACCTGGAACCACAAATCCTTTAGGTTGTTCCATGTAAATTTCTTCCTCCAACTCTCCATTTAAGAAGGTCGTCTTAACATCCATTTGATGAATTTCAAGACCATAAACTGCAGCTACCGTTCGTATGGACGTAAATCTTGTAACTGGAGAGTATGTATCAAAATAATCAAGACCTTCTCGTTGCTATACCCTTTGACCACAAATCTTGTCTTATATTTATCAATAGTTCCATCATCTTTCATTTTCCTCTTAAAGATCCATTTAGAATCCAACAGTTTATTTCCAGGATGAAGATCAACCAATTCCCATGTATGGTTGTTCAGTATGGATTCAATTTCACTATTAACTACCTCTTTCCATAACAATAATTTCGAAGAAGACATTGTTTCTTTAAATGTTTGAGGCTCATTTTCCAATAAGAAAGTCACAAAATCTGATCCAAATGAAGTAGACATTCTTTGAAGTTTACTACGTCTTGGATCCTCCTGGTTATGTAAACTTTCTTTTGTTTCTTCCCGAGGTTGTTTAGATCCTTCACCAACCTACGTACATTCCTTTTTATACGGATATATATTTTCAAAGAACTCAGTATTATCTGATTCTATAACCATATTATTGTGAATGTCGGGATTTTCTGATTTATGAACCAGAAATCGATATGCTTTACTATTAGTCGCATATCCTATGAAAACACAATCAACAGTTTTCGGTCATATTTTTACCCTTTTGGGTTTAGGAACTTGCACTTTTGCCAAACACCCCCACACTTTAAAATAATTCAAGTTGGGCTTCCTTCCTTTCCATTTTTCATATGGAATTGATTGTGTTTTTCTATGGGGTACTTGATTTAGTATTCGGCTAGACGTAAGAACGGCTTCCCCCCACAAGTTCTATGGTAAATCAGAACTTATCAATTATGCGTTCATCATCTCCTTTAATAAACGGATCTTTTTTTCTACAATCCCATTGAATTGGGGTGTGTAAGGGACTGTTGTTTGATGAATAATTTCATATTTTAAACATATTTGTTCAAAAGGAGATTCATATTCACCACCCTATCACTTCTTATCATTTTGATTTTCTTGTTAAGTTGTGTTTCAACTTCATTTTTGTATTTCTTGAATGCGTCTATTGCTTCATCTTTACTATTAAGTAAGTAAACATACCAATATCTAGTACTATTGTCAATAAAAGTTATGAAATACTTTTTCCACCGCGAGATGGTATTGACTTCATGTCACAAATATCTGTGTGAATTAAGGGTGTATTTTGGCCCAGGCCTGAACCGGGACAGGACCGGGCCCGCGGGCCTGGCGGGCCTGACGGGCCTGGTGGGCTGGTCCTGGCGGTCCCGGGCCTGCCGGTCCTATAGGCCCGTGACGGGGCGGTCCAGAAGTGAAGAACCGTGAGCCCGGGACCGCCAGACGGGCCTGGCGGGCCCAGTCGGGCCCAACGGCTCTTTTTAAATTTTTTATTTTATTTTAATAAATCAGCAACGGCTCTTTTGTAAAAATAGCCGTTTGGAACTTTGTAAAATAGCAATTTGGCCCCCAAACTTTATATAATTATAATTTTTCCCATATCTCAACTATAAAGACCCCCTCATTCTTTCATTTTATTCATCAATTCATCAATATCTCTCAATTTCTCTTTCAATCTTTCAACTACAATTACTTAATTTATTGTTGAAAATTCGTGAAAATTTGTGAAGTTGTTGAATTGAAGTTTTCAAGTGTTCAACGGTTTTCAATTTTCAAGAAGTTGTTCGGCAATCCGGTAAACTCGTTTCAACTCTTACGTTGTAATAATATATTTTTGTGTTGTTTCGTTTGCATAATTATAATTAGTATGGCATTTTCTTTGAAAAAAATGTTCGGTAAAGGAAAAGGTAAAACCGGTGAAAGTAGTGGCCATAATACTACCCTTCCCCCGGCTCCCCGACCTACAAAAGATAAGCAAGTTGAAAGTAGTCTCCAACCTAGACGTCCTACTCCGCCTCCCGTAATGCTTGATAGTGATCATCCTTGTTTTCAATTTACCGATAGTGAATTTCTATATGATGTTGCAATAGATGATAGATTAGATGATAAAATTATGAATGCTCTCTATCCTAATGAACCTATCTTAGAGGAAAATGAGTATGGTGATGGTGATGATGATGATGATGAAACCCAAGCACCAGATTTAGATGATACACCTACTAGTCTTGTTCATAACTCAAGTAATGCACTGGTACACCCACCTGTAGAAACTCCAACTTCTAGTAGACAGCCTGCTAAACGTACAGAAACATCATTAATTTTTTTAAAAATGTGATGAATATGGTCTTAGAGAAATAAAGGTTCCTAAACCTTGCCCGACTAGATGAAATTGTATGTGCGAAAGTTTAGTAGTTGCATATGAATATAGAAACCCAATTAATGCAACGTTTGATTCTCGGGTAGGTGGTGAGGATGATGATGAAATGCTTACTACCCAAGATTGGACGAATGTTAAAATTCATTTAGATTTTTTTGAACATTTTCAAGTTGGTACAAATGCATTTTTTGGACAATATTATCCTACTATTTCAAACTATTTAGTTTATATTGTCGCACTAGCTGATATGTTTGTTGAATTTGGCGAGGGTGGGGATATTTTTGAACTTGCTATAAATGAAATGAAACAAAAATTTAAAAAATATTTTTCCCTATCCCTCATATTTTTGGTGTTGCTGCAATGTTAAATCCTACAATGAAATTGGGAGGACCTCATTTTTGGTATTCAAATATTTAGAAGGCTTTAGATCTTTCAAACAAGGAAATTGCTACACTTACGGATGCAAAAGCATCAATTAAGATTAATGCTCAAACAGTTTATAATGCTTATAAAGTTGCCTTAGAGCATGCTAGGCCAAATATTCCAACCTCTACTTCGTCTAGCTCACAATCATCTAAAAGAGTTGTGGGCTTAACAACTCTTAAATCTTGGATGGAGTTCCGGGGTTCTCAAGGTGATAATTATGATGAAACTTCACATCTAAATGAGCTTCAAGTTTACTTGTCTCGGGGACTTGAAAAGGAGAATCCAGAAGGCTCTTTCGATCTTTTGGAATGGTGGAAGTCAAGGGAAAAACATTTTCCGGTTCTTGCAAGGATGGCTTGGGGATGTTTTATCAATTCAAGCTTCAACTCTTGCATCGGAGAGCGCTTTCAATCAAGCAAGACTACAAATCGGTGATCATAGAGCTGCGGTGAGGGATAGCTTGGAAAAATTGGTGCTTTTTAGAGATTGGATCCGCGCGGAAAGAAGAAACTTTGGAATTGCAGAATCACAACCGGCGATAAATGAAGCTTATGAAGAAATGATAGCGGAACTTTCGGAGGATTCGGCTTCGCCTGAAAGTGGTGATGAACAAGCTTCGTTTCCACCATTACCAACACAACCTCCTCCCAACCTTGACGGATTTATAGAGATTTGTTAGAGATACAATGTAGACTATGATGTAACTTGTACATTAGCACATCTTCTTTTAGTTTTTTTCCTTTTAATGGTGGTATTAGTACCTTGTTGTGCTCATTCCATTGGGAGAAGGAATACTAAGAAAGATATGCCATTTTGGGTAATAAAAATTATAAGACATATCCTTGAATATCTTTTTTCTCAATATTTCTTTGTCTTTACTTCGAATTATTTATAAGCTACAATATATATATATATATATATATATATATATATATATATATATATATATATATATATAACATACAATATATAACAAAAAATATATACTACAAGAAAATATATACGAGAATATATATACATTACACATAAGAGATACAATATATATACTACAATAAAATATATAACTATATATGTTATAATATATATACATAATATACAATATATATATATATATATATATATATATATATATATATATATATATATATATATATATATATATATACTACATGAAATTATATAAGAGAATATATATATATATATATATATACTACATGAAATTATATAAGAGAATATATATATACATATGAATAAAATATATATTACAAGAAAATATATAAGGGAATATACATATATATATAAAATATACAATATATACTAATTAGTACAACACTAATATACTAATTACTATAACCACCATCGGCACATCTTCTTTTAGTTTTTTTTTCCTTTTAATGGTGGTATTAGTACCTTGTTGTGCTCATTACATTGGGGGAAGGAAGACTAGAAAATGACAGTTTGTGTAATAATATATACATAATATACAATATATACTAATTACTACAACATAATATATACATAATATTATATACTAATTACTACAACACAATATACAATGAAATATATATTATATATACTATACTAATAACTTATTACACTATATAAAATATATTCTATACTATACTAATAACTACTATACAAGATATTGCCTTAAAAAAACCTCCGCCAGGCCCGGCCCGCCAGGCCCAGGACTACTGTGGGCTTACGCCCGTGACGGGCTGGTCTCACCCGCCAGAACCGTCAGGCCCGGGACCGCCAGGCAAGGCACACGAAGCCCGGGACCGCGAATCCCGGCCCGTGAGGCCTGTTTAGGCCCGGGCCCGGGCTAAAATACACCTTTAGTGTGAATTAAGTTTAAAAGATTTGAATTCCTTTCAACTGACTTATAAGGATGTTTAACATACTTAGATTCCATACATACTTGACATTTTAATTTGTCACATTCAAATATAGGCAATACTTCCAAATTAATCATTTTACACAATGTTTTATAGTTAACATGACCCAAACGTATATGCCATAATTCATTCGACTCAAGTAAGTAAGTCGAAGCTTAAACTTTATTATTATTTTCTACAACCATTACATTCAGCTTGAAAAGCCGGACAAGTGAGGCTTGCTCAGTTGGTAAAGCACCTCTACCTACGACCGTTAGGTCCTGGGTTCGAGCCACCAGGGAGGGGAAGTGTGGAAGCACTATAGATCCTCCTAATTTGGGAGGGGTTTTAAAAAAAAAAACTTGAAAAGCCCCTCAGTGGGATAACCTTTTCCTACAAACATTTCATCTTACTTATTACAACCTTATCAAAATAAAAACACACTTAAATTTATTCTTAACAAGAAGTTCAGTAGAGACTAAATTTTTCCTAATATCGGGAACTTGAAGGACATTGTTCAAAGTCACCACTTTGCTGGAAGTCATTTTGAGAAAAATCTTCCCACGTCCTTCAATCTTACCTTCGCAGCATTTCCCATGAAAATTGTCTCATCGGGTCCAACAAGAGCATAAGTAGTAAAAGCTTCTTTAACAGCACAAACATGCCGAGTGGCTCCAAAATCAATCCTCCACTCTTTTGGATTGCCCACCAAGTTGCATTCGGAAAGCATGGCGCATAAGTCGTCAAATTATCATGCTTTTCAACCATTTTTGCTTGACCCTTCTTCTTGTCTTTCTTTGGAGCATGGCACTCCGTAGATTTATTTTCGGTTTTTTCATAGTTGTAGCAGTTTCCACTGAACTTCATCTTACTTGGGTTGTATTTCGTAGCAGAAACCTTCTTCCTCTTCTTGTTCTCTTCAACAATATTTGCTCTCATTGTTGTTGAACTTCCACGATCTCTTTTTTCAACAGCTTTGTTGTCCTCTTCAATTCTCAATCTAACAATGAGATCTTTAAGGGAAATCTCCTTGCGTTTGTGTTTCAAGTAGTTTTTGAAGTCCTTCCACAAAGGAGGCAACTTCTCAAATCATTTACATGAAATGCTTCATTAATGACAAGACCTTCAATGAAATTTCTGTTAGTAAGAATACAAAGATTACTACTTTCAACATTAATATTAATTTGAATTATACATTCAACAAGGAGATCATGAATAATCACTTGCAGTTCTTGGACTTGGGTAATAACAGATTTGCTATATACCATTTTGTAGTCCAAAAACTTTGCAGCCACGATTTTTTTCAACCCGACATCTTCAGTTTTGTATTTCTTTTCAAGCACATTCCACAGTTCTTTTAACGTTTCCACGCCAATGTAGAAATTATACAACGCATCCTCCAACCCTCTAAGAATGTAATTCTTGCACAAGAAAACTGAATGTTTTCACGCCTTAGTCACGAGAAAACTTTCATTATCAGGAGTTTCATCGGCCAGCACAAGAACATCTTCCTTGATGAACTTCTGAAGACTTAAGTTAGTCAAATAGAAGAACATCTTTTGCTGTCAGCGCTTGAAATCAATCTTGAAAAATTTTTCGGGTTTCTCCGCCGGTGCCAATGCTATTAGTGTTCGGCTCGTTGAAGCATTGGAAGTCACCATAGGAACAACTTGGTTCTCATTTTCATTAGTCATTTCTGTAAAAGAATGACACCAACGTTAAAATCACGTAGATTTTAATACAGTACAAAACGATAAAATTTTTACTCTCCTGAAACAATAATACAAATACAAAAATATATTTAATTCTTTAAGCTTGTTAGTAAACTGTATTTGTAAAGTAATTCTGGAAATATAAATTAATATAAACAGAAATTATGATAAACAGAATTGACACAAACAAAAATGATCATAAATAACTCGAGCCCACTGAATTCACAGTGTCTCCTTAGGGAATTTAATCCACTTTTAACACCCAATGTTATGGATTATTTCCTCCCAAGATAGAAAGAATTACACACTGATGTAATGGTACTCCAACCGTCAGTGTTTTAACGAACACAATGATCAGTAGCAAATCACACTTATTTTTTGCTTTGTTTTATGCTAAAAGTATGTAGATGAAGGAGAAGAAACTCAGAAATAGAAAAACGGATTGGATTTAATATTAATATTAATATTCTGTTATTAACAAATATTTAATACTATATTTCTATTAATATTTTACTATTAACAAATAAATTTGGTCCAAAAAGTTAATAAATCAATTAACGTCGAAGCCGAGCCGAGTGACGACGACGACAGCGCGAGCCTTGCTTTCTTCTCAACTCTTTAAGAGCTAGAAGAAGAGCAATTGCTTATAAACCCATAAAAAACCTCTTCCTCTTTTAATATAGGACAATGTCCATATGCCAAGGGGAACTTGAAATTTCACTCAAAAATTTCATTTCCCTTCATTTCCCATTCACCCTCTTTTAAGTATTTAATATATTTGATTTAAATACCTTAAAAACCCAACAATCCAGACTATAAATTTTCAAATACCCAAAATAAAAGCTCATGTATATGCAAATGTGTTTTCTTTTCTCTTTGCCCTATATATCTGTGATTAAAAGTTACTGTTAGCTAGTAGGTGTCACCATTATGGTTTATGTTTAAACTAGTACTTCTTACTTACATTCCAAATGTTGTTCCTGTTTTTGTTTGATACTATACTTTTACAACAATGCCGACAAAGATAATTATAAAAATGATATGAACTACTTTTTGTTCTTTTAATACATTGATAAGATATTAAGATCTTAGTAATGATAAGTTGTTAGGTATAATATGATTGGTTTTAGTTGTGTCTTTTAGAGTGAGTCAGTGAGTTTATTTTGGGAGGAAGTGAAATAGTAGTAGTGGAAATGGATTTGTTGAAGTTTAGCTGGAAGATAGGCATTAGCCAAGTCTTATGTGAAAGGGGCCTCCCTTAACTCCTTCCACAAGATTTTGGAAAACACAGAGGCGATCGAGTCACTTTAAAATTAACATAGAAAAAAAAACGACAAATTTATCCAATGTGAAATTCATTTAAAATTAACCTTTATTTAATGAGAATTTTACCTTCCTATATTATATATAAAATATTATTATCCTCAATATTTAAGGTTTGTATTAATTATATTTCAGCATATCAAATTATCATTTATAAACCATAATTCAAATTAGAAATATAATTAAGGGTGCATTTATATTAGGCGCTAATTTAGGACCGTATCTTCCCACATTTACCTTTACCCGTCTCCCCTCCCCCCTCCCCTTTTGAAGATGGACAGTAGTAGCAACAATCTTCAGATTAGTTCTCATTTACTTTCCCAAAAACCTTAACTTAGCGACCGTGTCTTCAGATTAGTTCTTATTTACCAATTCTCTATTTACACGTACAAAACATCAATCTATCATTATTTTCATTGACTTCCTTTTTTTGGGCAGTGGCTGAAGGTTACTGGTTAACACAGTCGATTGAAACTCGAAGTCGAAGAAGAAGAAGAAGAAGAAGAAGACATATTTTCAGAAATTGTAGATAAATTGTAGAAAAGTTAAAAAATATTATGGATAAATTGTAGGCTATTTTTTGCAGAAGATTTTGTAGAAGTTTTAGTCGTTTTGGATTTGTGAAAAACAGAAAACAATGCATCTACAATCAGAATACAAATAATCTACAATTTATCTACAAGATATCTATAAAATGGATACATTGAATTTTAATATCCTAATTCCTATTTCAATTGTAGCATAATTGACATTTTCAGCATAATTGTAGAATATTTGTAGAAGTTTTAGTCTTTCAAATCTACAATTTATCCACAACTCTACAATTTAACTATAATGTATTTACAATTTATGGAAATGTGTCTTCTTCTTCGAGTTTCAATATGAAATTCAGTCAAAACCAAGTCTAATCTTCACCAAACCTCCTCAAAATTGAGATATAAACACCTAAACATATTTCGAATTATTTACAATAATACCCAATCCAAAATATAATTTTTAAAAACCCAAATTTAAATTCAAAGCTTTCAAGATTTTTTATAATGGTTATCAATGCTGGAAAATATATGGAATAACATATGAAGATGAAGATGAAGAATAGAAATCTCCTTTCAATTTCAATATTCTTCTCCTAAATCTGTTCAGAATATTCTTTTCCTAAAATTTAGCTTGCATAAAGAGGAAGATACAACTACTATTAATTAGCTTTTAATGATTGGTACAAAAACTGTAGAAATAATATGGACTGGACAGGTAATTTAGAAATTATGCATATTATTTGTAGTAAAGTTTCATATATGATATAGATAAGTAAAAATCCCTTATTTAAAGGCCTGGCCCTACGGTACCGGTGCCAAAAATCAAGTGTATAAATATAAACACAATGAAAATAATTGCACAAATTTAATTGGATTTCTATAAATAAAGCCTTGAGAAGTCTTTGGGGCAGCTAGTGGTGGCAAAATGGTTAAAAAAAATAGTTAACCACCTAATTATTCATTAAAAGATGAGTTGGATAGTGGATTTTTTTAAAAAGGGCCAAATATGGATAAGAACCATATTATCCATTTAAAAGAAGAAAGTTTTGCCCTCTTATATACTATTTGAAACTTTATTACCCTCCCTATTCAAGTTTCAATTTAATTACACAGGTATATACAATTTACCAATTATATACATTTTAGAAATTAAATGAGAAACCCTTTATATTAGGAATTGAATAAGGAAATAATTATTTCTTATCTTCATTCTCTCTCTCTCTCTCTCTCTCTCTCTCTCTCTCTCTCTCTCTCTCTCTCTCAATCTCAATC
Organism: Nicotiana benthamiana; assembly: GCA_034376525.1. Taxonomy (NCBI): domain Eukaryota; kingdom Viridiplantae; phylum Streptophyta; class Magnoliopsida; order Solanales; family Solanaceae; genus Nicotiana; species Nicotiana benthamiana. Next base: position 110,728,340 of record CM067323.1, on the reverse strand, counting down.
TCAATCTCAATCTCTCATTCTCTGTTTTTCCCCAGTTTTTCTTCCTCTGATGTTCTCTATTTTTTATCCTTTCATGTATATATTTTTAATGGAATTCATCAGTGGATTTCAATTGTTTACTATAGAGTTTTAACTTAGCATCTCCCTTTCAAGTTGCACAATTGGTTTTCAATTGAAATTTTTGAAGGTGTTTGACTCTCCACCATTGGCAGCCACTAAAAAGCTTTGAAACTTTGAATTCAAATTTAGATTTTCAAAAATCATTATTTGTTTGGATTGGTATTGTTGCAAACAATTGAGAATATTATTTGGAATTTGTATCTCAATTTTGAGGGTGTTTGGTGAAGATTAGACTTAATTTTGGCTGAATTTTAGATTGAAACTCGTCGAAGAAGAAGAAGAAGAAGAAGAAGAAGAAGAAGAAGAAGAAGAAGAAGAAGAAGAAGAAGAAGAAGAACACATGACATACAATATTCTTATGAAATTGTAGTAAAGTTGTAGTATAATTGTATGTAAATTGTGTTATGTTGTAGTTATATATATTGTTTTGTTTTAATATTGTACAAAAGTTAAAAAATAGTTGTATAATGTGCGAATCGTTATATAAAATTTGTATTTATTATTAATACTATCTTTTTACATATTTGTTGATATGTGTCAAAATTCTATTAAGAGAGAAGGTTTTGATTGGAATTTTAGAGAGGAAAAAAATACATACTACATACAAAATACATATAAATCAGATATAAAATATACAGAAGATATATTGTATAAATTGTATTTAAGTTGTATGATGTTGTAAAAATATTTTAACTGGGTAATAGTAATATATGAAAGTTGTAGATAAATTATAGTAAATAAGTGTACACTATATAATTAGTTATATAAAATTTATTTTTAGTATATATATGTTGTTTTAGATATATCAATTTGCATTAACTTTGTACAGAATTTGTTTTCAAATTTGTATGTTTTTGTACCATCAAATTATATAATATTAATTGTAATCACGATGTATCTATTTTAGTGCCGATATAAATAGGTTTTATTAATTTGTGATAAATTAGTATATTAGGTAAGTTAACCAATCAAGTGAAGTTGAATACTCTACTGGCCATGCATGATAGTTATTAGCCTCGTAAAATATTTGGGCAAATTTTGATATAATAACTTTATGTAACAAAAGTATTAATAACTAAAATACAAATTTTATACGACGATTCATACATTACACAACTATTTTTCAACTTTTATACAACATTCAAATTAAAAATATATATAACTATCATAGAATACAATTTAAATACAATTATACTACAGCTTTACTACAATTTCATAAGTATATTATATGTTAAATGTTCAATCTGAAATTCCGCAAAAATCAAGTCTAATCTTCACCAAACACTCTCAAAATTGAGATATAAACTCCAAACAATATTTTCAATTATTTACAACAAGACTCAATCCTAACAAATAATGGTTTTTGAAAACCCAAAATTTAAATTCAAAGTTGGCTACCCGTTTGCCACTCCTAGGGCAGCCAACGTGTGACCCCCCTACTTATACTACAAAGTACAAACTACTCAACACACGAGAAAACAATACATGTTACAAGGAGATACTAGGCCACCGCCAAGGGTTATGGTATGTATTTTGCTCAAAAGATCTATGTACTTTATAAGCTAAAAAACAATCAAAAAGATATGGGGGTAAATCGTAATCAAGAATAATAAGCCCTAGAAATGGTTACAATATTAGGATCTTGGTAGATCCTCTAAATAAACAAGATAATCGAGAGTTCTTGCTGTTAGAAAGAGACAAAATAATATAGAGATGTTTACTTGATGACAGTAAAGAGAGAGAGAGAGAGAGAGATAGAGTTAGTATATTCAGAGTAAAAAAAGATCTGCCCTATTACGATGTTAAGGTCCCCTTTATATACTAGGAGACCCTTTCTCGAAATACTTAAAAAATAAAGTACAAGGGTTGGTGGATTTTAGTACGGTAGTAGCTTGGCTCAAATGGTTTCATTCCACTATTTAATAGATCACGGCGTCTGTGATCGAGCCGTCCTCATCTGATTAGAAAGGCTCTGAGGGCGGCCTCGATGTGTGGGGCTTCCTCACTTGGACGGGGGGGGGGGGGGACAACATTTTTGCCTCATACAGTTAGTCCCTCCGTCTGTTGAAGGCGTCCTCGAGGGGCGTCTTCAATGGACGGATATGCTTGCTTGTGCCACAGTACAAGGTCGTTGATGCTTGACTCCCTCTTTGGGTGACGTCACCAATCACGTGCATCATCATTACTTTTACTCCCGAGGCGGTTCAGATCCTGACATGGCTTTTGGGTTTCCCGCGCCAACTTCTGAATGTTGCCGCTTCGATTTCCATGCATTCCACTCTTATAAACAACGGAACGATTTAAAAATGGTTCATCGTTTTGAAGCCTTGAAGGACATTTCTCTCTTTATCTTGTTCTATTTCCTGGCTATTTCTGCTTTCTTTGAGAATCGTTGCTTCCACGCATCAAGCTTTGCATCTACTTGAAACATTCGTTTTAGTACGCTTTAAACATGGTAAAATGATTTCAAGGTAGCAATAGGCCCAGAAATGATGCTCCTACTAGGGTTTTGCCTCCTTCTGACGGTGAGGCGGAGGTGGTCGAAGAGGTTCTAGTCCCTCTATCGGTGGCGAATGTTCTTTCGAAGAATATGAGCAAGAGGGGCGATTTTAAAAATAAGGGTTCATCTCCACCCTGGGAATGTAGCGAGTTGACGCCTTCCCACCTGAAGGCTCTTATGATGAGATATGGGTTTCCGGCCCATGTCGACAGAGCGCCTGCCGGGGTAAATTATGCCAACGTACAGAGGCTCGGATTCCACCTTCTATGAGTACGCATTTCAGATTGGTTGCAGTTTCCCGCTCAACCCTCTGGCGGAGGAACATTGCCATTTCTTCAGGGCATGCCCAGCTCAACTTACTCCCTATACGCTGAAAGTATGCAGAATACTTACTACTCATGCGGAGAGAGATGGGTGTGCGGTCACAATATACCACCTTCTGCAGATGTTCAACGTGAGTTATATGCGTGGTTCGATGTTGCATTTGACACGTCATGGAAAGAAAAGCTTCATCGTGTAGTCTGATGACAAGTCCAACTGTGGCTAATGGAATAAGTTTTCTATGTCCGGGCGGAGCACCTGGTAGCCAACCCTAAAGAGTTCCCAGAGGTGTGGAACCCGTATTGTAAGTATTCTCTCGTATCATATTCGGCGCTCTTTGCTGTGACGGTTTAACTTCCCACGGTTCTTTTTATCCGTTGTTTGCAGTAGCGGCATGTATGCCTAGGGACTCCTCTTCTTTTTCATGTGCGGTCGACATCAGATCGTGGGTGGAAAGGATGATTCTCTATGTGGAGGAGTGTCGTACATGGGCTCAGGTTTGTAGCACATACGGCCCGACTGGTAACGCTCTTTTCCTTGCTCTTCTCTTTTTCTCTTGTCTTAACTCGGGAGCTCTTCGGTTTGACGTACCTTTCTTTGACAGGCCGGGGCCTCTCCAAGAGGGTTAAGAGGTGGAGAATTGATGCTGGCCCGTCTAGGGCGGAGTCGGACTAAGAGGAGGAGTACATGCATGTAGAGGGATCGCTTGAAAGTAGTGCACTCTGGGCTACTCACCGGGAAATTGCACCGGGGGATGCACCTCATGCGGTGGTCGAGACGATGGCGGGAGAGGAGGTTCCGGTGGTTCCCAAAGCCGTGCCTGAGAGGGGGGCCGACATTGCATCCGGCAACAAAGCGCTTCTTTTGGAGTCATCTTCTCAGCCAATGGAGGTGGCTTCTGAACACGAGGAGTCCCTCGCAAGTAGGAGGTGGAGATTGATCACTAGCAAAGGAGTGGTCGTTGAAGGGGAGAGGGTGGAGTTGCCTCTTCGCTATCCAGGGAAGTTGTGTATGGCTGATGCAATTTGCTCAGGGAGGGTCGTTCCTCGGAGGAGGGCTGATTTTGAGTCCGTCTCTTCCCCTGCTAGGGAGGACGGTTCGTCAGCTTCAACGGCGGGGGCAAGAGTACCTTTGTAGGAAGTGGTCAAAGGAAGGGACTCTTCATCTCGTGTCGAGATAAAGACCGGTAGGTCCACACGTCGTATCGTGATCCCCAACGTCTACAATCTTTTGGAGAACTATGAGGAGGCGGTCGCAACATGACACTTCTTTTTGCTGGCGCCGAGGGTGTAGCGCTAGTGGAAATCAGCGACAAGGGCTTGTCTAAAAAGGTAGCGGGTGCCACCTTGCAGGTGACTTTGGCTCTTTTCCCTTTGAAGTTTTAGGAGCGGTTTGCCCGTGTCCTAATTCCCCCTTTGATGTTTTTCAGGTTCTCGTTTTGGAGGTGGAGAGGGGGCGATGATTGGTGAAGAGAGCGGATGCCCACAAGAAATTATGGCAGAGTTACAAGCATGTCTGCGACGCACACCAAATGTTAGCCGATATGTATAAGCAAGACCCCAAGTTCAGGTTGTTCCACGAGGGTCTTACCCAGTCGGAGAAGTAGCTGAAGAAGCGGTTGTCCGAATTGGAGAGGGCAAACGAGCAACTTGTGGCCGTGGTCACTCGGAACACCGAGTTGGAGGATCTCCTTTGAGCAAAGGATGACGAGTTGGATCTGGGTCGTGCCGTAGCGGCGGAGGCTACTGATCTTCGAGCTAGATTTGGGCCTTCTCCGCTGAGCTTAAAGCCAAGGAGGATGAGGTCGCGGCCCTTGCTTGGGCCGCTTCTCAGGAAACTGAGCGTCGGGAAGCTCACAACATGTGGGTATATCATGATGCCCGGCTGCTCATGCTTGAAGAATTCTTAACGGCCGGCTTGGTTTTCAAGGAGGACGTGGATAAGCAGCGGATCCTGAACCGGGTTGCTCACGAGGTGGCTGGTTACCTTTTCGATTCGCCGGCTAGGGAAGGGTATAACTCGGAAGATCTTAACCGCCTGGCGTCTGCTTCTTAGATCTCTAGGGATTACCGCTAGGGGGCGGTGAAGGTCCGGGTGTTGATGGTGTCGGCCAGGGCAATGGGGGTGCCTAGGGTTTGCTTTTTTGTAAATAGCCCTTTTTTAGGGCCAAACATGTATATACCTTTTGAATATAATAGTACATATCTTTTTTCGTTGTTATTCTTTCTTTGTTCCTTGGAATTTCTGTTGTGTTTTTAACTCGTAGTTTTTAGCTTGACTCGCCCTTTGTGCAGTCCTTTGTTTTGTCGTAGTCGACGTCTGGTCGATCATTTACGGTGATGGATTTAACCATTTTGAATTGATGGCTTTGTCCATGTGATTGACTTCGACTATCTTCGAGTCCTTCGTTTTGCCGTAGCCGACGTTGGGTCGACTGTCAGCAGCGATGTCCTTAGCTATGTAGAATTGAACGACCTTAGCCGGGTGGTTGACTTCGACTGTCGTCGAGTTCTTCATTCTGCCATAGTCGACTTTGGGTCGACCGTTAGCAGCAATGGCCTTAGCCATTTTAAATCGATGGCCTTATCCATGTAGAATTGAACGGCCTTATCCGGGTGGTTGACTTCGACTATCGTCGAGTCCTTCGTTCTGCCTTAGTCGAAGTTGGGTCGACTGTTAGCAGCGATGGCCTTAGACATTTTAAATTGATGGCCTTAGCCATGTAGAATTGAACGGCCTTAGCCGGGTTGGGGATGGCTGTAGCCTTTTCATTCATTGGAGACGACTGTAGCCTTTTCCTTCATTGGGGATGGTCGTAACCTTTTTCCTTCATTGGATATGGCCGTAGCCTTTTCCTTTATTGGAGATGGCCATGGACTTTTCATTTATTAGAGACGCCCGTAGCCTTTTCCTTCATTGGAGATGGTCATAGCTTTTTCATTCACTAGAGACGGTTGTAGCCTTCTCATTCATTAAAGACGGCCGTAGCCTTTTACAAGTTGGAGGTGGCCGTAGCCTTTTACATATTGGATATATCTCTGGTGCAGTCCCTGTATCAGGTCCGGCTAGAGAGTGCTTGGAGAGGCAGGCGTGATACACTTATCCTACAAATATCTCCAGGTGTCCTCTTCGTTGCCTCATTTAAAACCTCCCCGATAAAACCTAATTGGGACAAAACTCGGGCGAGGGAAAAACAGTGCAACTTGGGGGACGCCTTTTAGAAATGGAAATATTTGAGGTGAGCGACATTCCAGTTGTTCTGGAGTGTTTTTCCTTCCACTGTTTCCACCTGAAATGCCCCTTGTCATTGCTGTGATTTGAAGGGTCTATCCCAGTTTGTGCCCCAATGTCTTGGCTTTGAGGACGTAATCTCCTACTTTGAGCGGCCTTAGTTTTTCCTTTTGTTGTAGTACCTTTCGACTTGCTGCTTTTGGCCCACCATTCTTATGTGGGCTATTTCTCTTCTTTTCTCGGCTTCATCAAGGTCTTGGAGCCTTTTTGCATCGTTTTTCGTTCCGCTGGTGTGTGAATATCTCAGGCTTGGTTCGCCTACTTCGACGGGTATGACCTCGTTCAATTCAGGCAATAGCCCTATGGTGTCTTCGAGCTTTTTCCTGAGTATGTTTAGTATGGCTTTGTTGGAGGACTTTGCTTGTCCATTGGCCGCGGTATGGTATGGCGTGGAGAGGATTCTCTTTATGCGCCATTTCTCGAAGAACTCGATCGTTTTTTGACAGATGAACTGTCGTCCGTTGTCGCAGCTGATTTCTTTATAAACGCCGAAGCGACATATGATGTTCTTCCATATGAAGGCGATGAATTCATGTTCGCGTATCTGTGCGTACGCACCTGCTTCCACCCACTTGGAAAAAATAGTCAGTCAAAACAAGTAAAAATAGTACCTTTCCTGGTCTTGCGGGTAGGGGGCCGACTATATCTATTCCCCATTTGATGAAGGTCCATGGAGAGGTAACTGAGTGTAGCGGATCCCCTGGCTGGTGGATCATGGGGGCATACTTTTGGCATTGTTCGCATCGGCGGACGTATTCTGCTGCTTTTTTCTTCATGGTGAGCCAGTAGTAGCCAGCACGGATGATGCATTGTACGAGGGTGCGGTTACCTGTATGGGCACCGCAGTGACCCTCGTGTACCTCCTCGAGTACTGGCCTTGTCTGGTGCGGACCTAGGCACTTGGCCATGGGCCCTCCAAACATTCTCTTGTAGAGGTTGTTGTTGATTAGGGAGTACCGGATGGCTTTCATGCGGAGTTCTTTGCTTTTTTTTTGTCGCTCGGCAACGTTCCGTCCTGTAGATAAGATACGAACTGGTTTCGCCAGTCCCAGGTTATATATAACGAGAATACCTCGTGTGATCGATGGCTGAATGGAGAAGTGTGACCATGCTTTCCTTGCTGATATTTTTGGTGGTTGCAGCTAGTTTTTCCAGGCCGACCGCTTTGATGTTCCGTGCTCTCGAAATTTGTTCAAAGCGGCACTCGTCGAACTTCTCCATTAGTCTATGGATTTTTGCCTGGTACTTTTGCAGCCTCTGCTATTTGATCTGGTAAGTCCCGGCAATATGGTTTACCACGAGTTGCGAGTCGCAGTGGAGAAGGACCTGCCGCGCTCCGTATTTGATGGCTAGCTTCTGCAATAATGACCTCATACTCGGCCTCGTCGTTAGTGATCTCGGGGCATCGTATAGACTGGCGAATCGTTTCACCTGTGGGGACCTTGAGGACGAGTCCTAGTCCCGATCCCGAAGCATTGGCGGCACCATCAGTGTGGAGGACCCATAGTTTTGCTGCTCAGTACTTCCGGGATCGCGTCTATTGCTTTCATCTGATTCAGATTGACTTCGATACCCCTCTGAGATACAAGGAATCCCAAGAATTTTCCCGAGGCTATGCCAAAGGTGCATTTTTCCGGGTTCATTTTCATCCCATACCTTCTCAATATTTCGAAGGCCTCCTTCAGATGGTCGAGGTGATCCTCCTTTCTAGATGACTTTACCAACATGTCGTCGAAGTAGACTTCCATCATTTTCGCAAGTTGTTCCGTGAACATCTCGGTCACCAATCTCTGGTACATTTCCCCTGCGTTCTTGAGTTCGAAGGCTATCACTTTGTAGTAGTACGTTCCACGGTGAGTGATGAAGGTCGTCTTCTCTTGCTCTTCTTCGGCCATCATAATCTGAGTGTAGCCGGAATATGCATATAGGAGGCTTAAGAGTTCATGCCCGGCAGTTGCATCTATGAGCTGATCGATGTGGGGGAGTGGGAATGAATCATTTAAGCATGCTTTGTTTAAGTTCGTGAAATCCACGCAAATCCGCCATTTCCCATTTTTCTTCTTAACCATGACAAAGTTGGCAACCCACTCGGGGTACTTGGCCTCTATGATGGAACCATTCGCCAATAGCTAGTCTATTTCTTCACTTACGGCTTCGTTGATGGAGGCATTGAACTTTCTCCTCATCTCCTTCACGGGCGGGTATAGCGGGTCGATGTTTAGTTTGTGAGTGGCGATGTCCTGTGGTATTCCTCGCATATCTGAATGGGAAAAAGCAAACAAGTCCACATGGTTAGATAAAAATTCACGATACTTACTTGGGTCCGAAAGGTCATGCCCGATATAGGCATTCTATGTGAGGTGGTGGTCGGCTAGCTGTACGGGATCGAGATCTTCGACCGTAGCTCTGCTGGCTTCCATAATATCTGGATCTTTGATGGCGTCCTCTATCGAGGGAGCCTTAGTCCCCGACGTGGAAGGTGGTTTCCAGCGTGACTCCTCCCCGGAGCTGATCGAGGGTCCTTGCACTCATGGGACTTGAGGACCCTCGGGTGGATAATACAAGCGTCGCTTCCATCATCAATCATAATTCTCCTAACATATGTATCTACAATGCGTAAAGTAATAACCAGGGCGTTATAGTGAGGGAAAAACAAACTGTCGGTACAGACTTATCGAAGGTGATACGATCTTCAAAGTCGTCATATCGTTCGTGGGCGATAGTTTGCTTCAACTTGTGAGTGGTGGTGAATTTGACATGATTGATCGCCGAGTCATTGCCGCCGCTGATAATCATATTGATTGTGCGTGTTGGTAAGGGCGACCTTGGTGGCCCGTTGGGTTGATCCCGTCCTCGTGCGAAGTTGAGCTTCCCTTTGTCGCTGAGCAGTTCCCTCAAGAATCCCAGGTTCAGCATCCTGACCACCTCTTACCGGAGGCCTATGCAGTCCTCGATCTTGTGCCCTCGCTCCTGGTGGAACTCGCATAGGTTGTTCGATTTTCGGGTGGTAGGGTCCGACTTCATCTTTGCCGGCCATTGTACCCTGTTGCCTAGCTTTTCCAGTGTGTACACTACCTCTGAAGGGGAAACACAAAAGTTATGTGCAGATAGTAAAGGAGGCATGCCTCGTTCATTTCGTAGGGGGCGACGTGTCGTTGTAGTGCATTTATGTGCCTGGGTGGTGGTGGATGGGATGATCTGATATACGGTTGGTGCATTTCCCTGTTGGGACACGAGATTTTCTCTCATCGCCCCTCATTGCGCCGGTCTCTCCTGGTCTCCGAAAGTATTGTTGTTAGCCACCGGGAAGGGCCGTTGAGATCGTCCTCATCCGCACATACCTCGGCGCAGTATGCGTTGTGAATTTCTTCCCATGTGGTACGGGGATATTTCATGATGCGACTTAGACTCTTCTTGGTCTCCCTCGAGCTGTCCCTGTTTAGCCCATTCTAGATAGTGGCAATTGCCATGCCTTCCGATACATTCGGCAAGCTAATCCGGACTCTATTGAATCTGGCCAGGAAGTCCCTGAGCCCTTCTCCCACAGTCTCCCGGACGGCGAAGATGTCGTTGACCCTTGCCTCCTCTTTCTTCGCTCCCGCATGTGCTCTGACAAACTTGTCCGCCATTTCCTCAAACGTGGAGATACCCATGGACGGTAGGTGGGAGTACCATACCAACTCCCCACCACTCAGCGTCTCGCCGAACTTCTTTAGAAGTACTGACGGTACATGTTCCTTCACCAGATCGTTTCCTTTCACTGTTGTGACGTAGTGGATCAAATCGTCCTCAGGATCGGTGGTCCCATCGTACACCGTCAGATAGGGAGGCATTTTGAAGGTCTTTGGGATGGGGTATGGTGCGGCCTCCTCTGTGTAAGGTTGTTCCACGAACCTCCCTACGTCGCGTTTTGGTAGTAGCTTAGGAGCGCCCGGGATCTTGTCTACTCTTTCTTGATGCTCCTTCATCTGATCGCGGAGCAACTTGTTTTCTTGCTCCATTTCCTCCATTTTTTAGAGGATGGCTGTGAGTGCATCGTTGCTGGTCTAACTTCCGGTGAGCACATTGTTTTCTCCCACGACCTCGGGTTCATCTTTTGTCACGGTGAGATCCATCACTAGCGTGTGTCTTACGCCACGTTGTGGTGGCTTTTCTACCAAATCGTTTAGAGTGCTTGCGGGCCATTCTTTCAGTAGTTCCTTGACTTCCGGGGGTGCTTCCTTAGATGTAGATGTGGAAGCTCCCATTTCTTGTGATTCTGGTCGGATCTGCGGGTAGAGGAGGTGGGGTTCCTCTGCTCATAATGGTACTGGGGTAATCGTTCAAGAGATTGTTTTAACCTACCTCATTGAGCGAATCCATGAGGTTGATCCCAACTCCATCTATCGCTTTCAGTTTCGCACAGTTGTCAGCCATAGTTGTTTATGTGATGTGAGGGATGGTTGTCGGCAATTTTCTAGGCACAAACTATAACTTTGATTCTCGAAATCCCCACAGACGGCACCAAATTGTTTTTCTCAAAAGATCTATATACTTTACAAGCTAAAAAAACAATTAAAAAGATATGGGGGTAAATCATAATCAAGAATAATAAGCCCTAGAAATGGTTACAATACTAGGATCTTGGTAGATCCTTTAAATAAACAAGATAATCGAGAGTTCTTGCTGTTAGAGAGAGACAAAAGAATATGGAGATGTTTACTTGATGATAATAGAGAGAGAGAGAGAGAGAGAGAGAAAGAGAGAGAGAGAGAGAGAGAGAGTTAGTATATTTAGAGTAAAAAAAGATCTGCCATATTACAATGTTAAGGCCCCCTTTATATATAGGAGACCCTTTCTCGAAATACCCAAAAAATAAAGTAAAAGGGTTGGTGAATTTTAGTACGGTAGTAGCTTGGCCTAAACGGTGTCGTTCCTCTGTTTAATAGATCCGGACATCCTTGGTTGAGCCGTCCTCATCTGATTATCAAGGCTCTGAGGGCGGCCTCGATGTGTGGGGCGTCCTCACTTGGACGGCGGCGGGGCGAACAATTTTTTTGTCTCATACAGTATGCTTTCATGCTTAATTAGAGATTTTAAATTCGAACTTGTATGGGTCAAAACTTGATCCATGATAATTAATAAGATTAATTATCTCCTAAGCACATTTGGAATAACAAACGGCGTGACTATTCGTTAATGACAAGCATTCCAAAATCGTCCAACGTAACCAATAAGGCCACGACCTGTTCATTACTGGCAAGCGTCCTCTCGACTTGATCACGACCGCCCAACGCCAGCTGGCAAGGTGCACAACTATAAATACAAAGAGAAGGAACCCTAAAAGGGGGGCTGCTCTTTCTTCTTCACTTCCACTTCGGAAAAGAAGAGAACATCATTGTAAGGCTCTGAACCTCTCCATGGAGAGTCAGACCAAACCAATATCATGAATAAAAGATCTTCTACTCTCCTCCCTTTAACAAGTTACAACTGTCTCTCGCATTTCATTCATTTAGTCTTTGATTATTACGGTCTGCTATGATTGGCCCTAGATTTATTTCTATTGTTTTATACTTGCAAAGTATACGAAAACTTTGGGCTATACAGAACTATAAAAATGAGACAAAAAATCAAAGTAGGAAACATTTTCTCAACTAATAGGTCTTATTAGGCACGTAATCAAACTAATCGAAACTTCAATACAAAATTGTACACCGAATAAAAATAAAAAATACTACAAGGTAGGTTCCAATTATAAGAAAACAATAAATATTTAAAGGGTCAAGAGAACTTTCATCTCACCTGAGCAAAGGATGTACAAGAAAATACAAAAATTTTGCTATTTTTTTCCATTTATTACATTTCTTGATCTGCTATAGCTGCTAATGTGTTCGGAAGAGAATACAAATGAACCGACCAAATAAAAAGAAATGAATTGATGAAACTGATTAGAATTGTAAACTTACGGAGAACTACAATAAAACCTTTTGAATTTTTTCTGCCTCGTATGTATATCGCCCATCATAAAACAAGAACGCAATGAGAAACATGAAATTATTCAAAGATTATTTCTTTATTATTTTTGTTCCTCAAGTTATGTACAATACAACAACAACCTAATATAATCCTATTTAATGGATCTGGAAAGGGTAGTGTGTATGCAGACCTTACCCCTACCCTAGGGTAGAGAGGTTGTTTCCAAATAGACCCCCGGCATCCTTCCTTCCAAGAATTTCCCACCTTGCTCTTGGAGAGACTCGAACTGTCACGACCCAAAATTCATTAAGGATCGTGGTGGCGTCAGACTCCGTTATCAAGCCAGGAACCTCAAATGCTAAAGTAAATCTCGTTTTTGAAAATACAGCATTTTTCTTTCTTATTTAGAAATTTTTAAAGAATAAAGTTTCAAATCAAATTTAAAAGTTAAGCAATAATACAATACTTTAAACCATCCCAGAAGCCGGTATTACAAGTGCATGAGCATCTACTGACGAGAGAAATAAAAATACAGCATCTGCCCGGAATACAATGGACGGAAAGTAAATCCAGTGCAAAGGAAGGGACTACTCTAGTTGCGACCGTCTCGAATAATGCAACGCATCTAGTCCGACAATCATCCGCGCTACTATGCCTAGCAGACCACTGGAGTCACATATATTTGTGCGACAAAATGCACAGCAAGTGTAGTATGAGTACAAAAATAACGTGTACCGAATGAGTGTCCCGCCTAATCCCGAAGGGGTAGAGACGAGATGGTCAACTCTGACACTCACTAGTAGTCCAATGATTATTTATCCATAATAAATATATTAAACAGTGGATTTGTTTTACAAACATGATTCTAATCCAGATAGAGGAAAATAAGTAAGCATATAATTCTTTCATGGAAAATTTTTCTAGGTTTCTTGTTATTATTAAAAGTATAATCTTGAGCCATAGTGTGGCATAACACAACTCAAATGAGTCTAGACAGCAATACAAGCATGCGCAAAGCATACCGGGGCGACGGCCCAATCCAACAGAATTAAATGTGCACTTTCCGAGGGTCAACGACACGCCTATAGATGCATCTATTAATCTGTCGAGGCGTACGGCCCGTTCCAAAATAAACATGCGCAGACAGACAATCAGTCAAATAGTCAACATGGAGAAAATATTCAAGAAAGGTCAATTCTCTTTAATAATTTGAGAAAAACAAATCTTAAGTCTTTCTTTTTGAAATCCATTTATAAATTTAATATGATTTAAGCAATTCAAGCTATCAATGGGTTCACAACTTTTGGGTCCTAGACTACCCGGACAATAGCATAATAGTAGCTACGCACGGACTCTGTCACCTCGTGCGTATGTAGCTCCCCACAAATAGAAGCACATAATCAATTTAACTCACCTACGGATTAAATTCCCCCTCACAAGATTAGAACGGAGACTCATATCGCTATGAAGATCCACAGCCGTCATTCTACATTCTTCCAACGACTTGCACCAACGACATAACTAGCCAACGATCATACAAGTCCATTAATATATATTCAATTATACTTTACAACCAAATTTATAATAATTTCTAACCCCGAACGAAAAGTTGACAAAAATGCCCTCGGGCCCACGTGCCCTGAAATCCGAAATTTCTCGAAAATAAACTTTGCCCATGACCTTAGGAACTCAAATATATAATTTTCTCTTAATTCCATACTCCAAATAGTGGCTAAAGTCCAAGAATTAAATTTCGAGGGATACTACGAAAAATCCCTATTTTTCCCACAATCTTCATGTCTAAATCCATGGTATAATCTTGTATTTAACTTGGAAATAAGTAGGAGTATCTTACCTTAACATTGATGATGAAATTCCTCCTTGAAGCTATCCAAAATCGTCCAATAAAGTGAAGAAAATGAGAGAAATAAACAAAATCCCGACTTTTAAAACAACCCACTGCCTTCTGGCTTTTTCGCTTCTGCCACTCCACCACCGCATGTGCGATCCCGCTTTTGCTGAAAAAAAATCGCATCTGCGGTCCCAGCCCAAAACCGCTTCTGCGACGAGCCATCCATTTCTGGGGATCCGCTTCTGCGGCTTTCTGACCGCTTAAGCGGTCCTGGCTCCCTTCATTCCCAACCACTCTGCGGTTTCTCCCTCGCTTCTGCGGTCCCATTTTCGCGAAGCGGAAATACCAGAAACGAGCAAACTAAGCTCTTCCAAAAATCCAATTATTGATCCGTTAACCACCCGGAATTCACCCGAGCCCCCGGACCTCAACCAAACCTGCCAACCAATCCCAAAACACATTACGCATCTGTTCAAGGCCTCAAATCACATCCAACAACAATAAAATCATAGATCGACCTCCGATCCAAACTTTATGATCTTTGAACTTTCCAACTTAACTTTCGATGTTTAAACCCATCAAATCACGTCCGATGGACTTCAAATTATACACACAAATCATATTTGACATTACGGACCTACTACATTCCGAAATCAGATTCCGACCCCGATATTAAAAGGTCCACTTCCGGTCAAACTTCTCAAAAACCTTCAAATTCTATATTTAGCCAAATGGCTTCAAAATGACCAACGGACCTCTATATTCACATCCAATCGCGCTCCCAATTCTAAAATTACCATACGGAGCAACTCCCAGTTTCAGAATCCCAAATGGACATCGATAACGCTAAAATGCACTTCAAGCCAAACTTAAGAAATTTCTTCCAAAATGCTAACTAACCTCCACAATAGGTGCCAAAATACTCCAGGATTATCCAAAACCTGAACCGGGCATACGCTCAAGTACGATATCATCATATGAATCTGCTGGAAACTTCAGATCTCGATTTCGAGGTCCTTTACTCAAAAATTCAATCCTAGTCATTTTCTCCAACTTAAGGCTTCTAAAATGAAATTTTCCATTTAAATTTAACTCCGGTCTTCCCGAATTTCAATTCCGACCATGCGAACAAGTCACAATACCTGAAATGAAGCTGCTCATAGCCTCAGAATGATGATTGACGCTCAAATCGACCGATCGGGTCATTGCATTCTCTCCCACTTAAACATACGTTCATCCTCGAACGTGCTGAGAATTATACCGAAGTAGCCTGAAATGATTTTTAGCACCTTATGCTCCTTGCCATGCTGCCACAACTTAGCTGAACACATTAGCTCGATATATTCTAAAGATATTTCCTTTTATTCAAGCAAATAATCCTTAAAGCCCAATTCCAACATCCACAATTCTATGTCACGCATGTTTTCATCATAATATCATCAAATCATTCACCACACGCTATACCCGACATAACTGCATAACTTTGCTGAATTCACACTTTGGGTCACTTTACTCATAGGACCGCAATAACATTTTCTTATCAACTTAGCCAAAAATTCAACGAATCAGATGCTCCCATTGCACCTTATGACCTACATAGGTCTTCTCTAACTTTTATAACACTTACACGATGGAA
The DNA here is from genome assembly GCA_034376525.1 of Nicotiana benthamiana. Lineage (NCBI taxonomy): Eukaryota > Viridiplantae > Streptophyta > Magnoliopsida > Solanales > Solanaceae > Nicotiana > Nicotiana benthamiana. Next base: position 110,712,665 of record CM067323.1, on the reverse strand, counting down.
GGGATGCGCCGAAATTCATAACCAACTGTTGAATCAACAAATCGTTGAGTCTATACCTCTGACAAGAACCGTTACCACATTCTGAACCAAATAGTGATCTATGCTCTTTAATTTACTTCAAATACTCAGATTGCACTTATCCTAAATCCCATAATCTTGTCTTATCCAGTACGAACTGCTCATGCAATAAGCCATCCCGGACATGATCAACAGTCTCATATGATGCCACAATGTGCCATAGGCCACCAATCCAAACACAACATAAACAGGAATTCAAATCTGGAAGGAATTATCTAACCCACGCACTAATATGGACCTTCCTTAGAAGATAGGAAACAAAACATACAAAAAATAGCATATAGAAAACCAGACTGGACATCAGAGTGTTGCGTCGCACAACCCAATCCGAATAATCATAGCACTCAATAAAGGAGATGCACATCGAGCTAGATTGCTCATTGCAACTAAATACCGAATATTGGTCATAGACACGCTAAGGTGTATAATACTATCCCTGAGGACACATATAGCGCTATAGGCTACAAAAACTCAAGCACAACTGAGGTGTAATACATGATCTAAATCTCAAGATCCATCCTGCTAATATGACATCACCGCTACGCAGAACCTCAACACATAATAAATTTACAAAGTTTACAACTCATACGGTGCAATACACCATTACCTGAAATAGTTGATGAAAAAATAACATCCCGACTGTTCCCCCATAGGGGACGCTCCATGAAACGAACACAAAACTTGCCTGATATGAAGCCTTGTTCACATATAAATCGATCCACTGATCTCAAGCCGATTTTTTATTGCACCAACTTGGCTAATAACCTTTCAAAGGTTCATAGTAACTCATTCTTCCTCATAATTATAAGAACAACCATTATAACCAGAGCAACCTCCTCCGTTCATATCCCAATAAACAAAGTGCCCTCCAGGCCTAAATTCTCACATTATTAATACTACCACATTCCTCATACTTGGTTTAAATCTTTACTCAATCAAGTGACTACATGTCACACTTATACAATTTTCCTGTGGGACACGCTCCCACAATCTTCCGAAATAATTAACAGGTATGCACATCCAAACCACTGGTTGCACCAACGATTAAAAGCATTCAAGAATCCTTAACCAGGATGCAAAGCCTTTCTCGCAAAATACCGATCTCAGGTGATACTGACGACAATACCAACTTACTCTAAAAACTGAAACTCACTTCCTGCTCATCCGAGCTCGTGACATAATAGTCATTACCAACTATAACCTTGTTTCTCACTTCAAATTCCATACCACTCACTGCACCCAACGTGGCGATATACGATAGACACGATTTCTATCATAACTCTAGAACCATTGATAGACTAAAACTCCATCATATAAAACTTTTCATTTAACTCACTTCAGGAGAACTATAGCAACATACATGCAAATTCTCATAACCATCAAATATGCCAATCTCTAAGTAGTGGTACAAGCCATCATAACCCTTCTAGGATTCGCCTACTCATAACAGGCCATAACAAAAGAATGCTTCTGAATAGCATCAATCACTGGGGCCGACAAGCATCACACACACCGTCACAAATCACATGCATGACTTGATCACGCTGGATGAACTTATCATCACTACCAATATGCCAAGTCAAGTATGGCTAATCAATTTACCTCCTTCCAATTTATCCTTGCTTTCCTTAGAAATGATACTTCTTCATTCAACACATAACATACTCCATCTGCACTCATCCCGAGCAACCTTGCATCACGAGACCATGTTGTCTCGAATCACACGAACCACTTCATATCTCTCAAATGTTACCCGTAAGTCAACACATCACACAACATTCTGAGCGTCTACTCATAAGTTGCTGCAAAAGCTTGATTCTCAACCGTACTCATAGGCTCAAAATCATTGGGCACTACATTTTACCCCTTTTGAATCCACACGGACCATTACTGAGAGCCACCCGCTCTAACTTGGTCCCGACTACAACCGGCTCCACCAAATCTCGCAACATATGAATACCCTCTTGACGAAGCATCCGGCAGAATCACTTCCTTTGAAACCTGCATCTATACGAGACATAAATCCGGAATCTTTTTCCAAGTCCAAACATGAGCCAATAAGGCCAACCGTAGCATGCCTTCCAGCAATTCCTTTGCTCGATTTACCATTAATAGCATTTTCTCTTAGCTGAAATAATCCATCAATATGAAAATAACCAGAAACCACGCAAGTAGTTAACCATACAGCCCAATCATAAGCGGTGGGACACTCTCACTTTGCTTGAAACCATCTTTTCACAATTCCATAGTTCACCCAACCTTTTTACCTCTTGTTGACATAACCTCACGCCATAAGATACCAAAACTTCTTGGAATCTTCCTGTAAATCCCCATCTTACATAATCTGAATTATTAACCACGTTCACATGACCGATCTCCATGTTGAAAAACCAATACAATTCTTGCAGAAGCTTCACCAACCACGTGACCGCTAACCTGCTCATGGGGAAAAACCCACCTAGGGGAATCACCTCCCGATATCTTCCCACGCCGTTGCACGGGGTACAATCACCATGACACCAATAGCCTCATCCTGAGTCCGACCTCACCATCCAGTTGCGCAAGTCTATTCACCCCTCGCGGACCTCAATTAAATGTGCGGCAATATCCCCCCAATTCAGAGTTATACTGCATCATCCTTCACGTCAAGCAGCTTCTTTTTGCTATATCAAATCTTCTGCTGCATAATGACACATGCTTCAAGTTCGCTCCGTATGCCCCAATCACTAATCCCTGAAATTCTCCGATCATTCCAAACTCTCCTTAAGGCGCATAGTCATCCTACTACCAAGCCCATATGCAACACTGCCACTCTCCCACTTTGGCAGAGCTCATCTCTTTAATCGACCACTCGTCCTTGCTCCGCATACTTGGCTTTCTATAAGTTTTAAACACTGCCTGAGACTTCTCACATGTCCTTCCTTATACATTGCTGCTCAAATGTTGCCTTAAATGAAATATATCTTCCTGGCACTTGAATCCACCATTGCTGCTAACTTTAGAACCTTTCCGAAGGCCATCTTTATCGACCTATCAACATTAGAAATTCTAATTCGATCTTAACCCACCGCACCATGCGATATCTGACAGTTGAATCTCCAATACTATTTCACAACGTCTTGCCATAAAGGTGAATTGTAGTATATTATAATATCGACAAACTTAACGTTCCATTAGGGTCCAACACCCCATCATAGAAGAAAGCTCTACCACGCTTGCAAATACCATGTCTCATTACTTCCACCAGCCCATATCTGACCATCCTTAGTCCGACTGTCTTTCCCTTGCCGGGAATAAAATACCAAATCCCTTGATAACATATTGAGTAAACCTCCCTTCAAGTCATTCACTGCCCCGACACGTGGGCAACATCTACCATCACAATAATACTGTGAAATAATACTTACTATTAAGAATCATGGCAACCCGTGCCCAGCCTCAAGGCTCTGAGAAGTTCTGTAGCTGATCTGGAACAATAAAATATCTTTCCTAAGGCGACAATAATAGTCCAATCAACTATACCAGGAGAATCATCTCGCACCACATTTGTAGTGCCATTACATTTCTTCAAATTCTCAACTTCTACCAAGCGCTCGCATCCCGCAAGATTGAGTAGGAAGGAATCAAAGGCATAAGCCTCAAAGGAACCGAACAACACGATAAGGAAATCAAGAAGGGAAGTACACCTAATAGCCATGTGGCCTCCCGAGGATAAGTACAGACATCTCTGTACCAATCCGCGAGACTCTACTAAACTTGCTCATGACTCGTGAGACCGGCGGGAACCTAGTGTTCTGATACCATGTTGTCACGACCCAAAATCCACTAAGGGTCATGGTGTCACCAGACACCGCTGTCAGGCCATCCAACTCAAATGCTAAAGTAAATCTTGTTTTATCACTTTTGAAAATACATGATTTTTCTTTCATTATTTAGAAATTTTTTAAGAATAAAGTTTCAAATCAAATTTAAAAGTTAAGCAATAATACAATACTTTAAATCATCCCAGAACCCGGTGTCACAAGTGCATGAGCATCTACTGATGAGAGAAATAAAAATACAACATCCGCCCGGAATACAATAAACGGAAAGTAAATACAGTGCAAAGAAGGGACTACTCTAGTTGTGGCCGTCTCGTATAATGCAACTCATCTAGTCCCAGAATCATCTGCGCTGTTATGCCTAACAGACCACTGGAGTCACAAATACATGTGCAACAAAATACACAGCAAGTGTAATATGATTACAAAAATAACATGTACCCAATGAGTGTCCCTCCTAATCCCGAAGGCGTAGAGGCGAAATGGTCAACATTGACACTCACTAGGAGTCTAATGATTATTTATCCATAATAAATATATTAAACAATGGATTTATTTGATAAACATGATTCAAATCCAGATAGAGAAAAACAAGTAAGCATATAATTCTTTCATGGAAAATTTTCCTTAGGTTTTTTGTTATTATTAACGGTATAATCTCGAGCCATATTGTGGCATAACACGACTCAAATGAGTCCAGGTAGCAATACAAGCATGCACAAATCGTATCGAGGCGATGGCCCGATACAATTGAAATAAATGTGCACTTGTTATGGGTCAACGACGTGCCTATAGATGCATCTATTAATCAGCCGAGGTGTACGGCCCATTCCAAAATAAACATATGCAGACAGACAATCAGTCAAACAGTCAACATGGAGAAAATATCCAAGAAAGGACAATTCTCTTCATGAATTTGAGAAAAACAAAGCTTAATTCTTTCTTTTTGAAATCTATTTAAAAATTTAATATGATTTGATCAGTTCAAGCCATCAATGGGTTCACAATTAATCCAAGCATAACATATTTTTGGCTCCTAGACTACCCGGACAATAGCATAATAGTAGCTACGCACGGACTCTCGTCACCTGTGCATACATAGCCCCCCCCCCCCCCCCCACAAATAGGATCACATAATCAATTTAACTCACCTACGGGTTAAATTCCCCCTCACAAGATTAGAAAGGAGACTCACATCGCTGTGAAGATCCACAACTGACATTCTACATTCTTCCAACGACTGGCACCAACGTACAATGCTCCATAACTAGCCAACGATCATACAAGTCCATTAATATATACTCAATTATACTTTATAACCCAATTTATAATAATTTCTAACCCCGAACGAAAAGTTGACAAAAATACCCTCGGGCCCACATGCCCGGAAATCCAAAATTTCTCGAAGATAAACTTTGCTCGTGACCTTAGGAACTCAAATATATAATTTTCTCTTAATTCCATACTCCAAATAGTGGCTAAAGTCCAAGAATTAAATTTCTAGGGATACTACAAAAAATCCCTATTTTTCCCACAATCTTCATGTCTAAATCTATGGTATAATCTTGTATTTAACTTGGAAATAAGTAGGAGTATCTTACCTTAACATTGATGATGAAATTCCTCCTTGAAGCTATCCAAAATCGTCCAATAAAGTGAAGAAAATGAGAGAAATAAACCAAATCCTAACTTTTAAAACAACCCACTGCCTTCAGGTTTTTTTGCTTCTGCGACTCCACCATCGCATGTGCGATCCCGCTTCTACTGAAAAAAAACTGCATCTGCAGTCCCAGCCCAGCTACCCAAAACTGCTTATGCAACAAGCCATCCGCTTTTGCGGATCCGCTTCTGCGGCTTCCTGACCGTTTAACCGGTCCTGGATCGCTTCATTCCCAACCACTCTGCGGTTCCTCCCTCGCTTTTGCAAGGCCGCTTCTGTGGTCCCATTTCTGCAGAAGCGAAAATACTAGATACCAGCAAACTAAGCTCTTCCAAAAATCCAATTATTGATCCGTTAACCACCCGGAATTCACCCGAGGCCCCCGGGACCTCAACCAAACCTATCAATTAATTCCAAAACACATTACGCACCTGCTCGAGGCCTCAAATCGCATCCAACGATAATAAAATCATCAATCGACCTCCAATCCAAACATTATGAACTTTGAACTTTCCAACTTATACTTCCGATGTTTAAACCCATAAAATCACGTCCGATTGACTTTAAATTTTGCACACAAGTCATATTTGACATTACAGACCTACTCCAACTTCTGAAATTAGATTCCGAAAATGTTCACTTCTGGTTAAACTTCTCCAAAATTTTCAAATTCTATCTTTAGCCAAATGGCATAGAAATGACCTACGGACCTCCAAATTCACTTTCGGTCGCACTCCCAATTTCAGAATCACCATACGGAGCTACTCCCATTCTCATAATCTCAAACGAACATCGATAACTCTGAAATGCACTTCAAGCCAAACTTAAGAAATTTCTTCCAAAATGCTAACTTCGACAATAGGCAACAAAATGCTCCCGAATTATCCAAAACTCGAGCTGGGCATACGCCCAAGTCCGATATCATCAGACAAACCTGCTGGAACCTTCAGATCTCGATTCTGAGTTCATTTACGTAAAAATCCAATCCTAGTCATTTTCTCCAACTTAAGGCTTCTGAAATGAAAATTTCCATTTAAATATAACTCCGATCTTCCTAAATTTAAATTCCGACCATTCGTACAAGTCAATACCTTAAATGAACCTGCTCATAGCCTCAGACTGATAAACGATGCGCTAGGGCTCAAAACAACCGGTCGGGTCGTTACACGATCTCATAACCTCTTGGTTGGAAGTGGAGGTTTCTTACCATCCCTAAAGTTATTTACAATCTAGTACATATATCGAAAAAAAGCTTTTGGGAATAAAAGATTCTTTTTATAAAACAATAAAGAAGAATATTACAAAGAAAGAAAGATAGAATTCGTATTGTTTCGGAGTTAATTACAATAGAAAAAGTGACTTAGCCACCAAGTAAAAAATACTAAAGTATCTCTAAAATATAGACATTCGCCATAAATAAAATACTATTTATAACACACCCCCTTGAATGTCTATTCAACATAAATAAAATCCAGTGAAAAATAATTCTAGAGAAGGAAAAAGAGTACACATATCTATCAATACGCCTTTTGGTTGTCTCGTTAAAAATCTTGCAAGGAAAACCCAATGAGATAAAATCTTGTAAGGGAAAAAGAGTAGAAAGCATATTAACTCCCCCTAATGAGAGCATCAATTCACATTCTTTAACCTTCGTATCCCAATCTTGTACACTAGTTTCTTGAAGGTTGACATCAGTAGAGATTTGATGAATAAATCAGTCATATTATTACTTGAATGAATATGTTTCACTTTAAGTCATCATTCTTGTATATATATATAATGTTTTCATATAATATCGTAGAATGGACTTTTCAATATCTCCATAAAGGTAAAAATTCTCGCCATACCAAACAATACACGTTTAAATCATACTAACCTAACAAGCAACTCCGAAGCAAATAAAGCGCACCAACATCTTCTGCTAAGCTGATAGTCTACTTGGAGTGATCTTAACCTGTCTATCAGGACCTGCGGGCATGAAACACAGCGTCCCCAAGTAAAAAGTACGTCAGTACGAATAATGTACCGAGTATGTAAGGCACATAAATAAGTACATAACAAACATGGAGGAAATATAGAGTAACGGACTCAATCTGTCTGTCTGGAAAACTATGTAAATCATAAAAATACTTATAGTATCATGCATATGCATATGAATGTCATGTCGTGCATAGGTACATGTTTCATAACATCATTAGCCTCTGAGGGCATCCCATCATATCATCTCGGCCACTATAGGCAAATTATCAATGTATACCATCTGATCATGTGGTAGTGCGTATATAACGCTATAACCTTATCCCATATCATATATATTATATACACATATATACGCGTATATAACGTCATCTGGTTATGTGTCATTGTACATGTATAAATAAATGCAATGCATGAGAAGTACGTCCACAACATCTCTTGGAATGTCATAAGGCCATTATGTCTTTGAGTAATACCATGAAATAAAATTTACCATCTTACGTATTTTCTGAGACCCATGAACAAATGATAGAATAATATGACACGTGGGGAATCAAGAACATAAACATTTCTAGTATTTATACAAATAGAGTCATTTATAAAAATAAGGCATTTGTTCGTTTCATTTGTGTCATATGATCATGCTAAAAAAAAATAGCCTTAACATATTTGAAGTTAAAAAAATAATTCTATATGATATTTTTTGAAAAAAATTATACTTTATTAGAATCGCAAAATTTAACGTTGCTAAATTTGGTTGGAACCGTTTTGTTGCAAAAAGGATTGCTAACGTTTCTTCTCTCTTATTACAAAGCCTTGGTATTGAAAATGGTAGGGAAGAGTTTGCATTTTTTTTATTGAAAATGCCTTTTGTGAATGAGTTCTCAGAATAGAAACATTTTTGAATGTTGTTCTTGAAAATTTAAAGTGGAGGTGTTTTTTGATTAAAGAACTAGGATGCCACCTACTAATAATTGAATAAGAGTCATGTTATTAATAAGGGGATTTGCTGCCACGTTCTTGCTTGACACTTAACCAAAGTTTTTACTTTATTTAATTGGATAATATTTTGTTATACGGTAATTAATTAATTATTCGCATAATTAATAATTACCTTAAATTACCTAAAATTCTATTTATTTTGATGTATTTTATATATTCTTCTATTATAGTTATATGGTATCTTGTATAGTACTAGTATATAAAAAGCAGGATATTATAGCTTGGACCGTATTTTATTCCAAATTATCAAATTTTAACAAAAATTCATTTTCTTTTACTTAATTCCCCTCTTACCTTTACGAACTTACTCATTACTTGTTTAAAATAACATAATCCTTATAATCTTCAAATACTCTTTTCCTTGGACTAATGTCAATTACCTTACGATAAACTCAATGTTCAATACTACAGGATGCAATATTATTGTAGTTTAATACTGCGAAGCATAACATCATCGCAAAGTAACACTGCAAGGCATAACATTATCGTAATATTGCGGGTCATAACATAATATTGGTTGGATGGTGAATATCTGATGGCTTATGAGGGATTAATGAATAGCTGGCTATGGTGTTTTGAACTTTCATGGCAGAATAGGAGAAGCAAAAGTACTACATTAAGACAACTGTCTTAATCACAAAATGTCAAGTGACTTTGTTAAGACAAAATAAACTATTTTTCTAATTAATTTTGAATTTTAAATTAATTGGTTACACTAATTGAATTAATAAATATAGATATCTTATAATTATCTATAAAAACAAAAATACAAAAAAAATATTCTTCTCATTCAAATTGGGAGTAGTTTCAAGTTGGAGTTTTAAAATTATTTTACAATAAAAAAATATAGAAAAAAAAAATACCATTTCAAATTGGAGAGTAATTTCTTTGTAAAATAAAATAGTAGTAATGTATATATATGAGAGTAATTATTATACTAATTGGTAATTTATTAATAACTCAGATGTCAATTTAACAATATTAAGCAATGGATAATTATAATATATATATATATATATAAGAATTATAAAAATTAATTAGAATTATTATGAAAAAATTCGTACCTAAGTAACTAAAATCATAATAAACAAATAGTCATAAATGAAGAATACTAAAAAAATTAAAAACTAAATCACGTTAAAGTGGTGAAGTTTTTTTTTTGGTAATTAAAATTTTGTATTAATCACCAAAGAGGTTTCTTTACAAATCCATAGTGCAGCTAAACACATCTGACTATCAAAAAAAGAACTTAATCACCATCTACTGATATTGTACCTATACTTCTATTTACAGTAGAGAATGCTGAAGGTGTAGGCCAACTTTAGGGGGACTCCTAACATTACAAACATATGCAATAGTCCTAAGTAATTGATCACTAGAACAAGAGACATTCTTAAACAATCTCGAGTTCCTCTCTAACCAAATGGTATAAAACAGTTCTGTTATAATCATTTTGACAATGTGAGCTCGACTAATTTTCCCTTTAGCTTTGACAATGATCCAGTGAATAAACTGCTCCCAGTTCTGATAATTTGGCTGAGTTACTCCAATCCATAACATTGTTTGATGCCTCAGTTACCTAACAAAGGGACAGGAAAAGAAAAGATGGTCTCTGTTCTCCATACCTTGCTGGCATAAAGCACAAGTGCTATCCACAGTCAAGTTCCATTGGCCCAACCTGTCTTTAGTAGGCAATCTGTCTTGCAATACCAACCAAAGATTGAAAACTGCCTTGGGTCTGGTATAGTTTTGGATAGTTAGATTCTTCCACAAGACTCTAGGCAATTGTCTAATCTGGTGTAGGTACATCATCTTTATAGTACACACTGGTTGATTCATCAACTGAGATTGCTGCAATGTAACAGTAGCTTCAATAATCTTCCTGACCATCCAGCTGGCTTGGTTAGGAATAACTATCGAATGAAGATGCTGCTGTTTTATATAGACTGTGTGAATCCACCTTACCCATAGAGCATCCTTCTTGTGAGCCAAATCCCATCCAAGCTTGGTAATTGCAGCTTTGTTCCACATTAGCAGGTTCATAATATTTAAGCCTCCAGCTGACTTAGGCAAGCATACTTTATCCCAGGCTATATATGCTTTCTTTGATATATTGGCTGAACCTGTCCATACAAAGGATCTACAGACAGCTTCTAGCATCTTTAAGATTTTTGAGGGAATAAGGAAAAGTTGAGCCCAGTAAGCTTGTATGCAAAATATCACTGATTGAACCAATTGAACTCTACCAGCATAAGACAATTTTCTGGCAGTCCAGGATGTGATCCTGGCAGTGACCTTATCCACCAGTGCCTGCCATTGTGCCAAAGACATTTTCTTGGTAGATAAGGGAACTCCCAAGTATTTGAAAGGCAACTCCCCATATACATAGCCAAGATGATCTACAATTTGATGTTGGATATCAGTAGGAACACCGCCAAAATAGACAGAACTCTTACTCAGATTAGCTTTCATCCCAGAGGCTTCAGTGAAGTGAGAAAAGTACTTAAACATGGCTGCTACAGACTGATGCTCTCCTTTGACAAACAGCAAAAGGTCATCTGCAAAGCTAAGATGAGTAATTCCTAGCTTTTTACAGCCAGGGTGAAACAGGAAACCTTTATCCTTCTTCAATTCAGCAAGGGCTCTACTTAGATACTCCATCACCATGGCAAATAGAAAGGGGGAAATTGGATCACCTTGTCTCAAACCTTTAGCTGCTTGAAAGGGTTCAGTAGTTTCTCCATTCACCATCACTGTATAGCTGACTGTTTGGACACATTCCATGATCCACTTCATAAATCTACCTGGGAAGTCTAAGGCCTCCATTACCTGCTGTAAGAAGATCCATTCAACAGAATCATATGCCTTCTGCAAATCTATTTTAATCATGCATCTAGGAGACACATGAGTTCTTGTATAGTGTTTAATTAGTTCATGATCTAGTATAACATTATCTGCAATCCTCTTGCCTGGGATAAATCCTGCTTGGGCATCACAAATGATACTAGCCATGCATTTTTGTAGTCTATTGGCCAGTATCTTAGAAATTATTTTATATAAGACTGAGCAGCAAGCAATTGGTCGAAACTACTTGACTGATTGTGGATTAGCAAATTTGGGTATCAAGGTGAGGGAAGCACAATTCACTGGCCTATACATTTTGCTGGACTGGAAGCAGTTCATAACTGCCTTGATTATATGATTGCCAGTGGTACTCAAGGTCTGCGTGAAAAAGCAGCATTATATCCATCAATCCCTGGTGCTTTGTCATCACCAATGGCTTTTAGGCTGTCAAGAATCTCATCAGCAGTGATATCAGCAACTAACTGTTCCTTCTGGAGATGTGTGAGCTTTGGACCATTACCCATATACACTTTGTTAATTACTGGTAGTGAGGCAGCTGATGTTCCCATCAAAGACTTATAGAAATCCTTGATCTCCTTTCTAATGTCATCTGGATTGGTAAGCCTGGTTTCCCCTGCTGTAATCAGTTCAGTTATGCTTTTGTATTGATTCCTTTCCTTCAAAAAAGCATTAAAATATTTATTATTTGAGTCTCGCAATTGAATCCACCTAGCCCTGGACTTCTATTATAAGATATTCTCTTCTATCATTGACCATTTTTCTAGCTTCAAGACTAGTTCCTTCTCTTTGATCTGCAAGTCATCAGTGTAATTCAGCATCATCTGGTTCTGAATGTCCTTCAACTCCTCCCTGCTAGACTCAATTTTCTGTGCAATATTCTTAAAATCTCTAACATTTAGAGATTTTAAAATTGGTTTCAGTGCTTTGAGATTATTCCACACCTCATTGACAGTACCTTGAGTAGTATTTCTCCAATTCTCCTTGATAAGTTGCTGGAAGTCCTTATGATTAGCCCATGCATTATAGAATCTGAATGGGGCCTTCCTGATCATAGTATCTTCAGCCAGAGTGAGCACCATTGGATTATGATCAGAGATAAATGGGGGGTCATATACAGTCTGTACATGGCTCCATTTAATCATCCAGTCATAATTACCAAATATTCTGTCCAAACTGCTACAAACTCTATCATTGCCAGTTTGTTTATTGGTCCATGTGAAAAATTTCCCTTTCCAAGGAAGTTCTGATAGCTCAGCCAGTTGGATACATTGAGTAAAATCCTGAATTCTGAATTTCAGCCTGTTTAACTTGACTACAGGATTGCCTATGATTGATAGACATAACAGCATTGAAATCACCTGCTACTAGCCAAGGGTCAGAAATACCAGCAACAAGATTCTGTAGTTGTTGCCACATTGTTCTCCTTTAATCCAATCCATTGAAGCCATACACCACAGTGAGGAGGCAAACCAGATCACCTGCAGGGGTGTTAACACTACAATGAAGGAATTGAGCCTCCTCCTGAATATCAGTGATCCTAATCTTCTGAGTATCCCATAGGACCCAAATTCTACCCCTTGGGGAGTCCCTATAGTTAGTTAACATATCTCATCCTGGAACCAGCAGTTTAGCTATTCTCTATGCATTTCTCTCCTTAATCTTTGTCTCTATCAGACCAACAAGGTTAAATTTATTATATCTAAAATATTCCTTAGCTTCCTTTTGCTTATACCTCTTATTCACACCTCTAATATTCCAAAATAAAAACTTCATTGGGTATGACTAGGGCCCCCTTCATCTAGGGGATTTCCTGGTCTACTAGCTTACATCACTTGAAATATGTTACTCATCACAACAGGAGATAAAGGGGGAAAGTTTGCAAGATTGAACACTGGAGATTGCACCTGTTTGCCTCTATCTTCCTGTTTGTTAAACTCTGTACTTCCTAAAGGAGAAACATCTTTAGGAGGTACATCATTCTGCTTTGGTCCAAGCTGTTGTTTAGGAACCTCCTGATGCTGCATAAGAGTCTGGATTGGAACTTTAGCTCTCCATTCCTGAAGTACTCTAGGCTTTTGCATTTGAGTAGGCTGGGAAGGTTTGGATTAGCCAGACAATTGTGTCCAACGACAAGGCATTTCTCACAATATGATGGTTTCCAATCATATGACACTTCCTGCACAAATTTCTTCCCATTTGGATCTATTAGCTCAATCTCACTTGGCAATTCTTTAGAGACATTCACCTCAATAAGCATGCGTGCATAAGAAATTCTAGTCTGCTTAGTCGTACATTCATCTGCAAAAATGGGCTTACCAAGGACACTGGCTATCCTACTCAAAGACCTGATTCCCCAGCATGACATAGGGAGTTTGGGGAACCTGACCCACCGAGGAATTTCAGTAGGAAAAGCAGCATTGAAATCAAATCAGCAGTCCATTACTTCAGTACCATAGATCTACTTGCAATGGAGTATGGGCCACCACAGAGAACTTCTTTGGCATCTTCCATAGATCGAAATTTGGCTACATAATAGCCCTCCTCATGATAATATAGATCTGGTTCTGCAACATGGGACCAATGTAGGTTAATGAAACGTTTCATTGCATTGTACCCTGGCCCAGTTCCTAGCACAAAAATTACTAGGGCACATTTCCATTTCTGTTCTTCCGCCTCTACTTCCTCCTTAATCAGATGACCTACAGGTTTCCCATCAATCAGAGTCCGTGGGATATACTCCAATGCCATGCCATTAGAAGCAAATCGGTTCTTCTGGAAGAGATTTGCCCACCCTTTGGCTACTTCATTGGTCTTCTCCTCTGGTTCTGTCACTGGAATTTGAGATAGGTTCTGCATGTGGTCGATTCCACCATTTCCTTGTACCATCTGGGGTTGAGGAAGCACAGAAACTTCATCTGCTTCTAATACCTCATCTGATTGTGTCAATGGAACAGTGATATTCAATGGAACAGTAACAGCTACTGGAACAGTATCAATGGGTTGATTAACACTGGTTTGATGGTTTATCGTTGAAATGATTCGGTCTATGGTTGTAATCGGCAGTTTCCAAGGTCGCCCCTTGCCTCGTCCTCTTCCTCTCGCCATGGAAACCAAGCTCGGCGTACGTTAACTAACGTGCGCCAAGAGGAGAGTCGGAAGAAAGAGAAAGTTCTTTTTATTTCCTTTTGAACAATGAAAATTAAGTGGTGAAGTTTGTTATCAAACTTTATTTAAAAACTGGTTTTACTTCAAAAATTAAAAAAAATATAAATATATAAAAACAAAAAAGCAAAACCCCATTTTTCCCATATCCCTCATGTCATATTCTCCACTTCCTCATTTTTCTCCACTCACAATCCCGCATTCTCACTTATAACTATTTGTATAAGAGTAAATAACTACTTGATTCCTATTTATAGGTATGGGGAAGGGACATCTTGAAAGAAAGAAAAGAACGTGAAAAGTGAAAGAAAAGAAAAAGATCTATGAAAGACAAACAAAAGAGTAAAAAGAAGAAAAAAGAAAAGAAACGAACAAAAAAAGAAAGATAGAGAAGATATAAGACAAAGAAAAGAAACGAACAACAAAAGGAAGAACGAAAGAGAGTTTGGAGATATGGTTCGAGATTTCGTTCAAGAGTAATAAAATATATCTTTTATTATATTATAAAAAAATAGCAGATAAAAATATTAAGAAAGTAATATGCAAAAAGTCTATCTTATTATATTATTAAAAGCCAAAGAAAATAGTACCACATTAATTCAAGTAGTAACCTAAA
The DNA here is from genome assembly GCA_034376525.1 of Nicotiana benthamiana. Taxonomy (NCBI): domain Eukaryota; kingdom Viridiplantae; phylum Streptophyta; class Magnoliopsida; order Solanales; family Solanaceae; genus Nicotiana; species Nicotiana benthamiana. Next base: position 110,697,484 of record CM067323.1, on the reverse strand, counting down.
AAAAAGTCACATAACATAATTATTTAATAAAAAATTTATTTATTAATAATGAAGAAAGGAATTAACTACTCAAACATAGTTGAATGTGGGTTTAATATTAGTTAATTTCTTTAAATTAACTACTCAAGCATGGGTGCAGGTTGGTTTAGGTTAGTTAATTTCTTTATTTTATTTTTTTAAATCATTTTCGTTTTTCTTTTTTGAAATAAAAAGTGTATTTATTCATTAAAATCAAATAATATTAATTAGAAAAATATAATAAAATTAAAAATAAAAATTGTTTTTTTAAAAATAAAATGTATATCTTCTATTATATTACAAAAAAATTAGCAGGAAAAAATATTAAACAAGTAATATACTAATAATTTCTATCAACAATATAATTATACTAAATATTAGATAATTTTATAAACAAAAAAAGTTTTTTTATGACTATATAAATAAGTTTAAATAGATATTTTATTGATTAAAATTCAGACAATATCTATTCTATTTATAAAGAATAGGAGGAGTAAATCATTGTGTTTATTCCAAATTTTACTTCAAAAAATTAATAAAGTGACAAATTTTAGGACAAAACTCCAAAAAATTTGGATATTTAAAAATTATTTTTGAGGCAGTGTGCATATTTGGTTTGGACCCTCGAGGAATTGGGAGTGTTTCGGAGTGATCCCGGACTTAGGAAAATTTCAAAAAATTACAAAAACAGTGCACTGTGAACAGTACCCCATGTACAGTACCGTGTACAGTACCCCATGTATTGTACCTGTGAACAGTACCCCATCTACAGTACCTGTAAACAGTACCCCCATCTACAATACCTGTAAACAGTACCATGTGAATAGTATCCCGAGAACAGTAACACGGGGTGAACATTAACCTCAGAAATTTTTGGCAGAATGTTTTGTCTCTGAAAATGGGACCTTCTCCCATTTTCAATACCCATTTGGAGCTTGGATAAGGCGATTCTTCGGGAGATTTTTTGAGAGAACAACGAGGTAAGTGTTCTTAACTTAATTGTGGTTATATTACTCGAATCTATTGCAAGTTTTGGCATTAAATTCGTGAATTTAGGGGAAAAAAAGCTTAGAAACCCTCTCGAATAGATTTGAGGTCGAAATGTTATCGAAATTTAGTAATTTTGGTATGGTTGAACTTGTGGATGAATGGGTTGTCGGAAATTGGTTTAAACCTCGTGTTTTGACCACGTGGGCCCGGGGTCGACTTTCACTATTCCAGGCAGAATGTTGTAAAATATATATTTAGCCATTTGGGTTATTTTGTTGAGTAGTAATGATGATATTAAATCAATTGTGTATAGATACAATTGAATTGGAGACAAATTCAAAAGGAAAGGGCATTGTTAAGGATTGAGTTGGTCGTATACCTTCGAGGTAAGTGTTTGATCTATCCTAACTTGATGGAATAGGAGTTGAGTCTATATGCTAATTGCTATGTGTGGAATCCGACGTATAGGCATGGTGACGAGTATCTATAAGTTGAGGGTCGAGCATGATCGTGAGTCTTAAATTGATTAAATTATAATAATCTTATGTGATTATATGAAAGGAATTATTATTATTGGTTTCACACCGGTAATATTTATATTGTTGAATTAAAAGATTATTGGTTTCATACCGGTAATATTCATATTGTTGAATTAAAAGATTATCGGTTTCATATATATATATATATATATATATATATATATATATACAGTTGATTAATTATTATTGATTTTCTGCCGGTAATATATACAATGATTATTGTTATTGGCCACGGTTGCCGGTGACAAGGAAGACTGATTATGCACGATGGGTCTTTCCGTGCCTTGATATATATATATATATATATATATATATATATATATATATATATATATATATATATATATATATATACAGTTGATTAATTATTATTGATTTTCTGCCGGTAATATATACAATGATTATTGTTATTGGCCATGGTTGCCGGTGACAAGGAAGACTGATTATGCACGATGGGTCTTTCCGTGCCTTGATATATATATATATATATATATATATATATATATATATTACAATGATTATTGGTATTGTCCATAGTTGTCGTTGACAAGGAAGAGTGATTATGCACAATGGGTCTTTCCGTGCATGAGAGTGTGCGAGTAAAAGTACGATGGGTGATGTCGTACATCTTAATTGACTAATTGGTGAGAATGAGAGTAAAAGTACGGTGGGTGATTATGTACATCTTAATTGATTATTTGATGGGAATGAGAGTAAAAGCACGATGGTTGGTGTCGTGCAGATTTTCATTTACCCGTCCTCATTAATTGAAGTTCATTTATTCTGCACCTGTTATTACATTTTGTTGCTATCCCAGTGCATGTTCTCCCTTCCCAAATATTTAATGTTGTTTCTTGTTATCTGTGTTGTGTGTGTGTGTGTGTGTGTATATATATATATATATATATATATATATATATATATATATATATATATATATATATATATATATTTGACTGTACAGGTTTATGTGAGTGTCTGGTCCTAGCCTTGTCACTAATTCGCCGGGATAGGCCGGGCACTTACCAGCACATGGGGTCGGTTGTGCTGATTCTACACTCTATGCTCTTTTTGCGCAGATATAGGTTTTGGACAGCAGCAGCAGCGGTAGTGCGGGTGTTAGCTTTTGATCATCGAGACAACGAGGTAGCCTTGCAGGCGTATGCAGGACCCGGCGTCTCCTCTATCTTTATTTTATGTCTTTATCTCATGTATCCGAGATAAACAATATTATATTTCTTTCAGACGGTTATGTATATTATTCTTAGAAGTTCGTTAGAACTGTGACACTGGTTCTTGGGTAGTGCTTTATATTAGGATTTCAGTGTCGTACATAGTAAAAATTGCTAAGTCTTCCTCTAAATTTATTTATTTCCATTTAAATTTTAATAGTGTTGATAACAGGTTTGAATAAGTATTGTTAAAAAATGGAAACATAAGTTTGAGTTAGCTTGCCTAGCTCCTAATAGGCGCCATCACGACCCTGATGGTGGAAAATTCGGGTCGTGATAAGTTGGTATCAGAGCACTAGGTTACATAGGTCTCACAACTCACGAACAACCTTAGTAGAGTCTGAGGGATCGGTAAGGAGACGTCTGTATCTACCCCCAGAGGCTACATAGTTAGGAAAATTTCACTTTCATTCTTTCCTGTCGTGCGAAATTGTTCTTCAAGTGCTAATTAAATTTCCATTCTGTTCTTCCACAGATGGCAAGAACACGCGCTTCCTCATCTAATGATCAGCAGCCCGAGGCCCCAGCAGCAGCTCCAGCTAGGGGCAAAGGCTGAGGTCGAGGTCGTCCTAGAGGCCGAGGTAGGGGCAGAGCTCAGCCCCGAGGAGCAGCACCAGTGGCGGATCCTCAAATTCATATTGAAGTGGTTCCGGCCCAAGCTGATCCAGTGGGCCCAGCTCAGGTCCTAGAGGGGTTTATTTCTCTCCAGTCCTTCAGGATGCATTGGTCCGATTTGTTGGTTTCATGGAGGGAATTTCTAGAGCTGGTTTGCCTCTAGCAGCACCAGCCACATCTCAGGTTGGAGGAGGGACCCCTATTCCTGCTACACGCACTCCGGAGCTAGTAGCTCCCCAGGTTCAAGTTCAAGTGGTGCAGCTAGCTGTGGCAGTTCAGCCAGGCATAGTGACCCGGACTGGTGAGGGTGCAGCTATGTCCGCCGATGCTTTATGGAGATTGGACAGATTCACCAAACTCTTTACCACTACATTCAGCGGTACTTCTTCAGAGGATCCCAAGACTTCTTATATAGTTGCCATGAGGTTCTCCGGACTAGGAGTATTGTGGAGACCAATGGTGTTGACTTTGCCACTTTTCGTATATCTGGATTCGCGAAGACTTGGTGGAGAGACTACTTGTTATCCAAACCAGCAGGGTCGCCATCTTTGACTTGGGACCAGTTTGCAGGATTATTTTTGGAGAAGTTTCTCCCAGTGACTCAGAGGGAGGCACTTCGCAGGCAGTTTGAGCTCCTTCAGCAGGGCTCGATGTCAGTTACACAATATGAGACCTGGTTTATTGATCTAGCTCAGAATGCCATTGTTATACTCCCTACCGATAGAGAGAGGGTGAGAAGGTTTATTAATGGTTTGATTCAGCCAATTCGTGTTCAGATGGCTATGGGAGCCGGGAGTGAGATCACCTTTCAGGAGACAGTCAATGCAGCCCGCCAGATCGAGATGGCTTTGTCTCAGGGAGGAGGTCATGGGTCGGATAAGAGACCCCGTGGTTCAGGAAGATTCAGTGGTACCTCGTCTTGAGGAAGAGATTCTTATGGTAGAGGCCATCCTCCTAGGCCTTTCCAGTCAGCCCTTCAGGCTTCTCATGGTACATCAGGCAACAATGTTTCTCAACATTATTATTCTGAGCAGCAGTTTTTCAGTGCACTACCAGCACCCACCACTGCACCGCCACTTCAGAGCTTCGGGGGAGGATCTTCAGGTCGACAAGGCTAGAAGTCTCAGCAGCCGAGGTTTTTTCATGGTTGTGGTGATCCGGGCCACGTTATCAGATTTTGCCATCGCATTTCGGGAAGATATCAGCAGTAGAGTTCTCGTGCTATGTTTCCGGCACCAGAGGCTCCACAGCCTGCACAACCAGCTAGAGGAGGCGGCAGGGGCACTGGAGGTGGAGGTAGAGGTCATATAGGTGGAGCTTAGACCGACAGAGGTAGAGGTTATCCAGCAGCTGATCGTTCCAGAGATATTGCTCAGGGTAGTGGGGCCCGATGCTATGCACCCTAGACCAGAGGCTGAGTCCTCAGATGCAGTTATTACAGGTACTATTCTGGTTTATGATAGAGAGGCTTTAGTACTATTTGACCCTGGGTCTACATATCCGTACGTGTCTTCTTATTTTGCACAGTGTGTGGTTCAGCATAGTGATCCATTGAATGTTCTCGTCTATGTGTGTACACCAGTAGGTGACTCCATTGTGGTTGATCGAGTTCATCGGTCTTGTGTTGTGGCGATTCGGGTTCTTGAGACCCGTGTTGATTTGCTTATTCTAAATATGGTTGACTTTGATATCATATTGGGAATGGACTGGCTATCTCCATACGATGCTATCTTGGATTGTCATGCCAAGACTGTAACTTTAACTCTATCGAATTTGCCTCGTATTGAATGTAAGGGAATTTCTAGTCGTATTAGCCGCAATGTTATTTCATAAGTTAAGGCTCAACGTATGGTTGAAAAAGGATGTTTGGCTTATCTAGCCTATGTTCGCGATTCCAGCGCCGAGGCTCCTTCTATTGATTCAGTGCCTGTGGTTTGCGAGTTTCCTGAGGTATTCCCTTTAGACCTGCCGGGTATGCCACCCAATAGGGATATTAATTTTTGCATTGATCTGGCTCCGGCACTCAGCCTATTTCTATTCCTCCATATCGTATGGGCCCGCCGGAATTAAAAGAATTAAAGGAACAGTTGTAGGATTTACTTGAAAAGGGTTTCATCAGACCCAGTGTTTCCTAGTGGGGTGCGCCAGTATTTTTTGTCAAAAAGAAAGATGGTTCGATGCGAATGTTCATTGATTACCGGAAATTAAACAAAGTTACAATCAAGAACAAGTATCCACTACCGCAGATTGATGATTTATTTGACCAACTTCAGTTTGCTAAGGTATTTTCAAAGATAGACTTAAGATCTGGCCACCATCAGTTGAAGATTAGGGCATCGGATGTTCCTAAGAAAGCTTTCCGTACTCAGTACCGGCATTATGAATTCTTGGTCATGTTTATTGTATTGCTTCCCGTATTGGGATTGGTGCAGTATTGATGTAGGATGACAAGGTTATTGCCTATGCTTCGAGGCAAATGAAGATTCATGAAAAGAACTATCCAGTTCATGACTTGGAGTTGGCGGCGATTGTTCACGCATTGAAGATTTGGAGGCATTATTTGTATGGAATGGCATGTGAAGTATTCATTGATAACAAGATCATTCAGTACCTGTTTAAGCAGAAGGAGTTGAATTTGAGGCAGAGAAGATGGTAAGGAATTGTTGAAAGATTAGGAAATCACCATTTTATATCATCCGAGAAAGCAAATGTGGTGGCCGATGCTTTGAGCAAGAAGTCAGCCAGTATGGGCAGTCTTGCTTATATTCTGGTAAGTCAGAGGCCGCTTGCAATGGATGTTCAGGCCTTAGCCAAATTTTGTGAGATTTGATATTTTTTTAGCCTAGTCGAGTGCAAGCTTGCACGGTCGCTCGTTCTTCATTATTTGAGTGTATTCGCGATCGACATTTTGATGATTGGCATTTATGTGTTCTTACGGACACGGTTCAGCGAGGAAGTGCCAAGAAGTTCACCTTAGATGCTGATGGAGTTCTGAGATTGCAAGGGCAACTTTGTGTGCCAGATGTTGATGGGCTTCGAGAATTGATTCTCGAAGAAGCTCACAGTTCCCTGAATTCTATTCATCCAGGCACAGCAAAGATGAATCAGGATTTGCGGCAACATTATTGGTGGCGCATAATGAAAAAGGATATTGTGGCATATGTAGCGCGGTATTTGAATTATCAGCAGGTTAAATACGAGCATCATAGACCTGGTGGTTTGTTTCAGAAAATTGAGCTTCCTGAGTGGAAGTGGGAGCGGATCACTATGGACTTCATTACTGGCTTTCCGATGATTCGGAAAAAGTTTAATGCGGTTTGGGCTATTGTTGATAGGTTGACTAAGTCAGCACATTTTGTTCCTATTGCAACCACTTACTCATCCAAGAGGTTATCGGGTATTTATATTAGGGAGATTATTCGCCTTCATGGGGTGCCTATATCTATCATATCGGATCGAGGTCCGCAGTTTACCTCACATTTCTGGAAAACATTTCAGAAAGAGTTGCGCACCCAGGTTCAGCTGAGTACAACATTTCATCCCCAGACGGATGGTCTGTCCGAGAGGACTATTCAGATTGGAGGATATGCTCTGGGCTTGTGTTATTGATTTTGGTGGTTCGTGTGATCATTTCCTGCCTTTGGCAGAGTTTTCTTATAATAATAGCTATCAATCGAGCATACAAATGGATCCTTATGAAGCATTGTATGGTAGACAATGTCATTCTCCGGTTAGATGGTTTAAACCAGGAGAGGCTCGATTTTTGGGTACCGATATAGTTTAGGAGGCCTTAGATAAGGTCAAGATTATTCAGGATAGGCTTCGTACAACTCAGTCTAGGCAGAAGAGTTATGCAAACCGCAAGGTTAGAGATTTAGCTTTCATGATTGGTGAGCGTGTATTGCTCCGTGTATCGCCTATGAAAGGCGTAATGAGGTTCGATAAGATGGAAAGCTTAGCCCTAGGATTTCTGGCCCATTCGAGATCCTTGATCGCGTGGGAAAGGTGGCTTATAAGCTTGCTTTGCCACCTAATTTATCAGTTCTGCATCCAGTGTTTCATGTATCCATGCTCCGGAAATATCACGGCGATCCATCGCACGTGTTAGATTTCAGTACTATCCAATTGGACAAGGATCTATCTTATGAGGAGGAGCAAGTTGCTATATTAGGCCGACAGGTTCGATAGTTGAGGTCGAAGAGTTTTCCTTCTGTGCGTGTTCAGTGGAGAGGTCAGCCTCCTAAGGCATCGACCTGGGAGTCCGAGTCTGACATGCGGAGCCGTTATCCACATCTATTCCCTGACTCATATACTTCTTTCTTTTGTCCGTTCGAGGACGAACAGTTGTTCTAGAGGTGGAGAATATGACGACCCAAAGGGTCATCACTTATTTTATTAGTAATTTTGAGCTACCGAGGTCTTGAAAACCTCACTATTAGTTCCCTCGATTTACGTGCGCAGTCCAGGCATGAAGCCGAAAAAGTATTATGTTGATATATATATGAATTATGTGAAAGATTTGAAGAATTTTTATATTAATATTGATAAAGTTGACTTTGGTCAACATTTTTGGTTAACAGACCTGGACCCGTGATTTAACGGTCACTCGAAAGGTCCGTAAAAAAATATGGTACTTGGGCTTATGCCCAGAATCAAATTCCGAGATCCCAGACCCGAGAAAAGAATTTTTTTCGTGAAATTTGTTTTCTATAAATGCTTAAGGAAATAAAAATGAAATTTGATCAATAAAGTAATGGTATCGGGCTCGTATTTTGGTTCCGACGCCTGGAACATGTCATATGTGTCGTTTAAGCGCTTCCTGTAAAGTTTGGTTGAAAATAGACGTCATTTGACGTGTTTCGACCATAAATTGGAATATTTGAAAGTTTATGAAAAATTGAAAGATTTCTTGGGATTTAAGGCTCAATTCTTTGATTTTTGACGTTATTTTTGCGATTTGATCGCTCGAGCAAGTTTGTATGATGTTTTTGAGTCAGTGTGCATATTTGGTTTGGAGCCCCGAGGGCTCGGGAGTATTTCAGAGTGATCTCGTACTTAGGAAAATTGCGGAAATAGTGAGCTGCGAACACTAGCCCATGTACAGTACCGAGTACAGTACCTGCGAATAGTAACTGGTCTACAATACATGTGAACAGTACCATGTAAACAGTACCCCGTGAACAGTAACACGGGGTGAACAGTTACCTCGGAAATTTTTGGCAGAATGTTTTGTTTCTGAAAATGGGACTTTCTCCCATTTTCAATTTCTACCCATTTGGAGCACGGATAAGGCGATTCTTCGGGAGATTTTTGGAGAGAACAACAGGGTAAGTATTCTTAACTTAATTTTGGTTATATTACTCGAATCTATTGCAAGTTTTGGCATTAAATCCGTCAATTTAGGGGGGGAAAGCTTAGAAACCCTCTCGAATAGATTTGAGGATTTTAGGGTCGAAATGTTATCGAAATTTAGTAATTTTGGTATGGTTGAACTCGTGGATGAATGGGTTGTCGGAAATTGGTTCGAACCTCGTATTTTGACCACGTGGGCCCGGGGTCAATTTTCACTATTCCGGGCAAAATGTTGTAAAATATATATTTAACCATTTGGATTATTTTGTTGAGTAGTAATGATGATATTAAATAAATTGTGTATAGATACAATTGAATTGCAGCCAAATTCTAAAGGAAAGGGCATTCCTAAGGATTGAGTTGGTCGTAAACCTTCAAGGTGAGTGTTTGATCTATCCTAGCTTGAGGGAATAGGAGTTGAGTCTATATATTAATTGCTATGTGTGGAGTCCGACGTATAGGCATGGTGACGAGTATCTTAAATTGATTAAATTTTAATAATCTTATGTGATTATATGAGAGGAATTATTATTATTGGTTTCACACCGATAATATTTATATTGTTGAATTAAAAGATTATTTGTTTCAAACCGGTAATATTCATATTGTTGAATTAAAAGATTATTGGTTTCATACCGGTAATATATATATATATATATATGATTAATTATTATTGGCTTTCTGCCGGTAATATATACATTGATTATTATTATTGGCCATGGTTGCTGGTGACAAAGAAGAGTGATTATGCACGATAGGCCTTTCCGTGCCTTGATATATATATATATATATATATATATATATATATATATATATATATATATATATATATATATATATATATATATATATATATATATATATATATATATATATATATATATATATATATATATATATATATATATATATATATATATATATATATATATATATATATATATATATATATAATGATTAATTTTATTGGCCATAGTTGCCGGCGACAAGGAAGAGTGATTATGCACGATAGGTCTTTCCGTGCCTCGATATGAGAGTATGCGAGTAAAAGTACGATGGGTGATGCCGTACATCTTAATTGATTATTTGGTGAGAACGAGAGTAAAAGTACGATGGGTGATGTCGTACATCTTAATTGATTATTTGGTGAGAACAAGAGTAAAAGCACGATGGTTGGTGCCTCGCAAATTTTGATTTACCCGTCTTCATTAATTGAAGTTCATTTATTCTGCACCTATTATTACATTTTGTTGCTATCCCAGAGCATGTTCTCTCTTCCCAAATATTTAATGTTGATTCCTGTTATCCCTGTTGTATATATATATATTTGACTGTACAGGTTTATGTGAGTGTCTGGTCCTAGCCTTGTCACTACTTCGCCAGGATGGGTTTAATTTAGTTAATTTCTTTAAATTAACTACTCAGACATGGGTGCAGGTTGGTTTAGGTTAGTTAATTTCTTTATTTTATTTTTTGAAATCATTTTTGTTTTTCTTTTTTGAAATAAAAAGTGCATTTATTCATTAAAATCTAATAATATTATTTAGAAAAATATAATAAAATTAAAAATAAAAAATATTTTTTTAAAAATAAAATATATATCTTCTATTATATTACAAAAAAATAGCAGAAAAAAAATATTATACAAGTAATATACTAATAATTTCTATCAACAATATAATTATACTAAATATTAGATAATTTAATAAACAAAAAAAGTTTTTCGATTACTATGTAAATATGTTTAAATAGATATTTTATTCTTTCAAATTCAGACAATATCTATTCTATTTATAAAGAATAGGAGGAATAAATCATTGTGTTTATTCCAAATTTTACTTCAAAAAATTAATAAAGTGACAAATTTTAGGACAAAACTCCAAAAAATTTGGATATTTAAAAATTACTTTTTTTAAAAAAGAAATGATAAAAAAGACACTACGAAATTACCTATCTAAAATTAACTAATCAAACATGGGTGATATAATAAAGATAAATACATAACAAAAAAATTATTCAATGACTACATAAGTCCCTTTCATTTAATCGAGGATTTTGTTCATTACAATTCGGACAATATTATTAAGAAAAATCATATAAAATTAAAAATTAAAAATTATTTCAAGAGTAATAAAATATATATCTTCTATTATATTATAAAAATAAAGCATTAGAGACAATATTAAATAAAGTAATATAAGCTAATAAAAATTTATATTAATAATATAATAATACTAAATATTGTATGATATAATAAAGGAAAATATATAAAAAAAGTTATTCACTGCCTGTATAAGTCCCTTTATTTTAATCGAGATTTTATATATTAAAATTTAAATAATATTATTAATAACAATAAAATAAAATTTAAGATAAAAAATATTTTAACCGTAATAAATTATATATCTTCTCTTATATAACAAAAAAGATAGCGAGCTCACAAAAATAGTAAACACAGTAATATACTAAAAACAATTCTACTAACAATATAATAATACTAAACGTTGGATAATATAATAAAGAAAAATATAGAATAAAAAGTTATTCACTGACTATATAAATACTTTTAATTTAATAGAGATTTTATTATTAAGTATATGTATTGATAAATAAGATGATAATTAAAATTTCGTAACGCAATACGATCTAATAGGATCAAATTAGACAAGCCTGATCAGATTTAGTTTAATTAATATTTTTTTAATATTGACCGCGCAACGCGCGTGTGACAACCTAAAGGGTCATCACTTGTTTTATTAGTCATTTCGAGCTTCCGAAGTCTTGAAAACTTCACTATTAGTTGCTTCAATTTGCGTGCGCAATCCAGGCACAAAGCCGGAACATTTTTATGTTGATATATATGAATTATGTGAAAGATTTGAAGAATTTTGATATTAATATTGATAAAGTTGACTTTGGTCAATATTTTTGGTAAACGGACCCGGACCCATTATTTGACGGTCTCGGAAGGTCCGTAGAAAAATATGGAACTTGGGCAAATGCCTAGAATCAAATTCCGAGGTCCCAGGCCCGAGAAAAGAATTTTTCCGTGAAATTTGTTTTCAATAAATGTTAAAGGAAATGAAAATGACATTTGATCATAAAGTAATGGTCTCGGGCTCGTATTTTTGTTTCGACACCCAATACATGTCAAATATGTCGTTTAAGCGCTTCCTGTAAAGTTTGGTTGAAAACGGACGTCGTTTGACGTGTTTCGGCCTTAAATTGAAAATTTTGGAAGTTTATGAAAAATTGAAAGATTTCTTGGGATTTAAGGCCCAATTCTTTGATTTTGATGTTATTTTGGCGATTTGATCGCTCGAGCAAGTTCGTATGATATTTTTGAGGCAGTGTGCATATTTTGTTTGGAGCCCCGAGGGATTGGGAGTGTTTCGGAGTGATCTCGGACTTAGGAAAATTTCAAAAAAATTACAAAAACAGTGCACTGTGAACAGCACCCCATGTACAGTACCATGTACAGTACCCCATGTACTGTACCTGTAAACAGTACCCCATCTACAGTACCTGTAAACAGTACCCCCATCTACAGTACCTGTAAACAGTACCATGTGAATAGTATCCCGTGAACAGTAACACGGGGTGAACATTAACCTCAGAACTTTTTGGCAGAATGTTTTGTCTCTGAAAATGGGACTTTCTCCCATTTTCAATTTTTACCCATTTGGAGCTTGGATAAGGTGATTCTTCCGGAGATTTTTGGAGAGAATAACGAGGTAAGTGTTCTTAACTTAATTGTGGTTATATTACTCAAATCTATTGCAAGTTTTGGCATTAAATTCGTGAATTTAGGGGAAAAAGCTTAGAAACCCTCTCGAATAGAATTGAAGTCGAAATGTTATCGAAATTTAGTAATTTTGGTATAGTTGAACTTGTGGATGAATGGGTTGTCGGAAATTGGCTTGAACCTCGTGTTTTGACCACGTGGGCCCAGGGTCGATTTTCACTATTCCAGGCAGAATGTTGTAAAATATATATTTAGCCATTTGGGTTATTTTGTTGAGTAGTAATGATGATATTAAATCAATTGTGTATAGATACAATTGAATTGGAGACAAATTCGAAAGGAAAGGGCATTGCTAAGGATTAAGTTGGTCGTATACCTTAGAGGTAAGTGTTTGATCTATCCTAGCTTGAGGGAATAGGAGTTGAGTCTATATGCTAATTGCTATGTGTGGAATTTGACTTATAGGCATGGTGACGAGTATCTATAAGCTGAGGTTCGAGCATGATCGTGAGTCTTAAATTGATTAAATTTTAATAATCTTATGTGATTATATGAAAGGAATTATTATTATTGGTTTCACACCGGTAATATTTATACTGTTGAATTAAAAGATTATTGGTTTCATACCGGTAATATTCATATTGTTGAATTAAAAGATTATTGTCATATATAGTTGATTAATTATTATTGATTTTCTGCCGATAATATATACAATGATTATTGTTATTGACCATGGTTGCCGGTGACAAGGAAGAGTGATTATGCACGATGGGTCTTTTTGTGCCCTGATATATATGTATATATATATATATATATATATATGTATATATATATATATAAATGTGTGTATATATATGTATATATATATATATATATATCTGTATATATATATACATTACAATGATTATTGGTATTGGCCATAGTTGTCGGTGACAAGGAAGAATGATTATGCACGATGGGTCTTTCCGTGCATGAAAGTGTGCGAGTAAAAGTACGATGGATGATTTCGTACATCTTAATTGACTAATTGGTGAGAATGAGAGTAAAAGTACGATGTGTGATTATGTACATATTAATTGATTATTTGATGGGAACGAGAGTAAAAGCACGATGGTTGGTGGCGTGCAGATTTTCATTTATTCGTCCTCATTAATTGAAGTTCATTTATTCTGCACCTGTTATTACATTTTGTTGCTATACCAGAGCATGTTCTCCCTTCCCAAATATTTAATGTTGTTTCTTGTTATCTGTGATGTGTATATATATATATATATATATATAAATATATATATATATATATATATAAATATATATATATATATATATATATATATATATATATATATATATATATATATTTGACTGTACAGGTTTATGTGAGTGTCTGGTCCTAGCCTTGTCACTACTTCGCCGAGATAGGCCGGGCACTTACCAGCACATGGGGTCGGTTGTGCTGATTCTACACTCTACGCTCTTTTTGCGCAGATATAGGTTTTGGACAGCAGCAGTAGTGCGGGTGTTAGCTTTTGATCACCGAGACAACGAGGTAGCCTTGCAGGCGTCTGCTGGACCAGGCGTCTCCTCTATCTTTATTTTATGTCTTTATCTCATGTATCCGAGATAAACAATATTATATTTCTTTCAGACGGTTATGTATATTATTCTTAGAAGTTCGTTAGAACTGTAACACTGGTTCTTGGGTAGTGTTTTATATTAGGATTTCAGTTTCGTGCATAGTAAAAATTGCTAAGTCTTCCTCTAAATTTATTTATTTCCATTTAAATTTTAATAGTGTTGATAACAGGTTTGAATAAGTATTGTTAAAAAATGGAAACATAAGTTTGAGTTAGCTTGCCTAGCTCCTAGTAGGCGCCATCACGACCCTGATGGTGGAAAATTCGGGTCGTGACAAGTTGGTATCAGAGCACTAGGTTACATAGGTCTCACAACTCACGAACAACCTTAGTAGAGTCTGAGGGATCGGTAAGGAGACGTCTGTATCTACCCCCAGAGGCTACATAGTTAGCAAAATTTCACTTTCATTCTTTCCTGTCGTGCGAAATTGTTCTTCAAGTGCTAATTAAATTTCCATTCTGTTCTTCCACAGATGGCAAGAACACGCGCTTCCTCATCTATTGATCAGCAGCCCGAGGCCCCAGCAGCAGCTCCAGCTAGAGGCAAAGGCTGAGGTCGAGGTCGTCCTAGAGGCCGAGGTAGGGGCAGAGCTCAGCCCCGAGGAGCAGCACCAGTGGCGGATCCTCAAATTCATATTGAAGTGGTTCTGGCCCAAGCTGATCCAGTGGGCCCAGCTCAGGTCCCAGAGGGGTTTATTTCGCTCCAGTCCTTCAGGATGCGTTGGTCCGATTTGTTGGTTTCATGGAGGGAATTTCTAGAGCTGGTTTGCTTCTAGCAGCACCAGCCACATCTCAAGTTGGAGGAGGGAACCCTATTCCTGCTACATGCACTCCGGAGCCAGTAGCTCCCCAGGTTCAAGTTCCAGTGGTGCAGCGAGCTGTGGCAGTTCAGCCAGGCATAGTGACTCAGACTAGTGAGGGTGCAGCTATGTCCGCCGAGGCTTTATGGAGATTGGACAGATTCACCAAACTCTTTACCACTACATTCAGCGGTACTTCTTCAGAGGATCCTAGGACTTCTTATATAGTTGCCACGAGGTTCTCCGGACTAGGAGTATTGTGGAGACCAATGGTGTTGACTTTGCCACTTTTCGTCTATCTGGATTCGCGAAGACCTGGTGGAGAGACTACTGTTTATCCAAACCAGCAGGGTCGCCATATTTAACTTGGGACCAGTTTGCAGGATTATTTTTGGAGAAGTTTCTCCCAGTGACTCAGAGGGAGGCACTTCGCAGGCAGTTTGAGCTCCTTCAGCAGGGCTCGATGTCAGTTACACAATATGAGACCTGGTTTATTGATCTAGCTCAGAATGCCATTGTTATACTCCCTACCGATAGAGAGAGGGTGAGAAGGTTTATTAATGGTTTGATTCAGCCAATTCGTGTTCAGATGGCTATGGGAGCCGGGAGTGAGATCACCTTTCAGGAGGCAGTCAATGCAGCCCGCCAAATCGAGATGGCTTTGTCTCAGGGAGGAGGTCATGGGTCGGATAAGAGACCCCGTGGTTCAAGAAGATTCAGGGGCACCTCGTCTTGAGGAAGAGATTCTTATGGTAGAGGCCATCCTCCTAGGCCTTTTCAGTAAGCCCTTCAGGCTTCTCATGGTACTTCAGGCAACAATGGTTCTCAACACTATTATTCTGAGCAGCCGTTTTTCAGTGCACTACCAGCACCCACCACTGCACCGCCACTTCAGAGCTTCGGGGGAGGATCTTCAGGTCGACAGGGCTAGAAGCCGAGGTTTTGTCATGGTTGTGGTGATCCGGGCCACGTTATCAGATTTTGCCCTCGCATTTCGGGAAGATATCAGCAGCAGAGTTCTCATGCTATGATTCCGGCACCAGAGGCTCCACAGCCTGCATAACTAGCAAGCGGAGGTGGCAAGGGCACTGGAGGTGGAGGTAGAGGTCATATAGGTGGAGCTTTGACCGACAGAGGTAGAGGTTATCCACCAGCTGATCGTTCCAGAGATATTGCTCAGGGTAGTGGGGCCCGATGCTATGCACTTCAGGCTAGACCAGAGGCTGAGTCCTCAGATGCAGTTATTACAGGTACTATTCTGGTTTATGATAGAGAGGCTTTAGTACTATTTGACCCTGGGTATACATATCCGTACGTGTCTTCTTATTTTGCACAGTATGTGGTTCAGCTTAGTGATCCATTGAATGTTCCCGTCTATGTCTGTACACCAGTAGGTGACTCCATTGTGGTTGATCGAGTTCATCGGTCTTGTGTTGTGGCGATTCGGGTTCTTGAGACCCGTGTTGATTTGCTTATTCTAAATATGGTTGACTTCGATGTCATATTGGGAATGGACTGGCTATCTCCATACCATGCTATCTTGGATTTTCATGCCAAGACCGTAACTTTAACTCTGCCGAATTTGCCTCGTATTGAATGTAAGGGAATTTCTAGTCGTATTAGCCGCAGTGTTATTTCATATGTTAAGGCTCAACGTTTGGTTGAAAAAGGATGTTTGGCTTATCTAGCCTATGTTCGCGATTTCAGCGCCGAGGCTCCTTCTCAATGCTTGTGGTTTGCGAGTTTCCTGAGGTATTCCCTTCAGATCTGCCGGGTATGCCACCCAATAGGGATATTGATTTTTGCATTGATTTTGCTCCGGGCACTCATCCTATTTCTATTCCTCCATATCGTATGGGCCCGCCGGAATTAAAAGAATTAAAGGGACAGTTGTAGGATTTACTTGAAAAGGGTTTCATCAGACCCAGTGTTTCCCAGTGGGGTGCGCCAGTATTTTTTGTCAAGAAGAAAGATGGTTCGATGCGAATGTTCATTGATTACCGGAAATTAAACAAAGTTACAATCAAGAACAAGTATCCACTACCGCAGATTGATGATTTATTTGACCAACTTCAGGGTGCTAAGGTATTTTCAAAGATAGACTTAAGATCTGGCCACCATCAGTTGAAGATTAGGGCATCGGATGTTCCTAAGAAAGCTTTCCGTACTCAGTACCGGCATTATGAATTCTTGGTCATGTCATTTGGGTTGACAAATGCCCCAGCAGCTTTTATGGAATTGATGAACAGAGTGTTCAGGCCTTATTTAGACTTGTTCGTTATCGTCTTTATTGATGATGTAATGATATACTCCCGCAGTCAGGAGGAGCATGCACATCATCTCAGAGTAGCTTTTCAGACTTTGAAGAATAGTCAATCATATGCAAAATTTTCAAAATGTGAATTTTGGCTAAGTTCAGTTGCATTCTTGGGTCATGTTGCGACGGCAGAAGGTATTCAGGTTGATCCAAGGAAGATTGAGGCAGTTAAGCCTAGACCAGCATCAGCCACAGAGATATGGAGTTTCTTGGGATTAGCGGGTTATTATCGCCGGTTTGTGGAATGTTTTTCATATATTGCAACCCCGATGACTAGATTGACCCAGAAGGGAGTCCAGTTCGAATGGTCAGATGAATGTGAGGCAAGCTTTCAAAAGCTCAAGACAGCCTTGACCACAACACCAATGTTAGTTTTGCCCACAGGTTCGGGACCTTATACTGTTTATTGTAATGCTTCCCGTATTCGGATTGGTACAGTATTGATGTAGGATGACAAGGTTATTGCCTATGCTTCGAGGCAGATGAAGATTCATGAAAAGAACTATCCAGTTCATGACTTGGAGTTGGCGGCGATTGTTCACGCATTGAAGATTTGGAGGCATTATTTGTATGGAATGGCATGTGAAGTATTCACTGATAACAAGATCATTCAGTACCTGTTTAAGCAGAAGGAGTTGAATTTGAGGCAGAGAAGATGGCAGGAATTGTTGAAAGATTAGGAAATCACCATTTTATATTATCCGAGAAAGCAAATGTGGTGGCCGATGCTTTGAGCAGGAAGTCAGCCAGTATGGGCAGTCTTGCTTATATTCCGGTAGGTCAGAGGCCGCTTGCAATGGATGTTCAGGCCTTAGCCAAATTTTGTGAGATTGGATATTTTTTAGCCTAGTCGAGTGCTAGCTTGCACGGTCGCTCGTTCTTCATTATTTGAGTGTATTCGCGATCGACATTTTGATGATCGGCATTTATGTGTTCTTAAGAACACGGTTCAGCGAGGAAGTGCCAAGAAGGTCACCTTAGATGCTGATGGAGTTCTGAGATTGCAAGGGCAACTTTGTGTGCCAGATGTTGATGGGCTTCGAGAATTGATTCTCGAAGAAGCTCACAGTCCCGGTATTCTATTCATCCAGGTGCAGCAAAGATGTATCGGGATTTGCGGCAACATTATTGGTGGCGCATAATGAAAAAGGATATTGTTGCATATGTGGCGCGGTATTTGAATTGTCAACAGGTTAAATACGAGCATCATAGACCTGGTGGTTTGTTTCAGAAAATTGAGCTTCCTGAGTGGAAGTGGGAGCGGATCACTATGGACTTCGTTACTGGCTTTCCGATGACTCGGAAGAAGGTTAATGCGGTTTGGGCTATTGTTGATAGGCTGACTAAGTCAGCGCATTTTGTTCCTGTTGCCACCACTTACTCATCCGAGAGGTTAGCGGGTATTTATATCAGGGAGATTATTCGCCTTCATGGGGTGCCTATATCTATCATATCGGATCGAGGTCCGCAGTTTACCTCACATTTCTGGAAAACATTTCAGAAAGAGTTGGGCACCCAGGTTCAGGTGAGTACAACATTTCATCCCCAGACGGATGGTCAGTCCGAGAGGACTATTCAGATATTGGAGGATATGCTCCGAGCTTGTGTTATTGATTTTGGTGGTTCGTGTGATCATTTCCTGCCTTTGGCAGAGTTTGCTTATAATAATAGCTATCAATCGAGCATACAAATGGATCCTTATGAATCATTGTATGGTAGACAGTGTCATTCTCTGGTTGGATGGTTTAAACCGGGAGAGGCTCGATTTTTGGGTACAGATATAGTTTTGGAGGCCTTAGATAATTTCAAGATTATTCAGGATAGGCTTCGTACAACTCAGTCTAGGCAGAAGAGTTATGCAAACCGCAAGGTTAGAGATTTAGCTTTAAAGATTGGTGAGCGTGTATTGCTCCGTGTATCGCCTATAAAAGGCGTAATGAGGTTCGATAAGATGGGAAAGCTTAGCCCTAGGTTTATTGGCCATTCGAGATCCTTGATCGCGTGGGAAAGGCGGCTTATAAGCTTGCTTTGCCACCTAATTTATCAGCTGTGCATCCAGTGTTTCATGTATCCATGCTCCTGAAATATCACGGCGATCCATCGCACGTGTTAGATTTCAGTACTGTCCAATTGGACAAGGATCTGTCTTATGAGGAGGAGCCAGTTGCTATATTAGGCCGACAGGTTCGATAGTTGAGGTTGAAGAGTTTTCCTTCTGTGCGTGTTCAGTGGAGAGGTCAGCCTCCTGAGGCATCGACCTGGGAGTCCGAGTCTGACATGCGGAGCCGTTATCCACATCTATTCCCTGACTCAGGTACTTCTTTCTTCTGTTCGTTCGAGGACGAACAGTTGTTTTAGAGGTGGAGAATGTGACGACCCAAAGGGTTATCACTTATTTTATTAGTCATTTCGAGGTCTTGAAAACCTCACTATTAGTTCCCTCGATTTACGTGCGCAGTCCAGGCATGAAGCCGGAAAATTTTTATGTTGATATATATGAATTATGTGAAAGATTTGAAGAATTTTGATATTAATATTGATAAAGTTGACTTTGGTCAACATTTTTGGTAAACGGACCTGGACCCGTGATTTAACGGTCTCGAAAGGTCCGTAGAAAAATATGGTACTTGGGCTTATGCTCAGAATCAAATTCCGATGTCCCTGGCCCGAGAAAAGAATTTTTCCGTGAAATTTGTTTTCTATAAATGCTTAAGGAAATAAAAATGAAATTTGATCAAAAAGTAATGGTATCGGGCTCATATTTTGGTTCCGACGCCCGATACATGTCATATATGTCGTTTATGTGCTTCCTATAAAGTTTGGTTGAAAATACGTCGTTTGACGTGTTTCGACCATAAATTGGAATATTTGAAAATTTATGAAAAATTGAAAGATTTCTTGGGATTTAAGGCTCAATTCTTTGATTTTGATGTTATTTCGGTGATTTGATCACTCGAGCAAGTTCGTATGATGTTTTTGAGTCAGTGTGCATATTTGGTTTGGAGCCCCGAGGGCTCGGGAGTGTTTCGGAGTGATCTCGTACTTAGGAAAATTGCGAAAATAGTGCACTGTGAACAGTACCCCATGTACAGTACCGTGTACAGTACCTGTGAATAGTAACTGGTCTACAATACATGTGAACAGTACCATGTAAACAGTACCCCGTGAACAGTAACACGGGGTGAACAGTAACCTCGGAAATTTTTGGCAGAATATTTTGTTTCTGAAAATGGGACTTTCTCCCATTTTCAATTTTTATCCATTTGGAGCACGGATAAGGCGATTCTTCGGCAGATTTTTGGAGAGAACAACAGGGTATGTGTTCTTAACTTAATTTTGGTTATGTTACTCGAATCTATTGCAAGTTTTGGCATTAAATCCGTCAATTTAGGGGGGAAAAGCTTAGAAACCCTCTCCAATAGATTTGAGGATTTGAGGGTCAAAATGTTATCGAAATTTAGTAATTTTGGTATGGTTGAACTCGTGGATGAATGGGTTGTCGGAAATTGGTTCGAACCTCGTGTTTTGACCACGTGGGCCCGGGTTCGATTTTTACTATTCCGGGCAGAATGTTGTAAAATATATATTTAACTATTTGGATTATTTTGTTGAGTAGTAATGATGATATTAAATAAATTGTGTATAGATACAATTGAATTGCAGCCAAATTATAAAGGAAATGGCATTGATAAGGATTGAGTTGGTCGTAAACCTTCTAGATGAGTGTTTGATCTATCCTAGCTTGAGGGAATAGGAGTTGAGTCTATATATTAATTGCTATGTGTGGAGTCCGACGTATAGGCATGGTGACGAGTATCTATACGTTGGGGGTCGAGCATGACCGTGAGTCTTAAATTGATTAAATTTTAATAATCTTATGTGATTATATAAGAGGAATTATTATTATTGGTTTCACACCAATAATAGTTATATTGTTGAATTAAAATATTATTTGTTTCTTACCGGTAATATTCATATTGTTGAATTAAAAGATTATTGGTTTCATACCGGTTATATATATATATATATATATATATATATATATATATATATATATATATATATATATATATATATATATATTGATTAATTATTATTGGTTTTCTGCCGGTAATATATACATTGATTATTGTTATTTGCCATGGTTGCTGGTGACAAAGAAGAGTGATTATGCACGATAGGTCTTTCCGTGCCTTGATATATATATATATATATATATATATATATATTACGATGATTAATTTTATTGGCCATAGTTGCCGGTGACAAGGAAGAGTGATTATGCACGATGGGTCTTTTCGTGCCTCGATATGAGAGTGTGCGAGTAAAAGTACGATGGGTGATGCCGTAAAATCTTAATTGATTATTTGGTGAGAGCGAGAGTAAAAGTACGATGGGTGATGGCGTACATCTTAATTGATTATTTGGTGAGAACGAGAGTAAACGCACGATGGTTGGTGCCTTGCAGATTTTGATTTACCCGTCCTCATTAATTGAAGTTCATTTATTCTGCACCTATTATTACATTTTGTTGCTATCCCAGAGCATGTTCTCTCTTCCCAAATATTTAATGTTGATTCATGTTATCTCTGCTGTATATATATATTTGACTGTACAGGTTTATGTGAGTGTCTGGTCCTAGCCTTGTCACTACTTCGCCAGGATAGGTCAGGCACTTACCGGCACATGGATTCGGTTGTGCTGATTCTATACTCTGCGCTCTTTTTGCGCAGATAAAGTTTTTGGACAGCATCAGATGGGTGTTAGCTTTTGATCATCGAGATAACGAGGTAGCCTTGCATGCGTCCGCAAGACCCGGCGTCTCCTCTATCTTTTTTTTTCAGTCTTTATCTCTTGTATCCGAGATAAGCAGTATTATATTTCTTTCAGGCGGTTATGTGTATTATTCTTGGAAGTTCGTTAGTACTGTGACACCGGTTCTTGGGTAGTGTTTTATGTTGGGATTTCAGTATCGCACCTAGTAAATTTTAATATTGTTAATAACATGTTTGAATAAGTATTGTTAAAAAAATGAAAACATAAGTCTGAGTTGGCTTGCCTAGATCCTATTAGTAGGCGCCATCACGACCCCGATAGTGGAAAATTCGGGTCGTGACAGCGCGGGTACGATTACTAGTGTTAGAGAAAGGCAAAGAAAAAGCTCTAGAGAGAATTTTTGAGTGGAGGTTCGATTCTTCATCGACGAATCCCTTCCGGAAAATGATACTATATAATAGTTCTTAATATAATAGGCGAGAAATATATATTTTCTCTATATAGATATTATATATAAAAGATATATAAATTTTATATACTTTTGCAGCTACAAAAAGTAAATAGTTGTGGTTGCGGACTAAAATGATTTTTGCCCAATTCTCTGGGAGAAATTTAAAAATAGCCAGATTTACAATTGGTCATTCAAAAATAGTCCAGTTCTAAAAGTAATCGAAATTTAGCCACTTTTCATGTAAAGATAAATCTGAGCGAAAACACTGTTCAAAACCTGAAAAATATGCCAGTATATTATACTGGAGTTCCAGCATAAGTATGCTTGAACTCGAGCATATTATACGGGAGTTCCAGGATAACTATGTGGGAACTCCAGCATAATATACTGGAGTTCCAGCAAGTATAAATGTCCAATATAATATACTGGAGTTACCGGTGCTCCAATCTCCTATATATTTTACAAGAGTGAGCAAAGTATACCGGTCCAGCATAATATGTTGGAGTTCGTACAAAGAGGTACCAAACTCCCGTATATTATGCGGGACCGTCTCTATTCCAGCAAAATAGTGACTATTTTTTATTAATTTCATGACTAGTCCGAAAACTGGCTATACCGTGCTATTTTAACCAATTCTCTCTCCTTCTCCTTTCTCTCGTTATCATAAAAGAAAAAAACTCTTAGGAAAATTAACTAAGGAAAAACACCAAATATACTAGTGATTCATTAATAATTACAAACAAAACCCCCAATTTGAGTTTTGAGAAAAAACACAATTTCTCTTGAACATAAAAATTCCATAGGGGGTGCAGATTTACAAATTCCAGAAATCCCATGAGGACAATAGGTGAAAGTGAAACTATCCCAAAGTAAAAATAAAGAAACTTGGGGGCATAAATGTCCTAGTATTAATTGGAATCGGATCCTATATTAGGGCTTGAAACTCAAAACGAACAAATCGTCGCTGGCGGGAAGATTCTCATGCAATTAACAGAATCTTCAAATTTTCCTCTAAAATATAAAGTTTCTCCGGAAAATGTCATTCATCGATGAATTTCAAGCCAGTAAGTCTGAATTTTTTTTAAAGTTTCATTTACTATACCTTTTTTTTTTATATAATTTATCTGTTCCTATTTCTGTTTTATAGATTAATCGAATATAGCGTTTCTTTTTTGTTTTTTCTTTACTGTAGAGCTTAAAGGTTTCCATTTTCTTCAGATTAATTTTTTTTTATTAATGTTACTATAGATTTCCAATGTGTAAATAAGGACAATAATTTGGATTGATAAATTTAGTTTTGTAAATAACTTAAGCATATATAGTACTAAGATCTGTTGGGGCTGTATGTGCAAGGCGTAAATATAGCGTGGAGAAGAAAATTCTAAAAATTAAAAAGTAATTATAGAATAATAACTTTAGGCGCAACTTGTCTTAGTGGAAGGTAGCATGTACATAGTAGAATAGTCGAGGTGTGCACAAGTGGACATCAGCGTCATAAAAAATTAATAAACTATTGACACAATAAAATAATTATACATAAAAAGGAAATGGGATAAAAAATTATAACTAAGTGAAGTAGTTATTATTTAGTGTTGCCCACTTTATGACAGAACCCATTAGCAATATGATGCATGCCTTACTGTTCTGGTGGCCTGAATTGAAAGGCTTCCTAAGCCACGCGAAACACTGAATCTATTCTAGTTTCGAGCATGATTTTCAGTATTGTCTATGCAAGTGTGATGCATTATTAATTATAGATGAATTAGTTCCTCTGTGTAATTCTGCATTGATTGCTAACAAGTTGCTATATTTATGACATTGTCTCAGATATAGAAGCTCTTCCGAACCATTTACGGAGGAAATACGCCTTATTGCGTGATTTAGATAAAAGTCTGCAAGGTATTACTTATAGTGCAAAGCTTTATATATTATTGGACTATTAAAGTTCTCTTATGCAAGTTAGTTGCTTTCCAACTTTCCATTGCATTGTGCTTGATTAAGTACACTTATACAATATTGAGTCCATTGATAGTCTACTAGCATTCTGAATCTGGAAACTTTATGTATTTTAAGTGGAATAAGGAGCCATCTTTGGCACATTGCTGACAGGCAGCTTATTGTAGCGTATAGTCAATCTTCTTGGAATCCCTTTCCACTATATCTGATGAAATGTCTACTACTGCAATTACCTAGTTTAGTAGAAGCTTCAGTGGTAGTAATGTTTTGGTTTTCTGATTGCCAGTTTTCAACTGGTTCAGCAACTAGCCATATCACTCCTTCGTTCTGTTTTAGAATGCAAAGATGATCATAAGTATACTCCTGATTGGAGAAGGGAATATAGGGTGATTTTGTAAGATTCTCAGTAGTATTTAGCATTGCTGTGTTAGTAGTTCGACACGAGCACAATAGGTTAGTGGTGTATGTTGTTTCTTCGCTGCGTAGTGTATGGCATTATTACCAAGAAAGTGCTTCTGTTTTCCCCTTAACAGGAGTCCAGAGGCAAAATGAGCAACGCTGTGAGAAAGAAATAGAGGATATGATACAGCGTATTAAGGCTGGTAATGTGACACCAGATTCTTCACTAATCAAATTCTCTGATGATGCATTGGATGAGCAAAAGCATGCAATCAGGATTGCTGATGAGAAAGTTGCATTAGCTTCTCAGGCATATGATCTGGTAGGTATTTGGGAACTGCATCAACAAGTTGTTTCCTTCGATATTCACAGGTCCTTCAGTTCAATTATTTCTAGGAGCAATTGCTCTAAGCTCAATTGGTCATTCTCCTATTTTTAGCGTCCTTGTTAAGTTGGACAAGGATGATCAAGTGGTTATTCTCTTGATGCCTGAATTGGATAAAATGTAGAAATGGTTTTGTGAGTGTGTTAATCTTTGAAAAATTTTGTTCATTTTTTACCTGTAGAAGAAAGTTTTTGTCTAAATCCCTTTGTTCGTGAATAACAAAAGAGAAAGATTACGGCATTAAACAGACAGTCATTCTGAATAGCAATTATGACAGTCCCTGTTTGACGGTATGGTGGATAGAGCAATTTTTCCAATTTTGGCATTATAAAAGACACACAAAAATGATCATGATTCTGATCATAATATCATGCATTAAAAGATTGTATGAATTCCAAGGGCTATGTCTAAGGAGCTTCTGTTAAATTTTTATTGATCGCTCCATACGTGAACTTAGTTTTGGTTGCTGAATCCCGACTAGTTTTGAGATCCAAGCTTCCTTGAAAATATGCTCCAATATGTGGCCTAAGGCAAGATTTTGCAGGTGTTAATTGAACAGATATCCGGCATGAATACAAACTGCTACAACGAAAAGGAGTAAATGATTGATTGTACACATATTGCTACACTTCTGGCATGCACTATTGTTTATTTTTTTCAATCAAGTGATCATTGTGTGGTTTGTAATTGAGGTGTGATAAGAGTTGTAGGTTTTGTTGATTATTCTGTCATCAATTAACTCTTTATGGCAATTAGTGAGAAATTCTTGCAACAGGTAGACGCTCACATTCAGCAGCTCGATCAGTACTTGAAAAAATTTGATGAAGAGCTCCGGAGA
Source organism: Nicotiana benthamiana (assembly GCA_034376525.1). Lineage (NCBI taxonomy): Eukaryota > Viridiplantae > Streptophyta > Magnoliopsida > Solanales > Solanaceae > Nicotiana > Nicotiana benthamiana. The sequence goes on along the minus strand of CM067323.1, from coordinate 110,671,437 downwards.
GGTATGTTTGTAACAATTTCCTCATCTCTTCACCAAGAACATTATCCAAATTTACTTGTTTCTCCGACTGTTGAACAACTTTCTCTTTATGGATTCTCTTTTATGCAGAAAGAGATGTTGCTGTTGTTACTGGAACTCCTGCCACCACTGTTGAAAATAATGGCAAATCTGGAAGGTCTGGTGAGGGTAAGGGAGGGCGTAAGAGGTAAGTGATATATCTCTATCTTATTCCTATTATTACATTTTTCCTGCAGTATTGATCTAAATAGCCACCCAACGGAATGATCCACATGTTTCACCATTTCTAATGCTAATTGGACTTTGTGGATGCTTATCTTTATTTATTTTATTAGTATCATTTCCTATTTGAAATGGAAATCTAATTAGAAGCCTCTATCATCTAAAAGAATAAATTGATTATGTGTTGAAAGTCAAGAGATCAATGTTGCTAAAAGTTAGAATATATCTCGGTTAATACTTAATAGTATGGTTAATTCTATTTGGTCGTCTCATAATTTGGAATTTAGTATTCAGGAAATTTTCTTAGCCTAAACTTTCTTTACTTAGGAAACTTACTTTAGCCTGAACTTTCTTTATTTCTTCAGCTTAAATTTTTCTATTTCATGTAACCTATACTCCTTATTAGGAGCTTTCATATATGTTATTCACCATCCAATTCTAGACAAGTTTCTTTTTCTATTTTCATATGGTGTCAGGGCCTCTACGGCTTTGTGTAATGACCAATGTAACGTCGGCCTACTGGCTGCTGGCTTATGATGCCTACTTTGGCAATGTACTTCACTTGCAAGATATTTCAACCAGGTCTTGCAATCCAACTACTTCTTAGTCCTGAAGGTTCTTCCTAACCCTTATGTCCCAATGAAATTCTCCCATTTGTACCCTTCTTCTACTTGTCATCTCCTTCTGCTTGAGATACTGTAAATGTTCAGCGATGTCTCAAAGTCACTTCCTAAACTTTTTGTATATTTTATTTGGAGTTTATCCTTATAACTTCTTAAATGTAAAGTAATGAATTTTTGTTTATTTTAATCAATTTCTTTTTTGATTGACTGTATCCAAATCCTGTAATCTTTCTTGAGATGGTGTTGATCTTAATCAAGATCATTTGATTTTAGTGTTTTAAATTTTCTTTCAACTGAGGTAATGATTATCAGAACTGTTTAAATTATTCTATAAGCAATAAATAATTTATAGAATAATTATTGCATATAGGTGGCTTAAGAATCCTTTTTTGGTGCTTCTCATGAGTAAAAACTGACTTTTTAGCTTATTCAACATTTGTCCAAAAATTCACCTGCCATTCCAACTCAAGTTATTTCACGTGTGGTTTGCATAGCTTGTACTCGGGATTGCTAGTTTTTTGAGGAAGTGGTTAAGGAGATTAGTCTGTTCATCCTCTAATTTTATATGATAATCATTGAATCTGATTATATTTCTTTGAGGCCTTTCTTGATTTAAGTGAGGGAGTTCCTAAGTTGGCAGAGGAACAACTGTGTTTAACCTCTTTGGGATTACAATGTAGAGAAATCCATTATTTTAGATTCAAAACATAGTTGGGCAATGGACCTGACCCCCTACCATTATTCTCTACAAGATGTGAGAAATTTGTTGAAAAAGCAGTATTCACATTGGAGCAAATTAATACAAAAAGTCATGTTAGGTCTTTTACTGCAGAAACTAGAAAGGGAAACATTCTAAAAGATGCAGATTTATTAAGTGTAAGCAGAACAAACTGTTTGATGTATTAGCTTGGACAAAATGGCTTCCCTTGGGCACTGAACCAGCTTAATTCACTAGGGGTGTTAGTTTTCCAAGTTTCCACATTTTTCACCATTAAGGTTCAGTTTATGTGGCCTGAACGATAAAATGTCGGGTGACTATAATAGTACAGACAACTTGTGTTAAAGGGAATAATTTCTTCTGCAGAACACGTCTTGCAACAGCAGCGGCAGCTACAGCTACTGCAGCAGCAGCAGCAACACCAAGTGGAATGGATTTGGATCTACCTGTTGATCCAAATGAACCAACATATTGTTTCTGCAATCAAGTTAGCTACGGTGAAATGGTCGCTTGCGACAATCCTAATGTATGTACTCAGCCAAGTTTTATCTAATGATCTTTTTAAACTTATTAGATTGAACATTTGCTAAAAATTTGATGATTGCTTCAACAGTGCAAAATAGAGTGGTTCCACTACGGCTGCGTTGGCCTCAAAGAACAGCCAAAGGGAAAATGGTTTTGTGCGGATTGTGCAGGAACACAAAAGAAGCGGAAAGGCAGATGATAGAAAGTAGAAGAAAATAACTCAGTATACTGATTTTAGACGTTTTTGCACTGGATGAATTTATGTAGACACTGTACTTCTGTAATTTTGTTATGTGTAGCCATGATTAACAAGTCACACTTGCATTCTAATTGTATGAACTATAACGAACAAATAAACTATTGTCTTTTACCAATCAACATATTTATAACCTACACCTTGACCATCAGTCAAATAAATACCATCTTCCTTGACAGTCCATTGACAAACAGTTGCATGGGCAGGACTAAGTGCATCCTTAACACATGTATCTTTATCATTGAATACCTCAAAAGCTTTTTCCTTAGATTTCCACCAAAAATTGCAAAAAAACATAGTTTTAGACCAATTGATATCGGTTGAAAGGCAGCCTTATAGCAACAGTCAAATTGTCTTTGTGTGATTTATAGGTCATGGGTTCGAGCAATGGAATTAGCCATTAATGTTTGCATCAGGGTAGGTTGCCTATATCGCACCCTTTGAGGTGGAGCTCTTCCCTCATACCTTACGTGAACGCGGAATTATTTGTACACCAAATTGTCCTTTTTTGATATTGGTTGTTGGAACAATATTATGGTACCCAATATCATTTTCTACAGATGCACAATGTACCCATAGTATAGAGGAGTTATTTGGGAGGGCATTCCATACATAAATCTCATACTTTTGCCCAGGAAATATATTACATTGTGCTTGTGAAAAAGCAAAAGAAGAAGATGCATAACAAAAATATAGCCTTGATTTGTGCAAAATCATGCCTAGAAACTGTTCAATTTTGCTTGTGTTTGGCTTCTTATAATCATGCATGTCTTATATAAAAGGGAAAAAAACTTTGAGTACTTCCCAATTTTGTGAGTGGAGATTTATGATAGTTGATACCATCAAACATTGGCAAGTAGTTCATTCCTTTCCAATTTTGCAGCTATTGAGGTAATCCTTTACTAGCATGACTATTTGGAATACAGAGGCCTAAAAATGCAATTCAATGTTTAGAAATCAATTCATATCATACGTTAAAAAATAATCATTTCATGTCACTGTTGTTACACATTTGGCTCATCCATACTATTATTGACTAACGACAATGGCATAGATGGGACAAATAAAAATTGAATTGTTAGTCAATAATGGCATGGATGGCCAAATATGTAACGGCAATGGCATAAAACGAGCACTTTTTTAATGGATGGCATAGATAGACCAATTCAAAAAGTTAAGTGGCATTTTTAGGCCTTTTCCGTTTGGAATATGATTAATATTATGCCATTCGCGGGATTGTATATATGTTCTTAGAGATCAAATATAATATGATAAATTTAAAATCATTAATGATGCTTAATATTTAACATGTCGAAAAAATCAAGAATTACATTGTTTTATAGAGAACTATTTTCTTTAGCCTAAATCATGCCTCCATCTTGTTGCTTCTCCATCATTCCTCCAAATAAGGATATTCAATTTTCTAGCAGACCATCGGCTCAAGAAAAATATTTTTAAAATAGATTTGAAAAATACGAAGAGTAAAAACAATTAAGGCGAAAGTACTGAAGAAAAGAAAAATATTGGTAACAAAATAGTAAAGATAACTAAAGTACAAGAAACAACAGCAGTAATAAAATTGAAAAATAACATAATAATAGAATTATTAAAATAATACTGAGAAGGGGAGGAGGGAGCAGACGAAGGTGCTCTAAACGAAATTGTTCGACTACCCACTAATCTTCTATATCATAATCCTCGACCTCCGTTACAACTGTCTTCGTTGAAATCATGAACCCTTGTGACAGTACTGGATGAGGTTACAACCACTACTAGTTTCAATAAACTAAATAGTTCAATATGCTGAAAAATACATATAATTCAACCAAATAATTACAACACTCTTATTGAACTAGTATGAGATAGAACATACAAATCTCTCACCAATCTGTATACTTGTAACCTACACCATTACCATCAGTCAAATAAATACCATCTTCTTTCACAACCCATTGACAAACAGTCGTGGGATGTGGAATATTAGATTGACCTGCATCTTTAACACATGTATCTAAATCATTAAATACCTCAAAAGCTTTGTCCTTAGAATTCCACCAAAAATGACAGAAAAACATAGTTTTCAACCACATACTAGCATGAAATGACCAATTGATATTTGTTGTTGGAGCAATATTATTGTAACCTAATTCATCATCTTTAGATGCACAATGCACCCATAATGGAGGAGAGTTGTTTGGGAGTGAATTCCATACATAAACATGGTATGTTGGACCATTAAAGAAATTCCCTTTTGCTTGTGGAAAGCAAAAGAACAAGATACATAGCAAGAAAATAGCTTTGATTTGTGAATAATCCATGCCAATCAACTTGAGTTTGCCTTATCCTTATATACGAACTTTTTACACTATCGAGTTAAACTTAAACTATCAAATTACAAGCTCGTAATCTGACAAAATATGGTAAATAACATGATAGAAAAGTTAAATTCATTGATAGTGATACTAAATCCATAAACATCTTCAAATGCCGATCATAGAGCAACATTTTGTTATGTGAGAATTTCTTAAATAAATTGCGGAAATTAAAAATGAATATTCCAATATACTTGAAATGTACTGTCTGAAAACCCAAAACAGAAGTAATTATTATTTAATTTTTTAAAATCTAATATTCCCATATAAGTAATTAATTAATATCCAGTTGAAAAGGGCATACTAGTTACTTTTTTTGATCTCTTAATGTTTAATGTCATACTTAGTCATAACATCCCAAGGCAGTATATATGTGAATGAGATCCATTTACCAAACATAGAATATTCACGGTACACTATGAGCAATCACTTATTTGAGATTTGATGTACACCTAAAAGTTGGGTTGTTATCACATAAATGTTAACGGAGATATCTCTGCATCTTCTCCCAATTGGTTGGACCGTAGGTAAGGCTGTATCCGGTTCCGATTCTGGGTTTATTTGGGTCTGTGGTTTCGGTTCTAGCGGTTCCGGTTCTGGCGGTTCCGGAGCCGGAACCGCTACCATACGGTTACGGGTACCATCTGGTTCCGGTTCTGGCGGTTCCGGTTCCGGCAGTTCTGGCGGTTCCCCGGCGGTTCTGAAATTTTTTTTATTTTTTATTTTTAAATCAATATCTTGTATAGTAGTCATTAGTATATTGTAGAATATATTTTATATGGTGTACTATGTTATTAGTATAGTATATATTGTGTTTGGTAATTAGTATATATTGTGTATAAGTAGTGTATATTTTGTATATAAGTAGTATAAACTGTATGTAAGTAGTATATATTGTATACAAGTAGTGTATATTGTGTTGTAGTTAGTAATTAGTATAAATTGTATATAAGTAGTATATATTGATAAAGAAATATTGAGACAAACGATATTCAAGGATATGATAAAGAGCATATTTATTAACCAAAATGGCATATCTTTCTTAGTCTTCCTTCCCCCAATGGAATGAGCACAACATGGTACTAATACCACCATTAAAAGGAGAAAAAACTAAAAGAAGACATGCCAATGTACAAGTTAAATCATAATTTATGTATTATTTCTAACAAATCTCATAAAACCTTCAAGGTTTGAGGTGGTTGTGTTGGCGGTGGTGGAAATGAAGCTTGTTCATCACCACTTCCGGGTGAAGATGTTTCCTGAGCAAGTTCTGCTAGCATTTCTTCATAGCACTCATCTATTTCTGGTTGTGATTCAGCTAGCCCAAAGTTCCTTCTTTCTGCACGGATCCAATCTCGAAAAAGTACTGATTTTTCCAAGCTGTCCCGCATCGACGCTCTGTGATCACCTATTTGTAGTCTTGCTTGACTAAAAGCGCTCTCCGATGCAACAGTTGACGCTTGAATCGACAGAACATCCCGAGCCATCCTTGCAAGAACGGGAAAATGTTTTTCCCTTGTCTTCCACCAATTCAAATGGTCGAAAGAGCCGTCTGGATTCTCATTCTCTAGCCCCTGCGACAAATAAACTTGAAGCTCATTTAGATGGGAAATTTCATCTAAATTTCCCCTTGAGTACCCCTGAACTCCGTCCACGATTTAAGAGTTGTTAAGCCAGCAGCTCTTTTAGACGCTTGTGATGTAGACGAAGTAGGGGTTGGATTATTAGGCCTAGCATGCTCTAATGCATGTTTATAAGCATTATAAACAGTTTGAGCATTCACTTTAATTGATGCTTTCGCATCAGATAGTGTAGCCATTTCTACTTCTGAAAGATCTAAAGCTTGATAAATAGTAGAATACCAAAAGTGAGGACCTCCTAATTTCATAGTAGGATTTAACATAGCAGACACACCAAATATAGGAGGGATTGGAAAAAAATATTTTTGAAACTTCTTTTTCATTTCAGTTATTGCAATTTCATAAATTTCCCCTCCCTTGTTAAAATCAATAAACAAATTAGCAAGTGCGGCAATATAAACTAAACAGCTAGAAATAGTTGGATAATATTGGCTAGATAAAGCATTTGTAGCCACATGAAATTGTTCTAAAAAATCTAAAATAATTTTAACGTTAGTCCAATCTTGTGTAGTTAGCATGTCATTATCTTCCTCCCCACAATCCCGAGAATTATACGTAGCGTTAATTGGGTTTCTATATGTGAGAAGGCACGGTAGAAGAATATATAATTGATATGTAAACATGATACAATGAGCCCTATATATAATACATATAACCTAGCCTACTCCTAATACAGTTTAGACTAGACTACTAATACAGTTAGACTTCTAACACTCCCCCTCAAGTTGGTGCATATAAATCATATGTACCGAGCTTGTTACATATGTAGTTAATACGAGGACCAGTGAGGGACTTGGTGAAAATGTCTGCAAGCTGATCATTTGACTTTACAAACTTTGTAGCAATATCTCCCGAGAGTATCTTTTCTCTGATAAAGTGACAGTCAATCTCAATGTGCTTAGTTCTCTCATGGAACACTGGATTTGACGCAATATGAAGAGCTGCTTGATTATCACACACAAGTCCCATCTGACTAACATCACCAAATTTCAGCTCTTTGAGCAACTGTTTGACCCAAACAAGCTCACATGTCGCCATAGCCATTGCTCGATATTCTGCTTCTGCACTAGACCGAGCAACCACATTCTGTTTCTTGCTTTTCCAAGATACCAAATTTCCTCCTACTAAGACACAATATCCAGAAGTAGAACGTCTGTCAGAAGGCGATCCTGCCCAATCAGCATCGGGTATCCAACAATCTGCTCATGGCCTCGATCCTCAAACAATAAACCTTTACCTGGAGTTGATTTTATATACCGAAGAATGCGAACAACTGCATCCCAATGACTATCACATGGCGAACCCATAAACTGGCTCACAACACTCACAGGAAAGGAAATGTCAGGTCTTGTCACTGTAAGATAATTTAGTTTACCAACTAACCGCCTATATCTTTCAGGATCGTTAAGAGGCTCCCCCTGTCCTGGAAGAAGTTTAGAATTCGGATCCATTGGAGTGTCAACAGGTTTACAACCTGTCATTCCTGTCTCCTCAAGAATATCTAAGGCATACTTCCGTTGTGAGATCACAATACCTGAGCTAGACTGTGCGACCTCAATACCCAGAAAATACTTTAGTGTGCCCAGATCCTTAGTCTGAAAGTGTTGAAAGAGATGTTGCTTCAATTTAGTAATACCATCCTGGTCATTGCTGGTAATAACGATGTCGTCAACATAGACCACTAGATAAATACAGAGACGTGAATCAGAATGCCGATAGAATACAGAGTGATCAGCTTCACTCCGAGTCATGCCAAAGTCCTGGATAACAGTGCTAAACTTACCAAACCAGGCTCGAGGAGACTGCTTTAGACCATAAAGTGACCGGCGCAAGCGACATACAAGGCCACGAGACTCCCCCTGAGCAACAAACCCAGGTGGTTGCTCCATATAAACTTCATCCTCAAGGTCACCGTGTAAAAATGCATTTTTAATGTCCAGATGATGTAGGGGCCAATGGCGAACAGCAGTCATAATAGAAAAAGGCGGACTGATGCTATCTTAGCCACTGGAGAGAAGGTATCACTGTAATCAAGCCCAAATATCTGAGTATACCCCTTGGCCACAAGACGAGCCTTAAGACGATCAATCTTACCATCTGGACCAACCTTGACTACATACACCCAACGACAACCAACAGTAGATTTATCCGAAGGAAGAGGGACGAGCTCCCAAGTACCACTCGCATGTAAAGCAGACATCTCGTCAGTCATAGCCTGTCGCCACCCTAGATGAGACAATGCTTCACCTGTAGACTTAGGGAGGGCAACAGAGGACAAAGAAGATAGAAAAGCATAATAGGGTGATGACAAACGATGATAACTTAAACCAATATAATGGGGATTAGGATTAAGGGTGGTCCGTATACCTTTCCGAAGTGCAATCGGAAGAGACAAGTCCGCAGTAGGAGCAGGGTCAGGTGCAGGAAGTGAATCAGCCGGGCCGGATGCTGGGCGAGGACGACGATGATATGTCAAGAGTGGAGTGTCTTGTGCATGGAGTCTAGGAGGAGCCACAGTAAGTGGTCCAACGTTTGGAATGGGTAAGACTTCTGTAGCGGAAGGTGAAGGAGGAGATATAGACTCCCTAAAGGCAGGTATAGGTAAAACTTCAGATATAGCCAGATGGTCAGAATGGTCAGAAGAGGTAAAGAAAGGCTTAGACTCAAAAAATGTGACATCGGCTGACATAAGGTACCTACGAATATCAGGTGAATAACAACGATAGCCCTTCTGAACACGAGAATAACCAAGGAAGACACACTTGAGAGCACGAGGAGCTAACTTATCTTTCCCAGGAGCTAAGTTATGAACGAAACAAGTGCTCCCAAACACACGAGGGGGGACAGAGTATAAGGGTGACTGAGGAAACAATACCTCATGCGGAATCTGATTTTGGATGGGAGATGAAGGCATCCGATTAACCAAATAACAAGATGTGAGAACTGCACCGCCCCAAAAACGCAGCGGAACATGAGATGCAATGAGAAATGTGCGAGCAGTCTCAATAATGTGCCTATATCTTTCAGGATCGTTAAGAGGCTCCCCCTGTCCTGGAAGAAGTTTAGAATTCGGATCCATTGGAGTGTCAACAGGTTTACAACCTGTCATTCCTGTCTCCTCAAGAATATCTAAGGCATACTTCCGTTGTGAGATCACAATACCTGAGCTAGACTGTGCGACCTCAATACCCAGAAAATACTTTAGTGTGCCCAGATCCTTAGTCTGAAAGTGTTGAAAGAGATGTTGCTTCAATTTAGTAATACCTCATGCGGAATCTACCTCATGAGGAAACAATACCTCATGCGGAATCTGATTTTGGATGGGAGATGAAGGCATCCGATTAACCAAATAACAAGATGTGAGAACTGCATCGCCCCAAAAATGCAGCGGAACATGAGATGCAATGAGAAGTGTGCGAGCAGTCTCAATAATGTGCCTATTCTTTCTTTCTGCAACCCCATTTTGCTGAGGGGTATAAGGACAAGAGGTCTGATGAATAATTCCATGAGAGGACATAAATTGCTGAAATTGAGAGGACAAATATTCTAAGGCATTATCACTGCGAAGGGTGCGAATAGAAACACCAAATTGATTTTTAATTTCAGCACATAAATTTTGGAATATAGAAAACAACTCAGAACGATCTTTCATTAAGAAAATCCAAGTACATCTTGAATGATCATCAATGAAACTAACAAAATAACGAAATCCTAAGGTTGAACATACTCTACTAGGACCCCATATATCCGAATGAACTAAAGAAAAAACAGACTCTGCACGACTCTCAATACTACGAGGAAAGGAGGCGCGGGTATGTTTCCCGAGCTGACATGACTCACACTCTAATGTGGATAAACTGGACAAACGAGGCACCATCTTCTGAAGTTTGGACAAGCTAGGATGTCCTAAACGACTGTGAAGTAGGTCTGGAGGATCTGCAGCTAGACAGGCCTTAGAGGATGTTAGGGAGTTAAGGTAGTAGAGTCCGTCTGATTCAAGTCCTGTTCCAATCGTCTGTCCCGTACTGCGGTCCTGCATAATAAAAGAGTCATCAATAAAGTATATTCCACAATGGAGGGCATGAGTCAAACGACTCACAGATGCAAGATTAAAAGGACAGCCATGGACATAAAGGACGGAATCTAGAGTGACAGAGGGTAGAGGAGTTGCTTGTCCAACTCCTTTTGCTTTAGTTTGAGACCTATTAGCTAAAGTAACGTTGGAAAGAAACTGTGAATACGTAATATCTGACAAAAGGGATTTATTACCAGAGATATGATCAGAAGCAGCTGAGTCCACCACCCATTGTTCAAGAGGACTAGACTGGGAAACACAAGCAAAAGAATTACCAGCAACAGAAGTATCAGGCTGAGCAATAGTGGCTACTTGTGGAGACGTCTGCTTACTTGCTCGATATTTAAGGAACTCATTATACTCCCTTTCAGATACAGAAAATCCCTGGTTACCTGTAGGCTCGGTCTGAGCAACATAAGCATTTTTTGTTGGTCGACCATGTAAAGAATGGCACACATCACGAGTGTGACCAAGTTTATAACAATAAGAACACTTGGGTCTAGATCTTCCAAAACGACCTCCTCCTCGTCTATACTCCATAGTATGAGAAGCCCGATTGTCCACGGATTGGGAGACGAGGATAGATGAATCAAGTGTCTGTGATGAGCTCACTGGGTGACTTGGTGCTGCAGCAAGGCGAAGTAAGCGAGAAAATAATTCATCAACTGTGGGGACAGTCGGACTAGCCAAAATCTGATCGCGTACTAAGTCAAGATCATTAGGAAGCCCAGCAAGAGTAAGAACTAGAAACAGCTTTTGTCGTTGCTCTTGCTGCTTTGCAACGCTAGCAGAAACTGGCATCAACGTCTCAAATTCCTCCATAACTGCCTGCACTTGACCCAAGTAAGTAGACATATCCAATTCCTGTTTCTTTAAATTTGTCATCCGCGATATCACATCATAGAAACGAGATATGTCATTAGTGTATAAAGTACAAGCCTTTTCCCAAACCAAATAACATTTTTGGAATGGACGAAACAAGGGCATCAACTTGGAATCAATAGATCGCCACAAAATACTGCATAACTGAGCATCAATCTTCTCCCAATGTGCTTTGGCTTTTTTATCTCCGTCACTAGACTCTTTGGTTAGATGATCCTGAACACCTTGGCCTTTACACCACAACTCGACAGACGATGCCCAAGCTAGGTAGTTTGAACCTCCCATTAAAGGTTCTGAGGTAATCATAATACCGGAACTGCCAGAACCCTGGTTTTTAGGCCCGAAAGCATCTAGTCCCAAAGACATCGTTGGATTATCAACTGAAAACTTGCTGAAACTGAACAGAGGACTGAAAGCTGGTGCTGCCGGAAAACAGGAACACTGTAGCTGCCGGAAAAGCACTGTAGCTGCCGGAAAAATTCAAAGTTGTCGGAATTGAAAAGTAAAAATATGGATAGGCTCGGAATTCAAGTAGGAGCAAACTATCCTGAAGAAATTTTGGCCGGAAAGTACTGTAGCTGCCGGAAAAATCACTGTAGGTCGCCGGAAAAAATCAAAGTTATCGGAATCGAACAAAAAGTGGATGGGTAGGGTCGGAATTGTATTCCGAGCAATCTGTTCTGAAGGAGCGAAGCCAAAAAATGGCCTGAAACATCCCCACACGCCGGCGCGTGACGGGGATTCTGCCGGAGAAATTTCTGGGGTTTGGTCGGAATTGTGAGCCGAACCTCACGGTGGTCTCGGATTTTGCACAACACCACCAGAAAAGGTAGTTTAGGTATACTGACAGATTGTTTAGTCGCCGGTAAATTGCACGGCGACGAGGTCTTCTTCCCGGAAGTAGCTGGAATGATGCACAGCTATACTATTCTCACCAAAGCTCTGATACCATGTGAGAAGGCACGGGAGAAGAATATATAATTGATATGTAAACATGATACAATGAGCCCTATATATAATAGACATAACCTAGCCTACTCCTAATACAGTTTAGACTAGACTTCTAATACAGTTAGACTTCTAACACTATATTCGTACGCTACTACTAAACTTTCATACATGTAGTTCCACCTAGTCAGGCAAGGTTTAGGAACCTTTCTTTCTCTAAGGCCATATTCATCACACTTTTTAAAATATTCTCTAAGTCTACTTCTACGGTTTGAATAAAATAGCCAATTAAGAGCCATTTTAACCTTTTCAATTTCTGTGTTTAATATTCTCATACCATCACCAACAATTAAATGATAAATATGACAAATACTTCTAACATGGAAAATATTAGTAAAAGCAGGATTAAGTGTTCTAGTTAGCATACCTATTGCACTAGTGTTGCTAGAAGCGTTATTCATGGAAATTGACATTATTTTATCACTAAAACAAAAATATATGCATACATCTGAAACAGTGTTAGTAATAAACCTACACGTGTGCCGTGAATTAATTATCCTATATGCAATAATGCATTTTTGCATTGTCCAGTCTTCGTCTATCCAATGACTGGTTACGGTTAGATAATCACAATCATTATTACTTCTACCAATATCAGTTGTAATAGACATACGATTAGTTATATGGGTAAATAAATAGCGCAAGTATTGTTCATATTCATGCTTGTATTTATAAATATCGGCCTTAACTGTGGCGCGAGGGCAACCTTTATACGTAGGATTAAATACTCTTCTAATATAATAAATCCATGCAGAATTAGAAGCAAAAGAATAAGGCAAACACATAACAGTAATCATTTTAGCTAATTCTTCACGATCTTTATTTGGATCGTAATATAATATACCTCCGGTGACTGTGTTTATTCCTGGTTGAACTAGATTTGAACCAGTACTTGGGTTACCTGTAGAATCAGCACTTGTCCTCCCCTCTTGTTGCGCTTTCAATTGCAAATATCTAGCCTTATCGCTAGGGTGTAATCTTATATGCTTAACTAAACTACCCGTGCCGCTACGAGCTCCAGTATACCTATGAACAAGTAATTTCCCACAAGATTTACACTTAGCCTTATTTTGTTCTCTTAGTTGAATAAAAAATTGCCAAACTAATGATGTTTCTGAACGTTTAGGAGGTTGTCTACTAAAAGTGGGAGTTTGTACGGGTGGGTGTTCCGGTTCATCACCTAAGATATGAGCATGACTAGTAGGTGTATCATCTAAATCTACTGGAGCTTGGGTTTCGTCATCATCATCATCCTCATTTCCCTCTAAGATAGGTACATTAGGATAAAGAGCATTCATAATATCATCGTATATTCTATCACCAACTGCTACATCATGTAGAAAATCAATATCGCTAAATTGAAAACACGGGTGATCACTATCAAGGATTCCGAAGGGTTCATTAGGATTTCTAGGTTGGCTACTACTTTGAACTTGCTTATCTTTTCTAGGTCGGGGAGCCGGGGGAGGGGTAGTATTTTGGCGACTACTTTCACCGGTTTTAGATTTTCCTTTACCGAACATATTTTTCAACGAAAATGCCATAATAATTATAATTAAGCAAAATAATAACACACAAAAATATTCTTAGCACGTAAGAGTTGAAACGAGTTTACCGGATTGACGAACAACTTCTTGAAAATTGAAAATCGTTGAAATTGAACACTTGAAAACTTCAATTCAACAACTTCACAATGTTTCACGAATTTGCAACAATAAATTAAGCACTTGCACTAGAAAGATTGAAAGAGAGCTTGAGAGAGATTGAGAGAGATTGAGAGATATTGATGAATTGGTGAATAAAAATGAAAGAATGAGGGGGTATTTATAGTTGAGAAATGGGAAATAGTGTAATTATATAAAGTTTGGGGTTAAATTAAAGTTTGAGGGCCAAATGACTATTTTTTGGACTTCCAAACGGCTACTTTTGAAAAAGAGCCGTTTGGAAATTATTTTAAAAAAAAAATTTAAAAATTACCGTTACAGAACCGCCGGAACCGTTTGGAACCGCCAGAACCGGTCCAGTTCCGGTTCCGGTTCTGGCGGTTCCGGTTCTGGCAGTTCCAACGGGTAGAACCGCCCCGCCACAGTTCCCTAGACCCGCCAGAACCAGAACCGCTGGAACCGGACCGCCGGAACCGGCAGAACCGCCAGGGCCGCGGTTCCGGTCTGGTTCCGGTTCAAAACTGCGAAAATTTACACCCTTAACCGTACGTGCGATAATTTACTTCACGGGGAGGTCTCTGATTCAAGTTCAGGATACCCTAGCTACGCCAGCCCTCTTGTTCTTCTCATGATCTTCTGCTCCCATATTGATAAGCCTATATATAATAAAAATAAACATAATTTAAAAGTACTAAGTCATGTTAAAATAACTAGACTAATAAGGAGTATTAATTACATGACTAAATGCTAAAGAAAAAAATAAAAATAGCTTATGCATTTTTATATATCTAAATTATTACAAAACAAAAAATAAATATTCAATAAATTGACATTCATAGTGTTGAATTGAATGTCTTTTCTTAGCATTATTATTTATTTTATTGGGTTTGGGCTTCTGTTAGCATTATTTAAGTTATTAATATTAATGGCTATAAATTGGAACATTCAAAAGTTCTATGTCCAACCTCGAAATAATATCTTAAAAGATAAAACTATGAATAAGAAATTTTTATAAATTACATCACAATAAGTATATTTATGTATTCAATATATCTAAAATTTCTATATATGTAATGTCGGATCGGTTTAATTTCAGTTTGATTTTCTTTAATTAAAATCTAACCAAACCAATTATGGTCGGATTTTTTTCCCAACACCAAATCAAACCAAATCAAATCAAACTATAATTGGATTTTTTTCTCGATTTATCTCGAATTATCGAAATAATGCAGCTAGTCAATTTTCTTTGCACACCGCAAATTATGAGATAGAACACAAGAAGCATTGTTCATCACCAATCAGCAAATTTATCACCTTCACCTTTACAATTAATGAGTATAAGAAGATGCATAACAAGAACAAAGCCTTATTATTGGTGAGGAAATAACCCATAGAAAAACCATTCAACTTTGCCTGATTCATTGGCTTCTTATCATGCCTACTTACCTAATAATAAAAAAAGCGTTTAACTTCTATATAGTGACAAGAATTTTTGAGTATCTTCTTATCTTATGAGCAAAAATTATGAATATATGATAATACGGTAAATTTAACTATAATTAGACCCTAAATAACCACATTCTTGTATAGTTTTGATAAAAAAAATAATAACAAAATGCACTTATTAGTACTTTTCATGCTTTGCCGGGTTTATATGACCAGGATGGCTATGAAATACTTTTGGGATTAAATATGGAGAAAAACATGCCGATCGTAAAAATTCCGCCAAGTAAACCACGCGAAACAGCTCAAGTCAGAACTGAAAGAGGAAGATGGTTGCGGACAAATTGAGAATCAGAGAGCATGTTTGGCCGCAGTTTGACCGCGACCGCGGCAGAACCGCGGCAGGGGCGGAAAGTTTTAGGGACTAAAGTGCAAAATACAGAATTTTTAGCCCAAACCCCTATTTTAAATACTAGACTTCGCCCAAGAGATGCATGTATTGATTTGGAGAGTATTTTAGCAAGGAAAACAATTGTGAGAGATCACTCAAAACATCTTTCTTCTTTTCTATGATTTTTAATGCAAGTTTACGATGAATATTGTTTTAGTTTATTTACCCATAGTTATGGGTAGTTAAATCCTTTGTCTAAGGTTTTGATGGAACCTATTGGGGGATGAACTTCTTGTTTGTGTGAATAAAAATTGCTAGTTTCAATCTCTATTTGTTCAACTATGTATTTATTGTAGTTAATTGACATGATCATCAATTGGTTGTGCCTATTTAGTGTGCATAACTCGGGAGAGAGTACATATTGAGGTTATTGTTGAACAACGCCACTCCCAAAGTATAAGAGGGATCTATAACTAAGCGTTTAAATGCGGGATTAGGGATAACGAAGCCTTGAGTGTAATCTAAAATGAATTGTGTTAAATAAAGTAAGTTATTGTATCTCGGGAGAGTGAAACTAATAAATTACTTTGATTACTCGGGAGAGATTTACGATAAGAAGAGCGTTCATGATTGATAGAGATGTGTTGGTAAATTTGTATGAAGCATAAAGAGAAGTAATTCCATCAATAGGGGAAATCATTAACTTAGTGTTTTCTCACTATTGCCTACAACCTTAGCATCCTTGGTTTACAGCTGTTTCTTTACTTCCAATCTTAGTTATGGAAGACAACATCAATTTTGATTCAAACGTTTGGGGAAATTGGTTCTCAAGAGCTTAGTGGGTCTAAAGATGGTGATTGATAGGTTAACTCTATGTGGATTCGACCCTGGGCATAATACTAAAGTTATATTTGCAACGTCCGCATAGTCCTTTTTATAAGGTATAGTTGGGCATGTTCAAATTTTGGCGATGTTTCTAGGGAGTTAACGAAATTATCAATTACCATTAGTAATCAGTTTTCTCTACACCCAATTTTTGATTGAAATTTTTGTCGATTGTTGACGTGGTTGCACAGGTGTATGCCTAGAAACTCTACGAAGACTGGAGAACTACTTAAAGGACTTTCATACCCCGAGAAAACATTAAGGATATTGAACCGTGCCAACAAAAGACTTCAACAACTTCAACAAACACACAAACTCGAAATTGACATGGGTGACGTATACAACGTCAATGGAAACGTCAGAGAAATGGAACCTCCTGTGCCTGAGGCTGCACTATATGACTGGGCACACCCTACAACTGACAATCTGGCAACTACCATTGTTGTGCATGTGATACAGGCTGAATCATTCCAGATCACGAATAACATGCTACACTTGTTGCAAAATAATGGACTATTTTCTGGGACACAAGCCGAAGATCCTCAGCAGCACTTGAACAACTTCCTGTCAATTTGCAAAACCCTAAGGCAACCCAACGTAACTCCAGAAGAAATCAGGCTGTTATTGCATCCATTCCCGGTGACAGGAGCTGCTCAGATCTGGCTAAACTCACTCCCCATGAACTTTATAGAAACTTGGGATAAGTTAATCAAGCAATTTCACATCAAGTTCCACCCGCCCAACAAAATAGCTCAACAAATTGATGAGATCGTGAGCTAAACCAATGGAGACACTTCATGAAACATGGAGCCAGTTTAAAAGAATGTTGGTTATATGTCCACACCATGGTATCCCAGATCAGATGTTGGGACAACGGTTTTATATGGAACTGTCATATAACATGAAAAACATTGCAGATGCCTCATCTAGTGGGGCATTTTTGAGCAAACCTTGGAGAGAAGGTCAGAGTTTACTTGACAAAATGGCTCAGAATTCGGGGTGAACGACCAGGAATGCACCTACCACTCCAGTGGTGCACTCAGTGTCTTTTGATCCATCAAATTCCATGGCTGAAAATGTGGCGACCTTACTGACATAGATGAGCATACTCACCAAAAAGGTGTAGGAATCAGGGCAGAAACAACAAGTGCATATTGTAGATACTAGCAATGGGAGCTTTTGCACATCTTGCATTAGTCAGCCAGTTGGTAATCCTTGGAATGCAGAACATGATCATCATCATCAGCGCCCTAAATACATGAATTATGTGTCAAACTATGGAGGCCAGAGACAGGGCAATAAGAATTGGGGTCAGCAAACTCACCAGCCATACAGACCACCTCAGTCACAGTACAACGCTGGAAGCATGGGAGGCATGAGACCCCCCAACAATATAGCACCTTATCCAAGGCCACATGGGTACAACAATCAACAGCAAGGGTATCCCCTACCTTAGCAACAGCATGGTGGAAGGCAAGAAGTTGGGTTCACTAGACTTAAAGCAATGATGCAGCAGGTTATTGGGTCCAATGCAAAAATAAACAAAAGAGTAGATATACATGACGCAACAATCAAAAATATTGAAGTGCAATTGGGCCAAATTTCAATGTCTCTGAACAATCGTCCCAGGGGACATTACCTGCAGACACCTAGATTAATCCAAAATATCATGGCCCAAAGCAGTTGATGGCGGTGAGTCTCCTTAATGGCAGGGATCTAGATGTAAAACAAGAGAGAGCTCGAGAAAATATACAGGCTGAGACACTGATTCCAGTGCTCATTGAGTTGGATGAGTCTACGATACTGACAGAGGTGACAGTCCAGCCTGCTCAGGAAGAAAAGAACATTCAGGAGGAGATCGAGAAAGTAGTTCATCCAGTTGAAGAGCTAGTAGTTGAAATAACAGCTGATAAAGAGAAGTCCCAAGTGATTGGAAAGAAGAGACCTCCTGCACCTTTTCCACAAAGGCTGGCCAAGCATAAAAAGGAGGAGCAGTATAAAAAGTTCTTTGAAATAGTCAAACAAATCCAGGTAAATATTCCAGTGATTGAAGCTTTAATGGAGATGCCTGGATATGCAAAAATGATGAAGGACTTGTTGTCCCGAAAATTTGATTTTCAAGACTTGGCCACGGCTACACTTAATCAGACATGTAGTGCAGTGGTGACTAGACCTATTGCTGAAAGCTGTCTGATCCGGGTAGCTTTACAATTCCATGCACTATTGGAAATTTCACCTTTGCTAAGGCGCTCTATGATTTAGGGGCCAACATTAATCTTATGCCCCTGGCTATCTATAAGAGGTTGGGAATTGGAGAGCTAAACCCACCTCCATGTTGTTGCAGCTGGCCGACAGGACTGTGAAGCGTCGATTTAGTATCCTTGATGATGTGTTTATTCAAGTGGGGAAATTTATGTTCCTTGCAAATTTTGTGATCTTGGATTGCAAAGTGGATGGAGAGATTCCTATAATATTAGGAAGACCATTCTTGGCCACGGGGAGAGCTCTAATTGACCGTGAGACTGGGGAGCTCAAGATGAGACTCAATTATGAGGAAATAACATTCAATGTGTAGAAGTCTATGAGGAGACCAAGCGAGTTCGCCAATTTCTCTCTTATGGATGTCGTGGATGCAATTGTAGAGTCTGATGATGAGGTATTGACAATTGAGGACCCCCTTCTGCATGTTTGATGAACTTAGATGAAGTGAATGGTTAGGATCTAGAAGAATGGGTGTTGGCATTAGAATGTAGAGGGTTCTGGGAGAGAAATCTAGAGTTTGAGCCCTTGCACTTAGAAAAGAGAGAAACTCCTCCAGCTAAGCCATCCATTGAAGAACCACCAAAGCTGGAGTTAAAGCCATTGCCATCCCACCTCAGGTATGAATTTCTGGGACCTGACTCCATATTACATGTAATTATTTCATCTAGTTTGTTATATGTTCAGGTTCAAAAGCTTTTACAGGTTTTAAAGGAGTGCAAAACTGCCATTGGGTGGACCATGGTAGACATTAAGGGTATCAGCCCCGCCTACTGCATGCACAAGATTCTGCTGGAAGAAGGGCACAAACCTTCCAGAGAACACTAGGGGAGCTAAACCCCAACATGAAGGAAGTGGTGAAGAAGGAGGTAATAAAGTGGTTGGATGCGGGAATTATTTTCCCAATCTATGACATCAACTGGGTTAGCCCAGTTCAATGTGTTCCTAAAAAGGGTGGTATGACGGTTGTGAAAAATAACCACAATGAATTGATCTCAACAAGAACCGTCACAGGCTGGAGAATTTGTATGGACTATCGAAAGTTGAATCTAGCCACCCAAAAGGATCACTTCCCACCTCCCTTCATTGATCAGATGTTGGACAGATTGGCAAGGAGGTCACACTTCTGTTTTCTTGATGGTTACTCAAGGTACAATCAGATCTCCATTGAACTGGAGGGAAAAGAGAAGACCTCCTTCACATGCTCATATGGCATTTATGCCTTTAGACGGATGCCCTTTGGCCTATGCAATGCACCTGCCACATTCCAACGGTGCATGATGGCCATATTCACTGACATGGTTGAGGACATAATGAAAGTGTTCATGGATGATTTCTCAGTGGTGGGGAATTCATTTGATGAGTGCCTGATAAATCTGACGCGTGTGCTGAAACGGTGCAACGAGACTAACTTGGTTCTGAACTGGGAAAAGTGCCATTTCATGGTACAAGAAGGCATAGTCTTGGGGCACCATCGAGCAAGAGAATAGAGGTAGATCGTGCGAAAGTTGATGTAATAGCAAAGTTGCCTCCCCCAACCTCAGTTAAAGGAATCAGAAGCTTCCTTGGGCATGGCGGTGTTTACCGGGGGTTCAAAAAACACTTCACCAAAATTTCCAACCCTCTCTGTAAGTTGTTAATAAAAGATCACCTGTTTTTGTTTTTTGATGATTGCAGGGTAGCATTTGAGGAGTTGAAAAAGAGACAGGTCACAACACCCATCATTGTTGCCCCCAACTAGGAGCAACCGTTCGAACTAATGTGTGATGCTAGTGACTACGCGGTGGGGGCAGTGCTGGGCCAGTGGAAAGGCAAATTGATGCACCCAATCTACTATGCTAGTAGAACGCTTAGTGGAGCCCAGTTGAACTACACTGTGGCTGAAAAAGAGATGTTGGTTGTAGTGTTCTCGCTTGACAAGTTTCGATCCTCCCTGATAGGGTCCAAGGTAATTGTATATACTGACCATGCAACTCTCAGGTACTTAATAGAAAAAAAAGAATCTAAGCCATGCCTGAATCGGTGGGTGTTGATATTGCAAGAGTTCGATCTTGAGATTCGTGACAGTAAGGGCACTGAGAATCAAGTTGTTGATCATCTATCACGACTTGAGAGAGCTGAAAATGTAGTAGAGGTTGAGAAAATCCTGGAAACTTTTCCAGACGAGCAGCTACTCGCCACCACTCATTAGGAAGTGCCATGGTATGCAGACTTTGCTAATTACCTGGCCAGTGGTATAATTCCTCACGACCTTTCATCAGTCCAAAGGAAAAGATTTTTTCGTGAAAGCCGCCAGTATTACTGGGATGAGCCTTATCTATTTAGAATATGCCTTGATAATATGATCCGGAGATGCACCCCCGAGATAGAGCAATTTTCTATTTTGCAGGCTTGTCACGTATCGGCGTATGGTAAACACTTTGGAGGGGTCAGGACAACGGCAAAAATGCTAGAGGATAGATTCTTCTGGCCAACGGTGTTTAAAGATGCTCACTTATGGGTAAAAGGCTACAATTAATGTCAGCGCACCGGGAACATTTCCTTCCGCCACGAGATGCCCATGAACCCAATTCAAGAGGTGGAAGTGTTTGACGTCTGGGGGATTGACTTCATGGGTCCCTTCGTCAGCTCCTATAGGCAATAACTAGATTCTTGTTGTTGTAGACTATGTGTCCAAATGGGTGGAAGTTGCGGCTTTACCCACCAATGATGAAAAAGTGGTGGTGGGATTTCTATAGAACAACATATTCACCCACTTTGCGACACCAGCGGAAATTATCAGTTTTTGAGGCACTCATTTCTACAACAGAGCCTTTGAAAAGTTGCTTGCTAAGTACGATGTGCGCCACAATGTGGATACTCCTTCCCATCCGCAACTAGTAGACAGGTTGAAGTGTCCAACAGACAAATCAAGAGTGTGTAAACCAAAACTGTGAACGCCACAAGAACTGATTGGGCGAGGAAGTTAGATGATGCACTCTGCGCTTACCGAACTACCTTCAAAAACACCAATTGGTATGCCACCATACAAGTTGGTGTTTGGAAAGGCCTACCACCTGCCAGTGGAACTTGAACATAAAGCGTGGTGGGCGTTGAAATAGCTGAACTTGGATATGGAAGCTGGGGGCACAACAAGAATCACTGAACTGCATGAACTCGAGGAGTTCAGATATCTTGATTTCGAGAGCATAAAGTTTTACAAGGAGAGAATGAAGAGGCTGCACGAGCAGAACATTATTGAGAGAAATTTCAAATCTGGTGACATGGTATTGCTCTACAATTCAAGACTATGCATGTTCCCAAGTAAACTTAAGTCACGATGGTCTGACCATTTCGAGTAGTTGAAATTTTCCCTTCAGGGGCTGTTGAGATTACCACAGAGAATGACTCTCGTACATTCAGAGTCAATGGTCAAAGATTGAAGCCATATGTGGGCATGAGCGAGAAAAAGGAAGTGTCTGAGTTGCACCTGACTGAACCACAGAGGTCGAGCAAGACTTAAATGCACTCATCATGCATCATGTCGTGACGTTAAATCAGGCATTATGTGGGAGGCAACCCACGAAATTGTTGTAAGTGTAACACATTATATGAAATAAATGAAAAATCAGACAACTGCCTAAATCGTGGTTCCACCGCGACCGTGGTTTGACCCCCTCTGAACTTCGTTCACCGCGGTTCCACCGCAACCGCAGTCAAACCGCGGTAGGTTACCCTCTCTAAATCCTGTCCATCGCGGTTCCACCGCGTCCGTGGTAGAACCGCGTCAGACCTCGACGGGCCCAGGTACACGCATTTTTTATATTTTATTTTTCTTTCTTTGTCACTCCTTTTAATTAACTTAAATCCCCACCTACCCAAAACCTTCCCTTCCCCATCAGAAACGAACAGAACTCTCACCCCCAAATCTCCCTTCTCTTTCTTCTCTCAACTCACTCCATCCCCTTCATCCTCTATTATCATCTTCTTCATGCTCTATCTCCACTACACCCCTTCAAACCTTCATCAAGTAAGATTTTTTTTTTTCTATTTCTTCTTCTTAATCAGTGTAATGTAGCCTAAATTAGATTAATTAAACCCTAGGTAGGAATAGTGTAATTTTCTTTAAATTTTTAATTTTTTTTTATTTTTATTGTTGTATTTACTTCTTGTGGACTTGTGTGATGCTTAAATGGGTGGGTCTTCATGGTGCTTCAGTGGTGGGGGTTGTATAGATGATTTGGAGGCCTGGAAATAATTTTTTGCTGTAGTTTGGTGGAGGGCCCCTTTTGGCCGAAAATTTGGGGATTGTTGTAATATTTTGAGGCATTTTGTGCCTATACTAGGTTGTGGTGGTGTTCTATTTGGTGAATGGTGGTGTTGCATGTGACGTAAACCACTTGAGGAAGTAAGTGTGGTGTGTTGTATGCCAAAATTTGTAAGAAAGTTGTGGGGCCATTATGGAGGTTGTTAACCTCGAACACCTTACTAGTTGGGGTTTGGCATAATGTATGAATGAAATAAATGAGGGATATTGTTTGGTGCCATCGGGTGGTGAAGTCTGAGTACCTATGTGACTGGCACATGTAGGATATATTTGATGGTTCTCTTGTATTCTTTGAGGTACTATGGCGCGTAAAAAGTAAAAGAGATCGGCAGGCACATCCCAAGAGCCTCAATATGATGCCTCCAGGTTCGAGTCACCAGAGGCAGAGGACCGATTCCCTGCCAAAGCCAACAAGAACTTTATCCCCGAGATTCTTGTTGACAGGGTAGCCCTCCGTGCGAAAAAGCCAGAGATGTATGAGGAAATCAGACAGAGGGAGATGGAGTTCTTGTTCGAAGACCCTAAGACGGTGAACCCCATGATAGTAAGGGAGTTCTATGCGAACTTCCCAGAACATACGTTGCGGGATGTGACTGTTCGGGGCATATGGGTAAATGCCTCAATTGCAATGATTCGCCAGGTTTTGAGGCTGCCCCAGTTCATTGGGGCCCTTGACTATTACCAAGACACACAAGGAGTCACTTGGGAGGCTATGACTGATGCAGTGTATGCAGGGAAGCAACCAACCTGGATACGTGACCATATCACCCTACACTCCCATTCATTCACCCATTTGGATAAGTGTTGGCTCACAATCATTTGCAGCTGGTTCATGCCCTCAGGTAACACGACTAACGTGAACTTCCAAAGAGCCCTCTTGACGTAGTGCTTCGTCACAAAGAAATATTTTGATGCGGAAAGACTAATTGGTGATGAAATGATCGTGCGGTCCCCGCTGGGGTCAAAGGGATTCTAATTCCCCTCCCTGGTGACTACATTGTGCCTATTGAATAATGTCCCCATCAGTCCTACAGATGGAACCTTGCCCACTAAAGCACCATTTAAAGCGTCGGGGCATCAGAGTGGGTCGAGATGCACCTGCTACCATTCATATTGATGATGGGGATGACGTCCCACCACCATCCAGGAGGTCCTATGATGGAGCCAGATCCTCTCAGCGACCTCATACTGGAGAAGGATTCTCTATATCACAGTCTACCAGACCTATGTTGTGTTCTATGGAGGAAGAGGTAGCATATCTTCGCACCTCGGTGGACGGCCTACACGTGAGTATGGATGTCATGTCTCAGCAGCAGGCCAGGTTTGAGAGCCGGATGATGGTGTGGTTTCGTGCTTAGGGGAGAGCTTGTCATGTCGACCCCAGCGTCGTCTCCGACTCAGATTGATGCTCAGGGAAGTCTTCTTACCCTTCTGCTCTTTATTTTGATATGGCATGGGGACATACCATAATTTTAAGTGTGGGGTGGGAGACTTACTCTGGTAGTGTATTGTAGTGTATGTAGACATTGTGTATGTTGTAGTATTAGATTGGTGTTGTTGTGTATAATTGACTGTACTCACATTCGAAGTAACTGACTTGACCCAACGACAGACACTTGTCGACGGGTCTCTTCAGGGTCGAAGTCGGATATAAAAAAAATACAAAAATGAAAAAAAAAACTGAAATGAAAAATGTAGAGGACTCTTCCTGAGGATGGACCACTTGGATAGTACTCTTGAGGTAAGTAGTCCATGTACTTTCTTTATTTTTTATTTTTTTAGATAGTGTAGTAATTCTCCCTTAGTTTTTCTTTTGACCACGGTTATTTTCCAAGGGCTTTTGTTGAACCGGGTTAGGTAGATTTTTCTTTTATAGTTTTAGGACCTTATGACTCTCTTGGACCAGGATGGGTGAAGGCTAGAATGCAACCCTTAATGTTCACACCTGCAAATAACAAAAATGAACTTGAGGGTGCAACGTCTATGCTCGTTTGTAGACTCGTAAATCTATGTCTTAATTTTGTACATCGTGTCTTGCTTGAATGCTCGTGTGAGTGTGTTGATAAATTGATTCGGAATGAGTTACATGCAAAGTGTGTGTGAGCTATTATTATATTATGTGCTTGCATGTGATACCTAGAACTTACCCTGTGTGTTTGCAAAGCGAAATAGAAGTTATTTGGTTTTAGAGATGATTGAGGCATTTCCTTGTGTAGCCTATATAATTGTGAATCCACCTATATATATTAACATAGCTAACCCCTTTGAGCCTGAAGCATGTTCTTTGATAACCCTATAGTGACCTATATCTCTGTGTTTGAATAGTTTGGTTGTTTGAACCTGTACCTCGTAGAAGCACTTGAATTATTAAAGAACATGCAAAGTCAAAATGCGGGGTAGTAGGAAAGTAGAAAAAGGGGAATCAGGAAAAAAATACTTGAATGGTGCAATGGATTTGTAAAAGAAAAAAAAAGAAGAAAACAAAACAAAACAAAACAAGAAAAGAGAAAAAGGGCGGTTGCACCTAAAGAAAAGTGGGGGTCACATATGAATCAAAATGTGGAAGAATGATTGGGCTGAACAGGGAAATTGAAGTAAAAGGAAGTTTGTATTAAAAATGCTTAGGGAAGTTAGTCACTATATCCAAATATATCCTACATGTCCCTTAGCCTACATTACAACCAAATAAAGACTTCTTGATCTTTGACTGAACAGCTCGATTAGTAGAATACTGCACTAGGGGCAAGCTTATGGTGTGTCTATGTGGCATGTTAATGTTCTTTGCTGAGAGTGGGTGAATTCTTCTTATCTTTGGTTCCTTGTTGCTTGAATTTTATGTGTTTGGCTTCACTCAGAATTATGATGTGAGGGCAAGTGACTCAGGTAGAAAAAGTGAGTTTTCACCTCTGTTAGAGTAACTAGAGTGAGCACGAGTGTGTCATGGTGTTAGAGTCTTCATTTGAGGCATGAATGTTGCATTGCTTAGGTTGTTCCTTCATAATGGTGGGTGTGGCATAAAAATTGGGTGATGCATCAAACGAATAGGCCTAGAAGTGTGGTTTAACTTGCTCGAGGACGAGCAAAGGCTTAAGTGTGGGGTGTTGATAATAGGTGAATTTAACTAATAATTAGACCCTAAATAACCACCTTCTTGTATAGTTTTGATGATAAAAGTAATAAGAAAATGCTCTTATTAGTGTTTTTCATACTTTGCAGGGTATATATGACCAAAGAAGACTATGGAATACTTTTGGATCAAATATGGAGAAATAGAGGCCGATCGTAAAAATTCCACCAAGTAAACCACGTGAAACAGCTCAAGTCAGAACTGAAAGAGGACTGTCGCGGTTCCACCGTGACCGCGGCAGAACCGCGGTAGAAGATGGCTGCAGACAAATTGAGAATCAGAGAGCGGCAGAACCGCGGCAGGGGCGGAAAAATTCAGGGACTAAAATGCAAAATACGAGATTTTTAGCCCAAATCCCTATTTTAAACACTAGACTTCGCCCAAGAGAGGCATGTATTGATTGGAGAGTATTTTAGCAAGGAAAATAATTGTGAAAGATCACTCAAAACATCTTTCTTCTTTGCTTTGATTTTCTTGCAAGTTTATGATGAATATTGTTTTAGTTTGTTTACCCATAGTTATGAATAGCTAAATATTTTGTCTAAGGTTTTGATGGAACCTATTGTGGGATGAACTTCTTATTTATGTAAATATAAATTGCTAGTTTCAATCTCTATTTGTTCAACTATGTGTTTGTTGTAGTTAATTGACATGATCATCATTTAGTTGTGCCTATTTAGTGTGCATAACTCGGGAGAGAATGCATATTTAGGTTATTGTTGAACAACGCCACTCCCAAAGTATAAGAGGGGTCTATAACTGCGAGTTTAAAGATAAAATTAGGGATAACGAAGCATTGTGTGTAATCTAAAGTGAATTGTGTTAAATAAAGTAAGTTATTGTATCTCGGGAGAGTGCAACTAGTAAATTACTGTAATTACTCGGGAGAGATTTACGGTAAGAAGAGCGTTCATGATTGATAGAGATATGTTGGTAAATTTATATGATGCATAAACAGAAGTAATTTCATCAATAAGGGAAATCATTACCTTAGTGTTTTCTCATTATTGCCTAAAACCTTTGCATCCTTAGTTATCCTTAGTTTACAATTGTTTCTTTACTTGCAATCTTAGTTATTGGAGGCACCATCAATTATGATTCAAATGTTTGGGAAAATTGATTTTCAAGAGTTTAGTGGGCCAAAAAATAGTGATTAATAGATTAACTCTATGAA
This sequence comes from Nicotiana benthamiana, assembly GCA_034376525.1. Classification (NCBI taxonomy): domain Eukaryota; kingdom Viridiplantae; phylum Streptophyta; class Magnoliopsida; order Solanales; family Solanaceae; genus Nicotiana; species Nicotiana benthamiana. The sequence goes on along the minus strand of CM067323.1, from coordinate 110,643,849 downwards.
TCTTAGTTATTGGAGGCACCATCAATTATGATTCGAATGTTTGGGAAAATTGATTTTCAAGAATTTAGTGGGCCAAAAAATAGTGATTAATAGATTAACTCTATGAATTCGGCCCTGGACGTAATACTCAGATTATATTTACAACGTCCACAGAGTCCTTTTTATAAGGCATAATTGGACATGATGAATATCAATCCATTTACAATTTTATACTGTGAATAATCGAAAGTTTCTTAAATATTTCTTCTTTCCAATTTTGCAGTCTGCATAGGAAGCAGATGGTAGCTTATTTGTTACCAGATTGGCTACGATAACAAAACAAAAACCTAGTAAGATCCCACAAATGGGGTATAGAACGGATAGTGTGCGCGCAAACCTTACCTCCGCGCACCTTACCTCTACCATGGGAAAATCGAGAGTCCCTCTGCGATAAACTTCGGCTTGGGAAAGATGAAATAAAGCAGTTTGACTATGAGGTGACAGCAAGATTTTGCTGCATGTAAAATTGTAGAAATAAATAAGGGGAAAAAAACTGTGTTTCCAGAAAGGGAAAAAAAAAAGACTAACAAATTCTCAACCTACATATAGATGAATTCACAATAGCCTTTCCTACTATGGGTACAATGGGTGCCTATCCTCTCATAAAGATTCATCAAAATGGGCAACAACCCTAAATTTATTTTCATTTGTTCTAACCAATTGTAAGTCAAGCAGCTTCAATTACTATTCTTGGCCATTAGTAGTCCATGCCACCCATGCCGCCACCCATTGCTGGAGTTTCTTTCTCATCCTTAGGAAGCTCAACAACAACTGCTTCGGTTGTGGTCAAAAGAGATGACACGCTGCATAGAACACAACATTATAGGGACTTTAGCAAGAATCCAACGCCTACACAGAAAGGACGAGAAAATACAAAGGGTGTCGTAGGCTAACCTGGCAGCATCGACCAAGGCTGTCCTGATCACTTTCAACGGGTCAATGATTCCTGCCTTGACCATATCCACATATTCACCTGTTGCATAGAAACAGTCGTTTGAGAAAATGGAAGTTTGATCAGTTTATTGAAACGGGACAAAAGATGAATATCAGTACCTTTGGCAGCGTCATATCCAAGATCAGTGTCGTCCTGCTCCAACAGTTTACCAACCACGACTGCCCCCTCTACTCCTGCATTTGAAGCTATTGTATGCACAGGTGTCTGCAATCACAGGTTCAACCATGGCATAAGCTGATGCAGTTCAATATACTTGCCAAAATGGGCATCACATTTGAGCTGAACCACTCTATCTCCGAGAAGCTATATTCTAGAGTTAAATAGCAGGGAAGCAAGCAAACCTTAAGAGCATTCTGAATAATCTGTACACCAATTTTCTGGTCAAAGTTGGCAGTTTCTAATTTATCCAATTCCTTTGCTGCATAAAGAAGAGCAACACCGCCACCTGCAATAAAAATAAAACGACATATTAATCTCCGACTACTTAGTTATTCCCAGTTAGCTGGGGAATATGAAAACAGTAGAATAATAACCTGGAACAATTCCTTCCTCCACAGCAGCCTTTGTGGCATTCAAAGCGTCAGTGACTCTATCTTTCTTTTCGCCAACTTCAGCTTCACTAGCTCCTCCGATCTGAAAATTAATCCAGTTAAAATTAATATAGATTCTACGTTGCAACTTTTTTCAGCTTAAAAGGAAAGTCTGAATTCTTCTTGTAGTTCTGCATTTGCACAAGTTGCAAACAAACACATACCTTTAACACAGCAACACCTCCTGAAATCTTAGCTAGTCTTTCCTGCAACTTCTCCTTGTCATAATCAGATGTGCTGAGTTCAATGGTTGATCTAATCTGGAAAATACAAAGAGCACGAGTATATGCTCAACTCCATGCTGAAGTGCAGCGGTTGTACTGATATTAGTGCAAAACAGAAGCAAGACAAACCTGTTCACATCGTTCCTCTATGGACTTCTTCTCACCAGCGCCATCAAGAATGACAGTATCATCCTTGGAAATAGCCACCTAGGGAAATCGAACAGGAATCACATTACACACCATTTTCTCATGCACTTATACATTCAAAAGAGAACAGATATACTGAAGGAATGGCTACTACAGCCAAAAGGAACGGGAAAAGTACCTTTTTACATGATCCCAGCATCTCCAACTCCACATTTTCAATGTTCAATCCAAGCTCTTCTGTTACAACCTACCATACAGCAGTAAGAGACATTGGTTGAGGCATTTTTAAAACAAATATCAACTATCTTATACATGAGCACGGTAAATAAGTTCTCACTTGGCCTCCAGTTAAAATAGCAAGATCTTGCAAATTAGCTTTCCTGTTTTCACCAAAGCCTGGGGCTTTAATGGCACAAACCTGTAAACATTTACAGACAATATGCAATCACCAAACTGAAGACAAGTTAAACAACAAACAGCACCGCAAATATATAAGCAACATACCTTGATTCCAGCACGAAGCTTGTTCAAAATAAGAGTGGCAAGTGCTTCACTGTCCACATCTTCAGCCACAATTAAGAGGGGCCTTTGTCTCTGAATAGATCAAGTAAGAGTAAGACAGACAGCTCCATGGTTAATCTCAGAAACCAAATTGATAATCTCAGAAAGAGGATTAACCTTCAGAGCCAACTCTAATGCTTTCACGACAGCATTAACGCTTGAGATCTTTTTCTCATGAATAAGAATTAGTGGGTCATCGAGTTCCTGCCAGATATATCAAGAAAATAGTGAGTTCAAAGGGAAAAGAGCAAGCATGGTGCAATATATGAGAAGCATGCTGGCAATACGATCTCGTGCAAGCTTCACTAATATTAGCTAACTAGAGACATACACATTTCTGATTCTTCTGATTTGTAATGAAGTATGGTGAGATGTAACCTCTGTCCAGCTTCATCCCTTCAACAACTTCCAACTCATTGAACAGTGTCTTTCCATCCTGCATGATAAGAGAAATGAATTATTTACACACCTTTATAACAAGACTACCAAGTCTTCAACAACTCAGCCAAAGTACAGACCAAAGAGGATGATTCAAATCGAAGACCAGATGTTTTTCTTAACCGAGCAACAAAAGAATTTATCCAAATTCCATCTTGCTTAGTTTTTTGCCCAAATTCTCACTCTCACCAACAAAAATTGCTCAGGTCTCACTGTGTTAGTCAGTAAACTAAAATCCTCTGCTTTAATTACACCCCAAAAGTATATAAATCAAAAACTTCCAACTTTTGGATACACGCTTTATAGCTTACATAGGTAAATATAGGACAACAAAGGCCACGAGACTAGTACAAACTCCGCATACATAAATAGAAAGTAGAATTACTTACTTGAATAGTGATGACTCCCTCCTTGCCTACTCTCTCCATAGCCTTTGCAATTAGCTCACCAATTTCTCTTTCTCCATTTGCAGAGATAGTCCCAACCTATCAAAGGATTATGACAAATCAGAATCTTATGGGAAAATAGTGCATAACATAGCAGATGATTGACTTCTATATCAACTCCAATGACTAATTTAATCTCTCCACGGGGCTATTTGTTACTTTCTGCTTTTCTTCCTTTTTACTATTATCACTTCCCTTCGAGGATGGTTTTGAGTAAAAAGGTAGAGGTCTGAGTACCACAAAACACTGTAACATTTATGTGCAAGTACTAAAACTGAAAAAGATACCTGTGCAATTTCCTCTGATGTGCTGATCATCCGTGCTCTGCTTTTCAGGTTTGTTACAACGGAATCTACGGCCATGGTGATACCCCGTCTAAGGTCCATTGCATTCATACCAGCTGCCACTGACTTGCATCCTTCAGCAAATATTGCTCGGGTGAGGACTGTAGCACACGTGGTACCTGAAAAATAGAAAAACACAAAAGCACCAATTATGCTGGGCCGGAAAATCATAAATGCAGTCTTACAAAGTGACAGAACATAGACCTCCAGCAGCAGAGGCAACACCAGACTTCTAAAGACTTACCATCACCAGCAACATCATTTGTGGCATTGGCAACTTGTTTTACGAGGCTTGCACCAACATTTTTTATACTGTCCTTGAACTCAACACTTTTTGCGACAGTGACACCATCTTTTGTTACTTTGGGTGCACCCCAACTTTGTTCAATCACCACAATACGTCCCTACACAATAAACCTCTAACATCAATTGCCATTCATGATGATGGAGTTAACACCAGAAATACACAGTGGTAATCAACAACTTTCTCATCTCCCAGAAATATGCCAGCAAAATTGAATGTTGCTGCCCCAGTGTTCTCCAAGTTCGACTAGCAGGAACAAGGAGTGATAAAAAGGCAACTAATTCTACTTTCGCTTCAAGGGAACGAGTTGCCCAGAAATGTCCGAGTTCTGCCAACTAGAGAGCGAAGCGGCAACAGCTTGACATATCAGGGTAACTATCAGACCAGAAAAAACCGATATGCCCTAATGAGTACTTTCCAGAACTCTATAAGAAGCATGTGAGCATCTGAAGACAGCAAAGTGTTCATAGTTGATGGAAACTAATGACATGACTACATAAATGCATTTATGTTTTCCATTTCCAAAGAATTGAGCACCTATGTTTGGCAGTACTCTCTACATTTCAACCAATTCAATGTTTGGCAATTCTGAAGAACTTTACATTCGTAAAAGCTACATAAACAATACCAAAAGTCTTCATAAAATAACATAAACAGTACTACAAGCCACAATCGTTTTTATAATTAACATTTCAAAATATATATATGAACAATTGCAGTAGAAATAACTGTTTCACTTCCAGATAGCAATAATAACATATAAACTAGAACAAACAAAGTATATGCACTAATGGGGTTAAGAAAAAAGTCAGCTTTGGACCCATAGTGACTTTAATTTAGTAGAAACAAGAATATATCACCAAAGTCCAAATTTTTAGGACGAGTTCTAACAAAATCTTGAGTAACAAGTATTCCCTCTAAGGTTTAAACTATTCAACTTTTGGTCAACAAAAACAAACCGGTCCGGAGAGGGTAATGTGTACGTACCTTACCCCTACGTACCCCTACCTAGGATGTAGAGAGTTTGTTTTCGAAAAACTTTCCACAATAAGAAACTAATATAACAAGCACTACAAGTCACAATAGTTTTATAATTAACAATATTTATAATGACTTAATAAAAATTTCACCTTTGGACCCATAGTGACTTTAACAGCATCAGCAAGTTCCTCAACACCTTGAAGCATCATAGCCCGAGCTTCAACTCCAAATCTAATGTCCTTTGCAGCATAATTTCTACTCCAATTTAACCTTCCACCAATCTGCAACAACAAAAAAAACCATTTAAACAACAAATCCAAAAAAGAGCTTTTCTTAATCTGTACAACAACCAAAAAAAAATCAACTTGACAAATATTTCTTACCTGTTGGGTGCTGGTTCTTGCAACTCTGTACAAACAAAGAAAATGGTATTTATTAAATTAATAAATATTATGTTTTTCTAACACGATAAAAAAAAAATAAGTTATAGAATATGAATATAAACCTGGCTTTGGAAGCAAGATTTGCTGCAAAACGATACATTTTTTTGCAACTGAGAAAATGGTGGTGAGAGAGACAGAGAGAAGTGGGGGATAAATATAGAGTTTTTAGGTATTTTATTTAGAGAGGAAAGAGAAGGGTCTAGAAGAAGCAGCTTCTAGGGTTTTGGGGTTTTACTATCATCATTTCGTATTTAACCATATATCCTGTCAAAAGAAAGTATATACGAGAGAGGGTTTAAGAAGGATTTAAGCCTTCAAAGGTTTTTAACCTAAACAGAGGAGTAAAAAAAATGTCAATCTGCAGTTCTCTTTTTTTGAAAAAACAAATTATAGTGAAAAAATGTCAATCTGCATGATGGAAAATGGAAAAAGGAAATAAGTATTTCTTTTATTAAAAAGTTGCCTAATTATAATTTTAGTCCCTCAAATCCTATTTTTTATAATTTATTTTATTTAGAAATAAATAAATAAAATAAGGTTGTTGCAATAAATCTATACAATTTTTCTTCGTCATTAACTTACATATAATTAGAAGACTAAGCAAATTAAAGGTCATAAAGAGTGAAGATAATAATAAAAGTACGACGAAATATTATATGTAAATTAATAAGCGCTTAAGAAAGATTCGTTTATGCCTGCAAAGATTCATTCTAAATTTTATTTCTCTTTATATTAGTGAATTATATGTACATTAATTGACTACATTATAAATTATTATGCCTCTTTTAGAATAAAAAATATATAAGTTAATGACGAAGAAATATTATATTATTCTATTTATTAACAAAATTCAATTTTGCTCTCTTTCCTTTTTTGATATTCAAACAAGAAAGGATAACATCATCTTTCTTTTTCGTATTTCACACTTTTGATATTTCTTGCACCAACCTTATTCTTTTATTTATTTCTATTTCTTTTTTAACTTGAAGTATCAAGTTTTCATGTTCTGAGAATGACTCAGTCATGTGAATGAGATGGTTATTACTTTAAAGTGCCATGACGGAAGAAAAATTTGATTAATCTCCAATCTTATTTCTAACTTTTAGCTGTAATAATTTGGAATATAATGTGTGCAGAGGTTCAAGACGATGGGTGTATTAAGGTAGATTTATGAATTAAATTTGACTGTTTCAACCGTTAGGTTCTTACCCAAATTCATAATACATTTTTTTTGGTAATAAACATCTTTATATTAATCACCAATTTAAATATTTACCAGTAGATCACCGTGGCCTACTTCCAAACTAGGAAAAAAGAATATCTCAATCTAACCTTCACGGCCTCATAACCTCATTTCATACAACTACTCTTACGATGTTAAGCTATTCAGCACTAACATTTTGTAAGAAGCACAAGTATAACCCTCAGCTCTAATTATGGCGGTCCAATGGGATGGGACAGGATAAAATTAACAGGACGAGATGGGACGGGACGATATTTAAGTCGGATAGTGGCGGGACGGGACAAAACAGGACAGGACAAACGGGACGAAAAGGTCGTCCTATCACGTCCCTCTAACAAACGGGACAGGACGGAATGGGACGGAACAATACGGGTTCGTGGGCCTTAAGTGTAATTTTTTTATTAAAAAAACGTCTAGGTTTTAGAAAATGACAAAGTTATTAAAGTTTGCAACAGCTAGTTTTTTGACTTATTTAACAAACTTAAATGTCAAAACGGAAATTAAAAAACTAAGTAAACAATTATAAAATATTAAAACAAAAGATTTTGTAATGAAATATTCTAGTAATTATAAATTTATAATAGATTTATAATTTATTAAATGTAATTTTAAAGTATTAAGTAACTAAGACAATTCATAAAAACAAGTTCAACGCTTAGAGCCTTTTATTTTATTAATAGAACTTTCAAATCTCAAATACAAATATAACTCTTTTGAAGAGCACCTAATATATGGAGCAACCTTCTAGGAAAGGTTCAGTTTGAATTAGGCCTCTTAGTAGCTAATTACAAATTATCATACTAATATTTGTAAGTTCCTATATAGCTTCTTTGTAACATATCAATAATATCTCTCGGACATCATTTCATGAATGATTGGTGCATAAGTTGGTTTTGTTTTATACTTGCTAAATACAATAGAAATTCCAAAAATATACTATAAAAACTCGCTGGGCGGGCAGGACAGGCGGGACAGGATGGGATAGCCGGGACAGGCGGGATGGGACGGGACGGGATAAACGGGACGAAATGGTCGTCCCATCCCATCCCTGTCCACCTTAACATTGGCCCATCCCGTTGAAAATGAAATGGGACGGGACTGACGCGGGACGGGACAGGGACGGGATGGCCCCGTTGGACGACCAACAACAACAACAACTACCCAGTAAACTCCCACCAGGTGGGGTCTGGGGAAGGTAATATGTAGACAGCCTTACCCCTACCCAAAAGGGCAGAGAGGCTGCTTCCAAGCGACCCTCGGCGCATAGGACAGAATGAAAAGCTGCATTGAAAAACAAAGATAAAGTTAGGAACCAAGGCAAGACAAAACACAATAACAAAACAAAGCATAAGTAATCCTGCAGAAATAACGTAAATGATTATGTAAACATAAGAAACATAAATACCGTCGCATGCGACAATAACAAGCGACAACTATCATACTACCAACCAAGAGGGGACCTACGCTAAAACACTAGTCATCTACGGGTAACCCTACTATCCCACACCCAACCCCGGGTGGGGCGAACGAAGGACTCTAAGAGCCCCTAGCTTGCAACCCTGATTCTAGACCTCCAGACTCCCCTATCAAGGGTCAAGTCCTCGGTAACCTGCATTCTAGTCATGTCCTGCCTAATCACCTCTCCCCAATGCTTCCTAGGCCTCCCTCTACCCCGCCGACCACCAACAATCTCCAGCCGCTCGCAGCTCCTCACCAGGGCATCGGGACCCCTCCTCCGTACATGCCCGAACCACCTCAGCCTCGCTTCCCGCATCTTCTCGTCCACCGGGGCCACCTCTACCTTCTATCGAATAACTTCATTCTTAATCTTATCTAGCCTGGTGTGCCCACACATCCACCTAAGCATCCTCATCTCAGCAACCTTCATTCTCTGAACATGGGAGTTCTTCACGGGCCAGCACTCTGCCCCATACAACATCGCAGGTCTAACCACGGCTCTGTAGAATTTCCCCTTGAGTTTGTGTGGGATTTTCTTGTCACACAGGACCCCAGAAGCAAGCCTCCACTTCGACCACCCTGCTCCTATCCGATGGGTGACGTCCCCGTCAATCTCTCCGTTCCCCTGAATCACAGACCCAAGATATCGGACACTGTCCCTCTTGGCGATGGCCTGAGAACCAAGCATCACATCCCTGCCCACCCCACTCGGTTCGTCGCTGAACTTGCACTCCAGATATTCTGTCTTAGATCTGCTTATTTTGAAACCTTTAGACTCGAGGGTCTGTCTCCATACCTCTAACCTTTCACTAACACCGGCGCTCGTCTCGTCTATCAATATTATATCATCAGCAAAGAGCATACACCAAGGCACATCCCCTTGGATATGACGGGTTAGAGCATCTATCACTAAGGCGAACAACAGGGGGCTCAGCGCCGATCCTTGATGGAGCCCCATTACCACAGGAAAATGGTCTGAATCGCCACCCACCGTCCTCACCCTAGTCTTAGCCCCATCGTACATGTCCTTGATAACTCTGATATAGGCTTCTGGCACACTCTTCGCCTTCAAGCACCTCCATAGCACCTCCCTCGGGACCTTGTCATACGCCTTCTCCAAGTCGATAAGCACCATATGCAGGTTCTTCTTCTTATCCCTGAATTGTTCCGCCAGCCGCCTGACTAGGTGAATAGCCTCAGTGGTGGAGCGGCCCGGCATGAAACCGAACTGGTTCCCAGATATATTCGTCGCCTCCCTCATTCGCGCCTCAATCACCCTCTCCCAAACCTTCATCGTGTGGCTCCTTAGTTTAATACCCCTATAGTTGTTGCAGCACTGGATGTCCCCTTTGTTCTTGTACAAGGGCACCACTGTACTCCACCGCCACTCATCCGGCATCCTTTTAGTCTTGAAGATCACGTTGAATAGCCTAGAGAGCCACTCCCCTCCAGGTTTACCCATGCACTTCCAAAACTCCACCGGGATCTCGTCAGGCCCGGTTGCTCGACCCCTACTCATCCTACGCAACGCCCCTAAGACCTCATCCACCCTAATGCGCCTGCAGTAGACGCTCTGAATTCCCCAACTCCCCTAGCTCTATGCTCCGATCCCCCTCCTCGTTAAGAAGGTCCCGGAAGTACGCCTGCCACCTCTGTTTGATTTGCGATTCCCCCATCAGAACTCTACCATCCTCGTCCTTGATACACCTGACCTGGTCTAGGTCACGAGCTTTCCTTTCCCTTGCTTTAGCCAGCCGGAATAACTTCTTATCCCCACCTCTCTCCCCTAGTTCCTCATACATGCGACCGAACGCCGCGTTTTTAGCTTCCGTGACTGCCATCTTAGCTTCTCTTCTCGCCTCCCTGTAGAACAACCTGTTCACTCTCCCCTCCTCCTCGCTTGTGCTCCCTGCCAACCTAGCGAACGCCGCCTTCTTCACCTCCACTTTTCCTTTGACTACCTCGTTCCACCACCAATCACCCTGATGACTACCTGAATATCCCTTAGAAACCCCGAGCACGTCCCGTGCTAACCAAGTTTGCTGTCGCTGACCACATAGCGTCCGCTTCCCCATAACTTCTCCAAGCTCCGCCCTCCACTAACCTCCTTTCCAACTCCTGAACTTTCTCCTTAGACAAAGCTCCCCATCTAATCCTCGGTTGACCCCGGGCGCCCCTCCTCTTCTTCTTCACCCAGAGATCAACATCCATCACTAGGAGCCTATGAAGAGTTGAAAGAGACTCTCCCGGAATAACCTTGCAATCCTTGCACAAACCCCTGTCGCTCCTTCTGATGAGGATGTAATCAATTTGAGTCCTCGCCGCCGCACTCTTGAAGGTGACCAAATGCTCCTCCCTCTTCCGGAATGACGAGTTCGCAATCAGGAGCTCGGAAGCCTTGGCGAAATCAAGCAGCGAAGTGCCTCCTCCGTTCCTGGCCCCGAAGCCAAAGCCCCTGTGCACCTCATCGTAGCCACCAGCCTCAGCCCCAATGTGACCATTGAAGTCCCCTCCAATAACTAACTTCTCCGACTGGGGAATACTCCCCCCGTTGGACGACCATAGCTCTAATATTGCACACGTAGACCACTCTCCTAGCAAGGACATCCTATGTAGTTGCTTGCTTCTTACGATCCTTGCATTCCTCTCAATCCACATCGTGAGTATACTCTGCATACACTAATTTGAGCAGCATGGCCACCTAAGATCGCCCCTCCATTTTACAATCCAATGATACCAGCAGTCCACAATGTTGTAAAAGGGTATTGAATCTGCAGCCAGTGCATGAGTCTGGTCCATAAGCTTCTACCGTGTGCACATTTTGCAAATCTATGACTTCTTATTTCTAGAGTTTGATTGCAAAGCAGCATTTATCTTCCACTTGCAGACCCCAGTTCTTCAATCTGTCAACAATTAGCAATCTTCCCTGAGCTGATGACATCCATGTTACACCTTGCTCCAAATATTTTCTTGACCATCCAACATGCCTGCTTTGGAGCTCCCATGGTTGTAAAGACTTGATCTTTTATGTAATAGCTATGGATCCATTTGATCCAAAGCTTGTCTTTCTTGTTTGCTAATTCCCAGCAAATTTTTGTGATTGCAGCCTTATTTCATAATGCCAAGTTGACCAAGTTAAGACCCCTGCAACTCTAGATGAACAGATCATATCCCATATGCCACTAAAACTTTTTTAGTGATTGTATTCTCCCCGACCACACATAGCTTCTACAGTAAGCATCAATTGCCTTGACAACTTTAGCCGGAATGACGAAAATTTGGGTCCAATAAACTTGAATACCAAAGATCGCATGTCGCACCAATTGAATTCTACCTGCATATGAGAGCTTTTTCGCTGTCCAAGAGGATATCTGGCCACTATTTAATCAATTAGTGGCTTTCATTTCATTACAGAGAGATTCTTTATATCAAGTGGCATGCAAGATATCTAAAAGGGAGAGCTCCTTGACTATAGCCCAGTATCTACTGAATGTCATGTTTTCACCTCTAAGCTGACTCCTCCATAGTAAATAGAACTTTTTGCCAGGTTAACTTTTAACCAAATGTTGCTGAGAAGTGATTGATTTTGTCATGTAAGAGTGCTACAAATGTAGCATCTCCTTTTATAAATAGGAGTAGACCATCCGCAAAACTCAAATGAGTTAAATCCAGCCTTGAACATATTGGATGATAATGAAAAGCATTGTCACACCCCTTTTTTATCAAACTCTCACTCAACCCTCTTAAAATTAATAAAACAATTTAGTAAAAGCTTGAAGAGATTTTCAATAGTGAAAGTGACAAAATGGTGTTCAAAAGGATTAACTCAGAGTCGCCACCTAGCATTTGATTTCGGTGTACCGGGCCACCGGCTTTTTAGAAAATATTTTCCTTTCAAAACACTTGACTCAAAATTAAGTTCGCACCAGAGGTTTGGGTAAGGGGGTTCATTTGACTCGGGAAGAAGGTATTAGGCATTTCCCGAATCCCGTAAAAGTCACGATTACGTACTCAATCAAGTTGACTTTTAAAATATTTAATTGAGATAGAAAACATAGAAAAAGCAAAATAACATATATGAGGCTTGGGGTTGTCCCCACCTAGGAAAAGAAAATGAAAAGGAAAAGAAAATAAAAGAAAAAATCATAAGCTAACCTATACTACGACTTCTCCATCATGTTTGTCAAGGCCTCCAAAATATTTACATGATTCTTCGGAGCATACTCCGGATACTAATATATAGAAGTTTTTCGGGGTATTCCCTAAGTACGGGAACGACCTCTTGCCTCAAGACCAACTAAATCCTAAAGCTCACCTACCCACACGTATGATATGCCTAACATGCTACTAGGGAATGAAATAATCAAACGAGAATAGAGATAAAATAATCCAACGCTAAAATTACTAAGGAAAACATTGAAATGAAATAAACGACTTAAATGAAACCTTTAGCCAAGGAATCGAATATGACCATTTTTTGCTTCAAAGAATTTTATAGGGCCTTATGAATTCATCAAGACTTTATGAGCTAGAGTAGTAATCTAGGAGAAATTCTTCAGTTGATTTTAAAAGAGTAATTAAAAAAACTACCATTTATTTTAGAGGATTAACAATATATTTTAAATAATTAGGCACAACATTGGTAAATTTTTGAAACAGCAAGAAAGCCAAAAATGGGAGTAGAAGCAGATTCACTTTGCAACCTTCAAAGGAAATTAAAAGTCAAATTTCTATACTAACTAATTAACTGTGGTAAAGGAGGAATCAATGGCAAACGAAACTAAACACAGACGATAGGCCAAGTGCGATAATCCCCCGCCCAGAACAATTAATATGAGCTTAAAAGGTTTAACACAAGAAGCATATTAGAGATCCAAGCATCAAATTCAGGAACATGAACATAACCAAACTCTAAAATAGCATTTCCAAGACTTCCATTCAGAATAAGAAGACTAAGATAGATAGAAGGAGTTGAACCTGTATGCACAAAGTTTTGGTTGAGTTTGCTTGTAAGCAATTACAAATTAACTTTCCGATGAAGTTTCGAAATGAACAAACGGCACAGCAGTGGAACCATGACCCTCTGAATTCAACTTCGACGAACCTAAAAAATCTAATCGGCACTAGCTTCCTTCCAAAAAATTTTCTTGTGATGAGCGGTTGTTCTGGTTGGAGTTTTCGCTGGATTTCCTGCGCGTGTGGCGAGTGGAGCTGCGGTGTGTTTTTGTTGCGGTTGTGACAGAAATGGGCTAGGGGTGAGTCGGTTGTGAGGGTGGTTTTGCGTCAGTTGGGTGGTGTCCAAAAATGGAGGTTAAAAATCCCTACAGTACTCGTGGGGTCTAATGAGTCTAAATTTATTTTTTTTAATGTTGAAGAGTTATTTCCTTTGCCTTCTTCCAATTGAGACAAAAGGAATCCAAAATCAAGGGGTTCCGTCTGCTTTATTAGGAAATATTGTATAATTTTTTGTATATTTTTTTATTATTGGTAGAATATTCTTTCATTAATTGTATAATCCTATAGTTGGTAGGTTTTGGTTTTCCTTCATTATTGTACAATCTTATAGTTGGTAAGTTTTGATTTCCCTATACTCTATATATACCTTTGTAAACAATATATTTCAATGAGAAGCCTCAAACCAATTAACTTCTCCAAAACTCTCTACATGGTATCAGACGCCAGTGGCTTATCGCCAAACAAATTCTAACTACATACTACCCGCTGTCGCCGTAGCTCCTCTCATCGGAGCCCGTCGCCGCCACCGCTGCACTAATCGGCAGCCCTCTCCGGCGTCCCTCTCCGGCATCTTGCCGCCCCTCTCCGACAAAGAAGATCAGCCGCCGACCTTCACGGTCCTCTCCGGCCTCTTGCTGCGCCGTCGCTGCACTAACCGGCAGCCCTCTCTCTCAGCGCCTTTTCTCCGGCATCTTACCGCGCCACCGCTGCACTAACCGGCAGTCCTCTCTCTTGACGTCGATCAGCGTCTCCTCTGCCTCGCGCTCCATGGCCGCTGCCCTAACCGGCAGTCCTCGGCTTCCTCTGTTGATGTCCAAGATTGGCGTGTCCTCCGGCCCTCCATCTTGAGGGGGCGTATTAGGAATATTGTAAATATCTTTTGTGTATCTTTTTATTATTGGTAGAATATTCTCTCATTAATTGTACAATCCTATAGTTGGTAGGTTTTGATTTTCCTTCATTATTGTATAATCATATAGTTGGTAGGTTTTGATTTCCCTATACTCTATATATACCTTTGTAAGCAATATATTTCAATGAGAAGCCTCAAACCAATTAACTTCTCCAAAACTCTCTACATGCTTTTTCTGCTTGGGGTCTTTTTTTTTGTTCCATGTAAAGGTATGAAGAAGGAGGGTATTAGGGTTTTGTTTATGTTTGGGCTTTTGTGTTAGTGGGCTAAGGGAAATTTTGAAAATTGACCTAAAATTGCACCTATCAAGACACAAAATTGGCCCTAAATTCATTCTTCTTTTCCGAAGGTAAAATAAAAGTATCACATGTAATAAAATATAATTAACAATTGACTTCAACTAAAATGCAGTTAAAACAAAATTATTTTACATATTTTTCCAAAGATTACACTGAAAATAGGATAGGGTTAGATTAAAATTATCGTAAAATTAAAATAATACTATAATCAAAACATTAATATCCTTGAAAATAAAGTTAAACTATTCTTTTTGTATTTTTAAATTTTATGAAAGATAGGTAAACTAAAGTAACTAGATTAAAAAATACTTTTGTAATTTTTATTTTTGTTTTAAATTAAAGTAAAATAGTTAAAACTAGTTAAAATAGCTATATTAGATCTAAACTAAATATTTAATACTAAAATGTGTAAAATCTTGAGGAGGGTCAAAAATCACATATCTACAGCCGCCCTCTTTGACTGGAAATACGAAGTAATTTTTGACAAAGAACGACTAGACATATTTTTTTGACCTGACCATTATTTGGAGAGACTAAACTTAAGAAAAAAGGAAATGTGACTGAGCCCTGGTATCTGAACTGCCTACATATCCTTGGCTATAAAGGAATCAGGCCACATGTAGTTCAGAAGTGCGTGAGATGATGGAGTATACCGAGGTGGAGAGCCGATCGAGGTGCCGTCGAGGTTCCGGTCCGTGGTTCCTACCATTAGAACGAAAATCGAAGGGAAAAATACAGCAAAAGTAAAAGAAAAATACAAAATCCTATCTATTTCTTGTCTTGAATCTTCCTTGAATCTCTACTTAATATTCAATATAAAACTGAAAATAGACCCTGTTCTTCAGGCGAGCTCCTGATGCTTCTTGAATTTGCGAATTGGAAGTAACTCTGAAATGAATACCCTTGTTTTCCAGGTGGGTACCTGATTGCCCAACTTGAATTGTATTCCCTTATTATCCAGATGACGCCTGATTTCCAAAACTTGAATTGTATTCCCTTGTTATCTAGGTGGGCGCCTGATTACCAAAACTCGAAATGTATTTCCTTTTTATCCAGGTGGGCGCTTGATTTCCGAAACATGAAATGTATTCTCTTGTTATCCAGGTGGGCGCCTGATTGCCGAAACTTGAAACGTATTCTCTTGTTCTCCATGTGGGTGCCTGATTTTCAAAACTTGAAACGTATTCCATTGTTATACATGTGGGCGTCTAATTGCGAAAACATGAAATGTACCTTGTTATCCAGGTGGGTGCCTGATTTTCAAAACTTGAAATGTATTCCCTTATTATCCAGGTGGGCGCGTGATTGCTAAAACTTGAAATGTAATCCCTTGTTATCCGAGTAGACGTCTGACATTACAACAAACTAATAAAACAAAGGAAATTTTCCTGCCCCAGTTTAGAACCTAGGTACATCTGTGAGCATTAATCATTACCTAAAGAGCTCTAAGAATTTTAAAAGCTAAATCCCATTATCCAGGAGGGCGCTAAAAACTTCAAATTAAATCTCATCTTAAGAGTGATAACATTAAAGCTAGATTACATTTTCTAAAGGGAGAACTTATGCTAAAACTTAAAATTAAATCCCATTATCTAGGATGGTCCTGAAAGTTTCAGTTAAATCCCACTATCCAAGAGGGCCCTGAAAATTTAAAATTAAATCTCATTATCCAAGAGGGTCCTAAAAACTTAAAATTAAATCTCATTATCCAGAAGGGTCTTGAAAGCTTAAAAACCTAGATCTCATTATCCAGGAGGGTACTGAGAACTCTTAAAATTGAATGTCATTATCTAGGCGGGTCCTAAAAATTTAAAATTAAATTCCATTTCCATGAGGGTATTGACAACTTAAAATTAAATCTCATTATCCAAGAGGGTCCTGAAAGCTTAAAATCTAAACCCCATCATCCAGGAGGGTCCTGAGAATCTTAAAATTGAATCACATTATCCAGGAGGGTCTTTAAAATTTTTAAATTAAATCCCATTTTTCAGAAGGGTCCTGAGAATTTTATTTTATTTTATTTATTTATTTATTTGTGGCGAAATGGCTTCCTGGCCACTCAAACTTGCAGCCGATTTTAAAGTCGATATACGAACTTTGCATTTTTCAATTGAACACTTAAACTCCTGAAACCTATAACTAATAAACATGTTTGACCGGTGACTGTGCTTACATGGTGACTATATAGTTGACGTGGCCACAATGTACGTGAATCACGTTACTTAGGCGCGTGAATGAATTAATTTAATTTAAAAATTATAAAATAAAAAAAGAAAGATAAAATTGGTTATGAGCTTCTTCTCCATGTTTCGTCCCATCATGGTTTCCATTTTTCTCGGTCATGACAACAAGCGAATAATCTGCTCCAGCGAAGCCCAAACTTCCCGATCTATGGACCAGCCCAGATTTCCCAAAATCGACCCGTTTCTATTCTTCTATGTTTCAGGATCTTGTTACAGAGGGATTTTTGAGCCCGGATTCGAACACCCTTTGTGTTGAAACTCCAGTAAGTGCTGATGTTTTTACTTAAAAGGAAATTGGGATCCCCGATTCTGTTGAGATATACAAGAAAGGCTCAAAGCCTTTGGTTATTACAAGTAAAGCTTTTAAACAGCCTTTTGAAGATAATACATTTGATTTCATATTTTCCGGTGTCGGAATGATACATATGTCGACAAAGCCGGGGGATTTCGCGTCGGAGATTTGTCGTACTCTGAAACCCAAAGGGTTTTTCGTGGTCCATACAACAGGTTCTAAAGATACTTATTGCTTCAATTCATTCCTTCATTTGTTTAACTGTTGTACATTGATTAACTCTAGGAATATTGATGGTTCTGATTCAAATAATATTCTTGAGATTGTTATGAAAAAGGTTATTTTTTGGGATGTAACTGTTGAACAAAAAGTGAGTAGTGATTCGAAGAACAAATGTAACATTCCGGATTATAAACTGAAGCTGGTTAAAAAAGCTGAGCCTTTGATTAAAGAGGAACCTAAGAAACCATGGATTGCACTAAAGAAGAATGCACAAAAAATAAAGTACTTATCATCCATGGCGGATATAAGTTTTAAGCCGAGGTATGTTTATAAAAGTGAGTAAATTAATTTTTTTAAAAATGGGACCTATAAGTTACACATGGCACTTAATAAGAGGATAAGTATGTGACATGTCATTTGTGTCATAGTGCTTGCAGACCACGCACAATCACATTTGTTTATTAGTTATAGATTTCAGGAGTTTGGGTGTTCAAATGGGAAAATATAAAGTTCGTGTATCGGCTTTAAAATCGGCTGCAAGTTTGAGTGGCCAGGAAGCCATTTTGCCTTTATTTATTTATTTATTTATTTATTTTAAGAATGAATCACATTATCCAGGAGGGTCCTGAAAATTTAAAATTAAATTCTATTATCCAAGAGGGTCCTGAAAACTGAGAATGAACTTACCTGAGCAATGCTCTCATCTTGGAGGATTTCGAACAGAATTTCTTGCTCCATGAACCATGCTTTCCATGGGAGGTTCCTGTGGATTAACAAATTTCTTGCCCCTATTTTTGATAAATAAAATCTTGTTAGTTTGAAAACATGGTGGTTAGTTTGTGGTATCATTGCTGAGTGTCTGCTTCTGCCACTGCCATGCTTCATTCTGATTGGCTGCTATGGGCTAGGAAGGAGTTGTTTAGCCTTTTGATTTGAATTGGACCTTAAAATTTCTGAATGAACTGAATCTCTTGCACTCATTGTTGCATCGTGTTTTCATTTCGAAAGTTGCTGAGTTCTTGTATTTTCTCAAAGTTCAAAATTTACTTGATTGCCTGAACTTTAGTTATCACCATACTGCTTATTCAAAATCAAGTCAATTGTGATGTGCATGGTCGGACTCCGCTTTATCTAATTTATAAAACCTATAGTAGGCTTTGAAATCCTTTCCTGCTTGTTCAATAAAGGCTAACGTGAAAGAAACTCATAAAGATAGACTCAAAGAGCAAAGTGAAATAATTTTTGACAAAAGGAACAAAGGAAAATTTTGAACACAGATGACTATATGAAGGAGAATAAGAAAAAGAAGACTTATCTGAGGGAAACAGCCAGCTTCAATGATCATGACATGCATTTCAGACTGACCAACCTAATCCGTCCAACCAATCATATTTTCAATTCATGTCATGTCTTCATACTTCAAACGATTTCACTGATCCAGTTTCTCTGTAAAGTCATGAGCCTCATTTGCCCTATAGTGCCCTGAAGGATTTTCACCAACAAGTCTCTCTCATTTGTTCATCTTTCAACTCACCATCGCCTTACGATGCCCGCGAGGGTTTTCACCAATAAGACTCTCTCATTTTAAATTTTCTCTCAACTCACCATCGCCTTACGGTGCCCGTGAGGGTTTTCACCAATAAGACTCTCTCATTTTAAATTTTCTCTCTTGCGCCCATGAACAAAGTGTCACCCATGATGAAAATCATACCTCTATCTCGCTTGACCTGACATCCTCAAAGATTGATCGAAAGATCTTTCTTTGGACCGTAATGTAGGCTTTTGGACGGGGTTAGAAAGAAAAGGTGGTATGAAGGCTCAAACTAACATAAGATGAAAAGGGGTCAAAATTATAACTTTTGGCATCAGATCTTTTCAAAACCAAAATTTCTGCCCCAGTTTCTTTTGGTCTGGGAAATTTTAATTTTTGTTTTGATGGGACCGAACAGTAAGGCTGCTTAAGTATCCTTAAAAGGAATCATGTCGAATGTTGTTCAAAAGAAAGTTGTTTGTTTTTTTGTTGCTTTTACTTTTCTTTTCCTTTTTCTTCTTCTTTTTTTTTCTTTTCTTTTCTTTCACTCATTCATCATCATTTTTCATTTTTTTAATTCTCTAATTCTACTACTGATTCCAAAAAGGGGGTATGAAAGAAAATAAATAAGGCTAAAAAAGTGTAGTAAAGGATGAAAGTGTTTGAGTAGCGGAACAAAATGCCTTCGTCATTTCAACTTTGAACATGCCAAGTACAAAATACAACTGAAGGTAAGCAAAGAAATCGTACATAATACCTCTTAACTACATCAGAATTGATAGCCATATCTGCACATTTGCCTTCTATGTCTGTTAAATACAAAGTACCATTGGGCATCACTTTTGTCACAACGAATGGCCCCTGTCAGTTTGGGGCGAACTTGCCTTTAGCTTCCGTCTGATGAGGAAGGATGCGCTTCAGTACCATCTGGCTCACTTTAAACTTCCGGGTATGCACCTTTTTGGTGTATGCTCTTGCCATTCTCTTCTGATATAATTGACCATGGCATACTGCAGCCAATCTTTTCTCATCAATCAAACTCAACTGCTCGAACCGGGTTTTGATCCACTCATTATCATCAATATTAGCTTCTACAATGATTCGAAGGGATGGAATCTCAACTTCTACAGGTATAACTGCCTCAGTTCCATATACCAACAGATAAGGAGTTGCATATATTGAAGTGCGAATAGTGCGATAACCCAGTAATGCAAAAGGCAACTTTTTATGCCACTGCCTAGAACCTTGAACCATATTACAAAGTATCTTCTTTATGTTCTTGTTGGATGCCTCGACAGATCCATTTGCCTTGGGGAAATACGGAGTGGAGTTTCGATGCATGGTCTTGAAATGTTGGCACACCTCTTTCATCAAATGACTGTTGAGATTAGCAGCATTCTCTGTGATGATCACATTAGGAATTTCGAGGTGACAAATTATGTTTGAATGCACAAAATCCACCACTGCCTTCTTAGTCATGGACTTGAAAGTTACAAATTCGACCCACTTGGTAAAGTAATTAAGGGCCACCAGGATAAACCTATGCCTGTTTGATGCTGCCGGCTCAATTGGTACAATAATGTCCATGCCCCAAGCAACAAAAGTCCAAGGCATAGACATCGTGTGCAACTCAGATGGGGGAGAATGATTCAAATCACTGTATACCTGGCATTGATGACACTTCTGAACAAAACTAATACAATCTCGTTCCATGGTGAGCCAATAATAACCTGCTCGAAGTATCTTCTTTGCCAAGACATACTCGTTCATATACGTCACGCAAATTCCAGAATGCACTTCGACCATGATAGTGGAAGCTTCTTTAGCATCTATGCACCTCAGCAGTCCTAAATTCAGAGTCCTTTTGTACAAGATTCCTCCACTCAAGAAAAATCCACTAGCCAGACATCGAATGGTTCTCGTTTGGTCACCTGTAGAATGTACTGGATATACCCCCGACCTGATGTATTCCTTGATATCATGGAACCAAGGTTCATTATTGATTTCCTTTTCCACCACATTACAATAAGCATGTTGATCATGAACTTGGATATGCACGGTTTCGACATAAGCCTTGTCCCGATGATATAACATTAACGCCAGAGTAGCCAAGGCATCAGCAATCTCATTATGAATTCTGGGAATATGTTTGAATTCAACCGACCTAAATCAGTGACATAGAATGTACAGACACTGTCGGTACGGTATGAGCTTCAAATCTCGAGTCTCCTATTCTCCTTAAATTTGGTGAACCAACAAATCTAAAACTCTATCAAATGACATTCACAAAAATATGTCCAAGTTATCAAATATGATATTGGATCTAGGTCATATCTACTATATCCCTAACAATCTCCCACTTGCACTAGAGCCAATCGCTCTTGTACTTCATCCCCAATTTCCACTTGTGCTTGTCAAACTCCTTTGTGCCAAGAGCTTTAGTGAATGGGTCTGCAACATTTTCCTTTCCATCAACCTTTTGAATCTCGACGTCTCCACATTCAATGATCTCTCTTATCAAGTGATACCTTCACAGAACGTGGTTGGACTTTTGGTGTGATCTTTGTTCTTTTTCTTGAGCAATGGCTCCAGTAGTGTCACACAACAATGGAACTGCACCTTCTATTAAAGGAATCACACCAAGTTCAATTAAGAACTTTTTCATCCATACAGCTTCCTTAGCAGCTTCACTAGCTGCTATATATTCTGCTTCAGTCACTGAATCAGCTACTGTAGCTTGTTTGGAACTTTTCCAACTCACTGCACCACCATTTAAGGTGAATACATAACCAGAAATAGATTTGCTATCATCCATATCTAAAGAGAAACTTGCATCAGTATAACCTTCAAGTTTCAACTCAGAATCCCCATAGATGAGGAATTGGTCTTTGTCCTTCTTAAGTACTTAAGAATGGTCTTCACCACCTTCCAATGTTCCTCACCACGATTTGCCTGATATCGGCTAGTCACTCCAAGTGCATAAGCCACATCAGGACGTGTATATGTCATGGTATACATGATAGCTCCCACTGCACTAGCGTATGGGATCCTACTCATGCGTTCTCTCTCTTCGGGTGTTTTTAGACAATCCTCCCTACTAAGAGAAATTCCAATGCCTATCGGTAGATAGCCTCTTTTGGAATTATCCATGTTATACATCTTTAAGATAGTATCAATGTACAAAGACTGGAAAAGTCCAAGCAGCTTTCTAGGTCTATCTCTATAGATCTTTATTCCTAATATATAAGCTGCTTCTCCCAAGTCTTTCATGGAAAACTGTTCAGATAGCCAGATCTTGGTATTTTGCAATGCCGGTATGTCATTCCCTATGAGCAATATATCATCAACATACAACACTAAAAATATAATTGTGCTCCCACTAACCTTTTTGTACACACAAGGTTCTTCTTCGCATCTAACAAAATTGAACTTTTCAATTGTTTTGTTAAATCGAATATTCTTACTTCGAAAAGCTTTCTTTAATCCATAAATAGATCTTTGTAGCTTACAAATTTTATTATGATCACATGAAGATGTGAAACCTTCAGGTTGTGTCATGTACACATCCTCTTCTAGCTCACCATTAAGGAAAGTTGTTTTCACATCCATTTTCCATATTTCATAATCATAGTATGCTGCTATAGCAAGCAAAATCAGAATAGATTTGAGCATTGCCACGGGAGAGAAAGTCTTGCCATAGTCGACTCCTTCTTTCTGACGATATCCCTTAGCAACAAGACGTGCTTTGTAGGTCTCCACCTTTCTGCGTGCTCCAATCTTTTTCTTAAAAACCCATTTACAACCTATAGGTTTTATATCCTTTGAAGGTTCAACTAAAGTCCATACTTTATTTTCCTTTATGGATTCCATTTCGGATTCCATGGCCTTTTGCAACTTCTCATAATCAGAACTTTGTATAGCCTCTTCATAGGTCTTAGGGTCATCATCATTATGATCAACCTCATTTGATAAATCATCATGTACCAATAAATTTAATCTAGTTGGTACATGACGTTCTCGTGTAGACCTTCGAAGAGGTACTTGTACAATCTGTTCACCTTGTGTTGGATTTCGTTGTTGTTCAATTTGGTTTGGAACTGGTTCATTAACCTATTCTTGAACTTCATTTAGTTTTTGAACTTCAACCGTTGAAGATGACAATTTCCTTGGCAACTTCAAAACATCCAATAAAGGTTCTTTAACTTTGGTATCATGATCTTTATATTGTGTTGATTCATTAGTTTTTTTATATTCATCAAGTTCTATCTCTACATTATAATTTCCTTCCAAAAGTAATTCCCTTTCCAAAAAGGTTACTCATATAGCCACAAACACTTTATGGTCAGAAGGGTGATAGAAATAATATCCCCTTGTTTCCTTGGGATACCCAATGAACCTACACTTATCAGATCTTGAATCAAGTTTATCAGACTGTAGTCTCTTAACATAAGCTGGACAACCCCAAACCTTAATATGTTTTTGGTTAGGCTTACATCCTTTACATATCTCATATGGTGTTGTAGATACTGAATTAGTGGGAACTTTATTAAGTAAGTATGTTGCTGCTTCCAAAGCATATCCCCATAAATTTATTGGAAGATCAGTGAACCCCATCATAGATCTCACCATATCTAATAAGGTTCTATTTCTCCTTTCAGACACACCATTGTGTTGTGGTGTTCCTAGAGGTGTCCACTGTGAGAGAATCCCATTCTCTTTGAGATATCTGGTAAAATCTTCACTAAGATATTCTCCACCTCTATCAGACCTTAGTACTTTGATACTTTTACCAGTCTGCTTCTCAACTTCACTACGGAATGTTTTGAACATTTCAAAAGATTCAGACTTGTGTTTCATAAGATATACAAATCCATATCTTGACATATCATCAGTGAAGGTGATGAAGTAAGAATATCCACCTCTAGCTTGAATTTTCATGGGCCCACAAACATGTGTATGAATTAGTCCCAATAATTCAGAAACTCTTTCTCCACTTCCAGTAAATGAAGATTTGGTCATTTTTCCTTTGAGACAAGATTCACAAGTTGGATATGATTCAAAATCATACTCGTTAAGGTACCCTTCCTTGTACAACTTGTTAATTGTTTTCTCTCCTTTATGACCAAGCCTACAATGCCAAAGGTATGTTTGATTTACATGATCATCTCTTTTACTCTTAAGACTTGAAACATGCATAAACGAATTAGCATTCACACTAGGTAAGACATAAACATCATGTTGGAGATAGCCATTCACATATAAATTATCACTATAATAAATAGAGCAAATACCATTACCTATATTAATGCGAAAACCATGTTTTTCTAACATAGAAGCTGAAATTATGTTCGAAATAAATTTAGGAACGTAATAACAATCATCCAACATAAGTAATTTGCCCGTAGGCATTATTAAAGAAATTGATCCTACAGTTACGGCTGCAACTTTTGCACCATTTCCAACTTGTAGATTAACTTCTCCTTTCTTTAGGCTCCTACTTATCTTGAACCCTTGCAACATATTGTAGATGTTATAACCACTGTCAGTATCTAATACCCACAGTGAAGAATTAGTAGTAGCTAAAGAAACCTTGAAAAAAAATTTCATTAATGTCTCACCTTGTTTCTTGTCCTTTAGAGTTGCAAGATACTCCTTGCAGCTTTTTTTCCAATGCCCTTTCTTATTACAGTGAAAACATTCAGCATCATATACCGGCTGCAAGATTAAATCTTCAGAAAACTCTTTACCAAGCTTGTACCCCAACTTCTCATGTTCTTTAGTAAGAACGGTCATATGATTGACAAGGGGTCCAACTGGAGAGTTTTCAATGTCCAACAGTGCATCAACCATCTTCTTAAGATATTCAATGATTGCAGTTGGATCTATATTCTGATGTTTCCTCTGGAGTTCAAAACTCGTAGAAGCGAGAATGATGTGTTTTATATCAAGGAATTCTTCCAAGTATTTCACAATATGATATAACAGATATATTGAGAAATCAAAAATATAGAAAAGAAAAGGCAATAATATAAGAACCTATTTGCATATATCATAAAGACATGAACTTTTATCTAAATGATATTTTCACTAATTATTTTAAACTATTTACCCTCATTACATTTTAAGAAATATTTATTTCTTTTAGTGGAGTAAAGAAATCCTTTAACAATATGTATGAGCCCCTTGGAAGTCAAGTCGTTTCTCACATATATTTTAAAGGTAGGTACTCTTACCAATTGTATCCCCATACAATTTCCTTAAATAGCTCTATGTCAAATAGTCCCCTAGTAGTCAGGTCGATCATATTGGCATAGTTGAGTTCAACCATCATGATAGCAAAGAACTTATTAAATTTTATACTCCCCCGGGTAGTCCAGGCGTCTAGTATGAAATAGAATAATTCTTTCAATCCATACATCTAATGCAATAAATAATTTTAACAAATTCTCGAACTATAAGTCTCCTGGTAGTCAGGCCGCTCCTTATAAACAAGAAATAAGTAAAATTAATTACCTTGATGGATAGCTCTATAATAAAATATCCTATATTTATTATTTAAGAACTCAAATTTTAGTAAGAGGGAATTGTTACAAAAATAATTTTTAATAACACGAAGATCGAATCTTTTATAGCATGTGAATTTAGTTTAAGTTGTCTACATGCTTAGTCCTAAATTAATTTACATCACATGTAATAATAATTCAAAATTATGTAATGAACAAGCACATGGCATAAAACAAAATTCAACATCCTCTAACATATTTATCTTACATATCACATAAAAAGAATTCATGCTAGAATATTATTATTAATTAACATCTCATGAGCTAATAACAATTAAATTAACAATAGAATCATGTAACCTATTATAGATTACCATTGTATCTAATACAAAATTTCAAATTCAAGTTATGAACTATCTCAATAGTTATATAAATGCATATTTTATCCACAATAAAAGAATATCAATCATTCAAACGATTTGACTATTGCACAAGGCACATCTATTATGGTTTGAACTCTTCAGATATAATATTAGAATATTTCGTAAATAAATTTTAGACACAATAAACCACGGCTCTGATACTACTAAAGGATTGCGTATAGCTGTTCGTAACAAGCAGCGGAAGACAATAACAATCCTAGGTAGATTTTTCATGTTTCAAAATTTATTTACGTGTCAAAGATCGGGGTCTAAGACGTACCTGGTGAAGAGATTTTCTTTTCAAAATTTCTTTGATAGTGCGAAGACTCTATCTGTATCCACACCGAGACCGATCCTTGCTATCAACTCTTTGATCAATGAAACCCGCGAACAAATTGAACGAAGAATATTGTGTTGAAATTTTTCTCAAAAATATCAACTCAAATTGGAGGAACAAGAAACACTTTTCTTGTAATTATATTCTCTCTCTTGGCTTTGTATTGCACTCTCACTTTCACAAAGTAGGTTTTCTTCTCAAGAAAAATTAACAAAACAAAAAAGAACTTTACAAATTTTCTCCATCACCCTTTATATAGCATTACCTACAAACCCTTTTTCCTATTTGGTTGAGATAATAATTTACTTTAGGTAAAAGTTTATACAAAATAAACTTGGTGAATTTTATATGGGAAAATCAATAATCCATTCTCAATAGGTAATGTGGCCGCCGAATCTTAAAGACTTTCCATAAATTTCAATTTTAATCTCCTATTGAAAATAGGATGCAAGACCAATGGAAAATGTTTAAAGGTGTCAGACACGTCCTTTATGGACGTTTATGCAAAGTCCAATTCCAAATTGGATTACTCTGCCCACAAGTCCTTTTATCTCCAATTTCAAGTTGCTACAAATAAATTAATATTATACATATATAACCTTTATATAAATTAATATTAATTGATATAATATATATCACATATATATTTCAACCAGGAGAAATAATTTAATTTTCTCTCCCAAATAGAAAACTTCAATTTGTTCACAATAATTATAATCTTTGTGCTAGCAAAGAATATAATAATATTTTATTTGGACTAATAACTATATTTATTTGACTAATTAAATTCTTTAATTTAATTATCAAATAATAAGTTAATTAATTCTTTAGCAAAGATCAGAACACTCGTTAGTGTGCGACCCCATAAGTTCAATACTAAACCGGTAGAAAATTGACCACATCAATATACTAATCAAGGTTGGCGTCTAGCAACACTCCTTAACGACCGAATAGTATGAAGTATACAATTTACTCTCAAGAACCAGTAGAAGAATAATGTAGTAATTCCTTCTGTCCTTATAGCTCTAGATCACCCTAGGATATGGTTCAACTGTCAATTCCTAATAGGCGATCAACTATGTGTTCACATCAAATATAATCGACCATTGAATGACCTAAGAAACTCATTTCTTCTTTCACTCAATTGCCCTGGCCAAGGTCTTAGTTTGGTCGTTTATAATTCATGACAACATGGAGCTTAAACTCATTACCAAGAGTTGACAGATTCCGTCTTGATCAATCACTAATTCTACAAGTATTTAATCATACCAAATATCCTTTCAACTATCGCCCTAGGGCCATATGTGTCTAGTATCAAAGCACAATAAATAACTTGTCAATTACTATGACGATCTCAAGTCAAAGGAAACGGTTACATCACATTCTTCAAGAAAATATCATATTGACAATTATGGTAATTCTAACCATTAGGAATTATCCAATGAGTCGGTTCAATGATCTTATCTCTATATGCATCATCTATCTATGTAATTTAGTTAATGAGATCAACTAATCTTTATCCGATAAAGACGATCACATAAATATTGATCTAACCGGATTACTAATGTCCAAATTAATAATCCTACGATCAAGAACAAATTTAGATTAAATTGTAAAAGACTTTGCTCTCATTATCATGATCTCTATCATGATGACAAATCTCAAAATTTAATCAAGGACCTTATCATATTAATCAAACAATTAATAATAATGATAAAAGAATATCAAATGCCATATATTTTATATCAAAATGACATTCACAAAAATAAGTTCAAGTTATCAAATATGATATTGGATCTAGGGCATATCTACTATATCCCTAACAACACGCGTTAGCTTAACCTACACCTAGAGGACCGGAGAAGAAGACTATTATTATTATTATTACTCTCAAATTCATAATACTTTTAAAACATGGGTTTATAATATTTTATCTTATTTGCAATTTTAGTAATTTTTTATTTGTAAAGGTGCATCCAATAATTGTTGTATTTGTGTTTGGGTGCATGTATATATATTAAAATAATCTTGAAATGAAATAGTATTATTATAGATCAAGGAATACATAATGTGTGTATGTTTTCAGCAAAAATAAAAATCCAACTGGTGGTCTACAAAACGATAGAATATTGCAATTAGAATTTTTGTTTCGAATTGATAAAGAATATGCATAAAACCTATAACTTATTTTTATTTGAAAAAACTAATCTGAAAATGAATAGTATATCCGCAAACCCAATTTACTATTATTTCTTTGTTTGATCTTGAAAATCTGATAATACGTCAGAAATGAGGCCTAACACTGTATGATAGTAAGACGTTGCACGAGAAACAACGCACCCTAGCATGATATTAGAAATACGTAGAGTATTGAGATTGCGTCATATTGTAATAACAAGACATGCGCCATAGAGAGAGTACTTGAAATACGTTGACATAACTATTGCATTCTCATAATTATCTCTACATGCATCGTACCTTATACCTAATGAGCTCATCGCATGTGATGACATGATGATCGATAAAAGAATAAGGGGATCTATGGGTTGACTCCAAATAGGGACACTACTAATATTGATAGAACCTATCGGGTATGTATAATCCCATTTTATGATAGATATACTTACGAACTTGTTATAATTTGACATTGAGATCATCTTGACCACAAGAGGTTATCTGGCCAAGCTTTTGGGAGGCCATTTTTTTTAAAAAAAAAATATCACTAAATGTATTTTCTTAGAAACTTAAGGTTTTTGACTATGATGAAGAAGTGCTTTAAGCAACAAAAGTTGATTTTTAGCTTTTGAGAAAAAGCTACAAATTCTAATTTTTGGGAAAAATTTATATTCTTACAATAAATTCATATTTCTCCAAATTATCCCTTAAAAAAGTTAATCTTTTTATTTTCCTATTTTCTTTTTGCTTCTACAACGACTTTTATTTTATTTTTGTTTTTACCGTTGTATAGGTCAGAATCCGACCCCACGATAATTAACGAAGTTAATACCGTCTTAAGCTGATTCATGATTAATAAGTGGTCCGACAGAATTAACGGTATTTAACCCTTATCTAATTCGATCAACAAGGCCACGACCTATCCGTCATCATGAAGGCGAAATCCCAACGTGGTCACTACCACTTATTGAAAGCTCGCGAAGCTCACAACTATAAATATCAAGAGAGGGAGCCCTATAAAGGGGCTTCTTGTTCGCCAAAAAGACACAACAATACCCATATTATGGAAAAGTGGAACACTATTGTAAGGCTCTGAACCTCTTCATGGAGAGGCAGATCAAATCAATACTATCAATAAAAGCTTTTAATGTTTCTCCTCTTAACTCTGAGTACTTATTTTCATTTCTTTCATTTGGTCCAATGGATTATTACGATTTCCTATGATTTTCCTGTGATTTATTTATATTGTTTTACATTCGTAAGGTATATGATAACTTTTGAGCCAAATAATTTGGCGCCGTCTGTGGGGATTTCCTGTCATAATCGCGTAGTTCTTCCCTGGACCAAAAGGAACAAAACGCCAGAAAAGGAAAAAATAACCCAGTTCAAACAAGCCAAAGCGGCATATCGGACAAGGGGAACTCGAAGATCTCAAATCAAGATCCAAGTCCTCTATCTCTTTGATCTCGGATAGTGCAAACAAGAAGAAGAATCCCTTCCTAAGGGGGGATCTTTGTAAGTCATCTCCTGCATCCCTGATTTGGGCCCCAGCTGGAAATTGGCAGAGAGATATCTCGAACCGAGAGTCGCCTTAAGCCAGCTTATATCGATTGGAAGACAACGTATAAACTCCTCAAGGTCTCGAATGAAAACCGATCTTCAACACTCAATACCCACAACATGGGACTCAGGCTATGTGCCTTCACCATTAAATCAAGGCTATGCGCCTTCTCCAGTAAGTTCATCTATGGTTGAACCAAGACTCAGGCTATGCGCCTTCGCCATCAAAATTGACAAAGTTCAACAACAGTTGAACTGGGACTCAGGTTATGCACCTTCACCAGTAAGTTCAACTACGGTTGAACCAAGACTCATGCTATGCGCCTTCGCCAGTAAGTCCAAATACGGTTGAACCAAGACTCAGGCTATGCGCCTTCGCCATCAAAATTGACAAAGTTCAACAACAGTTAAACTAGGACTCAGGCTATGTGCCTTCGCCAGTAAGTTCAACTACGGTTGAACCAAAACTCAGGCTATGTGCCTTCACCAGTAAGTCAAACTATGGTTGAACCAAGACTCAGGATATGCGCCTTCGCCATCAAAATTGACAAAGTTCAACAACAGTTGAACTGGAACTCAAGTTATGCGCCTTCACCAGTAGGTCCAACTACGGTTGAATTACCAAGACTCAGGCCATGCGCTTTCGCCATAAAAATTGATAAAGTTCAACAACAGTTGAACTGGGACTCAGGCTATGCGTCTTCGCTAGTAAGTCCAACTACGGTTGAACCAAGACTCAGGCTATGCGCCTTCGCCATCAAAATTGACAAAGTTCAACAATAGTTGAACTGGGACTCAGGCTATCCGCTTTCTCCAGTAGGTTCAACTACGATTGAACCAAAACTGAGGCTATGCGCCTTCATCATCAAAATTGACAAAGTTCAACAACAGTTGAACTAGGACTCACACTATGCGCCTTCACCAGTAAGTTCAGCTGCGGTTGAACCAAGACTCAGGCTATGGGCCTTCGCCAGTAAGTCCAACTACGGTTGAACCAAGACTCAGGCTATGCACCTTTGCTATCAAAATTGACAAAGTTCAATAACAGTTAAATTGGGACTCAGGCTATGCGCCTTCATCAGTAAGTTCAACTACGGTTGAACCAAGACTCAGGCTATGCGCCTTTGCCAGTAAGTTCAACTACGGTTGAACCAAGACTCAGGCTATGCGCCTTCACCATCAAAATTGAGAAAGTTCAACAATAGTTGACTGGGACTCAGGCTATGCGCCTTCGCCAGTAAGTCCAACTACGGTTGAACCAAGACTTAGGCTATGCGCCTTCGCCATCAATAAAAAAAATAACATGCCTATCAGAGTCAAACTCAAAGGCAAATCATCCCTTCGAATGCATGCAAAGAAAAATTTAAGGTGGAAGAAAGGAAGGTAAAAAAATAAAGACGAAGCAAATAACGGAAAAGGAATTTCATTTATCTATAAAGTTAATGACGGGTCATCGCCAAATGGCGAACAAGATAAGAAAATAATGCATAACATCTTTTTACTCGGTGCTATCCGTGCCACCATCTACACCATCGTCAGCCTCTGGCGTCACTGCGTCAAAACCATAGTCAGTACGGGCCTCACGAGCCTTTTGACGCGCTTCCTCGAAAACAGCTTCGGTCATAATTCCGGCCTTCCACAAATTCTTACATACATCACGTTGGGCCTCAGAAAATACCCAAAGTTCATGAGCATGGTTGGAAGAAGCGGCCCGGTCCCGTAGGTGCTGATTCTCTTCTTTTAGGTCCGTGATCTGATCCGCCATGACCTGGGCTTCCTGCTCAAATACACCAATTCGATCCTCCAGTTCCGCTTCTCTAAGGGCCGCAACAGCCCTCTCCAACTCCCGCTGGGACTCGTGAACGCAGATCGCCTCCCCTAATGTTGCAGCCCTCGATGAGGTATCCCTCGCCTAAAGTCTCAAATCTGCGACTACACCCTCCAACGCAGTGGCCTCCACCGCCTTAGCTTGGCCCGGGCGCTCGCACTCAGCTGCAGGCCTCCTTCCCGCCTCGAGCTCCTCGTCCTTCTGACGAAGTGCTCCTCGAGGGGCACACGTTCTACCAAGTGTCTGCTGCATCTTAAGCTCCCGCCTCCTCGACCAAGGCCCGGCTACGGGGGTTGTTCCTTAAGTGCTCACGCATCTCTCGGTACCGATTTCGGTAGCGACAGTACTTCTCCAGTACCCACAAAAAGATCCCCAAGCGGATGTGGGCTCGACAAATGCTCTCTACCTCCAACAAATAAGACTGCAAAGCAAAGACAACGATTAAATAAAGAATAAACTAAGGCAAGGAAAAAACGGGCTAAGGTCATAATACGTACCCTCAGGCCCATCGCAACCACTTCATTCATCAGTCCGATATCCGTGACGTCCCTCAACGATGAGTTCTCGGCCTCAAAGAGTAGCACCTCAAATAGCGGCACCAAGCTATTCCTTTGGAGAAATAAGTTCAACTCCGTAGGAACCTCAATGAAGCGAGATCGCCCCTCTGCGTGCACTGTTGAATTGGTGAAGCCTTCTCGGAACATACGGACGTCGTCGGGGTCCAAGAAGGACTCAGACTCATACTTATCTCCTACAACATCCCTTCTTCCTTCCGCCGCCAGCGAGGTAGAACCACCCGCAGTAGCCGCCGAAGAAGCGCTTGATTCACCAATAATAGCATCCGCTGAGGAACTTCCTCCCGTCTCAGCGACTGGAACCACCAATTGAGTCGCCAAAGTGACGGTATCATCATGGACTAAGCCAATCGGGGCAACCCATACTGTTTGTCCACCCTCAAGGGCAGGCGCCGCAGTCTCACTCCTCTCTGTATCCGCTGGGGGGGGGGGAATCCAAATTAATTACCACGGGTGGAGCCGGCGTGAACGCGACCCTCCGTCTTGCCAATGGCCTATCCTCCTCCTTCTCATTTGAGGGCGATTCCGCTCTAGGGCGCACAACCCTTGATGGCCCCTCGTCCCGAAGCGTGGCCCTGCTGGAGAAGGAGCCGTAGAAGATTCAACTAACTCCGCCCTCGGTACTGGGCGTGGCACCGGTGCTGCAGTGAGCCGAGCAATTGCACCTGACCGACAGAAGGACAACTGAGGGGCCCTAACACGACTTGCCCTCCCTGTTCATAGAAAAACAAAGTTGATGAATAGAGTTGAAACAAAGCGGAACAGAAGAAGAAATCAATTTTCCCATGTCACAGGCCTACGACCATGCCTCTCCCAGAAAGGCGCCCATGTGCGTATCCCCACTGTATGGGGAGAACGGCCTCAACCCCCTTACGTATCCTAGATAACGGAGCTGGCGGCAATTTTTTGGCTACAAAATTGACACAAGTTTACGCTTACGAGCACAAGATGTAAGGAGGGGTAGAAAAGAGAATTCGACGATTAAAGAACTTACGTGCATTATTCCAAGCCTCTGGGAACCCAGCGGGGGGCGCCATTAAATGTTCAGTCCTGATGTAAAAGAAGTGCTTAAAAGGCAAAGCTCGACCTCGTCATCGAGTTTTACAGTCAGGCCCCTCGACCCACGAGGCCACGCTTGAATCATGGTGCCGCAGACTCTCTGGGGAGCGTAGAGACTAAGCACACGCCACAGTATGACCTTCCTACCGGCCAGTTCTGCATACTTGATAAGCATTGCTAACAATTTGTAAACATAAGGAGTAAGCTGACCCGGGCATACCCCGTAATAACAACAGAAATCAACCACCAGCATTGGGAGTGGGAGCTTAAAACCCAACTTGAAGGGATATGCATAAAATACGTAGTATCCCCTACGGTTAGTGTGGACCCTTTCCTCGCTTCTAGCAAGAACGACATCAGCATAACTGGGGATGCCCCACCGTTCCCTTGGTTGGGCCATCCCAATTTCCCCCATTAACGGGGTTTCATTCACCTGATCTTCTCCACCATCGACAGTGAAGTCAGTCATCAGGACTCCGGGCAGAGATACTATCTCGTCAACCGATAGAACTTCATCGGTCTCCATTGGTTTTGCACCTCCCAATTGCCGGCCCTTTAACCACCGAAAAGTTAACCAGAAGATCCGTCGGAAGAACGTTTTGGGAAGAACGTTTTGGGAAGAAATGCTTGCCATTGTTGATTCACTAATGAGAAAGAAACAAAGTTTGATGGACAAGATGGAAGTTATAACAATCGAAGAACAAAGATGAAGGTGAATTAGCGGGAAGAAAAGCTTCTTCAGAATCTCTCTCAAACAAATAATGAAAATATGAGAAGTAAATGCCTCAACCCTTTATTTATAGGCAACACAAGTGGCTTTCACGAATCCCAATAGCCATCATTAACTACATGACCAACCGCAAAACGGTTCAGTTCTACAAAAACGTGCGTCATTATGACATGCTCCATGAAGCGGCTTTTCAGTCACCAACCGGCGTTTCGCCGTCGAAATGGTCGCAACTACCTATGAACATTGAGGAGATGTTCTGTGCGCCTTCAAAATTTTGGACGTCGCCAAACGTGTATCAAGCGTGCCCTTACTACCCTCGGCCGCACAGCATACGACCCTTGCGCCGTGGTCGACGGTATGCTCCCAAACAAACGTAAGGATCAGAGCACAACAAAGATCGACCTCACTCGAATTAAGTTGAAGGGTTAAGTGTCTTCGCCAAGGAGGAGAGTTCGATCTTAATCGACTGACGACTTGATAACACAATAACAAAACACTAACACTCTACAAGACTAAGGGCCATCGCCAAAGAGAATTTGGCCTTGACCGAAGCGACAGTTGACCTCCCTATCCGAGTTTCTCAAACTACAGTCGATAAAGTCCACTCATCGAGCTCGGCCAAGGCACGATCTCAATAAGTAGAGGGACTAACTGTATGGGTCAGAATCCGACCCCACGATAATTAACGAAGTTAATCCCGTCTTAAGCTGATTCGTGGTTAATAAGTGGTCCGACCACTCCGAATTAACGGCGTTTATCCTTATCTGATTCGATCAACAAGATCACGACCCATATGCCATCATTAAGGCGAAACCCAACGTGGTCACGACCACTTATGGACAGCTCACGAAGCTCACAACTATAAATATCAAGAGAGGGAGCCCTAGAAAGGGGCTTCTTCTTTGCCACTATTCATAAGAGAGAGAAAAAACACAACAATACCCATATCATGGAAAAGTGAAACACTATTGTAAGGCTCTGAACCTCTTTATGGGGAGGCAGACCGAATCAATACTATCAATAAAAGCTTTTAATGTTTCTTCTTTTAACTCTGAGTACTTATTTTCGTTTCCTTCATTTGGTCCAATGGATTCTTACGATTTGCTATAATTTTTCCGTGATTTATTTATATTGTTTTACACTCATAAGGTATATTATAACTTTTGAGCCAAACAACCGTATTGGTTGAATAATTTACTCATAATCCGTAAGTTTTATTTTAAAAATTAAACTCATTCTTTTCATCTGATATATTATTTCATTATTAAAAAGATTTAGCCAAATACGATCTGTTTCTATGAATCTGGAATGGTTACTAGCAAAAACTTTCTTAGATAATGGTTACTAGCAAAAACTTTCAAAATAAGCAAATATTTATGATCACCCGACAGTGAACATTTACAATATCACCCCCGGATCAAAACACGTTTCAAACTCTTATTGGTGAGTATCCTCCCGGGGCCCACAGTACCATTCATCTCTCTCAACCATTTCCACATCGCAGTATTTCTCCATTTTTCCAAACCCTCAAAACAGCTCCGATAAAAAGACAGTGTTCTAAATCATAGAGTAGCGACAAAAAAATGACGGAGGCAATGATTAGGAAGAAAGCCGGTATGGCTAGTGTGAAAGACATGCCTTTATTGCAAGACGGTCCACCACCGGGCGGTTTTGCACCGGTACGATTCGCTCGTCGGATCCCTAACACCGGTCCAAGTGCTTTGGCCATTTTCCTCACTGCTTTTGGTGCTTTCTCTTGGGGTATGTACCAAGTCGGCGTTGGAAACAAGAAGCGTAGGTATGCAACTTTTTTTTTTTTTTGTGAAATAAAAAAATACATTTGGGTATGTTTATATTGACTTGATTTGATCTGGGTGTGTCTTGATTTTTGTTGATTATGTGAAAGTTTGCTCCTTTTGAGGTATGTACCAAGTTGGAATTGGAAATAAGAAGTGTAGGTATATTTTTTAATTGTGAAAAAAACCATTTGGGTGTGTTTGTTTTGTCTTGATTTGAGCTGTGTATGTCTTAATTGTTGTTGATTATGTGAAATTTGGTTCTTTTGAGGTATGTACCAAGTTGGCAAAGGAAATAAAAGGCGTGGGGTATGAATTTCCCTTTTTCTTTTATTGTCTAAAGAATTCATCTGGGTGTGTTTATTTGTCTTGATTTGAGGTAGATGCGTTTACTTTGTGATGCTTTGTGAACCTTAAAAATATTACTGAATTTGTGTGCATTGTTTGATTTGAGCTAAGAGTTGGAGCATTTTGTTCTTTTTCCTTTCAATTTATTTGATAAAGGTAGTGAAATTTGACACTTCGTTTGAATTGGTATGTGGATAGATTGAAGAAAAGGGAGGCGATTCATGATTTCGTTTTTTGAATTTAAGAACGGTAAAAGGTAGAGTTGAAATCGGTCATGAGCTAAGCTTTTGATCTCTGGTGTTGGTTGCAAATCCTTTTTTCATGAGTTTCTTATCTGTGCTGTTTTGTTTTGGTACTTGTTACTGGAATAATGAGGGTAGTTCTGAAGGATGATGTTAATTTTCATGTCCAAATTGTGACATTGTGAGTGTGGAATAGGTTGTCTTCAGTATTAGAATAGATAATATGGTGCTTGACATGAACATGGGTTCAAGTGCTCTTTTGTTGATCAAGTTTTCCCATGGTGCCTGCCTCTGCTCTGGGAGTTAGGTTTTAGACCTTTAATCTGTATAATCCAGTAAGAGTGATATAATACAGAAGATTCTTTAATTTTGTGGAAGAAACTAGTTATTTAGATTAGAGGGACACTGACTGGCTTAACCATGGATGCCTTTTGTCTTTGAAGAAACTCTCATGAACTTTGCATGAAGTAGGCTGAGCTATAGAAATGTCAAGCATTGGAAACATACCGTTTTATTTCATAAAGATATTCAGAAGGAAATATCATTTGCTACTTAAAGAATTTGGATCCTTACACCTATTTAGTTCCCCAGCTCAGAAAGTTCTCGGCAAAACTGTTTTGATTAGTTGAAACTAGTGTATTGCGTGTTGATTATCTGATCGGCATATTCAAGCTAGTACATAATGTGGCATGTTGACTGTGATTGTCCCTCATACTCTCGGAGGTCTTAGAAATCAGGATCCTCATGTTAGGTGGAATTTTTTTGCTCCAACTCCAAGGAGCATTCTGGATTTTCAGAACTTATGGAGTTGTTTTGGTTAAGTTCTATTGATTGTATTATCTTGAATTAAAAAATGTGAATGGATTATAATTCTCCTTAACACATATTCTGATTCTTCTAGAATCTGCATGAGATGGACCTCTGGTTAGCACATTCACATTTAATAAGCATCTCTAGCCAATCATATGCCCCCATGCTATTTTTGTGTTCAAATCATTGAACTAAATGTACTCCATCCTTAAATACTTCCTAGATCGGAGTCTTCTCTGGGATAGACAAACCCCAGCCATTGTCTTGGAGCAGCTTGCAGTGACTATAGATCTCATAGATATGATTTTGGCCAAGGAAGACACCTCTGCTAACAGGAAACCTTTGAGGATCCTTCTCAAAAAACAAAAAAATTAATAATAATATTTTTTTTAAAATACGACCCTTTGAGGTAATTGCATATCAATTTTTGTTTAATGGCCTTTTCGATTGTATGTTTTCTGAAGAAGAATACTTGATGAACTGCCTAGAGTAGTTAGGAATTTTAGTGATCTACTCTGGTCATCGAGAACCCAATGTCCAGCAGCCAATGTCCAAGGCCATAACTTAACTGCATTCTCGTGTCCAATCTGAAATTTTATTCTCATGTGGTATTCTAGCTGGGATATTGAATGAGGAATAGGAGAAGGGTCGAAGACTGGAGCATGTAGACACCATAGAGGCATAGACCAAATAAGTTCCAGAGAAGAGTTTGATAGCAAGAATTGGATAGACTAATAGCCAAGCAAGTAAGCTCTTTTCTCTAGCATGATTATTGTGACTTCTTCTAGTGAAACATACAGACTGTTTCTAGAATCACTAAAAAATAAATACTCCTAATAAATGCCTACCTTTTGTTATCTGTTTTAACATTTGTTTGTTTGCTTTTTTGGCGGGACTTGTTAGGTGGCACTATTTTAAAATCTTCGACTGTGATGGATTATGATTATTGTCCAGGAAGAAATATGCTGACATTGAAACCAGTAACTTCAAGACTTTGGCATTGAAAACTGGAATAAAATTAGTGAATTGATGATAATCTCCTCCTAATGCGAAAGATAATCTCTCAGTATAGTGTCGTACTTCCCTATGTGAAGTTAGCTTTTAGCCAGCATCAATTTTCTTTAGCTAATTTGTGATGCATTTACTGCCTTCGACTAAATTATTTTTTCTTGTCTAGACTATGCTTTTCTTTAAATGCTTCTTCATCTGTAGTTTGTGTCTATATTTAGCAAGAATAGCCAGCAGCCAACGCCCCATCTTCCTCCTTTTCAAGGCCCAAAATTATGGAAATCCTTAATGGTAGGAGCGACATAGGGATATTTTTCCATGTGAAATGACCATCTAGGCACTGAAGAAGTATTTCTTGAGTTTTCCAGCAACCTCCTTTTTCTTTTCAATTCTTAGTGCTTACGAACTAGCTGAAATCCTTATGTAGTCCCTCCAGTCCAGGGACACCCAGTTAACGACACAGAGAGTATTATCATAATAAATCCTTAATGAGATCCATTATGCAGATTCTGGCTATATTTGGCAAATGGTATAGTGCAGGCTTTAGATCTGAGGTCAGAGTGAACCCCTATATGTGCCTCAGTCTAGATGAGCCAAAGTTCTGGCGGTATTCATGGAAGCTAAACTGGGAAAGTGGGTGACTTAGGATTTTTATAATAGGAAGCAACTGAGCTTCACGTAAGTGTGTTGTTCTGCTTGATGAGTTATTTTTTGCGATCTCCAAGAGGATTATCATGCTTCCTTTTTCGTTTGGATGATTACAAAATTTTGATTAGGGATTTATCATGCTTCCTTTTTTATTTTAATTGGCGAAGTCATGTATAGTTTGAGGTTGAGTCAGGTCAAAGGTTCATTTCTCTTACCATGGTATCAGATATAGGCACATCATTGATGTTATGTTATCCGTGCTCAAGTATCTAGTCTTGAGCATTGGTTAATGGTATGATTGTAGCCCTATTACGGTCTTGTCCAGTTCTCACCTCATCAGCTAGTGTTTGGAGTTGCATTAGGTCTACGGTCCATTTTTTCTTAGCAGCTTAATGTTAATGAGATTATTAATTAGTTATTGTCTGAGAAATTAGGAGCCTGATCTCTCTGCTACGGTGTTTCTTGGAGGGACTTTAAACGTTGTTTGAACTAAGGATATTCTTAGAACTCCCTTCTATGTTTTGGAAGATGTGCTCACCATAGCTCAGTGGTTCTGAAATCAATGACGACCACAAATTTGCTTTAAAAAGGTCCTGATGATATTTGCATTGTTATGTAGGGTAATAAAGGAAGAAAAGTATGCTGCTCGAAGGGCTATCTTGCCCATGCTTCAAGCTGAAGAGGATGAAAGGTTAGCTGCTTTAATTTTTTTCCATTTCAGGCTCATGTGTACTTATTACCCCCGATGAAGATTACTAGTCAACTTTGGTATTTGTTCATCAACGTTAGAGGCATTAGATGGGCAATGCCAGGTAGACTTTCTGATGTGTTGACAAGCTGGAACAAAGAAGGAACTGCTGCTGAAACATAGACTGGTGGAAAATTGTCTCTGGTGGACAGCATGGAAAGAGAGGAGTTCAAGACGTTTTGAAGATAGGAGCAGTTTCTTACAGCTGATTAAGATTGATTATGTTCCTCTTTTTAGTTTTTGGTATAAATCTGAATATATAGATGATCCTGAGGCTCTCCCATATGCGCTAGATTCCTTGTAAGAAGATCAAGGTTTTATTTTGGTTTTTAATTTGGTGCCATGGTTTAACTTGCTCTTTTGTTTTTGTTTTGTTTTTCCTTTCCTTCACTGAGCTGAGGGTCGATTGGATACAGCCTCTCTGCCCTTTCGGGTAGGGGTAAGGCCCGTCTACATATTACCCTCCCCAGACCACACTTTGTGGGACTATACTGGGTAGTTGTTGTTGTTGCTCATGTGTACTTATTCTAGTCCGGGGACTATTTTTGTTTATGCTATTGCTTTCTTTGCTTATTCAGATTCGTTAAAGAGTGGAAGAGGTATCTTGAAGAAGAGGCGAGAATCATGAAGGATGTTCCCGGTTGGAAAGTTGGTGAAAGTGTTTACAACTCTGGAAAATGGATGCCTCCAGCCACCGGAGAGCTTCGTCCTGATGTCTGGTAATATGTTGGCAGGAGACAACGAAAACTGCTTTGTTTCAGTGGAGTTCATACTTTACCTTGGATTTCTTTCCTAATTGGAATAAAATGTATCTGCTAAATCTGTGCACATGTTTAGAATGAAGTTGCATGATTTGCTTTAACTTGGTTAGCGTTCTCCCTCCTATCTCATGGAAGTTCGGATAATCAGAGACAATGCCAGTTCCATGTTCTCTCAATGTTTCTATATTTTCAGATTTTCTTTTCAGTTACTCGGAAATGTTTCCTTAACATAGCAAGAGGCCAAATCTAGCAGTGGCTATTGTTGGATGTTTCTGATATTGAGCTTATACTAAAGATTGTTTTCCTAATTACTATTGCTTTGATTTCTTTATTCTTTTTCACCTTTTTAATAGTATCTACAACCCCTCATTGGTGAAAGCAAATAACCTCGACTAACACAAAGAAATGATGAATTTCTATTCTTCACCAAAACAATAAGATTTATTGAGCTTGAACAAGTATGCTACTTAAACAAAAGTATAATTGTGATAACTTCTCTGATATCATTTTTACATAATTAGAAGAAATTTTGATAATCCAAACTAAAGAGACCTCCAGATAACCAATTTCAAGGCGATGGACAAAGTACTAGGCGAACTTTCTCACTGGAAAAAACGTACCTACATCAGGTGTTTTTGTCACACCAACAGTGACATGACATGCGTCTTATCGATACATTTTTTTTCACTTAAATCCCTAGAAAGTAGCAAGAATTAAAAGTAGGAAGACTTGATATCAAGAAATTATAGTTTAAAGAAGCCCAAAACTAAACATCATGTCTAAAGAGTACACTGCAAAATGACTTGTAAAATTTCCAAACTGCATCTAAGAAACACAACCTCTATTGAAATTACAGAAGACAAAACAAGTGTATCCATAGTTTTGCTTCAAAAATTACATATTACTACATTCAAAAGCAGAGGCTAGTAAAGTAGAAACAAAGGTCCTGTTCCACCTTCTTTGTCAGCATCAGGGATGCTCCTATAGATACACAAGTTATTAGAGATTTCCCAGCTCCAATCCTCCTTCCTTGTAACATACATCGGTGGCCAACGGTTAATCCTCACATAGTGTTGTCGTATTTTCCCATCCGCAAGCAAGCTAGTTACCGTGGAGTAGCAAGACTCATGACCACCCCATACCTTGTCATCT
This sequence comes from Nicotiana benthamiana, assembly GCA_034376525.1. Lineage (NCBI taxonomy): Eukaryota > Viridiplantae > Streptophyta > Magnoliopsida > Solanales > Solanaceae > Nicotiana > Nicotiana benthamiana. Next base: position 110,602,239 of record CM067323.1, on the reverse strand, counting down.
GGTTCTGCAGTCTGACTTCCATCTGGTAGGAAATAACGGCGCAAAGGAGGTCCTGTTCCGTTCCAGTAGGGGTCGAGTATTCGCCAATATTCCGGAGCATCCTGAGGAGTCACTATTAGGTCGCGTTTCACATAATTATTATGCTTACGTCCTTACCCTATGACAGGAACCTAGGGAAAGGAAGAGAAACCCTATGAAACTGACCAGGGACAGTAATAAAAGAAGTAAATATTTTTGCGAAGAACAAGAAGCGGAAAGAAATGATGAAAGAAAGTAATCATTTTAATTTCTTACCAACCACTTGCAAAGCTATGCAAAGTGACTGATCCCTCTTGTAATTAAATTATTGAGCTTGCCACAGAGGAGATCACAAAAAACTGGACGTTTGGACAGCAGTTGCACAGATTTAAATGTTCTCAAGCACGTACAAGTTCTACCAACTCAATTTGGTGCGAGCTGCAGCCATGCATGACATGTATGTGGTTGGATAATGCTTAGTCATGGACTTCAAATTAGTAAGTTAATCCAGGTAACACTTGGAAAGGATAAATATGAAATAAGCACTTCAATTCATACCTCAGTGAAATGGAACTCCCACGCATGATCACATAAATCCTCCTTTGTTACTCGCTTCTAAGATACATGATGTATGAAAAAGAAGTTGGTTAATGAACCTAAAAGAATAACAATTAAGAAAATTATTTAATATATGCTGGTGCTAAAGACCGAGAGAATAATAAATACTCACACGTTCGCCATCTATTACCGACAATGAGTAAGCAGCCAACTTTGACAATCCATTCCTTTTTGCTACCCGAGGTAAATGTGCTTTGTCATGCCATAATTCTTCAGACTACAAAGAGATGCACAAGAAGTCATTGATCTTGCAGAGAATTTGTAATTAAATGTGCACATGACTTGATCTATTCTTAGTTTCAAATATACTTTTTACGAGAGCAGATGGCAAACGATAACATCAATTTACAGAAGATGAACTCCGGATTATTAACATGTAATGGAAAGGAACAACATATACTGGGCAAAACTTATATCACTTTTCAGGAACTTCAAATGGACCCAAGACAAAAAAAGGATTGCATTGTTCTAATTCTTCCTAACACAGTAACGTGTCTCAAATGGAAACTCTCCAAACTAAGGTTGCTAATTTCATCAGTTTTGTGGAACAAGACTGTCAAGGCAATGGGAATTGCAATACCCAATACCGAGAAGCAAAAGCTGCACTGGTTAAAACCCGCAACTCAAGTACTACAATTAGTTCAAGTAACTCGAACTCCCCAAAGGAGAGTAAAACTCATGGGTAATCTGTCGTGATTTGCTATGAGAACATTTCAGATTTATGTGCTCCATAGCAGACTATAACCCAGTCATGATCGTGATGTATGAAGTAGCTTGCTCGCACTTCAATTGATCAAGTCCAACCCACAAACATAGGTCATCAAAGTAACCCTACCACCAAAGCTGAAGTAGATGGACTCACATTAAGTGTTATAGTTGGGATTCGAATCTAGGATCTCAAATTGTTATTCCCATACCTTAACCACTACACCGTTCTTTTGGGACATCCGATCATATTTTTCAATTCCAAGAAAGAAAGGGTACTTCCCTTTCGGACCGATTGTTGGCAAAGAGGAACTCGAACCCCCAACACCTGGTTCGTAGCCACATTAATCTTCTCAGCTTTAAGAAGGCCATATACCAAAATAAAAACTTTGCCTTGCTAAGAACCTAATTAGATTGTATTGGCAGCATATGCTTTATACGACTTACGATAATAAATCAGATACCTTTTCAACTTTTTGCCAACTGGCTGATTGAATTTTCCCTAAATCCGTACCACTTACAGGTATTGTAATTATCAACCTACAAGTTCTCAAAATGTATTCTTTAAAGAGCTAAATTCACCGATCAAAAGGGCAAGGACAAACACCAAGACACTGTTTTTTCACATAATTTTGCACTCTTACAAGCAGAGACTGTCAAAAGAAGATTTTAATGTTCTTCATCAATAAAAGAAGATTTAATCTAAAGAAAGCTCTTCGAAAAATCCATGTTGCAGTACCTGATAAAGCAATTAAGAGCAAGAAACAAAAGAGACAATTGATCTTCAACAATTTATCATCTTCCCAATAAACCAACTAGAAAAAGGGCCAGAGGACAACCTGCAAACAAAAATTGACCCACCAATAATCCAATTGTTAGCTACTCCTAAAATTACCAAAGTACTACAAGTTCATACTTTGATAAATCAATTTTGTAAGACAAGTACAACAACCAAAAAAAAACTCAGCATAATCCCAAGTAGAGTCTGGGCAGGGTAGTTTCTACGATGACCTTACCCTACCCGGCGAAGGTAGAGAGGCTGTTTCTGATAGACGCTCAGCTCAAGATTTTGTAAAACAAGTAGTAAATCAATAAAAAGCAACTTTATACCAACCACAAGACACAAAGCATAACAAAATTAGAGAGCTCTTAACCCATTCTTAAAGCAAAAAATTGCCTAAGTATTGACATGAAATGAACCTAAAAGATAGGGAGGCTGCTTTCCATTGACCCTCGGCTCAATATTTTGTAAAACAAGTAGTAAATCAATAAAAGCAACTTCAACCAACCACAGGACACAGAGTATAGCAAAATTAGAGAGCTCTTAAACCAGTCTTAAAGCAAAAAATTGCCCAAGTATTGACATGAAATGAACTTAAAAGGTAGAGAGGCTGTTTCCGATAGGCTCAAGATTTTGTAAAACAAGTGGTAAACCAATAAAAGCTACTTTATACCAACCACATGACACAAAGCATAACAAAATCAGAGAGCTCTTAACCCAGTCTTAAAGAAATGAAGCCTAATGTGATGTAATAAGCATAAAAAAGAAGATAAAGATCAACCTTTGAGCTCCAAATCTTATCAGAAGAAGCAACAGCACGCCAACCACGTGACACAAGGAGAGAGGTTGCCACGCTGAGTGGGTCAAGACAGCTCAAAATCATCAACATAATATCTGATCCAAGTAAAATTAGTGGATCTCTCATCAAATTATCATCCTTTTCTTCACTAATTATTCTCTGCTGATTCCTCTTCTTCTTCTTCTTCTTTTTCACTTTTTCTTCAACTCCATCCTCCAAAATTCCACCTTTATCATCAGATGAGCAAAACCCATCTTCAAAAAATTCTTTACTACAGGAGCTTTTGGGTTCTATCATTTGAAAATATAGAGAGTAAAAGGGTGCCTAGAAAATCAAGAATCTTGAGAAGAGAGGATCACTTTCTTAACGAAGCCTTTACTTTTGGCCTCTAAATGGGATGACAAAGCGTAGACAGATATGGATACCTCTGGGGCGGTGGGTTTGGTATATGCTTGAGTGGGTGTTGGGGGTGCGGGGTGGGGTAGGGAGGAGTTACTTGTAAAAGAGCGCCCCGGTCATTGTTCAGGCGTTGAACTATAAAATTTAATTTAAAGTTTTCTAATGAAATAATCCACACGGATATGTATAAGGATGTATTTTGTCCGGGGCCCGGGTCTAAACAGGCCTTGCGGGTCGGGTTTCGTGGTTCGAATTTTGTGGGCCTGGGCTCTGGCGGTCCCGAGCCTGATGATCCCGGTCTTCGTGGGCTCAATGGGTGAGACCAGCCCGTGACGGGCCTAAGCTCATGTGGTCCTGAGCTTAGCGGGCCGGACTTGGTAGACCTGGCAGACTTTTTTTATAATTTTTTTAAGGCGATATCTTGTATAGTAGTTATTAGTATAGTATATAATATATTTATATAGTATAATAGTTAATAGTATAGTATATATAATATATATTTCATTGTATATTATATTGTAGTAATTAGTATGTATTGTATGTTATGCATATATATATTCCCTTATATGATTCCCTTATATATTTTCTTGTATGTTATTTTCTTATATATTTTCTTGGAGTTTAGGTTGTATGTTATGTATATATATATTCTCGTATATATTTTCTTGTAGTATATATTGTATGTTATATATATGTATCTTATGTATATATATTAATTATATAGTTATATATTTTGTTGTAGTATATATATTGTATCTCTTATGTATAATGTATACTTATACATTTCTTGTAGTTTAGGTTGTATGTTATGTATATATATTCTCGTATACATTTTCTTGTAGTATATATTGTATGTTATATATATGTATCTTATGTATATATGTTATTACTTATATATTTTCTTGTAGTTTAGGTTGTATGTTATGTATATATATAAGGGTATGTCTTATAATTTTTATTACCCAAAATGGCATATCTTTCTTAGTCTTCCTTCCCCCAATGGAATGAGCACAACAAAGTACTATACCACCATTAAAAGAAAAAAAACTAAAAGAAGATGTGCCAAAGTACATGTTACATCATAATCTACATTGTATCTAACAAATCTCATAAATCCGTCATGGTTGGGAGGAGCTTGTGTTGGTGGTGGTGGAAAAGAAGCCTGTTCATCACCACTTCCGGGTGAAGCTGAATCCTCCGCAAGTTCCGCTATCATTTCTTCATAAGCTTCATCTATCGGCGGTTATGATTCTGCAATTCCAAAGTTTCTTCTTTCCGCGTGGATCCAATCTCTAAAAAGTACCGATTTTTCCAAGCTATCCCTCATCGCCGCTCAATGATCACCTATTTGCAGTCTTTATTGACTGAAAACGCTCTCCGATGCAACAGTTGAAGCTTGAATTGATAAAATATCCCGAGCCATCCTTGCAAGAACCGGAAAATATTTTCCCTTGACTTCCACCATTCCAAAAGATCAAAAGAGCCGTCTGGATTCTCCTTTTCAAGTCCATGAGACAAGTAAACTTGAAGCTCATTTACATGTGAAGTTTCATCATAATTATCACCTTGAAACCTCAAAACTCCGTCCAAGATTTAAGAGCTGTTAAGCCTGCAACTCTTTTAGAAGATTGTGAGCTAGACGAAGTAGGGGTTGGAATATTTTGCCTAGCATGCTCTAAGGCAAGTTGATAAGCATTATAAATTGTTTGAGCATTACTTTTAATTGATGCTTTTGCATCTGCAAGTGTAGCAACTTCCTCGTTTGAAAGATCTAAAGCCTAATAAATATTTGAATACCAAAAATGAGGAACTCCCAATTTCATTGTAGGATTTAACATTGCAGCAACACCAAAAATAGGAGGGATAGGGAAAAAAATATTTTTTAAATTTTTGTTTCATTTCATTTATAGCAAGTTCATAAATATCCCCACCCTCGCCAAATTCAACAAACAAATCAGCTAGTGCGGCAATATAAACTAAACAATTTGAAATAGTAGGATAATATTGCCCAGAAAATGCATTTGTAGCAACTTGAAAATGTTCTAAAAAAACTAAAAGAATTTTAACATTCGTCCACTCTTAGGTAGTAAGCATTTCATCATCATCCTCACCACCTACCCGAGAATTAAATGTTGCATTAATTGGGTTTCTATACTCATATGCAACTACTGAAATTTCGTACATACAATTCCATATAGTCGGGCAAGATTTAGGAACCTTTCTTTCTCTAAGGCCATATTCATCATATTTTTTAAAATACTCTCTAAGTCTAGTTCTACGGTTTGAATAAAAAGCCAATTAAGAGTCATTCGAACCTTTTCAATTTCTATGTTTAAAATCCACATACCATCACTGACAATTAAATGATAAATATGACAAATACATCTAACATGAAAAATATTAGTAAATGCAGGATTAAGTGTTTTTGTAAGCATGCCTGTAGCACTAGTGTTACTAGAAGCATTATCCATAGAAATTGCCATTATTTTATCGCTAAAGAAAAAATATCTACAAATATCTGAAACAATGTTAGCTATAAACTTACCTGTCTAACGTGAATTAATTATTCTATACGCAATTATACGTTTTTGCATTGTCCAGTGCTCATATATCCAAGACTTGTAACAGTTAGATAATCACAATCATTACCACTTCTACCAATATCAGTAGTAATAGAAATCCGATTAAGTATATGAGTAAATAAATAGCGCAAATATTGTTCATATTCATGTTTGAAGTTATGAATATCGGCCTTAACTGTTGCGCGAGGCCAACCTTTATAGGTAGGATTAAAAACTCTTCTAATATAATGAACCCAATTAGGATTAGAAGCAAAAGTATAAGGTAAGCACATAACCGTAATCATCTTTGCTAATTCTTCACGATCTCTATTTGGATCGTAATATAATATACCTCAGCTGACAGTGTTCATTCCTGGTTGAACTAGATTTGAACATGTACTAAGGTTAACCGCATAATCTACACTTGTTCCCTGTTGCTGCGCTTGCATTTGAAAAAATCTAGCCTTATCTCTAGGGTGTGTTTTTATGTGCCTAGTCAAACTACCCGTGCCGCTACGGTCTCCAGTAAATTTATGAACCAGTAAATTTTCACAAGTTTTACACTTAGCCTTATTTAGTTCTCTTACTTGAGTAAAAAATTCCAAACTAATGATGTTTCTTGACGTTTAGCAGGTTGTCTATTAAAATTTGGAGTTTCTACAGGCCGGTGCATTACTTGGGTTATGAGTAGGACTAGTAGGTGTATCACCAAAATCTGGTGCTTGGGTTTCATCATCATCATCATCATCATTTTCCTCTAAGATAGGTTCATTAGGATAAAGAGCATTCATAATTTCATCACCTAATCTATCACCTACTGCAACATCATGTAGAAATTCACTATCGGTAAATTGAAAACAAGGATGATCACTATCAAGCATTATGGGAGGAGGAGGAAGACGTCTAAGTTGGCGACTACTTTCAACTTGCTTATCTTTTGTAGGTCGGGGAGCCGGGGGAAGGGTAGTATTATGGCCACTACTTTCACCGGTTTTACCTTTTCCAAATATTTTTTTCAAAGAAAATGCCATATTAATTATAATTATGCAAATTAAACTACACAAAAATATATTATTAAAATGTAAGAGTTGAAACAAGTTTACCGGATTGCCGAACAACTTCATGAAAATTGAAAATCGTTGAACACTTGAAAACTTCAATTCAACAAATTCACAATTTTTCATAAATTTCAACAATAAATTAAGCAATTGTAATAGAAAGATTGAGAGATATTGACGAATTGGTGAATAAAAATGAAAGAATGAGGGGTTATTTATAGTTGAGAAATGGAAAAAAGTGTAATTATATAAAGTTTGGGGGGTAAATGACCATTTTATAAACTTCCAAACAGCCATATTGTCAGCCCAAACGACTATATTTTAAATATGGCCGTTGTTGATTTTTAAAACAATTTTTTTTTAAAAATAATAATTGTTGGGCCCATTTAGGCCCGCCAGGATCGGCCCAGGCCCGATTGACGGTCCCGGGCCTAGCGATCCCGGGCTCACGGGCTAATGGTCTTGGACCGGCCCGTCACGGGCCTACAAGTAACACCAGGCCCAGGACCACCAGGACCGGCCCACTAGGCCCGCTAGGCCTGCCAGGACCGCGGGCGTAGTCCGGTTCAGACCCGGGCCACAGTGCACTATTAGATATGTATACCTTTGGGGCAGTGGGTTTGGTATTTGTTTGTGTTGGGGATCGGTGGGTGGGTCGGGGAGTTAATTGTAAAAGAGCGCTCTTATAAAAAATAAAAAATAAAATCCACAAAGGTACGAACTATACTTTTTTCAATCTATTCCAAACTTAATGATATTTTTTATATTTAAAATTTATTTTTTTCTAATGGAATAATTTAAAGTAACACAACCGAATTATTCTATACTTCTTAGAAAGAAAAGAACTAAAATAAACATACTATATATTTTTATGACTTATTTTGGACTATAAATTTTAAAAATTAAAATTTTCTTTAAATTGTATGTCCAATTAAATAGAACTAAAATGAGAGAATCCAAATAATTTTTTCTCTCTCTAAAAAAAATCTTCTGCCTTCTCTCTAGGAAGAAGGGTGAATAGTGATTCCGTCACTATTCATCGTGCATAATTCCGAGAGTTTTCACCAAGAAAAACAAGCTTCTTCTTTGTGGTTATTATCTCCTTTCGATTTTTTTCCAAAATTCTAAGCCAATCGCAATAGATCTTGAATTTACCGATTGCGCGCGCTGTAGATTCGAATTAGCTGCCTGCAATTTGTATCGCTACTACTTGTGATGTTAAGTTTGTAGATTGTTGATAGTTAGCAGTAACAGTTCGTCAAACTCAAGAAGATACAGTAACAACGACATTTCAATGCATTTTCAGCACTGTCAGAGTAGTGATATAACGTCAATATGGAGGATCTCTGAACAACCATGGATGCTTCGTCCTCTCCCCAGCATCTGGCTGTGGGAGAGGTTTATAACGTTCAAAACTCTACTCCAAAAGAAATCAAAAAGCAATCGTATGCCTCAACAATTCTAGCTAAGCAATCTGCTCCATCAAATATAGAGCTATGTCCAGTTTTAGTTAACCATGGTGAACCTGTAATTCAATTCACTAAGGAAGAGGTTAACAATTTTATTAGGGAAGAAGGACTGCATCAGGCAGTTGTTATTAAATTCTCTTATGGCAGACCTGATCTATCGGAAGTGCGAAGAATTTTTTCCGTCGCAATTTGATGTTCAAGGTCATTGCAACATTGGTCATTTAGAGTATCATCATCTGTTAGTCAGGCTTGATCTTTAAAATGATTATGTTCAATTCCTTTCAAGGTCGACTGCATATCTTAAATCCAAAGGCGACGAATTTTTCTTTAGAACATTCCCATGGTCTTTAGAATTCAATCCGAAAGAGGAGACGTCGATGGCAGTTGTATGGATTTCTCTTCCAGGCCTGCCACCAAATTTTTTAGCCAAGAGGTCGTTAATGTCTATAGCCTCAGCTGTGGGAAAACCTCTGGTTGTGGACAAGGCAACACAGGATAGATCGAGACCAAGCACGGCAAGAGTTAAGGTTATAATTGATCTCTTGGATAATCATCCTAAAAAGATCAAACTGCAGATTTTTAATAGAATATCAGGTAAAACTGTCGAGATTCATCAACAAATAGTGATCGATAACCTGCTTAAGTATTGTGTTTATTGCAAGCATCAACGTTATGATGACAAGTCGTGTAGATTTAAAAAAGAAAAATCTGGAGCAGAGGTGCTGACAGAGGCTCATTTGGACAGTGATATGTCTGGTCAAGATGTCGTTGAACTAGACAAATTACAAGGGGATGCAAGGGATTACTTAAATGCAAAAAGAGGCTGGCAAGTTGCCAAGGAGTCACAAGAAAAAGATGATAATTCAGGAGTTGAATTAACAAAAGTCTCACAACAGACTGTACAAAGCGCAGAAGGAGCGACTGTGGATAATGTAGTCGTGCAGGATGTTGTTGATCCAACTGATTATGTTACACAATCTGCTTTGATAAAGGATGCCATGAAAATTAATATTGAGATGAAGCCTACAACAAATTCTGTGAATGATAGGTCTGATGCTAATCACCATTAAATGGCTAGGAATTCTGGGACTACTGCTGTATCTGATACACCAAATGCAGCATATCCAGTTGAGCACAATGCTGGGGTTGTTGCTGTTCGAGGACACAAAATTGATGATGTTGGTCCAGCTGAAGAAATGCCAAATGCTGATTTAGCACAGCAGAGTAAATCTGATGTTTCCTCCAATTTCAATATTCCAAGTGAACAGGCACTGCCAAAAGTGGCTACTGAATTTCTTGCATCCAATTTGAATGTTTCCAGTGATCAGTTCCTTCCTAATGTAACTGATGATGCACGACAATTTCCACCTGCAGAAGATCACTCATTGTCGAATGTTGTTCCTAGTGAACAAATAATGTCAAATATGGATATTGAATCAGCTGCAGCTGCACACCACAGTAAAAATTTGTCTGGGGTGATGACTGCTGATCTTGATGCTGTTGGTCCAGATGCAGTAGCTCATTCAATGCCAAATACTGAATTAACACATGAAACGGCTCTTCCTAATGCGACTGATGCTGCAAGACAATTTCCAGCTACAGAAGATTACTCACTGAAGAAAGCTAATATAGCACAGCAGTGTAAATCTACTGTTCGATCCATTATGAATGTTCCCAGTGAACAAACTTTGTCAAATATGGATATTGAATCTGCTTCAGCTGCACAAAATATGGCTGGTATTCATAAAGTGACTGCTGATCCAGGTCACAACATTGATGTTATTCCAATAGGTCAAGCTACAGAGGCTCATTCAATGACAAAGTCCGATACACAGCTGACTAAATATACTGTTTCATCAAAGTACATTGCTCCATGTGAACAGACACTGTCAAATGTGGCTACTGCATCTGCTACGGTTGCACATTACAATGCAAATAGGCCTACACTGTTCTGCCAAGAAAAGGATACAATTTTGAAGTCTCTGGTTCCTGCCAAAGATGTTACAAATTCTACTGTTCTACCAGTTCAACGAGGACATAACCAGACAACGCCAAAATTACTACATGTTTCAGCGGATGACATTGAGCAGAAGTCAATTCCACAGGATATCTCAAATCAGCCAGATAGACTTAAACAAAGCAAAGTGAGATCATTCACACATAAAAAAGCTGCTGTTCCAAATGAGTCTTTATCTAGTAGAGGGTTAGAGGTTCAACTTTCGGATGATAATCAACAAAACTTTAAAGTTACACAACATACTGCAAATAACTGCTCATCGAAGTCCAACAGAGATTCATCTCCAAAATCCAAAAACAAAATGCAAAGCACAGATATCAGTCCAGCTTCACATACAATTACAAATTCATTCTCTACACTCTCCAATGTTAACAACGAATATGGAACTAGCACTGGACAGAATTTGCAGTCTGCCAAGAACCATATTTCTCCAACAGTTAAGATAAGGGACATGGTCATTAAATCAAAACTGTGGGAAGACCAACGAGAATACGACGATGAAGAGAGCTGGAGAGAAGGACTGTTCAACGAAGACAACACAGGAGAAGACTGTGAACCACAAGAGAAGTCAACATAGGCAGTTGCTGCAGTTCCTAGCTGTCCTGAGGATCGACGTGTAACTGAATGTAATTACCAGGATATTGTGAATGAAAGGGTTCAAACTCAACTTAGTGTGACTACTACTCAAGATATAGCTGCTGGCGATGTCTCTAAGTGGAAAGATGCAATTCAAAGTCCATATCTTGATAACTCTTTAAATGGAAAATCAAAGTCCAAGTGGGAAGCTCCAGATTTCATTCCAAGTTAGCCTACTGTTTCTACATGCATTCACTTCCTAGATATACCACCAAACATTGCGGATGGCCACATTGGAACGAGTAAGGCAGGTGCTATCTTGATGAAAAATGCCATGGTCCGACAAAAAACCAAATGTTAGCCAAATTCCAATGAGAGCGGCCAAACAAAAGCAGGCTACTACAACTTTGTCATCAAAATCCAATCGTTCAAAAAATAAAAGATGATTCTTGAATACTTTTTGAACAAGTTAGAGGAGAATGAAATAGAAATACAACTTGAAGGTTATACAAGATTGGAAAATAAGGGACAACAATCAACTGGGTACTACATATTACTCTACCATTTTCTTAGTATCCTCATTTGTAATCTCATTACAGAGTATGTTATAAACTCTGTGATGATCATAAAATATTTAGTCATGTCAAGTTCTTATTTTATGCATTCTTGTTTATAAGTGAGGTTGCCAAGCCTCAATAGGATTAGCACGGTAAAGTTAGCCCGGTTTGTGTTTAACAATACCGGTGCTAATGTCCCCTTATTTGTACTTTTCCTAAGTGTTTGTAATTTTCTTTTCAGTTATTAATAAAAATCTAGCACTAGGCGCTTGCCTAGTGGATTAAAAAAAAATTAAATAGAACTACATAAATAAAAACCGCCTCAAATTTTATTATATTAACATTTTAATATAAAGTATTATATTACTATATTATCTTAATAAAAATCATAAAATCAAAAGCAGAAGATACATTGACGAAAATATCTTGTAAAAATTTACCGAGTTGGACTTCCATGGAGTATTATTAAAGGGTGTAACTATCATTTAATATTTATAACTTGCAGGATTATCAACTCATCATATCAATACCTAGATACGTCATAGATAATGCTTTGTTCAATAGCTATGGCTTAGTTTATTGGAGAAATTTTCATAAAACACTATCTTTTAGTAGTAAATAGCCATTTATAAATGACATTTGCTGTATTACGCATTGTAGATATCTTTTCTATAGTTATACAATGTATTTGATGTATTTAAGCTATTGTATTCATGAATACAGTAGCAAAAATAGGCGTGAATCAGGTAAGTCCAGCTAATCAATTATTGTATTTGAGTGTATTCGACTGTATTCACGGAGTGAAACATGGGATTATAGTTGGACAAATTATTGTATTCAACTGTATTCACGTCATGAGACATGGGATTACACCGTTTTTAAAATTCAAAGTGAATCAATTAAAATAATAGACTCCTAATATAACTCAACAAACTCAATTATAACACACAAATTTTGTATTTTCAGTTATAACAAAGATTCTCAACCGAAAAATACCCAAAAATATAGCAATCTTTAGAGAAATTATATAATACATTTGAATACATAAATTGTATTAATTAAAAAAATATATGAATACATTCATGGAATATAGCGAGACAGTGAATACATTGAAATACATAGAATACCGTGGGATACATTGAAATACAATGACAAAAAAAAATAATGAATACAATGAAATACATGGAATCCAACGAGATACATTGAATTACAATGAAAAAAAGGTAATGAGTACAATGAAATACATAAAAATATAGCGTGATTCGTTGGAAAAAAATATTAAAATATATTAACAGACTCTAATTTCCAGCGAATCTGCCAGCGAGCAAAAACCCTGAATCTCACTGTTCACACGCCGCCGTCGATCGGAGGCTTCATCTCCTTTAGATTCAATTTTGGTTGCAAAAATTACTAACACTGCTTGGGGACCTGTGACCGTCTTGTCAAGGAGACATCCATAGCCGCACAACCAATTTTCTTATTCTTGTTTCTATTTTTCGTCATAGCTATGCAAACATGGACGTAAGGATTTCTTCTGCAATTGCAATTGCAATGGAAGTGCTTAGGGTTTAACTCTTTCTTTGCAAATAACTGGATTAGATTGTTTAGTTTGGTTAATAATTATTGATAAATTGATCCTTTAGTTAACGGCGATGGTGGGAGAAGGAATTGGAGAGCTCTTTATGAGAATCTGAGGTAAAAGTTGTATCAAAGTAGAGAGAGAGAAAATATTGTAACTGAATAGCGTATGAAGTGGCTTAGGAGTAGGAGACAACCAAAATTAGATATTTTGCTATAAACATTAAAAGATATCTATAGAATATAATATTTTTAAGTGGTATTTTTTTTAAATAAATAAGGTTTTAACATTTGCTATGATAATTACAAGATCTTAGATGTAGCATTGCGTCTTTAACTTGCTGCAATTATCAATTTTTAAAAATATCACAATTATTACAAGAAAAAATATTAATGATAAGGAAGGTTTTTGTTATGCTATTAATCTCTACTTGGGATGGATGTTCGACATTCAGATTGATGTGATGATCCAAAAGGTCATCACTTATTGTTAAATTAAATTTTACATTTTGAGGCCTTAAAAATCTTTTTTAACATCACCTCAATTTACGTGCGCAGTCCGAGAGCATAGCCGGAAAACCTAAATATGAGAATCTATTAAAAATGATAAATTTTGACTATAAAAATGAATTAAATTAATTTCGGTCAAAGTTTTGGGTAAACAGACCCGAGCCCATGATTTGATGGTCTCGGAGGGTCCGTAGGAAAATATGGGACTTGGGTGTATGCTCGAAATCGAACTCCAAAGCCCCAAACCCGAGAAATAATTTTTGAAGAAAATTGTTTTATGAAATCGTTTAAAGGAATTTGAAATGAATTTTGATTAGAACATGTTGATATCGGGTATGTATTTTTGTTCCGGCACCTGGTGCAGGTCTTATATGTAGTGTAAGATAATTCTTTGAAGTTTGGTAAGAAACGGAGTTCGTTTGACGTGATTTGGATCTTAATTGGAAAAATTGATGCTTAAGAAGTTTCGATAAATTTTATTGATAATGGGGTTTAATTCGATATTTTTGATGTTATTTTGGTGGTATGAGTACATGAATAAATCTGTGGGATATTTTTGAAGTTGTGTGTATATTTGGTTTGGAGCCCCGAGGGCTCGAGTGAGTTTTGAATAGGCCACGTAGTGCATTTTGAACTTAGAAAAGTTGCAGATTCAGTTGTGCATAGCAGGTCTGCAGGCTTCACATGCGATATCGCAAATGCGAGTGGCTGGTCGCAAATGTGAAGGAAGACAAGCCAGCTCAATCTCGCAATTGCAAGGTTTCTTTCGCAAATGCAAAAACTCCAGTTCCATTGCGGCCCATTCATCACAATCCCCCAGTTGCAAATGCAACATTCCTTTTGCAAATGCGAAAGTCCCATTTTCCTGAAGGGTTCGCAATGTGAACCCTGTTTCGCATTTCCCAGCTTAACAGAGATCGGGGTTCGCAATTGCCATAACTGCAACCTGTAATTTTTATACTTAGCTGATTTTGAACCCATTTTTCATATCCTCTCAAAACATAAACACATTAGGGCAATTTTTCAAAGGATTCTTGTTCTTCAAATCAATTGTAAGTTATTTTTAACTAGTTTTATTCAATCATTAACATCTTTTAATATAAATTAAACATAAAATCAAAGATTTTTATGGGAAAAATTAGGTGTTTTGGGTGGAACCTATATTTTTCCAAAAGTTCGGTATTTGGACCTCGATTTGTGGTCCGATTTCAAAAGAAATTACATATTTGAATTCGTTGAGGGAATGAGTAAACGGATTTTGGTTCGAACCTCAAATGTTGACCATGTTGGTTCAGGGGCGACTTTGACTTTTGGGTAAAACTTTGAGAAATTCATTTTCATGCATTCAAATTGATTCATTTAGCGTTTATTGATGTAATTAAGTAACTTGTGAGTATATTCGAGCGGATTAGTGGTGGAATCAAGGGGCAAAGCTATAACTGAATCGTGAATTGTGTTCGTGACTTTGAGGTAAGTGTTTGGTGTACCTTAGCTTGAGGGATTAGAATTCGAGTCTTATTTGCAATAACACAATAATTGTTGAGTACGACGTATATGCATGTTGATGAGTATCTATACGTTGCTGTCAAGCAAGCACGTGAGTCTTATATTGTGATTTTCATGACTTTGTTGTATTATCTATGCTTTAGAGGTGATTATTATTTGTTGCGAAAAGTTGTGGAAGTAATTGTGACCTTTGAATATCGAGGGGCGTTGGCTCATGCTATATTACGAATTGTTAGGTCGCGTCTATTCAACATTTTAGGATTTAGATTTGGGCGGCATAAAATGCCCACTAGCATTTAGGAATGTAATTTATTAAAGTCGCGTTTAATAGAGTCTAACGCGTTGTAATCTTTTGGGAAGGCCGTAAAATTTACTAAACTGCCCATCCCGAAATCTAAGTATTTTAGTAGAAATTTATTGAGGGCCCCGTAATTTTATATTTTTATTTGACGAGGTTCGTCTCATTTATTCTTTGAAGGTCAAGCTAAGACAACTATGATTTTCTACTTTGTGAGGGCCATGAAAATTCGCTAAATGACACGCCCGAATTCAAAATTAGGCATCGTAACTATATCACGTAAACCGTACCCAAAGTCACTAGTGCATTTGAATTATTGATTCCCTAAGTAAAGGCTTAAAGAATGATCTGTTGCAGTCATTTGCTGTCCTTCATCTATATCGAACAGAGCAAGCAAAAATGTTTAAAAACACTTAGAGAAGCAAAATAAGAATTCAAAGAACGTAACATATCCAAAGAAAACCATAAGATTTGAAAAAAGAGCCATAGGCAGACTAAGCAAAAGCATAATACAATTAAATCCAGAGAACACTTGTATGGTTACATGAGATCAAAAATAAAATAGCAGATATATAACCCATAGTCAAAGGAGTGTTCAGCTGCATACGTTAAATTTCAGCAGAATACAAAAATAGCAGCTAGACGACTACGGAGTTCAGCTAGTGACGGAACAACAGCGTTCAGCTTTGATTCTCAGTCAGAAACCAGCTCGAGAAAACACAACTTGAACAAAAATGCAGCTGAAATTGCAAGTAAACTTTGAAATCTTTCTTCTTCTTTTTTGTTTTTTGTTTTTATTTTTCTTTGTGTGGAATTTCTCTGTGATTTTCTGGTATTTTTCAGATCTGGAAACCCAAAATTTTCCAGCTGCTATGATTCTCTCTTCTGTTGTTGTGTGCGTTTGAGATAAAGAAAGGTCTATTGATGTTCTTTCCTTCTTGAGGAAGAGATGGTGAGGCTAAGGAACGGTGTTCAATCTAAGGGGTCTATTTTTGTCGATTTTGAGGGGGAGGTATCTCAAATCTGATTCGTGATTTTTTAGGGGAGTGGAGAAGAAGAATAGGGTAAAATAGCTGGGATCGAAGAATGGAGAAGAGACCACGCTATTTGCGTGTTTCTAAAGGGAAAAGGGTTTTGGATCGGGTAAGAGCATTTGAGCTTGTTTTAGATGGGTTTGGGTAATTTTTAGGATTGATTATGACTTTAAACGGCCCAATTACTTAATATAAAACTTCATTGCAATTGAATCCTTATTCTCTTTTCTTTGATTAAAAATCCTAAAAATTAAAATCCTAAACTATCTAAATTGTCTAATTATAAAAATTATAAAAGCTATTTAATCCTAAATTAAAAGAGAAAAAATCAATAAAAGGAAAAAGTATAAAAATGAAGCATTTTTTTGTAATTTCAATTTTTTAAAATAAGTAATTACTGATTAATTCTAAAAGTGTAAAAATGAATACTGAATGTAATGCATGATATTTTTGTATTTTTTTCTTGATTTAAAAACATTTAAAATGTGTATAATGCAACTAAATAAAGAAAAATTCTTGAAAAATTGATAAAAATTATTTTGATATATTTTTAGGTGTTATCTTCATGTAGGGCAAAAATCACATGTTCACAGCTGCCCCTCTTTGCTCGGTGACACGAAGGATTTTCGGGCAAAGATAAAATGAGCAATATGAG
Source organism: Nicotiana benthamiana (assembly GCA_034376525.1). NCBI lineage: Eukaryota > Viridiplantae > Streptophyta > Magnoliopsida > Solanales > Solanaceae > Nicotiana > Nicotiana benthamiana. The sequence goes on along the minus strand of CM067323.1, from coordinate 110,585,100 downwards.
GTATTTTTTCCCATTTTAAAACTCCATGAGAAGCCATTTTTGAAAGAGTCTGTCCGAACCTTGCTCCAAAGGTTGCCTACGTATCCTTGGTTATAAAGGAATCAGGTCAGTGTTCTGGAAGTTTTGGTAGCTGAGACTACCAAGAGCTGTGATTTCACCGCTGTTGCTGATGCTACTATTTGCTGACCTCCTTATTACACCAAAAAAGGAAAATCAAAAGCTAAGCTAGCTCCCTATCAACTACGAGCTACAAGATTCCTATCTATAAATCTTTTGAAGCTTGATCTTGAGTCTTGGCTAGTTCTTGAGGCAGACTCTGATCTGAATCTCGATGCTCGTCAGCTATTACCGCTGGTGCATTCTTCAGCTTTAGATCAAGGCGGGACATGCGAAGCTCGTGACTTCAATCGTATCTTGAGCAGTCCACGTCCTTCCCCACTTCACCACTTTAAGTTCACTTCTTTTTGTTCTTTTCCTCTTTTCTTTATTCTGGATTGAGAGTCATTCTTTTGGTCATCTTGAATCCTGTGTTTTGAGGTCAACCTGGTTAAGATACCAAAACAAACAAATGAACGAAATTTTCTGCCATAGTTTTTACTAGGAAAATTTCGTGAGTTAGCTGTGACACATATCTAAGCAGTCAAATCAGGATTGTGTATCTTTGTGATTGAATCCAGGTTATGCTGGAAAACGGCCGGGTTATGCCGGAAAAGAGAGAGGGGTCCTCGGGTTATGACGGGGATGTTATCGGGTTATGCCGGAACAGGTCCATCGGTTATGCCGAGAAAGTCATCGGGTTGTACTGAAAAAAGTCCACGAGTTATGCCGGAAAAAAATCATCGGGTAATGCCGGAAAAGGTTCACGGGTTATGCCGGAAAAATCATCGGGTTATGCCTGAAAGGGTCCAGGGTTATGCCGGAAAAGGTCCACGGGTTATGCCGGAAAAGGTCCACGGGTTATTCCGGGATTTGAAAATAAAAAGATCCTTAGGTTATGCCAAGGAGATCCTCGATTTTTTGGCCAGTATTTAAACAGAAAAAGCTCCGCGATTTTTTGGCTGTGAGATCCTCGGATTTTTGGCCGGGAATTAGATAGAAAATGCTCCGCAGTTTTTTGGATGGGAGATCCTTGATTTTTTGGCCGGGATATTGGAAAGCAAAAACTCCACGATTTTTGGCCGGGAGATCCACGGTTTTTGGTCGGAATTTTTGAAAGCAAAAACTCCACGGTTTTTACAATTTTACTATCTAAATGGTAAAATTAGACTAATTATAAAAATTATAAAAGCTATTTAATCCTAAATTAAAAGAGAAAAAATCAATAAAAGGAAAAAGTATAAAAATGAAGCATTTTTTGTAATTTCAATTTTTTAAAATAAGTAATCACTGATTAATTCTAAATGTCAAAATGAATACTGAATGTAATGCATGATATTTTTGTATTTTTTTCTTGATTTAAAAACATTTAAAATGTTTATAATGCGACTAAATAAAGAAAAATTCCTGAAAAATTGATAAAAATTTTTTGGTATACTTTTAGGAGTTATCTTCGTATAGGGCAAAAATCATGTGCTCACAAATTTTTTATTTTATATATATATGTATATATATATATATATATATATATATATATATATATATATATATATATATATATATATATATATATATATATATATATATATATATATATATATAGTTATCTTCGTATAGGGCAAAAATCATGTGCTCACAAATTTTTTATTTTATATATATATATATATATATATATATATATATATATATATATATATATATATATATATATATATATATATATATATATACATATATAATAGCCTCATCTTTACTTCGCCGAGGTTAGGCTAGGGACTTACCAGTACATGGGGTCGGTTGTGCTGATACTACACTCTGCACTATGTTCAGATCCCGGAGTAGCTTTTGGATAGTAGTTGGATTGCTTCCTTCAGTCTTCCCGGAGACCCGAGGTAGACATGCAGGCTTCCGCAGGCCATGGCGTCTCCTTCACTCCCTATTTCGTGTCTCATTTTCCTTTTATTCAGAAACAACACACTTTATTTTCTTCAGACTTTGTATGTAGAAATCTTAGATGGTGTGTGACACTACACTACGTTTTTGGGTGTTTGTGTTTTTTAAGAGTTGTAATAGATGCAGATTCGAGATATTAAAATGTTATCTTCCGCTTATTTATTTATAGTTCCGCTGTTTTCATGCTATCGCCTTATACAACAACAACAACAACAACAACCCAGTATAATCCCACTTAGTGGGGTCTGGGGAGGGTAGTATGTACGCAGACCTTACCCCTACCCTTGGTAGAGAGGCTGTTTCCAAATAGACCCCCGACATCCTTTCCTGCAAGAACTTCCCACCTTGCTCTTGGGGAGACTCGAACTCACAACCTCTCGGTTGGAAGTGGGGGTTGCTTACCGTCAGAGCAACCCCTCTTGTCTAATGCTATCGCCTTATATTTTTGTTAAAAAGTAGAAATTTGATAATGAATTAAGTAGTTAGGGATTGTCTTACCTAGCTCTTATTAATAGGTGCCATCACGACTCCCGAGGATGGGAAATCCGGGTTGTGACAAGTTGGTATTAGATCTCTAGGTTACTTGGGTCTCACAGTTCATATACAAGCTTAGTAGAGTCTGAGGGATCGGTACAGAGACGTCTGTATTCATCCCCAGAGGCTACATAGTTAGGAAAAACTTCACATATATTCTTTCGTGCCGTGCGGTTTGGTCTCTCAATGCTAATAGAATTTCTACTCTACTCTTTCGCAGATGGCGAGAATACGTGCTTCCTCATCCACTGACTAGCAGCCCAAGCCCCAGCAGTAGCTCCCACGAGGGGCATAGGGCGAGACTAAGGTCGTGCTAGAAGCCGAGGTAGGGCCAGAGCTCAACCCCGGGCAGCAACACCAGTAGCAGAGCCTCAGGCTGATTTTGATGATGAGGTTCCGGCTCCAGCACTTCTGGTGGGCACAACTCAGGTCCTAGAGGGGTTTATTGCTACCCCAATTCTCCAGGATGATTTGGTCCGTCTAGTGGGCCTTATGGAGAGTGTCACCCAAGCTGGCTTGCTTCCTGTAGCACCAGTCGTCTCACAGGCTGGAGGAGAAGCCCAAACTCCTGCTACTCGCACTCTGTAGGAGGTAGCTCCCCAGTTTTAGACTCCAGCGGTTCATCCAGTTAGAGTAGTTCAGCCGGGTGTGGTAGCTCAGACCAGCGATGGAGCAGTTATGTCTGCCAATGCTTTGTGGAGATTGGATCAGCTTACCAAGCTCTTCTCTAATACTTTTAGCGGCGCATCTTCTTAGGATCCTCATGATTATCTAGAGAGCTGTCACGAGGTTCCCAGGAACACAGGGATAGTTGAGACTAATGGGGTCGATTTTGCCACTTTTTGCTTATTTGGATCCGCCAAGACTTGGTGGAGAGATTATTGCTTAGCTAGACCAGCAGATCACCAGCCTTGACTTGGGAGCAGTTTACACAGCTATTGATGGAGAAGTTTCTCCCCATCACTTAGAGAGAGGCCTATCGGAGGCAGTTTGAGTGTCTCTAACAGGGCTCTATGACTGTTACCCAGTATGAGACCAGATTCACCAACTTATCTTGTCATGCCCTTATCATACTTTCCACATAGAGAGAGAGAAAGAGAGAGAGCGAGAGAGTGTGTGTGAGGAGGTTTATTGATGGACTTATTCAACCAATTAGACTTTAGATGGCTAAGGATACTGGAAGTGAGATTTCTTTCTAGGAGGCCGCCAATGTGGCCCGAAGAGTTAAGATGGTTCTGTCACAGGGAGGTGGTCATGGGTCAGACAAGAGGCCCCGTCATTCAGGCGGATTAAGTGGTACCTCGTATGGAGGTAGGGATTCATATGGTAGAAGCCATCCTCCTAGACCTTTTGAGCCAGCACTTCAGGTATTTCACGGTGCTTCAGGTGTCCGTGGTTCTCAGATGCATTATTCTGATTTGCGTCCTATAGTGTACCACCAGCTCCTATCAGTGCACTGCTGTTTCAGAGTTTTCGGGTGGTCATTCAGGTCGACAGGGTCAACAGCCGAGGGCTTGCTACACTTGTGGATATATGGGTCACATTGCTAGGTTTTGTCCTCGAGCATCGAGTAGCTCTCGACATCGGGGTTCTCGTGCCATGTTTCAGGCCTCAGGTGTACCACAACCCGCCATCCAACTAGGGGTGGGGGTAGAGGTGCTAGAGGTGGAGGTAGAGGTATTAGAGGTGGAGCTCAAGCTGCCAGAGGTGGAGGCTAGCCAACAACAGGCCATCCCAGAGATGTGGTTCAGGGTGGTGGGGCCCAACCTCGATGTGATGTTCTTCCAGCTAGGCCCGAGGTCGAGGCTTCAGATGGAGTTATTACATGTATAGTTCTGGTTTGTGATAGAGATGATTTAGTGTTATTTGATCTAGGGTTTACATACTCGTATGTTTCATCTTATTTTGCACCGTATCTGGTCATGCCTAGCGATTCTTTGAGTGTTGATATTTATGTGTCTACACCGTTGGGTAATTCTATTATGGCAGATCGAGTCTATCGTTCATGTATAGTTGTAATTGGAGGTCTTGAGACTCGTGTAGATTTGCTTCTTTTGGACATGGTCGACTTTTTTGTCATATTAGGGATGGACTGGTTATCATCTTACCATGCTATCTTGGACTGTCATGCCAAGATTGTGGGTTTACCTCGTTTACAGTAGAGAGGGATTCTTGGTCATTCTACCCCAGTGTTATCTCTTATATGAAGGCTCGACGTATGATCAAGAAAGGGTGTTTGGCCTATTTGGCCTATATTCGTGACTCCAATGCTGAGGTTCCTTCTATTGATTCTGTGCCCGTTGTTCGTGAGTTTCCTAAGGTATTCCCTTCAGACCTATCGGGTATGCCACCCCACAGGGATATTGACTTTTACATTGATTTGGCTTCGGGCACTCAGCCCATTTCTATTCTGCCATATCGTATGGCCCCGCTTGAGTTGAAAGAGTTGAAGGAGCAGTTGTAAGACTTGCTTGAGAAGGTTTTCATTAGGCCGAGTGTTTTGCCTTGAGGTGCGCCAGTGTTGTTTTTTGTTAAGAAGAAGGGCAGAACGATGAGAATATGTATTGATTATCGACAATTGAACAAGGTTACAATCAACAATAAGTATCCATTGCCGATGATTAATGATTTGTTTGATCAGCTTTAGGGTGCCAAGGTATTTTCGAAGATTGATTTGAGATCTAGCTACCATCAGTTGAGGATTAGGGCATCCAATGTCCCTAAGACAGCTTTCAGCACTCGGTACGGGCATTATGAGTTCTTGGTTACGTCATTTGGTTTGAAAAATGCCCAAGCAGCTTTTATGGATTTGATGAACCGAGTGTTCAGGCCTTATTTGTATTCGTTCGTGATAGTCTTCATTGTCGATATTTTGATTTATTCTTGTAGCCGGGAGTAGCAAGAGCATCATCTCAAAGTAGTTCTTTAGACAATGAGGGATAATCAGTTGTATGCTAAATTTTCGAAGTGTGAGTTCTGGTTAAATTCAGTTATATTTCTGGGTCATGTTGTATCGGCATAGGGTATTCATGTTGATCCAAAGAAGATTGAGGCAGTCAAGAACTGGCCTAGACCAGCATCAACTACAGAGATTTGGAGTTTCTTAGGGTTGGCAGGCTACTATTATCGGTTTGTGGAGGGGTTTTTATCTATTGCAACCCCGATGACTTGGTTGACCCAGAAAGGTTCCCAGTTCAGATGGTCGGATGAGTGTGAGGAGAGCTTTCAGAAGCTCAAGACAACTTTGACTATGGCACCAGTATTGGTTTTACCCACAGGTTCAGGGCCTTATACAGTCTATTGTGATGCATCTCGTATTGGACTTGGTGCAGTATTGATCCAGGATGGCAAGGTCATTGCCTATGCTTCACGGCAGTTGAAGATTCATGAGAAGAATTATCCAGTCCATGATTTGGAGTTAGCGTCCATTGTTCACGCGCTGAAGATCCGGAGGCATTATCTGTATTGTATGTCATGTGAGGTGTTCACGAAAGTCTTCAGTATTTGTTCAAGCAAAATGAGTTGAACTTGAGGTAGATGAGGTGGTTGGAGTTGTTGAAAGATTATGATATCACCATCTTATGTCATCTGAGAAAGACCAATGTGGTAGACGATGCTTTGAGTAGGAAGTCAGCTAGTATGGTCAGTTTTGCTTATATTCCAGTCGGTGAGAGGCCCCTCGCTTTGGATGTTCAGGATTTGGCCAACTAGTTCATGAGTTTGGATGTCTTTGAGCCCAACCGAGTGCTATCTTGCATAGTTGCTCGTTTTTCTTTATTGGAGCGTATCCGAGATCGGTAGTCTGAAGATCCCAATTTGTGTGTCCTTAGAGACACGGTGCAGCACGGAGATGGCAAGTATGTTACCTTAGGTGATGATGGAGTCTTGAGATTGCAGGGTCGAGTTTGTATGCCTAATATGGATGGGCTACGAGAGTTGATCTTAAAGGAGGCCCATAGCTCCCGAGACTCTATTCATCCGAGCGCCGCTAAGATGTATCAGGATTTGCTACAACATTATTGGTGGCGGATAATGAAGAAGGACATCATTGCATATGTGACTCGGTGTTTGAATTGTCATCAGGTTAAGTACGAGCATCAGAGGCCCGGTGGTTTATTTCATAGAATTGAGCTTCCCGCGTGGAAGTGGGAGCGGATAACTATGGACTTTGTTGTTGGACTCCCGTAGACTCGGAGGAAGTTCGATGCGGTATGAGTCATTATTGATAGGCTGATCAAGTCAGCGCATTTCATTCCTATGGCAGTCTCCTATTCTTTTGAGAGGTTAGCTGAGATCTATATCCTGGAGATTGTTCGTCTTCATGGTGTGCCCGTGTCTATCATTTGGATTGATGTATGAGGTTTACCTCCCGTTTCTAGAGGGCGGTTCAGTAAGAGTTAGGCACATAGGTTGTGTCACGACCCAACTCCTAAACCCGGTCGTGATGGGGCCTCTCGTGAAGACGAGGCCAGCCAACAAAACAAACACTTCCTTCTTAACAGTTATTTAACATTTATAAAGCTAAAACATGATTAGCATAATCAAAAACGCAAAATCCGCGATAACAATAGGGAACCATCCCTTCACAGCCCGACTTCGGGGTTTCACTAGTCATGAGCTACTATAGAGTTCACTAAAGAACTACAAGTCCGAAAATGAAACAAAGTTTGAAAATAACATGAATAACATAAAATAAGGGAGAAGATTCGATACTGCAGACGCTAGCGGTCACCTGGCTCAACTACGATAATAAATCTTCAATCCGATAACCCGCTACCAGGCGAACCATACCTATAACTGCACGCGAGGTGCAGGGTATAAAGTGAGTACTCCAACTCAATGATTAATTAGGTTAAATAATAACTGAAAGGAAAGAAATCACGTAAGAGCACTCCACCATGCAATATGGGATAGCACAACCCTTTGAGAAAACAGTAAGTCCGGGAAAATCCTTTAGAAAATATCTGAATCAGTTTAAAACTTATTTTGAAAATATCATTTCCAACAATTTAAGCAAATAAATGCAGGATAAATAGTGCAAGTCGACATAGAAGTCAGCCTCTCGGGCACGAGCAAGTATGCCTAATTGAACTCATAACTCGCCCTTCAAGCAATATTCTTATCTCTGGTCAACCACTGTTACCTGACCCATTTACATCGTACAGTGTCACCGTTACCACTGTCTCAACTTTATCCACTTTGAAAGTTGATTAGACAATGTCATAACAACAAATAAATATCTCAAGAAATGACACAAACAACAAATAATGCACAAATGTATGAATGCAATGCAATGCATATGACGGTACACTCTGATACCCACTGCGGCGTGCAGTCCAATCCATTTAATATCGACGGAACTCACCGGGGGTGTGTAAAAAATCTGGAGGGGCTCCTATAGCCCAAGCATAATATCAGCCAGTATTGGCATAAAACAGGCTCTCAGCCTCAATATCAATATATATCATCGCTGCGGCGTGCAGCCCGAGCCACCCATATATTCAGAAATCACTATGAAACTGCCGTGGCGCGCAGCCCGGTCCATGCTCAGTCCAGCAATGCACGTAAGCCACTTGGGTATATTAACATGATAATCCTCAGCTCAAAACGTCAATAAAATATTGTTTTTTCAAATCTTAGAAAAAAAAGGCTGAGTTTGCAAAACAATATTTAAAACTTTGGACCGAGATCAAATAATATGCAAGTAATGCAATAATAGTAATATCAATCTCCGAAGGAATCACATAGTTGACACGAAGCCCAAACATGGCCATCATCCCAAACAATGACGGTAACAAGTGATTTCATTCAAATACGCGATAAAATCAACAATCGCAACGGACCAAGTCACAGTCCCAAATGGTACTCTACCCCACACTCATATCTGGCGTGTAAGTCACCTCAATACAATACTATGATGTGCAAATCCGGGGTTTCAAACCCTTAAGATATCATTTACAAGTATTACTTACCTCGAACTGGAGAAACCTCTAACCCGCGACACCTTTGCCCCTCACATCGGCCTCCACGCTCGTCTAATCTAACCAGAATCAGAGCGAATACATCAAAATATGCTAAGGGAACAATACCCAATCGAAATCAATCGAGAAATAGAAATAATCTCGAAACTAGCAAACCCGAGCCCCGGGCCGCTTCTCGAAAAATTACAAAACCTACATTACCGATTTTATCATTTCGCCACGAGTCCGTACATACCAAGAACTTTCAAATTCGAGCTTAAATGACCTATCAAATCCCGATTTGGAATATAAAAAATTCAAGCCCTAGTTCATCAACTTTAGGCTTAATTTCCATGAATTTCTAGACCAATTTCATGATAAAAACATGTTTTCAGTTCATAGAACTTACCTCCCATCAATCCTCCTTGAATCTCTCTTCAATTTGTACCAAAAAGCTCTTAGTGGTCAATAATGGAGGAAATAATTAATGGGGTCGCGAATGAAATAATATAAAAAGCCCTATGGATGGCCATGTTTTACCCTACGCGAATGCGGTTAACCCCCGCGTTCACGATGAACAAATTCCACTTACCAATAATTTTCTCTACGCGAACGCGTCAATCCAAACACGAACGCGATGCTCTGAGTCCTCCAATTATGCGAACGCGATCACAACTACGTGAACGCGATGCATAGGGTCCTCAACCTATGTGAACACGAACTCCTTACCGCAAATGCGATAAATAAACAAGGAAGGGCTCCTTCTACCCGAATGCGAAGCCACTCAAGCCAATGCAATGCCCAGGAAACACAACTACGCGAACGCAAAGGACACCTCCGTGAATGCGAAGGCCAAAAGTGGCCTGCAATAGCTGTGCACTTTTCTACAATGTTCTAAGTCCAAAATCCTCCGTTTAGCCATACGAAATCACCCCGAGGCCCCTGGGACCTCAACCAAAAGCACCAACATATCCCAAAACATCATACAAACTTGTTCCAATCATCAAAACATAGTAAACAACACTAAAATCATCCATTCACATCGGATTCAAGCCTAAGTTTCTTCAAAACTTCCAAAACACGCTATCGATCGGAAACCTGACCAAATGATGTCCGAATGACCTGAAAATTTGTACGCATATCCGAAATCACCCAACGAAGCTACAACAACTCTCAGAATTCTATTCTGACCCTCGGATCAAAATCTCACCCATCAACCGGAATTTGCCAAAATACTAACTTCGGCAATTCAAGCCTAATCCCACACATGGTCTCCAAAATCACTTCCGATCACGTTCCTAAGCCACAAATCATCCCCCAAAGCTAACTGAATCACCAAAAATCACATCCGAGCCCTATGACTCAATAGTCAACATTTGGTTGACTTTTCCAACTTAAGCTTTCCTTAAAGAGACTAAGTGTCTCATTTCTTGTCAAAATTCAATCCAAATTAACTCTAACACACCACATATCGATAATGAAATATGAAGAAGCAATAAATGGGGAAAACGGAGCAATTATACATGAGACTACGGGTCGGGTCATCCCATCCTCCCCAATTTAAACAAATGCTAGTCCTAGAGCGTACCCAGAGTTGTCCTAGAAGCCAAACAATAGTTATATGACCTTGCCAAGCATATACCCAGGGTGATCCCATGTCACTATATCTCTGATAGGTCCGACCATACAACATAGCTGAAATTTCACCATCCATCTAACCCATAACTGTAGGGCCGCATTGCACTTTCCGAAATCATGCACAAGATCAGATCCTCACATCTATAATCAAAATACGTCCGAACCAGATGTCATAACCCATACCTGCAACCTCAGGTTCAATCATATGATATACTACATAACCCAGACACTCGAAATGATAACTTCTATTCACAATATTTGCCCACAACACCCGAATACCGGTGGAAAAACCTCTTATCAACCAAGATCTTATTCAAAGACTTTCATATACTTCCAACGAATAATGAAACACACAATAAACTATAACAATTTCTCAGATCAACCATTCATGAAGTCACTTTCCTTTTTACTACTACCATAACAGATCTACGAGAAGTACCTCGATATAACCTCCCAACAAGCTGAAACCAAATCCGTTTGTATACATTGATGACCCAAAATGATAACTTAGGGTCCAACACACCATTCTTGTGATATGACACATCAATACAGCCTAAGACGCAACTACGCGCACTCATAAACAACAGTCGAAATATAAATCGATCATGAAAATGACTCGATTGAAAGAGCTGTACCTCAAGCTCGCCCACTACCATCACAACACAAGACTGAGAATCCATCTCACATCATAGAATAGAGCACACAAATCTAACCAGCAGGATCATATTGCCACATAGCCTCGCAATAGTGCACGATCCTATCCAACCACAGCTCCGCATGAGACATCTCAAGTCGCTATACTCGAAATTGACAACCACACACGATTGATATGTGAAACCCAAACAAATCATTATATCCATGGTGAAGCACGTGATATACACCATACAATCCTGAAAGGACACAACCGCTATTCCATTCGCTTAGCAACGCCCAATACGGACTTTCCTTAGAAACCAAGACGCAAGGCATACACAATAGCATTTAGAAAATATTCTCAACATCACACTATTGTGGCACTCAACCCGATCCAGATAACATACCCATGGCGGCGTGCAACCGGGTCCACACGTACTTATGGAAGCGTGCCATCCGATTCACACATACTCATGGAGGCATGACATCCAATCCACACATACTCATGGCGGCATGCCATCCGATCTACACATATATATCTCACATAAGGAGATGCACATCGAGCCAAATTTTCTCATTGCAATAAAATATCGAGTACCGGTCGTATGCATACTGAGTTCATACAATATCTACATATGGCGTTATAAGCTACAAAACTCAAGCACAACTGAGGTTTCCCTCTCAACTTCCACTATGAATTCCGATAGCACTGCACCATATGTGCCTATAGTCCGTAAATTATAACTTCTCACAATGCAGAAAACAACTCATAGATCTCCCCAGATTGTTGATAAGCTTAACAATTGTCGAGTCAATCTATCCCTCGACAATATAATTCGATGCCAACCGAGTTAACTCAAAATGGAATACATATCCGAAAAGTCCCTTAACGCCGGAATTGGCTCAATAATAGCAACCTCTGCACTGTCATCCCTTATGAAGGCTAAATTGGGAAAACCAATCTTCCCAGCTGTCTGCTGGGTCTTTGAAAGATAAATCACTCTACAAGAACATATCCCAATGCACTTTTCCACCCAAACTGTGGCGTTTCTGACATAGCCCATAACACAATAGTTCAGAATTAATCTAACATTGAGACAACAAGTCTGAACTCCAACATCATATCCAACATCCAACATACCAGCAATGAAAGATTCACTTTTGCCTCCAAATTACAATACTCTCCAAACAGTGCCGATACACACGATCCACAATCACCAATAGCCCTAATATGAGGACTTCCGCCTCAAATTCCACATAGCATATGAATCATCATACTTGATCCCAATTTCGCCGCCCGAACATGTGCCACGGCAAAATATCCAATAATTCTATGACACATACTCAAAAATCTCCGTGAGCCACCAAGCAACCTGAATATCACCATTTGATCTAACAAGGAAGTTCCAAAACACCACCGAAGTACCATCACTTAATCACATTGCCCTTTCTCTGAAATATACTCTCATAGAATCACTTTCGAACATCCGTACCATTTTCCTTGATTATCTGAGGCTACTCGTGCTTTATGAATTTCCTTTCTAACCTAAACTAAAACTTATCTAATCACGAACTTCCATAGATCTCATCTAGAAGAAAATCCTTACACATCTCATGCCTCTCATATTCGTAGAAGATGCACCTCTTCAACCAGGTAGCAACCAACAAGAACTCTTTCCCAATTCTATTTACACATGCTAAACTGCCATGACTGAATCCTTCTACCCAAACCAAGCTAAGCAAGCTGCCAAAACTCAAGTGCATTGTTGCAAAATTACATGTGCTAACTCATTAATTTGAATACACACCAAGAGTTAATCATACCCTTACCATGCCGATCTGGTTTGTTATCAAGGTACTCCATCTATCTAAATTTCTTTTGATTCATCTTCAACTTGATATTCTCCTTGACACAGTACCACAATTCCTCAATCAAGGCTTACTACACGAGACCAAAGCATTATACCACACTGCTATGATCCACAACCCGCTGACTACTCTCTCAAATGTTCCTAGAAACACCAAATTCCAGAATACCTTACACAAAAGAACTCTCTACGAATCTGACTCCGTTTCCTTTACTTTCTTGATGTGGATACATAGATTACCATATTTTGACATAGAATACCACAAGTCTTGACATCTTCTAATAAAACTCAGTTCCTAACCCCCATATGCAACATTAGAACTCTCAATTGACGTACGCAGACTCTTGAACCCATTGGAACCATTCTCGCAAGTCATTCCCTCTTATTCAACTGCGATTTACCTGATCAAACAGACGTAATCACCAGTGCCTCATTAGCACTCTGACCCTGTACGACATGATCTTATTCCGATACACCCAAACAACTTCCTTCTCTTTACCCTAGGCATTTGTTATCAGCAACAACTCAAGATATCCTATTATTTCCAAACATCCATATAGTACCATATAATCTTTGTCAAAATTTGCTTTATTCGTTCCATCATTGGCTCAATTTCTACAATCAGATCCGCCGGCATATCTCGAAACGGAACCAACATAGCAGATGACCGTGCAATCAGCTAATCAATAGCAACCTCCCCAACTTGGCTCGAAGCCATAGACCAAAATATTTCAATAGCTCCTAACACTTTTACTCCATTGATGCCATAATAACATAGTGAGAATATGCCCCAATCGTTTATAAGTTGTGAAACACAGGTCTTCTAACATGCACACAAAGACCATACCACGCTAGAAAACTCTGCAGGAGATAGCCCACCTGCTTCGCCTCAATATAGCATTTCCATATACCTTCCACCGTCACATACCTTACACAGTTGACCAGTCTTTTTGAGTCTAAACTCAAACTGCGACATGCTATTTACTTCACTCCCAACTAAGAGACTTGAAAAGATTCTTCACGCACCCATAACTCGGGGCAACACATCCAATCAAAATGGAAATCAAATACTTATGATTCATCTATCACCCAGCAGACCTTCTTCGATACCTCCAAGTCATATAAGAACATCTCGTAGTACCAACATACTCATAACTTAGCTATCCAACCGCCATTCCCACAATTAGGGACAATACTAAACATATAATTTCATAACACCAGCTTGCAAAATCAGCACCTCGGTGCTCAAGCCATATGCAAATATCTGGCCTCGAGTCCTCCAGACCGGCCCAACATCGACTCATAGAAATCACATCTTGCCCCTCGATCGGGGAATCACAAGCTGTAAGGCACATATGATACTAAGCGCTAATGCACGCATGCAAACGCGTGGAATGAATTTCAATAGTTACTTTCCAAGATGAATCAAGAACGCATGATAATAATTCAAGAATATGAAGTTTTTCTTAAAGGTTCTATAGCTTCTCGAGGATAAATACAAACATCTCCATACTGATCTGCGAGACTCTACTAAACCTACTCATGACTCGTGAGACCTAGTAACCTAGGCTCTGATACCAACTTGTCACGACCCAACTCCCAAACCCAATCGTGATGGCGCCTCTCGTGAAGACGAGGCCAACCAACAAAACAAACGCTTCCTTTTTAACAGTTATTTAACATTTATAAAGCTAAAATATGATTAGCACAATAAAAAGCGCAAAAAACCACAATAACAACAAGGAACCATCCCGTCACAGCCTGACTTTGGGGTATCACTAGTCATTAGCTACTACAGAGTTCACTAAAGAACTACAAGTCCGGAAATGGAAACAAAGTTTGAAAATACCATGAACAACATAAAATACGGGAAAAGATCCAGTGCCTCGGACGCTAGCAGTCACCTGGATCACCTACGATAACACATCTTCAATCCGCTAATAACCCCCTACCGGGCAAACCATACCTGCAACTGCATACGAGGTGTAGGGAGTAAAGTGAGTACTCCAACTCGATGAGTTATAGGGGTAAATAATTACTGAAAGGCAAGAAATCTCGTAAGAGCACTCCACCATGCAATATGGGATAGCACAACCCTTTGAGAAAACAGTAAGTCTGGGAAAATCCTTTAGAAAATAACCGACTTAGTTTAAAGCCTCTTTTGAAAATATTATTTTCCAACAATTTAAGCAAATAAATGCAGGACAAGTAGTGCAAGTTAGCACAAAAGTCATTCTCTAGGGCACGAGCAAGTATGCCTAATTGAGCTCATAACTCGCCCTTCAGGCAATATTATTATCTCTGGTCATCCACCGTTACCTGACCCATTTACATCATACAGTGTCACCATTACCACTGTCTCAAATGTATCCACTCTAAAAGTTATTAGACAATCTGAGAACAACAAATAAATATCTCAAGAAATGACTCAGAAAACAAATAATGCACAAATGTATGAATACAATGCAATTCATACGATGGTACACTCCGGTACCCACTATGGAGTGCACTCGGATCCATTTAACGGTAATGAAACTCACTAGGGTTGTGTACAGACTCCGGAGGGGCTCCTACAGCCCAAGCGCAATATCAACTAGGTATTGGCATAAAATAGGCTTACGGCCTGAATATCAATATATATCATCACTGCGGCGTGCACCTCGAGCCACCCATATATTCAGAAATCACTATGACACTGCTGCGGTGCGCAATCCGGTCCATGCTCAGCCCTAAAATGCACGTAAGCCACTTGGGCATTATTAACATGGTAATCCTCAACCCAAAACGTCAATAAAATATTGTTTAAGTTTTCAACTCTTAGAAATAAATGGCTGAGTTTGCAAAACATTATTTAAAACCTTGGAACGAGATCAAATATTATGCAAGTAATGCAAAAATAATAATATCAATCCCCTAAGGGTTCACATAGATTGCATAAAGCCCAAACATGGCCATCAGCCTAAACAATGATGGTAACAAATAATTTTAGTCAAATACGCAGTAAAATCAATAATCGGGATGGACCAAGTCACAGTCCCCAACGGTGCTCTACCCCACACTCATATCTGGTGTGGAAGTCACCTCAATACAACACTATGATGTGAAAATACGTGGTTTCAAACCCTCAAGATATCATTTACAAGTATTACTCACCTCGAACCGGTGAAACCTCTAGCCCGCGACGCCTTTGCTCTTTATATCGGCCTCCACGCGCGTCGAATCTAACAAAATCAGAGCGAATATATATTAATATGCTAAGGGAACAATAGCCAATCAAAAACAATCAAGAAATAACAAATCTCGAAACTAGATTCCTCATCTCTCCATGAGTTCATACATACCAAGAACTCCCAAATCTGAGCTCTATTGACCTATCAAATCCCAATTTGGAATATCAAAAACTCAAGCCCTATTTCATCAATTTTAGGCTTCATTTCCATGAATTTTAGGCCAATTTCACAATAAAAACATGTTTCCAGTTCACAAAACTTACCTTCCGTCAATCCTCCTTGAATTCCTCTTCAGTTTGTACCAAAAAGCTATTATAGTGGTAAACAATGGAGGAAATAATGAATGAGGTCATGGATAAAATAATATAAAAAGCCTCTGGACGCCCCATACACGAATGCAGTCAACACCGCCGCGTTCACGATGAGCAAATTCCACTGACCAATAATTTTCTCTATGCGAACACATCAATCCAAATGCGAATGCGATGCTATGAGTCCTCAGACTATGCGAACGCGTCACCACTACACGAACGCGATGCACATGGTCCTCAACCTACGTGAACGCGAACTCCTCATCGCGAACGCGATGAAGAAACCAGGCAGGGCCCCATGCCCTTTTATGCGAATGCGTGGCCATTCACGCGAACGTAATGGCCCAAGAAACACAACTACGCGAATGCGAAGGAAACCTCTACGAACGCTAAGGCCAAAAGTGGCCAGCAACAGTTGTGCACTTAATGTTCTATGTCCAAAATCCTCCATTTAGCCATCCGAAATCACCCTGAGGCCCCCGAGACCTCAACCAAAAGCTCCAACATATCCCAATACATCATAGGAACTTGTTTCAATCATCAAAGCACATTAAGCAACAGTAATGTCATCAATTCACATCGGATTCAAGCCTAAGTTTCTTCAAAACTTCCGAAACACGCATTCGATCAAAAACCAGAACAAACGATATCCGAATGACCTAAAACTTTGCACGCATATCCATAATCACCCAACGAAGCTACAAAAACTCTGGGAATTCTATTCTGACCCTCAAATAAAAATCTCACCCATCAGTTGGAATTTGTCAAAATACTAACTTCGCCAATTCAAACCCAATTCCAAACCGGGTCTCTAAATTCACTTCCGATCACACTTCTAAGCTACAAATCATCCCCCGAAACTAACCAAATCATCGGAAATCACATCCGAGCCCTATATCTCACCAGTCAATATTCGGTTGACTTTTCCAACTTAAGTTTTCCTTAAAGAGACTGAGTATCTCATTTCTTATAAAAAATCAATCCAAATCAACTCTAAAACACCACATACCGATAATGAAATATGAAGAAGCAATAAACGGTGAAAAAAAGCAATAACAGATGAGACGATGGGTCGGTTCGTCACAGGTTGAGTTGAGCACATCGTTTTATCCTCAAACGGATTGGCAATCGAGCGGACATTGAAATTCTTGAGAATATGTTCCGAGCTTGTGTTATTGACTTTGGAGGCTCGTGGGATCAATTTTTTCCTTTAAAAGAGTTTGCGTGCAACAACATCTACTAGTCAAGTATTGAGATTGCTCCATATGGGGCTTTATATGATAGGCAATGTCGGTCTCCGCTTGGATGATTTGAGCTGGGAGAGGCTCGGTTATTGGTACAGATTTGGTTCAGGATATCTTGGACAAGGTTAGGGTCATTCAAGATAGGCTTCGTACATCTCAGTCCAGGCAAAAGAGGTATGCTGACCGCAAGGTTCGTGATTTAGCATTCATGGTTGGTGAGTGGCTATTGCTTTAAGTGTCGCTTATGAAGTGTGTGATGAGATACTGTAAGAAGGGAAAGCTTAGCCCTAGGTTCATTGACCCGTTTGAGATTCTTGATCGAGTGTGAGAGGAGTCTTATAGACTTGTATTGCCGCCGATCTTATTAGCCGTGCATCCTGTCTTTCATGTGTCCATGCTTTAGAAATATCATGGCGATCCATCCGATGTGTTAGATTTCAGCTCTGTCCAGTTGGATAAGGACCTGTCTTATGAGGAGGAGCCGGTGGCTATTCTATACTAGTAGGTTTGTCAACTAAGGTTGAAGAGTATTTGTTCTGTTCGTGTTAAGTGGAGTGGTCAGCCTCCCGATGCATCGACCTGGGATTCGGAGTTCGATATGTGGAGCCGTTATCTCCATCTTTCCCCGACTCAGGTACTTCCTTCTTCTGTCCATTCGAGGATGAACTGTTGTTTTAGAGGTAGAGAATGTGATGAACCAAAAGATCATCACTTGTTTTTAAATTATATTCTGCACTCCGATGCCTTAAAAATCACCTTTAGCATCACCTCAATTTGTGTGCACATTCCAGACACATATCCGGAAAGCCTAAATATGAAAATCTATGAAAAATGTTAAATTTTGACTTTAAAAATGAATAAAGTTGACTTCGCTCAACATTCTGGGTAAACGAACCCGGACCTGTGATTTAACGTTCTCGAGGGTCCGTAGAAAAATATGGGACTTGAGTGTATGCCCGAAATCGAATTCCGAGGTCCCATGCCCGATAAATGATTTTTTATAGAAAATTATTTTCTGAAATTATTTAAAGGAATTTGAAATGAATTTTGATTAGTACATGTTGGTATCGGGCCCATATTTTTGTTCCGATGCCTGATACAGGTCTTATATGTGGTTTAAGATAATTCTGCAAGTTTGGTACGAAACAGAGTCCGTTTGACGTGATTCGGACTTTAATTGGAAAAATTGATGTTTAAGAAGTTTTGATAAATTTCATTGATATTGGGGTTTAATTCAGTGTTTTTGATGTTATTTTGGTGGTATGAGTACACGAATAAGTCTTTGGGATATTTTTGTGTGTATATTTGGTTTGGAGACCCGAGGGCTCGGGTGAGTTTTGGATAGGCCATAAAGTGAATTTTGAACTTAGAAAAGTTGCAGATTTCAGCTATGCATAGCAGGCTTGCACAACGTGGCTCTCAAATGTGATATCGCAAATGCAAAGGAAGACATACCAGTTCAGTCTCGCAATTGCGAGGTTTCTTTTACAAATGCGGAATTCCAATTCCATTATGACCTATTCATTGCAATTCCCCAGTCGCAAATGCGAAATTCCTTTCGCAAATGCGAATGTCCCATTTTCCTGAAGGGTTCGCAAATGCGAACCCTGTTTTGCATTTCTGAGCTTAGCATAGGTCGGGGTTCGCAATTCCCATAGTTGCAACCTGCAAATTTTATACTTAGATGATTTTGAACCCATTTTTCATATCCTCTCTAATCATAAACACTAGGGGTGTACAAAGGAAAGGGACAAACCCCACCAACCCGATAATCCGAGTCAAACCGAGAAAAATACCCGACCATGGTTTGGTTTGATTTCGCTTGGTTTTGGAGAAAAAACCCGACCATAATTGGTTTGGTTTGGTTTCAACTAAAGAAAGTCAAACCGAAACTAAACCAACCCGACATTAAATATATAGAACTTTTAGATATATTTAATATATATATATATATATATATATATATATATATATATATATATATATATATATATATATATATATATATATATATATACTTATTGTGATGTAATTTATAAATATTTCTTAAAAAAATTTATAATTTTATATTTTAAGGTATTATTTAAAGGTTGGAATTAGAACTTTTTGAATGTTCCAATAAGTTTTATAGCCATTAACATTAGTAAATTAAATAATGCTAACAAAAGCTAAGTTAAAACCAAATTCAAATCAATATTAATGCTAACAAAAGACGTTCAATTGAATACTATGAACGAGAATGTATTGGATATTTATTTTTTTGTTTTGCAATAATTTAGATAAATGCACAACCTGTTTTTATTTTTCTTTAGCGTTTAGTCATGTAATTAATATTTCCTTAATAGTCTACTTATTTTAGCATGACTTAGTATTTTTAGATTATTTTTATTTTTATTGTGGCTTTTTATTTTGTAATTAAAATTTTATTAATCACCAAAGATCTTGTTTTACAATGCCATAGTCTAGCTTATACTCAGCTGACTATCTAATCTTATCCAATATACTAACTTGCCATCTTATACTCAGCTAACAATATTTTTATTGTGGCTTTTTAATTAGTAATATTGATATTACACAATTGTATTGTCTTTATTATTGAATATTTTAGGATAATGCCATGACACATCTCATATTTTGTATTATACTTTATATAGTTGTATCTTACTAGGATTAAAGAAATATTTTGAGCATAATTTATATGCTTTGTTCTATGAAGATTTTATTGGAAAAATTTATAAAAAACCCGAATAACCCGAGAAAACCCGAAAAAATCCGAGAGCGAAAAACCCGAGTTTATTGGTTTGGTTTGGTATTTAGATTTAATAACCCGACACAATTGGTTTGGTTTGGTAATTGTAAAATTCGAACCAACCCGGTCTATGTACACCTCTAATAAACACCCTAGGATGTTTTTTAAAAGGCTTATTCTTCTCTAAATCAATTGTAAGTCATTTTTAACTAGTTTTCTTCAATCATTTATATCATTTAACATGAATTCAACTTAAAATCAAAGATTTTCACGGGGGAAATTAGGTTTTTTGGGTAGAACCTAGATGTTTTAATAAATTGGGGATTTGGACCTCGATTTGAGGTCCGATCTCAAAACAAATTATATTTTTGGATTCGCGGGGGAATGGGTAATCGGGTTTTGGTTTGAACCTCGCGTTTTGACCATGTGGGCCCAGGGGAGATTTTTGACTTTTAGGCAAAACTTTGGGAAATTCATTTTCATGCATTCAAATTGATTCATTTAGCATTTATTAATATAATTAAGAAACTTGTGTCTATATTCGAGCGGATTGGTGATAGAACTAAGGGGTAAAGCTATAATTGAATTGTGAATTGTGTTCGTGACTTCGAGGTGTTTGATCTAACCTTAGCTTGAGGGATTAGGAGTTGAGTCGTATTTTCTATGTGATAATTGTTGAGTATGACGTATAGGCATGGTGACGAATATCTATACATTGGTGTCAAGCATGCTCGTGAGTCTTATATTGTTATTTTCACGGCTTCGTTGTATTATCTATGCTTTAGAGGTGATTTCTATTTATTGCGAAAAGTTGTGGAAGTAATTGTGACCTTTGAACATAGAGGAGCATTGACTCAAGCTATATTACAAATTGTGAAAGTATATGGTTGATTGAACCCTTTGGAGCACTGGCTCAAGTGGCAAGGTGAGTTGTGAAGTAAAAGTGAAAAAGAGAAAGAAGTTATTTAATGGTTCCCTTACCGGGATATTGTTGTTTATTTGGGTATCTCCCTTGCCGGGATGTTAATATAATTGATGTTGCTCCCTTGACAGGGCTAAATTATTGAATTGTTGTTCCCTTACCGAGATTTCCTATTATAATCTTGTGTATTCCCTCGCCCCATTATTTGTGATTGTTGTTTGGGTGAGGAAGAGTGTTAAATCACGAAGGGTGACGCCGTGTATTATTTGTTTTCTAGAAAGAGTGTAAAGAACGAAGGGTGATGTCGTGTATGATTGTGAGGAAATAGTGTAAAGCACGAAGGGTGATGCCGGGCACAACTTCATTATATAATTGCTTTGGTGAGGACGAGAGTAAAAGTACGAAGAGTGATGCCGTGCATTTATTGATTTCTGATTCTTTGTTGATATTCGAGTTATGTTATTTATTTCATTACTTGATGTCTGCAATGACCCGGCCAGTCACTTTTAGAATTTGCGCCCCGATCCCCTATTAACTACTTTTCCCAAGTTTATTTATGCTAATTTGATTTGCCGGGATATTCGGTTTTGAGTTTCCGAGAGTTTTGGGATACCTAGTCCATAAATGAGAGCTTAAGTGTCGGAAAGTTGACCGTAGGCGGAGCAGTATAAATACGGCCTCAGAATGGAAATCCGGTGGTTCTGTTAGCTCCGTTAGGTGATTTCAGGGTTAGGACCGTGAACGAAATATGTTTTAATGGTCTGTAGCTAATTGAGGCTTGAAATACCGAAGTTTGAATTTTTAATGTTTTCGGTCCGATAATGAGATTTTCATTCGAGGGTTGGAATAGAATTCTGAAAGTTGCAGTTGTTCCGCTATGTCATTTAAGAAGTGTGTGCAAAATTTCAGGTCATTTGGACGTGGTTTTGTTAGGCTTTTGATCAAAAGCATAATTTTGAAAAAATTCGAGTTCTTAGGCTTAACTCCTTGATTAATTCGCATTTTTGATGTTGTTTTAGGCGTTTTATGGATTGGTACAAGTTTGAATAAGGTATTAGGTGATGTTGGTGCTTTTGGTTGAGATTTCGTGGTCTTGGATGATTTTGGATGGTTGATGGAAGGATTTTTGAAGTTGAGAGATTGCTGATGTAGCTTGTACCTGTCATAACCGCACCCGTGGTTTAGGTTCTGCTGGTCCGGAGCTGCAGAAGCGGCGTGGAGGCCGCAGATGCATAATTTAGGAAAATCATCAGGAACAACAGATGCGGTGATGTCTTCGCAGAAGTGGAACCGCTCCTACTGTTAGAGTTCCGCAGATGCAGAATTTGTCACTTAAGGGGAAAGTCAGATATGCGACGTAGCTTCCACAGAAGTGGGACCGTAAATGCAGGACCACAAATGTCGAAGTTGCTGGGCTGAACATATAAATAGTTGCCTTTGTGAAAATTGGCTATTTTTCTCCCATTTTTATCCGAGTTTGAAGCTTTTAAGAGGGGTTTTTGAGGAAAACAAAGAGAAATAACTTGGGGGTAACGTCCTTGACTTCATATCTCGTTTTTATGTGATTAAAGACCTAATTATGGTGAAAAATTTGGAAAAATGGGTAATTAGGGCTTGAGTTTAAGAGACTTTTAATTGAGGAATTGAAGGGGCATTTGGACTCCGATTTCAGTGTTCTTGTTATGTATAGACTCGTGGGAGTGCAAGGTTTCTGAAAATACAAATTTTCACCCGATATCGAGGAGTTGGCCTAAGGGGTATTTTGGTTATTTTACATAATTTCGCGTATTAGCATAGAATTTAATTGTAGAATCATTCTTGAAGTATTATTTACATTATGAAAAATAATTGAATAAACTTGGGCCATTTGGAGTCGGATACTCGTGGAAAAAGTGTGGTTTCGGGTTGATTTGAGCATTGTTCGTGGTAAGCAGCTTGTCTAATCTTGTGTGGGGGACCTTACCGTTAGGATATGATATTTGATACTTGAAATTCCTTGTACATGAGGGGACGAGTGTGTACTTGAGCTAATTTTTGAAAGTCCGATTTTACTTTAAATATTTAAACTGAATTGCTTTCTTACATGTTCTATTCTACTTTCAAACTTAGCCTGTATTAGTTTAGAAAAGCATGCTTAGTTCACTTAATTGCCTATTTTCTTAAACTGCCTTAAATGTAGTACGTGAAGCATGTTAGACTAGAATAACTATTTACTTGTTACGGACTTAGTATTTATTTTGATATTCTTGAGCTGCTGCTATGTGTGTTCCGAGACGGCATCCCGGGAGATACCCTACACGTATTTATGATTTGGACTGAGGTGTAGGATACCAAGAGATCCGTGGCACGTATATTGAGGATACTGAGAGATTTTCGGGATACTAAGAGATCCCTGGCACATATTGAGGATATTGAGAGTTCCTCGGGATACCAAGAGATCCCTGGTACATATTAAGAATACCGAGAGATCCTATATTGAGGATACCAAGAGATCATCGGGATACTAAGAGATCCCCGACTATTATCCTTGTTGTGAGTGGTATTTCCT
Source organism: Nicotiana benthamiana (assembly GCA_034376525.1). NCBI lineage: Eukaryota > Viridiplantae > Streptophyta > Magnoliopsida > Solanales > Solanaceae > Nicotiana > Nicotiana benthamiana. Next base: position 110,561,414 of record CM067323.1, on the reverse strand, counting down.
TTTAGTTTACCTTTATCTCTATTTTTCGTTATTGCACTCGTATTATACTATGAAGATCCTTAATATAGATTCTCAATTTTACTACTTATTTATCCTGTTATTTTATTATTTATTTACCTAAGTAGGGCCCTCACCTTTCTTGTCACTACCTGATCGAGGTTAGGCTTGGCACTTACTGAGTACCGTAGTGGTGTACTCATGCGCTTTCTGTGCATGCTTTTCATGTGCAGATCTAGGTAATTCTACCCAAGCCTACCATCCTGGAGGGAGGTATCTACTATGGAGACTTCGAGGTACATCTGCCGCGTACGCAGACCGAGGAGTCTCTTTCCTTTCTAGCCGTTAAACATTTTACCCTTTTGTATTTTTCCTTCTTGATAGATATTCTGGAGTTAAACTGTTAGATATTCTAAAGGCTTGTGTTCCCGTGAGTTTTCAGGTTTTGGGATAGTGTTGTAGGAGTTGAGATATTGAGCGGTCTATGCCGAGCGACATTTTATATATTGTTTTCCTTTGATCATTTTTGGCTTTTTATTTACACTTCTGCAAGTTTTTTTTATTTTCCGCACTTGTTAGGCTTTCCTAGTCGTAGAGACTAGGTGCCGTCACGACGGTTCACGGAGGATGAACTAGGTTCGTAACAGTGGCTCTCTATTCAGAATTGTTATCTCCCCCACAAAATGCTCCCCCTCCCATATTGATCGGTTATTTTTGTATTTCATTTCCGTTATATATATATATATATATATATATATATATATATATATATATGTATCTATATATATTTGAAATGCAAAGAGTTATTTGGTAGTCTGGTCCTACCCTCTTCACTACTTTGTCGAGGTTAAGTTAGGCACCTACAAGCACACGAGGTTGGTTGTGCTGATACTACACTCTACACTATGTGCAGATCCTGGAGCAACTTTTGGATAGTAGTTGGAGTGCTTTCTTCAGTCCACCCAGAGACCCAAGGTAGACCTGCAGGCGTCCACATAACCTGGCATCTCCCTCTATCCCTATTCCCTGTTTCATTTTCCTTTTATTTAGAAACAATGCACTGCATTTTCTTCAAACTTTGTATGTAGCAATCTTAGATGGTCTGTGACACTGTGACACCAGGTTTTGGATGTTTAAGGTTCTTAAAAGTTGTAATAGATGTAGATTTCAGATATTAAATTGTCATCTTCCGCTTATTTATTTAAAGTTCCACTATTTTCATGCTATCCCCTTATATTTGTTAAAAAGAAGAAATTTGATAATAAAGTAAGTAGTTAAGGATTTGCTTGCCTAGATCTCATTAGTTAACGCCATCCGATTCCCGAGGGTGGGAAATCCGGGTCGTGACTATTGAATATGAAAATTCCATTTGAATTTTCTATTTTCGAATTGAAGAAATTACACTGAATAAACTCGGATTGGATGAAAATTTTCAAGTTTAGTTTTGAATGAATCTGTTTAGATATTTCAAATCAAATTAATTTGAGCCTATACGTTGATGTATTTTTTCTTCTACAAAAGTAAACGTCAAAGTGAAGTATTCATGTTAAGTTGCGAAAGTAGTCCCTCATTTTCACCGTATACATGAATAAAGTATTCATGTAATAGTAAAATCATTATTAAAGAAATGCAATAGAGACATTAATAAGGCTGATATGTATCATCAATAGTAAAATCATGTCCAAATAAAAAATATTTTGACAGTAACTTAATAATTAGTATTAAATATATGAAATAATATCTAATGTGTCAGGTATTGAACTTATCACTATTGGCATATGGATAATGGACTAATGTCTAAAGGATAACACCAAATATAAGTATAAATACTTTAAATTTTTGGATATTCAAGAATTTGAAGTACCAAATTCAATTTCTAATTCGTAATAAAAATTTAAAAATTAAATTTGAAGTTCAATCCATAATCAGATAATCCAAACTAAAAATTTTAAAAATTCGGATTTTGATTTTGATATCGGGTTTACCCAAACTATGCCCCCTTTAATTTTTATCATATTATTCTACGCAAAAGTGGTTATTTTAATAAAATTAAGACTTTAAAGTAAAGAAAATGAAGAAGAGATGTGTGTGTGTGTGTGAGAGAAGAGAGAGAGAGAGAGAGAGAGAGAGAGAGAGAGAGAGAGAGAGAGAGAGAGATAGATAGATAGATAGATAGATAAATAAAAGATTTATTATTCAACTTCAAATTCATTCTTATATTGAACTGAAATCTCCTCTATTTATAGAATAAAGAAAGCTGTTGTGTAAGCTGCTTTTAAGCTGTTATTGTACCAAATATAGATGATTTTCTACTGGGGATAATATTTATCCATAATGGAATACCAAAAGGATAAGTTTCTTCAGGAGGCTCATTTCCAATAGAGTACTATATAGATAACTATATTTACAGCGGAGTCCTATTGTTTCTGAAATCTCCCCCTTGGATGTTCATTAAAAGATAACGTGCCTCATCAAAATCTTACTAGAAAAAAATCATGTGGAAAAAATCCTAGTGAAGGAAAAAGAGTACACAGATTTTGTAATACAAATTGCTAGGTGCATCATTAAAAATCTGTATGGAAAACCCCATGAGAAAAAATCTTAGTAAGGAAAAAAGAGTGCATCACGTATTTTACTCTCCCCGATGAAATCCTTGTTTCAAATATTCGAGTCTCCGTATTCCAATCTTGTATACCATCTTCTCAAAAGTTGAACTTGTAGAGAATATTATTCACCACTATTTCAGATTAATTTAAATTAATCTCATTAAATCTAGAAGCTTCTACAATTCATTTCATTGAGTTGCTTGCAACTTGTCTGCATCAACTGATTGTAAAAAACTTCAACGGCGTACTAAATGGTTAATCTTCTTCAGGAAGATTATCTACATTGTAGTAATAAATGAACATCAACAATAATATTTTTCAAAATACTCCCCCTTGGTTGTTCATTATTATGTGCCTTGTTAAAACCTTACTAGGCACCCCGTGGGAAAAAAATTCTAGTCATGGAAAAAGAGTACACTAATAATATGCATTGCAAGCTGCCTCAATAAAAATCTTACCAGGAAAAATCCAATGGGAAAAAATCAGAGCAATGGAAAAAGATTACAATGCATAATTTACTCCCCCTGATAAAGACATTGTTTCAAATATCCAAGTCACTGTGTAGGAAAGAGCTATATCTTCCTAGTAAATTAACAAAAAATGCTATGTCAGACCTTGTAGCATTATCAAGATACATAATTGTACCAAATGCACTGAGATAGGATATTTCAAGACCAAGGAGTTTATCATCCTCTTCTGGAGGTAAGAAGGATCCTTATTTACTTTAAGTGATAGAAAAATCATTGGTGTACTCAATGAGTGTGTTTTATCGATGTAAAAGCATTTTAAGACCCTTTGGGAAAATTGATGGATAAAGATCATTTCCGCTAAATGTACAATTTGCAGACCAAGATAAAGTTTTGTCTTTTCGAGATATTTCATCTCAAATTCATTTTTAAGATATTCAATTGCCTTTTTTGAGTTTTTCTGGAGTTCCAACTAGATTGATGTCATCAACATAAATAGCAAGTATATCAAATTCTGAATACATAGACCAATAACATCATATATGTAACTTTATTTCAACAAATATTCACTGAGGCGATAATACCACATACGCCCAGTTACATTAAACCATACAAAAATCTTTATAATTTGATCGAGTATATTTTCTGAGACTTTGAATTATATGCTTCAAGCATTTTAAATCCATCAAAGGATCTTCATATATACTTATACAAATGAGTCATATAGGTTATGTCTTGCATTTAAATCTCATGACATCTACATGTGCCTAATCTACAGGTCCGATCCTCATAATCTTTTACAATATTATGTATTATAGTGTATCAAATATATCGTCAACGATCTTTTAGTATTGGTTCCAAAGCGACATAACTTATTGAGATCTCATTACTTTCTTTATTTTCAGGTACTTGAACATCTTCTGGAGTTTCATGAAATGTTATGTCGTAGGCTCTTCTAGAGCTCATATCCTCTCCATTATGATCAATTTGATCATTATCTCCTATCATTTTTCAAGGATTGTTACCTTTGGAAGTGATGGTTTACCACGCTTCATGCGTACAATAAACTCTATCCTTCAGGGACTTTAATTTTAATAGGAACATTTGCAGTTGAAATATGATACTTAATTTTGGATAACAAATGCTTCTGCCATTTTACTTGAATTATCTTCTAAGTGAAGGTCATATTAATGATAATTGGATTCATATAGCATATTTTTCAGTTGTTTATTCCATCCCCTAAATGTTAGAAAAACTAACATATATCCCCAAACTTCTTTGGGAAACATATGTTTGTGCATTGTGGTATAGAAATTAATCATATATCACAAATCAAAAGATAGTAAAAATATTTGGTTTTTGATCCTAAACCAATTGTGAGGGGAGGACTTATCATATTTTGTTGGTCTGATGCATACAAGTGCTGCTATATGCAATTAGAAAATTTTAAACCAACACATAAAGCTTTATTCTCATAAGCAATGATTTATACATTAATAGGAGATATTCAATGCAAAACCATCTTGGATATAAACCAACATTATCAAGATGAACTTTCTTGATTTCATAATCTTAAAATTGAGCTCTGAATTGAGAAATGCAATTTCAAATGCCAAACTGCAGGTCGATAGTAAATATACATGTAACCATCTCATATATGCATCTATAAGTGGTTCACATGATATTTTAGAATATATGGGTCTTAATCCCAACATTAGTTGGTATAACCAATTTATTATGAGAACAAGCAACACAAGAGAATTTTTGAAGAATCTTCTAGTTCTTCAATATATGCTTATCTGAATTCTCAAATAGATCATTTAAAAATGGCAAATGAAAACTTCATTTTTGTCATGACATGTGCTATCTCTTAGTAAACTTGTGGTTTACTATGACATAAATTTTTGCATTAGTTAACTTCTTATTTACTGTGGCTACTTTTGTATTAGTAAACTTCTGATTTACCGTGATACATGATGTAGTACAAATTGAAGAATAGAGCGGGTAACTTCTCTCATTCTCTCTCTCTCTCTCACTCACACACACACACACACACGCAGACACACACACACACAATTCATTTTTTATCAGTTAAACCATAAGAAGTAAGTCTAAAATATAGTAAACAGAGTCGCAAAGTAGCAGATAATATCATAAATTTCAGAATACAACCCATCACAGCCCGATACCATAGTGTCACTAGTCATGAGTATCTACAAGTCCTAATACAAATCGATAACTATTACAAACTGTCTGATAAAGAGATAGAAATGATAATGGGAGAAACACGGGACTACAAACGCCAAGCAACTACCTCGTGGACTCCAAAATTTGTTGGGAGCTCTCAACTCGCACTGGCAGTATCCACAACACCTGAATCTGCACACAGGATGCAAGGAATAAAATGAGTTCTCCAACTCAGTGAGTAATAATCATAAATAAAGACTGAAAGCAGAAAATCACGTAAGGCACAATATATGCTATTATGAAGCAGTAAAACCATTTAAAGGCAGTGAATCAGTAAGGATACGAAGTAAGTCACAATCCTCAACAGTGCACGACCCCACGCTCGTCATCAAATGTATACGTCACCTCAATACAGCACAACAATGTGAAATACGGGCTTTCATACCCTCATAACATCATTTACAATCATTACTCACCTCAATCAGGTCAATTCTCTAGCCCGCGATGCCTTTTCCCCTCGAATCGGCCTCCACTTGCGTCGAATCTATCCAAAATCAGTATCACAACGTCAAAATATGCTAAGGAAATGAATCCTAAGCGTAAATAATCAATATACGACACAAATCACGAAATTACCAAAATTCGACCCCCGACCCCACGTCTCGGAATTCGATAAAATTCACATCAATGGATTCCTTATCTCCCCACAAATTCATGCATATCAAAAGTTCTGAAATTCAACCCCAAATAGTCCTTCGAATCCTCAATCAAAGGTCTATGTTTCTAAGCCCTAGTTTCCCCAAATTTTAACCCTTAATTTCCATAATTTATAGCTCCTATCCGTGAAATAATACCACAGGGATGCGTTTTAGGTCCAAAATCCTTACCTCAATGAAGTTCCCTTGAAGTCCCTCTTCAAAATAGTCAAAAAAGCTCCCAAGCCGTCTCCAAAAATGGTGAAATGGCTCAAAAATCACGAAGGGTACAATTTATAGTTTCTGGCCCTGGTATTTTTGCATTTGCGACCATATACTCGCTTCTGCGGTCAAGACCACTGCATCTGCGGTCCTCAGTTAAGTTCCTATTTTTTGCACCTGCTGTCCAATATCCGCATCTACGACATCACATGTGCGGTCCTCCTAACCGCTTCTGCGGTTTCTTCCTCCCTAGCTTCTTTCTGCTTCTGCGGGCCCATTCCTCACATCTGCGGCATTGCATCTGCAGTCCGCTATCCACTGGTGCGGGAATACTAGAAGCAGAAAAATCTGCAGCTTCAACAATTTCTCAAAGTCCCAATCAACTATCCAAAATCAACCCGAGGCCTCCGGAACCTCAATCAAAAGCACAAAAATATCCTATAACCTTATTCAAACTTGTACAACTCTTCAAAACACCTCAAACAACATCAAATCCATCAAAACACATCAGATTCAAGCCTAAGTTTTTAAAATCTTCTAAATTATGCATTTGATAAAAACCCAGCCAAACCATGTCCGAATAACCTGAAATATTGCACACACATCCCAAATTACACAATGGAATTACTGAAACTCTCAGAATTCCATTCCGTCCCCTATATCAAAATTCACCAATCAACCGGAAATCACAAAAATACCAACTTCACCAATTCAAGCCTAAATCAACTCCGAGCCTCCAAAGCTTATTCCGATCATGCTCCTAAGTCCCAAATCACTTCCTAAGCTAACCGAACCATCTGAACTCACATCCGAGTCCTCTAACACACAAGTCAACATCTGGTTGACGTTTTCCAACCTAAACTCACTCTCAAGAGACAAAATGTCTCAAACCTTACCAAATTCATTTGTATTCGATCCGACCAACCCGATGCAACATAATACGGATAAAAAAAAGCATAAAGAAGCAAAAATAGGGGAAACAGAGTGGTAACTCATGAGAGGACTGACCGGGTCGTCACATCTTCCTCAACTTAAACAAATGTTCATCCTTGAACGAGTCGAAAAACATACCTGAAGCCTCAAAAAGGTGAGGATATCTGCTCCGCATCTCCCGCTCGATCTCCCGGTAGCCTCCTCCATGGGCCGACCTTTCCACTATACTATTCCACTATACTATTACTGAAGCTATATCCTTTGATCTCAAATTTCGAACCCGACGTTCCAAAATAGCTGCTGCCTCCACATCAAAGTCAAATAACCATCCACTTGAACCGTGCTGAAATCCAGAACATGATACGGATCCCCAATATACTTGCAGAGCATAGAAACATGAAATACCGGATGCACACTTGATAAGCTGGGTGGTAAAGCAAGCTCATAAGCCATCTCCCCAATCCTACGAAGTACCTCATAAGGCCCGATGAATCGAGGACTCAGTTTCCCCTTCTTCCCATATTTATGACACCCTCCATGGGCAAAACCTTCAACAGAACCTTCTTATCAACCATATAGGACACATCCCAAACCTTTATGTCAGTATAAATCTTTTGTCTCGACTGTGCTGTAAGAAGCCTCTCCTATATTACCTTTACCTATCTAAAGAATTCTGCACCAAGTCTGTCCTCACTAGTCTAGCCTCACCTCGCTCGAACCAACCAACTTGACATTTACACCGCCTCTCATACAAAGCCTCATATAGACCATCTGTATACTTGACTAGTATCTATTATTATAAGAAAACTCAACAAGTGGTAGAAACTCATCCCATGATCCTCTGAAATCAATGACACAAGCACGCAACATGTTCTACAATATCTGAATTGTGCGCTCGGACTGCTCATCCATCTGAGGATGAAAAGCTATGCTTAGCTCAACCTGAGTACCCAACTCTCTCTGCACGATTTTCCAAAACTGCAAAGTTAACTGAGTACCTCTATCTGAAATGATGGAAATTGGAACACCATGCAAACGAATAATCTCTCAAATATAGATCCCTACCAAGCGCTCCGAAGAATAGGTAGTACATACAGGAAGGAAACGGGCGAACTTGGTCAGCCGATCCACAATCAACCAAATAGCATCAAACTTTTTCAAAGTCCGTGGAAGTCCAACTACAAAATCCATGGTGACCGTCTCCCACTTCCACGATGGAATATCCATCTTCTGAAGCAAGCCACCCAGTTTTTGATGATCATATTTCAAATGCTGATAATTGAAACACCGAGATACAAATCCCATAATGTCTTTCTTGATCCTCCACCACTAATAGTGCTGTATCAAATCCCTATACATCTTTGCGGCACCCAGATGACTGGAATACCACGAGCTATGGTCCTCTTCCCGAATCAACTCCTTAAGCCTATCCACATTGAGCACACATATCCGGTCCTGCATCCTCAACACCCCATTATCACCAATGGCTCCGAATATCAAACCTCATGAACTGGTTGGACAAGGCCTGAACATCAACTGAAAGAGGTCTCCCCCCAATAAGAACATATGCCAAACTCCTCATAATTATCGCCTTTCATCTCAAAGCATCGGCCACCATATTGGCCTTTCTCGGATGATACAATATAGTGATATCATAATCCTTAAGCAACTCCAACAATCTCTGCTGCCTCAAATTGATATCCTTCTGTTTGAACAAGTGCTGGAGGTTGCGATGATTAGTAAACACCTCACAAAACACACCATACAAATAATGCCTCCACATCTTCAACGCGTGAACTATGGCAGGAAACTGAAAATCATTAACGGGGTAGTTTTTCTCATGAGGCTTAAACTGAGGAGAAGCATAGGCAATAACTCTACCCTCCTACATCAATACACACTCAATACCAACTCTCGAAGCATCACAATATATGGTATATAAACCTGAAGGTGATGGAAGAACTAACAGTAGAACTGTGGTTAAGGCTGTATTGAGATTCTGGAAGCTCTCCCCACACTCATCCGACCATACAAATGAAGTGCCCTTCTTAGTCAACTTGGTCAATGGTGATGCCATAGATGAAAATCCATGAACAATTCGACTATAATAGCATGCCAAACCGAGAAAGCTGTGATCGGTGTGGCTGAGACGGTTTGGGCCAACTTTGAACTGCCTCTATCTTGTTCGGATCAACTTGAATACCCTTGCTGGACACCATGTGCCCCAAGAAAACCACTGAACTGAGCCAAAACTCACATTTGGAGAACTTTGCATAAATATTCTCCTCCCCAACCTCTACAACACAACTCTCAAATGCCCCGCATGCTCCTCCTGACTATGAGCACACCAGAATATCATCAATGAAGACAACCGTGAACGAATTAAGATAAGGCGTTCATCAGATGTATGAACATTGCAGAGGTATTGGTCAACCCGAAAGACTTACCGAGGAACTCATAATGACCGTATCTATTCCTGAAGGAATTCTTTGGAATATCCGAGTCCCTAATCTTCAACTGGTGATAACATAAACGGAGATCAATCTTGGAAAACACTCTTGCTCCCTGAAGCTGGTCGAATAAATCATCACTGCGAGGCAATGGATACTAGTTCTTAATTGTTACTTTGTTCATTGCCTATAGTCAATGCACATCCTCATCGTGCCATCCTTCTTCTTCACAAATAGAACCAGCGCACCCCAAGGTGACACACTAGGCCGAATGAATCCCTTATCAAGAAGTTCCTGAAGCTGCTCCTTTAACTCCTTCAACTTTGCTGGTGCCATATGATATATCAAAATAGAAATGGGATAAGTGCCCGACATTGGGTCAATTCTAAAATCAATATCCGTGTCTGGTGGCATGCCCGACAGGTCTGAAGGAAACACATCGGGAAAATCCATCATTACTGGAACAAAATCAATACTAGGAGTCTCAAAACCGACATCCCTCACAAAGGCTAGATACGAAAGGCAACCCTACCCAACTATACACTGGGATTTCAAGAATGAGACCACTATACTAGAACATAATCAGTCACACCTCGCCACTCAATCCGTGGCACACCCGATATGGTCAATGTGGTTGTATTATCATGACATTATAGAATATAACGACACGAAGATTGCCAATCCATGCCCAAAATGACATCAAATTACACCATACATAATAATAAAAGATCCGCTCGGGTCTCCAGACCCCCAATTGTCACCACACACAACCGGTACACACGATTTACAATAACAGTATCGCCCATCGGGGTAGATACATGAATATGTGAAGCAAGAGACTCACAGGGCGTACCCAAATAATAAGCAAACTATGATGACACATAATAAAAGGTGGAACCAAGATTAAATATACAGAGGCATCTTTGTGGCAGACTGAAATAGTATTTGTAACAACATATGAAGCAATAACATCGGGTCTAGCTGGAAGTGCATAAAAATGGGCCTGACTTCCATCTGATCGACCTCCTCCCCTGGGACGACCTCTAGCTGATTAACCTCCACTCCTAGCTAGGTGGGTGGGTGATGATGAAGTAACTGGCGCTGAAGCCGATGACTGACCCCTCTTTTAATATGGACCCGTAAGACGATGAGGACACTTCCTCCACATATGAACCATATCTCCATGCTCAAAACAACTCCCAGGCACTGGAGTAGGGGACTGAAGGGAGCCCCTTGCATTTGAATAACTAGCAGATGCACCTTACATGGAAAATCCCTAACCTGATGGAGGATGGGATGAACTTTGAGCTGGAAGGGAACTATGTTATGACTGGCCCTGAGGAGAACTGTGAGAACCATGACCTGACTATGCCCCACGATAACCTAGGCGAGCTGGTTGAGCATGCCTGAATGGACGACCTCTGCCGTGCTGATACTGACCTATCGATGAAGCACCACTAAAATTACCAGATACCCGAGGCCTCTAGGCCTCCCTCTCCTATTGGTCCTAGCGATGAATAGACTCGATCTCACAGGAAATATCCACAAACGCCTCAAAAGTAGCATCAGTTAGGGCTGTTCATTCGGATCGAATATTTGAAATCCAAACCGATACATTCAATTTTGGATTTCGGATTGGATTGAATTTCGAATTGTGTTTATTAAAATTTTGGATTCAGATTGAATTCAGATTGGTATATTTTAATCCGATGTGATTTGAAATCCAAAATTATTAGGTAATATATAAATACTACACATTAATTTCGGATAGTCGGTACTCCCTTTACATCTTCTTCCAAGTTATTACCTTTAAAATTGCTAGATTTAGCTATATTGGTACCGTAGTGCTCTAATAATTGCATAAACATGATTTTTTTAAATGTCTTGCATCTTTTACTAAGAAAATATACATATTAGTTTGCAACTTTGAGACATAATAATATCCAATATCCGATATGATCCAATCTTTAAAATCCAATCCCATTTGATATAATTCGGATAGGATTCAGATTGCATTTTCTAGAATTCGAAATCCAAAATTCGAATTTGAAATGTAGTAAATCCGATCCAATCCAATCCATGCACAGCCCTAGCACCAGTCACCCTCTCTCTGGTCATGAGAATATGAAGATGATAAGTGAGGCCATTAACAAACCTCCTAATCCTCTCTCTCTCTCTGTCGGAACCAACCAAATGGTATGATGAGCTAACTCTGAGAACGATAACTCATACTGCAACACGACCATCTCTCCTTGATGCAACCACTCAAACTTCTTGTGCAGCTCGTCTATGTGAGATTGCGGCACATACTTCTCCATGAAGATAATAGAGAACTGCTGCCAGGTAAGGGGTGCTACACCAATAGGCCTACGCCTCTCAAAATCCTTCCACCAAGTGAAGGCAACTCCAGAAAACTGATAAGTAGTGAAACAGACCCCGCTAGTCTCCAAAATACCGGTTGTATGAAGAGTACTATGAGGCTTATGTAAAAAACCCTAGGCATACTCGCCTTCTGCACCACCGAAAGTCACAGACTGAAGTCTACTAAACCACTCCAACCTGCGCTGCTCGTCCTCTAGCATGGCAGGAACTACATAGTCCTGAGCAGCTACAACTGGCTGGACTGGATGTGCCCTCGCTGTCTAAAGTCCCTGCACGACCTGCTCAGGTGTGCGAGTAGTAGGAGTCTGATTGTCTCCCCCGCCTAAGACGTATCTGCGACTGTAGTAGTTGAGATCGCCTGAGATAGGATAGTGCAAACTAATAGAATCTGAGCCATGGCCTCCTGAAGACGTGAAATCACAAAGGGCACAACTGGTGCCTGAGTTGGTGCTGCTGGAGCGTCCACAACAAGAACCTGATCCTGAATTGGGGCGGCTGGTGGATCTGCAGGTGCTGGCCTAGCTGCTGTGTGGGCTACACCTCTACCTCTACCTCGACCACATTCGCGTCCTCGGCCTTTAGTGGCCGCACCTAGTGGTACTGGTGGTCGTCCATCCTGACCGGTAGCACGTGTCCTCACCATCTATGAGAGAATAGAATAACAAAAGTTTAGTACTCGGATACACAAATTCACACACCTAGAATGCAGATATCTCTCTACCGATCTACGATACTCTACTAAACATGCTCATGACTCGTGAGACCTATGTAACCTAGGCTCTAATACCAGCTTGTTACGACTTTAAACCTGGACCCAATCGTGATTGCGCCTCTAGTGAAGACAAGGCCAACCAACTCTTCCCAACTAAATTTTTTGCTGCTAAACCATAAGAAGTAAGTCAAAAACATAGTAAATAGAGTCTCAAAGTAGCATATAATAGCATAAATTGTGGAATGAAATACAAGACAGCCCGATACCGGGGTGTCACTAGTCATGAGCATCTACACGTCCTAATACAAGACTAAAATCTATAAAATATTACGAAGGTATGATAAAGAGATAGAAATGGATAAGGGGAGAAACACGGGACTGCTGACGCCAATCAGCTACCTCGTGGACTCCAAAATCTACCGGGAGCTCTAAACTCGCACTGGTAGGATCCGCAATGCCTGAATCTGCACACGAGGTTCAGGGAGTAAAGTGAGTACTAGGACTCAGTGAGTAATAATCAAAAATAAATACTGAAAGCAGGAAAACAGGTAAGGCACAATACATTCTATTATAAAGCAGTAAAACCATTTTAAAGTAGTGAATCAGTAAAGATACGAATAATCATATAAGTTCAGTTTAAACTTCGAGAAATACCCTTTTAACAATTTAAAGAGATAATGACAAGCAATTAAGAAAGATAAACACCTAATGGTTTGCCCCTCTGGCACATTATCAACAAATCTACCACTCGGGCAATATCTCATAACAATACCAGTCCCTCGGGTTATATCTCACATCACAATGGGTACCCACGCTCACTGGGGGTGTGCAGACTCCTGGAAGGCCTCTTTACGGTCAAGCGCAATATCAAGCCATATCATGGCGTCATCATTAGGTTCTCGGCCTCGTATTAACGAGAACCTCGTGGCGTACATATCTCAGACCCTCAGCCTCATAATCATGATCAGTGTTTCCTCACAACATAGGCCCTTGACCTTACTTAGTCAAAATCTTTACAAGCCACTCGACAGTAGTAAAATATGATTCTTAGCCCAATTATAATTTAAAAGATCATTTAAGTGTTAAAACATAGTAGACATGGCTGAGTTTGAAAATAGTGAAATGTAACATGACTGAGTTCAAGTATAAAGTCAAAACAGTGAGGAAATATCAATATAAATCCCTGAAGGGTTTAAATAGTTGGCACGAGGCCCAAATATGGCATTTAACCCAAATAATAATGATACAAAATAGATTTTAGTCAAATACGCGGTATAATAATTATTCGGGACGGACTAAGTCACAATCCTGGAGCGTTCCAGAAGCCTACATCTTGGGTCAGTGATCCAAGGGGACGGAGATATCGATGGGTATGTCACTCACCGTACGTGGGCGGGGTGGTCGAAGTGGAGGCTTTCATCATGAGCCTTGTGTGATAAGGAAGTTCCATAGAAACACAAGGGGAAGTCTTATAAAGCTGTGGTTAGACCTGCTATGTTGTATGGGGTGAAGTGCTGGCCGGTGAAGAACTCGCATGTTCAAAGAATGTAGGTTGCGGAGATGAGGATGCTCAGGTGGATGTGCGGGCTCACCAGGTTAGATAAGATTAGGAATGAAGTTATTCAGGAGAAGGTGGGGGTGGCTCCAGTGGATGAGAAAATGCGAGAAGCGAGGCTCAGGTGGTTCGGGCATGTGCGGAGGAGAAGCTCTGATGCCTCGGTGTGGAGCTGTGAGCGACTGGCGGTGGTCTGCGTGAGTCGAGGCAGAGGGAGGCCTAAGAGATATTGGGGAGAGGTTATTAGGCATGACATGGCTAGAATGCGGATTTCCGAGGACATGGACCTTGATTGGAAAGTCTGGAGGTCTAGTATCGGGCTTTTAGGATAAGGGCGTCTAGAATTTTCGCACTCCGTTATTGGGGCTGGGTGGGGTTTGGCAGGGCTCTCTATAGATGATCTATGTATTGGATTGTGCCTACTTATGGTAGTTACTGTTTAATATTATTGCATGCCATTTTATATATGTTTTTATGTTTAGATAATTATTTATATGATTTCTGCTGGAGTTGCTAATGCTAATTTGTTTTTGTTTTGCTTTTGCTTTCCTGAGCCGAGGGTTGATTGGAAACAGTCTCTCTGGCCTTTCGGGTATGGGTAAGGCTTGTCTACTTATTGCCCTTCTCAGACCCCACTTTGTGGGACTATATTGGGTAGTTGTTTTTGTTGGACTAAGTCACAATCCCAACTAGTGCATGACCCCACACTCGTCATCAAGCATATGTGTCACCTCAATATAGCACAACGATGTAAAATTCGGGGTTTCATACCATCGGAACATAATTTTCAATCATTTCTCACCTCAATCTGGTCAAATCTCTAGCCCGCGATGCCTTTGCCCCTCGAATCAGCCTCCACTCGTGTCGAATCTACCCAAAATCAGAATCACGACATCAAAATATGCTAATGGTCCAAATTTTCCCACCACCGGGGTCGTGATGGAGCTTACTATCGGAGCTAGGCCAACCAACCCTTTTAAAACATTTCACAAGCTTAATTTGAACAGTATAATAACTGAAACAAATAATTAAAAATACGCGAAATATTTTTAACGAAAACAATATTAAAGTGCGGAAGTTTGTAACAAGTCTCTACCCAATGTCTGGTGTCACCACTCACAGACTACTAAGGAGTTCGAAAAACATCATTCTGAAAGGAAATACATATAACTGTTTGTTCCGACCACCATGGGATAACATAATGAAGTAAGGATAGAGGGGACACCGGGCATGCGGACGCCTGCAAGCTACCTCGGTGTCTCCCGGCTCAGAATGCTAACACCTGCATCGCTGCTGCTACTGCTGACCAAATCCTGTATCTGCGAAAAAAGAGCGCAGAGTGTAGAATCAGCACAACCGACCCCATGTGCTGGTAAGTGCCTGGCCTAACCCCGGCGAAGTAGTGACGAGGCTAGACAGGACTACCATATAAACATGTGCATTTCTACATATATGGGCAATAAAAGAGGATATAGGAATTTAAAAAATTAAGAGGGAAGGGAGCATGCTGTGGGGGGTAGGGGGTGAAGCAGTTCTGATATAAAGTCAATAGTTAGAAAAGAATAAAACTGTACAACAACAAAAATCCATAGAAGCAGAATAACCAACAGCTGCACAACACCGCCCATGGTGCTTTTTCTCTCGTCCACACCAAGATAATCAATTAAAGTATACGACATCACCCATCGTACTTTATAATTCTTCCTCACCCAATCAATAGTATAATGTAAATCCACGATCATACGGTATTACCCATCGTGCTTTATAACTCTTCTTCACCCAATCCATAGTATGGAGTAAATCAATGGTTACACGGCATCACCCATCGTGCTTTATGCTCATCCTTACCCAAGAAATAATCACAAATAATAGGGCGAAGGTATAAAGGGAAATGTCATAATAACCCCAGCAAGGGGGACACAAGCAACAGATGAGTCCTGGCAAGGGTACAACTAATAGCTCAAATATCCCGGCAAGGGAGAATCCAAGTAATACATAAATCCCAGCAAGGGAATGATCAGAGTACTCTCACTTGTAAACACTTAGCTGCCAATAAGTTCTAAGTCGAGCCAATGCTCCACAATTATACAAATCACTATTTATCCTCAGCCGTATATATCATGTGAACTAATACAATTCCAACAAGAAACCGTATCATTTTATTCGAAATGAAGGCAATTAAGACCCACAGTCATACTAAACTAGGGTGCATAGGAAACTGTCACCATGCCTATACACTGACTCCACACTCAGCACATAGCAAGTAATATCCTAATCCTATTCCCTCAAGCCAAAGTTAGGACAAACACTTAACTCGAAAGCTCCAAACTCAACTCATGCCTCTAGGATAGCTTTACCCCTCACATTCGCCACAAAATCGGTCAAATCTAATCACAATTTACTCAAATGTATGAACAAATGCTAGTTAAATCAATTTGAATGCATAAGAATGAATTTCTCAAAGTTTTGCCTAAAATTCCCAAAACGCCCCGGGGCCCACGTGGTCAAAACTCGAGGTTCAAACCAAAAACGGGTTCTGATGCTCCACTTGGGGAGCTAAGTCCTCTGAAACAATCCACCAAGCTTCTAATGCTCATACTTAACCTGCTGACAGTTCAAACATCGAGCCACATATGAATCGATATCCTTCTTCATTCTACGCTACCAATAATGTTGCCGCAAATCCTGATTCATCTTTGTGGCACCCGTATGAAAAAGTACCAGGAGCTATGGGCTTCCTTTAAGATCAACTCTCGAAGACCATCCTTATTAGGCACACACACTCGACCCTGAAATCTCAAAACTCCATCATCATTTAGGGTAACCTGCTTAGCACCTCCATGCTGCAGCGTGTTTCTAAGGATACATAAATGAGGATTATCAAACTGCCGACCACTGATACGCTCCAATAATGAAGAACGGCCTCTCCTCAATCGAAATATAATCAAGATTGCCCATACTGGCTGATTTCCTACTCAAGGCATCGACTACCACATTGGCCTTTCCCGGGTGGTATAAGATAGTAGTATCATAATCTTTCAACAACTCTAACTACCTCCTTTTCCTCAAATTCAACTCTTTTTGCTTGAACAGATACTGAAGACTTGTGATCAGTGAACACCTCACATGCCATGCCGTACAGATAATGCCTCCAAATCTTCAATGCGTGAACATGGATGCCAACTCTAAATCATGAACCAGATATTTCTTCTCATGAATCTTAAATTGCCTCGAAGCATAGGCAATGACCTTGCCATCCTGTATCAACACTGCACCAAGCCCAATACGAGATGCATCATAATAAACTATATAATGCCCTGATCCGGTAGGCAAAACCAATACCGGTGCCGTAATCAGAGCCGTCTTGAGCTTGTGAAGTCTTGCCTCACACTCGTCTGATCATCTGAACGGGGCACCCTGTTGGGTAAACCTGGTCATCGGGGCTGCAATAGATGAAAACACCTCCACGAACCGACGGTAGTAGCCTGCCAATCCCAAGAAACTCCGAATCTGTGTAGCTGATGTTGGTCTAGGCCAATTTTTGACAGCCTCAATCTTCTTTGGATCCACATGAATACTCTCCGTTGATACAACGTGACCAAGGAATGCAATTGAACTCAACTAGAACTCACACTTTGAGAACTTAGCATATAACTGACTATCCTTCAGAGTATGAAGAACCACTCTGAGATGCTGCTCGTGCTCCTCCTGGCTGCAGGAATATATCAGAATATCATCAATAAAGACTATCACGAAGAAGTCCAAATAAGGCCTGAACACCCAGTTCATCAACTCCATAAAGGCTGCTGGGGCATTGATCAGCCCGAATGACACAACCAAGAACATATAATGCCTGTTCCGAGTGCGGCAAGCTATTTAGGGACATCAGATTCCCTAATCCTTAACTGATGGTATCCAGATCTTAAATTAATCTTTGAGAATACCTTGGCACCCTAAAGCTGATCGAAAAAAATCATCAATCCTCGGCTGTGGATACTTATTCTTGATTGTGACCTTGGTCAACTACCGGTAATCAATATTCTCATCGAACCATCCTTTTTCTTAACAAACAACATTGGTGCACCCCAAGGTGAAACGCTGGGTCTAATGAAACCCTTCTCAAGCAAGTATTGCACCTGCTCCTTCAACTCTTTCAATTTTGGCGGGGCCATACAATATGGCGAGATAGAAATAGGCTGAGTGCCCGGAGCCAAATCAATGCAAAAGTCAATATCCCTATCGGGTGGCATACCTAGCAGGCCCGAAATGAAAACCTCAAGGAAATCGCGGACAACAGGCAAAAAATCAATAGAGGGAACCTTAGCACGAGAATCATAAACATACGCCAACCCCTTCTTGACCATATGCTGAGACTTTACATAAGAGATAACAAAATGGGTAGAATGACCAAGAGTCCCTCTCCACTCTAAACAAGGTGTACTCGGTAAAGCTAATGTCACCATCTTAGCATGACAATCCAAGATATCATGGTAAGGTGATAACCAGTCCATCCGCAATGTAACATCGAAATCAACTATGTATAAAAGCAATAAATCAACACTGGTCTCAAGACCCCCAATCACCATGGTACAAGAACGATAGACTCGATCGAACATAATAGAATCACCCACCGGTGTAGACACATAAACAGGAGCACTCAATGAATCACTAGGCATGACCAGGTACAATGCAAAATAATATGAAACATACGAATATCTAGACCCTAGATCAGATAACACTGAAGAATCTCTATCACAGACCAGAACCGTACCTGTAATAACAACATCAGAAGCCTCAGCCTTGGTCCTGGTTGGGAGAGCATGACATCGGGGCTGGGCCCCACCACCCTGAACAACATCTCTGGGATGGCCTGCTGCTAGCTGGCCTCTACCTCTGGCGACCTGAGCTCCACCTCTAGGACCTCTACCTCCATCTCTAGCACCTCCACCCCACCTCTAGCTGGGGATTCAGAACACCTAGTTCATGTAGCATGGCGAAAGAACCCTGATGTCAAGAGCTACTCGGTGCTCGAGGGCAAAACCTGGAAATGTGAGCTGGATCACCACAAATGTAACAAGCCCTCGGCTACTGAGACAGCTGGCCCTAACAACCTGAATGACCACCCCGAAAACTCTTAAGCGGCAGTGCATTGATAGGATCAGGTGGTGCACTCTATGACTGCTGATTGGAAAACTGCATCTGGGGACCACGGCTACATGAAGCATCATGAGAAACCTGAAGAGCTGACTGAAAAATCTTAGGGGGATGGCCTCTGCCATATAAATCTCTACTTCTGGACGAGGTACCACTAAATGTGCCTGAATGATGGGGTCTCTTGTCTAACCAGTGACCAACACCCTGTGACAGAACCATCTCAACTCTACAGGCCACATTGGCCACCTCCTGAAAAGTGATCTCACTCCAGGCCTCCTTGTCCATATGAAGGCGAATCGGCTCAATAAGAACATCGCCGGCTAAGTCGATGAACTTGGTTTTATACTAAGTAACCGTCATAGAACCCTGCAGGAGGCACTCAAACTACCTCCGATAGGCCTCTATTAGAGTAGTGGGGAGAACATTCTCAAGAAACAACACCGAAAATTGCTCCCAAGTCAAGGCTGGCGATCCAACTGGTCCAGCCAAGCAATAATCCCTCCACCAAGTCTTGGCGGATCCTGATAAGCGAAATGCATCAAAATCAATCCCATAAGTCTCAATTATGCCCATGTTCCTAAGAACCTCGTGGAAGCTATATAGAAAATCCTAGGGATCCTTAAAAGAAGCATCAGTAAAAGTAGTAGTGAAGACCTTGGTGAACCTATCCAGCCTCCACAAGGCATCTGCAGACATAGCCACTCTATCACCCATCTGAACCATGACACCCAGATGAACTGCTCAAATTGGCTGAACCGCTGGAGTATGAATCTGTGGAGCTATCTGCTTCAGAGTGCGAGTAGTAGAGTCTGGGCTCCTCCTCCATCCTGAGAAGTGGCTGGTGCTACAGGAAGCAATCGTGCCCGAGACACTCTACATTAGGCGCATTAATCGGGCCAGAGCATCCTGAAGAACTGGGGGAGCAATAAACCCCTATGGGACCTGAACTTGGCTCACCGGTACTGTTGGGGCTGGAACCTCCTCACCAAAATCAACTTGAGGCAATGCCACTGGGGCTGCTACTCAGAGGCTGAGCTCTACCCCTACCTCGGCCTCTAGCACAACATCAGCTTTGCCCTCTGCCCCTCGTGGGAGCTGTTGTTGGGGGCTAGGGCTGCTGAGCGGTAGATGAGGAAGCTCGAGTTCTCGCCATCTGCGAAAGAACAGAGTAGAAATTCAATCAGTATTGGGAAACAGAATCGCATGACACGAAAGAACAAATATGAAAATTTTCCTAACTCTGTATCCTCTTGGGGATAAATATAGACGTATTAGTACCGATCCCTCATATTCTACTAAGTTTGTATGTGACCTATGAGACCCATGTAACCTAGTGCTCTGATACCAACTTGTCACGACTCGAAATTCCCACCATCGGGAGTCGTGATGGCTCCTACTAATGAGAGCTAGGCAAGCCAGACCTTAACTATCTACTACCTTTTCATATTACTTCATTTTAACAAACATAGGGCGACAATATAATAAAAGCAAATTTTTTGAAATAAAGAGGAAGTCAACAATTAAAAATTTAAGGCTACGTCTATTACAACTTTTAAACTTCAATACCCCATAATCTGGTGTCACGGTATAACAGATTGTCTAAGAGTTACTAAATACAAGGTTTGAAGAAAATACATAGTACTGTTTCTGAACAAAGATAAAGGAAACAGGAAATGGGATAGAGGGGAACGCCAAGGCATGCGGACGCCTGCAGGTCTACCTTGGGTCTCCGAGTGGACCGAAGGAAGCCCTCCAACTACAGTCCGAAAGCTGCCCCGGGATCTATAATTGAGATTATTTAAATACAGCTTCTAATTTGGAAAATCAGATAGCAACTATATTAGGTACTCTGAGTATTCAAGTTAGAGTTAACTTGAAAGTGTCCTAATAGTTGAGGCTCTGTGCCACACTGGAATTAGAGTTAATGTTTAGGTTTACAAGAGTTTCGTAAATATTATTTTGGCTCAATGAGTTTAGTAGATGTTTGGAAAAATTCCACTGAGTAGTAGGTCGTGATATTTTCACCTTTTAAGCCAGGTGTTTTCCACGTAAAAATTTTTATTTATGTATTTTAATTCCGCCAACTGTAGTAGTTAGAACACCTAGAAGAATCAGGTTCTTCTAGATCGAAAATTGGGTACCATACAAATCATACCCCCTCTTGTGCGGTATTGACGTTTGTATCATCAATTAGACTCTTTCTAATGCTTTCTTCTGCATTTGATTTCCCAACGAAAAAAAAGATATAAACTCTCCAGAACCACCTTGGTTGTTACTGAATTATTCACCCATTGACTACTCATGATAGTCTAGAAGCTTAAGTGAGGAAAGATTTGATGAAAGAGAATAAGGTATTTGGCTGGAAAAGAAAACTTGAAGAAAGAGAAGGAGCTCTTTGGCGGGAGAAGACACTGGTCTAAGATGGGGGAATGGGTTAAAATTGAGGCAGGGTTGTAAGCGAATCGTGTATAATAATTGGGGGTGATTTTTGTTCTCTGCGTGTCACGTGTCCCTCCACTAAAAATCAGGCTATAATTGATCAATACTATAATGGTGGAGATAGGAATGGATGAATAGTCAAACATGGGTAATTTTAAACAATTTCGAATAATAGTGAGATATATTTGATCCTTTTCCGTAAAAGAAATTTATATTTGGCAATATGCTACTCCTACACGATGTGTTTCTTTCTACCACATAATTTGCAATCTTTAGTTATTTCGTTATTCGTAGGTAAACACCCTATACTTATATGTACATTTAATAGTATTCTAGGTGTACGCCGGCAATAATATTGCTAATTTGAAACTTATGAATGCGAGGTTTTAATTTTACACTTAAAATTTAAAATTTATGGATTTGAAAATATTTTGAAATTACTAATCTTAAACAGTCAAGCAGGTAACAAAGTCAACTATTCATCTTAGTAATTTATACTTATATAATAAATTTTTTAGACGAATATAAAATTTAAACCAAAATTAGTGAGTTCGACCGATTAAGGCATCCTCTGAGAATATGTTCATGATACTTTTGGAATGAGCATACTAGAGATTATTTAAATACTGCTTCTAAATTCGAAAATCAGATAGCTTATATTGTATGGTTTTTAGCAAGTATTTAAATGTGTCTTTATTTAAAAATTAATCAATAATAAAATAACTGATAAGCTGCTAATTGTAGAGTGAATTGGGAGAATTGATTTTCTCGTATTGCTCACAAAAGTATATATAGAGTACAGAGAGGTATCAAATCCTACCAAATATATATATATATATATATATATATATATATATATATATATATAAATAGATAAATAAGTTTAATACGAAATGCTTACATTTTGAAAATAATAGTTGTATTTTTTAATTTGAAGTAATAAGTACTATAATTGTCACGACATGGATTTTTTTCACTATCAGGAGTCGTGATGGCGACTACTATCGGAGCTACGCAAGCCAACCCTTTTTAAAATATTTCACAAAAACCTTAATCTAACACGATATAATAGCTGAGATAATTAATTAAAAATACGCGGAAGACTTTTAACAAAAAGTAATAGCATGGTGCGGAAGATTTTTAACATGACTCCACCCAGTATCTAGTGTCACTACTCACGGACTACTAAAAGAGAATACTAAAAACATCAGTCTGAAAGAAATTGCATAATAAGTCTGTTTCGATACTATGAAAGCAAACATAATGAAATAGAGGAGACATAGGGCCCGCGAAAGCCAGTGAACTACGTATGAGTCTCTAAACTGAAGGCGCACTCCCGAACTACTACTGTGGTCCATAAGCAGTCTCCTGACCTATGCACAAATGGGCACAGAAGTGTAGTATCAGCACAACAGACCACATGTGCTGGTAAGTGCCTGAGCTAACCCCGACGGGGTAGTGACAAGGCTTGACCAGACCTACCGCAATCAACCTATGCAGATATATGTGCAATAACGGAAAGGTAACAAAATTTAAATAGCTAATGAGGAGGGGACATGCTGGGGGTGTAACAGTTCAATTATAAGTCCAACGAACAAGAAATGAAAACTGAATATTTAACATCAATAAAAGAAAGCCAGTGAATCAACAACTGTACGGCACCAACCTTCGTGCTTTTACTCTTATTTCTTACCAAAACTGTCAAATATAGTGCACGGCATCACCCTTTGTGCTTTCTTCACCAAAACTGTCAAATATAGTGCACGATATTACCCTTCGTGCTTTCTCACATAAGTCTCACATCAAGGCACGGAATGATCGTTCGTGCTCAAATAATCAAGAAACATGGCATGGAAAGACCCTTCGTGCATAATTATTAAAATACGGCACGGAAAGACCCTTCATGCATAATTATCAAAACGAGGCACGAAAAGACCCTTCGTGCACAATCTCTCTTCCTTACCTAATCAACGGTCAATACCAAACGGGGAAAGGAATATGCAACAAGATTAATCATCCCGGCAAGGGAGAAAAATATAACAGTAAGTCCCGGCAAGGGAGAATAATTCAACAATAAGTCCTAGCAAGGGAAATATACCACAATTCCTTCTTTAACTCATTTGCTTCTCAACTATTACTTCATAATTCATTTAACAAGTAATTAACTCAATTGTTCACCTCTTTCGAATTAAAAAGCAATTACGACCCACGGTCATGCTTGACTCGGGCGCATAGGTAACCGTCACCATACCTATACACCAACTCCACATAGCACATAGCAAATGTTGTCCTAATCCTATTCCCTCAAGCCAAAGTTAGATCAAACACTTATCTCGAAAAAGCCAAACTCAACTCACGCCTCTAGGATAACTTTACCCCTCGAATTTGCCTCAAAACCGGTCGAATCTAATCACAAGTTACTCAAATGTATCAACATAATACCCTGGGCGCACGTGGTCAAAACTCAAGGTTCGAACCAAAACCCGGTTACCCATTCCACCACAAATCCGAATATACAATTGGTTTTGAAATCGAACCTCCAATTGGGGTCCAACTCCCCAAATTTTGAAAAACTTAAGTTCCACCTAAAATCCCGAATTCCCATTTATGAAGACCTTTGATTAAAATTGAAATCATCTTTAAAAATGTCAAGGAGTAAGGACATTAAGTTAGAAATCTCTTGCCAATCGTTTGGAAAGAGAAAAATCGTTTGGAAAATCGCCTCTTAGGTTTAGGGTTTCTGAGAAGTGGAAAAATAGTTGAAACTTTGAACTTATATACCTTTCTGGGAACCTGGCGCGGATTGCAAAAAAATGGGTTGCGGCCGCACCGAGTGAGAGGCAAAGTTGGGCTCCTCTGAACTCTCCCAGCGCGGACTGTACTATTTTGGTGCGCGGCCGCGCTGGTCACCCTGGAATCCCTTCCTCTGACACAGCCACGCGGTCCACACTGAAATGCATCGCGCCCGCGCGGCTCCAGCGCAGACCGCACATAAATGATTGCGGCCGCACTGGTATCTGCAACATCTGATTGTTTTTTTTCCTCTAAGTGTTGAAATCATCCCGGACCACCTCCGAATCACTCCTGAGCCCTTGGGGCTCCCAACCAAGCGTATACACTAACTCAATAGCATCCTACAGACTTACTCATGGGATCAAATTGAAAAACTCACACAATTTCCATTGAATAAACCCTCAAAACACATGAATTTTCATTTCAAAGTTCAAAAGTTCCAAATTTTTCATTTTTAGTTCGAAACACGTCAAATGACGTCCGTTTTCAACCAAATTTTACAAATAGCGCTTAACGCTCATATAAGACTCGTACCGGGCGTCGGAACCAAAATACGAGCCCGATACCATAACTTTCTAACTCATTTTGATTTCAATTTCTCATATAAATTTCAGATAAACAATTTCTTTAAAAAATTCCGTACTCGGGTCTGGGACCTTAGGTTTCGATTCCGAGAATACGCCCGGGTCCCATATTTTCCAACAGACCCTCCGGGAACGTCATATCACGTCTCCGGGTTCGCTTACCCAAAATGTAGATCAAAGTCAGCTATCGCGATATTATTATCAAAATTCATATTTTTTTAACACAGCTTTCATATATTTCCACATAAAATTTTTTCCGGCTTTGCGCCTGGAATGCGAACGCAAATTTAGGTAACCAAATAAGAGGCTTTCAAGGCATCAGAAGCACAAAGAAAGGGAGAACTACGGTGATGACCCTTTGGGTCGTCACATCCTCCACATCTAAAACAACTGTTCGTCCTCGAACGGACAAAAGAAAGACGCAACTAAGTCGGGGAATAGATGGGGATAACGGCTCCGCATATCAGATTCGGACTCCCAGGTCGATACCTCAGGAGGCTGACCTCTTCACTGAACACAGACTGAAGGAAAACTCCGTGAATCAACTTTCGAACCTGCCGGTCTAAAATAGCCACCGCCTCCTCCTCATATGATAGATACTTGTCCAATTAGACAGTGCTGAAATCTTACATGTGGGCAGGATCACCATGATACTTCCGAAGCATGGATACATGAAATATCGGATGCATGGCTGACAAGCTAGGTGGAAAGGCAAGTCTATATGCAGCCTTCCCCACGCGGTCTAGAATCTCAAATGGGCCAATGAACCTAGGTATAAGCTTTCCCTTCTTCCCGAATCTCATCACGCCCTTCATAGGCGATACACGGAGCAATACTCGCTCACCAACCATGAAAGCAACATCCCTGACCTTAAGATCTCCATAACTCTTCTGCCTAGACTGAGTTCACCGAAGTTTGTCTTGAATGATCTTGACCTTATCCAAGGCCTCCTGTACCATATCTGTACCCAATAACCGAGCCTCTCCCGGCTCAAATCCGACTGGAGACCGACACCGCCTTCCATACAACGCCTCATATGGAGCGATCTGAATACTGGACTGGTAGCTATTGTTGTAGGAAAACTCTGCTAAAGGCAAGAAATGATCCCACGAGCCTCCGAAATCAATAACGCAGGCTTAGAGCATATCCTCAAGAATCTCAATGGTCCTCTCGGACTGACCGTCCGATTGGGGGTGAAATGCTGTACTCAACTAGACCTGGGTGCCCAACTCATGCTGTACCGCTCTTCAGAAATGCGAGGTAAACTGCGGACCCCGATCCGAAATAATAGATATGGGCACCCCTTGAAGGCGAACGATCTCTCTGATATAAATCTCAGCATACCTCTTGAATGAATAGGTGGTGGCAACTGGGATAAAATGCGCTGACTTGGTCAGCCTATCAACAATAACCCATACAACATCAAACTTCTTTCGAGTCATCGGAAGGCCAGTAACAAAATCCATGATGATTCTCTCCCACTTCCATTCAGGAAGCTCAATCCTCTGAAATAACCCACCGGGCCTCTGATGCTTGTGCTTAACCTGCTGAGAAATCAGACAACGAGCCACATACAACAATGTCTTTCTTCATTCTGCACTACCAATAATGCTGTCTCAAATCCTGATACATCTTCGCGGTGCCCGGGTGAATAGAATATCGATAACTGTGGGCCTCCGCTAGGATCGATTCCGGGATACCATCAACATTGGGCACACAAACTCACCCCTAAAATCTCAATATGCCATCCTCTCCAAAGGTCATCTTCCTGGAACCTCCCCGCTGCACCGTGTCTCTCAGGGCACACAAATGGGGATCATCAAATTGCCGCTCCCGAATATGCTCCACCAATGAAGAACGAGCAACCGTGCAAGCCAACACCCTGCTGGGATCGGAAATATCCAATCTCACAAATCTATTGGCCAAGGCTTGAACATCCAAGGCAAGAGGTCTCTAGCTGACCGGAATATAGGCAAGACTACCCATGCTGGTAGACTTTATACTCAATGCATCGTCCACCACATTGGCCTTCCCCGGGTGGTATAAGATAGAAACATCATAGTCCTTCAACAACTCCAACCACCTCCGCTGTCTCAAATTCCACTCTTTCTGCTTGAACAAGTATTGAAGGCTCTTGTGATCCGTGTACACCTCACACGTCACACCATACACATAATGCCTCCAAATCTTTAAAGCATGAACAATGGCTGCCAACTCTAGGTCATGAACTAGATAATTCTTCTCGTGGATTTTCAACTGCCTCAAAGCATATGCTATGACCTTGTCATTCTGCATCAACACTGCACCAAGCCATATACGGGAAGCATCGTAGTAAACAGTATAAGGCCCAGATTCCGTGGGCAAAACCAATACCGGTGCCGTAGTCAGAGCTCTCTTGAGCTTTTGGAAGCTCGCGTTGCACTCATTTGACCACCAGAACTGGGCACCCTTCTGGGTCAATCTAGTCATCAGGGTTGCGATGGATAGAAACCCCTCCATGAAACGTCTGTAGTAACCAGCTAACCCCAAGAAGCTCTGGATCTCTGTAGCTAAAGCTGGTCGAGGCCAGTTCATGACTGCCTCTATCTTCTTCGGGTCCACCTGAATACCTTCTACTAATACGACATGACCAGGAATGCGACTGAACTCAACCAAAACTTGCACTTCGAGAACTTGGCGTACAACTGACCATCCTTCAGAGTCTGAAGAACCACTCTGAGGTGCTTCTCATGCTCCTTCTGACTGCGGGAGAATAACAAGATGTCGTTAATGAATACAATGACAAACTAATCCAAATAGGGCCTGAACACTCGGTTCATCAACTCCATGAATGCTGCCGGGGTATAGTCAACCCAAACGACATGACAAATAACTCATAATGCCCATACCGTGTACGAAATGCTATCTTAGGCACATCAGACGCCCTATCCTCAGCTGATGATAACCAAATCGCAAATATATCTTCGAGAACACCCTAGCACTCTGAAGCTGGTCAAACAAATTGTTCATCAGTAGTGGATACTTATTCTTTATCGTCACCTTGTTCAACTGCCGGTAATCAATGCACATCCTCATCGACCCGCCCCTTTTATTCACAAACAATACTGGTGCACCCCAAGGGGATACACTGGGTCTAATGAAACCCTTATCGAGCAAGTCCTGAAGCTGCTTCAATAACTCCTTTAACTCTGGTGGGGCCATGCGATATGGCGTAATAGAAATAGGCTGAGTGCCAGGAGCCAGATCAATACAAAATCAATATCCCTGTCGGGCGGCATACCCGGCAGGTCTGAAGGGAACACCTCGGGGAATTCCTGAACAATAGGAACTGAGTCAATAGATGGAACCTCTGCGCTGGAGTCACGAACATACGCTAAATATGCTAGGCACCCCTTCTCGACCATACGTCGAGTCTTGACATACGAAATAACACTACGAGTGGCATGATCTGGGGTCCCTCTCAACTCAAGTTGGGGCAAATCTGGCAAAGCCAAAGTCACGGTCTTGGCATCACAATGCAGAATAGTATTATACAGGGACAACTAGTCCATCCCGAACACAACATCAAAGTCCACAATGTCTAAAAGCAATAAGTAAACACGGGTCTCAAGACCCTCAAATACTACCATGCACGAACGATGCACTCGGTCGACCACTATAGAATCACCAACCGGTGTGGACATATATACAGGAATACCCAAAGCCTCACTAGGCATGATCAAATAGGGTGCAAAATAGGATGACACATAAGAATACATAGATCCCGGATCAAATAATAAAAAAGCACATCTTACAGTATAGTACCTGTAATCACAGCATCAGATGACTCGGCCTCTGGCCTTGCTGGAAATGCATAACAACAGGTTGGCCCCCACCTCCCTGAACTGTATCTCTGGGATGATCTGTTGTGGGATGACCCCTGCCTCTGGCTATCTGAGCTCCACCTCTACAGTCTCTACCTCTACCTCTATGATCCCTACCTCTCGCCTCTAGCTGGCTGGGCATCCTGTGGATCACCTGCTGCCTTAATTTTAGGGTGAGAACCCTGCTGCTTAGAAATACTCGAGGCTCGAGGGTAAAACCTGACAATATGACCTGGGTCACCACAACCATAACATGCCTTCGGCTGCTAAGACTGCTGGCCTTGTCGACCGATATGTCCTCCCTTAAAGCTCTGAAGTGGCGGTGCACTGATGGGGGCTGGTGGTAAGTTGAAAGTCTGCTGGTCCGAATAATACTGCTGAGAACCACCACCGCCTTGAGTGCCATGCGAAACCTGAAGTGCCGACTGGAATGGCCTTAGGGGATGGCCTCTGTCATGTGCATCCCTACCTCCAGATGAGGTACCACTGAACCTACAAGTATGGCGAGGCCTCTTGTCTGACCCCTGACTACCTCCTCGAAACAATGCCATCTCTACCCGGCGGGTCGCATTGGCCGCCCCCTGAAAGGAAATATCACTACCAACTCCCATAGACATCTGAAGGCGAATCGCCTGAATCAATCCATTAATGAACCTCCGGACCCTCTCTCACTCTATAGGGAGTATCACAACTGCATGGCATTCCAAATCAATAAATCTAGTCTCATACAGTGTAACTGTCATGGCGCCTTGCTGGAGGATCTTAAACTGCCTACGAAGTGCCTCCCGCTGAGTGACGGGGAGAAACGTCTCCAAAAATAACTCTGCAAACTGAACACATGTCAAAGCTAGAGACCCTGCTTGTCTAGATAGGCAATAATATCTCCACCAAGTCTTGGCGGATCCTGCAAGCCTAAATGTGCAAAAATCGATCCCATTGGTCTCCACTATACCCATAGTCTTGAGGATCTCATGATAACTGAATAGAAAATTATGGGGATCCTCCGATGAAGCACCGCTGAATGTGGTGGTGAAAATCTTAGAGAACCGATCAAGTGTCTAAAAATCATCCGAAGACATGGTCCCATCTCCGGCCTGAGCTGTAATACCTATCTGAGCTGCCACTACGGGTTGAACCACTAGAACCTGGGTCTGGGGAGCTACCTGCTCCGGAGTACGTGTAGTAGGAGTCTGAAGCCCTCCTCCAACCTGAGAAGTGGCTGGTGCTACTGGCAGCAAACCCGATCTAGCGACACTGTCCATAAAGCCTGCTATGTGGAAGAGAGCATTCTGAAGATCCGGGGGAAACATAACCCCTTTGTGGGACCTGAGCTGGGCCCACTGGAGCTGGTGGGGCTGGAACCTCCTCATCAAAGTCAATACGAGGCTCCACCTCTACAACTTCTGCCTGGGGCTGAGCTCTTCCCCTGCCACGGCCTCGACCCCTGCCCTTCACATGAGATGCTTTGAGGGCTCGGGCTGCTACACAGAAGAAGAGGAGGCACATGTTCTCTCCATCCGCGAAAGAACAGAGTAGAACGACAATCAATATTTAAGAAACATAATTGCACGACAAGAATGAACAAAGTGAAGTTTTTCCTAAATCTGTATCCTTTGGGGATAAATACAGACGTCTCCGTATCGATTCCTCAGACTCTACCGAGCTTGTCCGTGAGTTGTGAGACCCAAGTAACCTAGTGCTCTGATACCAACTTGTCATGACCCGGAATTTTTTACCATCGGGAGTCGTGATGGAGCCTACTATCGGAGCTAGGCAAGCCAACCCTTTTTATAATATTTCAGAAAAACCTTAATCTAAAACGATATAATAGCTGAGATAATTAATTAAAAATACGCAAAAGACTTTTAACAAAAAAACTAATAGCATAGTGTGGAAGATTTGTAACATGACTCTATCCAGTATATGATGTCACTACTCAAGGACTACTAAAAAAGAGTACTAAAAACATCAGTCTGAGAGAAATTGTATTATAAGTCTGTTTCGATGCAACGAAAGCAAACAAAATGAACTAGAGAAGATTTAGAGCCCGCGAACTCCAGCGAACTACCTATGAGTCACTGGACTGAAGGCGCGCTCCCGAACTACTGCCGTGGTCAAAAAAAGGGCACAAAAGTGTAATATACGCACAACCAACCCCATGTGCTGGTAAGTGCCTGGCCTAACCCCGACGAGATAGTGACGAGGGTAGACCGGACCTACCTCAATAAACCTATGCAGATATATGTGCAATAACGAAAAGATAACAACATTTAAACAGCTAATGGGGAAGGTACATGCTAGGGGGTGTAACAGTTCAATTATAAGTCCAACGAACAAGAAATAGAAACTAAAGATTTAAGATCAATATAAGAAAGCCAGTGAATCAACAACTGCACGGCACCAACCTTCGTTCTTTTACTCTCATATTTCACCAAAACTATCAAATATAGTGCACGGCATCACCCTTTGTGCTTTACTAACCAAAACTGTCAAATATAGTGCACGGAATCCTCCTTCGTGTTTTCCTCACATAACTCTCACATCAAGGTACGGAATGACCCTTCGTGCTCAAATAATCAAGAAACATGGCACGGAAAGACCCATCGTGCATAATTATCAAAACACGGCACGGAAAGACCCTTGGTGCATAATTATCAAAATGTGGCACGGAAAGTCCCTTCATGAACTATCTCTGTTCCTCACCCAATCAACGGTCACAACCAAACGGGGAAAGGAATATGCAACAAGATTAATCATCCCGACTAGGGAGAACAATATAACAATAAGTCCCGGCAAGGGAAAAGTATCACACTTCCTTCTTTAACTCATTTGCTTCTCAACTATCACTTTATAATTCATTTAACAAGTAATTAACTCAATTGTTCACCTCTTTCAAATTTAAAAACAATTACGACTCACGGTCATGCTTGACTCGGGCGCATATGTAACCGTCACCATACCTATACACCAACTCCACATAGAACATAACAAATACTGTCCTAATTCTATTCCCTCAAGCCAAAGTTGGATCACACACTTACCTCTGAAGTTCCAAACTCAAGTCACGCCTCTAGGATAGCTTTATCCCTCGAATTTGCCTCAAAGCCACTCAAATATAATCACAAGTTACCCAAATGTATCAACAAATGCTAGTTAAATCAATTTAAATGCATAAGAATGAATTTTCCAAAGTTTTACTCAAAAATTCCTAAAATGTCCCCGGGCCCACTTGGTCAAAACTCAAGGTTCGAACAAAAACCCGGTTATCCATTCCCCTGCGAATCTTAATATATAATTGGTTTTGAAATAGGACCTCCAACTGGGGACTTAAGTTCCACCCAAAACCCCCAAATTCCCATTGGTGAAGACATTTGATTGAAATTGAAATCTTGTTAAAAGATATTAAGGAGTAAGAAAATTAAGTTAGAAATCACTTACCAATCGTTTGGAAGGAGAAACATCATTTGGAAAATTGCCTCTTAGTTTTTGGGTTTTTGAAAAGTTGAAAAATAGCTGAAATTTCGAACTTATATACCTTTCTGGGAACCTGGCGCGGACCGCACAAAAACGGGTTGTGGCCGCACCGAGTGAGAGGCAAAGTTGGGCTCCTCTAAACCCTCCCAGCGCGGACTGCACTGTTTTGGTGTGCGGACGCGCTGGTCACCCCGGAATCTGTGCCTCAGACATAGCCACGCGGTCCGCACTGAAATGCATCGCGGCCGCACGGCTCCCGCGCAGACCGCACAGAAATGATTGCGGCCGCACTAGTGTCTGCAACATCTGATTGTTTTTTTCCTCTAAGTGAAACCATACCGGACCACAATCGAATCACTCCCGAACCCTCTGGACTCCCAACCTAACATGTACACTAACTCATTAGCATCCTACAGACTTACTCGTGCGATCAAATTGCCAAAATAACACTATTTACATTGAATCAACCCTTAAAAACACATGAATTTTCATTTTAAAGTTCAAAACTTTCAAATTTTCCATTTTTTGTCCGAAACACGTCAAATGACGTTCGTTTTCAACCAAACTTTAGCCCTTAACGCTCATTTAAGATTCATTTTCTAACTCATTTTCATTTTAATTTCTCATATAAATTTCAGATAAACAATTTCTTTCAAAAATTCCGTACTCGACCCTGGGACCTCAGGTTTTGATTACGAGAATACGCCCAGGTCCCATATTTTCCTACGGACTCTCCGGGACCGTCACATCACGGGTCCGGATCCGTTTACCCAAAATGTTGACCAAAGTCAACTATAGCAATATTATTATCATAATTCATAGTTTTTAACACAGATTTCGTATATTTCCACATAAAAAATTTTCCGGCATCGCACCCGAACTGCACACATAAATCGAGGCAATCAAATACGAGGTTTTAAAGGCCTCAGAAGCACAAAGAAATGGAGAATTATGGTGATGACCCTTTGGGTCGTCACAATAATATACATTAAGTTAATTATTTGAATTAGTTGAATGCATATTGTAAATTTATACACATATTAAATTATAAAACCAATTACAATACTCGAAAAGCAAAACGTATATAATATAAATTTATTTATTGAAATTAATTAAAATAAATTACATACATTTATTCATAAGTAATTTAAGGTAGTAGTTAAAATAGCTAAAGAAAACATAGCGAGCAAAAGGTTAAATTGATATTTCTTATTGAATTGGTTATATAAAATTAATATTTTGTGTTGAAATAAATTTACACATTTATTTTAATTATAATATTTATAATATTTTTTAAAAGTTTTATATTCATTTAGATAGGTTACATGTGTAACGCGCGTACCGTAAGACTAGTTCTAAGAAAAGTATTAGACACTTTAATTGGATGAATTTTCATCTTCCTCGTAAAAAATCGAACAAAATCGATTAACTTTTAACCAAAATTTGAACGGTTAACTAGATGAGTACTAAATGTTACAAACGTTTTATCAAAATGACAGAACAAAATTTTGAGAAATCTTCATAGTTGAAACTCGAGTATCATCGAAAGTATTATACCACAATAGAATTTTCTTTTTATGTTGCCCATTAAATAAAGTAGAAGTAATAACTCTTTTTGTTTGTTGAGGGGCCAAAATTAGTGTTGTAAAACAAGCTAAACCCTGTGTGTATAGTCCAGGTAATTATTTACATTTGGTGACTAATTCTCCACATAGAATATGTATCTTATATTCTCTTCATCCCAATTTATGTGGCATCATTTGAATTTGAAAGTCAAATAAGTTTTTCTGTTACAATCTTAATTTTTCTCCAAGGATATCGTAATGTCAGCTAATTTTAGCCTAACAAACATGCAAAACAACCAAAATTATAATTTAGTGGTCAAAACTTCCACAACTATATAAAATAAAATTTGCAACTCAATACGTACAACTCTCAAAATTCGGTGAAATATAAGTCATAAACTCAAAGTAATAGCATTGAATAATCCTATACTAAATTGTCTGTAATAAGGTAATAAAATTAGGAAATCAAGATAGAAAGGGACTCTGAAGCTTGTGGACGCTGGTGGGTATATCTTGAAATCTCCACGCTCGAACTCAAATCACTAATGCCTGGACTGGTAGGATGTACATGGAAAGGTACAAAAAGATACGCAAAAGCATAGCATAAGTACATCATAACGGTACCCAATAAGTGTGAAGCCTAACCTCGGTAGAGTACTAATGACGAGGTCAGGTCAAGACCCTACCAGAAATATAAGAAACGGGATAAAAGATTTAATAGTATAATAATAATGACAATGATAGAGGAAATGAAACAACTAAAGAGTATACCAAGAGTTATCTGCACAGAATCAGTGCAAATAAATACATCATAGAAGGAAACAAGGATCTGACTTGTTAAGGAAACAAAACAACCAAAGACAAGTGCAACAAATAGAGAAAAATCAGTAAGGGTCACTATCGAGGTACCGCCTCGTCGTCTGAGATCACAAAAATAACTCACAATACTTTCTTATATCACGTGGGAGCCTTAACATTTAGTTTTAAAAGTTATTTTTCCAAAATAGCATCCTGCGTTTTAGCCAATAGTATCACACCGCATGGCTTCTAGTAGTTCCCCTACTAGCCACACGTATCAAGAGCGCCTTATCTCACCGCATGTGTATCAATCCCAGAATTTATACCATCGCATATTTATCAATATCACAACATATCACAAATCACATCTTAAGTGCCCAATATTACAAATTGCAAGAGAAACCAAACAATAAAAGAATTTCACAATAAGGAGCACACAGCTCAACCACAATGTACAAAAAAAATCTCTACGAATAACAACCTGAAGAATAACTTAATAGAATGATATTTCACAACTTAGCAATTTATCTCAATAGGGATCACAGGCTTTCTAACTCAATACCAATTTTAACTACAAGATAATTCAAGAATAGCAACTTCAAGTAACGAGTTCAATAGTTAATTAATGAATATGGAATAAAGGAACAAGAACTTCAATTAAACATGTAAGACAATTAGCAAGTAAGAGATAATACAAGTAGACATGCGAGAATATACTAGAAATGATGACTATAACATGTTAAGGTAACTCAATTAAGGCATGAAATTAGGAAAAATACATAGCTAAAATTGGAAATTTTCACATTTAGCCCATGTACACATTCGTCACCTTGCGTATACGCCTTTCACACATCATAATTATCATAACAACACCACTCCTAAGTGTGAATTCTAGCACAGTTCCGTGGCTTTTCTGTGACACGTGGTGTCCAGTGATGGTATTCAGGTTGACCAAAAGAAGATCGAGGCGGTTTAGAGTTGGCCTAGACCGTCCTGAGCTACTGATATTTGGAGTTTCCTCGGTTTGGTGGGTTATTACCGTAGGTTCGTTTAGGGTTTTTCATCTATTGCTTCGCCTTTGACGAAGTTGACGCAGAAGAATGCTCCATTTGTGTGGTCTGAGGAGTGCGAGGAGAGCTTTCAAAAGCTCAAGTCAGTTTTGTCTACAACTCTGGTCCTAGTGTTGCCATCAGATTTAGGCTCTTACTCAGTATATCTTGATGCTTCGAGATTTGGAATCAGATGTGTATTGATGTAGGAGGGTAGAGTTATTGGGTATGCTTCGAGTCAACTTAAACCTCATGAGAAAAACTAACATGTTCATGACTTGGAGTTGGATGCAATAGTTTATGCTTTGAAGATTTGGAGGCACTATCTATATGGCATGTCCTGTGAGGTGTTCACGGATCATCGCAGTCTTCAGCATTTGTTCAAACAGATGGAACTCAATTTGAGACAGCGGAGGTGGCTTGAGTTAGTGAAGGATTATGATATTATCATATTGTACCATCCGGGGAAGGCCAATGTAGTGGCTGATGCTTTGAGCTGGAAGGCGGTGAGTATGGGTAGCTTGGCGTACATTCCAGTTGGGGAGAGGCCCCTTGCAGTTTATGTTCAGGCTTTGGCTAATAGCATGATGATGTTGGATATCTCTGAGCGCAGTAGGGTGTTGGTTTGTGTGGTTTCCGGTCTTCTTTATATGATCACATCAGAGAGTGTCAATATGATGACCCGCATTTGATTGTCCTGAAGGACAGGGTTCTACATGATATATGCCAGAGATGTGACTATTGGTAGTGATGGTGTGTTGCGAATGCAGGGCGGGATTTGCGTGACCGATGTGGATGGGATCCGAGAGTTGATATTAGAGGAGGCCCACATTTCGCGGTATTCTATTCATCCGGGTGCCACAAAGATGTACCAGGAGGCAGCATTATTGGTGGAGGAGAATGAAAAAGGACATTGTGAGTTATATGGCTAGGTGTCTCAATTGTCAGCAGGTCAAGTATGAACATTAGAGACCCGGTGGTGTACTTCAGCAGATGGCTATTCCCGAGTGGAGATGGGAAAGGATTACTATGGACTTTTTGAGTGGTCTCCCTCGTATCTCGATGAACTTTTATTCTATTTAGGTGATTGTGGATAGGCTGACCAAGTCTTCGCATTTTATTCTGGTGTGTACCACCTATTATTCAGAGAGGTTAGCGGAGATTTTCATACGTGAGATTGTGCGGTTGCACGGGGTTCCTGTTTCTATTGTCTAAGACAGGGGTACTCAGTTTTCTTCCCATTTCTAGAGGACTTTTCATCAGGAGTTGGGCACTCAGATTCAGATGAGCACAAATTTTCATCCCCAGATGGACGGACAGTCCGTGCGTACTATTCAGATATTGGAGGACATGTTGCGTCCTTGTGTTATTGATTTTGGAGGTTCTTGGGTTGAGTTCTTGCTGCTTGTAGAGTTTGCTTATAATAGCAGTTATTAGTCCAGCATTTAGATGGCGCCATATGAGGCATTATATGGGAGATGGTGTAGATCTCCAGTTGGCTGGTTTGAGCCCGGCGAGGTTAGATTATTGGGGACTGAGTTAGTTCAACAGCCTTAGAGAAACTGAAAGTTATCCAGGAGAGACTTCGGATGGATCAGTCGCGTCAGAAGAGTTATGCAGACCGAAAGGTTCGGGATGTACCTTATAAGGTGGGCGAGAAGGTTTTGCTGAAGGTTTCGCCTATGAATGGCGTGATGAGGTTTGGAAAGACAGGGAAGCTGAGTCCGCGGTTCATTGGACCATTTGAGATACTCAGGAGGATTGGGGAGGTGGCCTATATGCTTGCTTTGGACCTAGATTGTCAGGGATTCACCCACTATTCCATGTTTCTATGCCCAGGAAGTATTTTGGGGACCCGTCTCATGTATTAGACTTTAGCACGGTCCAGTTGGATGAGGACTTGACCTATGATGTGGAGCCAGTGTCTATTTTGGGTCATCAAGTTCGAAAGTTGAGATCAAAGGACATAGATTTGGTGAAGGTGCAGTGGAGTGGTCGGGCCGTGGAGGAGGCCACTTGGGAGACCGAGCAGGAGATACGGAGCAGATATCCTCATTTTTTTGAGATTCCAGGTACGTTTCTTGACCGCTCGAGGGTGAGCGTTTGTTTTAGTTGGGGAGGATGTGAAGACCCGGCCCGTCGTCACGTGAGTTACCGCCCCTCTTTCCCCGTCTTATGCTTCTATATCTTAATTTGTATGTTCTTGTAAAGTTTGAAGTGATTCGGTCAGAGTTTGGTTGACATTGAGACAATTAGTCTCTTTAAGATAAGGCTAGTTTGGAAAAGTAAAATGGATGTTGACTAATGAGTTATAGGGATGAGTTATAGGGCTTGGAATGGATTTCCGGTGATTCGACTAGTTTCGGGTGGTAATTTATGACTTGGGAGTAAAAACGGAACTGTATTTGGAGGTCCGGTGTAGAATTAGACTTGAATTGGCTAAGTTTGAATTTCGACGAATTCTAGTTGATAGGTGAGATTTTGATCCGGGGGTCGAAATGGAATTCCGAGAGTTGCTGTAGCTTTGTTAGGTGATTTTGGATATGTCTGCAAATATTCAGGTCAATCGTACGTCGTTTGGTCGGGTGTTTGATCAAATGTTAGTTTCGGAAGTTATAATTGAAACTTAGGCTTGAATCCGTCATGATTTGATGATTTTTGTGTTTAAGGTTGTGTTTTTATTATTGGAACAAGTTTGTATGATGTTTTGGAGTAGTTTGGTACTTTTGTTTGGGGTCCTGGGGTCCTCGGGATGATTTCGGGGGTTCAAATAGATTATTTTTGATTGGCTAGAGATCAGATTTTTGCTGTCATAGATGTTGCAGACTTTTGTTCTATGCGATTGCTGGAGTGCTGTTGCGATGGTGTAGAAGGTTTGGGGAGACTTGGAAATTAGTTCAATGCGATCGCGGTCAGAGGTATGCGATCGCATAGGTTGGTTAAGTTGTTCTCTGCGATAGAAATAGGTCTTATGCGATCACGTAGTGTAGTTGGCCTGGGTTTTTCCTGAGGGTGAATTTGTGTAGTGTGATCGCGAGGTAAGTATGCGATAGCGTAGTGTTCGACTCAGAAGCAGTGCGATCGCGTAGTGGGTATTGCGATCGCATAGGCCATTATGGAGGCCTGGAATAATTTTTCAATGCGATCACATATGAGGTGATGTGATTGCATAGAAGAAATGCCTGGGCGGACAGAAGAGTTTTATAACATATCATCCGCGAGCTAATATCATTTTCCACCATTGTTGAGCACGTTTTGGAGCTATTGGGCGAGAGAGTAAGAGGATTTCACCAAGGTTTCGAGTTGAGGTAAGTTTTATGAGCTAATTACGTGATTTTATTGAAGAATCATCATCTAAATCTCTGAAATTTGAGTGGAAATTGGAGAAATTAGGGCTTGGTTTTTTGTATTGAAAATTTGGAATTTGAAGGGGCTAATGGACTCCTATTTTGATAAATTTCATATGTATGGACTCGTGGCGAGATGATGATTGTGAATTTCGTAATTTTTTGAGAAGTGGGCCCAGGCCTCGGATTTTGCCAACTTCGTGTTTTTGGGTGTATTTCGAGTTGTTTTGATTGGGTTATGTTCCATTAGCCTATTTCGATGTATTCTTATCGGTTTCGATCATATTTGGCACCCGCGAAGGTTGATTCTAGAGGGAAAGGCATAGCGGACTAGTCTCGGAGCTGGTTCGAGGTGAGTAATAGATGTGGATGATGAGTTGAGGGTTTGAAACCCCGGTATTTCACACTATGATGCTATTTTGAGGCTAGATACATACTCTACGGTGAGTGCGGGGTCGATTGTGATTGGGGGACTATGGCTTAGTCCAACCGATTGGCATTGTACTGTATTGTTGGCTACAAATGAGCCGGTAAACATCCTACTAGGATGGTTATGGATATATTTGGGCTCCGTGCCGGTTATTTAGATCCCGCGAGGATAGTTATCACTTTTTCTATGAATCATAGCATGTTTTCATGATATCAGTCAGGAGCTAGAACACTGTTTAAATATGATGGGTAATTATGAGGTTTTGAACACCTAATTTTATAATTACTGATAAACGAATCTAAAAATGATAAATTATTTATGTCTCCGAGGCTTGCATGCATGTAGCTGGACTGATAGTGGATCGGGCTGCGCGCCGTAGAGTATGTTACTATGATGTTGCGCTTGGGCTGTAGGAGCCCCTCAGGAGTCTGAACCCCCACAGTGAGCGCGGGTACCCAAATGGATCGGGCTACTTACCGTAGCGTTCATGTGCATTTTGTATCAC
This sequence comes from Nicotiana benthamiana, assembly GCA_034376525.1. Lineage (NCBI taxonomy): Eukaryota > Viridiplantae > Streptophyta > Magnoliopsida > Solanales > Solanaceae > Nicotiana > Nicotiana benthamiana. The sequence continues at coordinate 110,521,207 of CM067323.1, read as the reverse complement.
ATTCATGCATTTACATTTATCTGCTTACCTGCTACTGCTTTTTAGAATTTACACTGTTAAAAAAGTAGAAAACACAATTATAGCTTTACTGTGTAGTATATTGGGATTTCTTACCTTCAATATCATTATTCATGTCTATTACCACTGAGTTGGAAGTACTCACTTTACTCCCTGCACCCCGTGTGCAGATCCAGGTACCTCAGGGCAGAGTTGATATTCAGCTATTTACGGACTATCCTCCGGAGCTTGTCGAGGTAACTGCTGGCGTCCGCAGGACCCGACTCCTCCATACTTCTGTATTTCTTTTGATGTTTCCGCATACTCAGACTATGTTATATGTTAGTATTATTTGCTATTCTGGTAGAGGCTCTTGACTCATGACCCCCAGATCTGTGGGATGTTGTTATGTACTAGTTATCGGGATGTTTCTATATCTAACTGCTAAAACTTCGGATTTTATCTTCTTTATTAATGAGTTGTGATTTAAGAATGTGAGCTTATAACTCAGACCGTGAGAGTGATTGGTCGGGCTTGCCTAGTAATGTGCTAGGTTCCATCACGATCGGGTTGGGGTCGTGACAATGGCGCCCAACACAATACTAGGCAAGCCCGACTAATTTAACACTTACAATCCTTTTTTAAATGAATTCAATACCGATTAACAGAATTTAAATACCAATATAATAAAGTAGAAGTTGAAATAAAATATAAAATGCACGGAAATCCATAATAATAATAATAATAATAATAATCTCTACAATGGCCCACCGATCAGGGATCACCAGTCAGGGGCATCCATTACACGACTTTAACAGTCTAATACAGAAGCAGTCCAAAGAATAGAAAAAGTAATGAAAGATAGAGGGATAGATCAGGTCTACAGATGTTAGGCAGCTACCTCGATAACTCCGATGGAACTGAACAGCAGGAAAGATCGCACTACGTCTCAGGAACACCTGGATCTGCACACACTACGCAGGGAGTAATTTGAGTACTCTGACTCAATAAGTAATAATTATAAATAATGGCTGATAGTATGAAATCACGTAAAGGAACTAAGAAGTTCTATATTAAAGCAGTAAAAAAACAACTTAAAACAATAACATAATAAGTAAACCAGGAAAAATCTCATTAAATCAAGTGAAAAGGTAATTTATCAGGTATTTAAAAATCGATCGGCTCCTCGAGCATACTGTTCATTTTATTTATTACTTAGCCTCACTATTCAATTCATATACTTTTAACCATAACCGAAATCAAAATACACCGCTGCGGCGTACAGCCCGATCCGTACATTGCTATGGCGCACAACCCGATCATATAATTAGTCGACTGCGCTCATCGGGGTTGTGCAAGCTTGGGGAGGGACTCCTACAACCCAAGAGTTATATTGCTGCGGCATGCAGTCTGATCCACATATACATTTGCTGCGGCATGCAGCCCGATCCATATAAGTACTTGCTGCGGCGTGCAGCCCGATCAATAACATATATAACATCCTCACTATTGGGTTCTCAGCCCCTCTCAGCCATTATAATCACAGTCTTTCAGGCACAATAATGTAAGGTATGGATCTCAACCTACACATTTCTTTCATTTAGGACAAGCATTTTAAAAACCAGTTCATATTATTTTAAACAGTTTGAAACGTGACTCAATGTATGATTTTTAACAAGTAAAGTGAGGATAATTAGTAAAAATTCCCCTATGGTTTCTACAGGTCTGCACAAGGCCTCAAACATGGCAACTAGCCCAAATCATAATGATAATAAACAAGCCTTAGTAAAAAATACGATAAAATCATCAACAGGATGGACCAAGTCATAATCCCTAGTAGTAACGGATTCCACGGTCATCATATAGTGTGTGCCTCAACTCAATATAGCACTGCCTTGTGTTCAAACTCTCAGGATATTATTTACAATTACTACTCACCTCAAGCTGTCCAAAGCTCTAGCTCGCTATGCCCTTTCCTCAACGAATATGTCGCTATATGCCAAAGGAACAATACCCAATAGAAAATAATCGAAAAATAATAAGAATCCTGAAATTGGCAAAATCCGAGCTCCTAGCCACTTCTGGAAACTCAGAAATTTTTATATCAACGGGTTCCTTATCTCTCCACAAGTCCATACATATCAAGAACTCTGAAATCCGACCTCAAATGGCCCTTCAAATTCTAATTTAAAATTTCAAAAACTCAAGCCCTAGTTCTTCCCTCTTTTGCTAAGTTTCTATGAATTTCAAGGTTAATTTCACAATTAAACCACGATTTTAGTTCATAAAACTTACCTCCGATCATTCCTCTTTGAATCGCTCTTAAATTTCTTCCAAATAGCTCTAACATGCTCACAAATGGAGGAAAATGACTTAGCCTCACGGAGCAAAATGTTTTATAACTTCTATCCAGTTCCAAACATTTCCTCTATGCGAACACGAGGGCCTTCTCGCATTTGTGATGAACAAAACTTGCCTTGACCAAAATAACCTTTCGCGAAAGCTATTCCCATCCCATAAACACGAAGCTTCAACTGCTACAACTACGCAAACGCTACTCCTTGATCGGAACGCGAAGAACAAAATGAGCGGGACCTCAAATTCTTCTATGCGAACGCGGATACCTCCCAGTGAACGCGAAAGCTCAGGAAACTACCTCTCCACGTACGTGAGACCCTATACGCGAACGCGAAGATAAAAAACTCAGGCACCCAAAATCCTTCCATACGATCACTAGGGACCTCCCGCGATCGCGAAGACCAAAAATCATGTTGCACTGACTGCTGCATTTTCTGCAATTTTCCTAGTTCAAAACTTCTATTTAGCCATCTGAAATCAACCCGAGACGTCAATAAAAAGCACCAACGCATCCTACAACATCATTCAAACTTGCTCCAATCATCCAAACACCGGAAACAACGTTAAACCCATCGACGTACATCGAATTAAAGCGGAAGTTTTTTCTAAAACTTTCGAAACTCTCTTTTGATAAAAAACTCAACCAAATCACCTTCGAATAATATGAAATTTTACACACTTTCATCCAAAATCACATAAAGAAGCTACAACTACTCTCGGAATCCCATTCCGACCCTCCGATCAAATCTCACCTATCAACCAGAATTCGCCAACACCAATTCAAGCCTAATTGTACACCGAACCTCCAAAATCATTTTCAATCACACTCATAAACCACAAATCATCCCCCGAAGCTAACTAAATCACCAAAATTATATCTGAGCCCTTTAACGCATAAATCAACATCTAGTTGACTTTTCCAAACTAAGCCTTCCTTAAAGAGACTAAGTGTCTCATTTTCTTCTGAAACCACTCCAAATCAACTCGATCACACAAGACACTAATTAATGCATCATAAAGAAGCTGAAAATGGGGGAAACAGAGCAATAACTCATGAGACAACAGGCCGGGTCGTCATAGAATGTTTAGAAAGTTCATAAGTTTGAAAATTTAACTAAATATATAGTTTACTCTAAATCTCCTTTCTTGGCTATAGCCTGGATCCTCTAAAATTTCCGCAGCACCATGTCAGATCATCCAAAAATGCATCTGAAAATATCACCCACCTATGTCGATCCTTCAAATACTATGCATTCTTGGAGGATCTGACATGGGTGCTGCAATATTTTTGGAGAATTTGAGCAATATAGCTATATGGTCCAATTTGTCTTCATCATTCATATTTTCTCTTTGTTATGCCTTTTCACACGATTATAATGATAATCAATTAAATATAGTTGTTTCAAGACATGAAATGTTATGATCATTAAGAACAAATTCAAAATCTTTAAAGTTTTTTTTTCTAGATCAACATTTTCAATTCCTTAGCTGATAAGAAATGGTTCATAATATGAGTAGAATATGAGGGTGTATTCAATCTATCTTCAATAGGAATTTCTTCTCCACCTCATACGCTAATACAATAATACTCTTTCACTATATACAATAATATGTGATCAAAATAATAATCTATCAATTAACACAAAAGATATCAAAAGAATTATACATATAACACATTCCACCACAACTGATAATGTATAGTCCAATGCACGTGTCCAGAACTAGTTTTCAGTGCATGATAATGTGTAGCCCAATGCACGTGTCCATAACTAGTTTTTCAGTATATATAATTTCTTTTTAAATGCATTTTGTCCCCTTTTCTCAACCCACGTGTCCACAACTCGAAGGGCCGTACGCGTTCGCGAAGGTTCGCACGCATTCGCGATGGTCTATCCCCCCGACCATCGAATTTGCGTAGAATAACCCACTGATCCCACCAATCCTAACTAACTCTACGCATTTGCATGTGGCCAGTCGTGTTCGCGAAGAGCATATCCCTCAATGCTCCATGTTCACGACCATAGCCTCGCATTCGCGTAGACCAAATCCGCCCCTAGCACAGATTACCTTTCGTGATCGCAGTATTACCTTCGCGATCCCGAAGAAGAAGACACCAAAAACCAGATGAAGTTAAGAAAAACCAAATTTTTCAAAGAACTAAGGTCTGTAGGCTATCCGAAACCTAACTCACGAACTGATTGGCTAAGGCCGGAACATCTATCGCCATAGGTCTATCTAAAGCTGGTAAATATGCCAAACTCCCCAAACTCTCCGCCCGGTGACTCAAGGCGTCTGCTACAACATTGGCCTTGCCCGGGTGATAAAGAATAGTAATATCATAATCCTTCAGTAGCTCCAACAATCACCTCTAGCACAAGTTCAGATCCTTCTGCTTGAATAAGTGCTGCAAACTCTGATTATCCGTATAAATCTCACAAGGCACGCCTTACAAATAATGACACAAGATCTTTAAGGCGTGAACAACAGCATGTAACTAAAGGTCATGGACATGATAATTATTTTCATGTACCTTCAACTGTCTAGATGCGTAGGCAATCACACTACCGTCCTACATTAACACCACTCCAAGTACAACTCGTGAGGCATCATAATATACTGTATAGGACCCCAAAACAGTAGGCAAAATCAGAATAGGGTCTGAAGTCAAAGATGTTTTGAGCTTTTGGAAGTTCGCCTCACACTCTTCTGACCACTGAAAAGGAGCACCATTCTGGGTCAATCTAGTCATAGGGGCTGCAATCAATGAGAACCCATCCACAAAACGACGGTAATACCCTGCCAGGCCAAGGAAACTACGGATCTATGAAGCTGAAAAGGCGGTACGCCAACTCTGCACGGTCTCCACCTTCTTCAGATCTACCCGAATGCCCTCACTCGATATCGCGTGGCCTAGGAATGCCACAAAACTCAACCAATACTCACATTTTGAGAACTTTGCATATAATTTCTTTTATCTTAAGGTCTGAAGCACTGTCCTCACGTGCTTCTCATGATCTTCTCGACTCCGGGAGGATACAAGAATATCATCTATGAAAACAATGACAAACGAGTCTAGATACGGCCTGAATATACTGTGCATCAAATGCATAAAAGCTGCTAGGGCATTGGTCGGCCTAAATGACATGACAAGGAATTCGTAGTGAGCATATCGAGTCTTGAAAGAAGTCTTCGAATATCCGGCTCCCGAATATTTAGCTGGTGATAACCTGAGCGCAAATCAATCTTGGAAAACACATGTGCGCCCTGAAGCTGGTCAAATAGATCATCAATACGAGGCAAAGGATATCGGTTATTTACTGTAAATTTGTTCAACTGACGATAATCGGTACACAGGCGCATAGAACCATCCTTTTTCTTTACGAACAAGACAGGAGCACCCCATGGTGAAACACTAGGTCGAATAAAACCCTTATCAAGCAATTCCTTTAACTGATCCTTCAACTTATTCAACTTAGGAGGAGCTATACGGTAAGGAGGAATAGATATGGGATGAGTTCCCGACAACAAATTAATACCAAAATTAATGTCCCGGTCAAGCGGCATGCCCAGAAGATCAGTTTGGAACTCATAGAGAAAATCCCGTACTACTGGGAGAAAGTCAAGAGAAGGGATATTAGCACTAACATCTCTTACATAATCCAAATACGCAGCACACCCCTTCTCAACCATACACTGAGCTTTAAGAAAGGATATAACTCTACTGGGAGTGTGGTCAAAAGAACCACTCCACTCAATACGCGAAATACCTGGCATAGCCACCATCACGATATTAGGGTGACAATCAAGAATTGCATACTGGGGCGACAACCAGTCCATGCCCTAGATAATATCGAAATCAACCATATGAGGTAATAAAAGATCTGCCCTGGACTCAAAACTATGAATAGTAACCAAACATGACCGATATATGCAGTCCACAACAAGGGAATCTCCCACGGGAGTGGAAACATAAACAGGAGAGCTCAAGGTCTCTTGGGCTGTACCCAAATGCAGTGCAAAATAAGATGACACATAAGAATAAGTAGAGCCTCGATCAAATAAAACCGATGCCTCTCTATGACTAACCAAGATAATACCTGTGATAACTGAATCGGAGGCGACAGCCTCGGCACGATCAGGAATGGCATATAATCTGGCCCGACTCTTACCCCGAGGGCGACCTCTATCTCCCCAATCTCTGCCCCTGGCTGGCTAGGTAGGTGGGATGGCAGATGGAGCTGGAAAAATGGCATGAGAATCCAGATGGGTACGCTACTGCTGAGACTGCTGTGGAGGTACACTCATCCCGAGCCTAGGGAAATCCCTCACTACATGGTGGGTATCCCCAAACTCATAACAAGCTCTAGGAGGGCACGGTGGTTGTGACTGACTGGGCCCACCCTTGTTAGACTGACCTCTGGAGGTACCCCGCACAGGGGGTGCACTAGAAACCGTAGGTGCATAATAAGGCTACTGAGATCTGGGAGGAGATGGAGCACTACTGGGTGAAGGAAGAGCCGAGTGAACTGGGTGACGCGAATAACCCCTACCATGACGTCATGCTCCTGAGGTATGGATACCAGTGAATTGACCAGACTCTCGAGACCTCTTGGCCTCTATCTCCTCTCGCTCTCTGGCATGCATACCCTCTATCCTCCTGGCTATACTCACCACCTGCTGATATGGTATATCCATCTCCAAATGTCGCGCGATGCCACATTTTATGGGAGGAATAAGACCCTCGATAAACCTGCGAACCCTCTCACAAATAGTAGCCACCAAAGCAGGCGCATGCCTAGCCAACCTAGTATAGCAGATGGCATGCTCAGAGACAGTCAAATGGTCCTGGCGCAAGTGCTCAAACTGCACGCCATGCATCTCGGAGGCTCTGGGGCACAAATTCCCTCTGAAACATGTCTAAAAATTGAGTCCCAGTCAGGGAGGCAGCCTCGTCCGGACTGTCTAACTCAAAGGTGCGCCACTAGTCATATGCGGCACCCCGAGGGTGGAAAGCTGCAAAGGAAATCCCACTCGAAGCAGTAACACCCATAGTGCGAAAGATGCGGTAACAATCGTCCAAAACCCCAAAGCATCATCTATAGTTAGTCCACCGAAAATAGCAGGGTCATACTTCTTGAACCGCTCCAATCTATGCTGCTCATCCTACGAAGCAGGTGCCCCATCCTCGGGCTAAACCGGTACTGTAGGCTGGACAGAGATAATATATGGAATCGGTCCCATGTGCACCCTCTACTTTTGAGTGGGGGCTGCGGGAGTGTGGGCTCCTCCCTCGGTCTGGGACATGGCTACAGGAAGGGGAAGCAATCCCGCCTCTGACAGGGTAGTACACATGCTTATAAACTGCGCCAATGCCTCCTGGACAACTGGAGTAGTGGTGGTTGTGGGCATCTCTGGTGACAGAGTCCTAGCTGGGTCTGCTGGTGGCACCTCAGCGGCTGCTCGCGCAGGTGCCCTGGCTTCACCCCGCGCACGTCCAAGCCCCTGCCTCTGACGGTTGCAGGAGAGGGTGCAGGTGCCTGATTGTCCCGGGTCGTGCGTGTCCTCACCATCCGTGAGAGAATTGAAGACAAAAGTGTAGAATCGACGCCAAAAATATAGCACGACAAGAATTCAATGAAGTGAAGATTTTTCCTAAATAGTTACATAGCCTCCCGTAGGTAAGTACAGTCGTCTCCATACCGATCAGCAAGACTCTAAATAACCGGCTTGTGTCCCGTGAATCCTATGAACCTAGAGCTCTGATACCAACTTTTCACGACCCTAGTTCACCAAGCATGAACCTGTCATGAAGGCACCCATCCTTCCCGACTAGGTAAGCCTAACACACTGCGGAAATTCAACAACCTTTACGAAAATGATAAACAAATACTGAATAACATAAGAAAATATATAGAGTGCTGCCTGGCACATACATTTCAACTCAAAATAATGAAACAACATCCAAGACCCGGAAACCCACGGGCCACACAGACTAAAAAAATATAACGTACGGTTCTAATATCCGAAAGCGTCTATGACAACTGAATACATGAATAAAACTACTAACTAAAAGGTAGAATAGAAGGAGGCTCTTCAGATCTGTGGACGCGACAGATGCATACCTCAAGTCTCCAAGTGAAATGCCCCCTGATAGCTACTGGCGGTATGCCTACTCAGATGTACCTGGATCTGCACAACAAAAGTGTGCAGAAGAGTAGCATGAGTACACCACAGCGGTACTCACTAAGTTCCAAGCCTAACCTCGGTGGGGTAGTGACGAGGAAGGTCGAGGCCCTACTGAGGTAAACAAAAGAATAATATAAAATGAATAGACAAAAGGAAGTACAATAAAGCTCGAGTATCTAAACAGTAAGTAAAACTAATTAGGCTACAAATGTAAATCTACAGTACAAGAATGATCACTACCGGCTATTTATCATCGGGGATCTCCTGGTATCCCGAGGATCTCATGGTATCCTCATTATATACACAAGGGATCTCCAAGTATCCTGAGGATCTCCTAGTATCCTCATCATATCACAAAGGAACTCCAAGTATCCCGAGGATCTCTTAGTATCCTTTAGTTAATCAATTCTATGCTGGGGATCTCTTAGTATCCCCCAGTTAATCAATCATGTGTCATGGATCTCTTGGTGTCCTGCACTTCCAAATCTCGGAAAAACGTACGAACAGGGGAAGCTCCCGGGATACCGTCAGTTGTCCCAATAGTAAACACATCACAAAAAACCAATATTTAACAGTGAGAAGCTAAGTGCGGCCAACAAGTAAAATCTAAGGTCTAGCATACTTCACAAGAAAGACAGATATTACAATTTACTCAAGTAGAGCAATTAAGTTACTAACATGCTTTCCCTAAGCTAAAACAAGTGAAATTGCATTTTTTAATAGTTAAATACGTGAAGAAAACACAGTCTAAATAAGCCAAGTAGGATGAATTTCAAAAACTAGCACAAGTACACGCTCTTCACCTTGCGCACAAGGCATTTAAACAACAACAAAGATATCCTAAGGGGAGAGGTCCCCCACACAAAGTTAGGCAAGCCACTTACCTCGAATCAGTACAAAACCGCTAAGAACAATGCCCTTGCCACGAGTATATGACTCTGAGTGGCCCAAATCTATTTAAACCAATTACATACTGTAAATAACATCGCAAGTAACTAATTACACTGTTAAAATTAAAGCTAAGGCACGAAAATTAGTGAAATGATCAAATGCCCCTCAAGTTAACGTCTCAGAATCGAATAATTTTTACATTATCAAAAACCTCGTCCTCGAACGAGTCTTACCATATAAAAAACTCCCAAATCGGAGGTCAAATGCCCCTTAAAATCATCAAAGTTAGGCCTAAGAACTTTATCCCAATTTTCATTAAAAATCCGAAATTAAAGCTTGAATTTGAGATTAAATTAGTGGATTTTAGTCATAGAGGAGTAAGGAATCATTACCCAATAGTCTTCTCTTCGAAACTCGCTAAAAATTGCCTTATCTCGAGCTCTATATTGATTTTCCAACTTTTGAAACTTAGCACTCGATTTTACTATTTCTGAACAGGGATTTCCGCTTTTGCGGCCCTGGTCCCGCTACTGCGGTAAATGAACCGCTTCTGGGGTTCCACTTTGAAGGCCTAAGTCCGCTCCTGCGGACAATTAACCGATTTTGCGGTTCCGCCTTTGCAGAGAGAGAGGACCGCTTCTGCGACTCCGAGGAATCCCCTCAACTTCCGCTTCTGCGGTCCCTCACTCGCAGGAGCGAGTCCGCTTTTGCAGATATACAACCACTTTTGCAGTTCCTGACCTTGAGCCCTAAAATCTCATTTGCAGAGCCTAAGCTGCGTTCCCCAAGCCGCAGAAGCAAAAATACCAAAATGCTGAAGGCCTGAAGCTGCACACTTTAGAAATTTCATTTGTCGACCATACGAAATCATCCCGAGGTCCCCGGGACCCCAACTAAACCTACGGACATATCCCATAGCAGCATTCAAACTTGCACCAATCCTTAAACCACCTAAAACAACGCCGGAAGCTAGAATTAATCAATTATTTGAACTTACAAACTTCAAATTCCAACCAAACACTTTTTCGATTCAAAACCTAACCAAAACACGTCCGATTGACTTGAAATTTTGCATGCCTGTCTCAAATGACATGATGGTGCTACAAAAACTTTCGGAATCCCATTCCGACCCTCGGATAAAAAATTCACTATCGGACCGGAAACTTCAAAATTCTAACTTTCGACATTCCAGCCTAAATGAGCTACGGACCTTCAAATTACATTCCGAACACGCTCCCAACCCCAAAATCACCTAAAAAGCTAACAGAACCATCATATAGCCATTCCGAGGTCGTCTTCACACTATTATGATTACGGACCATTTTCCAACACTTATGTACTCATTTAGGGACTAAGTGTCCCAAAACACACCGAATTCTATTACCGAACATCTCGGCAAACCAAAAATAGCTAAAATGAACTTAGGGGAAGAAATTAATGGGGGAACGAGGCATAAATTCCAAAGACGACCGGCCGGGTCGTCACATCCTCCTACACTTAAACATTTATTCGTTCTCGAACGAGTATAGAGAACATACATGAAGAAGCAAAAAGATGATGGTATCGGCTGCGCACATCCCGCTCGATCTCCAGAGTCGCCTTCTTGGCCAGCTGACCCCATCATTGAACCTTTACTGAAGCTATATCCTTTGACCTGAGATTTCGAACCTGCCTTTCCAATATTTCCACTAGCTCCTAAACATAGGACAAGTCATTGTCCAACTGGACTGAATCACCTTAACCTTCTCAAGTGCATCCTCAACCAAATGAAATGAGCTTCTGCGACTCCCACGAATCCTCTCAACTTCCGCTTGTGGGATCCCTAACTCGCAGGAACGAGTCCGCTTCTGCGGTTCCCTGCCTTGAGCCCCAAAATTGCATTTGCAGCGCCTAAGCCGCTTCTGCAGTCCCCAAGCTGGAGAAGCCAAAATACCAGATGGCTGAAGGTGCACACTTTAGAAATTTCATCCGTCGACCATCCGAAATCATCCCGAGGCCCCCGAGACCCCAACCAAACCTACAGAGTTATCCCATATTATCATTCAAACTTTCACCAATCCATAAACCACCTAAAACAATGCCGGAAAGTAGAATTAATCAATGATTGAACTTAGAAACTTCAAATTCAAACATTACTCATATTCAATTCAAAACCTAACCAAAACACGTCCGATTGACCTGAAATATTTCACGCATGTCCCAAATGATATGACAATGCTATAGAAACTTCCGCAATCCCGTTCCGACCCTCGGATAAAAAATTCACTATCAGACCGGAAACTTCAAAATTCTAACTTTCGACATTTCCAGCCTAAATGAGCTACGGACCTCCAAATTACATTCCAAACACGCTCCCAACCCCGAAATCACCTAACGGAATTAACAGAACAATTGGATTCCCATTCCGAGGTCGTCTTCACACTGTTCTGATTACGGACCTTTTTCCAACACTTATGCTCTTATTTATGGACTTTGTGTCCCAAAACACACCAAATTCTATTACCGAATATCTCGGCAAACCAAAAATAGCTGAAATGAACTTAGGGGAAGCAATAATAGGGAACGAGGCATAAATTCCAAAGACGATCGGCCGGGTCATCACATCCTCCTACACTTAAACATTCGTTCGTCCATGAACGAGTATAGAGAACATACTTGAAGTAGAAAAAAGAGGAGGATATGGCTGCACATATCTCGCTCGATCCCCCGAGTCGCCTCCTTGGCCAGCTGACCCTAACATTGAACCTTTACTGAAGCTATGTCCTTTGACCTGAGATTTCGAACCCGACTTTCCAATATTTCCACTTGCTCCTTAACATAGGATAAGTCATTGTACAACTAGACTGAAGTGAACTCTAACACGTGAGATGGATCACCGTGATACCTCCGAAGCATCGAAACATGAAATACCGGATGAACCCCGGCCAAACTGGGAGTAAAGCAAGCTCATAAGCAAACTTCCCAATCTGCCTCAAAATCTCAAATGGGCCAATGAACCTCGGGCTCAACTTCCTTTGTTTCCAAACCTCATGACGCCTTTCGTAGGCGAATACCGAAGCAAAAACCGCTCACCAACCATAAAGGATACATCACAAACCTTCCGATCCGCATAATGCTTCTGCCTGGACTGGGCCACATGGAGTTTGTCCTGAATCACCTTAACCTTCTCAACCTCATCCTGAACCAAGTCACGGCCCAATAGCCTGGCCTCACTCGTCTCAAACCAACCCACCGGCGATCTGCATCTCCTACCATATAAGGCCTCATAAGACGCCATCTGAATACTGGACTGATCACTGTTGTTGTATTGAAACTCAACCAAAGGCAAGAACTGATCCCAAGACCCTTTTAAACTCAATTTCTCACACACGAAGAATATCCTCAAGAATATGAATAGTGCGCTTGGACTGTCCATCCGTCTGAGGGTGAAAAGCTAAACTTATGGTCACCCGGGTACCCAACTCGTGCTGGAAGGCTCTCCAAAACTGTGATGTAAAAACTGAACCCATGGCTAAGATTATAGAAGCTGGAATGCCGTGCAGACGGACAATCTCCCTGATATAAATCCCTGCTAACCGCTCCGCTGAGTAAGAAGTACACACTGGAATGAAATGAGCGGACTTGGTCGACCGATCCACAACAACTCAAATAAAATCAAATTTCCTCGCCGTCAGAGGGAGACTAGTCACAAAATCCATGGTGATATTCCCCCATTTCCACCACGGAATCTCCATCTGCTGGAGTAACCCTCCTGGTCTATAGTGCTTAGCCTTTACCTGCTGACAGTAGAGTCATCTAGCTACAAACTCCATTATGTCCTTCTTCATTCGTCTCCACCACTAATGCTGCCTCTGATCCTGATACATCTTTACTGCACCCGGATTGATGGAGTGCCGCGATTTATGGGCCTCGGTTAATTTCAACTCCCGAATATCATCAACATCGGGTACACAAATTTTACCCTGCATCCTCAATACCCCGTCATCTCCAACAGTCACATCCCTAGCAACGCGCCATGCTGAACTGTATCCCTGAGTACAAGAAAATGAGGGTCATCATACTGCTGCTCACTGATACCATCAAACAATGAAGACCGAGAAACCACATAGGCTAGAACCCGGGTGGGCACCGAAAGGTCCAATCTCATGACCTGATTGGCTAAGGCCAGAACATCCATCGCCATAGGTCTCTCTGAATCTGGTAAATATGCCAAACTCCCCATTGAATCATACCCCTCGATTTTTTTATTTTTGAATAGGGATTTTTGCTTCTGCGGTTCCACTTTAAAGGCCTGAGTCCGTTCCTGCGGCAAATTAACCGCTTTTGCGGTTTCGCCTTTGCGGAGAGAGGACCGTTTCTGCGACTCCCAAGAATCCCCTCAACTTCCGCTTCTGCGGTCCCTTACTTGCAGGAGTGAGTCCGCTTCTATGTTTCCTCGCCTTGAGCCCTAAAATTATATTTGTGGCGCCTAAGCCGCTTCTGCGTTCCCCAAGCCGCATAAGCGAAAATACTAGAAGGCTGAAGGCCTGAAGCTGAACACTTTAGAAATTTCATCTGTCGACCATCCGAAATCATCCCGAGGCTCCTGGGACCCCAACAAAACTTACGGACATATCCCATAGCATAATTAAAACTTGCATCAATCCGTAAACCACCTAAAACAATGCCGAAAACTAGAATTAATCAATGATTTGAATTTAGAAACGTTAAATTCCAACCAAACTCGTTTTTGATTCAAAAGCTAGCCAAAACACGTCTGATTGACCTGAAATTTTGCACGCACATCCCAAATGACATTAAAGTGCTATAGCAACTTTTGAAATCCCGTTCCAACCCCAGGATCAAAAATTCACTTTCGGACCGGAAACTTCAAAATTCTAACTTTTGACATTTCCAGCCTAAATGAGCTACGGACCTCCAAATTATATTCCGAACATGCCACCAACCCCAAAATCACCTAATGATGCTAACAAAACCATCGAATTCCCATTCCGAGGTCATCTTCACACTGTTCTAATTATAGACCATTTTCCAACACTTAAGCTCTTATTTAGGGACTAAGTGTCCCAAAACACACCGAATTCCATTACCGAACATCCTGAAAAACTAAAAATAGCAGAAAAGAACTTAGGGGAAGAATTTTATGGGGGAATGGGGCATAAATTCCAAAGACGAGCGGCCGGGTCATCACAAGATCAATGCGTCGATTTAATCCTAAATGGTTTGATGATGAATATCATGATTTGTTGGAGTACAGTATAAGTAAAGATGCCGCCTATTGTTTGTATTGTTATCTATTTAAAGATAATAATATTCATTAGGGTGGAGGTGATATATTTTCAAGCATAGGGTTTCAGAGTTGGCATAAAAAGAATAGGTTTGATAAGCATGGATCGAGTAACATTCACAATGAGTCAAAAAGATATGCCAAGATTTGCTGCAACAACAATCTATTCAATCTTCATTTGAGAGGCAATCTAATCAACTTAAGCATGAGTATTGGATTCGCTTAACTGCTTTAGTTAATGTATTAAGGTTTCTTATAACTTAAGGATTAGCATTTTGAGGTCATGATGAATCTACGTCTTCACTTAGTAGGGGTAATTTTCTTCAAACTCTCTCATGGTATGCAAAAGTATGTGATAACATTCATGATTATGTACTAGAACATGCTCCTCAAAATGATCAAATGACTTCTCCAATAATTCAGAAAGGCATTGTAACTGCATGCAAGATAGAAACAGCTAAAGCTATAGTTGAGGAACTAAATGGTAATTAGTTAGCCTTGCTAGTTGATGAATCTTTTGATATATCCCGTAAAGAGAAAATGGTGATTGTCTTATGGTATGTTGATAGAATGGGATTTGTGATGGAGCGATTTATTAATATAGTTCATGTTCAAAATACTTGTGCTTCATCTTTGAAGAGTGCAATTATTAATTTACTTGATCTACTCTCCATAAGTCTATTATATGTGTGTGGACAATGTTATGATGGGGCAAGAAATATGCAAGGTAATATTAAAGGTCTTAAAATGTTGATTAAGAGAGAAAGTAGATCGGCTCATTCCATTTATTGTTTTGATCATCAACTCCAACTTACCTTTGTTGCGGTTTCTAAGATATGTCTTCAAGTGAGAGAACTTGTAGTATTTGTTTCCAATATTTTGAATATATTAGGGTCTTCGTTTAAGCGTATGGATGAATTTCGAGAATCTCAAAAAGAAAGAATTCAATAGGCATTAGATATGGGTGAACTTACAATTGGTAGGGGCTTGAATCAAGAATTTGGTCTTTCAATAGCACGTGATACTCGTTGGGGATCTCACATTAAATCTTTTAATAATTTTATTTTGATGTTTGGTTCTACTCTCGATGTTCTTGAACTTCTTGTTCTTGATGCACATTCTACAGAAGAAAGAGCCAAGGCAATAGGAGATCTGAGGGCTTGTCAAACATTTGAGGTTGCATTCATGTTAAATTTGATGTGATATATTTTAGCAATCACAAATGAGCTCAATAAGCAAAACAAAAAGAGCAAGACATTGGAAATGCGATGCTACTTGTTGACGTAGCAAAGAAAAAGTTGCAAAAGTTAAGGAAAGAGGGATGGAATTCTCTATTGTAGAGACATCTGCATTTTGTATCAAATATGATATTTCAA
Organism: Nicotiana benthamiana; assembly: GCA_034376525.1. Classification (NCBI taxonomy): domain Eukaryota; kingdom Viridiplantae; phylum Streptophyta; class Magnoliopsida; order Solanales; family Solanaceae; genus Nicotiana; species Nicotiana benthamiana. The sequence goes on along the minus strand of CM067323.1, from coordinate 110,505,112 downwards.
TACCTCAGTTTGATGAGCTATATGTTAGTTCTTTATGATCACGCCGTAAACCTGATGATTGTATAGTCTTACATCATTATCGAGTTGATGTATTTTGCAAAATTATTGATTGGAAAATTCAATAACTTAATGAACGTTTTCACAAAGTAACAACTCATTTGCTTCATGGGATTTCTTGTTTGAATCCAATTAACTCATTTTCAAGTTTTGACATAAGGAAAATAATGATAATGGCTGAGTTATATCCTGATAACTTTGATGAATTTAGTATGGGTGCTCTTAATAATCAGTTTGCAAGTTATATTATTGATGTTCGTGATGTTGATGAAAGTTTCTCCGATCTACATGGTCTTTGTGATCTTTCCAAAAGATTAGTTCAAACAAAGAAGCATTTAAATTATCCTCTTGTATTTCGTTTAGTGAAACTTGCTTTGCTTCTTCCATTGCTACTGCTTCTGTTGAAAGAGATATTTCAACGATGAAGTTTATCAAGAATCACTTACGAAGTCGAATGAATGATGAGTTCTTTAGCGGTTTTTTGGTGCTTTATGTAGAAAAAATTGTGTTCGATAGTATTTCTAATGATAATATTATTAAAACATTTCAAGATATGAAACCTCAACGAGTGCAGTTGTAATAATGTACTTAGTTGTTTTTTGTTGATCTCATTGGTCATTAGGTCCTTGTAACTAATACAAGACTTGTTTTTTGTATTTTTTTTGAGATTCTTGTTACTATGATATGTTTATCTTAACACTATCTTTGTGTTGAGAACTTCTCTTTCTATTAATAAAATGTGTTAGCATCTATTTTTTTGGTTTTGGTTAGCTGGCTTCATTGTGTATTTGACTTTTAAAATTTTCGAACCCCCTTCACAAATATTCTGCCTCCGCCACTTGGCTCCAAAGAACAATTTTTTTGACGTTATCAATGAACACATTTCTAATGATTGTGGAAGAACAAACATATTTTAAAATTAGTATGAATATAATTGGAAAGTGCAGGACGATGGATTTTGCTTTGCATGTCATAATTCTCTTGATTTGTATTCCAAAAAGTTAAGACTGGAATGTATAACATATTCCTTTGATATGATTGCTATATATAATTTGTTTGTTTTATTGTCAAACATTTCCTTTTATTTATTTTGATAGTTGAGAAGGTATTATCAATATTAAGTCCTTACTTTGTTTCGTTTAAAGGCTTCACAATTTAGTCGGCACTTTAAATAGAACAAAGTTTATCGGAGTAATTAATTCGGATTAGACTTATATAATTATAATAAAATTTTAATAATTAGAAATCAAATGAGACATAAAAAAATTATAAATTTCTTGTTTCAAAATGATATACTAATATATATAGACATAAAACGTACTTATATAATTTTAATATATATTTGAACAACAAATATAATTATTTTTAGCCCGTCATCAGCTAAATATGTGACTTGCACTATGGAAGGATTGGTTGGCCCAAACCATGAACTGGACCTTGGCCTATGGGTCAAGATCAGGAGAAATTTAAAAATAGCCAGAATTACAATCGGTCATTCAAAAATAGTCCAGTTTCAAAAGTAATCAAAATTTAGCCATTTTTCATATAAAAATATATCTGAGCGAAAATACTGTTCAAAATTCGAAAAATACAGCCGCATATTATACGAGAGTTCCAACATAAGTATGTTTGAACTTCCGTATATTTTAAATGAGTTCCAACATAATTATACTTAAACTCGTGCATATTATTGAATCGGGTTACACACTAAAATAATATTATATTGGATCGGGTTGAATACCGCAACAATATTATATTGGATCGGTTTGCGCGCCACAACAATGTTAATTGATAAGGGATCGGGTTGCGCGCCGCAACAATGTTATTATTGTTTTGTTCTAGATTTTGAATTATTCTCTCATATTTCTCTTGAGTTCTTGCTGGGTTTGATATTTCCCTGTAGCATGTACCCCATCCCATTTAAATTTTTTATTCATATTTATTTTTTGCTATGTATTATATAACCACACAGGTTTATCCGGAGTCTTGTCCTAGCCTCATCACTACCTCACCGGAGTTAGTCTAGGCACTTACCAGCACATGGGGTCGGTTGCGCTAATGCTACACTCTGCACTATGTGCAGATAACGAAGCTCCATTTGGACAGTAGAAATTGGGAAGCCAGCCTTCAGTCCATCCAGAGATCCCGAGGTTGTCCTGTAGGCGTTCACACGCCCGACGTTCTCTTTTATCTATTTATATGTTCTGTTTCCACTTGTTTCCGAGACAGACTGTATTTCTTCTTTTAGACATTTGTATGTAGTACTCATAGATAGTCCGTGAATATTGTGAAACCAGATTCCGAGTAGAGGAGTATATTGGCATTGTAGTACTGATTTTGATCATTTCTAGCTGTTTAAGTATTCCTCTCATTCTGTTATTGTTAATATTTAAATTGTTGATTGCCTGTTAATTCAAGTTGTTAAAAGGATTAAAATGAAAGAGCTAGAATTGCTATATTTCGTGGCTTGCCTAGGTTCTACTAGTAGTCTCCATCAGGACTCCCGAGGGTGGGGAATCCGTGACCTGACAAGTTGGTATCAGAGCTCTAGGTTTTATAAGTCTCACAATTCATGGAAAAGCTTAGTAGAGTCTGAGGGATCGGTGCAGAGACGTCTGTATTTATCCCCTAGAGGCTATAAAGTTAGGAAAAACTTCACATTTGTTCTTTCTTGTCATGTAGTTTTGTTTCTCAATGCTAATTGAATTTCTACTCTTTTTTCTGTAGATGGCGAGAACACTCGCATCGTAATCCACCGATCAATAGCCCGAGCCCCCAGTAGTAGCTCCCACGAGGGGTAGAGGGTGAGGCCAAGACCGTGCTAGAGGCCAAGGTAGGGACAAAGCTCAGCCCAGTGTAGCAACACCCGTACTGGAGCCTTAGGTTGATTATGATGATGAGGTTCCGGACTTAGCAGTTCCATTGGGCCAAGCTCAAATGCTAGAAGGGTTTATTGCTACCCAAGTTCTTCAGGATGCTCTTTTCCGACTAGTGGGCCTTATGGAGAGTGTCACCCGGGCTAGTTTTCATTTCGTAGCACCATACATCTCTCAGGATGGAGGAGGAGCCCAGACTCCTGCTACTAGCACTCCGGAGCAGGTATCTCTATAGATTTAGAATCCATCGGTTCAGCCAGTCGGAGCAGTTCAGTCGGGTGTGGTATCCCAGACCGGTGATGGAGTATTTATGTCTGTCGATGCTTTGTGGAGACTAGATAGGTTCACCAAGCTCTTTACTACTACTTTCAGTGGTGCTTCTTCTGAGGATCCCCAGGATTATCCAGACAACTGTCACGAGTTCTCAGGAACATGGGGATAATTGAGACCAATGGAGTCTATTTTTTCTACATTTCGCTTATTTGGATCCACCAAGACTTGGTGGAGGGATTTCTGTTAGGCTAGACTAGCTGGATCACCATCTTTGACTTGGGAGTAGTTTACGCAGCTATTTCTGGAAAAGTTTCTTCTCATTACTCATAGAGAGGCCCATCGGAGGCAGTTTGAGTTTCTCCAGTAGGGATTTATGACTGTTACACAGTATGAGACAAGATTCGTTGACTTGGTTCACCACGGTCTTATCATACTCCCCTCCGAGAGAGAGAGAGAGAGAGAGAGAGAGAGAGAGAGAGAGATGAAGAGGTTTATGGTATTATTCAACTGATTCGTCTTTAGATGCCTAGGGAGGCTGGGGGTGAGATTACTTTCTAGGAGACGACCAATGTGACCAGGAGAGTGGAGATGGTTTTATCGCAAGGAGGTGGTCATGGGTCGGATAAAAGGCCGCATCATTCAGGCAGATTCAGTGGTGCCTCATCTGGAGGCAGAGATTTGTATGGTATAGGCTATCCTCTTAGGCCCTTTCAGTCAGCACTTCAGGTTTCTCATGGTGCTTCAGGTGGTCGTGGTTCTCACATGCAGTATTCTGATCAGCAGCCCTACAGTGCACCACCAGCTCCTATCAGTGCACCGTTGCTCCAGAGTTTGAGTGTGGTGAGTATGGTCATTTCTGGAGGGCTTGTCTGAGATTGGTGGGTACTTAGTCGCAGCAGCAGGGTTCCCGTGCTATGGTTCAGGCACCAGGTGTTCCTCAGATGCCCAACCAGCTAGAGGTGGGGATAGAGGTGCTAGAGGTGGATGTAGAGGATTTAGAGGTAGAGCTCAGACCATTAGAGGTGGAGGTCACCCAGCTGCAGACTGTCCCAGAGATTTAGTCCAGGGTGGTGGGGCCCAGCACTGATGTTGTACTCTTCCTGCCAAGCCTAAGGCTGAGGCATCTGATATAGTTATCACATGTACTGTTCTGTTTTGTGGCAGAGATGCTTCAGTGTTATTTGATCCAGGGTCTACATACTCGTATGTGTCATCTTATCATGTACCGTATCTAGTATGCCTAGTGATTCTTTGAGTGCTCCTATTTATGTGTCTACACCGGTGAATGATTCTATTGTGGTATATCGAGTCCATCGTTCTTTTGCTATGGTGATTGGGGGGTCTTGAGACCCATGTAGATTTGTTGCTTTTAGACATGGTTGATTTTGTTGTCATATTGGGGATGGATTGGTTATCACCTTACCACGCTATCTTGGACTATCATGCCAAGACTGTGACCTTAGCTTTACCGAGTTTGACTCATTTAGAGTGAAGAAGGACTCTTGGTCATTCTACCCATAGTGGTATCTCTTATATGAAGGCTCGATGTATGGTCGAGAAGGGATGTTTGGTCTATTTGGCATATGCTCGTGATTCTAGTGCTGAGGTTCCTTCTATTGATTCTGTACCCGTTGTTCGTGAGTTTCCTGGGGTATTCCCTTCAGACCTGTCGTGTATTCCGGGATAAGGGCGATCTGTCCTAGACCCAAATTACCCGCCCAACCCACCCAAGGTTGGGTTGGTTATTGACCTGCCCATTTATTGAACTTAGCCCATATTGACCCAACCCATCTCAACCCATTTAAAGTTGGGCTAATTTTTTTAACCCAAATTGATTCATGAGTAAGTTTGTCAAAATATCTTAGAAATAAATTTATTTTTTGTTTAATATTTTAAATATGACCATAACAAAAGTAAACAAATCTTATTTACTAATTATATAATTTATAAGAAAATAATACATATTAATTAAAGTTTAATAAGAGTTGAGCAGGTTGGGTTATGACCCGGATTTTAATCCCTCTTGACCCAACCCATCTTAGCCCAAGTAACTTTTGAGCGGGTTATTTGACCCGCCCAATTGTTCAAAAAACCTACTTTGACCCACCCAAAGTTGACCCAACCCGCTCATTTGACACTTCTAGCTGAGATATTGACTTTTGCATTGATTTGGCTCCGGGTACTCAACCCGCCTGAGTTGAAAGAGTTGAAGTATCAGTTGCAAGAATTGCTTGAAAAGGGTTTCATTAGACCCAATGTTTTACCTTGGGGTGCACCGATGTTGATTGTTAATAAAAAGGATGGATCGATGAGAGTTTTTATTGATTACCGGTAGTTGAACAAGGTTACAATCAAGAATAAGTATCTATTGCGTAGGATTGATGATTTGTTTGATCAATTTAAGGGTGCCAAGGTATTTTCAAAGATTGAATTGAGATCTGGCTACCATCAGTTGAGGGTTAGGGCATTCGATGTCCCTAAGACACCTTTCCGCACTCAGTACGGGCATTATGAGTTCAAGGTTATGTCATTCGGATTGACAAATGCCCCAGCAACTTATATGAATTTGATGAACCAAGTGTTTGTGCATTATTTGGATTCATTCGTGATAGTCTTCATTGATGATATTTTGATCTATTCTCGCAGTCGGGAAGTGTACGACAACATCTTAGAGTGGTTCTTCAGACCTTGAGGGATAGTCAGTTGTATGCTAAATTTTTAAAGCGTGAGTTATGGTCGAGTTCAGTGGCATTTTTTGGTTATGTTGTATCAGCCGATGGTATTCAGGTTGACCCGAAGAAAATAGAGGCAGTAAAAAACTTGCCTAGACCAGCATTAGCTACAGAGATTTAGAGTTTCTTGGGATTCGCAGGCTACTATCGTCGATTCGTAGAGGGGTTTTCATCTATTGCAGCCCCGATGACCAGGTTGACTCAGAAGGGTGCCCAGTTGAGATGATCGGATGAGTGTGAGGCGAGCATTTAGAAGCTCAAGACAGCTTTGACTACGCGCCAGTGTTGGTTTTGCCCATAGGTTCAGGGCCTTATATAGTTTATTGTGATGCATCTCGTATTGGACTTAGTGCAGTGTTGATGCGGGATGGAAAAGTCATTGCTTATGCTTTGCGGTATTTGAAGATTTATCACAAGAACTATCTGGTCCAAGATTTGGAGTTAGCAGCCATTGTGCATGCATTGAAAATTTGGAGGCATTATCGGTATAGCATGGCATGTGAGGTGTGCATGGATGACAATAGTCTTCAGTATTTGTTCAAGTAAAAGGAGTTAAATTTGAGGCAGAGGTGGTGGGAGGAGTTGTTTAAAGATTATGATGTCACTATCGTATATCATCTGGGAAAGTCCAATGTGGTGGCTGATGCTTTGAGTAGAAAGTCAGCCAGTATGGACATTCTTGCTTATATTCCGGTTTGTGAGAGACCACTTGCTTTGGATGTTCAGGATTTGGCAAATCAGTTCGTGAGGTTGGATGTTTCGAAGCCCAGTCGTGTGTTAGGTTGCACAATCATGCGTTCTTTGTTATTGGAGTGTATCCGTGATTGGCAGTATGATGATCCCCATTTGTGTGTCCTTAGAGACACAGAGTAACACGGAGGTGCCAAGCAGGTTACCTTAGGTGATGATGGAAGTTTGAGATTGTAGGGTCAAGTTTGTATGCCTAATGTGGATGGACTTCGAGAGTTGATGTTTGAGGAATCTCATAGCTCCTGGTATTCTATTCATCCCTGTGCCGCGAAGATGTATCAGGATTTGAAGCAGCATTCTTCGTGGCGGATAACGAAGAAAGATATCGTCACACATGTGGCTCTGTGTTTGAACTGTGAGCATGTTATGTATGAGCATCAGAGGCCTGGTAATTTATTTCAGAGGATTGAGCTTCCTGAGTGGAAGTGGGAGCGGGTCCCTATGGATTTCGTTGTTGGACTCACGCTGACTCGGAGGACGTTCGACACAGTATGGGTCATTGTGGATAGATTGACCAAGTCAGCGTATTTCATTCCTGTGGCAGTCTCCTATTCTTCTGAGATGTTAGTTGAGATCTATATCCGGGAGTTTTTTCATCTTCATGGTATGCCTGTGTCTACATTTTGGACCGAGATATATAGTTTACCTCACGTTTTTGGAGAGTAGTCCAGCGAGAGTTAGGCACACGGGTTGAGTTGAGCACAACATTCCATACTTAGACGGATGGGCAGTCTGAACGGACTATTTAGATTTTTGAAGATATGCTTCTAGCTTGTGTCATTGGCTTTGGAGGCTCGTGGGATCAGATTTTGCCTTTAGCGGAGTTTGCCTACAACAACAACTACCAGTCGAGTATCCAGATGACTCCTTATAAGGCTTTATATGGTAGGCGATGTCGGTCTCCAGTCGGATGGTTAGAGCAGGGAGATGCTCGGTTGTTGGGTACGGATCTGATTTAGGATGCTTTGGACAAGGTCAGGATTATTTAGGATAGGCTTCGTATAGCTCAGTCCTGGAAAAAGGGTTATGCCAACTGCAAGGTTCTAGATTTGGCCTTATGGTTGGTGAAAGGGTATTGCTTCGAATGTCGCCTATGAAGGGCGTGATGAGATTTGGGAATAAGGGAAAGCTTAGCCCTAGGTTCTTTGTTCCATTTGATATTCTTGATCCACTGGAGAGGTGGCTTATAGATTTGCATTGAAGCCGAGCATATCACCCGTTCAGCCAGACTTCCTTCTTTTGTTCGTTCAAGGATGAACAATTGTTTTAAGGTGGAGAATGTGATGACAAAAAGGTCATCACTTGATTTTAAATGAAATTATGTATTCTGAGGCCTTGAAACCTTATTTAGCATCACCTCGATTTACATGCATAGTTCATGCACGTAGCCAGAAAGCCTAAATATGAAAAATTTGTGAAAAATGATAAATTTTCACTATAAAATAAATAAATTTTACTTCGGTAAATATTTTGGATAAACAGAACCGGACCCATGATTTGACGGTCTGGAGGGTCCATAGGAAAATATGGGACTTGGACATATGTTCGGAATCAAATTCCGAGGACCCATGCCCGAGAAGTGAAGTTTTAAAGAAAATTGTTTTTTTGAAATTGTTTAAAGGAATTTGAAATAAAATTTGATTAGAACATGTTGGTATCAGGCCCGTATTTTGGTTTTGGCGGACGATACATGTCTTTTACGTGATTTAAGACAACTCTGTGAAGTTTGGTAAGAAACGGAAACTGTTTGACATGATTTGGACCGTAAATGCAAAGTTTGATGCTTTAAGAAGCTTTGAAACAATTCATTGATTTTGATGTTTAATTCATTGGATTTGATGTTATTTTGGCGATTTGATAGCACGGATAAGTTCGTATAATGTTATTGAGTTAGTACGTTTGTTTGGGTTTGAGCTCCGAGGGTTCAGGTGTGTTTCATATGTGTTTCGGAAGGTTTTTGAAACTCAAAATACTGTAGGTTTTTGCGTTTCAGTGCCCAGGGATTTTACTCTTCGCGTTCACGTGGTCCCTCTCGTGACCGCATAAGGAAAATCTCCTAGGTGCCAGATTTCTTTTTTGCGAATGCGAAGCTTGAGATGCAAACGGGAGGCTGAGGGGGGCATACCCTTCGCGAACATGTCCATGCACTCGCGAATGGTTAAGGTTAAGGGCCTGGGGAGGGGTTCACCATTTTGTGCATTGTGAACGCGGCAACTGGACCGCGAACGCATAGGCTTGAGGCGCCAAAGCTCCTCAAATGGAAGCCATCTTCCACCAATGCGAAGGTCTGTCAGACCTAACCCCTCGTGAACGCGATGACCAAATCCGCCCAGTTATTTTAAAAGTCCAATACAATAGCCATTATGGGGTTTTCTCCAAAACTCATAACTTCTTCATCTAAACTCCAACTTGGGCGATTTTTGAAAGAGGATTTCACCATCAATTCATAGGTATGTAATCTCAGACTCATTTTCTACAATTTCCATTAGCACCCACTAGATTTATATGCTTAAATCATGTTCTTAAGGATAGAAAATTATGGATTTGGGTAGAGTTAGGGCTTTTTGATTATTTGTGATTTAGACCTCGTGTTGGATTCAAATTTTGGAACTAATTATATATTCGGGCTCGTGGGTGAATTGGGTGATCGGGTTTTGGTTCGAACCTCGTGTTTTGACCAAGCGGGCCTGGGGTCAATGTTTGACTTTTTGGAAGAATTATTAGAAAGCTAAAATTAAGCATTGGAATTGGATTGTTTAGCATTTATTGATATTATGAAGTTGGTTATGTCTAGATACAATTGATTTGGAGCCAAATTCAAAAGAAGAGGTGATGTTTGAGGCTTGAGTTGGCCGTGAAATTTGAGGTAAGTGTTTGGTCTAACCTTAGTTTGAGGGATTAAGAGTTGTGTCTTATTTGCTATTTGCTTCTTGTTGAGTACGACGTATAGGCATGATGATGAGTATCTATATGTTGGTGTCGATCATGACTGTGAGTCTTATATTGAAATTTGTTGCAATGATACTACGGATGCATTAATTGATGATTCTCGATATTGAGAAAGGATTAAGTTTTTTAGTGGAAATTATTTATGTTTGAGTATTGGTGTTAGCTATGATGAGTAGAAGTTGAGTTAAGATCGGTTAATAACTGATTCTTCCTTGCCGGGACGTATTTACTGTTATTGCCAAATCCCTTGCCGGGATAGTATAGTTTATTATTGATCCCTTGCTGGGACTTGTGGTATGGTTGAGTTTAAGGCATATAAATATATGGATTGGGTTTCACGCCGCAACAATATTATATTGGATTGGGTTGCACGCCGCAACAATGTTATATTGGATCGGGTTACACGCTGTAACAATATTATATTGGATCGGGTTGAATGCCGAAACAATGTTATACTGGATCAGGTTTCATGTCGCAACAATGTTACATGATGAGGGATTGGGTTGTGCGCCGCAACAGTGTTATATTTGTTTGTTGTAGATTTTGAATTGTTCTCTCATATTTCTCTTGAGTTTCTGTTGGATTTGATATTTTCTCCATAGAATGTACCCCCTACCATTTGAATTGTTTATTCATGTTTATTTTCCTCTGTATATTATATAACTGCACAGGTTTATCTGAAGTCTAGTCCTAGACTCGTCACTACCTCGCATGGGTTAGGCCAGGCACTTACCAGCACATGGGGTTGGTTGTGTTAATGCTACACTCTGCACTATGTGTAGATATCGAAGTAGAATTTTGATAGTTGCACTTAGGGAGCCAGTCTTCAGTTCATCCAAAGATCCCGAGGTGGTCCTGCAGGCATCTGCAAACACAACGTTCTCTTCTATATATTTATATGTTCTGTTTCCACTTATTTCCGAGAATGACTGTATTATCTTTTTCATACATTTGTGTATCGTACTCATTGACATACTATTTATGTATTCTGCTCATTCTGTTATTGTTAATCTTTAAATTGTTGATTACCTGTTAATTCAAGTTGGTAAAAGTATTTAAATGAAAGAGTTAGAATATCAATATTTCGTGGCTTTTCTAGCTTCTACGAGTAGGTGCCATCACGACTCTCGAGGTTGGGAATTCCGGATCATGAAAATTCCACACATTAAAGTGTCCATAAGGTACATGATCAAAAAGTGTCTTACATTTGTCCACCAATAATATGGGTGTACCATTACCAAAAGAAAGGTATTTCTCGGGGGCAAACATACGTTTGAAATTGTTTATGATAACTGGAATAAGTCATTTGCATCTCTACCCAGGTACATGTCCGCATTGTAACACTTTAACCTCAGGACTATTGTTGAATGGAAGCTTGAGTGTAGTCCGGGAATACCAGAACGTATATTCAGATATGTGTTCTGGGCGTTTAAACCAGCAATTGATGGTTTTGTGCATTGCCAGCCGGTAATATCCATAGACGACACTCACATCTATGGAAAGTATGATACTAAGCTGTTGATCGCCGTTGCAGTAGATGGTAATAGAGGTATATTTCCCCTAGCTTTTTTTATTTGTTCCAATAAAAGCCAAGAGGTATAGACGCTAATTCTGAACCACTTGAAGGAGCACATTGTCAGACAACATTTAGGTATTTGTCTAATATCTTATCGACATGGCGGCATTTTATGTTCTACATAGCATTTGCCTACATGACAGGAACCGTATGCATACCGCTGTTACTGTGTGAGGCACCTGAAGGCCAATTTCCAGAAGTCACTTCCCAACAAGGACTTACATGATTTAATGTGGATAGTTGCGACTGATCACCAAGAGTGTAAATTCAGGAGGCGCATAGAATCGATCAGGCAGGAAGATGAAGGAGCCTATCATTGGTTGATGCGACATGAGTTTTACAAGGGGATTGCATGTCACTGCCGTGATATAAATATCTATCAAGCAGATGACTGAGATGTTTGTTGAAAGGGCTAGAGGTGCATCTTCATTGATGGAGAATGGTGTTGAATTTATGCCAATACCAATAAACAGATTTGATAAATACAGGAGGCAAGCACATTGACATTCGTATTTATAGTATTGTAACAAGCTAAATATTTTTAAAGTTTGCATCGGAATCCATCAAAATCAGGGGAATAGTACACATACTGTAAATGAAGCCAGAAGGTTATGCTCTTGTAGAAATAGTCCATCTACCACAAGCTGTACTCACATGCCATGAAGTGCATTCAACATGCAGGTTTCGCGATGTAACGACCCGACCACTCGTTTTGAGATTTTTCACTTTGATCGCCACTTCTCAGGCATGACTTGCCCGTGTGATGTATTATGATTGATATAAATCATTCGTTTTGATTTTCACAAAAATCGGAACGAAATTGAAAGAATAGTTCTCAATTATAGTTTAAAATTATGAAAGGTTTGACCAAATTTTACTTGTTTGTAAATGATCTTGGATCAAAGTTTTATGGTCTGGTTAGCTTTATTAGGTAATTTATGACTTAAGAGTGTGATCAGAATTGGTTCTAGAGGCCCGGTGTAGAGTTTGGCTTGAATTGGCGAAGATAGTATTTTGGCAAAATCTGGTTGATAGGTGAGATTGATCCGGAGGTCAAAACTTAATTTAGAGTCTTTGTAGCTTCTTCATGTTGTTTGGGATATGTGTGCAAAATTTCAGGTCATTCTGATGTAGTTTTATTGGGTTTTTTATCGGAAGTGTATTTCAGAAGTTTTTGAAAAACTTAAGCTTGAATTCGATGCGTTTTGGGTAATTGGATGTGATTTGAGGTGTTTTGATAATTGTAACAAGTTTGAATGAGGTTATAGGATGTGTTGGTGACATTGGTGGAGGTTCCGGGGGCCTCGAGTGAGTTTCAGATGGTCAATCGAACCATTTTTTGTAATGTAAAGTTGCAGATTTTTGTGTTCAGGTGTTGTAGAAATTAAGCTTTCGCGATTGAGTAAAAGGATTGAGGAAGGCCAGGAATTCAGCCTTCGCGTTCACGGAAGGATAATATGTAATGCATCGTGTTCGCGTGAGTGCATTCGCGATCGCATAGAGGAATTTGGGGTCTGAGGATTTTTTGCATCACATTCGCAGGTTTGCAGTTCTAAGTATCGCATTCGCGTGGACCTCACCGCTTTCACGTAGAGTAAATTGGAGGGCCTGGTAATTTTTTCTTTGTGATCGCGAGGCTTGTGCCACGATCACGATGAAGGAACGGTCAGTGTTGGGAAAAATTATTTAAGTCATTTCATCCGCGATTTTGGGGCTCATTTACCCCCGTTGTTGATCATTTTGAGAGATTTTTGAAAGAAATTAAAGAGGGATTCAAGAGGAATCGACTTGATGTAAGAATATTTGTCTTAAAACCCGATTATATTGTGAAATCCACCTAGAAATTCATGGAAACTAAGACAAAATTGAAGAACTAGGGCTTGAGAAATGGGACTTTTGAATTGGGATTTGAAGGACCATTTGAGGCCGGATTTGAGAACTCTTGATAACTATGAACTCGTGGAAAGATAAGGAATCTAATAATGTGAAAATTTTTGAGTTTTGAGAAGTGGGTCTGGGGTTCGGATTTTTGTAATTTTGGAATTTCTGCCAGTTATTGATTGTTTTTGCGTGGGCTTTGTTCCCATAGTATATTGTTACATATTGTTTTGATTATGGGTAGAGTCGACGCGCATGGGGGCCGATTTGAGTGGCAAAGGCGTCGCAAGCTATTGATTTTACCGATTCGAGGTGAGTAATGGTTGTAAATGATATCCCGAGGGCTTGAAACTCGGATTTGCACATCGTAGTGCTATATTGAGGTGAGACACACACTTGATGAAGAGCGCGAGGTCGTTTCATATTGGGGATTGTGACTTGATCCACCCCGATTGATGATTTTATCGCGTATTTGACTGAAATCTATTTGTTATCATCATGAATTGGGCCGATATCTATATTTGGGCTTCGTGCCAATTATTTAATCCTTTTGGGGGGGGGGGGGGGTAATCACTATTTCCTCATTGTTTTGACTTATTACTTGAAATCATCCTGTTGATTTCTACTATTTTACAAACTCATCCACTATTACTCAGATTGAAAGTTAAATAATGTTTTGGTCTGAGAACTACTATTTTACTAATGTCCGAGGGGCTTGTGGTGATTTTTGTATTGAGTGATGTCGAGGACCATATGTGAGGATATACTAAGTGATATGAGGCCGAGGGCCTGGGATACTTTTATATGCCACGAGGTGGCTTGAGTGATGTGAGGCCGAGTGCCGAGTAATTGAAGGCCGAGTGCCGAGAGATGATGCCACGAGGTGGCTTAATATAGTGCTTGGACCGTAAGGGGCTCCTTCGGAGTCTGCACACCCACAGTGAGTTCGAGGGGCTAATATTGTTCTGAGAGTGAGACCGAGGGGCTGGTACTGTTATGAGATATTGCGCGAGGGGCAAACCTTTATATGTTCATCTTTCATATTTACTTGTCATTTTACCTATTATACTGCGGTATTTGTGCCCGAGGGGTGGATTATCTGTGCTTATCAGCACTAACTGTTTTGCATTCATTTGCGTAACTATTGAAAAAGTCATTTTCAAAAGAGATTTAAACTGAGCTAAGATATTTCTAAAGATTTCACAGATCCACTGCTTTTCTCAAAGGATTTTACACTGCTTCTATACACCATGTTGGTTTTCTTAACATGATTTCTTAGTGCTTAATTGTTATTTACCTTTATTTCTCACTTAGTTGGGGTACTCACTTTACTCCCTACACCTCGTGTGTAGATGCATGTATTTATTCACCCGGTAGAAGAGTTTGAGGTGATCGAAGGCTGAGTCATCAGAGTTTAGCTAGGTGGCTGCCAGCGTTCGCAGCACCGCTTTTCTCCCTTTTCTTTCATTAGTCCTGTTTGTACATTTCAGACCTTGTAATTGTATTTTATACTCTAATAGACGCCCGTGACTTGTAACACCCCGGTATTGGGCTGTATTCTGCACTTAATAAAGAAATCTATTGCTTAGACTGTAGTTATTTAATCATACTAAAACTGTTTATTAACATTAACTATTCTAAAAGGGCGAAATAGGTTATCTGGATGGCCTTATCTTTACGAGAAGCGCCATCACGACGGAATCGGGCTTTGGATCGTGAAAAGTTGTTATCAGAGTCTAGTTTACATAGGTCTTACGAGTCATGAGCAGGTTTAGTAGAGTCTTGCATATTGGTACAGAGACGTCTGTATTTATCCTCAAGAGGCTGCATAACCATTAGGAAAACTTTATCCTCAAAAGTAACTCTTGAAATTCCTTCCACATGTTCGCATGCGCGCATGAGCGCTCAATGTCAGATATGCCTTGATGGCCTGTAATTCCCTAATCGAGGGGTGAGACGTGATCTCTGTGAGTTTGATGTAGGCCGGTATGGAGGACTTGAGGGCGGATCTTTGCCTATGGCTTGAGCATCGAGGTGCTGATTATGTGAGCAAGTGGTTTGAATTTATATATTTAGTGTTTCCCCCATTAGTGGAAGTGATGGTTGGGTAACTATGTGATAAGTATGTTAGTACTGCAACCAGTACCCATATGATTCAGAAGCGGCAAGGGGGGAGGTCTGCTGGATGAAAGAGGAACTATTAGGTGCTAGAATTTCATCTTGATTCGAGGTATAGCCCTGATATGGACGTGTGAAGGATATTTTCATGTTTCCCAGTTGAAGGTGAAGTAAATTTTATGTTGCAGTATGAGTTCAAACTCAGGAAGACTAAGTGACTGCGTACAGTTTATGGCGGCGGAAAGTATACTGAAATGTTAATCGAAGGCAGAGCAAGGGGGTTATCTCCTGCGAAGTTTTTTTAGGTTGTGCGGTCCTTTTATGTCTGTTAGAAGATCTCATGTGTAAGTGAAATATAAGTGTTGAAATTTGAATTTTGGGTCGCTTAAGAAAGTGGGCTTATTTGCTGAAGATTTAAAGTACTAGGTGATCTGTTTTTTCACAAGCTTATAAACGGATTTAAGTTTAATCTCACTATGGTATTGTGGCACCAATAGAGTATAAGTGATATGAGTTATTGAGTGTGTTTTGATCTATGTCTTCGAGCCAGGTGGGGGTGTCAACTATGAGTAGTTGACTACACGGTGAGGAGCTATGTTGGTTCTAGTTTGAGGCGTGCGGGTGAATAAGTTATGGCTTACGGGAATAGAGACCAAGGATGGCTCAGGTAAAGGAAAAGTTTTGACAATAGTTCTATTATGCTTCATAAGGTAATAGAATCACGAGATGTCTTGAGTTATTATTGGTAAAGAATACTCGGTGCATAGAGCAGGAGGTTGCTTGGTTGTCTTGGGATGAGGCTGCATCTTGCATTGTCAGAATGCTAATGAGGTATGGGTGGTTATGTTCATTTGATCAGGTAGATTGTTGTTTGAATAAGAGTGAATGACTCTCGAGAATGTCTCTAATGTGTTCAAGATTCTACAGGGAACAATCAGGTATTTTAAAGTTGTATATGTGGATAGAAATTGAGTTTTCATTGGAAGAGGTCAAGACTTATGGTATTTCTATGTTAATTATAGGATTCTATGTATCAGCATAAGGAAGGTAAATGTAACAGATTTAGATCCACAAGAAGTTCTTCAGAGTGACGTAATTTGGAAGGTGGTGCTTTTGGGAATAACTACGAGAGTACTCATCGGCTTATAGGTCTTAGGCAGTGTGGTTTTTACGCTTATGTCTTGTGTGGTAAGCCTGGGTTGAGGAATTGTGGTGCTACAGCGAGAAGGAATATCCAGTTGAAGATGAATAAGAAGGAAATTTAGATAGATGGAGTAGCTCGATAGTACACCGGACCGGTATGGTAAAGATATGATTAATTTTGTACGTGTGTTCAAAGTAATGAGTTCTTACAGGTGATTTGCAGCAATATTCTTAGGTTGTGATGACTTTTCTTAGCTTGATCGAGTAAGAAGGATTCAGTCCTTGCCACTCTGGTTTGTGCAAAGGGAATTCGGGGAGTCCTTCATGATTTCTACTGCGGTTTGGAGATGCATATTTTCTATGGGCATGTGGATCATGGGATGTATAGTGAATTTTTTCTTCTAGATGGGACAAACGGAAATTTCTTGACTAGTGGAGTGCGTAATTGTCCGTGGCTCGAAAGGGAGATGAAGGTCTCATGTTATCCTAGGACGTTATGGTATATGCGGTATGTCGTGAGGATCAAATTTGCATGTGTAATGTTATGGTTCAGTTTTGAAAGGAAGTTCATAAAACTCCTAAGCAGCTAATAGTCTCAAATGATTAAGGAAATGGTACTGTTAATTGGAAATGATTTGACGAGAGTATATGTTTCAGTAAAGGGGCAATGTGATTAAGTTGATGGCACTTCGATAGTATTGCGGCACCTTCTTATTAGATCGATTGGTGATATTCTGGTTTGCTTGGTGGCACAGGGAAACTTTAGAGTATCTATTTTGGAATGATTGGGCATTAAAGGTGTGGCATGTGTTCAGGCGGCGAAATTGGGATCGGTTATGGTGATTCATGTGCGTTGTGGATGTGTAGACGGAAGTTCTCAAATTCAGGCTATGATGCAATTGTAGATCATGTATATCGACACTGGTTAGCAACTACCGGGATTTGGAGTGGATCCTTCTTTGCTTGTGATATTATATTTTGGATGTCGTGTTGGGGTTTAGACTAGTTTTCTCCGTGTTGGGTTATTCTAGACTATTACGCTATGGGCTATGCCGAAAACGTCACAGGTTGAGTGGCGAGATGTGTCGGATTATGTTCTAGTAAAGTTGTTTATATTTTGAAGATCCAGGGAACTCCTGGGAAAGATTGCCTTTCTTAATTGGGTCTTCATGATGGATGTTAGTGCAGAGGTTTCTACCATTGATTCAATTTTTTGTTGAGGTTCTTTTTGGATGTATTTCTTGTGGCCGTGCATATCGTCGGATGAAGTTGTGGATTTCGGTATTGATTTGGTGCCGGGCACCATATTGTATGGCTCCGGCAAGAGTTATAGTAGTAGAAGGAGTAGCTTCAGGCTTCCTTTCTAAGAAGTTCGTTGGCAGGGAAATATGGATACATGTTCTAGCTTGAGTCGGCTTGGTTGGCCCTAAATTGTATTGTTGAGGGATAGGTTGATTCGACCGTTATTGAGCTTATTAGTGATCTAGGGATATTTATGAGTTGCCTTTCTTGTTCCGAGATGTTATGATTTAATGGTTTAGGCACGTATGGTACAGTTCTACTGGGGTTTATAGTGGAAGTCGAGCGGGAAGAGTAAATGGGTGTTGCTCAGTGAATGGCATATCGGTTATGTCCTATCCGGTTTGCGTGGTATATGTTACTTGTGTCACCGTGGGTGTAATAATTTACTTTGGTTACAAACATCAAATAGTGCGTGGTTGTCGCTTTCGAGCATAGTGATTTAAGGTGTTTCATGTGGAGCAGTATTTCATAGGATCGTGCATTGCAACGAAGCTATGTGGAGATAGGACCTTGCGGGTTAGATTCGTGTGTTCTATTCTATGATGTGAGATGGATTCTCAGCCTTGTGTTGTGGTGGTACTGGTGAGCTTGAGGTAAAGCTCTTTCATTTGAGTCATTTTCATGATTGGAGTATGTTCGGACCATTGCTTATTGGTGTGCGTATTATACTAGTCGTAGCATAGGCCTCTATTGATGTGTCATGTCACCAGAGTGGTCTGTTTGGTTAGAGGATATCCCTGGGATCATTAATGAATATGAACTGACTCGATTTCAGCATGTTAGATGGATAAGATCGAGGTTCGGCTCAGAAATTTTCTATGGTACTTGTCAGAGGAGAAGCGCCTCAATTAATGGGTGATCTGAGAAAACTGTTATGGTTTATTATGTGTTTCATTTATTGTTGGCAGTATATAACAGTGTTGGAATGAGACTTTAACTAATAAGAGGTTTTCTACCAGTATTCGATTGTTGTATGCAGCTGCTGTGAATGGAAATTATCGCTATGTGTGTTCGAATTATGTGGTATATCATAGTACTGCTCCCGAGGTTGTATTCAGAGTATAGGTGTGAGGTTTTGATCGTATTGATGGATTCAGAAGTGAAAATGTGGCTCTATGGCTTATGATCCAAATTGGATTGTGCAATTTCAGTTGCAATGTGTAATCGGACCAATATGAGATATGATGATGTGGGATCAACCCCAGGTATATGCATGGTAAAGTAATTCAGCTGTTAGTTGGCTTCCAGAAAAACTCTAGGTACGTTCGAGGACGAACATGTGTTTAAGTGGGGGAGGATGTAACGACTCGACCAGTCGTTGTGAGCTTTTGCACTTTGATCGCCGGTTCTCGGGCATGGCTTTCCCTGTGTGATGTATTATGACTGATATAAATTGTTAGTTTTGGTTTTCACAGAAATCAGAATGAAATTTAAAGAATAGTTCTCAGTTGTAGCTTAAAATTTTGAAAGGTCTGACCAACATTTGACTTGTTTGTCAATAAACTCGGATCAAAGTTTTTATGGTTTGGTTAGATTCGTTAGGTGATTTATGATATAAGAGTGTGATCGGAATTGGTTTTGGAGGTGTGGTATAGAATTAGGCTTGAATTGGCAAAGTTAGTATTTTGGTGAAATCTGGTTGATTAGGTGAGATTTTGATCCGGGAGACAGAATGGAATTTTGAGAGTAGCTGTAGCTTTGTTATGTCATTTGGGATGTGTATGCAAAATTTCAGGTTATTCAGACGTAGTTTGGTTGGGTTTTTGATCGTACGTATTTCGAAAGTTTTTGAAAAAACTTAGGCTTATATTCGATGAGTTTTGGGTAATTTGATGTTGTTTGATGTGTTTTGATGATTGGAACAAGTATAAATGAGGTTTTGGGATGTGTTGGCGACTCTGGTGGAGGCCCTGTGGCCTCGGGTGAGTTTCGGATGGTCAATCGGACCATTTTTGGTATTTTGAAGTTGTAGATTTTTTATTTTGAGGTGTTGCAAAAATTAAGCTTTCACGATCGCGATCGTGTAGAAGGATTGAGAAAGGCCAGAAATTTAGCCTTCGAGTTCGCTATAGGGGCTTCACGTTTGCGGAAGGCTGGGATGTACTGTATCGCGTTCGCCTGATTGCAATCGCGATTTCATAGAGGAATTTAGGGTCTGAGGATCTTTGTGCATCGTGTTTACATGGATTTATCCGCTTTCGCGTAGGTTTTCAGTAACGCGTAGACCTCACCACGTTCGTGTAGAATAAATTGGAGGGCATGGTGATTTGTGCTTCATGACCGCGAGGCTTGTGCCGCGATCGCGATGAACGAACTGTCAGTGCTGGGCAGAATGGTTTAAGTCATTTCTGCTGCGATTTTGGGGGCTCATTTACCCTATTGTTGACCATTTTGAGAGCTTTTTGAAGGAAATTAAAGAGGGATTCAAGAGGAATCGACTTGAGGTAAGAATTTTGGTCGTAAAACTCGATTATATTGTGAAATCCACCTAGAAACTCATGAAAACTAAGCCAAAAATTGAAGAACTAGGGATTGAGAAATGGGACTTTTGAATTTGGATTTGAAGGACCGTTTGAGGTCGGATTTGTGAACTCTTGATATGTATGAACTCGTGGAAACATAAGAATTCTAATGACATAAAAAATTTTGAGTTTCGAGAAGTGGGCTCGGAGTTCGGGTTTTGGTAAATTAAGAATTTGTGTCCGTTATTGATTGTTTTCACTTGGGCTTTGTTCCCTAGCATATTGTAACGTATTTGTTATGATATTAGGAAGATCGACGAGCGTAGAGTCTGATTTGAGGGGCAAAGGTGTCATGAGCTAGAAATTTCATCGGTTCAAGGTGAGTAATGATTGTAAATGATATCTTGAGGGTTCCAAAACCCCCGGATTTGCACATCATAGTGCTATATTGAGGTGAGACACGTGCTTGATGGTGAGCGTGGGGTTGTTTACTACTGGAGATTGTGACTTGGTACATCCCGATTGATGATTTTATCGCGTATTTAACTAAAACTTATTTGTTATCATCATGAATTGGGTTGATCACCATATTTGGGCTTTGCGCCAATTAGTTGAACCCTTCGTGGCATTATTATCACTATTTCCTTAATGTTTTGACTTATTACTTGAACACACTCCTGTTAATATCTACTGTTTCACAAACTCAGCCACTTTTACTCAGATTTTAAACATAAATTATATTTCTAAATGATGTTTTGGCTGAGAACTATTGTTTTACTAATGCCCGAGGGGCTTCTGATAATTTTCGGACTGAATAAGGCCGAGGGCCATATGTGAGGATATACTGAATGATATGAGGCTGAGGGCCTGGGATAATTTTATATGCCACGAGGTGGATTGAGTGGTGTGAGTTCGAGTACCAAGTGATGTAAAGCCGAGTGCCGAGAGACTTGATATAGCGCTTGGTCCGTAAGGGGCCCTTCCGGAGTCTGCACACCCACAGTGAGCGCGGGTACCCATTGTTCTGAGAGTGACCCTGAGGCGCTGATATTGTTCTAAGTGTGAGCCCGAGGCTGAATCACCGGAGTTTAGCTAGGTGGGTGGTTTGCAGCACCGCTTTTCTCCTTTTCTTTCATCAGTAATGTTTGTACATTTCAGACCTTGTAGTTGTATTTTATACTCTAATAGATGCTCATGACTTGTGACACCCTAGTATTGGGCTGTATTCCGCACTTTATAAAGAAATTTGTTGCTTAGACTGTGGTTATTTAATCATACTAAAGCTATTTATTAATATTAACTATTCTGAAAGGGAGAAATGGGTTGGTTGGCTGGCTTTGTCTTCACGAGAGGCGCCATCATGACCCGATCGGGGTTTGGGTCGTGACACGCAACAACCAACTATGTTGATGAGGAATATAGTGTTGCTGCATATTTAAACATCTATAGTGGACAGCTATAGCTAGTGTGTGCTTAGCATTATTGGCCGCCGGACCACTTTTAAATGGTATGTAATAAGTTGTATCTGCATAAGCTACAAGTGAAAAATAGAATGCGTATACATAACCAAATGGATGTTAGTAATACCGTTTATGCGCGTAAATGTGGCATATGCTCGCAAACAGGTCACGACTGTTGTAAATGTCCTTCAGCTGGTTTGGGTAGCGGTGGTAATTCAGCTCCTGGTGGAAGTTCATCCAATGTGCCCAGTATCAAGGATACCCGTAATGTTTTTTTCTAGTAATTTATTGTAATTAATATATGTACGTGTTCATCTTGCAGAATGTATGAAATAAAATTATGTTTCTATTGGTGTTATGTCTTATTGGTATTTGGCATTAATACTTCAGTACAACAATTTAACATACACCCCAAGAAAAAAAACAATTGTCATTCGTCATTATCGTCGCTCTATGGAAGTATTTCACTGTCACTGTCTCCAACTTCTTCGTCAATATCGTGTACGTAACCTTAGAGATTGAGGACATCATTATCTAGGCCCCAATTGACACACATTTATCGCATTTTATTGCTATAATCAAGAAGACCACTTGCTTGATTTTTACAACAAAATGGAGCAGCTATGTCTAACGACTGTGGTAGAAACTTAGGTAGACCCTCTCACTTGACAACTGTTCAGAAAACATGATAATTATTGTCCCTATGCAATTTATCATTTGCTAATAAATCCCAATGCTGATCCTCTGTTCCTCCCAAGAAGTTAAAATCATCTGTTGCATGATGAACAACTAGTGCCTTTTCCATCTATAGAATCTCCTTCATCAGATGCCTAATTACTTCTGGTTCATCTTTGTGTGTATTTTCTGGAAGGCTGTAGACAGTGCTTGTGGCACACATGCCCATGCCAGCGACATATTACTTCGTAATCACACCATTTTGAGTAAAGGGAAACCCATTGTAGTTTTTTGCCCCAAATTCGCATACCTTCAGGCTTTGTAGAATGTATTTCAACATAATAATGTGCCTTGCAACTTTGAGATGTGTGTGTATTGATAGGATCATTTTCCAAGGTATGCAAAACACCATACCCCTTGTCATCACTCAAGTCAGTGTAGCAACCTACCATAGTTGTTTCAAGGTAGGGATCGATAGTGTTAAGACTTGATCCATAGGGATCTGTTGAACTACCTTCACCCTTTGCCTCTTTTTGAACCTCTTGGTAAATGTTAGTGGCATTTTTTAAATGGATGTTGTAGTTTTTATTCAAAAAGCCTTCGAAATACATATGAATTGGTTCAGTTTAAGAAGCTTTCTTATACCCGAAAGAATCAGTATCATGCGAAGCATAGCGCGGTAAAATACCACGTTATATGTATTGTCTTGTCGACCTAAAAACTGTTGTTCTGAAAAAGTTATCTTCTAAAAAGGTTGTATTTTACCGCAAATAAACATTAGCATGTGAAGCACAGCAAGGTGAAATACCACGTTATGTGTATTGTCTTGTCAACCTGAAAAAGCTGTCGTTCTAGAAAAGTTATATTGTACCCAAAAGGATCATTTTCGCGCGAAGCATAGTGCGGTGAAATACCACGTTATGTATTTTTTTCTTACCTATAAAAGCTTAGAACATTTAGTTATTACTTGCATCGAGTACAAAAACTTTTCATTAATTTTGCATTTGTCTTGTATTAAAAAATGTATGGATGCAATTATGTACATATTTGTTGTTGTGGCAAACTTGAGATTTTGAAGCCATGTTGGTCAACTGGTAATGTAGAGCGCAGATGCTGGATATGTCAACAACCTATAAGTTATTGGTTTGAAAAAAATATTTAATATATAATTTTTTAATTAACAATGTTGTGTTATAATCACCATTTGTAGGATGAAAATCAATGTACATTTGAACAATGGTATGATGAACGCACTTATCAGGAATACTACAAACATTGTTTGCAATATGTTTGGAATATGACCTGTGAATACGAACTCCAGATCTTTAAGATACAAAAGCTTGTGGCGGTGAACGAGAAACTAAGAGAGGCTGAAGAAGAAAAAATAGGCTGGAAGAGCAATTTAAGTGGTTGAAGCAGAGAATAATGGGCGATAGTGACTAAATAAACATATGTATGTGTTGAGCATAGTATTTTATCTTTATGTTTTTCTTGTCATGTATTTTCAATAGTTGTACCGAAATTAAATTATGTTGAGTTTCTATATTTGTTTTGCTCAGTTGTAACATTAAAATAACAAAGAATCCGAGAAATAAAAACATAATGCCCATATCATATAAACCATAAGTAAAGTTGTTATTATTTACTGAATGTCATATAAACATAAAATAAAATAAAAACTAATGTGTCCCACATCTTTTGTGCTTTAAAGCAGTTGCTGGCTTGAGGCACATCCCATCCCGACTGGCTACAATATAAGGATCATCCTCATCACGTCGCCTCTTTATCGGAGGATGCCTTGCAGAATAATCGTGAATAAGGTTGGCAGGCTCAGTAGAAGGGATCGTCTGTCCTGCAATACCCTTTAGAATAATATGATATTTTAGTATATGAAATACATATTAATAATATATGTGTTAGCTACAAAATCATGTCTTTCCATGGTCGCAGCGGGCTCCTGAATATAATCATCCGTCTCATGCATGTCAGTGTCGCACAAGTTGTCCGCCGTGACATGCGAGGATGATGTCTTCAAAAAATTTAGGCTTTAGATATTTATGACTAATCAATGAGATACATACAAATATAAATTATACTAATACAAACTAACCAAATCCTGTGAAAGATTCTCAGCATCCATCGGTGATGAACCATAACTCAGTCGGCACCCGCTATCCACATCTCGTACCAGATGATCATTAGAAACCATTGATGCCTATGGAGGGTCAGAAAAATACTCATCCAATCATGTGAGGTAAGGTCATGCCGCGATTAACAATGGAGCTAGCGGGGTTACCTGCGAACTCCTTGGAGTAAGCCCCAGGCTAAATGAGGGCATATCACTAGGAGCATGGAGTTGCTCAGGGTGGTCACCCGGCTGATCAACTCCAACATCCTCATTAGATGCCTCAACACCCCCTTTCTGGGGATCACCTCCTTGCCGACCACCACGACCTCGTTGGACACCCCTACCTCTCTAGGCACACTTGCTATGTCGACCACGTTCAGGCTGAACCGCTGGCCCATGATGGTACTGCTCTGGTGCCTTATAATTAGCCTCATGTCCTAAGCGCTCATCATCAGGTGCTCCCTGTAATGTCCGAGCAGCTAAATCTGTAACTTGACAGCTATACTCGTGCAAATCGGCCTTTCCCTCTCTTGTATGATGCTGCATCTGCAGTCCCAATTGGTAGAACAGATGTAGGCCAATAGCCTGCACAACATGTAAAATATTAATTACGAAATGCTAAGGTTAATTTTATTACTAAGTATACCAAATAACATACCAGCGCCTTATGCCTCCCGGCGTATGAAACAAACCGACCGCCAGCGCGATGAATAGGATTCCCGACAAAAATTCGGGTAATGCCATGCTACCAGCCCATATAATCATGCCCACCATCCATACGGTCGGGTGGAGGGGGTGGCAGAATCAGGTCATACCGGTGGCCCCAAATCTCAATCTGCTACTCTAGCCATGCCTAATATGTTTGGTCAACCCTCGAACGATCATCCCACCGGTAATGTGTCCTAAGCCAAGCGGGATATGGAGGTACAAGCTGCGGTCGACCATCTCGGTGGCATGATGCTCAACAATATCGAGACACATCAACGAGATAGAAGATCTCTACATAGGTGGCCTAGTCAAGAAATAATGGGCAAACCCGCTATTAGCTCGTTGCTGTATGGCATCCAAATGAACTATTACGTAAAAATAAGAACCGTGAGTATACACATACATATCAATCCAGGACAAGTAAACTTAAGTATACAATTACTTGTGCGGCCTCCAGCAAATCCAACAAATCCCTACAATAGGGGATATTATGTCGAGCCTCGTACTCATGTTCGTATCCTCGCTTATCGACCAGCCTCCTAGCTAAAGCGAGAAACGATTGAGTTGGTACATCCTAAGCTATGGGTGGTAGAGGTGGCTGGAAATGCTCCCACGCCCAAACTTAATATACAATATGGACGTAAGTTTTAAGGTATATTTTTATGATGTATGTTACAATGAAGAGAGTATTTGACTATGTTTTCACCTGCAGCAACGGAAAAATACTGTTATGTCTTGCTAGGTTCCGATGCTCGCCCGGCACATCTGTCTGTACAAGCAACCAAGAATAGCAGCACCCCAGCTATAATGATATAAATTATCTAGCCACTCAAGATGATGAATAAATCTCAAGCTGACTAGGTTTCCCGAAGTATTTGGGGACAATACCCGTCCATACATAAGCAGCAGCAGCAACCTTGTGTATTATTTTTTATGAAGATCTAGTGTATCATCTGTAGTGTCAGCATGCATCACCTCCAGATGCAGTCGGACGAGCATCAACTGCAGACGACTAACCCCGACGAATGCACCCTTATCCGCTAGCTGGAAACTGGTGAGCTGCTGCAACATCTCTAGAGGTACTGATCTCCCTTATACTCTCTTATGGCATGAGGCAAAGCTACAAGATATCCATCAACCAGCAGCCCTTGCAGAACCTCCACCCCCTGAAGCATGATATGGGCCTCGCCGTCAGGTAAATGGAATGTGCGCGTCTCTGGTCGTCGCTGCCGCTCTTAAAAGCCACGATCAACGACCAATCTAACTGCAACTGACCGATCTCAATAATCCTATAGAAACACGTATCCTGAAGCCATCTGACTATAATGGGATGGAGATGGAGGGCCTTAAGAAAGTCCCACATATCATCTACTCTTCTAGAACGGAAAGTCCGGGCCAATAACTGCTCCTCCCATATATGGGAAGACCTATGCTCGGCCTGTAGTAACATTAGCTCTAGCGAGGCAGGTTTGGGAAACAAAGTCGAAACTTCCATGGCGACTACTGTAAATTAAAAAATATTAATTATTATATTTTTCTTTATTCATTACTTAAATATATTGCAATACCCTTAATATTAAATTTTATTCCATATTTTTATTATTTTACCTAAAATCCACTAAGGGTCGCGGTGGCACTGGAACCGCTGTCAGGCAAGCCAACCAAAAATACTTAATTAAATTCCAATTTTAATATTTGCTGAAATCATTTTCCTTACACATTTAAATAATAAATAATAAAATTTACACAAATGACCATACATTCTTTAACAATTTAATGTAGAATAATCCAAAACTTATCCTAGAACAAGGTGTCACAAAAGCATGAGCTATTTCTAAGAATCAATATAATACAACAACCATTCAAAATACAATGGATAGAAAGTAAATACAATACGCTGAAAGAGACTATCCTAGATGCAGGTAACCTCGAGAAATGCAGCTCACCTACTCCATGTATCATCCACGCTACTACGCCCAGTAGGCCACTAGAAGTACGTGTGCATGTGAAATAAAAATGCACAGCAAGTGTAGAATGAGTACGAAAACAATGTGCACTCAGCAAGTATCTCACCTAATCTTGAAGTAGTAGAGACAAGAGGTTGACTTTGCCACTTGCTATTGGTCCAAAAATAATACAGTGAAGATATGAGGGAAACCATGTATTTACATAGCAATTATAACTCATAAAATCGGAAAGCAGGTAAACACCTTCTCAAATAATAAAGGATTTTTCAAGATTTACTTTTCATTATCTTTATCAATTTATATCGGCCATGAAAGGCATTATGAACATTTAAAACTCTCAAGAAAGCAATACAAGCATGCCCAAATCATGCCGAGGACGTACGTCTCGATCCAACAGAAAATAAATTGTGCACTGACGAGGGCCGAATGGCGCAAACCATAGATGCATCTATTTAATTTGTGGACGCGTTCGGCCCTTCCAAAAATAAACACATGCAAACAATCAATTAAGAGTCGACATAGAGCAATTATCTAAAGAAAGTCAATCCTCTTTTAACCATTTAAGAAAAATGAAGTTTAATCTGTTTAGAAATTAATTTACTAATTCGATATGCTTTAAGCAATTCAAGCCGTCAATAAGTCCACAAATAATTCAGATATAGCATGCTTTGGGTCCTAAACTACCCAGATAATAACAAAATAGTAGCTATACACGGACTCTCGTCACCTCGTGCATGCGTAGCCCCCCACAAATAGGAGCATATAACCAATTAACTCGCCTATGGGGAAAACTCCCTCTTACAAGGTTAGAAAGGAGACTCACCTCGCTCCGAAGATCCATAACCGGCATTCAACGCTCTTCCGAAGACTCCAATTGATGCACAAAGCTCCAACACTGGCTATTAATTATAAAAATTGATGTGAATAAATGTTAATACCACACAAGAGGGGGAGTTATTTGTGTGGTACCTAATTTTCGTGTTAGAAGAACCTGGTTCTTCTAAGTGTTCTAACTACTGTAGTTTGCGGAATAATAAAAATTGAATGTAAAGTGCACCGATATTTTTACGTGGAAAACACCTGGCTCAAAAGATGAAAAAATCACGACCTACTACTAAGTAGGATTTTCCCAAACTCCACTAAAATCAATGAGCCAAAACATCATTTACAAAAACTCTTTGTAAACCTAAGGATTAAACTCTAATCCCAGTGTGGCATACAGCCTCAACTGCTGCGACACTTATCAAGTTAACTCTAACTTGATGACACAACGTACCTAATACAATTGCTTCTTGGAAAGATGAAAGGTACAATATAAAACCGACTACAATTGAACTAGAAATAAAACAATCAGATGGAATGGGTTCTTCTCTAGGTTCATGTAGCTGTAGGCGTACACACTTGTAACTTGCATATATTTCTTGCAAATCGGACTCACTCTATTTGCTCTCAAATATGCTTTACTTATGCTTGTGTGTGTTACCTGCAAAAGAGAACTAACGCAATAATATATTGAGTTAGCAGTTAGAGTTTGATTAAGACTCCACTTCTTCTCCGTTCACAATTTGAGGCCTTAGCCAACGCAAACTCCAACTCTTAATCCTAACTTAGGTTTAAGTTCTCTTCATATAAGGAGACTGTCCTACTTATCCCAATGCAACCTTTTCGATTATGTTCAGAAGATATTGATGCGTGATCTTTGGTGCATTATCTTCCTCACGTGCTCTGTATGTGCCCTAGTTGATTCAGACTGTGTAGTACAAGATAGACCATGTCCTTCTATCAGTTCATTTCTCAATCTTCAAAACTCAACTGAACCTTGGGCCAACACAAATCCATTAATATATGCTCCACTACTCATTAGAATCCAATTTATAACAATTCCTAACCTCGATCAAAAAGTTGACAAAACTGCCCTCGGGCCCACGTGCTCGGATTCTGAAATTTTTCGAAAATAAAGTTTACCCATGAACTCACAAACTCAAATATATATTTTTCTGTTAATTCCATACCCAAAATCATGATAAAAAATCCAAGAATACTAATTTTCTAGGTTTTTCCTCAAACCCCAAGTTTTGTACAAATTTCACGCTCAAATCTACACACCATTGATGTATTTAACTCAAAACAGATGGGGATAGTTACCTTGTCATTGATGGTGAAAACCCCCACTTGAAGCTCTCCAAAATCACCCATGCCAAATGAAAAATGGAAAAAGAATGGCCAAATCCTTACTTTAAAACAACTCACTGCCTCCAGCCCTTTCCGCACATGTGGTCTCTTGGCCGCTTCTGCGGTTCCGCAGGTGCGTTTCTAATACCACTTCTGCGGCCCTCACCTGGTAGCCCTTTTTATGCTTCTACGTCTTCTCCACCGTAGGTGCGGCCCCACATCTATGGGAAAACGACCGCGTCTATGGGAAAACGACTGCATCTGCGGTCCCAGCTCTCCTCCACCCATCCCGTATATGCGGCTTCCTGGCCGCTTTTACGGTTCCGCACCTGCGGCCAAACCCTCCCAGGTGCAGTTACACCAGATACTAGCAACTTCAGCCTTTCCAAAAATTCCAATTACGATCCGGCAACCACCCGGAATCCACCCGAGGCTCCCGGGGTCCCAACCAATCATACCAACCAGTCCCAAAACACATTACGGACTTTCTCAAGGCCTCAAAGCACATAAAACAATGCTAAAATCACGAATCGACCTCCAATCCAAGCTTTAGGTACTTTAGAATTTCAAACTTGAAATTTTGATGTTTAAAGATATCAAATCACGTCCGATTGACCAATATTTTGCCCACAAGTCATATTTGTCATTTGGACCTACTCAAACCTTCAGAATTTGATTCTGACCCCGATATCGAAAAGTTTCTTCCGGTCAAACTTCTCAAAAACCTTCAAATTTCTATATTTAGCCAAATGACTTCAAAATGATCTACGGACCCGGAATTCACTTCCGATCACGCTCCAACCTCCAAAATCACCATACGGAGCTACTCCTAGACTCGGAATCCCAAACTGACATCGATAACACTGAAATGCACTTCAAGTCAAACTTATAAAATTTCTTCCAAAATTCTAACTTCCATAGTAGGTGTCAAAATGCTCCCGGGTCATCCAAATCTCGATCTGGGCATAGGCCCAATTCCGAAATCATCATACGAACCTGCTGGATTCTTCAGATCCCCATTCCGAGGTTGTTTACTTAAAAATCCAATCATAGTTAATTCTTTCAACTTTAAGCTTCCGAAATGAAAATTATCTTTCCAAATAAACTCTGAACCTCCCAAAAATCAATTCCGACCAATCGTACAGTTCATATACATATGGCCTCAAACGCTGAACAGTGCGCTTGAACTCAAAACGAACGATCGGGTCGTTACATTCTCTCTCACTTAAACATACATTCGTCCTCGAACGTGCTGAGAACTATAGTGAAGTAATCTGAAATCACTGGTTGACACCTCATGCACCTTCTCGTGCTAGCAAAACTCAATGGATCACATTAGCTCAATCAATTCTGAAGATATTCCCTTTTATTCAAGCAAATAAGCCTTAGAGCCCAATTACAACATCCGAAATTCTCTGCCATGCCTGTTTCAAACATATGCTCGTCATAAATATAACTACACGCAACACCAAAACATGACTACGTACCTTAGCTGAATTCACACCCTTCACCATTTTACTCATAGGACCACAATAACATTCTCTGATCAATTAAATCGAAATTCCACGAATCTGATGCTCCCATTGTACCTCATGACCTACATAGGTTTTGCTCCAACTCTTATGTTACCGACACGACGGAATAGATGTGTAGAAATTCATAACCAACAGTCGAATCAACAAATCTTAGGTCTATACTCCTAACAAGAACCATCACCTCATCCTTAACCAACTAATGGTCTTAGCTCCTAAATGTACTTCATATAATCAGATTGCATTGATCCTAAATTCAATGATCTAGTCTCACCCAGTATGAACTGCTCAGGCAATAAGCCACCCCGGACTTGATCAAAATTCTCATATGATGCCACAATGTGCGAATAGGCTACCAATTAGAATGCGATACAAAAGGAAAACGAACTCTAAAAAGAAAATTCAATTACCCCGCTCACGAATCATACATGCGACACGGACACATAGCTAATATGAGCTTTCCTTAGAAAATAGGAAACAAAACACATAAAACATAGATGAGGAACCGTACTGAACATCACATTGTTGCAGCGCGCAACCCGATTCAAGAAGCATAACCATGGCGGTATGCCACCCGATCCACACAACACAACTATGGCGGGGTGCCACCCGATTGAAATAACATACCCATGAAGGCATGCCACCTATCCATACGTGGAACTCACATAAGGAGATGCACATCGAGCTAAATTGCTCATTACAATAAATTATCAAATTTTGGTCACAAGCATGCTAAGTGCATAATACCATTACTGGGGAGACATATAGTGTCGTAAGCTACAAAACGCAAGCACAACTGAGGTGCGATATATGATCTGAATCTCAAGAGACATCC
The DNA here is from genome assembly GCA_034376525.1 of Nicotiana benthamiana. Taxonomy (NCBI): domain Eukaryota; kingdom Viridiplantae; phylum Streptophyta; class Magnoliopsida; order Solanales; family Solanaceae; genus Nicotiana; species Nicotiana benthamiana. The sequence goes on along the minus strand of CM067323.1, from coordinate 110,473,519 downwards.
TACTCACATAACATCATCTCTACGCGGAACCTCAACACATAAGAAACTCACTAAACCGTCTCACAACTCGCATGGAACAATACATCACTACATGAAATAGCTTACGACAATATAACACCCCGACTACTCTTCCATAAGGAGCGTATTGTTGAAATGAACACACTGGCCTGATATAGAGCCCATATTCATATTTAAACCCAACCACTGACTTCAAGACAATTTTTGATCGTACCAAACTAGGCTAATAACCTTTAATGGGTCCATAATCGCCCCATTTTTCTCATACCGCACGAGAACAACCATGATGACGGAGTATTCCTCCACAATCCACAACCCAATAAACCGAGTGCCCTCCGGGCATCAAGTCTTGATTTAATTACATCGCTACAATCTTCATGCTTGGCTTAACTCTTCAATCAGTCAAGTAGCTACATGCCACACATATACAACCTTCCCGTGGGCATTCCCCCACTATCTTCCATAACAGAGGTCTGTACCTCCAAACCAGCGGCTGCACTAACGCTGAAAAGCAATCAAGAATTCTTAACCAGGATGCAAATCCTCTTTCACAAAACACCAATCTCAGGTGACTTTGAAGATAGTACCAACTTACCAAAACATCAAACTCTCTTCTTGCTCATCCGAGCTCGTGACATCCTTGCCAACACCGAACTGTAACCTTGATCCTTGCTTCAAATTCCATACCACTCATTGTACCCAACATGCCAATATAAGATAGAATACGATTTTCATCATAACTCCAGAACAATTGATAGATTAACACTTCATCATATAAGAACTTTTCACTTAAGTCACTTCACGAGAATCATAGCAGCACACATGTGAATTCTTATAACCGTAGAATATGTCATTCTCTAAGTAGTAGTCTAAGCCACCATAGCCCTTCTAGGATCCGCCTACACATAATAGGCCATCACTGTAGAACGCTTCTGAATAACATCAATTACGGAGGCCGACAAGCCTCACACGTACTGCCAAAAATCACATGCATAACTTGATCACACTGAAGGAGATGATCTCTACCACCAATATGCCAACTCAATTGTGGATAACCAATATATCTTCCTTCGATTTACCCTGGTTGCCTTAGAAATAATTATAACTCCATTCAACACATAACACACCCCATCTGCACTCGTCCCGAGTGGCCTTGAATCATGAGGCCATGCTGTCTCAAATCCCATAAATCATTTTGTATTTCCCAAATGCTAGACTGCTAGTCAAGGCATGATAGAACATCCCGGGCCTCTTCTCATAAGCTACTCAAGCTTGAATCTTAATCGTACCCATAGTCTCAAAATCTTTAGGCACCACATTTTACCCTTTGAATCCACTAGGACCATTAGTGAGAGTCACTCGCTCTAACTTGGCCTCGAATATAATCAACTCTATAAATCTTCTAATACATAAGTACCCTCTCGATGAAGCACCCGACATAATCACTTCCCTTGAAACCCGCATCCATACAAGGAATAAATCCTAAATCCTTCACCAAATCTGAACATGAGCTAATAAGGCCAACCAGAGTACCCTTTAACAGTCCCTTGCTCAGTTACCACTTATGTTCCTTTCAGGTAGCTGAAATAACCCATCAATATTCTAATAACCAGAAACCTCGAAAGTAGCTATCCATGCAACCCAATCATTGGCGGTGGGACTCTCCCACTTAGCTTGATGTCACTATTACATAACTATGGACTTTACCAGGATTCTTCATCTCTTACTGACATAAACTTGCGCAATCAACCGCCAAAATCATCGAAATCTTCCTGTAAAAACCACTATTTTGGACTATGAATCATCAATCAAATTCGCACGACCGATCTCTTTGCTGCATAACCAATGGAGTCCTTCGCAGAAGCTTTGCCAACCACGGGGCTGCTAACCTGCTCACTGGGAATAACCCACCTGTGGAATTCACTTCCCGACCTCTTCCAACGCTAGCACGGGGTACAATCACTACAACATTAATAACCCCTCTTAAGTCCGAGCTCACTCTCTAGTTGTACAAGTCCATTATCCCTCGTGGACATCACTTAAATGTACGGCAACGACCTTCCAATTTGAAGTTATGTTTTTTCCTTCTTTATTTAAGCAGCACCTTCCCCCTATATCAAATCTCTTGCCACATAATGGCCCATACCGCAAATCAAATTCATAAACCCCAATCACCAACCACTAAAATCCCCAAGTCGTTCCGAACTCTCCTTAAAGTGCGTAGTCATCCTACCACAATTCCCATACGTAACTCCGCCACTCTCCCACTTTGGCAGAACTCATCCCTTTCATCGTCTACTCGACCTTTGCTTCTTATACTTGGCCGTCTAGAAATTTTAGCCACCGCCTGACACTTCCCACATGTCTTTCCTCGTCCTTTGCTACTCAGTTGCTGCCTTAAATAAATCCATCTTTGTAGCACTTGAACCCATGAATTGCTACTAACCTTAAAACCTTCTGAAGATCACCTTTCTCAAGCCGTCAACATTAGGAACATTGATTCAATCCTGCACCGCCGCTCCCCGCGATATCTAACAACTGTTTCTTCAATATTGAGCCACAATATCCTGCTCCAGAGGCGAATTGTAGAAGATCATAACACCGGCGGACTGAGTACCTTCAATAAGGACAACAACACCTTATCATAGAAGAAAACTCCACCACGCCTACAATTACCAAGTCTTGTTACCCCATCAACCCAAGCTGAACATTCTCCACCCGATTTCCTTTCCCCTACCGGGAATAAAACACTGAATCTATATATCTTGCTCTGAATAAACCTCTTTTCAAGTCAGTCACTGCCTCGACACGTAGGAAAACATCCTACCATCATATCAATACTGCAGAATAATCGTTCATAAGCATCATGGCAACATGTGCCTCGCTTCAACGCTATCAGAAGTACCGATACTGAGCTGAAACAATAGAATATCCTTCCACAAGAAGAAGATGATAGTGCACACAACCCCCCAGGGAGAATCACCCGGCACCACGTTCGTCGTGTCATTACAATCCGTAAATTCTCGATTTATAACTACCAGTTCGCGTCGCGTAAGATTGAGTAGGAAGGAAACAATGGCATAAGCCTCAAGGAAATCAAATTCACGATGAGGAATCAACGAGGGAAGTACTCCTAACAGCCATGTAGCCTCCCGAAGAAAAGTACAGACGTCTCTGTACTGATCCGCGAGACTCTATTAGACTTGCTCATGACTCGTGAGACCTAATGGAACCTATTGCTCTGATACCATGTTGTCACGACCCAATATCCATTAAGGGTCGTGGTGGCACCGTACACCGCTGTCAAGCAAGACATTTTTACAAAAAAACTTAATTAAAATTTAATTTTAATGTTGGTTGAAATCATTTTCCTTACATATTTAAATAATATATATTAAAATATACAGAAATAACCCTAGTCTTTAACAATTTAATGTAGAATAATCCAAAACTTATCCCAAAATCCGGTGTCAAAAGAGCATGAGCTATTTCTAGGAATCAATACAATACAACAACCGTCTGAAATACAATGGACAGAAAGTAAATACAATACGCAGAAAGAGACTATCCTAGCTGCGGGACGCCTCAAAAAATGCAGCTCACCTACTCCCCATATCACCCACGCTGCTACACCCAGTGGGCCACTAGAAGTATATGTGCCCATGCTACAAAAATGCACAGCAAGTGTAGCATGAGTACGAAAAAAACGTATACTCAGCAAGTATCCCACCTAATATCAAAGAAGCAGAGACTAGATGTCGACTTTGACACCTGCTAATGATCCAACAATAATGTAGTGAATACATGAGGGGAAACTATGGATTTACATATCAATTTATAAATCATAAAATCGAAAAGCAGGTGAACACCTTCTCAAATAATAAATGATTTTTCAAGATTTTATTATCACTTTATATCGGCCATGAAAGGCATTATCAACATTTAAAACTCTCAGGCAAGCAATACAAGCACGTGCAAATCATGCCGAGGACGTACGACCCGATCCAAAAGAAAATAAATTGTGCATTGCCGAGGGTCGAACGACGCAAACCATAGATGCATCTATTTATTCTGCCGAGGCATTCGGTCCGCTCCAAAAATAAACACACACAGACAGTCAATCAAGAGTGCACACAGAGTAATTATTCAAAGAAAGCCAATCCTCTTTTAACCATTTAATAAAAATAAAGTTTAATCTGCTTAGAAATTCATTTACTAAATCGAGATGATTTAACCAATTCAAGCCGTCAATAAGTCCACAAATAAATATACCATGCTGTGGGTCCTAAACTACCCGGACAATAGCATAATATACGTACGGACTCTCGTCACCTCGTGCATACGTAGCCTCCACAAATAGGAGCATATAACCAATTAACTCATTTATGGGGAAAATTCCCTCTTACATGGTTATAAAGGAGACTCATTTCGCTCCAATGATCCATAACTGGCATTCCAGGCTCTTCCGAAGACTCGAGTCGATGCACAAAGCTCCAAAACTAGCCAAAAATCAGAGAAATCCATTAATATATGCTCCATTACTCATTACAATCCAATTTATAACAATTTCTAACCCCAGTCGAAATGTTGACAAAATTGCTCTCGGGCCCACATACCCAAATTGTAAAATGTTTCGAAGATAAAGTTTACCCATGAACTCACGAACTCAATATATGATTTGCTCTTAATTCCATACCCAAAATCGTGGTCAAAATCCAAGAATACTAATTTCCTAGGTTTTTCCTTAAACCCCAAGTTTTCTATAATTTTCATGCTCAAATCCATACATAATTGATGTATTTAACTCAAACTAGGTGGGGATAGCTTACCTTGTCGTTGATGGTGAAAAATCTCACTTGAAACTCTCTAAAATCGCCCATGCCAAATGAAAAATGGATGAAGAATGGCCAAATACTGACTTTAAAATAACTCACTGCCTCCAGGACTTTCCGCAACTGCGGTCCCTTGACCGCTTCTGTGGTTTTGCAGGTGCGGTTCTAATACGGCTTTTGCAGCCCTCACTAGGCTGCCATTTTTTTCTTGTTCTGCGTCTTTTCCACCGCAGGTGCAATCCCACATCTGCGGTCCCAGCTCTTCGCCGCCCATACCGAATTTGCGGCTTCCTGGCCGCTTCTGTGGCTCCGTACTTGGGGCCAAACCCTCGCAGGTGCGGTTACACCAGATATCAGCAACGTCAGCCTTTTCAAAATTCCATTTTCGATCCGTTAACAATCCGGAATCCACGGAAGGCCTTCGGGACCCCAACCAATTATACCAACCAGTCTCAAAACACATTACGGACTTTCTCGAAGCCTGTTATCACATCAAACAACGGTAAAATTACGAATCGACCACCAATCCAAGCTTTATGAATTTCAAACTTCATCTTTCGATGTTTAGACCTATCAAATCACGTCCGATTGACCACAAATTTTGCACACAAGTTATATTTGACATTACGGACTTGCTCCAACCTTCGTAATTGTATTCTGATCCCGATATCAAAAATTCACTTCTAGTAAAACTTCTCAAAAACCCTTCAAATTTCTATCTTTAGCCAAATGACTTCAAAATGATATATGGACCTCCGAATTCACTTCCGATCACGCTCCGAACTCCAGAATCACCGTACGGAGTAACTCCCAGGCTCGGAATCTCAAACGGGCATCGAGAACAATGAAATGCACTTCAAGCCGAACTTATAAAATTTCTTCCAAAATGCTAACTTCCACAATAGGTGCCAAAACGCTCCGAGGTCATCCAAAACCCGATCCGTGTATACGCCCAAGTCCGAAACCATCATACGAACCTACTGGGACCTTCAGATCCCAATTTCGAGGTCGTTTACGTAAAAATCCAATCCTAGTTAATTTTTTCAACTTTAAGCTTCCAAAATGAGAGTTCTCTTTCCAAATCAACTCTAAACCTCCCGAAATTCAATTCTGACCATGCGTACAAGTCATAATACCTGAAGTTGAGCTGATCATGCCTCAAACTGCTTAACGACGCGCTTGAACTCAAGATGACCGGTCGGAACGTTACAGTTGATACGTTTTTAATATTATTATTTTATATTTTATTTGTTTCTTTAGTTAGTTAGTTTTATTACTTTATATGTTTGTTTATTACTCGCCTATTTTTTACTATAATAGAATTAAATAAGTAATTTTTATAACTATTCAAGATTTAATTATTATATATTTATATTTTGGTCTTGGACTTGATATTTGAGGCTCAGTAGCATCAAGGTATCCTGAATTCTTGTGTCCATGATGAAAAAATTTCTTCGATTTATCACTCAAGGGTTTGTTATTTTATGTGTTAGTTTAATATTGTATATGTTAATTTATTATTTCAAATGTTGGTTTTATTGTTTTATATATTAGTTTTATTATTTTATATGTTTGTTTGTTACTCACTTATTTTTTAATGTAATAAAACTAAATAATTAATTTTAATAACTATACATGATTTAATTATTAAATATTCATATAACAATTCTTAGTTTGACAAATATTGTTGTTTCCCCGTATTATTTTCTTACGTTTGTTGATTAGAATTGGAGAGAGTTTGTATTTGAACTATTAGCTTTTTTGACGTATTTTTGGGTATATTAGATACTTCAATGAATAATTTCAATAACTACAAAGATATTACGCTAAAAGGGCACTACATTTTACTACGTTAAAAGGGCACTACATTACAAATACGAGCACTACATTAGGCCAGAAGATACCACTATAGGGAACTAAACTAACAATCTATCTATTTTACTAGTCTTTTAATAATTCAATAATTTAAAGCGGATAATAACAATAAATTAATTTAATCAAAAAACAATTACGAAAATGCATATACCATAGTAAAAGGTAACTAATTAATATTTTTTTAACTACTAATAAAAATTTCTCAATTTTACTAATTTTTTTAGCACACTAATATTATAGCCGGATAAAAAAAATAATAAATTAGTTAAATCACAAAACAATTATAAAATAACATATAGGACATTAAACTAAATCGGAATACCTCGATTTAAAGTTTTTTGAAATTTGAATATTTTGTGATTTGAGCAGGAACGAGCAACCCACTCCGAGATAACGCCTTAGCTATAACGTGGGACCAAGAATCTGTATTTTTTTTGGGACAGATGGGCTCCACTAAAGCTTTTTCCAACTTCACGTACAACTTCTTTTAAAAAGGCAACCGGACAAACGGCCGTTAAGATATAATGCCCTTTAAAAGAGGGTTATATATTAAATGGTCACCGTATTTTTTTCTACACACTTCGGTTCTCATCCATACATTTTTATCACTTATGAAAAAATCTTAGAAAGTAGCAAGAATTAAAACTTGGAAGACTTAATATCAAGAAGTTGTAGTTTAAAGAAGCCCAAAACTCAACAACATCATGTCTAGAGCACATTGCGAAAGGACTGGTAGTCTTCCATTCACAGCCCTATAATTTCCAAACTCCACCTAAGAAACACACACTATTGAAATTACAGAAGACAAAACAAGTGTATCCATAGTTTTGCTTCAAAAAATCACATATTGCTACATTCAAAAGCAGAGGCTAGTAAAGTAGAAACAAAGGTCCTGTCCCATCTTCTTTGTCAGCATCAGGGATGCTCCTATAGATACACGAGTTGTTAGAGATTTCCCAGCTCCAATCCTCCTTCCTTGTAACATACATCGGCCAACGGTCTATCCTCACATAGTGTTGTCGTATTTTCCCATCTGCAAGCAAGCTAGTTACTATGGAGTAGCAAGACTCATGACCACCCCATACCTTGTCCTCTAGTTCTGCAGTCTGGCAGCGCAGGGGAGGTCCTGTCCCGTTCCAGTAGGGGTCGAGCATTCGCCAATACTCCGGAGCCGCCTGAGGAGTCTCTATTAGATTGCATGTCACATAATGACAGGAAACTAGGGAAAGGAAGAGAAACCCTATGAAACTGACCAAGGACAGTAATAAAAGCAGTAAATATTTTTTGGGAAGAACACGCAGTGGAAAGAAATGACGAAAGAAGGTAACCATTTTAATTTCTTACCAACCACTTGCAAAGCTACGCAAAGTGACTGATCCCTCTTGTAATTAAGTTATTGTGCTTGCCGCAGAGGAGATCATAAAAAAATGGACGTTTGGACAGCAGTTGCACAGATTTAAGTGTTCTCAAGCACGTACAAGTTCTACTAACTCAATTTGGTGCGAGCTGCAGCCATGCATGACATATATGGGGTGGATAATGCCTAGTCATGGACTTCAAATTAGAAAGTTAATACAGGTAACACTTAGAAAAGATAAAGATGAAATAAGCACTTCAATTATACCTCGGTGAAATGGAACTCCCACGCATGATCACATAAATCCTCCTTTGTTACTCGCTTCTAAGATACATGATGTATGAAAAAGAAGTTGGTTAATGAACCAAAAAGAATAACAATTAAGAAAATGATTTTATATATGCTAGTGCTAAAGACCGAGAGAATAGTAATACTCACACGTTCACCATCCATTACCGGCAATGAGTAAGCAGCCAACTTTGACAATCTATTCCTTTTCGCTACCCGAGGTAAATGTGCTTTGTCATGCCATAATTCTTCGCACTACAAAGAGATGAACAAGAAGTCATTGATCTTGCAGAGAATTTGTAATTAAATGTGCACATGACTTGATCTATTCTTAGTTTTAAATATACTTTTTACGAGAGCAGATGGCATACGATAACATCAATTACCAGAAGATGAACCCCGGATACTAACATGTAACAGAAGGAACAACAATTACTAATTCAAGCTTATATCACCTTTCAGGAACTGTAAATGGATCCAAGACAAATAAGGGATTACATTGTTCTAATTCTTCCTAACACAGTAACGTGTCTCAAATGGAAACTCTCCTAACTAAGATTGCTAACCTTCAATCAGTATTCAGGAACAAGGCTCTCAAGGCAATGGGAATTGCAATACCCAATTTCGAGAAGCAAAAAGCTGCCGCTTGGTTAAAACCCGCAACTCAAGTACTACAATTAGTTCAAGCAACTCGAACTCCCCAAGAGGAGAGTAGAAACCCATGGGTAATGTGCCATGATTTGCTATTCGAAGATTTCAGATTTATGTGCTCCATAGCAGACTCTAACCCAGTCATGATTGTGATGTACGAAGTAGCTTGCTCGCACTTAAATTGATCAGTCCAACCCACAAACATAGGTCAGCAAAAAATAACTCTACTACCAAAACTGAAGTAGATGGACTCAGACCAAGTGTTATAGTTGGGATCCGAATCTAGGGTCTCTAATGTTATCCCATACCTTAACCACTAGACCGTTCTTTTGAGACATTCCAATCATAATTCTTCAACCACTAGAGAGAAAGGTACTTCATTTCGGCCCGATTGTTGGCAAAGAGGAATTAAAACTCCCAACAACTGGTTCATAGCCACATTAATCTTATCAGCTGTAAGAAGGCCATATACCAATATAAAGACTTTGCCTTGCTAAGAGCCTAATCAGATTGTATTGGAAGCACATGCTTTATGTGATTCGCGATGGAATAAAGCAGATTCCTTTTCAACTTTTTGCCAACTGGCTGATTGAATCTTCCCTAACCTAGGAAAATCTGTCCTTGGTATTGTAATTATCAACCTAGGAGAGCTCAATATGTATTCTTCAGGGCAGCCGGTGCACAAGGTATCCTGCGTTCACGCACGGTCCGAGGAAGGGCCGCACACAAGGAGTGTAATATAGACAGCCTACCCTAATGCAAACATTCGTGTATTCTTTAAAGAGCTGAATTCCCAGATCAAATGGGCCAGAAGAAACACCAAGACAATGTTTTTTCACATAATTTTGTAGTCTCTTACAAGCAGAGACTGTCAAAAGAAGATTTTAACGTTCTTCATCAATAAAAGAAGATTTAATCTGAAGAAAGCTCTTTGAAAAAATCCATGTTGCAGTACCTGTTAAAGCAATTAAGACCAAGAAACAAAACAGACAATTGATCTTCAACAATTTATCATCTTCCCAATAAACCAACTAGAAAAATGTCCTGAGATGACAACCTGCAAATAAAAATTGACCCAACCATAATCCAAAATTTAGCTACTCCTAAAATCGCAAAATAAAAGTAAAAGGCATACCTTGATATATCAACTTTAGTTAGACAAGCACAACAACAACAAACTCAGTATAACTCCAACAAGTGAGGTCTAGAGAGGTTGTGCATGCAGACCTTAACCCTACCTAGAGAAGGTAGAACTGCTTCCGACATACACTGGGCTCAAGATTTTGTAAAGCAAATAGTAAATCAGCAAAAGCAACTTTATACCAACCACAAGACACAAATCATAACAAAATTAGAGAGGTCTTAACCCAGTCTTAAAGCAAAAAATTGCAAAGTATTGACATGATATGAAGTCTAATACAATAACAACAACAATAACAAATCCAGTGAATAACTATAAGTGGAGTTTGAAAAGGGTAAAATGTAGAGGTGGAAAGAGAAGTGTTTCCCATAAACCTTCGGCATGTGAAATGAAGCCTAATGTGATGTAATAGACATAACAAAGAAGATAAAGATTAAACCTTTGAGCTCCAAATCTTATCAGAAGAAGCAACAGCACGCCAACCACGTGACACAAGAAGAGAAAGTGCCACGCTGCGTGCGTCAAGACAGCTTAAAATCATCAACATAATATCTGATCCAAGAAAAATTAGTGGATCTCTCATCAAATTATCACCCTTTTCTTCACTAATTATTCTCTGCTGATTCCTCTTCTTCTTCTTTTTCACTTTTTCTTCAACTCCATCCAAAAAAATTCCACCTTTATCATCCGAAGAGCAACACCCATCTTCAAAACTTTCTTTACTACAGGGGCTTTTAGGTTCTGCCATTTGAAAATATAATGAGTAAAATGGTGTCTAGTAAATCAAGAATCTTGAGATAAGATGATCACTTTCTTACGAAGCCTTTTCGTATATTAGATGACAAAGCGTCGACGGATATGTATACTTTTCTGGGGCGGTGGGTTTGGTACTCTATTTCACATTTTTATTTTTGACGTGTTTTTATCTGTTCCAAAATAAATAATATATTTTTAAATTTATTAATACTTTAACTTTAATTTTTTTATTTTATTCTTTTTGTCGTAAAGTAAGAATTTTTTATAGCCAAATAATGGTACAGCCCCACAAATTTTTTACCCTTTAATCTTTTAAGATTACAAGTTTTAAAAGTTTTTTCTTTTTTCTTAAATTTTGTAACGAGTCAAAATATCTTAAATAATATGAAACGGAGAGAGTATTTGTGTAGAGAGTTTTGGAGAAGTTAATTGGTTTGAGGCTTCCATTCAAATATATTGCTTACAAAGGTATATATAGAGTATAGGGAAATCAAAACCTACCAACTATTGGATTGTACAATAATGAAGGAAAATCAAAACCTACCAACTATAAGATTGTACAATTAATGAGAGAATATTCTACCAATAATAAAAAGATACCAATAATATTTCCTAATATGCCCCCTCAAGATGGAGGACCGGAGGACATGCCAATCTTGGACATCAGCAGAAGAAGCCGAGGAGGTCGTAACCCGTAATAAGGGTTCGGAATTGGAATTTCCACACATGGTAATTAGTAGAATCCAATTTGAGAGGGATCTGAGCCGATGCATTGATGGCAATCGGCTGTAGAAGATCGTTTGATGTCGTAGCGTCCATGAAGCGCGAGGTAGAGGAGGCGCTGATCGACATCGAAAGAGAGAGCTGCCCGATTAGTGCAGCTGCGGCGCAGCAAGACGCCGGAGAGAAGGCGCTGAGAGAGGGCGCTGCCGGTTAGTGCTGCGGCAGCGCGACAAGACGCCGGAGAGAAGGCGCTGAGAGATAGGGCTGTCGGTTAGTGCAGCGGCGGCGCAGCAAGAGGCCGGAGAGGACCGTGAAGGTCGGCGACTGATCTTCTTTGCCGGAGAGGGGCAGCAAGACGCCGGAGAGGGATGCCGGAGAGGGCTGCCGATTACTGCAGCGGCGGCGCGTCAAGATGCCCGAGAGAGGGTTGCTTCTAGAAGACGAAGCCTCCATTGTTGTTGTAGATTTACAAAGTAAAAAAAATGTTGATAGGGAAAAAAAGGGGATAATTTTCTGAATTTAGAAGAAAGACCTTGCTAGTGCCGATTATATAGAAGGTCGGCGGCGGCGGACTGCCGATTAGTGCAGCCGCCGCGGGTAGGGAAAAAAATTAGGGTTGTTTGGCGATAAGCCACTGGCGTATGATACCATGTAGAGAGTTTTGGAGAAGTTAATTGGTTTGAGGCTTCTATTCAAATATATTGCTTACAAAGGTATATATAGAGTATAGGGAAATCAAAACCTACCAACTATAGGATTGTACAATAATGAAGGAAAATCAAAACCTACCAACTATAGGATTGTACAATTAATGAGAGAATATTCTACCAATAATGAAAAGATACCAACAATATTTCCTAATATAATAAAAAGATACCAACAATATTTCCTAATAATTTGTTTGAGTTTTGGGGGGTGGGGGTGGGTGATGGGGGAGTTAGTTGTAAAATAGCGCGCCACTCAATGTTCACGTGCCCCTTTTTTCTTTTGGGTTAAATCACAAATACATGAACCATAAAATTTTTAACCTATTCCAGAACTAATGATATTATTTATACAACAATAATCCATTAGTGAGGTTCGGGGAGCCTATCGTGTACGCAAACGTTAACCCTATCCTAAAGTAGAGAGTATGTTTCCAAATAGATTTTCGGTATCATTTTCTCCAAGAACTTCTCATTTTGCTATTAGGATGACTCAGACTCACAACATTTTAGTTGGAAGTGGAGGTTGCTTACCATCAGAGCAACCACTCTTATCAAGGTTATGTTTATTGTTTATACATAACAATTAAATTAAATTAAATTACATAATCAGTTTGGATATTTTGAATTTCGATTGGATATTTTGAATTTCGATTTTTTGATTCTCGGATTGAAGATATTACAATCCTAATAAATTTGGATTGGAATGGATTTTTAAGCTTAATTTCGGACTAATCGGTTTGGATATTTCAGATTTTGATTTTGAGTCTATAGTTGATGGGTTTCTTCTTCTGATAAAAATGAGCATCCAAATGAAATATTCATGTTAAATTAATAATTTCTCATTTTCACTGCAATCACACAAATAAAGTATTCATCTAAGTAAAAAATTATTATTATGGAAATGCAATAATAAGGCTGGTATGAATTAGTACTAGTAAAATCATATCCAAATAAAAAATATTTTGATAGTAACTTAATAATTAATAATAAATATATGGGATAATATCTAATGTGTAAGGTATTGAATTATTCTTATTAGCATATGGATAATAGAAAGTACGTACAATTCCAAGATCGGCCAGAAAAGCAACAAGTATTTGGAAAAGCAAGAGGAAGTAGAGGCATTGAAGTCTTCAAAATAATGATAGAACTTTAAAGTAATTGAACTTGGTAACTGCAAACATGATGAAATTGTTAGGTAGCAATAAAATGTATTCATAAGGATGGCCGTTAACGGAGGACGGGTAAGTTTGTATCATTTTTATGATGTCGGAGATATATTTGGACCGATACTATGACGTTAGGGATATATGAACTGATAGTATAACAAAGGGTAATATTACATCTTTTTCAATAGTATAAGAACATATTTGACCCTTTTCCGTTGATCAATTATACCTTATTTTTAACGGAAGGGACACCTGGTACGCGGAGAACAAAAAGCGACCCCCAATTATTATACCCTATTGCCCATCCTTTTTTTTCACCAGTTCGTCTCCACTAACATTTTCTCTCACAGAAAATCCCTAAACTTATTGCTTCATGATTAGTTCTTTTCTTCAAACACTAAGGGTGTGCTTGGTATAACGGAAAATATTTTTCATGGAAAATGTTCTCCAAGAAAATATTTTTCTGAAAAATAAGTAGTAATCTTATTTATTTTCCGGTGTTTGGTATGTAAATTAAGGAAAATAATTTCTCAAAAGTATTCATAAATGATTTAGATATAATAATTATGAAGTCATAAACTTTAAAACCAACAACCTTTCCGACCCATAAATTTCATAAAATTTCAAACCGCTAAACAATCAAAACCGTAAAATTTTGAACTCGTAAACTTTATAATTTGTAAACCCGTAAATTTTCAAACACATAAACCTTTGAACTTATAATTTTGGAACTTGTAAAATTTTGAGCCTTTAAACCGATAAATAATAAAATATATTTTCCGGAGAGGGGAGGGGGTGGGGTGGTGCGGGTGGGGGTTGGGGTGGGTGGTGCAGAAAAATAAAAAAACTGAAATTAAAAGTTGCAAAAAAAAAATTAAGGTAAAAAGATATTTTTTTGCGGGGGGGGGGGGGGGGGTGCGGGGTGGGTAGTGGTGGGATACTAGGGTAGGTGGTAACGGAAAAACTGAAATTTTAAAAAAAGAAAAAGAAAACCTTTTTTTGAGAGGGTGTGGGGTAGAGAAGATTGAGAAGGAGGCTTGGAAAATGTTTTCCCTTCTTTTGATAAGCAAAACATTTTCCTCCAATTGAAAGAAAATAAATTAATAAGGAAAATACTTTTCTAAATTATTTAAGCCAACTAAACATAGAAAAATTAAAAAATATTTTTCGAATTATGTTTTCCTTTGTACCAAACACACCCTAAAGCCATCATCTTCTTCTTCAATAACTCCACCATCAAACCCTCCTTCAAAAAAAAAAAAATTGTTTCTTCACTGAACATTATATATAAATCGATAACTAAAAAGATAGAAGAATTACAAAAGCAAAGCTATTTATTATTAGAAAAATCATGTCAAAATGTCTCCAATAATTTCCAGACATATGCAAGTATCTGAAAATCGATATGCTGAGAATTTATTAATAAATTGAAGGAAAATATTCAGCAATAAATAATGAAAAAGAAGATGAAATCTCCAAAAGAATTTAGCAAATTATTAATGAAGTTGCGGTAAAACTCCTTTGGAATTTCAATTTCCCCGGAGAACTAAGCAACTGCATCTAATACATCAATTTGCTTAGTGTTGGCCCAAGCTCATTAAATATTTGAAGAATGACAAATGAATTAAGTAAAGAGCCGGGTCCATCTTATGAGACAAAATTATTATGGCACATGCACATGATGTGCACGTGAAGAAGATAAGCCTTTGGGATCAAGTAACAATATCTTCTAAACCGATCAAAAAGATTGCATATGGAATAAAGATAAGAAGTCTCCTTATGAGAAGAGAACACAACCGGATAATGGTTGGAGTTTGGATTGGTCTAGGACTCAAACTCAATGGAGGATCATAAATTGAGTCCCGGTCAAGCTCTGATTACTAACCTAATAAATAACTGAGTTGTTATCTTTTAAAGGTATGCACATATGCATAAGTTAAGGTAAATTGAGAGCAAAAGAGCAAGGCAATTTTACAAGCAATTTATATGAGATCAAGTATGCACTCTTGCAGCTACTTGAACGAGATAGAACAACCAGTTCCATTGTGTTTATTTTTATTCTAGTTCAATTATAATAGGTGATTTAAAACTTGTACCTTTCCAGCTTTCATAGAAGCAATTGTATTAGGTACTTTGAGTATTCAAGTTAGAGTTAACTTGGAAGTGTCGCTGCAGTTTAGGCTGTGTGCCACACTAGGATTATAGTTAATCCTTAGGTTTACAAGAGTTTTGTAAATGCTATGTTGGCTCATTGAGTTTATTAGATGTTTGGAAAAATTCTACTGACTAGTACGTCGTGGTTTTTTCACCTTTTGAGCCAGATGTTTTCTACGTAAAAATCTCCGTGTTCTTTTATTTCTGTATTTTAATTCCGCAAATAGTAGTAGTTAGAACACCTAGAAGAACCAGGTTCTTCTAAATCGAAAATATGAATCACACCCCCCTCTTTTGTGTGGTATTGACGTTTGGAACATCAATTGGTATCAGAGCGGATTATCCTTGAAAAGGCTAATACTTTACGAAAAGATCAACATGAGTGTACCTAGGAACTGGGAAGGTGTAACAACCTGACCCGTCGTCACGTGAGTTATCGCCCTGTTTTTCCCGTTTTATGCTTTTATATGTTTCATTATATGTGTTTGGAGAATTTGAAGTAATTCGGATAGAGTTCGGTTAAAAATGAGACAAATAGTCTCCTTATGAGAAGGTTAGTTTAGAAAAGTCAACCGAATGTTGAATTACGAGTTAGAGGGCTCGGAATAGATATTCGATGATTTGACTAGTTTTGGGTGGTGATTTATGACTTAGGAGCACTATTGGAGCTGAATTTGGAGGTCCGGTGTAGAATTAGGCTTGAATTGGCTAAGTTTGAATATTGGCGAATTCTGATTGATAGGTGAGATTTTGATCCGAGGGCCGGAATAGAATTCCGACAGTTGCAGTAGCTCCATTAGGTGATTTTGAATATGCGTGCAAATATTCAGGTCATTCAGAGGTGTTTAGGTCGGGGTTTGGATCAAATGCAAGTTTCAGAAGTTTTAGTTTAACTTAGATTTGAATTCGTGGAAATTTGATGATTTTGATGTTTATGATAGTGTTTTTATGCTACAAAAAAGTTTGAAGGAAGTAATAGAACGTTCTGTGCTTTTGGTTGAGGTCTCGAGGGCCTCGGGGTGATATCGGATGGCTAACGGAAAAAATTGAAATGAGGAAATGCAACAGAAAATTGCAGCAAAAACGTAGCTCTATGCGATCGCATAGGGTGTCTGCGATCACATAGAAGGCTGGTAGAGGGGCCCTGTTTGTTCTATGTGATCGCACAATGGGCCATGCGATCGCGTAGTGCATTGGCGATGGGGTCCTTGGCTGGAATTTACTCTATGCGAACGCATGGGGGAAATGCGAACGCATAGAGCATTTAAGGGGGGTCTGGACCTTGGTCTAAGCGAACGCAGGGCAGTAGTGCGTTCGAATAGAGATAATCTGGGGGACGTGAAGTTTATTCTATGCGATCGCAATAGGGATGATGCGATTGCATAGAGTAATTACCTGGGCGGGCAGAAGTGTTTTATAATCAGAACATCCGCGAACTTCTTCATTACTTCCACCATTGTTAACCCCCACATGAGCTTTGGGCAAGGACTTTCGAGGGAATTGACCTAGAATCATATGAAGGTAAGTTTCTTAGCCTAATTACTCGAGTTTATGGCAAATCATTGTAGAAATCAGTGAAAAACCCACCAAATGGGTTAAGTTAGGGCTTGAAAATTTGTGATATAAAAATAGAATTTGAAGGGGCATTGGAACTCCTTTTCGACAAACTTTATATGTACAGACTCGTGGTGAGACGAGGTATCCATTGATGTGATTTTTGGAATTTTTGAGAAGTGGGCTCGGGGCTCGGGTTTAACCAATTTCGTTATTTTTAGTGTTTTTCAAGTAATTTCAATTGGGTTATGTTTCTTTAACCTATAATAACTTAATTCGTTGTGATTTCGACTAGATTTGCTGCATGTATAAGGAGATTCAAAAGGAAAAGGTATTGAGGACCAGTCTACGACCGGTTAGAGGTGAGTAGTTTGGATATTTGATGGCCTAAGGGTTTGAAACCCTGATTTCTCACTTCGTGACGCTATGTTAGGGTGTGACTCACACCCCATGGAAGATGCAGGATCGTATATGATTGGGGATTGTGACTTGGTCCATCCCTAGAGCTAAATATAATTATTGGCGGATGATACGCACCCTGTAGTTAATATATCTGGGCTTATTTCCATGTTGGGGCCTTGTGCCAATCTGTAGTATCCGTCTAGGATTAATATCTTTGTGATAACATGATTTGCATAATCACTAATTTCTGTCCTGTGCTTAATCACTATTATTAAATGCTAAGTCACCTTTTTCCGGAAACTAAAAATTAAATTATATTCTTCGTAATAATTGGGAACTGAAAAATAAATTGAATCTGTCATCTAAATCATATGCATACTGTGGACTGAGTATGGTTCGGGTTGCGCACCGAAGCAGTGATATGATGATATTGTGCTTGGGCTGAAGGAGCCCCTCTGGAGTCTGTACACACCCCAATAAGCGTCGTCGACCCTAAACTGATCAGGTTGTACGCCGCAGTGGATTCATGTGCATTGCATTGCATCTTTGCATGATACTTGACTGATATATATTTGATATTGCTTTGTTGTTCGTTCGTAGTTAAGGTGTCAGACTTTTAGTTTTACTTTTGCTTTGTGGCATTTCGTGGATTTTTTACCTTCAGACATTTTATATGCTTATTACTCACTGAGTCGGTAGTACTCACCCCTACTCCCTGCACCTTATGTGCAAATTCAGGTACATCGGAGGCTTAGCCGATCACACGTTTTCTCCGCAGATTGTTCAGAGTTGTTGAGGTAGCTGCTTGACGTTCGCAAGGCCTGGCTGCTCTTCCTAATTCAGTTTATTATCATCATATACATTTCCATACTTATATATTGACATTCAGATATTATTGTCCAGTTGTTTTAGAGGCTCTAGACTCGTGACCCCATATCTTGGGAGTGTTTATCTGTTTTCGTATCTTTCCATATTATCCTATTAATAATATTGGAATATTATTCTAGAATTACTATTTTCTCTTTAAATTATCGGTTTTGAGATTTATTTTCGAAATGAGAGCGATTGTTGGTCATGCTTCCCTAGCGTTATGGTTGGGCGCCATCACGACCGGGTTTGGGTCGTGACAAGTTGGTATTAGAGCCTAGGTTACTAGGCCTCACGAGTCATGAGCCGGTTTAGTATAGTCTCGTGGATCGGTACATAGACATTTGTATCTATCCTTGGGAGGCTACAAAACTTTTAGGAAACACCTCACTTTCTTGAAATTCTTATCGTGCGGCTTTGTTATTGTAAAAACTAAAATTTTCGCAGATGTCGAGAACCCGTGCTAACGGACGTGGCGGACGATCACCAGTACCACCTGCTAGAGGCCGTAGACGAGGTCGTGGTGCCGGACGAGGCGGTCCAGCAGGGGCAACACCCGCAGACCCACCAGCTGCCCAGGTCCAGGACCAGCCTCCAGCTGTAGATGCTGCAGTAGCACCTGTTCATGCACTGACAGTGCCTATCGTGATTCCTGGCCTTCAGGAGGCTTTGGCTCAAATCTTGTCCGTCTGCACTGTCCTGACTCAGGTGGTGTCGTCCATTACAGTAGCGGCTACTTCTCAGACTGGGGGTGGTCACCGGTCATCAGACCCCGGATGCTCGCACACTCGAGAAGGTTGTTCAGGGCTTACAGACACCTGAGGTAGCTCCAGTTCAGCCAGTTGCTCCAATTGCACGGTTGTTCCAATTCCGCCGGTCGCACCCGCTCTAGCTCATGTGGTTCCAGCTATACTGGATGACGAGCATTGCTGTTTGGAGAGGTTTGGTAAGCTCCAGCCTCCGACATTCAATGATGCTGAGGGAGAGGATGCCTAGGGTTTTCTGGATAAATGCCATATTATCCTTCGTACTGCGAGTATTCTGGAGTCTAGTGGAGTGGCTTTTACCACCTTCCAGTTCACAAGGGCTGCATTTACTTGGTGGGAAGAGTCCGAGAGGCGTAGGCCTATTGAGGCAGCGCCCCTCACTTGACATCAGTTCTCCACGGTATTTTGAGAAGTATGTGCCCCGGTCTCACAAGGAGGAGCTGCGTCGTCAGTTTGAGTGGTTGACTCATGGGGATATGGTAGTGACTCTGTACGAGTTTCGGTTTACCCAGATAGCTAGGCATGCTATGTGGATGATATGGACAGATAGAGAGATGATCGGAAGGTTTATAGATGGCCTATACTATCCGATCCGTATATTGATGACTAGAGGGAGGGCTATAACAGCTACATTTGAGGAGGTTGTTGATGCAGCTCGACCGATTGAGATAGATCGCCGTCGGGATCGTATGGAGAGGGAGGCCAAGAGGCCTCGAGGTTCAGGTAATTTCAGTGGTGCTCCATCTAGGGGCCAGTTCCAGCATGGTAGAGGTCGTTCCTTCAGGCCTCCTCAGTCAGGACGCACAGGGTCTAGTGAAGCCTTTTCAAACCGGGGCCACCAGGGTCATCAGCAGAGTCAGCCTGCACTGAGTGCTCTCCTAGCTCTGAGCTCTGCTCCTGCTCCTTCAGCTCAGGGTTCATCTGCAGTGAGGGGTTTTCATCAATCCCCTTCTCCAGCCCCAGGTTGTTGCTATTAGTGCGGTGAGTTGGGTTACATGAGGATAAATGTCCTCGGCTCCGTAGCAGACAGTCTCAGCAGAGGGATCAACCCTTATCTTCTGCTCCGATTTCTTTGGCTCCTACTCAGTCAGCTAGGGTTGGAGGCCAGGTAGCCAGAGGTCTCCCCAGGGGTGAGGACCGTACTAGCAATGGTCAGGCTTATTTCTATGCCCTTCTAGATAGGAGGGACACTATTTTCTCGGATGTAGTCATAACAGGTATTATCTTAGTCTGCCACAGGAATGCTTCTATTTTTTTCCGAATCTACCTATTCATATGTATCTTCATATTTTGCTCATCATTTGGGTACGACTCGTGGTTGTGTTTCCTTGCATGTGCACGTATCTACCTCGGTGGGTGATACTATTATTGTGGATCATGTATATCGATCTTGTTTGGTGACTATTGGGGGTCTGGATACCTGTTATTATTGGGAATGGTAGATTTCGACATGATTCTGGGTATGGAATGGCTATCTCCATACCATGCTGTTTTGGACTGTCATGCTAAGACTGTTACATTAGCTATTCTGGGTATTCCGAGGATCGAGTGGTGAGGCGTGAATGATTATTTACCTAGCAGAGTGATTTCTTTCCTAAAAACCCAACTGATGGTTAGAAAAGGTTGTTTATCATATTTGGCTTTCGTGAGAGATGTGGAAGTCGAGGCTCCTAGTCTTGATTCGATATCCGTTGTAAGGGATTTCCCTGATTTGTTTCCAGCGGCTTGCCGGGCATGCCGCCGGATAGGGACATTGATTTTTGTATTGATTTGGTGCCGGGCACTCACCCTATCTTTATTCCTCCCTATCGTATGGCACCAGAGTAGCTAAAGAAGATTAAAGAACAACTTCAGGAACTCCTAAATAAGGGGTTCATTCGCCCGAGTGTGTCACCTTGGGGTGCACTGGTGTTATTTGTAAAGAAGAAGGATGGCACAATGAGAATGTGCATTGACTACAGGCAGTTGAATAAGGTGACAGTGAAGAACAAGTACCCACTACCACGTATTGAGGATTTGTTTGATCAGCCCCAGGGAGCAAGGGTATTCTCTAAGATTAACCTCCGATCAGGCTACCATCAGCTGAAGATTAGGGACTCAGACATTATGAAGATGGTTTTCAGGATAAGATATGGGCATTACGACTTTCTAGTTAAGTCCTTCGGGCTGGCTGATGCCCCATCCGCATTTATGCACTTGATGAACACTGTATTTCGGCCATATCTAGATTATTTTGTTATCGTTTTTATTGATGATATTCCTGTGTACTCGCGCAGATAGGAGGAGCATGCGCAACACTTGAGGGTGGTATTGTAGAGAATGAGAGAGGAGAAACTTTATGCGAAGTTCTCCAAGTGTGAGTTCTGGCTTAGTACTGTGGCTTTTCTGGGACACGTGGTGTCTAGTGATGGTATTCAGGTTGACCCAAAGAATATTGAGGCGGTGTAGAGTTGGCCCAGACCGTCCTCAGCTACTGTGATTCGGAGTTTCCTCGGTTTAGCGAGTTATTACCGTAGATTCGTTCAGGGCTTTGCATCTATTGTTTCGCCTTTGACGAAGTTGACTCATAGGAATGCTCCATTTGTGTGGTCGAATGAATGCGAGGAGAGCTTCTAGAAGCTCACGTTGGCTTTGACCACATCTCCGGTACTAGTATTGCCTTTAGCTTCAGGTTCCTATACGGTGTATTGTGATGCTTCGAGAATTAGGATCGGCTTTGTATTGATGCAGGAGGGTAGAGTGATTGCTTGTGCTTCTCGTCAGCTAAAGCCCCATGAGAAGAACTACCATGTTCATGACTTAGAGTTGGCTGCAATTGTTCTTGCCTTGAAGATTTGGAGGCATTATCTATATGGTGTATCTCTTGAGATATATACAGACCATAGTACTCTTCAGCACTTTTTTAAGTAGGAGGATCTTAATCTAAGGCAGTGGAGATGGCTTCAGTTACTCAAAGACTATGATATTACCATTTTGTATCATCCCGGGAAGGCCAATGTAGTAGCTGATGCTTTGAGCCAGAAGGATATTAGCATGGGTAGTCTGCCGTACATTCCAGTTGGGGAGAGGCCCCTTGGGGTTGATGTTCAGACCTTGGACAATATGGTGAGGTTAGATATTTCTGAGCCCAGTAGGGTGTTGGCTAGTATGGTTTCCCAATCTTATTTGTATGACCGCATCAGAGAGCGCCATTATGATGACCCGCATTCGCTTGTCTTGAAAGACATGGTTCAGCATGATGATGCCAGAGATGTGCAATTGGTGATGATGGTGTGTTGCAGATTCAGGGCCGAATTTGCGTGCCCAATGTGGATGGGCTCCGAGAGTTGATATTATAGGAGTCTTACAACTCGCGGTATTCGATTTATCCGGGTACCACGAAGATGTATCAGGATTTGAGGCAGCACTATTGGTGGAGGAGGATGAAAAAGGATATTGTGAATTATGTGGCTTGGTGTCTCAACTGTCAGCAAGTCAAATATGAGCACCAGAGACCCAGTAAGGTACTCCAGCGGATCAATATTCCGGAGTGGAAACGGGAGAATATTACCATGGATTTTGTGAGTGGTCTTCCTCATACCTCGAAGAAGTTTGATTCAATTTTGGTGATTGTGGATAGGCTGACCAAGTCCGCGCACTTCATTCCAGTATGTACTACCTATTCTGCGGAGAAGCTAGCAGAGATTTTCATCCGAGAGATTGTACGGTTGCATGGGGTCCCAGTTTCCATTGTATCAGATAGGGGTACCGTGTTTACTTCCTAGTTCTGGAGGACTTTTCATCAGGAGTTGGGCACACAGGTACAATTGAGCACAACATTTAATCCTCAAACGGACGGATAGTCCGAGCGTACTATCCAGATATTGGAGGACATGTTGCGTGTCTGTGTTATTAATTTTGGAGGTTCTTGGGCTGAGTTCTTGCCACTTGCGTAGTTTGCATATAATAACAACTATCAATCCAGCATACACATGGCGGCGTATGAGGCCTTATATGGGAGACGATGTATATTTCCAGTTGGTTGGTTTGAGCCCGGTGAGGCTAGATTATTAGGGACGGAGATAGTTCAGGATGCTTTAGAGAAGGTGAAGGTGATCTAGGAGAGACTTCGTACAGCTCAGTCGTATCAGAAGAGTTATGCGGACCGGAAGGTTCGAGATGTATCTTATGTAGTGGGCGAGAAGGTCTTGTTGAAGGTTTCTCCTATGAAAGGCTTTATGAGGTTTGGAAAGAAAGGGAAGCTGATTCCAAGGTTCATTGGACGTTTAAGATACTTAGGAGGATTGGGGAGGTGGCTTATATGCTTGCTTTGACCTTATATTCATTCTGATTTTGGATATATTTGACGAGTGTGGAGGCCGGTTTGAGGGGCAAAGGCATCACGATCTAGAGATTTCGTCTGTTTGAGGTGAGTAAGGATTGTAAATGATACCCTGAGGGTTTGAAACCTCGGATTGCGCATCAAGTGTTATATTGAGGTAAGACATGCGCTTGATGATAGGCGTGGGGTCGTTTACTATTAGGAATTGTGACTTGGTCTATCCTGATTGATGATTTTACCGTGTATTTGACTGAAACTTATTTGTATCATCATTGTTTGGGTTGCTTGTCATATTTGGGGTTCGTGCAAACTATTTGAACCCTTCGGAGAATTTTATCATTGTTTCCTCACTGTTTTTACTTAATACTTTAACTCAGTCATACTGTTTTACAACTCAGCCACTTTTTACTCAGTTTTGGGACTTAAATGTTATTTCTAAATGTTGTTTTGGGCTGAGAACTATTGTTTTACTAATACCCGATGGGCTTGTGATAATTTCTTACTGTGTTAGGCTGAGGGACAAATGTGTAAATACACTGAGTGATATGATGCCGAGGGCCTGAGATACATTTATACGCCATGAGGTGGCTTGAGTGATGTGAGGCCGAGAGTGGAGAGTTGATTCCACGAGATGTCTTGTTATTGCGCTTGGGCCGTAAGGGGCCCTTCCGAAGTATGCACACCCCTAGTGAGCGGGGGTACCCATTATGATCTGAGAGTGAGCCCGAGGGGCTGATATTGTTCTGAGAGTAAGCCCGAGGGGCTGGTACTGTTCTGAGATATTGCCCAAGGGACGAACCTTTATGTGTTCATCTTTACTATTTACTTGTCATTTACCTATTATACGATGGGATTTTTGCCCAAGGGGCGGGTTTTGCTGTGCTTATCGGCACTAACTGCTTTGCGTTCATTTGCGTAACTGCTGAAAAAGTCATTTCAAAAGAGGTTGAAAATGAGCTAAGATGATTCTAAAGAATGCACAGCTTCACTGCTTTTTCTCAAAGGGTTTTACACTGCTTCTATACAGTTTGTTGATTTGATTTACGTGATTTCTTATCACTCAGTTGTTATTTACCTTTATTACTTACTGAGTTGGAGTACTCACTTTAGTCCCTGCACTTTGCATGCAAATACAGGCATTTATATACTGGTAGCGGGTTTTGGCTGATCGGAGTTAGAGTTATAGGAGTTTAACAAGGTGAATGACAGGGTTCGCAGAACCGCTTTTCTCCCTTTTCGTTCATCAGTCCTGTTTTGTGTATTTTAGACCTTATGGTTGTATTCATACTCTAATATATGCTCGTGACTTGTGACACCCCAGTATCGAGATGTGTTTGGGCTGTATTCTGCATTATATAAAAATCTTTTGCTTAGTTTGTGGTTATTTACTCGTACTTAAACTGTTTATTTATATTTAACTATTTTGAAAAGGCGAAATAGGTTAGTTGGCTGGCCTTGTCTTCACAAGAGGCGCCATCACGATCGTATCGGGGATTAGGTCATTACAAAGAGACTTTCCGCTGCAAATCTATCAAGATAATTTGGACGATCACACTTCACATCTTAGAGCACATTAACAATTGAAGAAAATAAAACCATCAAATTTTCCAAGGTTTTAAAATGAGACCCCCAACGAGTATCACCCGTTCATTGGAGGTCGTGTTCTTGATTCAAACTTGGCCCCTATAGACTTCTCCAAATTTAAGCAACTCTTTCAATTTGTCTGCTTGATGTTGTCGAAGTGGCTCTAAGTGCTTAAATGAAGATTCAATAGTATTCAAAATATTAGTTACAACACAAAAGCAATTATCCACATCCGAATATGTTTTAGAAAGAGCTACAAGTGTTAGTTGCAATTGATGAGTGAAACAGTGAATACAATATGTAGAGGGAGTATCTTGCAAAATTAAGGACTTGAGACCATTTATTTTTCCTTGCATATTACTAGCTCCATTATAACCTTTCCCACATATCTTGGATTTACTTAATGATCCAAAAGCAAAGAATAACTTGATTTTTTTTAATGATAAAGAAGATGTATCACTCACGTGGACAATAGCCAAGAATCGCTCTATCACCATTCCACTTTTTGTTCACATATCGCAAACCTAAAGCCTTTTTCTCCTTATTGAGGAGCCCTTTGATTCATCAACTAATATTGCAAAATAATCTCCTTCCAAATCTTCAATGATAGCTTAAGTTGTTTCTTTAGCACAAGCCTCCACAATATCTTTTTGTATTGTTGGACAAATCATCATATTATTTGTGGATCATGACATAGTATTACTCTTCCCACATCTGGATGCCGATCTCCATGCCATTCCAAAAGTTCAAGAAAGCCACCTTTATATTCGCTTTCATCATGTCCACGAAATAAAAATTCTGATATTAAAAGAAAACTTGCCACATCAATTGAGGCATTGAAGCGCATCCAGTAACAACTTTTTACTTTTTCACTTTTCTTATCAAAAGAAGATTGTATCGATTGACGTTGATTTTTCAAATCTAGCATCTTATTGAAGCATTTATGATGGATATTATTTATTTCACCAACATGTGCTTTGAATCTTCACACCCTTGTTTCATCCCCTAAAACCATATTTTGTAAATGCATCCCCTGCATTTCCACGACTTTCAAGTTCATTCTTGAACAAGTAACAACATAAACAAAATGCCGCATCTCCTTTTATGCTATACTCCAACCATTGAGAATATGGTCCCCTAAACCAAGTGGGGCTAAATTGACGCATTTTACTCCCAATTTTAGTTTAAGGAAAGGCATGACCAATCGATTGACAAGGCCATTTGTTTATTAAATATCTTCTCACTTCATCTCGAATATTAGGACTATTGATACCCAATTTTTCCTCACATAGTTTAAGCGCATATATATATATATATATATATATATATATATATATATATATATATAAGTATTTTTTTTATAATTTTTCTACAATTTTAAAAAGCTCCAAATCAATTTATTTCTCCTGTTTTTATTATATAAACATCCAATAATTATCCTTCAAATTACTTTTGTGATTATTTAGACATCCAAATTTATTATTTATGCTAACATAGTGTTTAAAAAATATTTGTGCATTTTTTGTAATTATATTTGTATTTTTAAGCTAAATTATACATATTTGCAATAATAGACCTTACTGATGTGTAATTACATTGTTTATGCATATAATATTATTTTATAATTTTAAAATATTGAATAAGTATTAAAAATAATTTTAGTACAGAAAAAATGTTTTTGGTACTCATTTATTATTTTTTATAAATTATTTAGTTATCAAAAGTGGTAATTTAAAATCTGGCCCTATTATATTTCAATTTTGATCCTAATTTAAACATATACCCAGCACAATTTTAAATTTAAAATGTACCTGGCCCAATACCCATCTGCCCCAACCCAATAATGCGGCAGATCCTAGCCGTTAATCATTGTGATCAACTGTTCAGATTGACATTTGCCTAAAATAAACAAAACGACCCCTCAAAACCCTCCTACTTCCTCACCATCCGCCGCCTTGAAATCCCTTTCCTCTCTAAAAGATCTCAAGCCCTAACCCTAATATACCTACCTTGCCTGTCATTTGTTGTCTTTCATGGTGTTTCCCCACCACCACCGGGCCTTTAATAGTCTCCCTTACGCTGATATTGCCATCTCCAGATTCCTCAAGGTACTACGGTTAGTTTTCATGCATCTATGGCCATTTCTCGCCTATTTTCGGTTGTCCTGGTTTTATTCCAAGTGAGATATTCCTATATCTATGGGTTTCTTAGTTTGCTTCTTTATATTTGTGATTATTCTTCTTGATTCCTAATTCTTTTCTTTTGAACTTCTTAGATTTGTATAGATCTTAGATGGTTTGGACCTATTTCATAGGACTTTTACAATAACCTTTCGATTCTTTACAATAATCGTCTGATTCTCTAATGATTTTTCATATTTTTCTAAACTAGGGTTTCCAAAAATTTCTTTTTTCAAAACATTTGATGATTTTTGGATGTTTAATCTTCTGTTTCCTATATGTTTTAACCGATTTCGTTAGGTTTTGTCTAACTTCAACTCGTATATGCTAAAATCCTTAATTTTTCCGACATTCTTCGTTTGGTTTTTGAGTACTTGTACGCTGACTTTGTTCTTGCCTTGGTTTTTGTGATTTTTTGTGATTTTCTTATCCCCTCTAATGAGTTTCTTAATTCAATTTTCCATTGATTCTATATGCCTATGTTTATTTTGGCTATTCTTTTTTTTCTTTATTTAAGTTGTATGCGAAAATCGTTAAGTCTTTACGTGATATTCTCTTTGATTAAACCCTTGACTATTCTGAAGTTCTTATTTTCTTATTTTATTTGAAATCTTTTCCTTATCGAAAATTTTGATTCTTACCTCTCTCCTCGGCTTGATTGAATTTCTTGCCTTAATTAGTTTTCCCTTGCCTTATTTGTTGTTTACTGATTTGTATTGATTGGTTCCTTAATTGAAACTTCTTTTTATTTACATCTAATTACCTAATCTATACCCAAAATTTACTTGATTTTTTTCCATAAATATCTAGCATGCTTTTACTGTTGATTTGATTATCCCTTGATTAAGAGGTAGACTTGAAGATTTATATGGGTGATTGATTCCATGAATTTCCCTAATTGCTACTTAATTGATCCTTTACCTTATTTTGTTTAACTCTTGATTATTATATAAACTCCCTCCTATTTTCACTTCTGACACGGACAACAGTTCAAAACTACTACTTTTTACACCCTAAAAAGGCTCTCTATGCTCTCTTTTCCTCTTGTTATCCCTAGCATTCTAGCCGGCTGCAAGCCAAGACTGGGAGTTGCAGACTACCTTTCTCACATCTTGTGTTTTTCATTCTTTAACAAGATATGCTTCTGATTAATTTTTGAGAATCAAACCTATGTCTTTACTTACTACTTTAGTTCATATGGCCTAAGCCTATTCATATTTCTGTTTATTGCTTATCCAAGCATGTCTAAAATTTCCTATTCAAACTATGATTATTATGTTTCCACTTTATTTTCCTATTTGCTGTCTTGTTTAGCATGTCTACCTATGTAACTTATGCTTGTTTGGACTAACTATATTTTTCCTAAACTACGCTTCTATATAATTGGTATGCCTTCACTGTTAATACTCGCCTAGCATTTAAGTCCTTGCATGCTTTGTTTCAGTTCTACTAAGTCAGTTAATTTCCTTAAAGTGATTCTAGTTGTGTGATTTAGATCTCTTCAACTTGTTTCTGCTGTGATCTTTGATGCATCTGTGGAACCCCATCTATATCTTATTGTTTGTATGCTTCACTACAATGGGTTTAATGTGTTTCGGAATAATTGATTCCAATTTTTTTTATGAATTATATGCCCTACCGGTATGATGGTTCGTTATGTGCTATGAAAAAAAATGTTTACAAAATTTATTGAGAAGAATAAAGAAAGGAAATGGAAAACTGCAGTTGGCACAATGTGAAATATTTAAACCGGGCTGTAAAACGCGGTGGAGGTTATGTAAGGACGAGTTCCTTGTGGTAAATATTTATGAGTTTAAAGTTTTCCTTTGTAAAGTTTAATTCGTACGATAATATTAAAAGGGAGTCATGCTAGTTAGGTTGATTTGATAATTCTTGTATATTTTATGTTCATATTCAGCCATTTTCATACTGTAAACAATGAGTTTTAGCTTATGAGATGAGTTCCCAGGTGGCGTTAAACGTGACTCATTAATCAGAATAAGTAATAATGAGGTGTTCATGCCTCACATTCTATTGTCAGTATTGTGAAAATTTGAAATGAGGTGGTGATTAATATGAGATTTATTGATGATGATGGAATTATTTATGAACTAGTAAGACGGAAATGTGGTTATGATCATACAAATTATACGTTTCATGTCAAGATATCATTGTGATAATGTCGGGCTTATAATGCGGAGATTAGTGTTATTGATATACTTGTGGTACTTGTTGGGTTGTGGACATGTTATGCGTTTTTCGGTGTTACTCTGACAGGAATAGGCTTATTCCCTCTACCGAAATATTTGAAAAAATATGGGAGTTAGTCAAATCTTGGGGACTTAAAAAAGTAGAAATGTTGGAAGAACATCTAAGATATATATGAAGTTGGTCGGTTCATTTGGTTGTGGATTGTGGGGTGTTGTCCCGGATACGGTTGTAGTTCTTGCATGTTATGAGAAAAAATGACCTATTACGGGTCAAGGAAAGGCTATCATCCTAGTTCAGTGCGAGCAGAATTGACCTGAAGTGGGTGAGTGGATTTAAATATGATGATGTGCTTCATGTGAGTTAGATGTGTTCATTTCACTATAGCGCTCCTTAATGAGGGATGCTGGTATATCATATGTTGTTATGTGTTCGTCAATTCATGTAATATTATTATTGTGCCATGTGTGTTGTGAAACGACTTGATAAATTCCTATTCTCTAGGGAACAGTACATATTAGTATGTGAGTTGAGCAGTCCATTCCTAGTCATTTCCTTATGTATCTTGTTAGCATTATGGTCTATTGGCGCATTTTTGCATCACATGAGACCGTTGGTCATTATCTATGGTGATTGGTTGTCTGAGCAGCTTGTACTAGGTGAGGCGAGACTATTGGTGTCAGGGAGCATTGCAGTGGGATTATGTGAGGTATATTACAGGGCAGTTACCAGTATTTGGGTAGTAATGAGGTGATGATTTTAGTCAAAAAGGAGAGAATTAATGTTGGGTTAACTCTGCAATTGGTTAGAAATTTCTGCACATCTACTCCGTTGTGGTTGTATCATTAGCACTATAACAGAATGTATATGTATATCATCATATGCAGTGGGAGCATCAAAGTAGTGGAATTTTGGCTATTAAGGTTCATGGAGTGTCATTGTGGTTAGATGGTGAATTATACGATGCATGGTGCTAATTCAACAAAGGTACACAGTCATGTTCTGGTACCTCGTGTGGTAGTTGATACAGTGTTTATATACAAGGAACAGATATGGCAGAGAATTTCAGATGTTGGAATTGGGTTATGAGCTTATTGTATGGATAAAAGAGGATATCTTCAGATTTGATCAAACTACTGTGCCAATATAAGTTGTGGTTGCAAGGACAGGTGCACGAGGTGTTAAACAGTGATTTCAGATAACTTAAGATCACTTCTTGGTACGTTTGAGGACAAACGTCTATTTAAGTGGGATAGAATGTAACGGGCCCGACCTGTCGTTTTGAGCTCTAGCGCGTCGTTCATCAGTTGGAAGACATGAACAACTTCATTCAGGTATATTGACTTGTGCGTATGGTCAGAGTTGAATTTCGGGAAATTCAGAGTTAAATTGGAAAGATAATTCTTATTATGGCAACCTTAAGTTGAAGAAAATAGCTAAAATTGGAATTTTGAGTAAACGACCTCGGAATCAGGATCTGAAAGTTCCAGCAGGTTCGTATGATGATTTCGGACTTGGGCATATGTCCAGATTTGGTTTTGGATAACCCGTGAGCATTTTGGCATATATTGTGAAAGGTAGTATTGTAACGACCCGACCCGTCGCTTTAGTGTCTCTGACCTTTTTCCCCGTTTTATGCTTTATATTTTTCATTATATGTGTTTGGTGAATTTGAAGTAATTCGGATAGAGTTCAGTTAGAAATGAGACAATTCTTCTCTTTATGAGAAGGTTGGTTTGGAAAAGTCAACCGAATGTTGACTTATGAGCTAGATGGCTCGGAATAGATTTTCGATGATTTTTTAGTTTCGGGTGATGATTTGGGAATTAGTAGAGAAATGAGAAGTAAATTTGGAGGTTCAGTGTAGAAGTTTGCCTATTTTGGCGAAGTTAGGATTTTAGAGAAATCTGGTTGGTATGTAAGATTCTGATCCGAGGGTCGAAATGGAATTTCCAGAGTTGGTGTAGATTCGTTATGTAATTTTGGACTTGGCTGCAAAATGTGAGGTCATTTAGAATAGTTTTGACGTGTTTCTGCATCGGATATGGAATTAGAAGTTTCAAAGTTCTTAGGCTGGAATCCGTTAAGAATTGGTGATTTCTGTGTTGTTGGATGTATTTTTATGATTGGAACAAGTTCATATGATGTTTTAGGATGGGTTTGCACTTTTTTTAGGTCCCGGGGACCTCGGGGTGATTTCGGATGGCTGACGGGAACCTTCGAAGTTGGAAAACTTCATAATCGACGAAGTTGTAAATGAGTGCACACAAGACCTCAATTCAAACGATCATATCTCCAGTTTTACAAAGCGTTGGTTAGTGAGCAACCTATCAAATTAAATATCACTGAGTCTAGTTTCAAACGCTTCAAACTGTTCATCATTAGGACATTCCTACCCAAAGTTATGATCAAATTACTAAAGGCTGGAAAATATGAACCTGTGTGAAATATGCAACTGCAAACCTGTCGCATTTTGCACTCTGCGGTCGCATTTTGACCGCAGATTGGGCCAGTGTAGCCTAGTTTGGAGTGTCGATTCAGCGGACCGCATGTCCATTCTGTGGTCCGTTCTGCTACACCAGACCCGACTTCGGAGTGCTAACTTCCCACTTTTTATAACGCGAATCCATTTCAATATATATGCTTTGAGGTTCATTTTGGGGTGATTTTCTGAGCATTCTAGAGAGAGGTGAGATGATTTTAGAGAGAGAGTGGGGGAACTCACCATTTGAATCATCCAATCTTGCATCAATCTTCAAGAATCGAATAACCCAATCACAAGTTCTTCATGAAAGAGGTAATGTTCTATTCCCTAGTCTTCAATCCTCTTTTGGGTGATTGATGAGTAAGAATTCATGTGAAAACTGGAGATAAGTCACTTGTGGTCATTGTTAGACAATAATATGTGATTATCATCAAATATCCTAACTAGATTACTCATTTTGGGTGAAAGTTTGAAGAACTAGGGCTTGGGTTTGAAAACGGGTTTTGGGGATTTGAAAGGCCATTTGAACTCTGTTTTTGGTAAACCTGGTAAACTTTATATCTATAGACTCGTGGCTAGACAAAAAATCCATTGATGTGACTTTTGTAATTTTTTAAGAAGTGGGCCCCGGGCTCGAGTTTTATCAACTTCGTGAATTTTAGTACTTTTCCAGTATTTTTTATTAGGTTATGTTTGTTTAACCGATATATATGTATTCGTTATGATTTTGACTAGATTCAACACGCGAGGGGGTCGATACAAGAGGAAAAGTCATTGCGGACCCGTCTACGACCGGTTAAAGGTGAGTAGTTCATATAGATGATGGTCCGAGGGTTTGAATCCCCGGTTTATCACATTGTGACACTACATAGGGCGTGAATCACACCACATGGCAAGTGGGGGATCGTATATGATTGTGGATTGTGACTTGGTCAATCCTGAGTGATAACTATTATATATTAGCGACTGATACACACACTGTATTGAATATATCTGGGCCTAGTGCCATGTTTTGGGCCTTGTGCCGATTTGTAGTATCCGTCAAGGATAAATATCATTGTGATAGCATGATTTGTATAGTCATTGATCTCAGTCCTATGTTTAATCACTGTTATGAAATGCTAAGTCACTTTTCCTAAAATTAAATAATTAAATGATATTCTTTCTTAATAATTGGAAACTGGGAAATTAGATTGAATATGTTATGTGACTCATATGCATATTGTGAACTGAGTATGGGTCGGGTTGCACGCCGTAGCAGTGATATGATGATATTGCGCTTGGGCTGTAGGAGCCCCTCCGGAGTCTATACACATCCTCAGTGAGCACCGACGACATTAAACGGATCAAGATGTACGCCGCAGCGGATTCATGTGCATTGCAATGCATTTGTGCGTGATACTTTACTGATATACTTGATATTGCTTTGCTGTTAGTTTGTAGTTAAGGTGCCAGACTGTTAGTTTTAGCTTTGCTTTGTGGCATTTCGTGGATTTACTATCTTAAGAAATTTTATATGCCTATTACTTACTAAGTCGGTAGTACTCACCCCTACTCCGTGCACCTTGTGTGAAGAATCCGGTACACCTTAGCTGAGCAGTTGTTGTCTCCAGAGATACTTTCAGAGTTGTTGAGGTAGCAGCTTGATGTTCGCAAGACCTGGCTACTCTTCCCATTTCAGTTCCATTATTATATACATTTCCAGACATATATATTTTCATTCAGATATTATTATCTAGTTTGTTTTAGAGGCTCTAGACTCGTGACCCAAGATCTTATGGGAATGTCTATCGGTCTCCATATTATTATATTAATATTATTGGATTATTATTCCAAAATTATTACATTTCTCCTTAAATTGTGGGTATTGAGACTTATTTTTAAAAGGAGAGCGATTGTTGGTTAGGCTTGCCTAGCTTTAGGGATAGGCGCCATCACGATAGAGTTTGGGTCCTGACAACTATTTTAGAAGAATTTCATAAATTTGGATTGGAAGGCATTTCAGGGTTATAGATGTCCCTTTGGGGTTACGGGACTGGGAATAGCTTCGTATGGTAATTATGTTGTTGGGAGAGCGATCGAAAGTGAATTCAGATGTGCGGAGGTCATTTTGAAGTACTTTGGCTAAATATAGAAATTCAAAGGATTTTTTGAAAATTCGACCAGAAGTGAAAATTTTGATATCGGGGTCGGAATGTGATTTCCAAAGTTCGGGCAAGTTCGTAATGTCGAATGTGACTTGTGTGAAATTTTTTGAGACATTTAGTCCTTTTTAAGGAAGCTTAAGTTGGAAAAGTCAACTGGATATTTACTTATGTGTTAGAGGGCTCGAAATGCAAATTTTATGGTTTGGATAGCTTCTTTAAGTGATATAGTACTTAGGAGTGTGTACGGTATATTTTTGTGATGACCGCCTTGAATTGGCAAAGTTAGTATTTTTGGTGAATTCCGATTGATAGGTGAGATTCGAGGGTCAGATTGCAGCTTCGTTATGTCATTTTGGACTTGTCTGCAAAATTTGAGGTCATTCGGACTAGTCTTGACGTGTTTCGGCAACAGATGTGGAAGTTAGAAGTTTCAACGTTCATAGGCTTGAATCCAAGGTGAATTTAATATTTTTGCATTGTTTTTAGTGATTCGGAGGAACAACTAAGTTTGTGTCATATTATGGGACTTGTTAGTATACTTTATTGGAATCCCGTGAAGCTCAGATAAGTTTTGAAAGAGTTTTTGGAAGATTTTGGCATTTTGAGCATAAGCATGTAATGATCCAAAGGTCCATTTTTAGTTGTACATATCGAAATTTTATTTCGAGACTTCTGGGATTTTGATATTGAATTATAGGAGTGATCTGGAAAGTTTAGTTTAATTTCATCAAGTCACATTTGGGTTTTTGACGCGAAATGTGAGATAATTATTTAACGAGTGAAATGAGTATCGCACTGATCAAATGAACTCCGAATTGAGATTCGATTGAAGGACTATGTTATTATCATTATTTGTGATTCATAGGAACAAGAGTTTGTATGGTGGAGAATTCATAATGGCCAAGCGGACCGTTTTGAAGTTGGAGGTGCCTAAGAAACCCAGAAAGAAAAAAACCAATATTTTTAGAGCCTTTTAGTAAAAATAAACATTGCTGGTGCAACAGCTTCCGGTGCCCACCATTAGCGACAAGATTTGGGCATTTTTAGCGACGGGATTAGACTTTTAGCGACCAGAATGAGTCTTTTTAATGATATTCAGCTATTTTAGCCCATTTTAGCATTTTTGGGTGAAAGAACACGGTTTAGGGCGATGTTTGAGCAAGAAATAATGGAAAATCTTCAGGTAAGTCACTTGTGATCATTTCTACTTCATAATATTAAATTACCTTAAAATAATCCGATAATATTATATGTTTTTGAAGTGTTTAATTGGAGAAAATGAGTAGAAAATGTGGTTTAGGGCTTGTGATTTTGAGACCTTCTAGGGTCGATTTGAGGGGTCAAACAAGATCCGATTTTGGTGTTCTTTATATGTACGGATTTGTGAGAGGACGAAGAACATTTTGCTATAAATTTTTTTTGAGTTTCGAGACATGGACCCGAGGCTCGGGTTTTGTCAAATTCGTGAATTTTGATATTTTTCGATTTCTTTTGATTGGGTATTGTCTCTTTGGTATAATCTAACATATTTTTTTGTGATTTTGGGCAGATTCGACGCACATGGAATCCAATTAGAGGGGAAAAGGCATCAAGAATTAAACAAATAGCTGGTTCTAGGTAGTGATGATTGTAAATGATGTCCTGAGGGCCTGAAACCCCAGTTTTGCACATCATAGTGCTATATTGAGGTGAGACACGCGCTGGATAACAAGCACAAAGTTCTTTACTACTAGGGATTTGACTTGGTCGATCCCAATTGATGAGTTTACTGTATATTTGACATAAACTGATTTGTCATCATCATGATTTGGGCTTATTCCTATATTTGGACTTAGCGCCAATTATTTGAATCCTTTAGGGATTGGTATCACTATTTTCGCATTATTTTGCATATCATTTGATCTTTGCAAACTCAGCCATTTTCTAAGAGTTGAAAACTTCAATAATATTTTAAATGATGCTTTGGGCTAAGAACTATTATTTTAATATTGCCCGAATGGCTTATGTATGATTCTGGACTGAGCGTGGATGAATCGGGCTACGCACCGCAACAGTATTATACTGATATTGAGGTCAAGATCCTGGTGGATAATACTGATATTGGAGCAGAGAGCTTGGTTGATTATATTGATATTGAGGTCGAGAGCCTGGTTGATGCCATGAGATGGCTTGATATTGCGCTTGGGCTGTAGGAGACCCCCCGGAGTCTGTAAACGCCCTCAGTGGGTGCCATCGACGATAAAAAAAATATTGATGGCTTGGGTTGCACACCGCAGTGGGTACCAGAGGTACCGTTATATGCATTGGATTGTAGTCATGCATTTTTTCCTTATATGCATTATCTGCCATAATAATTATGTGCTCTTATTTCATTGACTGGTTGCTTCATACTGTTTTGAGCCTGAGGGGCTGATACTGTTCTGAGATACTGATACTATGTCCGAGGGGCAGATTTCTACTTATTATTTTGATACTGATCCCGAAGGGAAGATTTCTACTTGTTATTTTGATACTGAGCCCGAGGGGCAGATTTCTACTTGTTGTTTTGATATTGAGCCCGAGGGGCAGATTTCTACTTTTCATTTTACTACCAAATTACATGTTTTACTAGTTTAACAGAAATTTCACATGATATTTCACTGAATTGTTATTTTATATTATTTCACTGCTTCTGTATAGAATGTTGGGTGCCTTAACGTATTTTATTACTTTCAGTCATTGTATATATTTATTACTCAATGGGTCAGAGTACTCACATTACTCCTTGCACCGTGTGTACACATTTAGGCATAACAGATTTCCATACTTGAGAGCTGATCCTTCCGGTCCAAGTGGTGTTTCGGAGACTACGAGGTAGTGGTTGGCGTTCGCAGCCCCTGTGGCTCCTTTATCTTATTATTTCTATGTTATTCGAATTATTGTATTGGATTTTGTATTTAGTAGACTTGTGTCAGGATTTCTTAGTTGCTCATGACTTGTGATACCTCGGTAAGAGCTGTGTTGGGTTGGATTTCCGCATTTTATCTATACTTTCTGTTATTGGATATTAGTAAACCATGTTTATACTATAATTGTGAAAATTAAAATGTTTTAAAAGGATGAATTGGGTTGACTGGCTGGCCTTGTCTTCACGAGAGGCTCCATCACGACCAGGTTCGTGAATTGGGCCGTGACAAGTAATTAATGGAATTTAAGGGTTAAAATTGTGGAAACCCGGGTTTGGTATTGGAGACCTAGAGTTGAGGATTTGATGGGCCATGTTTTGTCAAATTTTGGGAGTTTTGATATGTATGAATTCGTGGGGAGATAAAGTAAATTTTATTGAATTCAGAGACGTGGAACCGAGGGTTGGGTTTTGGTTAAATTCGGGATTTATGTTGTAAATTGATTATTTTTGGATGTTATTCATTCCCTTAACATATTTTGGTGTTGTGATTTTGATTTTTGATAGATTCGACGTGGGTTGAGGCCGTTTCGAGGGGAAAAGGCATCACTGGCTAGAGATTTGACTGGATAGAGGTATGTAATGATTTTAAATATTGTCTTAAGGGTAAGAAATCCCGGATTGCACACCGTGATGCTATATTGAGGTGACACACATGCTAGATGACAAGCGTGGGGTCGGGCAACGTTGGTGATTGTGACTTAGTCCGGCCCGAATGACTGTTTTACTGTGTTTGACTGAAAACTATGTGCTATTATCATGTTTTGGGCTGAATGCAATATTTGGTCCTCGTGCCAACTATTTGGACCCTTACTGAATTTTTACTGATATTTTATCACAGTTTTGACTTTATACTTGAAATTAATCATGCGATATTTTATTGTTTTCATAACTCATACATGTTTACTCTGTTTTAATATATTTAATGATAATTTGGGTTGAGCATCATGTTTTACTGTTGCCCGGGTGGCTTATGAGATTCTGACTAAGTAACACTGAGGGGCTGTGTTGTGAGGATACACTGATTTATGATAGGTCCTCAGATTGTACTCTATGAGGTGGCTTGTTGAAATGAGACTGAGAGCCTATTGATTATGCCATGATATGGCTTGATATTGCACTTGGGCCGTAAGGGGCCCCTCCAGGAGTATGCACACCCCCAGTGAGATATATAGCCTGAGGGGCTGGTATGGTTCCATGTGTTGCCTAAGGGGCTGATTCTATTAGTATTGTGCCCGAGGGGTGATTCTTTATTTGTTTATCTATTCTAGTTGTTTCCCATTTAACTGTTTAATTGTTAAAAGGGTATTTTTAAAGAAGCTTCTTCCAAACTAAGTGGTTTTACATGTTTCAATGTCTCATTCTTTTTACTGGCTTTATACTGCTTCTCTATATCTTGTTGATTTTCCTTTACGTGTTTTTATAGCTCAATCTTCAATTATTATTATTGCTCACTGAGTTCGACTCTTACTTTACTCTCTGCACCACGTGTGTAGATTCAGGCGCTTCAGGTTCTACTTTCGAGGATTGAGAGCTTCCAGCAGACTTCAGAGATTCACTAGATAGCTGCTCGACATTCGCATCCCATTGCTTCTCCCTCTATCTTATTTTCTCCTATTTTAGTTATGTAATAGTTGTGTAGATTCTTTCAAATTTGTAGTTGTTAAAATAAATGCTCATGACTGGTGACACCTTGGTGCCGAGCTATGTCTATTCCGCAAGTGTATTAATCATCTTTACTTTGGGATTACTTATTATGTTTAAGACATAATTTGTATTGTTTAGTTGCTTAAAAATTAATTTTATGTGTGTCGGCTGGCCTTGTCTTCATGAGAGGCTCCATCACGACCATGTTCGGACTTAGGGTCGTGACAGGATGAATAGTGCATACATAGAATATCTTTCAAGGTTGTTAGAACGCTTTAGGATATGACCAAGGGGAGGGAATTGGGTAGTCAGGAATATGATGAGTACGCGCTAATGTCACGTGTAGCCCCTCATCGAGGAGTGTTTACCCGGCATTGTGTGGGTATGATCTTGTAGGCTAACTAATCTAGGACCCCTCTTTCCCAACTCTTGTTGTACAAAATAAATTTACTTTTCTTTATGTATGTGCAACTTCTTTTTGGTCGAAACCAGTATAAATGTACATCAATTGTTCTTTGGGACTATAGAACAAATCTCAAACTTGATCAACTAGCTACTCTAAAACCAAAAATGTTGTTTAACTAACTCCTAACATACAAAAATGTAGATATAGTCAAGGAGTACATTGAGTATAGCAATTTATGTATTGTAGGGTAGGCTGCCATTTTGGCTTCTTCAGTCCAGTGATGTGCACTTGGATTGCGATCTGCCATGCTCTATCTGTAGCTTCTTTGCTCGACTGTCGAAATCTTCTTTCATTCCTTTCCATCAAAATATTGTATACAACTGCTGCAAACACCACTCCTAGAATTGTTTTCCTTGGCTTTCTGTTGTTTACTCTAGCAGAAACCCATTGCACCTCTAGCTCCCAGTTGTTTATCAATCTGTTGAAGTTCAGCCGCTTTAACAATCCTTGCCACTGTTTTTGGGAATAAGAACATTCAAAGAACAGGTGATCGTGTGTCTCTACAATGTCTCTCTCACATAGTGTACAAGACTGGTCAGTGTGGATACCCCACTTTTCTAACATGTTAGCTGTTGCCAAACATCTATGCAATGTCATCCATAATATGAACTTCTGTTTTGGCAGTAGTCCAGGCACCAACACTAATTGTTTCCAGTGAATTTTGGGATACTGTGGAGTAGAGTGTATATATTCTTTGCTGATGATGTAGCTTCCATTCAGGCAGCATGCTTGCATTGCTGCATTATCATGTGTCCACCATTCCCTTGCTCCAAATATTTTCCATACCAACCAGCTAGCCTGCTTTGGAGTTTCCATTGTATCAACTGCTTTTTTCTTTATATAATGACAGTGGATCCATTTGATCCAGAGCTTATCTTTCTTTAACATAAAAGCCCATAGCAGCTTCGACAAGGCTGCTTTGTTCCACCTCGCATAGCAAATGATATTCAAACCTCCAGCTGCCTCCGGTTTGCATACTGTTTCCCATGCTATTGGAGCCCTATGACATGTCTCATGATTGCCAGTCCAAAAATAGTTTCTGCATATTCCATCAACCAGTTTGATGACCTTCTTTGGAATGAGAAAGACCTGGGCCCAATAGGTTTGCATTTCAAATAGAACACTCTTAATCAGTTGGAGTCTTA
Source organism: Nicotiana benthamiana (assembly GCA_034376525.1). NCBI lineage: Eukaryota > Viridiplantae > Streptophyta > Magnoliopsida > Solanales > Solanaceae > Nicotiana > Nicotiana benthamiana. Next base: position 110,433,131 of record CM067323.1, on the reverse strand, counting down.
CAGCATAGGATAAGACCTTGGATGACCAGCATCTAATTCTGTCCACTATCCTTTTAACAAGGTAAGCATTGTGTGATTGTGATCTTTTTTGTTGATAAGGGGACTCCCAAGTATTTGAAGGGGAATTTCCCTTCTGTTAGTTGAAAGTCTGCCAGTAACATCTCTTTGACTTCCTGTGAGACACCTGCTATGTACAAAGAGCTTTTCTCCAAGTTTTCTTGCAGTCCAGACATCTGGGAAAAGTTATCACATTCTTTCAACAGTAACTTCATTGAGATCTCATCACCTCTACGGCACATCAAAAGGTCATCTGCAAAACATATATGAGTGATTTGTAACTTGGAGCATTTGGGGTGGAAGTTGAAGCCTGGGTTTAGTTTCTTCAATGTTTTGTTGAGGTATTCCATGACTAAGACAAACAGGTAGGGAGACATTGGGTCTCCCTGTCTTTATCCTTTTCTTGCTGCAAACTTTCTGGTGAGACCTCCATTGATTAGTAGAGAGAAGCTTGATGTGGAGACATACTCCATAATTAAAGTGACCATTTTGTAAGGTACACCAAATTTCAGCAACACTTCCCTCAGAAACCCCCATTCAACCGAGTCATAAGCCTTCCTAATGTCCACTTTGATCATGCATCTGGGAGATAATGCCTTTTGGGTGTAAGCTCTTATCAGTTCATGAGCCATAATAATATCGTCTAGGATGTTTCTCCCCTCTATGAAAGCTGATTGTGCACGCCCCACCAGATAATCCACAACTAGTTTGAGTCTGTTTGTAAGGATCTTTGCAATAACTTTGTACAGTGTTGAGCAGCAAGCGATGGGTCTAAATTCCTTGACGTAGTTGGGATTTTTCGCTTTCGGAATCAATGTAACAATTGTGCAGTCAATCTCTTTCAATAATTTTCCAGTTTGAAAAATTGCTGCACTGCCTCTATAACCTCCTCTCCCACAGTTGGCCAAAACTTTTTAAAGAATTCTGCAGGGTAACCATCTATTCCACGAGCCTTCTCATTAGGAAGGTGATGTACTATCTGACTGATCTCTTCCCTTGTTACTGAAGTTAACAATTGATGTTGTTGGTGCAATGATAGGCAGGGCCCATCTCTAGCCACAGTGAAGTCTATTCCAGGAAGCTAATGTGCTGTTGTGCCCAGTAACTGGTGAAAGAATTGAGTGAACTCTTGCTCGATCTGCTGTGGATCAGTAATCCTCATCTGGTTGTCATTGAGAATACTGCTCACCCTGTTTCTGGCTTGTCTAGATTCATATATGCATGGAAGTACTTTGTATTGCTATCACCCACTTGGATCCAGTTTGCTCCTGACTTCTGTCTCATTATTTGTTCTTGAATCACTTCCCACTTTTTAATATTCTCTAACAGTTTCTTTTCTTCTTCAATCACTGTTTTATCGAAATAATCTGCATTCTGTTTTCCTTGAATACCCTTAGATCTTTTCTCATCTGTTACAGCTTCTTATCTACAGATGAGTGCTCCTGATGAATGGTTCTGGTTTCCTGCTCAATCTTCTTTAGTTTGCTTCAAATAGAATACATAGTGTATCATTTGACTTGTTGACTCCACACTCTTTGAACTGCTTCCTTGTATTCTTTTTGTTGCATAACTGTTAGTAGTAGCCTGTATGGTCTATTCACTTTAGTTTTAATTATTTCAGTGTCTATCAGTATATGGGTGTGATCTGAACATCCAGGTAACATGTATAGTGCTTCCACCCCTGTGTAAGAATTGAACAACGCATCATTACCAAAGGCCCAGTTTATTTGGCTATAGACTCTGGCTTCAGCATTCCTTTTGTTACTCCATGAGAATTTGTTGCCTTCTTTGGTAAGATGCCCCACTCCAGTATCATCAATACATCTCTAAAATTCATCTATCTCTGAAGGATGCAATGGCTGGCCATTTATCCTATCCTCGACCCCTAATAGACTATTAAAGTCCCCCATTATAAGCCAAGGGCCAGTATGTTGGAAAACTCTCAAATCCCTCCATAGTGGTGCTCTGTGTTCGCTAGTGTGTAGGGCATATACAAATGTGATAGCAAAAATTGAATTCTTATCTTTCACCTGACAATGGATCAGTTGATCAGTGCTTTCCAGAAGTACCACCTGAACATTGAATTCTTTCCACATTATCCATATCCTTCCATTTGGAGAATATGCATAGTTGTTCTCTATTGTCCACTCACCTCCCAGCTTCTTATAGATTGCCATTGAGTTTTGCTGTTTCACTCTAGTTTCTAGACAAGCTATTATATCAACTCTATTAGTCCGCAGGAATTTGACTAACTCTCTTCGTTTGTAGGACTTGTTTAGTCCTCTAATATTCCAGGATACACTAATCATGGGGAAATAGTGGATGTAGTGCCTCCTGGATCTAATAGACCTGGCTCTAGGCTGCATTCTCCCATCTGTTGGTTCCCATCAGTAGGCTCTAATATAGTGAGTACTTCAAATGTATTTCTCCTTGCTAGTTCAGCATAGTTGGTATCTTTGTTTTGTCTTCTATCTTTAGGTCCTTGGACAATTGCAATCTGCTTGCCTTTATTATTCAATTGAACTTCTACTGCAGGTAACTCTGTTGGTTTTTTATTCTGCTGCTCATCTAATTTCTCCTCTGTTACAGCTTTTGGTTTCCATTGCAATCTGGTTGTCTTCTTTTTCCTCTTTCTCTGCCTCTGTATCGCTTCAGCCTGTTGTTCCTCCTTCTGACAATCTCCATTTTTGTGCCCAAACGAGTTGCATTCTAGACAAAAAGGTTCGTTTCCATTCATACTCAATATTTTGTAGCCAGCTTCTTCCATCTGGTATCTCAATGTAGACATTCTCAGGCAGAGGTTGAGTGATATCAACTTCCACAAGAACTCTCCCATAGGAGATTCTTTCACATTCAGCAATTAATCTATCAGTACATAAAGTCTTACCAATTAAGCTTGCTATTCTGGCTAAGTTCTCTTCAGCCCAGCATTGGATTGGCAGCCCAGGGAAACTGACCAAAATTGGGACAATTTTCATCGACTCGTTCTAAATCTGAAAATTAGGATCCCATTCCGTCAGACTCATAGGCCTACCATTGAACGTATATGGTCCTTGTTGCATTAGTAGGTTCTTATCTTCCATAGATTCAAATTTGAAGATGAAGTACCCATCATCATGCAGCAGCACTGTAGGCGTTGTAACCTCATTACAGACGCCATAAGCATACTTCAACATTTCCTTAAATGATGGATTACCTCCTAAAACATAGCCTATTAAAGCATACCTTCACTTCTGGTTCTGAATCTCTATCTGCTTAGGGTTCAATTTTGTTATTTTCACTCCATCCTTCATCACCGGAGGATAGAACATAAGCTGCATACCATGATTTTGAATCCTATTACCTTTGACTACCTCCGCCATTGTTTGCTTCTGGGTTTCATTTGAGTACGTGAGTTTCCTTGCCATCGTCGTTCCACCTGCGACCTCCTTCTCCGGCGGTGCCTGCATGACTGTAGGAGCACTCCCCATACTAGGAAACTAGTGTAGCAGGGTATTGGGGTTAATTGTTGTGGTATTCTGCTTCACGTGTTATCACTCTCGTCATATTTACAGTGGGGAAGTATTAGTAAGGTCGATTGGATATGGCGGGTGGTGGCCGGCGGCTGGCGGCGTCTCGCTTGCCAGTCGCCAGAGCTTCTCTCTCCTCTCTCTAAAACTTCCTCGCAGAGCTTCTCTCTCCTCGATCTCTTACCCTAAATCTCTGGTAATGCAAACTAGTCCATGAGTTAATTATTCAAGGTGCCCTAACGCACCATAATCTGTTAGGTGCCGACTCTTCAAATACCTAATTTCCAATAGAAAATGAGTTATTCCCCCCCATGTATGTCGAAATCCCAACTTCCCCGTCAAGGGGGAAAAAAGGGATGTGATAAGGACCATAATCTGAGATTGGCATTCTTTATTTCGGATCCAGTTCAAACGATTTCAAGTCGAACACTTTATTCACATTTAAAAGTAGAGAAAGATTTGTCCCCCTTTGAACTTCCGGAGCAAGTTTTGAACTCGTGGATTGCCAACAAGCACTAGAACTTAGTTCACCATTTTTCAGCTTGAATAGAAATATATCCATTTTAATATTATGGATCGTTCCTACAAATATAAATATTCACACTTCTATTTTAATATATCTTAATTCAAATAACTCGTTAAACTCAAACCAATCACATTAAAGCATATCGGTCAAAAAATGAAGAAGTTATAGCACAAAAATTTATGCATATGTATATGTATATTTGAACTTATATACTTTAATTGTGTTCGATGGAGCAAGTTTTTTTATAACTAATAACATTTGATAAGTACAACTAAAATATAAAATTGAATCTTGGGCAGAGGTCCCAAATAATAGAAGCGAAAAGCCTATCAATGCCTTAGTTTCTCCAATTTCTCACTGTTGTAAAGATAAAAATTCAAATCAGTTAATCTCCTAGCTAACTTTAGCCGTAAACTTCCTCTATATGCCACTTCTTGCACTATCAATGTGTCAGCACTTCGCATACTTCGTCACTTAGCTTGAAAAACTCTCATACTTGGTTCAAATTAAGATGACACAATTATACTCGTTTAATGTGGAGATATTTTAATCTTAAATTATTGTCCCACTAAATCCCTTTGCATAAATTCTTTTTCCCATAGATTTCACTGTTTGACTCGGTCAATTTTTTTCTCAAACCCAATATGTGCTCAAATTCAATAAACTATCAAAATTCAAGACTTCAAACCCCTAGCTTTCCCAAATTCCCAATAAAAATAGCATTCAACAGCTTCTCATTTTAGAAATAAACAATCATAAGCACTATCAACAAGACAAAATATCAGCAGCAGATTTAAACATTGAGCAAAAGAAAAAAAGAGAGGGCAAGGAATATCAACTAGTGAATTGAAATAAAAAGCAAGGAGTGAGTGAGAGAGAGAGAATAGTTACATACCTGAGAAATTTAAAGGAATGTGAAGGAAAAATTATTGCTTTCTTGAAGAATTCACATTCCACAGTCACATAAAGAGAGAGAGAAGAGAAAGAGAGACCCAAATTTTTCCTTAAAAATGTGGGATTTATTTTTATGCAAAAGGGACATTGAAATATATTAAAAAAAGCTAATTTTAAAAAGATAATGTGCCAGTAAATCGATACCTCGACCTGGGGTAATAGAAGCACTAACTTACCAGTGTACCAAGGCAATCATTTGAGCATGGATGGCCACAAAATATTTATATCGATAATTTTAAAATTTTGTACTATTTATACCTAGTCTAGTGAGGGGAGCATGGGTGCATGTACCCCAACCCCTCCACATAAATCTTCCCTTATTCGTCTCAAAGTCTACTTTTCGCTCCAAGATTGTGCTCAAACCCCTCAAATCGATGCCAAACGACTCGAAACTAGTCAAATATTATATAAAATAATCAAATCATTTTCAAAAGTTCATATCCTAACTATTAAAGTGTTTTTCCAAGCCTATTTGAAGAATCCCTAAAGTTCACCCCGGGGTCCACGTGCCCGAATTTCGAAAAATTTTGAATAAAATTGTTACAAATAACCTCATGAACTCAAATATGATTTTTAGTAATTTTCATAACCAATTTTGTGATCAAATCCCATTTTTATCCAAAATCTAGATTTTTTATCTAAACCATTGATTTCACCAATTGTACATTTTAATCTACCCATAATCTATGTATTAACTCATGTTGTGTAGAAATTACTTACTTCAAAGTGATGGGTGAAAACCATCTTACAAAAGCTTCAAAAATCGCCCAATATATGAAAGAAAATGAGCTAAATGGTCTAAATGTTGCATTCAATAAGGGTGTACACAGGTCGTAGATGTCCCATTTGCGACACCTAGTCCGCAAATCTGAAGGCAACATGTTACACCCTATGTTTTTATACGTGAAAGTATGCCATAAGTAAATTATTATAAAACCTAAAATGGGATGTTACATCCCGCATTTTTGTACGTTGATGTTTAGTCGCAATTTAATCGACGTAAGCTCGGAAATATTATTTTGGAATCATAAGTATCATACTATCTCAAACAATGAATAATAAATTTTTGAAGGTAATAGGGCAAGCAAATTGAAGAAAATAATTTTCATCGAAACTTGGCAATTTGGGGAAAAAATGCGGTCCGAGTTATAATACTCGATATTTAAAGACTAGTGTCAAACAAGGTACCATATGACCATGATAGTATGATGTATAAAGTATATTAAAAATGTATATGTTTTTAAGTAATTTGAGATAATTATTACTTAGGTGGGTAATTGATTGATTATTGATTAATGGAGGGCCAATTAATTAATTAATGAATTAGTGATTATTAACTTAAGACTTGGATGATTCCTAAACGAGTCCCCATGTTGCACCCACTCTTTCTTAATTTAGTGACTCATAAACAACACTTTAAGGTGGCAAAATCTTAGAAATTTATGGGTTAGTCACCTTGCCATTGTGGGGTCCACACAATATAAATCATAAATATTTCTCTAATGTTACGCCCCAAATCCGTGGGCATGACCGGCACTCAACCGGATATCCCTAGTCGAGTGGACATGGGTGCCTTTCCGATTCCCCACGCGTTACCCCACATTATTCAATGATAGTTAACCAAAAGATACCAAAATTAAATTAATAGAACGTTGGATTTCTCTTTTATAACCACACATTATGATTAACATGGAACATCTCCTACAAAACATATATTATGATTAACAAGAAACGTGGTACACAAGTTTGCAGCGCCCAAAACATACACCTTTATACATAAGTTATAACCCACAGACCACTATCTACGGAGCCTCTACAATAATGATAGTACAACACTTGCCGGCGACAAGGCCCCGGCTATACCTTTACCAAAAGATACAAACTCCAAAATACAAAAACGGGAGTGGTGTAGGCCACACATGGCCCCAAAAGGAAAGGGGCTCACCAAACACGAATACTGCCGATAGAGAGGAGGAGGAGGAGCTACAAACAGTGGACTGGAGTGCCTGCACGGACCCACATACAATCATAACACGAATGTAGCGCCCTGGCAAAAGGGACGTCAGTACACTTGAATTGTACTGCCATTTATGAACTAACTTTGTTCTAAGTAAACTCAAGCCAAATTGCATGAACAAGTATAGAACTGAAAAACAATAGTACAAGTACAACTAGGAAGCAACAACCAAACATTTTACAACAATGATTCACGTAGTCATACAAAGGGAAAATCAGTACCCACAGGTTACAAACTCTCCTGCTGTCTCCTTTCACATTTTCACATTTGTCATTTCATGATTCATATTCATATCAATAGTGATATTGGATCATATTTCCACCCTTATTGCCTCGTCCACCCTTATTACATCGGCCACCCTTATCACCCCAACCCACACCTTATTTCACCGTGTTGCGGAGCGCAACCCCCGCCTGACAGTTTTCAATCCACAACAACAAACAGCACAACAACAAGTACAACAAATCAACCATGACACTTTGTTAAAATAATTCCACAACAAGGGTATTTAAATCCCACAACAAGCAACAACAATTTTCCTCATGTTCATCATAGTTAATACACAATTTAGATCACCAAAACAATTATTCACAACTAACCACACACTTCGTTTAACAGTGTTTCTATTCACACTGTTCCACATGATTTCCATTTCCGTTGTTCCACATGATTTTCATTTCCAATATTCCACATTTTTTTTCCATTTTCGTTGTTCCAAATTAAGAGTTCCACAACTTTCATCACAAAATATTACCACACAATCATACAACACAGAGGCTTTACGATGATTCACACATGAATGTCAACTATCAACAATTTCACAACTAGCATAGGGCGATTTCACAAAGGTCACAGTTAGCCATACATACCTGGAATTGATTATCCTCTTTAACCTCTACTCCAATTCATCAAGCTATCAAGAAGGATCAATCTATTTCATAATTAATACATAGACCTTTAGAATAAGAATTCACAATTTACTACTCAGTTCCTTTTTACTAGATTTTTGAGTTTTGAAGACATGCATGTGGTGTTCTAACAAGAACTTAAAAATCAAACTATGAAACTCCCTCCCCAAACCTGAGTTCGAAAATTAGGGGAAAAAGGTTATGGATTTTACTTTGAAATCAGAGGGGAAGGCAGATGCTCAAGATTTTATGGGCTTTGATGATTTTTAAAAGATCAATTGATGAAGAAATAGCTTTCCCTCTCTAGTGCCCTCTCTTCCCCTCACTTATTTTGTTCATAAAATGGGTTAAAAATGAGGGATGGGGTGTTTTAGTAAAAGGGGGTCGGGCTTAGAGTATTAGAAAATAGTTGGGCGAACACAATCTGCGACGCCAATCTACGGTCGCAGAACTGACATGCGGTCCGTAGAACGGACCGCAGAAATGGCTCAAGTTTCAATCCTCTCGGGTTAGGAATACAGTGAATATGCGGTCCGCATTAGTGTTCTGCGGTCGCAGAATGCACCACAAAACTGACCTTCAAACTTCTTCAGGGACAGTATGTGATCAATATGCGGTCCGCATATTGATTATGCAATTGTAGATTTGACCTCATTTTCAACGTCAAAATTTGGTTGCTCTCTGATCCATTTTGCGGTATGAATGCGGTCTGCATAGCTAATTTGGGATCGCATTCTTGACTGTATTTTGACACTTTTCTGGAAAAATTAATTCTTTCAATTTTTAAAGGCTTAAATCACTACTATGGGTTCGAACCGCGACGAGCAGAATAGACACCACGGGTTACTAAGTTCCGAGACAAAATTATTTACGGGACCTTACATTCTCCCCCGCTTAAGATCATTCGTCCTCGAATGAGAACATTTGAAATCATCGAGTTGGAAAACATGATATGCAAGTTTCTAAACCTTTTATTAACTTTCAAGTTTGTTTTAGAAAAATTTTGCCAGAGTTTCCTTTGTAATATGGACATAACCACCTGTCAGAGAATCCCCAAAATACATTTCTAAGAACCATTACACAACTTGCTACCTTTACCACAGTTATAAAATGCATAATTCTCACACTTGCACATATTCAACCTCTCGACACACTTCTAGCCATTTTGGCACACTACATGGAATCAAATCAAGCATTAATTATCTACACTATCAAAACTGTTTACTTGACACATGAGTACGACACAGTTATTTATTTCAATACAAATCCTCCATGCAAAATTAATCATTGCCTCTTACATCACCTTATCATGAGAGCACAAAACCTTCATTACCAAAAAGTACTGCACATTGTTCAAGTAATCACATCACATAAATTTTGTTAGCACAACTTGGAGAACTACCATAATAAGGCACTTGGAAAGAGAAGGGATGGCTCTTACACCTAATGGAACACAACACTAGCTTCCCTAGGGACAAGATTCGCACGATCATTCCTAGCTTATTCAAAAAGATGGGGGTATTTCATCTTCATCTCATCTTCAGCTTCCCACGTGGCTTCCTCGACTTGTTGGTTTCTCCACAACACTTTGACTGAAGGTATATCCTTGTTCCGCAACTTTCGGACTTGCCTATCCAAAATAGCAACCGGAATCTCTTTATACGACAACTCTTCTGCAACATTGATGTCTTCAACTGGCACAATTTTAGACGGAATACCCACAACTTTCCTTAGCATGGATACATGGAACACCGGGTGCACTAGGGATATTTCAGGGGGCAATTCCAACCTATACGCAACTTGACCGATCCTTCGAAGGACTTGATAAGGCCCGACGTACCTAGGACATTGTTTTCCTTTCTTCCCGAAGCGCATGACTCCTTTCATAGGGGATACCCTCAAGAATACCCAATCTCCTTCTTGAAACTTCAACTCTCTTTGACGCACATCCGCATAAGATTTCTGGCGACTCTGGGCAGTCTTCATTCTTTCCTGAATGACTCTTACCTTCACCATGGCCTGATGCACGAGATCTGGCCCTATTAGTTCCGCTTCGCCAACTTCGAACCACCCAATCGAGGACCTACACCTTCTTCTGTACAATGCTTCAAACGGGGCCATCTCGATGGTAGCATGGAAGCTGTTGTTATAAGAAAACTCTATAAGAGGCAGGTGATCATCCAAATTACCCTTGAAATCCAAGACACATGCCCGTAACATATCCTCGAGCGTCTGAATAGTCTGCTCTGCCTGGCCATCGGTCTGAGGATGAAAAGTTGTGCTACGATTCACATAAGTACCCAAACCTTGCTGAAATTTCCTCCAGAAGTTAGCTGTAAATTAAGATCCTCGATCCGAAATGATAGAAAGTTGTGTGCCATGAAGTCTTACTATCTCTTTAATATACAACCGAGCATATTGTTCCGCAGTATCGGTGGACTTGACTGGCAAAAAGTGAGCTAATTTGGTGAGATGATCCACTATCACCCAAATTGAGTCAAACTTGTGTTGAGTACAAGGTAGTCCTATCACAAAGTCCATATTATCGTCTCCCATTTCCACGTTGGAATTTCTATAAGCTGAGTCAACCCTCCCGGCTGCCGGTGCTCGGCCTTCACTTGCCGGCAATTCGGACACTTAGAGACGAAATCTGCTACACTATCTTCATACCACTCCACCAATAGGTATCCTTGAGATCGTGTTAGATCTTTGTAGAGCCCGGGTGCACTGAATACCTGGACTGATGAGCCTCAACCATTATCCTCTCTCGAAGATTATCCAAATCTGGGACACATAGCCTGTCATGGCACCGTAGCATACCATCATCGTTGCTGAGCGAAAATGCAAAATTTATGTTGCTTAGAACTGCCTCCTTCAACTGTGCCAATGCTGTATCAACAAACTGCTTTTCATTAACCTGTGCCACGAGGGACGATTCTGCTGTATTATGCACCATATGTTCCTCCTCATTCGGTGCCGAGATACAAACCCCAAGGCTGGACAACTGATGTACCTCTTGAGCTAGGAGCCTCTGATCCGCTTTCAAGTGAGCCAAACTACCCATGGATTTCCGAATGAGGGCGTCGGCCACCACGTTCGCTTTCCCTGGATGGTACAAGATGTCCATATCATAATCCTTAAGCAATTCGAGCCACCGCCGATGTCTCAAATTTAGCTCCTTCTTCTTGAACAAATACTGGAGACTCTTCTGATCTGAAAACACATTTACATGAACCCCATAAAGATAATGCCGCCATATGTTCAAGGTGAACATGTCTGCCGCAAGCTCCAAATCATGTGTCGGATAATCCTTCTCATGATTCTTGAGTTTCCTGGAAGCATATGCTATGACCCTCCCGTGTTGCATGAGAACACACCCTAAACCGACCCTGGAGGCATCACAATAAACCATAAATCCCTCAGTTCCCTCTGGAAAAGCCAACACTGGTGCCGAAGTCAACCTTGTCTTCAGTTCTTGAACACTTTTCTCACAAGCATCTGACCACTAGAAATTGGCTGATTTCTGCGTCAATTTGGTCAATAGGGAGGCGAGGGTGGAGAATCCCTCTACAAACCTCCGATAATACCTTGCTAACCCCAAAAGCTACGGATCTCTGTCGGGGTTGTGGGTCTAGGCCAATCCTTCACCGCTGGGGGTCCACCCGAATCCCCTCACTGGAAATAACATGACCCAAAAAAGTGACGGACTCCAACCAAAATTCACATTTGGAAAACTTTGCATACAATTGGTGTTGATGAAGAGTCTGCAAAATTTCTTTGAGTTGATTGGCATGATCCTCCCTGCTTCGCGAATATACGAAGATGTCGTCAATGAACACAATCACGAAGGAGTCTAAGAATAACTTGAAGACCCGATTCATAAGATCCATAAAAGCTGCCGGGACATTGGTTAGCCCAAAAGACAAGACCAAAAATTCAAAGTGGATGTAACGCGTCCTGAAAGCGGTCTTAGGGATATCATGCTCCCTGATCTTCAATTGGTGGTACACGGACCGCAAATCAATTTTGGAGAAAAACCTTGCACCCTGCAATTGATCGAACAAATCATCTATCCGAGGCAAAGGGTACTTATTCTTGAAGGTGACTTTATTAAGCTGCCGATAATCGATACACATCCGAAGCGACCCATCCTTATTTCTGACAAAAAGAACCGAAGCACCCCAAGGCGACACACCAGGCCGAATAAACCCCTTCTTCAATAGATCCATCAACTGCTCTTTTAACTCCCGCAACTCTGCTGGCACCATTCTGTACGGTGGAATAGATATTGGCTGGGTTCTGGCAATACATCAATCCCGAAATCAATCTCCCTATCTGGCAGGATCCCTGGAAGGTCATCCGAAAATACCTCAAGGAACTCTTTCACAACTGGCATGGACTCGGGGGAGGCAGCTCTGGAGTAGTGTCCGCCACCCGGACAAAACGATAAATGCACCCCTTTCTGATCATCTTCGAAGACTTGAGGTAGGAAATAAACCTACCCCTTGGCACAAAACCATTTCCCTTCCATTCAACAACCGGCTATTAGGGAACTCGAGTCTCATGACTCTTGTCCGGCAATCAAGCTTAGCGAAGCACGAATAGAGCCAATCCATCCCCATGATTACATCAAAATCCACCATCCCAAGATCAATAAGGTCAGCCGTGGTAACACGACCACCTACCATAACAACACATTTCCAATATACCCGCGCGGCTGCAATGGAATCACCCACCGGAGTCTATACAGCGAACGACTCAAGAAGTGGTTCGGGTTCAATCCCAAAACTCGAAGCAAAAAATGGAGTGACATAGGAAAAACAAGACCCCGGATCAATAAGAACATAGCAATCAATTTTCTGAATAGATAAGATACCTGTGACAATATCTGGGGAAGACTCGGCACTCTGACGACCACTCAATGCATAAAACCTGTTGGGTCCTCCCCTACCACGAGCCCCACCTCTGGCTGCTCCATGCCCTGCTGGGACTCGAGGGCGCACTGATGACATAGCAACTGATGAACTGAAGGGCTGAGCATGTCCCCCACCCGCGCCATGCCTGGGTGCACGGGAATCTCGCTGCACATGACCTCTCACCCCACAATTATAGCACACTGGAGCATCCAAGTAACAAGCCTCTGTATTAAATCTCCCACACTTGGGGCATACACCCACCTGCTGTCGAGGTCTCATCCACAAATGACTGAACTGGCGGGACCTCCTGCTGCCTGAACCTGGCCCCGAAGGGCTACTTTGCTGGGAACGGTGCACGGATGGCGGTGCACTAACTAAGGACTGAGCATAAGACTAAGATGGTCCTGATAACCCTCTCCCTGGAGCGGACCTCCATGAGTGACCCATAGACCGGGCCCTGCTGCTACTCTCCCTGTCGGCCAAAATCTTCAACTTTCTGGCCTCTGTGGCCTGAGCAAAACCCACGATCTTTCTGTAATTCATGTCTGAATGCAAAGCCGCTGTTGCAGCTTCATTTACCACCAAAGGGCTGAGACCCTGGACGAATCACCGAACTCTGACCTCCATAGTCGATACCAACTAATGAGCATTACTTGGACAACCTCATGAACTCCATATGATATTCCAAAATACTCATGCTACCGTGCTTAAGAACTTCAAAATTGGTGGCACGGGCTTCCATGGTCTCGGTAGGCAAGAAGTGGTCCATGAAGGGATCTACGAACTCATCCCAACTAGCTGGAAGGCTCCCCTCCTCACGGAAATCCTCCCACATCTCAAACCATGAACGCGTAACTCCTTCAACCTATACGAAGCCAATTCTACCACTTCTACTCTGTAGCTTTCATTACCCGAAGGGTATTGTACATCTCATCAAGGAATTCTTGCGGATCGTCCTCTTGGTCTGTGCCAGAGAAACTGATGAACTCTGGAGCTCGAGGAATCTCCCTATCCACTGGAGGAGACAGGGGCATCATGAGATCACTGGGCCTGAGCGGCCACTAACTGGCTCAACATATGGATAGCTCCCCTAAGGTCCCCATTAGAGAGGTCGGGATCAGAAGCCGGAGCAACATCGGGATTAGGGGCATTGGCAGGAGGGATAGGGGCACCCTCAGCCGCCGCTTGAACATGATAGCTTGGGCTAGGACAGATGGAGCAAGCAAGTTGAGAACTGGGGGATCATTCTCCCCCATGTCACTCGGCACATGATCCACAGCCGCACTAGAAGAGGCATTGGCCCCTAGGCAGAATCTAGCTTTCTTCTTAGGTGCCATCACTAAAAATTTGAAATAGAGCACGAATTAGATATAACATCACTTCACTGCACAAACTTGAAATTTCAAAGAAGAGGATAGTTTTTCCTAAATTCCCGAGTCGCCCCAAACTTATAGATATGGTCGACAACACACCGATAAGAAGGGATCTACTAGAAACGGCTCCGAGACATCCTAGGACTCTTTTAAAACCTAAGGATATGATACCAAGTTTGTCACGCCCCAAAACCGTAGGCATGACCGGCACTCAACCGGGTATCCCCAGTCGAGTGGACCTGGGTGCCTTTCCTATTCCCCACGCGTTACCCCACATTATTCAATGATAGTTAACCAATAGATACCAAATTTCAATGAATAGAACGTAGGATTTCTCTTTTACAACCACACATTATGACTAACAGGGACATCTCCTACAAAACATATATTAAGATTAACAAGAAACGTGGTACACTTGTTTGCAGTGCCCAAAACATACACCTTTATACATAAGTTCTAACCCAGCTACCACTTTCTACGGAGCCTCTACGAGAATTATAGTGCAACACTTTCCGGCGACAAGGCCCTGGCTATTCCTTTACCAAAAGATACAAACTCTAAAATACAACAACAGGAGTGGTGTAGGCCACACATGGCCACAGAAGGAAAGGGGCTCACCAAACAAGAATATTGTCGATAAAGAGGAGGAGGAGGAGCTACGAATGGTGGACTTGAGTGCCTGCCACGGACCCACCTACAATCATAACACGAATGTAGCGCCCCTGGCAAAAGGGACGTCAGTACACTTGAATTTTACTGGCATGTATGAACTAACTCTGTCCCAAGTAAACTCAAGCCAAATTGCATGAACAAGTATAGAACTGAACAACAATAGTACAAGTACAACAAGGAAGCAACAACCAAACATTTCACAACAATGATTCACGTAGTCATACAAAGGAACAATCAGTGCCCCACAGGTTACAAACTCTCATGCTATCTCCTTTCACAATTTCACCTTTATCATTTCATGATTCATATTCATATCAATAGTGATATTGGATCACATTTCAACCCTTATTGAATCGTCCACCCTTACTATCTCGGCCACCCTTATCACCTTAACCCACACCTTATTTCATCGCATTGCGGGGTGTAACCCGACCCTGCCTGACAGTTTTCAATCCACAACAACAAGTACAACAAATCAACCATGGAACTTTGTTAAAATAATTCCACAACAAGGGTATTAAAATCCCACAACTAGCAACAACAATTTTCCTCATGTTCATCAAAGTTGATACATAATTTAGATCATCACAACAATTATTCACAACTAACCACACATATTGTTTCCATTCCCAATGTTTCACATGATTTCCATTTCCATTGTTCCACATGATTTTCATTTCCACTATTCCATATTGTTTTTCCATTTTAATTGTCCCAAATTGCGAGTTCCACAACATTCATCACAAAATATTACCACACAATCATACAACACAGAGACTTCACGATGATTCTCACATGAATATCAACTATCAACAATTTCACAACTAGCATAGCGCGATTTCACAAAGGTCACAATTATCCACGCATACCTGGAATTGAATATCCTCTTTAACCTCTACTCCAATTCATCAAGCAATCAAGAAGGATCAATCTAGTTCATGATTAATACATAGAACTTTAGAATAGGAATTCACAATTTACTACCCAGTTCCCGTTTTACAAGATTTTTGAGTTTTGAAGAAATGCATGTGGATTTCTAACAAGAATTTCAAAATCAAAGTATGAAACTCCCTCCTCAAACCTGAGTTCGAAAATTAGGGGAAAAGGGTTAGTTATTTTACCTTGAAATTAGAGGGGAAGGCAGATGTTCAAGATTTTTCGGGCTTTGAAGAATTTATAAAGATAAATTGATGAAGACATAGATTTCTCTCTATAGAGCCCTCTCTTCCTCTGTCGTATTTTGTCCAGAAAATGGGTTAAAAATGAGGGATGGCGTGTTTTATTAAAAGGGGGGTCGGGCTTAGACTTTTAGAAAATAGTTGGGCGAACACAATCTGTGACGCCAATTTGCGGTCGCAGAAATGTCTCAAGTTTCAAACCTCTCGGGTTGGGAATTCGGTGAAAATGCGATCCGCATTAGTAATCTGCGGTCGCAGAATGCACCGCAAAACTGACCTTCAAATTTCTTCAGGGACAGTATGTGATCACTAATCCATTCTACGAAAGCAATGCGGTCCGCATAGCTAATCTGCGACCACATTCTGGATCGCATTTTGAAACTTTTTTTGGAAAAATTAACTCTTTCAATTTGAAAGGCTTAAATAACTACCAAACGTTCGAACCGCGCCTCCCAAACTCTCCGCGAAGAACTCTACACATTCATAACACATAATCAGAGTAGACACCACGAGTTACTAAGTTCTGAGACTAAATTATTTACGGGACCTTACATCTAATTTTCATTTGATAAGAAATATATCTTCATCAACATTTCAATAAAAAATACTATACCATCTTGCAACGTGATGTTGCTTCAATATTCCAATCAAATACTATGTAATATTATAGCAACAAGATTTCGCGCTTCTAAGAAAGTATGGTACAATCTTTCTCAAAGAATGTCATATGGATTTTCTCCTACTTCGATCTGTCGTTACATATTTTGTCGCAATCAATATGTATTTAAGGGATTGTCAAGAGAATCGGTCAAGGTATGTTAAGGATATCCCTTATTTCTTTTGGCATGATCTATACGATACAAACGAAATGAACAAATGCGTAATTTTCATAAATAATTCTATTCATTGACTCACTAGAGGTGGTTATGTTCTTGATTCCCCATGTGTCCTACTATTCTATCATCTGTTCATGAGTCTCAAAGACACATAAGTTGGTAAAATTATTTCATGATATTAGTCAGAGACATAATGGTCTAATGACATACCGAGAGATTTATGAACATATTTTCACATGCATTTACATATGCGTATTGACCCATGACCAGATGGTATTATATACACACACACACACACACACACACATATATATATATATATATATATATATATATATATGTATATATATATATATATGTATATATATATATGTATATATATATATGTATATACATAAAGGAAAAGTTATGGTGTTATATATGCACCATCCCCCGATCAGTTGGTATACGTTGATACTTTTGCCTATGGTAGCCGAGGTTATATGATGGGATGACCTTAGAGGCTTGATGATGTTATGAACACATGTACCTATGCACGGCATGGAATTTTAAATATTAAATTATTTTACAGAGCTATTCAGATTTACATGTCGAGTCTTTTACTCTATGTTTCTCTCATGTCTATTGTCTACTAATTTTCATTCCTTACATACTCGATACATTATTTGTACTGACGTCCCTTTTACATAGGGATGCTGCGCTTCATGCTTGTAGGTCCCGATAGACAGGTTGAGAGTCCTCTAAGTAGGCGATCGGCTCAGCGAAAGATGTTGGTGCACTTTATTTGCTCTAGAGTTGCTTGTTTGGTTAGTATAATTTAGAAGTGTATTATTTGGTATGGCACGGTTCTGTCCCGGCCACTGCGATATTTTGTATTCTTAGAGGCTTGTAGACAAATGTCATGTATAAGGATCCGTGTATGGCCTTGTAGGCCTATGTTTTGAGTGTATAAAGGATCATGACGTCCTAATAGGCCCGTACGTCATATGTATAAGTTCAGATTACATGTTAGATCATCCAATATCGGCTATTTCTTCATGTTTTATTCTAGTTATCTCACGATAGCCTCTTTGGATCATTTACCTATGATAGTATGATACGAAAAATATACGTTATGTTGGTACTCGAATGAGTAAGTTACCGGGTGCCCATCGTGGCCCATCAGTTTAGGTCGTGAAAAAAGTGGTATCAGAGTAGTTCTGTCCTAGGAAGTCTACAAGTTGTGTCTAGTGGAGCCTTATTTATTGGTTTATTGTGCACCACACTTATAAGTAGGATGCTATGGAGCATTTAGGATCGTGACTTTTTATTCTTACTCTAGATCGCATGGTAGAGCTTAGTTGTAAGAACTCAATTTCCTAAATTCTATCTTATACGTAATACAAAGATGCCTACATCTAGAAAGACGATTCGTAAAAGGTACATGTGTGGAAGCGTTGAGTCAGATGTACTTAATTTTAGCATTATGCTTGTGATGGACAAACATGAGGTATTTAGGAGATTATGTGTATACTAAGATGTATAAGTTCTTTGGTAAGGATTTCTAAGGCAAGAATACTTATTCACTCTTACGCCAAAAAGGAATAACATAATCAGAAGGGAGACACAAGTTTTAGCAAGCAAAATAACCAAGGTGACGAAGGGTACGAGGTACCCAATTAATAATCATTATCGTTACTTACCATTTAGGAAGGGAGATATAAGCATTTTGAGTTACCTTCAATAGCGATAGATATACGTACCATCAGCCACACTGATCTCAGTTATGCCCAATGGGAGCTAACAAATAAAGTTTAAGAGAAGGACGGGTTATCAGGATCCGAATGTGGTTAGAGTAACCCAAATTAGGGTATGGATTGGTAGAGTTAGTTGACATTTTCGAAGGATAGTTTAAATGTGTTAATAGATTTCCTTGTGAGACACCCAATTGGTGCACTCTAACATAGTAAAACAATATATGAGTACTATATAAATAGGCACTGGAAGCCTGGAAGGAATAAATATTACCTTAGTGTGGCTCGCGTCTCTAATAGAGAGAGAATGTTATGCAACCTAAGAGACACTAGGTGGAGCAAAGTAGAGCTAAAAGAAAAAGAATGTCTTGTTCGAGTTTTTAGAAGAAATTAATAGGCATAAATGTTAGCGGGAAATAAGAAAAGAGTTAATGAAGCATTATGAGTAAGATATGATACATGGATGACAACAGTAGATCAAAAGATGATAGTATTACAGAATCTATAGTCAAGTGAAGGAAGAGACGAGAGGAGACAGGTCTTAGGACAACAAAAGAGTTTAGCCATAAAGTCATATTCTGACTTCGAATAATAAGTTCGTGACTCCAACGCCACTACTGAAAGGAAAAGTTAGACCCAGAATAATAGAAATGACTATGGTTGGTAAAAAAGATAAACTAAACGTGAACTAGGGACTGCGTGATATGATAATAGTCGATGTGAGCACGTGATTTTTTCCCTAAGTGAATTATTCCTAAAAAATTCAAACAAAATGATTTCTTTCATTATTTTGCAATTTTGTGAGTTTTTGTGTTGTTTTTGGTTAATTATTTGCATTTTATTTGTGCATTTTTCACATGAAAATATAAAAAATATGCTTGACATTTGCATTTAGGATTTGCTTTTAGATTTTAGGATTAATTAGTAGTTAAATTGATATTAAAATAAAAATGGAGAAAATAATTGCAACGACCTGACCCGTCGTCCCGTGAATTATCGTCCCGTTTTTCTCGTTTTATGCTTTTATATGTTTCAATATATGTATTTGGAGAGTTTGAAGTAATTCATATGGAGTTTTGATAGAAATGAGACAATTAGTCTCTTTGTGAGAAGGTTAGTTTGGAAAAGTCAACCGAATGTTGATTTACGAGTAAGAGGGCTCGGAACTGATTTACGATGATTCGACTAGTTTCAGATGGTCATTTGTGTCTTGGGAGCAAAATCGGAACTGAATTTGGATGTCAGGTGTAGAATTAGGCTTGAATTGGCTAAGTTAGAATTTTGGCAAAGTCCGGTTGATAGGTGAGATTTTGATCCGGGGGTCAGAATAAAATTCCAACAGTTGCAGTAGCACTGCTAGGTGATTTTGGGTATGTGTGCAAATTTTCAGATCATTCGGAGGTGTTTAGGTCGTGTATTGGATCAAATGCAAGTTTTGGAAGTTTTAGTTTGAATTAGGCTTAAATCCGTGGAAATTTGATGATTTTGATGTTTATGATAGTGTTTCTATGTTGCGAGCATGTTTGAATAAAGTAATAGACCATATCGTTGCTTTTGGTTGAGGTCCTGAGGGCCTCGGGGTGATCTAGGATGACTAACGGGAATTTTTGAAGTTAAAAAGTGCAACAAAAAATTGCATCAGACTCTTGTTCTATGCGATCGCATGAGCATCATTGCGATTACATAGAGGAAAGAACGGGGGCTCAGAATTTGGTATATGCGATCGCGTAAGGGGTGATGCGATCGCATAGGTATGGGACTGTGTGCAGTGCGGTCGCATAGAGGTCAATGCGATCGTGTATTTGTAGGGCTCACTGATATGCGATCTCATGGGGAGTTATGCGATCACGTTAGAGGAAATTGAAGGGCGGAATTTTGGTCTATGCGATCGCAAGAGCAGGGATGCGATCGCATAGAGTAAATCACTAGGTGGACAGAATGTTATATGGGTTATTTCACCCACGACTTAAACATAACTTCCTCCATGGTTAAGCAACCAAAGGAGCTACTTGAGCGATTTGAAGCACATTTTCAACGGGTATTTATTGGAGGTAATTCCCTTGGCTTAAAAACACCATTTTTAGGAAGAATCAACCCTCAATTTCATGAAATTGTGTAGAAATTATGAAGAACTAGGGCTTAGCTTTTAGAAATGAATTTTGGGGATCTCAAGAGTCAAACGGACTTCGCTTTTTGTGAACTTTATATGTACGGACTCGTGGCGAGACGAGGAATCCAAAGATGTGATTTTCATAATTTTTTGAGAAGTGGGTCCAGGGCTCGGGTTTTTCCAACTTCGCAATTTTTAGCGTTTTTTGAATAATTGCAATTGAGTTATGTTTATTTAGCCTATAATAACGTATTTATTGAGGTTTTGACTAGATTCGATGCTCTTAGAGGGAGATTCGAAGGGAAAAGGCATTGGAGACTAGTCTACGATGGGTTAGAGGTGAGTAGTTTGTATAGATTATGGCCCGAGGGTTTAAACCCCCGGTTTATCACATTGTGACGCTATGTTAGGGCGTGACTCGCACCCCATGGCAGGTGCGGGGTTGTAAATGACTGAGTATTGTGACTTGGTCCATCCCATGAGCTGAATATAAACTATTGGCGTCTGATACGCACATTGTATTGTTGATAATTGGGCGTAATGCTATGTTTGGGGTCGTGTGCCGATCTGTAGTACTCGTCTAGGGTAAATATCTATGTGACAACATGATTTGCATAATCATTGATCTCAGTCCTGTGCTTAATCAGTGTCATTGAATGGTAAGTCACCTTATTTTTTAGATTGACTAATTAAAATATATTCACCTTAATAATTGGAAACTAGCAAAGAATTAGTTTGAATCTGTTATGTGACTTACAGCGGTTATATATTGATATTTCTCTTGGGCTGAAGGATACCCTAGGGAGTCTGTACACACCCCTAGTGAGCGCCGTCGACGATAAATAAATATGGATGGCTCGAGCTGCACACCGTAGCATATTCATGTGCATTGCATTGCATTTTAATCTGATACTTGATTGTTATATTTGATATTGTTTTGCTGTTACTTTGTAGCTAAGGAATACGTCTGTTAGATTTAGCTTTGGTTTGTGGCATTTCATGGATTTCTTACTTTCACACATATTTCTATGCTTATTATTTACTGAGTCGGTGGTACTAACCCCTACTCCTTGCACCTTGTGTGTAGATTCAGGTACACCAGAGGCTAAGCTGACAATCGTACTCTCAAGATATTTCCAGAGTCATTGACGTAGCTGCATGACGTTCGCAGGACCTGGCTGCTATTCATTTTTCAGTTTACTACTATTACATACATCAAGATTTTATTATTTCAATTCAGATATTATTATCCAGTTTTGTTTAGAGGCTCTAGACTCGTGACCCCAGATCTTTCGGAGTGATTATTCATATTTCGTAATATTTTATTATTGTTATCGGATCATTATTCTAAATTACTATAATATTCTTAAACTGTCGGTTTTGTGACTCAGTATTTAATAAAAAGCGATTGTTGGTCAGGCTTACCTAGCTTTGGAGTTGGGTGCCATCACGATCGGGTTTGGGTCGTGACAAGTTGGTATGAGAGCGTAGGTTACTAGGCCTCTTGCATCATTAGCCTGTTTAGTAACGTCTTTTTTATGGGTGTGTCGTGCACCACACTTATAAGGAGGAGGCTACAGAACTTTTAGGAAACACCTCACTTTCTTGAAATTCATATCGTGCGGTTTGATAACGTGAAGACTAAATTTCTGTATTCTATTCTCTCTCAGATGGCGAGAACCCATGCTAATGGACGTGGAGGACGACCACCAAGACCATCCGCTAGAGGACGTGGGTGCGATCGTGGTGCTGGACGAGGCGGGCTAGCAGTCGCATCACCTGCAGACCTACCAGCTGCCCAAGTCCAGGATCAGCCTCAAGTTGTAGATGCTCCAGCAGCACCTATTCAGGCACCGGTAGTGCCCGTCATGATTCCTGGTCTCCAGGAGGCTTTGGCTCAGATTTTTTCCGTCTGCACTAGCTTGGCTCAGGCGATTTCAGCCACTACAGCAGCGGCTACTTCTCAGACCGGGAGTGGTCATCATACCCCCGATGCTCGCACTCCTGAGCAGGATGTTCAGGGCTTACAGACACCTGAGGTAGCTCCAGTTCAGCCAGTTCAGTCAGTTCAGCCAGCTCAGCTAGTTGTTGTAGTTGCACCAGTTGCACCAATTGTTCCAGTTGCACCGGTCGTACCTGCTCCAGCTCATGTGGTTCCAGCTATGCCAGATGATGATCAGCGTTATTTGGAGAGGTTCGGTAGGTTCCGCTCTGACATTCGGTGGTGCTAAGAGTGATGATTCCTAGTTTTTTCTGGATAAATTCCAGCGTATGCTTCGTACTACGGGTATTCTGGAGTCTAATGTAGTGGCTTTTACACCTTTCCAATTCACAGGAGCAACATTTACTTCGTGAGAAGTGTTTGAAAGGCGTAGGCCTATTGGGGCAGAGCCCCTCACTTGGCAGCAGTTCTCCACGATATTTTTGGAGAAGTATGTGCCCTAGTCTCACAGGGAGGAGATGCATCGTCACTTCGAGTGGCTGACTCAGGGAGATATGTCAGTGACTCAGTATGATTTGCAGTTTACACAGCTGGCTAGGCATGCTATGTGGATGATCCCAACAGATAGAGAGAGGATTAGGAGGTTTATAGATGGCCTCAACTATCCGATCGGTATATTGATGACTAGAAAGAGTTCTACAACAACCATATTTGAGGAGTTTGTTGATGCGGCTCGACTGATTGAGACAGATCACCGTCGGGAGCGTACGAAGAAGGAGGACAAGAGGCCTCGAGATTTAGGTAATTTCAGTGGCGCTCTGTCTAGGGGCCATTTCCAGCAGAGTATAGGTCTTTCCTTTATGCTTCCTCAGTCCGGACGCACAGAGTCCAGTGGAGACTCTTCCGGCTGGGGCCATCAGTGTCATCAGGAGAATCAGCATGCACTCAGTGATCTTCCATATCAGAGCTCTACTCCTGCTTCTTCAGCTCAAGGTTCGTCTGCATCGAGGGGTTCTCATCAATTCCCTTCTCCAGCTTCAGTTCGTTGCTATGATTGCGGTGAGTTGGGTCACATGAAGAGATAGTGTCCTCGACCCTGCAGTAGGCATTCTCAGCAGAGGGATCAGCCCTCGTCTTCTACACATGTTTCTTCAACTCCCACTTAGTAAGCTAGGGGTGGAGGCGAGGTAGCTAGAGGTCGCCCCAGGGGTGAGGATTGTACTAGCCCTGGCCAGGCTCGTTTCTATGCCCTTCCATATCGGAGGGATGCTATTGCCTCGGATGCAGTTATCACACGTATTATCTCAGTCTGCCACAGGAATTCTTCTGCTTTATTTGATCTGGGGTCTACCTATTCATATGTGTCTTCCTATTTTGCTCATCATTTGGGTACGACCCATGGTTTTCTTGCCTTTCCCGTGCACGTATCTACCACGGTGGGTGATACTACTATAGTGGATCATGTGTATCGATCCTGTTTGGTGACTATTGGGGGTCTGGAGACCCGAGATGACTTAATATTGTTGGGCATGGTGGATTTCGATGTAATTCTAGGTATGGATTGGCTATCTCCGTACCATGCTATTCTGGACTATCATGCTAAGACAGTTACACTAGCTATTATGGGTATTCCGGGGATCGAATGGCGAGGCGTGACTGATTATGTACCTAGCAGGGTAATTTCTTTCCTAAAAGCCCAACGGATGGTTGGAAATGGGTGTTTATCATATTTGGCTTTTGTGAGAGATTTTGAAGCCGAGGCTCCTAGTCTTGATTCGGTTCCTGTTGTTTGCGATTTCCCTGACGTGTTTCCAGCAGACTTTCCAGGCATGCCGCTGGACAGGACATTGATTTCGGTATTGATATGGTATCGGGCACTCATCCTATCTCTATTCCTCCCTTTTGTATGGCACCAGCAGAGCTAAATGAGTTGAAATAATAGCTTCAGGAACTCCTAGATAAGGGATTCATTCCCCCGAGTGTGTCACCTTGGGGTGCACCAGTGTTATTTGTAAAGAATAAGGATTGCACAATGAGAATGTGCATTGACTACAGGCAGTTGAATAAGGTTACAGTGAAGAACAAGTAACCACTACCCCGCATTGAGGATTTATTTGATCAGTTCCAGGTAGCAAAGGTATTCTCTAAGATTGACCTTCGATCAGGTTGTCACCAGCTAAAGATTAGGGATTCAGACATTATGAAAACACTTTCAGGACAAGATATGGGCACTATGAGTTTCTAGTGATGTTTTTCGGGCTGAGTAATGCCCCGGTTGCGTTCATGCACTTGATGAACAGTGTATTTTGGCCTTACCTAGATTCTTTTGTGATCGTGTTTATTGATGATATTCTAGTGTATTCACGTAGCCAGGAGGAGCACGCACAACACTTGAGGGTGGTCTTGTAGAGATTGAGAGAATAGAAGCTTTATGCAAAATTCTCCAAGTGTGAATTCTTGCTTAATATTGTGACTTTTCTAGGACACGTGGTATCTAGTGATGGCATTCAGGTTGACCCAAAGAAGATTGAAGCGGTGCAGAGTTGGCCCGGACCGTCATCAGCTACTGAGATTAGGATTTTCCTCGGTTTGGTGGGTTAGTACCACATATTTGTTCAAGGTTTTTCATCTATTGCTTCGCCTTTGATGACGCAGAAGAATGCTCCATTTGTTTTGGTCGTATGAATGCGAGGAGAGCTTCCAGAAGCTTAAGTCGGCTTTGACCACAGCCCCGGTATTAGTAATACCATCAGTTTTGGGCTTTTACACGGTGTATTGTGATGCTTCAAGAATTGGGATCGGTTGTGTCTTGATACAAGAGGGTAGAGTTATTGCGTATGCTTCTCGTCAGCTAAAGTCCCATGAGAAGAACTCTCATGTTCATGACTTAGAGTTAGCTACAATTGTTCATGCCTTGAAGATTTGGATGCATTATCTTTATGGTGTATGTTGTGAGGTATATACAGATCATCGCAGCTTTCAACACTTATTTATGCAGAAATATCTTAATCTGAGACAACTGAGAGGCTTGAGTTACTCAAAGACTATGATATTACCATTTTGTATCATCTTGGGAAGGCCAATATGGTGGCCGATGATTTGAGCCGGAAGGCTATTAGTATGGGTTGTTTGGCTTACATTCCAGTTGGGGAGAGACCCCTTGCGGTTGATGTTCAGGCCTTGACCAATCAGATGGTGAGGTTAGATATTTTCGAGCCAAGTCGGGTATTGGCAAGTGTGGTTTCCCGGTCTTCTTTGTATGACCGCATCAGAGAGAGGCAGTATGATGAGCCGCATTTGCTTGTACTGAAGGATAGGGTCCAGCATGATGATAGCAGAGATGTGACCATTGGAGACGATGGTGTATTGCGGATGCAGGGCCGGATCTGTGTGCCCAATGTGGATGGTCTCCGGGAGTTGATACTAGAGGAAGCCCACAGCTCGTGGTATTCGATTCATCTGGGTGCCGCGAAGATGTACCAGGATTTAAGACAGCATTACTGGTGGAGGAGAATGAAAAAAGATATTGTGAATTATGTGGCTCGGTGTCTCAACTGTCAGCAAGTCAAATACGAGCACCAGAGACCCAGTGATGTACTCCAGCAGATGGATATTCCGAAGTGGAAATGGGAGAACATTACTATGGATTTTTTGAGTGGTCTTCCTTGTATCTCGAAGAAGTTCGATTTGATTTGGGTGATTGTGGACAGTCTGACCAAGTCCGCGCACTTCATTCCAATATGAACTACCTATTCTGCGGAGAAGTTAGCAGAGATTTTCATCCGGGAGATTTTATGGTTGCATGGGGTCCCAGTTTCCATTGTATCAGATAGGGTACCGTGTTTACTTCTTAGTTATGGAGGACTTTTCATCGGGAGTTGGGGACACAGGTGCAGTTGAGCACAACATTTCATCCACAGACGGACGGGCAGTCCGAGCGTACTATCCAAATATTAGAGGACATGTTGCGTGCTTGTGCTATTGATTTTGGAGGTTCTTGGGATAAATTCTTGCCACTTGTAGAGTTTGCGTAGAATAACAGCTATCAATCTTGGCGCCGTATGAGGCTTATATGGGAGACGGTGTAGATCTCCGGTTGGTTGGTTTGAGCCCGACGAGGCTAGATTGTTGAGGACAGAGGTAGTTCAGGATGCCGTAGCGAAGGTGAATGTGATTCAGGAGAGACTTCGTACAACTCAGTCGCGCCAGAAGAGTTATGCGCACCGGGAGGTTCGAGATGTATATTATGCAGTGGGCAATAAGGTCTTGTTCAAGGTTTTGCCTATGAAAGGCGCTATGAGGATTGGAAAGAGTTAAACTGAGTCCAAGGTTAATTGGACCTTTTGATATACTTAGGAGGATTGGGGAGGTTGCATATATTCTTGCTTTGCCACCTAGCTTGTCGGGAATTCATCTGGTGTTCCATGTTTCTATGCTCCGGAAGTATGTTGGGGACCCGTCTCATGTGTTAGACTTCAGCATGATCCAGTTGGATGAAGAGTTGACCTATGATGTGGAGCCGGTGGCTATTTTCGGTCGCCAGATTCGAAAGCTGAGATCTAAGGACATAACGTCGGCAAAGGTGCAGTGGAGAGGTCGGCCCGTGGAGGAAGCCACTTGGGAGACTGAGCACGAGATGCGCAGCAAATACCCTTACTTGTTTGATATTCCAGGTATGTTTCTTGACCTGCTCGAGGATGAGCGTTTGTTTAAGTTGAGGAGGATGTAACGACCTAACCCGTCGTCCCGTGAATTATCGCCCCGTTTTCCCTGTTTTATGTTTTTATATGCTTGAAGTAATTCGGATGCAGTTTGGATGGAAATGAGACAATTAGTCTCTTTATGAGAATGTTAGTTTGGAAAAGTCAACCGAATGTTGACTTACGAGTTAGAGGGCTCGGATTGGATTTCCGATGATTCAACTAGTTTCGGATGGTCGTTTGTGACTTAAGAGCAAAATCAGAATTGAATTTTGAGGTCTGGTGTAGAATTAGGTTTAAATTGGCTAAGTTAGAATTTTGGCGAAGTCCGGTTGATAGGTGAGATTTTGATCCGGGGGTCAGAATAGAATTCCGATAGTTGAAGTAGCTCCCTCTAGGCGATGTTGGGTATGCGTGCAAATTTTCAGATCATTTGGAAGTGTTTAGTTTGGGTTTTGGATCAAATGCAAGTTTCGGAAGAATACTTTAACTTAGGCTTGAATTCGTGGAAATTTGATGATTTTGATGTTTATGACAGTGTTTTTATGTTGCGAGCAAGTTGGACTAAAGTAATAGAACATATAGGTACTCTTAGTGAGTTCCCAAGGGCCTCGGGGTGATTTTGGATGGCTAACAAGAATTTTTGAAGTTAAAAAGTGCAGCAGAAAATTGCAGCAGATTTTTGTTCTATGCGATCGCTGAACATCATTGCGATATCATAGAGGAAAGAAAGGGGGATCAGAATTTGGTCTATGCGATCGCGTAAGGAGTGATGCGATCGCATGGGGAGTTATGCGATCGCGTAAGAGGAAATTGGAGGGGCGGAAATTTGGTCTGTGCGATCGCAGGAGTAGGGATGCGATCGCATAGAGTAAATCACTGGGCGGACAGAATGTTTTAAGGGTTATTTCACCCGCGACTTAAAAATAATTTCCTCCATGGTTAAGCAACCAAAGGAGCTACTTGAGCGATTTAAAGCGCGTTTTCAATGGGTATTGAATGAAGGTAAGTCCCTTGGCTTAAAAACAACATTTTTAGGAAGAATCAACCCTCAATCCCATGAAATTGTGTAGAAATTGTGAAGAACTAGGGCTTAGTTTTTAGAAACGAGTTTTGGGGATTTGAAGGGTGAACCAGACTCCATTTTTTGGTGAACTTTATATGTTCGGACTCGTGGCGAGACGAGGAATCCCAAGATGTGATTTTCAGAATTTTTTGAGAAGTGGGTTCAAAACTCATGTTTTACCAACTTCGTGATTTTTAGCATTTTTCGGATAATTTCAATTAGGTTATATTTATTTAGCCTATAATAACGTATTCGTTGTGGTTTTGACTCGATTCGATGCTTGTAGAGGGAGATTCGAAGGGAAAAGGCATTGCAGACCAGCCTACGACCGGTTAGAGGTGAGTAGTTTGTATAGATGATGGCCTGTGGGTTAGAAACCCCGATTTATCACATCGTGACGCTATGTTAGGGCATTACTCGCAGCCCCTGGCAGGTGCGTGGTTTTAAATGATTGGAGATTTTGACTTGGTCCATCCCGAGAGCTGAATATAAATTATTGGCGTCTGATACGCACAGTGTGTTGTTTATAATTGGGCATAATACCATGATTGGGGCCGTATGCCGATCTGTAGTACCCGTCTTGGGTGAATATCGATGTCATAATATGATTTGTATAATAATTGATCTCAGTCCTATGCTTAATCACAGTCATTGAATGCTAAGTCACCTTGTTTCTGAAATTGACTAATTAAAATATATTCACCTTAATAATTGGAAACTTGCAAAGAATCAGATTGAATTTGTTATGTGACTTACATACATACTGTAGACTGAGGATGGCTCGGGCTGCATGCCGCAGCGGTTGTATATTGATATTGCGCTTGGGTTGAAGGAGCCCCTCCGGAGTTTGTACACACCCCAGTGAGCGTTGTTGACGATAAATAAATATGGATGGCTCGGGCTGCACGTCGCACCGTATTCATGTGCATTGTATTGCATTTTAATCTGATCCTTCACTGTTATATTTGATATTGTTTTGTTGTTAGTTCGTCGCTAAGGAATAAGACTATTAGATTTTGCTTTGCTTTGTGGAATTTCGTGGATTTCTTACTTTCAAACATTTTCCTATTCTTATTATTCACTGAGTCGGTAGTACCCACCCCTACTCCCTGCACCTTGTGTGCAGATTCAGGTACACCTTAGGCTTACCTGACAGTGGTAATCTCCAGATATTTCCAGAGTCGTTGAGGTAGTTGCATGACGTTTGCAGGACCCGGCTGCTCTTCATTATTCCAGTTTATTATTATTACATACATTTCAAGATTTTATTATTTCCATTCAGATATTATTATCCCATTTTGTTTAGAAGCTCTAGACTCGTGACCCTAGACCTTTGGCAATGATTATTCATATTTCGTAATATTCTAGTATTATTATTATGGGATAATTATTATAAATTACTATAATATTCTTAAATTGTCGGTTTTGAGACTTAGTATTTAATAGAAAGCTAATGTTGGTCAGGCTTACCTAGCTTTAGGGCTAGGTGATATCACGACCGGATTTGGGTCGTGACAATAACAAAAAAGGGGTTCTTTTGCTTTTATACTTTTAATTGTTATAGTCTACAATTAATTAGGAATTATGGTATTTAGGGATTGGTTAATAATCTTAGAAGTTAATTAGGTTTTATTTCTGAATTTTCCATTTAATACAAAAAAAGGAAGGAGTATAAAATATAAAATGAAAATAAACAAAGAAAATAAAAAAAAAGGAAAAGAAAAGAAGGAATATCATTAAAAAGAATTAAAGAAGAGGTCTTAGTGAAAGATCACATTTTGTGGTGTCTTTAATTACAGCTGCCTAGCCCAATACCCTTTTCACCTCACCCGTTCCAGCCCGATCGATTTTTTTACGCGGTCCAAATCCCTACCCCCAAGATGACCCCGTTTGGTCCATTTACTATCCTGGCCGTCTATGTTAGTTAATTAAACGGTCGAGAATTGCGGCTCGTTTAGTATTTAATTTCGGAGTCACCTCCCCACCCCCCGTATCATCGTCTTCAATACACCCAAAGACCAGCCCTGTAACACCACCGCCAGAAATCACCTACGGTGACAGCCCGTCTCCAATCACCAATAAAATAACACACTATATTCTCCTTCTCATCCTCTATCCAAATTCATAACCCACTTCCCTCAAACATAACCAGAAAGCTTCGAATAATCGTTTGAAGTTTTTCCGGCCACAACACAACCTCCTCCAAATTACCCCAAATTTGCACCGTTGAATCTCCTCCGTATTCTCTTTCCAATGACATATGAATCACCTTTGAATCTGACTGGAATCCCTCAAATTTCAATTTAAAATTCCGGTTAGAACCCTAATTTTTGCAAACCTCTTCAAATCGATACCATGTGATGAGAAAAATGAAAAGGAAGAAAAGGGAAAAGAAAAATTATTTTCAAACAAATGGTTTGTTCTATTGGTCAAGAAAAAGGAAAAAAACTAAAGATTTTTATTTTCACATACTTTGTTGAAAAAGAAAATACAGATAGAGTATTGTTTTCCGAAATAGTATATTGGCCAACGAAAAGGAGTCTTGTTTTCGAAAATAGTTAGTTTTAGTGGCCCGAACTATGCAGGTTTGATTCTCACTTGATGTGACATACGTAGGCAACCCTCATCGGGTCTAACCTCCCCTTTGCAAAAAATTTCAAAAAATGTCTATTTTTTAAATTTTGGCATGAATAATTCAAGTGAAGTCATTCTTATCATAAATAGCTGAATGCCCCTAAAAAGGTGCCGAAAGGCCATTTTTGCAAGAACAACCACTTTTGGTCAATTTTTAAGGTTTTGGCCGGTTAGCCAATGCAACCTTGACTTTTTCGCCCCCGAGGTGCTGAAAGGCTGCATTTGTAAAATCGGGTCTTTCATTTTAATTTGGAAAACAAGAAAAAGAGTCAGTGCTCAAGTGAATACCGTTTTGGTTTTTGGTCAAAATAAGTCAATCCAGCTAATGTGGTGTCTTAAACTGTTCTTGTCGAGATAGCCTTAGGGCATCTTTCTGTTGTCGCAAGGCTATTTTGGTAAAGAACGGGCAAGTTTGTGAAATGTCATAAAATAATCCTCCCCAACCTCAAAATTCATGTGAGATTGGGAAGGGGCCATGTCTGCAGAAACAGCCATTTGAGAAAAATTGGCATATAGGGGAAGGAATCTGTCTGTTATTTTTGGTTTGTAATTCTTTTGATTAGAATATGTGGTCATTTTATATTCGAGTCTGCCATTTTTCTTTCCACAAAAAAAAATAAAAGAGAGAAAAATGTCTAAGTTTTGTGATAGAATGTTTCACTAGAGGAAATTGAAAATTCCCAAAAAAGATTTCTTTATTTTTCGCATTTATTTGCACAAACTACGCTTCGTCTGATTCATGCGGGGTCACGATACGTAGGCAATCCTCATCGCCTCATCGTATTTGACCGTAACCTTAAGAGAAATAGAAATAGAGAGAGGAGAGAAAATTAAAGTAAAACAAAAAAAAAAATAGAAAAGAGAGAAAATAAGAAATCGAGGGAGCGAGAGAATCAAAACAAACAGAAAACAAAGGCAAGAGTTGAAAAGGAAACAGATAAAAGAAATGGAAAACAGCAAGAAAAGAAAAGAATAAAAAAAGAAAAAGTTGGCGTTGGAAATAAAAGCCGGGATGACGCAAGCATCCGAGAAAATGCATAATAGAATACGTTAAACTGCTTAGGTGCAATCATTCCCCAACGTGCGGTTATCAAATCTGCTCATGCCCTAACCATTTGCCAAGCTCTTGTTGATGTTGAGTTCAGGCAGGTGGTTAGTTGTTTGGCATTCTGGCAACCCATTCCTACAACACCCGATCAAAAAAACAAGCTTAAAATTACAGGCCAAGAATCTCATACCACTATTGTGGACTTGGCAAAAGAGGTAGAGGTGATGGATGTTAATGCAATGTGTGAAGAAATGCATAAGTTGAGGCAACAAATGGCTAAAATGCATCAGGTTTGGTCTAGGGGTCAGCTGGCGTCAGTTTATCCCTACATCCCACCTTTGTCTTAGTCTCAGGAGCCTCCTAATGTGAATTCGTCTCATGTTTTCCTGTTCTCCAACATAGTTATAGAACTACCTCATATCCTCCCTAAGCTCCGCCACCCAAACAAGACCCTCCTTCACCAATCACCCATGTCTTTATGGTGCCTCTACCTGCCACACTGCAAAGTTCTTCTAGTGAGCCACTGTTTTAGGCTCATGAAAGTCAGTATTACCCTCCTAAGCCTACCTTTAAGGTTCTTGAGCCATATTCTTACACCCCACACTTGAGCTTCCGGTGGAAACTAAAAAGCTGCTTAAAACCTCGAAGTAGGAAGAGATGATTCAAAAAGTAAAAATCCTGGAGCAGTCCTTCAAGAACATGAAAGTTTTGGGTGGCCAAGTAAGTGTGGCCTATAAAGATTTGTGTCTATTCTTGGATGCTCAGTTACCCATAGGGTTCAAAATACCAAAATTTAATCTATATCACGGGCATGGTAGCCCGGTGGCCCACTTGAGGGGATTCTGCAGCAAAATGAGAGGGGCCGGTCGGAAAGATGAATTACTGATGACGTACTTCAGCCAGAGACTCAGTGGGTCTGTTTTGGAGTGGTATATTCCGGACTATGGTATGTGGTATACTTGGGAAGAATTTCCACAAGCGTTTGTTTGCCATTTTCAGTATAATCTAAAAAAATTTCTAGACCGTCTGTCACTGATAAAACTTGAGAAAAAGCTCAGGGAAAGTTTAAGGGAGTATGGGTTCCGCTGGAGAGAATAGTCCACGAGAGTTGACCCTCCAATGAGGGAAAGGGAAATGGTAGACTACTTTTTGCAGGCTTTGGAGCCAACTTACTTAGGTCACCTGGAGACGGAAATTTGCAAGTCTTATAACAAAGTGGTAAAGATGGGAGCTATGGTCGAGCAAGGATTGAAATACGATAAAATCATGAGTTATTCAGCAATTAAAGAAACCATCCAGGCCATCCAAATCGGCAGATGGGTGTGCTGGGAAAGAAGAAGAAAGAAGAGGTTGCAACAGTCGAAGCCAGAGCGTCGTCTAGATAAAAGCCCGTCATCCTACTACCAACCCCGACCCCACTACCAAAATTACCCCTACACTCCATATAGCCCTCCACAACACTACTACCCACCGTCAGACCCACATTTTTTCTGTTCACGATGCTCAAACTTATACCTTACCTCCGGTTCATGCGCAATGGCGTGCACCAGCTCCCCAAAAGGCATGGCCACCTCCACAAAACACATATCCACCCCCAAAGGCTTAACGAAATCCTTCGGAATCTAGTTTTCTTGGGAATCAAGCCTTCCGGGATGAAAGGGTACAGAAGTAGAAAACATTCACTCCTCTGGGGGAGTCATATGCCAGTCTTTTCACAAATTGAGGCAGTTGGGCCTGTTGAATCCAATCATGCCTAAAGAGCCAAATCTCTTTCCTAGAAATATGGACCAGTCAGTGAGTTGTGAAAATTGTTCGGGGGGCCCCAGACATGATACTGAAAAATGCTGAAAATTTAAAATTGTTGTGCAAGAGCTCATTGACACTCGTTGGATTGAGGTCTAGGCCCCCGAGGCACCAAATATCAATCAGAATCCATTGTCGGCTCACCCTAAGCATGTGATCAAATTGATGCATAAGGGAGGAAAGCCTAAGAAACCTTTGCAGACCGTAATGTTGATCCTTTCTAGCAAAACCAATTCGAATGAAAAGCCAACCAGTGAGAAAGTGGTGGTTCAGTTGAAAGAGGTAGATAACAAGGTGCTATCTTCAAAGGTTATTGGGTCATTGAGTTGTGCAGATGGAGACGTGAGAAAGGGGTTCAAAAGTTATTCACTGAGGTAAACATGGCTGAAGCAGAGGATAGGTCAAGCAGGGCAAATGTGCAGTTCGTGACCATGGGCAAGAGTCAACGACTAGAAGTCTTGGCAGTGGGTCTTGTTTTTCTCTAAGCTGTCTGGATTATTCCAGGGTCTATAGTCCAGAGACTATGTTTCGTCCATTTGGATGAGTTAAAACCCTGTTATCTTTTCCTTCGATGAAATGCAATTGTCTTTTTTTCATCATTCTTAATTCTGTTTCAGTTTTTTTTTTCTCTGTACAGTTCTTTTTAAGCCAATATCAATAAC
This sequence comes from Nicotiana benthamiana, assembly GCA_034376525.1. Classification (NCBI taxonomy): domain Eukaryota; kingdom Viridiplantae; phylum Streptophyta; class Magnoliopsida; order Solanales; family Solanaceae; genus Nicotiana; species Nicotiana benthamiana. Next base: position 110,398,487 of record CM067323.1, on the reverse strand, counting down.
ATGACATGTATGAGGAATCCTCGACCTAGTCTTGAAAGCTGGTCTTATTCTGAAGTAATAATACAATAAATTGAGTGTAATAATACGTTGGAACATGATGAGGATTTCAAACGCCTTGAACATTTAAGTGTGATTAATGAAAAGAGATTAGTATCAGTGCGTATGGCCAATTGTACTGACAAAAATGGCAAGAGTGTACAACTAGAAAGTGCATCCGAGGAAGTTTGAAGTCATACAGTTAGTGTTGAGACGTATCTCGCCTCATTGGATTGAAGCCAAATGAAAATTCGCCCAGAACTGGCAGAAGCCATTTGTTGTAACCAGAGTGTTGTCAAAAGATGCACTACATTTGACAGATGTGGAAAGAAAATGTGTAGAAAAGAAAATGAATTTTGATGCAGTCAAGAGATACTGCGTATGATTTCTTTATTTTGAGTGTGATTTTTTGTATTTGGCATATTTTAAAGATTGAAATGACGAAGGCATTTTGTTTTGCTGTCTAAACACTTTATCCCTTGACATCCCCTTTGAGCCTTATTTGTTTTCTTTCATAACCCTCTTTCAGAATCAATGGAATAATTCAGAAACGCAAGTGTGAAAGAAAAAAGAAATGAAAAGTGAAAAAAAAAAAGGAAGAAGAAAAATGAAAGTGAAAAAGGAAAGAAAATAAAGGAAAGGAAAAGAAAAATGAAGAAAAGAAAGGAGAAGAAGAAAATAAAAACAGAAATAAAATAAGAGAAACACAATAATATAGTTTCTATGATGTGAAATACGTTTGACTTAATCCCGAAAGGGTACGCATGCAGTCTCTCTAAGGTTCTTTCACACCAAAATAAAAATTCAAAAATGCCCAAGCAAGAAACTGGGGCAGAAGATATGGTTGTTGTGAAAGATCTGATACTGAAAGTTGTAATTTTAACCCATTTTGAATTGTTTTGAGCCTTTCATACCCTTTCTTTCCAACCCCATGAAAATCCCACATTACGGTCCAAAGAAAGACCTTCTGATCAATCTTTGAGAAGTGCCAAGTCAAGCAGGTAAAGATAATCCATGTCTGCGCAACACTCTAGTTTAAGCAGGAAACATTATAAAATTAGAGTCTTATTGGTGAAAACCCTCACGGGCATCGTAAGGCGACGGGAGTTGACAGAAAAAAAAATGAGAGAGTCTTATTGGTGAAAACCTCCATAAGCACCGTGAGGCGATGTGAGTTGAGAGAAATTGAAATGAGAGGGTCTTATTGGTTAAAACCCTCACAGGCACCTTGAGGCAAAAATGAGTTAAGAAATGAACAAATGAGAGAGGTCTGCTGGTGGAAAACTCTTTCGAGGCACTGCAGAATGAACAAGGCTAAGGGTTGGGTAAAGCAATCAAGTGATGGAAATTCTAGGGCAACAAAGTGTGGCAACCAAGAGCCGGTTAGTTTGATAGATTGGGCCGATTAGTCCAAAATGCATGTCATGACCATTGGTACTAGTTGTTCCGATCAGATAAGTTTCTTTCCCTTTTCTTTTTAGCAGTTATCTAATTTTCGATTTTTCATATCCTTACCTCGTAAAATCATTGCATTTCATTTTCTTTTGGGGGTTTTATCTGTTTAAGATGTTTCAATGTCAGTTTTGTTCAAAACAAGTGGAAAGAGATTTCAAAACTCAATACCAAATTCAAGAAAGTGTAAAGCACGATGTGGTCAGAGCATGTCAAAAACAATATGAAGAAAGGTGGAATACAGGGAATCACTGGAAGTGTCACCGGTGGAATGATTGGGAAATGTCGTGGGAAGTGCACAGGATGAGATAAAAGGGTCAGATGTGTGAAACAACAACATGGGTACAGAATGATTGGTTTGTCAAAATCAGGGTTTGAAAGTCAGGAAGAAAGGCAAGCGATTCAAGGCCAATTCGAGGAAGAAACAACGCAATGCAGTGGAATGATTTTCAGCAAGAATGCCATCAACTAACCACTATTTTAAACTGACAAAATTTTCTTTGATCAAAACAAGGCAAAAAAATCGATTGTTCTGGAGGAACTATCAGTAAGAGAAAAACAAGCAGTAATCAGGTTTGACCGCAATGTATGGTGTGATTAAAACACAAGATAATCAAGAATAGCATAGGGTAATAAAATTTGGTTGCAAAGTTTGCATGTTTAGGATAAAATGCAAGTAGAAGTTGTCATGACCTTCCTGGATAATAGGATGTAGTACAAAATCCCTTGTAGATAAGATGACGTAATAAGAGTAATACCTTAGGTTCGTAATCGTTAGGAGTTATCAGGACCTTCCTGGATAATATGTAGTTCAATAAGCCTTGTAAATAACATGATGTAGTGAGAGTAATACCTTAGGTTTGTAATTGTTAGGATTTGTCAGGACCTTCCTGGATAATAGGATGTAGTTTAAAAACCCTTGTAGATAATAGGGTGTCGGGAGAGTAATACCTTAGGAGTTGTCAGGACCTCCCTGGATAATAGGACTTAGCTTTAAATTTTATTTGGTAATATGATTCAGTTTAACACTCACCCATACAGCCAGCTTCAAATTTGGGGCAGAAAAGTTTCTTTGGTTGTCTATTTTGTGAAGTCAGGAGTCCGCCTGGAGAAAGAGACACGCATTTCAAATTTCAGCAGTCACGAATCTGCCTGGAGAACAAAGACATACAATTCAAGTTTCAGCAATCAGGAGCCTGCCTGAAGAATAGAGGTGTTACAATTCAAATTATAGTTTTCAATCAGTTTCTTTGTCTATTTTGAAGTCAGGAGTCCGCCTGGAGAACAGATACATGCATTTAGAATTTCAACAGTCAGGAGTCCGCCCGGAGAACAGAGACATTCAATTCAAGTATCAGCAATCAGGAGCCTACCTGAAGAACATAGGTGTTACAATTCAAATTATATTTTTCAATCAATTTCTTTGTCTATTTTAAAGTTAGGAGTACGCCTGGAGAACAAAGACATGCATTTCGAATTTCAGCAACCAGGAGCCTGCCTGAAGAACAGAGGTGTTACAATTCCAACTTTAGTTTCAATCAATTTATTTGTCTATTTCGAAGTTAGGAGTCCACCTGGAGAACTGAGACATGCAATTCAAATTTCGGAAGTAAGGAGCCAGCCTGGAGAACAGATGTATATAATTCAAATTTTGGAAGTCAGGGGCTCGCCTGAAGAACAGAGGTATACAATTCAAATTTCAGAAGTCAGGAGCCCGCCTGGAGAACAGAGGTATACAATTCATATTTCAGAAGTCAGGAATCCTAAAAAGAGGAATACATTTTTCAAGTTTTGAAGTCAGGAGCCCTCCTGTATAATGGAGGTATTACAAGTCAAGTATTAGTGTTCAATTCTTATCCGGTAACATGTACCAAGTTTTCAAATTGGGGCATAAAGTTTTCTTTGTTTTGTCTATTCTTGTGAAGTTAGTAGCCCGCCTGGATAATTGAGAAATACATTCAACTTCAAGATTCAGCAGTCAGGAGCCTTCCTGGATAACAGAGGAATACATTCAACTTCAAGATTCAATAGTCAGGAGCCCGCCTAGATAACAGAGGAATACATTCATTTTCGGGTTCAACGGTCAGGAGCATGCCTGGATAACCGAGGGATATTCTCAAGTTCAAGTTAAGCAGTATGAGGAAAGGGAAAAAACTCAGTTTGCAATTTGAAGTAGCAACAATGGACTTCACCAAGAGAACACAAGATAGCGAGGCAGAAGAAAGTACAAGAGCAAGTTTAAGGAATTTAGATAGGAATTTTGTAATTTGTAATTCATAGCTTAGCCTAGCTTCTTTTTATTTTAATACGGTGTAATAAGGGAGGTCAGCAAGCAGTAGCAACAGCAATCGCAGTGAAATCACAGCTCCTGGTAGTCCCAGCTACCAGACATTCCTGAACTACACTGGCCTAATTCCACTTTAGCCAAGGATAGGTAGGAAACCTCCGAAGTAGGGTGCAGTCAACTTTTTCATAATGCTTTACATGGAATATTCGAACGGGCAAAAATCGCTCGTTTCCACTCACTTATCTTTGCACGAAAAACTCTTAATGTTTCCAGGAAAAGAGGGGTAGCTGGGAGCACTTGATTTTTGCCCTAAGCAAATTATTCCTAAAAAAATTCAAACAAAATGATTTTTCTTTATTATTTTACAATCTTGTAAATTTTGTGTATTTTCTGTTAATTATTGCATTTATTTGTGTATTTTAATTCATAAAATATGAAAAATACATTTTTCATTTGCATTTAGGATTAAATTTCATATTTTAGGATTAATTAGTGGTTAATTTGTTTTTAGAATAAAATACAAAGAAAATAACAAAAATAGTCCATTTTTATATTTTTTAATTGTTAATTGTTAAATTTTATCATGAGTTTACCTATATATAGAATTTAATCAATATAAGAAATTATTTAGCTTAACTTTGAAAAATATTAGGTCTTTCTTTTATTTTTTTTTTTGGTATTTTTATAAAATCAGAAAATATAAAATACAAAATTAAAACAAAAAAAAGAAGAAAACAAGGGAAACAAAGAGAAAAAGAATTAAAAGGGTTTTGACTTTGGGCCATGTAATTAATCTCCGCCCCAGCCCAGTCCATCACCCCACGCCTAGGCCCAAAATAGCACAGAACCCGGTCCATCTCTGAGACCATCTAAACGGCACCGTTTCGAACCAAGTCAATTTGGATCGTCTAGGATAGTTGATCCAATGGTGGGGAAGTAGGGGGTAGTTTGATATTTATATGTCGGAATCTACCCCCCCCCCATACCCCAGTTCGTCTCCCTTACATACCCCTTTTACAAGAACCATAATAGCTCGCCACCCCCAAATTCCACCGGCGGCGATGGCGGCGCCGACATCTGTTCGACCCCAGGTTAACACCCCGAACCCCCCTCACTCCCCTCATTCCTAATCTATGGTTCGTTTCCCTCGAATCATCACCTAGCCCTTCAAATCTTAAGTTGAAAAATATGGCTAAAACCTTACTTTGTCCAAACGACCCCAAATTCATACCCTACACTCCCCTGGCCATCCTCACCCCTAATTCCTAACAAAAATTTCTCGAATCTGAGTAAAACTCATTGAATTATGATCTAGGGTTCATACGGTTCGAGCATATTTTGATAAGTTTCAAGGTCGAGTGAGTTCTCGTTAATATTATAGGCCTATTTTTGACGAAATAGACATATAATATTAGCTGGAAGTCATTTTCGAAAGGCATTCTTGCGGAGTCTGAAAATCAATGAGTTTTCTTTTTAATTTCTTTCTTTCTTTTTTTTATGTGTTTGATTATCTGTGATGCAATTGTTTGGCTTTGCTTCCAATTCGGTTTGAATCATCAGACCTAGGGCGTTTAATTCTTTGGATTAATTTTCATCTATTTAGTTAATTGGTTCATGTTAGCTTAATTTTGATTTTCGTTTTGTTAGTTTAATTGTTAAGCATTGGTTGATTTTGATTAGTTCGAATTGGTAGTTTAAATAGGATTCGATTCAATTCTGATGTAGTTGTTTATAGTATTTTCTTCGGGATCTAATTGGATTAGTATTAGTTAGGCTTTCAATAGTTGATTTTGTGTTTCCAAACAGTATTTGTTTAGTAGTAATTCAGTAATTAGCAACTAGTAGCTATTGGAATTAGTTAAGTAGGTTTTTGTTCTGTAAATTCAACATTTGTTGAAGTAGTTATTACGATTATTTTAGCTAATCTGATTACAACTGGGTAAATTAGATCTTTAGTTAGTCATGGGTTGGATTAGTTAACTGAAGTTGATAATTTTAGGGGTATTCAAGGTCAATTTAGGTATTCTAAGATAGAAAGAATGATGTTGGTTACACTAGAATCATCTAGAATCTTCAATAATAGAACTTTAGGTGGAATTTTAGAAGTTTAGGTGCACTAACTTGAGTAATAAGTTAGTAAATTAGGGACTATTAAATTAAATTTGAAATAAAAAAGGGGGAAAAAGTATGGACAAGATCTAGAAGCTTCCCCTTTTAGTTTGCCTATAAAAGGCAGCTGACTTGCCTTAAGTCAAAAGTTTTTTTAGCTTCTAGAATACCCCGCAAAAACCAATATAGTTTCCAGAATCCAGATTGGAATTTCAGATTCAAAAACTACAGAAAATTCAAAAAAGTATTGTTTTACTCAAATTCCTAGGCTAATTTCGATCAGTTGTAGTTGTTTCACATTTTCGATTACAATAGCGGTTGGTTGAAGCTATAGAGGTGTACTGGTTCCAGTTCAAGTTAGTGTGGGTGTATTTGAGCTGTGTAGATCATTTTCAAGTGCCTCTGTTTGATTTCTGGGTTTATTTGCTGGGATTTTTTATGTTGGCTTTACGAGATTCAAGCTGAAATAGATGTTACTATTCTGTTCCTATTTGAAATTGTGTTTCTCATACTACTGTTGACCTCTCCTTTTCTTATTTCACTTCGAATTTCAGCTACACATTTGAATTCTCACTGATGTAGTTTTGAATTTGAATGAAATGAAATCAGCCTCCAGATCTACGCTGGTATGATGCTTATTATTGTAGTCTAGCAAATGATATGTAGTTATATAGCTTTAGTTAATTTGTTTGTGATACACCTGTTAAATTGGAACTACTTCTGGACTATTAGGACTGTCTAATCGTTTGTACTGTAATGGACTGTATAGACAGTACCTTTCAGATTCGTGAGAGTTAGCGTTTGATTTGTTTTCAGTAGTTATAAAAATAGGTTAAAATGGATTTGTGTTTTCAATCTGCTATTCAGTAGTTTTGTTATGATGTGTGAGTTACTAGGGTGATTAACATTAGTTCGAAGTAATCTGAAAATAATGTTAAATTTGTTCATATATAGTGTTAAACATAGTCACATAATCAAGCTTGCTTTTATTGTCAAATTCGAATCATGCTTCCAGTTTAATTTCCACCTTTAGTAATATTTACTAATTCACCAGTACACAAAGAACTAAAGAAATTTGAGCTTCAGAATTTAAAATCAGATCTGATCGAATATTATATCAAACTGCTTCCCTTGGTTTTTAGTAAGGTTTGAGATCCCTTACATAATGGTTTGAGATGGAAATCAGTACCAGTTTTACTTGTCAATTGAATATTACATTGGGCGTTGACTTGAATGAATGATACTTGCCCATCATTAAACATGTTTAATAATTTTGGGTCTACAAGCATCAGTTTGAAATCCATTTGAATTTAGTTGTGTTCTTCCTTTACTGGATTGGGTTTGAGGCCTAAAGAATTGTTGAACGAGAATCATGGACCTAAGCATAATGGTGCTTAAACAATAATAATTAATTAAGGCTTTCTTTATTCGTAGAGAAAAATTAAGTAGATAATTATAGATTGCTTTAGATCGGGCTTTTAAATAACAAATGAGATGAGCCTCGCCAGAAAAAATATATAAATTGCGGGGGCCTCGATGAATGCTCGTGTTAAAATATTTAGATTTCGGGACGGGCCTTTTAGAGAATTTCACGGCCCTCCCTAAAAATGATAATACGTTAATTTCTTTAGGCACGCAATTTAATAACATTACCTCCCTAAACCCGGGTGAGCATTTATGTGACCCAAATCCAAATCTCAACAAAGTCGAAACGTGTCAAAAACTGCGGGTGCATTTATTTGACGTGGTTCGAGATGCGTTTTCACGACATCGCAATTCTCTTTAAAAAATAAAAGCAGTCTAAAGTTTAAAAAGCACATAAGTTAGCATGTATTAAAATCATATAAATAAGTCAAACACGACAGTTGAGAGACCGTGCTAGAACCATGGAACCCGCGAATGCCTAACACCTTCTCCCAGGTTAACATAATTCCTTACTCGGATTTCTGGTTTTCGGACTGTTAACAAAGTCATATTTTCCTTGGTTCGGGATTCAACCGGTGACTTGGGACACCATTTATCTCCCAAGTGGAGACTCTGAATCTTAATAATAAATCATGTTCCGATTGTCCTTTAAGTGGAAACACTCCTTTATGCCCTTGCGGGTGTAGTGAAAAATGAGGTGCGACAGTCGATATCATGAGAATTTCAGAGATTGCATTATGGGGATAATAGAATGGATGACAAAAGAATACCCTTTAAAGGTCATTCAGGAAGACACTTCCCTAAAGCAATCAATATGAGCAAAGTTTATCTTAAGGGACTATGTGTGCCAGTTACACTAAGTGTCATCCTCGCAAGTAAGGAATTTTGTTATCCTTGGTACAAAAAGCATTACTATAAGGCTAGTAAGGGTAATCGATGAAGTGTAAAGACTCCAAAGATGAGAGGTAAAGCATCTATAGGTAGATCGTCGTAGCTCCAACTCTTAGTACTTCCCTAAAGAGGGGAATATGGAGTGATGTGGCATGAAATCAGAACTTAGTGGCTCTAGTAATCATAGAGTGGTAAAGGAAGAATGAAGTAAAATGAAAAAGGGATGGGATTGTACTTATCCAAATCCTATAGATATGCTACGATTTTAAAATATTATGTAAGCACGATGTCAAGGAGGGGAAGTAATGGTTCCGGCCCGGTATAAAAAAGGAGCCAGTATGAGAGGTAAGTTGAGATAAAAGAAATTACCCAAGTAAGTTTATGTGAAATATTGATATGAGAATGGGCCAATGAGCAGTTAACAGTTGATTCAGGAAGAGCCTGGTTATGGCTAGACAAGAAGATACAGATAAATCTATAGATCATGCAAGATAGAAATAGTAAAATCCAGTATAGTGAGTCCAGCCTCGCAGTTATGACATGGTGACCCTTGAGAAATATTCAGATAGAATTTTGGGTAGTCAAATGTACCATACGAGTGTTACGGAGATAAAAGAGACTGCCACTGGGAAGACACTCAAAATATTAGTTCAGAAGCAACCATACAAGCACTAGGGTGTGGAGATAAGTAACTACGGGTAATTATAGGTGAGGAAGAACATCAAAAATTCCGTCAGGCATACAACATAACAAGCTTAATGTTATACAAAAGTAAGAGTATCTCCCCTAAGTACTACAGTGAAAGACTAGCCAAGGAAGCAAGAAAGAAGGCTTCAACATAAACTCAATGACCCAATGAGGAATGATTTTCTAATAACAGTCTCACAACAACATTGTACGCACTCATGATAAAGTGGCACCAATCGTGGCTACTGAATGAGAAGAAGAATCAAAGTAATATTCGAGATTATATGATGTTGCACGAAAACTCCGGCATGCGTGGGAACTAAGATAAGCTAAGTATGCATGCAACAAGGGGGCAGAAAGACTAAAAATAGTAATTTCTTACATTTAAAGAAAGCTAAGAAGGAATGAAAAGAATTATTTGATTAATGACCCCGAATACGTTGATGCACTTAAAGAGTCCAGAGTTTTAAATAAGCAACATATACGTTGATAATCATATAGTCATAGAATATCTCGGTATAAGCTAAAGGAAGGAATTGAGTCCAAGGCATGGACAAAGGATTTAATTTTTAGAAGATTCTATCATGGATACTTCATGATGTACATGAAAGGCTAAGGTAATGACTATTACCATGAGTCACAGATCGGAAGATAGCTTAAGCCTACTTAAAGGCGGATTAGAAGGAAGAAGAAACTAAAGAGTTACATCAACGACGTAAATTAGGAGTCTGATTAATGGATCTAGAAAATTATAGAAGTTGTGCTTGAGAACATGGCAAAGTTAATTTTAATATCATAGGTGCAAGAGAAATAATACAACAACCATATCTATAATGGCTCTACCATAAAGAAAGTCAGATGAAGTACCAGCCTTATAAAAAGTCAATATGAAGCTCTCACCAGATTATGCATACACCAGAGGTGCAAGTATTATAATAAAGCTCCAAGTTGTGAATATTAAAGGAGGTCAAGAAAGGGATAAAAGATGTGATGTGATATTTTTAGGTAAGAATGGTGAAAATGAACAGCGTACGAGATACTCAAAAGGCAAAAGATATGAACAGTCCATATTTTAGATAAAAGGCTAAAAGCACGGGGATTCAATATCTAGGAATAATAACATGATAGTCAATAGTATATCTTCCAGAATATGGTCTACGTATCAAAAAGCTTGACTAAGAGAGTAAAGAAGAGTTAGCGATGATGTGATGTCTCGCTCGATGTTCCAAAATGACATAAGAAAATCTATGATGCAAGCAAGTTGAAAGGTTGCAAGTAATATAAATACATATGTGTAGGTCGCAAGCTATTGTATGATGAAGTGACAAGGTTCTAAAAAATAGGATTAAGTATAAGAACAGATGATTGAGAAGGTAACGAAAAAAGGATAAGTCATCAGGATTAAGCATATGAAAACAAGAAGAGCATGTGGTTTCTCTAAGTTATACAAAGCTCACTATAGCCTGAATAAATTCAAAGGAGTCTAAGACTAATAGAAATTAGAAGAGACGGAATACTGCCCTAGTAATAGAATGAGGGTGTCAATGTGATAGATAAAGAATGACATTTGGAAAAAACGTTCATTGACGGAACAGGATTTGGATACCCCCTATAAGTGAATCACATTGGGATACTATAAAATACGATTATGGAAATTACTCCAGATGTTCCCTGATGAAACATAAGGCCTAGTGGCAGCATATTACGTAAGAAATTTCAAGTTATCAATAGATGATTGTACATCAACATTGAGGTGAATCGACAATGGATGGGTAAAAGTTACGAAGTACGAGATAAGAATGGGCCATTAGTCTTAATATGGGCAATAATGAAGAAGCGTTAAAGGAATTAGCTTTATGGATATAGGATAAGTAACGAGAATTACCTGGAGTTCAGTAGCACACCTTAGTTACGATAAATCGAAGTAAGAATTATAGTATAGTATGGCCTACATAGATCTATTAAATCTAATGATTCCTAGAGTGACACCATGACATAATTTTGTATATGTTCACAAAGTGAATCCTAGAGATAGGCTAAAATCTGAAGGAAAGAGAAGAGTCGCATAGGTGCACATAAAAAGTTAGAGTTGTAAAGGATGCATAATAGAAGTTAGAAATAGTTACGAGATTAGAATGATTCAAACTACAAGTCGTGGTGTAAGAAAGAGGCTTGAAGGGGGAATGCCCTGGCCTTTGGGATTCATTCGCAAGACAGTCACCTAGATGGCAAGAGAAGTACTAAAGTATTCGCAAGAGCTATGGGTTATGATAATGATAAGTGCATTACTAACCTTTCAAGGACGAATGTTCCAAAGGTAGGAATTAGGTTACACCCTATATTTTCGTATGTAGAAGTACATCATAAGTAAATTGATATAAAATTGAAACTGAGAAGTTACGTTGTAACGACCCGACCGGCCGTTTTGAGCTTTTACACTTTGATCGCCAGTTCTCGGACATGATTTGCTCTGTGTGGTGTATTATGACTTTTGTAAATTGTAGGTTTTTGTTTCAGGATTAATCAAAATGAATTTGATAGAACAATTCTCACCCTAAAGCTTAAAATTTGAAAGGCTTGACCAAGATTTAACTTGTTTGTATATGATCTTCGATCAAAATTTTTATGATTTGGCTAGCTCCGTTAGGTGATTTATGACTTAGGAGCGTGATAAAAATTGGGTTTGGAGGTCCGGTGTTTAATTTGGCTCGAATTGGAAAATTTATTATTTTGGCAATTTAAGGTCTGAGATTTTAATCCTATGGTCGGAATGGAATTCTGAGAGTTTCTGTAGCTTCATTATGTGATTTGGGATGTGTGTGCAAAATTTCATGTCATTCAGACGTGGTTTGGTTGGTTTTTTTATCAAATATAGAATTGGGAAGTTCTTGAAATTGTTAGTCTTGAATCCGATGCAAATTTGATGTTTTATTATTATTTTGAGCATTCCGAAGGTTGGAAAAAGTTTGAATAATATCATGGGATATTTTGGCATGTTTGGTTGAGGTCCCAAGGGCCTCAGGTGTGTTTCGGGTGGTTTCGGATCATTTCGAGCTATTTTGCAATGGCTGAAGCTGGTATCTGGTCTTTATCTTCGCGTTTGCGAGTGTCCCTCCCGTTTTCGGAAAAGTATTTTACTTCTGGGATTTTGTTCAGCACGTTCGCGACGAGAGACTAGCGTTCGCGAAGAAGAGGCAATTCTGTTGCGCGGGTCTTACTTCGAAGGCTCATATCTCTCAATCCACAATGAATTTTGAGATAATTCAAAAACAAAAGTTGTAGCTCTTTGGATCTAGTTTTTATGAATGTTAATTAATTGGAATTTCAAGGTTCGTAGGAAACATTATGGTGGTTAGACTATAATATGTCTGGGAAGGTCTCGAATACACAAGACTGACTTTGGAAGCTTATATACCACAATGTATAAGGAGTTAGGAAATGAGCAACATATAAAAATGTAGCCCTTTGTGTCTAGTTTTCAGAACATCAAACCATTTTTCTTTGGAGTTGTGTGTAAAACGTTATGGCCATTATACTAGATCCTGTCCGAGAAGAGTTTGAAAAATAATTTCTGTAAAATTGTGTTTTTCGCGAATGCGAGAGGAGGACCACGAACACGAAGAACAAATACCAGGGCATCAAAATAAAGTCCAAACTCGTCTCACTCTTTCATTCTTGTACCAAGGGATCTCGGGTGAGGCGATTTTCCGAGAAATTTTCAAGGAAAACATCTAGGTGTCGACGCCCCCATTTTCGACTAAGAGAAGCAAAATCGGGTTTACGACCTTATGGACAAAATAACTCTTATTCCCATTTGGGAATCGGGTTATGAAATTTGAAGAGTCGTCACCTAATGATTATAGTGCATTAGGACACTTTTTAGGAAAAAGAGAGTATTTTTGAATGAAAAACCAGTGTTCGGGTAAGGGCTTGAAATTTTCTCAAGGGGAAGGTGTTAAGCACCCCTCAAGATCCACTAGTGTGGTTCCCGGCCGTGCTAATTGTTACTTTAATAGGAAATAAGGCAAATAATCAAGGCTCACATATAAAGCATACAAACAACTTTGAGAATTTTGAAAAGAGGAAAGGCATAATTTAAATAAAAGCAGAAGGGATAATTAAAGCATTACTTTAGGAAGACGTTTAAGTAAAGCAAGTAAAAGAGAAAGAGGTCCTAAGATTGAGTATATTATGGATCATTCGGTACAATATCCTGCACATATTCCCAAAGAGGGGTCGCATTATGATATTATCGCACCATTGTCATCTCCATATTCTACCCTTCCCACCCGTTAAGGTACTTAAGTGTGTTTTGTCTCGTTTACTTATCGCATGCTTGTACCCGCCCCAACCTATTAGTCACGGGGTATTATAGGACTTCTAATATTAAGAGGGGGAGATAAAGAGAGGATATATATGGAGTTTTCAAAGGTAAAAATACTAAGCGTCAATCAAAACAAATAGCATATAAAGGTATACGAATCAAACTTTCAAAGGCTCATGTAAAACCCCGTAAATCATAAAACAATTAGTCTAGCATGATTTCAAATACTGATTTGGTTTTAATATTAAAGCTGATCGAATAGATTAGTTAAACACATAAATATGGATAATAAATCTGCTTTGAGCCCCTCGGGTTCGGTTATTAGAACTTGAAATGATTTAAAACCAGTAATTTCAAAGAAAAACATTAGTTTCAAAAATAGATCTGTAAAAAGGAATCTAGAGTCTTCATAAAGTCCAGAAATAGTCTACAAACTAGCCGGAGTGCTTAAAGAATGTTTTCAAAAGGGCCTTGAGGCGTAAACTTAGGCAGACAAAGTTAATTCTTAAAAAAAGTAGGTTTGGCATTTTAATAAGACTATATAGGTTCAGAATAACGTAAAAGGGCAGACTTGGCCCCATATTAGAATAAACATCTTTAGGGCAAACCGTATTAACACGTTGAAACACATCAGGCGAGTTTGAACTCTGTAGACATGCTATCTACATACTGACTTTGTTATTTTTAGTACGTTGGAGGGACCTACAGTTTGCCTAGTGTTTTATGCAATTCTTATAGGCATGGTTTCTAGGCATGATGCAATTTTGAAAAACCTATTGGCATGATTTCTAAGTGAGAAGCAATGTTGAAATCTTTATAGGCATGATTTCTATATGAGGTGCAATATTGAAAGCCTTATAGGCATGATCTCTATATGAGATGCAATATTTAAAAACCTATAGGCATGATTTCTATGTGAGCAGCAATATTGAAAAACCTATAGGCATGATTTCTACTTATTGATTGATGCAATAATGTAAAACCCTCCCATGCCCTTTTCACTATATCCCCAAGTTCTTTGTACAAAGCTGGTTTACATAAATGAAAGGAAAATAATAAGGAAATAAATACATCAAAGCTAAACAGACCCGAGGAAGCCCAAATCAACCTTAATGTCCAACATATGCATTTTACCAAATCCAGGCTCCACATTCCATGGCTTTATCTTAGAGTGTTACGAAGTTCCAAGGGCTTTCAAGGGAAACCCAGGCAATGCTTACACCCTAAATGATTAGATTAATGCAAAGTGTGGAATTTCGAGCCCTCAGGCATCCAAGTTCAGAGGAGACTCCAGGGTACCTAAGCATGTCTTACCAGAGAGGGGTAGGACTTAAAGAACTAGGATCAAGTGTAAAAGTGAGGCATTTGAGGAAGACTAATGCAAAGAGTGGTCATACCTAGCCATGAATGGGACTGGCACACCCCTGACCTTTTACATGGTTTAACAAATAAGAGCAGAATTGAAACATGTCAGACTTAGGCTTGTATGGTAATTATAACACCAACAGACCTGAGTCAAGAGCTCAACACATAATGGGGGGGGGGGGGGGGTTAAGGGAGTAGGATTACTTTGAGTATAGGTTGAGAGAAACCTGGTTCCAAACTAGGAATAGCAATGGAATGCCATCCTAGTCTAAAATACAACTCATACATAAACAGGGGTTAAGGGAGTAGGGGTCACATAAGAGCATTTGCAACAATCATAATTAAACTAGAGGGATTTGGGAAAGGGATGTACATTAATGTAATCATACACATATATAGCATCAAAAGCATGGGGGTATGGGGTAGGGATGAGCATACTGCAATTTAACTATATACTGAACATAAACAGACATGAGGAAAGGGGTAATTAAACTTGTAGCTTGGAGTTAATATGTAAATCAGGAACCTACCAGTTGTAAAACTCAAATAGTAGAACAGATAGGGCAGGTTAGACTTTATAGTTTAGCCTTGGCTTTCAGCCGGCTAAACTCTAGCAAAGAACAAGTAACAGAGAAGAACAGAGAAGAGAAGAGAGAGTTTTAGGTGAGTGAGCTTAGGATTGTTCCTGTGTTGAAGTGAAAAGGGGTGGGGGATTTTATAGCTTGAAAGTAAGCAGCCAACAAGGAAAGAAATAATTTAACATCAATCATAATCAATTAGGGAAAGGGTTTTCTCTAATTAAGGAACCACACTTGAGGTAAAATAAACCCAAGTTTGTTTTTGGGAGGAAAATTAGGAATGAGTCATAAAATACAGGGTTAATACGTATAAATTTTTTTTGAAATTCACACGGCTTAACAAATAAAGTAAGTCAATCACATAGAGAATCAAGGGATGTGAGATACAAATTGATACTGAACTTAGTCAAAGAGTAGGTCCAAATTAAAGAATCAAACAAGTTTGTAAGAAATCAATTTCCCAAAATAGGGTTATTCAGAAAGGGGAAATATAACTATATATGGAGATGCACCAATTCGAACGTGCAGCACTGAAATTGGTAGGACAATCGTGTAATCAAAGAGCATAAGCACGCAAGTAAGAAATCAGAAGTAGTTAGGGTTAGCCATTAAACATGCAGCATACAATTACACAGAGAGAAACGGAAAATCCCTAAAACCTAGAGTTTTCATCACATATCGAGTGTAAAGAAGAAGTCTAGATGAATATAGACTTAGGAAGAACAACATAAGGAAAAACAAAGAACACATTAAAATATATATCTCAGGAACCCTAGAAATACCACAACAAAGAAAATACATAGGAACCATAGTAGAAAATACTTAGAAATCACAGTAAAAATTAGAACAAATCACGATAGAGAAAATAAAGCAAAGAAATCAAAGAAACCCTAAATTTTAGGAAAACGAACAGTTTGAAAACAATGTCGGCGAAGAAATGTGAGAAATACTTTGAAACTATAGAAAATAACTAGGATCTATAGTTGATCGTAAAGATAAACACAGAGAACCTTGAAAATTAGGGTTTCAGAGAAAGAACCATAGAGAAACGAGAACGTCTGGAATGGACATCATCAAGGCTTGCTGGAGAGAGACCGGTCATGGCCGTAAAACTCAAGTCTAGGGACCTTTGAGTCGATAGTCTTCAAGATAGGGCTTCGATCTTTGAACAAATAAGCCATAGAAGGTAGGGAGAAGTGAGTACAAGTATCTTGAAACTTGAGAAGCCATAATCGCCGGTGAAACAGAGCTGAAAAAGAGCAAGGGTTCAAAGGGGGTTGAGAGCATTCAAGAGATGAGGGGATACAAGGGCGGCTTAATGTAAAAAGTGATTAGGGTTAGGGGTGTAATTGGTTTAATTATGGAAGGGATTATTGTGGATCGTTGATCTGAATGATCAACGGCCATGATTTAAAAGAGGGAACGTGGCAAGTCAGTTTAATGGGTAACTGGGTAGGGTAATTGGGGTTTAATTGCGGATTGAAATTGGGTTATAATTGAAATAAAAGGGGCTACGAATTAAATAGTCATTTTCCGTAATTTGAATTTTACAAAATAGTAAATTATACTGTAAAAATCAGATTAAAATATTGGGTTAATAAATAAGGTATAAGTATTGGTTTAAAAATATTAGGAATGATTTTGTAGTTAAAATACTTATTAAATCGAGAAATAGGCTAAAAATTGAATCATGCAATTTTAGTTTAGAAATACCTAATGAACTTGTAAAATTGTATAGAAAATTATTTAAATTATATTTTTATGTAAATGAGGGGATAAAATACATTACTCGCAAAAATGACAAGTTTTGGGACTAAATATTGGGTTTTGTTGTGCAAAATAAGTCATAAATTAATTTTAAAAATCTTGAAAAATGTAGAAAACTGAAAAAACCTTTGTGGATGCTTATATATGATTTTAGATGCTATTTTGGAAATAATTTGAGTATATAAATATATGGAAAAAAATTGGTTATCAACAGCTGCCCCTCTTTACCCGAGGAGGATGAAAGACTTGTCGGGTAAAGACAAGATGGCCAATTTTGACCGAAGACGGCGACTGAAAAAGAATTTTGACCGTGCTCCGGCTTCTGAGCTGCCTACATATACCTGGTTTTACAGGAATCAGTCCATATATAGTTCGGGAACTATTGGCGGAATATGTCGATGGATGTCCAGAAAAGACGGACGCAACAGGGTTTAAAATTTGACAAGGGTTTGGAGGTCGGACGGGCTGCGGAAAACTGGAGAGGGATAGCTCATGCTGATACTGTTGTGATCCAGATGATGTACCTGCAAATACACGATGTGCGTATATATTGCATAATTTAAACGTGATGCAAGTTCCCATTGGACCATGAATGTTGTCTTCAGACGATAGAATGACATCCTTAGACTATGACGTCCTGGGCTATGAAGAGCATAAAAGTAATGATTCGTAGGCCATGAAATGGTATTCTTGGGCTATGCAGATGGTGCCTCTGAACTATGACACCTTTGAATGAGTTGGCAATATTTCAGCCCATGAGAAGGTGGCAATATTTCGGCGAAATGAATGAAAGGGTGGCGATGTTTCATCAGAAGCGCAAATTTAAAATGCGGGGTGGCGATGTTTCAGCCAAATGATATAGGGTGGCGATTTTTCAGCCAAAAATTCAAAATAAATGAGGTCGAGCTAAACCTCAGAAGTCAGAGAATAGCCTTTTGCAATGCAGGGTGGAGGCAGAGCTTAGTCTCGAAAGGCAGCGAATAGCCTTATGCAATATGGAGGTAGAGCTTAACCTCGGAAGGCAGAGAATAACCTTATGCAAAAAAGCAAGATGGAGACAGAGCATAGTCTCGAAAGGCAGAGAATAGCCTTATGCAGGATGGAGGTAGAGCTTAACCTCAGAAGGCACAAAATAGCCTTATGCAAAATGCAAAATGGAGACAGAGCTTAGTCTCGAAAGGTAGATAATAGCCTTATGTTTGATGGAGGTAGATCTTAACCTCAGAAGGCAGAGAATAGCCTTATGCAAAATGCAAAATGGAGACAGAGCTTAGTCTGAAAAGGCAGAGAATAGCCATATGCAGGATGGAAGTAGAGCTTAACCTCGGAAGGAAGAAGATAGCCTTATGCAATGCGAAGATGTAAAGGAGAAGATAGTAATTATTTTCTTAGCTGGTTGATGATTGCGATATCATGACTGCTGGGGAAATGTTGGATGTAAATAGTAAACTTTTGCGAAATAAATAGTTGTTTCGGGGGTTTCGGTCCTGTAAAGCACATGCGTCACCCATTTGTATCCTGAATTACTGTATTCAAAGAAAAATCGTGAGTTCTCTAAAGGGGGAGGTTAGTTTGTATCCCTCGGCTAGTGATGTCCTGTACCATTTGGGGTAGCGTTGCTGAACGATATTGATCCGAACTATTTTTCACGCAAAAGTTTGGCAAACATGATGCAGATGTATATAAAGGAAAAAAATATTTTTTGTTTTATGATGAACCAACAACTAGAACGTGGTTCAAGACACAGTAACCTTGCTTGCTGCGGAATTTTGAGAGTCCTCCTCAAAATTATTCCCTAGTTTACTGGGTTGTCATTGTTGACGGCGGTGCTGAATGACTGAAAATGGAATCTTTAGAATTTTGATGGTCTTCCTTAAAATTCTGTCCCAGTTTACTGGGTCGATGCTGATGTGATTGCTTGTTAAATTGACTTTGAAATTTAAGGGTCCTCCTCAAAATTCTGCCCCAGTTCCAAATGCGGGGGAAATGGGATTTTATTAAAAATGTGACCTAACTCATATGGCTGCCTACGTATCCCCTCTTAAACGGGAATCAGGTCAGGTGTAGTTCAAATTACATCATAAAAGAAAGCATGTGATCATATATAGTATCTATTCACTACGTTTGAGTTAATAGGCTTCGGCCAGACTTCTCCAACCATTTCCGTGAGAATGAGGCTCCTCCAGTAAGAACCTAGTGAACCATGTATGGACCCTGCCAGTTGGCAGAGAATTTACCTTTGGCTTCCTATTGATGTGGAAAAATCTCCTTCAACACCAGCTGCCCTAGTGTAAACTTCCTTGGTCGAACTCTTGAGTTGAAAGCTCTAGACATTCTGTTATGATATAATTGACTGTGACATACAACGTTCATTCTCTTTACGTCGATGAGGGCTAACTGCTCGTAGCGACATTTGATCCATTCTGCATCATCTAATTCAGCTTCTTGTATGACCCTTAAGGATGGGATTTCTACCTCAGCGGGAATGACCGTCTCTGTTCTATAAACCAGCATGTAATGAGTGGCCCCTTTTGACGTGCGGACCATGGTACGGTAAACTAATAAAGTGAATGACAATTTCTCATGCCACTACTTATGATTTTCAATCATTTTCCTTAGTATCTTCTTGATGTTCTTATTGGCTGCTTCTACAGCTCCGTTCATCTGAGGTCTGTATGCCGTAGAGTTCTTATGTCTGATTTTGAATGTTTCACACATTGCTTTCATTAGGTCGTTGTTGAGGTTAGGGCCATTATCGGTGATGATTGACTCTGGAACCCTGAATCGACAAACCATACGATCTCGGACAAAATCTGCGACTACCTTTTTGGTGACTGCCTTGTATAATGCTACTTCACCCATTTGGTGAAGTAATCGATTGCCACTAGGATGAACCTGTGACCATTTGACGTGGCTGGCTCAATTGGTCCAATGAAGTCCATTCGCCAATCAGTTTGTCTCCATAGTCATCCAGAAATAACCTGCTCGAAGTATCTTCTTCGCCAAAAGAAAATCATTCATATGTGGTCCACAAGTCCAGACATGTACTTCCTCCAATAGTCTGATTGCTTCTTTTGCCTCGATAGACCTTAGTAGTCCCAAATCAGGAGTCCTCCTATACACGATTCCTCCACTGTGAAAGAAATTATTGGACAACCTCCGAAGCGTTCATTTCTAAGTAGCATTGTCAAGCTCTGGTTACCCTCCAGTTGTCAAGTATTCCCTTATATCGTGGAACCAAGTTTTCCCGTCGGCTTCTTCCTCGAAGTGAGCACAATAGGCTGGATGGTCGTGAATCTTGAATGGGATGGGATCAATAAAATTTGTATCCGGATGTTGGATCATGGATGATAAAGTGGCTAAAACATCAGCGAACGCGTTCTGTGTTCTGGGAACATGCTGAAATTCCATCTTTCTGAATATTTTCCTCAACTCCTGCACATGGTGTAGATAGGAGAGTATCTTGGAATTTTTGGTTGCCCGTTCTTCTCGGATCTGATGTCTTAGTAAGTCCGAATCTCCGATCAGTAGTAGTTCTTAAACATTCATGTCAATGGCCAGCTTGACCCTAAGATGCAGGCTTCATACTCGGCCATATTGTTGGTACTGGGGAATCTTAGCTTGGCGGTCACCAGGTAATGCTGACCAGTTTATGATACCAGGACCACTCCTATGCCAACTCCTTTGAAATTTGCGGCTCCATTGAAAAACATCATGCAACCGTCATAGGATTCTGCAATGTCTTCTCCTATGAAGGCTATCTCTTCATCAGGAAAATACGTGCTTAGGGATTCGTATTCTCCTCCTACAGGATTTTCCGTGAGGTGATCCTCTAGGGCTTGTCCTCTGACCGCCTTATGGGTAACATAAATGATATCAAATTCACTTAATAAAATTTGTCACTTGGTGAGCATGCCAGTAGGCATGGGCTTCTGGAAAATATACTTCAATGGATCCATCCTGGATATGAGATAAGCGGTGTAAGCGCAGAAATAATGCCTCAATTTCTAAGCTACGCGGGTTAAAGCACAACAAGTGCGCTCTAATAAGGAGTATCGAGCCTTGTAAGAGGTAAACATATTTCTGAGGTAGTAGATGGCATGCTC
This sequence comes from Nicotiana benthamiana, assembly GCA_034376525.1. Lineage (NCBI taxonomy): Eukaryota > Viridiplantae > Streptophyta > Magnoliopsida > Solanales > Solanaceae > Nicotiana > Nicotiana benthamiana. The sequence continues at coordinate 110,377,460 of CM067323.1, read as the reverse complement.
CTTCCTTCCTATTTCATCATGTTGTCCCAAAACACAACCAAATCCCCATCCAATACTGCAAGGTAAAGCAATAGAGGTCTCCCCAGCTCAGATGGAACCAAGACGGGCGACGTTGACAAGTATTCCTTGACTATGTCGAAAGCCTTTTGGCAATCATCAGCCCATTTAGTGGAGAAGTCTTTCTTTTGCATTTTGAAGATGGGTTCACAAATTACAGTGAACTGAGAGATGAATCGGCTAATGTTGTTGAGCCTCCCTAGAAAGCTCATTACCTCTTTCTTGTTCTTTGGTGGTGGCAACTCTTGAATGGCTCTGACCTTTGACGGATCATGTTCTATTCCTCGGCGACTCACAATGAAACCCAATAATTTTCCGGCCGGGACCCAGAATGCACACTTGACGGGGTTCAGTTTCAGGTTGTATCTCTTTAGTTTGTTAAAGAATTTTATCAATCTTCCATATGATCTGCAGCATTTCTAGATTTAATGTTGACATCGTCCACATATACCTCGATCTCCTTGTGTATCATATCATGAAAGATTGTGGTCATGGCTCTCGTGTAAGTAGCACCAGCATTATTCAAACCGAAAGGCATTATTCTGTAACAATACATTCCCCATGGCGTGATGAATGTCGTTTTCTCTAATCCTCTTCATTAATACATATCTGATGGAACCCAGCAAAACAATCGACGAACGACTACATCTCATGTTTGGCACAGTTGTCGATCAATATGTGTATATTTGGTAAAGGAAAGTCATCTTTAGGACTAGCCCAGTTGAGATCCCGATAGTCGACATAGACTCCAACCTTCCCGTCCTTCTTTGGCACTGGCACAACGTTGGCTAACCATGTTAGATACTCTACTACTCTGAGAACCCTGGCTTTGACTTGCTTTGTGACTTCTTCTTTGATTTTCAAACTCATGTGTGGCTTGCATTTTCTGAGTTTATGCTTGACCGGCGGGCATGTCGGATCTGTCGCCAACTTGTGAGCCACAATGGACGTGTTGAGGCTGATCATATCATCATACGACCAGGAGAATATGTCCTCATACTCTTTTAAAACTCTGTGTATTCTTCCTTTTCTAACTGTGACAAGTGTACACTGATTTGTGTTTCCTTGATATTTTCTGCATCTCCCAGATTGATGACCTCAGTTTCGTCTAAATTGGACTTAGGTATGTTCTCAAAATCTTCGACCTCTTTAATAACCTCTTCTAATATTTCAGCCTCTTCTAAATCTATGTCTGTTTGTCACATTGTCTCGTTGCAAGTTGCAGTCGTGGGTTCATAATCAAGATATGTAATAGTAATGTTGTGTAAAATAAAGTAAATGGTAGAGAAAATAAATGAGAGTGAAATATAAAGATAAACTTGAAAAATATTTTTGATTAAATTCATAATTGTCTAAAACATCGGAGCTATTTTTCAAAAAAAAAAGACAATGCTAAAAAGAAAAAATCAACTAAAAGTAAAGTGCGATGCATATGTGTTGTTTAGCCTTGCTACCCCGAGGATCTACGGGCACTAGTGGTCCTGATTGAATAATTGGAGAGATGCTCCCCTCGGTTCACAACTTGAATGGAAGGGCCTTCCTCCCCTTTCTCCTCGAAGGTAACACAACAATCCATATCATCCTCTAGAAACAGGTTCTTCATGGATGACAGCGTCTCATCTTCATCTGATATGGCATCGCCGAGCTGAAAGGTCTGCTCTATATGAGGTACAGGGGGCTCCAGTGAGTCATAGGGACCACACCATGGTGGCGACCAATGCTGGACCTCATCTCAAGTGTATCCCATGATTCTTCAAATGGATGGGCTTGGTGATACCCTGGAGATTCTTGCCAAGCCCCTTTCCGGGTTCGTATCCGCTCCAATTCCGAATGCTCTCGATTTTGCTATCCCACCACTTATCCTTGTCTATGGCATTGACTCGCTCGATGTGATGGTATGTTTCTCTACCTATTCTCCTTCTTCCTCCGATCATGATTCCACACAAATTTCACGGCTTGATGCAATGTTATGCCATAGCCCCAGCAGCGTGGATCCAAGGTCGTCCTAGCAATAGGTTGTAGGATGTTGGTACGTCAATGACTTGGAACTCAATATCAAACCAGGTGGGCCCCATCTGCAGGCACAAACTGATTTCTCCAATGGTGGACCTCTAAGATTCATCAAAAGCTTTGGCATTGATAGCCCCGTCTTTGAACTTGTGCAACCCTTTGCCCAATTTCCTGAGAGTCACCAACTGAAAAATGTTGAGGTTGGACCCCCCGTCGACTAGAATCCTAATGATAATGTGATCCTCGCATTATGCAATGATGTGCAATGCTTGTTGTGACCAAGCCCTTCCGGCGGCAATTCATCTTCGTGGAAGGTGATCTTATGGCTTTCCAGTATTTGTCCCACCATGTTTGCCATTTCGCCTCATGTTATGTTGCTGGGAACATAAGATTTACTTAGCATCTTCATCAAGGCATCATTATGCGCCTCAGAGCTTTATAGGAGGGCCAGAATAGAAATATGCGCCGGCATCTTGTTCAACTTCTCAACGACCGAGTACCCCTTGGCCTGTAACTTTCTCTAAAGGTCATCGGGTCCAGTTTCAACAGATCGCATGGAAGCTTGCTTGCTAGACTCAACCAAATGTTTCGGGGTGTAGACCGTGCCTGTCCTAGTCCTGCCTTGTGCGGCAGTTGCTTCTCCAGCGTATGTCTTTCCTTTTCTTCTAGCCTCGGCGGTGTAATCCCAAGGAATAGATTTTGTTTGGAACGGGGTCATGTGTGTCATGGAGACTGTAATAGGTACCTTGGGAGGCAACACAGCAACTTCAAACGGTGTAGGTGGTTTCGGAACTCCGATATAAACCTCAATCGATTTTGGTGCCTTTGCGGAAGGTACTTCAAATTCGAGTGGCATGGATACATTTACCACTTCGCCCTCAGAGGGATAAATCTGGATGAAGATGGGGTTGAGAGTAACCGTTGGCTTTTTAGGCTCATTTCCTTCAGCTATCAAACCGATTGACCCCTTGGGGTCCCAATCATCTTCGATCTTAATCATGTGGATACCTCCACCCTTGTGATTAGGAAGAGGGTTGTTGCGGACATTGGGAGCGGGCTCCTTCTCTACAATAATCTTGTTGTCAATCTGGTTCTGAATTTTGTCTTTTAACGAGCGACACTCGTCAATGGTATGAGCCTTCATCCCGTAATGGTATGCGCAAGTCTTGTTTGGGTTGATCCACTGGGAAGGGTTTTCTAGAGTTACACCTAAGATAGGGGCGACGTAACTTGTTGCTTTGAGTTTCTCATACAATTGGTCAATCAGCTCGGCTATGGCGGTGTATTGTCTAGGGGGTTTGCGGTCGAAATTTGGTCTAGGTCGAGGGAAATTTTGGCGAGGAGGTGGTGATGGGTAGTAAGAAGGTTGGAATTTATATGCTTGGTATACATGTGCAGGCTAGGAATATCAGGGTGAAGTGGGTTGATATGTGGGTGGTGGAGGTGATTGGTAAGCAGGTGGTGGAATTTGGTGAGTACATGGTGGTGTTGGGTAATTTGGGGTAGGCTGGTATATGAGTGGAGCTGAGGAATAGGTTTGGTATTTCATGGGAGAGTCGTTTCTTTGCGCAGCCATTACACAATTTACCTCCTTCTTCTTTGTCGAGCCACCATACTCTAGAGCCTTGTTGGTGGCTTGCAATGCCTCTAGGTTAGAGACCATACCGTTCTTGATGCCTTCTTCGATCCTTTCTCCCAATTTTATGATATCATAGAACTTTTGACCCTCAAATAGCATCAATCTTTCGTAGTACTCTGGGTCTTGAGCATTGACAAAGAATCTATTCATTTGTTCTTCCTCTAAGGCCGGTCTGACCTTAGCCGCTTCCGACCTCCAACGAGTAGCGTACTCGCGAAAGGTCTCCGTAGGTTTTTTCTTAAGATTCTGAATAAAGAACACATCTGGTGCATTCTCAGTGTTGAACCTGAATATATCCATAATATCAGACGCCACGCTTATCCAACTAGTCCATTTCTTCGCATCCTGGCTAATATACCAAGATAAGGCATCAACCTTCAAACTCCTCATAAATAGCTCCATACAGATCTTTTCGTCCCTACCAACTCCTACTAGCTTGTCACAAGACATCCTCAAGTGAACCCTGGGATCCCCGGTACCGTCGAACAGTTCGAACTTAAGAAGTTTGTACCCCTCCGGGAGCTCAACATCTGGTTGAACACGTAGATCTTCGTAATTCAACACTTCAACACCCTAGTTACCTTCGAAACGCTGAACCCTATTAGTTAACTTCTTAATCTCAGCGGCCAAATTCTGAATGAGGGAACATTTGTCATCTGACTCGGCTAAATTCGTGATTGGCTTACCGTAATGTGGTACAATATTCACAAAGACAGGAGCGTTCTGGTTATCTGTGGTGTTTTGGTGCTCTGGGATAAGCAGCGGAGCATTGTTGCCTATGTTGCGGACTTGGGTCTGAGCAGGCTGGGTTGGTGGCGGTGGTGGTGATTTGATAGCATTAGCAGCACCAAGAGTGATCGACAGGCTCGCCAAGTTCTGGACTTGTTCCAACTATTCTCGAAACATCAGTAAAGTTTTCTCAAGATGAGCAGCAGTCTCGGTTGGTGATTGAAGCCTCTCTGACTTCCTTTATAGCATTGGTATCTTCAATTTTGTTCCTGTACCTGTTTCTAGGAGGACTCAGAGGAGGAGGAGGTAGAGGACCCTTTGATCTTGTGGGATATGATGGTGCTAGAATGCACGAACTAGCCTCTAGGAAAGGGGAATACAAAATAAAATAAAAGAAAAAAAATGTCAAAATTAGTGCGGATTCGGAGAAATAGAATATTGCGGTATTTAAACACATTGTTGCAAAAATATAAGTCATTTCCTACTTGGTTGCCAAGTTGTGCCCGAGTAGGCCTAGCGACAAATAGAATTTGGAGAACTCATAAAACCAAGTGCCTCGTTTTATCGATAGAAAATAGAATGAGTTAAAACAAATCGAAATAGAGAGAAATTGTTACTACTGGCCAGTGTCCTTATTACATCAGGAAAGCAGTAAAAATCCTAAATACTTGGTCCCAGAAGGACCTTCCCCAAACTCGGTATCTTTTCCTCCCTTGTACAGCTGCATCAACTCGCGCAGTCCCAGCAACAAGTTAGCCAGAGCCAAGTGCCCACCTTCGTTACTTTCAGGTTCGTGACAGTCGTTGATCCTTTTCAGAAATTTGCCTTCCATCTCCACTAGACCCCGCTCCAAGTACCCTAAACGGTAGTTTTCATGTACAACCATGTCCTTCTATTCATTTGTTAGCTTCTCTTGGGCCTCTTGCATTTCCCGATGCTCACTTTTGCACTCTTGCATCCGTTTGCGTAGCTGATTGTACTTTCATTTATTGCAGTCTTCTCATCAATAAGCCTGTGACCATGGATGAAACCTGGCTTTCCAAAGCCGATGTGATAACCTTTTAACCATCCTGGATAAATCGGCGCATGCCCCGCTTGATACCTGTCTGGTTCCATAGATTCATTTTCAAAGAAGAGTTTGGAATGCCACATATGCTGAGCCCGACACCTGTGTGGGCTATCATCATCTTGGAAGCCGGCCCTGTAGTGACTCATCTTTTCTACCATGGTATAATCTGCTTTCTTCCCACTTGCCTCATGACTCGGAGAGAGACATAAGGGTAAGTTCTTCTTAAGCTGATGAGTACAAGGAATAGCACGTCCCTAGACCGAATGATAAAATCCCCAGTTGGAAACCACTCGTACATCCATTATACCTTCTCCTCTTTCAGATTCTCCAATAGTTCTACCAATCCACTGGCGTCTTACGGGAGAGCGAACATATCCTACATGAAGTGCATTCGCTTTGGATGATGGAAAGCGATATGGTCATCCCAGTCTCAGCGTATGATCTCCTATTTATGATCTCCCTTCTGAAGATGTTCAATGAGCAAGATTTGTAGTAGAAAATTGCACCCTTCAAAGTGTGGTGCCCCTTGTTGACATTTCTCTAAGGCTCACCATAGATCGGTGAGCATACTATCAGATATTGGAGAACATGTTGCATGCCTGTGTTATTAATTTTGAAGGTTCTTGGGCTGAATTCTTGCCACTTGGAGAGTTTGCATATAATAACAGCTATCAATCCAGCATCCAATTGGCGTCATATGAGGCCTTATATGGGAGACTGTGTAGATCTCCGGGTGGTTGGTTTGAGCCCTGCGAGGCTATATTATTAGGGACAGAGCTAGTTCAGGATGTTTTAAAGAAGGTAAAAGTGATCCAGCAGAGACTTCGTACAGCTCAGTTGCGTTAGAAGAGTTATGAGAACCGGAAGGTTCGAGATGTATCTTATGCACTAGGCGAGAAGGTGTTGTTGAAGTTTCGCCTATGAAAGGCGTTATGATATTTGAGAAGAAAGGGAAGCTGAACCCAAGGTTCATTGGACCTTTTGAGATACTTAGGAGGAGGTAAGATGGTCTATATGCTCGCTTTGCCACCTAGCTTGTTGGGAGGTCATCCGGTGTTTCTATTTTTCTATGCTACGGAAGTACGTTTGGGACCCGTTTCATGTATTAGACTTCAGCACGATCCAGTTGGATGAAGACTTGACCTATGATGTGGAGCCGGTGGCTATTTTAGGTCGCGAGATTAGAAAGCTGATATCTAAGGACATAGCGTCGATGAAAGTGTAGTCGAGAGGTCGGCCCGTGGAGGAAACCAGTTAGGAGACCGAGCAAGAGATGCGCAGCAAATATCCTCACTTGTTTGATATTCCAGGTATGTACCTTGACCCAATCTAAGACGAGTGTTTGTTTAAGTTAGGGAGGATGTAACGACCTGACCCGTCGTCACTTGAGTTACCACCCCGTTTTCCACATTTTATGTTTCTATATGTTCCATTACATGCGTTTGGGGAGTTTAAAAGTAATTCGGATAGAGTTTGGTTAGAAATGAGACAATTAGTCTCTTTATGAGAAGGTAAGTTTGGAAAAGTCAACCGAATGTTGACTTATGAGTTAGAGGGCTCGGAATAGATTTCTGATGATTCGACTAGTTTCGGGTGATGATTTATGACTTAGGAGCTCAATCAGAATTGAATTTGGAGGTCTGGTGTAGAATTAGGCTTGAATTGGCTAAGTTTGAATTTTGGCGAATTCTGGTTGATAGGTGAGATTTGATCCGAGGGTCGGAATGGAATTCTGATAGTTGATGTAGCTCCATTAGGTGATTTTGGATATGCGTGCAAATTTTCAGGTCATTCAGTGGTATTTAGGTCGGGTATTGGATCAAATACAAGTTTTGGAAGTTTTAGTTTAACTTAGGCTTGAATTAGTGGTGATTTGATTATTTCGATGTTTACAATAGTGTTTTTATGCTACGAGCAAGTTTGAATGAGGTATTAGGACCTATCTATGCTTTTGGTTGAGGTCTCGGGGAGGTTTTGGATGGCTAACAGGGAGTTTGGAGGTTGGTTGGTGCTGCAGAAATTGTAGCAGATGTTGCAGGTCACGCTTGGCCTTCGCGTTTGCGAAGGTGCCTCAAGTTCACGTCAGCCTGAGGTCTCTTGGACTTCGCATTTGCGTGTGGTGGTCGCGTTCGCGTAGGGTGTTTGGATGTGTGAGGGATATCAGGGCAGTTGCCCTTCGCGATCGCAGCACTGTCATGCGATTGCGATGAAGAAGGAAGCAGTGACCTTCACGTTCGCGGTTGAGCCACGCGTTCGTGAAGAAGGAAAATTGGCCGGTGGATTTTGGTCGGAAGGACCTCGCGTTCGCGAAGAAGGGTCGTACAACTGGACAAAATGTTTTAAAGGGTAATTTTAGTCGCGAACCCAACAATATTTCCTCCACTGTTAAGCAACCAAGGGAGCTTTTTGAGAGGTTTGAAGCATGTTTTCAACGGGTATCGATTGGAGGTAAGTCTATTGAATTAAAACACCATTTTTAGGAATAATCAACTCTCAATTCCATGAAATTGTGTAGAAATTTTGAAGAATTAGGGCTTAGTTTTCGAAACGAATTTTGGGGATTTGAAAGGCCATTTGAACTCCGTTTTGGTGAACTTTATATGTACGGACTTGTGGCGAGATGAGGAATCCAAAGATGTGATTTTCAGAATTTTTCGAGAAGCGGGCTCGGGGTTCGAGTTTTACACGCTTTGTGATTTTTAGTGTTTTTCGAGTAATTTCAATTGGGTTATGTTTCTTTAACCTATAATAATGTATTCGTTGTGATTTTGACTAGATTTGATGTGCGTAGATGGAGATTTAAAGGGAAAAGGCATCGCGGACCAGTCTACGACCGGTTAGAGGTGAGTAGTTTTTATAGATGATGGTCTGAGGGTTTGAAACCCACGTTTATCACATCGTGACGCTATCTTAGGGCGTGACTCTCACCCCATGGAATGTGCGGGATTGTATATGATTGGGGATTGTGACTTCGTCCATCCCGGGAGATAAATAAAATTATTGGCGACTTATACGCACATTGTATTGTTGATATTGGGATTATTTCCATGTTTGGGGCCTTCTGCCGATCTGTAGCATCCGTCTAGGATGAATATCTGTGTGATAACATGATTTTTATAATTATTGATCTTAGTCTTGTGCTTAAACACTGCTATTAAATGCTAAGTCACCTTTTTCCTGGAATTAATGAACAAAATATATTCACCTTAAAAATTGGAAACTGGGAAGATTTGATTGAACCTGTTATGTGACTCACATGCATACAATGGACTGTGCTTGGATCAGGCTGCATGCCGCAGCGGTGATATAATGATATTGCGCTTGGGCTGAAGGAGCCCCTCCGAAGTCTGTACACACCCCCAGTGAGCACTGTCGACGTTAAACGGATCGAGCTGCATGCTGCAGCGAATTCATGTGCATTGCATTGCATCTTTACTTGATACTTGACTCCATTGCTTTGTTGTTAGTTCGTAGTTAAGGTATAGGACTGTTAGTTTTAGCTTTGCTTTGTGGCATTTCCTACTCCCTGCACTTTGTGCGCAGATTCAGGTACACCGGAGGCTTAGCTGACACTCGTAGTCTCCAGACATTTTGCAGAGTCGTTGAGGTAGTTTCTTGACGTTCGGAGGACTTGTCTGCTCTTCATATTCCACTTTATTATTATTATATACATTTCCAGATTTTTTTTTATACATTCATTAAGATATTATTATCCAGTTTTTTTTAGAGGCTCTAGACTCGTGACCCAGATCTTTTGGGGATGAATATTTAGATTTCGTATTATTTTCGTAATTATTCTATTAATATTTTTTGGATTATCATTCAGAAATTATTACATTTTTCATTAAATTGTCGGTTGGAGAATTATTATCGAGTTTGAGAGCGAGTGATAGCCAGGCTTGCCTAGCTTTAGCGTTGGGCTCCATCGCGACCGGGTTGGGTCGTGACATTTTGCATTGGCTGAAGCTGGCATCTGGTATTGTTCTTCGCGTTCGCGAGTTTCCCCTCACGTTCGCGAAGAAGGATTTGGCTTCTAGGAATTTGTTCTTCGCGTTCACGAAGAAGAGGCAATTCTGTTGCACAGGTCTTACTTCGGAGGCTTGTATCTCTCAATATACAATGAATTTTGAGATATTTCAAAATTGAAAGTTGTATCTCTTTGAATCTAATTTTCAGAAATGTAAATGAATTGGAATTTTATGTTGTGTACAAAACGTTATGGTGGTTACACAATAGGATGTCCGGAAAGGTCTCTAATGCACAGGGCTGATTTTGGAGGCCTATATCTTGCAATGAATAAGGAGTCAGGAAATGAACACCATATGCAATTATATCCTTTTGTGTCTAAGTTTCAAAACATCAAACCACTTTTCATTTGGAGTTGTGTGTAAAATGTTATGACCATTATACTAGAGCCTATCCGAGAAGCGTTTAAAAATGATTTTCTGGAAAATTTTGTTCTTCGCGAATCCGAGAGGAGGACCAAAAACGCGAAGATAAAATACATGGGCATCACAATAAAGTCCAAACTCCTCTCACTCTTTCATTTTTGGACCAAGGGATCTCGGGTGAGGCGATGTTTCGAGAGATTTTCAAGGAAAACATCTGGGTAAGTGTTCTTAACTCAATTTTGGTTAGATTACTCGAATCCATTGTTATTTTTAACATAAAATTGGTGATTTTAAGTTTAAGAAAGTTTGAAAACCCTCTTGGATACGTATTGACTCGTGGCGATATAAGGAACCCGTTGTGTTAATATTTTTGAATTTCGAGAAGTGTGCCCGGAGCTCGAGTTTTGGTAATTTTGGGATATATCCCCATTATTGATTGTTTTCGATTGGGTTTTGTTTTCTTAGAATATTGTGACATATTTGTTGTGGTTTTGGTTAGATTTGATGCGCATGGAGATCGATTCGAGGGACAAAGGCGTCGCGAGCTTGAGATTTTGATGGTTCGAGGTGAGTAATGATTGTAAATGATATCCGGAGGGTTTGAAACCCCGGAATTTCACATCGTAATGCTATATTGAGGCGAGACACACACTTTATGATGAGGGCATGGTCGTTGATTAACAAGGATTATGACTTGGTCCATCCCGGGAGATGTTTCTACAGTGTTTTTTGACTAGAACTTATTTGATAATAATTCTACTTGGATTTAATTGTTATATTTGGGCTTTGTGCCAATTATTTGAATCCTCAGGGATTTATATCACTGTTTTCACACATTTTTGCATAGTATTTGATCTCAGTTCAAGGTTTTAAATATTGTTTTGCAACTCAACCATCTTTCTATGATTTCAAAACTTAAATGATATTTATAAATGATATTTTGGGCTGAGAAATGCTATTTTCCAAATGCCCAAGGGGCTTATGATGATTTCTGGATTGAGCATGAATCCGGCTGCACGTCGCAGCAGTAGTACATTTATATTTAGGCCGAGGGCCTGGTTGATTACATTGATATTGAGGCTGAGATCCTGTTGATTATATTGATATTGAGGCCGAGAGCCTGGTTGATGCCACGAGATGGATTGATATTGCACTTGGGTTGTAGGAGCCCCTCCGGAGTCTGTACACACACCCAATGAGCGTCGTCGATGATAAATAAATAGACCATTTGGGCTGCACGCCGCAGTGGGTACCAGAGTTTACCGTCATATGCATTGCATTGCACTCATACATTTGTTCATTATCTGTTGTTTGTGCTATTTCTTGAGATCTTTACCTGTTGTTCCGGAATTATCTGATCACTGTGTGTTGGGCCCGAGAGGAAGATTTATGTGCTTATCTACACTATTGCTATTGCATTCATTTGCGTAACTGTTGAAAAAGGCATTTCCAAAAGAGTATTTAAACTAAATAAAATATTTCTCTAACAATTTCACAACTTCATTGTTGGAGTACAAATTTTACTCTGCACCTCATGTGCAGATGCAGATATTTGTTCACCCGGCAGCGGGTTTTGGGCTGATTGGAGATTTTCCTATCGCAGCTGAGTAAGGTGACCGCCAACATTCGCGGCACCGTATTTCTTCCTTTTGATTCTAAATTGCATTCTGTTTATTACTAGTCTTGTAGTTGTATTTAGACTCTTCTAGATGCTCATGACTTGTGACGCCCCAATTTGGGTTGTGCTTGGGTTGTACTTCCGCTAAATATTAACATTAAATCATATTTAGATTGCTTATTCATGTTTAACTTTTTTTGAAATGGCAATTTGAGTTTGTTGGCTGGCCTTGTCTTCATGAGAAGCTCCATCACAGCCGGAGCGGGGTTTTGGTCGTGACATACGTCCCGCATTTTTGTACATTGATATTTCGTCATAAGTTAATCGACATAAGCTCGGGAATGAGATTATTTTGAAAACATAAGTATTATGCTATTTCAAACGATGAATAAGTAAATTCGTGAAGGTGAGAGAGCAAGCAAATCGAAGAAAATAAGTTTCGTCAAAGTTTGGTAATTTGGGGAAAAAATACGATCCGAGCTATAATATCCGATATTTAAAGACTAGTGACATACAAGGTATCATAAGATCATGATAGTATGATATATAAATTTAAAATGAGTAGTATTTTAAGTGATTTGAGATAACTATTAATTAGATGGGTAATTGGTTGATTATTAATTAATGGAAGGTTAATTAATTAATTAAGGAATTAGTGAATATTAAGTTAAGACTCGAACGATTCTTAGATGAGGCCTCAACGTGGCAGCCCCTCTTTCTATATTTAATGACTCATAAACAACACTGTAAGGTGCCAAAATCATGGGAATTTATGGCTTAGTCACTTGCCAAGGTAGGTCCTACACAATATATATCATAAAGATCTCTCTAATATTCATTTGGTCAGAAATATATCTTTATCAACATTTCAAAGAATACTATATCATCTTGCAATGTGATGTTGCTTCAATCTTTCATACAAATACTGCGTAATATTATAGCAGCGGAATTTTGCGATTCTAAGAAAGTATGATGCAATCTTAATCAAAGAATATCATAAGAATTTTCTTCTATTTCGATCTGCAGTTATATATTTTATTACAATCAACATGTACTGGTCAGATTTTCAAAAGAAGCGGTTCATGTATTTTAAGGTTATCCCTTCTTTCTTTTGGCATGATCTATACGACAATTTATATAAATGTCTCTACTCATAAAAATACTAGAGGTGCTTATGTTCTTGGTTCCTCATGTGTCATATTATTTTCTCATCTGTTCATGGTTCTCAAAATATGTAAGTTGGTAAAAAAAATTTCATGATATTATTCAATGGCATAATGGTCTTATGACATATCGAGAGATTTTATTAAGGTTATGACGTTATATACGTACCACCACTTGATCAGCTGGTATACGTTGATGATTTTGCCCACAGTGACAGAGGTTATATGATGAGATGCCCTCAGAGGCATGATGATGTTATGAACACATGTACCAATGCATGACATAATATTTATACATATATGCATAACATTTTAAATATTAAAGGATTTCACAGAGCTATTCAGATTTACATGTCAAGTTTTTTACTCCATGTTTCTCTCATGTGTATTGTCTACTGATTTTTATTCTTTACATACTCAGTATGTTATTTGTCATGACGTACCTTTTGCCTGGGGATGTTGTGTTTCATGCCCGCAGTTTCCGTTAGAGAGGTCGAGAGTCCTCCAAGTACGCGATAAGCTCATCGAAAGATATTGGTGCATTCCATTTGCTTCGAAGTTGCTTGTTTGGTCAGTATAATTTAGATGTGTATTGTTTGGTATGGCGAGGCTCTGTCCCGACCTTTGTGATATTATTATTCTTAGAGGCTAGTAGATAGATGTCATGTATATGGATTCTGTATGTCTTTGTCGACCTATGTTTTGACTATATAAAGGATCATGCCGCCCTAATAGGCTCGTACGTCACATGTATAAGTTTTGATTACTTGTTGAATCGTCCAATGTTGAATATTTTCCATGTTTTATTCTACTTATCTCACGATAGCCTATCTGTCTCATTTACCTATGATCGTATAATACGAAAAGATACGTTATGTTGGTACTCGATTGAGTAAGGTCTCGAGTGTCGTCGCGACACATCGATTTGGATCGTGACATCACAAATGCAAATATGGGCTCTCACTTCCAAGGTCGCGAATGCAACCAAGGACTTGCAAATGCAACCCGTGTCAGGGTCACAAATGCGACTGGAAATCTTGCAAATGCGAGCTATGTGATGTCCAGTCTTCTTTGCAATTGTGAAACCTCTCTCGTATATGTGAACCATTTCTTGCATTTGCGATACCTGCAACACAAACCAAGAAACACCAGAAAAATTGAAGCTTTTCTCTTCCTTCCGAACATCGAAAATTCACCCGTGTCCTCGGGGCTCCACACCAAATAGCCACATAAGTCCAACAACATCATACGAACTCGCTCGCGCAATCGAGATACTGAAATAACATGAAAAACCATGAATTAGACGCCAAAATGCATGAGATTAACTCATGAGCTCAAAAACTTCTAGAAATACATCCATGCATCTGATTCCTATCAAATTAACTCGGAATGATGCTAAATTTTGGGTGCAAGTCTTGAATGATATTACGAAACTATTTCCAGCCTTAGAATTCCATTTGGACCTCGATATTATCAAAACTTACTCCAAACCGAATTTAAAGAACATAAAAAATCTTCAAGGAACCAACTTTTACTAGTAGGCGCCAAAATACCCCGAATCATCTAAAATCCGATTCGAATATACGCCCAAGTCTGAAATCATCATACGAACCTATTGGAACAATCAAAATTTCAATTCTGAGGTTGTTTGTTCAGAACGTTGACCAAAGTCAAACTTTGCTTTTTAAGGCCAACTTAAGGAACCAAGTGTTTCGATTGCGATCCAAATTCTTCAAAATTCCAAACTAACCACCCCGCAAGTTATAAAATCGCAAAAATACATACAAAAAGTCTTATTTAGAAGAACGAGGTTTTAAAAAGCAAACGGGTCTCTCGTTACACTATGACTATATTTTCTGCCCATTACTTTATGAAAGGAAATCCATGCAATAACAATAATATCAAGAAATCAACTAAAGGGCAAATTCATTTTCAGAAATATTTGTTTCTTAGACTGACAATTAGATAAGTTTAACTGTCAAAAGAATTGGAATCTCCTCTAGCAACTAGAAACAAAAAAAACACATTTAGATACTAATACTATCTGTTTTTTCTCATGTATATAACTTATATTTAAAAAATAATAACTAAGTCGAACAATAATCTAATTATGCTAATAATGCAATTAATTATTTTCCATTAGCACTTAGTTGTTTGGATTTGGAACTATAATATGTCAATCTAGCCAATGCTGGTCTTTTCTTGCTTTCTAGAATTGAAGGATAACTGTCAATTATTTCCCCCAAAATTAGACAAATTTTACCATTATAATAGTCAAACTAAAACAATTAAGTTTGGATAAGCCACAAAAGTTACAACAATAATTGTCTTTTCTTGATTTCTAAATTTTATGGATTTGTGTGAAATATCA
Source organism: Nicotiana benthamiana (assembly GCA_034376525.1). Classification (NCBI taxonomy): domain Eukaryota; kingdom Viridiplantae; phylum Streptophyta; class Magnoliopsida; order Solanales; family Solanaceae; genus Nicotiana; species Nicotiana benthamiana. The sequence continues at coordinate 110,362,413 of CM067323.1, read as the reverse complement.
CTATTAAACTTAATCAAGTTGACTTTACAATCACCTTAATTTATTTAGGTAGATATATCCATAAAATACCATAGTAATCAAATATAAAAAATAACAAAAACTAAAGCAAACATATAATAACGCATTTGAGATTAAACCCGCCCATTAATTCTATATACTCGTACTTATGGGTTGGTTATCAATCAGCAACAATATCCGCATTTACTAGATCTTAATCCAGTTATGCAGTACTTCCTCTTAAACTAAGAAAATTATTTAGTTTTGACTCAGTTCATTATTAACAATTATATTATGATAAATGATAAGTATACAGTTGAGTTAAAATATATATATAAGAACAACATTAATTAAGAAAGCATATACAAATCATTTTTGCAGTAAGTATTCATCACATCTATATTTGCAGTTGTTGACTAATCATCTATCTATGTTTTAAGTTAGCAAAATCCATTTAATAAATATCTTAGTTTCAATCATATATGTAGCAATTGAGTAGATAATTAAGTGCATAAAATTCCTACTTTCCAACCATGGCCAAAGCCTATTACTTTCACTAGCCATATTAATCATTCTTGTTCAAGTAGCCAATTCTGCACTTACTGCCGGCTATACTGTTCATGTCATCGACGCGCTCCAATTTCTTCTTCCATTGGGCTGCTTTTGGTACTACTCGTTTTTATTGTCACTTTTACTAGGGCTCCAAACAACAATTTTTTGACATTATCAATGAACACATTTCTAATGATTGTGGACGAACAGACATATTTAAAAATGAGTATGAATGTATTTGGAAAGTGCAGGACGATGGATTTTATTTTGCAGGTCATAATTCTCCTGAATTGTATTCCAAAAAGTTCGACTGGAATGTATAACATATTCTTTGATATGATTGCTATATATAATTTGTTTGTTTTATTGTCAAACATTTCCTTTTATTTATTTTGATAGTTGAGAAGGTATTATCAATATTAAGTCCTTACTTTGTTTCTATTAAAGGCATCGCAATTCAGTTGGCACTTAAAATAGAACGAATTTTGTTGGAGTAATTAATTCGGATTAGATTAAAAATTTTAAAATTTTAATATTTTAGAAATTAAAATTTTAATATTTTAGAAATTAAAATTTTAAAATTTTAATATTTTAGAAATTAAACGAGACATGAATTATTTTTACAAATATGTCATTTCAAAATGATATACGAATGTAAATAATGTTAGCAAAATTTCACTATTTGAAACTCTGAATAACGAAAGTGTACATTTACGAAGATTTGGGATAAGCTCCTCTTGCGGTTACATCATGACCTTTCTTCAACACCTCATATATATATATATATATATATATATATATATATATATATATATATATATATATATATATATATATATATATATATATATATATATATATATATATATATATAACTATATGTATATATATATAACTATATGTATATACTAGTTTATGTTACGATCCGGCCCGTCGTCACGTGAGTTACCGCCCCGTTTTTCCCGTTTCATGCTTCTATATGCTTCATTATATGTGTTTGGGGAATTTGAAGTAGTTCGGGTTGAGTCCGGTTAGAAACGAGATAATTAGTCTCTTTATGAGAAGGATGGTTTGGAAAAGTCAAACGAATATTGACTTATGAGTTACAGGGTTCGGATGTGAATTCTGATGACTCGGTTAGCTTCGGGGATGATTTGTGGCTTAGGAGTGAAATCGAAATTTAATTTGGAGGCCTGGTGTAGAATTAGGCTTGAATTGGCTAAGTTTGAATTTTGGTGAATTCTGGTTGATAGTCAGGATTTTGATCCGAGGGTAGAAATGGAATTCCGAGAGCTACAGTAGCTTCGTTAGGTGATTTTGGATATGTGTGCAAAATTTCAGGTCATGTGGACATCGTTTGGTCAGGTTTTTGATCAAATGCAAATTTCTGAAGTTTTAATTTAACTAAGGCTTGAATCCGTCGTAAATTGATGATTCTTACGTTGTTGGATGTGCTTTTATGATTGGAACATATTTATATGATGTTTTAGGATGGGTTGGCATTTTTGGTTGAGGTCCTGGGGGCCTCGGGGTGGTTTCGAGTGGTTAAACGGAAGATTTTTGGCTTTTGGGATTTGCAGAAATGCTGCAGAAATGTGGAAGAGGAATTTGCTCTATGCAATCGCATAGGTGGCATTGCGATCGCATAGAAGGCTTGGAGAGGAGCTCTGTTTTGTGCTATGCGGTCGCAGTAGGGTCCATGCGATCACATAGGTTTGGGAACTTTGAGAAATGCGTTCGCACAAGGCTGGTGCGATCGCATAGGGTAGTTGGGCCTGCGGTCCTTGGCAGGGGTTTGGTTTATGCTAACGCGGGGGTGTAGTGCGAACACATAGGGTTATTTTGGGAAGATGAAAATTTGTGCTATGCGATCGCAATGGTAGTGATGCGATCGCATAGGGTAATAACTGGGCAGACAGAATGGTTTTAAGTGTTACTTCATCCGCGACCTATCTCATTTATCCTCTATTTTTGCACCACCTTGAGAGCTTGTTGATAGATTTTGAAGAAAATTTTGACGGAAAGTGATTAGAGGTAAGTCTCGAGGCTTAGAAACGCCATTTAATTGAAGATTCATCCTTTGATTCTTTGAAATTTGGGTAAAAATTGAAGAAACTAGGGCTTGGTTTTTGAAATGTAAAACTGGGTTATGATGGCCCATTTGAGCTTCGATTTTGGTAAACATTATATATACGGACTCATGGTGAGACGAGGAATCCAGTGATATAAATTTTGTAATTTTTTGAGAAGTGGCCCGGGGCTCGGGTTTTGCCAACTTCGTGTTTTTGGGTGTTTTTCGAGTTCTTTCAATTGGGATATGTCCCATTAGCTTATTATAATATATTCCTTATGGTTTTGGTCAGATTCTACACTAGAGGGGGTCGATTTGCGAGGAAAGCACAAGGCGAGCTAGGATTTTGGCCGGTTTGAGGTGAGTAATGGTTATAAATGATACACTGAGGGTTTCAAACCCCGTACTTGCACTATGCGGTACTATGTTGAGATGAAACACGCGTCGTGTCATGAGCGTGGAGATATTTCTGGTGGGGACTCGGACTTGGTCCATCCTGATTGATTACTTACTGCACTTTTTGACTAAGACCGAGCTTATACACTACAACAAAAAGGGCATTTGGCGGCAATTATTTAGCGACAATAAGTCAATTGCCGCTAATATATCCTATAAAGTTAAAATATATGTGGCAAATGACCATTGGACACTAAAACATAACCTTTTACTGGCATAAATTTCCATTAAACACAATTAATTGACTAACAGGCTTATTTAGGGTTTTTATTTTTTTATTTTTGTTTTTAAAAACTTTCCCTCTCTGCTGATTTATTCCCTCCAAATTATTTTGCACAACAAAATAATCATCGATTCCCTCCAAAAAATCGTCATCCAATTTGCCAAAAAAGAAAATCTGTCGATTCCCTCCAATTTTCGCCCAAAATAATCCATCGATTCCCTCCAATTTTCGCCCAAAATAATCCATCGATTCCCTCTAATCAAAAAATAGGAAAACCTATTCTGAACGGGATACTAATTTCATTCAACGAATAGGGAAGGAATATGATTTTCCTTCATCGAAAAGGATACAAATTACAGAGTCTACATATAGGTCTGGAGATTGTATCGTTTCATTGAACGAGAAAACCGTTGTTCGTCTCAGCCAGAATGCAGACAGAATCGTTGAATCGCTGGCCAGACTCGTAGAATTGAAGGTCTCCGACTAGCTTTTTCCCCGGATAACTTCTCTTCTTCCCCAGGTATTTTTGTTTTCTCGCCCAGCAGACTCAAGTAACAGTGGAGTGAAGATCAGATTTGAGATTTTCGTTCAACTATTACGATTATGCCAACTGTTGCGATTTGAGGTTTTTCGTTTTTTCACCCAGCAAAATCATAGTATTTTCGTCGTTGTTAGTATTCTAACTGTTGCGAATTTGAGATTTTTCATTTTTTCACCCAGCGGAATCGTAGTACTTTTGTCGTTGTTAGTATTCTAAATGTTGCGATTTGAGATTTGCGTTCAACTGTTACGATTATGCCTTCAACTGTTGCGATTTGAGATTTGCGTAAGTACAGTTTTTTCTGCATATGTGAGTCGCGATTTGAGTTGATTTTGGATTGATGCTGCTCGAATATGCTCAATTGTTGATATCAAAGTATATCTTTTTTTTTTTTTGTGTTTGCTAAGTTGTTTGTGATATCTCCCTGCTTGCTGTTATATTGATAGTCGTTTCATTGAATTAATTCTTCCTCTGTTACTCTATTATTTTTTTTGTTTGCTTTATGTTTGTTGTTTTCTCTAATTGATAGTTGTTTGTTATATCTGCTGCCTTTTTGTCTTAACAATTTCTGTTTTCTTGTCTTTGAATTGGTTCTTCTGTATTTTTTCTAAGGCTACTACTAGGCGGAACAAAGCTAATAAGATTCTGGCTCTCTCAAGTAAATCAACCAATCTTGTATTCATCTGTCCTAGGTTGTATTTGAACTCTATTATGTGCTTGATCACTATGTTCTTTCCCTTCTTGTGGTCAAGTTGAAGCCAAATGCGAATAACAAGTAAAGTCGAGAATCTAACATGTTTCGCAAGAAAGACAAATATGGCAATTTAGTCAAATAGAGCAAATAAGTCCCTAGCATGCTCCCCAAGGGAAAAAACATGTATTTCAGTTTAGTCAAGTAGAGCAAATAAGTTACTAATATGTTTTCCCTAAATCAAAACAAGCGAAGTTTCATTTTTAACAGTTAAATATGGAAGAAAACACATGCTAAATAAGCTAAGTGAGGTGAATTTCCAAAAACTAGCATAAGCACACGCCCGTCACCTCGCGCACCAGGCTTTTAAATAATGACAAAGATATCCTAAGGGGAGAGGTCCCCACACAAGGTTAGGCGAGCCACTTAGCTCAAATTGGTACAAAATCGCTAAGAAACAATGCCCTTGCCACGAGTATCCGACTCTGAGTGGCCCAAATCTATTCAAACCAATTACATATTGTAAATAACATCGCAAGTAACTAATTACACTATAAAAATTAAAGCTAAGGCGCGAAAATATATAAAATGACCAAAATGCCCCTCAAGCCAACGTCTCAAAATCGAATAATTTTTACATTTTCAAAACCCTCGTACTCTCACTAGTCTAACCATATAAAAATCTCCCAAATCGGAGGTCATATGCCCCCTTCAAATCATCAAAGTTAGGTCTAAGAATTTTACCCCAATTTTCATTCAAAATCCGAAATTAAAAATTGAATTAGAGATTAAATTAGTGGGTAATAAGCATATTGAAGTAAGGAATCGTTACCCAATGTTTGGCTCTGAAAATTCCTCGAAAAATCTCCCAACACCGAGCTCTCTAGCTTGAGTTTGATGAAAATGGAAGAAACCTCGTTTTTGAAATATTAATGACTGCCCAGGTATTATTAGTGAACCGCGATCACGAAGAGAGAGACGCGATCGCGAAGAGTAAAATAGAGGCTTCCAGGAAAAATCCCTACATGATCGCGGAAAAGAGCATGCAATCGCGGACGAGGATGAAATGGCCTTATGAGATCGCGTAAGAGGGAACGCGAACACGAAGAGGGGAGAGGTAGAGTTACGCGATCGCGAACCAATCCCTGCGATCGCGATTAAGGAAATTTGGACCCTACCAGATTAGCCTATGTGATCGCGTGAAATGGGACGCAATCGCGAAGAAGGAAAAATAGACCTGCAACAGCTGAAGAATTCTGCAATGTTTTCAACTCCAAAAATGTTTCGTTGAGCATCCAAAACACACTCGAGGCCCCTGGGACCTCAACAAAACCTATGGACATATCCCATAACACCATTAAAACTTGTACCAATCCTTAAACCACCTAAAACAATGCTGGAAACTCGAATTAATCAATGATTTGAACTTACAACTTCAAAACTTAACCAAACTCGCTTTCGATTCAAAACCTAACCAAAACACGTTCGATTGACCTAACATTTTGCACGCACATCCCAACTGACATGACAGTGCTACAGCAACTTCCAGAATCCCGTTTCGACCCTGGGATAAAAAATTCACTATCGGACCGGAAACTTCAAAATTCTAACTTTCGACATTTATAGTCTTAATGAGTTACGGGCATCCAAAATACATACCGAACACACTCCCAACCCTGAAATCACCTAACGGAGCTAACGGAACCATTGGTTTTCCATTCCGAGGTCGTCTTGACATTGTTCTGATTATAGACCATTTTTAACACTTAAGCTCTCATTTAGGGACTAAGTGTCCCAAAACACTGTGAATTCTACTACCGAACATTTCGGCAAGCAAAAATAGTAGAAATGAATTAGGGGAAGCAGTTAATGGGGAAACGGGGCATAAATTCCAAAGACGACTTGCCGGGTCGTCACAGTGCATAGGTCAGGATACCACTTAAGGACCGCAGCAATAGCTATGGAGTGAGCCTTCAGTCCAGAGACTCCCATTACTAAAAAAACAGCGTTTAGCAACGGACGCATTCCGTCGCTAAATTAATGTATTCCGTCGCTACAGTCATTTTGCGACGGAATAGAGACGGATTCGAGTTTGTCCCAAAAATCATTGTTGCTAGGCTTATAACGACGAAAAAATCAATCCGCCGCAGATTAGCGACGAAAATAGCGACGACATATTTTTGGTTGCAAAGTTTAGCGAGGGAAATATCCGTCGCTATATAGCTTGTTTCTGTCGCTATTTTAATGCCTTTCATCGCTGCAATACATAATAAAATTCGTCGTTTGTTATATAGCAACGAAATTGTTCATCGCTAGCCGTGTTATATCTAATTGTTCCTACTTTTTGCAACAAAAATATTTTGTCACCAATTCGTCGCAAGATTTAATTTTACGTGATATTTTAGCTACGGAATGTATCCGTCGCTGATTTATTTTTTCTATATTTCTCATTTTTAAATTTTTTTATTTATTTTATTAAATGTACCATGTGCAAAAATATCACATAAACTATTATATACACTTAATAAAAAGTCATTGATATTAATATAAATTCAACAAGGTCCAAAATATATAGCATAATCCATATCACAATTTCATTAAATACAAAAAATCCACAAGGACCAAATATCCAAACAAAGCAAGCTAACTAAACTGTGTAAGTCTTCCATTGATTTAAGTACAAGTTAGCTAACTAAACAAAGTAAGCTAAAGTACACAAGTAATAGTACAAGTCTTCCATTTGATTTAAAGGAATACTGTGTCTCCTTTTACAGGATAGATGCGTAAATTAAACTTCTTTCCCTTTCTAGCCAATGACTATTATGGGGACAGACAGCATTATGTGTCCACAATATGCACATGTAGAAACAAACTCCATCAGTAAATACAAACTCTTTTTTGGCTATCAACTCCATCAGTAGAAGACCAAATATATAAACATCCGATTTCATGGTCCGTTTACCTGCATTGATCCAGGAAAATAAGATAAGAACTGCATTATGTGTCCACAATATGCACATGTAGAAACAACAAATATGAGTAAATTTTTCCATACTTGAAAGCTCAAGATTTATAGTTCTAAAAACAGATTTCTTTTCATGACTAGTTCTTTCTTTCAGCAAAAAAACATAAAAATATGAGGGACTTGGCATTCTCAGCTGAGTCTTGACTTAATGCCTACTAATGAACAATGTATAGGAAAAAGGTCCACAAGCTGTCATCAGTATATTCAAATATCATTAGTTTTTCTAATACCTCCAACGAAACGACCCCCAAGCATGATAATATAAGGAAGAGGAAAAAGGCTTGAGCGAACAACTGAACATTATGCTACAACGCAACTGACAAAAGCTTCTACAAGAAAGTGCATGCTACTTAAAGTTGGGGTTCTTGGACCTCCTCTTGACAAATCATTCCTTGTCGCACAAGATAAAAGCAAGGAGCTCAACTGGTAGCAAAAAACTCAAACTGGAGACCAAACAACAATACACCGTCTTTGTCTACAACATTGACAGATTGACGCATGGGATCTTTTATTCAGATCGCCAAGCTTATCTATTACTAAGAATTGAAGCATACTAGAGGACAAATTAAAGAATATTTCTAAAACTGTGAGCTAATTATGATTGCACAAGATTGAAGCAAAGAAATACCTTAATGGAGACGGTGGTCTGCTGGTCTTTGTAAGTGGTGAAGACTTGGGACTTCTTCGTTGGGATGACGGTGTTCCTAGGAATCAATTTGGTCATGACACCACCAACAGTTTCAATACCAAGGGTGAGAGGATCGACATCCAGGAGAAGAATATCTGCAAGTAAGAAACATGATGAAGTACTCTATAATCCTATGATAAAAGTCCTCGCCTGCAACAAAAATATGGAGCCTTGAGAACAAAATCTAAGAAGGGAGATCTCATAAGTTGAAAGTTATCAAGCTTCCTCTTTGACTTGAAGTCTGCGAATCTATTCCATTTTCCAGTACGCAGAGTCAAAACCCAAATCAGACGTCAGCTATCATAACAGATTCCAAAAAATTGACACACTAATGTGCAATCAGTAATAAAATCAATTTCATGAAGGGAAAAAAATGAAAACCAAAAATTGAGCAGTGAGAACTTGATCACAACATACCAGGAACAGTAACCACAGCATCCTTAATTTTCTTCCCAGGGAATGCTTCAGATGTCTTCTTCATTTTAGTCAAAATCATGGCACTGATTTCCTCCGGACTAAATACCTTAGTTTCTTCATCCTTGATTTTGACTTTTATGTAGGGCTTACTATCATTGTTTATAATCTTGTATGGGACCAGCTTCATATCCCTCTGTACTTCCTGTCCTCAATCCGTAGGCCCATAGTTCTCGGTATTCTATTCACTCAGGCGTCGCGAAAATGTATCAGGATTTGAGACACCATTATTGGTGGCGCAGAATGAAGAAAGACATTGTTGCACGTTGTCTGAATTGTCAGCAGGTTAAGTATGAGCAGCAGAGGCCCGGTGGGTTATTTCAGAGGATTGAGCTTCCCGAGTGGAAGTGGGAGAGAATCACCATGGATTTTGTTACTGGCCTTCCGATGACTCGGAAGAAGTTTGATGCTATATGGGTTATTATTGATAGGCTGACCAAGTTAGCGCATTTTATCCCAGTTGTCATCACCTATTCATCCGAGAGGTATGCTGAGATTTATATCAGAGAGATCGTTCGCCTTCATGGAGTGCCCATATCTATTATTTTGGATCGGGGTCCGCAGTTTACCTCGCATTTCTGGATAGGGGTACAGCATGAATGGTCACCCAGGTCCAATTGAGTACAGAAATTCACCCCCAGATGGACGGTCGGTCCAAGAGGACCATTTAGATTCTTGAGGATATGCTCTGAGCCTGCATTATTGATTTTGGAGGCTCGTGGGACCAGTTCTTGCCTTTAGCAAACTTTGCCTACAACAACAGCTACCAGTCCAGTATTCAGATGGCTCTGTATGAAGCGTTGTTTGGTAGGCGGTTTTGTTCCCCAGTCGGATGGTTTGAGCCAGGAGAGGCTCAGTTACGGGTACATATTTGGTACAGGAGGCCTTGGATAAGGTCAAGATCATTCAGGACAGACTTCGGTTAGGTCAGTCTAGGCAGGAGACTTATGCAGATCATAAGTTCATGGATTTTGCTTTCATGGTTGGTGAGCGGGTATTGCTCCGTGTATCGCCTATGAAGGGCTTCATGAGATTTGGGAAGAACGGAAAACTTAGCCCTAGGTTTATTGGCCCATTTGAGATTCTTGACTGTATGGGGAATGTGGCTTATAGACTTGCCTTTCGGCCTAGCTTGTCAGCCATGCGTCCGGTTTTTCATGTATCCATGCTTCGGAAGTATCACGGCGATCCCACCCACGTGTTAGATTTCAGTACTGTCCAATTGGACAAGGAATTGTCATCTGAGGAGGAGACGGTGGCTATTTTAGATCGGCAGGTTCAACTGTTAAGGTCGCAAAGTTTTCCTTCACTGCTGTTCAGTGGGGAGGTCAGCCTCCTGAGGCATCGACTTGGGAGTCGGAGTCTGATATGCGAAGCCGTTATCCCCATCTATTCCCCGACTCAAGTACTCCTTTCTTTTGTATGTTCTAGTACAAACTACTGTTTTATAGCTGGAGGATGTGACAACGCAAAGGGTCATCACCGTAATTCTCCCTTTCTTTGTGCTTCTGTGGCCTTGAAAACCTCTTATTTGGTTGCCTCAATTTGCGTGCGCAGTCTGGGCACGAAGCCAAAATTTTTTATGTGGAAATATTTTAATTCTGTGTTAAAAACTATGAATTTTAATAAAAATATTGTTATAGTTGACTTTGGTTAATATTTTGGGTAAACTGATCGGGACCGGTGATGTGATTGTCCCGGAGGGTCTGTAGGAAAATTTGGAACCCGGGCGTATTCCCGGAATCGAAATTCGAGGTCCTAGGCCCGAGTACGGAATTTTTCTGTGAAATTATTTTCTGAAAATGCGTATGGAAAAATGAAAACGAGATTTGATCAAAAGTAATGGCATCGGGCTCTTATTTTAGTTCCGACACCCGGTACAAGTCATAAATGAGCGTTAAATGCTATCTGTAAAGTTTGGTTAAAAATGGACGTCGTTTGACGTGTTTCAGACTAAAAATGGAAAATTTGAAAGTTTTGAACTTTGACATGAAAATCATGAGTTTTGGAGGTTGATTCTTTGATTTTGATGTTATTTTGGCGATTTGATCGAACGAATAAGTCTGTAGGACGTTTTGGAGGTTGGGTGCATGTTGGGGTTGGAGCCCCGAGGACTTGGGTGAGTTTCGGATAGGTGTTAGGTCCATTTTGTAGCATAGTAGCAGCTGGTATCTGCAGTCTTCACATTTGCGAAGCCAGCCTCGCAAATGCAAGACTTCCCCATTGGCCACCTATATCGCAAATGCGAGAAATGACTCGCAAATGTGACCCCCCCTTTTTATAGATAGTCTTCGCAAATGCGAAGACATCTTCGCCGATGCGATCCCCTATTTATCGCCCAGTCTTCGCAAATGCGAAGACATTCTCGCAAATGCAAATCCCGTTCAAAATCTTCCCTCTTCGCAATTGCGAAAAATTTCTTGCAATTGCGACATCCGCTATTCCTTTAGCATTCTTCGCAATTGCAAAAGAAACTTTGCAATTGCAACATCTACGACTGTGCATCCTATACTTAGACGATTTCAAACCGTATTTTTCATATTTTAAAAACCCAAACCTCCATTGACGATTTTCTCTCGACTCCTTCTCTTTCAAATCAATTGCAAGTCAACTTTTACTCAATTTCTCAATCTTTAACAGCTTTTATCATGATTTCATCTTAAAATCAAAGCTTTCAATGTGTAAAAATGGGAATTTGGGGTGGAACCTAGGGTTTCATAGAATTGGGAATTTGGACCTCAATTTGGGGTCCGATTTCAAAACAAATTGCATATATGGACTCGTGGGGGAATGGGTAACCCGGTTTTGGTTCGAACCTTGAGTTTTGACCACGTGGGTCCGCGGGCATTTTGGGAATTTTTGGGTAAAACTATGTGGAGTCGGTGTATAGGTATGGTGACGGTTACCTTTGCTCCTGAGTCTAGCATGACCGTGAGTCATAATTGCTATTAAAATTTTGAAAGAAGTGAACAATTGTGATAATTACTTGTTAATGCACTATGAAGTGATAGTTGAGAAGTAAATGAGCTAAAGAAGGAAATTTTGTATTTTTTCCATTGCAGGGACTTATTATTGAGCTATTTTCCCTTGCGAGGACTTATTGATGAGTTGCTCTCCCTTGCCGGGACTTGCTGTAGAGTTGTTCTCCCTTGCCCGGATATTTTATCTTGTTGTATATTCCTTCCCCGTTTGGTACAGGTTGATTTTGGTAGGTCCGACTTAGCTTCCTCACTACCCCGCCGGGGTTAGGCCGGGCACTTACCAGCATATGGGGTCGGTTGTGCTGATACTACACTACTGTGCCCTTTTGTGCACAGGCCAGGATACCGCTTACGGACCGCACCAGTAGCTAGAGAGCGAGCCTTCAATCCAGAGACTCCAAGGTAGTTCGCTGGCGTTCGCGGGCCCTGAGTCTCATCTGTCTTTTCCTGTTTGTTTATTGTATCAAAACATACTTGTTATATATTTCCTTCAGACTGATGTTTATAGTACTCTTTCAGTAGTCCGTGAATAGTGACACCAGATACTGGATAGAGGCATGTTACAAATTTCCGTATTTTACTATTGTTGTTATTGCTAAAAGTCTTCCGCATTGTTTTAATTAATTACATCAGTTATTATACTGTTTAGATTGAAGTTTTGTGAAATGTTTAAAAAGGGTTGGCTTGCCTAGCTCCGACAGTAGGCGCCATCACGACTCCCGATGGTTGGAAAAATCCGGACCGTGACATTAAATATTACAAATTAGCATAGAATGTATATAGTCTTAAAAATAGGTTATTGCAGTTATGTCCTTTCCTCATGAGTTCTTTCATTTAATATTTTAGGGTTAATTTAATATATTAATATTGTATTATGATTTAGTAATAATATAGGCTCTCATTTTTCTAATTAAATTTGGATAATATATTATATTCTTAAATGGACATTATAAAACGTTTCAACTTAAATTAATAATTGGGATTTTAAATAAGTATATCCTAAAATTAATTGGATTATATTATAAGCGATTACGATTCCATCCTTATATAAATTAAATGTTTAGGTCTATTTTGGTAATCCGACATTGAGATTCATGCTTTTCTTATAAAATTTGTTTTACTATACCTTCCTAAAAATTTTTAATGAGAATTTAATAGATGAAATTTTATTAATTTTAAAATCTTAAATATTAAAAATTAGCATATAATGTATTTAGTCTAAATAGATTATTGCAGTTATGTCCTTTCCTCGTGAATTCTTCCATTTAATATTTTAGGGCTATTTTAATATATTAATATTGTATTATGATTTTATAATAATATAGGCTCTCACTTTTCTAAATAAATTTGGATAATATAATACATTCTCAAATTAAATTAGTAATAGGACATTATAAAACGTTTTCAAATTAAATTAATAATTAGAATTTTAAATAAGTATACCCTAAAAGTAATACGATTATATTATAAGCGATTACGATTTTGTCCTTATATAAATTAAATGTTTGGGTTATTTTGGTAATCCGACATTGACATTCTTGCTTTTATAATACTATATATATATATATATATATATATATATATATATATATATATATATATATATATATATATATATATATATATATATATATATATATATATATATATATATATATATATATATATATATATATATATATATGTGTGTGTGTGTGTGTGTCACGACCCGGGTTTACCAGTCATGACGAGACCTACTCTTCGCGACTACGTAAGCCTAAACAGTTCGAGAAAAACACAGTGAACAAACACTAAGTACAAAAGGAAATGTATAACGATGCTGCTTGGCACATACATTGAATACACAACTCCTAAAAGTAACATCCCAAAACCCGGTATCCCACGGCCAACACAGGCTGCAAAAAGTCTAACACTGCTCTAGTCACCAGAATTTGTCTAATACAAAAAGAGGAATCGGAATAATAGCTAATAACTAGGGATGGAATGAGAAGGAGACTTTGCAGATATCCGGACATAGTAGATGTATATCTTAAGTCTCCGATAATGCTCCCTGATAGCGACTAGCGGTATTCCTGCTCAGATGTACCTGGATCTGCACAACAAAAGTGTGCAGAAGAGTAGTACGAGTACAACACAACGGTACTCAATAAGTGCCAAGCCTAACCTCGGTGGGGTAGTGTCACGACCCAAACCCCGGTCGTGATGGCACCAAACACCTTGTTAGGAAACCCCGACCATTTAAACATTCCAAGCCAAATCATTTACTTAAATACAAAATTTAGCATAAATTCTCAGTTTGATAATAATAGAAATACCGCGGGAAACGTAATCAAAAGTAATAACAGCCCAAAGGATCCGGGATCACAAGTGAGAGCCTCTAAATACAACCGCACAGTATCCTATACAAAGGAAATCTAGGTGCAGAACTAAAAGATAGATAAGAGGAGAAATCAGGTCCTGCGGACGCCAGCAACTACCTCGATATCTTCGGAACTAGACTGGGCAACAACAGATAATCATAGCAAAGCCTTCGGGATCCCTATATCTGCACACAAGGTGCAAAGAGTAGAGTGAGTACTCCAATTCAGCGAGTAATAGAAATAAATACCATCTAAATGTAAGAATTCCGGTAAGATCACTATACAATTCTAAAATCAGCGGTAAAGGCAGTAAGTAAATGCTAAATAGGGAAATAACAGTGATATAAACTATTGTGTTTCGTCCGACAAATTACAAACACTACTGCAACGCGCAACCCGATCCAATATAATATATATAATACTGCGGCGCGCAGCCCGATCCAATAAATATTGTCGACTATGATCACTAGGGGTGTTTGCAGACTCCGGAGGGGCTTCTTCAGCTCAAGCGCTATAATACTGCGGCGTGCAGTTCGATCCATATAATATATCACTGCGGCGTGCAGTCCGATCCATATAATATACTACTACGGCGTGCAGTCCGATCCATATGATATACTACTACGGCGTGCAGCCCAATCCATATGATATACTATTAGAGCGTGTATCCCGATCCAATAAATGTATCTGTATATACTGCTGCGGCGTGCAGCCTGTTAGATAATACGCTTATCGATAGAGGGGGGGTGAATAGCGTTATAATAAAAATTAGCGTAAACTTGCGGAATTTAAAAATTGCAGGAAATAAATAAGTGCGATAAGTAAATAAATTAGAACAAACGCACCGATGTATCCTGGTTCACCACAACCCGTGGCTAGTCCAGTCCCCGAGAGACTCTCTCGAGATTTCCACTAACTTGTTAAGCTTACGGGTGCTCAACAAACCGTTACAACTTGAGGACACAAGCCTCAACAACCTTTGCTCGGAGATACAACACTCCAAGACTTCAACCAAGGAAAGACAAGTTCCTTCTTACAACACAAGGGACTAACACTTCCCTTCAAGTGTACAAAAACACTTAGCACTCAAACAAGACACTCCTTTAAGAGTAGATATGAGTAAAAAGAATACGCTCAAGATCGCAACAACTTTCGACAAGAATTTGGCTCTCAAAAGCTTATGTAATGAATATAAAATGATAAGCAATAAAGTATGCAAGCTTTAGCAATTGTATGATCAGTTGTTGTGTGTTGTTGTACTTAAAAGACTGAATTGAAGCTGTATTTATAGTTGAAAAACTTTGTATTTCCGTTGCCTAATTGCCAATTAAGAATTGCTGATTTTACTCTGTGACAATCGATTGTCAAATTACCACAATCGATTGTTTGCCAATTCTTCCAAAAATCAATCCCAGATTTTACGCTTAACAATCGATTATCTAAGATCAATAATCGATTACTGGCAACGTTCAAAAAATCATTTCCAGATTTTACGTAAAACAATCGATTGTCAGAAATCTACAATCAATTACTCAGCAACGTTCAAAAAATCATTTTCGGATTTTACTTAAAACAATCAATTATAGGAAATCAATAATCGATTACCTGACGGTATTTGAAAACATTTTGGCAACGGTCAGTTATACAATCGATCATATTAAGTTGACAATCGATTATATATCAGACTTGAAAAATCAATTTAGACACTGCCTCTTGACAATCGATTGTTATAGGTTCACAATCGATTATTTAATAACTTTGAAAAAGTCTGGAAGACACTGCCTCAACACAATCGATGTCATAAGTTCACAATCGATTATTTTGTGACTTTGAAAAATCTGATGGACACTGTCTCTTCACAATCGATTGTCATTAGCTTCACAATCGATTATTTTGAACTTTGAAAAACTTTGATGGACACTGCCTCATCACAATCGATTGTCATAAGGTTCACAATCGATTGTCATGCAGATTTGAAAAATCTGATGCTCACTGCCTTAACACAATCAATTGTCATAAGTTCACAATCGATTGTCAAGCAGCTGACTTAAACATAATCGATTATCATAAGTACATAATCGATTATCTTAGTCCAGATTTTAGAGGCATGTTTAAAAATCATTTTGACTAAAGTAAATATGCATTATTTAAAATCATTTTGCTCTAAATTAAATATGCATGATTTGTTAAAAATATTTTTACAAGAGAAGCCAAGTCTTGAGTTTAAGTTGTCGGATCAAGATCACAATTAAATACCAACTCGTATAAAACTTAATCTCGATCTTTGTCTTGTGATTGAATCTCGTTATATATCAATTTTGCGCTTGTGCTTGGACCTCGTCATATGTCAATTTGCGCATAGTTTGTCATTCATCAAAACCTACAAATATGAACGAACACACGTTTAGTATAATGCCTTGAGAACGTGTTTCCAACAATTTCCCCCTTTTTGATAATGGAAAACTTTAAGCGGGATATGTATATTAGGCAATTCATAATGACGATTCAAGACAAGTAAAGATATGCAACAAGTATATAGATATGCAATTTGTTCCCCCTCAATATATGAATTCCCCCTCAATTTATGCCGATAAGTATTGAGAGTGCATACCCGTTATCTTCCCCCTTTTGCCATTAGCAAAAAAATATAGAATAATTAAAAAAACATGTTTGTTTATTAAAAAAAACGATTACATAAGGGGAACAATAAAAACATAGAACAATTAAAATAGAAAAACAAATAAAGAAATTATTCATCATCATTTCCCGCCTCATCATCCGGCACTGCTTCATAGGGAACAAGACCGGCATATGGATAATGAACATGGTCAAAATATCCATGGATCTCATGTGTCAATTAACCGACAGAGGTGGTCAATGAAGCAATTTGGTCGGATATGGATTGAAGAGTAGGTTTGAGGCTGACGCGATCGACGAGTTTGAGGAGGAGCAGGAGCTACATGATCGCCGTTATGGGGAAAGGAGGATTCTTGAAATTTCCCACTTCTTGGTGCTCTTTTTGAGAGGACCGATGGAAGTGTTGAACCCGGAAGCTTCAAGAAAATTCATAATAAGGAGGGCATACGGAAGAGGTCTATCATCTCCGATGGCATCACGCATGTGAATTTTGACGAACTTACACCAATTGATGTGAGCTCCGGTTATAATGGCATGCATGAGCTTAGCGTCCTCTTGGGAAAGAGTGGTATGATTATGCTTCCGAGGCTTGAGGACTCGGGTGATGAAATAGAAAATCAAACGATATTCGGGGAGCATTCCCGTAATGGTAGGACGTCGAGTAGATAGATTAGGATCATAAGCTCCAAGCCCTATTTGGTTTAGGAGAGTTTTCTCATCAAATAAGGCGCCGGCCTCTCTAATGTAGCGAGTAATGTTTTCGCCATTTCGAGGAAGATGGGCAATGGAATGCAAGTTTTCATTGGACAAAAGAATTTGAACACCATTAATATTTGACACAAGCTCACCATCGTCATCCTCAGGAAGGTTTGAGTAAAACGCTTGAATCAATGGAGGATTAATATAAGGATAGGTAAGATATAAGAAGTCAAGTAATTGACATTCCTTATGCATGTTTGCAGCGAGGGCATATGATTCAAGATACTTACTTGTTGAAAAGCGAGGAGGAGAATGTCACGCTTTTCGAATTTTGTCAAAAATCTAGTAAGCTCGGTTTCAGTATTGAATTGTAAAATAGACCCATCTTGATAAGGGAAATTTGGAGGTGGAGGAGCAGAAGAAGATGCACCTTGTCTACCTGAACGGGAACGTTTAGAGTGTCTGCTCGACATTTTCAAAAAGTAGTAATGAACTTTGTAAGAAACTTGGAAGATTTTTGAAGGTTTGGGAGCAAAGATTGATGCTTGTGTGAATAAAATTGAAGACTTATGATGCCTATTTATAATGGGAAGAATGGCATTTCATTTATGATGAAAATCTGCAGAAATTTATGAGCCAAAACAGTCAGAAATGGTAAAAATAAATTGTACTGACCGTTGGACAATCGATTGTTGAAACGAAATAATCGATTGTTGAGCAGATTTTGATTTGAACTCGGAACTGACACAAAATCGATTGCAGGACCCAAACGGTAACAAATATTTGAATTACTGACAAAAAATAATCGATTGTTGAAATATGATAATCGATTATTGTGATACAGTGAGCACGGTGATTTTTCTGACTTGGAAAATAATCGATTATATTTATGAAACAATCGATTGTTTTAGGAAAGCAGTACTGAATGACTGAGACGGTAATCGATTATGCAGTTAAAGAATCGATTATTAAACACAAATGCATAATAAGCATCAAACATAAATAATCGATTAGTGATACTTACTAATCGATTGTCCGCACAGTAAAATAATCGATTATTTGCTGTAACAATAGATGTTCTATGCCATTTCTTTATAATTCCCCCTGCCTTTAGGGCGATACCTGCAAAAGAGAATTAGACGTCTCCGACGCTTAAGTTAGTAATTTGTAACGAAATAATGCAATGAGAACGTGATCTCTTAAGAAGTGTGTCCTAAGGTGTTCTTAAGAGAGTTTCGGGTACTTACCTTTTCTCCGACGTCGCCAATTACCTGTTCGAGAGGGTGATCTTTGATTGTCCTCCACTCGTTAGGCATTTTTGTTTCTTTCTCCTATTGTGGCGTTTCCTCCGTTGATTGTTCCAAGGTTTCATCTTGAATTTCCTTGGGAGTTTCCTCTTGTACTTTGTCTTTTAAACTATTTAGAATACCTGCAAGATCAGAACAAGAATCCTTTCTCGCCAAGCGAGCATTATTTTCGGAAAACACAATATGAGGGGATTCCTCCACAGTTTGGGTTCTATTATTAAATACCCTATATGCTTTGCTACGTGAAGAATACCCAATAAAAATTCCCTCATCGGATTTGGCATCAAATTTTCCCAATTGATCTTTTCCATTGTTATGAATAAAACATTTACAACCGAATACTGTAAAATGGGAGATATTTGGTTTCCTTCCCTTGTAGAGTTTATAAGGGGTTTTCATGAGTATTGGCCTTATGACTACTCTATTTAAAACGTAGCATGCGGTACTCACGGCATCCGCCCAAATATGTTTGGGAATCTTAGCCTCTTCGAGCATGGTTCTAGCCATCTCTTCGAGACACCTATTTTTCCTTTCCACCACCCCATTTTGTTGTGGTGTTCGTGGAGCGGAAAAGGTATGCTCGATACCGAGTTCGTCACAAAAGTCCGCAAAGAGATTATGATCAAACTCTCCCCCATGATCACTTCTAATTGAAGTGACGGTTGTTTCCTTTTCGTTTTGAACACGTTTAAGAAAATATTTAAAAATCTGAAAAGCATCACTTTTATGGGCAAGAAATAAAGTCCAAGTAAATCTGGAATAATCATCAACAATAACAAAAGTATAACGATTTCTACCTAGACTTTCAATGCGAGATGGTCCAAATAAATCCATGTGAAGCAATTGCAATGGTCTAGTAGTTGAAACAATATTTTTCGATTAAGAAGATGCTTTTGCTTGCTTCCCTTTTTGACAAGAATCACAAATAGAGTCATTTTCAAATTTCAAATTTGGAAGACCAACAACTAAATTTTGTGAAACCAATTTGTTCAAAAGATGCATGTTGATGTGAGCTACTCTACGATGCCATAACCAAGAATCATCCTCTTTGCTCATTAAACAATTCACATATTCGGGTGAAGAATTTGCAAGATCAACCATATAAATGTTATCCATTCTAAAACCACGAAGGATAATTTTAACATCGCTACGTCTAAAAACTAAGCCTTCATCCGAATCAAATAAAAAAAAATTTCCCTTGTCACATAATTGACTTATGCTCAAGAGATTATGTTTTAAACCTTTCACAAGTAATATATGCTTAATGGAAGAAATTTCATCCTTACCGACCGATCCGATGCCGATAATCTTTCCTTTGTTGTTATCACCAAAAATAACACTTCCCCCTTCCTTCTGTTCTAGTTGAAGGAGTTTGGATTCATCTCCCGTCATGTTCTTGGAGCATCCACTATCAAGGTACCATAGTACACTTGATCCCTTCAAACATACCTACTAAACAGATTAATGAGTTTTAGGTACCCATGCCATTTTGGGTCCTTGGGGGTTAGGCAAAGCATAGTGATGTGATTGAGTGTTATGTCTATGTCGTGTAAAACAAGCAGGAGCAATATGTCCAATTCGTCTACAATAATGACAAGTCACGTTAGGATTATGCATCCTTCTAGGTTGATAATAATTGGACGGACGAAATTCATTTACTCTATTCTTGACAATATAACTATTGCGCAAATCATGAAAATCATTTCTCCTACCATTTGTTCTAGGATATGCATCATTTCTAGAATAGTTTTCTAGGTTGGAAGTCATTTCTAGGTGTTCTAAAAGGTTCAAAACTCCTTCTAGTGTTTGGCCTAGAATGTGCATTATTTCTAGCATGATTATTTCTAGGTTGCGATTGATGAAAACCATTTCTAGGTTTGTTGTATCTAGGATGAACATTTGTTTTATTTATCCTAGGTTGAGCCTTAGGTGGTTGGGGGTTGGCTTCAACTTCCTCCTTAGGCTCGTTTCTAAAACCTATGCCATGCTTGGTTGACTTCAAATTAACAAGCACTTCATTCAAATTTTTATGAGAAGAGTTAAACTTATCTAAGGTGCCCTTAAGCCTTTCTATTTCATTTTTGAGATGCATGCAAGAAGTACAATTTCTAGAACTCTCGGGCTTGTTGGCGCTTCTCTTGCCAAAAAATTTGTTTTCCTCTTTCAACTTCTCATTTTCTAAAAACAGTTTTTCCAATTCCTTTTCTTTAAAAGAGAGTTGTTTTTGAAAATCTTTTTCTTTTAAAGAAGCATTTTCTTTTATACTCTTAACAGTTTTTGAAGCTTTAATAAATTCGCTATACAACTCATCAAAAGCATTTTGCATTTCTTCAAGGGAAAAGAAATTTTTGGAAGAAATTTGACATACATCTTCTTTGTTGTCTTTTTGTGCCATAAGACAAAGATTTTTTTTTTTAGCTTACCTGACAGTGTGTATTGATATCAAAAATATACAATGAGTCCTAATGTAGTAGTATGGACTTTTACTACTCATTCCTCTCCTTCTAGTTACAATTGGTTCTTAACTAAGCATGATATATACAAAGCAAACTAGCATCTAATTCTCAACCAACTAAGGAAATGTATTGAGATTTTGTAAGTTATCCTTCCACTTCTTTCGATTCCTATTTCTTGTATGTAACAGCATTGTTACTTCCTTACAGCATTGATCTTCATCAAAGGTCTTGCTTTCAAATCTGATCAGATTCCTGTACCTCCATAGCAATGCAACAGTGGTCACAAATGCAGCTGCAGTGACCTCTTTCTTCCAGCTTTTGCTCTTTGCATTATTACAGACCACTTCAGTTCATTCTCCCAGCATACTGTAGTTCTAGGATGTCCCAACCATATACAAATTCTCCTCCAAACTCTACTGGTAATGGCACATCCAAAGAACAAGTGTTTGAACTCTTCATCATATCCTTTGCAAAATGCACACAGAGTTGGTGTTTGAATGCCCATGATCTGCAGTCTCTCGATGGTAGGTAACTTCTGATGAGCAGCCAACCATACAGTAAATCTATGTCTTGGAAGTGCAGATGATACAAGCATTACATTCCTCCATAGAAACTTAGGAAATATAGGAAGAAGAGCAGTATAGAGTTTATGAATTTGGAACTTTCCAAACGTACAAACAGATTGAACTTCGTCTTCTTCTTCCTCACTTGACTCGTCACCGGAGTCACCTCCCCAAGATATGTATGCTCGTTTCTTCTTGAAGGGTTTCTTCTCCTTTTTAGCATTTGGGCAATTTGATTTAATGTGCCCGGTTTCTCCGTACTCGTAGCACTTTATTTGATCTCCTTGCTTTTTGCTCTTTCGTTCATACTCTTTTCGCATGAACTTTTAAAATCTCTTGATAACGAGTCCGAACTCGTTGTCTCCGTCCTCATCATTTTGAGGTTGGCTTGGGCTTGCCTTGAGAGCGATTCTTTGCTTCCTTTGATAATCAACAAGAGGGTTAAGCATAGTAGATTCATAAGTTTTAAGATTACCTCTTAATGCGTCGATGGTGACATTTGAAATGCCAATGGATTCTTGAATCGCGTCGGCCTTGACTCGCCATTCCGGAGTGAGACTTCGGAGAATTTTTCGGACAAGTTCCTTATCCGTGAAGGTCTTCTTAAGAGCATGTAAATCATTTACGATTTTTTAAAATCGTTCAAACATCTCATCGACCTTTTCGCCTTCCTTCATGTGAAACAATTCATATGCATGGGTTAGGAAATCAATTTTGGCTTCCCTTACCTGGTCCGTACTTTCGTACGTAATTTCCAGCTTGTCCCACATTTGCTTCGCCGTTGTGCAAGAAGATATCTTCCTGTAATCATCAGCATTTACAGCACAATATAATAAATTAATAGCTTTAGCATTATTTTGCACCTTTCGGATATCATCCGCATCGTATTCATCTTCGGACTTTGGGACCCATTCATTTTCAACCTTCTTGGTTGGAATTTGTTCTCCATTCATTATGACCTTCCAAAGATGAAAACTATTTGATTGTACAAATATTCTCATCCTCTCCTTCCAGTATGTATAATTTGTACCATCGAATAGCGGTGGTCGGGTGGAGCATTGTCCTTCACCTATTCCTGCAAAAGAATCACGAGTAGAAGCCATTGATGTTTCTCTCAAACGGTTAAGTCTTCAGAGAGTTGGGCTCTGATACCAATTGTTAGATAATACGCTTAACGCTAGAGGTGGGGGGGGGGTGAATAGCGTTATAATAAAAATTAGCGTAAACTTGCGGAATTTAAAAATTGCAGGAAATAAATAAGTGCGATAAGTACATAAATTAGAACAAAAGCACCGATGTATCCTGGTTCACCACAACCCGTGGCTAGTCCAGTCCCCGAGAGACTCTCTCGAGATTTCCACTAACTAGTTAAGCTTACGGGTGCTCAACAAACCGTTACAACTTGAGGACACAAGCCTCAACAACCTTTGCTCGGAGATACAACACTCCAAGACTTCAACCAAGGAAAGACAAGTTCCTTCTTACAACACAAGGGACTAACACTTCCCTTCAAGTGTACAAAAATACTTAGCACTCAAACAAGACACTCCTTTAAGAGTAGATATGAGTAAAAAGAATACGCTCAAGATCGCAACAACTTTCGACAAGAATTTGGCTCTCAAAAGCTTATGTAATGAATATAAAATGATAAGCAATAAAGTATGCTAGCTTTAGCAATTGTATGATCAGTTGTTGTGTGTTGTTGTACTTAAAAGACTGAATTGAAACTGTATTTATAGTTGAAAACTTTGTATTACCGTTGCCTAATTGCCAATTAAGAATTGCCGATTTTACTCTGTGACAATCGATTGTCAAATTACCACAATCGATTGTTTGCCAGTTCTTCCAAAAATCAATCCCAGATTTTACGCTGAACAATCGATTATCTAAGATCAATAATCGATTACTGGCAACGTTCAAAAAATCATTTCCAAATTTTACGTAAAACAATCGATTGTCAGAAATTTACAATCGATTACTCAGCAAAGTTCAAAAAATCATTTTCCGATTTTACTTAAAACAATCGATTATAGGAAATCAATAATCGATTACCTGACGGTATTTGAAAATATTTTGGCAACGGTCAGTTATACAGTCGATTATATTAAGTTGACAATCGATTATATATCAGACTTGAAAAATCAATTTAGACACTGCCTCAACACAATCGATTGTCATAAGTTCACAATCGATTATTTTGTGACTTTGAAAAATCTGATGGACACTGTCTCTTCACAATCGATTGTCATTAGCTTCACAATCGATTATTTTGAACTTTGAAAAACTTTGGTGGACACTGCCTCATCACAATCGATTGTCATAAGGTTCACAATCGATTGTCATGCAGATTTGAAAAATCTGATGCTCACTGCCTTAACACAATCGATTGTCATAAGTTCACAATCGATTGTTAAGCAGCTGACTTAAACATAATCGATTATCATAAGTACATAATCGATTATCTTAGTCCAGATTTTAGAGGCATGTTTAAAACTCATTTTGACTAAATTAAATTGCATTATTTAAAATCATTTTGCTCTAAATTAAATATGCATGATTTGCTAAAAATATTTTTACGAGAGAAGCCAATTCTTGAGTTTAAGTTGTCGGATCAAGATCACAATTAAATACCGACTCATATAAAACTTAATCTCGATCTTTGTCTTGTGATTGAATCTCGTTATATATCAATTTTGCGCTTGTGCTTGGACCTCGTCCTATGTCAATTTGCGCATAGTTTGTCATTCATCAAAACCTACAAATATGAACACACGTTTAGTATAATGCCTTGAGAACGTGTTTCCAACACAGCCCGGTCCGGTATAAATCAAATACCCTTACTACGGGGGTTCTTGACCTCTCTCAGTCAATATAGACTTGGCCTCTCGGGCCCACACAGCTAAGACAGGGTATTCAACCCTAAGTATTGGTCATTTATGGTGCAAGTTACTACGCCCGATTTATTTCATGATTTACAGTCAAAGTCAGGAAAATGATAGGTGTTGAATAGGTAAAGTGAGGTCAATCAACTAAACATGCTCCCTAGGAGTTTTACAGATCGACACTACGCCCCAAATATGGAAACTAGCCCAAATTATATGGGTACAAGCTCAGTCTTAGTCAAAAAGTGCAGTAAGTCATCAATCGGGATGGACCAAGTCCGAGTCCCCAGTAGTAACATCACCATGCTCATCATACAGCGCGCGTTTCATCTCAACATAGCACCACATAGTGCAAATACGGGGTTTCAAACCCTCAGTTTATTATTCATAACCATTACTCACCTCAAACCGGCCTTTGCACTTCCTCGCTAATCGACCTCCTCGAGTGCATAATCTGACCAAAACCACAAGGAATAGGTTATAATAGGCTAGTGGGACATAACCCAATAGAACGAACTCGAAAAACATCCTAAAATACGAAGTTGGAAAAACCTGAGCCCCGGTCCCACTTCTAAAAAAATTACAAAATTCACATCACTGGGTTACTCGTCTCTCCACGAGTCCGTACATATAAAGTTCATCAAATTGGAGTTTAAATGGGCTATCAAATCCCCAATTTACATATCAAAAACCAATCTCTAGTTTCTTCAATTTTTACCCAAATTTTAGAGAATCAAAGGATGAAACTTTAATTAAATGGTGTTTCTAGGCCTCGAGACTTACCTCCAATCACTTCCCATCGAAATCCCCTTCAAAATATACCAACAAGCTCTCAAGGTTGTGCAAAAATAGTGAAAAAATGATGTGTTCGCGACTGAAATATTTCATTAAAATCCTTCTGTCCAGGTGATTTTTCTTATACGCGATCGCGACCACCACAACCGCGAACGCGATAACAAACTTGGCTCGACCCTAGATTCTTCTATGGGAACGCGACCTATACCATGCGATCGCGATGCTTCAAATGCCTCAACTACGCGATCGCGACTCAACACACGCGAACGTGATGACCAATCCTGCCCTACCTATGCGAACGCGACCAATGACACGCAAACACGAAGACCAATACCCCAGGCCTACGCGATCGCAACCCAAGTTACGCGATCGCGATGGCTAAATTCTTGGTGCACCACTGCTGCAATTTTTGTAGATATTCTTAAGTCCAAACATCCCGAAACTCATCCGAAATCACCCCGAGGCCCCCCGGGACCTCAACCAAAAACACCAATACGCCCCAAATCATTATAAAAACCATGAATTGACGATGGATTCAAGCCTAAGTTAAACTATAACTTCCGAAACTCACATTCGATCAAAAACCCAACCAAACGACATACAAATGACCTAAAATTTTGCACACATATCCAAAATCACCTAACGAAACTAGGGAAAATCTCGGAATTCCATTCCGACCCCCGGATCAAAATTTTACCTATCAACCGGAGTTTGCCAAAATTCAAACTTAGCCAATTCAAGCCTAATTTTACACCGGGCCTCCAAATTCAATTCCGATTTCACTCATAAGTCATAAATCACCACCAAAAACTAGTCGAATCATCGAAAATCCATTCCAAGCCCTATAACTCATAAGTCAACATCCGGTTGGCTCTTCCAAACTAACCTTCTGTTAAAGAGACTAATTGTCTCATTTCCAACCAAACTCTGTCCGAATTGCTTCAAACTCTACAAACACATATAGTGAAACATATAGAAGCAGAAAATGGGGAGAACGAGACGGTAACTCATGTGAAGACAGGTCGGGTTGTCACATCCTCCCCAACTAAAACAAACGCTCGTCCTCGAGCGGGTCAAGAAACATACCTGGAGCCTCAAACAAACGAGGATATCTGCTCCTCATATCCTTCTCGGTCTCCCAAGTGGCCTCCTTCACGAGCTAACCTCTCCAATGCACCTCCACCAAGCTGTGTCCTTCAATCTCATCATTCAAACCCGACGCCCCAAAATAGCCACTGGGTCCATATCATTAGTCATTTCCTCATCCAACTGGATCGCACTGATGTCTAATACATGAGACAATCCCCAACATACTACCTGAGCATAGAAACATGGAACACTGGGTGAACTCCCGGCAAGCTGGGTGGCAAGGCAAGCATATAGGCCACCTCCCCAATCCTCCTGAGTATCTCAAAAGGTCCAATGCATCACGGACTCAGCTTCCCCTTCTTTACAAACCTCATGACACCTTTCATAGGCGAAACCTTCAACAAGACCTTCTCGCCCACTATATAAGACACATCTCGAACCTTCCAGTCCGCATATGTCTTCTGACGCGACTGAGGCGTACGAAGTCTCTCCTGAATCACTTTCACCTTCTCTAAGGCATCCTGGACTAACTCCGTCCCCAATAGTCTAGCCTCGCCGGGCTCAAACCAGTTAACCAGAGACCTACACCGTCTCCCATATAAAGTCTCATACGGCTCCATCGGAATGCTGGACTAATAGTTGTTGTTATAAGAAAACTTTGCAAGTGGCAAGTATTCAGCCCAAGAACCTCCAAAATCAATAACATAGGCACGCAACATGTCCTCCGATATCTGGATAGTGCGCTCGGACTGTCTGTCCGTCTGAGGATGAAAAGCCATGCTCATCTATATCTGAGTGCCCAACTCCTGATGAAAGGTCCTCCAAAATTGGGAAGTAAACGAAGTACCCCTGTCTGAGACAATAGAAACTGGAACCACGTGTAACCGCACAATCTCCTAGATGAAAATCTCTGCTAACCGCTCTGAAGAATAGGTGGTACACACCGGAATGAAGTGCACAGTCTTGGTCAGCCAATCCACAATCACCCAAATAGAATTAAAGTTCCTCGAGGTACGAGGGAGACCACTCACAAATACATAATAATCCTCTCCCATTTCCACTCTAGAATATTCATCCGCTGAAGTGCACCACCGGGTCTCTGATGTTCATATTTGATCTCCTGACAATTGAGACACCGAGCCACATAACTCACAATATCCTTTTTAATTCTCCTCTACCAATAATGCTGCCTAAAGTCCTGGCACATCATCGGGGAACCCGGATGAATAGAATACCGCGAGCTGTGGGCCTCTTCTAATATCAACTCTCAGGGGTACATTGGGGACGCAAATCCGGCCCTGCATCCGCAACACACCATCATCGCCAATAGTCATATCTCTGACATCATCATGCTGGACCTTGTCCTTCAGGACAAGCAAATTCGGGTCATCATACTGGTGCTCCCTGATGCGATCATACAAACAAGACCGGGAAATCACACAAGCCAATACCCGACTGGGATCTGAAATATCTAACCTCACCATCCGATTAGACAAGGCCTGAACATTGACTCCAAGGTGTCTCTCCCAAACTGGAATGTATGCCAAGCTAACCATACTCACCGCTTTACGGATCAAAGCATCGGCCACTACATTGGCCTTCCCCGGATGATAAAAATAGTGATGTCATAATCGTTGAGTAAGTCAAGCCATCTCCGCTGTCTAAGCTTGAGGTCCTTCTGCTTAAACGAGTTTTGAAGACTGCGATGGTCTGTGAACACCTCACAGGATACGCCATATTGATAGTGCCTCCAAATCTTCAAAGCATGAACTATAGCAGCTAACTCTAAGTCATTAATAGGATAGTTCTTCTCATGGGGCTTTAGCTGACGCGAAGCATACACAATAACTTTACCCTCCTGCATCAATACACACCCGATCCCAACTCTCGAAGCATCAGAGTACACTAAATAAGAGCCTGAAGCTGATGGCAATACTAGTACTGGAGTTGTAGTCAAAGCTGACTTGAGCTTTTGGAAGCTCTCCTCCCACTCAGACAACGACACAAATGGAGCATTCTTCTGCGTCAACTTCGTCAAAGGCAAAGCAATAGATGAAAAACCCTGAACCAACATGCGGTAATAACCTGCCAAACCGAGGAAGCTCCGAATCTCAATAGCTGAAGATGGTCTGGGCTAACTCTGCACCGCCTCGATCTTCTTTGGGTCAACCTGCATACCATCACTGGACACCACGTGTCCCAGAAAAGCCACGGAACTGAGCCAGAATTCACACTTGGAGAACTTTGCATTAAGCTTCTCCTCTCTCAACCTCCGCAATAGCACCCTCAAGTGTTGCGCATGCTCCTCTTGGCTACGCAAGTACACCAGTATATCATCAATAAACACGATCACAAAAGAATCCAGATACGGCCAAAATACATTGCTCATCAAGTGCATGAATGCGGCTGGGGCGTTAGTCAGTCCAAAAGACATAACCAGAAACTCATAATGCCCATATCTCGTCTTGAAAGCTGCCTTCATGATATTAGAATCCCTAATCTTCAGCTAGTGATAGCCTGAATGGAGATCAATCTTAGAGAATACCTTTGCCCCCTGAAGCTGGTCAAACAAATCCTCAATACGGGGTAGTGGATACTTGTTCTTTACTGTCACTTTGTTCAACTGTCTGTAATTAATGCACATTCTAATTGTGCCATCATTCTTCTTTACAAATAACACTGGTGCGCCACGGCAACACACTCGGGCATATGAAACCCGTTTCTAGGGTTTCCTGCAACTGCTCCTTCAACTCCTTTAACTCTACTGGTTCCATATGATAGGGAGGAATAGAGATGGGCTGAGTGCCCGGCGCCAAATCAATACCAAAGTCAATATCCCTGTCCGAGGGCATGCTCGGCAGGTCCGCTGGAAATACATCAGGAAATTTACTCACCACTAGAATCAAACCAAGACTAAGAGCGTCAGCTCCAACATCCCTCATAAATGCTAAATATGATAAACATCCCTTCCTAACCATCCGCTAGGCCTTTAAGAAAGAGATTACCCTGCTGGGTACATAATCAGTCGTACCATTCCACAGGATCCTCGGAATACCCGGCATAGCCAATGTGACTGTCTTGGCATGACAGTACAGAATAGCATGGCACGGTGATAGCCAGTCCATGACTAGAATAACATCAAAATCTACCATGTTGAATAGCAATAAGTCAACTCACATCTCCAGACCCTCAATAGTAACAAGACAGGACTGATACACATGGTCGACAATAATAGTATTACCCACCGGGGTAGATACATGCACAGGTAACTTAAGACAGCCACGGGTAGTACCCAAATGATGAGCAAAGTAAGAAGATACATAGGAATATGTTGATCCGAGATCAAATAAAACTGATGCATCCCTCTGGCACACTGAAATAGTACCTTTAATAACAACATCTGAAGCAATAACATCTGACCAGCCCTGAAGAGCGTAGCAACGGGCTGACCACCACCGCATCGTCCTCCCCCTCTGGGGCGACCCCTAACTGCCTGTCCCTCACCCCTAGCTTACTAGGAGGGTGCTAAAGACACTAGGCAAGAAGATGAGGGCTAACCCCTCTACTGAGATGAACTGGATGAACGGGGGGGGGGGGGGGACACTCCTTCTTCATATGTTTAACTCGCCACACTCATAACATCTCCCTGGCGCTTGGGGCTGGGACTGAAGGGAACCACTCACACTAGAGTAGCTGGCTGAAGAACTCGGCCGAGATAAACCCTGAACACATGGGGCATGAGACAAACTCAGCACTGGAAGTGCACTCAGAGATGGCTGACCTTACTGCGAGCCTTGATAACCCCAACTAGAAGATGAAACACAGTACTCTAACCGAGATGGCTGTAGTAGCCTGAAAGAACGACCCCTGCTCTGCTGAAACTGGTCGCTAGACGGAGCACCACTAGAGCTACCCGATCCTCGAGGCCTCTTGTCCTCCCTCTCATCTCTCTCCTGACGGCGAGCTGTCTCAATATCACGAGCTATATCCACCGCCTCCTCAAATGTGTGACTCAGGACCCTCTCACGAGTCATCAGAATACAGATGGGATATATGAGTCTGTCCACAAATTGCTTGATCCGTCGGAACCATCCACGGAGCATAACGCGCTATATTCGCAAACCTCACCTCATACTATGTCACAGACATATCCCCCTGACAAAGCCACTCAAACTGCCTGCACAACTCCTCCCTCTGTGACCGCGGCACCCACTTCTCTAAAAAGATAGTGGAGAACTCCTGCCAAGACAACGGCGGTGCGCCTGCTAGCCAATGCCGCTCATATGCCTCCCACCAAGTAAAGGCTACACTTGAGAACTGAAAAGTGGCAAAGGATACCCCACTAGTCTCTAAGATCTCTGTTGTCCAAAGCATGTGTCGACACTTGTCAAGAAACCCCTGGGCATACTCGCCCGGAACACCGCTAAAAGTAGGATGTGAAAGCCTGCTGAATCTCTCAAGATGACGATGCTCGTCATCTGGCATCAGTCGCAACACATCACCCTGAACTGTAACAACTGGCTGAACTGGGGCAACTGGCTGAACTAGTGGTGCCTCTGGGGTCTGCAAACCCGGTACACCCTGCTCTAGAGTGCAAGCTGTGGGGGTCTGATGAAAACCCCCGGCCTGAGATGTAGCTATGTTAGTAGCCAAGACGGCCTGAGCCAGGGCCTCCTGAAGACCTAGAATCACAATAGGCACTACTGGTGCCTGAGCAGGTGCTGCTGGAACCTTTGCGGCTGGAGGTTGATCTTGAATGGGGCAACTGGTGGGTCAACCAGTGCTGCCCGTGCTGCTCTGCCTCGACCACGACCACGGCTGCGTCCTCGGCCTCTAGTGGGTGGAAATGGTGCTCATCCGCAATGCCCAGTAGCACGCGTCCTCTCCATCTACGAGAGAATCGAATATAGAAGTTTAGTTATCGGATCAACAAAGTCGCACGACAAGGATTTCAAGAATACGAAGTTTTTCCTAAAGGTTCTACAGCCTCTCGAGGATAAGTACAGACATCTCCTAACCGATCTAAGAGACTCTACTAAAACGGCTCATGACCCGCGAGGCCTGGTAACCTAGGCTTTGATGCCAACTTGTAACGACGCAAACCCCGGTCGTGATGGTGCCAAACACCTTGTTAGGCAAGAAAAACCATTTAAACATTCCCAGCCAAATCATTTACTTAAGTATCAAATATATCATAAATTCTCAATTTGATAATAATAGAAATAGTGTGGGAAACATAATCAAAAGTAATAACAGCCCAAAGGATCTGGCCTCACAAGTCAACGCCTCTAAATACAACTCAACAGTATCGTATACAAAGAAAATCTAGATGCGGAAGTAAAAGATAGATAAGAGGACATATCAGGTCCTGCGGACGCCAGCAACTACCTCGATATCTCTGGAACTGGACTAGGCAACAACAGATAATCACAGCTAAGCCTCCGGGATCCCTGTATTTGAACACAAGGCGCTGGGAGTAGAGTGAGTACTCCAACTCAGTGAGTAATAAATATAAATAACATCTGAATGTAAGAAATCCGGTAAGATCACTATACACTTCTAAAATCAGTAGTAAAGGCAGTAAATTAATGCTAAACAGGGAAATAACCTTGATAAAAACTATTATGTTCCGTCTGACAAATTACTAACATTGTTGTGGCACGTAGCCTGATCAAATATAATATATATAATGCTGCGGCGCACAGCCCGATTCAATAAATATAGTCGACTGCACTCACAAGAGGTATGTGCAGACTCCGAAGGGGTTCCTTCAGCCCAAGCGCTATAATACTGCGGCATGCAGTCCGATCCATATAATATATCACTGCGGCGTGCATTCCGATCCATATAATATACTACTGCGGCGTGTAATCCGATCCATATGATATACTACTGCGGCGTGCAGCCCGATCCATATGATATACTACTGCGGCGTGTAGTCTAATCCAATACATATATGTATGTACATTGTTGCGTCATGCAGCCCGATCTGGTATATATCAGATACCCTCACTACGGGGTTCTTGTCCCCTCTCAGTCAATATAGACATGCCCTCTCGGGCCCACACAGCTAAGACAGGGTATTCAACCCTAGGTATTGCTCATTCAGGGTGCAAGTTACTACGTCCGATATATTTCATGATTAATAGTCAAAGTTAGGACAGATGGTATGTGTTCAATAGGTAAAGTGACGTTAATTAGCTCAACATGCTCCCTAGGAGTTCTACATATTGGCACAAGGCCCCAATCATGGAAAATAGCCTAAATTATACAGGTACAAGCTCAATCTCAGTCAAAAAGTGCAGTAGGTCATCAATCGGGATGGACCAAGTCCGAGTCTCCGGCAGTAACATCACCACGGTCATCATACGGCATGTGTTTCATCTCAACATAGCACCGCATAGTGCAAATACGGGGTTTCAAACCCTCAATTTATTATTTATAACCATTACTCACCTCAAACCGGCCAAAATTTTAGCTCTCCTTGTGCTTTCCTCGTAAATCGACCTCCTCGAGTGTAAAATCTAACAAAAATCACAAGGAATAGGCCATAATTGGCTAATGGGACATAACCCAATAGAAAGAACTCGAAAAACACCCATAACACGAAGTTGGCAAAAGTCGAGCTCTGGACCCACTTCTTGAAAAATTACAAAATCTACATCACCGGATTCCTCGTCTCTCCACGAGTCCGTACTTATAAAGTTCATCAAAATCGGAGTTCAAATGGGCCATCAAATCCCCAATTTGCATTTCAAAAACCAAGCCCTAGTTTCTTAAATTTTTACTCAAATTTCAGAGAAACAAAGGATGAATCTTCAATTAAATGGTGTTTCTAGGCCTCGAGACTTACCTCCAATCATTTCCCCTCCAAATCCCTTTCAAAATCTACCAACAAGCTCTCAAGGTGGTTCAAAAATGGAGAAAAAATGATGGGTTCGCGACTGAAATTTTCATTAAAAGCCTTCTGTCCAGGTGATTTTTCTTCTACGCGATCGCGTACCACCAGATGCGATCGCTACCCATGCTATGTGATCGCGACAACCACAACCGCGAACGCGATGAAAAAACTTGGCTGGACCCCGATTCTTCTATGCGAACGCGACCTACACCACGCGATCATGATTCTTCAGATGCCTCAACTATGCGATCGCAACTCAACACACGTGAACGCAATGACCAATCCTGCCTTGCCTAAACGAACGCGATGACCAGTACCCCAGGCCTATGCAATCGCAACCCAAATCACGCTATCGCGATGGCTAAATTCTTGCTGCACTGCTACTGCAATTTCTGCAGATTTTCTTAAGTCCAAATTTCCCGAAAATCATCTGAAATCACCCCGAGGCCTCCCGAGACCTCAACCAAAAATACCAACACGCCCCAAATCATCATACGAATTTGTTCCAGACATAAAAACTCGACCAACAACACAAAGACCATCAATTCACGACGAATTCAAGCCTAAGTTAAACAAAAACTTTTGAAACTCACGTTCGATAAAAAACCCGACCAAACAACGTCCAAATGACCTGAAATTTTGCACACATATCCAAAATCACCCAACAAAACTACAACAACTCTCAGAATTCCATTCCAACTTCCGGATTAAAATCTCACCTGTCAACCGGATTTCGCCAAAATTTGAACTTAGCCAATTCAAGCATAATTATATACCGGACCTCCAAATTCAATTCCGATTTTGCCCCTAAGTCATAAATCACCACCTGAAACTACCCTAATCTTCGAAAATCCATTCCAAGACCTATAACTCATATGTCAACATCTGGTTGGATCTTCCAAACTAACTTTCTCTTAAAGAGACTAATTGTCTCATTTCCAACCAAACTCTGTCCGATTTGCTTCAAACTCTACGAACACATATAATGAAACATATAGAAGCATAAATCAGGGAAAACGGGATGCTAACTCACGTGACGATAGCTCGATTCGTCACAGGTAGTGACGAGGAAGGTCGAGGCCCTACTAAGATAAAAAAAAAGACTAAATATGAAATGAATAGACAGAAGGAAATACAGTACATCTTGAGTATCTAGCAAAAACAATAAGTAAAATTGAGCAGGCTACAAATGCAAATTACAATACAAGAATGATCACTACAGACTATTTATCATCGAGGATCTCCTGGTATCCTCATCATATACACAAGGGATCTCCTAGTACCCCGAGGATCTCCTAGTATCCTCATCATATACACAAGGGATCTCCAAGTATCCCGAGGATCTCTTAATATCATCCAATTAATCAGTCATATGCTGGGATCTTTTAGTATCCGCAAGTTAATTAATTCTTAGCGGGGATCCCTTAGTATCCGCCAAATAATCAATCCTGTGCTGGGGATCACTTGGTATCTCGCACTCCCAAATTTTCACACAAAATACGAACATGGGAAGCTTCTAGGATGCCGTCCCGTAGTCCAGATATTAAACACACCGCAACATATCAATATTTAACCGCAAGAAGCTAAGTGCGGATAACAAGTAAAATCTAGAGTCTAGCATGCTTCACAAGAATGAAAGATATTGCAATTTACTTAAATAAAGCAAATAAGTTACAAACATTCTTTTCCTAAGCTAAAACAAGTGAAATTGCATTTATAATAGTTAAATACGTGAAGAAACATAGTTGAAATAAGTCAAGTAAGGTGAACTTTCAACAATTAGCACAAGTACAAGATCGTCACCTCACACAAAAATTACTCAAAAATAGCTAAGAATCAATGCCCTTGCCATGAGTATCCGACTACGAGTGGCCCAAATATATTCAAACCAATTACATATCATAAATAACATCGCAAGTAACTAATTCCACTATTAGAATTAAAACTAAGATGCAAACATAGGTAAAATAACAAAAATGCCCCTCAGGACAACATCTCTGAATCAAATAATTTTCACATTATCAGAAACCTCGTACTCTCACGATTCTAACCATATAAAAATCTCCCAAATCGGAGGTGAAATGCCCCTTTAAATCCTCACAATTAGGTCTAAGAACTTTACCCCAATTTTAATTCAAAAATCTGAAATTAAAGGTC
This sequence comes from Nicotiana benthamiana, assembly GCA_034376525.1. NCBI lineage: Eukaryota > Viridiplantae > Streptophyta > Magnoliopsida > Solanales > Solanaceae > Nicotiana > Nicotiana benthamiana. The sequence continues at coordinate 110,326,868 of CM067323.1, read as the reverse complement.
GAATTCATGATTAGATTAGTGGGTTTTAGTCATAGAGGAGTAAGGAATCGTTACCCAATAGTTGCCTCTGAAAATCCTTCGAAAACCTCCCAAAACTGAACTCTTTTTTTTTTGGTCCACTAGGCAAACGCCTAGGGTTAATTTTCATAAATAATAGAAAACGAAAAATACAACAAATATGAGAAATAAAATAAGGCGGATTACACCGGTAATGTTACCCATATAACACATCCAGCATAGACCTTACCTTAGCTATCCTATTGAGGCAAATAAAGCCTTCTGGATTAGCAAGCATGTAAAAAGAAAGAGCTCGCAAGAACTAGGAATTGAATAATCATCACAGAGTTTATAACATGCTCTATGATGATATTACATAGAATAATACTAATGTGATGGTAAAATAAGCGGATGAAGTGATCATAAAAATGACCTCTTTTCTCTTTTGTTGTGAAGATTTCGATTTGTAAAATGCTGTCTTCTTCCACAAAATTTTTCAATAGAACTTCAAAATTCATGTTTTGTTCTTCGTGCGATTGGATTTTGAAGGTATTGTTTGAGCGACTTGTTTTTGTTTAGCATTTCGCATTGGGGGCCTCCTTATGTTTACGCCTTCGCACATCCTGCCGTCCCAACTTCTTTCCCTTGAAATAGTTGTGACGAGCTGTCCGTCCTGTGAACATGCTTCTGTATTACCATCAGCATTAAAATTAGCTTGAGTATTTTCACTCCTTTGTTGCTTCTGGTTTGAAAGCATAGTTTGCGCCATGGCATCCGACAATTTCCTGTCCTCTAAATTAGAGAGTGGTTCTGTTTTTGTCTCCTGATTCTGGTTAGTTGTTGGCAGTGCATTCGCGCTTCGATCTCCAACTAATGCTTCGGTCGAGCTTAGTTGACGATTATGTGCAGTTTCATTCTGGATGAATTTTGATGTCCCTGCACTTGAAATAACTGCTTTTCCATTATTTCTTGGAACAAAAACTGGGGCATTGTGGTTTAAAATATTGTTAGGTGTTGCTGTGTGTCGCGAGATTGCACGACAGTTCTTGGATGCAGTTTTCCTTTGAACTTTTTGCTCGACTGAATCTTCACTATCGTCGTCCTGATCAGATTCTTCTTCGTCCCATGAAAAAGCAGCGACTCATTCACCCCAGCTCTCCTCATCATCATAATCTCGTTGGTCTTTCCACAGTTTCGATTTAATGACCAAGTCCCTCCTCTTTGGTTGAAAACCTTTTTTGATACCTGAAGTTGAAGGTTCCCCATGATCTTTGACAACGATGTTCATAGGAGGAGTGGCTGTGGTTAGAGAGGTTCGAAGTTTGGACTGTATTTGAATATCTGTACCAGTAACATGGGATTTATTCTTTGCGTCTGTATTCTGTGAGCTATATTGGTTGTCACAAATCTGCATAGTTTCACCCAAGATTTTTCCTTCATCATCATTGACATTGGCAAAAACGTCAAATGAGTTTGTAATTGAAGGTAATGCTGGATTGTTTTCTGCAATCTGAATTTTATTTTTGGATTTTGGTGTTACTGCTTTGTTGTCCCTTGATGACCATTTTCCATCTTCCCATTTGTGTTTTTGATTATCAGTAGACTCTACAGCAGAGGTTGCTTGAGGTAATGCATTGTTACAGACAGCATCAGCAGCTGTACATGAAGGATGGATTCTGCCATGCTTAGATATATTTAAAACTAATCCTGCAGAAATTTTTGAAGCATCCAGCAATTTTGGCCCTTTGCAGTTCTCCCCTAGTTGAACTAGGGAAACATTATGCTTTGTAACAGATCTGGAAGGATCCTGGACCTTCAATTTGGCATCACTTCCTTGACAAAACGGTGTATGTTTATTACTATTCTTATTATGTAACATAAATTGCTGCTCACACAGCAAGTGTTCACTCCTGTTTGTGTTTTGATGTGCAGCCTCAACAGATGGAACAGCCAAATTTGGCACCAACTGTTGACTAGGAAGCTTCAATCTGGATGAAACAATAGATTCTGCAGTTGGCACACATGTAACTGAACCAATATTTTGTTCTGTATCATCAGACACACTAGGATAACCCCGTCAATTTTGACACTATTTGTTCAGTTGGAACATTCAAAGTTGATGTAACAGTAGTGATCTTTTTACACAGCTGTGTAATATCATCATTAGTTGTTGGTTGAGCTTCTGCAGCTAGAGTACTTGGACCAGAAATTTGTGCTGCATCAGTATTCTCATTAGGAAGAACTCCAGCCCATTTTGACACCACCTGATGCCTGTGCATATTCAAACTGGATGAAACAGTAACTGGATTTTCATACAGCTGTGCTGTATCTGCATTCGGCATTGACTGGGCTACTGCAGCTGGAGAAATTGGAACTGAAACAACTTCATCAGCATTGACCTTAGGAGGATCCCGAGCCAAATTTGACATCATCTGTTCACTGGTACCATTCAAATTGAATGTAACAGTAGCAACATTTTTACACAAGTGAACAATATCAGCATTAGATGCTGAATGAGCTTCTGCAGCTGAATCAATTGGATCAGAGGAAATATTTTGACTTGGCTTAGCAGTCACATTAGGAACCTGTTCACTGTGAGCTGGAAAAGTGGATGGATTTCTACACATCTGTGCAATAACAGATTCTTCAGCTGGAACAATTTGACTATTTTGCTCTGCATTAACAGTGACATTGTGACGAGCCCCTTCACTGCTTCGTGCTAAAAGATTAGTATTTAGGTACTCTCTGGAATCCCCTCCTAATTAAGTCAATCTGTCCCGTCCTTCAAAATGTCGATCATGAACTTCTAGTTCATTAAATTCATCTGAATTCCACCGGCACGATTTTACATCATGACCTTGATGATTACAATACGTGCAGTATTTAGGAAGGTTATCAAAGACGATCCTCTGGTCATATTCCACTACTTTTCCAGAATTGAAATCAACAATCTTGATCTTTATTTTCTTAGGAAGTTTGTCTAGTAAATTAAGCAAGACTTTCACTCGTGCCGTACTAGGTCTCGTTCGATCTTTTGTTGCCTTATCAACTGCTAGAGGCTTTCCCACTGTAGTGGCAATTGACATTAAGGATTTCTTTGCGAAGAAATTTGCTGGCAGTTCACAAAAAGAGATCCAAACGACTGCCTTTGACGTTTCTTCACGTGGATTAAATCCCATTGTCCACGGGAATGTCCAAAAGAAGAACTCGTCTCCTTTTGCCTTAACATAACCAGTTGTTTTTGAGACGACATTAGCAAAATCTTCAAATAGATCAAATCTAACCAGAATGTGCCGATATTCTAGCTGTCCTATATTGACTTACCTTTGACATCGAGTTGCTTCGGTAAAATCTGTCTCAGCTTGAGTTTGATAAAAAAATGGAAGAACCCTCATTTTTTGAGAAGTTTATAATTGTTCTGATACTATGTTCAATGCGATGGCAGGAACACGTCTGCAATCGTGGAGAGTAAACTTAAAGGTCCCTGGAAATGCTCTATGCAAACACAGGAAGGGACATGCGATCGCGGAAGGAAAAGGGTTGAGCTTATGCGATCGCATCAGAAGGCATGCGATCACGGATAAGGAAAACCAGGAGCTATGTGATAGTAGGAGGGAAGTTGTGATCGTGTTGAAGGAAAAGGACACCCTCTGAAGCTCCACTATGCGATTGTAGGAAAGGGGCTACGATCGCAGAGAACAATGGTCTGCAACAGCAACAGCAGAAAACCTGCAATACTCTAAGTTCCAAAATTGATCCATTGAGCATCCGAAACACACTCGAGGCCCCCGGTACCTCAACCAAACATACAGACATATCCCATAACATCATTAAAACTTGTACCAATCCTTAAATTGTCTAAAACAACGCTGGAAACTCGAATTAATCAACATTTTGAACTAAAAAACTTCAAAACTTAACCAAACTCGCTTTAGATTCAAAACCTGACCAAAACACGTCCGATTGACCTGAAATTTTGCACGCATGTCCCAAATGATATGACGGTGCTACAACAATTTTCGGAATCCCACTCCAACCTTCAAATCCAAAATTCACTATCGGACCGAAAACTTAAAAATTCTAATTTTCGGCATTTCAAGCCTAAATGAGCTACAGACATCCAAAATACATTCCGAACACGCTCCCAACCCCGAAATCACCTAACGGAGCAAAAGGAACTATTAATTTTTCATTCTGAGGTCATCTTCACACTGTTCCAAATATGGACCATTTTTCAACACTTATGCTCTCATTTAGGACTAAGTGTCCAATAACACTCCGCATTCCATTACCGAATGTCCCGGCAAACGAAAATAGCAGAAACGAATTTAGGGGAAAAAGTTAATGCGGGAACGAGGCATAATTCCAAAGACAACCGGTCGGGTCGTCACATCCTCCTACACTAAAACTTTCGTACATCCTCGAACGAGCATAGAGAACATACCTGAAGTACAAAAAAAGAAGAGGGTATCGACTGCGCATATCCCGCTCAATCTCCCAAGTCGCCTCTTTGGCCTGCTGACCCCACCACTAAACCTTTACTGAAGCTATATCCTTTGACCTGAGCATTCGGACCTGCCTATCTATTATTACCACTGGTTCCTCAACATAGGACAAGTCATTGTTCAACTAGACCAAAGTGAACTCCAACACGTGAGACGGGTCGCTGTGATACCTCCGAAGCATCGAAACATGAAATACCGGATGAACCCCGGCTAAAATGGGAGGTAAAGCAAGCTCATAAGCAACCTTTCCAAATCTTATTCAAAATCTCAAATGGACCAATGAACCTCGGGCTCAACTTTCCTTTCTTTCCAAACCTCATGACGCCTTTCATAGGCGAGACCCGAAGTATAACCCGCTCAGCAACCATAAAGGAAACATCATGAACCTTGCGGTCCGCTTAATTCTTCTATCCTCACTGGGCTATACGGAGTCTATCCTCAATCACCATAACCTTCTCCACCGCATCCTGAACCAAATCAGTGCCCAATAGCCTGGCTTCACCTGGCTCGAACCAACCAACCCACCGGGGATCTGCATCTCCTACCATATAAGGACTCATAAGGTGGCATCTGAATACTGGAATTATAACTTTTGTTGTACGCAAACTCAGTCAATGGCAAAAACTGATCCCAAGACCCTCTAAACTCAATCACACACATGCGGAGCATATCCTCAAGAATCTGAATAGTGCGCTCGGGCTGTCCGTCTGTCTGAGGGTGAAAACCCGTACTTGTAATCACCTGGGTACTCAACTCGTGTTGGACAGCTCTCAAGAACCGTGATGTAAAAACTGAACCCCTGTCTGAGATGATAGAAACTTGAATGTCGTGCAGGCGGACAATCTCCCTGATATAAATCCCTGCTATCTGCTCCGATGAGTAAGAAGTACACACTGGAATAAAATGAGCGGACTTGGTTAGCTGATCCACAATAACCCAAATAGAATCAAATTTCCTCACTGTTAGAGGAAGACCAATCACAAAATCCATAATGATATTCTCCCATTTCCATTCCGTAATCTCCATCTGCTGGAGTAACCCTCCCGGTCTATGATGCTCAGCCTGTACCTGCTGACAGTTGAGGCATGTAGCTACGAACTCTACTATGTCCTTCTTCATTTGCCTCCACCAGTAATGCTGCCTTAGATCCTGATAGATCTTCACGGAACCTGGATGGATGGAATATCGCGAGCTATGTGCCTCGGTCAATATCAACTGCCGAATATCATCAACATCGGGCACACAGATCCGCCCATGCATCCTCAATACCCTGTATTCTCCAATTCTCATATCCTTAGCATCGCCATGCTGAACTGTATCCCTAAGGACAAGCAAATGAGGGTCATCATATTGTCGCTCCCTGATACGATCAAACAATAAAGACCGAGAAACCATACAGTCTAGAACCCGACTGGGCTCCGAAGGTCCAATCTAACGAACTGACTGGCTAAAGCCTGAACATCCATCGCCGTCGGTCTCTCTGAAGCCGGTAAATATGCCAAACTCCCCATACTCTCCGCCCGGTGACAAGGCATCGGCTGCCACATTGGCCTTGCCCGGGAGATAAAAAATAGTAATATAATAATTCTTCAGTAGCTCGAACCATCTCCTCTGGCACATGTTTAGATCCTTCTGCTTGAACAAGTTCTGTATACTCTGATAATCCATGTAAATATCACAAGGCACGCCATACAAGTAATGACACTAGATCTTTAAGGCGTGAACAATAGCATGTAACTCAAGGTCATGGACATGATAGTTCTTTTCATGCACTTTCAACTGTCTGGACGCATAGGCAATCTCCCTAACGTCCTGCATCAACGCTGCTCAAAGTCCAACTCGTGAGGCATCACAATAAACCGTATAGGACCCTGAACCCGTAGGCAAAATCAGAATAGGGGCTGAAGTCAAAGTCGTCTTGAGCTTTTGGAAGCTCACCTCACACTCGTCCGACCACTGAAAAGGAGCACCCTTCTTGGTCAATCTAGTCACAGGGGTTGCAATTAAAGATAACCCCTCAACAAAACGACGGTAATACCCCACCAGGTCAAGTAAACTACGAATCTCTATAGATGAGGAGAGCCTGGGCCAACTCTGCTTGGCCTCCACTTTCTTCGAGTCTACCCGAACGCCCTCACTCGATACCACGTGGCCTAGGAATGCCACTGAACTCAACCAAAACTCACATTTTGAGAACTTTGCATATAATTTCTTTTCCCTCGTGGTCTGAAGCACTGTCATCAGATGCTGCTCATGATCTTCCCGATTTCGAGAGTATACAAGAATATCATCTATAAAAACAATGACAAACGAGTTAAGATAGTGCCTGAATACACTGTGCATCAAATGCATAAAAGCTTCGGGGCGTTGTCAGCCAAAATGACATGACAAGGAACTCGTAATGACCATCACGAGTCCTCAAAGCAGTCTTCAGGATATCCGGCTCCCGAATCTTTAGCTAGTCATAACCTGAGCTCAAATCAATCGTAGAAAATACATGTGCACCATGAAGCTGGTCAAATAGATCATAAATACAAGGTAAAGGATATCGGTACTTCACTGTAACTTTGTTCAACTGACGATAATCGATACACATGTGTATAGAACCATCATTTTTCTTTACGAACAAGACAGGAGCACCCCATGGTGAAACACTGGGTCAAATAAAACCCTTATCAAGCAATTCCTGTAACTGATCCTTCAACTCCTTCAACTCAGGAGGAGCCATACAGTAAGGAGGAATATATATGGGCTGAGTGCCCGGCAACAATCGATACCAAAATTAATATCCCGTTCAGTCGGCATGCCCGGAAGATCAGCTGGAAACCCATTGGAGAAATCCCGTACTACTGGGACAGAGTCAACAGAAAGGGTATCAGCACGAACATCTCTCACATAAGCTAAATATGCGACACACCCTTTCTCAACCATATGCTGAGCATTATGAAGAGATATAACTCTGCTGGGAGTGTGATCAAAAGTACCACTCCACTCAATACGTAGGATACCTAGGATAGCCAGCGTCACAGTCTTAGCGTGACAATCAAGAATAGTATACTGGGGCGACAACCAGTCCATGCCCAAGTGAATATCGAAATCAACCATATCAAGTAATAAAAGAGCTTCTCTGGTCTCAAAACCATGAATAGTAACCAAACATGACCGAAATACGCGGTCCACAATAAGGGAATCTGCCACGGGAATTGAAACATAAATAGGAGAGCTCAAGGTCTCTCGGGATGTACCCAAATGTGAAGCAAAATAAGTTGACACATAAGAATAAATAGAGCTTGGATCAAATAGAATCGATGCCTTTATGTAACTTACCAATGTAATACCTATGATACCCGAATCAGAGGCTACAACCTTGGCACAATCAGGAATGACATAAAATCTAGCCCAACCCATCCCTCGAGGGTGACCTCTATCTCCCCGATCTCAGCCCCTGGCCAGCTGGGCAGGTGGGGATGGCAGCTCGAGCTGGAACAATTGCCTGAGAATCCCGCTAGGTATGCTGCTACTAATACTGCTGTGGAGGTGCACTCCTCCCAAGCATGGGGCAATCCCTCAGTGCATGGCGGGTATCCTCGCACTCATAAAAAGCTCTGGGAGGGTGTGGTGGATGTGACTGACTGGGCCCACCCCTGCTAGAACGGCCCCCAGATGTACCTTGCGCGGGAGTCGCACTGGAAACCAGAGGTGCATAATAAGGCTCCGGAGATCTGGGAGGATCTTGGGTACTGCTGGGTGAAGGAAGAGCCGATTGAACTAGGCGACCCGTATATCCCCTACCATGACGTCTAGCTCCTAAATTATGGGTACCAGAGAAATGACCAGACTCTGGAGACCTCTTGGCCTCTCTCTCCTCTTGCTATCTGGCATGCATACCCTCTATCCTCCTGGCTATGCTCACTACCTACTGATAGGGTATATCAATCTCCAACTCTCGCGCCATGCCGGACTTGATGGAAAGAATAAGACCCTCGATAAACCTGGGAACCCTCTCACAAACAGTAGCCCCCAAAGAAGGCCCATGCCTGGCCAACCTAGTATAACAGATGGCATACTCAGAGACAGTCATAGGGCCCTGGCGCAAGTGCTCAAACTCCGTGCGCTATGCGTCTCAGAGGCTCTGGGGAAAAAACTCCCTCTAAAATATATCTGAACATTAAGCTCAAGTCAGGGAGGCAGCCTTGTCCGAACTGTCTAACTCAAAGTTCGTCACCAATCATAGGCGGCTCCCCGAAGCTGGAGAGCTTTGAAGGAAACCCCGCTCGAGGCAGTAATACCCATGGTGCGAAAGATGCGGTGACAATCCTCCAAGAACCCCAAAGCATCATCTGTAGCCAGCCCGCTGAAAATAGGAGGGTCATACTTCTTGAACCTTTCCAGTCGACGCTGATCATTCTTAGAAGCAGGTGCCCCATCCTCGAGTTGAACTTGTGTTGCAGGCTGGGCAAGGATAATATCTAGAATCTGTCACATATGTACCCTCTGCTTGTTAGAAAATACGCTTAACGCTAGAGGGGGTGAATAGCGTTATAATAAAATTTAGCGTAAACTTGCGGAATTTAAAATTTGCAGGAAATAATTAAGTGCGTTAAATAAATAAAAGGAAAGAACGCACCGATATATTCTGGTTCACCACAACACGTGGCTAGTCCAGTCCCCGAGAGACTCTCTCGAGATTTTCCACTAACTTGTTAAGCTTACGGGTGCTCAACAAACCTTTACAACTTAAGGACACAAGCCTTAACACCTTTGCTCGGAGATACAACACTCCAAGACTTCAACCAAGGAAACACAAGTTCCTTACAACAAGAGAAGCACAATTCTCTTACAAGTGTATAAAACACTAAACACTCAAACAAAATACTCCTTTATGAGTAGGTATGAGTAAAAGAAGTAAGCTCTTGATCACAACAACTTTGGACAAGAATATGGCTCTCAAAAGCTTTATGAAATTGAATATAAAATGATAAACAAAAGTATGCAAGCTTACAGCAATGTAATGATCAGTTGTAGTATGTTGTTGAGTTTAAAATACTGAAATGAAGCTATATTTATAGTTGAAAAACTTGGCATTACCGTTGCCTAATTGCCAATTAAGAGTTGCTGATTTTACTTACTGACAATCGATTGTCAAACCCCAACAATAGATTGTCTGCCAGTTAGATCAAAATTTAATCCCAGATTTTACGCTTGATAATCGATTACTTACAATCCATAATCGATTACTGGCAACGTTCAAAAAATCCTTTCCAGATTTTACCACAAACAATCGATTGTCCAGAATCAACAATCGATTACTCAGCAACGTTCAAAAAATCTTATCCGGATTTTAATCAAAACAATGGATTATACCAAATCAATAATCGATTACCCAATAACGTTCAAAAAATCTTTTCCGGATTTTAATCACAACAATCGATTATACAGAATCAATAATCGATTACCTGATGGTATTTGAAAACTTTACGACAACGGTCAGCTTCACAATCGATTGCACAAAGTCAACAATGGATTACTTATCAGTTTTTGAAAATCATTTTAGACACTGCCTCTTGACAATCGATTGTTATATACTCACAATCGATTATTTAATAGTTTTGAAAAAGTCTGGAAGTCACTGCCTCAACACAATCGATTGTCATAAGTTCACAATCGATTATTTTGTGACTTTGAAAAATTTGAAGGACACTGTCTCTTCACAATCGATTGTCATTAGCTTCACAATCGATTATTCTGAGTTTTGACAAACTTTGATGGACACTTCCTCATCACAATCGATTGTCATTTGTTCACAATCGATTGTCATGCAGGTTTGAAAAACCTGATGCTCACTGTCTTACTCACAATCGATTGTCATTAGTTCACAATCGATTGTCATGCAGTCTTGGCTTAAAACAATCGATTATCATAAGTACATAATCGATTATGTTAGTCCAGATTTAAGGCATGTCTAAAAATTATTTTGACTACTGTAAATATGCATGATTTAAAATCATTTGACGTTAAATTAAATATGCATGATTTTGGAAAATAGTTTTATGAGAGAAGCCATGTTACGAGTCAAGTTGTAGGATCAAGATCACAAATAAGAATAACTCAATTAAACTTATAAAAACTTTGTCTTGAGCTTGAATCTCGTTGTATATCAATTGTGCGCTTGTTTCTTGAACTTCGTCATATATCAATTTTTGTAATGTTTGTCATTCATCAAAACCTACACAAAAGAACACACGTTTTAGTATATTGCATTGAGAACGTGTTTCCAACAATTTCCCCCTTTTTGATAATGGCAAACATTAAGCGGGATATGCAAGACAAGCAATTTATATTGACGATTCAAGACAAGTATATACATGTAACATGTATGCAATTTGTTCCCCCTCAATTTGAGAATTCCCCCTCAATTTAAGCTTATAAATACTGAGAGTGCATACCCGTTATCTTCCCCCTTTTGCCATTTGCAAAAATAATAATAAGATGCCAAAGATGAAATAAACCTTGTTTATTTATAGGAAAGAAGGCGTGATTATTTAAAGAGAGTATAATAGCTCAAATGATAGCATTACAATCGATTATTGATACGAGATAATCGATTATTAGATGACAGAAACAGATTTTTCTGAAGAAGACTCAATTCTTGCGCGTCATGCTTTATAATTCCTCCTACTTTTAGGGCGATACCTGCAAAAAAGGATTAGACGTCTCCGACGCTCAAGTTAGAAATAATGTAACAAAAAAATGCAATGCATGACTTAGATCAACATGGAGTCAAGAATCCTGAGTTCACTGCGAATTCGGAAGAAGGACTCTTTCTCTAAAGGCTTTGTAAAGATGTCTGCCAATTGGTTTTTGGTTTCAACAAATTCAATTTCGACATCGCCTTTGAGAACGTGATCTCTAATAAAATGATGTCTAATTTCAATGTGTTTCGTTCGCGAATGAAGAACGGGGTTCTTCGTCAAGCATATGGCACTAGTATTATCACATCTAAAAGGGATATGATCAAGACTTAGGCCATAGTCCAAGAGTTGTTGTTTCATCCATAGGATTTGAGCACAACAACTCCCCGCGGCTACATATTCAGCCTCGGTTGTGAACAACGCAACACTTACTTGTTTCTTGCTGAACCAAGAAACGAGAGAGCTACCGAGCAAATGGCAAGTGCCACTAGTGCTCTTGCGGTCCAATTTGCATCCAGCAAAATCGGAATTGGAGTAGCCAACAAGTTGGCATGAAGAGCCTTTGGGGTACCATAGACCCACATTTGTAGTACCAACAAGATACCTTAAAATCCGTTTTACCGCAGTAAGGTGAGACTCCTTCGGACACGATTGATAACGAGCGCATAAGCACACGCTAAACATGATGTCCGGACGACTGGCAGTAAGATAAAGAAGAGAGCCAATCATACCTCGATACTTCTTGGTGTCGACTTTCTTACCTTTCTCATCTTTGTCTAGATTATCGGATGTGCTCATGGGAGTTGCCATTTCTTTTGCATTGTTCATCTCAAATCGTTTCAGCAATTCATTGCAATATTTGGTTTGACAAATGAATGTACCTTCTTTCATTTGCTTTACTTGTAATCCCAAAAAGAATGTTAACTCACCCATCATAGACATCTCAAATTCGCTTGTCATTAAATCGGAAAATTCCTTGCATAAAACATTGTTAGTAGCACCAAATATAATATCATCTACATATATTTGAACTAACAAAATATCATTGTTTTTATGCTTAACAAAGAGAGTTGTGTCAACTTTCCCCCTAATGAAATCATTTTCCAAAAGAAACTTACTCAATCTTTCATACCAAGCTCGGGGAGCTTGTTTTAAACCATAAAGAGCCTTTTTGAGTTTGAAAACATGATCGGGAGATTTAAAATTTTCAAAACCGGGGGGTTGTTCAACATAAACTTCTTCTTGAATAAAACCGTTTAGAAAAGCACTTTTTACATCCATTTGATATAAATTGAAATTCATAGAAGAGGCAAATGCAAGCAATAAGCGAATAGCTTCTAATCTAGCTACGGGAGCATATGTTTCCTCATAGTCAATACCTTCTTCTTGATTATAGCCTTTTGCTACAAGCCTAGCTTTGTTTCTAGTGATTATACCATTTTCATCTAGTTTATTGCGAAAAACTCATTTCGTACCAATTATGGTATGACCTTCGGGTCTTGGCACCAAATCCCAAACGTCATTGCGTTCGAATTGGTTAAGGTCCTCTTGCATTGCCAAGGTCCAAAATTCATCCCCAATTGCTTCTGAGATGGTTTTGGGTTCAATTTGAGAAACAAAAGCAGTGTGTACTAAGGTATTTTTGAGAGAGTTTCGGGTACTTATCTTGTCTCTGACGTCTCCAATTACTTGTTCAAGAGGGTGATCTTTGATCGTCCTCCACTCATTTGGCACTTTTGTTTCTTTTTCCAATTGTGGCGCTTCTTCCGTTGGTTGTTCCTCAGTTTCATCTTTATTTTCCTTGGGTGGTTCCTCTTGTATTTTGTCTTTCAAGCTATCTAAGATACCTGCAAGATCAAAACCGGAATCCTTTCTCGCCAAGCAAGCATTATTTTCGGAAAATACAACATGAGGGGATTCCTCCACAATTTGGATTCTTTTATTAAAGACCCTATATGCTTTACTACGTGAGGAATATCCAATGAAAATACCTTCATCCGACTTAGCATCAAATTTACCCAATTGGTCTTTGACATTGTTATGAACAAAACATTTGCAACCAAAAACTCTAAAATAGGAAATATTTGGTTTTCTACCCTTATAAAGTTCATAGGGGGTTTTCATGAGTTTCGGCCAATTACTACTCTATTTAGATCATAGCAAGCGGTACTCACGGCGTCCGCCGAAAAATGTTTGGGTATCTTAGCTTCGTCGAGCATGGTTCTAGCCATCTCTTCGAGACACCTACTTTTCCTTTCCACCACCCCATTTTGTTGTGGTGTACGTGGAGCGGAAAAGGTATGCTCGATTCCGAGTTCGTCACAAAGGTCCGCAAAGAGATTGTGATCAAACTCTCCCCCATGATCACTTCTAATTGAAGTGACGGTTGTTTCTTTCTCATTTTGAACACGCTTAAGAAAATATTTAAAATTTTGAAAAGCATCACTTTTATTGGCAAGGAATAAAGTCCAAGTAAATCTCGAGTAATCATCAACAATCACAAAAGCATATTTATTTCTTCCTAGACTTTAAATGCGAGAGGGACCAAATAAATCCATATGAAGTAATTGCAATGGTCTAGAAGTTGAAACAATGTTTCTAGATTTGAAAGATGCTTTTTTTTGCTTCCCCTTTTGACACGAGTCACAAGTAGAGTCATTTTCAAATTTTAAAACGGGAAGACCAACAATTAAGTTTTGAGAAATCAATTTGTTCAAAAGATGCATATTGATATGTGCTACTCTACGATGCCATAGCCAAGTATCATCCTCTTTACTCATTAGACAATCAACATAATCGGGTGAGGAATTAGCAAGATCAACCATATAAATATTATCCACTCTAAAACCACGGAGGATAATTTTGAAATCACTACGTCTGAACACTAAGCATTCATCCGAATCAAATAAAGCAAGATTTCCCTTGTCACACAATTGGCTTATGCTCAAGAGATTATGCTTTAATCCTTTAACAAGTTATATATGCTTAATAGAGGAATTTTCATCCTTACCGACCGAGCCTATGCCGATGATCTTTCCTTTATTGTTATCACCGAAGATAACACTTCCTCCTTCTTTGTGCTCTAATTGAAGGAATTTGGATTCATCTCCCGTCATATGCTTGGAGCATCCACTATCAAGGTACCATAGTACACTTGATCCCTTCAAGCACACCTACAAAACAAATTAATGTTCTTTAGGTACCCATGCCATCTTGGGTCCTTGGGGGTTAGGCATATTATAATGATGCAATTGAGTAATGTGTCTATGACGTGTAAAGCATGCAGGAGCAATATGACCAATACGTCTACAATAATGACAAGTCACATTTGGGCTATGCATCCTTCTAGGTTCATAGTAACTAGACGGATGAAAATTTCTTACTCTATTTTGAACACCGTGACTATTTCGCATTTCATGAGAATTATTTCTCCTACTATGAGCTCTAGGATGGGCAGCATTTCTAGAGTGATTGTTTCTCGGTTGAGGGCCATTTTTAGGTCTTCTAAGGGGTTCAAAATTTGGCCTAAAATATGCATCATTTCTAGGGTAACTATTTCTAGGTGGTAAGTCATTTCTAGGTCTCCTAAAATGTTCAACATTTTGTCTAGCATGCATATTGGTTCTAGGATTGCTATTTCTAGGATAAGCATTTGTTTTATTAGTCCTAGGTTGAGCCTTAGGTGGTTGGGGTTTGGCTTCAACCTTTTCTTCATTCTTAAAGCCTATTCCATGCTTGGTTGATTTCAAATTTACAAGGACCTCATTCAAATTCTTGTAGGAAGAATTAAACTTATCTAAGGTACCTTTGAGTCTATCTACCTCATTTTTTAGATGCAAGCAAGAAGAACAATTTTTAGTAGAACTTTCGGGCTTATCGGCGCTTCTTTTTCCGAAAAACTTGTTTTCCTCTTTCAGCTTTTCATTTTCTAAAACCAGTTTTTCTAAATCCTTTTCTTTCAAAGAAAGCTGTTTTTGAAAATCCTTTTCTTTTAATGAAGCATTTTCTTTTATGCCCTTAACAGTTTTTGAAGCCTTAATAAACTCAGCATATAATTTATCAAAAGCAATTCGCATTTCTTCAAGAGTATAGAAGTTTTTAGACGAAATTTGACATACCTCATCTTTGTTGTCTTCATGTGCCATAAGGCAAAGATTTGCTGCTTCGTCTTCTTCTCCTTCGCTTGACTCATCTCCGGAGTCGCCTCCCCAAGAAATGTATGCACGTTGCTTTTTAAAAGGTTTCTTCTCCTTTTTGATGTTTGGGCAATTTGATTTGATGTGCCCGGTTTCACCACATTCATAGCACTTGATTTGTTCGCCTTGCTTTTTGCCCTTGCGTTCATACTCCTTGAGCATGAACTTTTGAAATCTTTTGATAACGAGTCCAAACTCGTTGTCTCCTTCCTCATCAATTTGCGGTTGGCTTGTGCTTGCCTTTAAAGCTATTCTTTGCCTCCTTTGATCATCAACAAAAGGGTTAAGAATAGTAGATTCATAGGTCTTAAGGTTACCTCTTAGTGCGTCGATGGTGACGTTTGAAACGCCAATGGATTCTTGAATTGCATTGGCCTTTGATCTCCATGCCGGTGTGAGACTCCTAAGAATTTTTCGCACGAGCTCTCTATCCGTGAATGTTTTCTTGAGAGCATGTAGGTCATTTACGATTATTGAAAATCGCTCAAACATTTCGTCCACCTTTTCACCTTCCTTCTTGTGAAATAATTCATAAGAATGGGTTAGGAAATCAATTTTTGCTTCCCTTACCTGGTCCGTACCTTCGTACGTAACTTCTAGCTTGTCCCACATCTCCTTTGCCGTTGTGCAACACGATATTTTCCTGTAATCGTCAGCATTAACAGCACAATAAATAAATTAATTGCTTTAGCATTATTTTGAACCTTTCGGATGTCATCCGCGTCATACTCATCCTCGGACTTGGGAAGCCATTCGTTTTCCACCTTCTTTGTTGGAATTTGGTTTCCCTTCATTATCACCTTCCAAAGGTGAAAGCTGTTGGATTGAACGAAGATCTTCATCCTCTCCTTCCAGTACGTGTAATTTGTACCGTTGAATAGAGGTGGTCGTGTGGAGCACTGTCCTTCATCAATTCCTGCAAAAGAATCACGAGTAGAAGCCATGGATGTTCTCTCAAACTGTTAAGTTTTCAGAGAGTTGGGCTCTGATACCAATTGTTAGAAAATACACTTAACGCTAGAGGGGGGGGGGTGAATAGCGTTATAATAAAATTTAGCGTAAACTTGCGGAATTTAAAATTTGCAGGAAATAATTAAGTGCGTTAAATAAATAAAAGGAAAGAACGCACCGATATATTCTGGTTCACCACAACACGTGGCTAGTCCAGTCCCCGAGAGACTCTCTCGAGATTTTCCACTAACTTGTTAAGCTTACGGGTGCTCAACAAACCTTTACAACTTAAGGACACAAGCCTTAACACCTTTGCTCGGAGATACAACACTCCAAGACTTCAACCAAGGAAACACAAGTTCCTTACAACAAGAGAATCACAATTCTCTTACAAGTGTATAAAACACTAAACACTCAAACAAAATACTCCTTTATGAGTAGGTATGAGTAAAAGAAGTAAGCTCTAGATCACAACAACTTTGGACAAGAATATGGCTCTCAAAAGCTTTATGAAATTGAATATAAAATGATAAACAAAAGTATGCAAGCTTACAGCAATATAATGATCAGTTGTAGTATGTTGTTGTGTTTAAAACACTGAAATGAAGCTGTATTTAAAGTTGAAAAACTTGGCATTACCGTTGCCTAATTGCCAATTAAGAGTTGCTGATTTTACTTACTGACAATCGATTGTCAAACCCCAACAATCGATTGTCTGCCAGTTAGATCAAAATTTAATCCCAGATTTTACGCTTGATAATCGATTACTTACAATCCATAATCGATTACTGGCAACGTTCAAAAAATCCTTTCCAGATTTTACCACAAACAATCGATTGTCCAGAATCGACAATCGATTACTCAACAACGTTCAAAAAATCTTATCCGGATTTTAATCAAAACAATCGATTATACCAAATCAATAATCGATTACCCAATAACGTTCAAAAAATCTTTTCCGGATTTTAATCACAACAATCGATTATACAGAATCAATAATCGATTATCTGATGGTATTTGAAAATTTTACGACAACGGTCAGCTTCACAATCGATTGCACAAAGTCAACAATGGATTACTTATCAGTTTTAGAAAATTATTTTAGACACTGCCTCCTGACAATCGATTGTTATATACTCACAATCGATTATTTAATAGTTTGGAAAAAGTCTGGAAGTCACTGCCTCAACACAATCGATTGTCATAAGTTCACAATCGATTATTTTGTGACATTGAAAAATCTGAAGGACATTGTCTCTTCACAATCGATTGTCATTAGCTTCACAATCGATTATTCTGAGTTTTGAAAAACTTTGATGGACACTGCCTCATCACAATCGATTGTCATTTGTTCACAATCGATTGTCATGCAGGTTTGAAAAACCTGATGCTCACTGTCTTACTCACAATCGATTGTCATTAGTTCACAATCGATTGTCATGCAGTCTTGGCTTAAAACAATTGATTATCATAAGTACATAATCGATTATCTTAGTCCAGATTTTTAAGGCATGTCTAAAAATTATTTTGACTACTGTAAATATGCATGATTTAAAATCATTTGACGTTAAATTAAATATGCATGATTTTGGAAAATAGTTTTATGAGAGAAGCCATGTTACGAGTCAAGTTGTAGGATCAAGATCACAAATAAGAATGACTCAATTAAACTTATAAAAACTTTGTCTTGAGCTTGAATCTCGTTGTATATCAATTGTGCGCTTGTTTCTTGAACTTCGTCATATATCAATTTTCGTAATGTTTGTCATTCATCAAAACCTACACAAAAGAACACATGTTTTAGTATATTGCATTGAGAACGTGTTTCCAACACTGCTATCTAGTGGAAGCAATCCTGCCTGCGACAGCATAGTGTACATGCTCATAAAATGCGCCAATGCCTCCTGGACAACTGGAATAGTGGTGGTCGTGGGCGTGTCAGATGCCTGAGTCCTGGCTAGGTCTGCTGGTGGAACCTCGGCGGCTGCTCGCGTAGGTGCTCTGGCTGCACCCCGCGCGCATCCACGACCCCTACACCGGCCCCTGCCTCTAGTGGCTGTAGTAGGGGGTATGTGTGCCTGATCGTCCCGTGTCATGCGTGTCCTCACCATCTGTGAGAGAATAGAAGACATAATTTTAGAATCGAAACCAAAAATATAGCACGACAAAGAATTCAATAAAGTGAAGATTTTTCCTAAACAGTTACATAGCCTCCCATAGATAAGTACAGACGTCTCCATACCGATCAACGAGACTCTAAATAACCGGCCTGTGTCCCGTGACTCCATTGAACCTAAAGCTCTGATACCAACTTGTCACGACCCTGATTCACCAATTGTGAACCTGTCATGACGGCACCCAGTCTTCACAACTAGGTAATCCTAACACATTTCAGAATTTAACAATTCGAGATAAAAATAGTAAACAAACACTAAATACAAAGGAAATGTATAACGATGCCGCTTGGCACATACACCGAATACAAAACTCCTAAAAGCAACATCCCAAAACCAGGAATCCCACGGGCAACATAGGCTGCAAGAAGTCCAACACTGCTCTAGTCACCAGAATTTGTCTAATACAAAGAGAGGAATCGGAATAACAGCTAATAACAAGGGATAAATGAGAAGAGACTTTGCGTATCTGCGGACGTAGCAGAAGTATACCTCAAGTCTCCAATAATACTCCCTGACAGCTACTGGCGGTATGCCTACTCAGATGTACCTGGATGTGCACAACAAAAGTATACAGAAGAGTAGTATGAGTACACCACAGCGGTACTCAGTAAGTGTCAAGCCTAACCTCGGTAGGGTAGTGACGAGGAAGGTCGAGGCCCTACTGAGATAAATAAAGGAATAAATATGAAATGAATAGATTGAAGGAAATTCAGTAAATCTCAAGTATCTAGCAAAAACAATAAGTAAAACTGAAAAGGCTACAAATACAAATTTACAATACAAGAACGATCACTACATGCTTTTTATCATCGGGGATCTCCTGGTATTCCAAGGATCTCCTGGTATCCTCATCGTATATACAAGGGATCTCCAAATATCCAGGATCTCCTAGTATCCTCATCATATACACAAGGGTTCTCCAAGTATCCCGAGGATCTCTTAGTATCCTCCAGTTACTCAGTCTTGTACTGGGGATCTTGTAGTATCCGCCAGTTAAATAATTATGAGCGGTCTCTAAGTATTCGTCAAATAATCAATCATGTACCGGGAATCTCTTGGTATACCGCAATCCCACATCTCGGAACAAAATACGAACATGGGGAGCTCCCGAGATGCCGTCTCGTAATCCCAATAGTAAACACACCACAACAAATCAATATTTAACAGCAAGAAGCTAAGTGCGGACAACAAGTAAAATGTAGAGTCTAACATGCTTCACAAGAAAGACAGATATTGCAATTTTGTCAAATAAAGCAAATTAGTTACTAATATGCTTTTCCTAAACTAAAACAAGTGAAATTGCATTTATACTAGTGAAATACGTAAAGAAACACAGTCTAAGCAAGTCAAGTAAGGTAAACTTTCAACAATTAGCATAAGTACACGCTCGTCACCTCGCGCACAAGGAATTTAAACAACAGTCAAGAAATTCTAAGGGGAGAGGTTCCCCACACAAAGTAAGATAAGTCAATTACCTCGAACCGGTACAAAAACCACTAAGAAATAATGCCCTTGCCACGAGTATCCGACTCCGAGTGGCCCAAATCTATTCAACCCAATTACATATCATAAATACCATCGCAAGTAACTAATTCCACTATTAAAATTAAAGCTAAGGCACAAAAATAGGTAAAATGAACAAAATTCCCCTCAAGCCAACGTCTCGGAATCGAATAATTATTAAATTTTCAGAAACCTCGTACTCTCACGAGTCTAACAATATAAAAATCTCCAAAATCGGAGGTGAAATGCTCCTTCAAATCCTCACAATTAGGTCTAAGAACTTTACCCCAATTTTCATTCAAAAATCCAAAATTAAAGGTTGAATTCATGATTAGATTAGTGGGTATTAGTCATAGAGGAGTAAGAATCATTACCCAATAGTTTCCTCTGAAAATCATTCAAACAATCTCACAAAATCGAGCTCTCTAGCTTGAGTTTGTTAAAAAATGGAAGAACCCTCGTTGTTGAAAAGTTTATAATTGTTCTGATACTTTGTTCAATGCGATCGCAAGAACACGTATGTGATCACTGAGAGTAAAATTAAGGGCCCTAGAAATGCTCGATGGGAACGCGGGAAGGGACCTGCGATCGCAGAAGGAAAAGGGCTGAGCTTATATGATCGCATCAGAAGGCATGCGATCGGGGATAAGGAAAACCAGGAGCTATGCGGTCGTAGGAGGGAAGTTGCGATCTCGTTGAAGGAAAAGGCCACCCTCTGAAGCTCCTCTACACGATCGCAGGAAAGGGGCTGCGATCGCAGAGAATAATGGTCTGCAACAGCAGAAAACCTACTATACTCTAAGTTCCAAAATTGCTCCGTTGAGCATCCGAAACACACCTGAGGCCCTTGGGACCTCAACCAAACCTACAGACATATTCCATAACATCATTCAAACTTGTACTAATCCTTATATCACCTAAAACAATGCCGGAAACGTGAATTAAATATTTGAACTTAAAAACTTCAAAACTTAACCAAACTCGCTTTCGATTCAAAACCTAACCAAAACACGTCCGATTGACCTGAAATTTTGCACGCACGTTCCAAATGACATGACGGTGCTACGGAAAGTTCTGGAATCTCGTTTCGACCCTCTGATCAAAAATTCACTATCAGACCGGAAACTTCAAAATTCTAACTTGCGGCATTTCTAGCCTAAATGAGCTACGGACATCAAAATACATTACGAACATGCTCCCAATCCTGAAATCACCTAACGGAGCTAACGGAACCATCGGATTTCCATTTCGACGTCGTCTTCATACTGTTCCGAATGCGGACCATTTTCCAACACTTAAGCTCTCATTTAGGGTCTAAGTGTGCCAAAACACTCCGAATTACATTACCGAACGTCCCGGCAAACCAAAATAGCATAAATGAACTTAGGGGACTCAATTAATGGGGGAACGGGGCATAAATTCCAAAGACGACCGACCGGTCGTCACAATATAAACCCCTACTACGATTATTAAATTTATATGAAGATAACTTTTAATACAAAATATAATTTTTAAATATTAATTTAACTTATAAGTAAAAAAATATATATAGATAAATAGTGCGAATTCCAGTAGTTTGATAATTTTGTTTGTTTTGATAACAATATTTTTAAATTACCACTTATACTAAAATCGGGAGGAGACATCAACTTGATAACAATATTATCTAGGAAGTTTGTCCTTAATACATAGAGTGATAATTTAGTTGCATTCTCCAGAAAAATAATGTTTCAGCATGCAGTTTAATAGATAACAAACACTGGCGGTGAAATGTTATGCTAAATGTGAGAGAGTTCGATTTGAGTTCTAATAAATTTGGAGTGTTCAGGGCCGAGTTTTTCCTTCTTGTATCTCTCAAACATTTGCTCGTGTAGAGTATAGGAACCAAAAAATAAATTAATGATATCCAAAATAATTTATGAAAACAAAAGAATACCAAAAATGAATTTATTAATACAACTCCGAAACTCTCAATTACAAAAGTATTTTTTTACAAACACTCCTTACACTCAAGCTATTGATCACTTAATACTTGCTTGAAAACTTGATAATAACCAAATGAATTACAAGTCCTATTTATACTAGTTAACCCCTAGTGTGAACAAATAATGTGAAACAAAGAACCTAAAATCTAACACACCATGGCCGGTGCCTAATCTTGGTAGGTGAAGTTTATTTTAAAATCCCATTTTAACAACTAAACATGTGTTTCAAAAGACATGGCCGGTGGTTAATTTTTTTTGGATAAATTATTATTTCAACAGCCTCCCTTAATTTATCAAAAATTACCTATACCAAGCATTGACTTCAAATTCTCGAACAATTCTGCTCTCAGCGGTTTTATAAGGATATCCGCTATTTGATCTTCAGATCTGCAGTTCTCAAGTTCGATTTTACCATCCTTAACAAGATCCCGTATGTAGTGATACTTAATTCCGATATGCTTACTCCTGCCATGAAATACCGGATTCCTGGCTAATGTGCGATTGCTGACCTGTTATCACATATAATTCTTGTCGGACCAATCTGCTCGTGTTTCAGCTCTCCAAGCATCCTTCGAAGCCAAACTGCTTGACAAGCCGCAGAAGTCGCTGCTATGTACTCTGCTTCTGCTGTAGAAAGATCAACTACTTGTTGCTTCTTTGATGAACATAAAAATACTCCTTTCCCAATAAAGAAAGTATAACCTGAAGTACTCTTTCGAGTCTCCACACCACTTGCCCAATCACTGTCTGCATATCCTACTAGACTGCAGTTGTCAGAGTAGGTATAGAAAATTCCATGATCATGAGTACCTTTAATATACCTCAAAATCCTTTTTGCCGCTTGCAAATGTGACTGATTTTGTGTCTCCATGAATCGACTGATAATTCACACGCCATAAACAATATCTGGCGGAGTTGAAGCCAAATAACGCAGACTTCAAACTATGCTTTTGAAAAAAGTGGATCAACCAGCTCACCGCTTCCTTCTTTCTTCATTTCCAAACGTTCAGCAACTGGAGTTCGGATTGGTGTCGCAGATTCCATCTTGAAGTTCTTCAAGACATCATTGACACATTTCTTTTGCAAAATGAAAATGCTATCTTTACGTTTTTGTACTTCTATGCCCAAGAAGTAAGACATAAGCCCCATGTCTATCATTTCGAACTAACTAGTCATGGCCTCCCTGAATTCTGCATACATTGATTCACAATTGCCTATAAAAATAAAATCATCAATATAAAGACATACAAACATCATGTGGACATTCACTTTTGACTTGATGTATAATGTATGCTCATAAGGACACTTCTGGAATCCTGCCTGCAACATGTACGTATCAATGTACGTATACCAAGCTCGTGGTGCCTGTTTTAGTCTGTATAATGCCTTCTTCAATTTGTTGACCTGATTCTCCTGTCCTTTTCTTACAAAACCCGGTGGTTGCTCAACATAGACCTCCTTCTCAAGAAAGCCATTCAGGAAAGCTGACTTGACATCCATTTGATGGATCTTCCACCTGTTCTGAGCTGCAAGTGCTACTATCATGCGAATAGTATCCATTCTGGCCACTGGTGCAAAGACTTCATAGTAATCAATTCCAGGCTTTTGCCTATAGCCTTTGACTACCAATCTTGCTTTGAATCGGTCCACCTGACCGTCGGGTCGATACTTGGTCTTGTACACCCAATTGACACCGATAGGCTTCTTTCCGGCTGGCAAGGTAGTTAATTCCCATGTGTCATTTTTTTCAATGGAATGAATTTCTTCATTCATTGACTTGATCCACCTTTCATTATCAGCAGCATCCTCGAACAAAACTGGATCAGAATCAGCAAAAAGACAAAAATTTACTAATGTTTCATTGGTAAAGTCAGGACTGTTGTTATTGTCAACACATTCTTCATTTCTCCTCATATGAAAAATCCTTGAAACGTGGTGGCATGTTTGTTTGTCAGCGAGGCTGCTCTTCTCGTTCAACTTCTTCTTCTAATTGTGATGATGGAATCTCTACTGCCTGCGGAGATGGAATACCTACTGGTTCCGGAGATGGAATATCTTCTGATGGTTCTGGGGTTAAGACATTTTGCTCATCTGCCTCTTCCATTTTCATCACCACACCTCTTCCAGTGTCATCTTTTCTGCTCCAGTTCCAAGCTCCATCTGCTACGAACTGCACATCTCTACTTACGATGACTTCTCTGCTGAAAGGATTATAAAGTCTATAACCCTTAGTCCCTTCGTTGTAGCCAATAAAAATGCACTTTTGAGTTTTATCATTCAGCTTCTTCCTACGTTCGTCTGGTACATGGGGATATGCAATACACCCTAATACCCTCAGCAAAGAAACATCAGGTTTGTTGCCACTCCACTCTTCTTGCGGAGTCCTCTCTAGCACAGCTTTTGTCGGATACCGATTCAGCACGAACACTGCACAAGCAACAACTTCCGCCCAAAATTCCTTTGGTAAGCCTTTCGCCTTCAACATGCTTCGTGCCATCTGAAAGATCGTCCTATTCTTTCTTTCTGCCACACCATTTTTTGCTGCGGTGTATAACTGGCAGTTAACTGACGAAGAATTCCTTGGGACTTGCAGTAATTATGAAATTCGTTAGAGGTAAATTCACCGCCTCTATCGGATCTCAAAGTCTTCAAGGTAAAGCCGTTTTTCTTTTCAACAAAGGCTTTAAACTCTTTAAACTTTCCGAATGCTTCAGATTTTTCACGCAGAAAAAAAACCCAAGTTTTTCTTGTAAAATCATCTACCAAAACAAGCATGTACTTTTTGTTTCCAAAAGATTCTACCTCAACTGGGCCACACAGATCCGTGTGTACTAGCTCCACTGGTTGCTCTGCCCGTATGGATTTCCTTGTTGGAAACGCCTCTCTGTGCTGCTTCCCAAGTAGACATCCTTCGCACGTTCGATCTGGAACATTAATCACTGGTAAACCTGTCACCATCTTCTTTTGCGCCAACAACTTCAAGCCTCTGAAGTGTAAGTGACCAAACCGAAGATGTCATAACCAATTGCTATCCATTGCCACAGCTTGAAAATTCATTACTCCCTTCGTATTAAGAGTAAGAGCGAATATTCGGTTTTTGGCCAATTCTACCTGCGTGATTAACTTGTTGTTCTTAAACCGGATCGTGCAGACTCCGTCTTGGAAAAGAATCTTGTGTCCCTTTTCTGAAAGCTACCCAATGCTTAATAAATTCCAGAAAAGCCCAGGTACGAAGAAAACATCGGCGACAGTAACATCCGTACCTTCCTTTGACTGGATTTTGATGTCACCCTTACCTTTGACACTCACCTTCATCTTGTTTCCAAAGTTGACTTCACCGCCTTCGTACTCCTCTAGCTTCGCAAACAGGACATATGATTCGAGCAACTGCTATCAAGAAACCAAATATTTGATTGATTTTTATTTGGTTCTCCGGCGTTGCATGCTAGAACCATATTGTCACTTGCCTATGCAACATCCACCTGCTGTGTTCGTCCATGTCAGTTGCCATGCAACATTCCCTTTTGTAAGGCCCAAATTGTTGACACCGATAACATTTGACTTTGGACTTGTCAATTTTTACCAGAAGAATTAATTTTCCAATTTCCTCCACCTTGCCCGCTACCTTGTCCGCCACCGCCTCCATGGCTGTTGTTGCCTTGACTGCCACCGCGATTTCCTGGGACATAGCTGCTTTGCAAAGCTTGTTCTTGGTTACTGCTACTCGTCGTCTGGTTCATTCTCTGCTCATGAGAACTTAACGAACCCAACAACTGGTCTGCAGACATAGTTGTTGTAGCTTGACCTTCTTCGATTGCAGCTACTACGTAGTTAAATCTTGTGCTCAAAGGGCGTAAGATTTTTTCTACCACCCTCTACTCGTCCAACGATTCACCGTTAGCCCGCAATTGGTTTACGACTGACTGCACACGGTCAAAGTAGCTTGCAACATTTTCCGAGTCCTTCATGCGCAAGAACTCAAAATCTGCACGGAGTGTTTGTAACCGGACCCGCTTCACTCGATCGTCACCTTTGTAGGCTTTCTGCAGAATAACCCACGCTTGGTTTGACGTCTCTGCCGCTGATACTTTTTTCGAATACCAGTTCATCGACAGCCTGAATGATAGCGTACAATGCCTTCTGGTCCTTTTTCCGAGTTTCAATTAAAGCGTCTTTTTCCTCCTTCTTCAACGCCTCGAATGCTTTGGCGTCTGGAACTTCGGTATAGCCATTTTCCACAACTTCCCATAAAGCATGTGATCGGAAAAATACTTTCAATGGATAGCCCAATTGTTGTAATTTTTACCGTTGAGTTTTGGGAGTTGAAACTGAATCGAGTTATTGCCTGACATGACTCAATTTCCTAACACCTCACAAGACTCAAACTAGTTCTGATACCAAATGTAGGAACCAAAAATAAATAAATTATTCTTAAAACAATTTATGGAGACGAAGGAATACCGAAAAATGGATTTATTAATACAACTCGGAAACTCTCAAATACAAAAGTATTTCTTACAAACACTCCTTACACTCAAGCTATTGATCACTCAATATTTGCTTGAAAACTTGATAATAACCAAATGAATTACACGGCCTTTTTATACTAGTTAACCCCTACTGTGAACAAATAATGTGAAACAAAGAACCAAAAATCTAACACACCATGGCCGTTGCCTAACCTTGGTAGGTGAAGTTTATTTTAAAATCTCATTTTAACAACTAAACATGTGTTTCAAAAGACATGGCCGGTGGTCAATTTTTTTTGAATAAATTATTATTTCAACATAGAAAAACAGCACATTATTAAAAAATAAACCAAAACAATTCTCATGTTTTTTCTAGCTTTTGAGAGTGAGGATATGCCCATAAGGCATACAAAACTTTGCATTGTATTCTTGGGTCAATCTAGAGACAATAAGAAAATCAGAAAGAATTATGTAATGTGTCGTGCATTATCTATGCAATTAAGCTATTAAATTGAACCCAGCTGGTATTCCAAAACAAGTAATGTAAACATGAAAACGTTAGATAATAGAATACTTTTTTCATTAAAACAATACTACAAACCAAAATCAAATCATATTAGAAAAACTAAAAAATTCATCAATTAAAGAAATAAAGGACGGAGTAAAGGGACACTACAAACTGTAAATCTGGTAATTAAGGCACACAAGCAAATATGAAGACAATTACGTATTACTTGACGATATACGATTTAGAGGGAGATCAAGGTCGCTGCTTTGCACCTTATGATTAAAAAAACATATGAAGATTGCCCGCCCTTTATATCTTGGAAAGAGATGGATGTGTATTGTTCTTAATCATGTGGAATTGGTATGGGTTTGCAACTTAAGTAGGACACGAGTTTATTGGTATTAGAATTACATGGAAATAGAAAAAGATTTTAAGTCTTATAGTTCTGTCCAACATGTATATAAAAGTCAAAACTTTTAGGGACAAACCAGAAGTAATTGTCCTAAAGGTAATAATATTGGATTCCTAATAGAATTATAAGTCTAATATTTAGAATTTCGTTTATGTTTTTTTATTATGAGTTATTATTCTTAATATTATAAGGTTATTTTTTGTAAATCGATATTGTATTCATGTTTTTATAATAACTTGTATTTATAAATGTGTGTTGCACGCTAATAATGGCACGTGATAATTTGAATATTTATTTATACGAAGGAACAACATAATTTAATTATTGAGAAAAATATGTATAATAATACAACAATCATCTAAATGTCGAAAAATATTATTATATTGGTATAGTACATAAATTCAAAATAAAAGGACATAATCAGAACTTACATAAATGATAAATTTAGTCATATTAGTTAGATAATTATGTATTACAGTTTGAAAGTATTTAATGTGATGTTATCTTCACGAACACTTCTTTGTTTACGTTATTTTTGTGTTTGTTTTCTTTTAATTCTTTAGTTAATCTTCCATAACCATCACCTTTGTTGTCGATATTGATATCCCTCTTTAAAGTACAACATATAGTTGTTTCTGTAATTAAACATATTACGGTAAAAAATATTCAATATTTAGGATGTTTCTCATGTGTTCTATTTATTATAATTGCAAAATATACATATACTGAAAATATTTGTACGAAATTTAAAAGGATATTCTTTAGTTTTGGAAGACGAAAATTGAATTTGGGGATAAACACATATTTAGAAGTATATTGACCAGTATCATAATTTTTGTATTTATGACTTTATTATCAAAACTTCTATATTCTATCTTATGTGTTATTAAATACGTTACTCGGCATATCTATAAATTTTAATAGTTGACAGGTAAATTTTTTTTCAAAATCAATTTATATGCTATTGAAGATAAATTTTAGCTTAGCGTATTATATATTTGTGTATGAAACTAACATACATAAGAAATAATAAACTTGACAAATAAACATGTATGATAGAAAGCCATTTGATATTAAAGTATTAAAGTATTCTTCTTAGTAGTAATGGTTGGTATCATCTTGTGTTGTGTCAAAAAGTGGGAAAAAATTATTTTTACCGTGAAACTTAACAATCAAACTTTTGTTTAGTTGATCAATATATTTATTTCTGCGAATTGCTCTTTAATTTCGATCATGTAATTTGCACAAGTTGTATTTTAACCTAATGATGGAAATATTTTCCTTATTAAATGCACAACTATTATAATTGGGGTTGATAGCCAAGTGTTCTAGTAAAATGAAATTATCTTTTATTTGATGCTCTTATTCGTTTCCGACACGAAACAAAAAGTCACTGAATGTTGGATATATTATTACTTTTATATTTCTTATGTCTTGAATTTTTTTCATTTGAGGCCATACATATAATTTTTGCAAGCTGGCTTTTACAGTCATCGATTTTGGAACTACTGGTAGTACTTGACAGAAATCATCTCCCAAACAATTACTTTTCCAACAAATGGTTCATTGATATTTGCAATCTATATTGCTAAGAGTATCATGTCTCTTGATCTAACATTTGCAAGTAATGCATAGCATAGGAATATTATTTCGATTCAGTTGATACATATATAAAGAATAATCCTGCAATATGACATGACCCTAGTTCACCAATCTTGAACCTGTCATGACGGCACCCAGTCTTCACGACTAGGTAAGCCTAACACATTGCATAAATTCAACAGCCTTTACGAAAACGATAAACAATTACTGAATAATATATGAAAATGTATAGAGTGTCGCCGGGCACACACACTTCAACTCAAAATAATGAAACAACCTCCAAGACCCGGAAAACCCACGGGCAACACAGGCTGAGAGTAAAACATAACATACGGCTCTAATATTCGAAAATGTCTACAACAATTGAATACATTAAGTGGAACTGCTAACAAAAAGGTAGAGTAGAAGGAGACTCTTTGGATCTGCGGACGCATCAGATGCATACCTCAAGTCTCAAAGTGTAGCTCTGAAATCGATGATAGCGCGCTCGACCAGAAGTGACTGGATCTGCACAACAAAAGTGTACAGAAGAGTAGCATGAGTACACCACAATGGTACTCAGTAAGTTCCAAGCCTAACCTTGGTTGGGTTGTGACGAGGAAGGTCGAGACCCTACTGAGATAAACATAATATTAAATATAAAATAAGTAGACAATAATAATTCTCGAATATCTAGCAAAACGATAAGTAGAATGGAACGGGCTGCAAATACGATCTACGAATACAAGAACAATCACTCAATATCAGGATGCCACATGGAGCTCCAGGAATTGAACCCGCAGTTCATTCTTACCAATATCTGAGGATCTCCCGGTAATCAAACCCGTAGTCCAGCATGTCAATAACAGAGGATCTACCAGAAATTGAACCCATAATCCATCTTACGAAATAACATAGGATCTCCCGGGAATTGAACCCGTAGTTCATCTTACCAAATAACAGAGGATCTCCGGGAATTGAACCCGTAGTCCTCATATCAATGTCAGAGGATCTTCCAGGAATTGAACCCGTAGTCCATCTTACCAAATAACAGGGATCTCACGGGAATTGAACATGTAGTCCATCATATCAATATCAGAGGATTCCCGGGAATTGAACCCGTAGTCCAGCAAATCAATAAACACATTACAAAAATTCAATATTAACAAAAAGAAGCTAAGTACAAGCAACCGTTAAAAATCTAGGGTCTAGCATGCTCCCAGGAAGACAGATATGGCAATTTAGTCAAGTAGAGCAAAAAAAGTTACTAACATGCTTTCCCTAAGCTAAAACAAGTGAAATTGCATTTTTTTACAGTTGAGTGCGTGAAGAAGCACAATCTAAATAAGTCAAGTAAGGTGAACTTTCAACAAAGAGTACAAGTACACGTCCGTCACCTCGCGGACAAGGCATTTTAAACAACAGTAAGGATATCGTAAGGGGAGAGGTCCCCCACAAAAAGTTAGACAAGTCACTTACCTCGAACCGGTATACAACCGCTAAGAAACAATGCCCTTGCCACGAGTACCCAACTCAGAGTGGCCCAAATTTATTCAAATCAATAACATATTGTAAATAACATTGTAAGTAATTAATTCCACTATTAAAATTAAAGCTAAAGCACGAAAATAGGTAAAATGACCAAAGGGACCCTCAGGCCAACATCTCAGAATCGAATTCTTTTTACATTTTCAGAAACCTCGTACTCTCATGAGTCTAACCATATAAACATCTCCAAAATCGGAGGTCAAATACCCCCCTTCAAATCCTCACAATTAGGTCTAAGAAATTTACCCTAATTTTCATTCAAAAATCCGAAATTAAAGATTGAAATCACGATTAGATTAGTGGGTATTAGTCTGTAGAGCCCTCGAAAAATCTCCCAAAACTGAGCTCTCTAGCTTGAGTTTTTGTAAAAATTAAAGAAGGGTTCGTTTTGAAATATTTTTATCTGCCTAGTTTTACTTTAGTGCGATTGCATAAGAAGGTATGCGATCGCGTAGAGTAAAAATTGAAGGTCTGTAAAATGCTCTATGTGAACTTAGTCAACAGGTTGCGATCACGGAGAAGAAGAAGGCAGGACTATGCAATCGCGTAAGGACCCCTGCGATCGCATAGAGGAAATGAACCTCTAAGTCACCGGCTAGAGTTGTTCATTGCGGACGCGGAAGGAAGTATGCGATCGCATAGAAAGAGGGGGCAGAGTTATGCGATCGCATTCAAGGACCAGCGATCGCATATAAGGAAAAATGGCCCTCCACAATTTGCACTACGTGATCACATGGGAGTTCATGCGATCGCAGAGAAGAAAGTTCTGCAACATCTACAACAGAAAAGATGTTATACTCTAAGTTCCAAAATTGCACCGTTGAGCATTTGAAACACACCCGAGAACCCCGGGACCTCAACCAAACCTACGGACATATCCTATATCATCTTTCAAACTTGTACCAATCCTTAAACCACGTAAAACAATGCTGAAAACTCAAATTAATCAATGATTTGAACTTAAAAACTTTAAAACTTAACCGAATTCGCTTTCGATTAAAAACCTAACCAAAACACATCCGATTGACCTGAAAGTTTTCACGCACATCCCAAATGTCATGATGGTGCTATAGAAGCTTCCAGAATCGCGTTCCGACCCTCGGATCAAAAGTTCACTATCGGAACCGAAACTTCAAAATTCTAACTTTCGGCATTTTTAGCCTAAATGAGCTACGGACATCCAAAATACATTCCGAACACGCTCCCGACCCCGAAATCATATAACGGAGCTAACACAACCATCGAATTTCCATTCCGAGGTCATCTTTATACTATTTTGATTATGGACCATTTTCCAACTCTTAATCTTTCATTTAGGGACTAAGTGTCCCAAAAACACTCTGAATTCTATTACCGAACGTCCCGATAAACTAAAATAGCAGAAATGAACTTAAGGGAAGCAGTTAATAGGGGAACGGGGCTTAAATTTCAAAGATGACCGGCTTGGTCGTCACATCCTCCTACACATAAACATTCGTTCGTCCTGTAACGAGCATAGAGAACAAACCTGAAATAGCAAAAAGATGAGGGTATCGGCTGCGCATATCCCACTCAGTCTCCCAAGTCGCCTCCTTGGCTGGCTGACCCCACCACTGAACCATTATTTCTTTTGACCTGAGCATTCGGACCTGCCTGTCTAATATTGCCACTGGCTCCTTAACATAGGACAAGTCATTGTCCAACTGGACTGAAGTGAACTCCAACATGTGAGATGGGTCACTGTGATTCCTTCGAAGCATCGAAACATGAAATACTGGATGAACCCCGGCCAAACTGGGGCGTAAATCAAGGTCATAAGCAACCTTCCCAGCTTTCTTCAAAATCTCAAATGGACCAATGAACCTCGGGCTCAACTTCCCTTTCTTTCCAAACCTCATGACGCCTTTCATAGGCGAGACCCGAAGCAAAACCCCCTCACCAACCATAAAGGAAATATTAGGAACCTTCCGGTCTGCGTAACCCTTATGTTTGGACTGGGCCGTACGGAGTCTATCCTGAATTACCTTAATTTTCTCAACCGCATTCTGAACCAAATCAATGGGCCCAATAGCCTTACCTCACCTGGCTCGAACAAACCCACTGGGGACCTGCATATCCTACCATATAAGGCCTCATACGACGCCATCTGAATACTGGACTGATAACTGTTGTTGTACGCAAACTCAGCCAATGGCAACAACTGATCCCAAGACCCTCTAAACTCAATTGCGCATGCACGGAGCATATTCTCAATAATCTGAATAGTGCGCTCGGACTGTCCATCCGTCTGAGGGTTAAAAGTTGTACTCATGGTCACCCGGGTACCCAACTCGTGCTGGACGGATCTCCTGAACCATCACGTAAACACTGAACCTATGTCTGAGATGATAAAAACTGGAATGACGTGCAGACGGACAATCCCCTGTTATAAATCCCTGCTAACCGCCCCATTGAGTAAGTACACACTGGAATGAAATAAGCGGACTTGGTCAGCCGATCCAAAACAAACCAAATAAAATCAAATTCCATCACCGCCAGAGGGAGATCAACCATAAAATCCGTAGTGATATTCTCCCATTTCCACTCCGGAATCTCCATCTGCTGGAGTAACCCTCCCGGTCTCCAGTGCTCAGCCTTTACCTGCTGCCAGTTAAGGCATCTAGCTAAAAACTCTACTATGTCCTTCTTCATCCGTCTCCACCGGTAATGCTGCCTCAGATCCTGATACATCTTCACGGCACTCGAATGGATAGAGTACCGCGAGCTATGGGCCTCAATCAATATCAACTCCCGAATATCATACACATCGGGCACACAGATCCTCCCATGGATCCTCAATACCCCGTCATCTCCAATAGTCACATCCTTAGCATCGCCATACTGAACTGCGTCCCTGAGGACAAGAAAATGAAGCTCATCATATTGCCGCTCCCTGAAATGGTCAAACAATGAAGACCGAGAAACCATACACGCTAGAACCCGGCTGGGCTCCAAAAGGTCCAATCTCACGAACTTACTAGCTAAAGCCTGAACATCCATCGCCATGAGTCTCTCTGAAGCTGGGAAATATGCCAAAACCCCCAAACTGTCCACCCGGCGACTCGAGGCATCGACTACCACATTGGCCTTTCTCGGGTGATAAATAATAGTAATATCATAATCCTTCAGTAGATCCAACCATCTCCTCTGGCACAAGTTCACATCATTCTCCTTGAGCAAGTGATGCAAACACCGATAATCCGTATAAATCTCACAAGGGACGCCGCACAAGTAATGACGCCATATCTTCAAGGCATGAACAATTGCAGCTAACTCAAGGTCATGAAAAGGATAGTTCCTTTCACGTACCTTCAATTTTCTGGACACGTAGACAATCACCCTACTGTCCTGCATCAACACCGCTCCAAGTCCAACTCATGAGGCATCACAATAAACGGTATATGACCTCAAACTAGTAGTCAAAATCAGAATAGGGGCTGAAGTCAAAGCCGTCTTGAGCTTTTGGAAGATCGCCTCACACTCGTCTGACCACTGAAAAAGAGCACCCTTCTGGGTCAATCTAGTCATAAGGGCTGCAATCGATGAGAACCCCTCCACAAAGCGGTGGTAATACCCCACCAGGCCAAGGAAAATGCGGATCTCTATGGCTGAGGAGGGCCTGGGCCAAATCTGCACATCATCCACCTTCTTTGGATCTACCCGAATGCCCTCACTCGATAACACATGGCTTAGGAACGCCACACAACCTAACCAAAACTCACATTATGAGAACTTTTCATCTAATTTCTTTTCTCTCAAAGTCTGAATCACTATCCTCCGGTGCCGCTCATGATCTTCCCAAGTCTGGGAGTATACAAGGATATCATCTATGAAAACAATGACAAATGAGTCGCGATAGGGCCTGAATACACTGTACATCAAATGCATAAAAGTTGTTGGGGCATTGATCAGCCCAAATGACATGACAAGGAACTCGTAATGGCCATACCAAGTCCTGAAAGAAGTCTTCAGGATATCCAGCTCCCGAATCTTTAGATGGTTATAACTTGAGCACAAATCAATCTTAGAAAACACATGCGCGCCCTGAAGCTGGTGAAATAGATCATCAATATGAGTCAAAAGATATTGGTTCTTTATTGTAACTTTGTTCAACTAACGACACATGCGCATGAACCATCCTTTTTCTTTACAAATAAGACAGCAACACCCCATGGTGAAACACTAGGTTGAATAAAACCCTTATAAAGCAATTCCTCTAACTGATCCTTCAACTCCTTCAACTCAGGAGAAGCCATACAGTATGGAGGAATAGATATAGGCTGAGTGCCTGGCAAAAAATCAATACCAAAATAAATGTCCCAATCAGGCGGCATGCCCGGAAGATTAGCTGGAAACACATCGGGGAAATCCTGTACTACTGGAACAGAGTCAACAAAAGGGATATCACCACTAACATCTCTCACATAGGCTAAAACGCGGTGCTCCCCTTCTCAACCATATTCTGAGCATTAAGAAAGGATATTACTCTAGGAGTGTGATCAAAAGTACCACTCCACTCAATACATGGAATACCTGGCATAGCCAGCGTCACGATCTTAGCGTGACAATCAAGAATAGCATACTAGGGCGACAACCAGTCCATGCCCAAGATAATATCGAAATCAACCATATAAAGTAATAAAAGATCTAACCTTGTCTCAAAACCACGAATAGTAATCAAACATGACCGATTTACGCGGTCCACAATAAGGGAATCTCCCACGGGAGTGAAAACATAAATAGGCGAGCTCAAAGTCTCTCGGTCTGTACCCAAATATGGAGCAAAATAAGATGAAACATAAGAATAAGTAGAGCCTGGATCGAATAGAGCCGATGCCTTTCTATGACTTACCAATATAATACCTATGATGACTAAATCAGAGGCGATAGCCTTTGCACAATAAGAATGACATAAAATCTGGCCCGACCCCTCCCTCGAGGGAGACCTCAATCTCCCTGATCCCCGTCTCTGGCTGGATGGGCTGGTGAAGCGGCAGCTGGTGCTCGAACAATGGCCTGCTGACTCTATGGAGAATGTTGAGGCTGTGGAGTCTGAGAAGGCACACCCAACCCACATCTGGAGCACTCTCTAACCAAGTGGCAGGTATCCCCGCACTCATAACAAGCTCTGAAGGGCGCGGTGGCTATGAGTGACTGGACCCATCCCTGCTAGACTGACCTCTGGAGGTACCCTGCGCAGGAGGCACACTAGAAACTGGAGGTGCATAATAAGGCTCCAGAGATCTGGGAGGTGCTGGGGTACTGTTGGATGAAGGAAGAGTTGAGTGAACTGGGCGACCCACATAGCCCCTACCATGTTGCCTGCTCCTGAAGTACGGGTACCAGATAAATGGCAAGACTCTCAAGACCTCTTGGCCTCTCTCTCCTCTAGCTCTCTGGCATGCATACCCTCTATCCTCCTGGCTATACTTACCAAATGCTGATAGGGTATATCCATCTCCAACTCTCGCACCATGCCAGACCTAATGGAAGGAATAAAACTCTCGATAAACCTGCAAACCCTCTCACGAATTGTAGCCACCAAAGCAGGCGCATACGTGGCCAACCTAGTATAACGGATGGCATACTCAAAGACAGTCATAGGGCCCTGGTGCAAATGC
The DNA here is from genome assembly GCA_034376525.1 of Nicotiana benthamiana. Classification (NCBI taxonomy): domain Eukaryota; kingdom Viridiplantae; phylum Streptophyta; class Magnoliopsida; order Solanales; family Solanaceae; genus Nicotiana; species Nicotiana benthamiana. The sequence continues at coordinate 110,290,705 of CM067323.1, read as the reverse complement.
TCAAACTTCGCGCGCCATGCATCTCGGAGGCTCTAGGGGACAAACTACCTCTGAAACATATCTGAAAAGTAAGTCCAAGTCCGGGAGCCAGCCTCATCCGGACTGTCTAACTCAAAGGTGCGCCACCAATCATAGCCGGCTCCCCGAAGCTGGAAAGCTGCAAAGGAAACCCCACTCGAGGAAGTAATACCCATGGTGTGAAAGATGCGGTAAAAATCCTCCAAAAACCCCAAAGCATCATCTGTAGATAGTCCACTAAAATATGAGGGTCATACTTCTTGAACCGCTCCAATTTATGCTACTCATCCTCCGAAGCAGGTGCCCCATCCTTGGGCTGGATGGTACTGCAGGCTGGACAGAGATAATATTTGGAATCGATCCCATATGCACCCTCTGCTTTAGAGTGTGGGCTGCGGGAGTCTGGGCTTCTCTCCTGGCCTGGGATGTGGCTGTAGGAAGAGGAAGCAACCCTACCTGTGACAGCGTGGTATACATGCTCATAAACTGCGGCAACGCCTCCTGAACAGCTGAAGTTGTGGTGGATGTGGGTGTCTCTGGCTCCTGAGTTCTGGCTGGGTCTGCTGGCAGCACCTCGGTAGTTGCTAGTGCAGGTGCTCTGGATGCACCCCGCGCATGTCCACGACCTTTGCCCCTGCCCCTGCCTCTACCAGCTATAGGAGGGGGTGCGGGTGCCTGATCGTCCTGGGTTGTGCGTGTCCTCACCATCTGTGAAAGAATAGAGGACAGAAGTTTAGGATCGATGTCAAATACATAGCACGACAAGAATTCAATAAAGTGAAGATTTTTCCTAAACAGTTACATTGCCTTTCGTAGATAAGTACAGACGTCTCTGTACCGATCAGCGAGACTCTAATAAACCGGCATGTGTCCCGTGACTCCTATGAACCTAGAGCTCTGATACCAACTTGTCACAATCCTACTTCATCAATTGTGAACCTGTCATGACGGCACCCGATCTTCGTGACTAGGTAAGCCTAACACATTGCGGAAATTCAACAACCTTTACGAAAATGATAAACAATTACTGAATAACATAAGAAAATGTATAGAGTGCCGCCTGGCACATACACTTCAACTCAAAATAATTAAACAACCTCCAAGACCCGGAAACCCACGGGCAACACAAGCTGAGAGTAAAACATAACATACCGCTCTAATATTCGGAAACATCTACAACAACTAAATACATGAAGTGGAACTGCTAACAAAAAGGTAGAGTAGAAGGAGACTCTTCGGATTTGCGTACGCGGCAGATGCATACCTCAAGTTTCCAAGTGTACCTCTAAAATCAATGGTAGCGCGCTCGACTAGAAGTACTTGGATTTGTACAACAAAAGTGTGCAGAAGAGTAGCATGAGTACATCACAGCGGTACTCAGTAAGTGCCAAGCCTAACCTCAGTTGGATGGTGACGAGGAAGGTCGAGGCCCTACTGAGTTAAACATAAGATTAAATATAAAATAAGTAGACAGTAAGAAATACATTAATTATCGAGTATCTAGCAAAACAATAAGTAGAATGGAACGGGCTGCAAGTACAATCTACCAAGACAAGAACAATCACTCAATATCAGGATGCCACATAGAGCTCTGGGAATTGAACCCTTAATCCATTCTTACCAATATCTGAGGATCTCCCGGGAATCAAACCTGTAGTCCAACATGTCAATAACAGAGGATCTCTCGGGAATTGAACTCGTAGTCCATCTTACCAAATAACAGAGGATCTCCCGAGAATTGAACCTGTAGTCCATCATATCAATATCAGAGGATCTCCCAGGAATTGAACCCGTAGTCCATCTTACCAAATAACAGAGGATCTGCCGAGAATTGAACCCGTAGTCCATCATATCAATATCAGAGAATCTTCCAAGAATTGAACCCATAGTCCAGCATATCAATAAACACATGACGACAATTCAATATTAATAGAAAGAAGCTAAGTACAAGCAACTGTGAAAATATAGTGTCTAGCATGCTCGCAGGAGGACATATATGGCAATTTAGTCAAGTAGAGCAAATAAGTTATTAACATGCTTTTCCTAAGCTAAAACAAGTGAAATTGCATTTTTTACAGTTAAGTAAGCAAAGAAACACATTCTAAATAAGTCAAGTAAGGTGAATTTTTAAAAATTATCAGAAGTACACGCCCGTCACTTCACGCACAAGGCATTTTAAACAACAGTAAGGATATCCTAAGGGTAGAGGTCCCCCAAACAAAGTTAGACAAGCCACTTACCTCGAACCGGCATAAAACCGCTGAGAAACAATGCCCTTGCCACGAGTATCCGACTCCAAACATCCCAAATCATTCAAACTAATTACATATTGTAAATAATATCGCAAGTATCTAATTCCGCTGTTAAAAATAAAGCTAAGGCGCGAAAATAGGTAAAATGACCAAAATTCCCCACATGCCAACGTCTCGGAATCGAATAATTTTCACATTTTCAAAAACCTCGTACTCTCATGAGTCTAACCATATAAAAATCTCCCAAATCGGAGGTCAAATGCCCCTTGAGATCCTCACAATTAGGTCTAAGAACTTTACCCCAATTTTCATTCAAAAATCTGAAATTAAATATTGAAATTAAAATTAGATTAGTGCGTTTTAGTCATAGAGGAGTAAGGAATCATTACCTGATAGTTGTCACTGAAAAGCCCTTGAAAAATCTCCCAAAACCGAGCTCTCTAGATTGAGTTTTTGTAAAAATGGATGAAGGGTTTGTTTTGAAATGTTTATATCTACCCATGGATTTTCTTCAGTGCGATCGCATAAGAAGGAATGCGATCGCGTAGAGTAAAAATTGAAGTCCTGGAAAATGCTTTATGCGAACGCAGTCAACAGGTTGCGATCGCGGAGTAGAAGAAGGCAAGCCTATGCGATCAAGTAAGGACCCCTGCAATCGCATAGAGGAAATGAACCTTTTAGTCTTTGGCTAGAGTTGTTCAATGCAAACGTGGAAGGAAGTATGCGATCGCATAGAAGGAGGGGGCAGATTTATGCGAATGCATTCAAGGGCCTGCGATCGCATTCAAGGAAAAATGGCCCTCCACAATTTGCGCTACGCGATTGCATGGGAGTTCATGCGATCGCATAGAAGAAAGTTCTGCAACATCTACAACAGAAAATTTGCTATACTCTAAGTTCCAAAATTGCTCCATTGAGCATCCGAAACACACCCGAGGCCCCCGGGACCTCAACCAAATCTACGGACATATCCGATAACATCGTTCAATCTTGTACCAATCCTCAAACCACCTAAAACAATGTCGAAAACTCGAATTAACCAATGATTTAAACTTAAAAACTTCAAAACTTAACCGAATTCGCTTTCGATTCAAAACCTAACCAAAATACATCGGATTGACCCGAAATTTTTCACACACGTCCCAAATGACATGACAGTGCTACAACAGCTTTCGGAATCTCGTTCCGACCATTGGATAAAAAATTCTCTATCGGACCGGCAACATCAAAATTCTAACTTTTGGCTTTCTAGCCTAAATGAACTACGGACACCCAAAATATATTCCAAACACGCTCCCAACCCGAAATCACCTAACGGAGCTTACAAAACCATCATATTTCCATTCCGAGGTCGTCTTTATACTGTTCTGATTACAGATCATTTTCCAACTCTTAAGTTCTCATTTAGGGACTAAGTGTCCCAAAAATACTCTGAATTCTATTACCGAACGTCCCGACAATTCAAAAGAGTATAAATGAACTTAGGGGAAGCAGTTAACAGGGGAACGAGGCATAAATTTCAAAGACGACCGGCCGCGTCGTCACACAATACCAGAGTTTACTATTTATAATATACTATTGAAAGCTTGTCCTTGTTCATGATTTATCTCTGATTGTGCTTTCTCATACACTTGTATAACTTTTTGGTTCTTAATACTATGCTAAGCCCTTTTTACTTTAGGTTCTAATTTTTTTAAATCTCTAACGCCTCTTTATGGAATAAATTTATGTACTTTAAGTTTTTTTTAACTTAAAAAATAATTTTATTCATTGATGAATTTAGAAAATAATTGAATTAAATTTTATTGCTAAATAATTAATTAAATAATTTAATAGTTTTGATCTTAACATAAAAATTGATTTATTTTATATTGATTCGAATTATTTATAATAGTTCATCTCTTGCTTTGAATAAGTAACTGCAATTATAATTTTATCTACCATAAATTTTATTTTTAAAGAGTAAAAATATCTATCTAACATTTTAATTTTAGATCTTTATGTTTTCAGAATCATTAATGGTATTGACTCTTACCAACTATTTCTTTTTTTCTTTCTCACTTGTATATATTTTTGTATATTCTTGAATATTCTCTTTGTTTTTTTTAAGATAATTGGGTATATTTTTAATATTATCCAAAATTTGATAATAAAAAAAATTATTTTAGTAGGAAAGTAGTCCGAATATAATATAAAAATATATTATTTTGAAGATATTTTTTTCTCAATTCCAATGCTTTATGCAATGCATTTAATATTACTTTTAATTTTTTTGATATTGGATATTATGGAGTGGTTGTGTATTACCAATACGAAGGATTCTTATGAAATTAATTTTATTATACCTACATACATTTTATTAATAAGAATTTAATAGATAAAATTTTATTAATTAAAAAATATTAGGTATTAAAAAAGTCTAAAATAAAAAATATTATAGTCCAAAAAATAAGTTATTATGGTTATTGTCCTTTCCCAAATAGTTATCTTGGTTAATATTTTAGGGCTATTTCAGTCTATCAATTTTGTATTCATACTTTTATAATATAATATAGTCTCTTTTTTTTCCAAATTGAAATTGGACAATATAATTCATTCTCAAATCAAATGAGTAGTAGGACAATATAAAACGTTTTCAAATTAAATTAGTAATAGAAATTTTTAAGAAGTATATCCTTAAAGTAGTAGAATTACATGGCTAAAAAATACGTTTATACTTTGAAAGTAATTATAGCAATAGAAAACCTAACGTATTCTTAGAGATATTAGGTTTATATGCTAACACGTAATATTATATGTCTATACCCAAAAATAAATACTAACATGCTTCCTAAAGGTAATCATACAGGATTTCTAACGTGTAGTATTATATCATAAAATTAATAGAATAAAAAAAACTATGTCTGAAATTTCGATTAGGTCAAGATTATTTTTTAAGCCGACATTGTATTTCATGTGCCATGCATGTGTAGCCCAAACTACTATTGTTAATTTTATATGTAAGATAATAAACTTTTAACGCAGTACGTAATTTAAACTGTTTATATTTTTGTTGGTGTAAACTTTCATAAATAATATTTAGGCCTTTAAAATATTAATTTTTTACCCTTTTAAAAAATTATGTTGGATAAAATTATCGTTTAATGAATATTTTATAATATTTAGATTTTGAATTCAATGAAATTTTTTTCTATTAAATATTTCTTGATTTGAATTATGTAGGAATCCTAATATATAGGACTTGTCAATCAATTAAAAGTTATCTTATATAGATTTTTCCCCTGTTTGAGATATATAACATAACCATCTTTACCATGTGCAAGACTATGCCTCCTAGGTTTTTCGTCAACTCATTCAGGATTCATATAATTTCACAATTTACTTTGGAAACCTTCGTATTAGTATTAGAAAAACTGTTTACCTTATGATTTTCCCTATTCGACGGAATACTACACATGGAAGTAAATACAAATTGTAATCAACCCAGTAGCAGAGCTATTCAAACTAAGATTCTTTTAAGTGGTCTCCTTTACAAACGTTATTTAGAAATCTTAATTGAACTCAAAGTCTAGATATTAGGCAAAAGTTTGATTATTACAATTTTATCCAATATGAAATAGATATTTTAAGGTTATTACGGTAAATCGACTTTATATTCATGCTTTGTATATATATATAGAGAGAGAGCGTGTTTTGTTAATTATGTAGAACGACAGGGAAAACTACATGTTATTAGCTGCTCTAAAAATAGCATAAATCGTATATATTTTATATATATTTAACCATTAAATATAATTATTTTTAACCAATCAGTTAAATATGTCGCTTGCACTATATTCTAGCCGTTGTGTGCGTAGAAAATGGTTGGGAAGGACCGGTTGGCCCAAACCATGAACCAGACCTTGGTCTGTGGTTCAAGATCCAACCGGAAAGTTTTGTCGTGGGTCAGCCGGCCCGTTGCTCATGTATAATTGTTATTTCATATGTGACTACAACAATACAATAATTCTACGAGTAAGATCTGGAGAGGATAGAATGTAGGTAGAACTTATCCTTATCTTGGAGGGATAGAAAGATTATTTTCGAAAGATCCTCGGCTTAGAAATCCGTAATAAAAATAAAAATAAAAATAATAATAACAGCGGCGTGAGTGACGTCAAATAAATGGGAAAGCAATAACATAAATACTATGTAAAGTGTGAAACTGAAATAAAAGTATTTCGGATTTTAAAATTGGAAAAAGTTATTCGGAAGTAGCAGTGTATGCAGTATACACGTAGCATAACATTCATCAAAAGTATTTGGGACCAGCATGTTTTTTCTTTTTTTTTCTTTTTGGGACCAGCAGCTGATGTCAGTATCAGCTCTGAAAACAAAATTGTTCGATAGATACAGATAGAGCAGAGGTTGTTCCTGAGCGTTGATTTTCTTTTAGATCAGGCGGATTAGGAGTGACGTGTGAGCTGTTCACGTCCGCAGTTCCGTTTCTCCCTTATCTTTCCCTACTTATGTTCAGACTTTGTACATAGTTTCAGACTTATAGAATTTTAGTGGACTCTGTAGTAGCTCATGATTTGTGACATCCCAATTTCGGACTGTGTCGGAATGATTTTCCTGTTTTATCATGTTTATTCCACACTTATGATTATATGATTATATTATCTATGTTTTAGACTTACTCATGCTTAGTAACTGTAAAAAAAGTATTATTATTCTATTGGTTTGCCTTGTTTTCACGAGAGACGCCATCACAATCAGGTTTAATAATCATTAATCATCTCATTATCATGATCATGACCGTACCTGCATACTATGATTATATTTTCTATCAATTACTTTATCAAAGGGCATCCGTGCAATAGAAAATAGCATCAATAAATTAAGTAAGGCAAAAGAGATTTTTACAAAAAATCCACTTTGCACTGAAAACAAAAGAATTAGAATCTCATCAGCAGCTAGAAAACAAAACACATTTCTGATCCTATTCTTGGCTTTAATTGTTGATCGATATGTAATTGCAATCAAGCAATTATGATTAGCATATGCGTAAGAAACAATAAACATTTATTCATTGTAATTTAGCTACTTAGTATCATGTTGCCTTACGTTATCTGCGATGACGTTATAAGGGACCTGATTGTTTAAATAATTTTTACTTCGGTGCTGTGGCGTAGCCACAATTGACCAAAGGTCACTTGAACACTCTTAGTTAGAATTAAGTTGTGGTTATAGCTTAAATATTGTAATAAAGGCCTATAAATTAAATTTTGAACACATTTAAAAAGATTGAGATAAGTATTTTAACGGTAAAGGGTATTCAATTTTCTGCTAAAATTGTTGAAAGAGCCTTTCAGTAATGAAATTTACCGAGAATGACTTTATAATTCGGAGGAATGATGAATTTTTAGGAATATGCAAAGTGGCTATGTTAAAACAAAATTGTTGCATTCAACCATCGGAAAAGTATTGTAGATATGTGTTAAAATTAGAATACTGTATGCAAAATTCCTATCTCCGCCACCGCTTCGCTGGATATTATAACTTAAACTCCATTTCTAAACAAAGGCGGGTCCAGCATGGCTAGTTTCATAAATATAAAGCTTGTGTCATATTTCCATTATAAATACTAAATTAGAGTTTATGGTTATTGATCAGTTCATCAAATGGAAGAAGTAAAGCTACATGGAACTTCTTACAATTTGTTCACTTATAGGGTTATTTGGGCTCTAAAGCTAAAGGGAATACCTTTTGACTACATAGAAGAGGAACATTCTGATAAATGTCCTTTAGTTTTGAAATATAATCCAGCTTTTAAGAGATTTCCAGTGCTTTTTCATGCTAAAAAAGTACTTTCTGAATCCATGGTTATTCTTGAATATATTGAAGATACTTGGCCTCAGAATCCGCTTCTTCCAATTGATCCCATTTTTATTTATTTATTTACTTTTTTTTTTTTTTTGGGTTAAATTTGCTGGAGATAAGGTAATCTTTTCTTTCTTTTTTTAACTATAGCAATGATGAAATATAGTCAAACAAATTAATTCACCAAGATTTGGTATGAATCTTTTTTCAAAGTATAAGCACTCTTTGAGTATCTTATGTATGTATTTTTTAGAATTGATATTTACTATATGTTTGCCAAACTGCTACAAAAACGTTGAATGGTGTATCTGATTGAATACTGAGTTATTTATCCAAAGGAATATGAATTAATTCTCACTTAATATATATAAAATATTCTCATTTTTTTAAAGTTGCACACATATTCAAGAAATTCTAAATCCCGACTCTGCAATTGGTATTTGACATAACTATATCGTCACATAGGGACATTGTATTGGGACAATGTACTACACAAGAGGAGAAAAACAAGAAAATGCCATCAAAGAAACAATAGAAATGCTTACAATTATAGAGGAACAAGCTTTTGTTGGAGAAAAGAAATTTTTTGGTGGTGACAAAACTGGAATTGTGGACATTGCTTTTGGTATAATTCCTCATTGGCTTGAAGTAATTGAAGATATTGTTGGTGTGAAATTGCTGAAACCTCACTCATTTCCTCGTTTACTCAATTGGGTTCAGAATTTCAAAGAAGAAACAGCCATTAAAGAGAATCTCCCTAATCGTGATGACATGTTTGTATTTTTAAAAAATCAAAGAGAGATGCTATTGTCATCTTCTTGAACTTTTACTTTGTTTACTTCCGTTTTATAACTATTATAAATACTTCTTTTTACTTCTCATGTGTGTTTACGAAGGTAAAATTTGTTAAGAAATGTATTTTAGTTGCTCCTAAAAATAATAGTCGATAAAATGTATATGTATATTATATACATATCATATACACATTTTTGGTTAGTAAATTTGAATAATTTGGACCAACTGGCCAAGTTTGTATTTTGCCCAAATTTGTCTATCTGACAGGTCATCTCTGAAAGGACACTGAAGAAAAAAGAGGCTCGCAAAATTAAAGTATGTAAATGACTTCGAGAGTGACAAGAATAGTTTGAGGAATACTTTTATTCTAATTTATTTCCTTGTATGATTCATCTTACCACGCTTGACCTTCAATTAAACTTTAATCGCCACACAAATCCCAATTTCATTGAGCGTTAGAGCTAGCCTAGTTATACACAAAATGATAAAAAGTTATATGAAGTAAAAGGACAAGAAACAGGAAATCAAAAAGGTAAAAACAAAGAAGGTATTGTTCAATACACGAAAAAAGAGAGTAGAAAGCAAAATAGAGGACAAAGAAATAAAACTAACGGAGACGAAATTTTTAAGAATCCGTTTGATCATAGATTTTGCCAAAATAAATTTAAATTTTATTTAGCAAATATATATTTGGCCATAAATTTTGTTTACATTTTGGCATATCTCAAACCAGCTCAATAGCGATATGGGCCTGTGAGTGGTTCCTGCTGTTGCAGCCAGCTCTACCACTATTACCTCCGGATGTAGCACCTCCATTTCTCCCTCTAGCTAGGAGGTGGTTTCTCCGCCATGAAAATTACCGAGCCATTAATGCTCATCATAATCTCCCCCTTGTCAGGGATGTAGTGGGATATGCTAGAGGCTGCACAGGTAAATATGTACCTAAACTTACTTGTTATAAATTCACTTGTGTTGCGCATACTCACTTTTATGTTATTATTTGATAGTTCATCTGGACACCATAAAATGACGAATTGATAGGTGGCTTTCCCAATTATTGCTCAGCCGACCGACTAATTTGGAGCACTTCTGTCCTGCTGACGTGCCTCGATGTTGTGGAGCATCATGCTACAGAGCGGGTACTTCGCCAGTTTGGCTGTCCGCAGACTATACCTAGGGGACCTACATGGAAGGCTTTACATTATCAGCGGGATTGACTGTCACATCCCTTTTTTAAGAACCTCACTTAACACTTTTAAATTAATAAAAAGATTTAGTAAAGTTTGAAAGAGTTTTTAATTAGAACGTGAAAAAATTGTATTCAAAAAGAAAATAACTCAGTATCGCCACCTGACAGTTGATTTTGGTATATCAAGTCACTGCTTTATTTTAAAAATAATTTTTCCTTTCAAAAACATTTCAAACTCTAAAACCAAGTCTACACTAGAGAATCAGGTAAGTGGTTCATTTGACTCGGGGGGAAGGTGTTAGGCATTTTTCGAGTCCCATAGATGTCACGGTTGCGTACTTGATCTAGTTGGCTTTTAGAATTCAGATTGAGATAAAAATAAGTACGGAAAAGCAAAATAAACACATATGAAGCTCGAGGTCGTCCCTACCTATTAAAAAAATAAAAGGAAAAGAAAAGAAAAATTCTAAGCTAATCTATACAACGACTTCTCCACCATGCTCGTCAAAGCCTAAAAAATATTTACATAGTTCTTCGGGGCATATCCCGGATAATAATATATACAAATTCTTGGGAATATTCATCGGATAAATTTAACTAAGAGGATGACATCTCGCCTATAACTAACAAAAATCATAATGCTTGCCTATCTAAGCATTGCCGGCGTAAGGATACTCCTAACGACTTTAAAATAAATAAAGTTAAAACAACAAGAACTATTTTAAGGCCAAATACTTTAAATTTTGTTTGCCCCAATTCCCACGACATATTCAACTTCTCTGCATCCTTAATATTTTTGATATAGATTTTATCAACAATAACGGATAACCGAGAGAATTAATACGGACTACAAAATTTCATATTAGCGCCATCAAAGTACTTCGGATAACCCACAACAGATATACATTCAGTTTCAAATTCAAATAATTGATAAGATCAAATAGACAAGCCAAAAGAGATTAGAGAAATCGAGCAAGAGTCGGACCTTTTATTGAATTCGAAGCTGCAACTCAAAAGACAAAATGGAAGATGACCGCAATCGGAACAGTAGACAGGGATACAACAACCTCAACGGAACCACAAATCGGCATCGAAAAATCAAAACCAACACGACCTCAATCACACTCCATAGGATTCCATGGTTTAATAATTGATTAATCAGAAGAAGAAGTTTGCTAAACCAAGTTGTCCGACCTGCTGCTTATGACTGTGAGTGCATGTTTCTGGCATGGTCGTCGGTTTTCGGTAGTCAAGAGATGAAAATGGAGGGTTTCGACGAGATCTTTTGAAGGTGTGCGACTGTTGGTGTAACGACCCGAGCGGTCATTTTGAGCTCTAGCATGCCGTTCAACGGTCTGAGGCCATGAGTAGCTTCATTCCAGGTGTTATGACTTGTATGCATGGTCGAAATTGAATTTCGGGAAGTTCAGAGTTAAATTGGGAAGAGAATTCTTATTCTGGAAGCTTAAAATTGAAAGATTGAGACAGGATTGAAATTTTGAGTAAAGACCTCATAATCGGGATCTGAAGGTCCTAGTAGATTGGTATGAGGATTTCTAATTTAGGTGTATGCCCGGATCGGGTTTTGGATGATCCGGGAGCGTTTTGGCTCCTATTGTGGAAGTTGGAATTTTGAAAGAAATTTCATAAGTTTGGTTTGAAGTGCATTTTAGTATTATCGATGTCCGTTTCGGATTCTGAGACTGGGAGTAGCTCCATATGGTGATTATGGAGGTAGGGCGCGATCGGAAGTGAATTTGGAGGTCCGTAGGTTATTTTGAAGCCATTTGGATAAAGATAGAAAATTGAAGATTTTTGAGAATTTTGACCTGAAGTGGACTTTTTAATATCGGGACCGGAATTCTATTCCAGAAGTTGGAGTAGGTTCATAATTTAAATATGACTTGTATGCAAAATTTCAGGTCAATCGGACGAGATTTGATAGGTTAAAGCATCAGAAGTTGAAGTTGAAAAGTTCAAAGTTCATAAAGCTTGAATCGGTGTGTAATTCATGGTTTTAGCGTTGTTTGATATGATTTGAGGTATCGAGCAAGTCCATAATGTGTTTTGGGATTGCTTGGTAGGTTTGGTTGAGGTCCCGGGGCCTTGGATAGATTTCGGGTGGTTAACAGATCGAATTTGGGTTGAAGAAAAGTTGAAGCAGCTGATATCTGCTATTTTCGCACCTGCGAAGATCTGGCCGCAGGTGCGGAGCTGCAGAAGCGGACAGGAAGACCGCATATGCGAATTTTGGTAAGGAAATCTAGGACCACAGATGCGGGCGGGGAGCCGCAGATGGAGGACCACACCTACAGAAAAGAAAGCGCAAAAGCGGAAGCTGCACGACTTGGGAAGGAGCCACAGAAGCAGCATTGGACCGCACCTGCAGAATCGTAGAAGCGGTCAAGGGGTCGCAGGTGCAGAAATGGCTGGAGCAGTGAGATCTTTAAAATTTGGGTTTGAGTTCATTTCAACTCCATTTTCTTCCATTGGAGTCGATGGGGAGCAGCTTTGAGGTGTAATTTTCGTCGCATGTCATGAGGTAAGTAATTTAAGTTAGCTTTGGGTTATATACAATGTTTATACATGGATTTAAGCATAAAAATTGTAGAAAAACTTGGGGTTTGAGGGAAGACTTATAAAATTTGTGTTCTTGAATTTTGACCACGATTTTGAGTATGGAATTAAGATAAAATCATTTATTTTAGTTCGTGAGTTCATGGGTAAACTTTATCTTCGAGAAATATAGGATTTCGGGCACGTGGGAAAAAGGGTATTTTTGTCAACTTTTCGTTCGGGGTTAGGAATTGTTATAAATTGGGTTGTAAAGTTTAATTGAGATATTAATGGATTTGTATTATCATTGGCTAGTTTGGAGCATTGTGCATTGTTGCAAGTTTTCGAAAGAATGTAGAATGCCGGTTATGGATCTTCGGAGCGAGGCGAGTCTCCCTTATAACCTTGTGAGAGGGAATTGTCCCCTTAGGTGAGTTAATTGGTTATGTGATTCTATTTATGGGGGATACGTACGCACGAGATGACGAGAGTCCGTGCGTAGCTACTATTATGCTAGTGTCCGAGTAGTCTAGGATGCAAAAGCATGCTATACTTGGAAAATTTGTGACCATATGGATATTTGAGTTTGTTAAATCAAAGTGAATTAATGAACAAATTTCTAAAGGGATTTAAACTTTATTTTCTTAAATTGTTAAAAGAGAATTGATTTTATTTGAATAATTATTCCCTGATAAATTCTTTTGAGCATGTATTTTATGTGTACCTGCGTCGCATGTATGATTTGCGAGAAGGGTGATCGGTTATTTTATGTGTGCCTGCATCGCATGTATGATTCGCGAGCAGTGTGTCTGTTTATTTAAATTTTATCGCATCACACGTGTGATTCGCAAGCGGGGTAGTAGATGCATCTATGTTTCGGACTGTTCGACCATCGGCAGTGCACAATTTACATTTCTGTTGGAGCGGACCGTCGTCCTCGGCATGATATGCGCATACTTGAAATACTTAATGTTGATATTCCCTTTGGCCTGACATAAATTGCTGAAGATAAATGAAAAGAAATCTTGAAAATCCTTTGTTAATTGTTAAAGGTGTTTACTAGTTTTACAGCTTTGTGAATTAGAGCATGCTACATATTTCCATAGTTTCCTCACATTTTAGTATATTGTTATTGGACCATTAGGAAGTATCAAAGTTGACCATCTCGTCTCTACTTCTTCGAGATTAGCTGGGATACTCATTGGATACACGTTATTTTGTGCTCATACTACAGTTGATGTGCATTTTTGTTGCATATGTTTATTGTGTGGATTGTGGCCTAGCGGCATGGCTGGCACAGAGACTAGGTGAGCGGTATTTTCTCGAGGCGATCCTACAGCTAGTATAGTCTCTCTTTGGATTTTCTCTATTTTTCTGTCCAATTGTATTCCGGACAGATATTGTACTTATTGATTCTCTTAAAAAATGCTCATATACTTGTGACACCAGGTTCTGGGGATGTATTTGGGTTTATTAAGAAGTTATAAAAGTTGTTTAAATATTTTATTATTCATTTGGAGGAAAATACTGAGTATTGTTTTAAAAAATTATTAAAATAATAATTTAATTTAGTATTCCAGTTAGCTTTCCTGACGACGGTGTCCGGCGCCACAACGACCCTTAGTGGATTTTGGGTCGTGAAAACATGGTATTAGAGCACTAGGTTCCTCTTGGTCTCGTGAGTCATGAGCAAGTCTAGTAAAGTCTCGCGGATCGGTACGGAGACGCCTGTAATTATCCTCGGGAGGCAATAGGGCTGTTAGGACTACTTACCTACTTGATTTCCTTATTGTACGGTTCAGCTCCTTTGAGGCTTATGACTTCGATTCCTTTCCACTCAATATTATGCGACGTGAGCGCTTGTTATAAATCAAGAACTGAAGGATTTTAAGGGTACTGCAAATGTGGTGCGGGATGTTACCTCGGATATTCTGTTGTTTCAGCTCAGTAGCGGTACTTCTAAGAGCCCTGAGGCTAGGCACAGGTTTCCATGATGCTTATGAGCGATTATTCTACGGTATTATTGCGATGATAGGATATTGCCCACGTGTCGGGGTAGTGAATGATTGAAGGGAGGTTTACTCAGTATGTAATCAAGGGATTCAGTATTTTATTCCCGGCAAGGTAAAGATAGTAGGATTAAGCATGGTCAGATGTGAGCCGGTGAAAGTAATGAGACTTATTGTTTTCAAGCGTGGTGGATCTTCTTCTATGATGGGGTGTCGTGATCCTAATGGAACATACTAAGCTTGCCGATGTTATAATCTGCTGCAATTTGCCATTAAGGCAAGATATTATGGAATAGTATTGGAGATTCACCTGTCAGATATCGCATGGTGCGGTGGTTCAGGATCGATTCCGTATTTCTAATGTTGACGGTTCAATAAAGATGACCTTCGGAGAGGTTTAAAGTTAGTAGCAATTGTGGGTTCAAGTGCCGCGAAGATAGAGTTTATTTGAGGCAACAAATGAGCACAAAGTATGAGGAAATACGTGTGGGAAGTGTCAGGCGGTGTCTAAAATTCCTAGAAAGCCAGGTGTATGAAGCAAAGGTCAAGTGGTTGATTAAAGAAGCGAGTTTGACCAAAGTGGGAGAGTGGTGGATATTGCATGTGGGCTTGGTAGTAGGATGACTACGTGTCTAAGGAGAGTTTGGAATGATCTGGGATTTTTACGACTGGCAATTTAAGTCTGTGGGTTTAATTTGAAGTATGGGTTGTTATGCAGCAGGAGATTAGGTATAACGGAAAGGAGCTGCTTGAAATGAAGAAGGATACATCATAACTCTAAATTTGGAAAGGTGTTGCCGCACATTTAATTAATGTCTATGAGGAGTGAACGGACTAGTACAACTAGAGAGTGAGCTTGGACTCAGGTTTTGTATTTTGTTTATCGATGCCAAAGTGATTGTATCCCGTGCAGTAGCATTGGAAGGTGTCGACAAGCGATCTCCACGGGCCGGTATTTCCCGTGAGCGGGTTAGCGGTCGCGTGTTTGGTGAAGCTTCTGCAAAGAATTATACTGGTTATCCAACAAAGAGATTGGGCGTGCGAATGTGGATGATGATTTAGGATATGAAAGATGGGAATTAATAGAAAGATTCTGAGAATTTGCAGTGGATGATTGCATAAGGTTATGTCAACAAGAGATAAAGGATTCTGGTGAGTTCGAGAGATATGTAATAGTGGCTTCAAGCTAAGTTGGAGAGCCCCACTGCTTATGATTTATGTTGCATGGTTAGCTACTTTCGAGGTTTCCAATTATTAATATATTGATGGGTTATCTAAGCTACGGAAAAGGAACATAAGTGGTAAAACGAGTAGACGAATTGTTGGAGGTATGCTATGGTTGGCCTTACTGGCCCATGTTCGAACTTGGGAAAGGATTCAGAATTTATGCCTTGTATACAAGCGAGTTTAAAGGGGAGTGATTCTGCCAGGTGCTTCGCTGAGAGGGTATGTGCTAGAAGATTCATAGAGTTGATTATATTCGGACCAAGTCTTAGTGGATGGCTCTCAGCAATGGTCCTAGCAGATTCTAAGGGATAAAGTGTAGTGCCCATTGATTTCAAGCCTATTAGTACAGCTAAGAAACAAGATTTGTAGCAGCTTATGAGACGGTTCCCGGAATGTTCAATGATATTTTGACTTGTGGTGTAGCATTTGAGAGATATGAAATTGTAACGACCCGACCGGTCGTTTTAAGAAATTAAGCTCCGTTCAGCGACATAAGGCCTTGAGTAGCTTTGGAACATGAGTATCGACTTACGTGCATGGTGGAATTCAGTTTTCGGATGGTTTGGAATAATTCTAGAGAAGAAACCTTATTTTGGGAGTTAGAACAGTGAAAATTTGACCGGAATTGGACTTTTGTATAAACAATCCCGGAATGGGTCGTGGATGATCTCAACTTCTTTGTAAGGTGATTTTGGACTTAGGCGCGCGTCCGGATTCAGATTTGGAGGTCCGTAGAGTAAATTGAGGCATTTTGACAAAAATTGAAGTTGGAAGATGAAGAAGTTTGATTCACAATTGACTTTTGGGCAATCGAGGTTAGAATGCAATTCCGAGAAATGGAACAGCTCCGTTATGTCATTTTGTACTTGTCTTCAAAGTTTGGCGTCATTCCGAGTTGAATTGATAGGTTTTGGCATGAGATTCGTTATTGGAAGTATTGAAGTTCATAAGCTTGATTCTTGGTTTGATTCGTCGATTAGATGTTGTGTTATGTGATTTGGGACTTCGAGCGAGTCCGTGTTAGGTTATATGACTTGTGTGTGTGATTAGACGGGGTCTGGGGGGCCTCAGATGTGTTTTGGATGGGCTACGGATCCTTTTTCCTCCATTTTGAACTATTGAACTGTTGCTTCTGATATTTTTTTGCGCTCTCGCAAATAGTCTCTCGCGATCGCGATGTTCTGTGTGCTCTTTAATCGCATTTGCATCAAACATCCCGTGATCGCGAAGGTCTGACAGTCTCTTCTTCGCGATTGCATTCCTGATTATGCGATCGCATAGACCAGCCACTGGACCCCCTGTATTTCCTCCAACGCGTTCGCATAAATGCCCCCGCGATCGCGAAGCACCGCCTTTTTCTTCACCGCGATCGCTTCTACACCATCGCGTTCGCATAGAACATTTCTGTGCCAATCAATATTTCTTCTAAGCGATCGCGTCCCCTTTTCCACGATCGTGATGCACAAATCACTGACAGACATATTTAAATCCCTATTTCGAGGGTTTCACCATTATTTCACATTTTTAACTTCTAGAGCTCGGCTCTTGGCGATTTTTGAAGGGATTTTCACCTGGGAAACTTGGGTAAGTTTTTCTCGCTCGATTTAGACCAACTTCCGTGAATCTCCTCTTAATTTCATTTTTTAATTCAGTTTTTGAACGAAAAATGGGTAGAACTTCTTAGACCAAATTATTGGATTTTGAGGGAGTGTTTGACCTCCTATTTGAGATATTTTTATATGGTTAGACTCATGAGAGTACGAGTTCTGAAATTGTTGAACTCATCCGGTTCCAAGACGTCGACCGGAGGGGTATTTTGGCCATTTTACCAAATTTCGCGCTTTAGCTTTGAATTAAAATATAGAATCAGTTGTTTGAGAAATTAATTGCAATGTGTGATTTAATTGTTATATTTGGGCCATTTTGAGTCGAGAACGCGTGGCAAGAACGCGATTGGTAGTTGATTTTAGTCGGTTTTGAGGTAAGTATCTTGCCTAACCTTGTGTGGGGGACTTACCCTTAGGATTTGAGTCTTCTCTGTTGGTTGTAGTCGGTGTACGCGAGGTGACAAATGCGTGCTCAGATTTATTTGTGGTAAATTTTCCCTTTTAGGCTCTTAGACTTGTGAAGTTCGCCGAGTATGAAGATGATATTGATACAATTGAGTTCCCTATTATTAATTTCACCTCTACATGTCTTACTTGATATTTGTTGCCCTTCTTGATTTATTTCAGCTGTTAAATGGACTTTTACGTGTTTAACTAAAGACAAGTACCCTTCTATAGCCATATTAACCGCCCTAACTACTCGCCTTTAATTGAAAATCATAAATGTTATATCTCATTTAATTAATCGGTCTTAATTGGAAGGAAGACGGATATCATATGATTTATTTATATTTCCTTAAACTGTAATTATTTGATACTTGCTAACTTTCTTACTATTGGATACTCCTTGATTGTAAGTTTATCTGTAACTTCGTGACAATATATATTACATGTCCAACTGTTGTGGTATCGGTGTAGTTATTATGTGTTTGTTATGCCTTGATTGTCGTTGATGTTATTGTGTTTTCCTTGGTGTTCCGTGACCTTATTAGCTACTGTTGATTCCCTTTCCAGGACGTTATTCATTTCTGTGGTTGATTCCCATGCCGGGATGTTATTGTTTCCATTGTTGATTTCCCTTGCCGAGACGTTATTGTTATTGTGTGGCTGTTGGTACCGTGATGCAGGAGATCAATGCCGTGCGGCTATTGTTGGAGAGTTGCACGAGGTCTTTGCCGTGCTGTTGTTGCTATTGATATTTTGCACATGCGGCGTAATAAGGCTGGATATGTTATATGCTTTATGTGGATTGAGCATGTGGCAGAATAAGGTGGGAATATTGTGATGCACTTGTGGCGAAATAAGGCGGTGCTTGCTACATTATTATTGGTTGCACACGTGGAGAAATAAGGTGGGCTATGTCAGGGGCTGATTGTGATGGATTGTGAAGGCCGTTGGGGCATTGTTCCTATTTTTGTTTGCTATTGGTATGATGGACTACAAGTTCAATTCCTGGGAGATCCTCTGTTATTGATATGATGGACTACGGGTTCAATTCCCGGGAGATCCCCCCTTATACTCATTGTGTTCTGAACTGATATTCCATTTATTCTATCCGAATGTGAACAAGTCGGGTGGTAGTCGATCCACTTCTTATACTTACTAGTTTGTAGGATTCATGTTAGACACACTTGCACATGCATACACGTAGTTGGACCCTCCTATTAGAGATGAATCCCTTTTGAATTTGGCTAGGGGTAGGGAAATGCCCTCTTACCCATTATATATATGAGAGTGACCCTAGTTGACTAGTTAGTTGTCAGTATGACCGTGTTATTGATGGGGCACAATATTCCATGTGTTAGACGTCATATGTTGGGTTTTCCATGAGTTGTGGCTGGTATGAGAGTTTGTGGTAGAATTGTGTAAAGAATTGGAAAGACCTTATGTAAGCACCATTGCAGAATAATGACTTAGCGACTTGTCTGTCCTTATTGTGTTGTGACTTGCGGATTTGAATTGTAATGTCTACCGCCCCTTTTTATTATCATCCTTTGTGTATTTCTCGTTGCTACTTATTATTCGTTAGTCTTATCGCGATTGTCACTCTTTCAGTCATTCATACTGCCTTTGCATAATTATATATCATTTCTATTATTCCTATGATTATATTGTTTATTGACGGTAGGTGTCTCGACTGTCCCTCGTCACTAATCCATTGAGGTTAGTCTGGATACTTACTAGGCACCGCTGTGGTGTGCTCATACTACTCTCATGCACACTTTTGTTGTGCAGATACAGGTACCCTCATTCAACTTCATTAGCCCTGGAGGGTGGCATACAACCGGGGACTTAAAGTATGCATCTGCCATGTCCGCAGAACCGAGGAGCCTCCTTCTACTCTACGTTTTAGTTAGCAGTTCCATTTCATGTATTCATCTGTTGTAGATATTTTTTGTGTATTAGAGCCGTATGTTATGCCTTATTCTTAGCCTGTGTTACCCGTGGGTTTCCGGGTCTTGGAGGTTGCTACAGTAATTCGGGTTGAAGTGTGTGTGCCAGGCGGCACTCTATACATTTTATCATGATATTCAGTATTTGTTTATTATTTTCATATAGGTTGTTAAACTTCCGCAATGTGATAGCCTTACCTAGTCGCGAAGACTAGGCGCCGGCATGACAGGTTCACTATTGGTGAACTAGGGTCATGACAAGTTTGTATCGGAGCTCTAGGTTCATAGGAGTAAGGGGACACAGACAGGTTATTTAGAGTCTCGCTGATCGATACTGTGATGTCTGTACTTATCTACGAGAGGCTATGTAACTTTTTAGGAAATATCTTCACTTCACTTGACTTCCCTGTCGTGCGAGAATTTTTAATACCATAATTCTAAGCTTCTGCTTCCTACTCTCTCACAGATAGTGAGGACACGTACTACCTGAGGTGATCAGGCACCCGCTCCCCCTGTTGCAACATCGGAGGTCGGGGTCGATGAAGAGTTTTAAGACGCGCACATGGTGCAGCAAGAGCACCTGCGCGAGCGGAGCCGAGGTGCCACCAGCAGATCCAAACGGGGTCTTGACATCTGACACGTCTACAGCTACCACCACTCCAGCCCTTCAGGGGACTTTGGCATCATGATTATGTACACCACTTTGGCCCAGGCCGGATTGCTTCCTCTTGCTGTAGCCACAACCCAGGCCGGGGGAGGAGCACAGACTCCCGCCACCCGCACTCTTGAGCAGCGAATGCATGTTGAGCAGGTTCCCGAGATTATTCCTGCGCTGCCGGCAACATCAATTCAGCCTGAGGTCATGGCAGCGGCTTTCGAGCAGGAGAAAATGAGGTTAGAGAGGTTCAAGAAGTATGGTCATCCGGTTTTCAGTGGATTAGCATCGGACGATGCCTTGGGGTTTCTTGATGAGTGTTACTGCATTCTCCGTACTATTTGTATCTCTGGGTCGAGTGGGGTTTCTTTCACTACTTTCCACCTTCGAGGGGCCGCCTATGATTGGTGGCGCACCCATGAGTTAGACAACCCATAGGAGGCAACTTCACTAACTTGGACCCAGTTTTCAGATATGTTCTTGAGAGAGTTTATTCCTCAGAGCCTCAGGGATGCATGGCGCGCGGAGCTCGAGAATTTGCGCCAGGGTGCTATGACCGTCTCAGAGTATGCTGTCACGCCTCCTTTTTCTACACCACCCCGAAGAGGTAGTATATGGGAGTTTTTCCAATTAAAGTGACATTATTCGAAATAGGATTATTTATTTAATTACAGAGTCGCCACTTGGAATAAATTATGGTGTCCCAAGTCACTGATTTATTTCAAATCCCAAATCGAGGAAGTTTTATTTTTAGAGAGTCTGCGAACCAGAAATTCTAAGTAAGGAATTCTGTTAACCCGGAGGAAGGTGTTAGGCACCCCCGGATTCCGTGGTTCTAGCACGGTTGCTTAGCAATTTATATTTGGCTTAATTATTTAACTACTCATTTTTAGGACCTATGTGTAATTATCTTTTACCGTTTTTAAATCAGTTGAATTATTCGTAATTAAAGAATCGATTTACGCGTACGTACACTCTTTTCCTTTGGCGCGTCCAAAAACCATGTCACGCAAATGTGTCCACAATATAACGCTTCTAATGATTCTAGCGTATTATTATTTTGGGGAAGGCCATGAATTCGCTAAATGTCCCTCCCATATTCTTAATTTATTCTTATAATTTATCGAGGGCCCCGCAATTATTTTTGTTTGGCGAGGCTCGTCTCAACATTTTATTAAAAGGTCAACCTAAAAGTGACTACAATATTCTATTATTGGGTTTTTCTCATCAAGATAATTAATGTCCAGAAATCAACCTCCCAGAACTGGGCCGGCCTACCAAGCCCAGCAAATCTATCACAAGGACTGACGACTTTTGTACAATATAGGGAGAGGGTCTAGGATCGAATCCCGTAGGCCAAATGGGCTACCAAATTTCCTTTGAAACGAAACTCTTGAGAGCGTGATTGACAGCCTGGGCTCAGGAAGTCCAAAACCCAGATAAGACCGAATTGCACACATTCCAGACACACGTAGGGTCCTAATGGGCATAGCCAATGAAGGACACACAGATCAAATCCAGGAAGATGATTAGGCATCATTTCATCAAAGGTATAAATGCACAAAATCATCAAATCACGTTCCTACATTATTCACAGCTGATAACTTCAAACCATATACAAACTTTACAGTGAACTAATTAAGTGTGTAAACTTAATATAAAACTAAAGAAGAGCAAAGTTCTATTAACTAAGACCAGTTCACATATAGACTGCATCCACTTTTTCCTTTTTCTTAACAAATCTTCAATTACCAAGTAAAAATCAAAACAAATGACAACAACTAAATCTAAATATATATTGCAACTTCCATTTAATTTTTGAGTATAACATCCAGAAAAACACGGGTAAATCAACAATATAATTAAACCCATGCCAACTTCAAATCTTCTTGTTCATTCATGTTCAAACTCTCCAGCTTACAAATGTGCAAACAAGTGGGCAAAGTTATAACATGTACCTGGAAATGGAATTCAAAATAAAAGAAAGGTAATCGGCAACAGGAGAAAAAGTTCACACAGCAACAACCTTTTTTATGAGTCAACAACAACACTAAAACAATCCAGGAATTTTTAGTAATAAACCAACACACACGAATACCAGAGTTGGAGTAAAATCCAAATAGATCAACTCAATTAGCACCTAGTTGAATCGACATTGCACCCAAAACCAACTAGTAAACCCAGAATAAATATGAACCAACACTGATCAATCCATGCTCATTCAATGAAACAGTGATCTTTTCCCTTTTGTTGTTTTCTGATTTTCTGTTTATATACTTTTTTTGTATTTTTTGAATAACTGAAGCAAAATCTAGAACTGAATAAAAATGAAGAATTGGATTTTTCTTATGGAATTCCCTGAGCTGAAAAGGTTGAAGACCCAACTGAAATTGAAAATTCAGGGGAAATATGATTTTTGTTCTTGAATTTTAGGGCTGAAAGAGTTCTTTCTCAGGAGTTTTGAGCTAAGAAATCTAGCCTCCTTTCACAAGGCATTGAATGCCTTTATATAGACAAGAACTAGGGCAAACCTCAGATTTTTCCTTTTCTTTTTTACCCCTGCTCATTTTTCACTTTGGACCTTAATTTCCTAACTTGTTCTTCAAGTATTCCCTAAGTTCTATTGAAATGTGCACTAAAACCCTATTCTAGGATGTTCTATAACCCTACAATTCCTATACTACCCTTACTTCATTTCAAAATTACCATTTTAAATAAACTTGCCATTTTCCTATGCCCAAATTGCCCCTGAAACCTCTTAAAATTACTGCCCAAACCCAAACAGACCCTAAGCCAAACAATTAAAGGATTCCAATAAATCTAATCAAGGAAAGCTAACACAAACAAATAGAAATTATACTAGACTAACAAATCGAAACCTAATCAAAACCATTAGAATCCTAATTTTAACAGATTTAGGTCATGAACAAACTATTACTATTAATTAATCATTTAAACATTGACAAAATCAAACCAAGATCAACACAGATCGATTAATGATGATGAAGCAATTACTAAAGGGATCCTAGAACAGAATAAAAAATTATCAAACATAAACCATTGAAATTGAATTTAACCTAATGCTAAAACATAATTGATTAAAAATGAGTTAACAGAACAGGAAGAGGAACAGAGGATTAAAGAATGAAAGCAGAAAAACTAATCAGCACATAAAATCAACAACTAAAACCTAATTACTGAAATTGCTTTAAACATGGACAACAAAATGCATGGAAACAAAGACAAAAATAAAAAGGAAGAAAGGTGAATTTTGAAATAACTTATCTAGGGTTCTGCTGGAAGACTTGAAATGAGTGTTCGACCATTTCCGGTTACATTCGAGTCAAGTGGCCATGGGGTCTGATAGGGGAAGACCAGGGGGTAATACGGTTTTAATTTGGGCTTGAATGGATGAGGTTCATGTTTAGTTCGACCCTTTGATTGGAGATTCGAGAGGTTCCAGGCTGATTCGAGGTAAATGGTTCATGGATTCATAATGAGGGTGTTGAGGTGCTCTAGGGGTGTTAATTTGGTTAAATTTGGGGTGAAATTATGTTTGGCCCAGAACTTTGATATGAAATTCGAGACCCTTGGTTGATATTTGAAGGTCAGTGGTTACAGATTTGAGCTGAGGGCATTGACGAGATTTAGGGGTGTACTTTTGGGCGGGATTGGAGTTGGCGCCGCCACCCTTAAGCGGCGGGGTATGGTGGCGGCTTCTCTAGGGTTTCCTGAGAGAGGGAGAGGGGTGAAGACAAAGACTGAGCGGGGGAGGGGGGGCATTTTCGGATAGCTTTAAATGGGCAAACCTAGGACGATCTCAACCTTCCGATCAATCAGCAATGGTTGAGATTATTTATCTGAGACTGCGTCGTTTGCTTAATGGAATGGGCAGACCGGATCGGAGGGTGCATTAGGGCGAGTAGCTTGGGCTTGAATTGTGTATTTTTGGACTTGGGCTAGAGAAATCTGACAAAACGAGCCCAATTTGGGAAGCCCCCTTTTGTCTTTCTTTTGTTTTTTTCTTTTCAAATTGTTTTCCTTTTCTTTTATCATTTTGTATTTTTTGTCATTTTTTCTATTTTTATAAATGTGCAACAAAATAAAATTGAAGTCCTAACATTCCAAGGATAAACTAACTAAATCCTACAATGATTTAAAACCTATTTCACGACAAATTCACAATTAAAACACTTAAATGGTAAAAATGAACTATTTTTGGTCATTTTCTTCTTTTGTTCTAAAAATATTTAAACTACTAATTAATGCTAAAATGTGATATTAATTCGTAGATGCAAAATGCATTTTGTTTGTATTTTTGTGAATTATCGCACAAATAAAATGCAAACAATTAACAAAATAATACAAAAATGCACCAAAATTGTAAAAATAAAGAAAAATCATTTTTGTTTGAATTTTGTGGGAATGATTCACATATAGGGCAAATATCACGTGCTCACAGCTTCCCCTCTTTTCTCGGAGACACGAAGGGTTTTCGGGCAAAGATAAAATGAGCAATTACGAGGGATTTTGCCCGTTTGAAAATTCCGTTATAAAGCGTTTTGAAAAATTTTGACCACACCCTGCTTTAGAGGTTACCTACATATCCTGGCCTAAACATAAATCAGGCCAGTGTAGTTTGGAAATTTTTGGTAGCTGGGACTACCAGAAGCTGTAATTTCACTGCTACTGCTGCTGCTACTGCTTGCTCACCTCCTTATTACACCAAAGGAAATCAAAGCTAAGCTAACTAAACCTACCAACTAAGGGTTACAAGATTCCTATCTATAATTCTCTTGGAACTTGGTCTTGAGTCTTAGCTGATTTTGCTGTAGACTTCAATCTGAATCTTGATGCTCATCAGTTGTAGGTGGTGGTTCTTCCTTTAGCTTTTGGGATTAAGGCGGAACATGCAAAACTTGTGACTTCGATCGTATCTTGAGCAGTCCGCATCTTTCTCCGCTTCAACTTTTGAATTTATTTTCTTTTTGTTCTTTTCTTATTTCCTTTATCCTGGATTGAGACTCATTCTTTTGGCCACCTTGAACCCTATGTTTTGAGGTCGACCTGCTTAAGATACCAAAACAAACAAATGAACGAAATTTTCTACCCCAGTTTTGGCTGGGGAACTTTTGTGAGTTAGTTGTGGCACATATCTAAGTAGTCAAATCAGAAGAGGCCTTTTGGTGATTTGGTAAAAAATTCTCGGTTTTTTAACCGGATTTTGAAAAGAAAAAGCTCCACGGTTTTTCGGTCGGGAGATCCTCGATTTTCTAGCCGGGATATTTGGCAAATTAAAAAGCTCCACAGTTTTCTTGCCGGGATATGTGGCAAAGAAAAAGCTCCACGATTTTTTGGCCGGGATATGTGGCAAAGAAAAAGCTCCACGATTATTTGGCCGAGAGATCCTCGGTTTTCTGGCCGGGATTTGTGGAAAAGAAAATGCTCCACGGTTTTCTGGCCGGGAGATCCTCGATTTTCTGGCCGGGATATTTTGCCAATGAAAAAGCTCCACAATTTTCTGGCCGGGAGATCCTCGGTTTTCTGGCTGGGATATGTGGCAAAGAAAATGCTCCACGGTTTTCTGGTCGGGAGATCCTCGGTTTTCTGGCCGGGATATTTTGCCAATGAAAAAGCTCCACGATTTTCTGGCCGGGATAAGTGGAAAAGAAAATGCTGCATGGTTTTCTGACCGGGAGATCCTTGATTTTCTGGCCGGGATATTTCGCCAATGAAAAAGCTCCACGGTTTTCTAGCCGGGAGATCCTTGGTTTTTTGGCCGGGATAGGTGGCAAAGAAAATGCTCTACGGTTTTTTGGCCGGGATATTTTTCCAATGAAAAAGCTCCATGGTTTTCTGTCCGGGAGATCCTCGGTTTTTTTCGGCCGGGATATTTGCAAATGAAAAAGCTAAGCTACCATGATTTGACTCTCTTTTGGAGGTTTTCTTTTCTCATTTCTTTCCTTCTTCCTTTATGAGGTTTCTTTTAGATGTGATTCCTTTTATTTATCAGAATGCATGAAAGAGTGTATGAGAAAGCTTCCTTTTTGGTCATTTCTCCTGTTGCAGCGTTATTTCGATGCTTGCGTATTTCATTTCTTTTGGGCTGCACCCGCTTCTGGCACGACTGTTTTGAATAATACCTGTTTTCAACAAAAAAAATTCGTTATTTGAAACAGTGGTTGGTTTTGTGGCCTTGATCATCGTCATCGCCTGATCCCGACTCCATTTCCATTGAGAACTTTTCTGCCTGTTGGACTTGAGGGTGAATCTTTTTCACACTGACCGGGTTCAGTCTTTAGATTTCATGATGATTCGCCTGTGTGGGATCTGGTTTTCCATCTCATTTTGCTTTCCAGAGCCTTTGGCTTTCTTTATTTTCTAATGTCTTTCACTTTAGAGGAAATCAACCACCAGGGTCAATCGAGATCGGATTGGCGCGCCACTGAGGCTGAGTATTTTCTTTGACTCTTGCCGGGCGGAGCCCTGTGAAACTGGTCCTACCACATTTTTTGTAGTTACCACGGAATCAAAGTTAAACCGAAAGGGATTCAAAGAAAAGTATGCAAAATGCAAGCATGTGAGTTGAAAGAGAAGCTCCCTTTCATAGGGGAAACGAAGGACTTATCTGGGGTGCATGCTGGCTCCAAATAAACATGACATGCTCCTTGGACTAGAAACCTGATCCTCACCAGCTTCCAACTTCTCATGAAACGATTGACCCATATTTCTAAACTTGGGAATCGTGCCAGGACTTTTAGTGATGAAGTATCCTCTTTTCGGCCGACAGCGCCCTTTGCGGGTTTTCGCCCATTTGACCTCTCTCATTTCTCTTCCTACCATCACCTGATAGTGCACTTTGCAAGTTTTCACTAAGCAAACTCTCTCATTTTTGTTTTCTCTCCTCACCATTGCCTTATGGTGCCCGAAGGTTTTCACCGATAAGACTCTCTTATTTTATTTCTTTGAATTGTATCAGATTCTAACAATGACATTCCCACTTTCCTTTATTTGCCAATTGATCGGAAGAACTTGGACAAGGTATTCAGGGTAAAAGGATCTCGGGCGGAACTACAACTTTGGAACCCTTTCGGCGGTCCCATGGCCGAACCATTATATCATCTTCCCCAGTTTCACTTTTGGGGGAAACTGGAATTTTTGTTTTGGTGTGACTGAACCTCAGTGAGAGGCCGCCTACGTATCCTTTCGGAATCAAGACAGACGTAGTTCAGGAAAGTATTTTTTTGGTTTTAGTTTTAGTTTTAGTTTTTATTTTATTTTTTTATCTTTGAGTTCCAAAGAGGGTAATCAAAGAAAGGTAACCGATTCAAAGGGTTCACAAGGGATTAAAAAGCCTTCTTCATTTTAGTTTCACAAAGACGTCCTCGAAGCAAGTTTAGACATAGTACCTTTTAATTGCATCTGTATTCACCATTGCTTCGGGATCATTCCCTTCTATATCACCCAAGTATAATGCTCCCCTTGGCAGTATCTTCCTGATGACGTACAGACCTTTCCAGTTAGGGGAAAATTTTCCTTTGGCTTCCTGATGATGAGGAAGAATGTGTCTTAACACTAACTTCCCCACTTCAAACTTCCTAGTCCGTACTTTCTTATTATAGGCGCGGGCCATTATTTGCTGATGCAACTGCCCGTTACAAACTGCGGCCATCCGTTTCTCATCGATTAAAGTCAATTGTTCCCATCGAGTTTTAACCCACTTACTATCTTCAATTTCTGCTTCAACAATTGTTCGGAGTGAAACGATTTCCACTTCTTCCGGGATCACAGCCTTAGTTCCATAAACTAACAAATACGGAGTTGCTCCCACTGATGTGCACACCGTACTGCGATATCCCAGCAAGGCAAAAGGTGATTGTTCATGCCATTGCCTAGAGCTTTGGATTGTCTTTCTCAAAATCTTCTTGATGTTTTTGTTCGCTGCTTCAACAACGCCATTGGCTTTGGGCCTATAAGGAGTGGAATTTCTGTGCGTTATTTTGAACTGCTCGCACACTTCTTCTATCAAACGATTGTTCAAATTTGCAGCATTGCCCGTGATAATGGTTGCTGGAATACCGTAACGGCAAATAATACTCGAGTGCACAAAATCCACTACAGCCTTTTTAGTGACTGACTTGAGAGTGATAGCCTCAACTCACTTCGTAAAATAATCATTAGCTACCAATATGAATCTGTGCCCATTTGAAGCTTTTGGCTCGATCAGTCCAATGACATCCATACCCCATGCGACAAAAGGCCAAAGTATTGACATGGGACATAGTTCTGCTGGAGGTGCATGAATCAGATCTCCATGCACCTGACATTGATGGCATTTCCAGACGAAACTAAAGCAATCTTTCTCTATGGTTATCCAATAATATCCAGCTCGGAGTATCTTCTTTGCCAACACATACCCGTTCATGCGAGGTTCGCACACCCCGGCATGCACTTTATGCATGATTCTTCCTGCTTCTTCGGCGTCAACATATCTTAATAAATTGAGGTCTGGAGTCCTTTAGTACAAGATTTCACCACTTAGAAAGAAACCACTTGCCTGTCGCCTAATGGTTCTCTTTTGATCCCTAGTGGCATGTTCGGGATATTCTTGTATTTTCAAAAATCTCTTAATATCATGATACCATGGCTGGACGCTTGTCTATGCTTCGACTGCATTGCAATAACCATGTCTCTCCCTAATTTTGATTTCCAAGGGATCAATGTAGGCATTGCTCGGATAAGGCAGCATTGAGGCTAGAGTAGCGAGTGCATCAGCTAATTTATTATGACACTGTGGCATGTATCTGAATTCTATCGATTTGAAACACTTGCCGAGATCTTCTACATGCTGTCGGTAAAGAATAAGCTTGATATCTCGGGTTTCCCATTCTCCCTGAGCTTGCCGAATAATCAAATCAGAATCCCCCATGATAAATAATTCTTCCACATCTTGATCAATCGCCATATTCATGCCCATGATGCAGGCTTCATACTCACCAGCGTTGTTTGTACAAAAAAACTGAAGGCTTGCAGTGGCTGGGTAATGCTGGCCAGTTGGCAAAATGAAAATTTCCCCAATTCCTACACCCTTGGCGTTTACCGCTCCATCGAAGAAAATTTTCAAAGCATGAGTATCTTCAATAATCCCTTCTATCGTGTTTACTTTTTGGAAGTAAGTGCTCAACGGCTTAAGCCAAGTGATCCGCCAGTGCCTGGGCTTTCATTGTGCGTGAGTGACGTAAACTATATCAAATTCAGTAAGCAAGATTTGCCACTTCGCCAATCTTCCAGTAGGCATGGGTTTTTGGAATATGTACTTTAAAAGATCCAACCTAGTTATGAGGTAAGTAGTATGAGCATGCAGATAATGTCTCAACTATTGAGCGACCCATGTCAAAGCACAACACGTTCTTTCTAACAAAGTGTACTTGACTTCGTAACCAGTGAATTTCTTACTCAAATAATAAATTGCTTGCTCTTTCTTTCTAGTCACATCATGCTTCCCAAGAACGCAACCAAAAGAGTTTTCCAAAACTATCGGATACAAGAAAAGGGGTCTATGTGGCTCTGGTGGGACCAAAACTGGAGGGTTTGACAGATATTCTTTGATTTTGTCGTAAGCCTCCTGACACTTAGCTGTCCATTTGACTGCTGCATCTTTCTTTAACAATTTGAATATTGGTTCACATGATGTGGTCAACTGAGTGATAAACCGACTGATAGTTCAACCTTCCCAAAAGACTCATCACATCTTTCTTTGTTTTTGGACGAGGTAACTCTCGGATGGCCTTTATTTTTGTAGGGTCTAACTCGATACCTATCCTACTGACAATGAAACCCAGAAGTTTGCCGGATGGTACCCTGAATGCACATTTAATCGGGTTCAGCTTCAGATCATATTTCCGCAGCCTTTCAATTAACTTCCTCAAATCTCGGACATGATCGTCCCGAGTTTTAGACTTAATGATCACGTCATCCACATACACCTTTATCTCTTGATGCATCATATCATGAAAAATGGCGGTCATGGCTCTCATATAAGTTCCCCCAGCATTTTTCAGAACAAACGGCATGACTCGGTAACAATAGGTACCCCAGGGTGTAGTGAAAGTTGTTTTCTCTGCATCTTCTTCTTCATCCATCAACACTTGGTGATATCCTGCGTAGCAATCCACGAATAAATGTATCTCGTGTCTGGCCCAGTTATCAAAAAGGATGTGGATGTTGGGAAAAGGGATGTTGTCCTTGGGACTTGCTCGGTTCAAGTCTCGATAATCAACACACACCTAAATTTTCCCATCTTTCTTGGGTACAGGAACTACATTGGCCAACCACTTAGTATACCGAACCACTCGGATTACCCCCGCTTTCAACTGCTTTGTGATCTCTTCTTTGATCTTGTCACTAATATCAGTTTTGAATTTCCTCTGTTTCTGTTGAATAGGAGGTCAACCAGGGTGAATTGATAATTTGTGTACCACTAGATAAACACTCAATACTGGCATGTCATCGTATGACCAAGCAAACACATCTTTGAACTCAAACAGAAGTTTAATTATTTCATCTCATGTTTTCAGGTCAGTGTGAATGCTTATCTTTGTTTCCCGACCTTCTTCTGAGGTTCCCAAATTAACTTGTTCTGTATCATTCAAGTTCAACTTAGGTTTATTCTCAAATTGTTCCAATTCTCGATTTATTTCCCTAAAAGCCTCTTCGTCATCATATTCCGTTTCTTGATTCAATATTTCATAATTATACAACGCGTTTGGATCCGAGCGTGAAGTCCGCAGGCATGTCATGTTATTTAAAGCCGCATTATTATGACTGAAAAGAAAAGAATAAAAGATAAAATAACAGGAATTAGAAAGAGTACGACGAAATATTGATTTCATTTCTTGGAATTTGGGAAGATAACAGGGTTACATTGGGGAATTAAAAGACAAAATAAAGAAAACATCCGAGTTGCACCCTGAAATAACTCGTGATGCAGAAAAGTGTCAGGACAAGTCTACCCGGACTCCCGCCTTACTGGGAATGGCGTAGTCTTCCAATTCTGCAATTTAGCATCTGGTCCTACATACAACACTTCAGCAGTACTAGTACCCTCTCCAAACTGAACCATATTGGTCTCATAAAGCATTCGCCTCGTAGCCCCACATATGTCTTCGATCTCTTCAACTATGAAGGTTTCATCATCCTCTTCTTTATTGTATCTTGGTTTGACAAAGGTCTGATATAGATGTGGCAATGGATATGGCAAGACACATCCTTCCCTTTTCCTCTCATCTGCCCAATTTTCATCTTCTGTAGTAGGGCAGAAACCTACTCCGAAGAACTTTTTGGTTGTTGGCAGAGTTATTGGTTTCGCTACCCCTTGAAAAGACTTTCCCAACCCTTTCCCTGGCTGGAAGCCGTGCTTGATCATTTATTTTACCACCATAATCGAGGCGTTAGAGAAAAAGGATTGGGGGAAAGGGCTTCCTTCCGCGTGGATCCAAGGCCTTCTGAGGAGAAAGTTATAAGAGGTGTCCATATCTAGGACTTGGAAAGTTACTTCAAACTCCACAGGGCCTATAACCAATTTCAAGTCTATTACCCCAATTATCTCTCTCTTAGTGCCATTGAAAGCTCTGACACATACATTATTAGGGCGAATCTTTCCCGTGCCAATTTCCATCCTTTGGAGCGTAGAAAGCGGGAAAGTGTCCACACCTGAGCCTCCATCCACCATTACTCGCTTGACATAAAAACCTTCAAATTTGACAGTCAGGTGTAAAGCTTTGTTGTGAGCTTCCCCTTCTGGAGGCAAATCATTCTTACTGAAGGAGATTTGATTAAGAGCAAAGAACCTTTCTGACATTCTTTCAAGCTATTCCACTGAAGTCCCGGCAGGCACGTAGGCCTCATCCAAAATTCTCACTAGGATATCCTGATGCTCGGCAGATTTCATTAGCAATGATAACATGGACACTTGTTTGGGACACTTGCGCAATTGATCTACCACTTCGTAATCAGGTATTTTCATCTTTTGGAAAAAGGCTTCCGCTTCTTTAGCACCGATGGACTTCTTGAGCGAAAGATGTTTTCGTGTGGCACTGTTTAACTCTTGGATGTCTGAATATTTCTTTGCGGAGGTGTCCCCTGGTAATTCCCCCGTAATATCATTTCCTTTGTATATGACCACAGTTTGTTGATAATTCCATGGTACAGCAGACAGATATGTCATTAGCTTTTGTGGTACGTGTCCGATAACCACTAGCTCATTCGGCCAAGATGGTTTGATCGTCCTCCGGACAACATAGGATCCTTTGGGTAAATATATTGGCATCCCCTTTTTCATTTCAAACTTCTTTGGCTTATTTATGGCTAATGGCTTTTCTGGGCATCCTCATGGAAGATAAATGACTCCACGTTTTTGGGGTGCTGTCGTCTCTATCCTGGTTTCAATCTTCTTTTCAACCTTAGCCTCGGTATTTTCATTCTTCTCTCCCCTTTTCCCTTGCTTCAGGGTTGTTTCTGGCTTTCTTTCTATATCAGCAATGGCAATAATGGCTTTTAAAGCAGGATCGAATTCCTTGTCTTCACAAATCATTCCAATTACCGGCCCGTTGTTGTGAGCAGGTAATGGATTATTGGTCATATTCGAAGTTTCCTCATCTGTGAGCACTATTCTTCCCTGTTTAATCAATTCCTGCACATCTTTCTTCAAATTCCAACAATTATCGGTGCTATGCCCCTCAACTCCGGAATTATAAGCACAATACGCGCCATGTTGGTAAGCTGGAGAATCAGGATTCTATCTATTTTGGGGAATGTGCTGCAATAGATTCATCTGTATGAGCTTAGGGAAAAGGGTGGAATATGGTTCCCCAATTGGTGTGAAGTTTTACTTAGGTGGTTCACGAGGGCGAGGGTTATTTTTATGGTGGTCGGGGGTTATACTGGTTTTGGTAAGGAGGCTGAATTCTCTGGAATGGAGGTGGGTTTCGGTTGACTGGTGGTTTTGGTCGGTTAAAAGGCTGAGCATTCATGACTGCATAAGGTGGGGGTGGAGGAGCACAGGCCAATCATTGTGCGGGTAGTAATGTTGAGGAGTCCTTTATGAGAATACCGATGTAGGAGCTCTGTACCTTCTTCCTTCAGACGTTGCCATAACTGTTTCTTCTTTCTTTTTTCCTTTGGCCATTCCTCGTGACCCGCCTTGGATGGCTTGTGAAGTTGTCCTTATGGCTGCCTGACTTAATATTCTTCCTATTTTCAAGCCGCTTTCTACCATTTCAACGATTTTGATAGCCTCGGCAAAAGGTTTTCTTAGGGATGACATCATATTTTGGAAATAATCTTGTTCCTGAGCTTGGAGAAAAATCTTGACCATTTCGGTCTCATCCATCGGAGGTTTTACCCTAGATTCATGTTCGCGCCATTTGATTGCGTATTCTCAAAAACTTTTCGAGGATTTCTTCTGTAGATTTTTTCGGCGAGTTCCTATCTGGAGCTATATCAATATTATACTAAAACTGGTTGACGAAGTCCCTAGCAAGATCATCCCATATGTGCCAGCATGACATATTTTGGTCCATGTACCACTCAAAAGCGATACCAACCAAACTGTCTCTGAAATAAGCTACGAGGAGTTCCTCTTTTCCACCAACTCCTCGTAGTTGGTTGCACTATTTCTTGAGATGAGCAATGGGATCACCGTGCCCATCGTACTTTTTTAATTTTGGGGTTTTGAATCCCAATGGTAGGTGTACATGGGGAAACATGCACAAATCTGCATAGGACACACCTTTCCGCCCGCTCAAACCTTGTGT
Organism: Nicotiana benthamiana; assembly: GCA_034376525.1. Lineage (NCBI taxonomy): Eukaryota > Viridiplantae > Streptophyta > Magnoliopsida > Solanales > Solanaceae > Nicotiana > Nicotiana benthamiana. Next base: position 110,256,328 of record CM067323.1, on the reverse strand, counting down.
GTTTTTCAGGCTTTGTTCCATACTCTTCATTTTCCGAACAATCTCTTCTTGCTCAGGAGATTTAGTGGTTTTTTCCTGGCTTGCAGTGAACTCAAATTGAGGTTGCTGAGTGTAAGTATAAGTGGGAAGTTGTGGTTCCACTGGGAATGTAGGTGTTTGGAAAGTGAAAGCTGAGGGGTCGAAACTAGGCCGAGGTAGTGTAGGCTGTGCCGTGGCTGAGCATGGTGGAGCAATGAAAATGTTTGAAGCCGTTCCTGAACCTAACACCTGGGGGCGATTCCTAGAAGGTGTTCCAACAAAGTGGGCCGAGATGGTAGGATATCCGAGTGGAGTATTGGGGGGCTGATTGGGACATTGGAGGTTCCAACCATCCTAGGGAAAAGCTCGGGAAATCCGGGGATTTCATTCGGCGACTCTCTTCCGTTTGACCAGGAGTCCCACATTTCCATTATCCAGAGATGCAGTAACCTGTTTTCCTCGTCAATCGCCGATTCCGAAGTCGGGATGCCCAATATTGGCTCTCGTCCATGATAAGAACTGTTGGGAGAGTGGTTTCTGAAGACATTTCAACGCTACCCTTTGATCTAGTGAAGTATGGATGAGGCGCCAGACTACCACAAAACCAACCACTTTCTTTAGAACCTAACTCAACAGTAAACAACAAACAAATTAGTTAGAAATAACACATAGGTAATCTCATGTTGGGGTGTGATGCACCTATACAGTTAAATGTGTTTCTACATGTTTTGCAACGGCTTTCATGATTCATCCCGGTTTTTGCTCACTCTCCTTAATTTTCTTTATTTATTTCTTTCCATTTTCTCCCTCCTTTATTTAAATTGTTTATAGAAAATCATGATCTGATCCGATGAGGATTGCCTACGTATCGCGACGCCGCACTGAATCAGATCATATCGTAGTTCAAGAAGGTAAATGTAAAAACGAAAGAGCAATTTTTTTGGGTTTTAAAATTTCCATTAATACTGAATTACAAAGAGGCCTACAAACATACTTTCCTAAGATTCTAAGGCTCGTGACATGCCTTTTATAGGAATTTTAAAAACATACTCGAAACATGCACTCTAAATAAAAGCAAAAATATAGACTCGAAAAGGAAATAAAATCAAGAAAACATCAATGCCTCCAATCTTGCCCTTGTAACACCTCATGGCCTTGCAGTGAGCCTACTTGCTATATCATCTTGGAGCCAACAAAGCTCTTCCATTATTTGTCGGACGAAGATCATTACTGTGGAACGAAACATGGATCTTGTCATGTCATCACACTCACAATACTTCATTGCTCGAAGCAGGTGATCGATCTGTCGGGATCTAGCCTCTAAGAACTGAGTGATGGTGTGGTTATTCTCTTGCAAATGGCGCAGATCTGTTTCCAACCGGTCCATTATGGAGTAACTATGTTCCCTCTCGATTTTGAATTTCTTGGCTTGCTTAGAAATTTCACCCTCGAGGTTGCCAATCACTGTTTCCCAACATGCGGCCCCCTTTTTCATATCTTTCTTTAATTTGTTGAATGAATGCTGCACGCCCCTCAGCACTCTTAGTCAATCTCTTTTGCGCCTTTTCTAACTCAGACTCAGCTTTCTTGAGGCTATCTTCATAATCGCGCACCTTTTGAGTAAGATTATAGATGAGCCTTTCTTCTTTACTACTTCGGCCCAGATTCTCAACTGCTATTTCCAACTGTCGAACCTAGGCTCTAAGAACATCATTTTCTTGAACCAATCTTCTTCTTTCACCCTCGGCATCTTGTTCCTTTAAATCGTTATTGAAGATGAGATTTCTCAACTCTTCCCACCGACCACTGATGGTAGCCCAATATTCTTTCTCCTTTTCCCCCAAGCTAAAACTTTCTTGCATTTTTTCATCAATATCTTGAACGTGGGGCCTTTTGGGCGGCCTCACAAGTTCGGGCTCGGGCTCGAGCTCTGGTTCGTTGTTCATATGAAAGATCCTTTCCAACCAACAACATAATTGGGATCAACCTCGCCTTTATTTGGGTCTAGTACCAGGGTGTTACTCTTTAGATAACGACAATAAAGCTAATCTCCTTTCACCAAAGCCTCGGGAAGCGTCGCTTATGGATGTAGTTCGATGACTTGACTACTTAGGTCTGCTTCCTCAGGTATTACCTGATACCTTCCAAGTTGTCTCAGAACTCTTTGGGGCGCATAGGGTTGTATACTTCTTGCTCCCATCAACATCAGGCAGCCTTTTGAAGCAGTCATGTAAATGATTTCTGTTATTGGGATCCACCCTATATTCAACTTGATCTGCTCTCAATTTTTTCAAATAAGAAACCCATGCTTCAAACCCCTCAGGTGGTTTGTAACCTTCCACCCTTTTTCTCGTACTTACTAATGAAATTGTTCCCGTCTGAAGCATATCTCATGAACTTAGGATGGTGGAAAATGTGTTCGATCATCCACAATTGAAGGAGAATGCTGCAGCCTTCGAAAAACTCAACCCCCAGATATTCACAAAGTCAATGCCCGGTAAATATCTGCAAGCACCAATGGGACTAGAGTGTGATCTTTTTTGTCGACGAGAACCTGTGCGATCCTGGCCATGCGAATGTCTACTGTGCCTTGAGAATTCGGAAAAACCATGATTCCCAGAAATGCCACAATGAAAGAAACTCGTCGGTGAATCTCCCATATGCTTTTGTTCTGTTTGTTACTCAAACCCTTTTCATGTGTCTCAAATCCGGTTAAGTGCCCAAACCTAAAGTACAAGAAGTGGAACTTACAACTCCCGTTGTTTATGCGATTGTTGCTCAATTTCTTGCCAATGTTCAAAAGTTCGAAGAATTTGTGCACCGAGGGGGACCTGGGAAATATGAGCTGCTTCTTTCTTAACTCTTTGCCAAAATCAATATACCCAACTATTTCTTCTAGGGTGGGCGTGAGTTCAAAATTCGAGAAGCGGAACACATTGTGAATGGGATCCCAAAAGGTCACCAAAGCCTTAATCAAATCCTCTCGTGGCTTAATGTGCATGATATCTACCAATGGACCCAGTTGTTATTTCACCCAAACTTGACCATCTTCATCTAGGTTGTCCCACCACATACGCAAGTGTATGTGAGCATGTTCTCTGACTGCTTCTGGCGATTCCTGGATGGTATTCATTTTTTCCTATAGAAATTTAAGGTTAGGGTTGACTCTTGTAAATTCTTTTTACAAAAACCAGTTTTCTAAAATCAACGGATAAGGACCCATTTATTGTTGTGTTAACAACAACGGCCGCTTTTGCAAATGTGGCCCCTTCGCAGTTCCCTAATGAATTTTGAGGCCGGGGTGAGAAAAGACACTATTTAAACAGATAACCTTTCAATAATTGAAATGTGATCGAAGATTATTCCGGTAAAAATAATTTAAAGACAAACCGAAGCTGGGTCGACTTTTAAAACCCTGAAACACCTTTTATTTTAAAAAAATGAGGCCGAACCCTATGTGGGTTGCCTACGTATCCCACATCTGGTGAGAATTAGATCTGCGTAGTTCGGGAAGTTTTTGACAAAATATATGATACTTGACTCACTTTATTTTTGAAATACATTTCTCTCTTTTTAAAAAAAAACTTTGACAGAGTTTCGGGACATTTTCAAATACAGGGATTTTTGAGAAATCGAGTAAATTCCTATCCTACCTCACTTTTGGTTTTTCTTTTTATTAACCGGTGAACATGCAAGCTGAAACAAATAAATATTCACATAACATGTAGTATGCACCAGGATGGTCTTTATTTTGGGTACACCTTTCCTAGACGGACCCAACTCATGTGTTGAGTCCCCAAGGTCGAATGCAATGTGATGCAAATAATTGTTCCTACTAGGGATACGACATGAGGTTGCGTTATTCTAAGTTTAAAAAACCTGGGGTTTGTGGTCTAAACTTGGGTTACCCGAGCGGACAACTGGGGCCGAGGAGGGGGCGACGTACCGGGAGCACCAAAGTCTGCCCGGCCTTGTCGCTTGCCCAGCCTCACTCTCTTTGGTGTATTTTCTACAGTAAAAGCGGGCTACGCGAACGCATGCACCATTTTCAGAAGACTCAGATGGGTGGCGTAAGAAGACATTTATATACCGTTCAAGCAATATCAAAGCGGTAAATGACAATTAGCACATTAAGTCCACCAAAATACAATAATGTCAATAATAAAGCCAAATAAAATCACATTAACAAGCTCGAATTCTTGAACCCTGAACCGGAAGTTCTGGGTTCTTTATCCCCAGCAGAGTCTCCAGATCTGTCGCACCTCCTTTTTCTACACCACCCGCAAGAGGTAGTATATGGGAGTTTCCAATTAAAGTGACATTATTCGAGATGGTATTATTTAATAAATTACATAGTCGCCACTTGGAATAAATTATGGTGTCCCAAGTCACCGATTTATTTCAAATCGCAAATCGAGGAAATTTTATTTTTAGAGAGTCTGTGAACCACAAATTCTAAGTAATGAATTTTGTTAACCCGGAGGAAGGTGTTAGGCGCCCCCGAATTCCGTGGTTCTAGCACGGTCGCTTAGTAATTTACAGTTGGCTTAGTTATTAAACTACTCATTTTTAGGACCTATGTATAATTATCTTTTACTGCTTTTAAATCACTTGAATTATTTGTAATTAAAGAATCGAGTTACGCGTACGTATATTCTTTTCCTTTGGCGCGTCAAAAAGCCATCTCACACAAACGTGTCCACAATTTATAGCGCTCCTAAAGATTCTAGCATATTATTATTTTGGGGAAGGCCATGAAATTCGCTAAATATCCCTCCCATATTCTAAATTAATTCTTATAATTTATCGAGGGCCCCGCAATTGTTTTTGTTTGGTGAGGCTCGTCTCAACATTTTATTAAAAGGTCAACCTAAAAGTGACTACAATATTCTATTATTGGGTTTTTCTTTTCAAGATAATTTATGTCCAGTAATCAACCTCCCAGAACTGGGCCGGCCTACCAAGCCCAGCAAATCTGTCACAAGGACCGACGCCTTTTGTACAATATAGGGAGAGGGTCTGGGATCGAATCCCATAGGCCAAATGAGTTACCAAATTTCCGTTGAAACGAAACTATTGAGAGTGGCCTTGACAGCCTGGGCTCAGGAAGTCCAAAACCCAGATAAGACCCCATTGCACACATTCCAGACCCACGTTTGGTCCTAATGGGCATAGCCACTAAATGATACACTGATCAAACCCAGGAAGAGGATTAGGCGTCATTTTCATCAAAGGTATAAATGCACAAAATTATCAAATCACGTTCCTACATTATTCACTGCTGATAACTTCATACCATACACAAACTTAACAGTGAACTAATTAAGTGTGTAAACTTAATATCAAACTAAAGAAGAGAAAACTTCTATTAACTAAGACCAGTAGATATTCACATATAGACTACATCCACTTTTCCCTTTTTCCTAACAAATCTTCAATTCCCAAGTGAAAATCAAAGCAAATGGCAACAACTAAGTCTAAATATATAGTGCAACTTCCATTTAATTTTTGAGTATAACATCCAGAAAAACACGAGTAAATCAACAACATAATTAAACCCATTCCAATTTCAAATCTTCTTGTTCATTCATGTTCAAACTCTCCAGCTTACAAATGGGCAAATAAGTGTGAAAAGTTATAGAATGTACCTGGAAATGGAATTCAAAATGGAAGAAAGGTAAACAGTAGCAGTTAGAGCAGCAGGAGAAAACGTTCACGCAGCAACAACCTTATTTATGAGTCAACATCAACACTAAAACAACCCAGGACCTTTGACTAATAAACCAGCACACGCGAATACCGGACTTGGAGTAAAATCCAAACATACCAACTCAATTAGCACCTAGTTGAATTTAAATTGCACCCAAAACCAATTAGTAAACCCAGAATCAATATGAACCAACACTGATCAATCCATGCTCATTCAATGAAACAATGATCTTTTCCCTTTTGTTGTTTTCTAATTTTTCTGTTTATATACTTTTTTTGTAGTTTTCTGAATAACTGAAGCAAAATCTAGAACTAAATAAAAATGAAGAATTGGATTTTTCTTATAGGATTCTCTGGGCTGAAAATGTTGAAGACCCACTTGAAATTGAAAATGAAGGGGAAATATGATTTTTGTTCTTGAATTTTAGGGCTGAAAGAGTTCTTTCTCGTGAGTTCTTGAGCTGAAAAATCTAGCCACCTTTCACAAGGCATTGAATGCCTTTATAAAGGCAAGAACTAGGGAAAACCTCTGATTTTTCCTTTTCTTTTTTTACCCCCTGCACATTTTTCACTTTGGACCTTAATTTCCTAACTTATTCTTCAAGTATTCCCTAAGTTCTATTGAAATGTGCACTAAAGCCCTATTATAGGATGTTCTATACCCCTACAATTCCTATACTACCCTTACTTTATTTCAGAATTTACCATTTTTAATAAACTAGCCATTTTCCTATGCCCAAATTGCCCCTGAAACCTCTTAGAATTACTGCCCAAACCCAAACAGACTCTAAGACAAACAATTAACGGATTCCAATAAATCTAATCAGGGAAAGCTAACATAAACAAACAGAAATTATACTAGACTAACAAATCAAAACCTGGTCAAAACCATGAGAATCCTAATTTTAACAGATTTACGTGATGAACAAATTATTACTATTACTTAATCATTCAAACATTTAACAAAATCAAACCAGGATCAACACATATCGATTAATGATTATGAAGCAATTACTAAAGGGCTCCTAGAACAAAATAAAAAGCTATCAAACATGCACCATTGAAACTAAATTTAACCTAATGCTAAAACATAATTGATTAAGAATAAGTTAACATAACAGGAAGAGGAACAAAAGATTAAAAAATAAAAGCAAAAAAACTAATCAACACATAAAATCAACAACATAAACCAAATTATTTAAATTGTGTTAAACATGGACAACCAAATGCATGGAAACAAAGACAAAAATAAGAAAAGGAAAGGTGAATTCTGAAAGAACTTACCTAGGGTTCTACTGGAAGACTTGAAATAAGTGTTCGACCTATTCCGGTTACATTCGAGCCAAGTGGCCATGGGGTCCAATAGGGGAAGAACATGGGGTAATATGGTGTTAATTTGGGCTTGAATGGGCGAGGTTCATGTTTAGTTCGACCCTTTGATTGGAGATTCGAGAGGTTCCAAGATGATTCGAGGCAAATGGTTCATGGATTCGTAATGAGGGTGTTGATGGGCTCTAGGGGTGTTAATTTTGTTTAATTTGGGGTGAGTTTGTGTTTGGCCCAGAACTTTGATCTGAAATTCGAGACCCTTGGTTGATATTTGAAGGTCAGTGGTTACAGATTTGAGCTGAGGGCATTGAGAAGATATAGGGGTATATTTCTGGGCGGGATTGGAGGTGGCGCCGCCACCCTTAAGCGGTAGGGTATGGTTGCGGCTTCTCTAGGTTTTCATGAGAGAGAAGGGGGGGGAAGACGATGACTGAGCCGGGGGGGGGGGGGGGGGAAGACGATGATTGAGCGGGGGTGGGGGGCATTTTTGGACATCTTTATATGGGCGAACCTAGGACGATCTCAATTGTCCGATCAAGCAGCAACGATTGAGATTATTTGTCTAAGACGGTGTTGTTTGGTTAATGGGATGGGCAAACCGGATCGGAGGGTGCATTTGGGCCTGGAGTAGCTTGGGCTCGATTTGTATATTTTTGGACTTGAGCTGGGGAAATCTGACAAAAAAGAGTTCTTTTGTTTTTTTCTTTTCAAATTGTTTTCCTTTTCTTTTTCTCATTTTGTATTTTTTATCATATTTTCTATTTTTATAAATCTGTAACAAAATAAAAATAAAGTCCTAATATTCTAAGGCTAAACTAACTAAATCCTAAAAAAAATTAAAACCTATTTCACGACAAATTCACAATTAAAAAACTTAAATGGCAAAAATGAACTATTTTTGTTCATTTTCTTCTTTTGTTTTAAAAATAATTAAACTACTAATTAATGCTAAAGTGTGATATTAATTCCTAGATGCAAAATGAATATTTGTATTTGTATTTTTGTGAATTATCATGCGCAAATAAAATGCAAACAATTAACAAAATAACACAAAAATGCACCAAAATTGCAAAAATAAAGAAAAAATATTTTTGTTTGAATTTTGTGGGAATGATTCACATGTAGGAAAAAAATCACGTGCTCACATATGTTGTCCGTTACACCAGTTGGCTAGACATGCCTCAGCCTTGGTTGCTACTGTACGCGAGAGGGTTCGCCGGTTCATTGAGGGGCTTATTCCCTGTATTAGGTCTAGTATGGCCTGTGAGTTACAGATGGATATTTTGTATCAGCAAGTGGTGAAAATTGGTAGAAGGATAGAGGGTATGCATGCTAGAGAGAGATAGAGGGCAGACAGGGTCTTGAGAGAGAGTAGACGAGATCATGAGAGAGAGCATGAGGAGGCGAAGAGGCCTCGTAGGCGGGTGAGGTATACTGGTCCTTATTTCGGAGGCAGGGCGCATCACGATAGAGGTTTTGTGGGTCAGCCAGTTCAGTTCACGCTTCAGGCTTTGCACAGTGACTCGGGTGCTCATGGGTTTCGGAGGACCCGTACCGCAAAATTTCCACCACCTCGTCAGCAGAGAGGGTGCTTTGAGTGTGGAGATATTAGCCACATGGTGAGAGATTTTCCTAGACTTCAGACCAATGTGTCGCAGCGAGGTACTCTGGAAGGGAGAGGGCACCCAAGAGAGGGAGGCCCATCTCGTTGATATGTTTCATATAATAGGTCTGAGGTCGGTGCGTCAGCTAATGTCACTCAGGCACGGATTCAGTTTGTTATAGGAAGGTACTATCTGTAGTTCATCACAATTCAACTTATCAGGTTGAGTTCCTTGTTTGTTGTTCCATTCATGGGAGTGCTTCATGATTTTCACACTGTCTTTGTGATTATCCCGTTGGGAGGATTTATGAGTGATAGACGTGTCTATCGTCTGTTCTAGCCATTGTCGAGAGTTATGAGGCTAGTGGTATTTCCTGTTGTCAGTTCTGGTAGTCTTGATGTGATTTTCGAGCATACTTGGTTACGAGCGGTGATTTTTATGCTCCATCGGTGTGGGAGCTAGTCTATTTTGTAAATTGTAGACGAAATTGACCTAGTGAGAGTCTCTAGATGGGTTGATGTCTACCCTACTTGTTATCCAGTGTTGAGGGCGAGACCCTCGTGATGTCAGGTGATTTTATATGTTGAGACCGGGCTGTGTACTACGATGAGAATTATATCAGTATAATATCTTTGTGAGTCCATTATATGCTTTCATTCTTTCTTGTTAGATGTGTTGTAGATTTGTGTATTAGAAGAATTTTGTGCTAGTTTAATTTATTTGTTAGTTCTCTTATGTGTTTCCTTTCCCATATTCATTCATTTTCGTTCTATGCTCGTTGAGGTTTAGTTTGTGGGGTGTGTACTCGTTGGTATTGGATGAGTATTGGTTAATCGGGTGTTTCATATTGTGGTTTCATGGATATTGTATCATTTTCCAGTGTTATGGGTGGTTGAAAGAGTTCCTATTGCATATGAGGCTTATGGCCGGTACAGATTTGATCTCAGGCATTTATTGCTATCAGAAATATCATTGTGGGACTATATATGGTGTGTCATTTTATGTGGCTGTACCCTTTGTGCCGGCTTGTATTGAATTAGCTGGTTGAGACTGATACCGGATAGGGACTTGTAATCGGGTCTTTTGGAAACGGATGGAGGTTGAGGAATCTGGTTTGAAGGCTTAATGGTATTTCTATAAGGGTTAAATTTCAGTTGAGATGGTGTCGTCATGCCAAAATGAATTGGGCTGACCTGGGGTTGCCCACGGGTGTATGTTGGAAGTGCGCACTCAGTGACTTGAAGAATTCGAGATGAATCTTAGCACGTTCGAGGACAAACGTTGGTTTTAAGATGGGGAGGATGTAACGACCCGACCGGTCGTTTTGAGAAATTAAGATCCGTTCAGTGACATAAGGTCTGGAGCAACTTTGGAACATGAGTATCCACTTGCGTACATGGTGGAATTCAGTTTTCGGATGGTTTGGAATCAATTCTAGAGAAGAAACCTTATTTTGGGAGTTAGAACGGTGAAAATTTGATCGGAATTGGACATTTGGGTAAACGACCCCGGAATCGGTCGTGGATGATCTCAACAGCTTCGTAAGGTGATTTTCTACTTAGGTGCCCGTCCGTATTCATATTTGGAGGTCCGTAGAGTAAATTGAGGCATCTCGGCGAAAATTGAAGTTGGAAGATGAAGAAGTTTGACTCATAGTTGACTTTTGGGCATCGCGGTCGGAATGCAATTCTGAGAATTGGAACAGCTCCGTTATTTCATTTTCGACTTCTCTGCAAATTTTGGCATCATTCCAAGTTGAATTGATAGGTTTCGGCATGAGATTCGTTATTTGAAGATTTAGAAGGTCATAAGCTTGATTCTTGGTTTGATTCTTCGTTTCGATGTTGTGTTATGTGATTTGGGACTTCGACCAAGTCCGTGTTAGGTTATATGAATTGTGTGTGTGATTAGACAGGGCCTCGGGAGCCTCGGGTGTGTTTTGGATGGGCTACAGATCCTTTTTCCTCCATTTTGAACTGCTGAACTGCTGCTTCTGATATCCTTCTACGCGATTGCGAATAGACTCCCGCGATCGCGATATTCAGCGTGCTCTTCAATCGCGTTCGCATAAAACATCCCACGACCACGAAGGTCTAACAGTCTCCTCTTCGCGATCACATCCCTGATTACGTGATCGCATAGACCAGCCACTGGACCCCCTGTATTTCCTCCAACGCATTCGCATAAATGCCCACGCGATAGCGAAGCACCGACTGTTTCTTCACTGCGATCGCGTCCACACCATTCATTCATATAGAACATTTTTGGACCAATCAATATATCTTCTACGCGATCGCGATCGCACCCCCTTTCCGCGATCGCGATGCACAAATCACTGACAGACAGATTTAAAACCCTATTTTGATGGTTTCACCATTATTTCACATTTTTGACTTCTAGAGCTCGGTTCTTGGCACTTTTTTAAGGGATTTTAACCAGGGAAACTTGGGTAAGTGTTTCTCGCTCGATTTAGACCAACTTCCATGAATCTCCTCTTAATTTCATCTTTTAATTTCAATTTTTGAACGAAAAATGGGTAAAACTTCTTAGACCGAATTGTTGGGTTTTGAGGGAGTGTTTGACCTGCGATTTGAGATATGTTTATATGGTTAGACTCTTGAGAGTATGAGGATTCTTAAAATGTTAAATTCATTCGGTTCCGAGATGTTGGCCGAGGGGCATTTTGGTCATTTCACCTAATTTTGCACTTTAGCTTTAAATTAAATTATAGAACCAGTTGTTTGAGATATTAATTGCATTGTGTGATTTAATTGAATAGATTTGGGCCATTTGGGGTCAATAACTCGTGGAAAGAACGCAGTTGCTATTTGATTTTAGCTAGTTTTGAGGTAAGTATCTTGCCTAAACTTGTGTGGGGGACTTCCCCTTAGAATTTGAGTCTTCTCTGTTGGTTTTAGTCCGTGTACGCAAGGTGATGAGTGCGTGATCGGATTTATTTGTGGTAAATTGTCCCTTTTAGGCTTTTAGACTTGTAAAGTTCACCGAGTATGAAGATGATAGTGATACAATTGAGTTCCCTGTTATTATTTTCACCTCTACATGTCTTACTTGATATTTGTTGCCCTTCTTGATTTATTTCTGCTGTTAATTTGTCTTTTACGTGTTTAACTGAAGACAAGTTCTCTTCTATAGCCATATTACCCGCCCTAACTACTCGTCTTTAATTGAAAATCAAAAATGTTATATCTTATTTAATTAGGTCTTATTTGGAAGGAAGATGAATATCTTATGATTTATTGATATTTCCTTAAACGGTAATTATTTGATTCATGTTAACTTTCTTACTGTTGATACTCCTTGATTGTAAGTTTATCTGTAACTTCATGCAAATATATATTACAGGTCCAACTGTTGTGGTATCGGTGTAGTTATTATGTGTTTGTTATGTCTTGATTGTCATTGAGGTTATTCTGTTTTTCGTGGTGTTCCCTGACCTTGTTAGCAACTATTGATTTCCTTGCCGGGACGTTATTCATTTCTATTGTTGATTCCCTTGCCGGGATGTTATTGTTTCTGTTGTTGATTTCCCTTGCCGGGACGTTATTGTTACTGTGTGGCTGTTGGTACCGTGATACATGAGGTCTCTGCCGTGCGGTTGTTGTTGGAGAGTTGCACGAGGTCTTTGCCGTACTATTTTTGCTATTGATGTTTTTGCACATGCGGCTTAATAAGGCGGGATATGTAATATGCTTATATGTGGATTGCGCAACTGGCGGAATAAGGTGGGAATATTGTGATGGTGGTGTGGTGAAATAAGGCGTTGCTTGCTACATTGTTTTCGGTTGCACACGTGGAGAAATAAGGTGGGCTATGTCAGGGGCTTATTGTGATGAATTGTGAAGGCCGTTGGGGCATTGTTCCTATTTTTGTTTGTTATTGGTATGGTATGATGGAATACGGGCTTAATTCTCGGGAGATCCTCTGTTATTGATATGATAGACTACGGGTTCAATTTCCGGGAGATCCCCCCTTAAACTCATTGTGTTTTGAACTGATATTTCCATTTATTTTTTCCGAATGTGAATAAGTCGGGTGCTAGTCGATCCACTTGTTAAACTTACTAGTTTGTTGGATTCCTGTTAGATACACTTGCATAAGCATACACGTAGTTGGACCCTTCTATTAGAGATGAATCCCTTCTGACTTTGGCTAGGGGTAGGGATATGCCCTCTTACCTGTTATATATATGAAAGAGACCCTAGTTGACGAGTTAGTTGTCAGTATGACCGTGTTATTGATGGAGCACAATATGCCATGTGTTAGACTTCAGATGTTGGGTTTTCCATGAGTTGTGGATGGTTTGAGAGTTTGTGGTAGAATTGTGGAAAGAGATTGAAATACCTTTATGTAAGCACCATTACAGAATAATGACTTAGCGACTTGTCTGTCCTTATTGTGTTGTGACTTCCGGATTTGGATTGTAATGTCTACCGCCCCTTTTTATTATCATCTTTTGTATATTTCTCATTGCTACTTATTATCTGTTAGTCTTATCGTGATTGTAGTTCATTCAGTCATTCATGCTGTCTTTACGTAATTATATATCGTTTCTATTATCCCTATGATTATATTGCTTATTGATCGGTAGGTGTCTCGACTGTCCCTCGTCACTACTCCATCGAGGTTAGTCTTGATACTTAATGGAAACTGCTGTGGAGTTCTCAGACTACTCTCCTACACACTTTTATGTGCAGATACAGGTACCCTCATTCAGCTTTGTCAGCACTGGAGGGTGGCGTACAACCGGAGACTTGAGGTATGCATTTGCCGCGTCCGCAGAACCGAGGAGTCCCCTTATACTCTACCTTTTAGTTAGCAGTTCCATTTCATGTATTTAGTTGTTGTAGATATTTTTCGGGTATTAGAGCCGTATGTTATGCCTTATTCTTAGCCTGTGTTGCCCGTGGGTTTCCGGGTCTTGGAGTTGTTACAGTAATTCGGGTTGAATTGTATGTGCGAGGCAGCACTCTATTAATTTTATCATGATATTCAATATTTGTTTATTATTTTCATAAAGGTTGTTAAACTTCCGCAATGTGATAGGCTTACCTAGTCACGAAGACTGGGCGCCGTCATGACAGGTCCACGATTGGTGAACTAGGGTCGTGACAAAAATAGTTTTTAGGGTTTGAGGCAGTATGGTCTTGTGACTCAAGGTCACTCGGGGTGAGTGTAGAGAGAGTATGTTACGTGTTGAATGGAGTTAGTATTATTTCCAAATCAATCAAGGATAAATTGAAAGGAGGTAGATTGATTAGCCATAGTTGAATTGGCATATTGGGTTCAGTGATCAGTTCATTCAGCGTGATCAAGTTATGATTATGATTTGTGGAGTTACGTGTGAGGCTTGTCGGCCGCTGTAAATGATGTTACTCAAAAGCATTCTTCTATTATGGCTTGATTTGTGGAAGCAGATTTCAGAAAGGCTATGGTGGCTTAGACCACTACTTAGAGATTTTCATATTCAACTGCTATGAGAATTTGCATGTGTGTTGCAATGGTCCTCCTGAGGTGATTTATGTGAAAAACTTTTATATGATGAGGTGTTAACATATTAATGGTTTTGGAGTTATAGTGAAACTCGTGTTCTATCGTGTATTGGCACTTTGGGTGCAGTAAGAAGCATGGAAATCCAAAGTGAGGATCAATGTTGTAGTTTTGTGCTGGTAAGGATGTCACGAGCTTGAATGACCAAGAACAGAGTGGAATATTTAAATTGGTATTGTCTTCAGTGTCACCTGAGATCGATGTGTTGTGAAAGAGGCTTTGCATCCTGGTTAAGGATTCTTGATTGCTTTTCAGCTATAGTACGACTGATGGTTTAGATGTGAGGACCCGTTATTAATTTCGGGATATTGTAGGAGCGTGTCCCACGGGAGGATTTTATAAGTGTGATGAGTAGTCACATGAGTGATTAAGGATTTAAACCAAGTATGAGGATTGTGGTAATGTCATTAAATTGGGAAATTTATGCCTGGAGGGCACTTTGGTTTGACCTTTAAAAGGTTATTAGCCTAGTTGGTGCAATCAGAAATCAGCTTGAGATTAGCGGATGGATTTTAAATATGATCATGGGCTTTATAGCAGGCAAGATGAGATAAGATCAGCAATCTGCTCTCTATAGAAGAGCAATCGGGGTGTTATTTTGTCGTCATCCATTCCAGGTAATTATGTATTGCATTGTATGAGTTGCGAGACGACTTGGTTAATTTCTTATGTGTAGAGGTTCCACATGGCGATGATATTATATGAGCAGAATGGCTCTTGAGATTCAGATCTTGTATCGCACCTCAGTTGTGCCCAAGCTTGTGGATTATAACATTATATGTCTCCCCAAGGAATGGTATTATACACCTAGTGTGTTTATGACCGATATCAAATATTTTGTTATGATGAGCGACTTAGCTCGATGGGCATCTCCTTATGAGAGTTCCATGTGAGGATCGGGCAGCACGCCACCATGGGTATGTTATTTGGATCGGGTTGCACACCGTAATAGTGTGATGTTTCATATCCTGTTTTTTTAGGAAAGCTCATACTAGCTGTGATCCCGCGTCACATGTATTTTTCGCGAAAGGGGTGTTTGTTCAGTGTGTTGCCCGCGTTGCATGTAGGATTCGCGAGCGGGGTAATTGGACTTTCTTTTCAGAGTTCATGTTCCTTTTGTATCGCATCCTAAACTATTGGTACATTGTTGCATTATATGCAACTTTTGATCATGTATGGGACAGCTTATAGCCCGTGCAGTTCGTAGTAAGTGAGACGAGATCGTTGGAATTAATACCAGTGCAATCTGATTATATGAAGTATATTAAGTAACAAAGATCATTATTTGGCTAATAATGTTGTGGTGTTTCTTGTCAGAAGTATGACTCAATGATTGGTTGACTCGGCTGTAGATTATGAATTTCGGCATATCTCATCCGTCGTGGCGGTATTGCTAGAGTTGGAGTACGACTTGAGTGTGTCATGAGGAGAAATTGAAACATCCAATTCATGTAATTTCGACTATTGAGCATAGAAGATGTTATTGTGGTCATGTGGATTAGGTGTTGCAAAGAGAGAATTCAGCAAAGTTACGCAGTCATGTTTGAGTACGTCGTGTAGTACTTGATATGGTGATCGTATGTTGGAAACGGGCATGGCATATAATTTCGGATGTTGGAATTGGGCTCTAAGGCTTAATTGCTTGAATAAAAGCGAATATATTCAGAATATATCGAGCTAATATGCTCAACTAAGTTGTGTTAGCACAGGAAAGTGCATGAGATATTAAACAGTGATTTCAGATTACTTCAATATAGTTGTTAGCACGTTCGAGAACGAACGTATGTTTAAGTAGGAGAGAATGTAATGATCCGACTAGTCGTTTTGATCCCTAGCAAGTCGTTCAATAGTATGAGGCCATGAGCAACTTCATTCTAGGTGTTATGACTTATACGCGTGGTCGGAATTGAATTCTGGGAAGTTCGGAGTTGAATTGGGAAGAGAATTATCATTTCGAAAGCTTAAAGTTGAAAGAATGAGACAGGATTGGAATTTTAAGTAAACAGCCTCGGAATAGGGATCTGAAGGTTCCAGAAGGTTCGTATGATAAATTCAGATTTGGGCGTATGCCCGGATCAGGTTTTAGATGACCTGGGAGCGTTTTGGCACCTATTGTGGAAGTTGGCATTTTGAAAGGAATTTCATAACTTTGGTTTGAAGTGCATTTGAGTATTATCGATGTCTGTTTGGGATTTCGAGACTAGGAGTAGCTCCATATGGTGATTCTAGTGTTGGGGGCGCGATCGAAAGTGAATTCGGAGGTTCATAGGTCATTTTAAAGCCATTTGTCTAAGATAGAATATTGAAGGTTCTTGAGAAGTTTGACCGAAAGTGGACTTTTTGATATCAAGGTCGTAATCTGATTCCGGAAGTTGGAGTAGGTCTGTAATGTCAAATGTGAGTTGTATGCAAAATTTGAGGTCAATCAGATGTGATTTGATAGGTTACAACAACGGAAGTAGAAGTTGGAAAGTTCAAAGTTCATAAAGCTTGAATCGGGGTGTAATTCATGGTTTTTGCGTTGTTTGATATGATTTGAGGCCTCGAACAAGTCGGTAACGTGTTGTGGGACTGGTTGGTAGGTTTGGTTGAGGTCCCAGAAGCCTTGGGTGGATTCTAGATGGTTAACAGATTTAATTTGGAGTTGAAGAAAAGTTGAAGCAGCTGATATCTGGTATTTTAGCACCTGCGAAGATCTGGCCGCAGGTGCGGAGCCGCAGAAACGGCCAAGAAGACCGCAGATGTGGATTTTGGTGAGGAAATCCGGGACCGTAGATGTTGTTAGGGAGCCCAGATATGGGACCACACTTGCGGAAAATGAAGCGTAAATGCGAAAGCTAGGAGGCTTGGGAAGGAGCCGCAGAAGCGGCATTGAACCGCACCTGCGGAACCGCAGAAGCGGTCAAGGGGTCGCAGGTGCGGAAATGACTGGAGTAGTAAGGTCTTTTAAATTTGGGTTTGAGTTCATTTCAACCCCCATTTTCTTCCATTATAGTCGATGGGGAGCAGCTTTGAGGTGCCATATTCGTCACTTGTCATGAGGTAAGTAATTTAAGCTAGCTTTGGGGGTATACAAGGTTTATACATGGATTTGAACATGAAAAATGTAGAAAGACATGGGGTTTGAGGGAAGACTTAGAAAAATTGTGTTCTTGAATTTTGACCACGATCTTGAGTATGGAATTTAGAGAAAATCATATATTTGAGTTGGTGAGTTCAATGGTAAACTTTATCTTCGAGAAATTTAGGATTTCGGGCACGTGGGCCCAAAGGGCATTTGTGTCAACTTTTTGTTCGGGGTTAGGAATTTGTACAAATTGGGTTGTAAAGTTTAATTGAACATATATTAATGGATTTCTATTATCATCGGCTAGTTTTGGAGCATTATGTGTTGGTGCAAGTTTTCGGAAGAATGTAGAATGCCGGTTATGGGTCTTCGGAGTGAGGTGAGTCTCCATTCTAACCTTGTGAGATGGAATTGTCCCCTTAAGTGAGTTAATTATTTATGTGTTATTATTTGTGGGGACTACATACGCATGAGGTGACGAGGGTCCGTGCGTAGCTACTTTTATGCTATTGACCGGGTAGTCTAGGACCCAAAAGCATGCTACACTTGACATATCTGTAACCCTATGGATATTTCAGCTTGTTAAATCAAAATGAATTAAGAATTCATAAAGGGTTTTAAACTTCATTTTCTTTAATTGTTAAAAGAGAACAGATTTTATTTAAATAATTATTTCCCGATAAATTCTTTATTTGCTAATTGAGCATGTATTATATGTGTAAGTGTGTCACATGTATGATTCACGAGCAAGCGATTGCTTATTTTATGTGTGTTTGCGTCGCATGTATGATTCGTGAGTAGGGTGACTGTTTATTTAATTTTTACTGCGTTGCACGTATGATTCGCGAGCGGGGTAATAGATGCATCTATGGTTCGGGCCGTTCGACCCTCGGCAGTGCACAATTTATATTTCTATTGGAGCGTGCCGTCGACCTCAGCATGATATGCGCATGTTTATATTGCTTACTTGAAATACTTGATGTTGATATTACCTTTGGCCTAACCTAAATTGCTGAAGATAAGTAAAAATTAAATTTTAAAATCCTTTGTTAATTATTAAAGGTGTTTCCTCATATTTTATTATATTATTAATGGACCATTAGCAAGTGTCAAAGTTGAACATCTCGTCTCTACTTCTTCGAGATTAGGCGGGATACTCATTGGATACACGTTGTTTTCGTACTCATACTACACTTACTGTGCATGTTTGTTGCACAGGTTTATTGTGTGGCTTGTGGCCTAGCGGCATGGCGGGATGGTGGGTGTAGAGACTAGGTGAGCAGTATTTTCTCAACGCGATTCCGCAACTAGTATAGTCTCTCTCTGGATTTTCTCTATTTTCTGTTTAATTGAATTCCAGACAGCAATTGTACTTATTGATTCTCTTAGAAATGCGCATGTACTTGTGACACCAAGTTCTGGGGGATGTATTTGGGTTTATTCAGAAATTATAATAGTTGTTTAAATATTTCATTATTCATTTGGAGGAAAATACCGAGTATTGTTTTAAGTTGTAACAAATGAAGTGTTTTAAAAAATTATTAAAATAAGAATTTAATTTAGTAGTCCAGTTGGTTTGCCTGATAACAGGGTACGGCGGCACCACGATCCCTAGTGGATTTTGGGTCGTGAAATCTGGGAATGGCTGGAGACGGGTGTTTTGGGTTTGGAGAAGAGGAGGTTGTTGGTTTGGTGGTGTGGTGGTGGTGGTTCGCAGACTAAGGAGTGAGAGAGGAGGCGGCAGAGGCGAGTTTCTTGGTCTGCTATGTCTTTTTTGGTAGTGTGTCTTGGTTATGGTTCAGGGATCTTTGGAAGACTTATGTAGTTGGTTGTCATTGAGGGCTGACGGCGACGGCTAGTTAATTCCGACGGGTTGTGGTTAAGGGGATAGGGTTTAGCTGCTAGGTTTTGTGTTGTTCACCATTGTTGTCTTTAAGGAAGAAGAAGTGCATCCATGTGTGTTAGGGTTAGGTCTTGCATTGTCCTTATGTGTATGGTTTTGTATTGCCACAAAAAATGAAGAAGATGTGATGGGTTTGGGATTGGGATACTCATTTTGGCTCATGAGGGGATTCGAAACTGGTCTTGATTTTGAACAAGAAAGATGAAAATTTATTAATAAATCCAAAATTCTTCAAAATTAATATAAAATACTTGTAAAATATTAAATCACTCCTAATTGGTTAAAATAAAACTAAATTAAAAGTGAAGCTATTTTTGTATTTTTCAAGGATTATATTAGAATAAAAATAGGTTAGAAGTTTATATCCTTCTAAAAATATCTAATACGTAAATTAAGTAGAGAAATATGGAACTATTTTTGTAATTTTTAATTTTTATTCTTAAAATAAAGTAAAATAGTTAAAACTAGGTAAAATAGCGATACTAGTCCTAAGCTAAATATCTAAAAGCTAAAATATGTAAAATCTCAGGGAAGGTCAAAAATAACTTGTCTACAATGATCGTTCGATGGTGAACGACGCATTTATAGTATGGCTAGAGGCGCAGGTCCATACTTGCAACAAGCGAGACGACCTGATTCTGCCCCCACCTTCACAAATCGAGGGGCGACTATTGAGATTTATATGTCTTGGTACTGTTGTGTTACCCGACTAATGATTGCGAACTCCGTTCATGAAGCTGGTGGTCTGTACAAACCATACGTCCAGAGGCACGAGGCACGAGGCACTGGTATGTTTTTTTTCGTTACCCATACTTATAGCTGTGACATAGAGTTCTGTAATTTATATTTTAAATATTGTGCAGGCTATAGGCCATCATTTATTCTACCAGTTGGGACTGCAGATGCAACATGTTAACAATCCTACAATTATTGAGTATGGCCGGCAGGTGATAGAGATGGCTCTCCGGACACTACAGCGAGCCGGAGAGGGCAAGAGGTTAGATCACGCTACTGATTATGTGGTGCCAGAGCACTACCATCAGGGTAGGCCTGTGTCACGATCCAGGTTTCCCACCACCGGGATTTGTGATGGCGCCTACTGTCGGAGCTAGGCAAATTAATGTAAATATATATTTTTTCAACTTTTATTCAACAAGATAATAATAATAACAGTAAATTTAAGCAGAAATCTCAATTTAACATTAATAAAAGAAACACGAAAAAGTTAACATCATCCTCTACTCAAGTTTTAGTGTTACAATGCTCACGGATTATAATGAAATAATACAAATAAGAGTCTGAAAGAAAATACATAGAAGTCAGTCTCGATACAATGAAAACAAGCATAAATAAAATAGATGAGACTCAAGGCCCGCGCACGCCAGCGAACTACCTAGGAGTCTCTGGACTGAAGGCACTCACAATCTACTAGTACTACAGTCCATAAGCTGCTCCCAAATCTGTGCACAAAAAGGGTACAGAAGTGTAGTATCAGCATAACCACCCCATGTGCTGGTAGTGCTTGGCCTAACCCCGACAAGGTAGTGACGAGGCTAGCCCGGACCTACCACAATTAACCTGTAAAGATATATGTGCAATAATGAAAAAATATACAAAATGTAAACAGATAATAGGAAGGGGGCATGCTGTAGGGTGTAACAATTTATATAATATCAACGAATAAGAAATAGAAACTGAATAACTAACATCAATAAAAGCAAGTGTATCAACAACTGCACGGCACCAACCTTCGTGCTTTTACTCTTATTTCTTACCAAAACCATCAAATATAGTGCACGACATCACCCTTCGTGCTTTTCCTCACACAACTCTCATATCAAGGCACTGAATGACCCTTCGTGCTCAATTAATCAAAAACATGGCACGAAAAGATCCTTCGTGCATAATTATCAAAACCTCACACAATCAACGGTCACAACCAATCAGGGAAGGGAATATACAACAATATTAAACATCCCGACAAGGGAGAACAAGTCAACAATAAGTCTCGGCAAGGGAAAAAATATCACACTTCCTTCTTTAACTCATTTACTTCTCAGCTATCACTTCATAATTAAATTAGCAAGTAATTAACTCAATTGTTTTACATCGTTCGAATTTAAAAGCAACTACGACTCACGGTCATGCTAGACTCCGGTGCATATATAACCGTCACCATGCCTATACACCGTTCTGCACAGTTAACACGTAACAAATAATATCCTAATCCTAATCCCTCAAGCCAAAATTAGAACAAACACTTACCTCGATCCGAAAATAGCAATCAAAGCTCTAAAATCGTCTTTCCTTTAGAATCCAACTCCGAAATAATGATATTTTTTATAAGATTTCAATCAAGGAATACAGAGGCACGCTGAAGAAGCTAACAACAAACAAAATCGCCATGTTAAGACCACGTCGGAACCTCGAAACAAGACCTCGTCGGAAACAACTTTTCCCGGATTGTTTTCTTCTCAGATTTCAGCAAACAATGGTGGCTTTTCTTGCTGATTTTATGATGTCTGTGAGCTCGTTTTGGATGTTAAAAGATTATGAAAGAGCTGCTAGTTTTGAAGCTTTGCAACGGTGTTTCGGGCTGTTTCAAAGCTGATTTTCGCAGCTTCTTTTGGCTGGAATTTTGGGTTGGTTTTGGACTGTTTTGGCAGCAATTTCCGGCTGGAGTTTGAGGTAGTTTCAACTGGAAAATTGGGGCTATTTTGGTGGTTAAAATGGAAGCTTTCAATGGCTTCAAGAAAAGAAATTGGAGCAGATTTTTGTGGTTTAAAGGGACTGTTTTGGTGGTGGATTTTTGGGGTAAAAGAGCTGAATTTGTTTTAGCTCTCACATGGATGCTTGGGAATGATTTATATAGTATATTTTGAGCTGAGTTTCAAAAGGGTTTATCATGCTGATTTATGGGTGGAGTACTGAAGCTTTATTTAGCTTTAAAAATGAAAGAGGATGTTGGTTTTTGGGTGAAGATTAGAAGAGAAGAAGACGAAAGATGGACCGCTTTGACCTTTTCTTTTCTTCAGCTTTTCGTTCCTCTTTTTCTTTTTTTATTAATCTATTTTCTATATTTTTCATTTCAACTTCAAAAACTTCTAACTGTAAATTTTTAGTTTCGAAACATGTTAAACGATATTCGATTTCGGTCAAATTTTATAGAAAGCACTTAAATCACATATATGACATGTACCAGGCGTCGAAACTAAAATACAAGCACGATACCAACTTTTAACTGTAGATTTTTAGTTTCGAAACATGTTAAACGATATTCGATTTCGGTCAAATTTTATAGAAAGCACTTAAATCACATATATGACATGTACCAGGCGTCGAAACCAAAATACGAGCACGATACCATAACGTTTTTATCGAATTTCATTTTCGTTTTCCTTAAACATTTTTTGAAAATAATTTCACGGAAAAATTCTTTTCTCGGCCTTGGGACCTCGGATTTCAATTTCGGGAATACGCCCGAGTCACATATTATCCTACAAACCCTCCAGGCTGTTACATCACGGGTCCGAGTTCGTTTACCGGAAATATTGACCGAAGACAACTATATCAATATTATTATCAAAATTCATAGTTTTTTTACACAAAATTCATATATTTCCAGATTAAATTTTTTCGGCTTTGAGCACGGACTGCACACACAAATCGAGGCTACCAAATATGAGGTTTTCAAGGCCTCAGAAGCACGGAAAGGGAGAATTACGGTAATGAACCTTTGGGTCGTCACAGCTTGTCTCAGGCCCGAGGGCACAGGCACGAGCCAGGGCTGTCCCACGAGGTAGGGGTGCCCCACGAGGTCGTAGGGAACGATGAGGAAGTGGTCCCCAGTAAGGGGGAGTTGAGCCACCTGATGAGGATCTTGGAGATGATTAGTCGGTTTACATCCCTCAGCAAGACGAGCCTTACAGCATCATGCCGTTGTACAGCCTTCAGCTGGAGCTATCAGCATCGCAGGTGACCCCGTCAGATCTATTGTTGATCAGTGGTACATTCGACGCAGATGTAGAGCAATTCTTTTCAGGCCCATCTACCATAGCTGAGAATCGGTCGACCCGATACCTGGATGATGGGCGGAGGTTGAGTTTTGGCTCATCCTTGGCGGTTGCGGCGGATCTATCACAGGGAAAAGTATATTTGTATTACTATTAAATTTTAATTTGTTTTTTCCTAAATGATTTGCAATAAATTAATTTTTAATTTTCTTATTAAGGCTTCGTCCCAGCCCATCACGGAGCCCACTTTATGCGATGATGAAGACATCATAGATGCTTATATTCAGGAGCCTGACGAGACCACGGTAAGAAAATATTTTTGGCTTAATACATACATTACTAATATAAATTTCCATAAAAAGAAAAAGGCAGGAAGTTGTCTAAATTTTGGATAATAATTGAAAAGGAGAAATTTTCATAAAGCAGTATCGTTTAGTGGTAATTAGCTACCTATAGATACCATTTGCTGTATTATGGATAGTAGATATGTTTTCTGTTGTTATACGATGTAATAGATGTATTTAAGCTATTGTATTCATGAATATAGTAGCAAAAATAAGCATGAATCAGGGAAGTCCAATTAAATAGTTGTTGTATTCGATTATATTCATGGCGTAAAACATGGGATTACAGCTTAAAAGATAATTGTATTCGACTGTATTCACGGCGTGAAATAGGGGATTACACTGTTTTTAAACGAAAAGTGAATCAATTAACATAATAGACTTCTAACTCAACAAACTCAATTATAACACACAAATTTTATATGTTCATTTATAAAAAAGATTCTCAACCGAAAAATACCCCCAAAATATGGCAATCTTCAGAGAAATTATATAATACATCTGAATATATAAATTATATTAATTAAAAAATATGAATATATTCATGGCATATAGTGAGAGAGTGAATGCAATGAAATACAAAGAGAGTGAATACAATGAAATACACGGAATACTGCGATATACATTGAATAACAATGAAAAAAAGACAATGAATACATGAAAGCAAAGTGATCAAACACAAAGCAGATTCAAGAAGATGTGTACTCTTCCCAAATATACATTATTGCAATTGTTATCATCCCTCCACTATTGCTATGGAAAAACAGAGAAATACGAGAAGAGAAAGAGGCAAAAACACCGTTAGTGACTAATGGTAGGTAATATGGGTGAGAAAAATTTTTAGATGGAGCATCGTGTTTTCAGGGAATGAGGAAAGAGAATTGCCTGTATTAAAGTAGAGAGAGAAAAAACATGGAGTGAGATGTTTATGTTAAATACGATAATTACGTGAGAGAAAAATAAAAAATAGCATATTTAGTAGCTTAGAGATAGGAGGTAACCAAAATTAGATATTTTACTACAAACATTAAAAGGTATCTATAGAATATCATTTTTTTAAATAATATTTATTTAAAATAGATAAAGTGTTTATCTTTGCTATAGGAGGTAAAAATTTCATTGAAAAATAAGGGCGAGCAAATATGATACCTGTATAATTTTACGGTAAATAAGTTTCAAAAGTACTATAATTATAAAAAAATACTTTAACCTTCCTATGCCACATATGAAACATTATTACCCTCAATATTTAAGGTTAGAGATAATTATATTAGTATATTAAATTACTATTTATATACAATAATTTAAAACAGGGATATAATTAATAGGGCATTTATATGAGGCATAATTATAAGACGGTATATTCCCACATTTCTCTTTCCTTTTAGCTCAATCCCCCTCCCCCCTCCCCATGTTTTAACTTTACCCGTAATTCCCCCCCACACGTTTTACCTTTGCACCTCACTCCTCCACATTTAGCGTCTTCTTTCTTCTTTACAAAACAAAAGCTACCCACGTTCTTCATTATTCTCCATTTATATTCACCAAATATTGAAGTTATCATTCTACAAAATTCGTTCCCATCTTTAGTCGAGTTGAAGTTAAACCATGAAGAACATCAAATCTCCCAAAAGAAATACCTAAAAAAATCTACAATATGTGATATCCCCTCTTTCGTTTTGGGTCTTTTAACACCAAAATCACCATAAAAAAACTAAAATCTACACATGCAATGGAACCTAGTACTCACAGTTCATATCCTAGACAAATCCGTGCCGAGATGAAAACAAATCAAATGCACGATGTAGATGCTGGAAGAAGCGCTATACCAAGCGGCAAACAACTCAAAAAAAAGGGGAAAGCGGTATGTGTAGATGACGACTTTGCTGAAAATATCCCTAAAATTCCAAAAGTTAAAAAAATCCAAGTTGTCTCCTGCTCCTCAAAACAAAAAACAAAGAAACGGTCCAAAAACTCTCAAAATTGGTTCAGAAAAAAAAATTTGGTGAAGGTAAATATTTATTATTTTCATTTCCAATTTTTCAGTTTTGTTTTAGATGTGAAAATCTATGTTTTAAATGTTTTGGTAAATTGTAGATTAACTGTGTTAATTTTGTAGATTATTTGTAGTTGTGATTTCTTATGATTTATAATTGTCGTTATTTTGTAGTCGTTTTATAGTTATATTGTCGTTAGCTTTTAAATTTTGAAACAGAGATGTAGTTACTTTTTTCTTCCTGCATTTTTGTAGATAATGTTTGTATCTGTATATGTCTTGTAGTGTTTTGTAGTTATATGTATGGGTAGGCTATATTTTTTTGAAGCAGATTTCTGTGTATTTTTCTTCCTGATTTGTTTTTAGCTATTTGTGTGGTGATTGTTTAGTTATATGTAGATAATATGTAGATTAATACTTTATTTTTATGCTGTTTACTAGTGTGAAATAATTTATCATTTTGTGCAGAGTGGATATTATTTTGCCCTACATAATGTGTATTATGGGGTGCTTAGATTCCACACTTTGTGTGATCCTATCATTCCTAGCCACATAAAGAGTTATTGTCTCCAAAAGCTTTAAAGATTTTTAAAAATACTTGTTCTGGTTACTTACTGTCTCTCCCCTCCGTTGGCATGCAAAACCAAGCTATTCATCTTCTGATGAAGTATGAACTGTCTAAGTCTAATAAATCATTTTTTAAGTCCATTTGAAGGGGGGAAATTGAAATTTTCACTGAGAGAATTTTGTTTAATTAACAGTTTAAATTGTGTGAATCAGTTTACGTATTACGGATATACTTCTAGTTATGTTAGCAAGTTAACGAATAGCTATTTTCCTAACAAAAAAAGAGTAGAGAAGTGGTATTTGAAAAACATAGTAACAAATATATCTTGGGTAAACGATGAGGATGCAATCAAATTATGCATTCTTTATCTTTTAGAATTTTTTGTTTGCCTTATGACAAAGATCATGTGTCTTTGTATCATGACCCCAACCCCGGTCATGATGGCACGCAAGAGATCAAGGATGCTAACGCCATGCAACTACCTCGATGCTCCCAAATATTGTGCTGCTCAGCTAATATTCTCACTCAACCTGTGATGCACCTGGGACTGCACGCATGGCACAGAGAGTAATGTGAGTACTCCGACCAGTGAGTAATAAACATAAATAAAGGCTGAGAATAAGAAATTATGGAAAAACACAAAGTAAACTATAATTTGCAATTTAGAACATTTAATAATAAAGCAACGAGTCAATGAAATAAGAGCACAAAAATGCTATGACATGTAAACCAGATAAAGAACAAATGCATGAATGAGGCACATATAGGACGGTACATTCTAGTACCCGCTGCGGCATACAGCCCGATCCATTTATGTCGATGGCATTCACTGGGGTATGAACAGACTCCGAAAGGGGCTCATACATCCCAAACGCAATATGAAGCCATCTCGTGGTATCAACCAGGCTCTCAGCCTCCATATCAATATAATACTATTGCGATGCACATCCCGATCCATGCTCAGTCCAAAAATCCAGATAAGCCTCTTGGTCAATATTAAAATAATAGTTATCAGCTCAAAATATCAATAAAATATTGTTTAAGTTTTCAATTCTTAGAAAGATGGCTAAATTTGCAAAATGGTATTAAAATTAGGACTGAGATCCAATAGCATGTCAAATAATAAGGAAACAGTGATAAAAATCCCTGAAGGATTCAAATAATTGGCACGAGGCCCAAATGTAACAATTAAATCTAAGTAAGGATGATTCTCAATTAAGTTCTAGTCGAAAACACGACAAGAGCATCGCTCGGGACAGACCAAGTCACAATCCCCAATAACAAACGACCTCGCACTCGTCATACAATGTGTACCGCTACGATGAAAAATTTTAGGGTTTCAAACCCTCAAAACATCATTTACATCTATTACTCACCTCAAGCCGGCTAAAAGTCTAGCTCGCTATGCCCTTGCCTTTGATTCGACCTCCTCGCGTGTCGAATCTGACCAAAACCACAACGAATTCGTCACAATATGCCAAGGGGACAACACCCAATAAAAATAATCAAAAAACAAGAATTCCAAAAATTAGCAAAACCTAAGCCCCTGGCTTACTTCACAAAACTTAGAAACTTTCACACCAACGGATTCCTTATCTCGCCATGATTCTATACATATCAAAATCACAAGAATCAGAATCCATTTGACCCCTCAAATCCCTAGTTTAAGCTCTCATAGGTTCAAGCCCTAACCCACCATTTTTTACCTTTAATTTCTTAAGTTTTCAGCTCTAATCCATGTACATGTTTTCATTGCTGATCAAAGCCCTTGAAACCCTCTTCAAAATCGGCCAAAAACTCTCAAGTCCGAAGTGAAATATGTTACTCTTTAAAATTTTGTGAAGATGAATTAAATATTTCTATCCAGGCAAAACCACATCTACTGTCACAATCTCGCTTCTGCGACTTCCGCTTTCGCGGTCCAATGTTCGCTTGTGCAGAATTTCACTTAAAGCTCCTAGCCAAATTTGCGGTCACAAAGCCACATCTGCGGCTCCCTATACGCATCTGCGGTCCAACCAGGCCTCAATATATTCTGCTGCTACGACTCTCCAGCCGCATATGTTGTACCGCACTTGCGACCCCGTTTCCAAAGGTGCATAAATACCAGAAACAGCACAGATTCTACAACTATATGTATTAAGGAAAACTGAATTTATATTTAAAGGTGACGTGTTTTGACACGTGTATCAGTCAAATGGTCAAAACATTATTATCAGCCACGAGGTACTAGTGATAATAGATACGGGAGAAGAAACTTAAAGAGGCAAGAGTTCTTATTCAAATAACATGAGGCTCGTACCTATTCAAGTCATTTAAAACACGCAGATCAAACGGAATTAAAGGAATGAATCTGATAGTACGGAAGAGGCCAGATTCAACATTAAATGCCAAATTAGAGAATTTGTATTTAATGTAAATGATTTTGTAACGTTTTCTTTTGATGTCATTTATTACTCATAATTGCCTCATTAAGACGAAGGCATTACACATTCTACTAGAATCGATTATAAAAGGAAAAGGTCTGTGCATTTGTAAGGACACGAAATACCATTGAGATATCACTGAAATACAAAATCATTTACTGCTTTACTCTTGTTCTCAGAATTCTTTTATTATTATCTCCTGATTATCAGTAACAGGAATTTCTCTTTATTTCTAGCATTGACCAAAGACTAAGATTTATTGTTAAACAAATTAGTTCCGATACCGGGAATCTGATAATCTATTCTTTTTAAGTTACATTCTACCTGTTGTTATTATCATGTCAAACAACACTAATTACAACAACAACAGTGACAACATCTTGGAAAACCATGAAAATCAAATCCAGCAAGATCAAGGAGATTTACAAAACGTTAATATGGTTCCTCCCCCCAACGATTCGCCACGATAATCTCGTGAAGGCTCTCCTGCTCCTGAATTTCGTGCTAATGAACAGGAGCAATCATAACATTTTGAAGGGGTAGATGAAGCTTTGCAGAAACCAATTGACGCACGAGTTAGTAAAGCTCTTTTGGATCTAGTTAGTCAATTACATGTTGCACCACCCACACCTACGCCTAACAATATTACGTTGGAGAATCCTCGTTCTGGACTTGTTAATTCTGGAAATGGAGGAACCCCCAGTGAACCACACGAGGGAGAACCAGGTAATTCAAATAATTCTCATTTTCAAAATTTAGTACTAACCTTGCAGAAACAACTTAAGGAAAATAATGACCGCATCGAGAAAATCCCTGGAGTTCCTTCTGTAATCAAAGGAGTGAATACGGATAAATACTCGCAACAACCTTGGAAACCAAGTCTTGCTCCCCTTCAAATCCCTAAAGATTTAAAAATGCCTGACATCCCAAAGTACGATGGAACAACCGACCCACGTGATCATGTAACTACATTTACTATAGGCGTAAAAGGCAACGACTTGACCAAGCACGAAATTGAATCAGTGTTGGTCAAGAAATTTGGAGAAAAATTCGCTAAGGGTGCATTAACCTTGTATTATCTTTTACCTGAAAATTCTATAAACTCTTTTGCTGAGCTTGGCGATTCTTTTATTAAAGCACACTCGGGAGCTCAAAAGGTTGAGAATAGAATGGAAGATATTTTTAAAATCAATCAAGGGGACTCAGAGTTGCTCAGAGATTTTTTGATAGATTCCAGCGAGAAAGGATGACTTTACTCTATGTACCTAACAATTGAGCTACAATAGCTTTTGTAAGTAATTTAAATGAGAAAAGTTCAGAAGTCACGAGTAAACTTAAAGAAAACCTTTGAGAGTTCCCTGCAACTACCTGTAATGATATTTATAACAAGTACAGTACGAAGATGCGAATTGAGGAAGATACCGTACCTTGGGTTCATCACGAAGAAAGAGCAATTCTAGGAGATTTAGAAATTAAAAATGATCAAGTAAAAATAGGTAGGAGCCATACATGGGACCTACGGGAAAAGACTCACGTTCAAGGTCAGATAACCAAAGGTATGGCCATAAATCTAGAAACAATGATTCTAGTTCTTCATCAAGATTTAAAAATGAGCGAAACAGACAAGAGTCATGAGATGATGACATCAGTTTAAAGGCGAGATTCTGTGGTTATAATTTCAATGTCACTACCTCCGAGCTCGTAGCTGTTTTGAGGAGCATGAGAGATAAGGTACGGTGGCCAAAAGAGATGCGGTCAAATCCAAACAGGCGCAATCCAGACCCTTGGTGCTAATTTCACAATTATCACGAGCATAAAACTTCAGCATAGATTCTTACAAAGTGAAGTGGACCATCTATTGAAACAAAGGTACCTCACTATTATTTCGTAAGAAAGGTAAGAAAGCCTGTATGAAAAATAGGTAAAATCCACCAAAACCCCCGTCACCCAAGAGAACTGTGAATGTTATAAGCGGGGGAGAATATATTCATGGTATAACATATATAGCTTCTAACAAGGTTTCTAAAGTAACGATTACACACGGGAAACGGGTACAGTAGGTTTTATAAGACGAAAGTATTTCTTTTGATGATGCAAATACAGAAGGAGTGTTGACCCCCCACAATGACGCACTGGTAATGTCTTTACTTGTAAATGACACTAATGTAAAACGAGTTTTAATTGATCCAGAAATTTTCGTAAATATTATACTACTAAGAGTAATACATGAGATGCAAGATGAAGACAAAATGATACCAAAGGCGCATACCTTGTCCGGGTTCGAAAAATCAAGTGTGGTAACAAAAGGAGAGGTAATTCTAACTACTTTTGTTGTAGGTGTTATTAAAGAAACCAAATTTCAAGTAGCAGATATGGAAATGACTTATAATATGATCATGGGAAGACCATGGATCCATGACATGGATGTTGTCCCATCAACTCGACATCAAGTCATTAAGTTCCCATCACCATGAGGAATTTACAATATTCGTAGAGATCAACATACAACCAGGAGTATTAATGTTGTAACATATATGAGCACCATAAATAAAGAAAAATAGTAATTACGGGAAATAGTTGAGGGTATCAAGGTTCAAACCTCAACTGAGCAAGGATGGACATATGTAGACTCGAGACCTGATACAATTCAAAGGCCTGAAGAGAATGATAATACCAAAACAACAATTGAAGAACTCGAAGCTGTGATATTATTTCATCAATGTCCTAAGCAGAAAGTTTATGTTGGAGCCAATCTAAGCTCAGACATGAGAGGTATGTTAATTGAATTTCTAAAAGCTAATGTGTATTGTTTTTCTTGGTCCTATGCTGATATGACAGGGATACCACCGGATGTGATGTCTCTCAAGTTAAATGAAGACCCATCATTTACACATGTAAAGCAAAAGAAAAGAAAGCAAG
Source organism: Nicotiana benthamiana (assembly GCA_034376525.1). Lineage (NCBI taxonomy): Eukaryota > Viridiplantae > Streptophyta > Magnoliopsida > Solanales > Solanaceae > Nicotiana > Nicotiana benthamiana. The sequence goes on along the minus strand of CM067323.1, from coordinate 110,224,864 downwards.
GCTCTTTCAAAAACCATGTGATTCAAGATGAGGTCCAAAAGCTATTAAAATTGGGTCTATCCATGTGGTAAAATATCCTATTTGTTTAGCTAATACAGTCGTAGTACTTAAGAAAAATGGTAGGTGGGAGAGTTTGTGTAGATTATAGAGATCTTAGCAAAGCTTGTCCAAAAGATCTTTCCCTTTACTGCATATAGATCAGTTAATTGATGCAATTGCGGGTCATGAACGTTTAAGTTTTTTAGATGCATATTCAAGTTAAAACCAAATCAAAATGGATCCAAGTGATAAAGAGAAAACTTCTTTCATCACAGATATGTGGGAATTATTGTTATAAAGTAATGCCCTTTGGTCTCAAAAATGCTGGAGCAACCTATCAAAAGGTTGGTCACTAAAATGTTTCAGGAATACTTAGGAAAACCATGGAGGTATATATAGGCGATATGCTTATAAAAACCCAACATTCTCATGATCACATCTCTCATTTATCTATCACATTATAAATTTTATGAAAGTTTAATATGAAACTCAATCTAGAAAAATGCGCATCTGGGGTCGCATCAGGTAAGTTTTTAGTTTTTTTTGTTTCTAACCATGGTAGTGAGGTAAATCCTTCACAGATCAAAGCAATTGAAGAAATCCCTGATGTACTTACGAATAAAGAAGAAGTTCAAAGGCTAACAGGAAGAATTGCAGCTCTGGAAAGATTTATTTCCAAGTCTTCATAAAATATTTTAAACTTTTCTCCGCACTCAAAAAGCAAGATCACTTTGAGGGGAACGAAGATTGTCAACAAGCGCTTAGGAATTTGAAAGCTTATTTGTCAAAACCGCCATTATTGGCAAAATCAAAGGAAGGAGAAAAGTTACTTATCTATTTGGCCGTAATAGAAGTTGCAGTAAGCATTGTTTTAGCCCGTGAGGACCAAGGTAAACAATCTCCTATCTATTATATAAGAAAGTGTTTGTTAGATGCAGAAACACGGTATCCGCAACTAGAAAAGTTAGCACTTGCTTTGATCACGGTATCTAGAAAATTAAGACCTTACTTTAAGTGTCATCCCATTGCTGAAATTATAGTTTTTCCATTACGAAACATTCTACATAAACATGAATTATCAGGAAGGTTAGCAAAGTGGGTTATAGAATTAAGTGAATACGAAATCACTTATCAACCTAGAACTGCGATAAAATTTCAAGTATTAGCTGATTTCATAGCTGATTTTAGTCAAGGAATACAAATAGAAGGGGAAAAAGAATTGCAAGTTTTCAACGGTGCAAACTCGGGGACTTGGACTTTTTACTGATGGTTCATCTAATGTAAAAGGAGCGGTCCTAAGGACTATGGGTGAAACCATTACACATGCTATAAAATGTCATTCTATAACTAACAATGACGCAGAGTGAAGCTATGAATGGAGGTTTAGAATTGGCGCGAGAACTCGGCATAATGCAAATTCTAATCAAGAATGATTCCCAACTTGTGGTCAATAAACCGCTGCGGACTTATACAGCCAGGGAAATGCGAATGCAAGAATTCCTAGAAAAGGTACGAGAGATAATAAAGCAATTTCAAATATTTAAGGTAATAAAGATCCCAAGAGATGAAAAAGTGGAGGCAGATGCTTTCGCTAATCTCGCATCCGCAGCGGATGTAGAGAAAGGCACAAATGCTTCAGTCGTGCATTTCTTTCATTCCGTCCTCGAACCTGATAAGAATGAGGTAAATTTTAATTATTTAACATGGGATTTGAGAAAAAAAATTGTTGTCTTTTCACAGCATGGAACTGAACCTGATGACAAAAGGAAAGCTTATGCACTTCGCAAAAATTTTTATCGAAAAATGTTTGGTGGACCTTTAGCGAGGTGTCGCAAAGTAAGTTCAAGGGAATTACTTGTGGGAAAAGAGTAAGTTCACGGGAATTTCTCTTGGGAAGAAAGAGAGAAATGTGAGGGTTTTCTAGTGTTCCAAAACGGGGCTAAGGTTGTGCATGAGCAGATCTTAGTGTTTGGCAAAGAACGACCAGGTGTTCTTAGTCAAAAGTGGGCTGTGAGCGGACGGATAGTTCATAGCAATTGAGGGTCCTTTGTATATTTTCTATAATTAATACAAAGGTTGGGAATTTGTCCTGTATATTTTGTGTTCCTTTAAATTCTGTTTTGCTGCCTAAGTTTCGTCTAAGGTCAAACTTGTGAAAATTACAAGTGTTTCGGAAGGCAGAGTCAAGCACAAGACTTGACTGCCGCGCGGGCGTGGTTTTGGAATTGGCTAAAATTGACCCTGTGACAATTAGGAACGCTAGTCTAGTCACAAGAGACTGAATTTCTTCCCCTTCCGCAAGACATGGCTTTGCCACACAAGTGCTTTGCCAACCCTCATGTCTAAGTAAGATGCGCCAATTGGTATCAGAGCTGATCGAGAGCGTGTTCGTGGTGGAGACACGACGTGCTGTGGCAGATTTCGTGGTCTTGTTCGAGAACATGGCCGGTGGTAACAATGAACTGCGGGAAAGGATAACAAAATTCGTGGCAGTGGCTAAATGATCAGTGGCAGATTACGTTGGAATTTTTGAGAGCATGGCTGGTGGCGCAAATGCGGAGCTGCGTCAAAGAGTTGAGCAGTTGAAAGACTAGTTAGGAAGGCTCTTGAATGTGATGGTGATTCTTCTATTCTTGCTAGAATGGCACGTTTGGAGGTAGATTATGCAGCAAGACACGAGACGACGCTGGCAGAAATGGCCTTGGCTAGCCAAGAGAAAGATGAATTACGCAACGAAGTGGCTGATCTTCGAAGGTCATTACAAAATTCTGCCCCTAGAAATGATGAGCGCACTAAGTTGAAGATTCCGGAGCCAAAGCCTTATGGTGGTGCAAGAAGTGCCAAGGAACTGGAAAATTTCCTTTGGGATATGGAGCAGTATTTCCAGGCTGCACGTATGCCGGATGATGAATAGGTGGTGATCACACCAATGTACTTGACGGACGACGCAAAGGTGTGGTGGCGTACACGAAGTGCAGATGGAGAAGGTGCTGGACTGTCCAGGATTGGAACTTGGGAGTTGATGAAGAAGGAATTAAAATCCTAATTCCTTCCAACAAACTCGTCGTGGATGGCACGACATGGACTGCGTCACTTGAAACAGAGTGGCACGGTGAGGGAGTACGTCAAGGAATTTTCTTCCTTGATGCTCAATGTAAGTAACATGGCAGAAGAAGACAAGCTGCATTACTTCATGAGTAGATTGAAGGGATGGGCGCAATTGGAGTTGAGAAGGCAAAATGTGCAAAGCCTCTCTACTGCCATTGTGGCGGCAGATTTGTTGGCGGACCTGAATATAAGTGAGGAACCTATTGAAACTTCGCATTCGAAGTCCGACAGAAGGAAGGACAAAGCAAGGGAATGGAAGAGAAACGGGAAGGGCCAAGCATCTGAAAATGACAAACTTGTCAAGATTGTGAGACCAGAAAATCACAATGGCAAGGAAAGGAACATCACGTTCAAAGGTTGTTTGACTTGTGGTGGACCGCACTTGAAGAGGGATTGTCCTGTGCAGGCTAAGGTAAATGCAATACTAGCTGCGGAGGGACAGGAACAAGTGGCGGAGGCAAATGCCGTAGTGGCGGATGCGAGGGGAGCACCCGGGGCGGTGTTTCTCAACAACCCCTTGGGGTTGATAAAATAGGACGGCTCGACGAGGACGTCGATTTCAAAGGGAGGGGGTGTTTTGTCAGGACCCTAACTTTTGTCATCAGACATGGCACGGTTATGGCAAGAATTGGGGTATGATGGCCTTGTCATTGGCCTATGTGCGAGCAAAACGATCATGCAGGTCGACGGGCTGTGATGAACAAGTATTGGACAAGGACTTGGCATGGGTAAGGTGCGCTTGGAAAAGGCTTGGAGAGGCAGCATCGGCAATGTTGGGGCGGCATGGTACGACATGCGCGCCAAAATCAGTGGGCATGACACTATTGGGTTGTGGCAGCTATGTGCAGGCTAAGCTAAGGCGAGGCGAAAATGCGGGTTGACGGCAAAGGATTTCAATAGCTAAGAATAGGCTATTGGAAAGAAAATACATACAATGGCACGAGGGAAATGAGGTTGGCACGGACAAGGCAGTGTGCGGGTGTATGGGCGCTGGGCATGTGCGGAAATATTATGGCAGTGGATTGCGGGCAGACATTGGCATGGGCAATATCTAATTATCCTAAGGCATGGGACGGGCATCCTTAGGGGCGAAACTCAACTGGTCAAGGATATGGCACATGAAATGCACATGGAAAGCGGTTGGCGGCGGTTACCTTGTTTGTAGGCCATGATCTCCCATGTTCCCCCATTATTCCCATGAACTGATTGTTGTTGTATAGTGGCCCCATTTCGTGTATAATGATCCTAAGTAGTTGGGGATGTCAACTACAAGTTAGGAGCATGATGTAAAGTTGTTAGACAACATGTGTCATCGTCGGTTAAGCTTAAAGGCCTATAAATAGGACCTTTAGCTTAGGCAGAATCAGTCAACTAAGTTCAAGGGAATTACTTGTAGAAAAACGAAGTAAGTTCAAGGGAATTTTACTTGTGGGAAAAGAGTAAGTTCACGGGAATTGCTCTTGGGAAACACGAGAGAAACGTGAGGGTTTTCTAGTGTTACAAAAAGGGGCTAAGGTTGTGCATGGGCAGATCTTAGTGTTTGGCGAAGAACGACCAGGTGTTCTTAGTCAAATGTGGGCTCTGAGCGGGCGGATAGTTCATAGAAATTAAGGGTCCTTTGTATATTTTCTCTATATTAATACAAAGGTTGGGAATTTGTCCTGTATATTTCGTGTTCCTTTAAACTCACAAGAGACTGAAGTTCTTCCCCTTCCACAGATTAGCGAGGGCTTGACAATGAGTTGCGGGTTAGGGACGGCACTTGATCATGATTATAGCATCAAGGCAGGAGGCATTGATTCCAAGACATGGCCAAACGGATGGGCAAAGACAAGCAAATATGAAAACAGAAAGGCAAAGTGTGGGCAGATTTGGCATGGGTTCGAGTTGCGGCAAACGGGCCAAGTTCGTGGGAAGTGTTAAGGCTAATTGGGGTGTAATGCAGCTGGAAGCAATGGCATTGGCGCCTGGTCCAAGCCAACACACGAAATTGGGTAGCAACATGAGAATGGACCAAGTCAAACGGCGGTTACCGGCACATGCTGCGCACATGGGTAGTGCTGGAGCTTTGTTTATCATGCTGGCAGGAGTTAGCACAAGTTGAGGGCCATGATCCCATGATCTAGACATGTTCCTAGTAGTTGTGGGTGTCAACTACCTTAGTGGGCGAGTGCCAAGCCTAAAAACTAGGCAACTATTGTAAACATGGGGCTGTTTCATAATCTATCAATGGGCAGCACCCTTCCCTTTGTGACTAAGAAGCTTTCTAAGCAGAAAAGTGTGAGAGATCATACTTTAAAGCTCTAGAGAGTGAAAACGTGTAAGAGTGCATGTTTTCTGATTTAGGAAGAGTCCTAAGTCCTGATTTCAAGAGTGAAAACACTAAGGCTAAGAGTAGTCTTGTGAAGGTCAAGAGTGATCTTCATTTTTGTACGCGGAGTGTACTTCAGAGTTGAGTTTCTTTGTATTCTCGAGTTAAATACAAAGTTGGGAAAGAGTTCCTGTAAACTTGTGTCTTGTGTTCATTTATGTCCCTTTCATTATACTTTTGTTGCGTAAGTTCAATCTAAACTTACCACGTTGAAAGTTGTGCAAACATATTGAAGTCCAAAGTTGCTGAAACTTTGGCCGAGTATTGGAGAAGGCTGAAGTCAAGTCGGTGCTTGGCTGCCGCACGAGCAATTTTAGAGGAGCTAAAATTGACCCCGTGACAATTGCTCTTGAAACGCAAGTCTAGTCACAAGAGACTAAAGTTCTTCCCCTTCCGCAACATTGCCTCACTTAGTTTAATTTAGGAGGATTTGAACTTAGAATGAAAATAGGCAGCGGAAATAATAAGAGAGACACGAGATTACAGGAATTTCTTCCCAACTTGTATTAATAAAGTGAATTCAAGAACACTAAAGCCAACCCTATGGACAAGATAAAGAATTCCCCAATTCCCTGCCCAAAACAGACTTCCTACCCTAAGGAAGTGACTTAGACTACTTTGAGTTTGCAAAATTGCTATAGGCTAAGTTCTTGTTCCTTTTGGCTATACATAGGCACATATTTATAGGCTACAATGGCAATACATGCGGGTGCCTTTATACATACGCACTTATTTAAAAAAAGTTGGGAAAGAGTTTCTGTAAACTTGTGTCTTGTGTTCATTTCTGTCCCTTCCATTATACTTTTGTTGCCTAAGTTCAATCTAAACTTACCACGTTGAATGTTGCGCAAACATATTAAAGTCCAAAGTTTCTGAAACTTTGGCCGAGTATTGGAGAAGGGTGAAGTCAAGTCGGTGCTTGGCTGCCCCACGGGAAATTTTAGAGGAGCTAAAATTGACCCCATGACAATTGGTATCAGAGGTGATCAAGAGCATGTTCGTGGTGGAGACAGGACATGCTGTGACAGATTTCGTGGTCTTGTTCGAGAACATGGCCGGTGGAAATAATAAGAGACACACGAGATTACAGGAATTTCTTCCCAACTTGTATTAATAAAGTGAATACAAGAACACTAAAGCCAACCCTATGGCCAAGACAAAGAATTCCCCAATTCCCTGCCCAAAATAGACTTCCTACCCTAAGGAAGTGACTTATACTACTTTGAGTTTGCACAATTGCTATAGGCTAAGTTCTTGTTCCTTTTGGCTATACATAGGCACATATTTATAGGCTACAATGGCAATACATGCGGGTGCCTTTATACATAGGCACATATTTAAATACAAAGTTGGGAAAGAGTTTCTGTAAACTTGTGTCTTGTGTTCATTTCTGTCCCTTCCATTATACTTTTGTTGCCTAAGTTCAATCTAAACTTACCACGTTGAGAGTTGCGCAAACATATTGAAGTCCAAAGTTGTTGAAACTTTGGCCGAGTATTGGAGAAGGCTGAAGTCAAGTCGGTGCTTGGCTGCCGCACGGGCATATTTAGAGGAGCTAAAATTGACCCCGTGACAATTGGTATCAAAGGTGATCAAGAGCGTGTTCGTGGTGGAGACACGAAGTGCTGTGGCAGATTTCGTGGTCTTGTTCGAGAACATGGCCGGTGGTAACAATGAACTGCGGGAAAGGAAAACAAAATTGGAAACATTGGTGGTCAATGTTGCGGAAGGGGAAGAACTTCAGTCTCTTGTGACTAGACTTGCGTTTCTAGAGGCAGAAATGGCAAGGCTTAGTCAAGAGAATGCGGAGCTGAAGACCGAGACAGTGGTACTGCGACGTGCTGTGGGCGAGGACGCTCAACATGGTGCTAAACGTCTCAAAGTCAGAATAGCTGAACCTAAGGCATTCGGAGGTGCAAGGAGTGCACGTGAATTGGAGAATTTTCTTTGGGACATGGAGCAGTACTTTCATACTATTCATGTGCAAGACGAGAAAGAGAAAGTTACCTTAATTAGCATTTATTTGAGTGATGATGCTAAATTATGGTGGCGCACTCGTGTGGCTGGAGATGAAAGTCTGGGCAGACCAAAGATTGAGTCGTGGGAGCGGCTTAATAAGGAATTGAAGGATCAATTTCTTCCTAGTAATACATCTTGGATTTCTAGAGACAAACTGAAAAGTTGAAACACACCGGATCAGTTAGAGAATATGTGAAAGAGTTCATATTGTTGATGCTTAGCATCAGCAACATGTCAGAGGAGGAAAAGTTGCACAACTTCATGAGCGGGCTGCAACAGTGGGCACAACTTGAGTTGCGCAGGCAGAATATTCAAAACCTCGCAAGTGCGGTGACTGTGGCGGATGCATTGGGCGATTTTCATATTGATGAGGAGAATTTTGATCCAAAGTCCAACAACGGAAAGAAGGACAAGCAAAGGAGTGGAAGAAATGTGAAAATGGCGATGCACATGAAGATCGAGGGAAGGAAAAGCAGGAGGCTGGATCTTCCAAGAGCAAGGAGAAGGGCAGCAAATTCGGTGGTTGTTTCATTTGTGATGGACCACATCGAGCGAGGGACTGTCCAAACAAGACGGCGTTGAATGCAATGTCTGCCGTGGATAAGAGGGTTGCATTGGAGGCATTGAGCAGCAACAAACAGGCTGTTAATGTCAATGCAATGATGGCTGGAGAAAGAGGTGATCAATGGGCATTTCTTACCAATCCCTTGGGACTCATAAATTGAGTAACCTCAACGAGGACGTTGAGTTTCAAAGGGTGAGGGTGGTTGTTACGACCCCAATAATTGAGCTCGGCAAGACAACCAGAATGTTTTCATGAGGCAGCAAAAGTGTTGCAAAACTGGTGCAAGAGTGGTGCTAGAAGTCTAAAAGGGAAACATGCAAGTGAGGGCTAAGGCTTTGAACGGATCCGAGGCAGCTTAGCGAGGGCTTGACAATGAGTTGCGGGTTACGGATGGCACTTGATCATGATTATAGCATCAAGTCAGGAGGCATTGATGCCAAGACATGGCACAAACGGATGGGCAAAGACAATCAAATGTACAAACGGAAAGGCAAAGTGTGGGCAGATTTGGCATGGGTTCGAGTTGCGGCAAACGGGCCAAGTTCGTGGGCAGTGTTAAGGCTAATTGGGGTGCAATGCATCTGGAAGCAATGGCATTGGCGCCTTGTCCAAGCCAACACACGAAATTGGGCAGCAACATGAGAATGGACCAAGTCAAACGGCAGTTACCGGCACATGCTGTGCACATGGGCAGCGATTGAGCTTTGTTTATCATGCTGGCAGGAGTTAGCACGAGTTGAGGGCACTGATCCCATGGTCTAGACATATTCCTTGTAGTTGTGAGTGTCAACTACCTTAGTGGGCGAGTGCCAAGCCAAAAAACTAGGCAACTATTGTAAACATGGGGCTGTTTCATAATCTATAAATGGGCAGCACCTTTCCCTTTATGACTAAGAAGCTTTCTAAGCAGAAAAGTGTGAGAGAGCATACTTTAAAGCTCTAGAGAATGAAAACGTGTAAGAGTGCATGTTTTCTGATTTAGGAAGAGTACTAAGTCCTGTTTTCAAGAGTGAAAACACTAAGGCTAAGAGTAGTCTTGTGAGGGTCAAGAGTGATCTTCATTTTTGTACACGGAGTGTACTTCGGAGTTGAGTTTCTTTGTATTCTTGAGTTAAATACAAAGTTGGGAAAGAGTTCCTGTAAACTTGTGTCTTGTGTTCATTTCTGTCCCTTTCATTATACTTTTGTTGCCTAAGTTCAATCCAAACTTACTACGTTGAAAGTTGCAAACATATTGAAGTCCAAAGTTGCTGAAACTTTGACCGAGTATTGGAGAAGGCTGAAGTCAAGTCGGTGCTTGGCTGCCGCACGGGCAATTTTAGAGGAGCTAAAATTTACGTCATGAGGGAAATACACGAAGGACATTGCGAGAATCACGCAAGAGGAAGGTTGGTAAAAACATTCATAAGGGCAGGTTATTAGTGGCCTAAGATGGAGTAGGAACCAAAAATTTTTTGTATCTACATGCGATAAGTGTAAAAAGTACGGTAATATTATGCACAGATCAGCGGAGCTGCTACATCCGATTATAGCGTTGTGGCCCTTTATGAAATGGGGGCCGGATATAGTGGGACCATTACCACAAGCAAAAGGTCTGGTAAAGTTATTACTTGTACTCACTGATTATTTCACTGAGTGGGTAGAAGCATGAGCATTTAAGCATGTACGGGAAAAGGAAGTCAAGGATTTCATGTGGAGAAATATAATATGCCACTTTGGTGTACCAAAGGAGATCGTATGTGATAATGGACGCAATTAAAGGAGCCCAAACCACCAAATTTTTTCAAAGTTGGCAAATCAAAGGGATAACATCCACATAGTACCATACAGTAGGTAATGGGCAAGCAGAATCCACAAACAAAATCATTATCAATAACATGAAGAAACGGTTACTGGATCTAAAAGGTAATTGGCCTAAGGTACTACCTGGGGTCTTATGGGCTTATCGTATAACGACAAAGACAAGCACGAGAGAAACACAATTTTCAATGGTTTATGGCACGGAAGCCTTAATTCCAGTTGAAATATGAGAACCGAGCATAAAATACTTTCTGGAAACGGAGGAATCAAACGATGAATAAATGCGGGTGAACCTTTATTTGCTCGAAGGCAGGAGAGAAGTTGCATTAATAAGGATGACAGCACAAAAACAAGTCATAGAACGATATTATAATTGGAAAGCACATCTCAGATTTTTTAAAATTGGGGACTACGTGCTTAAGAAGGTTTTTTAATCTACGAAAGCTGCTTGTTCTGGAAAGCAAAGTACAACATGGGAAGGACCCTACATAGTTCGTGAAATTATAGGAAAAGGAGCATACGAGTTGGAGACAATGGATGGAAAAATTCTACCATCACATTGGAACGTTGTCCATATGAAGAGATATTACTTCTGAGAGAACACCCACGGTTAGGTATTGCCATGTTAAAATTAATCTTTGAATTGTTAAAATTTTACTAACGAGTTTAGATGCTAGGAAAAACGCTAACCAATATCAAATGATGAGTCACGACCTGTATGAAAAAATGGAATATTCTAAAAATCCCGGCCAAGGGTTATAATTAATCTGATGGAAACACAAACGGGTTAAGCAGTCTACATCTATAATCATTCCTCCGAGTCCCATATGTTATTCCATTTCAGGAAAAGGACCAAATTGAGAAAAACAAACAAGTGCTCGAGGCTTCATACTTCATTGCTCAAACACTTGGGGGACTACACATTATAAGATATACGTGCGGAAAAATAGATATGTGTGCGTACAATCGAACAAAAATCAAACAATATTATGTAAGATTTAAAGAGAAATCAAGCTACAAAGAGACAAGCGTTGAGTAAAAGTTACGGAGTTTCAGTATTCATCATAGTGTTCTTTCCCATTAAAGTAAAAGGGAGATATATGTCATCATAGTGTTTTTTCCCATGAGAATAACAGAGTCACTTATCAAACTCATGAGAACAATGGAGTCCCATCTCAAACCCTTTCTAACATATAAAGATAGGGTCATGACTATGTACTGAAACAGGTTATAAGAAGAAATCTTGCATGATTTATTTTTATTTTGTAAAAAATCTGTTATAAGAAAAATAGTTACGAGAAAGCAATAGATGTAATTCAAATACATGTAAAGTGTTATTAAAAAACTTGTCAAGGTTCATAAATAAAACCTGTTAAGTTATTTCAAACAAAACATGTGTGTTCCTATCTCTTCATCGTATTATAACACCGTTATGAAGTTAAGACGTCTTCTTCATTAACTGTCAATATATAAAAGGGTACTCTTTTATAAACCTCATGTTGATAAGTCATGGGAATAATCATAAAACATTTTCAAAGGATAAAAATGCTAAGCTATTCTCTAACTCCTATGGAAATGAAAAAGACAAGAATAAAACATATAAAAGTACTGGAAAAACTTCTCAATATAAAAAGACTAAGTACAAACTTAGCCAATAAAATATTTATACAAGTACTCAATCATGATAACTGAGGAATTATTCCAAAAATCCTTAAAACCTAACCAAGGGATAAATCACCATTCAAAAAAGAAAAATATAAAAACACAAGTTCAGAAACATAAACTGGTCATTGAGGTGCTGAATTATCACAAGTTGTGATATTATCTTCATTTTCAGGAACAACTATAGGCATGATATCAACTTCTCAAGAAGCAAGAGGTGCGGTATCATCTTGACTTGAAGAGATAGGATCAGCGAGGGCCGTAAGAGTCATAGGAGCTTCAGCTTCTGTTGACTGAGTAATGGGAGTTTCACCCTCAGGAACTTAAGTTGAACGTTTTCAGTTTCAAGAGCATCAGTCGTAGCTTCTTCATTTGTAGGTTCTTCAGCCACGGGAGTGTCAATTGACGGAGAATAAAAGTCAAGTGATTGTTGAGATTGGCCAATTCTGATTTCAACCAAAGTTTTCTTGACTGGCCTCAGTTAAAGCGTCACGAATAGAGTTGAGAAAATCCCAACTCACTTCCAAGTCTAACTTGTCAGAAGAGGTTCTTAAATCAGCTTGAGCTTGAGTTAAACATTGTACCAATTCTCTAGCATATTCTTCTTTTTTGCTCAGAAGTTATTTAAGTTCTATGATCTCCTCACTATACTTTGACAATTGTTCTGAAAAGGAACACTCAAGGAAATCCTTATCCTTCTCAAATTGGCTTGTGAAAGCCTTGGCAACTGCTAATTCAGAGGTCAGTGCTCGCTTCTCCTACTCCAGGTGATCTCTACTCTCTTACAATTCTTCTATAGTTCCTTGAACATTTTCAAATTGCTCCTTCAATTAGCTGCTTCTAGCTGGGGTCCCTTAGCTATTCTCTCAACCTTGAGGATAGATTTTTGCAGACTCACGAGCCTTCTTTTCCAGAAGAAAATTTCTTCACATCAATTCTGTGCCAATAAGGTTAGCCTATAATGGTAAAAAACAAGTAAGAATCTGAAAGTAAAAAAGAAACTTGTAAGTAAATAAAGGAAAATTACCTTTAAAGTAGAATGAACTATGTCATTCATCAAAGTTAAGCATTTGTGGTTGTTCATTTTCTTCTTTTCAATATCTATAATTGAAGGCTCGAGCGAGACATCTGCTCCACCAGATTTCCTTCGAAAGCTGCTATTGGTAGGAACTTCGATTGTCACGCTCCTCATAGCCATACTTCTACTAGTGGAACCCTCTTATGTATGATGAACAATGGAAGAGGGAACTATGGAAGGAGGAATGGTGGGAGAAGTGAAAATAGCAGGGGTTGAAGTTGAAACAGTAGAAACAGGTATGGAAGCAGGAGCAGATAAAGTAGGCAAAGAGGTACTTGCAGCTAAAGGAGGAACAGAAGGAACCGGAATAGAGGAAGAAAGAGGAGGTTCAACCAAAACTGGACTTAGTTCACCACCTTCGGAATCACTAATGAAGACATGTCGAATGGATTCATTAGTATCCTACGGAACGACGATCTCATCATCAGAAAATACGTGAACAGGTTTGTCAAGAGAGACAAGGGCATGAGAAAGTTCAGTCTCATCTTCAGAAATGATGTGCCTCCTAGCTCTTGGCCTAGCCACCAAAGAACCTTCTACATCTTCATCTTCCTCAGAGTCCTCTTCAACAATTTTTCTCTTTAACAGCTTACTTGAGTCCTTTCCAAAGAGATGGGAGTTCCAGAAGAAACTCAAAGGGCGATAGCCACTTAAGCTGCCATTCCTCTAATAGCAAATCCGGACAAAAAGAAGGACAAAAAGTTAAGAAAATAATTTAACATACAAAAAAAGCATAAGAGATGCATACCGTGAGTTTTCACCTTCCAACTATGTAGATTGGAAATGAACTTCTAGGTTTGTGCCTCCATACGCACGGCTTTCAAAAGTTCATCTACCCAACAACGAAAATTAGAAATGGGTTCCACGTCTCCCATGGTTGCTAAAAAATAAAAAGAGAATGAAATTATAAAAGGAGATAAAATTCTTTAAAAATAGGTACGGTAAGGAAGAAAAACATACGTGCAAGGTTCCATTTCTCAGGAAAAGGAATATTTGTTTCACCCACCAAACCAACTGTGGGTACCGCAACATAACCGGTGTACATGCCACGATCTTTATCATCTTTAGGGCTTACCAAGACCCACTTACTTCTTGCAGTTAAGGTAAAAATACTATTGCGGAATAACTTGGGGTGGTAAAGATGAATAAGATGGGATAAGGTAAAGTAAACATTAGCTTTGACATATAAATACCTTAAACAAGCCACTGCCCTCCATACGAGGGGGCCAGTTTGTGCCAAACAAGTTTTGACGAACCGACAGTAATCAAGTACAACTTAGTCGATAGTGTTGATACTCGATTTTTCCCTATGTTTTTTTCTACTCAAAATACTTTGAAAGTAGCACGTGTATACATATACAAGCATCCCCAAAGACTTTGGTATTTTTCCCAAATTTTTTAAAGATTTTTAAAACCAATTTACGACCTATTTTACACTATGAAATTTAATAATTATTCTCAAAGTTTGTAATTTTGATGAATAATTTATTTTATTCTCTCATATACACATAAATATAATTTAAATGATTTTTATATAATTTTACAAGTCAATTTGGTTTTTTTAAACTAAAATTGTATGAAATTGCAATTTTAGCCTACTTCTCGATCTAATAGCATTTTTTAATCATAAAATCATTGATAATATTTTTAAATTAATACTTATGCATTGTTTATTAACTGAGTATTTTTAATTTGATTTTGAACAACATATAGTATTTTTATAAATTCAAAATTTGGAAGATTTGCTATTTAAATTGTAGCCTCTTTTACTTTCAATTATAGTCAATTTCGACTCCAAATCACAGCCCAATTATATAACCCATTTACCTGAACCAGAACTATGGAAATAACCCACCCGGATTCCCTATTTAATCAAGGACGTTGAATATTTCAATCAATGGCCCTCATTTCACCTTCCCTAATTAAACCAACGACCTCACCTCCCCAACCCTAAATCACTTACACAAATGAGCCGCCCTTGTATCCCCTTGTCTCTCAAAACGCTCTCAACCACCCTAAAAACTCTAGCCCTCTCCGCTAATCTCTGACCTTTTTCCACTGAAAATCGTTGCTTCTTAGGCCCTGTGTAACCTAGATCTACCCCCACTCACCCTTATCCTCCTTTTGCATGAAGATTCAAGGTCTGACCGAACCTGGCTCAGAATCTCTCCGATTCAAGTTTTATGGCCATTTCTGGCTCATCTCTAGCGATCCTAGCCCTGTGAGTCCATCTCTGACTCAGGGCAAGGCCCTTCCAGGCCATTCTCATTTTTCTACGGTTTTCTCCGAAACCCTAAGACTTTGAGATTTTCTTTTTTTCTCTCTTTATATCTACTTTCGATCCATTCTGTTTTCTAAGATTTTTAAGTGTTTATCACATCTTTTCCGATTTTAGCTTGCAAAGTTGTTCATCTTCTTAAAACTTAGGGTTTCTCCGATTTTTCTTTTTTTGCTCTACGTTGATTTCTTTTACTTTGCTGTAACTCCTGAGTGTTCCTAATATGATTTCCAGATTTTTTTTATTTCTTTATCATGTTGTTTCTAGGGTTTCCGAATAACTTCCTTACTGTATATTTGCTTTCCTTATGCTCTCATGAATGTTTATGTTCTTTCTAAGTTTATGCTTTCCAGACTTTCTATGCATTCTTCTGTACATTTGAATTTTGGAGGAAACCCTAGATTATGGGGTTTCACACCACTTGTGTGCGATTGTCTGTTTCCTGCTTAAGTCTCAAAACCCTACTTTTTCTAAGTTCATCTCATGCTTCTGATTTTTTACTAAGCTCCACAAAACCTTTTGATTTCAAGCATCGCTACGTTTTTCTACTTTGATTGCATGACTACACTGTTTATTTTAGCCTCGCATGTCTAAGCTTGTGCATATCTTTATAGTCAGACTTTTCCTTTCGAAATAACCCTAATTTATGGGGAATTGATTTTTTATGAACTTATTTGATTCTCTCCTCAACTAACTTGGACCTATTTTTGTGACCAAATTCAGTGCTAAGTTCGAATCCCTAAGTCCTTGATTTACTGTGTGTTGATTGATATATTCCTTGCCTTATTTTTACCTAAACCGTGTGTTTCAAAACTCTCCTATTCATCTACCCTTTATTTTACGGAGTGTTCTTGATTTTCTTTCCATAAATAGAACTCTGCCCTTTTATCACTCTAGTTCGAGTCCTTAATTAAAGGAAGTCCTTTCTCCTAATTGATTATGATTTGATACTGAATTATTTTTGCCTTACTTACCACCTGTTTTCAAACTATAAATACCCCAATCTTTTCCTTCAAACCAAGGAACAACTAGAGTTCAATACACATATACTCAAAGCTTCCCTCTCTTGTCTACTACTTGTGTTACTATTCTGTCTAGCCCGCTAAAAGCCAAGGCTAGACTTACGGAATCTCTTGCTGTCCTGTTTGTGTTTGCTTCTCTGGCTGTTCTCTTATTTTGTCATTCTGCTATTTGAACTTTGCAACTGGTATGTCTCTATAATTTAAAGACCATGCTCCAAAACTATGTGTTTACTTCTACCTTTACATAACTCCTAACATGTTTAGCCTTCTTGCATTAACTGACTATACATTAGTCTGTTATGTTTTTGCTTCATGATCCTACATCTTTGCATTCTGCTATGCTTTTCTTAATGTTTATATACATGCTTTCATGTGATCCCTTTCCCTTTAATCCCCTGTATGTGAGTGTGTTCTAATGTAGAAGCCCATTGATATCCTTGACATAGGACCAGGTTCTCTTGAAACTTTCACTCAAAACAGTCCTATTCCTTTAACACCTTTTATATGATGAGCCTTGATTAGAGCTTGGTGGTGTCCTAATCACCACCCAGGCTCCTGTATGACTTCTAAAAAGTCTGCTCTTTATCTTCTTAAATCAAGCAAAAGGTCAAGGGCGTGCCAGTTTTACCCATGGATGGGTATGACCACCCTTTTACTTTGGTTTCCTCTAGCCCCTCGCTTTACACTTACTCTTAGTTCTTTAAGTTCTGCCCCCTATGGTAAGCCATGCTTAGGGACCCTAGAGTTCCCTCTGAACTTGGATGCCTAAGGGCTGGTAATTCCACACATTGCACTACTCTATTACCACATTAAATCTTTAGGTGTAAGCATTGTCTGCGCTTTCTTAAAGCCCCTTGGAACTTTGAAACACTCTAAGAGAATGACTTGGAATCCGGGATCCTGATTTGGTGAAACACATGTGTTGGATATTGAAGGTTGCATTGAGCCTTCCCTGGTTAGGATTTAGCATTGGTGTACTTATTTCAGTTCTTTTCTTTTAGTCTTTTAATAACTATGTAACAAAAACTCGAGGAAATATTAGTAAAAGATGTGGGATGGGTTTATATTACTTGCATAAGTCAATGGGTAGAAATCAGGCCAATAGGACTTTAATATTACAATTCGATTTAGAAATCATGCCTATTGGACTTTAATATTGCATACCATTTAGAAATCATGCCTATAGGACTTTAATATTGTATGCCATTTAGAAATCATGTCTATAGGACTTTGAATTGAAAGAACAATAGAGATCATGCCTATAGGAAACGTATAAAACGCTAGTCAAATGGTAGATTAAGTGATTACTCGGTTCTTTAATGTTTTAAAAGCAGTAACGAATCAGATAAAATTCAATATAGACATCATGCCCATAGGATAATGTCCCAACTTGTCTGAACCTCTTTAAGTAACAACAGTCTGATAATTGGCCCTTAAATGTCCTAATATATTGTTTTCAATAAAAACTCCTGCAAACCACTATGCTTTTTAACGTTTCAAATCTGCATATTTTCCAAACAACTATTTCAAACATTCTGCCTAATGCTTTTACTCAGTCTATAAAGTTGTCTTTTAGAAACAGACTGGTAACTCACTCTTTTTCTTAATGATTTTCTTGCCCTAAGTATTCTTTCCTAACTGCTACATTTCTCCATTCAAACAGCCAGCTGATTTCAAATCCATTTACAAAGTGCAGTCTTACTTTCTTTTAAACTCTTTCTGCCTTAAGACCTCAATAACTAACAGATCGGACCCAAGAGGCTCAATGCAAACTTTTATTTAAACTTTATAAGTTAAGCTAATTCGTCCACTGTTAATTTTAATTTTAAAACCAAACCAGTACGTGTAAGTCATGCTAAACTAATTGTTGTGTGATCTACGGGGTTTTGAATGAGACTTTGAGTGTTTGATTTGTATACCAGTATTTGTTATTTGTTTTGATTGACACCTTAGTATTTTATCCTTCTAAACTCCATAAATGCCTCCATCCCTTTCTCCCTTTAGGATTAAACTCCAAATACCCCGGGGTTGATAGGTCGGGACGTGTACTAGTATGCAATAAGTAAACGAGACTAAATCGTGCTTAAATACCTTAACGGGGTGGGAAAGGTAAAATATGGAGATGATGATGATGCGCTAATATCATAAGGCGACCCCTCTTTGGGAATATGTGCGGGATATTGCATCGAATGATCCATATTATAGTTAATCCTAGGACCCTCTTTCTTTACTTTTCCTTTATTTAAATGTTTTCTTCAAACTAAAACTCTCATTTACTTGTGACATTCTTCTTTCAAAATTGTCAACTTGCTTGTATTTTTATGTGCAAACTTTGTTTGTCTACTCCTACTCTTCTTAAAGTCACAACTAAGCAAGGTCGGGAACCACACTAGTGGATCTTGAGGGGTGCCTAACACCTTCCCCTCGAGATAATCTCAAGCCCTTACCCAAACTCTGGTTTTCTTTCAAATCCTTCTTCTTTTCTCTAACAGCGTCCTAATGCACTATAATCATTAAGTGGAGACTCTTCAAACTCCATATCTCGAATTGCCCCGAAGGAGGATAAAGGAGTCATTTAACCCATAATGTGGTAAACCCGATTTTTTTCCCTCGAGAGAAAAAGGGGGCGTCGACAGCATGGCGACTCCGCTGGATTCTTTTAGGCTTTTACCATTACTTGCTTTTGTGACATTATTTCTTACTTAATCGCATTTATTTATTATCCTTGGTTATTTCATCACAATTACTAACTTGGCTCTTCATGTTTTTCTTTCCTTTTTTTATTGCCTTATTATTTCAATTCCGTTTTAACTTCCGAGCATTTCTTGTAATCTTTACTTTATGAACGTGAAAATACATGTAATTTGTGTCATTATTGTAATTGCATCTCTCAGCATCATATTCCACTCGTGCCAAAACAAATCCTATGGCAACGCTTATAATGAGTGGTTTCACCCTTCCGATATTATAAACCCTCTAATTGCGGCAAAGGCATATTTGCAGTAAAATTAGTCGATCAACGGTGTAGTCGACAGTTCTGTGCCTTTCCCTCTTGAGTTGTCCGCTCAAGGGTACCTTGTCTAGCACTTCAAAAATAGAAACATTATTACCTTGAAATTGTTCATGCATCATGGTCAACCCTAGCCGAGTAAGTTATGTTTTCCACATAATGACTTCTTAAGAATAACCTGAACGAAATTCCACCGCGTTTCCTCAAAATCCAAACGGACACCTTTACATTATGTGCATTTATTTGGAGAACTAAATGCCTTTTGCTAATTATTTATTTAAATTGCCGAGTCTGGTGGGGTTAAGAGCCTAACACTTTATTTTGCTGAAAATGAGGCACGAGGTCCCCCAGATTCGGTATGGTATCCAACATCCACCTAAGGTTGCTAAGCTGGTGGGAAGATCTTCATGGCAACGATCAAACCCTCGTCCGCAAGTACATAGGGAATTTACCCTCACTCCTGGAAATCCAACCCTACAACAAGATCACTGAGGCTGCCACTTTGTTTTGGGATAGTAATCGATCGGTGTTCCGTTTCGGAGACTTGGAAATGTCCCCTTTGCTAGAAAAGATAGGAGGCCTAGCTCGTATCCCTTGGGAGACTCCGGGTTTACTTATGCCGGAGAACCGCAAAAGTAGAGGCTTTTTTTAGATGATGGGACTCAAGAAAAATCCTGACCTTTCTTGCTTGAAGGCTCATACATACCATTCGACTTTTTGTACGAGAAATATGGCCACAACAAGTCTTATCGCACCTACATGGACTAATTTGCTCTAACTCTTTTGGGACATATACATGGAAGGGTGTTTGTGTTCATGATATGATTCTTGGGCATGGTAATTTTCCATATGAATAAGGTTAGGATCCACAGAAGACTAGACATGGTGACCAAGACCTTGATGGAAGGAATCG
This sequence comes from Nicotiana benthamiana, assembly GCA_034376525.1. Lineage (NCBI taxonomy): Eukaryota > Viridiplantae > Streptophyta > Magnoliopsida > Solanales > Solanaceae > Nicotiana > Nicotiana benthamiana. Next base: position 110,204,999 of record CM067323.1, on the reverse strand, counting down.
ATGGGTAGTCTTTTAGTATCGTTCCCATGATCATCGCTGAAATCTATCGAGCCTTGGAAAAGTGTCAGCAAGGGGCTCCACATTTCGATGGTTGTAATTTGCTACTTCAACTTTGGCTCATAGAACACCTTCAGAAAGGCGAGAACAGACATGAAATCATGCGTAGGGAATGGGATGACCATATTGCTTTTTATCACCAAAGCAGATGAATTTCATGCCCGAATGTGGATGGGTAGAGTTGTTCGAGAATCTAAAAGAAGAGCAAATTTAGTGGATGTTAGTGGTTCCCAACAGGGAAGTTCATTATCTGTTCTCGAGATGCACCATTCCTCCTACCCATTGGCCTGAGGGGAACTCATCCTTACGTCCCCCTCCGAGTCATGAGGCAAGCCGGAAGGAAACAAATCATACCCAGAATAGAGAAGATGAGTCATTTCAGGGATAACTTTCAAGATGATGATAGCCCACACGCATTGCAAGCTCATCTTAGGAAAGGAGTCTATCGAACCAGATAGGTATCATTCCAGGTGTGTGTCGCACTATACAGGTTGCTTCGAAGATGATCACATTGGTTTGGATCGGCCAGGTTTCGTCCACGGTCATAGGAATATTGAAGAGAAAACTGAAGCACAAGTCATATACAATAAACTGCGCAAGAGGATGCGAGAATGTGAAAATGAACATCGGGAAATACAGAAAGCCCACGAGAAGTTGATTAACGAGTGGAAAGACATGGCCGTTAATGCGAACAATCGTTTGGGATATTTGGAGCGAGGTACAGTTGAATTGGAAGGGAAATTCTTGAAAAGAATTGAGGATTGCCAGAATGCTGAAGGAAGTGCAGGCGGACATCTAGCTCGAGCTTATCTAATATTAGGAATGCGCGAGTTGATGCAGCTGTATGAGGAAGGCAAGAGTACCGAATCTGGGGAAGGTCATTCTGGGACCAAATAGTTAGGATTTCTCTTCTGCGTTCTTAATGTAATAAAGCCAATGGACAGTAGTGACATCTTTATTAATTAGTTGTTTTAAACTCGTCTTGTTTTTATCAATAAAATGAGGCATTTAGCATTATAAGTTCTCCAAATTTAATTTGTCGCTAGGCCTACCCCGAGACAACGAGCCACCCAAATTAGGAAGCGATTTATATTCCTGCACAATGTGTTTAAATATCGTAATATTATTTATCAGAATCCGCACTAACGTTTTATCTTTTTATTTTTTATTTTTATTCCCCTCCCCAAAGGTTAGTTCGTGCATTCTGGCACCATCAGCATACTCCATAAGATACAAAGGTCCTCCATCTCCTCCTCCTCTAAGTCCTACCAGAAACAGGAGCAAAGGCAAAATGGGGGATACAAGCGCTAGAAAGTAACTTGAAGAAACTTCTCAGAATGCTGCAATCACCAAGGAGACTCCTGCCATCTGTAGCAAACTTTGCTAAGATTCTGAAAGGAATTGGACCAAGTTAGAAATCTGGCAAGCCTATCAATCACTCTTGCTGCTCATGATATTAACACCCAGAACCCACACTGCCACAAAACATCCCACAACCTCCAATGCAACCCACTCATAACACTCCACTACATATTCCTGAAACACAAAACACCAAAAAAGACCATAACACTCCAATCTTTATGGACACTATGCCGTATGCAGTCAGCCAATCGCCAGTGCAGTCAAGTCAGATGACAAGTCAAGAAGTTGACTAGCCGGGTCCAAGGTTTCGATGGTAACAAAGGTTTTGAAGGGTTGAATTACGAAGATCTTTGTGTTCACCTAGATTTTGAGCTCCTGGAGGGGTACAAACCTCCCAAGTTCAAAATGTTTGATGGCACAGGTGACCCTAGGGACCACATGGAAAATGTATTGTGACAAGTTGGTAGGACTCAGAAGGGACGAGAAGATCCGCATGAAGCTGTTCATAAGGAGTTTGAAGGGTGATGCTTTATCCTGGTATATTAGCCAAGATGCGAAGAAATGGACAAGTTGGGTGAATATTGCATCTAACTATATGGATTGGTTTAGGTTCAACATTGAGAACGCACCAAATGTGTTCTATATCCAGAATCTCTAGAAGAAGCCCACAGATACATTCAGAAGATGCTAAGGTCAGAATGACCTTGGAGGAAGAACAAATGATCAGGTTCTTCGTATGTGCTCTAGATCCGCAGTATTACGAGAGGTTGATGCTAATAGAAGGCCAAAAGTTCTCCGACATCATCAAGTTGGGAGAAAGGATCGTAGAAGGCATCAAAAATAGTATGGTCACTATCCTCGAGGTATTGCAAGCTGCCAACATGGATTTACAGTCTGGTGGCTCGTCAAAGAAAAAGGATGTAAATTCTATAATGGCTGCGCAAAGGAACAACTCCTTTATGAAGTACCAAACCTATCCCTCAGCTCCACTCACATATCAACCTACCTTAAACTACCAAGCGCCATCACCCACTTACCAAATTCCACCACCTACGCATCAACCACTTCACCCAGATATTCCCAACCCGCACCTATATACCAAGCATATAACTCCCAACCTTCTCACTACCCATCACCTCCTACCCTCCAAAACTTTCCTCCACCTAGACCAAACTTGCACCGCAAACCTCCTAGACAATATACCCCTATAGCCGAGCCAAGTGACCAATTATATTAAAAACTCAAAGCAGCTGGTTACGTTACACCTATCCCAGCCGTAAATACAGAAAACCTTTCTTAGTGGATCAACCCGAACAAGACTTGCGCATACCATTCCAGGATGAAAGGCCATACCATGGATGAGTGTCACTCGTTGAAAGGCAAGATTCAAAATATGATTGACACCAAGACCATTATAGCAAAGGAGCCTGCTCCTAATGTCTGCAATAACCCTTTGCCTAACCACAAGGGTAGAAGCATCCACATGATCGAGATCGAAGATGATTGGGACCCCAAGGGGTCAATCGGTTTGATAGCTAAAAGAGACGAGCCTAAGAAGCCAATATTTATTCTCAATCCCATTGTTGTCCAGATTCAACCCTCTGAGGGTGATGTGGTAAATGTGTCCATGCCATTGAGTTTGAAGCGCCTCCTGCAAAGGCGCCAAAACAAATTGAGGTAGAGTTCGGGGTTCCAAAGGTGCCTACACCATTTTTAATTTACTGTGTTACCTCCCAGGGTACCAATTCCAATCTCCATGACAGACATGACCCCGTTCAAGAAAAATGTTGTGCCTTAAGATTACACCGTTGAGGCTAGAAGGAAGGGAAAGACATATACTAGGGAAGGAATTGCCGTATAGGGCATGACCAGGACGGGCAGGGTGTACACCCCGGAACACTTGGCTGAGTCAAACAAGCAGGCCTCCGGGCGCACTGTTGAAATTGGACCCGATGACCTTTGGAGGAAGGTATAGGGCAAAGAGTACGTAGTCGTCGAGCAACTAAACAAAACGCCAGCACAGATTTCTATTCTGGCTCTTCGACAAAGATCTGAGGCGCATAAAAATGCCTTAATGAAAATACTGAGTGAAGCTTATATTCCCACCAACATAACAGGAGGAAAAATAGCAAACATGGTGGGGCAGGTACTAGAAAGCCATAAGATCACCTTCTAAGAAGATGAATTACCGCCATACGGGCTTGGTCACAACAAAGCATTGCACATCACTGCACAATGCAAGGATCACTTTATCACCAGGATTCTAGTCGACGGGGGATCCAGCCTCAACATTTTTCTGTTGGTAACTCTCAGGACATTGGGTAAGGGATTACACGACATCAAAGACGAGGCTATCAGTGTCAAAGCTTTTGATGGATCTTAGAGGTCCACCATTGGAGAAATTAGCTTATGCCTGTAGATGGGACCCACCTGGTTCGATGTTGAGTTCCTAGTCATTGACGTACGAATGTCCTACAGTTTTTTGCTGGGATGACCCTGGATCCACACTGCTAAGGCTGTGGCATCAACTTTTCATCAAGCTGTAAAATTTGAATGGACCATTAGGAAGTAATCATTCATGGATAGCAACCCCATATACAGCTTCCAGGCCATCCCAATGATCGGAGGTAGAAGGAAAATCGATGGAGAAACACACCATCACATCGAGCGAGCCAATAACATAGACAAAGACAAGTTTTGAGATAACAAAATTGAGGGCATTCTGAATTAGAGGGGATACGAGCACGAAAAGGGACTTAGCAAGAATCTCCAGGGCATCACCAAGCCTATCAAGTTGAAGAAGCATGGAACTACTTTTGGCCTGGGTTATGAATACACTTGGGAGGAGTTCAACGACTAATCGCCACCATGGTGCGGTCCCTACTACCCACTGGAGAACCCTCTACCTTAGTTAGAGCAGACCTTCCAGCCAGCTGATGTCATATATGGGATCAGAGGAAGATGAGACAATGGCAGCAATGAAGAACCTGTTTCTGGAGGATGATATGGATTGTTGTGTTATCTTCGAGGAGGAAGGGGAGGAAGGCCCTTGCATTCAAGCTGTGATCCCAGGGAAACACCTTACCAATTGGTCAATTAGGATCACCAGTGCCCGGAGAGCCTCGGTGTAGCAAGGCTAAACGACGTATATGCATCGCACTTTACTTCTAGTTGATTTTACTTTTTCACATTGTCTTTACTTTTGAAAAGAGCTCTGATGTTTCAGGCAATTATGAATTTAATCAAAAGAATTTTCCAAGTTTATCTTTATATTTCGCTCTCATTTAGTTTCTCTACCATTTACTTTATTTTACACAACATTACTATTACATATCTTGATGATAAACCAACGACTGTAACTTGCAACGAGACAATGCGACAAACGGACATAGATTCAGAAGAGGACGAAATACCAGAAGAAGTTGTTAGGGAGGTCGAGAATTTTGAGAACATGCCTAAGTCTAACTTAGATGAAACTGAGGTCATTAATTTGGTTGACGCAGAAAATGTCAAGAAAACACGTATCAGCATACACTTGTCACTATCAGAAAAGAAAGAATACACAGAGTTTTTGAAAGAATATGAGGTTATATTCGCCTGGTCGTATGATGATATGACCGGTCTTAGCACATCCATTGTGGCTCACAAGCTACTGACAGATTCGGTATGTAACCGGTCAAACAGAATCTCAGAACGTTCAAGCCAGACATGAGTTTGAAAATCAAAGAAGAGGTTACCAAGCAAGTCAAAGCCAGGGTTCTCAGAGTAGTAGAGTATCCAACATGGTTAGCCAACGTTGTGCCGGTACCAAAGAAGGATGGGAAGGTTAGAGTCTATGTCGACTACTAGGATCTCAACCGGGCCAGTCCTAAGGACGATTTTCCTTTGCCAAATATACACATACTGATTGATAACTGTGCCAAACATGAGCTCCAGTCATTCGTTGATTGTTTTGCTTGATACCACCAGATATGGATGGATGAAGAAGATGCAGAGAAAATGACATTCATCATGCCGTGGGGGATATACTGTTACAGAATGATGTCGTTTGATTTAAAGAATGCTGGTGCTACCTACATAAGATCAATGACAATAATCTTTCATGATATGATACAAAAAGAGATCGAGGTGTATGTGGACGACGTCATCATTAAATCCAGGAAAACTGAAGATCACATAGGAGATTTCAGAAAATTCTTCAACAGACTTAGGAGATACAACTTGAAACTGAATCCCGCCAAGTGCGCATTCTGGGTTCCCGCTGGAAAATTATTGGGTTTCATTGTGATCCGCCGGGGAATAGAATTGGACCCGTCAAAGGGTCAAAGCCATTCAAGAGTTGCCACCACCGAAAAGCAAGAAGGGTGTGATGAGTCTTCTCGGGAGACTCAACTATATCAGCCAATCATAGTCCATTCCACTGTCATTTGTGAACCCATCTTCAAGATGTTAAAGAAGGATGCCGCCACTAAATAGACTGAGGACTATCAAAATGTTTTTGATAGAATCAAGGAATACTTGTCAACGCCGACAATCCTAGTTCCACCCGAGCCAAGGAGACCGCTGTTGCATTATCTTGCTGTATTGGATGGGGCATTTGGTTGTGTTGTGGGACAACATGATGAAACAGGAAGAAAGGAGCAAGCCATCTACTACCTCGGCAAGAAGTTTACCCTGTACGAGGCTCGATATTCCTTATTAGAGCGCACTTGTTGTGCTCTAACCTGGGTGGCTCAAAAATTGAGGCACTATTTTTGCACTTACACCACTTATCTCATATCCAGGAAGGATCCATTGAAGTATATCTTTCAGAAGCCCATGCCTACCAGCAAGCTCTCCAAGTGGCAGATACTGTTATGCGATTTTACATCGTTTATGTTACCAAGAAGGCAGTCAAAGGACAAGCCTTGGCAGATCACCTCCCCGAGAATCGTGTAGGAGGAGAATATGAACCTCTGAAGAATTTTTTTTATGATGAAGAGATAGCCTTCATAGGAGAAGACATTGCAGGATGCAGTGACGTATAGAGGATGTTTTTCGACGGAGCCGCAAATTTCAAAGGAGTTGGTATAGGAGCGGTCTTCGTATCAAAAACCGGTCAGTATTGCCCAGTATCTGCCAAGCTCAGATTCACGTGCACCAACAACGTGGCCGAGTACGAAGCCTGCATATTTGGGCTCAAGCTGGGATTTGACATGAACATTCAGGAACTATTAGTGATCGGAGATTCGGACCTACTCATACATCAGGTTCGAGAAGAATTGTCAACCAAGAATACTCCCCTATCTGTATCACGTATAGGAGTTGAGGAAAAGATTTAGAAAGACAGAATTCCAGCATGTTCCCAGAATACAGAATGAGTTCACCGATGCCTTAGCCACTTTATCATCTACGATCCAGCATCCCGATATAAACTTTATTGTACCTATCCAGGTCAAGATTCACAACCAGCCAGCTTATTATGCTGACGTCGAGAAGAAGCCGACGAGAAACCTTGGTTCCACAATATCAGAGAATACCGGACAACAGGAAAGTACCAGAGCTTGCCAATGCTACTCAGAAATGAACACTTCGGAGATTGTCCAACAACTTCTTTTACATCGAAGGAATCCTGCATAGGAGGACTCCTGATTTGGGAATACTAAGATGTGTCGAGGTTAGAGAAGCAACCAGACTATTGGAGGAAGTGCACGCGAGAACCTGCGGACTGCATATGAATGGTTTCGTGTTGACGAAGAAGATACTCAGAGCAGGGTATTTTTGGATGATTATGGAAACTGACTACATCCAGTACGTCCAGAAATGACACCCTTGTCAAATACATGAAGATATGATAAAGGTACCTCCAAACGAGCTTACTGTAAAAAATTTACCATGGCTGTTCGCCGCATGGGGAATGGATGTCATTGGACCAATTGAACCAGCCACGTCAAATGGGCACAGGTTCATCCTAATGACAATTGATTACTTTATCAAATGGGTTGAAGCAGCATCATACAAGGCAGCCACCAAGAAAGTAGTAGCAGTTTTCGTCCGAGATCATATGGTTTTTCGGTTCGGGGTTCCAGAACAATCATCACCGACAACGGTTCTAATCTCAACAACCACCTGATGAAGGCAATGTGCGAAACATTCAAGATTAAACACAAGAACTCTATGGCTTATAGATCTCAGATGAATGGAGCTTTAGAAGCAGCCAATAATAATGTCAAGAAAATACTAAGGAAGATGATCGAAAAGCACAAGCAGTGGCATGAGAAGTTGTTGTTTGCCTTACTGGGTTATCGTACCATGGTCCGCACATCAATTGGGTCCACTCCCTACATGGTGGTTAATGGTACAGAGGCAGTCATCCCCGCTGAGGTAGAAATTCCCTCCCTGAGAGTCATACAAGAAACATAATTAGAGGATGCAGAATGGGTCAAGAGTCGCTACAAGCAATTAGCCCTCATAGACGGAAAGAGAATGAATGATGTCTGTCATGGTCAATTATATCATAACAGAATGTCCAGAGCCTTCAACAAGAGATTCAAGCCAAGGAAGTTCGCACCAGGACAGTCAGTTTTAAAGAAAATATTTCCTCATCAAGATGAAGCCAAAGGGAAACTCTTTCCAAATTGACAGGGTCCGTACATTATTCATCGGGTTCTAGCTGGAGGAGCCCTTATTCTCGCAGAAATGGAAGGAGAAGTCTGGCCAAAGCCTATCAACTCATACGCAGTGAAAAGATACTACATTTGATCATATGCTTTTCTTTCGTGATGTAATTTGAACTACGCCTGACCTGATTCCCGTACAAGAGGGGATACGTAGGCAGCCCTATGGATTCGGTCACGTCTTATAAAAATTCCATCTTTCCCCCGCAATTGGAACTTGGCAGAATTTTGAGGAGGACCCTCAAAATTCTGAAGTAAGTTTTCCAATCTTTTCATCAGCACCAATACAGTAAACTGGGGCAGAATTTTAAGGAGGACCCTCAAAATTTCCGCGTTCAGTTGTCCATCACAGCCGCCAGCAGCGCCAACCTAGTAAACTAGGGCAGAATTTTGAGGAGGACCCTCAAAATTCCGGAGCGAGAAAGGTTGTCACGGCTTGAACCACGTTACAGTCGTTGGTTTATCCAAAATAAAATCATTATATATATATATATATATATATATATATATATATATATATATATATATATATATATATATATATATATATTTGTACTTGCATTATATTTACTAATTTTTGCATAAGCATCATGTGCATCACCATCGTTTAGCAACACTACCCCCGTGATACACGACGCCCAGAGCTGGAGGATACAAACTAACTTCCCCCTACAGAACTCATGATTTTTCTTTGGATGCAGGAATTCAGGTTACAAATCAAATCACATTCGCTCTTCAGGATCGAAACCCTCATAGGGTCACTATCCGCACTCCCCAACAGTCTTAATCTCGCGGACTGCCCATCAGCAAAGAAAATATACTACTATTCGCTCTTTTACATTCTTGCATTACATATGGCTACTATGTGCCTTTCGAGACTAAGATCTGTCTCCATCTTCGTTTTTGCATAAGGTTATTCTCTGCCTTCCGAGGTTAAGCTCTATCTCCATATTGCATAAGGCTATTATCTGCCTTTCAAGACTAAGCTGTGTCTCCATCTGCATTTTTTGCATAAGGCTATTCTCTGCCTTCCGAGGTTAAACTCTACCTCCATATTCATAAGGCTATTATCTTCCTTTTGAGACTAAGCTCTGTCTCCATCCACACTTTGCATAAGGCTACTCTATGCCTTCCGAGGATAAGATCTACCTCCATATTGCATAAGGCTATTATCTGCCTTTCGAGACTAAGATCTGTCTCCATTCGCACTTTTCATATGGGTACTCTCTGCCTTCCGAGGTTAAGCTCTACCTACATATTGCATGAGGCTCCTATCTGCCTTCCGAGACTAAGCATTGTCTCAGCCCTGCATGACTGAAATATCGCCATCTTATTTTTTGACTGGCTGAAACATCGCAACCTACATTTTAAATTTTCATTCGGCTGAAATATCGCCACCTATTTTTTAAATTCTCGCCCTGGCTGAAAGATCCTAACCCTTTGCATTTATTTGGCTAAAAGATCGCCGCCCTCCGCATTTATTTGGCTAAAAGATTGCAACCTTCTCACGGGCTGAAAGATCGCCAACTCGTTCAACGGCGTCATAGTTCGGAGGCACCATCTGCATAGCCCAAGAACATCATTTCATGGCCTACAAACCCATACGTTTACGCTCTTCATGGCCCAGGACATCATAGTCATAGGACGTCATCCTAACCGTCCGAAGACAAACATTCATAGTCCAACGGGAAATTGCATCACGTTTAAATTACCCAATATATACGCACATCGCCCATTTGCAGGTACACGGTTGGCTCACGGCTGTCTCAGCAGGAGCAATGCCTACTCTGGTTCTCCGCAGCCTGTCCGATTCTAGACACCCTCTCAGATCTAACCATCGCGTCTGTTTTTTGAATTTCTATCGACATATTCCGTCAATGGTACCTGAACTACATATGGCCTGATTCCTATAAAATCAGGGATATGTAGGTAGCTCAGAAACAGGGTGCGGTCGAAATCCTTTCACAATCACCATCTCCGATCAAAATTGGCCATCTTATCTTTACCCGACAACTCTTTTATCCTCCTCGAGTAAAGAGGGGCAGCAGTTGATACCCAATTTTTGCCTATGTATTTTTATACTCAAAATACTTTCAAAATAGTACGTGCATACATATACAAGCATCCCCAAAGGCTTTGGTATTTTTCCCAAATTTTTAAAAGATTTTTTAAAACCAATTTACAGCCTATTTTGCACTATAAAATCCAATAATTATTTCCAAAACTTATCATTTTGATGAATAATTTATTTTATTCTCTCATTTACACAAAAATATAATTTACAAGATTTTTTATATAATTTTACAAGTCCATTTGGTATTTTTAAACTAAAATTACATGAAATTGTAATTTTATCCTATTTCTCGATTTAATAGCATTTTTTAATCACAAAATCATTCCTAATATTTTTAAATTAATACTTACTCATTTTTTTATTAACTCAGTATTTTTAATTTGATTTTTGAACATCATTTACTATTTTTATAAATTGAAAATGGGGAAAATTGACTATTTAAATTGTAGCCTCTTTTACTTTCAATTATAGCCAATTGCGACTCCAAATCCCAGCCCAATTAGACGACCCAATTACCCGACCCAGACCTATGGAACTAACCGCCCGGATTTCCTCTTTAATCGCGGCCGTTAATTATTTCAATCAACAACCCTCATTTCCCCTTCCTTAATTAAATCAATGAACCCCCCCCCCCAACCCTAAATCATTTACACAAATGAGCCGCCCTTGTATCCCTTCATCTTTGAAAATGCTCTCAACCACCCTCTGAAACCCTAGCCATCTCCGCTGATCTCCCACCTTGTTCCAGCGGAAATCATGGCTTCCCAAGCCTTGTGTAACCTATATCTACCCCCACTCACCCTTATCTTCCTTTTGCATGAAGATTCAAGGTCTGACCTTGAAGATCCCGGCTTAGAATCTCTCTGATTGAAGTTCTATGGCCATTTCCGGCTTATCTCTGGCGAGTCCTAGCCCTGTGAGTCCATCTCCAACTCAGGGTCAGCCCGTTCCAGGCCTTTCCATTTTTCTAGGGTTTTCTCTGAAGCCCTAAGCCTTCGAGGTTTTCTTTGTTTCTATCAAAGATCTACTGTTGATCCGTGCTATTTTCTAAGATTTTTAAGTGTTTATCACATCTTTTTCGATTTTTGCTAGCAAAACTGTTCATTTTCTTAAAACTTAGGGTTCCTCTAATTTTTCTTTTTTTACTCTACGGTGATTTCTTTTACTTTGCTGTAACTCCTGAGTGTTCCTACAATGATTTCCAGATTTTTTTTCTTTCTTTACCATATTGTTTTTAAGGTTTTCGAGTAACTTCCTTACTGTATTTTTGCTTTCCTTATGCTCTCATGAATGTTTATGTTCTTTCTATGTTTATGCATGGTAGGCTTTCTATGCATTCTTCTGTACATTTGACTTGTGGAGGAAACCCTAGATTCTAGGGTTTCACACCACTTGTGTGCGATTGTCTGTTTCCTGCTTAAGTCTCAAAACCCTAATTTTTCTAAGTTCATCTCATGCTTTTGATTTTTTGCTAAACTCCGCAAAACCTTTAGATTTCAAGCATGGCTACGTTTTTCTACTTTGATTACATTACTACTCTGTTTATTTTAGCCTCGCATGTCTAAGCTTGTGCATCTCTTTTATAGTTAGACTTTTCCTTTCGAAATAACCCTAATTTATGGGGAATTGATTTTCTATGAACTTATTTGATTCTCTCCTCAACTGACTTGGACCTATTTTTCTGACTAAATTCAGTATTAAGTTCGAATACCTAATTCCTTGATTTACTGTGTGTTGATTGATTTATTCCTTGCCTTATTTTTACCTAAATCATGTGTTTTCAAAACTCTCCTATGTATCTACACTTTATTTTACGGAGTGTTCTTGATTTTCTTTCCATAAATAGGACTCTGTCCTTTTATCACTCTAGTCCGACTCCTTAATTAAAATAAGTCCTTTCTCCTAATTGATTATGATTTGATACTGAATTATTTTTGCCTTACTTACCACCTGTTTTGAAACTATAAATACCCCAATCTTTTCCTTCAAACTGAGGAACAACTAGAGTTCAATACACATACACTCAAAGTTTCCCTCTCTTTTCTGCTACTTGTGTTACTATTCTGTCTAGCCGGCTAAAAGCCAAGGATAGACTTTGGGAATCTCTTGCTGTCCTGTTTGTGGTTGCTTCTCTGGCTGTTCTCTTAATTTGTCATTCTGCTATTTGAAATTTGCAACCGGTATGTCTCTATAATTTATAGACCATGCTCCCAAACAATATGTTTACTTCTACCTTTAAATAATTCCTCACTACATGTTTAGCCTTCTTGCATTATATGACTATACATTAGTCTGTTACGTTCTTGCCTCATGCTCCTGCATCTTTAAGTTCTGCTATGCTTTTCTTAATGTTTATATGAATGCTTTCATGTGATCCCTTTCCCTTTAATCCCCTGTATGTGAGTATGTTCTAAGTTAAGGTAGCAGCCCATTGCTATCCTTGACTTAGGACCAGGTTCTCTTGAACCTTTCACTCAAACCAGTCCCATTCCCTTAACCCCTTTTATGTGTTGAGCCTTGACAAGAGCCTGGTGGTGTACTAATCACCACCCAGGATCCTGTCTGACTTCTAAAAAGTCTGATCTTTATCTGATTAAATCATTCAAAGGGTCAGGGGCGTGCCATTCTTACCGATGGCTGGGTATGACCACCCTTTACTTTGGTTTCCTCTAGTGCCCTCGCTTTACACTTACTCTTAGTTCTTTATGTTCTACCCCCCTATGGTATGCCGTGCTTAGGGACCCTAGAGTTCCCTCTGAACTTAGATGCCTAAGGGCTGGTAATTTCACACATTGCACTACTCTTTTACCACATTAAATCTTTAGGGTGTAAGCATTGTCTGGGCTTCCTGAAAGCCCATTGGAACTTTAAAACACTCTAAGAGAAGGCCTTGGAATCCGGGATCCTGATTTGGTTACACACATGTGTTGGATATTGAAGGTTGAAATGAGCCTCTTCGGGTCTCGCTTTAGCTTTGATGTACTTATTTCAGTACTTTTCTTTCAGTCTTGTAATAATTATGTAACAAAAACTCGGGGAAATATTAGTAAATGATGTGGGATGGGTTTATATTACTTGCATAAGTCAATGGGTGGAAATCATGCCAATAGGATTTTAATCTTGCAATTCGATTTAGAAATCATGCCTATAGGACTTTAATATTGCATACCGTGTAGAAATAATGCCTATATGACTTTAATATTGCAATTCGATTTAGAAATCACGCCTATAGGACTTTAATATTGCAATTCGAATTAGAAATCATGCCTATAGGACTTTAATATTGTATACCATTTAGAAATCATGCCTATCGGACTCTAATATTGCATACCATTTAGAAATCATGTCTGTAGGACTTTGCATTGAAAGCATAATAGAGATCACGCCTATAGGAAACGAATAAAACGCTAGGCAAACAGTAGGTTAAGGAATTACTCAGTTTTTTAATTTTTTAAAAGCAGTAACGAATCAGATGAAATTCGATATAGACATCATGCCAATAGGATTATGTCTTAACTTGTCTGATCCGCTTTAAGTAACAACAGTCCGATAATTGGCCCTTAAATGTCCTAATATAATGTTTTCAATAAAAACTCCTCCAAACCAATATGTTTTTTTAACGTTTCAAATCTGCATCTTTTCCAAAAAAACTATTTCAAACATTCTGCCTAATGCTTTTACTAGTGTGTAAGTTGTCTTTTAAAAATAGACTGGTAAATCACTTTTTTTTAATGATGTTCTTGCCCTAAGATTTCTTTCCTAACTGCTGCATTTCTCGACTCAAATAGTCAGCTGATTTCAAATCCATTTACAAAGTGCAGTCTTACTTTCTTTTAAACTCTTTCTGCCTTAAGACCTCAATAACTATTGGATCGGACCCGATGGGCTCGATGCAGACTTTTATTTCAACTGTAAGAGTTAAGCTAATTTGTCCGTTGTTAATTTTAAGTTAAGACCAAACCAGTACGTGTAAGTCATGCTAAGCTAATTGTTGTGTGATCTACAGGGTTTGTATGATCCTTTGAGCGTTTGATTTGTATACCACTATTTGTTATTTGTTTTGATTGATGCCTTAGTATTTTATTCTTTTAAAATCCATATATGCCTCCATCCCCTTTTCCCTTTAGGATTAGAAGTCCAAATACCCCGGGACTGATAGGTCGAGACGGCTACTAGCATGCAATAGGTAAACGAGACAAAATCGCGCTTAAATACCTTAACGTGGTGGGAAGGGTAGAATATGGAGATGATGACGATGCGTTAATATCATAAGGTAACCACTCTTTGAGAAATGTGTGGGATATTGAATCGAATGATCCATATTACGGTTAAACCTAGGACCCTATTTCTTTACTTTTCCTTTATTTAAATATTTTCTTCAAACTAAAACTCTTTTTTACTTGTGCCGTTCTTCTTTCAAAATTGTCAACTTGCTTGTATTTTTATGTGAAAACTTTGGTTGTCTACTCCTACTCTTCTTAAAGTCACAACTAAGCAAGGACGGGAACCACACTAGTAGATCTTGAAGGGTTTCTAACACCTTCCCGTGAAATAATCTCAAGCTCTTACCAAAACTCTGGTTTTCTTTCAAATCCTTCTTCTTTTCTCTAAAAGTGTCCTAATGCACTATAATCATTAGGTGGCGACTCTTCAAACTCCATAGCCCAAATTCCCCTGAAAAGGGATAAAGGAGTCATTCCACCCATAATGTTGAATACCAGATTTCTTTCCCTGGATAGAAAAAGAGGGCATCGACAGATAGCAGGAATAAATCCCAAAGTGAAGGGATAAGTATAAACAAAAGAAAATCCAATCCAATAAGAAGATATTCTCTTATTTGGATTAGAGATTACTATACGAAGGTCATTTCTCCAATGGTAATCTTTTCGAATAATGGAAATTAAAGGTTCAGTAATCATAGAGGGATAGGTGTTAGCTCTATCTAAACTAGCAACTTGTTCACGAAGAGATTCTCTATCATGCTCAAAAGATATGTCATTTGGAACTATTTCAACTAAAGGTTCTTGAAGAGGTTCAGAAGGTTCTTTGCCTTAAGAAGAGGATTTCGAGTGAAAGAACCTCTGGTAGCAAGGCCAGAACTAGAATAAGGTGTAATGGAACTAGAAATATCACCACAAACATATCCTAAGCTACGAAGCCTGCCTCCTCTACCCTTCTGTGTCTTACAGGGGCATTGGGAAAGCTATCTAGAAAAGGGACTCTTCTAGGGTTAGAATTTGAAGATGGCATGGTGGAAAAAGACGAATTAAGGAAGAAGTGAATAGCTGAAAAGCAAAGTACTTAGTAAAAACTTTATTAAGAAGAAGACAAGAGAAAAATGGTTGAGTTTATATGAAAACAACCGTCAAAAGCAAGAAGTGTAATGATGGAAATCCCATAATAAAGGCAACTATGTCTTCGTGAATAGTGGAGCCATAAAAGCCTCGAAAAACGGCTGCAAAACTGCAGAACTAGTGGGAGAATGACACATGAGGAAAAGCATTAAATAAAAAGACAATTGAAGCGTCAATATTTTCATAACATTAATGATGACTGAAATTCCTTTTTTAATGAGATCCACTTCCCAAATATTTAATTGATAAATAAATGGAAAGTGGGGGGACTATCTATGTTGGGGAAAGACTGAATTTATATATTGAAGGTAACGTGTTGTGACATGTGTATCAGTCAAATAGTCAAAACATTATTATCAACCACGAGGTACGATCGATAATAGATACGGGAGAAGAAACTTAAAGTGGCACAAGTTGTTATTCAAATAACAGGAGGCTCGTACATATTCAAGTCATTTAAAGCACGCGGATCATAAGGAATTGAAGGAATGAATCTGATAGTACAGAAGAGGCCAGATTCAATATTAAATGCCAATATGGTACAGAATTTGTATTTAATGTAAATGATTGAGTAACGTTTTTTAATGTCATTTGTTACCCATAATTGCCTCATTAAGACGAAGGCATTACACATTCTCCTAGAATCGATTATAAAAGGAGAAGGTCTTTGTATTTGTAAGGACACGAACTACCATAGACATATCACTGAAATAAAAAATCATTTACAGCATTACTCTTGTTCTCAAAAAATATTTTATTATTGTCTCCTGATAATCAGTAACCCGAATTTCTCTTTTTTTCCAACTTTGACCAAAGACTCAGATTTTTGGTTAAACGTTACACAAGTCTAAAACTCCCCAATCGCCATCCAAAATCACACCGAGGTCCCCGACACCTCAAACCAATATTACAAACATGATCCATTACCTTATTCAAACTTGCTCCAATCATTAAAACACCACTATTAACACTAAAACCATCAAATTACATCAAATCCAAGTCTAAGTTCTTAAAATTCTTTCGAAACTCGCATTCGGTCAAAAATCCAACCAAATCACCTCCAAATCATCGAAAATCTTTCACACATATCTCAAATTACTTAACGAAGCTACAAAAAGCTTGGAATACCATTCCGACCCTCGAATCAAAATCTCACTTATCAACCGAAAATTGCTAAAATACTAACTTTGCCAATTCAAGCCTAATTCTACACTGTACCTCCAAAATCACTTCCGATCACATTCCTAAGTCAAAAATCATTCCTCGAAGCTAATCAAATCGCTGAAAATTACATCCGAGCACTCTAACTCATAAATCAATATCTGGTTGACTTTCCATCCAAACATTCCTCAAAGACACTAAGTATCTCAATTCCTACCAGAGCCAATCCAAATCAACTCTAACACATCAAATACTGATAATGAAATATGAAGAAGCATAAAATGGGGAAAATAGAGCGGTAACTCATGAGACGACGGGTCGGGTCGTCACATCTTTATAGACCACTTTAAGTTCTATTTGGTAGAGTCTGGTCAGTTTGCATCGTACCCATAGGGTATTAAATCGTTCAATCAGGTTATGGAATATGTTAGGTATCGTCTAAATCCCTGTGTACATTCTTAAATCATATGGGGATGCTCATTAGCCTTACAAGTGTGGCTTTATAAGTGTTGCTCAACCCTCAGCACGGAGCTTGCTACGAGGTGTTCTGACTCAATACCTCGCATATTAAGATGGTCGGGTACTAAGGGGATGGTTTGGTTAACTGTTTTTGAAGAGAAGATAATCAAGCCTGAGTGGATTAAGGTATTTTTTCAGTTTTGTATGTTGCTACATTACCTTCATAATATCTGCAAGTAGTCTACATTTTATACCTTAGTGGAACTAAGTATTGTTTTTCATCATTTAGTTCACAAACATGACTGAATCTGAAGAAGAGATTAGAGTGCTTACTCTTCCAAACAAGATTGAGTATGAAGATGAAAAAGGTGGACAATCACCAGAGGTTCCAAATGCTGATTCTCCAACATTGGAACCCAAACATACATATTATCAAGAGGACAAAGAATCTGTGGCTAAGAAGCTCAGGATGCTAGAAAAGGAAATTGATCATGTAATATTATTAACTACAATATATTTACATATTTCCTACAAGGGATTTTTACTTTCCTATACCATATATGAAACCTTGTTACCCTCAATGTTTAAGGTTTGTGTTAATCACATTTCAGTATACCAAATTACCATTTACATACCATAATTTAAATTAGGGATATAATTAAGGGTGCATCTATGTTAGGCACTAAATTAGGACCGTATCTTCACACATTTACCTTTACCTGTCTCTTCCCCAACCCCTCCCCCCCCCCACCCACCCACCTTTTAGAGATGGACATTAGCATTAATAATCTTCTGATTAGTGCTCATTTACTTTCCCAAAAACCTTAACTTAGCTACGTATCTTCAGATTAGTTCTTATTTACTAATTCTCTATTTACACGTATATAGTTATTTTCATTTATTGTTTTTGGGCAGTGGCTAAAGGTTACTGGTTAACACACTCGATTGAAACTCGAAGAAGAAGACGAAGAAGACATATTTCCAGAATATATAGATATTTTGTAGTCAAATTAGAAAAAATGCAGATAAATTATAGACTGTTTTTTGCATAAGATTTTGTAAAAGCTTTAGTCATTTTGGATTTGTGAAAACAGAAAATAATACAACTACAATCAGAATACAAATTATTTGCAATTTATCTACAAGATATCTACAAAATGGATACATTGAATTTCTGGAAATATGACTTCCTCTTCTTCTTCTTCTTCAATCTGAAATGCAGTCAAAACCAACACTCAATTCAAACAAATGGGGTTTTGGTGAAGATTAGACTTGGTTTTGACTGCATTTCAGATTGAAACTCGAAGAAGAAGAAGAAGAAGAAGAAGAAGAACAGAAATCTCCTCCCGTTTCAATATTCTTCTCCTAAGTTTGTTGGAATATTCACACTAAATCTGTTCAGAATATTCTTCTCCTAAAATTTAGCTCGCATAAATAGGAAGATACAACTACTATTATTTAGCTTTTAATGATTGATACAAAAAATTGTAGAAATAATATGGACTTGGCGGGTAATTTAGAATTTTTGCACATTTTTAGTAATAAGGGTTCATATATGGTATAAATAAGAAAAAAATCCCATGAAAGAATATTGACCCATTTGAATAGCCCAAAGCAAAGGGTTGGACTTTAAGCCTTGGAGAAGCCAATAACCCCCTTCCGCCTGCTAACCCTTTCCCCTTTGTTACTTTATTAACTCCCCCTTCTTCACAATAGAGTTTTTCCTCCATTTTTGTGAAGCTCTTGTCGACTCTTCCATTACTACTCCTCAGAAGATTCGGTCACGAGACGATATCACAAAAATGCCATGAAAGCTTTTCTCAGAAAATCAGATTTTTATGTACCTACAATTACAGAGGCGGGTCCAGAAAATTTCATATTCCCGCTCATACAAACCCTAACCCTAGCTTTTCTCTTGCCTATAAATACTCCTTTATTCCAGATTTCATAACATTATCTCTTTACGACAGAGCATTGCACTAAGGTTAGTGTTTCATATCCCACTTTTGAATTCATCTCTTTTGGTATCTTAGAAACATTGATTTAGGCTTCCCTTAGAAATAAATTATTTACTTAGAATGATTTTTTAAATCTGTAATATGTATTCTATTTTTTAACTATATATTATCTTTTGGTTTTTGTTTCGCACTTCACTTTGTGGAAAACATGTTTTAGGGAATGTCTATATTATTTCAATGTCTGTATTAAACATGTTTTTAAAACGGCATGTTTAAACAGTGTTTTAAAAGGCGGGGGCGTAAAGCGAGACATTCTGCATATGCCTCAGCGGGGCGTAAGCCCCATGGGTATTTATTTTAATATTTTATTAAATAATATAATTATAAAAAAATTATTAAATAGGTAAAATTGCATATAATTTTGAAACAAAACTATATATATATATATATATATATATATATATATATATATATAGATCTATATATATATATATATATATATATATCCATTAGCCCTCCTTTCTCTCTCTCTCTCTCTTTCTTCTCTCTTCTTCCCCAGCCCCGACTCCCTGCCCTCACCACCCAGCCCCCCTCTTCCCCCCTTTCTACTGTTTCCCCTCTCTCCGACTCCGACTCCCGCGACCGCATCGGAGAACCACTCTGGTGAGTTCCTCTCTCTTTTCTCTCACCAGCCCTCTCACCAACGGTCCTCTGCCCCCTCCCCCACCCCAACGGTCAGCCCCTTACCGGCGACCTCTTCCGGTGACCTCAGCCTACGCCGGCGACCCACCAAATTCAGCGACCCCCTGGTAAGTCCCCCCTCCCTCCTTTCTCTCTCTCTTTCTTCTCTCTTCTTCCCCAACCCCAAACCCCTGCCCCTGCTACCCTAGCCCTCATCTTCCCCCCTTTCTGCTGTTTCCCCCTCTCTCTGACTTCGGCTCCGGCGACCGCACTGGTGAACCACTCCGGTGAGCCCCCTCTCTCTGTTCCTCTCTCCCTTTTCTTCCTCACTCTTCTCTCTCTCTGTTTCCCCCATCCCTCCCACTCCACCTCCATTTCAGGCAGCCATACCCCTCTGTTTCTCGATTTAGCCACCCCTCCCCCCGCCCCCGCATTTTCTAGGGTTGTGTGTTTGTAATTTTCACGTACTAGTTGCGGCGGACGAGGTGAGGCGAGCTTGTGGCATTTGGGAGTGAAGAGCGTAGTGTCACCAAACTAAACGATTAGGAGTTGGCATTAGTTGACCTTGGGAGCATCAAAGCTTACTTCCAGGTTTTTTTTGCATCGATAGTTGGTACCTCCTGATCTCTTGTCTACTCTATACATCTTTATCGTATTCTAGTTAGCCCTCTTTTTCGTTTTCTGAGGGAATGTGGCTGCGGTGGGAAATGGTAGTGTGAGGTCTTGTCCACGGAGGGTGGGGGTGAGCAGGGGAGCTGTGAGTGGTTCTGGGGGTGGGACGGGAGGCGAGGGTGGGAAGCTGATAGCGAACGTCCTTAGATTAAGGATTGGGTCGTGGAACATAGGCACACTGACAGGTAAGTCCAATTAGTTGGCTAAGACTCTTTAGAAGATGAGGATCGGCATAGCGTGTCTACCAGAGATTATAAGGAAAGGGCCGAAGGCGTGGAATGAGGACAGGTTCAAGTTGTGGTACTCTGGGGTAGAGAGGGGTAAGAATGGAGTGGGTATCATGGTGGATAGGGATTTTAAGGAGTCTGTGGTTGACGTTAGGCGAGCGGATGATAGGTTGATGTATATTAAGTTGGTAATTGGTGGTTGCGTCCTGAATGTCATCAGCGATTATGCTCCGCAAGCAGGATTAGATAAGGAGGTTAAGAGGCGCTTTTGGGAGGGCTTAGACGATTTGGTGAGAAGTATTACCCAATCTAAGAAGTTAATTATTGCAGGTGATTTTAATGGTCATATTGGGGCTGATGCTGGTGGTTATGGTGAGGTGCATGGTGGCTATGGCTTTGGGGTTAGGAACGGAGGAGGCACTTCCCTGCTTGATTTTGCCACGGCTATTGAGCTTTTCATTGCAAACTCGGCATTTCAGAAGAGAGAGGAGCATTTGGTTACCTTAAAGAGTTCGGCAGCAATGACTCAGATTGACTACCTCCTCCTCAGAAGGAGCGATCGAGGGTTGTGCAAAGATTGTAAGGTTATTCCGGGAGAGTCCCTTTCGACTCTCCATAGACTCCTAGTGACAGACGTCGGCCTTTGGGTGGAGAGGAAGAGGAAGTGTGCTCGGGGCCGGCCGCGAATTAGATAGGGAGCTTTGTCTAAGGAGAAAGCCCAGGAGATGGAGATGAGGTTAGCTGATGGTGGAACTTGGAGGAGTTCTGGCGAAACGGACGCAATGTGGTCAGAGATGGAAAATTTGGTTAGGGAGGCAGCGCAAGATGTGCTCGGGGTAGCCAAGGGCTATTCAGGTAGACATCTAGGTGACTGGTGGTGGAACGATGTTGTTCAAGGAAAGGTGGAGGCGGAGAAAGCAGCATTCGCTAAGTTGGCAGGGAGCACAAGCAAGGAGGAAAGGAGAGAGAAAAGGGAGAGCTACAAGGTGGCGAGGAAGGAAGCGAAGATGGCGGTCACAGAAGCTAAAAATGCGGCATTTGGTCGCATGTACGAGGAATTGGGGGAGAAAGGCGGGGACAAGAAGTTATTCATGTTGGCTAAAGTGAGGGAGAGGAAGGCATGGGATCTAGACCAAGTTAGGTGCATTAAGGATGAGGATGGTAGAGTCCTGATGGGGGAGTCCCAAATCAAGAAGAGGCAGCAGACATACTTTCGTGACCTGCTTAACGAGGAAGGGGATCGAGACTTAGAGTTAGAGGAGTTGGGGAACTCAGAGTGTCATAGAGACATTGGGTACTGCAGGCGCATCAGGGTGGGGAGGTAGTGGAGGCTTTACGAAGGATGAGTAGGGGTCGTGCGACCGGGCCAGACGAAATCCCGGTGGAGTTTTGGAAAAGCATAGGTAGTGCAGGAGTGAAGTGGTTGTCCAGGTTGTTCAATGTGATCTTCAAGACTAAGAGGATGCCGGAGAAGTGGAGGCGGAGCACAGTGGTGCCCGTGTATAAGAACAAAGGGGATATCTAGTGTTGTAACAACTATAGGGGTATCAAATTACTAAACCACACCATGAAAGTCTGGGAGCAGGTGGTGGAAGCGAGGGTGAGGGAGATGACGTCTATCTCCGTGAACCAGTTTGGCTTCATGCAGGGCAGTTCCACTACAAAAGCTATCCACCTTGCCAGAAGATTGGTGGAAAGATTTAGGGATAAGAAAAAGGATCTTCACATGGTGTTCATCGACTTGGAGAAGGCGTACAACAAGGTCCCAAGGGAGGTGCTATGGAGGTTCTTAGAGGCGAAGAGTGTGCTGGAAGCCTACATCAGAGTGATCAAGGATATGTACGATGGAGCTAAGACTTGGGTTAGGATGGTGGGTGGCGGCTCAGACCATTTCCCGGTAGTTATGGGTCTCCATCAAGGATCTGCGATTAGCCCTCTCCTTTTTGCTTTGGTAATGGATGCTCTCACACGCCATATTCAATGGGATGTGCCATGGTGTATGCTATTTGCTGATGACATAGTCTTGATAGACGAGATGAGGGTTGGTGTCAACGAGAGGTTGGAGGTCTAGAGACAAACTCTCGAGTCTAAGGGTTTCAAACTAAGTAGGTCTAAGACAGAATACCTGGAGTGTAAGTTTAGCGCATAGTCGAGCGGTGAAGAAGTAGGCAGGGTCGTGAAGCTTGGATCTCAGGCCATCGCCAAGAGGGACAGTTTCAAATATCTGGGATCGATGATCCAGGGGGATGGAGAGACCGATGGGGATGTCACTCACCGTATAGGGGCAGGGTGGTCGAAATGGGGGCTTGCATTAGGAGTCTTGTGTGATAAAAAAGTACCACAGAAACTCAAGGGGAAGTTTTATAGAGTTGTGGTTAGACATGCCATGTTGTATGGGGCGGAGTGCTGGCTGATGAAAAAATCTCTTGTTCAGAGAATGAAGGTTGCAGAGATGAGAATGATCAGGTGGATGTGCGGGCTCACCAGGTTAGATAATATTAGGAATGAAGTTATTAGGAAAAGGTTGGTGTGTCCCCAATGGATGAGAAGTTGCGGGAGGCGAGTCTCAGGTGGTTCCGGCATGTGCGTAGGAGAAGACCAGATGCCCCAGTGAGGAGTTGTGAGTGTTTGGAGGTGGTTGGCGCGAGTCGAGGCAGAGGGAGGACAAAGAAGTACTGGGGAGAGATGATTAGGCATGACATGGCTAGTATGCGGATTTCGAGGACATGGCCCTTGATAGGCGAGTCTGCAGGTCTAGTATAAGGGTTGTAGGATAGTGGCTTTTAGGTAGTGGTAGTTGTTACTGCATTCCATTTTATTTATTGAGTGTGGCAAAATTAATATTTGTGGATGCCCTTTTACTTCTTTGTTTACCTTTTCCTTTTGTATGTCATGTTACTTATGGCCTATGTTTACATAAAAATATATCGTGATTTCTGGTGGAGTTACTAATGCTCTTTTATTTTTGCCTTTGTTTCTGTCTTTCCATTTCTTTTCCTAAGCCGAGGGTCGATTGAATATAGTCTCTCCATCCTTTCGGGTGGGGCTAAGGCCTGCGTACATATTACCCTCCCCAAACCACACGCTGTGGGACTATATATATATATATATATATATATATATATATATATATATATATATATATTAAAATTGTATAAAAGTGCCAATAAAGTGAAATTACATATAAATGCCAAATAATTATATATATAAGTGAAATCCAACATCATCTAATAAAATTATAAATCCCAAATAAATAAGTGAAATTACATATAAATCTAATCTATATATACAAAAGAACACAAACACATACACACACACACACACACACATATATATATATATATATATTATATTTTGAAAGAGAGCAAGAGAAGCATTGGACTTAAAAAACTAATTACATACATATTTACAAACTAAGAGTGAAATATAAAAAGGGAAGAAAGTAATGAGTTCAAAAGAATAAAGTTTTTACATGGAGGAAGAACAAACCTGTTGAATTTGACATACGGATAAGAATGAAATTTTCTGTTGCAAAAAAAGTGATAAATCGTTGCTCTTGGTAGAGGCAGACTAGCGAAACGAATTGGGAAAGACTTCTAATTTAGGACTTTTATCAATATTAAAAAATTTATTTTTAAATTTAATATTTTTAGTTTCTTTTTAAAAAGATGTCTCTTGAGCTTACGCCTCAACAAAAAAACTCGCCTCGACTAAAAACTCGCTCGGACGTACGCCTCGAATTTCTGGGCATACGCCTTACGGAACTTTCGCCCCTACCATCGCCCCTGAATATTTTTGGTATGCCTCGTCCCAGAAACGCCTTTTCAGACACTGTGTTTAAACATGGTTTTAATATTAAATTGTTGTCTTTTCTCTCTTTATTTAATCGTAACTAGTGATTGGAGGTGCTCGAGCAAATTAAATAACAGAAAAAGAAAGCTTTTTGAAAGGGTAAGTTCAAAAAAATCATACAAGTCATTTCTGGTAAATTTTAGATTGAGAAGTTATTATTATTATATTAATCTACTAACCAATGTTTATATACTTATTGAAGTGCAAAATCAACAATGAGCAGCAGTGCGAACAACAACAACAACAATAACTATCCAGTATATTCCCATCAGGTGGGGTCTGGGGAGGGTAATATGTAGACAAGCCTTACCCCTGCCCAAAAGGGCAGAGAGGCTATTTCCAATCGACCCTCGGCGTGTAGGATTAAAAAGGAGAAGCTGCATTAAGAAACAAAGGCAAAATTAGAAACACACGCAAGATAAAACAAAATAATAAAGCATAGGTAATCCCGCAGAAATAACGTAAATAATTATGAAAACATAAGCAACATAAATACAGTCGCATGCAATAGCAACAATCGGTAACTACCATACTAACAACCATATGGGGACATAAGCTAAAACACTAATCACCTATGGGTAGCCCTACTAACCCACCCAACCCCGGGAGAGGCGTACGAAGAACCCTATGAGCCCCTATTGTTATATTACAAGACGTTAGCCAAGCTTACCTATGGAAAAGTAACAATTAAACCTATGTATACTATAACATTGTATTAATGTGGGATGAAGAACATGTTGAACCTATTAAAAGTAGAACTTTCACCCATGATAAATATCGAAGAAATTTAAATTTGTTAAACAGCTAAGTATTGATTTTATATTGCATCAACAATTACTGCAAACTCTCCTTGGATTATAATGGGGGATTTTAACATGTGTAGTATACATGAGTGTAGCTTCTCATCTTATCACCAGCCAAAACCACAATGGGAAAAATTCAACGATTTTGTGGCGCATTCTTTTGTTCATGATGTGAAATTCGAGTTTGATGAAAATATTCCACAAGTTAGATAGGATTGTTTACAGTACTAAATTTATATCGTTGTTTAAATCTCATCGTCTAAGCACTATTGCAAGCACTTACTCTAATCATCTACCAATCTCTATAGTGTTGCATTATTGAAAATTAGTGTATATTAACTTTTCTTGTATTCTGTACTTTTAAGTTACCTATTTAATGAGAACCCACTTCGTTTGTTTACGTTGTGAACTTGTCACTGCTTATCTTTTGCTCCCTGTAGTTCTCTTTGTCTTTGTAATTTGCTTTATTTTTCCATATTGTGAATTTGTCACTGTTTAGCAGAGCTAGTGTTTATAGAATATACAACACGATTCATTTCCCAATCAAAGTCATCTTCTTTCTTCTTCATCATCATCCAACTCCTCCTCATCATTATCATCTAACTCTTTGCTTAACATTTCACAAGTAAAAACTATCATTTTTTATGGTGAAAACACTCAAGTAACAATTCATTGCGCGATGATGAAATTAGCTATTTTCACCTTAGCATAAATCAATAGTATATAACATGGTTATTTTATTTTAATTAATTTTCTGGAATACTTTTCTTTTGGCCTTTTTGGTGGGGTTGAAAAGATAAGGCTTTCGTTGTGTTTGATAATTCAGAAACATGCATTCCAAAGTCACCACTTTCAGAATATTTGAAGGGAATTTTGTCCAAAAACATTAATCAATCAATCTTTGACGAAGCCGAAGCCGAGTCGTGCGAGCGACGACGACGGCCCGAGGCTTGCCTTCTTCTTACCTCTTTAAGAGCTAAAAGATGAGTTTCTTTATAAAAACACCAAGACTTTCTTTCTTTCTACCAATGAGGGACAAAGTGCATTAGTGAACTCATTCAAAATTTTACTTCCCTCCATTTTTTTTCCTCACCATTTACCATTCACCCTTCTTTTGTTATTAAACAAAATCCAACAATCCCCGCATGAATGGGGAATGGCTATAAACATAAAGGAATGCACGGACGTGTGTGTGTTTTACAAGCAAGAATTGATTGCCTCTGGATTAGTAGGTTTCCCTTTGAACTTTCCGTAGTGAACTTATATCGAATATACTCGGTCAATCGGTAGATTTGATATCTGTGAACCGTCGAGCTTTGTTGTATACCTAGACAACACAAGTCACACAATCAATCCTTAACCATCTATGGTTCTCACGGTTGTGTTTGTTTCAGCCATGAATCCGCCTGGTTTCATGAGTGCTTAGAGAATGGGCCTTTACTTTCATTCTCCTTGAAGAGGCTTACACCTCACACTCACATAGGTGATTCCTAAATGTGTAATCTTAAAGACACACTATCTGGTCATATCCTGTCAGACTTAGCAAATCATTAAAAAGTTTGAAGCTTTATTGACACATCAAAAAGCCTTAATGTTTTACCTCGTTTTTGAATATTGTCTTCATCACGAGAATGGATTGAGTTAGTTGACAATGTTGAACAGTCATTCATAACTTAGTTTGATCTCTTTGAACCTTGCTCTTGGGATCTCCAGTCTGCTAGGTAGAGTTACCGCCATGATGACTTGTCCTAGGCCTTTAACCTCATTCCATTTGATGTTCTTTCAACCGCCTCTCTATATAGGCCTTTTGTAAGTGGATCTGACATGTTATCTCTTGACTTTACGAAGTCAATTTTGATAAAACCACTAGAGAGTAGTTGTCTAACGGTATTTTATCTCCGTCGAATATGACGTGATTTCCCGTTATACATAATGCTCCCTGCCCTACCTATTTCCACTCGACTATCACAATGTGTACATATAGGTGTCAAAGGTATGGGCCAAAATGAAATATCTTCCAATAAATTCTGGAGCCATTCATCTTCTTCACGGCCTTATCTAAAGCTATGAATTTAGATTCCATTGTAGAACGGGTGATGCACGTTAGTTTGGATGATTTCCAAGATACTGCTCCACCCCCGATTGTGAAAATATATCCACTCGTGGATTTAACTTCGGGTGATCCGGTGATCCAATTTGCACCACTATATCCCTTGATCACAGAAGGATATTTGTTGTAATGCAAAGCTTAATTTTGGGTATGTTTCAGATACCCCAAAACTCGTTTCATTGCTATCTGATGTATTTGATTGGGATTACTTGTAAACTGACGTAGTTTGCTAATAGCACATGCTATATCTGATCGCGTACAATTCATGATATATATCAAACTTCCCAATACTCTTGCATAGTCCAGTTGTGAGTCACTTTCACCTTCATTTTTTTAAGCGCATAACTCGCGTCAATTGGAGTCTTGGCAATTTTGAAATCCAAATACTTGAACTTGTCAAGTACCTTTTCAATATAGTGAGACTGTGATAATTCTAGACCTTGTGGAGTCTTGCAAATTCTGATTCCTAAGATCACATCAGCAACTCCTAAGTCTTTCATATCAAATTTTCTAGCCAACATGTGCTTTATAGCATGTATATCTATCATACTTTTGCTCATTATCAACATGTCATTAACATATAAATAAACAATGACTTCATGACCTGGAGTGTTTTTAATGTAACTACATTTGTCACACACCTTGATTTTAAATCCATTTGTCAACATTATTTGGTCAACTTTTGCATGTCATTATTTGGGTGCTTGTTTAAGTCCATAAAGTGACTTAACAAGTTTGCAAACTTTCTTTTCTTTACCAAGAACCACAAAACACTCAGGTTTTTCCACGTAAATCTCTTCCTCCAATTCTCCATTTAAGAAAGCTATTTTAACATCCATTCGATGGATTTCAAGACCATACACGGCTGCTAGTGCCACTAACACCATAATAGATGTTATCCTTGTTACTGTCGAGTAAGTGTCAAAGTAATCAAGGCATTCCTTTGGTCTATAGCCTTTGACAATAAGTCTTGCCTTACATTTGCCAATAGTGCCATCAGCTTTAATTTTTCGTTTAATGACCATTTCGAACCTAAAGGCTTATTTTCAGGAGGAAGGTCAACCAATTCACATGTATGATTATCCAAAATTGATTGAATCTCACTATTGAATGCCTCTTTTCAAAATGCTAAATTAGAAGACGACA
Organism: Nicotiana benthamiana; assembly: GCA_034376525.1. Classification (NCBI taxonomy): domain Eukaryota; kingdom Viridiplantae; phylum Streptophyta; class Magnoliopsida; order Solanales; family Solanaceae; genus Nicotiana; species Nicotiana benthamiana. The sequence goes on along the minus strand of CM067323.1, from coordinate 110,176,427 downwards.
TAGTTGCTTTAAAAGTTTGAAGCTCATTTTCAAGCAAGAATGTCACAAAATCTTGTCCAAAGGAAGTAGATGTTCTTTAACGTTTGCCGTGCCTTGGATCTTCTATACTTGGAGTATTTTCCTTTGGTTCTTCCCGAGGTCATTTAGGTCTTTCACTTAACGACTCGTTTTCAGCTTTATACGGATAATGCTTTCAAAGAATTTAGCATTATCTGATTCCATTATCGTATTAACATGAATCTCAGAATTATCAGATTAATGAACCAAAAACCGACATACTTTACTATTTGTAGCATATCCAATGAAAACGCAATCTACTGTTTTTGGTCCAGTTTTAACCCTTTTAGGTAAATGAACCTGTACCTTTGCTAGACACCTCCATACTTTGAAATATTTCAAGTTGGGTTTTCTTCCTTTCCATTTTTCATAAGGAATAGATTGCATTTTGTTGTGTGGTACTCTGTTGAGTATTCGGTTAGCTGTAAGGTAGTCCCCCCCCCCCCCACAAACTCAGCGGTATACCGGAACTTATTAATAAAGAATTCATCATTTCTTTTAATGTTCGAGTTTTCCTTTCCGCAATTCTGTTGGATTGAGGTGTGTAAGGTGCAGTAGTTTGATGGATAATTCCATGTTCCGAATGTATTTCTGCAAATAGAGATTCATATTCTCCACCTCTATTATGTTGTTGAGCCAACTACAAGAATTGTTGTTTGTGTCATGACATAGCCAGAATTAATAAATGGTGATGTTTTTAATCTTTAAACTAATCTGACACATTAAGAATTAATTAGCGGTAAAGTTTATAATCTTTAAACTGAGTAACATCTGATACAACTAGATCTAATGAACGGTGAAGTTTTTAATCTTCAAACCGATTAATATGTGACACAATTATAATTAATAAACGGTGAAGTTTTTAATCTTCAAGTCGCATAATAAATGGGAGTAGAATATCACTAAGATTTTAATCTCCAAAACGAGTACAAAGGCACTTAGACTTTAACTTCAGACAAATGAGTAGAAAGTCACGAAGACTTTAATCTCAACAAACGAGTAAAAAATCACGCAAATTAATTCATTAAGTAATTGAAAAAAAATTTATCCAAAAAGATTAATCAATCAATCGATATCCCTTAGCAATCCACTAGGCAAGTGCCTAGAAGCCTCAATAGGATTAGTACGGTAACAATACCGGTGCTACTATCCCCCTTATTTGTATTTTTTCTAATTGTTGTACTTTCCTTTTCTATTATTAATAAAAAACTAGCCCTAGTCACTTCCTAGTGGATTGCTAAAAAAAATCAATCGATCTTTGACAACTCCAAATCCAAATCTGAAGCCGAAGCCGAGCGGAGCAACAACGACGGCGCGAGGCTTGCCTTTTTCTTAGCTCTTTAAGAGCTAAAAGATGAACTTCTTTATATTATCGCCAAGACTTTCTTTCTTTCTTTCTACCAACGAGGGACAAAGTACATTAGTGAACTTATTCAAAATTTTACTTTCCTCCATTTTTTTTCCCACTATTTTCGATTCGCCCTTCTTTTGTTATTAAACAAAATCCATCTTTAATCATATCCTATGTTCTTATAATTTCCTCCCTAGTATATGCACCATTATTTGATTTTATAATTCCATTAGAACTAGCCAAACTTTAAGAAAAGTAATCAACTAATTACAACTAGCTACCGACCTACCCAAAAGAAAAGAAAAGGAAAAAAGAATTTAAGAAAAAGAAAGTCAGAATTAAAAATATACATAAAGTACGTATATAATAAGAAGGGAACATTGAATAAAGCATAAATTGGTTAGTCATATGTCATGCATCTTTGACTAAAGTTGATAAAAATTCATAAAGATAACTAATACATTAAAATAGAACTAACCTTAATTAATTAATTAGTCTAACCAAAGGTGCTATATTCTAAGCTTTATTAATGAATTTGCTTGTCGACCAAGCATAAACTCTCAATATTTTCTTTTAAAATGACATTAAGAGAAGTGAAAAGAGGAGAGAGAAAACTAAAAACCAAAAAATGGATCAAGATTTGAAGCTCTATGGAGCATGGCCTAGTCCTTATTCATTAAGAATAATATGGGCTCTTAAATTAAAGGCCTTATCATATGAGTATATAGAAGAAGATTTGGCAAATAAAAGTGATTTGCTTTTGAAGTATAATCCTCTTCACAAAAAAATCCCAGTTCTTGTTCATGATGGAAAACCAATATGTGAATCTATGGTTATCCTTGAATATCTTGAGGAAAAATTGCCGAATCAGTATCCATTGTTCCCAAGTGATCCTTATGAAAGAGCTGTGGCTCGGTTTTGGGTCAATTATTTTGAAGAAAAGGTAAGATTATTTGTCAATATACTGATTTACTTTCTTTTTTCTAATGACTTTAACTTTTGTTGATAATTTTTTAAAAACCTTTTTAGTTATTTAAATGTTGATTACGATTTATAAAATAACTGTGCAGAATATTATATACAAGATTAAGTTATTTTAAAATGTTATTGCACGTAATCTCTCCATTTTCTTTCATTTTTTCTTGAGCCGAGAGTCCATCAAAAATAATTTATTTATTCTCTTAGGATAGAAATGCGTACACATTATCTCTAAATCCCAATTAGTAAAATTTCAATTGGATTTGTTATTATTGTTTTATCTCCATTTCCTTCACCCTTTATTGGTGTAGATTTCAGTTTTCACTAAGGGTGTGTTTAGAATGTCACATATTTATGGGTACGGCTCTTCCTCGAATCTTGTATGAACACAAGATACTTTATGCGTTACCCTTTAGCAAACAAAAGTATAAAACTAGTGGCTAGAAAACATACATTAATTGTTTCCATGTCCAATATGAATAAAGGACTAATCGGGCACCTAAATAATTTGTTCATAAATATTATTTAGAAAAAAAAAATACTGTCCTAAATAATATATTTGAAAATATTTTGCAGAGTGTATCTCTTTGGATGATATTTAGAGCTACAGGAGAAGAACAAAAAAAGGCAGTAAAATCCAGCTTAGAAATGTTGAAAACCACTGAAGAACAAGATTTTACAAATCAGAAACTATTTTTCAGTGGAGAAAAGATTGGAATAATTGACATAATCTTTGGATGGATTTCTCATTGGCTGAAAATCATAGAAGAAGTCGGAGGTGTCAAGCTGCTTGAAGAAAACTCATTTCCTAATTTGCAAAAATGGATGAAAAAGTTCAAAGAAGTACTTGTCATAAAAGAGAGTCTCCCTAATCAAGAAACATTATTTTTGCCTTTTAAACTTACAATTGCTAGCATCTTGAGTTTGTTGAACAAAATAAATTTTTAAAAAAAATAATAATAAATAAATAAATACAGTATATGCGTGTGAGAGTTTTTTCTTCTGGTAATTGTTTCAGTATTTTTTTACGAGTTTAAGTTATTTACAGACAGTATACAATTTTTAAAAACCATCAGGTTGAGTTAATCTATTATACCAGGTAACTACTTATAGAAAATCAAGTCCGAAGACTTCACAATAATTTGTATACTGTAACGTGTTAACTATACCGGTCATTACAGGAAGTGGCGACACATAAATTATATAGCTAAACAGAAAAATTCACCGCTAATTATATTTAACAATGAATTGGTGACCGGTTATAAATATAAAAAATTACTTATTTGGTTGGAGCGATTTAACAAAAAATTAATTAGTGACCAAATTCGTAGCTAATTTTAGTATGTTTTTTTTTTGTAAGTATAAAGGTCTTCTAATTTGGAAAAGTATTCAAAATGTCCCTCAACTATTGGAAAAAGTTTAACAATAGCCTTCATCCACCTATTGGGCTAAAAGTATCTCTCCATTCACCTTTTTGGTTCACTTATTCCCTTTGACTGTCAAATCAATACTGAAATAAAAATAATTACTTAAAAAGTTATTTTGCTAAATATTAAACTAATGCAGTATTAGTACTAATATAGTAAACTACTCTTCTTCTTCTTCTTAGTTTTTGTTTCCTTCAGTTTTTTTCACAAAAAAAAAATCATTTTTTTCAGCTTTTAAAGCATTTTTTGTAATAACTTGAAAAAACTTTTCAAAAAAGAAAAAATGTTTTTTAAAAAATATTTTCGTTTTTGAATAACTTTTTTTTTGTTTTTTCAGTTTTTTTTAAATTTATTTTTTAAAAAAATATTTTTTCCAGTTTTTACAAAAAAAAAATACTACAAAAAACTGGAAAAAATATTTTTCAAAAAAATAAAAATATTTTTTTAAATTTTTAGAAAACGAAAATATTTTATTAAGAATAAATTTTTCTGTTTTTACAAAAAAATGCTTTAAGAAGACTGAAAAAAGTTTTTTTTTTAAAAAAATTGAATTGTTGTTTGTAAAAGACTAAATTGAAGAAAACATTACTAAATTAGTGGACTGCTGGTACATTAGTTTTAATAAATGAAAAAGGGTCAAGTTTGTTATATTCATGCCACTGACATTAAAGAAATGGCCCAGATATGTCATTCCTCCGTTAATTTTCAGTTTTTTCGTTTTTTTTTTTTTGGTAAAAACTTAATTTTTTTTTTGTAAAAATAGAAAACAAAACTTTTTAATGAAATGTTTTTGTTTTCTTTAAAACTGAAAAAACCTTATTATATATATAAATCTCTTTTTTAAAAATAGCACATTTTATATATAATAAACATTTCGCAAAAACATTTTAGTTTAAAAAAATATTATATATATAAATTGGAAAAGGCCTAAAGGAGTATAAAAAAGATATATATATATATATATATGTATATATATATATATATATATATATATATATATATATATATATATATAAAATATAGGTGTAGTAACCGAAGTCAAAAAGGGAAGAGTATAAAAGAGAGATTTTAAAAAAATAAAAATATTTTTTCTTTATAAAACTGAAAAGATTTGCTCTCGACAAAAAAAGTGAAAAAACAAAAGAAAAATTTATTAGGTTTTTTCCGATTTATACATAGGTATGTTTTTTATAGGTTTTTTCAGTTTTAAAGAAAATAAAAATATTTCATTAAAAAGATTTTTTTTCCGTTTTTACAAAAAAAAATCAAGTTTTAAAAAAAACTAAAAATTAACGGAAGAATGTCATATCTGGGTCATTTCTTTAACTGCAGTGGCATGGATATAGCAAACTTTTAACAGATGGCATAAATGAGCCATTTATGAAAGTTTAGTGGCATATTTGACCCTTTTTCCGTTTAGAAAATAAAAATATTTAGGAAAATATTTTTTTAAGTAATTATTTTTAGTTTAGCATTGACCTAACGATCAAATGGCATAAGTGATCAAAAAGATAGACGGAAAGGTATTTTTAGCCTAATACATAAATAAAAGGTATTTTTAAACCTTTTCTATTATTAATATCCTTTAGCAGATCCAAACGAAATGGCTTAGAGAGAGAAGCTCCGCCTTCTCTCTACTTTTCTTCATCTTCTACACTGTTTCATCGTCTTCTTCTTCTCCATTGCAGCTGCTAAGGTAAGTAAACCTAGCAGAATTAGTTATGGCAAAGAGGAGAGGTCGCCCAAGAAAGGAACTAGTTCCAATTTATGCGAGTGATTTAGTCTTCTGAAATGCAGTTAATACTGTGCAGATGGTAGGTACTACTGTTCCATTGAATCCTCCGGTGGTTACTGTTCCATTGCCTCAAGAAATACCAGATCCACAACCATCTAATGTTCCAATGTTACCAGTAGCAACAGTGAAGAGTATAGAGCCTCCAATCAAGGCAGTAGCTGGTCCGAAGGAGCAGGAAAATGGAGACCAGACCAACATGCAACAACCAACAACACCAGATCCACCAAAGGCTGTAACAGAGGAAGGTGCAAATCCACCCAAACAGTGGAATAGTCTCTTTCAAAGTAACAGACTTGCTGCAAATGGTATGTCCTTAGAATATATTCCCCCTATGATTGTTAATGGCAAACCAGTTGGTCAATTGGTAAAGGAAGAAGTGGAGGAGGAAGAAGTGAAATGGAAATGTGCTTTGGTAGTATTTGTGTTAGGCAATAGCCCTGGGTATAATGGAATGCAGCTATTTATTAATCTCCACTGGTCACATGTTCCTGGTCCTGAACTGTTCTATCATGAGGAGGGTTACTATATTGTTAAATTCAAGTCCATTGAAGATGCTAAGGAAATACTGTGTGGAGGACCATATACTATTGCCAATAGACCAATGATTTTGAAGCAATGGTCTGTGGATTTTGACTTCAAAGCAGCTTTCCCCACTGAAATTCCTTTATGGATAAAGTTTCCTAACTTACCAATGTCTTGTTGGGGCAGCAAGTCCTTAAGCAAGATTGCCAGTGTCCTTGGTAAACCTATATATGCTGATGAGTGCAATACTAAACAGTCTAGAATCTCTTATGCTCGTATGCTCATTGAGGTAAATGTGTCCAAAAAGTTACCTAGTGAAATAGAGATTTTAGATCCAAATGGAAAGAGTTTCATACAGGATGTGATCTATGAGTGGAAACCTTTGTACTGTGAGAAATGTTTAGAGGTTGGACACAACTGTCTAACCAAAGCTACCCAACCTACACAGAAAGGTAAAGCAACACAAGAATGGAGAGTGAAAGCACCAGTTGAAGCAAGCAAAAACAACCAGATGCCTCACAGCCAGAGTCAAGAGATAATTAAGGAGACAATTATCAAACCTACAACTGATGTTGGGGATAGACAGAAGCAAGTTGTTCAAGACTCTCCAGTCTTTAACATAACCAATTTCCCTCCCTTATCTCCTCTTGTTATGTCTAATAGATTTGAAATTGGGTCAGTTAGGTGGGCTGATCATCCCCTAGATGAAGGGGGAACAAGTAAAACTCAATGAAGTGGATCATTTGGAATATTAGAGGTGTAAATAAAAGGTTCAAACAAAAAGAAGCTCAAAATTACTTTAGGAATAATAAGTTTGACCTGGTGGGACTAGTAGAAACCAAGGTTAAACAACAGAATGCTAGTAGAATAGCTAGTTTTTTATTGCCTAACTGGAACATGATAACTAATTATAGTGGTGCAGCAAATGGTAGAATTTGGATCCTGTGGGATCCTAAAAAAATTGTGGTTTCTGGTTATCTTGAGGAGGCTCAGATAATCCATTGTCAAGTTCAGCACATCACTGGTGAGGTTATCTACTGGCTCTCAGTAGTGTATGGATTCAATGATTGTGATCAGAGGAGGATGCTATGGAATTCTATCTTGAACTTATCAACTGGTATTACTGATCCATGGCTCATTGCAGGGGATTTCAATGCAATTTTATCCACCAAAGAGAGACAATCCTGCCAACAAGTGAAGCAAAGGGACCTTGTGGATTTCAATAACTGCATTCAACAATCAGGACTAGTGGAGCTGCCTTGGGAAGGAAACTATTTTACCTGGTCTAATCAACAAAGTGGTAATGATAGAGTATGTAGTAGACTGGATAGAATGTTTGGTAATTTTGAATGGCAGATGAAGTGGAACCATGTACACACTGTATATGGTCATCCCCTTATATCTGATCATAACCCTATGCTACTAACTCTTACAACTGATACAGCTATAAGGATAACACCATTCAGATTCTTCAATGCTTGGATCCAGCATAAGGAATTTCATGTTATTATCTCAAAGTACTGGAGTGTCAAGGAGCAGAATACTCTTCAAGGAGTATGGAATAATCTTAAGTCCCTCAAACATCCCTTAAAATCTCTTAATGTTAGAGATTTTAAGAATATTTCTCAAAAGATTGAAAGTAGCAGGAAAGAACTGGAAGATGTGCAGCATCAACTGGCTACTTCTTATTCAGATACACTTCAACAAAGAGCAAAAGATATGGTACAGCAGCTGGAGAAATGGTCACTAATTGAAGAGTCAGCTTTACAACAAAAGTCAAGAGCTAAGTGGATCAAGCTAGGGGATTCCAACAATAAGTATTTTTCAGCAGTCATGAAAGAGAGGAGCCAATATAAGAAGATTATTGAACTCTCTACAGAAGGAGGCATGAAGATAAATGATCCTGCAGAGTTGAAGAAGGAGATTAGGGATTTCTATCAAGCTCTAATGGGAACTGTAGCCAACAAACTTCCAGCAGTGAACAAGATATATATGAGGAATGGACCAAAATTATCTCAATCACAAAGGATGGATCTTGTATCTGATATAATTGATGCAGAGATAATTGACAGCTTGAAGGGTATTGGAAATGATAAAGCTCCAGGCATTGATGGTTTTAATGCCATGTTCTTCAAACAGTCTTGGCATATCATTGGTAATCAGGTGATGTTAGCAGTCAGGAATTTCTTTCATACTTCCAAAATGCATAGACCAGCTAATTGTGCAACTCTAGTTTTGTTACCTAAGGTTCCTAATCCTCAAACAGTGAAGGAGTTTAGGCCTATAGCTTGTTGCTCAGTCTTATATAAGATTATTTCCAAGCTGTTGGCTAATAGACTCCAAAAAGTTATGAGTAGTATTATATGCAATTCTCAGGCTGGATTTATACCAGGAAGAAGAGTAGCAGATAATGTGATATTAGCTCATGAGCTAATAAAACAGTATTCCAGATCACATATTTCTCCCAGATGTATGATCAAGATTGATCTCCAAAAAGCTTATGATTCAGTGGAATGGTGCAGTCTACAACAGATTATGGAAGAGCTGGATTTCCCTAGCAGATTTATTAGATGGATCATGGAATGTGTTCGAACTGTTAGCTATACTGTTGTAGTTAATGGTGAAATAACAAAGCCTTTTCAAGCTGCCAAAGGATTGAGGCAAGGAGATCCAATATCTCCATTTTTATTTGCTATTATAATGGAATATCTTAGTAGATCTCTGGCAGAGTTGAAACATACTACAAGCTTCACATATCATCCAGGGTGTAAAAAGTTAGGAATCACTCATTTGAGTTTTGCAGATGACTTGCTATTATTTGTCAAAGGGGAGCCTCAATCAGTAAGTTCTATGTTCCTATTCTTTTCTCAATTTCTTGCTGTTACTGGGCTTAAAGCTAACCTACACAAAAGTGCTGTGTATTTTGGTGGGGTGTCAAATGAGAGTCAACAACAAATTCTTGATCTTCTTGGTTATGTTAAGGGGGATCTTCCTTTCAAATATTTGGGAGTCCCTTTAACTGCCAAAAAGTTATCAGTTGCTCAATGGCAACCTCTGGTTGATAAGATTACTACAAAAGTTACTTCCTGGACAGCAAGGTACTTATCATATGCAGGCAGATGTCAATTGGTTCAATCAGTTATCCTTGGAGTTCAAGCTTACTGGGCTCAATTATTTATCATGCCATCTAAAGTTGTTAAGCTGCTGGAGACTATATGCAGAACATACATTTGGTCAGGGTCTGTTAACATCACTAAGAAAGCATATGTGGCTTGGGAGAAAGTTTGTATGCCTAAGTCTGTTGGAGGACTAAACTTAACAAATATATCAATGTGGAATAGAGCTGCAATAGCTAAACTTGGTTGGGACTTAGCTCATAAAAAAGACTTGTTATGGGTGAAATGGATTCACACTGTCTATGTCAAACAACACCAGTTGGAGAACCTTACTATCCCAGTTAATGCTAGCTGGATGGTAAGGAAAATTGTGGAAGGAGTTAAACTGCTGCAACAACAAAATCTGCTAGGTGACACTGTCTGCTCTATAAGAAAGGTATACTTGCAGCTGCTGGGAGATTCATCTAGAGTTTCATTGAAGAATATGGTAATGCAAAATGCAGCTAGACCTAAAGCTATCTTCAGCTTATGGTTGCTACTGCAGGATCAACTTCCCACCAAAAATAGGCTGTTAAAATGGAAACTGAACATCTCCGGAGTGTGTGTTATGTGCCAGCAAGAATTGGAAACTAGAGATCATTTATTTCTGCATTGCTCCTTTGCTTCACAGTTGAGATATCAAACAATGCAATGGTTGAGAACTGATGATTTCACTGGACAAAATTGGATACAATTCTGTCAATGGATCATTATGCAGTCCAAAGGAAAATCTGTCCGAGCCCTCACCTTCAAGATGACTATCACAGAAATGCTATATAGTATATGGTTAGAGAGAAATGCAAGAATTTTTGAAAACATTTATTGTAATAGTGATAAACTCCTAAGTAGCATAGCCTATATTTGTAATGTTCGAGCTCCTCCTAGGCTTAGTTCACATATTCAGCATTTTATGATATAAATGCTGAATATTAGAGTAGCATAGATACTTCATGTCCTAATTTGATAGGCAGTTGAGATTAAACTGTCCTATGATTTGTAAGGCATCCTTTTGGTGATTAATAAAAAATTTAATTACCAAAAAAAAAAAAAACCTTTTCTATTAATTTAGGGACATTTTGAACTCTTTTCAGTTTCTAAATTCGTACACTTTTCAGTGTTATATATATCTTGATTTTTCCGGCAAATGACGTAGTAATGAGGTGTTCTTGTTTAATCAGAAGAATTTCATAAATAGCTCTTCTCTTATAAGCGACCAGGAATTTTCCATTTTCCTGTATTCACACAATGCATTTAAAAAGGTTCCTACTTCGTCCGTTTTATATTGTTTGACATATTTTCTTTTTTGGTTTGTTCCAAAATATATAACACATTTCTAAATTTAAAAATAATTTAATTTTAAACTCTTTATTTTACCCTTTTTACCCTTAGTAAGAAGCTTTCATAGTCACATAAATGATATGGCCCCACAAACATTTTACCCCATAATCTTTTAAGATCATAAGTTTTAAAAATCTTCTTAAACTTTGTGATGAATCAAACCAATTCAAACAATATGAAACGGAGGGAGTATATTTAAAATATGAATTCATTTTTCCTCTATAACAATAAACTTAACTTACCACGAATCCACGATATAGCATAGTGTAATACTTAGCCATCCTAGGATATTTGGTTGAGAAACTACCTATGTTATACTATTCAATAATTTACCACCTGGATTGCTAATCTCTTGCAATTTAGGTAAGAAATCTATCCAATCCTATTATCTACATGCTATAACAAATTCATTTTTTCACTCCTTGTAAATGAAAAAATAATTAATCAACATACTTTCATACTTTCATAAAAGATCTTTATATTGACTGTTGACTTATGAAAATTACTGTCTTACCCTCTTTTCCTAGTATATAATTAGATCAATCGTCATTCCAATCACCAAACAATTTTCTTTCAATATGAGTTTTTCCTCATTCATTAGTGTTATTTTACTCTCCATTATCTTGTCATTTTATATCATACCAAGCTTAAATGCCTATAACCTCCCAACAAATAATAAATCTTCTTGGGGCATACCAAAAAGTGTAGTTAATATTACAAATTCCTTACCCAGTGCCCCTCCTTTGGTAATTCATTGTGCATCAAAAGATGATGATTTTGGATTCCATACACTCAAAATGCAAGAGACATTTAGCTTTACATTCAAACGAAATATTTTTGGAAGAACTCTGTATTTTTGTCACTTTTGGTGGGGTTCAAAGAATGTATCTATTGATGTGTTTAAAGGATTTTCTTGCAGAAATAAAGCATCACAAGTAATATCGGAGTGTGACTATAGTGCGAGAGGAGATGGGATTTATTTATCATATGACATATTTTTTGTGCATTATACAGATTTGATAACTAAGTGGTGATGATTAAGGTCTGATGTATTTTCATCCATCTCTTCAGTATGAAAAAAATTTAAATGAATATATATTGATTCCATCGTTCTTGTTTTCTTATATACTTTTTCATGTATTTTTGCATCCAGAAAATAACAGTTGGAATATTGAAATAGGTCGAGGTCATTTTAGATATGATAAGACGATTCAGGTGTAAGGAATATGCTGGGGGCGGAGGCAAAAGTCGAGCTATGAATTCGGTTGAACTTAATAATTTTCGCTCAATAGTGTATTTTGTGTTGACAAATTTATTAGATATGTACAACTATTAAATTTAGAATTCAGTTATTTACACTTAAAATTGTTATTCTAAAATTCAAAACCCGTAAAATTAAAATTCTAGCTCCGCCTGTAGAAATGTTGAGCGTCTAAGGGATCTTACTCACTTATATTCTGGATAAGAACAACACTAAATTGTTGAGATTAAAAGTCGGATGAGTACAAAATTTCATTAATGTTAGAGTCATCCCAACTTAAATGTACTAAACTTAAAGACTACATTGGTCAACTAGATTAATAACTTAAGCATCAATATTGTACTTAAATTAAAGGTTGTGTCTTGATTAAAAAATACTTTGTTGAAGAAAAAAAGCTTTCACAATAATAGTCGTTCCCAGAAGGCACGACTAGTTTGTTTGTGGTATTCAAAGAAAGAAGAGAATTGTCACGACCTGAATTTTCCTACCTTCGAGAGTCGTGATAATACATATTCATAGAAATTGAGCAAGCTACAAAACTAAGAATCTTTAACTCTTTTATTTTAATCCTTTTTACAATTTATATTAATAAAAGATAAACATTTAAATAGCAGCGGAATATGAGATTAAGCGGAAGACTTAGACAAAATAAACCAAAATAATACGGAAATCACATATGCCTCTACCCAGAAACAGTGTCACAACAGTCATGGACTAACTATGATTACTACATACAAATGTCTAAAAGAAAGATCAATGTTTGTATCACAACCCAGATTTCCCACCATCGGGAGTCGTGATAGCGCCTACTATTAGGAGCTAGGCAAGTCAACTCTTAAATATTTTAACCAACACTCTCGATAATATAAATAAAACAAAAACAATTAAATAAAGGGAAAGTCTTTAACTTATATAACTGAAATAAAATGCGGAAGTTGAAACACATCCCTACCCAGAGTCTGGTGTCACTAACTCACGAACTGCTATAGAGTACTAAAACAAAAGGTCTGAATGAAATACATAAATGTTTGTCTCAATACAAGGAAAACAATCTAACATATAAAAGGGACTCCGGCCTGCGGACACCAGCTAGGCTACCTCGGAAATCCCTGGACCGAAGTGGGCGCACGAGCAATACTGCTATTGAGGTCCAAAGCTGCTCCTGGATCTGTGCAAAAAGATGCACAGAGTGTAGTATCAACAAAACCGACCTCATGTGCTGGTAAGTGTCTGGCCTAACCCCAGCGAAGTAGTGACGAGGCTAGACATGACCTACCGAAAATAACCTGTGCAGATATATACGCAATAACCTGTGCAGATATATACGAAGGAGGGGAGAATGCTGTAGGGGTACGATAATTCAGATACAGAATCAACGAATAAAGAAATGAAACTGTACGATAATAACAAAAAAGGAAAAGCAGTAACTCCACATACGAGAACAAACACACTTAATCCATACTCTGTTGCGGCACGCAACCCGACCCTCGAATATTACTGTTGGGGCAAGCAACCCGATCCTCAAATATTACTGTTGCGGCGAGCAACCCGATCCTCAAATATTACAGTTGCGGCGAGCAACCCGATCTTTAGATAGCATTGTTGCGGTGTGCAACCTCATCCTCAAATATTACTCTTCCTCACTCAAACAACATTCACAAATAAGGCAAGGAAGCAAACGGATAGTGGAAGAAATCCAGGCAAGGGGATACCATCAAGCAATTATATCTCGACAAGGGAACAATATCAACAAAATAAATCATCAAACAAATCAACAAAACATCTCGGCAAGGAAATAACCAATAACTACACGTCCCGGCAAGGGATCAATTGCAACACTCCCTCTTTCGATTACTTACTTCTCAATTATCATATCCTCGTTCGAGCCAACGCTCTTATAATATAACAATCACAATTCTTTCTCGAACCATTCATGTTAAATGAAATTATCAATTAAACAAGGAAGATGTATCACAAAATCTAAATAAATCACATTAATGACTTACGGTCATGGAAGGCTCTGGTGCATAGATAACCGTCACCATGCCTATACATCATACTCCACATTTAGGAATTAACAAATAATATCCTAATCTTATTCCCTCAAGCCAAAGTTAGAACAAACACTTACCTCGAAAGCTCCAAACTCAACTCAAGCCTCTAGTATAGCTTTACCCCTTGGTTACACTACAAACCGCTCGAATCTAGCCACAAATTACTTGAATGCATTAATAAATACTATTGGAACTAACCCCAATGCATATAAATAGTTTTTACAAGATTTTTCCCAAAAAGGTCAAAAATGCCCCCGGGACCACATGGTCGAAACTTGAGGTTCGGACCAAAGCCCAGTTATCCATTTCATCATGAATCCAAATATGTGATTTGTTTTGAAATTGGACCTCAAATTGAGGTGAGGTCCTACTCCCCAAATTTAAGAAAACCTATGTTTTAACCAAAGCCCCCAATTCCCATTTATGAAATCTTTGATTCAAGTTAAATCATGTTAAAAGATGGTAAGGAATAAATATTTAAGTTAGAAATCACTTACCAATCGTTTTGAAGAAGAAAAATTGTTTGGAAAATCGCCTCTTAGGTTTTGGAATTTTTTGAAAAGTGAAAAATGACTGAAAATCCCGAACCTATATATACTTTTCTAAAGGCTGGTGCGGACCGGACAAAAATGAACCACGACCACGCTGAGGAGGGAAGAAAATGAATCTCTGAACCTACCCAATGCGGACCGCACTGATTTGGTATGCGGTCGCGTTGGTCGACTTGGAATCACTGGCCCTCTGAGCTTAGCCACGCGGACCGCGCAAAAATGCATCGCGCCCACGCGGAAAGTATTGCGGCCGCGCTGGGGAACCTGCAACATCTGATACTTTTAAGTATAAGACCTCCCGGGACCTACTCAAAACTAACCCGAGCCCTCGGGGCTCAAAACCAAGCATACATATAGTCTGAAAATATCTTACGGACTTACTAATGCGATCAAATCGCCCAAGATAACATCAAAATCAATGAACCAAGCCTCAAAATCATCATTTTCATTTCAAACTTCTTAAACTCCAAACTTTAGATATTTTGGTCCAAAATACGTCAAGCGACGTCCGATTTCGATCAAATTTCACATAAAGCGCTTAACACATATTTAAGACCTGTATAGGGCGCCATAACCAAAATACGTGCCCGATACCTATATTTTCCAACTCATTTTCATTTCGAATTTTTATATCATTTTCAGAAAAATAATTTCTTTCAAAAATTCATTTCTTGGGCTCGGGACCTCGGATTTCGATTCCGGGAATACGCCCGAGTCCCATATTTTTCTACCGACCCTCTGGGACTGTCACATCATAGATATGGGTTCATTTACCCAAAATATTGACCAAAGTCAACTTTAACAATATTAATATTAAAATTCATCAAATTTATCACGAAATTCATATTTTCCGACATAAAAGCTTTTTGGATACGCGCTTGGATTGCGCACGCATATCGAGACAACTAAAAGCGAGGTTTTCAAAGCCTTCGAAGTACTAAAAAGGGAGAAATCATGTGATGACCCTTTGGGTCGTCACATTCTCCACCACTAAAACAATGGCTCGTCCTCGAACAGACAAAAGAAAGAAGTACCTGAGTCAGGAAATAGATGGAGATAACGGCTCCGTATATCAGACTCGGACTCCCAGGTCGATGCCTCAAGAGGCTGACCTCTCCACTAAGCACGCACTGAAGTAAAACTATTTAACCTCAACTTTCTGCTAGGCTCAAAAATATCCAACCTCACAAATCGATTGGCCAAGTCCTGAACATCCAAAGCAAGCGGTCTATGGCTGACCGGAATATAGGCAAGACTACCCATGCAGGCGGAATTCCTACTCAGTGCATCGACCACCACATTGGCCTTCCCGGGGTGGTACAAGATAGTAACATTATAGTCTTTCAATAACTCGAACCACCTCCTCTGCCTCAAATTCAAATCCTTCTGCTTGAACAAGTCTATAAGGCTCTTGTGATCTGTGTACACCTTATATAACACACCATATAGATAATGCCTCCAAATCTTCAAAGCATGAACAATGGCTGCCAACTCTAAATCATGAATTGGATAATTCTTCTCATGGATCTTCATCTGTCTCGGAGCATAGGCTATGGCTCTGCCATCCTGCATCAATACTACGCCAAGCCTAATAGGGGAATCATCACAATAAATGGTATACGACATTGAACCCATGGGCAAAACCAATACAGTGGTGCCGTAGTCAGAGCTGTCTTGAGCTTCTGAAAGATCGTATCACACTCATCTCACCATCTGAACTGGGCACCCTTCTGGGTCAATCTGGTCATCGGGGCTGCAATAGAGGAAAACCTATCCACGAACCGACGGTAGTGACATGCTAACCCCAAGAAACGCCGGATTTTTGTAGCTGATGCTGGTCGAGGCTAGCTCTTGACTGCCTCAATCTTTTTCGGGTCCACCTGAATACCCTATGCTGAAACAACGTGACACATAAATGCAACAGAACTCAACCAGAACTCGCACTTCAAAAATTTGGCGTATAATTGACTATCCTTTAGAGTTTGAAGAACCACTCTGAGGTGCTGCTCATGCTCCTCCTGACTGCGGGAGTATATCAGAATATCGTCAGTGAAAACAATCACGAACAAGTCTAAATACGGCCTGAACACTCGGTTCATCAACCCCATAAATGTTGCTGGGGGATTGGTCAACCCAAATGACATGACCAAAAACTCATTAAGCCCATACCGATTGCGAAATGCTATCTTAGGGACATCCGACGCGCTAAACCTCAGTTAATGATAACCAGATCTCAAATATATCTTTGAAAACACCCTAGCACCCTGAAGCTGGCCGAATAAATAGTCAATTATTGGCAGTGGATACTTGTTCTTTATTGTCACCTTGTTCAATTGTCGATAATCAATGCGTATCCTTATCAACCTATCATTTTTCTTCACAAATAGTACCGCCGCACCCCAAGGAGATACACTAGGTCCAATGAAACCTTTATAAGGAAAATCCTGCAGCTGATTCTTCAATTCTTTCAACTCTGTTAGGGTCAGGCGATACGGCGGAATAGAAATGGGTTGTGTGCCCGGAGCCAGATCAATACAAAAATCGATATCCCTATCGGACGGCATGCCCCGTAGGTCTGAAGGGAAAACCTCGGGAAAATTCAAACAATAGGAACAGAATCACTAGATGGAACCTCTGCGCTGGAGTCGCGAACATAAGCCAGATAAGCTAGACACCCCTTCTCGACCATGCGCCGAGCCTTCTCGTATGAAATAACGCTGTGAGTGGTATGACCTGGGGTCCCTATCCAATCTATTCGGGGAAAATGTGGTAACGCCAAGGTCACAGTCTTGGCATTGCAATCCAAGATCGCATGATACGGGGACAACCAATCCATCCCTAATATGACGTCGAAACCCACCATATCTAAGAGCAACAAGTCAACACAGGTCTTAAGACCCCTAAATACCATAACACAAGAATGATGAACTCGGCCGACCACTATAGAATCACCTACTGGTGTAGATACGTATATAGGAATACTCTAGGCCCCACTAGGCATAACCAAGTAGGATGCAAAATAGGACGACATGTATGAATACGTAGATCCATGATCAAATAGCACTGAAGCATCTCTACAACAAACCAAAATAGTACTTGAAGTAACAGTATTGGATGACTCAATCTCTGGTCAGACTGGCAAACCCTAACAATGGGGTTGGGTCCCACCTTACTAAATCACATCCCTGGGACGATCGGCTGCTGGCTGACCCCTACCTCTGGCGCTGTGAGCTCCACCTCTATGACCTCTACCCCACCTCTATGTCCTCTACTCCCGCCTCTAGTTGGTTGGGTAGGTTGTGGGGAAACTGGTGCCTGAATCCTAGTACAAGAACTCTGATACTGAGCGTTGCTCGGAGCTCTAGGGCAAAATCTAACAATGTGCCTCGAATCACCACAAGCATGGCAAAACCTCGACTGCTGCAGCTAAGAACCTCTCAACCTTGGGCAAACCCTCTGTTGCGACTATGAGCACTTGATTTCTGCCATACATGAGAATTACTCCCAAAAAATTTAAAATAAAATAATTTTTGTTTGTTGGAAATTGGCGTGAACTTTATGTTGTTTTCTCTTATTGTTTGCGTTTGTGTGTGCATGTTTATATGTGTAAATCAATGAAAATACAAAAATATGCCCCATTTGCATTTTAGATTTAATTGCACAGTCAGAAGTAATTAAGTTTATTTTACAAAATGAAAAAATCACAAAATAATGTACTTTGCATTTTTAGCATTTAATGTCAAATTGTGTCATTTTCTATTTATTTTAATTACGTGTGATAAAAAATATTAGGAGTTAATTAGTGTTTTGAGTTTATTTTATTTTATAAATTTAATTTAGGATTTTAGGTTTTGAATTTTGAAAATTAGTTTAAAACAGAAAAAGAAACAAAATGAAAATGATAGATAAAGATCAGAATTGTGCCACGCCAATTGATAGAAGGGATTTTTACCTATCTATACCATATAGCAAACCTTATTATCCCCATGTTTAAGGTTTGTGTTTATTACATTTAAGCATACCAAATTTCAATTTATGTTCCATAATTTAAATTAAGGGTATAATTATTGCTTCATTTATTCTAGGCATGATTTTAGGAGCATATATTTCTTTTCCCTTTTTTTCCTCCTCTTCTCTTTAAATATCCCATGTAAAAATCCCTCCTTTCCCATAACATTCTCATTTTCCCCTCTGTTATTCTGCTTTCCATAACCGGGTGTCCTCTTTTGCATGTTCTCTTTGCTTTCCCAAATTGCAAATCCTCGGGCTTTCTTTGGATTGATTTTGTTCCTTTTAGATACTGTTAATGATGGAAGATCTGAATATGAACAATAAACATGTCCGTTATCATATATTTGTCTATGTAGAAATTAAAATTGTTATTTCAAAACATACCAAGTTCTTTTGTTGTCACTTCATTTCAAGCCCAGAAAAGTAGCTTTGTTACTAAACTTGAATGCTTATTAAAGAAGATTAAAAATAAATAGTATTGTAATTAAAGAAGATTTTTTCAAAAAATTTTGAATATTAAGAATTGATTAAATTTGGTATGCTTAAATTTTTTTGACACAAGATTGTAGTTAATTGTAGTATAAATGTAACAATACAATTTAACTATAATTTACAATTTATCTACAAATTATCTACATTTTATCTACAATTCTACAATTTAACTATATTTTAACTACAATTTAACTACAATTTCTGGAAAAATATGTCTTCTTCTTCGACGAGTTTCAATCTGAAATTCAGTCAAAACCAAGTCTAATCTTCACCAAAACCCCTCAAAATTGAGATATAAACTCCTAAACATATTTCGAATTATTTACAACAACACCTAATCCAAGGGATTTTCAATTGTAGCATAATTGGCATTTTCGACATAATTGTAGAAGACTTGTAGAAGTTTTAGTCTTCTCAATCTACAATTTATCTACAACTTATCTACAATTTATCTGTATTTTATCTACAATTTATCTACAATTCTACAATTTAACTACAATTGAACTACAATTTAACTACAATTGCTGGAAAAATATGTCTTCTTCTTCTTCGACGAGTTTCAATCTGAAAATCAGACAAAACCAAGTCTAATCTTCACCTAAACCCCTCAAAATTGAGATATAAACTCCTAAACATATTTCAAATTATTTACAACAACACCCAATCCAAACAAATAATGATTTTTGAAAATCCAAATTTGAATTCAAAGCTTTCAAGCTTTTTAATGGTTATCAATGGTGGAAAATATATGGAGAAGGCGAGAATTACGCTGCAATAGATTTTTTTCCGTTTTAAATTTCGAAATTAATGGTGATAGAATCACCATTAAATGTGATTCCTACAAATTTAGAGTTTTTTTAGGGTAGAATGTATCTATTTCTAGTTTGGTACAATTTTTGTAAATAAAAAATGGTATAGGCGGGTAAATACTAAACCATACACAAATTTGGTAATAAGGTTTGCTATATGGTATATATATATATATATATATATATATATATATATATAAATCCCTTGATAGAAAACCAGGCCCAAATACCCTTTACCCAATACCCTTAACCAGGCCCAAGAAATGCCCAAATACATGGCCCACACCCCATACCCGACCTAGTCCGCCCAGCACTAAGCCGAACGACCCCCCCTTTTCAATTACCCTTTATTCTCCATCTCCCCAAAAACCCTAAAGACGCCAACCCTCATTTTCTCCAAGTCGTCGCCCGCCACCCTCACCGATAACACCAGTCCCGTTCACCCTCTTGTCCACCTACAACCCCTGACCTCCATCCGTTTCTGCTCTTTCGTCACTCGTCAAACACCAAAAGTCCAGCTCCACGCCGACCAGACCTCACCACGCCAAGAACCAGCAATCACCTGAGCGACCAGCTCTGCCCCGCCAGTGACCTGCACCAGAAACATGCACACGATGAAGCAGCAAATTTGTTCGACGCTAGATATTGAGTTTCGTTTGAGCCGAGGTTGAGTCCAGTTTCAGTTCAGTCACCAGTTCAAGTTTGGGTTCGATAAATTCATATTCTTCTCTTTCTCTTGTTCCGATTAGAATTGAGTTTTGGTTACTCTTGATTTTGTTTTTCTTTGTATTGCTAATTATCTTGAATTTGCCCTGTATTATGTGTCAATGAATTATGTTCCATACCTCTGTCGTTTGGGATTAATTCAGGGATTAATTCATTCCATACGTAGTTAATTGTTGTATCGGGTTTAAAATAGTCCCAATTCCATTGTTTCTACAAATCTGGTTTTGAGTTGTTAATACTGATACATTAGTGATTTCTACTGCTACTGCTGACTGACTCACTTTGACTTCCAGTTTGATCTTTTTGTTTTACTGCTATACTCAGGTACACATTCTGAATCTCCTATGATGTAGGCTTCAATTTGAAGAAGGGAATAAAAGGCAATGTTGAAATTTTGGACAATAGTTTTACTTGTGTCATAAGCTCTACTTCTTTTGATGATGTTTTTTGATTTAGTCATTTTGAGTTGAGTCGTATTAAAATTGAGCATGCTTACTTAGGTGTTTTTAGTATGAGGTTCGAATAAGGTTTGAATTCCATAGCCTATCCTATTGAGTGGTCGTTGTCTATTCAGAAAATTTTTGAAATTACCTTTCGAGGGTGCTAATAGACTCGTTTCATATTGTAGTTGACAGCTTAAATCATGGATTGTTGGAACGTTGTATTAAGAGCTGTAAAATAATTAAAGTTTCATATTCAAAGTTAAAGATTCATTGTGAATTAATTTTTTTGTAAAATTTTGACGTTTCTTGCTATTTTCTTTTAACAGTGTGTTTCAGCTTATATCAATATTGCTAGTGAATGGATTTGTGAGCTAGTATAACTTTACTGTTGAGTTTAGTAATTAGTTGCAAAATGTTGGTTTCTTGTTTAATTTTTTCTGGACATATGTATGTGGAATTGTTATTCCAATTGTTGAGTTCATTTGGTCCGTTGGTTTTATGCTAAGGTTTTTGTAAGGCCCCGTGAAATGAGTGCTCAGGTGTTAGCAACTCATAGAGTTGAGTCTGCCTACGTGAATCTGATTCTCTTACTGTTTTGAACTTAAAAACGTGAAAAAATCAAGAATGCGGTCGCAGAATAGCTATGCGGGCCACATTTCTACCGCAGAGTGAATCAGAGAGCAACCAATTTTTGATGTTGAAAATGCGGTCAAATCTACGATCACATAATCAATATGTGGTCCGTAGGGTGATCGCATATTGTTCCTGAGAAAATTCGAGGGTCAGTTCTGCGGTGTATTCTGCGACCGCATAATGCAAATGCGGACCGCATATCCATCGCATTCCCAACCCGAGAGGTTTGAAACTTGAGCCATTTCTGCAGTCCATTCTGCAGACCCCATGTCTTTCTGCGACCGCAGAGTTGCGTCGCAGTTTGAACTCGCCCAGTTATTTTTCTAAGTATCTAAGCCCGACCCCTCTTTAATAAAAACACCCCATCCCTCATTTTTAACACATTTTCTGAACAAAATAAGAGAGAGGAAGAGAGGGTCCTAGAGAGAAAGCAAGTTCTTCATCAATTGATCTTTCAAAATCATTGGAGTATGGAAAACCCATGGTGCATTGTCTTCTCTATTGATTTCTGAGGTAAAATCCCTAATCGATTTCCCCCAATTTCGAAATAAGCTTGGGAAGGGAACCCCATACACTTGCTTTGAATTTTCTTCATAAAATCTTCATGCATGTCTTCAAAACTCAAGAATCTTGTAAAAAGGGAATTGGGTAGTAACTATGAGTTTAAATTTCTAAAACCTAAGTTTTGTTCATGAACTAGATTGATTTCTTTATTGCTTGGCAAATTTGGACTAGAGGTTTACAGAGGAAAACTCAACTCCAGGTATGTATGGCTAACTGTGATCCTTGAGAAATCGCCCTATGCTAGTTGTGAAATTGTTGGTAGTAGATATTCATGTGAGAATCATTGTGAGTCTTTGTGTTGTATGATTGTGTGGTAATACTTTGTGATGAATATTTTGGAACTTGTAATTGGAACAACGGAAATGGAAAGTAATGTAGAATAATGGAAATGGAACAATGTGGAACAATGAAAATGGAACATTGTGGAACAATGAAAATGGAAATAATGTGGAATAGTGAAAATGTAAGTATTATGAAACAACGTGTGTGATTAGTTGTGAATAATTGTTGTTATGATCTAAATTGTGTACCAATATGATGAACATGAGGAAATTGTGGTTGCTAGTTGTGGAAATGTATTACCCTTGTTGTGGATCTATGTTAACAATGTGCCATAGTTGAATCCTTGTATTTGTTGTTGTGCTGTTTGTTGTTGTGAAGTGAAAACTGTCAGGCGGGGTCGGGTTGCGTCTCGCAACACGTTGAAATAAGGTGTGGATTGGGGTGATAAGGGTGACCGAGGTAATAAGGGTGGACGAGGCAATAAGGGTGGAACATGTGATCCAATATCACTATTGATATGAATATGAACCATGAAATGATAAATGTGAAAATGTGAAAGGAGACAGCAGGAGAGTTTGTAACCTGTGGGGCACTGATTGCCCCTTTGTATGACTACTTGAATCAATTGTGTGAGATGTTTGGTTGATGCTCTATGGTTGTAATTGTACTATTGTTGTTCAGTTCTATACTTATATATGCATTTTGGCTTGAGTTTACTTGGGACAAAGTTTGTTCATACATGCCAGTACAATTCAAATGTACTGACGTCCCTTTTGCCGGGGGCGCTACATTCGTGTTATGATTGTAGGTAGTATGTGGCAGGCACTCCAGTCCACCGTTTGTAGCTCCTCCTCAACACTCGCGAAGAGTAGAGTACAAATTCAAATGGTATTTTAGAAACGAAAATGTACAACAAAAAAAGAACAAAGTGAATTTTTTCCTAACTCCGTAGACTCTGGGATAAATACAGACGTCTCCGTACCAATCCCTCAGTCTCTGCCGAGTTTGTCCGTGAGTTGTGAGACCTAAGTAACCTAGTGCTCTGCTACCAACTTGTCACAACATGAATTTTCCACCATCGGGAGTCGTGATGCCGCGTACTATTAGGAGCTAGGCAAGCCAACTTTTAAATATTTTAACCAACACTCGCGACAATATAAATAAAACAAAAACAATTAAATAAAGGGGAAGTCTTTAACTTATATAACTGAAATAAAATGCGGAAGTTGAAACACATTTCTACCCAGAGTCAGGCCAACTACTATAGAGTACTAAAACAAAAGGTGTGAATGAAATACATCAATGTTTGTCACGATACAAGGAAAACAAACAAATAATATATAAGGGCCTCCGGTCTGCGGACGCCAGATAGGCTACCTCAGAAATACCTGGACTAAAATTGCTGCACGAGCAATACTGCTACTAAGGCCCAAAGCTGCTCCTAGAGATGTGCAAAAAGGTGCACAGAGTGTAGCATTAGAACAACCGACCCCATGTACTGGTAAGTGCCTGGCCTAACCCCGACGAAGTAGTCATGAGGCTAGATGAGACTTACCGAAAACAACTTGTGCATATATATCCAAAATAACAAGAACATAAACAAAATTTAAACAGCTAAGAGGGAGGGGAGCATGTGGTAGGGTTACGACAATTCAAATATAGAATCAACGAATAAAGAAATGAAACTATACGATAACAACAAATAAGGAAAAGCAAGAACTCCACATACGAGAACAAACAAACTTAATCCATACTCTATTGCAGTACGCAACCCGACCCTCGAATATTACTTTTGCGGCGAGCAATCCGATCCTTAAATATTAGTGTTGCAGTGAGCAACCCGATCCTCAAATATTACTGTTATGCAGAGCAACCCGATCCTTAGATAGCATTGTTGCGGCGTGCAACCCGATCCTCAAATATTACTGTTGCGGCGAGCAACCCGATCCTCAAATATTACTGTTGCAACGAGAAAACCGATCGTTATATAGCATTGTTGAGGCGTCTAACCCGATCCTTAGATAGCACTGTTGCGGCGTGCAACCCGATCCTCAAATATTACTCTTCCTCAATCAAACAACAATCACAAATAAGGCAAGGAAGTAAACGGATAGTGGAAGAAATCCAAGCAAGGGGATACAATCAAACAATTAGATCCTGTCCAGGGAACAATATCAACAGAACAAATCATCAAAGAAATCAACAAAACATCCAGACAAGGAAATAACGAATAACTACGCGTCCCGGCAAGGGATCAATTGCAACACTCCCTCTTTCGATAACTTACTTCTCAATTATCATATCCTCGTTTGATCCAACGCTCCAATAATATACCAATCACAATTCTTCCTCAAACCATTTACGTTAAATGAAACTTATCAATAAAACAAGGAAGAGGTATCACAAAAATCGAATAAAACACAATTAATGACTCACGGTTAAGCAAGACTCCGATGCATAGATAACCGTCACCATGCCTATGCACCGTACTCCACATTTACCAATTAGCAAATAATATTCTAATCCTATTCCCTCAAGCCAAAGATAGAACAAACACTTACCTCGGAAGCTCCAAACTCAACTCAAGCCTCTAGTATAGCTTTTCCCCTTGGTTCCACCACAAGCCGCTTGAATCTAGCCATAAATTACTTGAATGCATTAATAAATACAATTAGAACTAACCCCAAAGCATAAAAATAATTTTTACAAGGTTTTTCCCAAAATGGTCAAAAATATCCCTGGGCCAACATGATCAAAACTCGAGGTTCGAACCAAAACTCAATTACCCATTTCCCCATGAATACAAATATGCAATTTGTTTTGAAATCGGACCTCAAATTGAGGTCCAACTCCCCAAATTTAAGAAAATCTAAGTTTTAACCAAAACCCCCAATTCACATTTATGAAAATCTTTGATTCAAGTTGAAATCATGTTAAAAGATGTTAAGGAATAAAGAAACTAAGTTAGAAATCACTTACCAATCGTTTTGGAGAAGAAACGTTGTTTGGAAAATCACCTCTTAGGTTTTAGGTTTTTTTGAAAAGTAAAATAACTTAAAATCCCGAACGTATATATAGTTTTCTGAAGGCTGGCGCGGACCGCACAAAAATGAACCGCGGCCACGCCGAGGAAGGAAAGAAAATGACTCTCTGAACCTACCCAGCACGGACCGCATTGATTTGGTGCGCGGTCGGGGTGGTCAACTTTGAATCACTGGCCTTCTGAGCTTAGCCACGCGAACCACGTAAAAACTCACCGTGGCCGCGCGAAACGCGCGAAAAGGACTACGGCCGCGCTGGGGTCCTGCAATAGCTAGACCTGCAACATCTGATACTTTTAAGTCTAAGGCCTCCCGGGACCTACTCAGAAGTAACTTGAGCCCTTGAGGCTTCAAACAAGCGTACATATAGTCTCAAAATGTCCTATAGACTTACCCGTGTGATCAAATCGCCAAGATAACATCAAAATTAATGAATCAAACCTCAAAATTATCATTTTCATTTCAAACTTCTTAAACTCCAAACTTTAGATATTTAGGTCCGAAATACATCAAACGACGTCCAATTCGACCAAATTTCACAGAAAGCGCTTATCACATATTTAAGACATGTACCGGGCATCGGAACCAAAATATTGGACCGATACCTATATTTTCTAACTCATTTTCATTTTGAATTTTCATATCATTTTCAGAAAAATAATTTCTTTCAAAAATTTATTTCTCGGGCTCGAGACCTCGGATTTTGATTTCGGGAATACGTCCGAGTCTCATATTTTTCTACGGATCCTCCGGGACCGTTACATCACGGTCCGGGTCCGTTTACCCAAAATATTGACCAAGGTCAACTTTAACAATATTAATATCAAAATTCATCATATTTATTACAGAATCATATTTTCCAGCATAAAACTTTTAGGCTACGCGCTCGGACTATGCATGCAAATCAAGACAACTAAAAGCGAGGTTTTCAAAGCCTTGGAAGCACGGAAAAAAGTAGAAATATGGTGATGACCCTTTGAGTCGTCACTATCTGTCTTAGATACAAATGATAACAAAACATAATAAAAGATAGAGGAGACGCCGGGCTACGGATGCCTGCAGGGCTACCTCGGAGTCTCGGTGGACGGAAGGCTGGCTCCCCTACCGCTACTGACCAAGTGTTGCTCCGATATCTGCACAGAGTGTAGAGTGTAGCATCAGCACAACCGACCCCATGTGCTGGTAAAGGTCTGGCCTAACCCCAGTGGGGTAGTTATGAGGCTAGGACCGGACTCCAGATAAACCTGTGCAGTTATATAACATATGGCGGAAAATAAACATGAATAAACAGTTTAAATTGGAGGGGGTACATGCTTCGGGGAACATATCAAATCCAACAGCAACTTAATAAAATATGAAAGGAAAATTAAATATCTACAGCAATACAATAAAAATATTATTGCGGTGTACAACCAGATCTCTTATCTTTTAATATTATTGCGATGCGGAACCCGATCCCTTATAATTTAATATTGTTGCAGTGTGCAACCCAATCCACATATATAACTATTACGGCATGCAACTTGATCCAATATAATAGCTGTTGCAGCGTGCAACCTGATCCAATATAAAAAATTTTGCGGCGTGCAACCCGATCCATAAATATATATAATAATAATGTTGCGCCGTGCAACATAATGAAAGTGTTGTGGAATGCAACTTGTCCCAAATATACAGTCAACGGTGATCATAATAACAATCCTAGCAAAGGGTCAACAACAAACTACACTATCCAGGCAAGAAAATTCAACAGTACAAGTATATACGTCCCAGCAAGGGAGAATCAGCTATAACCAATCTTAACTTAACTGCTACTCATCTTAATTATCACCATTTCCCAATCATAAGTATCTTCCACGAAAATAAACTAAGTCTTTACTCATTATCAAGAATTCACCCACTATAGCATTCATAGTATCATTTAAGAATACAACAAGTATGAATTTAGGACACATGGTCATGGTCGATACCAATATATAAATACTCGTCACCATGCCTATATGTCGTACTCAACAATAAGCAATTAGCAAATAGGACTCAACTCCTAATCTCTCAAGCTAAGATTAGACCAAACACTTACCTCGATGTCTGGAACATAACTCAAGTTTCAATTATAGCTTTACCCCTTGATTCCACCGCCAATTTGCTCGTGTCTATCCATATGTTACTTAATTACATCAATAAATGCTAAATGAATCAATTTGAATACATGAAAATGCATTTTTCAAAGTTTTACCAAAAAAGTCAAAATCGCCCCTAGGCCCACATGGTCAAAACTCGAGGTTGGAACCAAAACTTGATTACACATTCCCCCACGAACACAAATATAAAATTTATTTTGAAATCGGACCTCAAATCAAGGTCCAAATCCCCAATTTTTGAAAAGAACCTTAGGTTCTAGCCAAAATATCCAATTTTCCCATGAAAATTATTGATTTGAAGTTAAAATCATGATAAAAGATGTTAATGATTGAATAAAACTAGTTAACAACCACTTACAATTGATTTGGAGAAGAAAGGTTGTTTGAAAAACCGCCTCTTATGTTTTTGGAGTTTCGAAAAATGAAAAATAACCAAAAATCCCGTCTATACGTACTTCCCTCAGATGCCCCTGTGCGTACCGCACAAAATGAACTGCGATCGCACATAACTACTTGTGTTCTGTAGTGAGAGGTATTAGTATATTAGTCATAACATTCTCTACATATGTCAAATGCCTATTATAATATGTTTTTGACAACTAGACACAAAGGGGATCAATGTTCATTTTTGCATCATCACAAATTTCCTTATGGATCAAAAGATAGAGGCTTTTAAAGTCAGACTTGTGAAGTGTTCTTCATTGCGGACCGCACCAAAACTAGTGCAGCCGCAAAAGCCCCTCTGCGGCAGCAGTCCATATCGTGCGGACCACACTGGCCTGTTCAAAGGCCTCCCACCTCTCTAAGCCTGCAACAACTCTGTTTTTAAGCCTACGACGTCTCGGAACTCACCCGAGCTCTCGAAACTCCAAACCAAGGGTACACAAAACTTCAAAAATATCATACGGATTTATTCATGTAGTCAAATCATCAAAATAACATTATGAACATCAAATTAAATCTTAAGATCAATTAAATTTTCTCAAAACTTCTTTAAACATCAATTTTTGCAATTTAAGTCCGAATCACGTCAAATGACATCCATTTTTCACCAAATTCCACAAAATATCTTAAATCATATATAAAACTTGTAGCAATGCTGGAATCAAAATACGAGCCAGATACCATCATGTTCTAAGCAAATTTCACTTTAACTTTCCTTCAACAATTTCAGAAAATAATTTCCTTTAAAAATTTATTTCTCGGTCTTGGGACCTCGCAATTCGATTCCGGGCATACACCTAAGTCCCGTATTTTCTAACCCTCCGAGACCTTCAAATAACGGGTCTGGATCAGTTCACCTAAAATATTGACCGAAGTAAAGTTAACTCATTTTATAATCAAATTATTATCATTTTTCAGAGATTTTCATATTTAAGATTCCCGGACTGTGCAAGTAAATCTAGGTGACTCTAAATGAGGTTATCAAGACCATAGAAACACATAATTTAATTTAAAACAAGTTAACTTTTGGGTCACCACATTATCCACTTCTAAAACCACCGTTCGTCCCCGAACGGATAGACGAAGGAAGTACCTGAGTCGGGAAAAAGATGGGGATACCGGCTTCACATATTGGACTCGGACTCGTAGGTCGATGCCTTAGGAGGCTGACTGTCACGAACCCAAACTTGGTCTTGATGGCACCCGACCGCGAGGCTGGGCAAGCCCGACCAAACCACAAGCAAGAACGGCCTTTCAGCCTTAAGGAAACAGTTTAAGATTACATAGCGAATTTAATATGAAATTCTCAACCAGGGATAGACAATACCACTGAAAACATAGCTGAGCAAGAACAATAATTCTCCCAAAAACCGAGGAGTCACGAGTACAGAGCCTCTAATAAAACAAGATAAAAGTCTGAACGGAAGTAATGCAAAAGTCTGACGAAAAAAGAAGAAGATCAACTGATAGAGACAGAGTAGGTGGTC
Organism: Nicotiana benthamiana; assembly: GCA_034376525.1. Lineage (NCBI taxonomy): Eukaryota > Viridiplantae > Streptophyta > Magnoliopsida > Solanales > Solanaceae > Nicotiana > Nicotiana benthamiana. The sequence goes on along the minus strand of CM067323.1, from coordinate 110,146,865 downwards.
CTGCGGACGCTAGGCAACTACCTCAATACTCTGAACAACTCTGAAAAATCAACAACTGCAGCACTAGATCTCTGGAGCACCTGAATCTGCACACAAGAAGCATGGAGTATGGGGTGAGTCTACCAACTCAACGAGTATTAAGCATGTATAAAACCCGAAGATAAGAAATCACGAAATAACACAAAATGAAGCTGTCTAGCAGTTCTATACAGTACAACCCTCAAAGATATGCATATATGGAAACAATAATTAAATGCATGAGATTCAATGCAATGCATGACCACTGCGGAACGTGCAGTCCGATCCATTTGGGTACCCGTGCTCACAGTGGGGGTTCAGACTCCGGAGGGGCTCCTACAGCCCAAGCGCAATACATTGTAACACACGCTGCGGCGCACAGCCCGATCCACTATCACTCCAGCTATATGCATGCAAGCCTCACGGGCACAAATATCTTACCATTTTAGTTCCGTTTATCAGAAAATATAGAATTAGGTCAAACTTCAATATTTTCCAAATCATGTTTAACCAGTGTTCTAGTGCAGGACTCATGTCATGAAAACATGCTAAAATTCATGGAAATAGTGATGACGATCTTCACAGGATCCAAATAACCGGCAGCAGCCCAAATATGTTCATAACCATCCAAATAGGAGGTTTGCCGGCTCATTCATAGCCAACAACACAGTACAATACCACACGGCAGGAATAAGCCATAGTCCCCAATCATAATCAACCTCGCACTCACAGTAGAGTATGCGTTTCATCTTAACACAGCATCATACTGTGATATACTGGGGTTTCAAACCCTCGGTTCATCATCTACACCCATTACTCACCTCAAGCCGGCCGCAAACTAGCTCACAATGCCTTACCCTCGAGAATAAACCTCCGCGGATGCCAAATCTGATCAAAACCAATAGGAATACGTCAAAATAGGCTAATGGAACATAATCCAATTGAAATAAGTCGAAATACACCCAAAAACACGAAGTTGGTAAAAGATGAGCCCTGACCACTTCTCGAAAAATTACAAAATTTACATTTTCAGAATCCTCATCTCGCCACGAGTCCATACTTATAAAATTCATAAAATCAGAGTCCAATTACTCCTCGAAATCCCAAATTTACATTCAATATTCCAAGCCCTAGTTCTTTAAATTTTACACTCAATTTCAGAGAATTAATGGTTGATTCTTCGATAAAATGACGTATTAAGGCCACGAGACTTACCTCCAATCACTTCCCGTTGAAATCCCTTTCAAAATCCGTCAATGAGCTCTCAAGGTATTATAAAAATGGAAGAAATAATATGAAGCTCGCAGATGAAATAACCCTTAAAACTTAACTGGCAGAAAACTCCTTCATCGCGTTCGCGACCCTTGCCACGCGAACGTGATGCTTTGCTCCCAGGCCCTCTAACGCGAACCTCTCAACGCGAATGCCAAGGCCCACTCCCCCTGGCTTACGCGAACGCGTCACCTTATCACGTAAACACGATCAAGAACATCTCCTCTACTACGCGATTGCGGCCTCCCCTTCGCAAACGCGAAGGCAAATGTCCAGGCTTCGAGATTCCTTCTACGCGTTCGCGTCCACCACTCTGTGATCGGATGCCTTGAGGCCTACAACACAAACTGCAGAAAATCTGCTTTCTTTCCAAACCAAAAATCCTTTCGTTAACCATCCGAAATCACACCGAGGCCCCCGGGACCTCAACCAAAGGCACCAACATGACCAATTACCTCATTCAAACTTGCTCGGGCCATAAAAACACCAAAATTAACATCAAAGATCTCCAATTTCCTCGAATTCAAGCCTAAGTCAAACTAGAACTTTTCCAAATTTGCATTTGATCCAAAACCCAACCAAACAACGTCCGAATGACCTGAAAAATTGCAGACATATCCAAAATCACCTAAAAAAGCTACTGTAACTCTCGGAATTCCATTCCGACCCTCGGATAAAAACCTCACCTATGAACCAGAATTTGCCAAAATTCGAACTTTGCCAATTCAAGCCTAATTCTACACCGGACCTCCAAATTAAATTCCGATTTCACTCCCAAGTCATAAATCACCATCCAAAACTAGACGAATCATCGGAAATCCATTCCGAGCCCTCTAACTCACAAGTTATCATCCGGTTGACTTTTCAAACTTAAGTTTCCTTAAAGAGACTATTGGTCTCATTTCTAACCAAATTCAATACAACACATCTCAAACACACCAAACACATATATCGACACATGGGGAAGCATAATATGGGGATAACGGGGCTGAAATACAAAAGACAACGGGTCGAGTCGTCACATCCTCCCCAACTAAAACAAACGCTTGTCCTCGAGCGGGTCAAGAAACATACATGGAGCCTCAAACAAACGAGGATATCTGCTCCGCATCTCCTGCTCGGTCTCCCAAGTGGCCTCCTTCACGGGCTGACCTCTCCATTGCAGCTTCACCAAAGCTATTACTTTTGATCTCAACTTTTGAACCTGTTGACCCAAAATAGCAACTGGCTCCACATCATAGGTAAAATCCTCATCCAACTGGATCGTGCTGAAATCTAACACATGAGACGGGTCCCCAACATACTTTCTGAGCATAGAAACATAAAATACCGGGTGAACCCTCGACAAACTGGGTGGCAAAGCAAGCATATAGGCCACCTCCCCAATCCTCCTGAGAATCTCAAAAGGTCCAATAAACTGCGGACTAGCTTCCCTTTCTTTCCAAACCTCATCATGCCTTTCATAGGCGAGACCTTCAATAGAACCTTCTCGCCCACCATATAAGATACATCCCGAACCTTCTGGTCCACATAACTCTTCTAACGCGACTGAGCTGTACGAAGTCTCTCCTGGATAACTTTCACTTTCCCTAAGCCATCCTGAACTAGCTCTGACCCCAATAGTCTTGCCTCGCTAGGCTCAAACCAACCAACTGCAGATCTACACTGTCTCCACTATAAAGCCTCATACGACGCCTTCTGAATGCTGGACTGATAACTATTATTATAAGAAAACTCCGAAAGCGGTAAGAACTCAGCCCAAGAACCTCCAATATCAATAACACAAGCATGCAACATGTCCTCTAATATTTGAATAGTATGCTTGGACTGTCCATCCGTCTGAGGATGAAAAAATGTGCTCATCTAAATCTGAGTGCCCAACTCCCGATGAAAGGTCTTCCAGAACTGAGAAGAAAACTGAGTACCCCTATCTGAGACTATAGAAACTAGAACCCTATGCAACCGCACAATCTCACGAATGAAAATATCTGCCAACCACTCTGAAGAATAGGTGGTACGCACGGGAATGAAATGCGGTGAATTGTTAGTCTATCCATAATCACCCAAATAGAATCAAAGTTCCTCGAGGTACGGGGGATACAACTCACAAAGTCTATAGTAATCTTCTCCCATTTCCACTCCGGAATATCCATTAGCTGAAGTACACCACCGGGTCTCTGATGCTAATATTTGACCTGTTGACAATTGAGACACCTAGCCACATAACTCACAATGTCCTTTTTCATTCTCCTCCACCAGTAATGCTGCCTCAAGTCTTGATACATCTTCGACTCTCAGAGCCCATACACATTGGGCACGGAAATCCTGCCCTGCATCCGCAACACACCATCACTACCAATAGTCACATCTCTGGCATCGTCATGTTGGACCCTGTCCTTTAGGACAAGCAAATGCGGGTCATCATACTAGCGCTCTCTGATGCGATCATATAAAGAAGATCGGAAACCACACAAGCCAACATCAACTGCAAGGGGCCTCTCCGCAACTGGAATATATGCCAAGCTACCCATACTCACCGCCTTCCGACTCAAAGCATCGACCACTACATTGGCCGTTCCCGGATGATACAATATGGTAATATTATAGTCCTTAAGTAACCCAAGCCATCTCCATTGCCTCAAATTCAGATCTTTCTGCTTGAACAAGTGCTGAAAGCTACGATGATCCATATACACCTCACAAGATACTCCATATAGATAGTGCCTCCAAATCTTCAAGGCATGAGCTATAGTAGCCAACTCCAAGTCATGAACATGGTAGTTTTTCTCATGGGGCTTTAATTGCCGAGAAGCATATGCAATCACTCTACCCTACTGCATCAGAACATATCCAATACCAACCCTCGAAGCATCGCAATATATCGTAGAAGAGCCTGAAGCTGCTGGCAACACTAACACTGGAGCCGTAGTCAACAATGACTTGAGCTTTTCGAAGCTCTCCTCACACTCATCAGACCACACAAATGGGGAGTTCTTCTGCATTAACTTTGTCAAGGTCAAAGCAATAGATGAAAAACCCTGAAGGAACCTGCGGTAATAACCCGCCAAATTGAGGAAACTCAGAATCTCAGAAGCTGAGGACGGTCTGGGCCAACTCTGCACCGCCTCGATTTTCTTTGGATCAACATGAATACCATCAATGTACACCACGTGTCCCAGGAAAGCTACGGAACTGAGCCAGAACTCACACTTAGAGAACTTTGCATACAACTTCTCCTCTCTCAACCTCTGCAATACCACCCTAAAATGCTGTGGGTTCTCCTCTTAGTTACACGACACAAGAAAATCATCAATAAACACGATCATAAAAGAATCCAGATACGACCAATATACATTGTTCATCAAGTGCATGAATGGTGCTGGGGCATTAGTCAGACCAAATGACATAACCAGAAACTCATAATGCCCATCTCTCGTCCAGAAAGCTGTTTTCATAATATCAGAATCCCAAATCTTCAGCTGGTGGTAGCTTGAACGAAGATCTATCTTCAAGAATAACCTTTCCCCCTGAAGCTGGTCAAACAAATCCTCAATACGAGGTAAGGGATACTTGTTCTTCACTGTCACTTTGTTCAACTTTCTGTAATCAATGCACATTGTCATTATGCCATCCTTCTTCATAACAAATAACACCTGTGCGCCCCAGGGTGACACACTCGAATGAATGAACCCCTTATCTAGGAGTTCTTGCAGCTGATCCTTCAACTCCATTAAATCTGTTGGTGCCATACGATAGGGAGGAATAGAAATTGCCTGAGTGCCCGGCACCAAATCAATACCGAAGTCAATATCCCTATCCGGCGGCATGCCCGGCAGGTCTGCTGAAAATACATCAGGAAACCCCTCACCACGGGAACTGAATCATGACTAGGAGCCTCATCTCCCACATCTCTCACAAATTCTAGATATGCTAAACATTCCTTCCCAACCATCCGCTGGGCTTTCAAGAAAGAGATTACCCTGCTGGGTACATAATCCGCTGAACCACGCCACATGATCCTTGGGATACCCGGCATAGCCAAAGTGACTGTCTTGACATGATAGTCAAGAATAGCATGGCACGGTGATAGCCAATCCATGCCCCGGATAACATCAAAATCCACCATGCCCAATAGCAGCAAGTCAGATTGGGTCTCCAGACCCTCAATAGTAACAAGACAGGACCGATACATGTGGTCCACAATAATGGTATCACCCACCAGGGTAGATACACGCACAGTCAACGATAGACACCCTCGGGTAGTCCCCAAATGAAGAGCAAAGTAAGCAGATACATAAGAATAAGTGGATCCGGGATCAAATGAAACTGAGACATCCCTGTGGCATACTGAGATAATACATGTGATCACTGCGTCTGAAGCAACGACATCTCTCATGTCTGGAAGTGCATAAAAACGATCCTGATCACCGCTCGACTGCTCAATGCCCCTGGGGAGACCTCTAGATGACTGTCCTCCACCCCTACTAGACTGGGATTGTGCTGAAGCAGATGGAGAAGAAGAGGATGGCTGATCCCTCTGCTTATACTTACCACCACGAAGTCGAGGACACAACCTCCTCATGTGGCCCAACTCGCCAGACTCATAACAACTACCTGGAGCTGGAGATGGGGACTGAAGGGAACCCCTCACCGCAGATGAACCCTGGCCTGAAAAAATGGGTGCAGAACTCTGAGCTGGGAGGGCGCTGAGTGAAGACTGGCCTGCTGGTGACCCTGACGGCCACGACCTAAAGAAGCTCCACTGTGCTCTTGGCGGCCTGACTGAGGAGGCATAAAAGAATGACCTCTGCCCTGATGAAGCTAAGCCCTAGATGGAGTACCACTATAACTGCCAGAACCTCAAGGCCTTTTAGCCTGCCTCTCCTCTCAACGACGATCCGTCTCAATCTGGTGAGCCATGTCCACTACCTCCTCAAAGGATTCTGCTACCACTCTCTCTCTGGTCATCAAGATAAGAATAACATAATTGAGGCAATCAATGAACCTCCTGATCTTCTCCCGATATGTCATGATCATCCATATAGCATGTCTGGCTAACTGAGTAAACCTCAACTCATACTGTGTCACTGACATCTCCCCCTGAACTAGCCACTTAAACTGGCGGCACAACTCCTCTCTACGGGACTGCGGCACATACTTCTCTAAAAAGAGAGTGGAAAACTAATGCAAGGTATGGGGTACTGCTCCTGCGGGACTACGCCGCTCAAAATCCTCCCACCATGTGAAGGCTGCTCCTGAGAACTGAAAAGTAGTGAATGATACCCCACTGGACTCTAGAATCCCTGCGGTACGAAAGCACCCTCTGACACTTATCCAAAAATCCCTGGGCGTCCTCGCCCTCAGTACAGCTAAACGTAGTAGGCTGAAGTCTGCCACACCTCTCTATGCGACGTTGCTCGTCATTTGGAATCACCAGAACAACATGTCCTGGGGATAGCGCAACTGGAGCAGCCGGCGCAACTGCCTTAGCTGGGGATACCTCTGGCATCTCAAGTCCCTGAACAACCTGCTCTGGTATGCGAGCTGCGGGGGTCTGATAACACCCTCAGTCTGCGATGTTGCTGCGGCAGCTGTAGCTGAAACTGCCTAGGCCAAACCACTACAGACTGATAAAATCTGGACCAATGCCTATTGAAGCCAGGAATAACAATAGGCACTGGCGATGCCTGAGCGGGTGCTGCTGGAGCCTGAACATCAACTGCAAGGGGCCTCTCCCCAACTGGATATATGCCAAGCTACCCATACTCACCGCCTTCCGGCTCAAAGCATCGGCCACTACATTCGCCTTTCCCGGATGATATAATATGGTAATATCATAGTCCTTAAGTAACTCAAGCCATCTCCGCTGCCTCAAATTTAGTTCTTTCTGCTTGAACAAGTGCCGAAGGCTGCGATGATCCGTATACACCTCACAAGATACTCCATATAGATAGTGCCTCCAAATCTTCAAGGCATAAACTATAGTAGCCAACTCCAAGTCATGAACAAGGTAGTTTTTCTCATGGGGCCTCAATTGCTGAGAAACATATGCAATCACTCTACCCTCCTGCATCAGAACACATCCAATACCAACCCTCCAAGCATCGCAATATACTGTAGAAGAGCCCGAAGCTGCTGGAAACACTAACACTGGAGCCATAATCAACAATGACTTGAGCATTTGGAAGCTCTCCTCGCACTCATCAGACCACACAAATGTGGCGTTCTTCTGTGTCAACTTTGTCAAGGGCAAAGCAATAGACGAAAAACCCTGAATAAACCTGCGGTAATAACCCGCAAACTGAAGAAACTTCAAATCTTAGAAGCTGAGGACGGTATGGGCCAACTTTGCACCGCCTCGATTTTCTTTGGATCAACCTGAATACCATCACTGGACACTACACGTCCCAGGAAAGCTATGAAACTGAGCCAGAACTCACACTTGGAGAACTTTGCATACAACTTCTCCTCTCTCAACCTCTACAATACCACCTTCAAATGTTGCGCGTGCTCCTCATGGCTATGCGAGTACACAATCGTGATGGCGCGAAGCCGTGAGGCTGGGCAAGCCCGACCAAACCACAACCAAGAACGACATTTCAGCCGTAAGGAAACAGTTTAAGGTAACATAGCAAATTTAATATAAAACTCCCAACCAGGGATAGAAAATACCACTGGAAACATAGCTAAGCAAGAATAATAATTCTCCCAAAAACCGAGGAGTCACGAGTATAGAGCCTCTAATAAAATAAGATAAAAGTCTGAACGGAAGTAATACAAAAGTTTGATAGAAAAACAAGAAGAGCAACTGATAGAGACAGAGTAGGTGGTCCTGCGGACGCTAGGCTGCTACCTCTATATTCCGAACAACTCCGAAAATCAACAGCTGCAGCACTAGGTCTCTGGAGCACCTGTATCTTCACACAAGGTACAGGGAGTATGGGGTGAGTCTACCAACTCAGTGAGTAATAAGCATGTATAAAACCCAAAGATAAGAAATCACGAAACAGAAAATGAAGCTGTCTAGCAGTTCTATACAGTACAACCCTCAGAGATATCCATATAAGGCAATAGTAATTAAGTGCATGAGATGCAATGCAATGCATGACCATTGCAGAACATGCAGTCTGATCCATTTGGGTACCCACGCTCACTATGGGGGTTCAGACTCCGGAGGTGTATTGGGGAAAAACTGAATTTAAATTGAAGATGGCGTGGCGTGACACGTGGACTGGTCAAATAGTCAAAGAACAATAAATGATTAAAAGTCATTGAAGACAACAGGCACGGGAGAAGGAAATGAAACAGACACGAGAGAGAATCTTAGATACGAGTCTCGTGTCTATTTAGGTCATTTATTACCAACGGATAAAAAGGGCCCTGAAGGCAAGAATCTGATGACAAAAACTGGTCTACGTTCATTATTAAATACCCAATATGTTAGTTTATAAGTATTTAATAGCAATGATTATGTAACGCCTTATTAAATGCTATTTATTATATAGATCAATACGTTACTCCTTGTCAACTATAAAAGGAGGAAGTTTCATCATTTGTAAACACACAGAACATTCTTGATATCATAGTGAAATAAAAAATTCTCACTGCTTTATCTTTACTCTCTGAAAGCCTTTTATTTTGGTCTCTAGATTATCAGTAACTCGATTTATTCTCTTTAAAATTCAAGCTTTGACCAAATTAAATTTTTTGGTTAAACAAATTGGTTCCGTTACCGGGAATCTGATAATCCATTCTTTCCGAAATACCACTCAACTTGTTGCCAATATGTCAAACAACAATAACCACGAAAATCAGATCCATGATGATGAACTCAACAACGTTAACCCTCAAGCTTCTCCGCATGGATCTCGTGAAGGAACTCCGAATGATATGTCTGAACATGTTGAAAGAGAAGCTGAATCAAGAGATGAACTTTTAAGGAAAATAATTGACTCACGAATTGATAGAGCCTTGCAAGCTTTATTTAGTCAATTGCCTACTACACCAGCAACGCCAAACAACAACACGTTGGAAAACCCCCGCTCTGGTCTAGTTAATTCTGGCAACAGAGCAACTCCTAGTGACTCACAAGAAGGAGAACCATGTAATACATGAAATTCTTCTCTTCAAAATTTGGTACTAACCTTGCAGAAACAGCTCAAGAAGCAGAACGAGCATATTGAGCAAGTCCCTGGAATTCCACTGTGATAAAAAGAGTGGATGTGGATAAATACTAACAACAACCTTGGAAACCAAGTACTGCTCCTCTACCAATTCCAAAGAAATTCAAAATGCCTGACATCCCAAAATATGATGGTACAACAGACCCTCGTGATCACGTAACTTCATTTACAACAGGACTGAAAGGCAACGATTTGACCAAACAAGAAATTGAGTCAGTGTTGGTTAAAACGTTTGGGGAGACGCTCACCAAGGGTGCATTAACGTGGTATTCTCTTTTACCTGAAAACTCTATAATTTCTTTTGCTGAGCTTGCAAATTCTTTTATAAAAGCACACTCGGGAGCTCTGAAGGTTGAAAAAAGAATGGAGGATAGCTTCAAAATAAAGCAAGGGAGCTCTGAATTGCTCAAGGATTTCGTTTATAAATTCCAACGTGAAAGAATGATGTTATCCCGTGTAACAGATAATTGGGCAGCAATAGCTTTTGCTAGTAATTTGAACGACAAAAGTTCAGAAGCCATGAGAAGAGTTAAAGAAAGCCTTCGTGAATTTCCCGCAACTACTTGGAACGATATTTATAACAAGTACAGTACGAAGTTCAGAATTGAAGAAGATACCGTATCTCAACCTCAACGAGAAGAAATGAGCGGGTCTAGAAGATCTGAAGCAGAAAAAAGGATTGGTAAGAACAGTTACGATCCATATATGGGACATGCAGGGAAAGACCCACGTTCTAGGCAACACAATCAACATTATGATCATAGGTCAAGAGATAGGGAACCGGATCTTCATCCAGGTTCAAAGGCGATCAAAACAACCAAGATCCAGAGATGATGATAGGAACTTAATGGCACGATTTTCTGGTTATAGTTTCAATGTAACCAACTTCGAGCTCGTAGTTGTTCTAAGGAGTATGGGAGATTAGGTACGGTGGCCAAACGAAATGCGGTCAAATCCAAATAGACGTAACCCAGACCATTGGTGCTAATTTCACAATGACCATGGATATAAAACATCAAAATGCAGATTTCTACAGAGTGAAGTAGATCATTTGTTGAAACAAGGATATCTCACGGAGCTGTTTAGTGAAAAGGGAAAGCAAGCCTAAATGAAACATAGGCAGGAGCCGCCGAAACCACCTTCACCTAAGAGAACAGTCAATGTTATCAGTGGAGGGGAAGATGTATACGGAGTAACTTACACAGCTTCAAACAGAGTTTCCAAGATGACAATCACACACGGCAAGCGAGTACGACAAACCTTAGAACATGAGAGTATAATCTTCGATGTTGCAGATACGGAGGGCGTGACTACACCTCATAACGGCGCTCTGGTAATATCTTTAATTATACATGACACTGATGTAAAAAGAGTTTATATTGATCCAGAAAGTTCTGTAAATATCATTCTATTAAGAGTGCTACGAGAAATGCAAGTTGAAGATGAAATGATACCAAAGGCGCATGCTTTGTCAGGCTTCGACAATTCAAGTGTGGTAACAAAAGGTGAGATGATTCTGTTGGAAATAACGCTTTACGCTAGAGGGGGGGGTGAATAGCGTTTTAAAAATATTAAGCGTTTTAGTGCGGAATTTAAAAACTTTGCAGAAATTAAAACAAGTGCAGTAAAATAAACTTACACAATGATGTATCCTGGTTGGCCACAAACGTGGTTAGTCCAGTCCCCGAGAGACTCTCTCGAGATTTCCACTAAACTTGTCAAGCTTACGGGTGCTTAACAAACCGTTACAGCTGAGGACACAAGCCTCACCTAGGTGCTCGGGGATCACAATCCCAAAGACTTCAATTGCTCGGGGATACCAATCCCAAAGACTTCAATTGCTCGGGGATAACAATCCCAAAGACTTCAATTGCTCGGGGATAACAATCCCAAAGACTTCAACTGCTCGGGGATAACAATCCCAAAGACTTCAACTGCTCGGGGATAACGATCCCAAAGACTTCAACTGCTCGGGGATAACAATCCCAAAGACTTCAACTGAGGAATCACAAGTTCCTCAACAAACGAGAATCGCAATTCTCTTACAAACACAAAACAAACTCACTTTACAAAGTACTCCTCAATGAGTAGATATGAGTAGAAATAGTACGCTCAAGATCACAACAACTTAGCTCAATAGAATGGCTCTTCAAAAAGCTTTATGGATGAATGAAAATGATGATCAATGTAAGAAAGCTTTTAGCAATGAAAATACTTAAATTGTATATGTTGTTGTTGTGAAAACACTGAGTTAAGCCTGTATTTATAGGTGAAAAACTCAGTCTTACCGTTGTCTAATTGCCAATTAAGGATTGCTGAAATTACTCAGTGACAATCGATTGTCAAGACTAAACAATCGATTGTTTGCCTATCAGATCAAAAATTCAATCCCAGATTTTACGTCAACAATCGATTACTTCAAATCAATAATCGATTATTTATAACGTTAAAAAATCCTTTCCAATTTTTGGCATAAAACATCGATTATCAGGAAATCAACAATCGATTATTTTAACAACGTTCAGAAAATCTTTTCCAGATTTTACGCAAAACATCGATTGTTAAATATCAACAATCGATTACCTGAAGGTAATTTGAAAATGTATGACAACGGTTAGTTCCAACAATCGATTATCAAATAGAACAATCGATTATAAATTAATTTCAAAACTTACTGTCTCATATATAATCGATTATCAAAAGCCATAATCGATTATTAATTAATTTCAAAACTTTCTGTCTCATATATAATCGATTATCAAAAGCCACAATCGATTATTAATTTATTTAAAAACACTGGGAGACATTTTTCTCATTCTAATCGATTACCATTAGTTCATAATCGATTTTTCTGAGTTTTGAAAACTTTGCCTCAGTTAATAATCGATTATCAAAAGTACACAATCGATTGTTATGCAGTTTGCAAAAACCTGATGTTAACTGACTTACTCACAATCGATTATCATTAATTCACAATCGATTGTCATGCAGTCTTGGCTTAGAGATACTCGATTATCATAAGTACATAATCGATTATCTTAGCACAGATTTTTGAGGCATGTTTGAAAAACATTTTAACAAATATAAATATGCATAGTTTAAAATCATTTGACACTTAAGTTAGATATGCATGATTTTGGAAAAATAATTTTAGTAGAGAAGCCATGTTATGAGCCAAGATTGAGGAATCAAGATCACAATTAATATTGACTCAATTACAACATTTCTAAACTTTGTCTTGAGCTTCTTGTAATGCATCCATTTTGTGCTTGTCCTTGAGCACTGCTATATATCGCTTATTGCTTTGTTTGACATTCATCAAAACCTACAAAAGAACACACATTTAGTATATTGCATTTGAAACGTGTTTCCAACAATTTCCCCCTTTTTGATAATGGCAAACATAAGCGGGATATATGCAATAATTATTTTGATAATCCAAGACAAGAGTAAAGTATGCAATTTGATGTTCCCCCTCAATTCATGTTCCCCCTCACTTTAAGCATGAATGAAGTTGAGAGTGATATAGCATACTTCTTGATATCCCGTTTCTTCCCCCTTTTGCCATTAGCAAAAATTTACACAAGGGAAGAATATGAAAAAAATGTGAAATAAACACAAGTTTATTTATTGGAAAATTAAGATAACATTACAAGGGTGAAACCAGACATAACTAACCAATCAAGAACAAACAGACCAAAAACAACAATTTCTCATAACAACAACAATTTCATCATTCATCACCCCCATCCCCTTCATCATCATTGGTAGGCGCTTGATATGGCACCATCTGAGCATAGGCATAATGCACGTGATCAAAGTAACCATGGACCTCACGGGTTAGTTGAGTAATTTGGTCAGAAATGGTCCGGAGGGTAGGCTCCTGAGGAGGATGAGCACGACGGGCTTGTCGATTTTGAGGAGGAGCGGGAGCATGATCACCATCATGATGAAAGGAAGACTCCGAAATTTCCCAGATTTTGGTGCTCTTTTTGAGAGGACCATTAGCAATATTGACTCCGGAAGCTTCAAGAAATTTCATTATTAAGAGGGCATAGGGGAGAGGTATGTCATCTCTGGTGGCATTGAACATATGAGATAGAATAAGCTTGCACCAATTTATTTTAACACCGGTGACAATAGTATGAAGAAATTTGGCATCCTCTTGGGAAATGGTGGTGTGATTGAGTTTACGGGGTTTGAGAACACGAGTGATGAAATAGAGAATGAAACGATAATTCGGGTCCATACCCTTTATGGTGGGACGACGGGAAGAGGACTCATCATAGGCTACTCCGGCTTGGCGGAAGAGATTAGCTTCATCAATCATGACCCCGACATCATTTATGTACTGGTAGATGTCTTCACCATCATGCGGAATGCCGGCAATGAGGTGGAGGTTATCTTCAGAAATTAGAATGGGAATGCCGTTAACATTGGTAACAAGTTCACCCTCATCATCTTTGTGAAGGTAGGAGTAAAAAGCTTCAACCAAAGAAATGTTGTAGTAGGGGTGAGTAAGGAGTAGGAAATTGAAAAGGTTGCACTCTCTTAGCATATTTGCGGCTGGAATGAATGGTGCAACAAGAGCGTTTGTTGAAAAGCGAGGAGGGAGAATAAGGCGTTTCTCAAATTTGGTTAAGAAACGGGTGAGCTCTTCATTGGATTCAAAGAATAGAACCGATCCATCTTGATATGGATGGCGAGAAGAAGAAGCACCTTGTTTGGAACGAGCACGTTTTGAGTTGCGGCTTGACATTTTTTTTTTTTTGAAAGGATGTGCTAGGATTTTTCAAAGAAAACAAGAGAATTTGATGCTTGGGAGGCTTGAGTGAGTATACAAGAGCATATGTGCAGCCTATATATAGAGAAGGAATGAATCTTACATTTATTGGAAATGATTTGAAGAGATTTGAAGTCTGAAACGGTAAAAATAAATTCACTGACCGTTCAACAATCGATTGTTTGAATGGAATAATCGATTGTCATTAATGAAAATGATCTGACACATCGATTACACGCCAGAACGGTAAGAAAATTTGAAAAAGATAGTCGATTGTCAAACTTGGTAATCGATTGTTTTTCATATTTATGACCTGTCAGGAATCGATTATGGAGCCAAAACGGTAACATAAGTTTAAAACAGATAATCAATTGTCAATATATAGTAATCGATTGTTTCACTCACAGAGAGTTTGAATTTTGGCAAATAATCGATTGGCAGAACAAATAATCGATTGTTTGGAAGGGGGGTGCTGAAATGATGAGACTTAATTCTATCAGGCAATGTAAACATTTAACAAGATTTCATGGCAAAAAAATTGAATCAACAAATAATCGACTATTGATACTGATAATCGATTGTAAGCATAAATAATCGATTATGATCGATTTTTTTTTCTTGTATCAAGATAATTCATACTTTCCTCTTACCTTTTGGGGGATGCCTGCAAAATAGAATTAAACATCTCCGACGCTCAAGTCAGTAATCTATAAATGAAATAATAACTTTGAAACTCGTGTAGTCGGGTGAAAAAAAAATGAACTCTTAAGAATTTTGTCCTAGGATGTTCTTAAGAGGGTTTAGGGTACTTACCTTCCCTTCGACTTTGCCAATTACCTGATTTTGAACATCCTCCGTTCATTTTGGTCTTTTGGCTCATTCTCCAATTTACGAAGCTTTTTCCACAATTTTGCCTTTTGAATTTTTCGAAAATACTTCCGATTTAAAAAAACATAAGTCGACTTTTCCGTCTCTTCCTCCTTCTTTGTGCTTTAATTGAAGGAATTTTGAATTCGTCTTTCGTCAAGTGTTTGGAGCATCCACTACACTTGATTCCTTCAAGCACACCTGCAAAACAAATCAATGCTCTTTTGGTACCCATGCCATTTTGGGTCCTTGAGGGTTATGCATACTATAATGATATGTTTGAGTAGCATGTCTATGTCTAGTAAAGCATGCGGGAGCAATATGACCAATTCGTCTACAATAATGACATGTCACATTTGGATTATGCATGCGTCTAGGCTCATAGTAGCTAGAATAATGCACATTGTTTACTCTATTTTCATTTCTCCTAATTTGAACACCATAGTCATTTCTAGGTTGAACATTTCGGGATCTTCTAGCATGATCATTGTTGTGCCTAAAATATGCATCATGTCTATGGTGACGATTGCTAGGCGGAAGGTCATGTCTAGGTCTCCTAATATTTTGTCTAGCATGCATGTTTGTTTTAGGAAAGGCATTTTTGTTATTAATCCTAGGTTGAGCTCTAGGTGGTTGGGTTTTTGCATCAACCTCTTCTTCATTTATGAAGCCTATTCCATGCTTGGTTGATTTCAAGTTATCAAGCACCACATTCAAGTTTTTATGAGAGGAGTTGAATTTATCTAGTGTGCCTTTTAATCTACCTACTTCATTCTTAAGGTCTACACAAGAAGCACAATTTTTTGTAGAACTCTCGGGCTTGTCAGAACTTCTTTTCCCATAAAACTTGTTTTGTTCTAGTAGCTTCTCATTTTCCAAAACCAATTTTTCTAATTCTTTTTCTTTTAATGAAAACTGTTTTTGAAAATCTTGTTCTTTTAGAGAAGCATTTTCTCTTAAACTAGTGACGGTTTTTGTAACTTTGAGAAATTCAGCATACAATTCATCAAAGGCATTTCTCATGTCATCAAGAGTATAAAAATTTTGAGAAGAGATTTGACTTACCTCACTTTGATTTTCTTCCTGTGCCATGAGGCAGAGATTTGCCGCTTCTTCATTTTCTTCTTCCCTGGATTCGTCTCCGGAATCTCCTCCCCAAGATATGTATGCTCGTTGCTTCTTGAAGGGTTTCTTCTCCTTTTTAAGATTTGGGCAGTTTGTTTTGATATGCCCTGTTTCACCACATTCATAACATTTAACTTGCTCACCTTGCTTTTTCCCTTTGCGGTCATATTCTTTTCGCATGAATTTTTGGAACTTTTTGATGATGAGTCCAAATTCGCTATCTCCATCCTCTTCAATTGGTGATTGACTTGTGCTCGCCTTTAGAGCAATCTTTTGCCTTCTTTGTTCGTCAACAACAGGGTTAAGAATAGTGGATTCATAAGTCTTAAGATTACCTCTAAGAGCGTCTATGGTGACGTTCGTGATTCCAATTGACTCTTGAATCGCATCGGCCTTTGATCGCCATGCCGGTGTTAGGCTCCTAAGAATTTTTCGAACTAGTTCTTTGTCTGTGAACGTCTTCTTGAGTGCGTGGAGATCATTCACTATTGATGAGAACCGCTCA
The DNA here is from genome assembly GCA_034376525.1 of Nicotiana benthamiana. Lineage (NCBI taxonomy): Eukaryota > Viridiplantae > Streptophyta > Magnoliopsida > Solanales > Solanaceae > Nicotiana > Nicotiana benthamiana. Next base: position 110,130,112 of record CM067323.1, on the reverse strand, counting down.
AACATCTCGTCTACCTTTTCGCCTTCCTTCATATGGAACAATTCGTAAGCATGAGTTAAAAAATCAATTTTAGCTTCTCTTACCTGGTCAGTCCCTTCGTAAGTGACCTCAAGCTTGTCCCACATTTCTTTCGCTGTTTTGCAGCAGGAGATTTTCCTGTAATCATTAGCATTAACAGCACAGAGTAATAAATTAATAGCTTTAAAATTATTTTGGACCATTCGATTATCCTCGGCGTTGAATTCCTCTTCTGTTTTTGGCACCCATATTCCTTCCACCTGTTTGACAGGAACCTCATTTCCTTTGGTGTACACCTTCCACAAGTAAGGGCTGTTTGATCTGACGAATATCTGCATCCTTTCTTTCCAATATGAATAATTAGTCCCGTTGAACAAAGGAGGTCTTGTGGGGCACTGTCCTTCATCAATACCTGCAAAAGAGTCTAGAGTAGAAGCCATGGAAAGATTCTCTCAAACGGTTAAGTCTTTCAGAGAGTATGGCTCTGATACCAATTGTTGGAAATAACGCTTTACGCTAGAGGGGGGGGGTGAATAGCGTTTTAAAAATATTAAGCGTTTTAGTGCGGAATTTAAAAACTTTGCAGAAATTAAAACAAGTGCAGTAAAATAAACTTACACAATGATGTATCCTGGTTGGCCACAAACGTGGTTAGTCCAGTCCCCGAGAGACTCTCTCGAGATTTCCACTAAACTTGTCAAGCTTACGGGTGCTTAACAAACCGTTACAGCTGAGGACACAAGCCTCACCTAGGTGCTCGGGGATCACAATCCCAAAGACTTCAATTGCTCGGGGATACCAATCCCAAAGACTTCAATTGCTCGGGGATAACAATCCCAAAGACTTCAATTGCTCGGGGATAACAATCCCAAAGACTTCAACTGCTCGGGGATAACAATCCCAAAGACTTCAACTGCTCGGGGATAACGATCCCAAAGACTTCAACTGCTCGGGGATAACAATCCCAAAGACTTCAACTGAGGAATCACAAGTTCCTCAACAAACGAGAATCGCAATTCTCTTACAAACACAAAACAAACTCACTTTACAAAGTACTCCTCAATGAGTAGATATGAGTAGAAATAGTACGCTCAAGATCACAACAACTTAGCTCAATAGAATGGCTCTTCAAAAAGCTTTATGGATGAATGAAAATGATGATCAATGTAAGAAAGCTTTTAGCAATGAAAATACTTAAATTGTATATGTTGTTGTTGTGAAAACACTGAGTTAAGCCTGTATTTATAGGTGAAAAACTCAGTCTTACCGTTGTCTAATTGCCAATTAAGGATTGCTGAAATTACTCAGTGACAATCGATTGTCAAGACTAAACAATCGATTGTTTGCCTATCAGATCAAAAATTCAATCCCAGATTTTACGTCAACAATCGATTACTTCAAATCAATAATCGATTATTTATAACGTTAAAAAATCCTTTCCAATTTTTGGCATAAAACATCGATTATCAGGAAATCAACAATCGATTATTTTAACAACGTTCAGAAAATCTTTTCCAGATTTTACGCAAAACATCGATTGTTAAATATCAACAATCGATTACCTGAAGGTAATTTGAAAATGTATGACAACGGTTAGTTCCAACAATCGATTATCAAATAGAACAATCGATTATAAATTAATTTCAAAACTTACTGTCTCATATATAATCGATTATCAAAAGCCATAATCTATTATTAATTAATTTCAAAACTTTCTGTCTCATATATAATCGATTATCAAAAGCCACAATCGATTATTAATTTATTTAAAAACACTGGGAGACATTTTTCTCATTCTAATCGATTACCATTAGTTCATAATCGATTTTTCTGAGTTTTGAAAACTTTGCCTCAGTTAATAATCGATTATCAAAAGTACACAATCGATTGTTATGCAGTTTGCAAAAACCTGATGTTAACTGACTTACTCACAATCGATTATCATTAATTCACAATCGATTGTCATGCAGTCTTGGCTTAGAGATACTCGATTATCATAAGTACATAATCGATTATCTTAGCCCAGATTTTTGAGGCATGTTTGAAAAACATTTTAACAAATATAAATATGCATAGTTTAAAATCATTTGACACTTAAGTTAGATATGCATGATTTTGGAAAAATAATTTTAGTAGAGAAGCCATGTTATGAGCCAAGATTGAGGAATCAAGATCACAATTAATATTGACTCAATTACAACATTTCTAAACTTTGTCTTGAGCTTCTTGTAATGCATCCATTTTGTGCTTGTCCTTGAGCACTGCTATATATCGCTTATTGCTTTGTTTGACATTCATCAAAACCTACAAAAGAACACACGTTTAGTATATTGCATTTGAAACGTGTTTCCAACAGATTCAAACGACTTATGCTGCAGGTATTATTAAAGAACCTAAGTTTCAGGTAGTTGACATGGAAATGGTACCAAATAACCGGCACGCAGCCCAAATATGTTCATAACCATTCAAGTAGGAGGTTTTCCGGCTCATTCATAGACAATAACACAGTACAATGCCACACGGCAGGACTAAGCCATATCCCCAATCATAATCGACCCCGTACTCACAGTAGAGTACGCGTCTCACCTCAACACAGCGTCACACTGTGATATACTGGGGTTTCAAACCCTCGGGTCATCATCTACACCCATTACTCACCTCAAGCTGCCCGCAAACTATCTCGCAATGCCTTTCCCTCGAGAATCAACCTCCCCGGATGCCAAGTCTGATCAAAACCAAAAGGAATACGTCAAAATAGGCTAATGGAACATAACCAATCGAAATTACTCAAACTACACCAAAAAATACGAAGTTGGCAAAACCCGAGCCCCGAGCCCACTTCTCAAAAAATTAAGAAATTTACATTTTCAGAATCCTCGTCTCGCCACGAGTCTATGCATATAAAATTCATCAAAATCGGAGTCCAATTGCTCCTCCAAATCCCAAATTTACATTCAAAATTCTAAGCCCTAGTTCTTTAACTTTTACACCCAATTTCAGAGAATTAATGGTTGATTCTTAGATAAAATGATGTATTAAGGCCACAAGAATTACCTCCAATCACTTCCCATTGAAATCCCCTTCAAAATCCGTCAACGAGCTCTCAAGGTATTGTAAAAATGGAGGAAATAATATGAATCTCGCGGATGAAATAACCCTTAAAACTTAACTGCCCAGAAAACTCCTTCATCGCGTTCCCGACCGTGGCCACGCGAACGTGATGCTTTGATCCCAGGCCCTGTTATGCGAATGCGACCCTCTCGCCGCGAACACGATGGCCCACTCCCCCTGGCTTACGCGAAAGCGTCACCTTATCACGCGAACGCGATCAAGAACAACTCCTCTACTACGCAATCACGGCCTCCCCTTCACGAACGCAAAGGAAAAATTCCAGGTCCCAAATTTCTTCTACGCTTTCACATCCACCACCATGCGAACACGATGCCTTGAGGTCTGCAACACCCTTAGCAGAAAATCTGCTATCTTTCCAAACCAAAAATCCTTCCGTTGACCATCCGAAATCACCCCGAGGCCCCCGGAACCTCAACCAAAGGGACCAACATGATAAATTACCTCATTCAAACTTGCTCGGGCCATAAAAACACTAACATTAACATCAAAGATCTCCAAATTCCTCAAATTCAAGCCTAAGTCAAACTAGAACTTTTCCAAATTCGCATTCGATACAAAACCCAACCAAATGACGTCTCTGAAAAACTGAAGACATATCCAAAATCACCTAACGAAGCTATTGTAACTTTCGGAATTCCATTCCGACCCCCGGATCAAAATCTCACCTATCAACCGAAATTTGCCAAAATTTGAACTTAGCCAATTCAAGCCTAATTCTACACCAGACCTCCACATTAAATTCCGATTTCGCTTCCAAGTCATAAATCACCATTTAAAACTAGAAGAATCATCGAAAATCAATTCTGAGCCCTCTAACTAACAAGTCAACGTCGGTAGACTTTTCCAACTTAAGATTTTCTTAAAGAGACTATTGGTCTCATTTATAATAAAATTCAATCCAATACATCTCAAACTCACCAAACACATATATCGACGCACGAGGAAGCATACTACGGGGATAATGGGGCTGAAATACAAAAGACGACGGGTCGGGTCGTCACACTGACCTCTCTACTAAAAAGAACAGAAGGAAAACTCTTCGACCTCAACTGACGGACCTGGCAGTCTAGAATAGCTACCAGCTCTTCCTCATACGACTAGTCCTTGTCCAACTGGACAGTGCTGAAATATAACACGTGGGATGGATCGCCGTGATATTTCATAAGAATGGACACATAAAACACTGGATGCACGGTTGTTAAGCTCGGTGGTAATGCAAGTCTATAAGCCATCTCCCCCACTCGATCAAGAATCTCAAACAGACCAATGAACCTAGGGCTAAGCTTTCCCTTCTCCCCAATTCTCATCACGCCTTTCATAGGCGACACTCCGAGCAATAGCCGCTCACAAACTATGAAAGCCACATCCCAAACCTTGTGGTCTGCATAACTCTTTTTCCTAGACTATGTCTTACGAAGCCTATTCTAAATAATCCTGATCTTTTCCAAGGCCTCCTGAACCAGATCCGTACCCAACAACAGAGCCTCTCCTAGCTCAAACCATCCAATTAGAGACTGACACCGCCTACTAAATAAAACCCCATAAGGAGCCATGTGAATACTCGACTGGTACCTGTTGTTGTTGGCCAACACTGCTAAAGGCACAAACTGATCCCAAACAACCTTGCTGTCCAGCTCGTCCCTCATGTCGCTGCACCAGCTTCCTCCGCCGACTTCCACCAGTTCTGCTCTGACGAGCAGCTGCTGCTGCATCTTTGTCCTCCAAACGACTACCCGTTCTTCTCCTCATTGCCACTGATCATCCTCACCCTAGCTGGCTGGAGTTCAAATAAACAGTAACGATAGGCGGAGGACAAGCGAGGCAGTCCGGTTAAAATTCGACGAGGTTCCGTCGAGGTCGTCGTTCGAAGTCTATGGTCGCGTTTCGTTGCTGGTACTGTCTTCGTTAATCAGTTTAATGGATTTTTAATAGTGAGGTCGGTTATTATACCTTATCTCTCTGATTTTACTACTCTCACTATGTCCATCCATGGCTTATTTAAAATAAATTTGTGTGGTCCTGTTTAAGAATATGGATCTGAAATTACATGTGTTGAATACGATATTTGTTGTTGAGTACTTGTTGTTGAATATGATATTTGTTGTTAATTTTACTATTCTCGTCATCTAGTTTGGAATGAATAGGTGATAATACTCATATTGGTTTAATTACTGTTGACGCTTTGAGTATAAGTCTATTTTGTCTGATGTTTTAAATAAATTGGCTTGGAGACAAATAAAATAGAAAAATGTAGTCACTTTATGATTGTCCTTTTAAAATAAACAAGATGAGCCTCGCTACATAAAACGCACAGATTATGGGGCCCTCACAAATGTATATATTAAAAGTACTTAGATTTCGGGATGGGCCGTTTAGCGAATTGCATGGCCTTCCCTAAAATAATAATGCGTTACTCTTTAGGCGCATATTTAATAATGTTATCTCCCTAAGTTCGGGTGCACACCTATGTGACCCAAATTCTAATTCAACGAAGTTGGAGCGTGTCGTGAACCACGGTGCCATGACTTGAGATGTTTTATAACCTTGAATTTTTCTTGAAATGTTAAAAGCTATTAAAATAATAGTACCCTTTTTGCTTTAACTTTTGCTTTAATTTTAACTTTTGATTTAACTTTAACTTTTGCTTTAATTTTAACTTTTGCTTTAACTCTAACTTTTGCTTTAACTTTAACTTTTTGTTTAACTTTAACTTTTTCTTTAATTTTACTTTTGCTTTAACTTTCCCTTTAATCTTTAACGTTTGCTTTAACTTTCCCTTTAAGCTTTAACTTTCTCTTTTGGCTTTAGCTTTAGTTTAAACAATGTACAACATATTATAAAATTAGATAAATAAGCTGAATATGACAGTTGAGCGACCGTACTAGAATCATGGAACTCGGGAATGCCTAACACCTTCTCCAGGGTTAACAGAATTCCTTATCCAGATTTGTAGTTCGTGGACTGTAATACAGAGTCAATCTTTTCCTCGATTCAGGATTCAACCGGTGACTTGGGACACCATAAATCTCCCAAGTGACGACTCTGAATCTTTAATTATAATCTCGTTTCGACTGTCCTTTAATTGGAAAAACTCCCTTAACCTCTGCGCCCCCGCTGGCACGGGTAAAAAAAGAGGTGTGACAGCCCTAGCGACTCTGCTGGGACCGAACCCAGAATCTCTGGTTCATGGTTCAAGAATTTGAGCTTGGAATAATTGTTGTATTTGGCTTATTTATTATCTGATTCTTAATATATTTTTTGGCTTAAACATGCTAAATGTTGATTTTTACCGCTTTGATAATTTTTGAACTGTGTATATAAACTGTTTTCTCACGCACCCCTCTCTGAATCTTCTTTAAATTAAAACTGGGCATTTGCTTGACATGGCTCACTTTCTTTGAGATAGCTGAGGTGCTTGACACCCGGTGAAGGATTTTAGTCACACATATTTTAGGCGGGGAGCGCCGCCAGTTAAAATAAACGGTCACCTTTGGGTCATTTTTTGGCTGATTGACCCATACAGCCTTAAAATTTTCGTCCGCGAGACGCTGAAAGGTCGTATTTGTAATATCAGGTTTTTTATTTTTGAAAGAAAAGAAAAGGAGTCATAAATAAGTCGGTGATGCTGTTTTTGTCATAAATAGCCGAATGTTCCCGAAAGGGAGGTCAGAAGGCGAACTTTGCATTAACGACCACCTTTGGTTATTTTTTTAGATTTTGGCCAGTTGACCCACATAGCCTTAAAATATTCGTCCCCAAAGTTCTGAAAGGTCGTCTTTGCAAATCCTAGCCTTCTTATTTTAAATTAAAAAAAAAGAGTCAGTGGGCAAGTGATTGTCGTTCGATTTTTTTTTTGCCAAAATAAGTCGAGCCAGCTTCGGCAATGTACTTAACCGTTCTTTCCGTGATAGCCTTAGAATACCTTTCAGTTGTTGAAAGGTTATTTTCGTAAAAGAACCCACAAGTTTGTGAAATGTAATAACATAATCCTCCTCGGCCTCAATATTCATGTGAAAGGGCCATCTTTGAAAAAATAGCCATTTGGTTAAATTTGACAAACAGGGAAAGGTACCTGGCCATTTGTTCTTATGTTTGTAATTCTTTTGGTTAGAATGTATGGGTTGTTTGATTTTCGAATTTTTAGGTCATCTTTAAACCTTTGAAACCAGTTTGTTTTTATGGAAAATTCCAAAAAAATATTTTATTGTTATTTATCTTTTATTGGCCCGAACTATGCACGGTATGATTCATACGGGGTCATGACACGTAGGCAATCTCCATAAGATTCGACCACAACCAAAAAAATAAAAAATTAAATGATGAAAAGGAAAAAGAAAAAAATTCTGCTGCGTGCAGTCCGATCCATATAATATATTGTTGCGGCATACATCCCGATCCATATAATATATTGTTCCGGCGTGCAGCCCGATCCATATAATATATCGCTACGGGGTGCATCCAGATCCATATAATATATTGTTGCGGCGTGCATCCCGATCCATATATATATACTGCCGCGGCGTGCAACCCGATTCAATACTTGTATGCATATATCGCTGCGGCGTGCAGCCCGATCCAGTATGTATCAAATACCCTCACCAAGGGGTTCTTGACCCCTCTCAGTCAAAATAGACTTGGCCGCCCGGGCCCACTCAGCTAAAACAGGGTATTCAACCCTAGGTATTGCTCATTTAGGGTGCAAGTTACTACGTCCAATTTATTTCATGATTTACAGTAAAAAATCAGTACACATGGTATGCGTCCAATAGGTAAAGTGTGGTCACTCAGCTCAACATGCTCCCTAGGAGTTCTACAGACCAGCACAAGGCCCCAAACATGGCAACTAGCCCAAATTATACGGGTACAAGCTCAGTCTTAATAAAGAAGTTCAGTAAATCATCAGTCAGGATGGACCAAGTCCATGTCCCCAGTAGATACATCACCACGATCATCAAAAGATGTGATTCTCATCTCAACATAACACCGCATAGTGCAGATACGGGGTTTCAAACCCTTAGTATATCATTCATAACCATTACTCACCTCGAACCGGCTAAAATCCTAGCTCGCCTTGCGTTTTCTTTGCAAATCGATCTCCTTGAGTGTGGAATCTAATCAAAACCACAAGGAATACGTTATAATAATCTAATGAGACATAACCAAATAGAAAGAACTCGAAAAACACCCAAAAAATACGAAGTTGGCAAAACCTAAGCCCCTGGCCCACTTCTCAAAAATTACAGAAATTCACATCACCAGAATCCTCATCTCGCCACGAGTCCGTACATATAAAATTCATCAAAATCGGAGTCTAAATGGGCCATCAAATCCCCAATTTTTATTTCAAAAACCAAGCCCTAGGTTGTTCAATTTTTACCCAAATTTCAGAGAATTAATGGATGAATCTTCGATAAAATAACGTATTTAGGCCACGAGACTTACCACCAATCACTTCCCGTCGAAATCCCTTTCAAAATCTACCAACTAGTTATCAAGGTGGTGCAAAAATGGAGGAAAAAAATGATGGGTTCGCGACTGAAATTTTTCATTAAAAGTCTTCTGTCCATGTGATTTTTCTTCTACGAGATCGCGTACCTCCAGATGCGATCGCGATGCCCATTCTTCCCATGCTACGCGATCGAGTCCCCCTCAACCGCGAGATGAATAACTTGCCTGGACCCCCAGGCTCTTCTATGTGATCGCGACCTACCCTACGCGATTGCGATTCTTCAGCTGCCACCTCTATACGATCGCGGCCATAGCCACAAGAACACGAAGACCAATACCCCAGGCGTATGCGATCTCAACCCAAGTCACTCAGTCGTGATGGCTAAATTTCTGTTGCACTGCTGCTGCAATTTCTGCAGATTTTCTTAAGTCCAAACTTCCCGAATATCATCCGAAATCACCCCGAGGCCGCTCGGGACCTCAACCAAAAATACCAACCTATCCCAAAACATCATACGAACTTGTTTCAATCATAAAAACACGACCAACAACACAAAAATCATAAATTCACGACTGATTCAAGCCTAAGTCAAACTAAAACTTCTGAAACTCACATTCGATCAAAATCCCGATCACACGACGTCCGATTAACCTTAAAATTTTTAACGAAGCTACAACAACTCTCAACATTACATTCTGACCCTCGGATCAAAATCTCACCTATCAACCGGAATTCACAAAAATTCAAACTTAGCCAATTCAAGCCTAAGTTTACACGGGACTCCAAATTCAGTTCCGATTTCACTTCCAAGTCATAAATCACTACCCGAAACTAGCCGAATCGTCAGAAATCCATTCCAAGCCGTATAACGTATAGGTCAATATCCGGTTGACTTTTCCAAACTATCCTTCTCTTAAAGAGACTAATTGTGTCAATTCCAATCAAACTCCGATCGAATCACTTCAAACTCTACAAACACATATGATGAAATATAAAGAAGCATAAAATGGGGAAAATAGGGCGGTAACACACGTGAAGACGGGCCGTGTCGTCACATCTTCCCCAACTAAAACAAACGCTCGTCCTCGAGCGGGTCAAGAAACATACTTAGAGCCTCAAAGAAACGAGGATAGCTGCTCCGCATCTCCTGCTCTGTCTCCCAAGTGGCCTCCTCCGCGAGCTAACCTCTCCACTGCACTTTTACCGAAGATATGTCCTTTGATCCTAACTTTCGAACCTGACGGTCCGAAATAGCCATTGGCTCCACATCATAGGTCAAGTCCTCATCTAACTGGATCGTGCTGAAGTCTAATACATGAGACGGGTTCCTAACATACTTAGTGAGCATAAAAACATGGAACATCGGGTGAACCCCCGACATGCTGGGTGGAAAAGCACCTCCCCAATCCTCTTAAGAATCTCAAAAGGTCCAATGAACCGTGGACTCAACTTCCTTTCTTTTCAAAGCTCATCACGCCTTTCATAGGCGAAACCTTCAGCAAAACCTTCTCGCCCACCATATAAGATACATCCCGAACCATCCAGTCTGCATAACTCTTCTGACGCGATTGTGGCGTGCGAAATCTCTCCTGGATAACTTTCTTTTTCTCCAAGGCATCCTGAACTAGCTCTGTCCCCAATAGTGCAGCCTCCCCGGGCTCAAACCAGACAACTGGAGATCTACACCGTCTCCCATATAAAGCCTCATATGGCGACATCTGAATACTGGACTGATAATTGTTGTTATAAGCAAACTCTGCAACCGGCAAGAACTCATCCCAAGAACCTCCAAAATAAATAACACAAGCACGCAACATGTCCTCCAATATCTGAATAGTATGCTCAGACTGTCCGTCCGTCTGAGGATGAAAAGTTGTGTTCATCTGAATCTGAGTGCCAAACTCCTGATGAAAAGTCCTTAAGAAATAGAAAGAAAACTAAGTACCCCTGTCTGAGACAATAGAAAGTAGGACCCCATCCAACTGTACAACGGATGAAAATCTTCGCTAACCGCTCCGAAGAATAGGTGGTACACGCCGGAATGAAGTGCGCGGACTTGGTCAGCCTATCCACAATCACCCAAATAGAATCAAATTTCCTCAAGGTACGAGGGAGACCACTCATAAAGTCCATAGCAATCCTCTCCCATTTCCACTCGGGAATATACATCTGTTGAAGTACACCACCGGGTCTCTGATGTTCATACTTGACTTGCTGACAATTGAGACACCTAGCCACATAACTCACAATGTCCTATTTTATTCGGCTCCACTAATAATGCTGTCTCAAGTCCTGATCCATCTTCGCGGCACCCGGGTGAATAGAATACCGCGAGTTGTGGGCCTCCTCCTGGCTATGCGAGTACACCAGAACATCATCAATAAACACGATCATAAAAGAATCCAGATACGGGCAAAATACATTGTTCATCAAGTGCATGAATGCAGCTGGGGCATTAGTCCGCCCAAATGACATAACCAGAAACTCATAATGCCCATATCTTGTCTGGAAAGCAGTCTTCATGATATCAGAATCTCTAATCTTCAGCTGGTGGTAGCTTGAACGGAGATCAATCTTAGAGAATACATTTCCCCCTGAAGCTTTTCAAATAAATCCTCAATACGAGGTAGTGGATACTTGTTCTTCACTGTCACTTTATTCAACTGTCTGTAATCAATGCATATTCTCATTGTGCCATCTTTCTTCTTTACAAATAAAACCGGTGCACCCCACGGTGACACACTCGGGCAAATGAACCCTTTATCTAGGAGCTCCTGCAGCTGCTCCTTCAACTCCTTTAACTCTGCTGGTGCCATACGATAGGGAGGAATAGAAATGGGCTGAGTGCCCGACAACAAATCAATACTAAAGTCAATATCCCTGTCTGGTGGCATGCCCGACAGGTCTGCTGGAAATACATCAGAAAATTCCCTCACCACGGGGACCGAATCAAGACTAGGAGCCTCGGCTCCAACATCCCTCACAAATGCTAGATATGATAAACATCACTTCCCAACCATCTTTTGGGATTTTAAGAAAGAGATTACCATGCTGGGTACATAATCAGTCGTACTACGCCACACGATCCTCGGAATACCCGGCATAGCCAACGTGACTGTCTTGGCGTGACAGGCCAAAATAGCATGGCACGGTAATAGCCACCACATGCCCAGAATAACATCAAAACCTACCATGCTCAGTAGCAGCAAGTCACCTCAGGTCTCCAGACCCCTAATAGTAGCAAGACAGGACTGATACACGTGGTCCACAATAACAGTATCACCCACCGGGGTAGATACGTGCACAGGTAACACAAGACACCCTCGGGTTGTCCCCAAATGGTGAGAAAAGTAAGAAGATACATAAGAATATATGGATACATGATCAAATAAAACTGAGACATCCTTGTGGCAGACTGAGATAATACCTGTAATAATAGCATCTGAAGCAACAACATCTAACCTGCCCTGAAGAGCATAGCAACGGGCCTGACCACCACCGGATCGGCCTCCCCCTCTGGGGTGACCTCTAACTGCCTGACCCTCACCCCTAGCTGACTGGATGGGTGCTGCAGACACTGGGCTAGAAGACGACCCCTCTGCTGAGATAAACTGGAAGAACGACGGGGACACTCCCTCCGTATATGCCCAAACTCGCCTCACTCATAACAACTCCCTAGAGCTGGGGGCTGGGATAGAATGGAACCCCTCGCACCGATATGGCTGGCTGAAGAACTCAGCCGAGATGAACCCTGAACAGATGGGGCATGAGACGAACTCTGTGCTGGAAGTGCACTCAAAGATGGCTGACCCTGCTGGGAGCCCTAATAACCCCGACCAGAAGATGAACCACGGTACATTAACCGAGCTGGTTGTGGAGCCCTGAAAGAACGACCCCTGCTCTACTGAGACTGGCTTCAATACGGAGCACCACTAGAATTACCTGATCCTCGAGGCCTCTTGGCCTCCCTCTCATCTCTCTTATGACGACGAGTCGTCTCAATATCGCGGTCTATGTACACCGCCTCCTCAAAAGTGTGACTCAAGACCCTCTGACGAGTCATAAGAATACGGATGGGATAAATGAGCCCGTCCACAAATCATCTGATCCTGTCCTGATCCGTCTGAACCATCCATGGAGCATACTGTGCTAACTCTGCAAATATCATCTCATACTGTGTCACTAACATATTCCCCTGACGAAGACACTCAAACTGTCTGCATAACTCCTGCCTCTGAGATCGAGGCACCCACTTCTCCAGAAAGATAGTGGAGAAATCCTGCCAAGACAATGACGCTGCACCTGCTGTCCTACGCCGCTCATAAGCCTCCCATAAGATAAAGGCTACTCTTGAGAATTGAAAAGTGGTAAAAGATACCCCACTAGTCTCCAAGATCCCTGATGTCCTAAGCATGCGTCGACACTTGTCAAGAAACCCCTAGGCATCCTTGCCTGGAACACTGCTAAAAGTAGGAGGTGAAAGACTGCTGAACTTCTCCAGACGACGCTGCTCGTCATCTGGCATCGCTGGCACCCACCACCCTGAACTGGAACAACCCACTGAACAGGTGCAACGGGCTGAACTGGGGAAACCGGCTGAACTGGTGGTGCCTCCGGGGTCTGCAAACCCGGTGCACCCTGCTGTGGAGTGCGAGCTGTGGGGGTGTGATGACCGCCCCCGGTCTGAGATGTAGCTGCGGTAGTAGCCGAGACTGCCTGAGCCAAGCCAGTACAAACTGCTAATATCTAAAACAGGGCCTCCTGAAGACCCGAAATCACAATAGGCACTGCTTGTGCCTGAGCTGGTGCTACTGGAACCTCTGTAGCTGGAGGCTAATCCTGAATGGGGAAAACTCGTGGGTCAACTGGTACTGCCCTTACTGCTCTTCCTCAACCACGACCACGGCCGCGTCCTCAGCCACTAGTGGGTGGAGATGGTTTTCGTCTGCCATGTTCGGTTGCACGCATTCTCCCCATCTACTAGAGAATAGAATACAGAAGTTTAGTTCTCGGATCAACAAAGTCGCACAACAAGAGTTTCAAGAATATGAAGTTTTCCTAATGGTTCTGCAACCTCTCGAGGATAAGTACAGACGTCTCCTTACTGATCTGCGAGACTCTACTAAACCGGCTCAAGACTCATGACGCCTAGTTATCTAGGCTATGATACCAACTTGTCACGACCCTAACCCGGCCGTGATGGCGCCCAGCACAGTGCTAGTCAAGCCCAACCAATCTCACTAACGTCCCAAGCTACAAGCTCAAATCATTTATTCAAATCATTAATAACAAGAGAAAATCCAAATTTTTTTTAGCAGTTATAAAGAAAACATCCCAACAACCAGAAATAGCAACCTCCCACATATATAGGGGTCATGAGTCTAAAGCCTCTACCAGAATAGCATAATAACACAAAATAATATCATAATCTGAGTACGCAGAAATGACAAAATATAGAAGTAATGGAGGAGTCGGGTCATGCAGACTCCAGGAACTACCTCGACAAATCCTGGAATGTACTCTGAAACTCCGCTACGAGATCAACTCAGCCTTGAGGTACCTGGATCTGCACACAATGTGTAGGGAGTAGAGTGAGTACTTCCAACTCAGTGAGTAATATCAATAAATAATAACTAAAAGAAAGAAATCTGGTAAAATCACTATACAGTTCTAAAATCAACGCAACGACTGTGAATAATGCTAAATAGGGAGAACAGTCTGGTAATTACTTCTCTTTCCGTCCGACTAGTTATCTCTCTGCTGCGGTGCGCAACCCGATCCAGTACTGAATATATATGTATGTAATGTTGTGGCGCAAAGCCCGATTCAATATTATATATAATATTACGGCGTGCAGTCCGATCCAAAATAGTATATATAATGTTGCAGTGTGTAGCCCAATCCAATATATGTATATTATGTTGCGGCGTGTAGCCCGATCCAATATAATATATAACTGCGCTCAATGGGGGTGTGTGCAGACTCCGGAGGGGCTTCTTTAGCCCAAGCTCTATAAATTCTGCGGCGTGCAGTCCGATCAATATAATATATTGCTGCAGAGTGCAGCTCGATCCATATAATATATTGTTTGCAGCGTGCAGCCCGATCCATATAATATATTATTGCGGCGTGCAGCCCGATCCATATAATATATATACCACCGCAGCGTGCAGCCCGATCCAATTCCTGTATGCATATACCGCTGCGGCGTGCAGCCCGATCCGGTATATATCAAATACCCTCACTACGGGGTTCTTGACCCCTCTTAGTCAATATAGACTTGGCCTCCCAGGCCACTCAGCTAAAACAGAGTATTCAACCCAAGATATTACTCATTTAATGTGCAAGTTACTACGTCGAGTCTATTTCATGATTTACAGTCAAAAATCAGTACAGATGGTATGCGTCCAATAGGTAAAGTGAGGTCACTCAGCTCAACATGCTCCCTAGGAGTTCCACAGAACGGCACAAGGCTCCAAACATGGCAACTAGTCCAAATTATACGAGTACAAGCTCAGTCTCAGTCAAGGAGTTCAGTAAGTCATCAGTCGTGATGGACCAAGTCCGAGTCCCCAGTAGATACATCACCACGCTCATCATATGATGCGTGTCGCATCTCAAGATAGCACTGCATAGTGCAAATACGGGGTTTCAATCCCTCAGTATATCATTCATAACCATTACTCACCTCGAACCGGCTAAAATCCTAGCTCGACTTGCGCTTTCCTAGCAAATCGACCTCCTCGAGTGTGGAATCTGATCAAAACCACAAGGAATATGTTATAATAAGCTAATGGGGCCTAACCAAATAGTAAGAACTCGAAAAACACCCAAAAACACCAAGTTGGCAAAACTCAAGCCCTCGGTCCACTTCTCAAAAAAATTACAAAATTTTCATCACCCGAATCCTCCTCTCGCCACGAGCCCGTACATATAAAATTCATCAAAATCGGAGTCCAAATGGTCCATCAAATCCCCAATTTTCATTTAAAAAATCAAGCCATAGTTTCTTCAATTTTATCGAATTTCAGAGAATTAATGGATGATTCTTCGACTAAATGACATATTTAGGCCACGAGACTTACCTCCAATCACTTCTCGTCGAAATCCCTTTCAAAATCTACCAACAAGCTCTCAAGGTGGTGCAAAAATGGAGGAAAAAAATGATGGGTTCGCGACTGAAATTTTTCATTAAAAGTCTTCCGTCCAGGTGATTTTTCTTCTGCGCGATCGCGTACCTCCACACGCGGCGATGACCATTCTCCCCTTGCTACGCGATTACGACGCCCTCGACCGCGAATGCGATGAATAACTTGGCTAGAGCCTATGCGATCGCGACCTACCATACGCGATCGCGATGCTTCAGCTTCCACCTCTACGCGATCGCGACCATAGCCATGCGAACGCGAAGACCAATACCCCAGGCCTACGCGATCGCAAACCAACTCACTTGATCGCAATGGCTAAATTCCTGCTGCAGTGCTGTTGTAATTTTTTGCAGATTTTCTTAAGTCCAAACTTCCCGAAAATCATCCGAAATCACCCCGAGGCCCCCCGAGACCTTAACAAAAAATACCAACCTATCCCAAAAAGTCATACAAACTTGTTTCAATCATAAAAACACGATCAACAACACAAAAATCATCAATTCACGACGGATTCAAGCCTAAGTCAAACTAAAACTTTCGAAAATCACATCCGATGAAAAAACTGACCAAACGAGTCCGATTGACCTGAAAATTTACAGACATACCCAAAATCACCTAACAAAGCTACAGCAACCCTCAGAATTACATTTCGACCCCCGGTTCAAAATCTCACATGTCAACCGAAATTCATAAAAAATCAAACTTAACAAATTCAAGCTTAATTCTATACCGGACCTCCAAATTTCAGTTCTGATTTCACTTCCAAGTCCTAAATCACCACCCAAAACTATCTGAATCGTCGACAATCCATTATAAGCCCTATAACTCATAAGCCAACATCTAGTTGACTTTTCCAAACTATCCTTCTCTTAAAGAGACTAATTGTCTCAATTCCAACGAATCTCTGACCGAATCACTTCAAACTCTACAAACACATATGATGAAACATAAAGAAGCATAAAACGGAGAAAATGGGGTGGTAACACACGTGACGACGGGCCGAGTAGTCATAGAGACAAATAAAATTGAAAAACATAGTCACTTTAGCATTGTCTTTTTAAAATAAACGAGATGAGCCTCGCTACATAAAACGCACAAATTGCGAGGCCCCCTCAAATGTATATACTAATAATATTTAGACTTCGGGATGGGCCGTTTAGCGAATTGCATGCCCTTCCCCAAAAAAAATAACGCGTTACTCTTTAAGCGCATATTTAATAATGTTATCTCGCTAAATTCGGGTGCATATTTAAGTGACCCAAATTCAAATCTCAACGAAGTTGGAGCGTGTCGTGAAACACGGGTGCCATGGCTTGAGATGTTTTAAATAACCTTGAATTTTTCCCGAAATGTTAAAAGCCATTAAAATAATAACACCCTTTTTTCTTTAACTTTAACTTTAATTTTAACTTTTGCTTTAACTTTATCTTTTGCTTTAATTTTAACTTTTGCTTTAACTTTTTCTTTTTCTTTTTCTTTTTCTTTTTCTTTAACTTTAACTTTTGCTTTAGTTTTTGTTTTTGCTTTAAATTTCCCTTTAAGCTTTAACTTTCGCTTTAACTTTCCCTTTAAGCTTCAGCTTTAATATTTGTTTTTGGCTTTAGCTTTAGTTTAAACAAATGTACAACATGTTTTAAAATCAGATAAATAAGTCGAATATGACAGTTGAGTGACCGTGCTAGAAACATGGAACTCGCAAAATACCAAACACCTTTTCTCGGGTTAATAAAGTTTCTTATCCGGATTTCTGGTTCGCGTACTGTACTAAAAAGTCAATCTTTTCCTCGATTTAGGGCTCAACCGGTGACTTGGGACACCATAAATCTCCCAAGTTCCGACTATTAATTTTTAATAATAATCCCGTTTCGATTGTCCTTTAATTGGAAAAACTCTCATAACCTCTGCGGCCCCGCGGGCGCGGGTAAAAAGGATGTGTGACAGCTCTGGCGACTCTGCTGGGGACCGAACCTAGTCTGGTTCAGGGTTCAAGACTTTGGCTTGGAATAATTTTTGTATTTGGCTTATTTATTATCTAATTCTTATTAAAAAAAATTTGCTAAACGTGCTATACGTTGATTTTTACTGCTTTGATAATTTTTTTGAACTGTGTATATAAACTGTTTTCTCACGCACCCCCACTAGTCTTCTTGAAATTAAAACTGGGCATTTGCTTGATATGGCCCACTTTCTCTGAGATAACTGAGGTGCTTGACACCCGGTGAAGGATTTTAGTCACACATATATTAGGAGGAGAGCACCGCCAGTTAAGACGGAAAGCAATGCTACCGAATACGCTGGCCTTCCTCGGCTCGAGTTGTGCGCTCGGGTAAGCCAGGTTTTGAACAAACACCCAGGTTTTGAACCTAGAAAAACACAGCTTCATGTTGGATCCCTAGTAGGAACGCTTATTTGCATCATGTTGCATTTGACTTAGGGGCTCAACACAGGGGTTGGGTCCGTCTAGGACAAATAACCTGAAATTGAAAAGACCATCCTGCTGCATCATGTTTGTTTTACGCATTTGTTTGCTTCAGACTTGCATGCTTACCATCTTCTGAAAATTAGGAATATTGTAAAGTGGTGAAAAGGAAAAAAAATAACACTGTACAGATATAAATACTTATTTATAGTAGAAACACAAGGCCCAAGTAGTGTAGAAACTCTGCCAAAATTTTGAGAAAATGAAAAAAAGGAAAGAAGAAATGTTTTTTTAGTGTGATTGATCTAAAAAACAAAAGAAAGAAGTCTTGTTTTTAGTTATTTTCTTCGCCGAACTACGTCGATTTGATTCTCACCGGATGTGAGATACGTTGGCAACCCTCATCCGGACCAACCTCACCTTTTGCAAATTCTCCAAAAAATGTCAAAATTAATATTTTCGCGATGAATAAGTTTTGTGGCCATTTTCGTCAAAAATACCCGAATGTTCCCGAAAGGAACGCCGGAAGGCTGAATTTATATAAACGGCCAACTTTGGGTTATTTTTTGGCCGATTGACCCACACAGTCTTAAAATTTTCATCCCCGAGACGCTGAAAGGCCGTGTTTGTAATATAGGGTTTTCTATTTTCGAAAGACAAGAAAAGGAGTCATAGATAAGTCGGTGATATTGTATTTATCAGAAGTAGCCGAACGTTCCCGAAAGGGACACCGGAAGGTTGACTTTGCATTAACGGCCATCTTTGGATCATATTTTTAGATTTTGGCCAGTTGACCCACATAGCCTTAAAATCTTCATCCCCGAAGTGCTGAAAGGTCGTCTTTTCAAAACCTGGACTTCTTATTTTAATTTGAATAAAAAGAGTCAGTGGGCAAGTGATTGTCGTTCAATTTTTTTTTGGTCAAAATTAGTCGAGCCAGCTTCGGGAATGTACTAAACCGTTCTTGCCGAGACAGCCTTAGAATACCTTTCCCTTGTTGAAAAGCTATTTTCGAAAAAGAACGAACATGTTTGTGAAATGTCATAACATAATCCTCCTCGACCTCAAAATTATGGTGAAAAGGCCACGTTTGCAAAAATAGCCATTTGGTTGAATTCGGCAAACAGGGAAAGGTAGCTGGCCGTTTGTTTTTAAGTTTGTAATTCTTTTGGTTAGAGTGTATGGGTTGTTTGATTTTCGAGTTTGTAGGTCGTCTTTAAACCTTTGAAACCCAGTTTGTTTCTAAGGAAAATTCCAAAAAAAATTTATTGCTGTTTATATTTTCTTGACCCTAACTACGCACGGTCTGATTTATGCGGGGTCATGATACGTAGGAAATCTCCATAAGATTCGACCACAACAAAAAAAATTAAATGATGAAAAAGAAAAAGGAAAAAATATTTTGTTAATAATTCGGATCGATTGAGTCTATTATAACCTGTTTTGTTTTAAATTGTAGAGAAAATTGAGGTGGTCGGTTTGTGCTAAGCCGGAAACACGAGATCCAGGAAAACTTGATTGAGATCCAAGACAGTGACACCCAGAACATCGCACCGAATCCTTTGCCTACAAGTCATGATGCACTCTTTGTGGGGATGATGCCTGGTGTCATGTAGCACGAGAATCCTCTTGGGAACTTGTTGAATAAAGTGGATGATATTGAAGCATATAGTGGTCTTGGAAAGACATTCCAAGTTTGGGTCAGCCGGAGGGAGTCTTGGTAGTGGACTCTGATTTTCCTTCTTGCTTTCTGGATTATTCCGCGGTTGTAATCCGGTTTCTTTTTTTTTGTACTTGTCAAAGTGTGAAATCTTGTTATCCCGTTTTTCAACGAAAATGAAAAAAAAATTCTTCACTTTTACTTTATTTTAATTTGGTTTTTTCTTTTCTCTTTCTGAAGAGTTCTCTTAATACTGGTTCTAATGACATGTCATGCACGACGGATCTTCATCCTAGTCCAAAAAATTAATCTGATTCTGAACTAATAGGATAAAAGGATGATGACTAGGTCCAAAACCGATTGGAATAATTGAGCTTGATTGATGAAAATATATTGGCATCAGTATGACATGGCCAATTGTATCAAAAAGAGGATGGCGGGAGCCAGTAATAAGAATGTGCGTCCCAGGAATTTTTAAGTGGGGCAACAAGTGTTGAAATGAATCTTGCCACATCAGACCAGAGCAAAGGTCAAGTTCGCCCGAACTATCAAGGACCATTCATTGTGACTAGAGCGCCATCCAATAGAGCTTTATGTTTGACAGATTTCGAAGGGAGATGTATCCATATGGCTATCAATTTTGAGGCGGTCAAGAGATATTCTATATGATTTCTTTGATTATAATTGTTTGTTTGTTTGTACTTGGCATTGATCGGAGAATGAAATGATGGAGGCAATTTTTTGTACTATCCAAACACTTTAACCTTTTCTTTCCCCTTTTGAGCCTTATTTATTCTTTCATACCCCTCTCCTAGAATCATTAAATGAAAAAATGATACTGAAAGAAAACTGAGAAGAAATGAAGAGAAGAAAAAAAGATAAAATAATAACAAAACACAAAAAGGAAAGTCACAAGAAAAACAAAGGAATCTAGGGAACTACGTTTGACCTGATTCCTCAAAGAGGATACGTAGGCTCCTCACGGCTTGGTCATAGTTTAATAAAAGTCAAAAGACCCCGAAGCAAGAAAACTGGGGCAGAAGTTGTTTTTATGTTTTGAGAAAGAAGTTTGATTCCGAGAGTTGTAATAAATTACCCGTTAAGTTATTTTGAATCTTTGATATACTTTTCTTTTAGCCCCACACAAAACCCATATTTGATGTCCAAAAGACCTCCCGATCAGTATCCAAGAGGTGCCAAGTCATGCAAATGAAAGTCGAGAACAACACACTGATGCCCGACTAAAAGAGATCATGAGCTGAAAGAATTGATAGCTAAAAGAATCCCCAGAAGAGAGAATCTAATCGGTAACAATCCAATCCCCAACTGACAAAGAAAAATAAAATGAGAGAGTCTTATCGGTGAAAACCTTCACATGCACCATAAGGCGAAGAAAGCTGAGAGAAAACAAATTGAGAGAGTTTTATGGTAAAAGCCTTCACAGGCACCATAAGGCGACGGGAGTTGAGCAAAAGGAGAGAGTCTTATTAGTGAAAACCCCTCGAAGGGCACAATAAGGCAACATGATAAGATTGGCGGAAAGGAGCCGGCAAGGCATCAAGCAATGCAAAAATATTGATTTGTTAAAAGAGTTGGGCACCTGCTTATCCCCAGCAAAATGAGGCCCTCAGAAAGATTTATTGATACATATAGACTGGGTTGATTAATCCGGAATGCGCAACATGATCGTTGGGATCGGTCATACCATTCAGATAAGCTATTTTCTTTTCTTTTCGCCAGCATTTGTTCAGAAAAACTTTTTCCTTTTTTCTATCTTTTGGAGTCATTACTTTTCATTTCTTTGTTTAAAGACTTTTCTCCTGCAATTTGTTTTTGAGAAAGATTTTTCGGAGCTTACTACCAGTTGCCAAAATGGTGTAAAGCAAAACGTGAATAGGACATGCTAAAGATAAGGTAATAAAATGGAAAAGGAGTTTGTTGCAATACCAGATGATGAATTTCAGGGAAGGTATGGAAAAAGAAAAAAAACAACAGTTGAGAAATTTGTGGATAAGGATCGTCGAGATGCAGGAGACCCCAGCAGATTTTCAACCAAGTTCCAATAGGGTCGGACAACAGAGCGGGGAAGGAAGGAAAAGAAACACCATCCCGAGCATGAATATCATTCCCGGCAAATAACATCATTCCCCAACAAGTTTTGGGAATGCATAGCAGGGAAAGGGAAAGGGAGAAACCATCCCCACAAGGAGTGGCACGACAACTCACCACGTTTTAATCTAACAAATTTTTCTTTGATTTGAAGCATGGAAAGAAAATGTTATTGATGGCATAAAAACATGCCACAAGGAAGATCACCAAAACTAGGGAAGAAACTTTTCTACCATTGTTGAAAGGTTTCTCAGAGGAACGAGGAAATTAATTCAAGTTATACGGGAAAACCACCCCCAGGAGGAGTGGCACGACCACTCACGCACTTTAAACTGACAAAAATTTTCTTTGATTTAAGATTGTGATGGAAGCTATGTCCATATCAAGATCTCTACATCATATCAAGCTTTTTGCGATACATCAATCTTTATAATACCAAATCGAGCACCACATGTTAGGTTTGTCTACCTTCAAATAGGATATATTGGTTCTATCTGTCTTCAAATAGGAAATACTTGGTTCTATCCGCCCCTCAAATAGGATATATTGGTTCTATCCGCCCTCAAATAAGATATACTTGGTTCTATCCGTCCTCAAATAGGATATACTTGGTTCTATCCGCCCTCAAATAGGATATACTTGGTTCTATCCGCCCTCAAATAGGATATACTTGGTTCTATCTGCCCTCAAATAGGATATACTTGGTTCTATCCGCCCTCAAATAGGATATATTTTTTCTATCTGCCCTCAAATAGGATATATTTGTTCTATCCGCCCTCAAATAGGATATATTGGTTCTATCTGCCCTCAAATAGGATATACTTGGTTCTATCTTCCCTCAAATAGGATATACTTTGTTCTATCCGTCCTCAAATAGGATATACTTGGTTATATCCTCCCTCAAATAGGATATGTTTGGTTCTATCCGCCCTCAAATAGGATATACTTGGTTTTATCCGCCCTCAAATAGGATATACTTGGTTCTATCCACCCTCAAATAGGATATATTGGTTCTATCCGCCGTCAAATAGGATATATTGGTTCTATCCGCCCTCAAATAGGATATACTTGGTCCTATCCGCCCTCAAATAGGATATACATGGTTCTCTTCGCCCTCGAACAGGATATTTTGGGTTCATTCGCCCTCAAGTAGGATATTTTGAGTTCATCCGCCCTCGAATAGGATATTTCAGGTTCATCATGAATAGGATATTTGGGGCCGTCCGCCCTCGAACAAGAGATTTTGGGTTCATCCGTCCTCGAACAAGAGATTTTGGGTTCATCCGCGAACAGGAGATTTTGGGTTCATCTGCCCTCGAACAGGAGATTTTGGGTTCATCCTCCCTCGAATAGAATATTTTGGGTTCATCCGCCCTCGATTAAGATATTTTGGGTTTATCCGCCCTCATATTGGATATTGAATTTAATCCCTTCTCAAAAGGACATTTAATTTATGTCGACCCGAGTGGTCCTGCTTTTATAAATATTGCCAACATATATATTTCATAAACCATTACCAAATGCATTTTATTTTCAAAGTTGTTAATGAAGTCAGGAGCCCCCCTGAAGAGAGGAGAGGAGAGTTTATTTTCAAAGATGTTGGTTGAGGTCTCGGGAACCCGCCCATATAACAGAGGAATACATTTCAGTCTTCACATTTCATGTCTTGAAGTCAGTAAAGCAGAGGTTACGGCAAAAATTCCCAGCATAAATCCAAGTTCAGAAATCAGAAAGAAGGTAACAATGGTTAGAAGAAGACAGTTCAAGAACAAGGGAAAATAGTTCGAGTTTCAAGGAAAAACAGTTCAAGTTTCAAAGAAGGCTAGTCACAAAAAAAAGGAAAAGAAAAAAATGAATCCAAAGTGCTGAAGTGGAGAAAAGATGTGGTATGCTCAAGACGTAATCAAGGTCACAAAAACTGCAAGCCTGGTCCTGATCCAGAAAGCAAAAGAAGGATGAACTAGCACCTACAACTAGCAAGTACCAAGGTTCAAATCCAAATTCTGCATGATGCACCATTCAAGACTCGAGATCAAGCTTCAGAAGACATATAGATAGTAATCTTTGTAACTAGTAGATGATAAGCTTAGTTAGTCTTTTTCATTTTTGATTTTGATGTAACAACAGGACCTTGGACCGGAACCTCGGCGGAACGGAACCTCGATAGGTTCTCCACCTCGTTATACTCCATCGTATGACTCACTTCTGAACTACACGTGGCCTGATTCCTTTATAGCCAAGGATACATAGGCAGCTCAGATACCAGGGCTCGGCCACATTCTCTTCTTTCTCTTAGTTTTTGTCGTCCCAAATAAGGGTCGGGTCAAAAACCTGTCTAGTCGTTCTTTGTCCGAAAATACTTTGTATTTCTAGTCAAAGAGGGGCATCTGTAGACATGTGATTTTTGACCATCCCCATGATTTTTCATATTTTTAGCATATAATATTTAATTTAGGTCTAATATAGCTATTTCAGCTAATTTTGACTCTTTTACTTTATTTATTTACGAAAAGAAAAATTACAAAAAAAAACTATATAAATTTTAGTTTATGTATTTCTCATAAACTTGAAAAAGTACATTATTATTTATCTTTATATAAATTCAAAAATAGTTTCTTTTATGTTTTGTAGTCATTTTAAAGTTAAAAAATACAAAAAATAGTACTTTATATTTTTATCTTTATATAAAAACGAAATTGCAAACAAAAATTATTAGTATTTTGTAGTTGTTTTGAATTTTGAAAAATACCAAAAAATAGTTTTGTTCTACTTGTCAGTCTTATTTTGATAGTTATTTTGCTTATGTATGATTGATTAAATAAAATTATGTTCTTATTTTAGGTTTCGGGAAAAGAATAACATTTGGATTTAAAGAACCCAATTTTAGGCCTAAATTCGGACCTAGCTAATACCAATGCAAACCCACAGCACCTTACACATAATACAAGATAATGGGCAACACAGATACACAATTTGGGGAGGGATTCACCGATATCTTGATTTTCTTTTTAAAAAGGGGAAACACCTTTACTCATTTGGGAGAGGGACACGGACCATGTTCTGAGGAGCACGTGAGACCCATGACTACTCTCTCATATTTGGTCAGATTTAGAAAAGGGGAGATCTTCTCCATTCTGAGGGGGGAGAAAACGGATAGGAGCTCATAAGAAAAAGGGGGAAAGCTTTTGAAGAAACGAAGCAAAACGACCCTTCCCTTACGTCCAAAAACCAACTAAAAACCATTATTCTCCATAACCCCATCACCGACCAAGCAACGACGTGACCGTCGTCCACCCCGCCTCCCAGCTCGCTGGAGCAAGCAGTCTGCCCATCTCCGTCAGCTTCAC
Organism: Nicotiana benthamiana; assembly: GCA_034376525.1. Taxonomy (NCBI): domain Eukaryota; kingdom Viridiplantae; phylum Streptophyta; class Magnoliopsida; order Solanales; family Solanaceae; genus Nicotiana; species Nicotiana benthamiana. Next base: position 110,104,830 of record CM067323.1, on the reverse strand, counting down.
ATCCCAAACAACCACGCTGCCCAGCTCGTCCCTCACGTTGCTGCACCAGCTTCCTCCGTCGACTTCCACCAGTTCTGCTCTGACGAGCAGCTGCTGCTGCATCTTCGTCCTCCAAACGACCACCCGTTCTTCTCCTCATTGCCACTGATCATCCTCGCCATAGCTGGCTGGAGTTTGAAAAAACAGTAACGATTGGCGGAGGCCAAGCGAGGCAGTCCGGTAAAAATTCGACGAGGTTCCGTCAAGGTTGCCTTTCGAAGTCTACGGCCGCGTTTTGTTGCTGGTACTGTCTTCGTTAATCGGTTCAATGGATTTTTAATAGTGAGGTCAGTTATTATACCTTATCTCTCTGATTTTACTACTCTCACTATGTCCATCCATGGCTTGTTTGAAATAAATTTTTGTGGTCCTATTTAAAAATATGGATATGAAATTACATGTGTTGAATATGATATTTGTTGTTGAGTATTTGTTGTTGAATATGATATTTGTGATTGAGTATTTGTTGTTGAATATGATATTTGTTGTTAATTTTACTACTCTCGTCATATAGTTTGGAATGATTCGGTGATAATACTCAAGTTGGTTTAATTACTGTTGAAGCTTTGAGTATAAGTCTATTATGTCTGGTGTTTTAAATAAATTGGCTTGGAGACAAATAATATAGAAAATTGTAGTCACTTTAGGATTGTTCTTTTAAAATAAACGAGATGAGTCTCGCAACATAAAATGCACAGATTGCGGGACCCTCAGAAATGTATATATTAAAAATACTTAGACTTCGGGATGAGCCGTTTAGCGAATTGCATGGTCTTCTCCAAAATAATAACGTGTTATTCTTTAGGCGCATATTTAATAATGTTATCTCTCTAAATTCGGGTGCACATTTATGTAACCCAAGTCCAAATCTCAACGAAGTTGGAGCGTGTCGTGAACCACGGGTGCCATGGCTTGAGATGTTTTAAATAACCGTAAATTTTCTCGAAATGTTAAAAGCCATTAAAATAATAACACCATTTTTGCTTTAACTTTAACTTTTGCTTTAATTTTAAGTTTTGCTTTAACTTTAACTTTAACTCTTCCTTTAACTTTTGCTTTAACTTTCAGTTTTACTTTAACTTTTGCTTTTGCATTAACTTTCCATTTAAGCTTTAGCTGTAACTTTCCCTTTTGGCTTTAACTTTAGTTTAAACAAATGTACAACATGTTTTAAAATCGGATAAATAAGTCGAATATGACAGTTGTGCGACCGTGCTAGAACCATAGAACTCGAGAATGCCTAACACCTTCTCCCGGTTAGCATAATTCATTATCCGAGTTTCTAGTTCGCGGATTGTAATACAGAGTCAATCTTTTTCGCGGACTGTAATATAGAGTCAATCTTTTCCTTGATTCTGGATTTAACCGGTGACTTGGGATACCATAAATCTGTAAAGTGGCGACTCTGACTTTAATAATAATCCTGTTTCGATTGTCCTTTAATTGGAAAAACTCCCTTAACCTCTTCGCCCCAGCGGCGCGGGTAAAAAGGAGGTGTGACAATGAAGACAAACAATCTCCTGGATATAGATCTCAGCTAACCTCTCGGATGAATAAGAGACTGTCACATGAATGAAATGCACTGATTTGTTCAGCCTATAAAAAATGACACATACTGCATCGAACTTCTTCCGAGTTTGTGGGGGTCCAACAACGAAATCCATAGTAACCCTCTCTTAATTCCACTCGGTTAGCTCAATCCTCTGAAATAAACTACCAGGCCTCTGATGCTCATACTTAACCTGTTGATAATTCAAACACTGAGTCACATATGCAACAATGTCCTTCTTCATTCTACGCCACCAATAATGCTGCTACTAATCTTGATACATCTTTGCGGTACCCAGATGAATAGAGTAGAGTACCGGGAACTGTGGGCCTCCTCTAAGATCAACTCTCGGAGTCCATCTACATTAGGCACACAAACTCGACTCTGCAATCTCAAAAGTCCATCATCATCTAAGGTAACCTTCTTGGCACCTCCACGTCGCACCGTGTCTCTAAGGATACACAAATGGGGATTATCATACTGTCGATCACGTATGCACTCCAATAACGAAGAACAAGCGACTGTGCAATCTAGCACACAGTTGGGCTCAGAGACATCCAACCTCACAGACTGATTGGCCAAAGCCTGAACATCCAAAGCAAGTGGTCTCTCACTGATCGGAGTATAAGCAAGCTACCCATAGTGGTTGACTTCCTACTCAATGTATCGACCACCACATTAGCCTTTCCCTGATGATATAAGATAGTGATATCATAATCATTCAACAACTCCAACCACCTCCTCTGTCTCAAATTCAACTCATTTTTCTGAAACAAATAATGAAGACTCTTGTGATCCGTGTACACCTCACATGCCACGCCATACAGATATTGTCTCCAAATCTTCAATGCGTGAACAATGGATGCCAACTCTAAATCATGAACTGAGTAGTTCTTCTCATGAATATTCAATTGGCGCAAGGCATAAGAAATGACCTTGCCATTCTGCATCAACACTGCACCAAGTCCAATATGAGATGCATCACAATAGACTATATAAGGCCCTGAACCTGTGGGCAAAACCAACACTGATGATATAGTCAGAGCTGTCTTGAGCTTCTAAATGCTCACCTCACATCATCTGACCATCTGAACTGGGCGCCCTTCTGGGTCAGCATGGCCATCGGGGCTGCAATGGATGAAAACCCCTATACGAACTGACGATAGTAGCCTATCAATCCCAAGAAACTCTGAAGCTCTATAGCTGATGCTGGTTCGGGCCAGTTCTTGACTACATCAATCTTCTTGAGATCAACCTGAATACCCTCTGCGGATACAACATGACCTAGAAATGCAACTGAACTCAACCAGAACTCACACTTCGAGAACTTAGAATATAACTGACTATCCCTCAAATTCCGAAGAACCACTCTGTGATGTTGCTCGTGCTCCTCTAGCTGGGGGAGTATATCAAAATATCATCAATGAAGACTATCACGAATGAGTCCAAATAAGTCATGAACACTCGGTTCAACAAATCCATAAAAGTTGATGGGGCATTCATCAACCCGAATGACATTACCAAGAACTCATAATGCTTGTACCGAGTGTGGAAAGTTGTCTTAGGAACATCAGATGCTCTAATCCTCAGCTGATGGTAGCCAGATCTCAAATCAATCTTTGAAAATACCTTGGCACCCTGAAGCTTTCAAACAGATCATCAGTCTTCAACAATGGATACTTATTCTTGATTGTAACTTTGTTCAACTGCCAATAATCAATACACATCCTCATCGATCCATCTTTTTCCTTGACAAATAACACTGGTGCACCCCATGAAACGTTGAGTCTAGAGAAACCCATCTTAAGAAAGTCTTGCAATTGTTCCTTCAACTCTTTCAACTAAAGTTGGGCCATACGATATAGTGGGATATAAAAGGGCTGAGTGCCTGAAGCCAAATTAATGCAAAAGTCAATATCCCTGTCGAATAGCATACCCGGTAGGTCTCAAGGGAATACCTCAGGAAACTCACGAACAACGGGCACAGAATCAATAGAGGGAACTTCAACACTAGAATCACGAACATATGCTAAATAGGCCAAACACCCCTTCTCGACCATACGTCAATCCTTCACATAAGAGATAAAACTACAGGTAGAATGACCAGGAGTCTCTCTCCACTCTAAACAAGGCATAACCGGTAAAGCTAAGGTCACATTCTTTCCATGAGAGTCCAAGATAGCGTGGTAAGGTGATGATCAGTCCATCCCCAATATAACATCAAAATCAACCATGTCTAGAAGCAATAAATCCACACAAGTCTCAAGAACCCCAATCACCAGCATACAAGAACAATGGACTCGATATACCACAATAGAATTAATCACCGGTGTAGACACGTAAATGGGAACACTCAATAAATCACTAGGCATAACCAGATATGGTGCAAAATAAGATAGCACATACAAGTAGGTATACCCTAGATCAAATAACAATGAAGCATCTCTATCAGAAACCAGAATAGTACATGTGATAATCGCATCTGAAGCCTCAGGCTGGGGCCTGGCTAGAAGAGCATAACATTGGGGTTGGGCCCCACCACCCTGGACTACTTCCCTGGGACGACCTGCACCTGGCTGGCCTCCATCCCTACCGTCCTAAGATCCACATCTAAATCCTCTACCTCCACTTCTTGCACCTCTACCCCTATCTCTAGATGGTTGGGTGGTTTGTGGAACAGCCGGTGCCTGAACCATATAGCGGGAGCCATGCTGCTGCGACTTAGTACCTACTAACCTCGGACAAGTCCTCCTAATATGACTATACTCACCACACTCAAAACATCCACCTGAGTGTTGTGGCTGAGGAAATTGAGACTGACCCTGGCGACCCGAATGAACATCCCGAAAACTCTGGAGCGGCGATGCACTAATGGGAGCTGGTAGTGCACTATAGGATTGCTGATCAGAATACTGTATTTGCGGACCACAGCTACCTCAAGCACCGGGAGAAACATAAAGAGCTGACTGAAAGAGCCTAGGAGGATGTCCTCTACCATATAAATCTCTGCCTCTAGACGAGGTACCACTGAATCTACCCGAATGACGGAGCCTCTTATTCGACCCATGACCACCTCCCTATGACAGAACCATCTCCACTCTCTTGGCCATATTGGCCTCCTCCTAAAATGTAATCTCACTCCCATCATCCCTAGCCATATAAAGATGAATCGGCTGAATAAGACCATTAATAAATCACCTGACCCTATCTCTATTGGTAGGAAGGATGACAAGGGCATGGCGAGCCAAGTCGATGAATCTGGTCTCATACTGAGTAACAGTCATGGAACCCCGCTGGAGACACTCAAACTGCCTCTGGTAGGCCTCTCTCTGAGTAATGGGAAGAAAGGATTCCAGAAACAACACTCTAAACTGCTCCCAAGTCAATGATGGTGATACTGCTGGCCTAGACAAGCAACAATCTCTTCACCAACTCTTGGCGGATCCAGACAAGCGAAATGTAGCAAAATCGACCACATTGGTCTCAACAATACCCATGTTACAGAGAACCTCGTGGAAGTTGTGTAGATAATCCTGGGGATACTCAGTAGATGCACTGCTGAAAGTAGAAGTGAAGAGCTCGGTGAACCTATCCAACCTCCACAAAGCATCGGCAGCATAGCTACTCCATCATCGGTCAGAGCTACCACACCTGGCTGAACTAATCAAACTAACAAAATTGTTGGAGTCTGAATCTAGGGAGCTACCTGCTCCGGAGTGTGAGTAGCAGCAGTCTGGGGCCCTTCTCCAGCCTAAGAGATGGCTGGTGCTACAAGAAGCAAGCTTGCTCGGGTGACACTCTCCATGAGGCCTACTAATCGAACCACAGCATCCTGAAGAACTAGGGTAGCAATAAACCCTTATGGGACCTGAGCTAGGCCCACAGGAACTGTTGGGGCCAGAACCTCCTCATCAAAATCAACCTAAGCCTCCGTTACTGATACTGTTGCTCGGAGCTGAGCTCTGTCCCTACCTGGGCCTCGGCCTCGCCCTCTACCCCTCATGGGAGCTGCTTCTGGGGGCTCGGGTAGCTGAGCGATAGATAAGGAAGCGCGTGTTCTCGCCATCTGCGAAAGAACAGAGTAGAAATTCAACTAGCATTGAGAAACAAAACCGTACGACAGGAAGGGACAAATGTGAAGTTTTCCTAACTCTGTAGCCTCTAGGTATAAATACATATGTCTTCTTACCAATCCCTCAGACTCTACTGAGATTGACCGTGAATTGTGAGACCTATGTAACCTAGAGCTCTGATACCAACTTGTCACGATCCGAATTTTCCCACCTTCAGGAGTCGTGATGGTGCGTAGTCATAGAATCTAGGCAAGCCACGAAATTAGGAATCTTTAACTCTTTTGTTTTAATATTTTTTACTACTTATATGTCATGACCCAAACCGATGGGCCACAGCAGGCATCCGGTACCTTACTCGATCGAGTACCAACATAACGTATCTTTCTTATTATATACACGTGACATACGGGCCTAATAGGCCAACATAATTATTTATAAATCCAAACTTAGGCCGACAAGGCCGTACAATCGTTCACGTATGCAAAATATGTCTACAAGCCTCTAAGAATACATAAATGTCATAAAGGTTGAGATAGATTCCCGCCATACCAAACAATACACGTCTACATCATACTAGTCAAACAAGCAACTGCGAAACAAATGGAGCGCACCAACATCTTCCACTGAGATGATAGCCTACTTGGAGGGCTCTCTACCTTTCTATCGGGACTTGCGGGCATGAAACGCAGTGTCCCTAGGTAAAAGGGACATCAGTACAAATAATGTACTGAGTATGCAAGGCACATAAGTAAGTACATAAGAGATATGGAATAAATATAGAGTACATTACTCAACCTGTAATTATGAATAACTTTGTAAATCATAAATTACTTATAGCGTCATGCATATGCGTATGAATGTCATGTCGTCTATAGGTACATGTTTTATAACATCATCAGCCTCTGAGGGCATCCCATCATATCATATCGGGCACTGTGGGCAAAATCATCATCGTATACCAGCTGATCAGGTGGTGGTGCGTATATAACGCCATAACTTTTCCCATGTCACATATAAATATATACCAGCTGATCAGGTGGTGGTCGGTATATAACGTCATACCCTTTTCCCATATCCCGTATGTATGTATGTATGTATATATATATATATATACGTGAATATAACTTCGTCTGAGTCATGGGTCAATGTACATGTATAAATACATGAAATGCATATGAAATACGATAACAAAATCTCTCGGTACATCATAAGACCATTATACCTCTAATTAATATCATAAAGTCATTTTACGTATTTTCTGAGACACATGAACATACGATGACATAATAAGACATATGGAGATTCAAGAACATAGGTACTTCTAATACTTCTAGGAATAGAGTCATTTATGGAATTTGTGCATTTGCACATTTCGTTCGCATCGTATGGATCATGCCAAAAGGAAGAAGGGATAGCCTTAACATACCTGAACCGATTCTCCTATCAATCCCGTTAACACCCGTTGATTGTGACAACACATAATGTCGGATCGAAGTAGGGGAAAATCCATGAAAGCTTACATTACTGAATTCTCGAAATTCATGAAATCGTACGTTACTGAATTCTTGAAAGCTTACATTATTGAATCATTGAAATTCACGTTTTTGAAGAATAAAATCTGAAAGCTCACTAATTTAACCTCGCATTTTTTGAAGAATGAAATCTGAGAGCTCACTAATGTAACCTCACGTTTTTTTAATGTTCTGATTGTAATAGTGGAAGACTTTGTAAGAAGTCTCCTTTTAGCTAATGACTAATTGCAGTTCTTTTGTATTTACTTATTACCGTGAGGTGTATTATGAATAACACCTTAAATTGACACCTATAAAAAAATGACTAATGACTCATCTAAGATTAGCAAGGAGGCTGTCATGTGCCTCATTTGGGTGTGTGTTTTGAATTTATCCACTTATTAGTTAACCAGGTAATATTTCGTTACCCGATAATTAATATATTACCCGTATAATTCAAAATTTATCTCAATTTAATAAAATACTACTATCTTTTAACAAACTTTGTACACCTTACTATCATGGTCAAGTGGTACCTTATATGGTACTAGTCCATAAATATCGGGTATTTCTAACGACCCGACCAGTCGTTTTGAGCCTTTGTACTTTGGTTTCCAGTTCTCAGGCATGACTTGTCCCATGTTATGCATTATGACAGATGTGGATTGTTGGTTTTGATTTTCAGAAAAATCGGAATGAGTGTGAAAGAGTAGTCTTAGTTGAAAGCGTTGAATTTGAAGTGTTGTACCAAGAGTTGACTTGTGTGTATACGAGCTCGGATCGGAGTTTCTATAATTTGGTTAGATTCTTCGGGTGATTTTGACTTACGGGCGTGATCGGAATTTGTTTTGCAGGTCCGGTATGGAATTTGGCTTGAATTGGCAAAGTTAGTATTTTTGCGAATTTCGGTTGGTAGGCGAGCTTTTTATCTGTGGGTCGGAATGGAATTCTGAGAATTTCAATAGCTTCTTTATGTGATTTTGGATGTGTGTGCAAAATTTTCATTTATTCGGAGGCCATTTGGCTGGCCTTTTGATCGAATGTATATTTCGGAAGTTTTAGAAGAAACTTAGGCTTGAATCTGATTAGAATTGATGATTTTAGTTTTTTTTTGATGTGTTTTGATGATTGAGACAAGTTTGTATGATGTTTTAGGATATGTTGGTGCTTTTGGTTGAGGTCCCAGGGGCCTCGGGCTGATTTCGGATGGTCAATCGGACCAATTTCGGCCTTTGAGAGTTGCAGGTTTTTCCAGCTATTTGTTGTAGAGATTTTGTTCAATGCGTTTGTGTTCAAGAGGTTGCGATCGTAGAGGTTTATCAGGTAATGCATCGCGATCGCATTGGTCCATATGCCATTGCATAGTAGAAATTGGGGTCCAGCTGAGTTGCTCTCTGCGTTTGCATTTGGGAGGCCGTGATCGCATTGTTCTGGGAAGTTACTCATTATGTTCGCATGAGATAGGCCGAATTCGCATAGACCATTTTTGAGGTCGTGGAATATTGTGATTCGTGATCGCAAGTCTTGGGCCGCGATCGCATAGAAGGTTTTACTATAGCTAGGTAGAATATTTTAAGTCATCTTGTTCGCGTTTTTGGGTCTATTTTAACCAATGGCTGCCCGTTTTTGGAGATTCTTGGAGGAAATGAAAGAGGGATTCAAGAGGAGTCGACTTGAGGTAAGAATATTGGTCTCAATACTCTATTATATTGTGAAAATGGTCGAGAAATTCATGGATATTCTAAATGGGAAGAACTAGGGCTTGGGATTTTGAGATTTTATATTGTGGATTTGATGGATCATTTCAACTCCAATTTTGGTATTCTTGATATGTATGAACTCGGGACGAGATGAGGAATCTGATTATGTAAAAGTTTTTGAGTTTTCGAGAAGTGTTCCTTGGGCGTGGATTTTGGTAATTTTGGGCTTTGTGCCTGTTATTGATTATTTTTTATTGGGTTTTGTTCCCTTAGCATATTGTGAAATATTTGTTGTGATTTTGGTTAGATTCGACGCACGTGGAGGTCAGTTTGAGGGGCAAAGGCGTCCCGAGCTCGAGATTTTGCCGGTTCGAGGTGAGTAATGCTTATAAATGATATCCCGATGATTTGAAACTACGGACTGCACATCGTAGTGCTATATTTAGGTGAGACACGTGCTCAATGACGAGCGCAGGGTCATTTACTATTGGGAGATTGCGACTTAGTCCATCCCGATTGATATTTACCGCGTATTTGACAAATACTTCTTGTTTTTTACTATGACTTGGGGTTATTTCCATACTTGGGCTTCATACCGACTATTTGAAGTACTTTGTGAACTCTCATCACTGTTTCCTCACTAATTGAAATAATATTTGAACCCAGTCCCACTTGAATTACACTATTTCATGAAATGAGCTATACTTTTACTTAACTTGAAATTTAAATGATATTTGAACTGATGTTTGAGCTGAGCACTATTATTTTACTGTTGCCCAAAGGGCTTATGATTATTTTCTGGACTGATTGAGACGGAGGGCCATATGTTAGGATATGTTAAGTGATGTGAGGAGGCTTTTAGGCCTCGAGTGATATGTGAGGAGGCTTTCAGCCCTCGAGTGTATTCTGAGAAGGCTCTCAGGCCTCATGTTGATATGTACAGGCTTTCAGACCTTATGATGATATAGAGCTTGGGCTGTAGGAGCCCCTCCGGAGTCTGCACCCCCATAGTGAGCGCGAGTACCCATGTTCTTTGAAACGGTAGTAACAATGACAGTGTTTAATGCAATTTGGTCAGGTAACAATCACTGACCAGGAATAACACCGTGCTATCGGGTAACATTGGCTGACCAAGAACTAATTTGTGCCCGAGGGCTGGTACTATTCTATGTGATTGCCCGAGGGGCGATTTTATGTGTTCATTTTGCATACTTACTTGTCTTTTACTTTGTAGTATTTGTGCCCGAGGGGTGGATTTCTATGCATAGCGGCACTAATTGTTTTTGAAATTATTCTGCAACTATTGAAAAGATCATTTTCAAAAGAGGTTTAAAACTGAGCCAAGATTTGTTTTTCTAAAGATTCCGCAGTTTCACTGATTCTCCTCAGAGAGTTTTATACTGCTTCTATATAGCATGATGGTTGGTTATACATGTTTTCTTACTGCTTAGTTATTATTTACCTTTATTACTCACTGAGTTAGAGTACTCACTTTACTCCGTGCACCTCGTATGTCGAGACAGGTATTTGTTCACCTGGTAGCGGGTTTTGAGCTGATTGAAGATTTGCTATCATAGCTGAGCAAGGTGACCGCCAGCGCCCGCGGCACCAGATTTTCTTTCTTTTGATTCTAAAATCCATTCTGTATACTACTGTCCTTGTAGATGTATTTAGACTCTTTTAGATGCTCGTGACTTGTGACACCCCGGTTTGGGCTGTGTTTGGGTTGTACTTCCGCTAAATAATGTTATTAAATCATCATTAAAATTGTTTATTCCTGTTTATCTACTTTTGAAAAAGGCAATTAAGGTTGGTTGGCTGGCCTTGTCTTCACGAGAGGCGCAATCACAACCGGAGTGGGGTTTCGGTCGTGACAGTATTTTATCTAGGTCCGTATTTTATTCCAACATTCCAAACTTGGACGAAAATTCGACTTTTTGACTTGCTTCCCCACTCGCCTTCACAAATTTACTTATCACTTATTTGAAATAGCATAATACTTAAAATCTCAAAATAATCCCATCCCTGAACTTACGTCGATTAAGTTACGACGAAACTTTAACATACGAAAATGCGGGATGTAACATTATATTAACAAGTGATAACCATTTAAATAACATCAAAATATGAGATTAAGCGGAAGACTTAAAAAAATAAACCAAAATAATACGGAAATCAGCATATGCCTCTACCCAGAAACTAGTGTCACAACATTCACGGACTAACTATGATTACTACATACAAATATCTAAAAGAAAGATCATTGTCTGTCTCAGATACAAATGATAATAGAACATAATAAAAGATAAAGGAGACGCCGGGCCTGTGGACGCCTGCAGGGCTACCATAGAGTCTTGGTGGACCAAAGGATGGCTCTCTTACTGTTGCTGACCAAGTGCTGCTCCGGTATCTGCACAGCGCGCAAAGTGAAGTATCAGCACATCTGACCCCGTGTGCTGGTAAATGTCTGGCATAACGCCGATAAGGTAGTGACAAGGCTAGGACCGGACTCCAGAAAAACCTGTGCATTTATATAACATATGGCGGAAAATAAGCAGTTTAAATGGGAGGGGTTACATGCTTCGGGGAACTTATCAAATCCAACAACAACTTAATAAAATATGAAAGAACAATTAAATGTCTACAACAATACAATAACAATACTGTTGCGATGCGCAACCCGATCCCTTATCATTTAATATTTTTGCAGCGTGCAACCCGATCCACATATATAATTGTTGCGACGTGCAACCTGATCCAATATAAAAGTTGTTGCGGCTTGCAACCCGGTCAAATCTAATATTTATTGGGCGTGCAATCCGATCCATAAATATATATAATAATGTTGCGGAACAAAACCCAATTCATGTGTAATAAAAGTGTTGTGGCACGCAATCCGTCCCAAATATACAACCAATAGTTATCATAATAACAGTCCTGGCAAGGGGTCAACAACAAACTACACTATCCGGGCAAAGGAATTCAACAGTACAAGTATTTATGTCCCGGCAAGGGAGAATCAGCTATAATCAATCTTAACTCAACACCTACTCATCTTAATTATCACCATTTTTCAATCATAAATATCTTCCACAAAAATAAACTATTTCTTTACTTATTATCAAGAATTCACCCACTATAGCATTCGTAGTATCATTTATGAATACAATAAGTATCAATTTAGGACTCACGGTCATGCTCGACACCAACGTATAGATACACGTCACCATGCCTATACGTCGTACTCGACAAGAAGAAATTAGCAAATAGGACTCAACTCCTAATCCCTCAAGCTAAGGTTATACCGAACACTTACCTCGATACCTCGAACATAACTCAAGTTTCAATTATAGCTTTACCCCTTGATTCCACCGCCAATTTGCTCGTATCTAGCCACAAGTTACTTAATTACATCAATAAACGAATAAATTTGAATGCATGAAAATGAGTTTCCAAATTTTTACTCAAAATTTCAAAATCGCCCCCGGACCCACGTGGTTAAACCCGAGTTTCGAACCAAAACCCGATTACCCCCCCCCCCCCCCCACGAACTAAAATATATAATTTGTTTTGAAATTGGACCTTAAATCAAAGTCCAAATCTCTATTTTTTTAAAATAAAATCTAGGTTCTACCCAAACACCAAAATTCCCCCATGAAAATTATTGATTTGAAGTTGAAATCATGTTAAAAGATGTTAATGATTGAAGAAAACTAGTTAAAAACGACTAACAATTGATTTGGAGAAGAAAGGTTGTTTAAAAAATCGCCTCTTATGTTTTTGGTGCTTTGAAAAATAAAAAATAACTGAAAATCCCGTCTAAATATACTACCCTTAGATACCCTGTGCGGACCGCACAAAATTAACTATGGCCGCACAACATTACTCGTATTCTTCAGTGACAGGCCTTGGTATTTTGGCCATAACATTCTCTAATGATGTCCAAATGTCTATTATAATATGTTTCTAAAATTAGACACGAAGGAATACAATTTGCGTTTTCGAATAATCTCGAAATTCCGTATGGATCACAAGATATAGGCTTCTAAAGTTAGACTAGTGAAGTGTTCTTCACTGCGGACCGCAAAAACTAGTGCGGCCTCACAAGCCCCTCTGCGGCAGCAGTCCATATCGCGCGGACCGCACTGGCCTATTCAGAGGCCTCCCACCTCTCTGAGCCTGGAATAACTCTATTTTTACGCCTAAGACGTCCCGAAACTCACCCGAGCCCTCGGAACTCCAAATCAAGTTTACAGAAAACTTCAAAAATATCCTACAGATTTATTATTGCAATCAAATCATAAAAATAACATCATGAACATCAAATTAAATCTCAAAGATCAATAAATTTTCTCAAAACTTCTTTAACATCCATTTTTGCAATTTAAGTCCGAATCACGTCAAATGACATCTATTTTTCTCCAAATTCCACAGAAACGTCGTAGATAATATATAAACCTATTCCGGGCACCGAAACCAAATATGGGCCCAAATCAATTTCAGAAAATAATTCTTTTAAAAATTTATTTTTCGGGCTTGGGACCTCGCAATTCGATTCCGGACATGCGCCTAAGTCCCATATTTTTCTATGGACCCTTCGGGATCGTCAAATTACGGGTCCGGCTCCATTTACCTAAAACGTTGACCGAAGTCAAATTAACTCATTTTATAACTAAATTATTATCATTTTTCACAAATTGTCATATTTATGCTTTTCGGCTATGCTTCCGGGCTGTGCATGCAAATCTAGGTAACTCTAAATAAGGTTTTCAAAGTCTCAAAAATACAAAATTTAATTTAAAGCAAGTGAGTCACCTCAAAAAGGTTATGTGATGCAATTCTTTTGTCCATTATGAGCTAGCTTGTTGGGGTATTAAGTATATTAAATGCTTAAAATATGGTGATTAGGAAAGAAAGAAAAATAAAATTTTTAAGTGAAATTTTAACCTTTCCCCCTTGATGAAGGAACATTGTCCCATTTTGGTAGAGGAAGAGGTTATTTATGGGTATATAAGCAATTGCTCTTCTTCTAGCTCTTAAAGAGTTAAGAAGAAGGCAAGCCCCGCGCTGTCATCGCTCGCTCGCTCGGCTGCGGTCAAACGATTGATTGATTAATTTTTTGGATCAAATTTATATATTAATAGTAAAATATTAATGTGAGAAGGCATGAGAGAAAATATGATATATATTGATATATGTGTTCAACACAATACAAGAGGTCCTTATTTATAGTTATACTATACAAGGACATACTACTCCTATTCCAATGTGGGACAAGACTACATATCTAACACTCACCCTCAAGCCGGTGCATACACATCATATGTACCGAGCTTGTTACATATGTAACTAATACAAGAACCAATAAGAAACTTAGTGAAAATATCTGCTAGTTGATTATTTGACTTAACAAACTTTGTAACAATATCTCCTGAAAGTATTTTTTTCTATGATAAAGTGACAGTCGATCTCAATGTGTTTAGTCCTCATGGAACATCGGATTTGACGCAATATGAAGAGCAGCTTGGTTATCACACACTAGTTCTATCCTGCGGATGTTTTCAAACTTTAACTCCTTGAGCAACTATTTGACCCAAAATAACTCACACGTTACCATATTCATGGCCCGATATTCTGCTTCGGCACTAGATCGAGCAACTACATTTTGTTTCTTGATCTTCCACGAGACCAAATTACCTCTTACTAGAACACAATATTCAGATGTAGATCGTCTATCAGAAGGTGATATGGTCCAATCAGTATCCGTGTACCCAACAATCTGTTCGTGGCCTCGATCCTTGAATAGTAATCCTTTGCCTAGAGCTGACTTTATATACTAAAGAATACAAACAATTGCATCCAAGTGAGTATCACAGAGAGAATCCATAAACTGACATACAACATCACCGGAAAAGAAATGACAGGTCTAGTCAATGTGAGGCAATCCAATTTTCCAACCAACCTCTTATATCTTGTAGGGTCTCTAAGAGGCTCCCCCTGTCCAGGCAGAAGCTTGACATTCGGATCCATAGGAGAGTCAATAGGTCTGCAACCCATCATTCCAGTCTCCTTAAGAATATCTAAGGCATACTTCGGCTATGAAATAACAATACCCGAGCGAGACGGAGTGACCTCAATACCTAGAAAATATTTCAGTCTGCCCAGATCCTTAGTTTGGAAGTGCTAAAAGAGATATTGCTTCAGATTAGTAATACCATCCTTATCTTTGCCAGTAATAAAAATATCATCAACATAAGCACCAGATAAATACAAAGATTCGAAGTAGAATGTTGATAAAACACAGAGTGATCAGCCTCACTACGAGTCATGTCGAACTCCTAAATAATTGTGATGAACTTACCAAACCAGGCTCGAGGGGATTGCTTCAAACTATATAGTGACCTGCGCAATCTACATACATAACATGTAAACTCCCCCTTGAGCAACAAAACCAGGTGGTTGCTCCATATAAACTTCTTCAAGATTACCGTGGAGAAAAGCATTATTAATCTCTAACTGATAAAGAGGCCAATGACGTACAACAACCATGGACAAAAAAATGAGCATATGCTATTTTATCCACAGGAGAGAAAGTATCACTATTATCAAGCCCAAAAATCTGACTTTAACTGCATAAACCCAACGACAACCAACAGTGGACTTACCTGGAGGAAGATGAACAAGCTACCAAGTGTCTCTCGCATGTAAAGCAGACATCTCGTCAATCATAGCCTTCCACCATCCAGGATAAGATAGTTACTCACCTATAGAATTAGGAATAGAAACAATGGACAAAGAAGATATAAAAGCATAATGAGGTGAAGACAAACGATGACAACTTAGACCAACATAGTGGGGGATTAGGATTAATTGTAGATCGTACACCATTGCGGAGTGCAATTGGCAAACTAAGAGGAGACAAGTCCGCAGTAGGTGCAGAATCTGATGCAGGACGTGAATCACCTTATACTGATGTTTGATGTGGATGGCGATGATAAGTCAAGAGTGTCAGAGTTGCAGAAGGTTGAGCTAGATTATGTGGATAAATTGGACCTGGAACTATCGATGGTAGAACGAGAGTTATATGAGGTGGAGTCGGAGATGTAGAGGAAGATAGATGGGAGATAGTGAGTGAATCTCCAAAAGAAGAGACGGTAGTACCTCAGAAATATCTAAGTGATTACCTGAACCTGTGAAGTACGATTGGGTTTCAAAGAAGGTAACATCAAAAGACATAAGGTATCGCTGTAGGTCAAGAGAATAACATCGATACCCTTTTTGAGTTCTCGAGAAACCAAGAAATACACACTTAAGAGCACGGGAAGCGAACTTATCTGTTATTGGAGTAAGGTTATGGACAAAACAAGTGCTTTCAAAGACACTGGGTGGAAGAGAGAACAAAGGTAAATGGAGAAACATAACAGAGAATGGAACTTCGTTCTGGATAGCTGAAGATGGCATAGGATTAATAAATAGCAAGATGTAAGAACTACATCCCCCAAAAATGCAACGGAGCATGAGATTGTATGAGTAGGGTACGAGCAATTTCAATAAGATGTTTATTCTTTCTTTCAACTATCCCATTTTTTTTGAGATGTGTACGGAAAAGATGTTTGATGAATAATCCCATGAAATTTCATAAACTGCTGAAATGGGAAAGACAAATACTCTCGGGCATTATCACTATGAAATGTGCGAATAGAAACCCCAAATTGATTTTGAATTTCATCATGAAAGGTCTGAAATATAGAAAATAACTTAGATCGATTTTTTATCAAAAATATCCAGGTTCACCTAGAATAGTCATCAATGAAACTAACAAAGCAGTGGAGTTCTAAGGTAGAACTGACCCGACCATGACCCCAAACATCTGAATGGACTGAAGTAAAAGGTGACTCTGCTTGATTATCAATACGTCGAGGAAAATGAGAGTGGTATGCTTACCGAGCTGACAAGACTCACACTCTAGAGATGACAAGTGAAATAAACCAGGTGCCATTTTCTGAAGTTTTGACAAACTAGGATCCCAACCGTTTATGTAATAAATCTGGTGAATCAATAACAAGACAAGCTGTTTAAGGAAGACAAGATGTGAGTCCATGTGATTAAGCAAGGATAAGGTAATAAAGTCCATTTGATTCATGCCCGATACCAATAATCCGCCCTGTAAAATGTTCCTATATAAAAACATGGTCATCAAGAAATAAAAGGGCACATTTTAACTGATTTGGCTAGGAGACTAATAGATATGAGATTAAAAGACTATTAGGGACATAAAGAACTGAATCTTACGGTAAGGAACAAAGTGGGCTTGCTTGACCTATGCAGTTGCCATAGTTTGACACACATTGGCCATTATGACTCTTGGAAGAGATTAAAATTACAAAATAGTAGTGAAAAGAGATTTGTTACTATAATATGATCTGATGTACCTGAATCAATGACCCAAGACTCAGAGGATGAAGATTGAGATACATAAGTCACAGTATTACCTATCTGAACAACGAAAGTTATCTCAGAAGATGTCTACTTACCTGCTTTGTACTGAAGAAACTCAAAATAATTCACTAAAGAAACCATCTGAATATTTAAAGCATCGCTTGGGATGTCGCTACAATTAATAGTAGCAGGGTTAACTTGAAATAGTGAAAATTAGTAACTCTTTTGGGAATACTGAAGAAATCATTGAGAAAACAGTGTTCACTCCAGAAATACTGCATCTCTCTGAATATTACTGTAACAGCCGGAAAAAATTCAAAGCGATCGGAATGAAATAACAATAGTAGGGGTAGGATCAGAATTAACAGATGACCCAACTGTTCTGAAGGAATTTTTCAAAAAAAATGCCCGAAAGTCCACTTTTAAAAAATCACCGTTCACGCCAGAAAATTATTAAAGTGGTCGAAATTTGGTGTAACCTGGATGGGTAGGTTCGAAATTACAAGGGGAACAATATGTCCTAAAGAGTCGTCGCCAAAATATGGCCGGAAAGGTGTCCCACGCAACGTCGAAACTTCACCGAAGAATATTCTTCATACAGCTACAGTACCACCGGAGATTTTCGTAGGGGTTTGGTCGCCGAAATTGACTACTCTTATGGTAGTATTGGAGTTTTTGCACAACACTAACCGAGATAAAGCAGACACAAAACACGTTACAAGTCGCTGGAAAAGGGTTCCGGTGACTGATTTCACTTCCCGAAATTGTTGGAATTTATGCACACTGATAACTCTCTCATGATAGCTCTGATACCATGTGACAAGGAATGGGATATATATATATATATATATATATATATATATATATATATATATATATATATATATATATATATATATATATATATATATATATATATTATGTGTTAAATTCAATACAAGAGGTCCTTATTTATATTTATACTATACAAGGACATACTACTCATATTCCAATGTGGGACAAGACTACATATCTAACAATAACAAAAATATTATAAAATATTCATTTTAATTATAAAATATTAATATTAAAATAAATATTAATATTACATCCAAACAGTTTTTCGTTTTTCAGTTGTGTAACTGAAAATTAAACTTCCCTCTTTAATTACCGACAAATTAGCCTTTTATGTTATGGCATTTATGCTATGGGCGTTTTGCATAAACAACTATTCTGAAGAGTTGCACCTCTTCAGTTTTCAGCCTAACTTTGGCTATAAATACAACTCCATTCTCTCAGAATTTTCATACGATTTTCTGAGTTTCTCCTCCTCTTTCTACATTGTTTTAACTTCAAAGAAAGCAACAGTAAGTGTGATTCGCTACCAAACTTTGTGTTCGCCAAAACACCGGAGTTTTTAGTACCACTACACTAGTGTGTAATTCGTTTTATCCTAGGAGGAAATAATCCATAACCTTGGGTACTATGATCGGATTAAATTCCTTAAGAAAATGTTGTGAATTCAGTAAGCTCGGATTAATTTTGTTTTGTTGATATTTCTACTTGTGTTATTTTATATTTTCCATAATTATTTTACAAATACAGTTTGCTAATAAGCTTAAGGAATTTTATTTGTATTCTGTATTTGTGTTATTTTCATTGTTTTGGAGTTTAAAACTTTTGTCTTTTCTACTCTGTTGAAGATTAAAATCTATGTGATTTTAATATTTATTTGTGTCATTCTTTTATAGATATGAATAATGATAATAGGAACAAGTCTGTTCCAATGGTGACTACCAATGCATCAACAATTCGAACACCGGCGTTGGCACTGATGGAGAAACCCGAAAAAATTTCGGGTTAGATTTCAATCGATGGCAGCAGAAGATGTTCTTCTACTTGACTACTTTAAGTCAGCAGAAGTTCATCAAGGAAAATGTTTTTGTTCTTCCCGATGAAACTCCAAAGAATGAACGCTTTCTCATGATTAAGGAGTGGAAGCATTCTGATTTTCTATGCAAGAATTATGTTCTTAGCGGACTGGAGGACGATTGTATAATGTCTACAGTGGCGTCGAGATGTCAAAAGAATTATGGACAGCGCTTGAAAAGAAATACAAAACTGAAGATGCCGGGTTGAAGAAATTCGTTGCTGCCAAGTCTTTGGACTGCAAAATAGTAGATTGCAAGTGTGTTATTACCCAAGTCCAGGAATTGCAAGTGATTATCCGCGATCTCCTTGCTGAAGGAATAAATCAAATTAATACTGATGTTGAAAGTAGTAATCTTAGTATTTTTACTAATAGAAGTTCATTGAAGGTCTTGCCATCAATGAAGCATTCCAAGTAGCAACGATGATTGAGAAGTTTCCTCCTTTTGTGGAAGGACTTGAACAATTACTTGAAACACAAACGCAAGGAGATGTCACTTGAAGATATCATTGTTCGGTAGAGAATCGAAGAGGACAACAAAGCTTCTAAAAAGAGAGGTCGTGGAAACTCAACAATAATGGGAGCAAACATCATTGAGGATACTTCTCAAAATAAGAGAAAGAGGAAGCAGGCTTTTGGATAAAAAAGCAACCCAAGCAAGAAGCGGTTCAACAGTAATTGCTACAACTGTGGAAACAATAGCCACCAATCTACGAAAGTGTCGTGCTCCGAAGAAAGACAAGAAGAAAGGTCAACCAAATATGGTTGAAAAGCATGAAAATGTTGATGACTTGTGTGATATGCTTTCTGAATGCAACTTGGTGGGAAATCCTAAGGAATGGTGGATTGATTCTAGAGCCACTCACCATATTTGTGATGTTAGGAAGCCTTTGCAACATATGCTCCTGTTGAACCTGAAAAGACTATTTCTATGGGAAATGATGCAGTTGCCAAGATTGAATGATATGGGAAGATATTTTTGAAGATGACTTCTGGAATGGTGGTGACTTTGAACTACATCCTTCATGTTCCTAAGATTAGGAAAAATTTATTCTCT
Source organism: Nicotiana benthamiana (assembly GCA_034376525.1). NCBI lineage: Eukaryota > Viridiplantae > Streptophyta > Magnoliopsida > Solanales > Solanaceae > Nicotiana > Nicotiana benthamiana. The sequence goes on along the minus strand of CM067323.1, from coordinate 110,084,553 downwards.
ACCGTACTTCTTAATAATAATGGTTTTAAGTGTATTTTTTTTCGATAAGGTTGTACTAAGTAAGAACGAAATGTTATTAGGAAAAGGTTACCTCATTTAATGCCTTTTCAAGATGAATGCAATGGTTGTTGAGAATAATAATAAAATTTCAACTACGTCTTAATTACTTGAGTCAGATGAATTATGACATATACGTTTGGGTCATGTCAATTATAAAATCTTGCGAAAAATGATTAACTTGGAAGGCCTAAGTTTTAATGCGACAAATCAAAATATCAAATATGTGTGGGATCTAAGTATGTTAAACATCCTTATAAGTTAATTGAATGAAATTTAGATCCTTTAGACTTAATTCACAAAGATATTTGCGATATGAAGTCAATACCATCTCACTGTGGAAAGATGTATTTCATAACTTTTATTCACGATAGTACTCGATATTGTTATGTTTAATTACTTAATAGTAAATATAAAGCAATAGACACATTCAAGCAATACAAAAATGAAGTTGAAATGCAACTTAACAAGAAAATCAAAATGATAAGAACTGATAGGGGTGGTGTAACAACCTGACCCGTCGTCCCTTGAATTACTGCACCATTTTCCACGTCCTATGCTTTTATATGTTTCAATATATGTATTTGGAGAGTTAGAAGTAATTCGGATAGAGTTTGGGTAAAAATGAGACAATTAGTCTCTCTATGAGAATGTTACTTTGGAAAAAAGTCAACTGAATGTTGACTTATTAGTTAGAGGGCTCGGAATGGATTGTCAATGATTTGGCCAGTTTTGGATGGTGATTTGTGACTTAGGAGCGAAATCAGAACTGAATTTGGAGGTCTGGTGTAGAATTAGGCTTGAATTGGCTAAGTTAGAAATTTGGCGAAGTCCGGTTGATAGATGAGATTTTTATCCGGGGGTTGGAATGGAATTCCAACACTTGCAGTAGCTCCATTAGGTGATTTTGGATATACGTGCAAATTTTCAGATTATTTAGAGGTTTTTAGGTTGGGGTTTGGATCAAATTCAACTTAGGTTTGAAGCCGTGGAAATTGGATGATTTTCATGTTTATGATAGCGTATTTATGTTGCGAGCAAGTTTGAATGATGTAATATGTGCATTTGGTTGGGGTCCCGAGGGCCTCAACGTGATGTCAGATGATGAAAACGAGGATTTTTGCAGTTGCAATAGGTCTGTTGCATGAGGCTTCTGCTATTTCAGCGGAAGCAGAAGAAGCACCAAGAAAGCGGCTACCATAAAAGCGGTAAGCGACCGCAAAAGTGATCATGGACTGTTGAGGGAGACCGAAGAAGCGTTCAATGGGATCGCAGAGGCGGAGACCGCAAAAGTGTTTTAAGACCACAGAAGTGGCCCCAACTGACTTATAGGAGACACGCAAAAGCAGTTTATTGACCGCAGAAGTGACAATCGTAGAAGCGATCACTGTGTCGCGGAAGTGAAACTCCCAGGGAATTAATGAAACAGTGTTTGCAAATTTCATAAGTCAAGAAAACACTTTTGACTTCGAAAAGAGATGATTTGTGGGCAATTTTGAAAAGGGTTTCGAGGGTTTCCTTCATGTAATGATTATTGGCCTCAAATTATTTCTATATGGTGTAAAATAGTAGATTAAATACTAAAATTCAAGGTTTTTAAGGTTAAAAATGGTGGATAGGGCTTGAAGCCTAAGAGAGAGTAAAGTGGTGATTTGAGAGGGTAAACGAACTCCGTTTTTTGATAAAATTTATATGTACGGACTCGTGGCGAGACGAGGAATCCAAAGATGTAATTTTCAGAATTTTTTGAGAAGTGGGCCCGAGGCTCGGGTATTACCAACTTCCTGATTTTTAGCTTTTCCAAATTATTTCGATTGGGTTATGTTCATTGAGCCTATAATAACGTATTCATTGTGGTTTTGAATAGATTCGACGCTCGTAGAGGGAGATCCGAAGGTAAAAGGCATTGCAGACCAGTCTACGACCGGTTAGAGGTGAGTAGTTTGTATATATGATGGCCTGAGGGTTTGAAACCCCGGTTTATCACATCGTGACGCTATGTTAGGGCGTGACTCGCACCCCATGGCAGGTGCGGGGTTGTAAATGATTGGGAAGTGTGACTTGGTCCATCCTGAGAGCTGAATATAAATTATTTTGCGTCTGATACGCACATTGTGTTGTTGACAATTGGGCTTAATGCCATGTTTGGGGCCTTGTGCTGATCTGTAGTACCTGACTAGGGTAAAGATCTGTATGATATCATGATTTGCATAATCATTGATCTCAGTCTTGTGCTTAATCACTGTCATAAAATGCTAAGTCACTTGTTCCTGAAATTGACTAATTAAATTATATTCACCTTAATAATTGGAAACTGGCAAAGAATCAGATTGAATCTGTTATGTGACTTACGTGCATACTGTGGACTCAGGATGGCTCGGCCTGCACCTCGTAGCGGTTATATATTGATATTGCACTTGGGCTGAAGGAGCCCCTCCGGAGTCTGTACACACCCCAGTGAGCGTCGTCGACGTTAAATAAATATGGATGGCTCGGGCTGCACGCCGGAGCGTATTCATGTGCATTGCCTTGCTTTTTTATTTGATACTTGACTGTTATATTTGATATTGTTTGCTGTTAGCTAGTAGCTAAGGAATAGGACTGTTAGAGTTAGCTTTGCTTTGTGGAATCTCATTGATTTATTACTTTCATACATTTTTCTATGCTTATTATTCACTGAGTCGGTAGTACTCCCCCTACACCCTGCATCTTGTGTGCAAATTCAGGTACACAGGAGGCCTAGCGGACACTCATAGTCTCCAATTATTTCCAGAGTCCTTGAGGTAGCTGCATGACGTTGGTAGGACCTGGCTGCTCTTCATTATATTTCTCAGTTCATTACTATTATATACTTTTCCAGATTTTTATATTGTTACTCAGATACTATTATTATTACTCAGTTTAGTTTAGAGTCTCTAGACTCTTGACCCCATATCTTATGGGTGTTTTATCGATTTTCAGTATTTGTCCTTATTACGATATTAATATTTTTGGATTATTATTATTAGATTGTTGGTTTTGAGACATAGTATTAAATTGAAAGTGATTTTTGGTCAGGCTTACCTAGCTTTAGGGCTGGGTGCCATCACGATCAGGTTTGGGTCGTGACAGGTGGTGAATGTGAATCTCTTTTGGAACAAATATATTTAGAATATGGAACTATTCATCGAAAAACGGCCCCTTAAACTCCCCAATCCAATGGGATTGTGGAAAGAAAGAATCGTTCATTAAAGGAGATGATGAACTCATTGTTGATAAGTTCTAGAATCGTTCATTAAAGGAGATACTCATTGTCGATAAGTTCTTGTTTGCCACAGAACTTGTGGCGGCTAACCGAATACTAAATCGAGTACCCCATAGAAAAACACAATCCATTCCATATATATAAAATAGAAATGAAGGAAGCCCAACTTGAATTATTTAAAGTGTGGGGTGTATGGAAAAAGCGCAAGTTCCTAAACCCAAAATGGTGAAAATAGTACCGAAAACCATTGGTTGTATTTTCATAGGATATGCGACCAATAGTAAAACATATTTCTTTTTGTCCATAAATCAGAAAATCCCGACATTCATAATAATCGGTTAGAGAATGAGATAATGCCGAGTTCTTTGAAAATATATGTCTGTATAAAAAGGAATATGAGTCGATCCAAGGTGTAGTAAATGTCAAAGAATGCGTACTTCATTTGGACCATATTTTGTGACTTTCTTGCTTGAAAATGAGCCTCGAACATTTAAAGAAGATATGTCTTCTTCGAAATTATTATTTTGGAAAAAGGCAGTCAATAGTGAAATAGAATCCATATTGAACAACCACACATGGGAATTGGTTGATCTTCCTTCTAGAAATAAATCTTTGGGTTCTAAATGGATATTTAAGAGAAAAATAAAAGATGATGGAATTATTGATAACTTTAAGGAAAGACTTGTAGTCAAAAGATATAGAGAATGAAAAGGTCTTGACTACTTTTATTCATACTCTACAATCACAAGAATTACGTCTATACGGATGTTAGTAGCACTAGTTGCAGTGTATGATCTTGAAATTCGTCAAATGAATGTTAAGACGACCTTCTTGAATGGAGATTTGGAGGAAGAAACGTACATGGAACAACCTGAAGAGTTTGTGGTTCCAGTTAAAGAAAAGAAGGTCTGTAGACTTGTTAAGTCCATTTACTGACTAAAACAAGCACTCAAACAACGTTGTCACGTGGTTTTAAGATAAATGAATATGATAAACGTGTGTACATTAAAAATGTTCCAAATCACATAGTCATTGTTTGCTTATATATGAACGATATGCTGATAATGAGTAATGGCATTACCAACATAAATGCTACTAAGAGTATACTAACTAGAAAGTTTGATATGAAGTACTTGGGAGTTGCTGATTTAATTCTGAGCATTAAGATCCATAAGACTCCTCAAGGTCTAGCATTATCACAATCTCATTATATTAAGACAGTACATGAAAATTCACGCACTTAGGGTTTAAAGTTGCAAAGACTCCAATTGGCGTGAATCTTGCATTAGCAAAGAACAAAGGCCAAAGAATATCACAATTGGATGATGCTCGCATGTTAGGATTGTTAATGTATATCATGAATTGTACACGATCAGATATACCTTGCGCTTTAAGTAAATTGAGTTGATAAACGAGCAGTCCAGATCAATCTCATTAGATGGCAATGAAACGAGTTTTGGGATTTTAGAACATACCTAGGACTTTACGTTGCACTATAATAAATATCTTGCACTGATTGAGGGATACTGTGATGCAAATCGAATCACCGATTCAGCTGATTTGAAGTTCACAAGTGGATATTTATTCACTATTGGTGGACGAGCGGTATCTTGGAAGTCGTCCAAACAAACTTGTATTGCCCGCTCTATAATGGAGGCTGAGTTCATATCTTTAGATAAAGCCGGTGAAGAAGGTGAATGGCTCCGAAATTTCTTGGAAGACATTCCATTTTGGCCCAAGCTGTTGGTACCAATATGCATACATTGTGATAGTCAAGTGGTAATTGGAACGGCTCGGAACGTTATGTATAACGGTAGATCTCGTCATATATGATGAAGACATAAAACCTTTAGGCAATTACTCTCCAGAGGATTTATCACGATTGACTATGTAAAATCAAGTGATAAAGTGTCGGATCCACTTACAAAAGGCCTAACTATATAGGTAGTTGAGAAATCATCAAGGGGAATGGGACAATGGCCGAGAACAAGTTCTAGTGGCGGTAACTCAACCTAGAAGACTGGAGATCCCATGATCTAGGTTCAAGGAGATCAAATAAAGTCATTAGTGATGGTTCAATATTGTCAACTAAACTTTTGATCCATTCTCGTGATGAGACAATGTTCAGTACCAAGGATAAAATATTAAGGCTTTGTTATAATTTTCAAATTTGATATGGGGTATATCAAATAGTGTATCTACGGGATGACACATTTAGGAATCACCTATACAAGTGTGAAGTGTTATCCACTTCAAGGAGAACTCTGTAAGGCTAGTTCTCTACGCACTTATGAAACCAAGCGATGTTCATGGCTGAAACGAACACAACAATGAGAACCGAAAATGGTTAAGGATTGGTTGCGTAAGGTATGGTTGTCTAGATATACACTAAAGTTTGACGGTTAAAAGATATCAAATCTATCAATTGACCGAGTATCTCCGACATAATTTTACTACGGAAAGTTCAAAGCTAAACCTACTTATCCATATGTAATTAATCCTTGCCTACAAATCACACAGTCTTTCATACATATTTTCGTGATATACCCATTTCTCATTCATGTAGGGCAAAGTTGGGTTTTAAGTATATTAAATGCTTAAAAGATGGTGAATGAGAAATGGAAGGAAATAAAAATTTTAAGTGAAATTTTAAGTTTTCTGCCTTGGTGAAGGAACATTGTCCCTATTGGAAGAGGAAGAGGTTTTTTATAGGTATATAAGCAATTACTATTATTCTAGCCCTTAAAGAGTTGATAAGAAGTCATGCCTCGCTTCGTCATCATCGTCGTCCGCTCGTCCCGACTTCGGCTTCGGCATCAAATCTGGATTTGGATTTGGATTTGGTCAAATGATCAATTGATTGATTTATTTTTTGGACCAAATTGTAACGACCCGACTGGTCATTTTGAGCAATTGCGCTTGATTTGGTAGTTTGAGGTCTCGAGAAGCTTGACATTAGATGTATAGACTTATGTGCATGGGGTTGGATTCAGTTTCGGATGAATCATAATGGAATTGGAAGAAGGAACATAGGTTTGGAAATTTAAACAGTAATAATTTGATCTGAATCGTGCTTCTGAGTAAACGCCTCCGTAATGGGTCGTGGATGATCTCGACAGATTCGTAGTGTGAGTTTGAACTTTGTCACACGTTTGGATTCGGATTTTGAGGTCTGTAGGGAAAACAGAGGCATTTCGGCGGAAGTTGAAAAAGTTGAAGTTTGGAAGATGGAGAAGTTTGACCCATAGTTGAATTTGGTGATATCAAGGCCGGAATGCAATTTCAAGAATTGGAGCAGCTCCGTCATGTCATTTCGGACTTGTCTACAAAATTTTGCATCATTCCGGGTTGATTTGATCAGTTTCGAATCAAGTTTTCAAATTTGAAATATATGGAAGTCCACAGTTTGACTGATGGTGTGATTCGTCGTTTCGACATTGTTTGATGTCATTTAAGACCTCGAGCGAGTCCCTGTTAGGTTATGTGACTTGTTTTTGAGCTTATATGTTGTCCCTAGGTCCTCTGGTGTGTTCCGAGTGGGTTACGAGTATTTTCCCCATTTTTGGAACTGTTGTTTTGCTGCTTTGGTATCCTTCTTCGTGATCGCAAATAGCCTCTTGCATTCGCGATGCCTGGTTGCTGATCATCTCAAAATCCTTCTTCATGTTCGCGTCCCTCCCTTTGCGTTCGCAAAGCTCTGCATTTTTCCTTCTTCGCATTCGCGATATTCCCTACGAGTTCGCGTAGGTCTCTGCTCTTCTTCTCCGCGTTCTCAATGAGCAACCTGGAAGCCTTAACTTTTCTTCTTCACGAACGCGTTCCTCTCTTCGCGTTCACGATGCACAAAAATCTGGGCAGAAAGAATATATCCCAATATCGAGGGTTTCAACATTTTTATCATATTTTGATTTCTACAGTTCGATTCTAGGCAATATTTGGTGGGTTTTTCCCGTAATTCGATTGGGTAAGAGTTCTTAAACTATAACTAAATATATTCATTAAATTTGTCTTTATTTTATCATTTAAATTGTGTTTAGGGTTGGGGAATGTCACGACCCAAACCCGGTCGTGATGGCACCAAGCCCTAAGGCTAGGTTTGCCTGACCAACAATCGTTCCCATTTTAATACTAAGTCTCCAAAACCGACATTTTAAAAATGAAAAAATATTCAAGAATATTAATAGTGTAATATAGATGAGTACGAAAACTGATAACACACACATAAGATCTGGGGTCACGAGTCTAGAGCCTCTAACATAACTGAGTAATAATAAAAGTATCTGAATAACAATATAAAAATCCGGGATAGTATATAATAATAATGAACAGAGAAAAAAAATGAAGAGCATCCAGGTCCTGCGAACGTCATGCAGCTACCTCAACAACTCTGGGAATATCTCTGGAGACTATGAGTATTAGCTAGCCTCCAGTGTACCTGAATCTGTACACAAGGTGTAGGGAGTAGGGGTGAGTACTACCGACTCAGTGAATAATAAGCATAGAAAATTCTGAAAGAAAGAAATCTACAAAGTACCACAAAGCAAAGCTATAACTAACAATCCTATTACTTAGCTACGAACTAATAGCAAAACAGTATCACAACGGCAACAAAATATCAGATAAAGATGTAATGCGATGCACGTGAATACGCTGCGGCGTGCAGCCCGATCCGTTTAACGTTGACAGCGCTCACTAGGGGTGTGTACAGACTCCGTAGGGGCTCTTTTAGCCTAAGCGCAATATCATTATATCACTGCTGCGGCGTGCAGCCGACCCATGCTCGGTCCATAGTATGCATATGATTCACATAACATATTCAATCTAATTTCCTTTTTTTTCCAATTATTAAGGTGAATATGGCTTAGTCAATTTATTTCAGGAAAAAGGTGACTTAGCATTTAATAACAGTGATTAAACACAGGACTGAGATCAATGATTTTGCAAATCATACTATCACAACGATATTCATCCTAGACAGATGCTACACGTCGGCACAAGGCCCCAAACATGGCATTAAGCCCAATTATCAACAACACAATGTGCGTACCAGCAGCTAATAATTTTATTCAGCTCTCGGGATGGACCAAGTCACAATCCCCAATCATATACCGTCCCGCACCTGCCATGGGGTGCAAGTCACGCCCTAACATGGCGTCACGATGTGATAAACCATGGTTTCAAACCCTCATGCCATCATCTATACAAACTACTCACCTTTAGCCGGTCGTAGGCTGGTCTGCAATGCCTTTTCCCTTCGGATCTCCCTCTACGAGCGTCGAATCTAATCAAAACCATAACGAATATGTTATTATAGGTTAAATAAACATAACCCAGTCGTAATAATTCGACAAACATTAAAAATTACGAAGTTGGTAAAACCCGAGCCCCGAACCCACTTCTCAAAAAAATCTGAAAGTTACATCTTTGGATTTCTCGTCTCGCCACGAGTCCGTACATATAAAGTTAATCAAAAAACGGAGTTCGTTTACCTTCTCAGATCACCATTTTACTCTCTCTTAGGCTTCAAGCCCTAACCACCATTTTTAACCTGAAAACCCTTGAATTTCATTGTTTAATCTACTATTTACACCTTATAGACATAAACTGAGGCCAAGAATCATTACCTGAAGGAAACCCTCGAAACCCTCTTCAAAATCGGCCATAATTCGTCTCTTCCCGAAGTCAAAAGTGTTTTCTTAACTTATGAAATTTGCAAACATTGTTTCATTAATTCCCTACATTTCCGCTTCCGCGACACAGTGACCTCTTCCGTGGTTGTCACTTTTGCGGTCAATAGACCACTTTTGCATTCTCCTTTGAGTCAACTGGGACCGCTTCTACGGTCCTAAACCGCTTTCGCGGTCTCCGCCTATGCGATCCCCTTGACCGCTTCTGCGGTCACCCAATTGGTCCATGACCGCTTCTGCGGTCCCTGACCGCTTTCGCGGTGGCCACTTTTGCGTTAATACTTCCTCTTTCACGTAAATACCAGAATCCCCATGCAACAGAACTGTTGAAACTTCAAAAATCCTCGTTTTTATCATCTGACATCACCCTGAGGCCCTCGGGACCCCAACCAAATGCACATATATGTTCCATTACTTCATTCAAACTTGCTCGCAACATAAAAACACTATCATAAACATCAAAATCATCCAATTTCCGCGGATTCAAGCCTAAATTAAACTAAAACTTCCAAAACTTGCATTTGATCCAAAACCTGACCTAAACACCTCCGACTGATCTGAAAATTCGCACGCATGTCCAAAATCACCTAATGGAGCTACTACAACTGTCAGAGTTCCATTCCGACCTCCAGATAAAATTTTATCTATCAACCGAACTTCGCCAAAATAGCCACCGGCTCCACATCATAGGTCAAGTCTTCATCTATCTGGATCATGCTAAAGTCTAACACATGAGATGGATCCCCAACATACTTCCGGAGCTTAGATTGAGCTCCGGACAAGCTAGGTGGCAAAGCAAGCATATAGTCCACCTCACCAATCCTTCTAAGTACTTGACAAGGTCCAATAAAACTTGGACTCGGCTTCCCTTTCTTCCAAAATCTCATAACACCCTTCATAGACGAAACCTTCAACAAGACCTTCTCACCCACGGCATAAGATACATCTCGAACCTTCCGGTCCGCATAACTCTTCTGACGCGATTGAGCTGTACGAAGCCTCTCCTGGATTACTTTCACCTTCTCTAAGGCATCCTGAACTAACTCTATCCCCAATAACCTAGCCTCGTGGGCTCAAACCAACCATCCATAGATCTACACCTTCTCCCATATAAGGCCTCATACGGCACAATCTGAATGCTGGATTGATAGCTGTTACTATATGCAAGGTCTGCAAGTGGCAAGAATTCAGCCCAAGAACCTCCAAAATCAATAGCACAGGCACGCAACATGTCCTCCAATATCTGGATTTGTACGCTCGGACTGCCCGTCCGTCTGTGGATGAAATGTTGTGCTCAGATGCACCTGCATTCCCAACTCCCGATGAAAAGTCCTCCAGAACTGGGAAGTAAACACGGTACCCTTATATGATACAATGGAAACCAGGACCACATGCAACCGTACAGTCTCCCAAATGAAAATCTCTGCTAACTTCTCCGTCGAATAGGTAGTACATACTGGAATGAAGTGTGCAGACTTGGTCAGCCTATCCACAATCACCCAAACGGAATCAAACTTCTTCGAGGTACGAGGAAGACCACTCACAAAATCCATAGTAATATTCTCATATTTCCACTCCGGAATATAAATTCGCTGAAGTACACCACCGGGTCTCTAGTGCTTGTATGTGACTGGCTGAAAATTGAGTCACCGAGCCATGTAACTCACAATGTCATTTTTCATCCTCCTCCACCAGTAATGTTGTCTCAAATCCTGATACATATTCGCGGCACTCGGGTGAATCGAATACCGTGAGCTGTGAGCCTCCTCTAATATCAACTCCCGGAGACCATCCATATTGGGCACGCAAATCCGGCCCTGCATCTGCAATACACCATCATGTCCAATGGTCTTAGCATCATCATGCCAAACCCTATCCTTCAAGTCAAGCAAATGCAGGTCATCATACTGTCGCTCTCTGATGCGGTCATACAAAGAAGACCGGGAAACCACACTTGCCAACACCCGACTGGGCTAGGAAATATCTAACCTCACCATCTGATTGGCCAAGGCCTTAACCTCTACTGCAAGGGGCCTCTCCCCAATTGGAATGTATGCCAGATTACCCACGCTAATAGCCTTCCGGCTCAAAGCATCAGCCACAACATTGGCCTTCCCGGGATGATACAAAATGGCAATATCATAGTCTTTTAGTAACTCCAGCGATCTCCGCTGCCTCAGATTAAGATCTTTCTATTTAAACAGGTGCTGAAGACTACGATGGTCTGTATATACCTTACAAGAAACACCATAAATATAATTCCTCCAAATCTTCAAGGCATGCACAATCGCAGCTAACTCTAAGTCATGAACATGGTAGTTCTTCTCATGGGGCTTTAGCTGACGAGAAGCATACGCAATAACTCTACCCTCCTACATCAACACACAACCGAACCCAACTCTCGAGGCATCACAATACACCGTGTAAGAGCCTGAAGCTGATGGTAATACTAATACCGAAGTTGGGGTCAAAGCTGACTTCAGCTTCTGGAAGCGCTCCTCGCATTCATCTGACCACACTAATGGAGCATTCTTCTAAGTCAACTTCATCAAAGGCGAAGCAGTAGATTAAAAACCCTGAACGAATCTGCGGTAAAACCCATCAAACCGAAGAAACTCTGAATCTCCATAGCTGAGGACGGTCTAGGCCAAGTCTGCACCGCCTCAACCTTCTTTAGGTCAACCTGAATGCCATCACTGGACACCACATGTCCCATAAAAGTCACAGTATCAAGCCAGAATTCACACTTGGAGAACTTTGCATATAGTTTCTCCTCTTTCAATCTCTGCAAGACCACCCTCAAGTGTTGTGTGTGTTTCTCTTAGCTACACGAAAACACCAGAATATCATCGATGAACACGATCACAAAAAAGTCAACATAAGGCCGAAATACATTGTGCATCAAGTGCATGAACGCGGCCTGGGCATTAGTCAGCCCAAAATACATCACTAGAAACCCGTAGTGCCCATATTTCGTCCTGAATGCCGTCTGAATCCCTAATCTTCAGCTGGTGATAACCCGATCGAAGGTCAATCTTAGAGAATACCCTTGGTCCCTGGAGCTGATCAAATAAATCCTCAATATGGGGTAGTGGGTGTTGATACCCAATTTTTCCCCATATATTTCAGTGCTCAAAATATTCCCAAAATAGCATGTAGAGGGATATATAAGTATCCATAAAGGTTTTGGCATTTTCATACATATTTTAAGATTTCTAATATCAATTTATGACTATAATCTCCCAATATTTAGTCCAAAAACTTGTTATTTTGTGAGTAATGTATTTTATTCTCTCATTTACATAAAAATATCATTTATATAAATTTTACGGAATGTTACAAGTTCGTTAGGTATTTCTAAACTAAAAATTGCAATTTTAGCCTATTTTCTGATTTAACTAGTATTCTAATTACAAAATCATTCTTAATATTTTTAAATTAATACTTATACATTATTTATTAACCTAGTTTTAATTTGATTTTTACAGTGTCATTTACCATTTTATAAAATTCAAATTGGGGGAAAATGGATATTTAAATTGTAGCCCTTTTTTATTTCAATTGTAACCGAATTTCTGACCCAATTTAACCTCAATTCAACCCCACTTACCCTACCCATTTACCCACTAAATCGACCCGCCCCGTTCCCTCTTTTAAATCGTGGTCGTTGATCATTCAGATCAACGGTCCACAATGATCCTTTCCTTTTTAAACCACAAGCCCCCTAACCCTAATAATTTAACACCAAAAAGCCGCCCTTGTATCCCCTCCTCTATCAAACACTCCCAAGCCCATTTGAAACCCTAGCCACCTCCGGTCACTTTTCGACCTCTTTCTACCGGAAATCATGGCCTCTCAGGCCCTGTGTTACCTATATCTACCCCCACTCACCCTTATCCTCCTATTGCATGAGGATTCGAGGTCTGACCTTGAAGACCACGGCTCAGAAGCTCTCCGATTCAAGTTCTATGGCCTATTCCGGCTCATCTCTGGCGAGTCCTAGCCCCGTGAGTCTATCTCTGGCTAAGGACCAGCCTGTTCAAGGCGTTCTCATTTTCTATGGTTTTCTCGGAAACCCTAAGCCTCGAGGTTTTCCTGTTTCTCTCTAAGATCTACTATTGATACATGCTATTTTCTAAGATTTTTATGTGTTTCTCACATCTTTTTTGATTTTTTCTTTCAAAACTGTTCATCTTCTTAAACTTAAGGTTTCGTGATTTTACTTGTTCTACTGTGATTTCTTACATTATTTGGCTTTGTTGTAAATCCTAAGTGTTTCACTATGATTTTTAGGTGTTTTCTTTACTATATTTTCTTCTAGGGTTTTCGAGTGAATTCTTTACTGTTTCTTCTTTCATTATGCTCCCATGGATGTTCGTGTTCTTTGGACTTTCATAGTTTTTTCTTTGCCCGATTCTCTATGCTTTCGTCTGCGAGGAAGAAACCCTAGATTTTTTGGGGTTTTCAGACTACTTGTGTGTGAGTATTTTTGTTTCCTGTTTAATTTCAAAACTCTAATCCTCTAAAACTCGTCTCATGTTTCTGTTCTTGCTAAGCTTTGCATGATCTCTTGATTTCTCATATATCTATGTTCTTCTAATTTGCATGACTACTCTGCTTATTTTTAACCTCGCATGTTTAAGTTTATGCTCCCTTTTATAGTCAAATATTTTTCTCTCTGAATAACCCTAATTTTTGGGGATTGATTTTCTATGAACTTAATTGATTCTCTCCTTCTCTTATTTGGACCTATATTCTTACTTAATGCATTACTGAGTTCGAATCCCTGATTCTTGATTTACTACGTGATTAATTGATTTTACTTTTACCTTATTTATCTAACCGTGTATTATTAAAAGCTTCTCCTATGTATTTACCCTTTATTTCACCATGTGTTACTGATCTTCTTTCCTTAAATATAAATCTGCCCTCTCCTATTCAAATTCGAATTCCTTAATTAAAGGAACTCCCCTCTTCTAATTGATTCTGATAGTATTAAATTATATTTTGCCTTACTTACCACTTGTTTTCAAACTATAAATACCCTACTCCTTCTCTTCAAACGACACACACAGACACGAACAATTTTCACAAGTCCATACTATACACTATCTCTTTTCTTCTCTGCTCTTCTCTGTTACTAAGTGTGCTGCTTGTGTTAGCCAGCTGAAATTCAAGGCTAACCATAAGATCCTGCTTGTTATGTTTGTATTGTTGTTTGAAACTTGCAACTGGTAGGTTCCATGGTTTAAGTACCACCTCTAAACTATGTGTTTATTTATACCTTTCATATATCTATTTATGCTCTATTTCCTTACATCATGAAATTGAATTTCAGCATGTTACATCCCTACCCCATATTCCCATGTGTTTAATTCGGTTATGTTTGGTATTTGTTATCTTCCTGCACATCCCTTTTCCAAAACCCCTTTCTGATTGATTATGTTCTGTTTTATGCAAATTCATTCATATTTGATCCCTTTCCCACGACCCCTTTTATATGTGAGTGTTGTTTTGGACTAGAGTGGTACCCTATTGCTACCTTTAGTTTAGAACCAGGTTGTTCTCAACCTATACTCAAAGTAATCTCACTCCCTTAACCCCCTATTATGTGCTGAGATTTTGACTCAGGTCTGTTGGTTCCCTAATCACCATACAGGCATAAGTCTGACTTATTTCAAGTCTGCTCTTATTTGTTAAACCATGTATAGGGCAAGGGGTGTGACAGTCCCCTTCATGGCTAGGTATGACCACATTTGCATTGGTTATCCTCTAATCCTTCACCTTTACACTCATTCTTAGTCTCATAAGTACTGCCCCCTTTGGTAAGTCATGCCTTGGGACCCTCGAGCTCCCTGTGATCTCGGATGCCTTAGGGCTGGTACTTCCACACTACACTATTCTATTATTCTAAGTTATTCAGGGTGTTAAGCACTGCCGGGAATCTCTGAGGTTCCTTGGAACTTTGAAAACATCTTGAGTATGAGAAGGCCCTGAAAACTGGAATCTAGATTTGGAAAAATGCACAGATTGGACATTAAGATTGCTTCGAGACTCCCTAGGCTGTTGTATTTCTAATGTATTTCTCTTATTTTCATTCTTTCATGTTTTGTAATAATTGTGTAAAAAGATTTGGGGATATTAGTGAAAGGATGTGGGAAGGGCTTTAATGTTTCTGCACAAGTCAAATGGTAGAAACTACGCTCATAGGGTTCTATGCTTAAATTATTTAGAAATAATGCCTATAGGACTTGCACATTTTTGTATTCAAATGCATATAGAAATCCTGCCTATAGGACTTGCATATTTTCATAGTCAAATGCATATAGAAATCCTGCCTATAGGACTTGCATATTTTGTAATCAAATGCATATAGAATTCCTGCCTATAGTACTTGCATATTTTCATAATCAAATGCATATAGAAATCCTACCTATAGGACTTGCATATTTTGTAATCAAATGCATATAGAAATCATGCCATTAGGACTTACATACGCGATAGGCAAGCTGTAGGGTTAAACGCTCTATTATTCATTAACAGCTTTTAACATCAGAAGCATATACATCATGCATATAGGATTAACTGTCAAACTCACCTTATTCGCTTAGTTAACAAGAGTCAGTCATCTGAGCTTTAATGTTTTCTCAAAATAACGTTTTTCGCAAACTGTTAGCTATGCATGCCTTTTAATGTCTCAAGTCTGTGTTTTCCTGCCTTTCAAAAACAAATTCCGCCCAAACAATTTTCATTCTATGAAACAGTCTTTAAAGTAAAGTTCTGCCCAAAGTGTTTTCTGTGAAAATAATCTGCCTGCAAATGCTTTGCGTAACCTCTGCATAAAAAATCACTCTATCTCAACGTTTATTCAATTTTCGAACAATTGTGCAACTTGCCTTTTTCAAATCTGCTTGTCTTTCTGAAACTTTTCTGCACATTTTACTTAAACTATCTACTACTTTTCAAAACTCTTATCTCCTCTATTGCTTATTTCTTCAAGACTCCCTGCCTTTTTTAAAATACGACAATTCCTGATGACATGCCCGGGGAGGTCGAAGCAGATTTTCTATCAAGCTTTATATGTTTAACTAATTCATTCGCAATCAGCTTTAATATAAAGACTAAACCAGTATTTGTAAGTCGTGCTAGACTAATTGCTGTTATGGCCTACGGGGTTTATATGAGCCTTTGAATTTCTAATTTGCGTACTTCTATATGCCATTTGGTTTGATTGATGCTTAATATTTTGCCTTTGAAAACTCCATATATGCCTTATCCTTCTTTCCCTCTCTTAAATTTAGAAGTTCTAAATACCCCGGGACTAATAGGTTGGGCCGGGTACTACCATGCAATAATTAAACGAGACTAAATGCATTTAAGTACCTTAACGGCGGGAATGGTAGAATATGGAAATGATAACGATGCGATAATATCATAAAGCGACCCCTCTATGGGATATGTGCGGGATATTGTATTGAATGATCCATATTATAGTCAAACCTAGGACCTCTTTCTCTTTTTCTTGCTTTATTTAAACATTTTATTCGAAAGTAATGCTTTTTTCCAAATTAGTTCTTTCTTCCTCTTTATTTAAATTATGCCTTTTTACAATTCTCAAGTTGTTTGGATGTTTACCTTTACTTGTTTATTTGCTTTATCTCTTTAAAGTCACAATTAGCATGGCCAGGAAACACACTAGTGGATCTTGAGGGTGCCTAACACCTTTCCTCGAGATAATTTCAAGCCCTTACCCGACTATGGTTTTCTTTCAAAATACTCTCTTCCTCTTAAAGTGTCATAATGCACTATTATCATTAGATGGTGACTCTTTAACTTCCAATACCCAATTCCCAAACGGGAATAAGAGTTGTTTTGCCCATAATGTCATAAACCCGATTTCGCTTCTTTTTTTTCGTAGTCGTAGAAGGGGATGTCGACAACATGGCGACTCTGCTGGGGAGATCTTTAAGGCTTTTACCACTACGTGCTTTGTGGCTTTATTGCTTTCTTTACTGCCTTTATTTACCGTTTCAATTATTTTTTCATGATTAATAACCTGATTCTTCATGTTTTCTTTTTCTTTAATTATTTTACGGCTTTAACTTCATTTCAATTCCGTCTTAAACTTCGAGCATCTATTGTAATCATTATCTTATGAACGTGAAAGTACATGTATTTATTTCATTGCTGTAATTGCATCCTTCAACATCATCTTCCATTCGTGCCATACAAATCCTATAGCAACGATTATAATGAGTGGTTGCGCTCTTCCAATTTTATGAACCCCCTATATGTGGCAAAGGCATATTTGCGGTAAAACCAGTCGATCAACGGTGTAGTCGACAGTTCCGTGCATTTCCCTCTTGAGTTGTCCGCTTAAAGGTACCTTGTCTAGCATTTCAAAAGTAGAAAAATCTTATTTCGTTATACTGTTCATGCATCATGGTCAACCCTAGCTGAGTTAGTTATGTTGTTCGCATAATGACTCAAAAAGATAGCCTAAACCAAAAGTCCATCGGGTTTCCTCGAAACCCAAACGGACGCCTTCACATTATGTGCATGTATTTGGAGAACTTAAGTACCTTACTTCTAATTGTCTATTTAAATAGTCGAGTCTGGTGGGGTTAAGGGCCTAACACATTGTTTTGCAAAAATGAGGAACGAGGTCCCCGGATTCGGTATGGTAGCAAACATTCACACAAAGTTACTAAGCTGGTGGGAGGATCTACATGGTAGCGACCGGGTTCTTGTCTGCAAGCATTTAGGGAATATTCCTTCACTCTTGGAAGTTAGGCCAGATAACAATATTGTGGAAGCTGCTACTCTGTTTTGGGATAGTAAACGATCTGTCTTCCGCTTTGGGGTATTGAAATGACGCTGCTGTTAGAAGAAATTGGGGATCTAGCGGGAATTCCTTGGGATAGCCCGGGGTTGCTTATGCCAGAAAACTGCAAAGGTAGAGGGTTACTGAAAATGATGGGGCTCAAGAAGAATCCTAATCTGACCAGTCTAAAGGATTCCTACATATCCTTCAACTTCATGTATGAAATGTTCGGACATAGCAAATCCTACCGCACTCACATGGACGAGTTCTTCCTCACCTCTTTGAGGCACATACATAGGAGAGCCTTTGTATTCATGTTCTATTTCCTGGGCATGATAGTCTTTCCAATGAAGAAGGCTAGAATCTATACAAGACTAGCCATGGTAACCAAAGCCATAATGGAGGGAATCGACGGGCAGGCATTCAGCATAGCACCCATGATCCTCGCCGAACTGTACCGATCCTTAGAGAAATGTCAACAAGGGGAACCACACTTTGAAGGGTGAAATTTGCTACTACAACTCTGGATCATTGGACATCTTGAGAAGGGAGATTATAGACATGAGATCATACGCTGAGACTGGGGTGACCATATCGTTTTCCATCATCCAAAGCGAATGCACTTCATGCCGGATATATTCGCTCGCCTGGAAGATGCCAGTGGATAGGTAGAACTATTAGAGAATCTGAAAGAAGAGCATGTACAGTGGATGTACTAGTGGTTCCCAACCGGGGAGTTTATCATTGGGTCTAGGGATGCGCCATTCCTTGTACTCATCGGCTTAAGAGGAACTTAACCTTATGTCCCTCTCCGAGTCATGAGGCAAGCAGGAAAAAAGCAGATTATACCAAGGGTAGAAAAGATGAGTCACTACAGGGCTGACTTCCAAGATGATGATAGCCCACACAGGTGTCGGGCTCAGCATATGTGGCATTCCAAACTCATATTGGAAAAGGAATCTATGGAACCATACATGTATCGGGTAGGGCATGCGCCACATTATCTAGGATGGTTAGAAGATGACTACACCGGCTTGGGAAAAATAGGTTTCGTCCATGGTCACAGGGTTATTGATGAGAAGACTGCCGCAAAGGTCAAGTACAATCAGCTACGCAAACGGATACAAGAGTGCGAAAGTGAGCATCGGGAAATACTAGACGCCCAAGAGAAACTAATAAATGAATGGAAGGACATGGCTGTCCGCGCAAACAATCGTCTAGGGTACTTGGAACGAGGTCTATGGAGCTGGAAGGCAAATTTATAAAAAGGATCAACGACTGTCAGGAAGCTGAAGATAACGAAGGTGGGCACCTTGCTCGGGCTTACCTGTTGCTGGGATTGCGCGAGTTGATGCAGCTGTACGAGGAGGAAACATACCAAATCTGGAAGGTCCTTCTGGGACCAAGTAGTTAGGATTTTTACTGCTTTCTTGATGTAATAAGGCCACTGGCCATTAGTGACAATCTCTCTTTATTTCAGTTTGTTTTGACTTGTTCTATTTTCTATCAATAAAATGAGGCACTTGGTGTTATAAGTTCTCCAAATTATATCTGTCGCTAGGCCTATCTCGGGCACAACGAGGCACCCAAATAGGAAACGACTTACATCCTTGCAATAATGTGTTTAAATACCGCAATATTTTCTTTCTCAGAATTCGCACTAACTTCTTGCCTTTTTTGTTTTACTTTTATTTTTTATTCCCCTCCTCAAAGGTTAGTTCGTGCATTCTGGCACCATCAGCATACTCCAAAAGATCAAAGGGTCCTCCACCTTCTCCTCTTCCGAGTCCTCCCAGAAACTGGAACAAGAGCAAAATGGAAGATACCAATGCTAGAAAGGAAGTCGAAGAGGCTTTAATCACCAAAGAAACTGCTGCTCATCTTGAGAAAACTTTGCTAAGGTTTCGAGAAGATTTGGAACAAGTCCGAAACTTGGCAAGCCTGTCGATCATTCTTGTTGCTGCCGATTCCAACAAATTACCACCACCAACCTAGCCTGCTCAGACTTAAGTCCGCAACATAGGCAACAATGCGCCACTGCTTATCCCAGAGCCCTAAAACACCACACATAACCAGAAAGCTCATGTCTTTGTGGATACTGTACCACATTACGGCCATCCAGTCACCAATGTAGCTGAGTGAGACAACACATGCTCCCTCATTCAGGATCTGGCTGATGAGATTAAGAAGTTGACTAATTGGGTTCAGGGTTCGAAGGTAACAAGGGTGTTGAAGGGTTGAATTACAAAGAACTATGTGTTCAACCAGATGTTGAGCTCCCGAGGGGGTGGTACAAACCTCCCAAGTTTGAATTGTTCGACGGTACCGTAGATCCCAGGGTTCACTTGAGGATGTATTGTGACAAGCTAGTCGGAGTCGGTAGGGATGAAAAGATCTGCATGAATCTATTTATGAGGAGTTTGAAGGGCGATGCGTTATCCTGTTATATTAGCTAGGACGCGAAGAAATGGACAAATTGGGTGATCATGGCGTCCAATTTCATGAACCGTTTCAGGTTCAACACTGAGAATACGCCAGACATGTTCTATATCCAGAATCTTAAGAAGAAGCCTACGAAGACCTTTCGCGAGTATGCTACTTGTTGGAGGTCGGAATCCGCTAAGGTCAGACCGGCCTTGGAGGAAGAAAAAATTAACAGATTCTTTGTTTGTGCTCAACATCCATAGTACTATGAAAGATCGATGCTAATTGAGGGTAAAAAGTTCTTCGATATCATCAAATTGGGAGAAAGGATCAAAGAAGGCATTAAGAACGGTATGGTCACTAACCTATAGGCATTTCAAGCCACCAACAAGGCTCTACAATCTGGTGGCTCGACAAAGAAGAAAGAGGTAAATTCTGTAATGGCTGCGCAAAGAAACAACTCTTCCATGAAGTACCAAACCTATCCCTCAGCTCCACTCACATACCAGCCTACCCCAAATTACCCAACACCACCACTTACTTACCAAATTTCACCACCTGCTTACCAATCACCTCCACCACCCACATATTAACCCACTTCACCCCGATATTCCAAACATGCACCCATATACCAAGCATATAACTTCCAACCTTCTCACTACCCATCACCACCTACTCGCCAAAATTTCCCTCGACCTAGACCAAATTTCGACTGCAAACCCCCTAGACAATACACCGCAATACCCGAGCCGATTGATCAATTGTATGAGAAACTCAAAGCAGCGGGTTACGTCACCCCTATCCCAGCTGTAACTCCAGAAAACCCTTCCCAATGGATTAACCCAAACAAGACTTTCGCATACCATTACGGGATGAAGGGCCATACCATTGACGAGTGCCGCTCGTTAAAAGACAAAATTCAGAACCTGATTGATAACAAGATTATTATAGCAAAGGAGCCACTCCTAATGTCTGCAACAACCCTCTGCCTAATCACAAGGGTAGAGGCATCCACATGATTGAGATTGAAGATGATTGGGACCCCGAAGGGTCAATTGGTTTAATAGCTGAAGGAGATGAGCCAAAGAAGCTGGTGGTTACTCTCAATACTATTATCGTACAAATCCAGCCGTCTGAGGGCGATGTGGTAAATGTATCAATACCACTCGAATTTGAAGTACCTTCCGCAAAGACACCAAAACCAATTGAAGTTGGGTTTGGAGCTCCGAAACCACCTACATAGTTTGAGGTTGTTGTTTTGCCTCCTCAAAGACCTATTTTGGTCTCCATGATCGACATGACCCGGTTCTAAACAAATTCAATACCTTGGGACTACACAACCGAGGCGAGAAGGAAAGGAAAGACATGCATTGGAGAAGCAATTGTTGCGCAAGGCACGACTAGGACAGGCAGGGTCAACACCCCGGAACATTTGGTCAAGTCTAGCTAGCAAGCTTCCGGGCGAGCTTATGAAACCAGACCCGATGACCTATGGAGAAAGGTACAAGCTAAGGAGTATTCGGTCGTTGAGCAGTTTAACAAAACACCGGTGCAGATTTCTATTCTGGCCCTCCTACAAAGCTTTGAGGCACATAAAAATTCCTTGATGAAAATACTAAGTGAAGCTTATGTTCCCAGCAACATAATAGGAGGCGAAACGGCAAACATGGTAGGACATATACTGGAAAGCCATAATATCACCTTCCACGAAGATGAATTTCCACCAGAAGGGCTTGGTCACAACAAAGCATTGCTCATCACTGCGCAATGCAAGGATCATTTTATCACCAGGATTCTAGTTGACGGGGGATCCAGCCTCAACATTTGTCTGTTGGTGACTCTCAGGACATTGGGCAAAAGGTTGCACGAGATCAAAGACGAGGCCATCAATGTCAAAGCTTTCGATGGTTCTCAGAGGCCCACCATTGGAGAAATCAATTTGTTCCTGCAGATGGGAGCCACCTGGTTCGATGTTGAGTATCAAGTCATTGACGTACCAGCATCTTACAACATATTACTAGGACGACCTTGGATTCACACCACTGGGGCTGTGGCGTCAACATTGCATCAATCCGTGAAATTTGTGTGGAATTATCAAGAAGTAATCATTCATGGCGATGGTAGAAACCCCATATACAGTCGCCAGGCTATCCCAATGATCGGAGGAAGAAGGAGAATAGGGGAGAAACATACTATCACATCGAACGAGTCAATTCCATAGACAAGGATAAGTGGTGGGATAGCAAAATCGAGAGCATTCTGAATTGGAGTGGATACAAGCCCGGGGAGGGGCTTGGCAAGAATCTCCAAGGTATCGCCAAGCCCATCCATTTGAAGAAGTATGGGACCACTTTCGGTTTGGGTTATAAATACACTTGGCAGGAATTCAAGGACTGGTTGCCACCATGGAGCAGCCCCTACTACCTATTGGAGCACCCACTACCTCAGTTAGAGCAGACCTTTCAGCTCGTTCATGCCATACTAAAGGAAGATAAGACGCTGGCAGCCATGAAGAACCTGTTTCTAGAGGAGGATATGGATTGTTGTGTTACCTTTTAGGGGGAAGGGGAGGAAGGCCCTTCCATTCAAGCTGTGAACCGAGGGGAGCGCCTCACCAATTGGTCAATCAGGACCACCGGTGCCCATAAAGCCTCGGGGTAGCAAGGCTAAATGACACATATGCATCACACTTTACTTTTAGTTGAATTATACTTTTCAGCATTGTCTTTACTTTTGAAAAACAGCTCCAATGTTTCAGACAATTATGAATTTAATTAAAGCACTTTCCAAGTTTATCTCTATATTTCACTCTCATTTATTTTCTCAACCATTTACTATATTTTATACAGCATTACTATTACATATCTTGATGATGAACCCATGACTGTAACTTGCAATGAGACAATGCGACAAACGGACATAGATTCAGAAGAGGATGAAATACCGAAGAGGTTGTTAAAGAGGTAAAAAATTTTGAGAACATACCTAAGTCCAATCTAGACGAAACCGAGATCATTAATGTGGAGATGCAGAAAATACCAAGGAAACACTAATCACTCTGCACTTGTCACCGTCTGAAAAGGAAGAATACACAGAATTTTTGAAAGAGTATGAGGACATATTTGCCTGGTCGAATGATGACATGATCGGCCTCAGCACATCCATTGTGGCTCACAAGTTACCGACAGATCCGACATGCCCAGCGGTCAAGAAAAAACTCAAAAAATTCAAGCCAGACATGAGTTTTAAAATCAAAGAAGAAGGCACAAAGCAAGTCAAAGCCAGGGTTCTCAGAGTGGTAGAGTATCCAACGTGGTTAGCCAATATTGTGCTGGTGCCAAAGAAGGATGGGAAGGTTAGAGTCTGTGTCAATTACTAGGATCTCAATCGAGTCAGTCCTAAAGATGACTTTTCTTTGCCAAATATACACATATTGATCGACTACTTCCCCAAACATGAGCTGTAGTCGTTCGTCAATTGTTTTGCTGGGTACCATCAGATATGAATGGATGAAGAAGATGCAGAGAAAACAGCATTTATCACGCGATGGGGGATGTATTGCAATAGAATGATGCCATTTGGGTTAAATAACGTAGAGATTACTTACATGAGGGTCATGACTACCCTCTTTCACTGCATGATACATAAGGAAATTGAGGTATATGTAGACAATGTCATCATCAAGTCCAGGAAAGCTGCAGATCACATGGAGGACTTGCGAAAGTTTTTCAACAGATTAAGGAGGTGTAATTTGAAACCGAATCCCGCCAAGTGTGTATTTGGGGTTCCTGCCGAAAATTTATTGGGTTTCATTGTGAGTCGTCAGGGAATAGATCTGGATCCCTCGAAGGTCAAATCTATTCAGGAGTTGCCACTGCCAAAGAACAAGAAGGATGTGACGACTTCCCAAACAAGACTCAATTATATCAGCTGGTTCATAGCTCAGTCCACCGTCATCTGCGAACCCATCTTCAAAATGCTGAAGAAGGATGCTGCCACCAAATGGACCGATGAATGTCAAAAGGCTTTTGACAGGATCAAGAAATACTTGTCTACGCCTTCAGTCCTTATTCCACCTGAGCCAGGAAGACCTCTGTTGCTTTATCTTGCAGTATTGGATGGGGCATTTGGTTGTGCTTTGGGACAACATAATGAAGCAAGAAGGAAGGAGCGGGCATCTACTACCTTAGCAAGAAGTTTACCCCTTACGAGGCTCAGTATTCCTTACTAGAGCGCACCTATTGTGCTCAAATTTGGGTAGCTCAGAAATTGAGGCATTATTTCTGTGCTTACACTACTTACCTCATATCAAGGATCGATCCACTGAAAGTATATTTTCCATAGGCCCATGCCCACTGGCAACCTCGCCAAGTGGCAAATCTTGCTGAGTGAATTCGACATTATCCATGTCACCCAGAAGGCAGTTAAAGGACAGGCTTTGGCAGATCATCTCGTCAAAAATCCTATAGAAGATGAATGCGAACCACTAAAAATGTATATTCCCGACGAGGCGGTAGCTTTCGTAGGAGAAGACATTGTAGAATCCTATGACGGTTGGAGGATATTTTCGACGGAGCCGCAAATTTCAAAGGAGTTGGCATAGGAGCGGTTTTGGTATCGGAAACTGGTCAGCATTATTCGGTGTCCGCCAAGCTCAGATTTCCCTGTACCAACAATATGGTCGAGTATAAAGCCTGCATTTTAGGGCTCAAACTGGCCATTGACATGAATGTTCTGGAACTGTAGTGATCCGAGATTCCGACTTACGCATACATCAGGTCCGAGAAGAATGGGCAACCAAAAATTCCAAGACACTCTCCTATCTACAGCATGTGCAAGAATTGAGGAAAAGATTCAGAAAAACAAAGTTCCAGCATGTTCCCGGAACACAGAACGAGTTTGCCGATGCTTTAGCCACTTTATCATCCATGATCCAGCATCCGGATACAAATTTTATTGATCCCATTCCGGTCAAGATTAACGACCGGATAGCTTATAGTGCTCACGTCAAGGAAGAAGACAACGGGAAACCTTGGTTCGACGATATAAGATAATACTTTACAATGGGAGGGTACCCAGAATTTTCCAATGCCAATCAGAAACAAACAATTCGGAGGTTGTCCAATAATTTCTTTCACAGCAGAGGAATTATGTATATGAGGACTCCTGATTTGGGATTATTAATGTATGTCGAGGCAAAAGAAGCAATCAGACTATTGGAGGAAGTACATGCTGGGACTTGTGGACCACATATTAATGGTTTTGTTTTGGAAAAGAAGATACTTCGAGCTGGTTATTTTTGGATGACTATGGAGACGGACTGCATTCAATACATCCGAAAATTCCACCGATGTCAAGTACATGCAGATACGATAAAGGTGCCTCCAAATGAGCTTACTACAACAAGCTCACCATGGTCGTTCGCCGCTTGGGGAATGGACGTCATTGGACCAATTGAGCCAGCCTCGTCAAATGGGCACAGGTTCATCCTAGTGGCAATTGATTACTTTACCAAATGGGTTGAAGCAGCGTCATACAAGGCAGTCACAAAGAAGGTAGTCGCAGATTTCGTCAGAGATCGTATGATTTGTCGGTTCAGGTTCCAGAATCAATCATCACCGATAATGGCTCTAACCTCAACAGCGGCCTAATGAAAGCAATATGTGAAACATTTAAAATCAGACATAAGAACTCTACAACTTACATACCTCAGATGAACATAGCCGTGGAAGCAGCCAATAAGAACATCAAGAAAATACTAACAAAAATTATTGAAAAGCACAAGCAGTGGTATGAAAAGTTTTCGTTCGCTTTATTGGGTTACTGCACTACGGTCCGCACATCAACCGAGGCCACTCCTTACATTCTGGTTTATGGAACAGAGGCGGTCATTCCCGTCGAGGAAGAAATCCCATCCTTAGGGGTCATACAAGAAGCTGAATTAGATGATGCAAAATGGATCAAGAGTCGCTAGGAGCAGTTAGCCCTCATCGATGGAAAGAGAATGAATGTTGTCTGTCACGGTCAATTATATCAGAATAAAATGACCCGAGACTTCAACAAGAGAGTTCGACCAAGGAAGCTTACTCCAGGGCAACTGGTGGTAAAGAAGATATTCCCACATCAAGATGAAGCCAAAAGGAATTTCTCTCCCAACTGGCAGGGTCCGTACATGGTTCACCGGTTTCTAACTGGAGAAGCCCTTATTCTTGCATAAATGGATGGAGAAGTTCGGCCAAAACCAATCAACTCAGATGCCGTGAAAAGATACTACATTTATTCATTACTTTTTTCCATGATGTAATTTGAACTACGCCTGACCTAATTCCTGTTTAAGAGGGGATATGTAGGCAGCCCTATGGGTTCGGTCACATTTTCATAAAATTTTGTTTACCCCCGCATTTTGAACTGGGGCAGAATTTTTAGGAGGACCCTCAAAATTTTGAAGTCAATTTACCAAGAATTCACGTCAGCATCGACTCAGTAAACTGGGGCAGACCAGCCCAGTAAACTGGGGCAGAATTTTGAAGAGGACCCTCAAAATTCTGGAACAAGTAAGGTTATCATGTCTCGAACCACGTTGCAGTTGTTAGTTCATCGTAAAACAAAAATTATTCTTTTCTTTACTTATATATACATTTGCATCATGTTTGCCAAATCTTTTTCATAATATAATTCGGAGTAATATCATTCAGCAACACTACCCCAAACGGCACAGGACGTCACGAGCTGGGAGATACAAACTAACCTCCCCATTTACAGAACTCACAAATTTTCTTTGGATGCAGGAATTCGGGACACAAATGGGCGACGCATTTTCCTTACAGAACCAAAGTCCCGAAACAACTACTTAATTCGCAAAAAGTTTGCTACCTACATCCAACATTCTCCCAGCAATCATGATATTGCAATCATCTATCAGCTAAGAAAATCATTACTATTTCCTCTTTTACGTTTTCACATTGCATAAGGCTATTCTCTGCCTTTCGAGGTTAAGCTCTACCTTTATCCTGCATAAGGCTATTCGCTGCCATTCGAGAATAAGCTCTGTCTCCATATTGCATTTTTGCATAAGGCTATTCTCTGCCTTCCGAGGTTAATCTCTAACTCCATCCTGCACAAGGCTATTCTCTACCTTCCGAGGTTAAGCTCTACCTCCATCCTGCATAAGGCTATTCTCTGCCTTTCGAGACTAAGCTCTATCTCCTTCCTTCATTGCATAGGGATATTCTCTGCCTTTCGAGGATAAGCTATACCTCTATCCTGCATAAGGTTGTTGTCTGCCTTTCGAGACTAAGCTCTGTCTCCATCCTGCATTGCATAAGGCTATTCTCTACCTTCCGAGGTTAAGCTCTACCTCTATCCTGCATAAGGCTATTCTCCGCCTTTCGAGACTAAGCCATATCTCCATCATGCATTTAATAAGGCTATTCTCTGTCTTCTGAGGTTAAGATCTACCTCCATCCTACATAAGGCTATTCGCTGCCTTTCGAGACTAAGCTCTATCTCCATCCTGCATTGCATGAGGCTATTCTCTACCTTCCGAGATTAAGCTCTACCTACATACTGCATAAGGCTATTCGCTGCCTTTCAAGACTAAGCTTTGTCTCCTTCCGAGGTTAAACTTTACCTCTTTTATTTGGCTAAAATATCGCCACCCTGCATTTTAAATTCTTGCTCAACATCGCCACCCTTGCATTCATTCCGCTGAAATATTGCCATTTTCTCATGGGCTGCAATATCGCCAACTCATTCGAAGGTGTCATAGTTTGGAGGCACCATCTGTATAGCCCGAGAACACCATTTCATGGCCCGTGAATATTTACTTTCATGCTCTTCATAGCCCAGGACGTCAATAATCTGAGGACGCCATCCTGATCGTCCGAAGACAGCATTCATGGTCCAATGGTAACTTGCATCACGTTTAAATTATGAAATATATACGCACATCATTCATTTGCAGGTACACCAGTGGGCTCACGACCGTCTCAACAGGAGCGATCCCGCTCCATTTTTTTGCAGCCATCCAACCTCCGAACTCTTCTCAAATCGCAAACCCCGTTGCATCCGTCTTTTAAGAACTTCCATTGGCATATTCCGCCAATGGTTCCTGAACTACATATGGCCTGACTCCTGTAAAATCATGAATATCTAGGCAGCTCAGAAGTCGGAGTGCGGTCAAAAATCTCTTATAGTCGCCATGTCCGGTCCAAATTGGCCATCATGTCTTTACCCGACAACTCTTTCATCCTCCTCGGGTAAAGAGGGGCAGCTGTTGATAACCAGTTTTTCCCCATATATTTCTATGCTCACAATATTCCCAAAATAGCATGTAGATGCATATATAAGCATCCACAAAGGTTTTGGCATTTTTATACATTTTATAAGATTTCTAAAGTCAATTTATTAATATAAAATCCCAATATTTAGTCCAAAAACTTGTTATTTTGTGAGTAATGTATTTTATTCTCTCATTTACATAAAAATATAATTTACCTAATTTTTACGCAATGTTACAAGTTCGTTAGGTATTTCTAAACTAAAATTGCAATTTTAGTCTATTTCCCGATTTAATTAGTATTTTAATTACAAAATCATTCTTAATATTTTTAAATTAATACTTATACATTATTTATTAACCTAGTATTTTAATTTGATTTTTACAATGTCATTTACCATTTTATAAATTTCAAATTGGGGGAAAATGGATATTTAAATTGTAGCCCTTTTTTATTTCAATTGTAACCGAATTTCCGACCCAATTTAACCTCAATTCAACCCAATTACCCTACCCAGTTACCCACTAAATCAACCCGCCCCGTTCCCTCTTTTTAATCGTGGCCGTTTATCATTCAGATCAACGGTCCACAATGATCCTTTCCTTTTTTAACCCACAAGCCCCTAACCTAATCATTTAACACCAAACAGCCGCCCTTGTATCCTCTCCTCTATCAAACAAGCCCAAGCCCATTTGAAACCCTAGCCACCTCCGGTCACTTTCTGACATCTTTCTACCGGAAATCATATCCTCTCAGGCCCTGTGTTACCTATATCTACCCCCACTCACCCTTATCCTCCTCTTGCATGAGGATTCAAGGTCTGACCTTGAAGACCACGGTCAGAAGATCTCCGATTCAAGTTCTATGGCCTATTCCGGCTCATCTCCGGCGAGTCCTAGCCCCGTGAGTCTATCTCTGGCTAAGGACCAGCCTGTTCAAGGCGTTCTCATTTTCTAGGGTTTTCTCGGAAACCCTAAGCCTCGAGGTTTTCCTGTTTCTCTCTAAGATCTACTATTGATACGTGCTATTTTCTAAGATTTTTAAGTGTTTCTCACATCTTTTTTTGATTTTTTCTTTCAAAATTGTTCATCTTCTTAAACTTAGGGTTTCGTGATTTTACTTGTTCTACTGTGATTTCTTACATTATTTGGCTTTGTTGTAAATCCTAAGTGTTTTCACTATGATTTTTAGGTGTTTTCTTTACTATATTTTCTTCTAGGGTTTTCGAGTGAATTCTTTACTGTTTCTTCTTTCATTATGCTCCCATGGATGTTCGTGTTCTTTGGACTTTCTGAGTTTCTTCTTTGCCCGATTCTCTATGCTTTTGTCTGCGAGGAAGAAACCCTAGATTTTTTGGGGTTTTCAGACTACTTGTGTGCGAGTACATCCCTACCCCATATTCCCATGTATTTAATTCTGTTATGTTTGGTATTTGTTATCTTCCTGCACATCCCTTTCCCCAAACCCCTTTCTGATTAACTATGTTCTGTTTTATGCAAATGCTTTCATATTTGATCCCTTTCCCCCGACCACTTTTGTATGTGAGTGTTGTTTTGGACTAGAGTGGTACCCTATTGCCACCTCTAGTTTAGAACTAGGTTGTTCTCAACCTATACTCAAAGTAATCCCAATCCCTTGACCCTATTATGTGTTGAGATTTTGACTTAGGTCTGTTGGTGCCCTAATCACCATACATGCCTAAGTATGACTTATTTCAAGTTTGCTCTTATTTTTTAAACTAAGTAAAGGGCCAGGGGTGTGCCAGTCCCCTTCATGGCTAGGTATGACCACCTTTGCATTGGTTATCCTCTAATCCTTCACCTTTACACTCATTCTTAGTCTCATAAGTCCTGCCCCCTTTGGTAACCCATGCCTTGGGACCCTCGAGCTCCCTCTGATCTCGGATGCCTTAGGGCTGGTACTTCCACACTATACTATTCTGTTATTCTAAGTTATTCAGGGTGTTAAGCACTTCCAAGAATCCATGAGGTTTCTTGGAACTCTAAAAACACCTTGAGTATGAGAAGGCCCTGGAAACTGGAATCTAGATTTGGCAAAATCCACAAGTTGGACATTAAGGTTGCTTCGAGACTCCCGAGCCTTTTGTACTTCTGATGTATTTCTCTTATTTTCTTTCTTTCAAG
The DNA here is from genome assembly GCA_034376525.1 of Nicotiana benthamiana. Classification (NCBI taxonomy): domain Eukaryota; kingdom Viridiplantae; phylum Streptophyta; class Magnoliopsida; order Solanales; family Solanaceae; genus Nicotiana; species Nicotiana benthamiana. The sequence continues at coordinate 110,053,894 of CM067323.1, read as the reverse complement.
TTTTGTAATAATTGTGTACAAAGATTTGGGGATATTATTGAAAGCGTGTGGGAAGGGCTTTACTATTTCTGCACAAGTCAAATGGTAGAAACCATGCTCATAGGGTTCTATGCTTACATCATTTAGAAAGCATGCCTATAGGACTTGCATATTTTTGTATTCAAATGAATATAGAAATCCTGCCTATAGGACTTGCATATTTTCATAATCAAATGCATATAGAAATCCTGCCTATAGGACTTGCATATTTTGTAATCAAATGCATATAGAAATCCTGCCTATGGGACTTGCATATTTTCATAATCAAATGCATATAGAAATCCTGCCTATAGGACTTGCATATTTTGTAATCAAATGCATTTAGAAATCCTGCCTATTGGACTTGCATACGCGATAGGCAAGCTGTAGGGTTAAACGCTCCATTATACATTAACAGCTTTTAAAATCAGAAGCATAGACATCATGCCTATAGGATTTACTGTCAAACTCGCCTTATTTGCTTAATTAACAGCAGTCAGTCATCTGAGCTTTAGTATTTTCTCAAAATAACGTTTTCGCAAACTGTTAGCTATGCATGCATGTTAACGTCTCAAGTATGTGTTTTCCTGCCTATCAAAAACAAATTCTGCCCAAACGATTTTCATTCTTTGAAACAGTCTTTAAAGTGAAGTTCTGCCCAATGTCTTTTCTCTGAAAATAATCTGCCTGCAAATGCTTTGGTTTACCTCTGCATAAAAAATCACTGTGCCTCAACGTTTATTCAGTTTTCGAAACAATTGTGCAACTCGCCCTTTTCAAATCTGCTTGTCTTTCTCAAACTTTTCTACACATTTTACTTAAACTGTCCACTATTTTTCAAAACTCTTATTTCCTCTACTGCTTATTTCATACAGACTCCCTGCCCTTTTTAAAATACGACAATTCCTGATAACATGCCCGGGGAGCTCGAAGCAGATTTTCTATCCAGCTTTATATGTTTAACTAATCCATTCGCAACCAGCTTTAATATTAAGATCAACCAGTATTTGTAAGTCGTGCTAGAATAATTGTTGTTATGACCTATGGGGTTTATATGAGCCTTTGAATTTCTGATTTGTGTACCTCTATATGCTATTTGTTTTGATTGACACTTACTATTTTTCCTTTGAAAACTCCATATATGCCTTATCCTTCTCTCCCCCCACTTATGTTTAGAAGTCCTAAATACCCCGAGACTAATAGGTTGGGTCGGGTACTAGCATGCAATCAGTAAACGAGACCAAACGCGTTTAAGTACCTTAACGGGGCGGGAAGGGTAGAATATGGAGATGATGACGATGTGATAATACCATAAAGCGACACCTCTTTGGGATAGATATTGTATCAAATGATCCATATTATAGTCAAACCTAGGACCTCTTTCTCTTTTGCTTGCTTTATTTAAACATTTTTTTCTAAAATTAGACTTTTTCCAAATTAATTCTCCCTTGCGCTTTATTTAAATTATGCCTTTTTATTATTCTCAGGTTGTATGAATGTTTACCTTTACTTGTTTATTTGCTTTATCTCATTAAAGTAACAATTAGCACGACCAGGAACCACATTAGTGGATCTTGAGGGGTGCCTAACACCTTCCCCTCAAGATAATTTCAAGCCCTTACCTGAACTCTGGTTTTCTTTCAAAATACTCTCTTCCTCTTAAAAGTTTCCTAATGCACTATAATCATTAGGTGGCAACTCTTCAACTTCCAATACCCAATTCCCAAAGGGGAATAAGATTTGTTTTGTCCATAATGTCGTAAACCCGATTATGCTTCTTTTTGTAGTAGTTGGAATAGGGGGCGTCGACAGTGGGTCCTTGTTCTTCACTGTCACCTTATTCAGCTGTCTGTAGTCAATGCACATTCTCATTGTGCCATCTTTCTTCTTTACAAATAATATGGTTGCACCCCAAGGTGACACACTCGGGCGAATAAATCCCTTATCTAGGATTTCCTGAAGCTATTTCTTCAACTTTTTTAGCTCTACTGGTGCCATACGATAGGAGGAATAGAGATGTGTTGAGTGCCCGGCACCAGATCAATTCCGAAATCAATGTCCCTATCCAGCGGAATACCTGGAAAGTCCGCTGGAAACACGTCAGGGAAATCCCTAACAACATGAACTGAATCAAGGCTAGGAGCCTCGGCTTCCACATCTCTCACAAAAGCCAAATATGATAAATACCCCTTGCCAACCATCCATTGGGCGTTTAAGAAAGAAATCACTCTGCTAGAATATCTAGGGTAACTATCTTAGCATTATAGTCCAAAATAGCATGTACAGAGATAGCCAATCCATACCCAAAATTACATCGAAATCCACCATGCCCAATAAAAGTAAATCAACTCGGGTCTCCAGACCCCCAATGATCACCAGACAGGATCGATACACATGATCCACAATAATAGTATCACCCAGCGGGGTAGATACGTGCACGGGCAAGGAAAGACAACCACGTGTCGTATCCAAATGATGAGAAAACTAAGAGGATACATATCAATAGGTAGATCCGGGATCAAATAAAACAGAAGCATTTCTATGGCAGACTGAGATAATACCTATGATAACTACATCCGAGGCAATAATGTCCCTCCGATCTGGAAGGGCATAGAAATGAGCCTGGCCACCGCCAGCACGATCCTAACCCCTGGGGCGACCTCTAGCTGCCTGGCCTCCACCCCTAGTTGTCTGAGTGGGAGCTGAAGAAACCTGTGCAGAAGACGAGGGCTGAACCGTCTGCTGAGACTCCCTATTGCGGGGTCGAGGACACTGTCTCCTCAGGTGACCCAACTCACCGCATTCATAGAAATGAACTGAAGCTGGAGAAGAGGGCTGATGAGAACCCCTCGCTGCGGACGAAACCCTGAGCTGACGGAGTAGTAGCAGAGCTCTGAGCTGGAAGAGCACTCAATGCAGGCTGACTCTTCTGATGAACCTGATGGCCCCGGTCTGATGAGGCTCCACTGGACTCTGTGCTTCCGGACTGAGGAGGTCTAAAGGAATGACCTTTACCCTGTTGGAAATGGCCCCTAGACGGAGCGCTGCTGAAATTACCTACACCTCGAGGCCTCTTGGCCTCCCTGTCCACATGCTCCCGACGGCGATCTATCTCAATCAGACAAGCCGCATCAACGACCTCCTGAAATGTAGCTGATGTGCCCTCTCTCTAGTCATCAATATACGGATCGGATAGTTGAGGCCATCTATAAACCTCTTGATCCTCTCTCTATCTGTCGCGATCATCCACATAGCATGCCTAATCAACTGTGTAAACCGCAGCTCATATTGAGTCACTGACATATCTGCCTGAGTCAACCACTAATTGTGAGACTGGGGCACATACTTCTCCAAAAATACCGTAGAGAACTGATGCTAAGTGAGGGGCGCTGCCCCAATAGTCTTACACCTCTCAAACTCTTCCCACCAAGTAAATGTAGCTCCTGTGAACTAGAAGGTGGTAAAAGCCACTCCATTAGACTCCAGAATACCCGCAGTACGAAGCATCTGCTGGCATTTATCCCAAAAACCCTGGGCTTCCTCGCCCTCAGCACCACTAAATGTTGTAGGCTGGAGCCTACTGAACCTCTCCAAACGCCATTGCTCATCATCCGGCATAACAGGAACCATATGAGCTGAGGCAGGCGCGATCGGTGCAACTGGAGCAACTGGTTGAACTGGTGCAACCAGAGCAACTGGCTGAACTTGTGGAACTGGAGCTACCCCAGGTGTCTGTAATCCGTGAACAACCTTCTCGGGAGTGCAAGCATCGGCGGTCTGATGATCACCCCCGATCTGAGAAGTAGCCGCTGCTATAGTGGCTGAAACCGCCTGACCCAGGCCAGTGTAGACGGACAAAATCTGAGCCAAATCCTCCTGAAGACCAGGAATCACGATGGCACTATCGGTGCCTGAATAGGTGCTACTGATGCATCAACAGCTGGAGGTTGATCCTGGACCTGGGCAGCCGGTGGGTCTGCAGGTGTTTCCCCTACTGGTCTGCCTCGTCCAGCACCGCGACTGCGTCTACGGCCTCTAGCGGGTGGTACTGGTGTTCGTCTGCCACATCCATTAGCACGGGTTCTCGCCATCTGTGAGAGAATAGAATACAGAGATTTAGTTTTCACGTTAACAAACCGCACAATATGAATTTCAAGAAAGTGAAGTGTTTCCTAACAATTCTGTAGCCTCCTTCTTATAATTGTTGTGCACGACACACCCATAAACAAGAATCTACTAAACCGGTTCATGACTCGTGAGGCCTAGTAACCTGGCTCTAATACTAACTTGTCACGACCCAAACCTGGTCGAGATGGCACCCAGCCCTAAGGCTAGGTAAGCCTGACCAACAATCTCTTCCATTTTAATACTAAGTCTCCAAAATAGACATTTTAAAAATAAAAAAATGCAAGAATATTAATAGTGTAATATAAATGAGTACGAAAACTTATAACATACCCATAAGATCTGGGGACACGAGTCTAGAGCCTCTAACATAACTGAGTAATAATAAAAGTATCTGAATAACAATATAAAAATATGGGAGAGTATATAATAATAATGAACTGAGAAAAAAAATGAAGAGCAGCTAGGTCCTGTGAACGTCATGCAGCTACCTCAACAACTCTGGGAATATCTCCGGAGACTACGAGTATTAGCTAGCCTCCAGTGTACCTAAATCTGCGCACAAGGTGCAGGGAGTAGGGGTGAGTACTACCGACTCAGTAAATAATAAGCATAGAAAAAGTCTGAAAGTAAGAAATCCACAAAGTACCACAAAGAAAAACTATAAGTAAAAATCCTATAACTTAGCTACAAACTAACAGCAAAACAATATCACAACAGCAACCAAATATGAGATAAAGATGCTATGAAATGCACGTGAATACGCTACGGTACGCAGCCCGATCCTTTTAACGTCGACGGCGCTCACTAAGGTGTGTACAAACTCCAGAGGTGCTCCTTCAGCCCAAGCTCAATATCATTATATCACCGCTGCAGCGTGCAGCCCGACCCATGCTCAGTCCACAGTATGCATATGAGTCACATAAAAGATTTAATCTAATTTCCCATTTTCCAATTATTAAGGTGAATATAACTTAGTTAATTTATTTCAGGAAAAAGGTGACTTAGCATGTAATAACAGTGATTAAACACAAGACTGAGATCAATGATTTTGCAAATCATACTATCACAATGATATTCATCTTAGACGGATGCTACAGATCGGCAGAAGGCCCCAACCATAGTATCAAGCCCAATTATAACCAATACAATGTGCGTACCAGCCGCCAATAATTTTATTTAGCTCTCGGGATGGACCAAGTCACAATCCCCAATCATATACCATCCCGCACCTGCCATGGGGTGCGAGTCACGCCCTAACATAGCGTGACAATGTGATAAACCGGGGTTTCAAACCCTCAGGTCATAATCTATACAAACTACTCACCTTTAACCGGTCGTAGACTGGTCTGCAATGCCTTTACCCTTCAAATCTCCCTTTACGAGCGTCAAATCTATTCAAAACCAGAACGAATATGTTCTTATAGGTTAAATAAACATAACCCAATCAAAATAATTCGAAAAACGTTAAAACTCACGAAGTTGGTAAAACCCGAGCCCCGTGCCCACTTCTCAAAAAATTTTGAAAATTACATTTTTGGATTCCTCGTCTCGCCATGAGTCCATACATATAAAAATTATCAAAAACAGAGTTTGTTTACCCTTTTAAATCACCATTTTACTCTCTCTTAGGCTTCAAGCCCTAACCACCATTTTTAACCTTAAAACCTTGAATTTCATTATTTAATCTACTATTTTACACCATATAGACATAATCCGAGGCCAAGAATCATTACCTGAAGGAAACCCTCGAAACCCTCTTCAAAATCGCCCACAATTCGTCTCTTCCCGAAGTCAAAAGTGTTTTCTTAACTTATGAAATTTGCAAACATTGTTTCATTAATCCCCTGTGATCTCCGCTTCCGCGACACAGTGACTGCTTCCGCGGTTGTCGCTTCTACGGTCAATAGGCCGCTTTTGCGGTCTCCTTTGAGTAAACTAGGACTGCTTCTGCGGTCCTAAACCGCTTTCATGGTCTACGCATACGCGATTCCCTTGACCGTTTCTGTGGTCACCCAATTGGTCCATGACCGCTTCTGCGGTCCCTGACCGCTTTCGCAGTAGCAATTTTTGCGGTAATACTTCCACTTTCGCGGAAATACCAAAAGCCACATGCAACAGACCTGTTGAAACTTCAAAATTCCTCATTTTTATCATCCTACATCACCCTGAGGCCTTCGGGACCCCAACCAAATGAGCAGATATGTTCCATTACTTTATTCAAACTTGCTTGCAACATAAAAACGCTATCATAAATATCAAAAACATCCAATTTCCACGGATTCAAGCTTAAATTAAACTAAAACTTCCGAAACTTGCATTTGATCCAAAACCCGACCTAAACACCTTCAAATGATCTCAAAATTTGCACGCATGTCCAAAATCACCAACAAAGCAACTGCAACTGTCGGAATTCCATTCCGACCCCTAAATCAAAATCTCATCTGTCAACCGAACTTCGCCAGATTTCTAACTTATCCAATTCAAGCCTAATTCTACACCGTACCTCCAAATTTAGTTCTGATTTGACTCCTAAGTCACCAATCACCATCCGAAACTAGTCGAGTCATTGGAAATCCATTCCGAGCCCTCTAACTCATAAGTCAATGTTTGGTTGGCTTTTTCCAAACTAACCTTCTCATCAAGACACTAATTGTCTCATTTCCATCCAAACCCCATCTGAATTACTTCAAACTCTCCAAATACATATATTGAAACAAATGAAAGCATAAAATGGGGAAAACGGGGCGGTAATTTATGGGACGATGGGTCAGGTCGTTACATGGAAGGAGTTGGTTTTTGAAGAAAAATTCTAAAATGAAAAATAGTGATTTGAGGGACCAAATGGTATCGGAATTTCATAAAATTTGTATGGTTAAACTCATACCGGAATGGGTATTCAGTTTTTGTAAAGTTTTTTGGGTTTTGAGGTGCTGGCTCCCGTGTCGACTTTTGGACTAATTTTTGGATTTTGTTAAAGATTGAGGCTTTATGATCCGAAATAGTTTATTATGTGTTTCATTTGCGCTTTGAAGTTAATTTGGTTAGATTTGAGTTGTTCAGAAGTCTTTTCACTTGAGAAATGCATTTTAGAGTATTGGTTTGTCGTCTTTGAGGTCACTATCTTGTCTAACCTTGTGTGGGGGACTTCCCCTTAGGAATTGAAACTTCTATGCTAATTATAGTCCGTGCATGCGAGGTGACGACTGTGTGCTCGGGCTTATTTGTGGGAAATATGTTCTAGGGTCCTTAGGTCCTCATGTTCAATATGTGGAGAGTATTCTGATATGATTGAGGTTAATAACTGCTTAAATTGTCTCTATATGCTCCATATGTTGTTGCTAGTTTTTCTCGAATTCTTACGTGTTGCATTGACCCTTAATTTCCTCAATTGAAGTAATAGCCTTCCTAATTATTTTGATACTTCTTGATTGTGAGTTCCTCTATGACTTCGTACAAATAGGTTACATGTCCAATTGTGGTGATTACTGGCGTAGTTATCACGTGTTTGTTATGTCTTGTTGTTTAGTTGAGATTTCATTATGAAGTTAATTATCAATACAAGTTTGGTCATAGTTGATTCCCTTTTCAGGACATATTTAATCCTTACTGTTGGTTCTTTTGTCGGGATGTTTTTACTGTTATTGTTGACTCCCCTGCCGGAATATGGTTTTTTCCTTATTGTTCCCTTACCGGGATTCTTTTGTGATTACTGTTGATTTAAATACTAAATGGATCGAGTTTCACTCCACAATAATATTAAATGAATCGGGTTACACGCTGCAACATCATTATATGATTTTGATCGGGTTTCACGCCGCAACAATATTATATGATTTGGGTCGAGGTTGCACGCCGCAACAATATTATATGATTTGGATCGGGTTGCACGCCGCAATAATATTATATAATGTTAGAACCTACAACGTTTTTCAATACCTCCAGGTATTTATGTGTATGTATATATATATATATATATATATACATACATAAACTTCAATATTTCGAACTTCAATAATTGATACAACCGTAATTCAATTAGGTACTTAATGATACCTCCATAAACCATCTGAGGTTGTATTTTATTTAAAAAGGAATTTCTTCTAAGTTTAAGTTGTTAAATCTCGTGTTAAAGGTAATAATCCATTCAATGTTGTATTTTTAAATTAAAATAGGTATTTTCTTTACTCAATTATTTCAAAAGAAATAATTTCACCTTTTCTCGTTGGTTTATCCAATTTAGAAATTATAATTTTACTTATATTAGGGAGATGGGACTTCTTGTACATATTGAGTATATTTTACAGATATTATATATTCTATAGATGTCGATTCTGTAGTTAAAAGTAAAATGGAAAAGGATGGGGGCACGATTTGCCATGAGTGCTAAAGATTCGAAAGTTAAGATTATGATATGAGAAATCGAGGACTGAAATGATCTGGATTGTGTATTAGACATGGTGTGATTGATTATGTGGGCATTTCCTTCTTTACTCAATACATTATTACTTGTTTATGTTCCTGTTATGTTAGTGTTGATTTACTTGTTACCTGATTTACTTGGTTATCGTTCGTTACCACCCGCGTTCTCGTTTATTGCTCTCACTATTTGTATTTTGATTTCATTTCGTTGTTAATATGACCTCGTTATCTTTATCGCGATATTTTATTATCATATCCTGTTCACTTCATTTGACCAGTAAGTGTCTTGACTGTTCCTCGTTGCTACTCCACCGAGGTTAGTCTTGATACTTACTGGGCACCGCCGTGGTGTGCTCATACTACGCTTCTGCACATTTTATTTTTTGTTCAGATCCAGGTATTATTCGCTAGTAGCTGTGGGGATTCTTGCCGAGGAAACTCAAGATAGTCCTGCTGCGTTCGCAGGCTTCGGAGTCACCTTCCTATTTTATATTCACATTGTTGTACTTATTTCCATATCGTTTGTTTAGGAGTTGCATCGAAACTTTGTAGAGCTTATGACTTGTACTACCAGATTTTGAGAAGTTATTAAATATATAAGGGATTCATCTCAGAAAAATTCTAGTTGTTATTGTTATTGTTGTTATTCCGCATTTTAGTAGGCTTACCTAGTCCTTAAACTAGGTGCCATCGCAAAATCCAACGGAGGAAAATTTGGGTCGTGACACAAATTTATTTGTTAATAGTAAAATATTTACAAAAATATTATTAAATATCCGTTTTATTAACTTGATATTAATATTAAAATAAATATTAATATTAAATCCGGTCAGTTTTCCATTTTTCAGTTGTGCAACTGAAAATTAAATTTTCCTCTTCAATTCTCGGTTTATTATTGCATAAATTACCCATTTATATTATGGTATTTATGCTATGGACGTTTTGCATAAACAACAATTCAGGAGAGTTGCACCACTTCAGTTTCCAACCCAACTTTGACTATAAATACAAGTCCATTCTCTCAGAATTTCCATACGATTTTTTGAGTTTCTCCTCCTTCTTCTGCATTGTTTTAGCTTCAAAGAATGCAACAGTAAGTGCGACTAGCTAGCAAACTTTGTGTTCGCTAAATTACTAGGATTTAAAGTACCACTTCACCAGTTGTGTAATTCATTCTATCCTTGGAGAAAATAATCCATAACCTTGGGTACTAAGAGGTGATTAAATTGTGGGCTCGGATTAATTTTTGTTTCGTTGGTATTTTTGTTTATGTTATTTTATATTTTTCAAAATTATTTTATAAATATAGTTTATTAACATATCTGACCTAAAACCATATAGATGCAACATAATCCAAACATAATTTGGCCCACCTGACCAATCACAATACTTTCGGGATCTTTATATAAATTGTCGGATGGATTCACTATTAACGTTTTTCTAGTCCGTGTGCATGATTTTATACTGATAATACACAAGTATATACATATTATACTTAAATTATAAATGTATACATATCGTCGGCTAATTTTTTTAATAAAAGCGATTAAATAATTGACTAATTAAGTTAATTGTTCGATATTTCTTTGTAAGTACTACTATGAGAGAAGCGTGAATAATGAAATGTGAATGTGTAAAGGCCTTATTGTTAAGGAATGAGAGCAAAGTAGAAAAATATAATAATAGAAACAAAATGTATATGAGGAGAATGTAGAAGTTATCTTATTCAAGTGTGTTTCTTGTGTGTCCTTCATAAGATAAAGTATACCCTATATATAGGATATAGAATATATGAAAGTTACAAGAATACATCTAAAGGTTACAAATATTAAGTGATGAATTAACTAAATACATGAACTCAAGTGGTTCATGGAGTAGGGGTGTATAGAGTATTCAATAGACATCCACGTTAATATATCCATAACACTCCCCCTTAAATGTCTATCTAAAAGGTAATGTGTCTCGTTAAAACCTTACTAGGAAAAATCTAGTGAAAAAATGCCTAGTGAAGGAAAAAAAGTACGCACATCTTGTAATACACATTGATTGTTGCCTCACTAAAAATCTTACTAGGAAAATCCAATTGGGACTAAACCTTGGTTAAGGGGAAAAAAGCATAACGCATATTATACTCCCCCTAATAAAAACTTTATTTGATATCTCGAAGACGATGCATTCCAATCTTATGCCTCAACTTCTCAAATGTTGCTGTTGACAATTTCTTAGTGATTAAATCTGCAATATTATCATTTGAACGGATTTGTTGAACATTATACATGAAAAAGAACTTTGGTGAAATGTATTTTATTCTGTCTCCTTTGATATATCCTCATTTTAGCGGAGTTATAAAAGCAACATTAACTTCATCCAATATTGTTGGAATCTTCAACTTTAAAGAAAGTTCACACAGTTTTTGAATGTGTTGAATCACCGATCTCAACCATCTATATTCTCGACAAACTTCATGAATAGCTATTATCTTTAAATGATTGGAAGATGTAGCGGTTAAAGTTTGTTTTGTTGAATGCCATGAAATAGTTGTACCTCCACAAGTAAATAGATAGTCTATTTGAGATCGGGTTTTATGTGGATCAGACTAATAACATGGATCTGCATAACTAATCATTTGTGAATCAGATGCATAAGAGTAAAATAATCCCATATCAATAGCCCCTCGGAGGTATCTGAAAATATGTTGTGACGACCAGACCCGTCATCTCATGAGTTACTACCATGTTCTTCTATTTTCTGCTTTCTTATATTTCATAATCGGTATTGGGTGCGTTAGAATTGATTTAGAATGATTTTGATAAGAACTGAGACACTTAGTCTCTTTTTTAAGAAGGCTTAAGTTGGAAAAGTCAACCGGATATTGACTTGTGAGTTAGAGGGCTTGCAATTGAATTCTGATGATTCGGTTAGCTACGGGTGATGACTTTAAGGCTTAGGAGCCCAATCAGATGTAATTTTGGAGGTCCGGTGAAGAAGTTAGCCTATTTTGGCGAAGTTAGTATTTGGTGATTTCCGGTTGATAGGTAAAATTTTAATCCGGGAGTCGTAATGGAATTCCGAGAGTTGCTATAGTTTTGTTATGTCATTTTGGACTTGTGTGAAAAATTTGAAGTCAATCGGACGTGATTTGATAGGTTTCGGCATCGGAAATAGAAGTTGGAAGTTCTAAAGTTCATAAAGCTTGGATTGGAGGTTGATTCATGATTTTAGCGTTGTTTGATGTGATTTGAGGTCTCGAGCAAGTCTGTAATATATAATGGACTTGTTAGTATACTTTTTTGGGATCCCATGAGGCTCGGATAAATTTTTGAAGAGTTTTTGACAGATTTTTACCGTTTTGAGCATAAATGTAATGATGTAAAGGTTCATTTTTAGTTCTAGATATCCAAATTTTATTTGGAGACTTCCGGAATTTTGATAATGAATTATAGAACTAATCTGGAAATTTTGGTCTAATTTCATCAGGTCGCGATTGGGTTTTTGACGAGAAACATGAGTAATTGTTTAACGAGCGAAATGGATATCGCACTGGGAAAATAAGCTCTGAATTGAGTTTCGATTGAAGGGTTGCGTTTCTATTATTATTATTGATTCATAGGAACAAGAATCGTCTAATTCCAAGTTCGTATGACGGATTTAGAGCCTTTTTAGTGAAACAAAAGCTGTTGCAATTTTCTGGGTAATTTTTGCATTTCTCGTACGTGTGAACAGTGATCGCACTTGCGTGAACAGTATCCTTGTGCAGTGCTCGAGTACAATATACATGAACAATAGATGTGTACAGTGTACACGAACAGTGCCCGTTAACAGTGCCTGTGAACAGAAACGTCAACAGTGACGTGAATAGTGACTGACAGAATGTTAAGTTATGAAAATGGGACTTTCCCATTTTCCATTTTTGACGATTTGGAGCTCGAATAAGGCGGTTTTTCGAGGGAGGTTTGGAGAGAACAATGGGGTAAGTGTTGTTAACTCAATTTTGGTTGTATAACTTGAATCTATTACGAGTTTTGGCATTTAATCTGAGAATTTTGTTGCAAAAATGTACAAAATCCTCTTGGATAGAATTACGAATTTGAGGGACAAAATATTGTGGGAATTGGATAATTTTTGCATGGTTAGACTCGTGGCGAAATATGGAATCCGTTGATGTTAATTTTATAATTTTTCAAGACGTGTGCTCGGGGCTCGGGTTTTGCAGATTTCGTAAATTTTTATATTTTTCGAGCATTTTCAATTGGGTATTGTCTCTTTAGTATAATTCAACACATTCGTTGTCATTTTGGGCAGATTCGTTACGATAGGAAGCGAATTCGAAAGTCAAGGGCGTAGCAGAGTAGACTTTTGACCGTCTTGAGGTGAGTAATGATTTTAAATGATATCCTGAGGGTTTGAAACCCCGAATTGCACAACATATTGTTATGTTGAGATGAGAAACACATTGTATGACAAGCACGAAGTCATTTACTATTGGGGATTGTGACGTGATCCATCCGGGTTGATATTTTACCACGTACTTGATAAAGATTTACTGTTTTTCACAATTATTTGGGCTCATTGCCATACTTGGGCTTCGTGCCAATTATTTTAAATCTTTCATGAATTTACATCACTATTTTTCCTCACTAATTGAAATATTATTTGAACTCAGTCCAATTGAATTATATTATTTTGTGAACTCAACCACATTTATACTCAACTCGACATTTAATGATATTTATAATATTTTTGAGTTGAGCACTATTGTTTTACTAATTCCCAAGGGGCTTATGATTATTTGTCGGACTGATTGAGGCCGAGGGCCATACGTGAGATGTTGAGTGATGTGAGGAGGCTTTCAGGCCTCGAGTGTTATATGAGGAGGCTTTCAGGCCTCGAGTGTTATGTGATGAGGCTTTCAGGCCTCAAGTGTGATGTATGAAGGCTTTAAGGCCTTATGATATGCGCTTGGGCTGTAAGAGCCCCTCCGGAGTCTATACACACCCTAGTGAGCGCAGGGTACCCAGGTGAGTTGGGAGTGGGCCCGAGAGGCTGTTGTTTGTGTTTGGTGAGTTGGGTGTGAGCCCGATGGGCTGATGTTGTCTGCTGGTGAGTTGGGAGTGAGCCCGTGGGGCTGATACTGTACTGTGAGTTTGCTATTGAGCCCGAGGGGAAAGTTTCTGATTATTCCTTACTTGTTGAAATTAATTGTCTTTACTGTTTTAAAAGAGAATTATCTGATACTCCACGGCTTTATTGTATAATTGATTTTACTTCTTGAGATAGTGTTATAATGTGCCTTTATTAGATTTCATGCTTTCAGTCGTTATTTATTTTTATTACTCACTAGGTCGGAGTACTCACATTACTCCCTGCACTATGTGTGCAGATACATGTATTGATCACCCGGTAGTGGGATATTAGCTGATTGAAGGTATTTCTATTGTAGCTGAGTAAGGTAACTGCCAGCGTTCGCAGCACCGTATCTCTTCCTTTGGTTCTAAATTTCCAATATGTATATTATTGGTTTTATAGTAATGTTCAGATTCCTTAGATGCTCGTGACTTGTGACACCCCGGTTAGGCTGGGTTGGATTTCTGCATTTTTATCTGTACTTCCGCTACTTGGTATTATTAAACCATGTTGCACTATAGTTTTGATAAAATATTGTTTTAAAAAGGATTAATTGGATTGACTGGCTGACCTTGTCTTCACGAGAGGCGTCATCATGACCCGGTTTGGGATGTGGATCGTGACAAGTTGGTATTAGAGCCTAGGTTACTAGGTCTCGCGAGTCATGAGCAAGTTTAGTAGATTTTCGTGGATCGGTACGGGAGACGTCTGTATTTATCCTCTAGAGGTTGCAGAACCTTTAGGAAAACTTCATATTCTTGGAATTCTTATCGTGCGTCCTTGATTTAGCTTAAAGAGTAACTCTTGAAATTCCTTCCACGTGTTCGCATGAGCGCATAAGCGCTCAATATCAGATGGGCCTCGATGGCTTTTGATTCCCCAATCGAGGGGCGAGGTGTAATCTCTGTGAGTTTGAATAGACCAGCCTAGTGGACTAAAGGCCGAATCTTTGCCAATGTCTTGATCACCGAGGTACTGATTTTGTGAGAAAGTGTTTTGAACTCATATGTTCATTATTGTCCTTATTAGCCAGAATGGCGGTTGAATATCCATGTGATGAGTATGTTAGTGATGCGAGGTGTATTTATACGACTTGGTAGTGGCAAAGAAGCCTACTGGATAGTAGATGAACTATTAAGTGATTCGTTTCTTATTGTGATCTGTTGAGTAGCTCCGAGTTATGGGCGCGTGAATTATTTTTCGTGCCTCCTAGTTAGAAAATAAAGTGCATTACATGTGGCGGTATGAGTTTAGACTCAGGAAGATTAAGTGATGGTGTAATGTGTATGGCAGTGGAAGGTATACAAAACTAGTAACTAAAGGTAAAGCTAATGGGTAATTGGCTTATAAGAGAAATATATTTGTCATACTAGTTAGATAAGTATGGAAGCTGAGATCACTTCTGCAAATGTATTATGACGAAATTGTTGAGTCAAGGAGACCACCTTGAATGCCGAAAAAAATAAAGAAAGAATATGTTCCTACTTGGTTGAATAGCCCAATATTGGAGGGTTGAAGGTATTTTCTATGTGTTATGATTCAAATAGGTGCAATGCATGTCCATATATCAATTTTGATAGTATAATTCATGTAGTATTGAGATTTATGTAATTGATATGCATTGTGATGCTTTGTCAAGTTGTGGATGTATTGTTAGGATGGTTTTGGTGATTTTCTGGCAGGTGGATAGGCCCAATTACAAAGGAGAATCTGCCAAATTTTTTGAAAAAATTGGGACTTGGTAAAAATTTGGTCACCTAGAGAGTGGGCTTAACTGTTGTGTGAGTAAATGCAAGAATTGCATAAGAGTTAAAATTCCATATGATTTGTGTTCACGAGCTTATTATGGAGTGAGTTTATTCTCACCATGATATTACGACAGCAATAGAGTATATGTGTTGTGATCTATGTCTTCGAGCCAAGTTGGGGAGCTTGCTATTGGTTAGCAGATTGTACGGTTATGTACTATGTTAGTTTTGATTTGACGCATGCTGGTGAGTCAGTTTCGGTTGTGGAAATTTGGCCGAGAATGGCACGAGTGAAGGAAAATTTATGACAAGATGTCATGAGCTCGGATGAGCAGGTGATAATTTTAGATGTGTACGGTAAGTTGGAATTGTCTTTAGCGTCACCTAAGATCGGTATTTTGTAAAAAGGGGTTTTGCATCCTTGTTTATGATTCTTGGTCGCTCTACAATGTTATGAGCACATGATTTTTGCTTTGGCGAAAACTACTCCGAAAGAAATTACAAAAATAAAAAAAATCCTTTTGGTGCACAATGTTTAGAATTTTGCATGGCATTTTAGGATAACTATTTGTGTTTTATCTGCAAATGTTTATCTTGTTTTGATTAATTAAAATACCAACAATATGTTTCATGTGCACATAGGATTTCATTTTTCACAACTAGGAATCTGCAGAATACTCGGATTTAAAAAGAAGAAAATCACAAAATAAGCATTTATTCTATTTTTGTCATTTAAACGTGTCGTTGTGTGATTTAATTTTTAATAAGATGCTTTATCTTGTGTTAAGGGGTTAATTAATATTTTTTAGTTTAATCTTGGCTTTATAATTTATTTTAGAATTTTGTTAATTGTTAATTAAGAGAAGAAAAGAAAAAGAGTTGGAGAATTAAAAACAAAATCGGATTGGGCTGAAGTTTAAAAGACCAAAAGTCAGGCCCAAACATCTGGACGACCCAGTCCAGGTTTGATGGTCTCTCAGAAGGTCCAAACGACGCTGTTTTGGCGCCTCAAACCTGGACCGTTAGTCAAACAGATCTGACGATCCAGTTCAGACCCCATGACTAGCCAAACGATGTCGTATCGACATCTCAGATCTGAGCCACTCATCTATTTTGATCCAACGGCCTCAGGGCCCCCTCATAACCCGGTCCATTTTGACTCGGGTCGACCCATTCCCCCACTAAGACCAAACAACCCCCTTTTATATTAATTGAATGATCTGAGTCGTTGATCTCATCTGATCTAACGACCTGGATCCTTTCCCCCCCATACTATATATTCCTAATCTATACCCCACCCCCAAACCAAACACCCCCTATCTTCGCCTCTCTCAAACCCCATCTTTTAGAGATGAGGAACCCTAGCTAGCCAACTCCATTTCCACCACCTTATGCCGGCAGCGCCAACACCGATGACCACCAAATCACTCCACTGAACCCCCGTGCCTTGCCGTCTCCAAATCCACACTAGATTTTCCTCGAATCAATCTGGAACTCCTCGAATCTTCTATCGAAGATTCGAGCCAAAAGCCCTAGTTCACCCAATCACTCCCAGAATCACACCAGCCAACCAGTAGACAGCCCTCATCCCAAATCCCACCCCAGTTTTTCTAGAATCATGTTAAAGCCTCTCGAATTTCAAATCATAGGCGAACCCTAAAAAGAACCATTATCCCGGCTGTGTGCAAATTGGGAAATTGATGTTTCAACTGACTTTAGTCGAGTATTCTCGGTCGAGAACACTTGATTAAGGTCGTTTTTTGCCTCAAACTTCAAATTCGAAGCTCCAAATAGGATGGATCCGTTTGGTTTATGATTTCGAGGTATTTGTGCTTTCCTATCCTTTCTTTCGTGGATTGTTAATGATTGTGTGATTAATTTCATCATTTTTTATCATTTTTTTCAAATACTTCAGCCTCATCCCACAGACCTTTTTTCTGGTCCAATTATCACCATTTGGTTATGCTAGTATATCTATTAGGCTGTTAAATTGTTTAAATGTGTTTTTCCGTTAGTTTGATTGTAAAGGTCAGTGTCAATAAGGTCTGATATAGAGCCATCATTACTCCTGTAATTGTTTGTTGTTGTTGTTGTTTGGCTCAAGTTGTTTCATCTGTGTTGTCTATTACTTTGTCGCATATAAATTAAGTATGTTTTCGTCAGTACATTTTTCTACATCCGTTTGTTCTTGAATGAATTTGGGTTAGTTTTTTTCTATGTAGTTCAATAAGATTTTTGCCCTGTCTCATGAATTAAATTGAATCCTACTGTTTAATCCTACTATTATAGTTTATTCTGATATGAATCCGACCCTGTTTGAATTGTCCTGATGCTACGAATAGAACTTGAATCATTTAGTTGACATGAGATTTGGTGCTAGATGATAAGGTATATGTTGAAAGAGGAATTGTTTAGGACAGTTGTTGCAGTAGTTTCACGGGTAATTTAGGACTTGGAAATTTGGAAGATTGGTTTGATTGAGCAGCGTGTCCAGTAGGTCCCTAATAGCTTTAATTTGAACTAATTGGTATGAGGGCACTAAGTAATGAGAGTGTTTACTTAATTGGAATTAGAAATAGTATAAGTAATGATAAAAGAGTAAGAGATAGACTTAGTTAGGAGAATATTGGACTGGAAAGTAAAAGAGGTAAAAGGGTTAGTAATATTAGTTTAAAAGTAAAAGTTAATAGTTAAAGTGTAGAAGAAAGAGTCTTGCTTTGGGTATAAAATAGGACTCATTTAACATTTAAGGGGGGACAGACTTTGAGAGAAAAATTTCAGAACTTAAGGGGCGATAAAAAGGAAAAAAAAACTTTTGAATCTTAAGAATTAGAGAGTGTTTGAAAGTTAGAAACAAAAGAAAAATCTGTTTCTTTTCTTGAGTGTTAAAAATCATAAGTGACTATTTTTGGCAACTGGTTATTTCTCTATTGGTTTGCGCTTGTTTTCTAAGACTATTTAAAGTAGTATTGATTGGAGTTTCTTTGTTGCTTTTCAATCTGTTACTGGGCTATTCTGTTGGGTTTTGAACATTGTTTTTGAGTGTTGTGGTTTCCTGTCGAAAGTTCACTGGGATTTCCATTACGGGTTGTTGTTGCTTCGTTGGTTGTTTGTTGTTGTTGCGCTGTTTCTACTGCTGCTGATCATATTCTTCCTTTCCTTGTATTCAAATACCAGGTACACTGCTCTAAATTATTTTTGACATAGGCATTGAAGCTGAAATAAAATGGCCAGAAGGTTTATGCTTCCAAATTATTGAATATTCGTATTTTTTTTAGTTAGATATTCATTATGTGTTTCATGTTATATGAATGATAGAAGTATGTATAATGCGAAAATTGCGGAAATATTGGATGGGTGTCGGTAAGAACACCATACGTATTAGTTTCGGCTTTGTTAATTTTTATATTTAAATAATGTAATTTAAAATCGCATTCAAATAAAATAGGTAAATAGTTAATATGAGAAATCGATTTAATTTGGGGGGAATGTTAGTAAAATCTAGATTTGAATTTGCAAATATCAGAATAGAAGCAATTTGAGGTTTTTTTAATCTTTGAATCATGTTAGTGATGAAGATCCGCAAATATTAGGCAAATATAATAGGCCAATAATTTCGTAGAATCAGTAGGCTTGATGCTTTTAATGTGTGATTCAACGTAGCAAGGCTAAGAACACAATCCATTGGGTGAAAGTTTGAGCAAGATGAGTCAATGGTTAAGTTTAATAGCTTTCTAATAAGCTTTAGTAATTATGGCTAAATCTAGTTTCAAACGGTTATGAATAATTAATTCCAATATGTTGTTTTATATAACAATGCGAGTTTTAATCTAGCTATTATTGATTTCTTTTGAATAATAGTTGTCGAATTTTGTATTTTATTTACAGTTTCGAATTTTTTTCTTTTTTTTTAGTAAAATTCATTTCCATTAATATTTGTCTTAATCTAGCAATTAGTCAGTTACTTTTTTTTTTTTAGCTCGTAATTAAATAGGATTTTTCTTTCTTTATCTTAGAGACTAATTAAAATAGAAATGTATTCACATTAGGATATCCTTAAATAAAGGAGGCGTGCCTCGCCACAATAAATTACAAAATGTGGGGCCCTCAATAAATACACTTAATAATTGTATAGACTTCGTAGTTGGCCGCTTAGCAAAATTTCACGGCCTCTTCCCAAAATAATGATATGTTAGTATCTTTAGGATGCACCTTAACTAATCTTACCTTCCTAAACTCGGGTGTGCATTTATGTAACCCAAATCCAAATCTCGACGGAGTCGAAATGTGCCGACGACCATGTGTACACTGGTTGTAACGTGGTTCGATATATGTTTTCACGATATTGAAATGCTCTGTAAAATAACAATAATAATAATGATAAAAGCGGCTAAAAGTTAGAATTTGCACATAAGTTACAACATGTTTAAAAAACAAATAATAATCCGGATATAATAGTTGAGCGACCGTGCTAGAACCACGGAACTCGGGAATGCCTAACACCTTCTTTCAGGTTAACAGAATTCCTTATCCAGATTTCTGGTTCGCAGACTGTTAAACAGAGTCAATCTTTTCCTCGATTCGGGATTCAATCGGTGACTTGGGACACCATAAATCTCCCAAGTGACGACTCTGAATTAAATAAACAAATCCCGTTTTGATTGTCCTCTAATTGAAAAAACTCCTTTTTATCCTGCCGGGGCGAAAAAGGGAGGTGTGAAAGCTCTGGCGACTATGCTGGGGAATACAACCCAGAACCACTGGCTCAGGGTTAGAAAATCATGTGATGATCATACCTTTCTTTATTCTTACTACTTCTTTCTTTTTTTCATGCTTGTTAGATCTTGAGGCTTTTTCTGGCCTCAATAGGATTAACAAGGTAAGGTTTACGCTAGTTATTGTTATATGTGTAACAATACTGGTGCAAGTCCCCCCTTATCTTAATTTTCCTATTTGTTGTAATTTTCAATATACTTTTATTAATGAAAACTAACCCTAGGCGCTTGCCTAGTGGATTGCCAAAAAAAAGGGTTAGAAATTCGAGCTTATGATAAACTGTTATAATTTTGCTTTATTATCTGATATTTTCATGTGATATGTGCTTAATGTGCAAAATAATATTTTTTTTACCGCTTTGATATTATTTGACTGTATATATAAATTGTGCTCAACCATTCTCTCTTCACCTCTGAGGATGTGCTTACTAGTTGAGATCCATATCTGTTAGTGTCGTACCCTAAAATAAAAAGAGGCTCAGACAAGTTACTAAGTCGGATGGCCTTTTGGTTCCCGGAAAGTTGCCCCCTCCTCGACTCGAGTTTTCCGCTCGGGTTAGCCAGGTCTAGAGCAACAACTCAGGTTTGAAACCTATTATATCAAAACTTCATGTCGGATCCCTCGTAGGAACGCTTATTTGAATCACGTTGCATTTGACTTAGGGGACTCAACACATGGGTTGGGTTCGTCTATGACTAGCAACCTGAAATGAAAAGACCATCCTGATGCATCTTGTTTGTTTTCCGTGCATTTATCTGTCTCGGGCACGCATGATGACCGGCTTTTTGAATATTGGAAATATTGTGAAATTGAGGGGAAAAAAGAGAAAGAGAAATAGCAATTAATGAGTTAATCGTTTATTTTTGAAAACCCAACAACCAAATACTGTCAGAACTCTGTCGAAGTTTGAGAAAATAAAAAAATATTTTATTTTAATAATCTGTTTTGCTAAAAAGCAAAGAAAAATTGGGAAAAGAGTCTTTTATTTTGGAAAGTTTTTTGTTGAAAAGAAAATGAAAAAGAGTCATGTTTTAAAATATTTCGGTTAATCTGCCTGAACTACGCTGGTTAGATTCTCACTGGATGTGAGATACGTAGGCAACCCTCATCGGGTCCAACCTTACTTTTTGTAAAAAATAGCCAAAAATATCAAAATTTTAATTTTCGTCATAAATAAGTCGGATGATGCCGTTTTTGCAAAAATAGCTGAATGTTCCTAAACGGGACGCCGGAAGGCTGACATTGCATAAACAGCCATCTTTGGTCATCATTTTAATTTTTGACCTGTTGACTCTCGCAGCTTTAAAATCTTCGTTCCAAAAGTGCTAAAGGGCCTCATTTGAAAACCGAGTCCATCGATTTGAAAAAAAAAATCTTGGAAAAGAAAATAGATAATTTTATTTTAAGTCAAATAAAAGTTTTTCGTTGGCTTAATCACCTTAATAAATGTGCAGGATGAGCACAATACAAAACGAACCCTTTTCAATAATGACCAAGATCCCTTTTGAGTGGCGATTATGGTGGAATGACCTAGGCAAGGAAGGGCAAGACAAAGTAAAGAAGTACTTGAAAGATCTCCCGGATTTACTAGACATCCAGCCTCGGGGTGATATTATCATAGCATTGGTCACTTGCTGGGATTCGGCACATAATGTATTTCATTTCTCGGACTTTGAGCTCACCCGGTGTTGGAAGAAATGGCGGGATACATTGGTAGTAATGAAGCTCCCTTAAGGTTCAAGTACATGATTGCTCCCAGGGCCGTCACCGTACACTGGATTTTGGATTCCTTGAAAATACCTCGAACAATTCACCATCCAGATTTGGCAAAGGGCTTCTGCAGTCTACGCTTCATATATGCTAGATACAGCCACGTGCACGGGTTCAATAAGCCAGACTTCAAACTATACAGTAGAGATAACCGACAGAAGTGGGATGAACACAGGCTGGTAGCTTCTATGATAACTTTTTTGGGTCTTATAGTATTCCCAAGGAAAGACGGGAACATTTATTTGAAAGTAGTTGGGGTCGTCAGTACCTTGCTCACCCAAGGTAAAAGCACTATTGCGCCTATATTATGGCTGACATCTTCCGGGCTCTCACTGCTTGCAAAACCGGGGGTGACGTTTTTTAGGGATGCAACTTGTTGTTTCAAATGTGGATGACCGAGCATTTATGCCACCTCTCCAAGCTCTAGAGTTACAGTTCGCCCGAGAAGTCTTGTATTGGAAAATTTTACACAAGAATCAAAGGGGTTAGTCTACCTGAGGGAGTCACAGCTTGGACATCATTTTTCCGAACTCTCACTGCCAGCCAAATCCAGTGGACGATCGGATGGTTGCCTGATGAGGAAATCATATACATGCCGGCAACCAGGCCCCACTTTCTATTGATGGGACTTAAAAGCATCCAGCCCTATGAACCATATCAGTTTTTGAGGAAACTAAAATGCATGTCATGGTCAGTGGAGATGGCCTTCAAATTAACTTAGTTTCTTCTTTGTTCTTTTTTCCTAGGTAATAATTTTTTTTCCTTGTTTGATACCATTTTTTCTCGTTTTCCCCTTATTTTGTTCCTCTTATCTTGTTTGAGTCCCTTCTTGAGTCTGTTTGGTCAGAGCAAGTGAGAAATGACTTCAAAATAAGTAAGGAAAGAACAATATGCGTACTGAGTTGGTAACAATCAATATGCTTTGGGATTCATGTGAAATTCAAGGGATCGGTAAATATCATTTAATGAGAAAATGCAACAGATAGAGCATATTGGGAATCGAATATAGCAGAGGTGTTTTTTGTGGTAAGAGTCGAAAGAAAATAGATAGTCGACAACCTTCAAGGTCGTCCAAGTTGAAATAAAGGTTATCTTGGCAAGTGCAGAAGCAGCCGCCTTCAAGGTCAAGGCCACAAACTAACCACCATATTTGAACTCACAAGTTTTCTTTGTTTGAAACAGGAACAATGCAGTACAACCAAGCTGGTTCAAAAACAAGAAAGAAAAATAAATAAAGACAATAAAAAATAAAAGGAAAAGAGGAATCGACAAAGGGAAGTTTCTCAAATCTTTTCCCTTACCTATCTCGCTAGTATGCATAAATTTTTCCATTGCTCTTCAAATTTTTCCTCCTAGGATAAAAATTCCTAGTCTGATGGATTTTCCTCTCAATAAAATCTTAGTCTGATGAATTTTTCTCCTAAGATAGAAGACTTAGTCTGATGAATTTTCTCCTAGGATCGAAATCTTAGTCCGATGAATCTTTCTCCTAAGATAACAAAAAGAGACCTAGTCTGATGAATTTTCTCCTAGGATCAAAATCTTAATTTGATGAATCTTTCTCCTAAGATAGAAGACCTAATCTGATGAACTTTCTCCTAAGATAAACCATAGTCTGATGAACTTTCTCCTAGGATCAACCCTAGTGTGATGAATTTTCTCCTTGGATGGAAATCTTAGTCTGATGAATCTTTCTCCTAAGATAACAATAAGAAAACCTGGTCTGATGAATTTTCTCCTAGGATCAAAATCTTAGTCTGATGAATCTTTCTCCTAAGATAACAAAAAGACCTAGTCTGATGAATTTTCTCCTAGGATCAAAATCTTAGTCTGATGAATTTTTCAACTAAGATAGAAGACCTAGTCTGATGAATTTCTCCTAGGATCAAAATCTTAGTCTGATGAATTTTTCTCCTAATATAGAAGACCTAGTATGATGAATTTCTCCAAGGATCAAAATCTTTGTCTGATGAATTATTCTCCTAAGATAGAAAACTTACTCTCTAAAATATTCTCCTAGGATCGAAATCTTAGTCTGATGAATCCTTCTCCTAAGATAGAAGACCTAGTCTGATGAACTTTCTAGTCAAACATTCTTGGTTTTACTCACGGGTGAAGCACATCCTAGTCAAGTCTTTAGTTTTACTCTCATTATTGCATCAGTAGCATAAGTAGTTTACAGTTTTGATAACAATTCGTTGATCTTCCTAGTGCAAACTGGGGCAGAAAATTTTGTTTGTTTTGTTTTTGATTGCAGGCACCACCTGGAAAATGACGGAAGACATTTAAGAGTCCATTTCAGAATCAGTTCAAGTTTCAAGTCAGTAGCAGGCACCCACCTGAAGAACAAGGGAAGTCATTTCAAAATTCAATTCAAGTAAAAGTAGCAGATGCTCGCAGCCAGAATGCGAGTCAACAATGGTAGTTGACCAACAGAAGTGGTCTCAATCCATAAAAAGAAAAAAAAGGAAAAAGGAAAAATTAAAAAAGGAAGGGACTGAATCCAAAATGCAGAAGCCAAGGCAAGTGGTGGGTTGCTCATGTTATGTCCGGTCTGAAGAAGAATGAACTAGCATCTGCAGCTAGCGAGCGTCAAAATTCAAATCTAAAGTCTGCATGAAGAACCATTCAAGACTCAAGATCAAGCTTCAAAAGACTTATAAATAGGAATTTTTGTAACTCATAGTTGAAAGGCTTAGTTAGTCTTTTTCATTTTTTTTTATTTTGATGTAATAACAGGACTGTGGACCGGAACCTCAACTTAAAGGCATCTCTACCGGCTCTCTACCTCGGTATACTCCATTATCCCATTCACTTCTGAACTACACGTGACCTGATTCCTTTATAGCCAAGGATATATAGGCAGCTTAGATACCAGGACTCGGTCACATTCCCTTTTCTCTTAAGTTTACTTTCTCGAAATAAGGGTTAGGTCAAAAAAACATGTCTAGTCATTCTTTGTCTGAAAATACTTCGCATTTCCAGTCAAAGAGGGGCAGCTGTAGACACGTGGTTTTTGACCCTCTCTGAAATTTCATCCATTTTAATGTAAAATATTTAATTTAGGCTTAATATAGTTATTTTAACTAATTTTGGCTATTTTATATTACTTTAAGAACAAAAATTGAAAATTACAAAAATAGTTCTATACTTCTCTATTTAACTAACGTATTAGATATTTTTAAAAGGATATATTATTTTAAACCTATTTTATTTTAATATAATCATTAGAAAATACCAAAAATAGTTTTATTTCTTAAAATTTTGTTTATTTACTTAACTAAGATTAATCAATATTTTGATAAGACTTTTAATTTTGTCTTGGTCCAATAAGAAAATTTGTAGGCCCAAATTTGGAGCCCACTTCTTCCATAAGCCAAGAAGCCCAAAAAACTTAAAAACCCTTGCTAGTATTCTTCTTCCTTAGACCATTAACCTTAAGCACAAGAGCTAAACCCTAGAGACCATGGTTGCCCTATCTTCATCAACCTTAGGACCAGAAGTAAAACACTAGCAACTAGCAGCCGCCAAACGACCCCCATCTTCAACCAAAACCCGCTGGAGCTCCACCATAGCCGCCGCCGTTCCTCTTCTTCATGACAACAGCCACCACCGCCACATCAAACGAACCAGACCCTATCCTCTTCTTCACTTCATACCAAACGACTACCCAGACCCGTCGAAAATTCCAGCCAGCCGCACAAGTGCAAAGCGATACCCACCCTTCCAGTGACCACCATCGCCCAGCATCGAGCAGCCGCCACGCGCCTCCAGTTCCGTGGCCGCTTCATCTCCACAACCACAGAACGACCACCAGTCCATACTGTCAAACGCTCGAGCCACCGCTCCCCCTCATCTCTTATTCTTATTGTTCGTACCACCACAAACACCCACCCATGCTCTTTCCAACAAACACATACACACACACGGGGATAAGGAGAGGGTTACGAACAGATCTAGGGGGGAAGTAAATTCAATTTTTGCTTCTGCTTTGGCTCAACCCGGACAACAGAGAACGGGTTGTTTGGGGTCTGTTCGTTCGAGTTCCGGCCATTCCCAATCTTGTCCATTTTGGTTGGTTCATCGCTCGTGTAATTTACTTGAAATTTCAGTATAATTAAGGCTAATCTTCAGGCATCTACAACGTGAAGTTTCATCGCACAACACAAAGTATGGTAGAAATTATTTTCACTATCCATTTTCAATTCGGGTTCGAATAGTACATTCGGCTTAGACTCAATTAAGCTGAAAAGATCATCGCTCTCGTTGAGGTTCAACTCTTCAACCGTTACTCACTTTATCTTACTTGAATTTTAATTGCTTGTTTGGTGACTTGATTTGATGATTTGTTTAGTTATTGTCTCCGGTTCTGAGTTTATTCAATTAGTTGACTTGCTCGTATATTGCTCGAATTGGGTTATAGTTGAACATGATTTTATCACAATATATAAATTGGGTTATGCGGTAAAACTAAAAGAAAATTTAGGTTCAAAATAATAGTGTGATTCATTTATTCTTGTTTTAGTTAATTTAATCGCTAGGAGCATTCTAGGCCGGCAACACTCGGGTAGGCAAGCCTTAGTATTTTGTTAGTTTGAAGGTGAGAGGTTGTCTCTTAGTTAAATTTATCCAGGGAATGCCCCATGAAGTTTTTATATATTATTTTCAGGGGTATGCCCCGTAGTGAATGTAATTGAAGGCCGTGACGGACATGGTAGAGTGAGCGTAGTATAAACTTTTAGTATTTTCCTTTATTTTTATTTTATTTAGGTGGGGACAATCTCAAGCCTCGTATGAGTTTACTTTGCTTTTCCGTAATTTTACCTCAACTTGAATGTTTAATAGGCCAACTAGATCGAGTACGCAACCGTGAATTTCACGGGATTTGGGGAGTGCCAAACACCTTCTTCCTGAGTCAAATGAAACCCCTTACCCTAATCTCTGGTGTGGACTAGGTTTTAGAGTCTGAAACGTTTTAAAAGGAAAAAATTATTTTTAAAAAATGGTGACCTGGCACACTGAAATCAAATGTCAGGTGGTGACTCTGAGTTTATTTCCTTTTGAAACACAATTTTTGTCACTTTCCAAATTGAAAACCCTTTTCAAGTTTTTACTAAATCTTTTAATCTATTTTAAGAGGGTTTAGTGAGAGTTTGGTTTTAAAAAGGGGGGTGACAAGCATCTGCAGGATTCTCAGGCGATAAAGACATGCAGTGATCAGATAAAATGCATGCTAATAGAAAAGAAGCAAGCAAGGGACTGGATTAGAGCTATTGCTCGCGCCATTTTCAAAAGATGTCGGGCTTGTGAAGACATGACTCGCGCTACTTTTGTCTCAACAGTGCTAATCTATGTGAAACGGAGCATGAATGAATTAGAGCAACTCAAAAGGGATTTGGAACCTAGGCCCGCGGCGACGCCGAGCGATGCCCCGCAGGCACCCATACTTGAAGCTTTAGAGTATGCGTAGTTCGTGTCTGTATTTCTCTATTTTTGAGCATGTGGTTTGTCTGTCAATTGTCTTTTTGCATCAAAATATTTCTGCAGTGTTGGAACTTGTATTTGACCTTAGTTTGTGTTTGTTAGTTTCTTTCTGCAAAAAGGGTTTTAGTTTGTAATTGTTTGTTTTAAGTAATGAAAAATAGAAAATCTTTCTTCACGAACTACGCTTGGTCTGATTCATGCGGGGACATGATACATAGAAAATCCACATTAGATTCGACCACCGCTAAAAAAAGGAGAAAGTGAATAAAAGAAAAGAGAGGGAAGAATGAAAATAATGGGGTTTTTTTCAAAACGCTTGAAAATGGTACAAACAAAATAAGCCGAGATGATGCAGGCGGTCGGAGCAAAAGCATATTAGAAATGTCTTACTACCTAAGAACATTGCATCCCCAAACGTGCAATTGCAATATCTGTTGAAACTCTAACGCTAAAAAGATTGCTGTTTTTTCAATCTATGTTAGTCAGTTTGTTAGAGCGTACTGGCACCGTACCATTATCAAACTAGATCAAAAGGGCCCATACGAGAAATCATGACTGGATCAGACAACAGTGTTGAGTCGGAAAAGACGACAAGTCAGATACTGAAGGAGGCCATGGAAAAAATGGAAAAGATGAGGTTGGAAATGAATGAAATGCAGTTAGCCTTGGCTAAAGCACAAAAAGGGCCTGAACTACCCGTTACTCCTACTCTCCAATCAGGACACACGCTATAATACCCTTCCCCTGGTCCCTCAACGAGCTTCCCAATCCATCACTACTATCAGGGAAGAGAAGCCTACGACCCCCAAGATCCACCACCCAATCAAAACCCTCCTCCACCAAATTTCTCTGTCTTTATGGCGCCTCCCCCAGCCCCATTGCACAGGTCATCTAGTGAGCCGTTGTTTCAAGCTCACGATGCACAATATTACCCCCATGACCTCACATTAAAAGCACCCGAGCCACATACCTATATTACCCACTTTGAGGTCTCGGCGGAGACTGAAAATCCAGCTAAGAGACTAGAGCAAGACGAGGTGATGCGGAAATTTCAAAGCCTGGAGAAATCCTTCAGGCACATGCACGGGTTAGGCAACCAGGTCAGTGTGGCCTACAAGGATCTATGCCATTTCCCTGACGTACAATTACCGGTAGGGTTCAAGATGCCCAAGTTCGATTTATACGAAGGGCATGGTGATCCTATGGCACATCTTCGGGGTTTTTGTAGCAAGATGAGGGGAGCGGCGGGCAAAGATGAACTACTGATAGCTTACTTTGGCCAGAGTTTGAGTGGGTTGGCACTGGAGTGGTACACAAGACAAGATCCGAGCAGGTGGTACACCTGGGATGATCTGGCACAGGCTTTCGCAGGACACTTCCAATACAACCTTGAGATAGTCCCAAATCGTCTCACATTGCTAAAGCTTGAGAAGAAACCGGGGAGAGCTTCCGAGAATTTGGGTTCCGATGGAGAGAACAGGCAGCCAGAGTTGATCCTCCAATGAGAGAGGGGAAAATGGTAGATTACTTTCTACAAACTCTAAAGCCAACTTACTTCGGTCACTTGTTAACGTCAGCTGGAAAATCCTTTAACGAAGTGGTGAAAATGGGAGGCATGATAGAAGAGGGACTTAAGTCCAATAAGATCCTGAGTTACTCGGCAATTAAGGCAACAACTCAGGCCATTCAGAGCGGCACGGGAGGTGCGCTCAGAAATAAAAAGAGAGAAGAGGTCACAGCAATAGAGGCAGGCAATTGGTCCAGATCTAGAGGTCCTTCCCCTCATTACCAACCTAGACCCCATCATCCAAGCTACTCACACATTCCAAATAACCCTCCACCGCCCTACTACCCCCCACAAGAACAACATTTCTCCGTCCATCAAGCCCAGACATATACCCAACCTTCGGCTTGCCTGCAATGATGTGCGCCAGCTCCCCACAATACATACCCACCTCCACATAATACTTACCCACCGCCACAAAACACCTGTCCACCACCATGGGCCTATAGGAACCCTTTAGGGACGGGTTTCAAGGGAAATACAGCTTCCAGAAATGAAATATTGCATAGGCAAAGAACCTTTACTGAGTTGGGAGAAACCTATACTACCTTGTTCCATAAGTTAAGGCAGTTGGGTTTATCGAATCCTGTTGAGCCTAGGTTGCCAAATCCCTTACCCCAAAATACGGACCACTCGGTAAGATGTGAATATTATTCGGGAGTTCACCGACATGATATCGAGAAATGTTAGAGGCTGAAACATGCAATACAAGATCTTATTTATGCCAACAAGATCGATGTTCAGGCACCGGAGGCACCCAACATTAACCATAGCCCATTTCCAGTACACCACGAAGCCCACATGATCGAGCTTGTACACGAAAGGGTAGAGCCAAAGAAGCCGGCATAGACATTGATGATGATCTGTGCCACTTCGAAAGAAAAATCGATCAGTGGGGAAGCAGGGGTACAGGTGAAGAGGGAAGATGTCAAGCCGGTGGTGATATTAGGGAAGAGTCCATCCGCCACTACAAAGAAACCAGCTCCAGCCAAATTAGTAGTATCGGGAGAGTCGTCTGCACCTGTGGTTGTTGTAAAGAGGGTCTACCGGGAACCGGTCATCATAAAGCCGATAGTCCAATTGCCAGTTATTGATAGCAAGGTCGTGCCTTGGAAGTATGAAAAAGCAGTAGTAATGCACAAGGGAAAGCAAGTGGAGGAGGATAGTTGTGAGGCGCAGGGACTAACATGATGGGGACGGTGTTTTGCTCCCGTTGAGTTGAGGAGGTCCAACCCAGCGGTGACAAAGAAACCCGTTTCATAAAAGAAGTCGAGGAATTCCTGAATAAGATGAAAGTGCAGGATTACTCCATTGTCAAATAATTAAAGAAAACACTGGCCCAGATCTTGTTGTTATCACTATTGATCCATTCGGATGAGGCACTGATTAAGATACTAAATGAAGCTCATGTGCCCAATGAAATTTCAGTAAACCACCTTGAAACAATTTCTAACAAAATTTTGAGGTAAACAGGGTAATGTTCTCTAACGACGATTTACCAGTGGAGGGCACAAGCATAACAAAGCTCTCTGCTTGACTGCCAAATGTGAAGATTCGGCGGTTACTCGGGCATTGGTTGATAACGGGTCAAGTGCCAAGATTTGTCCATTATCCACGCTGAAACAGTTGAACATTGGTTATGATAGAATCCACAAGAACAGTGTGTGCGTCTGAGGATTTGACGGAAGTGGAACAGACACCGTGGGGGATATCATACTTGAGTTAACCATCGACTCAGTCGAGTTTACTATGGAGTTCCAGATATTAGATGGCGCGGTATATTATAACCTTTTGTTGGGACGACCATGGATCCACGCGGCCAAAGCTGTACCATCCACATTGCATCAAATGGTCAAGTTTGAATGGGACATACAAGATGTCGTGCTATATGGGGAAGATGATGTGTGCACAATGGGAGGTGCCATTGTGCCATTCATAGAAACTGACAATGACAAAGGGCCCTGGGTTTACCATATTTTTTATGCAGTCTCAGCAAATAAGATTCCCGAGGGGGAAATAATTCCACACCCCAGGATAGCATCCGCAACCGTCATGATAGTTTCAGAGATGCTGAGTAATGGGTTCGTGCCAGGAAAGGGTCTGGGGGCTCAGCTTCAGGGCATTATTTAACCTTTCTCTTTGCCCATGAATTTAGAGACCTTTGTGATGGGATTCAAGCAAACCACAACAGATGTAAAGCGAGCTCAGAAAATGAAGAAGAGAGTTTGGGTTCTTCCCAAACCAGTTTCACGTCTCTCCAGGTCCTTTGTTAGGGCAAGTATCAAAATCTCATCTGACTCGAAATTTCTCGAACCATTGATTGGGTCAGATGGGGACTTGATTCAGATTTTTGAAAGGTTGTTCACCGAGGTCAACATGGTAGAAGCTGGAGAGGGTTCCAGTAGAGCAGATATACAGTTTGTGGGGCCTAGGGCCAATATCAACATTTGGACGGCTACTTCTCTTCCTACCCGGAGGGAGTCTTGGTAGTAGGCTATGGAGTTTCTTTCTTGTTTCCTGGATTATTCCAGAGTTGTAATCCAGTTTTGGTTTTATTTGTATTTAGTAAAAGTGTGAAACTGTGTTATCCCATTATTTTGTTGTAATCCTTTTTCTTCTTTTTTTCTTTCTGAACAGTTCGCTTTATACTGGTTCTATTGACATGGCGTACACAATGGATCTCCAACCCAGTTTAAATAATAAATCTGATTCCGAATTAATTGCACAATAGGTCGATTGTGATGATGAATCAAAATACTACGAGGATGAGGCCTTTAAAGAGATAAACAGAGAGTTAAGCCAGTTCAAAGGGAAACCTAAGCCCAATTTGAATGACACTGAAGCTATCAATTTAGGGGATGTCGACGATGTCAGGGAAACCAAAATAAGCATCCACATTGAGCCGGACATCTGGGAAGAACTAATCAAAACACTTGTTGAATTCAAAGATGTTTTCTCGTGGTCGTATGATGACATGCCAGGTTTAAGCACTGATCTAGTGGTTCACAAATTGACCACTGACCCGGCATGCCCTCCCGTCAAGCAGAAATTAAGAAAGCTCAAGATAAATATGAGTATGAATATTAAAGAAGAAGTAATCAAGCAGCTGCAGGCAAAGGTTATTCGGGTCACTCGATATCCTTATTGGTTGGATAATGTGATACCGATATCGAAGAAAGATGGGAAAATCAGGGTATGTGTCGATTACCGCAATCTGAATAGGGCGAGCCCAAATGTGAGGAGGACAAGCCAGAGACAAGGCGATAAGACAAAAAAACGTTCGTTGCAAGGCCAAATAATATATTGGTCTAAAATGTCAAGAAAATTATGGAGATGAATCGGAAAAATAGAATGTTGAGGAAATTGTGGGCCAAGTTCCAAGAGGAACCCCAGTAGAAACTCCGACCGATTATCGACCAAGTTCTGAGGTAGTTGGACAATACAGAGTGGGGAAGGAATAAAGAGAAGTTCATCTTCAGCAAAATAACCCCCAGCGAGTTTTGAAACACATAACGGGGAAGGGATAAATGGAAAAACCATCCCCACCAAATAACATCATCCCCAACAAGTTTTGGGAACGCAGACTAGGAAAATAGGAAAAAAACAATCATCCCCCGGCAGGAGCGACATGACCGCTCACCACGTTTTAAAACTAATAAATATTCTTTGATTTGAACAGGAAAATAAACGTTGATGGTGGCTGAAAAACACGCCATAAGAAAGATCGCCAGAACTGGGGCAGAAAATTTTCTGCCATAGTTGAATTTTCTCGGAGAATCGAGGAAAAAAATTCAAGTTATTATTTACCATTAGGCGCCCACCTATATAACAAGGGAATACTTTCATGTTTTCAATTAGGCACCCACCTGTATAACAAGGGAATACTTTTCATGTCTTACCATTAGGCGCCCACCTGTATAACAAGGGAATACTTTACATGTCTTACCATTAGGTGCCCACCTGTATACCAAAGGAATACTTTCATTTCTTAGCAATTATGCTCTCACCTGTATAACAAGGGAATACTTTTCATGTCTTTACCATTAGGCGTCCACCTTTATAACAAGGGAATACTTTTCATGTCTAAGCATTAGGCGCCCACCTGTATAACAAGGGAATAATTTTCATGTCTTTATCATTAGGCGCCCACCTGTATAACAAGGGAATACTTTTCATGTCTTAGCAATTAGGCGCCCAGATGAATAACAAAAGGAATACTTTTCATGTCTTTACCATTAGGCACCCACCTGTATAACAAGGGAATACTTTTCATGTCTTTACCATTAGGCACCCAATATATAACAAGGGAATACTTTTCATGTCTTAGCAATTAGGCGCCCACATGTATAACAAAGGAATACTTTTCATGTCTTTACCATAAGGCGCCCACCTGTATAACAAGGGAATACTTTTCATGTCATAGAAATTAGGCGCCCACCTGTATAACAAAGGAATACTTTTCATGTCTTTACCATTATGCACCCACCTGTATAACAAGGGAATACTTTTCATGTCTTAGCATTAGGTACCCACCTGTATAGCAAGGGAATACTTTTCATGTCTTTACCATTAGGCGCCCACCTATATAACAAGGGAATACTTTTCATGTCTTTACCATTAGGCGCCCACCTATATAAAAAGGGAATACTTTTCATGTCTTAGAAATTATGCTCCCACCTGTGTAACAAAGGAATACTTCTCATGTCTTTACCATTAGTCTCTCACCTGTATAACAAGGGAATACTATTCAAGGTCAAGGCCACAAACTAACCACCATATTTAAACTCACAAGTTTTCTTTGTTTGAAACAGGAACAATGCAGTACAACCAAGCTGGTTCAAAAACAAGAAAGAAAAATAAAGAAAGAAAAGAAAAAATAAAAGGAAAAGAGGAATCGACAAAGGGAAGTTTCTTAAATCTTTTCGTTTACCTATCTTGCTAGTATGCATAAATGTTGCCATTGCTCTTCACATTTTTCCTCCTAGGATAAAAATTCCTAGTCTGATGGATTTTCTACTCAATAAAATCTTAGTCTGATGAATATTTCTCCGAAGATAGAAGACCTAGTCTGATGAATTTTCTCCTAGGATCGAAATCGTAGTCTGATGAATCTTTCTCCTAAGATAACAAAAAGAGACCTAGTCTGATGAATTTTCTCCTAGGATCAAAATCTTTATCTAATGAATCTTTCTCCTAAGATAGAAGACCTAGTCTGATGAACTTTCTCATAGGATAAACCCTAGTCTGATGAACTTTCTCCTAGGATCAACCCTAGTGTGATGAATTTTATCCTATGATGGAAATCTTAGTCTGATGAATCTTTCTCCTAAGATAACAATAAGAAAACCTGGTCTGATGAATTTTCTCCTAGGATCAAAATCTTAGTCTGATGAATCTTTCTCCTAAGATAACAAAAAGACCTAGTCTGATGAATATCCTCCTAGGATCAAAATCTTAGTCTGATGAATTTTTCAACTAAGATAGAAGACCTAGTCTGATGAATTTCTCCTAGGATCAAAATCTTAGTCTGATGAATTTTTCTCCTAGGATAGAAGACGTAGTCTGATGAATTTCTCCTAGGATCAAAATCTTAGTCTGATGAATTATTCTCCTAAGATAGAAAACTTACTCTCTGAAATATTCTCCTAGGATCGAAATCTTAGTCTGGTGAATCCTTCTCCTAAGATAGAAGACCTAGTCTGATGAACTTGCTAGTCAAATATTCTTGGTTTTACTCATGGGTGAAGCACATCCTAGTCAAGTCATTAGCTTTACTCTCATTATTGCATTAGTAGCATAAGTAGTTTACAGTTTTGATAACAATTCATTGATCTTCCTAGTGCAAACTGGGGCAGAAAATTTTGTTTGTTTTGTTTTTGATTGCAGGCACCCACCTGGAAAATGATGGAAGAAATTTCAGAGTCCATTTCAGAATGCGTTCAAGTTTCAAGTCAGTAGCAGGCACCCACCTAAAGAACAAGGGAAGTCATTTCAAAATTCAATTCAAGTAAAAGCAGCAGAAGCTCGCAGCCAGAATGCGAGTCAACAATGGTAGGTGACCAACAGAAATGGTCTCAATCACAAAAAAGAAAAAAAAGGAAAAAGAAAAAATAAAAAAAGGAAGGAACTGAATCCAAAATGCAGAAGCCAAGACAAGAGGTGGGTTGCTCATGGTATGTCCGGTCTCGATCCGAAAAAGCTGAAGAAGAATGAACTGGCATCTGCAGCTAGCTAGCGTCAAAATTCAAATCTAAAGTCTGCATGAAGAACCATTCAAGACTCAAGATCAAGCTTCAGAAGACTTATAAATAGGAATTTTTGTAACTCATAGTTGAAAGGCTTAGTTAGCCTTTTTCATTTTTTTTTATTTTGATGCAATAACAGGACCGTGGACCGGAACCTCAACGGAAAGGCACCTCTACCGGCTCTCTACCTCGGTATACTCCATTATCCCATTCACTTCTGAACTACACGTGACCTAATTCATTTATAGCCAAGGATATGTAGGCAGCTCAGATACCAGGGTTGGGTCACATTCCCTTTTCTCTTAAAGTTTACTTTCTCCAAATAAGGGTTAGGTCAAAAAAACATGTCTACTCGTTCTTTGTCTGAAAATACTTCGTATTTCCAGTCAAAGAGGGGCAGCTGTAGACACGTGGTTTTTGACCCTCTCTGAAATTTCATCCATTTTAACGTAAAATATTTAATTTAGGCTTAATATAGTTATTTTAACTAATTTTGGCTCTTTTACATTACATTAAGAACAAAAATTGAAAATTACAAAAATAGTTCCATATTTCTCTATTTAATTAACATATTAGATATTTTTAAAAGGATATATTATTTTAAACCCATTTTATTTTATTATAATCATTGGAAAATACCAAAAATAGTTTTATTTCTTATAATTTTGTTTATTTACTTAACTAAGTTTAATCAATATTTTGATAGGACTTTTAATTTTGTCTTGGTCCAATAAGAAAATTTGTAGGCCCAAATTTGGAGCTCATTTCTTTCATAACCCAAGAAGCCCAAAAAACTTAAAAACCATAGCTAGTCTTCTTCTTCCTTAGACCTTTAACCTTAAGCACAAGAGCTAAACCCTAGAGACCATGGCTGCCCTATCTTCATCAACCTTAGGACTAGAAGTAAAACCCTAGCAACTAGCAGCCGCCAAACGACCCCCATCTTCAAACAAAACCCGCTGAAGCTCCACCATAGCCGCCGCGGTTCCTCTTCTTCATGACAATTGCAACCACCGCCACATCAAACGAACCACACCCTATCCTCTTCTTCACTTCATACCAAACGACTACCCAGACCCACCGAAAATTCCAGCCAGCCGCACAGTGCAAAGAGATACCCACCCTACCAGTGACCACCATCGCCCAACATCGAGCAGCCGCCACCCGTCTCCAGTTCCGTCGCCGCTTCATCTCCACAACCACAGAACGACCACCCACTCCATACTATCAAATGCTCGAGCCGTCGCTCCCCCTCATCTCTTATTCTTATTCTTCGTATCACCACAAACACCCACCCATGCTCTTTCCAACAAACACATACACGCACACGGGGATAAGGAGAGGGTTACGAACAGAATCTAGGGGGGAAGTAAATTTGATTTTTGCTTCAGCTTTGGCTCAAACCAGACCGCAGAGAACGGGCTGTTTGGGGTATGTTCATTCGAGTTCCGGCCATTCCCAATCTCGTCCATATCGGTTGGTTCATCGCTCGTGTAATATACTTGAAATTTCAGTAAAATTAAGGCTAATCTTCAGGCATCTACGCCGTGAAGTTTCATCGCACAACACAAAATATGGTAGAAATTATTTTCACTATCCATTTTCAATTCGGGTTCGAATAGTACATTCGGCTTAGACTCAATTACGCCGAAAAGGTCATCGCTCTCGTTGAGGTTCAACTCTTCAACCCTTACTCACTTTATCTTACTTGAATGTGAATTGCTTGTTTGGTGACTTGATTCAATGATTTGTTTAGCTATTGTCTCCGATTCTGAGTTTATTCAATTAGTTGACTTGCTCGTATATTGCTCGAATTGGGTTATAGCTGAACATGATTTTATCACAATATATAAATTTGGTTGTGCGGTAAAATTTAAAAGAAAATTTAGGTTCAAAATGATAGTGTGATTCATTTATTCTTGTTTTAGTTAATTTAATCGCTAGGAGCATTCTAGGCCGACAACACTCAAGTAGGCAAGCCTCGGTATTTTGTTAGTTTGAAGGTGAGAGGTTTTCGCTTAGCTAAATTTATCCGGGGAATGCCCCGTGAAGTTTGTATATATTATTTCATGGGTATGCCCCGTAGTGTGTAATTGAAGGCCGTGACAGACATGGTAGAGTGAGCGTAGTATAAACTTTTAGTATTTTCCTTTATTTTTATGTTATTTAGGTGGGGACAATCTCAAACCTCGTATGTGTTTACTTTGCTTTTCCTTAATTTTACCTCAACTTGAATGTTTTATAGGCCAACTAGATTGAGTACGCAAACATGAATTTCACGGGACTTGGGGAGTTCCTAACAACTTCTTCCTTAGTCAAATGAACCCCTTTACCCTAATCTCTGGTGTGGACTAGGTTTTAGAGTCTGAAACTTTTTAAAAGGAAAAAATTATTTTTAAAAAACAGTGACCTGGCACACTGAAATCAAATGTCATGTGGCGTCTCAGAGTTTATTTCCTTTTGAAACATAATTTTTGTCACTTTCCAAATTGAAAACCCTTTTCAAGCTTTTACTAAATCTTTTTATCTATTTTAAGAGAGTTTAGTGAGAGTTTGGTTTATGAAGGGGTGTGACAAGCATCTGCAGGATTCTCAGGCGTTAAAGACATGCAGTGATCAGATAAAATTCCTGCTTATAGAAAGAAGCAAGCAAGGGACTAGATTAGAGCTATTGCTCGCGCCATTTTCAGAAGATGTCGGGCTTGTGAAGACATGACTCGTGCTACTTTTGTCTCAACAATGCTAATCTATGTGAAACGGAGCATGAATGAATTAGAGCAACTCAAAAGGGATTTGGCCTAGGCCCGCGACGACGCCGAGCGATGCCCCGCGGGCACCCATACTTGAAGCTTTAGAGTATGCGTAGTTCGTGTCTGTATTTCTCTATTTTTGAGCCTGTGGTTTGTCTGTCCATTGTCTTTTCGCGTCAAAATATTTCTGTAGTGTTGGAACTTGTATTTGACCTTAGTTTGTGTTTGTTATTTTCTTTCTGCAAAAAGGGTTTTAGTTTGTAATTGTTTGTTTTAAGTAATGAAAAATTGAAAATCTTTCTTCACGAACTAGGCTTGGTCTGATTCATGCGAGGACATGATACATAGGAAATCCACATAAGATTCGACCACCGCTAAAAAAAGGAGAAAGTGAATAAAAGAAAAGAGAGGGAAGAATGAAAATAATGGGGTTTTTTTCAAAACGCTTGAAAAAAGTACAAATAAAATAAGCCGGGATGATGCAGGCGGTCGGAGCAAAAGCATAGTAGTAATGGTTTACTGCCTAAGAACATTGCATCCCCCAACGTGAAATTGCAATATCTGTTGAAACTCTAACGCTAAAAAAATTGTTGTTTTTCCAATCTATATTAGTCAGTTTGTTAGAGCGTACTGGCACCGTACCATTATCAAACAAGATCAAAAGGGCCCATACGAGAAATCATGACTGGATCAGACAACAGTGTTGAGTCGGAAAAGACGACAAGTCAGATACTGAAGGAGGCCATGGAAAAAATGGAAAAGATGAGGCTGGAAATGAATGAAATGCAGTTAGCCATGGCTAAATCACAAAAAGGGCATGAACTACCCGTTACTCCTACTCTCCAATCAGGACACACGCTATAATACCCTTCCCCTGGTCCCTCAACGAGCTTCCCAATCCATTACAGCTATTAGGGAAGAGAAGCCTACGACCCCCAAGCTCCACCACGCAATCAAAACCCTCCTCCACCAAATTTCCCTATCTTTATGGCGCCTCCCCCAGCCCCATTGCACAGGTCATCTAGTGAGATGTTGTTTCAAGCTCACAATGCAAAAAATTACCCATATGAACTCACATTTAGAGCACCCGAGCCACATACCTATATTACCCACTTTGAGGTCTCGGCGGAGACTGAAAATCCAGCTAAGAGACTAGAGCAATACGAGGTGATGCGGAAATTTCAAAGCCTGGAGAAATCCTTCAGGCACATGCACGGGTTAGGCAACCAGGTCAGTGTGGCCTACAATGATATATGCCCCTCCCAAACGTACAATTATCGGCAGGGTTCAAGATGCCCAAGTTCGATTTATACGAAGGGCATGGTGATCCTATGGCACATCTTCAGGGTTTTTGTAGCAAGATGAGGGGAGAGAGGGAAAAGATGAACTACTGATAGCTTACATTGGCCAGAGTTTGAGTGGGTTGCAGTGGAGTGGTACACAAGACAAGATCCGAGCAGGTGGTACACCTGGGATGATCTGGCACAGGCTTTCACAGGACACTTCCAATACAACCTTGAGATAGTCCTAGATCGTCTCACATTGCTAAAGCTTGAGAAGAACCCGAGGAGAGCTTCCGAGAATTTGGGTTCCGATGGAGAGAACAGGCAGCCAGAGTTGATCCTCCAATGAGAGAGGTTAAAATGGTAGATTACTTTCTACAAACTCTAAAGCCAACTTACTTCGGTCACTTGTTAACGTCAGTTGGAAAATCCTTTAACGAAGTGGTGAAAATGGGAGGCATGATAGAAGAGGGACTTAAGTCCAATAAGATCCTGAGTTACTCGACAATGAAGGCAACAACTCAGGCCATTCAGAGCGGCATGGGAGGTGCGCTCGGAAATAAAAAGAGAGAAGAGGTCACAGCAATAGAGGCAGGCAATTGGTCCAGATCTAGAGGTCCTTCCCCTCATTACCAACCCAGACCCCATCAACCAAGCTACTCACACATTCCAAATAACCCTCCACCGCCCTACTACCCCCACAAGAACAACATTTCTCCGTCCATCAAGCCCAGAAATATACCCAACCTCTGGCTCGCCTGCAATGGCGCGCGCCAGCTCCCCACAATATATACCCACCTCCATATAATACTTACCCACCACCACAAAACACCTATCCACCAACAAGGGCCTATAGGAACCCTTTAGGGATGGGATTCAAGGGAAATCCGGCTTCTAGAAATGAAATATTGCATAGGCAAAGAACCTTTTCTAAGTTGGGAGAAACCTATACTACCTTGTTCCATAAGTTAACGCAGTTGGGTTTATCGAATCCTGTTGAGCCTAGGTTGCCAAATCCCTTACCCTAAAATATGGACCACTCGATAAGATGTGAATATTATTCGGGAGCTCCCGGACATGATACCGCGAAATGTTGGAGGCTGAAACATATGATACAAGATCTTATTAATGCCAACAAGATCGATGTTCAGGCACCGGAGGCACCCAACATTAACCATAGCCCATTGCCAGTACACCAAGAAGCCCACATGATCGAGCTTGTACACGAAAGGGGAGAGCCAAAGAAGCCATCATAGACATTGATGATGATCTGTGCCACTTCGAAAGAAAAATCGATCAGTGGGAAAGCAGGGCTACAGGTGAAGAGGGAAGATGTAAAGCCGGTGATGATATTAGGGAAGAGTCCATCCGCTACTACAAAGAAACCAGCTCCAGCCAAATTAGTAGTATCGGGAGAGTCGTCTGCACCTGTGGTTGTTGTAATGGGGGTTTACAGGGAACCGGTCATCATAAAGTCGGTAGTCCAATTGCCAGTGATTGATAGCAAGGTCTTGCCTTGGAAGTATGAAAAGGCAATAGTAATGCACAAGGTAAAGCAAGTGGAGGAGGATAGTTGTGAGGCGCAAGGACTAACCCGATCAGGACAGTGTTTTGCTCCCGTCGAGTTGAGGAGGTCCAACCCACCAGTGACAAAGAAACCCGTTCCAGAAGAAGAAGCGGAGGAATTCTTGATAAGATGAAAGTGCAAGATTACTCCATTGTCGAACAATTGAAGAAAACACCGGCTCAGATACTGAATGAAGCTCATGTGCCCAATGAAATTTCAATAAACCATCTTGAAACAATTGCTAACAAAATTTTTGAGGTAAACAGGGTGACGTTCTCTGACGAAGCTTTACCGGTGGAGGGCACAGAGCATAACAAAGCTCTCTACTTGACTATCAAATGTGAAGATTCGGCGTTTACTCGGGCGTTGGTTGATAACGGGTCAAGTGCCAAGATTTGTCCATTATCCACACTGAACCAGTTGAAGATTGGTCATGATAGAATCCACAAGAACAGTGTGTGCATCCGAGGATTTGACGGAAGTGGAACAGACATCGTGAGGGTATCATACTTGAGTTGACCATCAACTCAGTCGAGTTTACTATGGAGTTCCAGATATTAGATGGCGCGGTATCATATAACCTTTTGTTGGGATGACCATGGATCCACGCGGACAAAGCTGTACCATCCACATTGCATCAAATGGTCAAGTTTGAATGGGACATACAAGATGTCGTGCTATATGGGGAAGATGATGTGTGCACTATGGGAGGTGCCATTATTCCATTCATAGAAATCGGCAATGACAAAGTGCCCTGGGTTTACAAAAAATTTTATGCAGTCTCAGAAAATAAGATTCCTGAGGGGGAAATAATTCCACACCCCAGGATAGCATCGGCAACCGTCATGATAGTTTCGGAGATGCTGAGTAATGGGTTCGTGCCAGGAAAGGGTCTGGGGGCTTAGCTTCAGGGCATTGTTTAACCTGTCTCTTTGCCCAAGAATTTAGAGACCTCTGTGTTGGGATTCAAGCCAACCACAGCAAATGTAAAGCGAGCTCAAAAATGAAGAAGAGAGTTTGGGTTCTTCCCAAACCATTTTCGCGTCTCTCCAGATCCTTGGTTAGGGCAGATGTCAAAAGGTCATCAGTCTCGAAAATCCTCGAACCATTAATTGGGTCAGATGGAGACTTGATTCAGAGTTTTGAAAGGCTGTTCACCGAGGTCAACATGGTAGAAGCTAGAGAGGGTTCCAGTAGAGCATATATACAGTTTGTGGGGCCTAGGGCTAATATCAACATTTGGACGGCTACTTCTCTTCCTACCCGGAGGGAAGGCTCTGGATTTTCTTTCTTGTTTCCTAGATTATTCCAGAGTTGTAATCCAAGTTTGGTTTTATTTGTATTTAGTAAAAGTGTGAAACTATGTTATCCCGCATTTTAATAAGAGTGAAAGTTTTCTCTTTTTATTTTGTTTTAATTTTTTTTCTTCTTTTTTTCTTTCTGAACAGTTCGCTTTATACTGGTTCAAATAACATGGCATACACAATGGATCTCCAACCCAGTCTAAATAATAAATCTGATTCCGAATTAATTGCACAAGAGGTCGATTGTGATGATGAATAAAATTATGACGAGGATGAGGCCTTTAAAGAGATAAACAGAGAGTTAAGCCGGTTCGAAGGGAAAACTAAGCCCAATTTGAATGACACTGAAGCTGTCAATTTAGGGGATGTCGACGATGACAGGGAAACCAAAATAAGCATCCACATTGAGCCGGACATCAGGGAAGAACTAATCAAAACACTTGTTGAATTCAAAGATGTTTTCGCATGGTCGTATGATGACATGCCAGGTTTAAGCACAGATCTAGTGGTTTACAAATTGACCACTGACCTGGCATGCCCTCCCGTCAAGCAGAAATTAAGAAAGTTCAAGATAGATATGAGTGTGAATATTAAAGAAGAAGTAATCAAGCAGCTGCAGGCAAAGGTTATTCGGGTCACTCGATATCCTTATTGGTTGGCTAATGTGATACCGATATTGAAGAAACATGGGAAAATCAAGGTAAGTGTCGATTACCGCAATCTGAACAGGGCGAGCCCATATGTGAAGATGACAAGCCAGAGACAAGGCGATGAGACAAAAAAATGTTTGTTGCAAGGCCAAGTAATATATAGGTCTAAAATGTCAAGGAACGTATGGAGAAGAATCAGAAAAATAGAATGTTGAGGAAATTGTGGACCGAGTTCCAAGAGTATCCCCAGTAAAAACTCCAACCGATTATCGACCAAGTTCTGAGGTAGTTGGACAATAAAGAGTGGGGAAGGAAGAAAGAGAAGCTCATCTTCAGCAAAATAACCCCCAACGAGTTTTGAAACACATAACGGGGAAGGGAAAAATGTAAAAACTATCCCCAGAAAATAACATTATCCCCAACATGTTTTGGGAACGCAGAACAGGAAATAGGAAAAAAACAATCATCCCCCAGCAAGAGCGACATGACCGCTCATCACGTTTTAAAACTTATAAATTTTCTTTGATTTGAACAGGAAAATAAATGTTGATGGTGGCCGAAAAACACGCCATAAGAAAGATCGCCAGAACTGGGGCAGAAATTTTTCTGCCACAGTTGAATTTTCTCGGAGAATCGAGGAAAAAAATTCAAGTTATTATTTACCATTAGGCGCCCACCTGTATAACAGGGGAATACTTTCATGTTTCTACCAATTAGGCGCCCACCTGTATAACAAGGGAATTCTTTTCATGTCTTACCATAAGGCGCCCACCAGTATAACAAGGTTATACTTTACATGTCTTACCATTAGGTGCCCACCTGTATAACAAGGGAATACTCTCATTTCTTAGCAATTAGGCTCTCACTTGTATAACAAGGGAATACTTTTCATGTCTTTACCATTAGGCGCCTACCTGTATAACAAGGGAATACTTTTCATGTCTTTACCATTAGGCGTCCACCTGTATAACAAGTAGAATACTTTTCATGTCATAGCATTAGGCGCCCACCTGTATAACAAGGGAATACTTTTCATGTCTTTACCATTAGGCGCCCACCTGTATAACAAGGGAATACTTTTCATGTCTTAGCAATTAGTCGCCCAATGTATAACAAAGGAATACTTTTCATGTCTTTACCATTAGGCGCACACCTGTATAACAAGGGAATACTTTTCATGTCTTTACCATTAGGCGCCCACTGTATAACAAGGGAATACTTTTCATGTCTTAGCAATAGGCGCCCACATGTATAACAAAGGAATACTTTTCATGTCTTTACCATAAGGCGCCCACCTGTATAACAAGAGAATACTTTTCTTGTCTTTACCATTAGGCGCTCACCTGTATAACAAGGGAATACTTTTCATGTCTTAGCATTAGGTAGCCACCTCTATAACAAGGGAATACTTTTCATGTCTTTACCATTAGGCGCCCACCTATATAACAAGGGAATACTTTTCATGTCTTTACCATTAGGCGCCCACCTATATAACAAGGGAATACTTTTCATGTCTTAGAAATTAGTCTCCCACCTGTGTAACAAAGGAATACTTCTCATCTCTTTACCATTAGGCTCTCACCTGTATAACAAGGGAATACTTTTCATGTCTATACCATTAGGCGCCCACCCGTATAACAAGGTAATACTTTTCATGTCTTAGCAATTAGGCGCCCACCTCTATCGCAAGGGAATAATTTTCATGTCATTACCATTAGGCGCCCACCACTATAACAAGGGAATATTTTTCATGTCTTAGCAATTAGGCGCCCACCTGTGTAACAAGGGAATACTTTTCATGTCTTTACCATAAGGCGCCCACCTATATAACAAGGGAATAACTTTCATATCTTAGCATTAGGCACCCACCTGTATAAAAAGGGA
Source organism: Nicotiana benthamiana (assembly GCA_034376525.1). Classification (NCBI taxonomy): domain Eukaryota; kingdom Viridiplantae; phylum Streptophyta; class Magnoliopsida; order Solanales; family Solanaceae; genus Nicotiana; species Nicotiana benthamiana. The sequence continues at coordinate 110,009,180 of CM067323.1, read as the reverse complement.
ATACTTTTCATGTATTTACCATTAGGCGCCCACCTGGTGTAACGACATGACCGGTCATTTTGAGCTCCGGCGCGTCATTCAGCAATTTGAGGTCATGAGCAGTTTCATCTCATGTATATTGACTTGTGTTTATGGTCAAAATTAAAATTTAGGAAGTTGGAGTCAAATCTAAATAGAAATTCTCATTTTGAAAGCTTAAAATTGAAGAAATGAACTAGGACTAGAATTTTGAGTAAATGACCTCGGAATTGGGATCTGAAGGTCCCAGCAGGTTCGTATGATGATTTCAGACTTGGGCGTATGCGCGGATCGGGTTTTGAATAACCCGGTAGCGTTTTGGCAACGATTGTGGAAGATAATATTTTAGAAGAAATTGCATCAGTTTGGCATAAAATGCATTTAAGTGTTATTGATGTCTGTTTGGAACTCCAAGAATGGGAATAGCTACATATGGTAATTCTGGATTTTGGAGCACAATCGGAAGTGAATTCGGAGGTTTGTAGGTCATTTTGGAGCCGTTTGGCTAAAGATAGAAATTTGAAGGTTTTTGGGAAAATTCGACCGGAAGTGAAACTTTGATATCGGGCTCGGAATGCGATTTTGAAAGTTTTCACAAGTCTGTAATATCAAATGTGACTTGTGTCCAAAATTTGAAGTAATTCCGGAATAATTTTGGTAAGGTTTGAGACACTTAGTCTCTTTTAAGGAAGCTTAAGTTGGAAAAGTCAACCGGATATTGACTTATGTGTTAGAGGGCTCAAAATATGAATTTTATGGTTCAAATAGCTTCATTAGGTTATTTGGGACTTAGGAGTGTGCCCAGAATATTTTGTGATGACCGATGCAGAATTAAGCTTGAATTGGCAAAGTTAGTATTTTGGCGAATTCCGGTTGATTTGTGAGATTTTGATCCGAGATTCGGAATGGAATTTCGAGAGTTGTTATAGCTTCCTTATATCATTTTGGACTTTTCTGTAAAATTTGAGGTCATTCGGACTAGTTTTGACATGTTTCGGCATCGGATGTAGAATTTGGAAGTTCTTGTGATTCTTAGGCTTGAATCCAATGATGATTTGATGTTTTGATGTTATATGGGTGTTTTGAAGGTTGGAAAAAGTTTGAATAATATTGTGGGACATGTTTATATAATTGTTTAAGGTCCCGAGGGCCTCAGGTAAATTTAGGAAGGTTAACGGAATGAAATTCGAACCAAAAAGAAGAGAAAAAGTTGCAGAAAATTCTGCTCCAATTTTCTGCAGAAATGTTTTGGACAGAATCGTGGAGCGTACTTTGGAGGCCTGTATCGTTTTATCTAAAAGGAATTTGGAGATGATTCAAAAACAAAAGTGGTAGCCCTTTGTTTCTAGTTTCTAGAAATCTAAAGAAATCGACATTTGGACATCTGTAATTAAAGTTGTGATGGATCGAAAAGAGCTGCTAGATCAATTTTGGCAGAATATGTGATGCACTTTAGAAGCTCATATCTCGAGATATATAAAGAGTTATATGGTCTACAACCTATCAAATTAAAGATCTTTGAGTCTAGTTTCTAAATCTTCAAACTATTTGTCATTTGAATATTAATACAAAATGTTATGGGAGTTTAAATAGAAGGTGTCCGACAAAGAACAATTTTAATAGGATGTACAACTTATATAGCACAAGTGCAAGGTACAATTCGAAGAAGCACGGGCAGATTCTTTTATACACGAATTTGGTTCATTTAGTTGGATGATTTTGGAGATAATTTCAAGGGGGATTTCATCAAGCATCAAAGATAAGTTGTTTCTACTTGTTTCCAAGTTAAATATATGGATTTGAGCATGAAAATTGTAGAAAAATTGAGGATTTAGGCCTAGGGATTTGAAAATAAGATTTGGAGATTTAAGGGGTCAAATGAACTTCGATTTTGATAAATTTTATATGTACGGACTCGTAGCAAGACGAGAAATCCGGTATGTGACTTTTGTAATTTTTCAGAAGTGGGCCCGGGGCTCGGGTTTTGCGAATTTCGTGAATTTCAATATTTTTCGAGTCTTTTCGATTGGGTTATGTTTCCTTAGCCTATTGTGGATTAGGCCAGATTCGACGCACGAGTAAGTCGATACGAAAGGAAAGGGCATCGCGAAGTAGTATTTGACCGGTTAGAGGTGAGTAATACATGTAAATGTTGTTCTGAGGGTTTGAAACCCCAGACTGTCACATCGTAATGCTATATTGAAGCGTGACATGCATTCCACAATGAGTGTGTGGGTCGGACATTATTGGGGATTGTGACTTGGTCCATCCCGTATGATGTTTATACTACACTGGTGATTGATACACATACTTTATTGATATTACTGGGCTTGATACCATGTTTGTGGCTTTGTGACAACTTGTAAAATCCTTCGAGGATTGATATTACTACTTAGCATGATTTACATATCATCTAACTTCAGTCCAAGGTTAAAAATGATGTTTTGCAAACCCAGCCGTATTTCTAAGTTTTGAAAACTTCAATGACATTTAAATACATTTCAGGCTGGAAACTTCTATTTTGTAAATGCCCAAGGGGCTTACTATATTTTTCTGGACTGATAATAAGGTGACTTGAAATAGTGGTAACAATGACACTGTAATATATATATATACTTGAAACATTGGTAACAATGAAACTGTATGTTATACTTGGAACAGTGGTAACAATGTCACTGTATGATATAAATTGGTCAGGTAACATAGGCTGACCGGTCAGGTAACATTGGCTGACCAGTATATTGCGCTTGGGCTGTAGGAGCCCCTCCGGAGTCTGTACACACCCCTAGTGAGCGCCGTCGACGATAAATAATTATGGATGGCTCGGGCTGCACGCCGCAGTGGGTAGTGGAATATACTGTCATTTGCATTGCATTCATGTATTTGTATTTATATTGTTGTTCAGCTGCTCAGTTCCATATGTTGCGGTGTATTGGATTTTTAGCTTACTTTGTGTATTTACTGTGATTTCTTATCTTCATATTGTATTTTATTGTATTACTCACTAAGTCGAAGTACTCACTTTAATCCATGCACCTTGTGTGCAGATCGAGGGCAGTTCAGGCACAGTAGATCCAGTTGATCGGCGGATCCAGTATTTCGGGAGTATCAAGGTAGCTGCACGGAGTTCGCAGTATTGATTTCTTCCCTTATATCCTATCCTTTTTATTTTTATATTTCCATACTTTGGATACATTATGTATCAGGGTGATAATCTGTATTCTAGAGGCTCATATTCGTGACACCAGGCCTAGTAAGATTGTATTGTGTATTTTGTTAAACTCTTCAGTACTTGATTGTGAATTCATTGATATTTCTATCAGCTTTTGACAAATTAGGTTAAGTGTGAATAATGGTCGGGCTTGCCTAGTAGTGTGCTGGCCGCCATCATGACCAGGATTTTGGGTCTTGACCAGTTGGTATCAGAGCCTAGGTTACTTGGTCTCGCGGGTCAGTAGCCGGTTTAGTGGAGTCTCGCGGATCGGTATGGAGACATCTGTACTTATCCTCGGGAGGCTGCAGAACCTTTAGGAAAACTTCACATTCTTGAAATCTTATCGTGCATCCTTGATTCAGCTTGAAAAAGTAACTTTTACAGTTCCTTCCACGTATTCGTATGCGCGAACGAATGCTCAATATTATATGTGCCTTGATGGCTTGTAATTCCCCAATCGAGGGGCGAGGTGTATCTTTGTGAGTTTGTTGTTAGGCCAGTCTGGAGGACTTGAGGCCGGATCTTTGCCTATGGCTTTAGCACCGAGGTGCTGACTATGTGAGCAAGTATTTTGAACTTATATGTTCAGTGTTGTCCCTATTAGTAGGAATAATGGGTGGATAGCTACGTGATAAGTACGTTAGAACTGCGAGATGTATCTATATGACTTGGAAGTGATGATGGAGACCTTGTGGATGATAGGTGGACTATTAAGTGGTTGATTTTTATTGTGATGCTTTGTCAAGTTGTGGATGCGTTGTTAGGATAATTTGGTGATTCTCTGGCAGGTGGATAGGCCCAATTACAAAGGAAACTCTGCCGAAGTTTTTGAAAAAATTGGGACTTCGTAAAAATTTAGTCGCGTAAATAGAGGGCTTAGCTGTTGTGTGGGTGAATGCAAAAAAGAAAAAATTTGCAGAAGAGTTAAAATTTCTGATGATTCGTGTTTCCACAAGCTTATGAAGGAGTGAGTTTAATCTCACCAGGGTATTATGACAGCAATAGAGTATATGTGTTGGGATCTATGGCTTCGAGCCAAGTTGTGGAGTTTGCTATTGATTAGATAATTGTACGGTCATGTGTTATGTTGGTTCCGGTTCGAGGCATGGTGGCGAATCAGCTTTGGTTGCAGAAATTGGTCTGAAGATGGCACGGGTGAGGGAGAACATTAACGAAGGCTACATGGTGCTTCATAGATGTGTGAGAATCATAGTATGTCTTAAGTTGTCATTGGTAAAGAATGCTCGGTGCATGGAGCGGGAAGATGTTTGGTTGTATTGAAATGAGGTCATACGTTGCGGTATCAAAGTTCTAATGAGGCACGGGTGGTTATGTTCGTTGGATCGGGTGAATTGCTGTTTGAATAAGAGTAAATGACTTGAGAGAATGGTTCTAATGTATTTGAGAGTCGTATAATAGTGGCTTTGAGCTAAGTGAGAGAGTCCCACCGCTTACGATTGGGTTGCATGGTTAATTACCTGCGTGAATTCTGGTTGTTAGTGTATTTATGGGTTATTGCAGCTGCGAAAAAGGACCATGAGTGGTAATTTGAGTAAAAGAATTGTTGAATGGATGTTATGGTTAGCCTTATTGGCTCATGTTTGGACTTGAGGGAAGATTCATGATTTATGCCTCGTATAGGTGCAGGTTTCGAGGGAAGTGATCCCTCTGGGTACTTTATCGAGAGGGTATTCATATGTTATAAAATTCAGCAGAGTTGGTTGCATTCGGGGCCAAGTCAGAGCCGGGTGTCTCTCAATAGCGGTCTCAATAGCGGTCCTAGTGAATTCAAGAGGCAAAGTGTGGTGCCTGATGATTCTGAGTCTATAAGTACAGTTAAGAGTCAAGCTTCTGAAGCAGCTTATGAAGAAAGACATAGAATGTTCTATGATGTTTTGACTTGCAGTGTAGCATTTGAGAGACATGAAATGGTCATGGTTTTTGAGACAGCATGGTCTCATGATTTAAGGTCACTCGGGGTGAGTGCAGTTGGAATAAGTTAGGTGTTGAAGGGAGATATTGTTATTTCTACGGCAATCAAGGATAAACTGGAAGGAAGTAGATTAATTAGCCATAGTTGAGTTGTCATATTGGTGTTAGTGATCGGTTTGTTCAGCGTGATCGGTTTGTTCAGCGTGATCGAGTTATGCATGTGATTTGTGGCGGTGCGTGTGAGGCTTGTTGGCCGTAGTGATTGATGTTATTCTGAATCATTCTTCTGTTAGGGCCTATTATGAGTAGGCGGATCCCGGAAAGGGTTATGGTGTCTTGGACCACCACTTAGAGATTGGCATACTCGACGGTTATGAGGATTCGCCTGTATGTTGCTATAGTTCTCCTGAAGTGAGTTAAATGGAAAGTCTTATGTGATGAAGTATTAGCCTATCGCCGGTTCCAGAGTTGTGATGGAGATCGTGTCTATCGTATATCGGCACGTGAGGTGTAGTGAATGGTATGGAATTTGAAGTAAGGACAAGGTCGCAGTTTGGTCAATGAATGTGATGTCAAGAGCTCGGATGAGCAGGAAAGGAGTTTCAGTATTTTGAGTAAGATAGGCATTGGCAACAGTATCACTTGAGATCGGTGTTCTGTGAGAAAGGCCTTGCATCCTGGTTAGGGATTCCTGATCGTTTTTCAGCGTTAGTGTAGCCAGTGGTTTGAATGTGCATGCCCGTTAATTATTCCGGAAGATGGTGGGAGTTTTTTCCACGGGAAGATTGTATAAGTGTGACATGTAGTCACTTGATTAATTAGAAATTTAAACCAAGTATGAGGATTTTGGTAATATCATCCATTTGAGAATTTATGCATGTAGGGCACTCTGTTTATTGGGTTATGGACATGTGAAAGATTATTGGCCTAGCTTGGCACGATCAGGATTGACTTGAGGTCGGTGGACAGATTTAAATGTGGAAGTGAGCCTTACGTCAGGCCAGTTATGTTTATTTCAGCAATGCGCTCTTTAAGGAAAGATAGTCGCGGTCTTATTTCAGGGTTAGTTAATTCATGTAAAGATATATTGGCGTCGTATGAGTTGTGAGACGGCTTGGTAAATTCCTTATGTGTTGAGGTTCCGCTCATCGGTGATGTTATATGAGCAGGATGGCTCTTGAGACTTAGATCATGTATCACACCTCAGTTGTGCTTGAGCTTGTAGCCTATAGCACTATATGTTTCCTTGGGAATGATATTATTCACCTTGGTGTGTTTAAGACTAATATTTGGTATTTTGATTTGATGAGCTATTCAACTCGACGTATATCTCCTTATGTAAGTTCTATATCTGGATCGGGTGGCACGCCGCCATAGGTATGTTGTTTGGATCGGGTTGCGCGTCGCAACAGTGTGATGTTCAGTTCACTGCCCATATTTGTTTTGTGTGTTCCGTTTCCTTGTTTTCTGAGGAAGTCTATGTTAGTCTGCGAGTTGAGTAGTTCCTCCTAGAGTTCGCCTTCCTTTTGTATCGCGTTCGAATTGATAGCATACTAGCACATTGTGGCATCTTGTGAGATTTTTGATTATGTCTGAGGTGGCTTATTGTCTGAGCAGTTCGTACTGGGTGAGACGCGGTTACTAGATTTGGGGTCAGTGCAAACTGATTATATGAAGTATATTAAAGAGCAAAGATCATTCTTTGGTTTGGGACAAGGTAATGGAACTTGTCAGGAGTGTAAATCTAATGAATTGTTGATGCAGCGGTTGGTTGTGAATTTCGGCACAAATCTTCAGTCGTATCGGTGTTAAAAAATAATAAACTAGAGCAAGACCTATGTAGGTCATGAGATGCATTGGGAGCAGCAGATTTGTGGAATTTCGACTATTATGCTTAAAGATGTTATTGTGGTCCAATGAGTAAAGTGATGCAAAGTGTGAACTATACAAAGTTATGCATTAATGTTTGGGTACAGCGTGTGGAGATTGATATGGTGGTCGTATGATGGAAACAGACTTGGTAGGAAATTCAGGATGTTGGAATTTGGCCTAATGGCCTATTTGCTTGAATAAGGAATTATATCTACAGAATTATCGAGCTAATGTGCTCAACTGAGTAGTGGTAACACGGGAAGGTGCATGATGTGTTAAACAAGTAATTTCAGAATACTTCAGTGTAGTTCTCAGCACGTTCGAGGACGAACGTATGTTTAAGGGGGGAGACGGTAACGACCCGACCGGTCAGTTTGAGCTCCGGCGCGTCATTCAGCAGTTTGAGGCCATGAGTAGTTTCATCTCAGGTATATTGACTTGTGTGTATGGTCAGAATTAAAATTCAGAAAGTTTGGAGTCAAATCTAAATGGAAATTCTAATTTTGAAAGCTTAAAATTGAAGAAATGAACTAGGATTAGAATTTTCAGTAAACGACCTCGGAATTGGAATCCGAAGGTCCCAGAAGGTTCGTATGATGATTTCAGACTTGGGCGTATGCCCGGATCAGGTTTTAGATAACCCAGTAGCATTTTGGCAACTATTGTGGAAGATAGCATTTTAGAAGAAATTGCATCAGTTTAGCTTAAAATGCATTCTAGTGTTATTGATGTCCGTTTGGGATTCTGATACTGAGAGTAGCTCCGTATAGTGATTCTCGATTTGGGAGCGCGATCGAAAGTGAATTCGGAGTTTCGTAAGTCATTTTAGAGTCGTTTGGCTAAAGATAGAAATTGGAAGGTTTTTGAGAAAATTTGAACGGAAGAGGAAATTTTGATATCGGGGTCGGAATGTGATTCCGAAATTTGGGGAAAGTCCGTAATGTTGAATTTGACTTGTGTGCAAAATTTGAAGTAATTCCGGAATGATTTTGGTAAGGTTTGAGACACTTAGTCTCTTTTAAGGAAGCTTAAGCTGGAAAAGTCAACCGGATACTGAGTTATGTGTTAGAGCGCTCGAATGAAAATTTTATGGTTCGAATAGCTTCGTTAGGTGATTTGGGACTTAGGAGTGTATTCGGAATATTTTTGTGATGACCGATGTAGAATTAAGCTTGAATTGGCAAAGTCAGTATTTTGGCAAATTTCGATTGATAAATGAGATTTTTATCCGAGGGTCGGAATGGAATTCTGAGAGCTTTTGCAGCTTCGTTATATCATTTTGTACTTGTCTGCAAAATTTGAGGTCATTCGTACTAGTTTTGACGTGTTTCGGCATCGGATGTGGAATTTGAAAGTTCTTGAGATTCTTAGGCTTGAATCCGATGATGATTTGATGTTTTGATGTTATTTTGGGTGTTTTGAAGGTTGGAACAAGTTTGAATAGCATTGTGGGACATGTTGATATAATTTGTTAAAGGTCCCGAGGGCCTCAGGTAGATTTCGGAAGGTTAACGGAATGAAAGTCGAACAAAAAAGAAGAGAAAAAGTTGCAGAAAATTCTGCTGCAATTTTCTGCAGAAATGTTTTGGGACAGAATTGTGGAGCGTACTTTGGAGGCCTATATCTTTTTATCTACAAGGAATTTTGAGATGATTCAAAAAAAAAAGTTGTAGCCCTTTGTGTCTAGTTTCCAGAAATCTAAATAAACTGTAATTTGGAAATCTGTAATTGAACTTATGATGGATCTAAAAGGACTGATGGAGCAATTTCGGCAGAATTTGCGATGCACTTTAGAAGCTCATATCTCGGAATATACAAAGAGTTATATGGTGTACAACCTATCAAATTAAATATCTTTCAGACTAGTTTCTAAATATTAAAACCTTTTGTCATTTGAATATTTATACAAGACGTTATGGGTGATTAAATAGTAGGTGTCCGACAAGGAACAACTTTAATAGGATGTACAACTTATATAGCACAAGTGCAAGGTACAATTTGACGAAGCACCGGCAGATTCTTATATACACGAATTTGTTTCATTTATTTCATTTGGTTTGGATAATTTTGGAGAGAATTTCAAGGGGGATTTTATCAAGCATCAAAGGTAAGTTGTTTCTACTTATTTCCAAGTTAAATATATGGATTTGAGCATGAAAATTGTAGAAAAATTGAGGATTTAGGTCTAGGGATTTGAAAATAAGATGTGGTGATTTGAGAGGTCAAATGAACTCCGATTTTAATAAATTTTATATGTACGGACTCGTGGAAAGACGAGGAATCCGGTGATGTGACTTTCGTAATTTTTCGAGAAGTGGACCCAGGGCTCGGATTTTGCAAATTGCATGAATTTCAATATTTTTCCAGTCTTTTTTATTGGGTTATGTTTCCTTAGCATATTGTAATGTATTCATTGTGGTTTAGGCCAGATTCGACGCACGAGGAGGTCGATACAAATGGAAAGGGCATCACGGAGTAGTATTTGATCGGTTAGAGGTGAGTAATAGATGTAAAGGATGTTCTGAGGGTTTGAAGCCCCGAAGTTTCACATCGTAACGCTATATTGAGGCCTGAAATGCATTCCACGACGAGTGTGGGGCCGGATATTATTAGGGATTGTGACTTGGTCCATCCCGTATGATGTTTATACTACACTGGTGACTGATACACATACTTTATTGATATTACTGGGCTTGATGCCATGTTTGGGGCTTTGTGCCGACTTGTAAAATCCTTCGAGGATTGATATTACTGCTTAGCATGATTTACATATCATCTAACTTCAGTCCAAGGTTAAAAATATTATTTTTCAAACCCAGCCGTATTTCTAAGTTTTGAAAACTTAAATGATATTTAAATGCATTTCAGGCTGGAAACTTCTACTTTGTAAATGCCCAAGGGGCTTACTATATTATTTTCTGGACTGATAATAAGGTGACTTGAAACAGTGATGATAATGACACTGTAATATAGATATATACTTGAAACAGTGGTAACAATGACACTGTATGTTATACTTGGAACAGTGGTAACAATGTCACTGTATGATATTAATTGGTCAGGTAACATTGGCTTACCGGTCAGGTAACCTTGACTGACCAGTATATTGCGCTTGGGCTGTAGGAGCCCCTCCGGATTCTGTACACACCCCTAGTAAGCTCCGTCGACGATAAATAATTATTGATGGCTCGGGATGCACGCCGCAGTGGGTACTGAAATATACTGTCATTTGCATTGCATTCATGTATTTGTATTTATATTGTTGTTCAACTGCTCGGTTCCATATGTTGCGTTGTATTGGATTTTTAGCTTACTTTGTGTATTTACTGTGATTTCTTATCTTCAGATTGTATTTTATTGTATTACTCACTGGGTCGGAGTACTCACTTTACTCCCTGCACCTTGTGTGCAGATCTAGGCAGTCTCAGGCACAGTAGATCTAGTTATCAGCGGATCCAGAATTTCGTGAGTATCAAGGTAGCTGCACGGCGTTCGCAGCATTGATTTCTTCCCTCATATCCTATCCTTTTTATTTCCGTATTCCATACTTTAGATACACTATGTATCAGGGTGATAAAGAGGCTAATATTCGTGACACCAGGTGAGATTGTGCTGTATATTTTGTTAAACTCTGCAGTACTTGATTTTGAATTCATTGATATTTCTATCACCTTTTGACAAACTGGGTTAAGTGAGAATAATGGTCGGGCTCGCCTAGTAGTGTCCTGGGCGCCATCATGACCGGGATTTTGGGTATTGACACCTGTATAACAAGGAAATATTTTTCATGTCTTTACTATTAGGCGTCCACCTGTATAACATGGGAATACTTTTCCTGTCTTAGTAAATAGGCGCCCACCTGTATGACAAGGGTATATTTTTCATGTCTTTACAAATAGGCGTCCATCTGTATAACAAGGGAATACTTTTCATGTCTTTAACAATTAAGCGCTACCTTTATAACAAGGGAATACTTTTCATGTCTTTAGAAATTAGGCACCCACCTGTATAACAGGGTAATACTTTCCATGTCTTTAGCAATTAGGCGCCCACCTGTATAACAAGGGAATACTTTTCATGTCTTTGCCATTAGGCATCCATCTGTATAACAAGGGAATACTTTTCATGTCTTACTAATTAGGAGCCCACCAGTATAACAAGAGAATACTTTTCATTTCTTAGCAATTAGGCGCCCACCTGTATAACGAGGGAATATTTTTTAATCTTTTCATTTAAGGTCTTGAAATCAGTAACCCACCGGAAGACAGAAGGTTACAACAAAAATCCCCAGTGTATCTGCTCACTTTATATTTGCACGAAAAACCTTCGCGTTGTCGAACAAAGAGGGGCACCTGTGAGCACGTGATTTTTGCTTTTGCTGAAACTACTCCGAAAGAAATAAAAAAATATAATCAATTCCTTTGGTGTACAATGTTTAGAATTTTTCATGGCATTTTAGGATAACAATTTATGTTTAATCTGCGAATGTTTATCTTGTTTTGATTAATTGAAATACCAAAAATATGTTGCATGTGCACTTAGGATTTCATTTTTCACAATTTGGAAATAACTGCACAATAATTGGATTTAAAAAAGAAAAGAAAATCACAAAATAAGCTTTTATTCTATTTTTGTCATTTAAATGTGTTGTTGTGTGATTTTATTTTTAAATAGATGCTTTAACTTGTGGTAAGGGGTTAATTAATATTTTTTAGTATAATCTTGGCTTTATATTTTTTAGCTTATTCGGTTGTATAATAGATAAATTAATCCTTTGCCCAGCTCAATTTCCGCTTCAACGATCTTACCTCCACTTACACGGCTACCGCTTCTGCGGCCCCTCGACCGCTTTTGCGGTTCAACAACTTCCTCCTGGGTCCGCTTTTGCGGCCAACTACCTCTTACGTGGTCAACGCCTATGCCGTCTCTAATCCGCTTCCGCGATCCAGGCCCTTTTCCTCACTTTCGCTTTTGCGGCTCACCCGCCGCTTCTGCGATCACCGCTTTAGCGGCTCCCCTTCTGCAGAAGCGGAAATACCAGAATCCACTCTTGTTTCATGAAACAAACTCCAAAACCTCCGATCAACCATCCGAAAATACCCCGAGGCCCTCTAGGACCCCAACCAAAAATACCAACCTACTCCAAAACATCATACAGACTTGTTCCAATCATAAAAACATGACCTTTAACACAAAAATCATCAAATCACGATGAATTCAGGCCTAAGTTCAATTATAACTTCCGAAACTCATATTCGATCAAAAACCTGACCAAACAACGTCCGAATGACCTTAAAATTTGCAGACATATCCAGAATCACGTAACGAATCTATTGCAACTCTCCTAATTCCATTTCGACCCTCAGATCAAAATTTCAACTATCAACCGGAATCCATCAAAATTCAAACTTCGCCAATTCAAGCCTAATCCTACACCGGACCTCCAAATTCAATTCCGATCACTCTCCTAAGTCACAAATCATCTCCCGAAGCTAACCGAATCATCAAAAATTACATCCGAGTCATATAACTCATAAGTCAACTTCCGGTTGACTTTTTTTCAAAATAAGCTTCCTTCTAAGAGGCCATATGCCTTATTTTTAACCAAAACTAATTCAATTACACCTGATCGACTCTAATACTGATATTGAAACATGAAGCAACACAATAAGGGGAAAACGGAGCAGTAACACATAAGACAACGGGTCGGGTCGTCACAGTCCGTCTCAACATCATTTTGAAATGTCAAGTGAGTCTCAACCTTATTTTAGTTTCATTTTACAAATAATTGATAAAGTTTGACAAAATATTTAGGCATACGATAAATTCGTGCCCAATATTTTTTCATACCACATCGGTGACAAATGTTACATTTGTCTTTGAAGGATTATTCTGAGAACCCTTATTGTCCTCTTGTTTATAACGATCAAAGTAATACAGAAAAGAGTTAAGATTTTAGTTGTTTTCTAATTGTCTTTTTTCGATAAATTATTCATTGAATGTATTGTGAATAAATAGCCGTCCAATTTAAAGGATGAAAAAATAATAACAGCCAACCCTTTATAACAACTTTGTTTGTTTTGATATTTTTTTGCCGTTATAGATAAAAATTACATTCAAATATCATGTTTTCCTTTTCTAATGTTAAAAATAAAAAATAAGAAAATTATTCAAATTTAAAATCTCAAAAGATATACAAATTTCACTAGTTAAATATTGACGAAATGTAATATATTATTAATAAATTCATAATTAAATTAGAAAGATTTAACTCTAACGCACACATTTAAAGCTACTTAAAATATAAATTCTTTCAAGATTAATAAAAGAACTTTGTAATTGTAGCTTGTTTCATATAAATTTCGTTGTTGTGAATATTTATACGCTGCACTAGAGTGAGACTAGCCAGTTAGGAGTTAGTTTTAGGATGCTAGTGGTCATCTACTAATGCAGGGCTTTATCTGTTGGTTATTATTATACCTTGCATCTATTTCGTATTGCGTATATTGCTGCTATTTTATTATGATTCTATTGATAGTACTAATATATCGTCTTTGGTTGCTTTTATGAGCTGAGGGTCTCCTGAAAATAATCTCTCTGCCCCTCGGGTTAGGGGTGGTCTGCGTACATATTACTCTCCCCAGATCCTACTTGTAAAATTATACTGGGTCGTTGTTGTTGTTGTTGTTTCATAGATTCCATTCTCTTAGTAGTGTTATAATACTTGAATTGGAGAAGATTCGTATCCAAATTTTCAGTAAAACGATATCAAATATCTTTCACTTAAAGATAATCTAAGAGCTTCACAATTAAATATTTTATCTAAATACTTTTAAGGCATTTGCCCACTGAAAAAAATAGCATGTGAAAATCTTCAAAACTTATGTCTTATGAAAAATAAAAACTTTGTGCAGTGAAAAGATTGTGGTCATTTTTTTAGAATTATTATCTGTAATCTTAAAAATATTATATGGTTATTATAGAGGGGAAATTTTACAAAGATCATTATGCTATAAATATGGTTGTTATTGTTACATATAAAATACTATTATAAAATGTTAAAATATAACTTTAAATTGGTTTTGAGAAAAACTTGACTTTTATAGTGAATAATTATTATATTAGAATGTTGTTATAGATAGATCTAGTTTTAAGTAATACTAGTATACTTACCCGCGCGATGCGCGGATCATTTCAAACAATAAAGAGCAGAGAGATATTAGAAACAAATATATATTGCAGACTAAATTTACTGACAGAATTTTAAAAAAATTAAACCAAAAGACAAATAGGTGAATTCTATCTGCCTGTCTCTAACTCTCTATAAATTTGTTGTTAGGGACCACCAATCCCCAAGAACTATTACAACTTACCTGAGAAATGTTACATCAATCTTTGGCTTTAAAAGGATTAGTCCACATGAAAATGCATAAATATTTTACTCGAGTACAAACATAAAGGTCATCACATTTGGTTAAAATCTTATTTCAGTTCCAGTACCGAATGAAGGTTAATCTTGGTATACCAACTTGTACAAAATTTTATTTGTAGTAGCTCCAATAAAAATGGCGTAGTGACTTTAATATTGGTCAATTCTCATCCTTCAAAGTAGGCCCACACGCAACAAATAGAACTTGTGCAACACAAAATCTGATAGCTAAAAAATGCCCTGAAAAAATCATCCCTCGAGAAATATTCAAGTCCGGAATAGGACACTACAACTCTTTTAAGCAATCAAGTACTATAATCACCACAAATATTGCACCTCTAATCAATGGTTTAATGCCAAATAAAACTACCAATACTAAAGAGTTAAGTTCGAATATATTTTTTTTAAAATTTTGGCTATTTATATTTTTTTCAAAACCAATACATTTACTTTTCATGACAACTCACATTTTACCTGAAGCCTATATTGTTAATCATTAAGAGTATAGTCTAAATATTAAATGTCCAGTGTTGAATAAGCAAAGTCTTCTTAATATTTTATCCAATTTGAGGAATGTCTTGCTCTTTTCTCGTTGAGAGAAAGGAACTCATAGGCTTCGATCATTAAATCATCATCGAATTACGATAATTTTTTTTTAGGTCAAACACCACATGCATTGGCTGTTGCAATCCTCGATATTTGCAGGAATGACACTCATCATATCGACTCCAAGTGTTGTTATTGCACCTCCTCTTTGTTGGTTCTACTTTGAACGCAACGATAAAGAAGGTATTTCTCTGAGATAAACCTTATGTACTGCCATTACATGTATTGTCCATGTCGGTTTCAGTTCCATTATAATAATTGGTGTCAAAGATGACATGCAACTTATCAAAGCTCCCAATGTTGTTGCCCTTCACGTATTTGACATCAATATTTGGCTGAGAAACACATAAAAAGTACAAAACTTATGTTGCTAATAAAATGACAATAATAAATCGAGAAATTTTTATTAGTAATGAGCATTTTTTCAAACACGAATTTATAATCGTAAAGAAAAACAAAGAGTAGTTATATTTTGATTTGTTGAATCAAAGTAACACTCCAAATACAATCTGATGCTCTAAACTAAAGTCATTAAATTGAGCTCCAACAGAAAAAAAAACATCACCTCACAGTTAAATCCTTTACAATAACGTAGTTAATAGATCTCTAGTCATTGTAACACATTCAAAGTCCATAATATTATATGGCATTTATGAGTATGATCTATAGCTTCATCGCCCGAGGTGATCTTGGCCGAATACACCAAGTTCACTGGAAATTTCAACACCATTGCCTCGCAATGCCTTAAAAAATTACATGCATCAAATAACAGGTTTACCTAAAACTATGAAGACCACACTTTTAATTTCCTCGCCAAGAATGGATTCAATCAGTTTTTTTTCTTCCATATATTGATGTTGCATTTTATAATAAAAGCATTTCTTTCCTGCTCCTCAATAACAATCGTACAACTGGCACCTAAACTCTATCCCCATGACTCATACTCAAACATGGTAAAAAATAACAGTATCTTCCCACTTTATTGAGTATCCTGCAAAATAGCAGTTTGTAGACTAATGCTTTTACTATGAACATGACTGAGGTGCTTTGAGCATTTAAGAAAAGGTACAAAAAATCACCTTCGCAATTGGTGTGATGAACTCTACCAAGAAAGATGGAACTTGTCGCAAGGATGGTCAAAAGCATAGATGAAATTAATTAAAGATCCTATTACTCTAAATGAAGATGTAATCTGTATAGATAAATTGAATGACATCAGTAACAAAAACCAAATGTGAAACAGCACTTGGCCTTGAAAATAGACTCTATATACAAACAAAAAAAGAGAGACAATGATGTAAATTAAGCAAGGGACAATGCAAGTAAGATGTTGTAACACTGTAAGTAATACATATAGGTGAAACAAAGTAAACTCGATTGTACTTCGAGCAAATATTTTATAGTGCAAAGACAACCCTACATATTTGCACGTAAGCTTACTTTTTTAAACTCAAGAGATATATATACTATACAGAAGAATCATCCCTCGAGATATTGTGAGACAAAAGCATGAAAAACCCATAAAACATACTGCCAAAAACCTCAGTAAAACACAACCCAAAATACCAATTTACAACAGTTAAAACGCAACAGTAGTAGCTATTTGAGGAGCAAAATTTGTTCCTTTTCACAACCTTCTTCTTCCACCTTAAACCCAAACAAACTAGCTCTAAACTCCACCTTAGAACAACCACAAAACACTCCAAAAATGTGCGAAAATCAGCAGCAAACCGTCTGAAACGCTTCGACTTTCTCACCCTAAATAGTCCAAAAATTCCAGCTAATACCTGCTGCCGAAATCGCTGAAAAGTAGTCCAGAAATCTAGACCAAGAGTAGTCAAAACTTAGTAAACAGAGATATTGGAAAATATATAATTACAGACAAATTTTATAGACTACGTTAAAAAAATTAAACCAAAAACAAAAATATGAAATTCATCGGATTGTTTGACTAAATTATTTTTCTAGGGAATACTAATCACGAAGCGTTGTTACAATGTACTTGAATAATACTACACCAGTACTTGGGGTTTAAAAGGATTGTTCCACATGAAAATTCAGAATTTTTTTGTCTCAAGTACATTCATCGTCACGACCCTAGTTCATCAATCGTGAACCTATCATGACGGCACCCAGTATTCGCGACTAGGTAAGCGTGACACATTGCGGAAATTCGACAGCCTTTACGGAAGCAATAGTTTAAAACATAAATGACGTAGGATAATGTATAGAATGCCGCCTGGCACATACATGTCAACCTAATATAACATAAAAACCTTCAAGACCCGGAAACCCACGGGCAACACAGGCTAAGGGTAAAGTATAACACATGGCTCTAACATCCAGAAGTGTCTACAACGAGAAAATACATGGATAAAACTACTAGAAAAGGGTAGAGTAGAGGGAGACCCTTCGGCTCTGTGGACGCGGCAGATGCATACCTCAGATCTCCGAGTATAGCTCCTAATCACCGATAGCGCGCCGAACCAGGTGTACCTGGATCTGCACATCAAAAGTGTGCAGAAAAGTAGCATAAGTACACCACAGCGGTACTCGCTAAGTGCCAAGCCTAACCTCGATGTAGTAGTGACGAGGAAGGTCGAGGCCCTACTAAGAGGAATATAAGAAATAATGTAAAAATAAATAACAGAAGATAACGTAATAAAACTGAATATCTAACAAGACCGTAATAAAAAAACAGAGCGGCTACAAGTACAACTACAAACACAAAGCAATTCACTCAACAGTCAGGATCTCCACATGGAGCTCCGAGAATCGAACCCGCAGTCCACCTTATAAATATCCGAGGATCCCCGTGAATCAAACCCGCAGTCCTTCATACCAGTACCATACGATCTCCGGGAATTGAACACGCAGTCCTTTATACCAATAACAGAGGATCTCCGGGAAATGAACCCGTAATCCAACATACCAATTATAGGGGGATCTCCCGGGAATTGAACTCGTAGTCCCAAACGTAAACACTTTACAACAAGTTAATATTTAACAGAAAGAAACCAAATATAGCAACAATGTAAAGGTCTAGGCCTAGCATACTCACAAAGAGGGCAGGTATTTGCAATTTAGTCGGATAGAACAAAAAAATTACTAACATGCTTTTCCTAAGCTAAGCAAGTAGAATCACATTTTTAACAGTGAAATACACGAAGAAACACGGTCTAAATCAGTCATGTAAGGTTATTTTTAGGCAATTAGCACAAGTACAGGCCCGTCACCTCGCGCACGAGGCCTTTAAACAATAATTAATATATCCTAAGGGGAGAGGTCCCCCACACAAGGTTAGACAAGTCACTTACCTCAATTTGGTACAAAACCGCTAAGGAACAACGCCTTTGCCACGAGTATCCGACTCCGAGTGGCCCAAATCTATTCAAACCAATTACATATTATAAATAACATCGCAAGCAACTGATTACATTATTAAAATTAAAGCTAAGGCGTGATAACAGGTAAAATGACCAAAATGCCCCTCAACCAATGTCTAGGAATCGAATAATTATCACATTTTCTGAAATCTCGTACTCTCACGAGTCTAACTATATAAAAATCTCTCAAATCGGAGGTCAAATGCTCCCTCACAAACCCAATTGATTAGCCAAAGAACTTTCACCCATTTTCTCCATTTTTGGACCTTAATTTGAATAAAAAAGATGAATTTAACAACTAAATGATGAATTAAAGCTAGAAAGCATCATAGAAAGATTACCCAATAGTCTCCTCTTCAAAACCCTCCCAAAATCTCCTTGGTCCGAGCTAAAATTTAATTTTTCAACTTATGAACTTAAGCCTCAGATAAAACCCTTTTCTCTATAGCGATTTCCGCTTTTACAGCTCCAGGGACCGCTTCTGCGGTCCTGCTTTTGCGATCAAAAAGCCGCTTCAGCGATTTCAATTAAAACTCAGTTTCCGCTTCTGCGGACAAACGGCCTCATCTGTAATGGCCGCTTATGCGATCCCTATCTGCTTCTGTGGTCCCAGACCGCGTCCGTGATCCCATGGTCGCGTCTGCGGTAACCTCTTACACGGTCTCCCTTCCGCAGACGCGGAAACAACAAAAGCAGCAGAAATATTTCTTCCAAAAATCCAAAAATCACTCCGTCGAGCATCCGAAACAAGCCCGGGGCACCCGGGCCTCAACCAAACCTAGAAACCTATCCTTAACATCATTCGAACTTGCACCAATCCTTATATCACCTAAAACAACGCTGGAAACACCATTCGATCAATGATTTGCACCGAAAATCTCCAAAGCTCAGCCAAACTCTCATTCGACTCAAAACCTATCCAAAACACGTCCGAGTGACCTGAAAATTTGCAGACATATCCTAAATCACCTAATGAAGCCACTGCAACTCTCAAAATTCTATTCCGACTCTCGGATTAAAAATTCACTATCGGACCGGAACTTCAAATTTCTAACTTACGGCATTCATAGCCTAATTGAGCTTCGGACATCCAAAATACATTACGAACACGCTCCTCACACTGAAATTACCTAACGAAACCATCTGTTTTCAATTCTGAGGTCGTCTTGACACTAGTCTCATTATGGACCATTTTCCAACACTTAAGCTCTCATTTAGAGACTAAGTGTCCCAAAATACTCCGAATTCTATTACCGAACATCCCAGAAATCAAAATAGCAGAAATGAACTTAGGGGAAGCAGAAAATGGGGAAACGGGACACAAATTCCAAAGACGACCAACCGGGTCGTCACATCCTCCCACACTTAAACATTCGTTCGTCCTCGAACGAGCATATGGAACATACCTGAAGTAGCAAAAATATGAGGGTATCGGCTGCACATATCCTGCTCGGTCTCCCAAGTCGCCTCCTTGGCCGGCTGACCCGCCACTGCACCTTTACTGAAGCTATATCCTTTGACCTGAGCTTTCAAACCTGTCTATCCAATATTGCCCTTGGCTCCTCAACATAGGACAAGTCATTGTCACACTGGACTGAAGTGAAATCCAACACGTGAGACGGGTCACTATGATACCTCCGAAGCATCGAAACATGAAATACTGGATGAACCCCGGTCAAACTGGGAGGTAAAGAGAGCCTATAAGCAACCTTTCCAACCTGCCTCAAAATCTCAAATGGACCAATGTACCTCGGGCTCAACTTTCCTTTCTTTCCTCACCTCATGACACCTTTCATCGGCGAGACCCGAAGCAAAACCCGCTCATCAACCATAAATGAAACATTACGAACCTTCCGGTCCGCATAACTCTTCTGTCTGGACTGAGCCGCACGGAGTCTATCCTGAATCACCTTAACCTTCTCTACCTTATCCTGAACCAAATCAGTGCCCAATAACCTGGCCTCGCCCGGCTCGAACCAACCCACCGGGGATCTGCATCTCCTACCGTATAAGGCGTCATAAGGCGCCATCTGAATACTGGACTGATAACTGTTGATTGTATTCAAACTCCGCCAATGGCAAGAACTGATCCCATGGCCCTCTAAACTCAATCGCGCACGTACGGAGCATATCCTCAAGAATATGAATAGTGCGCTCGGACTATCCGCCCGTATGAGGGTGAAAGGTTATGCTCAGGTCACCCGAGTACCCAACTCATGCTGGACGGCTATCCAGAACCGTGATGTAAACACTGAACCACTATCTGAGATGATAGAAACTGGAATGCCATGCAGGCGGACAATCTCCCTGATATAAATCCCCGCTAACCGCTCCGCGGAGTCAAAAGTGCACACTGTAATGAAATGAGCGGACTTGGTCAGCCGATCCACAACAACCCAAATAGAATCAAACATCCTCGTCGTCAGAGGGAGGCCAGTCACAAAATCCATGGTGATATTCTCCCATTTCTACTCCGGAATCTCCATCTGCTGGAGTAACCCTCCCGGTCTCTGATGCTCAGCCTTTACTTGCTGACAATTGAGGCATCTAGCCACAAACTCTACAATGTCCTTCTTCATCCACCTCCACCAGTAATACTGCCTCAGATCCTGATACATCTTCGTGGCGCCGGATGGATGGAATACCGCGAGCTATGGGCCTCAGTCAATATCAACTCCCGAATACCATCAACATCGGGTACACAAATACGACCCTGCATCCTCAATACCCCGTCATCTCCAATAGTCACATCCCTAGCATTGCCATGCTGAACCGTGTCACTGAGGACAAGTAAATGAGGATCATCATATTGTCGCTCCCTGATACGATCAAACAATGAAGACCGAGAAACCACACAGGCTAGGACCCGACTGGGCTCCGAAAGGTCCAACCTCACGAACTGACTGGCTAAGGCCTGAACATCCATCGCCATAGGTCTCTCTGAAGCTGGTAGATATGCCAAACTCCCCAAACTCTCCACCCAGTGACTCAAGGCAGCGGCTACCACATTGTCCTTGCCCGGGTGATAAAGAATAGTAATATCATAATCCTTCAGTAGCTCCAACCATCTCCTCTGGCGCAAGTTCAGATCCTTCTACTTGAACAAGTGCTGCAAACTCTGATGATCAGTATAAATCTCACAAGGCACACCATACAAATAGTGACGCTAGATCTTCAAGGCGTGAACAATGGCAGCTAACTCAAGATCATGGACAGGATAATTCTTTTCATGCACCTTCAAATGCCTGGACGCGTAGGCAATCACCCTACCATCCTGCATCAACACCGCTCCAAGTCCAACTCGCGAGGCATCACAATAAACTGTATAGGACCCCGAACCAGTAGGCAAAATCAGAATAGGGGCTGAAGTCAAAGCCGTCTTAAGCTTTTGGAAGCTCGCCTTACACTTGTCCGACCACTGAGAAGGAGAACCCTTCTGGGTCAATCTAGTCATAGGAGCTGCAATCGACGAGAACCCCTCCATAAAATGGCGGTAATACCCCGCCAGGCCAAGGAAACTGCGGATCTCTGTAGCTGAGGAGCGCCTGGGCCAACTCTGCATGGCCTCCACCTTCTTTGGATCTACCCGAATGCCCTCACTCGATACCACGTGGCCTAGAAATGCCACGGAACTCAACCAAAACTCACATTTTGAAAACTTTGCATATAATTTCTTTTCTCTCAGGGTCAGAAGCACTACCCTCAGGTGCTGCTCATGATCTTCCCGGCTCCGGGAGTATACAAGAATATCATCTATGAAAACAATGACAAATGAGTCGAGATTGGGCCTCAATACACTGTGCATCAAATGCATAAAATCTGTTGGGTCATTGGTCAGCCCAAATGACATGACAAGGAACTCATAATGACCATACCGAGTCCTAAAAGCAGTCTTCGGGATATCCGTCTCCCGAATCTTTAGCTGGTGATAGCCTGAGCGCAAATCAATCTTAGAGAACACATGTGCACCCTGAAGCTGGTCAAGTAGATCATCAATACAAGGCAGAAGATATCGGTTCTTCACTGTAACTTTGTTCAACTAATCGATACACATGCGCATAGAACCATCCTTTTTCTTTACGAACAATACCGGAGCACCCCATGGTGAAACACTAGGTCAAATAAAACCCTTATCAAGCAATTCCTGCAACTGATCCTTCAACTTTTACAACTAACGAGGAGCCATGCGGTAAGGAGGAATAGATATGGGCTGAGTGTCCGACAACAAATCAATACCAAAATCAATACTAAAATCAATGTCTCGATGGGGCGGCATGCCCGGAAGATCGGTTAGGAACACATCGGAAAAATCTTATACTACTAGGTCAGAGTCAACATAAGGGGTATCAGCACTGACATCTCTCACGTAGGCTAAATACGCAGCACACCCCTTCTCAATCATACACTGAGCCTTAAGAAAAGATATGACTCTACTAGGAGTGTGATCAAAAGTACCATTCCCTCAATACGAGGAATACCTGGCATAGCCAGCATCACGGTCTTAGCGTGACAATCAAGAATAGCATAATGGGGCGACAACTAGTCCATGCCCAAGATAATATCAAAATCGACCATATTAAGTAATAAAAGATATGCCCTGTCTAAAATCCACGAATAATAACCAAACACGACCGATACACACGGTCCACAACAAGAGAATCTCCCACAGGAGTGGAAACATAAATAGGAGAGCTCAAGGCCTCTCGGGCTATATCCAAATGCGGAGCAAAATAAGATGACACATAAGAATAAGTAGAGCCTGGATCGAATAGAACTGATGCCTCTTTGCTACTAACCAAAATAATACATGTGATAACGGAATCAGAGGCGACAGCCTCGGCACGATCAGGAATGGCATAATATCTGGCTCGGCCCCTGCCTCGAGGGTGACCTTTGTCTCCCCGATCCCCGCCTCTGGCTGGCTGGGCAGGTCGGGTGGCTGCTGGAGCTGGAACAATGTCCTGCTGACCCTGTGGAGCATGTTGGGGTTGTGGAGTCAGAGAAGGCACACCCCAACCACGTCTGGGGCACTCTCTAACCGAGTGGCGGGTATCCCCGCACTCATAACAAACTCTAGGAGGGCGCGGTGGTACTGTCTGGATCCACCCCTGGTGGACTGACCTCTAGAGGCGCCCTGTGCAGGAGGCACACTAGAAACCGTGGGTGCATAATAAGGCTCTTGAGATCTGGGAGGAGCTGGATTATTGCTGGGTGAAGAAAGAGCTGAGAGAACTGGGCGACCCATATAGCCCCTATCATGACGTCCTGCTCCTGAAGTAGGGGTACCAGAAAAATGACTAGACTCTCGAGACCTCTTGGCCTCTCTCTCATCTCGCTCTCGGGCATGCATACCCTCTATCCTCCTGGCAATACTCACCACCTGCTGATCGGGTATATCCATCTCCAACTCTCGCGCCATGCCAGACCTGATGGAAGGAATAAGACCCTCGATAAACCAGTGAACCCTCTCACGAGCTGTAGCAACCAAAGCAGGCGCATGCCTGGCCAATCTCGTATATCGAATGGCATACTCTGATATAGTCAAAGGTCCCTGGCGCAAGTGCTCAAACTCCATGCGCCATGCATCTTGGAGGCTTTGGGGAACAAACTCCCTCTAAAACATATCTGACAACTGAGTCCAAGTCAGGGAGGCAGCCTCATCCAGACTGTCTAACTCAAAGGTGCGCCACCAGTCATAGGTAACTCCCCGAAGCTGGAAAGCTGCAAAAGAGACCCCACTAGAAGAAGTGATACCCATAGTGCGAAAAATGTGATGACAATCCTCTAGAAACCCCAAGGCGTCATCGGTAGCCAGCCCGCTGAAAATAAGAGGGTCATACTTCTTGAACCGCTCCAATCTGCGCTACTCATCCTCCGAAGCAGGTGCCCCATCCTCGGGCTGAACTGGTACTACAGGCTGGGCAGGAATAACATCTAGAATCAGTCACATATGCACCCTCTGTTCTAGGGTGCGGGCTGTGGGAGTCTGGGCTCCTCCCCCGGCCTGGGACATAGCTGCAGGAAGTGGAAATAGCCCGGCTTGCGACAGAGTGGTATATATACTCATAAACTGCGCCAACGCCTCCTGAACAGCTGGAGTAGTAGTGGTTGTGGGCGTCTCTTGTGCTTGAGTCCTGTCTGGGTCTGCTGGTGGCACCTCGGCGGTTGCTAGTGCAGGTGCTCTGGCTTCACCCCGCGCATGTCCACGACCCCTGCCCCGGCCCCTGCCTCTAGCGGCTGCAGGAGGGGGTGCGGGTGCCTGATCGTCTCGGGTCGTACGTATCCTCACTATCTGTGAGAGAATAGGAAAACAATAGTTTAGAATTGAGGTCAAGAACATAGCACGATAAGAATTCAAATGAAGTGAAGATTTTTCCTAAACAGTTACATAGCCTCTCGTAGATAAGTACAGACGTCTCCGTACCGATCAGCGAGACTCTAAATAACCGGCATGTGTCCCGTGACTCCTATGAACCTAGAGCTCTGATACCAACTTATCACGACCCAAGTTCACCAATCGTGAACCTGTCATGACGGCACCCAGTCTTCGCGACTAGGTAAGCCTGACACATTACGAAAATTCGACAGTCTTTGCGGAAGCAATAGTTTAAACATAAATGACGTTGGATAATGTATAGAGTGTCGCCTGGCACATACATGTCAACTCAATATAACATAAAAACCTCCAAGACCCGGACACCCACGGGCAACACAGGCTAAGAGTAAAGTATAACACATGGCTCTAACATCCAGAAGTGTCTACAACGAGAAAATACATGGATAAAACTACTAGATAAGGGTAGAGTAGAGGGAGACTCTTTGGCTCTGCGGACGCGGAAGATGCATACCTCAGATCTCCGAGTATAGCTCCTAATCACCGATAGCGCGCCGAACCAGGTGTACCTGGATCTGCACAACAAAAGTGTGCATAAAAGTAGCATGAGTACACCACAGCGGTACTCGGTAAGTGCCAAGCCTAACCTTGATGGAGTAGTGACGAGGAAGGTCGAGGCCGTACTGAGAGGAATATAAGAAATAATGTAAAAATAAATAACAGAAGATAACGCAATAAAACTGAATATCTAACAAGACCGTAATAAAAAAATAGAGCGGCCACAAGTACAACTACAAACACAAAGAAATTCACTCAACGGTCAGGATCTCCACATAGAGCTCCGGGAATCGAACCTGCAGTCCACCTTATCAATATCCGAGGATCCCTGGGAATCAAACCCGCAGTCCTTCATACCAGTACCATAGGATCTCCCGGAATCAAACTCGCAGTACTTTATACCAATAACAGAGGATCTCCGGGAATTGAACCCGTAGTCCTTTATATCAATATTAAAGGATCTTCCGGGAATTGAACCCGTAGTCCGTCGTGCCAGAAACTGAGGATCTCCCGGTAATTTAACCCGTAGTCCAACATACAAATAATAGGGGGATCTCCCAGGATTGAACCCGTAGTCCCAAACCTAAACATTTCACAACAAGTCAATATTTAACATAAAGAAACCAAATATAGCAACAATGTAAAGGTCTAGGCCTAGCATGCTCACAAAGAGGGAAGGTATTTACAATTTAGTCATTAAAACAAATAAATTACTAACATGCTTTTCATAAGCTAAGAAAGTAGAATCACATTTTTAACAGTTAAATACACGAAGAAACGCAGTCTAAATAAGTCAAGTAAGGTGAATTTTCAGTAAATAGCACAAGTACACGCCCGTCACCTCGTGCACGAGGCCTTTAAACAACAATTAATATATCCTAAGGGGAGAGGTCCCCCACACAAGGTTAGACAAACCACTTACCTCAATTTGGTACATTTGCTAAGAAACAACGCCTTTGCCACGAGTATCCGACTCCGAGTGGCCCAAATCTATTCAAACTAATTACATATTGTAAATAACATCGCAAGCAAATGATTACATTATTAAAATTAAAGCTAAGGCTCGAGAACGGGTAAAATGACCAAAATGCCCCTTAGCCAACGTCTAGGAATCGAATAATTTTCACATTTTTATAAATCTCGTACTCTCATGAGTCTAACCATATAAAAATTCTCAAATCTGAGGTCAAATGCTCCCTCACAAACCCAATTGATTAGCCAAAGAACTTTCACCAATTTCCTCCATTTTTGGACCTTAATTTGAATTTAAAAGATGAATTTAACAACTAAATAATGAACTAAAGCTAGAAAGAATCATAGAAACATTACCCAATAGTCTCCTCTTCAAAACCCTCCCAAAATCGCCTTGGTCCGAGCTAAAATTTGATTTTTCAACTTATGAACATAAGCATCGGATAAAACCCTTTTCTCTACTGCGATTTCTGCTTTTGCGGCTCCAGGGACCGCTTCTGCGGTCCCGCTTTCGCGGTCAGAATTCCGCTTCAGCGAGTTCAATTAAAACTTTGTTTCCGCTTTCGCGGTCTAACGGCCGCATCCGCGATGACTGCTTATGCGGCTCCCTATCTGCTTCTGCGGTCCCAGACCGCGTCCGCGATCCCATGGTGGCATATGCGGCAAACGCTTACGCGGTCTCCCTTACGCAGACGTGGAAACAACAGAAGCAGCAGAAATATTTCTTCCAAAAATCACTTCGTCGAGCATCCAAAGCAAGCCCGGGGACCCCGAAACCTCAACCAAACCTACAAACCTATCCATTAACATCATTTGGACTTGTATCAATCCTTAGATCACCTAAAAAAACGCCGGAAACACCATTTAATCAATGATTTGCACCTAAAATCTCCAAAACTTAGCCAATCTCTCATTCGACTCAAAACATATCCAAAACACGTCCGAATGACCTAAAAATTTGCAGACATATCCTAAATCACCTAACAAACCCATTGCAACTCTCGGAATTGTATTCTGACCCTCAGATAAAAAATTCACTATTGGACCGGAACTTCAAATTTCTAACTTTCGGCATTCATAGCCTAATTGAGCTTCGGACATCCAAAATACATTCCGAACACGCTCTCCACCCCGAAATCACCTAACGGAGCTAACGGAACCATCGATTTTCCATTCCGAAGTTGTCTTGACACTGTTCTGATTATGGACCATTTTCCAACACTTAAGCTCTCATTTAGGGACTAAGTGTCCCAAAACACTCGGAATTCTATTACCGAACATCCCGGCAAACCAAAATAGCAGAAATGAACTTAGGAGAAGTAGAAAATGGAGAAACGGGGCATAAATTCCAAAGACGGCCAGCCGGGTCATCACATTCATAAAGGAAATCACATTCAAATCATTTTTCACCAAATGTTGCTTAATCAAGGCGCACTCTATTCTTATCGAATTTGGGGAACGTCTTTACTCTTCTCTTGTTGAGAGAAAAGAAACTCACATGCATTGCTAAATCATCATCAAATTTTGGAACTTTTTTTATCACGCTAAACACCTCGACCAACCACAAGTGTTGGCTGCTCTCTGTCAACGCTTATGCAATCCTCTCGATATTTGCAGAAATGACACTCATCATATCAACCAAGGTGTCCTCATTGCACCTCCTCTTTTAAAGGTTGCTTTGAGTGCGACGATGAAGAATTGTCTTCAATGATGGTATTCAATTGATAAAAGTAATATGTTCGCCCCACATCTAGTTTACATCAAGATATGACTGAGAAACAGATAAAATAAATAAAATATAATGTGTAATGAAGACACACCTTCCGTGGAGGATTCAAAACATTCGTGTAATGTGCAAGTACAACATGCGGAGTGCAACGACTAGGAAAAGGTGGAGGCAATGAGCCCCCAAGAGCTCTACCATCCTCCTTTTCAGTATGAATAACCAATGTTAACTTTGAGGACAACTCCTGCCTTCACACAATTTTCTCAAAAATTTATTTATAATTTTCAGCATAAACACCAACATGATCTCATGTTTCGTAGCTAGAAATTGGAATAATCACACACACTGCACTATATATCATGTATTTAATAACCATAGCATCATCATCGCAGATACGCAACAGAAGAAGTATTGATACAATAACTCACATATTTCATGACAATTATAGATAAAGAAATATATTAAAATAACTATTCTCGGATGAGAAAACTTAGTACACAATAAATGTAACCATGTTAACTTTTTGTCTTCAAAACTTCTATTAAGGATATAACCCGCATATTATATAGAGAAAGGTCTAATTATTATGGCAAGCCAACAAAGGAAAAGGAGCCACCAGAACCGACCTTAAACCTTCCTCTAGTAAGACTAAATTCTACTTATGTGCACGTGCAACAATAAATAGTTTTGTAATTGTATCTTACATACACTAAAAAAAAAACTAAGTAGGTTTTACCCTATACGTGACCTGTTTGAATTGAACATATGATAATAACATAGAATAGTTCGAACATAATAACACATTTAAATGAAAAAATATTGAGTTTAAAAGAATATTTGTATAAATTTTATATATATATATTATCAGAAGTTCTCTCTCTACCGGCACAAGCAAAAAGTAGTTTTTACGTGAATACAGAGAGTACTCTTTCCAAGTATATCTATGAAAAGCGGAATATCAAAAATTTATAACTGAATTTAAAATTACATCTATAAAACTTAGAATTGCAGAAATTTATCATTGAGTTGAAAAGAATATTTATATAAATGTACAAAGAATTTGGACCTGATTTTTATAAATATTGTAGTTTCAGAAATCTTCTTTCTAACGACATAAGCGGAGCATGATTTTGACATGTTTTTACATGTTTGTACAGAGACATAGATTTTTAATAAGGACATACAAAACTGTAAAAAAAAATACCTGATGCACAAATAGGACAAAAAAACCAGAATAACAATTATAGTGTCGCATAAAAATAACAGTGGAGTCAGTAATTTTATAGTACCTCTTTCATCTTAATTTTCTTGTTGTCTTCTCCTCCTCCTCCTTTATTTTCCTTTTGATCCTTGTTTCCTTGTTCTGCTTCTTCTTTTCTTCGGCTGCGCCGCCGCTGTTGCCGCCATCTTTTCCCTCGCCGTCCTTCTTTGTACCGGCGAAACCAGTTCAACATGTTTGTGTGTTTTCTGCTCCACTTTTTATCTCAGCATCACCGAATCAACTTTTTCGATTACCGTTAACTTTTTCGAATCGGCATCGCACATAACTTTCTCCACACCTTTTTCAATTTAGAAATACAGTGCACAAATAAGTGAAAAAAATCATAACTATCAATTTGTGTACAATTAAAGTCAAATGCAAAAACAGTGAAACAGAGCACTACAAAAAACGAAGATAAACAAAAAATAGCAAAACAAATTTTTAAAAATATGTATTTTCTTTTTTAAATTTAGCGGAAAAAGTACGTCATTATAGATAATTACCTTCGAATGGCTTTCACAACTTTGGAGACACAACCTTCACAATGAAAATCTGATTTCAGAACCAAAGTTAAGTTCCCATCGTTTTTTCCTCCTCCTCCTTCTGAAGCTCTCTGCTCTTCTTCTCTCCTCCTTCATTCTTCTTGCTCTTCTTCTGCAAATTAAAAAAGAAATACCAAAACAATGAGTCAGATGAAGCAAAATATAATAAGAATAGAGAGAGAATACTAGCGATTTGTAGGAGATTTTTTCCCAAACATATGGCTAATAGAATACTTCTTACGATTTGCTTCTTTAAAAAGAAACTAACTGGAATTTTTATTAACAAAAGCAGTTTGTATGAGATTTTTTCCCCAAATAATATTTTTGTTCCTATTTTTTGCGATGGATGAAACTGAACTGATAATTAAGCAAGAGCAAGAGAATATTGAACGTTTATAGGAGAAGTTGGGTTTTTATAATGTGCCCACGTAAAATTCAGTTACTTCTTTAAAAAACTTCAAAAATTCTGAAAGTTTGAATCTGAAAAAAATGGATCCTTTTTATATTTTTCTAAATAAACTAGTATAGTACCCGCGTAATGGCGAAAAATACAAAAACAAATACAATAAATTATTTACTTAGTTGCTTAACCACCTCAAATAATTATGACTTGTTAAATCGTAAAATTTAAATTATTTAATCGATTCCTCATTAATGTAGATTCCTCCTTAATTTTTGATTGGAAAAGAGGCAAAAAAATTGTAAAG
Source organism: Nicotiana benthamiana (assembly GCA_034376525.1). NCBI lineage: Eukaryota > Viridiplantae > Streptophyta > Magnoliopsida > Solanales > Solanaceae > Nicotiana > Nicotiana benthamiana. The sequence continues at coordinate 109,978,623 of CM067323.1, read as the reverse complement.
TATTATTATACATCAGAATTACATATAATCATGCAAATAGCGTAAAGTAATGTGTGTATTCATGTTATTCCGATGTTTTCATCTTCTTCTTCTCTGCTTCCTCTGTGTATGTAGGTCAACCTACACTGAGGGTGCTATGGTGAGAGGGAGAGGTCGACCTAAGAAGGTTTTGGTGCCAATTTATGCAAACAACACTGTTTTCCCCAAATCTGTTAATACTGTTCCACAGGCAGTTAATACTGTTCCACTGAAGCCTATGGAAGAAACTGTCTCATTGCTTCATGCAACTGTTGATTCACAGCCATCTGGAGTTCCAGTACTTCCAACAGTAGCTGATAAGGTTGATAACAACTTAGAGCCTCAGTCTGGACCAGTGATTCCACCTGCAGATCCTTCCATCCCTCAAAGTTTATCTAGAAATCAAGGACCTCAATCTGGACCAGATGCACCATTGGTTTCGATGGTACAAGCTAATAGTGAAAATGTGCACATGCACCAACATCCACAACCAATTCATGCAGATCTAGAGAAGGATACCACAGAGGAACCAAAGTTATGGGCAAATTTGTTCCAGAAAAATAGACTTGCTGCTAATGGCATGTCTCTAGAGTATATCCCACCGACGGTTATCAATGGCAAACCAGTAGGTCAGTTGCTCAAAGAAGAGGTTGTGGAAGAGGACAAAAATGGAAATGTGCTTTAGTTGTGTTTGTATTAGGAAATACTCCTGGATACAATGCTATGAAAAGATTTATACCATTGGTCCCATGTGTCTGATCCAGATCTCTATTATCATGAAGAAGGTTATTACATTGCAAAATTTCAATCTCTTAATGATGCTAAGGAAGTATTATGTTCAGGACCATATACTATTGCAAATAGACCGATAATTTTGAAATAATGGTCGGCTGATTTGACTTTAAGGCTGCTTTCCCATCAGAGATTCCTCTTTGGGTTAAATTTCCCAATCTGCTTATGTCTTGCTGGGGTAATAGGGCCCTTAGTCGAATTGCTAGTGTGTTGGGTAAGCCCATCTTTGCTGATGAATGCACGACTAAACAAACTAGAAATTCATATGCTCGGATCCCTTATTGAGGTGAATGTTTCTAAAGAGTTACCTACTGAAATTGAGATAATGGATCCAGATGGGAAGATTTTTCTGCAGGATGTAACCTATGACTGGAAGCCTTCCTATTGTGGGAAGTGCTTTACAGTTGGGCACAATTGTCTGGCTAAACCTATCCAGTCTAACAACATACAGAAGCCAAAGGTAATTCAGGAATGGAGAGCAAAGGGACCAATTCAGCCTAGTCAGGATAAGCAGCCAGCTCAGAAGGATCAGTTTACTACTGAGGCTACTTTTGAGGATAGTGGTACACCTGCAGCTCCAACTCATGACAAGCACCAGCAGCCAAATCAGAAAGAACAATGCACCACTGTGACAACATTTGAGGAAGTGAGAAAACAGAAGGGTATTGATATTATTTCAGCCCCAGTTTTTAACACCAAAAACTTTCTACCCTTGTCTCCTGTTGTGATGTCAAATCGATTTGAAATAAGGTCAGTAAGTTGGGCAGATCACCCCTTAGAAGAAGGGGTAACAAGTTATACCCAATGAAGTGGATATTTTGGAACATTAGGGGTGTAAATAAAAGATTCAAACAGAAGGAAGTTAAAGAATACTTTAGAGTCAATAAATTTGACCTTGTTGGTCTAGTAGAAACTAAAGTTATACAGAATAATGAAGCAAAAATATCTGAAGTTTTACTGCCTAACTGGGGTATGCTTGCTTACTATAGCAGTGCCATAAATGGTCGAATTTGGATCTTATGGGATTCAACCAAGCTCTTGGTCACTGGTGTTCAGGAAGAAGCACAATACATCCATTGCAATGTTAAGAAGCTCACTGATGATTTAATCTGTGGTCTCACAGTGGTATATGGCCACAATGACATTGTACAAAGGAATTCACTGTGGACAGCCCTTCAGAACCTTGCTACTAGTATCACTGGCCCCTGGTTGATAGCATGGGATTTTAATGCTATTATGTCCAGCACTGATAGAGAATCTTGTTATCAAGTTAGATTAGCTGAAGTTACTGATTTTATTCAATGTATGCAGCATGCTGGCCTGACTGAACTGCCTTGGAAGGGAGACTTTTTTACCTGGTCTAATAAGCAAGGTGGAGATGATAGAGTATGCAGTCGTCTGGATAGATGTTTTGGTAACTGTGAGTGGATGCTAAAATGGAGCCATGTGCATACAGTATATGGAGCCCCACTAGTATCTGATCATAACCCCATGATACTGACCTTGACAGAGGATGTTTCAATCAGGAGAACACCTTTTAGATTCTTTAATGCATGGATACAGCATCAGGATTTCCAGCAATTAGTCAAAGCTTCCTGGAATGCCAATGCTCAGCCTACCCTTCGAGGAGTGTGGAACAACCTCAAGTCTCTTAAACCAGTCTTGAAATCTCTAAATACCAGAGAATTTAAGACAATCTCACAGAAAATTGAGGTCAGCCGTAAAGAACTGGAAGCCTTACAACACCAGATGTCTAGAGCATATTCTGATTCACTACAACTAAGAGAAAAAGAACTGATACTCCAACTGGAAAAATGGTCTTTGCTGGAAGAATCAATATTACAACAGAAAGCTCGAGCCAAATGGATTCAGCTAGGGGATGGTAGCAACAAATACTTTTCTGCTGTAATGAAAGAGAGAAACCAGCACAAGAAGATAACTGAATTGATCACAGAGGAAGGCTTGAGGATTACACAGCCAGATGATCTGAAGAAGGAAATCACTGCTTTCTACAAATCCCTTATGGGGACTTCAGCTCATTCTCTCCCAGCTGTCAATAGAATGTATATGGCAAATGGTCCTACATTATCTCACCAACAGAAACTGGATTTGGCTGCTGATATCAGTGACACTGAGATCTTGGAAAGCTTAAAAGCAATTGACAGTGATAAAGCCCCAGGTATTGATGATTTTAATGCACTATTCTTTAAACAAACTTGCAGACTACAGGGCCACAGGTAATGCAAGCAGTTAGGAATTTCTTTGCATCCACCAAAATGCATAGACCAACAAACTGTGCCTCCCTTACTCTGATTCCTAAAGTTCCCAACCCACAAACAGCAAAGGAATTTAGGCCAATAGCCTGCTGTTCAGTTGTCTATAACATTATTTCCAAATTGCTGGCCAACAGAATGCAAAGAGTTATAGCCAGCATCATATGCAATGCACAAGCTGGTTTCATCCCAGGGAGAAGAATTGCTGACAATGTCATTTTGGCTCATGAGCTCATTAAACACTATACAAGATCCCATATATCACCTAGATGTATGGTCAAGATTGATCTCCAGAAGGCTTATGATTCAGTTGAATGGTGTTTCCTACAACAGGTATTGGAGGCACTAGATTTTCCAACCAGATATACAAAATGGATCATGGAATGTGTGCAAACTGTTAGCTATACAGTGATAGTTAATGGAGAAACTACAGAACCCTTCCAAGCAGCCAAAGGTTTGAGACAAGGTGATCCTATATCATCTTTCTTATTTGCTATAGTGATGGAATACTTAAGTCGATCTCTGGCAGAGCTGAATAAAACTAAGGGATTCTCCTTTCATCCTGGATGCAAGAAGCTGGGAATCACACACCTTAGTTTTGCTGATGACCTCTTATTATTTGCTAAAGGAGATAGCCAAGCTGTGCAAATCATGTTTACATATTTTGCCCACTTCACTGCAGCATCTGGAATGAAAGCTAATATGCAGAAGAGTGATGTATATTTTGGAGGAGTAAAGCCTGATCAGCAACAACAAATCCTTAGTCTTCTTGGTTATATACGTGGGGAGCTTCCTTTTAAATACTTAGGGGTTCCACTATCAACCAAGAAACTATCTGTTCTCCAGTGGCAACCACTCATTGATAAGATCACAGCTAGGATTACATCCTGGACTGCTAGACAGTTGTCCTATGCTGGTCGAATGCAGTTGGTACAAGCAGTTATTTTTTGTATCCAATCTTATTTGGCTCAGTTGTTTCTCTTTCCATCCAAGGTCATGAAACTGATAGAGGCAATGTGTAGATAATTCATATGGTCTGCTTCAGCTAATATTACCAGGAAAGCATATGTAGCATGGGACAAGATCTGTCAGCCAAAGTCTACTGGAGGCCTGAACCTAATCAACCTTCTGCTGTGGAATAAGTCTGCTGTTGCAAAACTAGCCTGGGACTTGGCTCATAAGAAATACTTACTATGGGTAAAGTGGATTCATACAGTGTACATCAAACAGCAACATCTGGAAGACATGAATATTCCTGCACAAGCAAGTTGGATAGTCCGGAAGATCATTGAGAGTGCTAGGCTTCTACAACAACACCAGCTGCAGTATACCAATACATGTTCTATCAAACTAATCTATCTTCAACAAATTGGCCAATTGCCTAGAGTTCCGTGGAAAATCTAATCATGCAGAATGCTGCCCGACCTAAAGCTATTTTCAACTTCTGGTTACTGCTCCAAGACAGACTCCCTACCAAAGAGAGGTTGATCAAATGGCACTTGAGTGTTGATGGTAGCTGTGTTATGTGTCAACACACAATGGAGACAAGAGAACATTTGTTCCTGTACTGTCCTTTTGCTGAACAATTGAGACATCTCATTTTGCAATGGATTGGCATGTCTCAACCTCCCGGACAGTCTTGGCTGCAATATGTTAGCTGGATCACAGAGAAATCAAAAGGCAAATCTCCCCAAGCTCAAGTGTTCAAAATGGTATTTGCAGAGATGTTCTATGCCATTTGGTTGGAGAGGAATGCACGTATCTTCGGAAGCACTTATTGTCCCAGTGAAGTTCTAGTTAGGAGCATTGTTTATATTTGCAATGTTAGAGCAACCCCTAGAGTTATGACATATCTTCAACAACTCTTTTTGTAAATAGAGAACTCTAGTTATAGTCTAGATAGTTAGCTTACCTGAAATTTTGATAGGCAGTTTGAGTATAAAACTGACCTATGGGATTGTACGCGGAACAATTTGGTGATTAATAAAATCTTTAATTACCAAAAAAAAAGTTGCATTATTTGAAGGTTTGGTTATTCCATTATGTTATTTATCTTATCTAATTTTGTTAAGAAAAAAAATAATAATTAAATGATCGGTAATGTTGCAAAGAAATAAAGAACTTTCATTGATTAATTTATTTACAGGTAGTCATAAAAACGGTACTCCCACTCTGCTTCAAATTTAACGACATAAACCCAATGTTTCTGTAAGATATAATGACTAACTTTCACTCTGTATTGTTAAATTTAGTAATTGTATTTTACCTTAATATTTATGAACTTTTATGAGCTGCATAATAACAATAATAGGCTGGTTGTTAGCACTTAAAAGATGAGATACAATTGCATCAACAAACTCGCCCGAAAATGTAGCAGACAACTTCTTCCTCCTGTCAAATAGAAATAAGAATGTAATTTTAGCATATGTAATTATCAAATCAATACATAATTAGTAGATGAATATTTATTCTTACTCGTCATCTTCTAGTTCAATATCCATAAACTTCTTAGAAATTCCACCTTGGTTTTGCGTTTTTATCTCACTGAAATTGACAATTTCTCCTATGACATCTAAAGAAAAAGAACTTGTTAAAATAAACAGTACATAAATTTATAATTAGAAATTTAACGTAAAAGTTATATTACTAAATAATTCAGTCTCGTTCACGTCAACCTTATTTATCAATTAATCATATGGTCGCAAATCAAAGATATTTGGGTCAGTTGTTTCAGATAATATTGTCCGTTGAGTAAACGTCAGCCTCAACCTATGTTTTGTGCTGTTGAACTTCTCCTTATTATGACAAACGATAAAGTTTGCCATATTATATAATCCAAGCTCAGTAATTTGTGTTTCGAAAAGATGCAAAACTGACTTGCCAATAGAAGCACTTATCCGATCGCCCTACAAAAAAAATACATTATATAACAGAGATTACAAATTTATAGTAATAGTAATTTATACATAAAATAATATGGTAGCCTATACTAAGTTTTACCACATATTAACTTTTGACGTCATTTGTAAATTCTATTTTTTTGTTTTGATCTTCTCTGTTAGTGATGAACAATTTTGTAGTTTTGAACTTAATCATAGAAAAATACCTCTTTGGCTTCAAGTTACTGAGCCTTTATTTTCATCCACAACAAACAGATTATACGTATGATCCTATTGTAGTTTAAACATCATGATCATGAATGACGAATACGTTTGTTTTTATAGGACGTAAGAGGTTACCGCTGCTTCAATTAGGTAAACTTCGAAATGAATACAACTCAACTGGCATGAAAGGTAACTGCAAATAAATTAAGTATCAGGGCATCATTCGATTCTGAACAGCAGATTAAACTATTCCTGACAGATTTGAAGGTGCGAGTAAATCTGGATGAAGTTGAAGCCAAAGCATCATATTCATAATACGTACAAGTACCCAAGATGTCTCAAACACATGTATATTACATAATATGAAGTTTATGCACTGTAAAGTCAGGTTACTTATGATTTAAATTTGTTGAAAGCACTATACTCTAATGATTTTACAGTAACTTGAAATCTGACTGTCGATTATCTTCCTTTTTCTTTAACACCTGAGTTGTCTTACTGATTAAAAAAACATCATATTCATTACCTGACATATAACCACAAAGGTATACCAGTGTTTGAAAATTTTGTACGCAAAAGGGCGTATTTAAGGCAGACTAATCTAAAAGGATTGAACAGATGCAGCAGAAACATATTATTACTTCTCTCATCCTTCATAAAATAGAATACATCATTCATGAGAATGAAAACTGTAAAATTTCACATTTCACAAACACTACAATAATAAACTACCATTGATTGCGTCAAAGAGAAACCAACAGAATTTCGAGGAGCAACTAATAAGCAGAACAAAATAAAACAGATAAGTTAGTTCGATATTTTTACTTGTATGATATATTGATATAACAATTTCGAGAAGCGAAACAAATGTATGTATAATGAAATAACAATTCCGCATACCAAATCGAATTACCAAGATAACAAAATAGTTAAAATACCTTTTCATTTTGTAGAACTAATTCAATCGAGAATATACTGCCTGGATTAAAACGGTCCGGTACTTCCCACAAACGGACAACACGAACTTTTAACTTCTAGTGCATATTTGAAATTGTTATATCGTTGATGAAATCAATGTGAGTAGCCACCTTTTGCATAGGACGTAAGCTTTCTTCATATCTTGATAGAAGAAGGAACATTAGGATTGAAGATGATATAGTTGTGGAAGAAATATATATTTCCACAAGAGAACAGTTGCTACACAGACGTGGGTTACACAGTTGAAGCAACGAAATTCGTGGGAAAGTAAGTTGAAGGAATCGTGGTTTTCCTGCAATAATTTAGGTTAAGATGAAGAGAAGATGGAACGGCAGTTTAAAAGTCATGGTTAGGAAGGATTTTGAAAGGTTTTGATTTTTAATTTAGTTAACATTTAAATAAATTAAAAAATCTATATATTAAACAGATGTTATAAAATAGAACTCTAATTAGAGTGAATGTGTATCGTATAGAAGAGTTTTACTTTGAGGCTAACTCATTTCTCTCCCTATAAATAAAGGGTTCTCTCCCATTGTAAATCATCCCAAAGTATCAATAAGAATACTCCTCTCTCTACTTTTCTCTCTATTGTTCTTGTTCTTGTATTATTGTTCTTGTTCTTATATTATTTCATAACACGTTATCAGCACGAGTCTCTAACCAATTAAATTTGATTTCTTCCTTCTTCCAGAATTTCTATACGGAAAAATAGAAGAGATGGTATCATCATAAAGTAATGCAACGGGATGGAAACTCAAGAGGTATATTTGATATCACAACATTTATTGGTATACCTTAAAGGTAAGTAATTTACTTTTCCCTTTCAAATTCTTGAAATTCTACGATTTGATTTCATATACAAACATAGACAACAAAGTTTGATTATAACTCTAATGGAGTTTGTAAGGAATTATAACCACGTGAAGTGGTAAAAGTTCTATGTCTTGCCATGATTAAATTCATGTATGATTGTGGGCAAAGAATTGAAAATCCGTCCCATTGAATTTGCTCCATTCCCTTTAGAGAATGTGGTAGCAGTATGTGATAAGTCTGAAAGAAGACAAAATTATTACCATGAAGGTATCAATGAGTGTGGACGTGGCAATAGACGAAATTATAATCATCATCATTGTGATAATGAGAATAATAAAGATTCTCAAAATAATCTTTCACTTTATGAAAGTAATATTTGACATGAGATTATAATAAAGCCTGTAAGTATGGACATGCTCTTGATGTAATTTTGTTTTATGTCTGACATTATGAAAAGAAAGTTCGTTGCCCTTGAAATATCGGGCAAGAACTATATGACATGGGTGTTGGATGCTGAAATCCATTTGGATGCAATGGGTCTTGGAGACGCCATTAAAGACAGAAATAATGCATCCACCCGAGATTATGCTAAGGCCTTGATTTTCTTGCGCCATCACCTTGATGAAGGTTTGAAACTGTGCTAAGGCCTTGATTTTCTTGCGCCATCACCTCTATGAAGGTTTGAAACTGTGCTAAGGCCTTGATTTTCTTGTGCCATCACCTTGATGAAGGTTTGAAAATTGAATATATCACAGTCAAAGATCCACCTATCTTGTGGAATGGCTTAAAGGAGAGATATGACAACCTGAAGTTGGTCACTCTGCCACAAGCATGATGCGATGAGAATCCAAAAGCAAATAGTTCATAAACTATATATTATCGTTGCGGTGGAAAAGGGCACTGGGCGAAAATTTGCCGTGTACCAAGACATTTGGTTGAGCTTTATCAAGCATCTCTAAAAGGTAAATGCCCTGAAACCAATTGTGTCTCTGACGACAATTTTGACATCACCCACTTGGATGTGGCAGACTACTTTGAGCACCCTGAGGGGAAATAGACCACTTAATTAGTGATGGATCTGTGATGAAGGAAGATGGAATTGTTTGATTTTATTTTACTTATTTGTATTAGTTAGTGAATAAACTAATAGTCATTAGTATCAGCTCGTATTAGTTAGCTTATGATATAATGTTAGTATAAGTTCTTTAGAATGTTTCAATATGCTTAAAGTTCAAAGATATTTTTATTTTCCAGTAGAGTTAATCGACTAACCTAACAGTTAGTTGATTATCTAATATTTCGCATTAAAACTGGATTTTTCCGCAAGGCAAGATAGTCGACTATCTGATTTAGATAGTCGACTAACCTGATGACTGTTTACTAAGATAGTCGACTATCTGATTTATATAGTCGACTAACCTGATGACTGTTTACTAAGATAGTCGACTATCTGATTTAGATAGTCGACTAACCTGATGACTGCTTCCCAAGTTAGTCGACTATCAACTAAGTTATTCGAATAACCTCAACAGATTTTGAAAATATTGTTTAAATATGAAACAAACGGATTGAATTTGTTTATTCTCATGTTCGTATATTTTCTTTTGTTGTCAACCATGGGAATTAAATTGATTGAAGGCTCCGGAAGAGCAACTATAACTCTGCCTAAAGGAACAATATTTATCATAGAGAATGCAATGTTCTCCTCCAAGTTTAAGAGGAACTTGTTGAGTTTTTAAGATATCATTCAAAATGGATATCATGTTGAGACAATAGATGAGAATAATCTTGAATACCTCATTTACTCATGAAAACGAGGCTGCCCACTTCGGTTTGGGGTCACGCCATTTTGCATGCAGTAATGCTAGTTCGTCGGCTGCCCACTTCGGTTTGGGGTCACGCCATTTTGCATGCAGCAATGCTAGTTCGTCTCTGACTGACGAATTATCACAAATATTCCCCGTTGTAATTGGTTTTGGGTCATGAACCCAATATATCCCATTTAAGAATCTTTGGATGTGCAGTAGATGTGCCTGTAGCACCGCCATATTGCACCAAAATGGGTCTGCAAAGAAGGTTAGGAATATATGTTGGGTTTTGAATCGCCCTCCATTATTCGCTACCTCGAAACATTGACAGGGGATTTGTACACTGCACGATTTGCAGACTGTCAATTCGATGAGACACTTTTCCCAAAATTAGGGGGAGAAGTTGGTGAAACCAAACAGGAAATTTTGTGGAAAAATGCATCATTATCTCATCTTGATCCACATACCTCTATTTGTGAAAAGGAGGTGCAAAATATTATCCATTTGCAAAGAATAGCAAATCGAATGCCAGACGCATTGGTATTGAATATACCACACTCACCCCTAGAAGGAGGTTTGAGATGATATATGAAAATAATGTCATTGTTATGGCATGAATGATCGTTGGTCACGTACCTATTGTACGCCAAAATATTTTGGAAATATGACTATTAAAGGACAACAATAATGCAAGAAACATATCTTGCATATAATTTTGACCATGACCATAATGGTATAACTTTCTCTTTAAAAGAGATATTCACCACATGGATGTTGATGAATCTGTGGTAGTACAAAATTAATTGAGAGCTCTAGAAGAGCCAATTATTACTATGTTGGAGAAACACAATTGATTACCAATAAGGTATTGTGTTGTAGTAAGTCTCAAAGAAACTTATTCAGTTTCCAAAGTATATGCAAAAGCGATTGATTATATTGAGACTATAAATAAAGGAAATATTTGATATCTTCTATTACTACAACTTGTAGCGGGATAATCTGTATGTGAAAAACTACCAGCTTTATTCTCCAGTTTGTACTACACAAGAATACCACAATAAAGTGGACGTTTATTGATATAAAAACCCATATCATAATAAACTTGAAGTTTATTGATAATTGCACATGTCATGGTGTAAATTTGAAGTTTACCAATATTGATAATTTATTCAGTTGGCATTCGGGTTAGCCATATCAATTTAAGTATGATGTGCAATAATAGAGAATTCACATGGGTAAATATTAAAGAACTAGAAAGTTCTTTACGAATTCTCTTGTATTACTTGTTCTCATTTGACCAACTAAAGAGTTCGGGTTGAATCCCATAAATTCTGGAAATATCAAAGGTGAATATGGGCTCATTCACCTGCCATGTATACCACATATGATGCATCTATGATATAGTTACATGTGCGATTGTTATTAACTCGCAGCCTGGCCGGTGCTTGCGAGGTAAATTGCTCAGTAATATAACTTCGAGCATAATTTCCAGATCTTCTATTCAAGATAGTTCATCTTGATAAGTTGGTTTATATCATAGTTGGTTTAGCAAGATAATTATTGAGTGCCTCCACTTAATAGCTAAACTGTTTCTTATGAGAACAAAGTTATATATATCACTTTGATATACGTTGTATACGAGAGTATATTATATTCTCCCCTCACAAGTGGTTCAGGGTCAGGAACCAAATAATTTCATCTTATTATTATTGATGTGCGGTGTATATTTTCATTAACACCATAATGCACAAAGATGGACTCTCAAAGTTGAGGAAACAAGTTAGCTTTTCTAACATGAGGGGGAGACATGATAAACACATGAGAAAAGGTTACATGGGATGAATTATCATTTGTATATATAGATCCTCGAATATCATAATATGAACCTGAAGTTCATAAAAGGATAATTCAATTGCAACATATTGCAAAGCATGCTATACGCATTTGCTGACCCAAAGAAAGTAACTATATTCTCACTGCAAATGCTCATATTAAGTCCCACAAGGACAAAGTCTTTGATACGCTTAAAGCGTATAGACAAATCGGTTTCAAAATAACTTCTTAATAAAGAAGATGAGCAAATGATCAAAGTGATCATAATGGGGAGGCAAGTGATCTAGAAGATCACATGACATAACACTTCATAAAATCTCATGAGAGATTCAGGTACCTGAATATATGAATAAAGAGATCTCCATGTTATGTCTTTATGAAAATTTACTGGAACCGATATAAAATGTTCGTCGACGACATCTATGATTGCGCTAAATATCGATGAGGATCTTATGTTTGCCGAATACAAACAAAAATATTGACTAAATGTAAGAGATACAATTCAAGCAGAATTGATTCCATATGAAAGACATGTAGTTTTGGACATGTAGTTCAAATACTTGAAAGTATAAAGTCAATGATTGAAGTTGCTTGAAGCATATACAATTCTTGGTCCTGAAGTACCACATCCTAAGTGCAACTTGTGTACATATGTATCTTGCTATAACTATAAGCATGATGGCATCGAGAATACCTCTATGGAGATATTGAAGAGTCATTCCACGACATTATATGAAGATGTTCATATCTATCAAGAATGATAATTTCAAGGTGCGGAATATTTATTCAAATCAATATGGCTGATTTATTTATCAAATCTCTACAAAAGATCGTTTTGAAGATGGTGCACAAGATTGGAATGCAAATGCTCAAGGATGTGAATTGATGCTCTTTTCAGGGGGAGTTAATGCGCGTTGCTCTCTTTTTCCCTTACAAGGTTTTGTCCCACTGGGTTTTCCTTGCAAGGTTTTTAACGAGGCAACCAATAGGCGCATATTCAAACATGTGTACTCTTTTTCCTTTTCTATAATTTTTTTCCCATTGGGTTTTATTTCAGTTAAGGTTTTAACGAGGCGCATTATTTATTGAATAGACATTCAAGGGGGAGTGTTATAAAATAGAACTCTAATTAGAGTGAATGTCTATCTTATAGAAGAGTTTTACTTTGAGGCTAACTCATTTCTCTCCTTATAAATAAAGGGGTTCTCTCCCATTGTAAATCATCTCAAAGTATCAATAAGAATGCTCCTCTCTCTACTTTTCTCTCTATTGTTCTTGTTCTTGTATTATTGTTCTTGTTCTTATATTATTTCATAACAACAGAACAATTTTTATATGCATTTTAAATATCACGGTTAGGAACTTTCAAGCGTTTTCGTTTTAAAAAATATATATAATCTGCATATCCTAATCCTAATTAAAATAAAATTGTAACTCTTTTTTTTTAACTTCCTATAAATATGGAACAATGTCTTAACGATCCACGTGTTATTTCCTGGTTTTGATACTTGGCTTTATGAGAAGCTTTTGTCTTTGACTTTTAATTATAAATAGATAAATTGGAAGTTTCAAACGTAATGTACTTCTTTCAGAAAAGGAAAAAACAATTTTTTTAAACAGGGGACTTAGATGTAAATTGATTTAGTAAATTTTTAAATTATTTTTCAACCTCCAAATTAGTTGGAGGATTGTCCTAAAATGGCCACATATCATTTTTTGTTTTGACATTTGTCACAATAAACATAAATTTGCCTCTCCTATTGTATATAGTGATGTTTTAAACAGCAATGTGTAATTCAGAAAAGTAGTCCAGCAATTTTATTTTGTGATACAATGGAATTACTTTTCTGCCTTTTTAACCGAGCTACAATAATTGTGTTTCCCTAATATAATAATTTTACCATTACGTCTAACAAGATTGACTAGAATATATTATTTTATTACTAATGTAATTGAGCACCCAATCTATATATTATTATTGTTATGATAAATAGTAATTTATGGTAGATATCTACTCTTTTTACATGATCTTCATCTCAAATGGTTTATGACATATTCAATGATATATTTTGTATGTTGAATGACATATTCCATGACATATTTTCTTCACTTTTTATGCCTATATAAAGGTCTTGTAATAGATAGAAAAACACATAATTGAAGAAGAAAATCTCTTTCTTCTATCTATCTACATTTCTTGTTCATGTTTCACTAAGTTGCTTATATTTCTTGTTCATGTTTTACTAAATTGCTTTTATTTTATAACATGTTATCAGCACGAGTCTCTAGACTTCACGGTAAGTTATCTTCTTTTAAAGTTCTCGACTCTGATTTAAAATTATCGGGTACAACATGTTTCTCTTTTTGTAAGAATAATGATATGTTTTGTTGGATACTTAGTTTTTCTCAATTATGTTTAAAAACCAAAATAGAAAGAGAAAGATACTCATGCTTCACCATGATCTCTTTATTTATAAATAAAGATGTAATGAGTATAATAAACTACTTCTTAATTGATTTGCATTATTAAAATATAAATAGAAGTAATCAACAATAGACTTAGATAACAAGAATATTTTATTAACAGTAGTACGTATCCAAAATATGAATATAAATAGTGTTTTCATCATTAAAATATTACATCCTACTTTATCTAACTCCAAGAAGTTTTTATTGATTATTCATCTTCTTCTGTGTAGAAATAAAATATGTTAGTAATAATGAGGTTACTTGAAATGTTTTGTTTTCAAGTCTATTTTCTTATTGAATTCAAGTATATCTAGTTACATGCTTAAGTACTTGGGTACACCTAACATAATGCATGATTATACATTATTGTGTAGTATAACATGATATACTACACTAGCTATATTTAACTATTTATTTTGACAAGCCTAAATATAGAATATTAGTACACATGGAGATAATATGTAGGTATAGATTTTACGATATTAAAATTATTGTATTCTTTAGGTGCACATATAATTCTTTTATATAGCCAATCTAGAAAATTAACAATACTAGTTATGTAGCATATCAAATCACTTAGCCAAATTATTACTAAAATTGTTTGATAAAGACTTTAGTGCAATAAGGGTATTCATATTAGCCAGTATTGTCCTACATGCATTTAGTACACTTTAAGTCATGCTAATTAACTTGAATAATTTAAATGATGCATGCACTAACTAGACATACAAATGGTTGTTTTTTTTTTATATATGCTACAAATAATTGATAAAGCTTTACAATGATTTGAGATTTTACTTATTTAAGAAAGCAAATTTGATTTGCTAAGTTGCAAATTACTTGTGCACAACTTTATTAGCATGTGATTGAAATTAAGGATTGAAAATGAATCTCAATATCGTTTAACATATTATACTATTGATTGGGGGTAAGACATCGGGATTAAATCATAATGCACCATAATAATAAGAGTGGGATATGAGTCCCAATTCATTATGGCCTAATATGCCTTTATATTGGTAAGACATTGGGTTTGAGTCGTACTATACCATATTGATGATATAGCGATGACTAAAGAAAAATAATATATTTTTAGTTAAAGGCATAAAGATTGTCCCACTTGATTTGCTCCATTCTTGAAGTGAATGCGACAACGACGCATAATAAGTCTGAATAAAGATAAGTGGTTGAACGATGAACGTGAGCGTTCCAAAGATCAAAACAATAATAATCATCACTATGATTATAAAATGAGAACAATAAAGATTCTCAAAATAGTCCTTCAAAATGTGAAGGCAATATTTACCATCAAATTGGTATGAAAATAATAAAGCTCGTCACTGATTATGATCCATTTCTTAAAGAGAATGTGACTTGTGATAAGCATTGAAAATGCAGACCCATTCCTATATGTGAATATGATAATATGTGATAAAAGTAATGAATAAATACATGCAAGGCATGCTTGGATGAATACCACACAACTCGCCCTTGAGAGAGGTTTGAGTGAAATAAAGAGAATAAATATTATTGTGTGGTTACATGAATATGTCATTGGTCTCGTACATGTGATATGCCAAAATATTTTGGCATGCCTTATAAAAGTTATTAAAGGAAAAATTAAAGTAAGAAATGATTTTGCTTATGATGATTTTGACCATGACAATTTATTATGATATAAGTTTCTGAAGGAGACATTTACCATATGAATGATATGATAAAAGATCTTGTAGTACAAAAGTTATTAATAGATCCGAAAGAACTAATTTGTTACTATCCTCATGAATAAAATTATTCATGATATTGATATTGAAAAGTCTCAAAAGAAACTTTTTGGATTTAAAATGTATAAGTCAAAGTGGTTGACATGTTGAGACAATAAATGAAAGGAATATTGAATATGTTCATATTTCTATACATACCTGGTAAATATGAAATGTTACCTGGTTTTCTTTTTATTTGTACTACACAAATATAAGCATGATGCTTGAAACATATGCCACAAGTAAATTAGAGGTTTATTAAGATAAATATTAGTTGGCATAACAGGTTGACCATCCCGGTTCAATTATGATGCGAAAAATTAGTTGAGAATTTCATTGGCGTATATTGAAGAATAGAAGATTCTTCAATAATTCTCTTGTGCTGCTAATTCTCATGATATACCAGTTAAGGTTGGGATTGAATCCTTTGATTTCTGAAACGAATAAAAGGTGATAAATATATGGGCTCAGTCGTCTGCCATGTGGACCGTTTACTATTATATGATTTTAATAGATGCATCTATTCTATGGTCATATGTGCATTTGTATCAACTTGCAGTTTGGTTTTTGCAAGATTGCTTGCTCAAATTATTAGAGCACAGTTCCACAATATAAATTATGATGATTTATCTTAATAATACTGGTTTAAATCCAAATTGGTTTAGCAAAAATTATATGCCTCCAATTATAGCTAAATCATTGGTTATGAAAACAAAACTCTCAAAAACGAAATTTTGTATGAGATGTATTATTTAATATACAGCAGCACTTGCTCACATCTAGCCAAGTTATGAAAATTTCCCCTATCACAATCAGTTCAGGATCAGGAACCAAATAATTTCTATATAGAAATATGTATGTGCTATATGATTTAATTATGTCACCACAATGCACAAAGATGAATTCCCACGGAAGGTTGTGAAATGTGTTGGTGATCCCAACATTAGGGGGAGAAAATGGCAGCTGAGAAAGTAATATGCGAAATGAATTATTATGAACACATATAGATCCTCGTACAAAAAAAATACGAACTTGAAGTTCAAGTGATCATTCATTTACAAATTATTGCCAGACGCATTTGCTGATCCAAAGCTAAATGTCGTATTTCAGTTGCTAATGCTCCAAATAGAATAAAGTTCATGGGGGACAGAGTTTATGTCATGCATAAAGCATAACAGACCAATCGGTTCCAAAGATAAACTCCTTGAAGAAGGAGAGGGGCAAATATTCAAAGTGGTCACAATAATGAGGCAAATGCTCTAGAAGAGCACCACGACATAAAACTTCATAAGACCTCATGGGAGAGGCTCAGGTACCTGATATAATGAGATAAAGAGATTTCAATAAGTTATGTCTTTATTAGGTAATAATGGAACCGGCATAAAGTGATCGTCGGCGATATTGTTAATATAATGTAGCGCTGAATATTATTAATATTGACGAAGATCTTGAGCTCAAATATGTCATGAAATTTGGACAGATAAATGATTGGCAAAAATAAAATAAAATATTCAATCAAGATTGATTTCACCTGAAAAATGTGAAATTTGACGGATAGTCCCAGCACATGAAAGTATAAATCCAGTGGAGGTATAAATGTATTCTTGTGTGAAAAAGGTCAAGTCGATAAACATAAAGACGACTTGTGTTACAGGAAGATTGAAAATATCCTGGCATTGATTATATGGAGACATATTCTCTTATGGTGGATGTAGTCATTTTAGGTTTTAATCTGGCAATACATAAAAACTTGATATGCGTATAACGGAAATCATTGAAGGATTTAAATTGTTCTGAAGCAAATTATGATTTCAATAAATTTATTAAATAAGGCTTCAATAATCCTTATGCGTGTTGACACAATATGGGCACATATGGTATAATTGCCCGAGAAAATACTTGTTGAAAGAAGGGTACAAGAATAATTCAATTTGTCCTTTTGCCTTTATAAAGGACCTGAATTTAAATTTGTTATAATCGTCGTATATGTTGATGATTCAAATATTATTAGAACTACCGGGGAGCATCATAAAGCAGTAGAGTGTTTTATGAAAGAATTTGAAATGAAAGATCTTAGAAAGATAAAATTTTATCTTGGTCTACAAATATGAAAGATGAAATTTTTGTCCATCAATCAACATACACTGAAAATATTTTAAAGAGATTCTATATGGATAAAGTACATCCATTAAGTACCTTGATGGTTGTGTGATCACTTGATATAAATAAAAATTCATTCCGATCTCATGAAAATAATGAAGAACTTCTTGATCATGAAGTACCATATCTTAGTGCAATTGATGCACTAAAGCATCTTGCTAACACTACAAGGCGTTACATAAATTTTTCAGTTAATGTCTTAGCAAGATATAGATCTGCCCCTTCAAGGAGGCATTGGAATGGGATCAAACGCATATTGCGATATCTAAAAGGGACTACCGATATGAGATTATTTTATGGCAATGATTACAATCCCGATCTTGTTGGTTATGCTGATGTAGGGTATTTATCTAACACATACAAGGCTTGATCTCAAACATGCTATGTGTTACATATGGGGGCATTGTCATATCTTGGCAATCGACTAAGCAATCAATCATGCATACTTCATCTAATCATGCTGAGATAATTATTATTCATGAAGCAAGTCGAGAGTGTGTGTGGTTGAGATCTATAATACATCTTATTCGATACAAATGTGGTTTGAAATGTGACAAACTACCCACAATTTTACATGAAGATAATGCAGCATGCATAGCTCAATTGAGGATTCATAAAAGAAGATAGGACAAAGCACATTTCATCAAAGTTATTTTTCACACATGATCTTCAAAAGAATGGTGATATAAATGTGCAACAGATTCGTTCAAGTGATAATATAGCTTATTTGTTCACAAAATCTCTACCAACGTCAACCTTCAAGAAGCTAGTGTACAAGATCGGGATGCGAAGGCCCGAAGATGTGAATTGATGCTCTTATCAGGGGGAGTTAATGTGTGTTGCACTCTTTCCCTTACAAGATTTTGTCCCACTGGATTTTCCTTGCAAGGTTTTTAAGGAGGCAACAAAAAAGGCATATTTCTATACATGTATACTCTTTTTCCTTCACTAGATTTTTTTCCCATAGGGTTTTTCCTAGTAAGGTTTTAACGAGGCACATTATCTATGGACATCCAAGGGGGAGTGTTATGATAAATAGCAATTTATGGTGGATGTCTACTCTTCTTCCATGATCTTCATCTCAAATGGTTTATGACATATTCAATGACATATATTGTATGTTGAATGACATATTCCATGACATATTTTCTTCACTTTTTATTCATATATAAAGGCCTTGTAATAGATAGGAAAACACACAATTTATGAAGAAAATCTCTTCCTTCTCTCTATCTACATTTCTTGTTCATGTTTTACTAAGTTGCTTATATTTCTTGTTCGTGTTTTACTAAATTGCTTTTATTTTATAACAATTGCGTTATTATTACCATAAAATCTTTCATCTAACATTATTTTTGCACCCACAGTTACTACGAAAAGTTATCAATTTTGGACTACAACTATTTTTCATTTCCAAACTAATTAGATTCTAATATATGAACTATTAAATACACATTTTTCCGAATTTGGACTTATATCGTATTCCGATAATAAATGATTTGAATAGGTACCACACGACATAAATTATTTTTCATAAGGTTTGGCCAAGCTTATGATTCATATATTTAGAGAATTATTTACGTTATTTCTGCTGAAGCTATTAATGCTTTTTGTTGTTATTTTTGTTTGTGTTGTTCCTTTCCTTCACTGAGCCGAGGGTCGATTGGAAGCAGCCTCTCTGCCCTTTCGGGTAGGGGTAAGACACGTATACATATTACCCTCCCCAGACCCACTGTGTGGGACTATACTGGGTAGTTGTTGTTGTTGTTTGGCCAAGCTTCTCAAGAGGCCAAAAGTGTTTTTTTTCTCAAGTATTTTTTTTGGTGAAAAAAATACTTTTGAGAAGAAGCAGAAAAAAAATAACTACTTCCCAAAAGCATAAGTAAGCAATTTTGACTTTTTTTCTTACCGAAAATACCCTTAATAAAATATAGTACTATATACAAAAATAATCGTTAAACCTAATACTTAGGATATTAATGTATAAGTATTTCTTCTTATTTTTAGGATATCTTTCTAATATATAGTGACTTTAGGGGTGAAAGCTTTTATATTCGTTCAATGATTTTTAATATATTTAAATTATATTAAAAGAATTAAGTACTTTTCAATTTTATTTTCATACCTTACTTAAATAAAATGAAAGATTTAATTATTGCATGTAATAATAAAATTTTGAGATTATTTATTTACTTATATATTAAGGCAGAATAGTACGGTAGACACTTGTATTAGTATGGTTTTGTCATCTCGGTCCTTCTACTCTACAAAGTTTCGGCTAGATACTTGAACTCATGCAAAACATAACTTTTAAGTATCTCTGACCTTTGACTAATGGTGTATTTTGTCCCGGGCCCGGGCCTAAACGGGCTTCACGGGTCGGGCTTCGTCGGCCTGGGCTCTGGCGGTCCCAGGCTTCATGGGCCTGGCGGGTGAGACCAGCTCGTGACGGGCCTAAGCCCACATTGGCCCTGGGCTTAGCGGGCCGGGCCTGGCGGGCCTGGCGATATTTTTTAAGGCAATATCTTGTATAGTAGCTATTAGTATAGTATAGAATATATTTTATATAGTATACTAGTTATTAGTATAGTATATATAATATATATTTCATTGTATATTGTGTTGTAGCAATTAGTATATATTGTATATTATGTATATATCATTACCCAAAATGGCATATCGTTCTTAGTATTCCTTCCCCCAATGGAACGAGCACAACAAGGTACTAATACCACCATTAAAAGAAAAAAAACTAAAAGAAGATGTGCCAATGGTGGTACTAGTAATTAGTATTTTGTGTTGTAGTACTTAGTATATATTGTATATTTTGTATATATATATATATATATATATATATATATATATATATATATATATATATATATATATATTCCCTTATATATTTTCTTGTAGTATATATTGCATGTTATGTATATATATTCTCTTATATATTTTCATGTAGTATATATATTATATATTATGTATATATATTATAACGTATATAGTTATATATTTTGTTGTAATATATATATATATATATATATATATATATATATATATATATATATTGTAGCTTATAAATAATTCGAAGTAAAGACAAAGAAATATTGAGAAAAAATATATTCAAGGATATGTCTTATAATTTTTATTACCCAAAATGGCTTATCTTTCTTAGTCTTCCTCCCCCCAATGGAATGATCACAACAAGATACTAATACACCATTAAAAGGAAAAAAACTAAAAGAAGATGTGCCAATGTACAAGTTACATCATAATCTACATTGTATCTCTAACAAATCTCATAAATTCGTCAAGGTTGGGAGGAGGTTGTGTTGGTGGTGGTGGAAACGAAGCTTGTTCACCACCACTTCCGGGCGAAGTCGAATCCTCCAAAAGTTCCGCTATCATTTCTTCATAAGCTTCATCTATCGCCGGTTGTGATTTTGCAATTCCAAAGTTTCTTCTTTCCGCGCGGATCCAATCTCTAAAAAGTACTGATTTTTCCAAGCTATCCCTCATCGCCGCTCTATGATCACCTATTTGTAGTCTTGCTTGACTGAAAGCGCTCTCCGATGCAACAGTTGAAGCTTGAATTGATAAAACATCCCGAGCTATCCTTGCAAGAACCGGAAAATATTTTTCCCTTGACTTCTATCATTCCAAAATATAGAAAGAGGCGTCTGGATTCTCCTTTTCAAGTCCTTGAGACAAGTAAACTCGAAGTTCATTTAGATGTGAAGTTTCATCATAATTATCACCTTGAGAACCCCAGAATTCTGTCCAAGATTTAAGAGCTGTTAAGCCCGCAACTCATTTAGACGATTGTGAGCTAGACGAAGTAGGGGTTGGAATATTTGGCCTAGCATGCTCTAAGGCAACTTGATAAGCATTATAAACAGTTTGAGCATTAATTTTAATTGATGCTTTTGCATTTGCAAGTGTAACAACTTCCTCGTTTGAAAGATCTAAAGCCTTATAAATATTTGAATACCAAAAATGAGGACCTCCCAATTTCATTGTAGGATTTAACATTGCAGCAACACCAAAAATATGAGGGATAGGGAAAAAATATTTTTAAAATTTTTATTTCATTTCATTTATAGCAAGTTCATAAATATCCTCACCCTCGCCAAATTCAATATACAAATCAGCCAGTACGGCAATATAAACTAAACAGTTTGAAATAGTAGGATAATATTGCCCAGAAAATACATCTGTAGCAACTTGAAAATGTTCTAAAAAATTTAAAAGAATTTTAACATTCGTCCAATCTTGGGTAATAAGCATTTCATCATCATCCTCACCACCTACCCGAGAATTAAATGTTGCATTAATTGGGTTTCTATATTCATATGCAACTACTAAACTTTCGTACATACAATTCCATCTAGTCGGGTAAGGTTTAGGAACCTTTCTTTCTCTAAGGCCATATTCATCACATTTTTTAAAATACTCTCTAAGTCTAGTTCTACGGTTTGAATAAAAAAGCCAATTAAGAGCCATTCGAACCTTTTCAATTTCAAAATTCACCATCACCGACAATTAAATAATAAATATTACAAATACATCTAACATGGAAAATATTAGTGTTACTAGAAGCATTATCCATAGAAATTGTCATTATTTTATCGCTAAAGCAAAAATATCTACAAATATCCGAAACAGTTTTAGCTATAAACTTACCTGTGTGACGTAAATTAATTATTCTATATGCAATTATACGTTTTTGCATTGTCTAGTCCTCATCTATCCAATGACTTGTAACAGTTAGATAATCACAATCATTACCACTTCTACCAATATCAGTAGTAATAGAAATCCAATTAGGTATATGGATAAATAAATAGCAGCAAATATTGTTCATATTCATGTTTGAATTTATAAATATCAGCCTTAACTGTTGCGCGAGGCCAACCTTTATAAGTAGGATTAAAAACTCTTCTAATATAATGAACTCAATTAGGATTAGAAGTAAAAGTATAAGGTAAGCACATAACAGTAATCATCTTTGCTAATTCTTCACGATCTCTATTTGGATCGTAATATAAAATACCTCCGGTGACAGTGTTAATTCCTGGTTGAACTAGATTTGAACATGTACTAGGGTTAACAGCATAATCTACACTTGTCCCCTCTTGCTGCGCTTGCATTTGAAAAAATCTAGCCCTATCTGTAGGGTGTGTTTTTATGTGCCTAGTCAAACTACCCGTGCCGCTACGGTCTCCAATAAATTTATGAACCAGTAATTTCCCTCAAGTTTTATACTTAGTCTTATTTAGTTCTCTTACTTGAATAAAAAAATTCCAAACTAATGATATTTCTGGACGTTTAACAGGTTGTCTACTAAAAGTTTCTACAAATGGGTGGGCCGGTGCATTACTTGAGTTATGAACAGGACTAGTAGGTGTATCATCTAAATCCGGTGCTTGAGTTTCATCATCATCCTCATTTTCCTCTAAGATAGGTTCATTAAGATAAAGAACATTCATAATTTCATCATCTAATCTATCACCTACTGCAACATCATGTAGAAATTCACTATCGGTAAACTGAAAACAAGGGTGATCACTATCAAGCATTATGGGAGGCGGAGGAAGATGTCTAGGTTGGCGACTACTTTCAACTTGGTTATCTTTTGTAGGTCGGGGAGCAGGGGAAAGGGTAGTATTATGGCCACTACTTTCAACGGTTTTACCTTTTTCTTTACCGAATATTTTTTTCAAAGAAAATGCCATACTAATTATAATTATGCAAACTAAACCACACAAAAATATATTATTAAAACATAAGAGTTGAAACGAGTTAACCGGATTGGCGAACAACTTCTTGAAAATTGAAAATCGTTGAACACTTGAAAACTTCAATTCAACAACTTCACAAATTTTCACGAATTTCAACAATAAATTAAGTAATTGTAGTAAAAAGATTGAGAGAGACTGAGAGATATTGATGAATTGGTGAATAAAGAATGAAAGAATGAGGGAGTATTTATAGTTGACATATGTCAAAAAATGTAATTATATAAAGTTTGGGGTTAAATTAAAGTTTGAGGGCCAAATGACTATTTTATAAAGTTCCAAACGGCTATATTTGAAATTGAGCCGTTACTGATTTTTTTAAAAAAAAATTTTTAAAAGGAAGAGTCGTTGGACCCGGCCCAGGCCCGCTGGCGGTCTCGGACTCATGGTATTTCATTCTTCGACCAGCCCGTCGCGGGCTTGTAGGTACCACCAGGCCCGCTAGAACCGCGGGTCCGATTCGATTCAGGTCCGGGACAGTACACCCTTACCTTTGACCGACCACATGTGATAACAAAATGTTGAGCCGGACAAATGGGTGTAATTAACGCGACACAGTGAGCGTGGATATGAATACTTTGAACAATAAATTATTAAAATAAGATAGATAAAGTCAAAAAGGTATTTTAAAAAAAAACAATGAACAAAAGCAAAAAGGAGACTTATCGTTCTTCCGAGCACCCCACCCATCTCGTTGCCTTTTCTTTTTGTTCATTTCTTCAATTTCTAATGAGAAGGCCCGATCCATGGATTTCCCAGGTTAGCGTGTATAATCACCTGTATGTTTACTTTTTGCTCTTAATTAAATGGACTCAAAATAATCAATTGAAATTTATGATTTAAATCATGAAACAAGCTGCTTCAATTTTAGGTCCCTTCTAAAATTTGACTTCGACAATGGTGTTAGGGAAGGTGCTACTGCTAGTAAAAGAATCCCATGGTTTTCTTTATTTTCTTTAACTTTTCCGATTCTTTAGAAGGGGAACTAAAATTAAAGTGACTGCTTGGATTTTAAAAAGTAATAGTAAAAATAAAAAGAAGAGGAGTGTACTTATGATTTTGGAGAGATTCACCGGTAACAGTGACACAATAGAATAACAAGGCTAATTGAAAATTGTAACCAAACGTGGGTTTGGTTATGTATTTGCAGATGAAGGAGGAAGGGGGGAGGAGTGATATCTGGTGATGATGGGTGAAAGATTGAGAAATGGAATAGCGGAAGGGAGAGAACTGTTTGGGATTTTAGTTGGAAAAAAAGGGATAGATTTGGAATTTTTATTAAAAATAATATTTTATAATAAATAACGATGTGAAATTAATTTAGATGAGGTGGATATGATGTGTCTTTCACGTCAAGCTAGTAAGCAGCAGAGGTGTTTCAAATTTATGCTTTGATCGAGTTCAACTATCCGATTGAAACTTTATGGAGTAAAGGGACCAGAATGACAAAATCAAATTAATACAAGTATCTCTCAGCCTATTTTGCCTAATATTAATTATTAAGTAAATTTATTCATGTCCTTATTCGTAATTTGATTTTTAAAAGTACATTTTGGGAAATTTGACCAAACATAAATTATTGCTCAAAAGTACTTTTGAAAGCAATTAGCCAAGCATAAATTGCTTTTCTCCAAAAGTATTTTTTTAAAAGTGTTTCTCAAAATCGAATAAGCTATAAACCTTAAAAACCTAAGAGCTGTAATGTCATTTTCTAAATTAAAAAGTTCAACAAAATTAAAAAAATTTATTCATGTTATGAAATAATATAAAAGACAAGAACAATAATGCAAGAACAAGAGCAATGGAGAGAAGAGTAGAGAGAGTTCTTCTTATTGATACTTAGAGAATGTTAGGAGTGGTTTACAATGGTAGAAGACCCCTTTATTTATAGGGAGGGGGATGATTTATCTACCAAGAATAGAACTCTAGAATCTCTCTAATTATAAACATTCACCTTAAATAGGAGATTTCATAACACTCCCCCTTGAATGTCTATTCAACAATGTGCCTCGTTAAAACCTTAAAATCAAAACCCAATGGGAAAAATTAAAGAAAGGAAAAAGAGTATACATGTTTGAATATGCGCCTATTGGTTGCCTCGTTAAAAACCTCGCAAGGAAAACCCAGTGGGACAAAACCTTGTAAGGGAAAAAGAGTGCAACGCGCATTAACTCCCCCTAATGAGTACATCAATTTATATCCTTGAGCATTTGCATTCCAATCTTGTGCATCATCTTCAAAACGATCTTTGATAGACGTTTGACAAATCAACCATATTGACTTGAATAAATATTCTGCACCTTGACATTATCATTCTTGATAGATATGAACATCTTCATATAATGTCGTGGAATAACTCTTCAATATCTCCATAGATGCATTCTCAATGCCATCATGCTTATAGTTATAGCAAGATACATATGTACACAAATTGTACTTAGGATGTGGTACTTCAGGACCAAGAATTGCATATGCTTCAAGCAACTTAAATCTTTCAAGTTAAGTCATATAAGCCATATAATAGACTTTAGATGCATATCAAGTTTTCCATGTCATGCTAGACAAATAAGATATCGAAAACTGACTATACATACCTTTGACTTTACACTTTCAAGTATTTGAACTTCATGTCCAAAACTACATGTCTTTCATATGGAATCAATTCTTCTTGAATTGTATCTTTTCCATTAAGTCGCTTTCTTTGGGTCAGCAAATGCGTATAGCATGCTTTGCAATATGTTGCAATTGAATTATCCCTTTTATGAACTTCAGGTTCATATCATGATATTCAGGGATCTACATATACAAATGATGATTCATCCCATGTAACCTTTTCTCAAGTGTTTATCATGTCTCCCCCTCATGTTAGAAAAGCTAACTTGTTTCCTCAACTTTGGGAAATCATCTTTGTGCATTATCATGTCAATATACACAACACATTAATAATAAGATGAAATTATTTGGTTTCTGACCTTGAACCACTTGTGAGGGGAGAATATAATATACTCTCGTTTACAACGTATATCAAACTGATATATATAACTTTGTTCTCATAAGAAACAGTTTAGCTATTAAGCGGAAGCGCTCAATAATTATCTTGCTAAACCAACTTTGATATAAACCAACTTATCAAGATGAACTATCTTGAGTAGAGAATCTGGAAATTATGCTCGAAGTTAGATTACTGAGCAATTTACCTCGCAAGCACCGGCCAGGCTGCGGGTTAATAACAATTGCGCATGTAACCATTTCATAGATGCATCATATGTGGTATACATGGCAGGTGAATGGGCCCGTATTCACCTTTAATATTTCCAGAATTTATGGGCTTCAACCCGAACTCTTTAGTTGGTCAGTTCATTAATGAGAACAAGTGATACAAGAGAATTCGTAAAGAACTTTCTAGTTCTTTAAAATTCACCTATGTGAATTTGCACATCATACTTAAAATGAGATGGCTAACACGAATGCCAACTGAATAAATTATCAATATTGGTAAACTTCAAATTTACACCATGACATGTGCACTTATCAATAAACTTCAGGTTTATTATGACATGGGTTTTTATACCAATAGATATCCACTTTATTGTGGCATTCTTTCGTTTGTGTAGTACAAACTGGAGAACAAAGCGGGTAGCTTTTCATATACAAATTACCCCGCTACAAGTTGTAGTAATAGGAGATATCAAATCCTTCCTTTATTTATAGTCTCAATATAATCAATCGCTTTCGCGTGTACTTTGGAAACTAAATAAGTTTCTTTGAGACTTACTACAGCACAATACTCAATTGTGTTTCTCCAACATAGTAATAATTGGCTCTTCTAGAGCTCTCAATTAATTTTGTACTACCACAGATTTATCATAATCCATATGGTGAATATCTTTCTTAAAGAGAAAGTTATACCATTATGGTCATGTCAAACTTATATGCAAGATATGTTTCTTGCATTATCGTTGTCCTTTAATAGTCAAATTTCCAAAATACTTTGGCGTACAATAGGTACGTGACCAACGATCATTCATGCCATATATCATCTCAAACCTCCTTCTAGGGGTGAGTGTGGTATATTTAATACCAATTTCATGTTCATATTCTTCCAATAATGAATATGTATTCGTGAATCAAATGTTGTCACATTCACTTCGAGGATATGTGATTTTGTTATCCTTTTCAAATCTATAAATGCGTCAGGCATTTGATTTGCTATTCTTTGCAAATGGATAATTTTTTGTGCCTCTTTCTCACAAATAGAGGTGTGTGGATCAAGATGAGATAATGATGCATTTTTCCACAAAATTTCCCGTTTGGTTTCACCAACTTCTCCCCCTAATTTTGGGAAAAGTGTCTCATCAAATTGACAGTCTGCAAATCGTGCAGTGAACAAATCTCCTATCAATGTTTCGAGGTAGCGAATAATGGAGGGCGATTCAACCTCAACATATATTCCTAACCTTCTTTGCAGACCCATTTTGGTGCGGGATGGCGGTGCTAAAGGCACATATACTGCGCATCCAAAAATTCTTAAATGGGATATATTGGGTCCATGACCCAAAACCAATTGCAACGGGGAATATTTGTGTCAATTCGTCAGTCAGAGACGAACTAGCATTGCTGTATGTAAAATGGCGTGTCCCCAAACCGAAGTGGGCAGCCGACGAACTAGTATTACTGCATGCAAAATGGCGTGACCCCAAACCAAAGTGGGCAGCCGACGAACTAGCATTGCTGCATGCAAAATGGCGTGACCCCAAACCAAAGTGGGCAGCCGACGAACTAGCATTGCTGCATACAAAATGGCGTGAACCCAAACCGAAATGGGCAGCCTCGTTTTCATGAAGAATTCAAGATTATTCTTATCTATTGTCTCAATATGATATCCATTTTGAATGATATCTTTAAAACTCAACAAGTCCCTTTTAGACTTGGAGGAGAACATTGCGATTGATATCATTAAAACTCAACAAGTTCTTCTTAGACTTGGAGGAGAATATTGCATTCTCTAAGATAAACGTCATGCCTTTGGGCAGAGTTACAGTTGCTCTTCCAGAGCCTTCAATCAATTTACTTCCCATGGTTTGACATATAAAAGAAATACACGAACATATGAATAAATAAGTTCAATTCGTTTGTGTCACATAATATTTTCAAAATCTGCAGCTAACAGTTGACTAACAAAATCAGATATGTTATCCATAATTGATTACTTTGCAGTTTGAAAATTTCAGTTTAAACATTTTCTTCAAACAATCGATTGTTAAACACAAACAATCGATTGTTGAACATTGACAATCGATTGTTAAACACACACAATCGATTATTTGCTATTTTGAAAAAGTTCAGATCACACTGTCTTAAGACAATCGATTGTTAAATATAGACAATCGATTGTTGGCTTATTTTGAAAAATTCCAGAGCACACTGTCTTAAGACAATCGATTGTTATGCATAGACAATCGATTGTTGGCTATTTTGAAAAATTCCAGAGCACACTGTCTTAAGACAATCGATTGTTATGCATAGACAATCGATTGTGGATGATTTTTGAAAAATTCCAGATTACACTGTTTTAAAGACAATCGATTGTTAAACATAGACAATCGATTGTTGACTGTTTTTGAAAAATTCCAGAACACACTGTTTTAAAGACAATCGATTGTCGATGATTAACAATCGATTGTTTTGCAGTTTTTATGCGAAATATGAGATAACCGACTAGTTTTTCAGGTTAGTCGATTACCTCTACTGGAAAGTAAAAATATTATTGATATTTGAGCATATTGATACATTCTAAAGAACTAATACTAACATTATATCATGAACTAACTAATACGAGCTAATACTAATGGCTATTAGTTTATTCATTCACTAATACAAACAAGTAAAATAAAATCAAATAGCTCCATCTTCTTTCATCACGGATCCATCACCGATTAGGTGGTCTATCTTCCCCTCGGGTTGCTCAAAGAAGTCTGCCACATCCAAGTGGGTGATGTCAAAGTTGTCGTCAGAGACAAAATTCGTTTCAGGGCGTTTACTCTTTCGAGATGCTTGATAAAGGTCAACCAAAAGTCATGGTATACGGCAAGCCTTTGACCAGTGCCCGTTTTCACCGCAACGATAATATATAGTTTATAAACTATTTGCTTTTGGGTTCTTATCGTATCGTGCTTGTGGCAGAGTGACCAACTTCAGGTTGTCATATCTCTTCTTTAAGCCATTCCACAAGATAGGTGGATCTTTGACGGTGAGATATTCAATCTTCAAACCTTCATCAATGTGATGGCGCAAGAAAATCAAGGCCTTAGCATAGTTTCAAACCTTCATCAAGGTGATGGCGCAAGAATATCAAGGCCTTAGCATAGTTTCAAACCTTCATCAAGGTGATGGCGCAAGAAAATCAAGGCCTTAGCATAGTTTTGGGTGGATGCATTATTTCTGTCTTTAATGGCGTCTCCAAGACCCATAGCATCCAAAATGGATTTAAGTATCCAACACCCATATCATATAGTTCTTGCCCGAAATTTCAAGGGTAACGAACTTTCTTTTCATAATGTCAGACATAATCCAAAATTACATCAAGAGCGTGTTCATACTTACGGGCTCTATTACAATTATCACATTCACTTCAGGGAATGGATCAAAATCATGTGCTTTACACAATCTCATGTCAAATATTACTTTCATAAAGTGAAAGATTATTTTGAGAATCCTTATTGTTCTCATTACCACAATAATGACGATTATAACTTCGTCTATTGCCATGTCCACATCCATTGATACCTTTACGGTAATTAGTCTTCTTTCAGACTTATCACATACTGCTACCACATTCTCTAAAGGGAATGGAGCAAATTCAATTGGACGGAATTCTTTGCCACGTCCACATTCATTGATACCTTCATGGTAATATTTTAGTCTTCTTTCAGACTTATCATATACTGCTTCCACATTCTCTAAAGGGAATGGAGCAAATTCAATGGGACGGATTTCCAATTATTTGCCCACAATCATACATGAATTTAATCATGGCAGGACATAGAGATTTTACCACTTCATGTGGTTATAATTTCTTACAAACTCCATTAGAGTTATAATCAAACTTTGTTGTCTATGCTTTGTATATAAAATCAAATTATAGAATTCCAAGAATTTGAAAGAGAAAAGTAAAATACTTACCTTAATTTTCTCAAGAAGATTCTATTTCTGTTTTCTGTTTCTTTCTTCTCCTTTGTTTTCAATTCCTCTTCAACGTTTTCTTTTCCTTTTTTGCTTCTTCGTTCTTTTCTCTTTTCGTTCCTTTGTTTTCTTTTGTTTTTCGTTTCTTTCTTCTTTTCCGTTTCCCCTTTTTTTTTTCTTTTTCTTTTCCTTCTTTCTTCATTCTTTCTTTGAAGCAAAACCTTAGACAAACAAAAGTTAAGACAATCGAAAATTTCAATTGGTTAGAGACTCGTGCTGATAACGTGTTATGAAATAATATAAAAGACAAGAACAATAATGCAAGAACAAGAGCAATGGAGAGAAGAGTAGAGAGAGTTCTTCTTATTGATACTTAGAGAATGTTAGGAGTGGTTTACAATGGTAGAAGACCCCTTTATTTATAGGGAGGAGGATGATTTATCTACCAAGAATAGAACTCTAGAATCTCTCTAATTATAGACATTTACCTTAAATAGGAAATTTCATAACAATTCATTTTTTTATTGACATAATCATTGTTGCAGGTGTGTCACGTGCCATCAATAGTACACGTGTCAGCCTATAAAACCTTGCTGCAACGTCATATCTATAACTGCTGGTGGGTAAAACAAATAATTAACGTCATAACAAAAAACAAAAAAAAACACTAGAAAAGCAAAATAACAGAAATTTAAGAGCTGCAAATCTACAGAAAAAGAAAAAAATTGAAAACATTTGGAAGGAGCTTTTTCTTTTTTTTCTTCTTCTTCGACGATCCCGTCAGAGTCCTTATGCTGAATCAAATTTAGGTTTTTTTTTTCTTTCTTCCCCATCATTTTAAAAAATCCAAATTTTGGCCCCTCAATTACTCGAATATTTATCCATTTACCCCGAAATTGAGAATTGAATTTGTTATTATTACTCACAATTATTTCTTGTATATGAAATGAAATGTAGATTTGATTGACCTGTTTTGTTATAAGAGAATCTGGAGTTTATTTTTTTAAAATTAGGGTTTGGGACGAGGATTTAAGAGGAAAGTTTTGATTTTATGCGAATTTGAATGGCGTCAGCTCAGGTGCTAAAAAAGCAAGAGCATTTGCAAGCTGGGAAAAAGAAGGTACTTGAGTTTTTTTTTTTGAATTTTAGAAAAGAGGTGGTTTGGTTTGGTTTAAGGATATAATTTGTTAAGGTTGTAGGATTACTTAATTTACGTGATTATTTGCAAATTAATGTTTAATATTTGTAATGTTAATGAGCTGCGTTCTATGAGTGGAGAAGATTTGTAATGTATCATATCCTACTTCTGATTGGTTACAGGTTGGAGTGCGGTAAAGAAATCTCTTACTTGAATTATCATAAGTACCTTTGAATTGTTATCATATAGTTGAAGTTTACGGACTCCCTATGTATTTACAAGAATGTGACACATCGAGTCGGATCCAGGATTTAAATTTTATGGGTTTGGGATGTGATCGAACCCACTAACCATTTGACTTAGTTAACAACAAGAACAACAATGACCCAGTAAGATCCCACAAGTGGGGTATGGTAGGGTAGGGTAGGGTGTACGCAGATCTTACCTCTACTAATATTACATATTTAGTAGATTTGGTCTGAGCCAAAGCTAGTGAGGTCAGTTGAACCTGTAGCTCCTACTGTAACGGGGAAATTTGAGGTGCACTGTCTATTTATCCTTTATCATCCATAAACAAGGATTTTGATATGGCTTTTGATTTGTGAAATTTGTGCAATTTCAATTGTATGAATTAAAACACATCAAGACTAAGGTTTGAGGTTGTA
This sequence comes from Nicotiana benthamiana, assembly GCA_034376525.1. NCBI lineage: Eukaryota > Viridiplantae > Streptophyta > Magnoliopsida > Solanales > Solanaceae > Nicotiana > Nicotiana benthamiana. The sequence continues at coordinate 109,945,829 of CM067323.1, read as the reverse complement.
GCTTGAGAAGGTGCTTTTTGTTGATATTTCCTTTTCATGTCTGGTGGTTGGATAAATTCTAGATTAAACTGTTATAGACAGTTCTACTCAAGTGAGCTGGCAGTGAAAGATATCATTGCCTAGATCATCTTCTGTAAGGCAGAGCTTATAATGTCACAATACTTGAACAGAACTAGCATGAGATGAGACCGATGGTGATGCTTTTTGAAAGACTTGGTTATAAGAAGATTTGATACTCGGAAACATGTAATCAGGTAAAGCTGGTCAGGGATTGATTTAGATGATAGAAAACCTTTGAGCCTTATGTGAAGCATCGGTGCTGATCAATCTGATCGTTTTAGGTAGAAGTGAACATTAGCTGTGTTGAGATAGCTGTTTCTATTTTTTTTGGCTTATCCCTAACAGTATAGCTGATAATACTGCATAACTGGTATACTATTGATTTCAGAACATCTTCTATTAAGGCAGTAGTTAAAAGAATTGTCATTTGTCAAAGACTCTAATATGCTGGCTGACTGGTTTGTGTGGGGTACGTGTTCCCTTCCTCCTGTGCAACCAGGTTTTGCTTTCTAATACTACGACATTGGTGCAGATGTCTTTCGAAAGCACATTGGTGCGGGTATCTTCTAAAAGATCGCACCTTAAAAGCTCCAGACGCCATCTTTCAAAATGTTAATCTTTTCTTCACTTTGCCGTTGTTTAAGAATTTGAATACTTGTGACATCAAGAACTCCAAAAAAATATGAGATGGTGTTGTCCCAAGAGATGTGGCATCCTGCTAATATTATGGTTATCATCATACGAACCTCTAGATTAATCTTCTTTCGTATTAAAAGAGGTTTTTGGCTGCTCCTTTTTTTTCTATTGTTTCGACTTCACTAAATTGCTATTGCCTTGTCTATGTTCTGAACATCACCTGCTTTTGCTCTTTATAGAATTTGGTGCACTTCTTATTTATCTGATACTTTTGCAACGGTATCATTTGCAGCTAGAGGAGTTTCGCAAGAAGAGAGCAACAGAGAAGGCTAAAAAGGCGACTCCAAATAGTCAACAGCTTGCTTCTGATGGAGGTGTAGTGAATCAATCTTTGGTAAATGAAAACTCTAGAATTAAGGACTCCAGTGGAGCTGGTACATCTGATACTGTTGGCAGATCTGTTCTAGAACCTTCTGAAGTACATGCTAAGCATGATTTTGCGAAGCCTGATGTTACCCAGAAGTCTGATTCAATTTTTCGCCAAGATGATAATGCTGGTGCTACGGCTAGTTTGTACAAGTACAACGATGATGCTGTTCTAACTTCTGCTGTTCGTTCCAACAGTTATGATTTTGGTTCTTCCATCTCAGCGTTATCTCATTTAGAAGATAAAGGGTCTAAAAGTGATGAGAATCTTAAGGTTTCTGAAAGAGTTAGTGATACTTATGACTCCACTGAGAAGAGGGAGAATGATGGGGCCTTAGAAGGTCTTCCATTCGGATTTGCAACTAGTCACTCTACAGCCATTTTTCCGTCGTCCCCCAATAATGACAGAATTTCAAGTCAGTTCACCTATGATGATCTGGGTAAAAGTATATCGGAGGAGAATCATGCAAAGGATCATTCTGTAACTAATGATGGTGCTTCTCAAGCTTTTCCTGCAAATGTCTCACCTTCAAATTCATTTGGTTCTCACCAAGACAAGCCAAGTTATACAGATCGCCGGACTAGTGGCATGAGTTCCTCTTCATATGGTGGTAATTTTCTTGGTTATATTGTATCTGTTCTGCACCTGAAGAGCTTTTGTTTCCATAATTTCTTTATCTCCTTTTCTCCATTTTTATATGGTTTCTTTGACCCAGCAAACTGATTAGTGTACTGTACTATTTACTTTGCGGCATTGATGGTGCACAATCTGATATCTATATCCCCTTTTTTGGTAGATTACATGCCTCGTGCTACCAGTGTCACAAAATTTTTTCCTGAAGTTGGGCGAAATGATGTTGCTGTGGGATCTAGTAATTTTGTGCTGCCTGATAAAAGATACAGCCTGTTAAGCGGCTCCGGTATTGACTCGACTAAAACTTCTCCTTGGGCGTCGGACTCCAAGTATGATGGTTTTAGTTTTGATGCTAGAAGGTCTTCTAGTTACTCACAGATGTCTCCGCTCACAACTGGGGCAACTGGGAGGAAATCTCCATCTTTCCTTGATTCCATCAACATTTCAAAAGTTTTTGCTGCATCCCCTCCCTCAATAGGATCATTCACTACAGACACATATAACTCGGTTCACCCTAAGGACAGTCTGGGTTCATCAAATTCTGAGAACTTGACAAATCCTTCAAAAATTACTGGTAATGGGGTGGATCCATACAAGCATGCTGTTGAGAAAGATGTGGGAAACATGGACAATAGACATCCATTTTACTCACAAAAGCAAAATGAAGATTTTGCTGCTTTAGAACAGGTTATTATACAATTTTCCCTGTTTTATATAGTAGGTCTACAATTGTTGAATACCATTTACCTATAGAAGCTCAAATTGCTCCTTACTTCCTTCCTATTGGATTAGCATATATTCTTATTGCCTACTTTAGTGAGAACTGTTAGAAGTGTAAATATAGTAGAACTCTAATCCAAAGTGTATTAGGAGTAGGTTAGGTTATGTGTATTATATATAGGGCTCATTGTATCATGTTTTAATATCAATATATATTTTTCTACCGTGCTTTCTCACATGGTATCAGAGCTTCAGTGAGAATATTATAGCTGTGCATCATTCAGCTACTTCCGGGAAGAAAGACCTCGTCGCCGTGCAATTTTCCGGCGACTTAAGAGGCTGTCCGAACTAAACCACCTTTTTTGTTGGTGTTGTGCAAAATCCAAGACCACCACGAGGTTCGGCTTGGAATTCCGACCAAACCCCAGAAATTTCTCCGGCAGATTCTTCCACACGCGCCGCCAAAGCTGTCGGCGCGTCAGACCACGCGCCGGCGCGTGAGTTGCTTTCCGGCCAGTTTTTCAGGTTGAGTCTTCAGGACAGTTTGGTCGGCTCTCAATTCCGACCCTACCCATCCTTTTTTCGTTCGATTCCGACAACTTTCAATTTTTTCCGGCGACTTTATTGACTTTTCCGGCAGCTACAGTACTTTCCGGCCAGAATTTCTTCAGGACAGTTTGCTCAACCTTGAATTCCGAGCCTATCCATATTTTTACTTTTCAATTCCGACAACTTTGAATTTTTTCCGGCAGCTACAGTGCCTTTCCGGCAGCTACAGTGTTCCCGTTTTACGGCAGCGCCAGTTTTCAGTTCTCTGTTTCAGTTTCAGCCAGTTTTCAGTTGATAATCCAAAAATGTCTTTGGGACTAGATGCTTCGGGTCTAGAAACCAGGGTTCTGGCAGTTCCGGTATTATGATTACTTCAGAACCTTTAATGGGAGGTTCAAACTACCTAGCTTGGGCTTCGTCTGTCGGGTTGTGGTGTAAAGGCCAAGGTGTTCAGGATCATCTAACCAAGGAGTCTAGTGACGGAGATGAAAAAGCCAAAACACATTGGGAGAAGATTGATGCTCAATTATACAGTATTTTGTGGCGATCTATTGATTCCAAGTTGATGCCCTTGTTTCGTCCATTCCAAACATGTTATTTGGTTTGGGAAAAGGCTCGTACTTTATACACTAATGACATATCTCGTTTCTATGATGTGATATCGCGGATGACAAATTTAAAGAAACAGGAATTAGATATGTCTACTTACTTGGATCAAGTGCAAGCAGTTATGGAGGAATTTGAGACGTTGATGCCAGTTTCTGCTAGCGTTGCAAAGCAGCAAGAGCAACGACAAAAGCTGTTTCTAGTTCTTACTCTTGCTGGGCTTTCTAATGATCTTGACTCAGTACGCGATCAGATTTTGGCTAGTCCGACTGTCCCCACAGTTGATGAATTATTTTCTCGTTTACTTCGCCTTGCTGCAGCACCAAGTCACCCAGTGAGCTCATCACAGACACTTGATTCATCTATCCTCGTCTCCCAATCCGTGGACAATCGGGCTTCTCATACTATGGAGTATAGACGAGGAGGAGGTCGTTTTGGAAGATCTAGACCCAAGTGTTCTTATTGTTATAAACTTGGTCACACTCGTGACGTGTGCCATTCCTTACATGGTCGACCAACAAAAAATGCTTATGTTGCTCAGACCGAGCCTACAGGTAACCAGGGATTTTCTGTATCTGAACGGGAGTATAATGAGTTCCTTAAATATCGAGCAAGTAAGCAACCGTCTCCACAAGTAGCCGCTGTTGCTCAGCTTGATACTTCTATTGCTGGTAATTCTTTTGCTTGTGTTTCCCAGTCTAGTCCTCTTGAACAATGGGTTGTGGACTCAGCTGCTTCTGATCATATCTCTGGTAATAAATCCCTTTTGTCAAATATTGCGTATTCACAGTTTCTTCCCAACGTTACTTTAGCTAATGAGTCTCAAACTAAAGCAAAAGGAGTTGGACAAGCAAATCCTCTACCCTCTGTCACTCTAGATTCCGTTCTTTATGTCCCTGGCTGTCCTTTTAATCTTGCATCTGTGAGTCGTTTGACTCGTGCCCTCCATTGCGGAATATATTTTATTGATGACTCTTTTATTATGCAGGACCGCAGTACGGGACAGACGATTGGAACAGGACTTGAATCAGACAGACTCTACTACCTTAACTCACTAACATCCTCTAAGGCCTGTCTAGCTGCAGATCCTCCAGACCTACTTCACAGTCCTTTAGACCATCCTAGCTTGTCCAAACTTGAGAAGATGGTGCCTCGTTTGTCCAGTTTATCCACATTAGAGTGTGAGTCATGTCAGCTCGGGAAACATACCCGCGCCTCCTTTCCTCGTAGTATTGAGAGTCGTGCAGAGTCTGTTTTTTCTTTAGTTCATTCGGATATATGGGGTCCTAGTAGAGTATGTTCAACCTTGGGATTTCGTTATTTTGTTAGTTTCATTGATGATCATTCAAGATGTACTTGGATTTTCTTAATGAAAGATCGTTCTGAGTTGTTTTCTATATTCCAAAATTTTTGTTTTGAAATTAAAAATCAATTTGGTGTTTCTATTCGCACCCTTCGCAGTGATAATGCCTTAGACAGTGTTTTGGAAAGCGCAAAGCGCAAAAAAGCGACAAGGGCTCGCCTCGCTTCAAAGCGCAAAGCGCAAAAAAGCGCACGCTTTTTTGAAGCGAAGCGCAATTTTTTTTAAAAATAATGTAAAATTATGAATAATCAAAAACATCAATTTATAAACATAATAATACAATTAAACTGAAATTAAAAATAATAATACAATAATTACATATATTTATATATAAACATCAATTTATAAACATAATAGTACAATTAAACATCAATTTATAAACATAATAATACAATTAAACTGATATTAAACTGAAATTAAAAATAATAATACAATAATTAAATATATTTATATATAAACATCAATTTATAAACATAATAATACAATTAAACATCAATTTATAAACATAATAATACAATTAAACTGAAATAAAAAATAATAATACAATAATTAAATATATTTATATATAAACATCAATTTATAAACATAATAATACAATTAAACTGATATTAAACTGAAATTAAAAATAATAATTCAATAATTCAATATATATATATATATATGTGTGTGTGTGCTACAGTAACTTTATAAAAAATTGAAAAGAACTGGGCCAAAAACAAATGAAAAAGAAAACAGTGAAACAGAGACAGAGTCGCCGACGTTGATGCTGATCGTAGATGAAAAAAAAATGAAAAAACGACGGGAATCCTCGTCGCCGACGTCGACAGAGAGAAAGAAGAAGAAGATGGAAGAAGAAGATGAAGGAGAAAGAAAAAACAAGAACAAAGGAGAAGAAAACATACCTGGGTTTTGTCGTCGTCGTCGGTCGCCGGTCGTCTTCACCGATGGAAACCCTAATTTCCGTCACTGGAGAAGAAGAGGGGTAGTTGGTCGAGCTCTTTTTTTAATTTCCGCAACTGGTCGAGGCTGTCCAACTTTTTTTTAATACTGGTCGATCGATTTTTCAAGAAATCGATCGCTATAATCGCTTTGCTCGCTTTGACTCGCGTCGCTTTTCCCAGTTAAGCGAGCGCTTCTTTTGTTCGCGTCGCCTGAAGGAGAAAAAGGCGATGGGGTATCGCGTCGCGTCGCTTCTCGCTTTATGCGATGAAGCGGTCGCTTTTCATAACCTGGCCTTAGAATATTTATCCTCTCAATTTCAGCAGTTTATGTCTTCTCATGGAATTATTCATCAGACCTCTTGTCCTTATACCCCTCAGCAAAATGGGGTTGCAGAGAGAAAGAATAGGCACATTGTTGAGACTGCTCGCACACTTCTCATTGAGTCTCATGTTCCGCTGCGTTTTTGGGGCGATGCAGTTCTCACATCTTGTTATTTGGTTAATCGGATGCCTTCCTCTCCCATCCAGAATCAGATTCCGCATGATGTATTGTTTCCCCAGTCACCCTTATACTCTGTTCCCCCTCGTGTTTTTGGGAGCACTTGTTTCGTTCATAACTTAGCTCCTGGGAAAGATAAGTTAGCTCCTCGTGCTCTCAAGTGTGTCTTCCTTGGTTATTCTCGTGCTCAGAAGGGCTATCGTTGTTATTCACCTGATCTTCGTAGGTACCTTATGTCAGCCGATGTCACATTTTTTGAGTCTAAACCTTTTTTTACCTCTTCTGACCATTCTAACCATCTGGATATATCTGAGGTTTTACCTATACCGGCCTTTAGGGAGTCTACTATATCTCCTCTTCACCTTTCGCTACAGAAGTCTTACCCATTCCAAACGTTGGACCCTCTACTGTGGCTCCTCCTAGACTCCCTGCACACGACACTCCACTCTTGACATATCATCGTCATCCTCGCCCAGCATCCGGCTCGGCTGATTCACTTCCTGCACCTGACCCTGCTCCTACTGCGGACTTGTCTCTTCCGATTGCCCTTCGGAAAGGTATACGGAACACCCTTAATCCTAATCCCCATTATATCGGTTTAAGTTATCATCGTTTGTCATCACCCTATTATGCTTTTCTATCTTCTTTGTCTTCTGTTGCCATCCCTAAGTCTACAGGTGAAGCATTTTCTCATCCAGGGTGGCAACAGGCTATGATTGACGAGATGTCTGCTTTACATACGAGTGGTACTTGGGAGCTCGTCCCTCTTCCTTCAGGTAAATCTACTGTTGGTTGTCGTCGGGTGTATGCAGTCAAGGTTGGTCCCGATGGTAAGGTTGATCGTCTTAAGGCTCGTCTTGTGGCCAAGGGATATACTCAGATATTTGGGCTTGATTACAGTGATACCTTCTCTCCCGTGGCTAAGATAGCATCAGTCCGCCTTTTTCTCTTTATAGCTGCTGTTCGCCATTGGCCCCTGTATCAGCTGGACATTAAAAATGCGTTTTTACACGGTGACCTTGAGGATGAAGTTTATATGGAGCAACCACCTGGGTTTGTTGCTCAGGGGGAGTCTCGTGGCCTTGTATGTAGCTTGCGCCGGTCACTTTATGGTCTAAAGCAGTCTCCTCGAGCCTGGTTTGGTAAGTTTAGCACTGTTATCCAGGACTTTGGCATGACTCGGAGTGAAGCTGATCACTCTGTATTCTATCGGCATTCTGATTCACGTCTCTGTATTTATCTAGTGGTCTATGTTGACGACATCGTTATTACCGGCAATGACCAGGATGGTATTACTAAATTGAAGCAACATCTCTTTCAACACTTTCAGACTAAGGATCTGGGCACACTAAAGTATTTTCTGGGATTGAGGTCGCAAAGTCTAGCTCAGGTATTGTGATCTCACAACGGAAGTATGCCTTAGATATTCTTGAGGAGACAGGAATGACAGGTTGTAAACCTGTTGACACTCCAATGGATCCGAATTCTAAACTTCTTCCAGGACAGGGGGAGCCTCTTAACGATCCTGAAAGATATAGGCGGTTAGTTGGTAAATTAAATTATCTTACAGTGACAAGACCTGACATTTCCTTTCCTGTGAGTGTTGTAAGCCAGTTTATGGGTTCGCCATGTGATAGTCATTGGGATGCAGTTGTTCGCATTCTTCGGTATATAAAATCAACTCCAGGTAAAGGTTTATTGTTTGAGGATCGAGGCCATGAGCAGATTGTTGGATACTCCGATGCTGATTGGGCAGGATCGCCTTCTGACAGACGTTCTACTTCTGGATATTGTGTCTTAGTAGGAGGAAATTTGGTATCTTGGAAAAGCAAGAAACAGAATGTGGTTGCCGGTCTAGTGCAGAAGCAGAATATCGAGCAATGGCTATGGCGACATGTGAGCTAGTTTGGTCAAACAGTTGCTCAAAGAGCTGAAATTTGGTGATGTTAGTCAGATGGGACTTGTGTGTGATAATCAAGCTGCTCTTCATATTGCGTCAAATCCAGTGTTCCATGAGAGAATTAAGCACATTGAGATTGGCTGTCACTTTATCAGAGAAAAGATACTCTCGGGAGATATTGCTACAAAGTTTGTAAAGTCAAATGATCAGCTTGCAGACATTTTCACCAAGTCCCTTACTGGTCCTCGTATTAACTACATATGTAACAAGCTCGGTACATATGATTTATATGCACCAGCTTGAGGGGGAGTGTTAGAAGTGTAAATATAGTAGAACTCTAATCCAAAGTGTATTAGGAGTAGGTTAGGTTATGTGTATTATATGTAGGGCTCATTGTATCATGTTTTAATATCAATATATATTTTTCTCCCGTGCTTTCTCACAAGAACATTGGACTTGAAACAAATGCTGTCCAGTCACCAACAATGTGATGCTTCTCATAAAGCAGATTGCTTATTCAGCTACCAAAATTTTCCCAAGTACCATGATTTGGTTCAAATAATGGCAATTTCTCCACAAGATTTAGAGTCTCCGACTCAGTTGACTGTGAAAACTAACTATTTCATTATTTCAGGCCCGCTGTCAAATAGCAAGCTATTTCATGAACTTCAAGTTGTTAGCCGCAATGGGTGTAAACTAGGATGTAGAAACTCTACTCATAACAACAGATCTTGGTACAATTTTACATGAACTGCTAATATAGGGCATACTAACATAGAGTTGTCTTTTGTCTAAGAGCATGTTAGATCGATTAGGTAGCGTGAAAATCCTTTGACAAAAGAAAGAAAAGAGAATGATGTCTGGTGTTTTTTTTTTTTAAATTTATGAAAAATGAAGAACAATATACCTTATTCTCAAGGTTTTCTTTTGGAGTAAATGAGTAATAAACATGTGATCTCTATCAAATAGAAGATATTAAGTGCTAGAGAAGGTTCTAAAATAGTGTACACTGTATAACATGTGGAAATAAAGCCATCCACTTTAAGAGATTCCTTAGCCAGAGCTTTATTTAATTTGCACCTTGTAATATATATGATAGGCGAGTAGCAAGTTCAAATCCTGCTGGGGAACCAGGTCTGGTATTCATGTGGAGACGTTTGAAGCCTTGAAGGAGCGAGGCCTCATTATCTACCGACTTTTGTAACCGGAGCCTATGGTTTTGTCGGTTATTTTTTATATATATATATACACACACACATATACATGTTTACATATGTGCATATACAATTTAAGCTGGAAAATTAGAAATAATGTCGGTATGTTGAATGTGCTGAAAGGTAATTTGATGCGAACTGAAACTGCCCAAACCCAATCATGTTTCTTTCTTTTTTTAATTGTGAACTACAGAATATCCTGTGCTAAAAGAGTTTTTTTTCCTGCAGTGAACGGATATGAGTAATAAACACACACCTTGTTGCTTCATTCAAATAATACTGTCAAGATTTATGGTCTCATGCATTTGTTTATTTTTCTTGTTCCAATAAAAGAATGGTGCCATCCATTTCTACATATCCAGGGTTGATGGAGCTAAAAGAAAAAGATTGAATAGGTATTTCTAGAGTATACTAATAATTAAAGGTCACTTGAACTTTATCATTCAGATAATATCCAAAATCAAGAATTGGCATCTTCCGTTTCTATTGAGGGGTGGGACAGCCTTTGGAAAGAAAAAGACAGGGACATGCATGACCCATATTTGTCCGGATATCGGATTTTGTATAGGATCTGTAGTGTTAAACAGTAACATGCTCTATGCTTATTTTCTACAGCATATTGAAGATTTAACACAAGAGAAGTTCTCCTTACAACGTGCTCTTGAGGCTTCACGAGCTCTAGCAGAGTCTCTAGCTGCTGAAAATTCAACTCTGACAGATAGTTATAACCAACAGGTATACTTTCATACTTCTACATTTATTCAGAACTGTCAAAAGTCAAAACTTAGTAGGCTTTCACAGGGAAGCATATGCAAGCTTAAAATATATGTTACATAGGCCACGTTTCCAAACCCAATGAGAAGCTGTCAGATTAACTGTTGGCAAAATAGAAGTTCTGATTCTCCCTTATACAACTTATATGGTAACTTGTACATTAATTGTTTTCTACATTTCTGGAGGTCTAGAATCAGGATTGTAGGCTAGGGGCTTCTAGAGTCCGTCGTTCGCATCTCTCGGGGTTGGGTGTGGGATATCTAGGGTTTCCCATAGGGGATTAGTGTTTTAGCTTATGTCTCCTTATGAGTGTTAGTATGGTAGTTACGGCTTGTTATTATTGCATTAATGCATGTGACTGTATTTATGTTGCTTATGCCTTCATACGTATTTACTTTATTTCTACGGGAGTACCTATGCTTTATTATTTTGTTTTGTTTTGCTTGTGTTTCTAATTTCCCCTTTGTTTTTCGTAATGCAGCTTTTCCTCCCACATCCTATATGCCGGGGGTCGTTTGGAAGCAGCCTCTCTGCCCTTTCGGGCAGGGGTAAGGCTCGTCTACCTATTACCCTCCCCAGACCCCACCTGGTGGGACTACCTGTTGTTGTTGTTGTTGTTACATTTTTTTTGTCAAACCTAATGCATTACTAAAGGATTACGTGCCATCCTCATGGTTTTCTGGTAGAAGTATGTAATGAGTATTGTACGACTATTGTTTTCATTTGTTTTTGTTGAAATCCTAAAATCACTATCAAAGAAATAGTGTCCTTTTCTTATACCAGTGTTAGGTACTAACATAGAATAACTAAGTCAAAATTATTACATCCTGTCTTTATAGTGTTCATGTAAAGTGTTCATCGAGTCCCTTTAGCCTAAGATTTACATGAGAGCTTGCTGGCGTGTATTGATAGAGAATTATAAAGTAAAATGGACTAGAGTAATGGGTCTTTTGTTGTTGTTGGCGGGTCGTGCTGCCAACACTAATCTCATAATAATTTTTGACTGGATAACCATATAGGATCCCTACACAACTCTCATTGTTACGTCCTAGCGGCATACCTACTCTATAAGCTATTTACTTGAGCACGTTTGGCGTAGCTGATTAAAAGTAGCTTAAGAACATCAAGTGCCAAAAAACACTTTTTAAGTGGTTAACCTGAATGTATAAATAAGTAATTAAATGGTTGGATAGAAGTGCTGAAGTTAATAATAAGCAATTAATGTGTTTGGTAAAAAAGTCCGCACTTTATTATTAATACGATTGAAATGCTCTTAAAGCTATTTACAAAAAAATATAAACTTAAAAGTATCGTTACATGGAAAAAGATCAACAATGGAAATGAACTGGAGAGGGAGTTTCGGGTTTTGCTTTATCAAGCGTTGGGGGATAAAATAATACTTCTGAAGGGCTTTATCAAAAAAAGTACTGCACCCTCCGTTCTAATTTATGTGAACCTGTTTAACTGGGCACGAAGTTAAAAAAAAATGAAGACTTTTGGAATTTGTGGTCCTAAACAAGTTTATAAAGGGGCACAAATAATTTGTGTGGTTATAAAAACTTCTCATTAAGGGTAGAATTGTAAGTTTTAGCTAAATTGTTTCCAAATTTAGAAAGGGTTCATTCTTTTTGGAACGGACCAAAAAGGAAATAGGTTCACATAAACTGGAACAGAGCGAGTACCTTTTTTCAATTTATGTCACATATTTTCCTTGTTAGTCCATTCCAAAAAGAATAACACATTTCTAAATTTAGAAACATTTTATCCATTTTACTCTTAATGAGAAGCTTTATAGTCACACAAATGTATGGCCCCACAAAGCTTTTACTCTTTAAGCTTAAGACCACATGTTCCAACTGTCTCTCTTTTCTCTTAAATTCTGTGCCGAGTCAAACTACGTCTCCTAAATTGAAATGGAGGGAGTGATATTTTGGTTGATTTTGCTTATAAACGCTTGTCTTATAAGCACTTTTCATGTTTACTGAATGCTTAGATAAGGCAGAAGTACTTATAAGATGGTTTCCACCAGCTAAAAAGCTTATCCAAACGCCCACTTATTTTCTTCATAGTTGAAATACCTTTTATTCAATATATGCTAGTGAAGATTAGCTCTGGGTCAGTGTCTATATGTCTTCTTGGAGGCATGATCGATGAGCTAACTTACCTTGAAAGCTACATCAGTGTGAGAATGAACTACATAGAGCTTCATAGACAACTATGCACCAGTCTGCACTTGGCCCCTGTGTAGGTTCTGATCTGAGTAGTTATGTTGCATGGAACGAGCAAGGGTATCCAATACGCCATGCAGATTCATCATTATTTAAATCTTGAACTCTAGGATACAAATATAGGTGCAGTTGGCAAGACATGGCTAGTAGATGTATACATATCTCAGTATTAATTGAAAAGTACTAGAACAAGTTTGTGCCTTAGGTGTGTGTGTTTTTGTGTCTACATATGTATATTTAGCAATAATTATGAGAATGAAAATAAAATACTGGAGCTGCAGGGCAATAATTCTCGTCGGAGAGCTTCAGAGACAACAATGCGCTAGTCGGGCACTTGGCCTCTGTTTAGGTTTTGATCTGAGCAGCTAAGTTACACGGAGATGGGCACGGATATCTAATGCGGGTGTGGATTTAGAAGTTAGATTCATCATCATTTAAATCCTAAATTCTAGAATACGAATAAGAATATGGTGCAAATCCTATGTGTATTGCACAACTCACACCTAAATCCTGCTGGATCAGACATGGTTTGGCAGGTGGTTTTGAAGGACTTGTGTAACATAGCTAGCAGTTAATTTGTCTCAAAGCTAAAGGTTGTTAAGAAGTGCTTATCATAAAATTTGAAAAAGGACCTTTTGATCCACATCAGTTTATGAATTATATTCTCCTTTCTCTTGGCTGAGTTTTAGTTCTTATGTGTGCTTTTGTTTTTTTATCATTTTGCAATACATCTACATGACCAGTTGATATTGCTGGCCCCTCCTTGAAAATCTTTACACTTTGGTAATGATGTGTGTGCCTTCACGTTTTGCAATAAATCTACATGACCTGTATTTTCTTTTGTAGGGAGGTTTTGTTGCCCAACTAAAGACTGAGATGGAGAAGTTGCAGGAGGAGATTAAAGTTCATCTGGTCTGTACAATCTTGCTTGCTTACCCCCAGCTGTACTGTATTACAAAATCTGCATTTTCCTTTTTAGAGTCTTCCGGCACTTCTAGGTGTTCTGTTTCCGCAACATATTTGAAATGTTGAACTTCTGGAAGTTGTTATTGATGACTTGCATTTATTATCATTTTTTAAGGACTTGTATTTTGGTTTTATTCTGTTTGATTATTATTTATGATATTTGTTATTATTATGATTAGTGCACCCTTGAAAACAACATAACAACATTCCTTTTTAAACAAAAAAAAGAATCTATTTGAGGGGAAGAGGACTCGAACCTCCACGCTATCTAGCACAAATTTTTGAGTCTCATGTGTCTACTACTACTACTACTATTATTATTATTTATATATAACTGACTTTTTCACTTTTTATTTTTATTTGGTAATGATGATGACATGAGTTGAGCCTAAATGGAGATTCATATAGCCGAACCCAATTTGTTTTGTAGCTGAGTCATAGTTGTTGTGTTTTATTCACTTTGATTTATCAAGAAGTAATATTGACCAATTTGTTTTGGGGTTGTCGATGTGACATCTTAAAAGTTAGCATCCAGCACTATACAGATTGGAAGAGAACTAGTTTAAAGACGTTCTTTATCATCTAACAGACTTGATTTGCTCTATGAAAAAGTTAGAAAGTGAAGCAATACATAATGGTTATCCGAATCTTCTATTTCTTTGCTTCTTACTTCTTTTTCCCTTTCTGTGGAGTGTGCAATAGTAATATGGTTTTAACTCTTTAGAGTACAAATGATTTATTAAATGATCACGAGAGTTGATTGGTAGTTGAAGAATTTAACATAGTTGCTTCTCAAGTATGTCACACTAGTATCTATTACTCCCTTTGTTTCATTTTGTATGATACTTTTCTTTTTTAGTCCGTTCCAAAAGAAAGACACTTTTTTATATTTGGAAACCTCTAAATTTTAAACTTCCAAATTTATCCGTATGACATGCTCTGATTACCATAGAAATGTCATGTGATGTTTAAGACACAAGTTTTAATGGTGCTTTTGATATGTACCAGAAGCTATGTTGCGTGGACTCTCCGAAGTATTGCTGCACCCGTGTCGGATTCTCCAAAAATACACTGTTTTGGAGAATCCGCTTTTGGAGAATCCAACACGCACCCGGCAATATTAGAGTCCGAACAACATAGACCAGAAGTCTTTCTTCCTTTTAAAACTATTTGCGCAGTTAAAGACCACCATATAAAATGAATCAGAGGGAGTATTTATCAATTTGTTTGTTTCTTTACTTGAATTTCTGCCTTTCATGATCAAACCTTAGTCCTTGTTCCGCACTTTCTTTGATCTGGCTTCATTAAGTTTGTTTACCGTCTCGTAGTCTGACATTTGGTCTGGCAAATGGTAACGGATTCCCTAACTGATTTTGAATGGTTCTCCATATTTAAATTTTGTCAAGAGGCATACATTTTGAGGTATCTGTAAAAACCCGTTGAAGAATGTATTTAATCACCTTACTTGTCAAAAAACTGTACTTGAGCATCTAAATCTGGTTACATATATCTTGGATCTTCTGGACAAGGTTCTGGAGCTGTATGATGTACTAATTTCATTTATTGTGTTTGTTTAGATGAGTTGTGTGCCATCTATACATGGAAAACTCGCTCTTTTTTCTTTCCATCAATTTTTGTAATAAGATGGCTGGATGAGTCAGTAGCTTTCAGTATTATGTAATTTGAGGTATATGATTTGCTTTCTTTATTGAATTCAATGTAACTAGGGTGAACTTGAAGCCGTGAAAATGGAATATACAAATGTACAATTGGAATGTAATGCTGCTGATGAACGCGCCAAGTTATTGGCGTCCGAAGTGATTGGCTTGGAAGAGAAGGTAATTAGCTGCAGTATTCCCTTCTGTTGACCCAAGTAATTTGTTAGGCGTATCTATATCAATATAATTTGTTAGGCATGTATTGACTTTAAAGTGATTTAACACTACTTCCTCTTTGTTACTGGTTTCACATTGAAATTTGAAACTTGTTTAACTTCGTTAACATACGTCATAGCTTGAATTAGTGTAATGTCATTTCATTTTTAATCGTAATTTAGTGGAAGTCATGGTGTATAAATAAGTTGACTGTATTGACTTTGAAATAAGGAATTATAGACTTTATGTTTCACTATCTAATTATTTAGTTTTGAATTATAAGTCAGGTTTGTTCAATGTAAAACAAGACTTAAGCTGTTTAAGTGGGAGCCTGATGTCTGGAGCATTTTTGCCTTATCAGACACATCATGCGTTTAATCACTTAATACTTATTCAGTTCAAATAGTAACAGCATTTCTTGCAATCGTATGCTATTCTTGTACTTCATGTTTTTGGTATGAAAAAAATATTTCTTTGTCAGAGAAATTGACTGTTAAGTAACTGCAAAGAAAATAGAAATTGGCTTCTCCAGATGCCTGCACAACCGTTTGCGTTATTTCTCTTATTTGTTTAAACTATCTTCTACCAAGTATTAAAAGATGATGTCTTGTTAATGTTTCTCACATATAATACTATGGCAGTTAGAGGGAAATCTAATCTTTTTGTCGAGCTTTCTGATGGTCTAACGATAACGGTTAATTTAATAACTTATAGTTACTTAAATCAATAATGCTAATCTTGGGTGATTGAGATGTCCAACCTGTGTATTCTTTTTCACCCGTCCTTTTAGGTAAGTGGATGATGTTTCTTTTTTCTCTCTTTTTCTTTTCGTGTTTCTTTCCTGGGAGTTGGGATAGAATCTTTGCCAACTAAATATGAACTCTCTTTTGTGCCTGTTCTTTCTTTTTATTTTCTCCCATTCTGTTTGTAAAGAAAATGTTATTGATAATTGGCTGAGAAACTTTTGTTCTTTTTTTTAAATTTTTTTATTATGGGATAGATTATTTTTTCTGGTCTTTATATTTTTGTCTACAACATTTTGTAGGCACTTCGTCTAAGATCTAATGAGCTTAAACTGGAGAAAGAGTTGGAGAAGTCACTAGCTGAAATGTCTTCTTTCAAGTATGTTTGAGGCTTGACTGTAAATTAATTAAGGCCGCCATGTTCCCACATAACTTTGTTCTGGTTATAGTTGTCATTTTCTTCTCTTCTCCATTTTTCCTTCCTCCTGTCGTTTAGACTCCCCACTCTTTTAGAGCGAGCGTGCATCTTTTCGTTTTGTAAATGTTTGATATGTAAATATAGTAGAACTCTAGTTATAGTAGAACTCTAGGTTATGTGTATTATATATAGGGCTCATTGTATCATGTTTAATATCAATTATATATTTTTCTCCCGTGCTTTCTCACATGGTATCAGAGGCTTGGTGAGAATATTATAGCTGTGCGTCATTCCAGCTACTTCCGGGAAGAAAGACCTCGTCGCCGTGCAATTTTCCGGCGACTTAAGAGGTTGTCCGTAACTAAAATTACCCTTTTTGTTGGTTCTGTGCAAAATCCGAGACCACCACGAGGTTCGGAAGAGAATTCCGACCAACCCCAGAAAAAATCACCGGAATCCAGCCAGCCACGCGCCGGTAATACCCTCGGCGCGTGAGCCCACGTGCCGGCTCGTGAGGGCCTTTCCGGCTTCGCTCCAGAAGGACAGTTTGGTCGGCCTTCAATTCCAACCCTACCCATCCTTGTTTCGTTCGATTCCGACAACTTTCAGTTTTTTTCCGGCGACTTTATTGAATTTTCCGGCAGCTACAGTATTTTCCGCCCAGAATTTCTTCAGGACAGTTTGCTCAACCTTGAATTCCGAGCCTATCCATATTTTTATTTTTCAATTCCGACAACTTTGAATTTTTCCGGCAGCTACAGTGCTTTTCCGGCAGCTACAGTAATCCTATTTTCCGGCAGCGACAGTTTTCAGTTCTCTGTTTCTGTTTCAGCGAGTTTTCAGTTGATAATCCAAAGCTGTCTTTGGGACTAGATGCTTTCGGGTCCAGAAACCAGGGTTCTGGCAGTTCCGGTATTATGATTACCTCAGAACCTTTAATGGGAGGTTCAAACTACCTAGCTTGGGCTTCGTCTGTCGAGTTGTGGTGTAAAGGCCAAGGTGTTCATGATCATCTAACCAAGGAGTCTAGTGACGGAGATGAAAAAGCCAAAGCACATTGGGAGAAAATTGATGCTCAATTATGCAGTATTTTGTGGCGATCTATTGATTCCAAGTTGATGCCCTTGTTTCGTCCATTCCAAACATGTTATTTGGTTTGGGAAAAGGCTCGTACTTTATACACTAATGACATATCTCGTTTCTATGATGTGATATCGCGGATGACAAATTTAAAGAAACAGGAATTAGATATGTCTACTTACTTGGGTCAAGTGCAGGCAGTTATGGAGGAATTTGAGACGTTGATGCCAGTTTCTGCTAGCGTTGCAAAGCAGCAAGAGCAACGACAAAAGCTGTTTCTAGTTCTTACTCTTGCTGGGCTTCCTAATGATCTTGACTCAGTACGCGATCAGATTTTGGCTAGTCCGACTGTCCCCACAGTTGATGAATTATTTTCTCGTTTACTTTGCCTTGCTGCAGCACCAAGTCACCCAGTGAGCTCATCACAGACACTTGATTCATCTATCCTCGTCTCCCAATCCGTGGACAATCGGGCTTCTCATACTATGGAGTATAGACGAGGAGGAGGTCGTTTTGGAAGATCTAGACCCAAGTGTTCTTATTGTTATAAACTTGGTCACACTCGTGACGTGTGCCATTCCTTACATGGTCGACCAACAAAAAATGCTTATGTTGCTCAGACCGAGCCTACAGGTAACCAGGGATTTTCTGTATCTGAACGGGAGTATAATGAGTTCCTTAAATATCGAGCAAGTAAGCAGCCGTCTCCACAAGTAGCCGCTGTTGCTCAGCCTGATACTTCTGTTGCTGGTAATTCTTTTGCTTGTGTTTCCCAGTCTAGTCCTCTTGAACAATGGGTTGTGGACTCAGCTACTTCTGATCATATCTCTGGTAATAAATCTTTTTTGTCAAATATTGCGTATTCACAGTTTCTTCCCAACGTTACTTTAGCTAATGGGTCTCAAACTAAAGCAAAAGGAGTTGGACAAGCAAATCCTCTACCCTCTGTCACTCTAGATTCCGTTCTTTATGTCCCTGGCTGTCCTTTTAATCTTGCATCTGTGAGTCGTTTGACTCGTGCCCTCCATTGCGGAATATATTTTATTGATGACTCTTTTATTATGCAGGACCGCAGTACGGGACAGACGATTGGAACAGGACTTGAATCAGACGGACTCTACTACCTTAACTCACTAACATCCTCTAAGGCCTGTCTAGCTGCAGATCCTCCAGTCCTACTTCACAGTCGTTTAGACCATCCTAGCTTGTCCAAACTTCAGAAGATGGTGCCTCGTTTGTCCAGTTTATCCACATTAGAGTGTGAGTCATGTCAGCTCGGGAAACATACCCGCGCCTCCTTTCCTCGTAGTATTGAGAGTCGTGCAGAGTCTGTTTTTTCTTTAGTTCATTCGGATATATGGGGTCCTAGTAGAGTATGTTCAACCTTGGGATTTCGTTATTTTGTTAGCTTCATTGATGATCATTCAAGATGTATTTGGATTTTCTTAATGAAAGATCGTTCTGAGTTGTTTTCTATATTCCGAAATTTTTGTGCTGAAATTAAAAATCAATTTGGTGTTTCTATTCGCACTCTTCGCAGTGATAATGCCTTAGAATATTTATCCTCTCAATTTCAGCAGTTTATGTCTTCTCATGGAATTATTCATCAGACCTCTTGTCCTTATACACCTCAGCAAAATAGGGTTGCAGAAAGAAAAAATAGGCACATTATTGAGACTGCTCGCAAACTTCTCATCGAATCTCTTGTTCCGCTGCGTTTTTGGGGCGATGCAGTTCTCACATCTTGTTATTTGGTTAATCGGATGCCTTCATCTCCCATCCAGAATCAGATTCCGCATGTGGTATTGTTTTCCCAGTCATCCTTATACCCTGTTCCCCCTCGTGTTTTTGGGAGCACTTGTTTCGTTCATAACTTAGCTCTTGGGAAAGATAAGTTAGCTCCTCGTGCTCTCAAGTGTGTCTTCCTTGGTTATTCTCGTGCTCAGAAGGGCTATCGTTGTTATTCACCTGATCTTCGTAGGTACCTTATGTCCGCCGATGTCAAATTTTTTGAGTCTAAACCTTTCTTTACCTCTTCTGACAATTCTGACCATCTTGATATATCTGAGGTTTTACCTATACCAGTCTTTAGGGAGTCTACTATATCTCCTCCTTCACCTTCCGCTACAGAAGTCTTACCCATTCCAAACATTGGACCATCTACTGTGGCTCCTCCTAGACTCCCTGCAGAAGACACTCCACTCTTGACATATCATCGTCGTCCTCGCCCAGCATCCGACCCGGCTGATTCACTTCCTGCACCTGACCCTGCTCCTACTGCGGACTTGTCTCTTCCGATTGCACTTCGGAAAAGTATACGGAACACCCTTAATCCTAATCCCCATTATATCGGTTTAAGTTATCATCGTTTGTCATCACCCTATTATGCTTTTCTATCTTCTTTGTCCTCTGTTGCCATCCCTAAGTCTACAGGTGAAACATGGTCTCATCCAGGGTGGCGACAGGCTATGATTGACGAGATGTCTGCTTTACATACGAGTGGTATTTGGGAGCTCGTCCCTCTTCCTTCAGATAAATCTACTGTTGGTTGTCGTTGGGTGTATGCAGTCAAGGTTGGTCCCGATGGTAAGCTTGATCGTCTTAAGGCTCGTCTTGTGGCCAAGGGATATACTCAGATATTTGGGCTTGATTACAGTGATACCTTCTCTCCCGTGGCTAAGATAGCATCAGTCCGCCTTTTTCTCTTTATGGCTGCTGTTCGCCGTTGGCCCCTGTATCAGCTGGTCATTAAAAATGCATTTTTACACGGTGACCTTGAGGATGAAGTTTATATGGAGCAACCACCTGGGTTTGTTGCTCAGGGGAGTCTCGTGGCCTTGTATGTAGCTTGCGCCGGTCACTTTATGGTCTAAAGCAGTCTCCTCGAGCCTGGTTTGGTAAGTTTAGCACTGTTATCCAGGACTTTGGCATGACTCGGAGTGAAGCTGATCACTCTGTATTCTATCGGCATTCTGATTCACGTCTCTGTATTTATCTAGTGGTCTATGTTGACGACATCGTTATTACCGGCAATGACCAGGATGGTATTACTAAATTGAAGCAACATCTCTTTCAACACTTTCAGACTAAGGATCTGGGCACACTAAAGTATTTTCTGGGTATTGAGGTCGCATAGTCTAGCTCAGGTACTATGATCTCACAACGGAAGTATGCCTTAGATATTCTTGAGGAGACAGGAATGACAGGTTGTAAACCTGTTGACACTCCAATGGATCCGAATTCTAAACTTCTTCCAGGACAGGGGGAGCCTCTTAACGATCCTGAAGATATAGGCGGTTAGTTGGTAAATTAAATTATCTTACAGTGACAAGACCTGACATTTCATTTCCTGTGAGTGTTGTGAGCCAGTTTATGGGTTCGCCATGTGATAGTCATTGGGATGCAGTTGTTCGCATTCTTCGGTATATAAAATCAACTCCAGGTAAAAGTTTATGTTTGAGGATCGAGGCCATGAGCAGATTGTTGGATACTCTGATGCTGATTGGGCAGGATCGCCGTCTGACAGACGTTCTACTTCTGGATATTGTGTCTTAGTAAGAGGAAATTTGGTTTCTTGGAAAAGCAAGAAACAGAATGTGGTTGCTCGGTCTAGTGCAGAAGCAGAATATCGAGCAATGGCTATGGCGACATGTGAGCTAATTTGGGTCAAATAGTTGCTCAAAGAGCTGAAATTTGGTGATGTTAGTCAGATGGGACTTGTGTGTGATAATCAAGTCGCTCTTCATATTGCGTCAAATGCAGTGTTTCATGAGAGAACTAAGCACATTGAGATTGACTGTCACTTTGTCAGAGAAAAGATACTCTCGGGAGATATTGCTACAAAGTTTGTAAAGTCAAATGATCAGCTTGCAGACATTTTCACCAAGTCCCTCACTGATCCTCGTATTAACTACATATGTAACAAGCTCGGTACATATGATTTATATGCACCAGCTTGAGGGGGAGTGTTAGATATGTAAATATAGTAGAACTCTAGTTATAGTAGAACTCTAGGTTATGTGTATTATATATAGGGCTCATTGTATCATGTTTAATATCAAATATATATTTTTCTCCCGTGCTTTCTCACAGTAAAGTTGTAAAATGGTCTTTCTCTGGTTTCTTGTTGGTGTACCTATGAGGTGCCTATTTTGTATAGATGATCTGGTTATCTTCGTTGAGAACCATGTTTTGGTGTAGGTTCTCTTTTGTTGGCATACAGCTTGTATATGGGGTTCTCCCCTTCTTTTAGTAAAATTATCTATCTTGTCAAGAAAAAGAAGAAGAGGGAGGTGAGTTGTGGTTTAATTGTTTCTTGGTAATGGAAATACCTATTGTTTGATGAATATGAAAAAGATATGCCAAATGGTGGCAGAATGTGTTGCTTTTACTTATGATACTTCTAAAAGATTCGTGTCTTCTGAAAGTAACTAATTAAAAATCATATTGAGTGAGCAGCTGTTGGTTGATAGGGACCTAAGGGAGTCTGTGGTCGAGGTTAGGCGAGTGAACGATAGGTTAATGTCTATTAAGCTGGTTATTGGGGGTGGGGTCCTCAATGTTGTCAGCGCCTACGCGCCGCACGCAGGCTTAGCCGAGGAGGTTAAAAGGCGCTTTTGGGAGGACTTGGACGATCTGGTGGGGAGTATTCCCCAGTCGGAGAAGTTAGTTATTGGAGGGGACTTCAATGGTCATATTGGGGCTGAGGCTGGTGGCTACGATGAGGTGCACGGGGGCTTTGGCTTCGGGGCCAGGAACGGAGGAGGCACTTCGCTGCTTGATTTCGCCAGGGCTTCCGAGCTCCTGATTGCGAACTCGTCATTCCGGAAGAGGGAGGAGCATTTGGTCACCTTCAAGAGTGCGGCGGCGAGGACTCAAATTGATTACATCCTCATCAGAAGGAGCGACAGGGGTTTGTGCAAGGATTGCAAGGTTATTCCGGGAGAGTCTCTTTCAACTCTTCATAGGCTCCTAGTGATGGATGTTGATCTCTGGGTGAAGAAGAAGAGGAGGGGCGCCCGGGGTCAACCGAGGATTAGATGGGGAGCTTTGTCTAAGGAGAAAGCTCAGGAGTTGGAAAGGAGGTTAGTGGAGGGCGGAGCTTGGAGAAGTTATGGGGAAGCGGACGCTATGTGGTCAGCGACAGCAAACTTGGTTAGGGGGGTAGCACGGGACGTGCTCGGGGTTTCTAAGGGATATTCAGGTGGTCATCAGGGTGATTGGTGGTGGAACGAGGTAGTCAAAGGAAAAGTGGAGGTGAAGAAGGCGGCGTTCGCTAGGTTGGCAGGGAGCACAAGCGAGGAGGAGCGGAGAGTGAACAGGTTGTTCTACAGGGAGGCGAGAAGAGAAGCTAAGATGGCAGTCACGGAAGCTAAAAACGAGGCGTTCGGTCGCATGTATGAGGAACTAGGGGAGAGAGGTGGGGATAAGAAGTTATTCCGGCTGGCTAAAGCAAGGGAAAGGAAAGCTCGTGACCTAGACCAGGTCAGGTGTATCAAGGACGAGGATGGTAGAGTTCTGATGGGGGAATCGCAAATCAAACAGAGGTGGCAGGCGTACTTCCGGGAACTTCTTAACGAGGAGGGGGATCGGAGCATAGAGCTAGGGGAGTTGGGGCATTCAGAGCGGCATAGAGACCTTGGGTACTGCAGGCGCATTAGGGTGGAGGAGGTCTTAGGGGCGTTGCGTAGGATGAGTAGGGGTCGAGCGACTGGGCCTGACGAGATCCCCGTGGAGTTTTGGAAGTGCATGGGTAAACCTGGAGGGGAGTGGCTCTCTAGGCTATTCAACGTGATCTTCAAGACTAAAAGGATGCCGGATGAGTGGCGGTGGAGTACAGTGGTGCCCTTGTACAAGAACAAAGGGGACATCCAGTGCTGCAACAACTATAGGGGTATTAAACTAATGAGCCACACGATGAAGGTTTGGGAGAGGGTGATTGAGGCGCGAATGAGGGAGGCGACGAATATATCTGGGAACCAGTTCGGTTTCATGCCGGGCCGCTCCACCACTGAGGCTATTCACCTAGTCAGGCGGCTGGCGGAACAATTCAGGGATAAGAAGAAGGACCTGCATATGGTGCTTATCGACTTGGAGAAGGCGTATGACAAGGTCCCAAGGGAGGTGCTATGGAGGTGCTTGGAGGCGAAGAGTGTGCCAGAAGCCTATATCAGAGTTATCAAGGACATGTACGATGGGGCTAAGACTAGGGTGAGGACGGTGGGTGGCGATTCAGACCATTTTCCTGTGGTAATGGGGCTCCATCAAGGATCGGCGCTGAGCCCCCTGTTGTTTGCCTTAGTGGTAGATGCTCTAACCCGTCATATCCAAGGGGATGTGCCTTGGTGTATGCTCTTTGCTGATGATATAATATTGATAGACGAGACGAGCGCCGGTGTTAGTGAAAGGTTAGAGGTATGGAGACAGACCCTCGAGTCTAAAGGTTTCAAAATAAGCAGATCTAAGACAGAATATCTGGAGTGCAAGTTCAGCGACGAGCCGAGTGGGGTGGGCAGGGATGTGATGCTTGGTTCTCAGGCCATCGCCAAGAGGGACAGTGTCCGATATCTTGGGTCTGTGATTCAGGGGAACGGAGAGATTGACGGGGACGTCACCCATCGGATAGGAGCAGGGTGGTCGAAGTGGAGGCTTGCTTCTGGGGTCCTGTGTGACAAGAAAATCCCACACAAACTCAAGGGGAAATTCTACAGAGCCGTGGTTAGACCTGCGATGTTGTATGGGGCAGAGTGCTGGCCCGTGAAGAACTCCCATGTTCAGAGAATGAAGGTTGCTGAGATGAGGATGCTTAGGTGGATGTGTGGGCACACCAGGCTAGATAAGATTAAGAATGAAGTTATTCGACAGAAGGTAGAGGTGGCCCCGGTGGACGAGAAGATGCGGGAAGCGAGGCTGAGGTGGTTCGGGCATGTACGGAGGAGGGGTCCCGATGCCCCGGTGAGGAGCTGCGAGCGGCTGGAGATTGTTGGTGGTCGGCGGGGTAGAGGGAGGCCTAGGAAGCATTGGGGAGAGGTGATTAGGCAGGACATGACTAGTATGCAGGTTACCGAGGACTTGACCCTTGATAGGGGAGTCTGGAGGTCTAGAATCAGGGTTGCAGGCTAGGGGCTCTTAGAGTCCTTCGTTCGCCCCACCCGGGGTTGGGTGTGGGATAGTAGGGTTACCCGTAGATGACTAGTGTTTTAGCGTAGGTCCCCTCTTGGTTGGTAATATGATAGTTGTCGCTTGTTATTGTCGCATGCGACGGTATTTATGTTTCTTATGTTTACATAATCATTTACGTTATTTCTGCAGGATTACTTATGCTTTGTTTTGTTATTGTGTTTTGTCTTGTCTTGGTTCCTAACTTTATCTTTGTTTTCCAATGCCGCTCTTCATTCTGTCCTATGCGCCGAGGGTCGCTTGGAAGCAGCCTCTCTGCCCTTTTGGGTAGGGGTAAGGCTGTCTACATATTACCTTCCCCAGACCCCACCTGGTGGGAGTATACTGGGTAGTTGTTGTTGTTGTTGTTGTTGTATTGAGTGAGCAGCTGCATGTATATGATCTCACACTAATCTGTATTGGCATAAAAGTTGTAGCATTGAAGTGAACGTGAGTAGTGAATATCAGAATAAAAAGTTGAATCTTTTTCCCATTGTCATTAACCTTTAGATATCTGTGGAGATGTGTATTGATCTCACTTAACTCTCTATCTTTCTGCAGGAAGAAAATTTCTAGCCTCGAAAAAGATCGTCAAGATCTGCAATCAACAATTGATGCTTTGAAAGAAGGTAAGATATGGCTATATCTGCTTTTGCGTACAGAAAAAGCAGTTTGCTTTTTTTTTTAAATTGGAATTCAGTGTGCATCTGCAGGGACACATATGCGGTGTCATTTTGACAAGTTTCACTTCCTTAAATTTTCTTAAATATACATCCCAGGATCGATAAATACATCCAACTATCACAAATAAAATCATTAATCACACTCTGTTCAACACGATTAAAAAAAAGATTACACTCAGTTCAATTAGTACATAATAAGCCACCAAAAAAAGTACGTAATACTGCCTATTCTGTTAGCAAAATGGCTCCGGATTTCTTAATTTGTGATATTCTAGCTGTAATATCCCAACGTTGGTTGCGTTTGGGAGAAATATAGGTCAACACGTCTGCAGTCTGGTCATTTGATTAAGATAAAGTACCAAAAATAATTTTATTGGCTGGACTTATTATGCATATTCTCATCTCATGGAAGCAGTCGCCAAAGAGTCTATAGGACTCCAAAGAGCAGCTTCCGAGTACCAAAAACGAGTTCTTTGTTATAGCTTCAACCCGATGAACAGTATCTTCTGACTGTTCATTTTGTTTATTTATGGTACCCTGGCTCCTTTTCTCTGATAAGTTATAGGAGCGTTGCTCGTTCAAGCCATTGAGGGGTAGGACCATTAAGATGCGAGCAATTTGTTTATCTGTAGATAATTTCAATGCTGGAGTTAAAAAGATTCCTCTGCTCCGTCATTGTGGTTAATTTTTGTCTTTTATTCGAATTCTTTTTGCATCCAGATGGTGTCTTTCCACAGGAAATGATTGATCTGTCATCCTTTTTGCTCCCTTTTGTAACAAACTTTCCTATTTCATTGCTGTATTTCTCTGATGAACGATCTGAGGCTTGAACCTTATGGCTCTGTCACTTCCAAGTAGGGCAAAATGCTGCAAGAGTTCTTATTTCTAAACTATTTTTATTACAATCTTTTGTGACTCTTGAAGTGATCTTGAGTTTTCAATATCCTTCCTACCTTTTCTAATTTCTCTTTAATATGCTTAGTGTTGTGAGGCAGTCTCTTTTCTCCATCATATGCTTGATTCCCTTCTCTTCCCGATTCTTCTTCCCAACAGAAAAGAAGCTTTTGCAGGCCAAATTCCTAAAAGCTTCTGCTAATGGCAAGTCAGTTGATCCTCGCAGGAGTATTCCGGCAAAAATAGATGTATCAACTTCTACAGAGGATCTCTGTATGTATTTCAAATTTCTCAAATTACTGCCTCATATCTTTTGAAGGCCACTTTTTATCATTGAATTGATTTTTATATATTCATAGATTTCAAATTGTGTCCATTCAGGTGAAGATACTATCGCAAGTAGTACCATAAATGATCCTGATTTGGTTGGTGCTGATGGCCCCGCCTTCTCTTCTCTGCCTGATTTTGGGCAGCTTAGTCTTGAAAGTTTGTCACTGGCCATTCCTCCAGATCAGATTAGGATGATCCAAAACATTAATACATTAATTTCTGAGGTAGCATGATATCCTTGAGACTTCATTTTCTACACCCTCTAATTTAGTCCTATCTTCTTTGCTCCAAATAAAATCAGGCGTTCTTGACTATCAAAAACTAAAAATTGCACTACTTGGAATGATTACAGTTAGCCTTGGAGAAAGATGAATTGACAAAAGCCCTGTCAGTCGAATCTTCTCAGAGCTTGAAATTGAAGGTAACTTGAACCGATGTGCCAGACAGCAATCTCATTCTCTGCTTGTTCCTTTTCTTTTTACCTGAACTTTTTGATTCCTTTCTTTTCCCCTTTGTCATATGTGAGTAAACAACATGCATATTTCTTTGGTCATATATGGACTTCTAATTTCTAAAAACTCATCCCCTCCAACATGCTCTGACATTCTTTTTAATATCTGGCGAGCTTCATGTAGTGTTTGTGTTAGAAGTCTTGCATTAATTTTCTTGAGGTTCATCGCTAGTTTAAAGGTGTATGCTAATAATTTTGTTTCTCTCATTATAATATTCTTGGGGGATTTTCCTTCTGTTCCTTTTGGGTGTAAAGGAGTTGAACAAGGACTTAACTCGAAAGCTTGAAGCTCAAACTCAAAGACTGGATCTTTTAACAGCTCAAAGCATGGCAAATGATAACAGCCAAGCAAGGCAACCAGATGCAGTATCTGTACATGACAATATGGCGTATGCTGATGAAGGAGATGAGGTAAGCTTTGTAAGACTTTTACTGATATGACTTCTGAATACTTCTTTTGTGTGCTTCACAAGCGTTGTAAAGATGTTTTGTTGCCTTTCTATCTTGCAATTTTAGTAGTTCTGCACTTCTCCTGTTACCTTTCTTTGCAAAGGGAACTTGGCCTTTATGCTCTAGGATTCAACAACAACAACAACCAAGTATAATCCCACTTAGTGGGGAACTTCCCACCTTGCTCTTGGGGAGACTCGAACTCACAACCTCTCGGTTGGAAGTGGGGGTTGCTTACCGTCAGAGCAACCCCTCTTGTCAAAATTCCACTTTATGCTCTAGGATTCCTATTTTAAAATTCATCTGTGTTAACCGGTAAACTACATTGATTATGCCAAGCTAAGAAAGACTTGAGTTTGAACTTTGACTCTTTCTCCTGGAGTCAAGTTGCTGGAAAATATCCAATCTGGCACCAGGCTGTTAATCTTGCATGTTGGTACATATTACCAAGCTGATAATATCCAGTATGATTAATTTGGTGGTTGCTGTAATTTTTCTTTTTTTTTTTTTGCATGTCATTTGGATCAGGTGGTGGAGCGGGTCTTGGGATGGATCATGAAGCTATTTCCTGGAGGGCCATCAAGACGACGAACCAGCAAACTTCTTTAATCTTCACGGCAAGAGTATAATGACGAGTGTTTTTTTGGGAAAAGCTAGTCTTTTGCTCCTCTCCAGCCCTGTATTTTTGGTAGCCAGACAGAGTTCGGATTTTGTACATTATCCATGGTTTACACACACCCCATTTGTTTCCACCAGAGAAGCAATTTGTATCTAAGAGGCATATCGGAAGATGGGATAGCCAGTTCTCAACAGTTTTGGCAATAAAACATGATTTCGTTGTATACGAGGATTCGTTTATCAAACATTGTAATGAAGATCAGAGACAGAAAGATTTGGGGACGTCTATAGTCTACTTGATGTATTTCCAGAAGATGTCTTTAGTTGTCAATCATGAGAAGAAAAGGCTGAGATGTACTTTTTTCTTTTCTGGAAATGATTCTTTTTATATAAATATATTGTCTTCTTTATGTTGTATTTGCTGAAAACTGGGGCTTTAAGAAGCCCAATATATCTAAAAGATGATGTTGGCTGCCTTTTTTACTTGCTCAGGAACCAGAACTCCATTAGTTTTTCCATTTAATTGATTATAATATTTTGTGGGTTCTTTGTTCTAGACAGGCAATATATAGCTCAGTTGAATCGTGATCTGTATCTTCCTTTCCAAGGCAATGCATGTCCTCCAACAAATGGGATTACAAATATTTTTTAATGATAATGGTATTCGGGCTAGTTTATATATAGCTCAATTATTTTACCAAATAACTTTTATTGGCACAAATATTGAGTAACTCTATCCGCCAAGAACAAATATGATAATGACATCATTGTTTTTTAAAGTGAGACAAAACCGATGATATTCTAAATCAAACCAAAACCCATTATTTAATTCCCGTCTATTCAAATTAATTGTGCAAAATTGATTTTGATAGTCCAAAAGGAAGAATCGGTATTATTCATAGTTACTCTTTGCAACCTATCAATTATTTGAATGTAACCTATTATAGCCTGAAAATTGTGAACAAAATAGTGAAAAATAGTACTCCTAGAATTAATCAATTTTATCTTTTCAGATACCTAGCAAGGATAGTGAATTTTCTTTAATATTTCAACATATAATTTGGGTTTGGCGACACGGAGGGAGCATTCTTTTTCCGCAATCTTTTCCCTGTTTTAAAATTTATAAAATTGACAAATTTAGGTTTGCGCAATTTAAACTCGACAAACTGCTGATCTGGAAATATTCTTTTGAACTTTATCATGCAAAAAATCAGAAATATCCAGATTTACAATTGGTAATTGAAAAATGGCCACAATTTCAAAAGTACTTAGTGCATATTTCAGTCAACTCTCCATCATCTTTCTTTTGCCGAGCATCATGTATCTCCACGGATTTCATGTGAAGATATAATATGAAAAAAAACACCATAAAATCCGGAAAAAAATCTAGCATAATATGATGGAATTTCATAATGCGCCGGAGTTCGAATTTTTACATATGAGATTCCAGTATAATATTTTAGAATTTCATAATGTGTTGGCGTTCCAACATAATATGCGGGAATTTTAAATGGAGGAGCTCCATAATCCACCATATTATGCTGGAACTTTCCGTGTTTTCAGCAAAATAGTGGCTATTTTTCAATGACTTAGCACGATGACTATTTTTCGATTAGCAATCTGAAAACCGGGTAGGCCTACTATTTTCACTTCTTTTTTTGTTCCATACAAGGGTGGATTTACAAATAAATATATGGGGCACGTGAACCCATGGTCTTTCCACCAAACTAGGTATCTTATGTACATATTTTTTAGAATTGGTCTAATATTATTTGCTGACACCCATGCTCAAAAGAGGCTAAACGGTGCACGTGGTTGAGTGTTTACTTATTAACGCAGAGGAGTAGGGATCAAATTCCACTTACTAATTATTTTTTTCTTCTTTCTTTTGGTGGTACACCCATGCTATAAAAATTCTAGATTTGCCTCTGGTTTTATAGCATAAGAGACTTCTTAGATATATTTTAAATAGTTTTTTATTATAAAATAATAAAAGAATAAGAGCAATATTGCAGAGAAAGAGAGAGAGAAAGTACTTATTGAATTTTGGGGTAGTTTACAATGGGGTAAGACCCCTCTATTTATAGGAGGAAAAATGACTTAGCCTCAAAGTAAAACTCTCTACAAGATAGAGATTCACTCTAATTAGAATTCTATTCTTAACACTCCCCCTTGGATGTCTACTCAATAAGTAATGTACCTCGTCAAAACCTTAATTAAAATAAACCCAATGGGAAAAAAATTCTAGAAAAGGAAAAAGAGTACACACGTTTAGAAATGCGCCTATTGGTTACCTCGTTAAAAATCTTGCAAGGAAAACCCAGTGGCACAAAACCTTGTAAGGAAAAAAGAGTGCAACACACATTAACTCCCTCTGAAGAGAGCATCAATTTACATCCTTGAGATTTCGCATCCCGATCTTGTACACTAGCTTCTTGAAGGTTGACGTCGGTAAAGATTTTGTGAACAAATTAGCCATACAATCACTTGAACGAATCTGTTGCACATTGATATCACCATTTTTCTGAAGATCATGCGAAAGATAACTTTGGTGAAATGTGCTTTGTCCTATCTTCTTTTATGAATCCTCCATTCAATTAAGTTATGCATACTGCATTGTATTCATATAAAATCGTGGGTAGTTTGTCACATTTCTAATCACATTTGTATCGAATATATAAGATGTATTATAGACCTCAGCCATACACACTCTCGACTTGCTTCATGAATAGCAATTATCTCAGCATGATTAGATGAAGTAGCCACAATTGATTGCTTAGTCGATCGCCAAGATATGGCAGTGCCTCCATAGATAAACACATAACCTATTTGAGATCGAGTCTTGTGTGGATCAGATAAATATCCAGCATCAGCATAACCAACAAGATCAGGACTGCAATTATTGCCATAAAATAAGCCCATATCGGTAATCCCCTTTAGATACCGCAATATGTGTTTGATTCCATTTCAATGTCTCTTTGTAAGAGCAGAGCTATATATTGATAAGACACTAACTGAAAATGTTATGTCAGGTCTTGTAGTATTGGCAAGATACATTAGTGCGCCAATTGCACTAAGATATGGTACTTCAGGACCAAGTAGCTCTTCATTCTAGGTCGGAATGGATTCTTATTCACATCAAGTGCTCGAACAACCATCAGAGTACTTAAAGGATGTGCTTCATCCATGTAAAACCATTTCAATACCTTTTCTATTTGGGCAGATTGATGAACAAAAAATCTGTTTGCCAAATGTTCGATTTGCAAACCAAGACATAATTTTATCTTTCCGAGATCTTTCATCTCGAATTCCTTCTTTAAATAATCAATTGTCTTTTGGAGTTACATAGGAGTTCCAATAAGTTTTATGTCATCAACATATACGGCAAATACAACAAATTCCAATGTTGTTTTCTTTATAAAAACACATGGGAAAATGGCATCATTTATATAGCCTTCCTTTAATAAATAC
The DNA here is from genome assembly GCA_034376525.1 of Nicotiana benthamiana. Lineage (NCBI taxonomy): Eukaryota > Viridiplantae > Streptophyta > Magnoliopsida > Solanales > Solanaceae > Nicotiana > Nicotiana benthamiana. The sequence continues at coordinate 109,914,083 of CM067323.1, read as the reverse complement.
TCACTAAGACGATTATACCACATTCGTCCTGATTGCTTTAGACCATACAAAGATCTTTACAATTTGATTGAAAACATTTCCCGGTACTTTGAATTATGTGTGTATGGAATTTTGAATCCATCGAAAATTTTCATGTATATCTCATTATCAAGTGAGCCATAGAGGTAGGCGGTAACCACATCCATTAAATGCATGTCAAGCTTTTCAAGGATAGGTAAACTAATGAGATAACGTAAAGTTATAGCATCCATAACAGGTGAATATGTCTCTTCATAATCGACACTATACCTTTGTAAAAATTCCTGTGCAATAAGGCATGCCTTATATCTTTGTACCTCGTTTTTCTCATTTCTCTTGTGTACAAAGACCCGTTTATATCCAACAGGCTTAACACCATTAGGTGTTTGGACTACAGGCCCAAAAACTTCACGTTTTGCAAGTGAATTTAATTCTGATTGGATTGCTTCTTTCCATTTTGGCCAATCAAGTCTTTGTCGACATTCTCCAACAGATTGAGGTTCAAGATCCTCACTTTATTTCATAATGCTAGATGCAACATTATATGCAAATACATAATCCACCACTATATCCACTCGATTAAAATTTGTCTCAATATCAATTGGATTTATTGATAGTTCCTTATTTTCTTGAGTCTCGGGCTCAGTGGATTCTTCATGAATCTCAGAATTTATTAAATCGTGGATTTCCTCATGAGATTCTTTCGTAGTGTCATTTTGATCATTTATTTTCCTTTTTCTAGGATTTCGATCTTTAGAACCTAATGGTCTGCCAGTTTTAGGCGTGCTTTTGACTCATTAGCTATGACACTAGAAGATTGTCCAATAGGGATATCAATTCGGATTGGAACATTCTCTGCGGGGATATGTGATTTTGTTATACTTTTCAAGTCCGTAAATGCGTCTGGCATTTGATTTGCTATTCTTTGCAAATTGATAGTCTTTTGCACCTCTTTTTCACAAATAGAGGCACGTGGATCAAGATGAGATAATGATGAATTTTTCCAGAAAAATTCCAGTTTGGTTTCACCAACTTCTCCCCCTAATTTTGGGAAAAATGTCTCATCGAATCGACAGTCTGCAAATCATGCAGTGAACAAATCCCCTGTCAATGTTTCGAGGTAGCAAATTATGGAGGGCGATTCAAACCCAACATATATTCCTAACCTTATTTGCGAGCCCATTTTGGTGCGATATGGTGGTGCTACATGCACATATACTGCGCATCTAAAAATTCTTAATTGGGATATATTAGGTTCATGACCCAAAACTAATTGCAACGGGAAATATTTGTGATGATTTGTCAGTCTGAGACGAAGTAGCATTGCTGCATGCAAAATGGCGTGACCCCAAACCGAAGTGGGAAGCCTCGTTTTCATGAGTAACAGTCTTGCTATCAACTGCAGACGTTTAATTAAAGACTCTGCAAGACCAATTTGAATGTGAACATGAGTTACAGGATGTTCCACTTTTGTCACAATTGATAAGCAATAATCATTAAATACTTGGGATGAAAACTTAGCAGCATTATCTAGTCTAATAGAATTAATTGGATTATCGGGAAATTATGCACGTAATAGAATTATTTGTGCCATTAATTTTGCAAACGCAAGGTTGCGAGATGACAATAGGCACATATGAGACCATCTAGAAGATGCGTCTATTAAGACCATAAAATATTTAAATGACCCACTAGGTGGGTGAATAGGTCCACAAATGTCCCCTTGTATACGTTCCAAAAATGCAGGTGACTCAATTCCAACCTTTGTTGGTGATGGTCTAATAATTAACTTGCCTTGATAACAAGAAGTGTAGGAAAATTCATTATTTAAAAGAATCTTTAAATTCTTTAATGGATGCCCATTTGAGTTTTCTATAATCTGTCTCATCATAAGTGATCCAGGATGTCCCGATCGATCATGCCAAAAAGTATTGAAATCAGTAACCTTTGGTTTAAGGTAGAATGTGCCTCAATTGCATTAATTCTTGTCCAGTACACGCCACAAGATAAAGATGGGAACTTCTCAATAGCCCTCTTTTGGCCAGAGACATTCTTTGTAATGATGAGAAATTCAAGATTATTCTCATCTATTGTCTCAATATGATATCCATGTTGACGGATATCTTTAAAACTCAACAAGTTCCTCTTGGACTTGGAGGAGAACATTGCATTCTCCATGATAAGTATTGTTCCTTTAGACCGAGTTATAGTAGCTCTTCCAGAGCCTTCAATTAATTTACTACTACCAGGAATTGTAGTAATATCTGCCTTACACATACTTAAATGAGAGAAATATTTCCTCTCTTTGAATATTATATGTGTGGTACATGAATCAATTAAACAAATATTTTTACAATTGAATTTTGATCCATGTTTGTTTTGTGAGATATCCATATTTGCTTCCCATGCTTTGACATATAAAAGAAATATTTGAATAAATATTAGTATTTTCAGAGAAATAAACTATGCTTACAGAAAATTTACTTGAACACAAATATTAAAAGTGTAGTATATATTTTCGAACTGCTATCGAATTGCTATTGGTACTAATTTTCTATTTAAGTAGAATAATATAATACTAGCATTTAAATATACTCCTTTTGGATGAAGAACATAAACAATTTAATTTGGTACTACTAGTAAATATAAAACAAATTGGATGGTAGTGACAACAACTGTTATTTTAATGAAAGAGATACATTTAAAACAGTTGTACATGTTGCTATATTTTAGTCAAATATGTATGCGTAAAAGAAATAGACAAGCTATATATTGTTTTAATTTTTCATCCTCTCATACAGTTAATGTCAAAAGAATCACTTAAATATCCAGGAAAACCAAGCAAATTTAACATTATCTCATAAAATAAATAATCCTATTGATACTAATTACTATTTTATATTTAATCAAAATGAACTAACACTATTTTATAAATTAAATGTTACTAATGACTACTACTCATGTAAATAATTATGGTTACATGATGTTTATTCACTAGCTACTAAGAATAGGCAAAAAATAAAAATTAAACTACTCAACCTTCTTTAATCACAGATCCATCATCGATGGAATGATCTATTTTTCCATCAGGGTGCTCAAAGAAGTCTGCCACTTCCAAATGGGTGATATCAAAATCATTGTCAGAGACAAAATTGGCTTCAGGGCCTTTATTCTTTAGAGATGCTCGATAAAGCTCAACCAAATATCTTGGTACACGATAAATATTTGTCCAGTGCCCTTTTCCACCGCAACGATAGCATTCAGTTTATGAACTATTTGATTTTGGCTTCTCATCTTTCCCTTTCCGCTTTTGGTAGTTATATTTCTTTGGGGGGTGATTGACACCAGAAAAATTTCCTTCTTGTCCACAGCCACGGCCACGGCCACGACCACGATCACGATCACAATTAGAGTCATGGCCTTTTCCACGCTTAGCATAATGAGAATAAACCTCATCCACTTCAGGCAATGGTGTAGACCCAGTGGGTCGATTTCATGATTTCTCATGAGCAAGTCATTGTTTCGCTCAGCCACAAGGAGAAGAGAAATCAACTCAGAGTACTTATTGAAACCTTTCTCTCTATACTGTTGTTGCAGAACCATATTGGAGGCATGAAACGTTGTAAACGTTTTTTCAAGCATATCATAATCAGTGATAGTATCTCCACTGAGTTTCAATTTAGAAGTATTTCTGAACATCGCAAAATTATATTCAGAAAACAGACTTAAAGTCTTGGAGACTCAGATGAGCCCAATCATATCGTGCTTGTGGCAGAGTGACCAACATTTAGTTGTCATATCTTTCTTTTAAGTCATTCCACAAAATAAGTGGATCTTTGACTGTGAGATATTCAATTTTCAACCCTTCATCAAGGTGATGGCGCAAAAAAATCAAGGCCTTAGCATATTCTTGGGTGAATGCTTTATTTCTATCTTTAATGGCGTCTCCAAGACCCATTGCATCAAATGGATTTCAGCATCCAACACCCATGTCATATAGTTCTTGCCCGAAATTTCAAGGGCAACGAACTTTCTTTTCATAATGTCAGTCATAATTAAAAAGAGCAAAAAAATTACCTTAATCTTCTCAAAGAGCTTCTTGAGACGGTAGACTCTCGTGCTGATAACGTATTATAAAATAATAAAAGAATAAGAGCAATATTGCAGAGAAAGAGAGAGAAAATTCTTATTGAATTTTGGGGTGGTTTACAATGGGGTAAGACCCCTCTATTTATAGGAGGAAAAATGACTTAACCTCAAAATAAAATTCTCTACAAGATAGACATTCACTCTAATTAGAATTCTATTCTTAACATTTTTTACTTTATTTCCTTATATATTTTTATAAAAACTTAGTGTTAATCAAAGATTGAGAGTTACTGTTTTTTTATTCTTTCTGTTTTTCTTTACCGCATTAAGGAACGTGGTTTACACAATGTTAGTAAATGACAGTATTATTTACATTAGTATTATAGTGTGAATGAGCGACTTATCTCACATCTTCATTGAACAATACGTTTTCTCTATTTATAAGAGCCAAAGGAGGAACGCTAATCGCTGAGCTCAGTAGTGTGGGCTTGATACCCAATAATGTGGTGGGATGTTGGGCCGCTCCAGATGGTAGGGCTTGGTGGGCTAATTACTGGCCTGCCCTGTCCAAGCACAGAGTTGGGTCACGTGGCCCAAGCGAAGGCATGGGCTGCTGGACTCCTAAAGTGGGGCGGACCGCGTGAGGCTGGTTTCAACAAATAGGTCATGGGCTGCTCCAATTAAACCGCTACTTTTAACCATTATTTTACTAATTTTTTATGTTACCACTTTAATAAAATCAAAATAATGAGGGAAATTACCAGCTATGTCCATTTAGAAGTAGCTCATTATAAAAATTGACCAGTTGGTAAAATATTACTAATATTAGCCAAAATAGCCAATTAGCTATTTGTGACAAAAAATAAATAAATTTTACTTTCTTCTGAGTGGGTGCTATTAAAATAGATTGAGTATATCTTAAGGAGCTTGAATCTCAGTTTTGGGATGATTTGGTGAAGTTTTGAGGTGGTTTGAATTGAAAATTCAAAATAAAAACTGAATATGAAAAAAATAATACGTGTATCACATATGTATCATATTTTATTGATTGTATATCACATGTATATTCATGTATATCTATGCGTGATACATGAAAGAATTTTTTGACATCGATTTAATTATGAATTTTGACACAAAACCAGTCCAAATCACCTCCAATCTTCCATAAATTTTGTATATTGACTTATCTATATGTTTTTAATGAATTTTAACTATACCCATTAAAAAAATTCTTTGTTTATTTCGATTTTTGAAATATTGGCTAGAGGTTGGTAAATTAAAACTTATATGAGATATTTATGTAAGTTTCCCAAATAAATATCTCTAACTTTTTATACAGTCAAACAATATCAAAACAATGTGAAATATCGGGAGTATCTTACTTTTTAATTACATAATATAACATAATATACAAATATCATACGCCCCCTGCTTCAACTTAAATGACCTTTTTTTATTAGTGTGTTTTAAAAATAATGATATATCTTTTATTTAAAAATACTTTCACTTTTAATTTTTTATTTAATATTTTACCGTTAATGATAAGCTTTTATAGCCACAAAAATATTATGACCCTAACAATTTTAAGAATCACATGTATCGAAAATCTTATAATTTCCCTTAAATTTTGTAAAGTCTAACTATGTCATCTTAAATTGAAACTAAATTGAAACAGAGTAGTATTATTTCATAAATTTAATTTGGAAGAAATGCAAAAATAGGCAGATTTACAAGTAGTCATTCAAAATTAGTCACAATTTTAAAAATAGTCAAAATTTAGTCACTTTTTATATAAAGATAAATATGAATAAAAATACTATTCAAAATCTGGAAAAATATTACACTATAATATACTTAAACTATACTAGAGTATTATACTAGAATTTTTTACTTGTTGGAATTTCAACATGAAATGCTGGAAGTTCATACACGTGCATATAAGTATATCAATGCCGAGTATATTGTGCTAGAGTGTTGCGGTAAAATAATATTTATTTTTTTGTTATGAAATAATATAAGAACAAGAACAATATAGAGAAAAGTAGAGAGGGGAGTATTCTTATTGATACTTTGAGATGATTTACAATGGGGTAAGACCCCTCTATTTATAGGAAGAGAAAAGACTTAGCCTCAAAGTAGAACTCTTCTATAAGATAGACATTCACCCTAATTAGAGTTCTATTTATAACACTCCCCCTTGAATGTTTATTCAATAATGTGCCTCGTTAAAATCTTAACTAAAACAAAACCCAATGGGAAAAAATTATAGAAAAGGAAAAAGAGTACACATGTTTGAATATGCGCCTATTGGTTGCCTCGTTAAAAACCTTGCAAGGAAAACCCAGTGGGACAAAACCTTGTAAGAGAAAAAGAGTGCAACGCGCATTAACTCCCCATGAAAAGAGCATCAATTCACATCCTTGGGCATTTGCATTCCAATCTTGTGCACCATCTCCAAAACGATCTTTTGTAGAGATTTGATAAATAAATCAGCCATATTGATTTGAATAAATATTCCGCACCTTGAAATTATCATTCTTGATAGATATGAACATCTTCATATAATGTCGTGGAATGACTCTTCAATATCTCCATAGAGGTATTCTCGATGCCATCATGCTTATAGTTATAGCAAGATACATATGTACGCAAGTTGCACTTAGGACGTGGTACTTTAGGACCAAGAATTGTATATACTTCAAGCAACTTCAATCTTTCATGGATTGACATATAAGTTAAGTCATATAAGCCATATAATAGACTTTAGATGCATATCAAGTTTTCATGTAATGCTAAACAAATAAGATATCGAAAACTGATTATACATACCATTGACTTTATACTTTCAAGTATTTGAACTACATGTCCAAAACTACATGTCTTTCATATGGAATCAATTCTGCTTGAATTGTATCTCTTTCATTTAGCCAATATTTTTGTTTGTATTCGACAAACATAAGATCCTCATCGATATTTAGCGCTATCATAGATGTCGTCGACGAACATTTTATATCGGTTCCAGTAAATTTTCATAAAGACATAACATGGAGATCTCTTTATTCATATATTCAGGTACCTGAATCTCTCATGAGACTTTATGAAGTGTTATGTCATGTGATCTTCTAGATCACTTGCCTCCCCATTATGATCACTTTGATCATTTGCTCATCTTCTTTATTAAGAAGTTATTTTGAAACCGATTTGTCTATACGCTTTAAGCGTATCAAAGACTTTGTCCTTCTGGGACTTAATATGAGCATTTGCAGTGAGAATATAGTTACTTTCTTTGGGTCAGCAAATGCGTATAGCATGCTTTGCAATATGTTGCAATTGAATTATCCTTTTATGAGCTTCAGGTTCATATTATGATATTCGAGGATCTATATATACAAATGATAATTCATCCCATGTAACCTTTTCTCAAGTGTTTATCATGTCTCCCCCTCATGTTAGAAAAAGCTAACTTGTTTCCTCAACTTTGAGAGTCCATCTTTGTGCATTATGGTGTTAATAAAATATACACCGCACATCAATAATAATAAGATGGAGTTATTTGGTTCCTGACTTCTGAACCACTTGTGAGGGGAGAATATAATATACTCTCGTATACAATGTATATCAAACTGATATATATAACTTTGTTCTCATAAGAAACAATTTAGCTATTAAGTGGAGGCACTCAATAATTATCTTGCTAAAGCAATTATGATATAAACCCACTTATCAAGATGAACTATCTTGAATAGAAAATCTGGAAATTATGCTCGAAGTTATATTACTGAGCAATTTACCTCGCAAACACCGGCCAGGCTGCGGGTTAATAACAATCGCACATGTAACCATTCATATGTGGTATACATGGCAGGTGAATGGACCCATATTCACCTTTGATATTTTCAGAATTTATGGGATTCAACCCGAACTCTTTAGTTGGTCAATCAATTAATGAGAACAAGTAATATAAGAGAATTCGTAAAGAACTTTCTAGTTCTTTAATATTTACCCATGTGAATTCTCTATTACTGCACATCATACTTAAAATGAGATGGCTAACCCGAATGCCAACTGAATAAATTATCAATATTGATAAACTTCAAATTTACACCATGACATGTGCAATTATCAATAAACTTCAAGTTTATTATGGTATGGGTTTTTATACCAATAAATATCCACTTTATTGTGGCATTCTTTTGTTTGTGTAGTACAAACTGGAGAATAAAGCGGGTAGCTTTTCATATACAAATTATCCCGCTACAAGTTGTAGTAATAGAAGATATCAAATCTTTCCTTTATTTATAGTCTCAATATAATCAATCGCTTTCGCATATACTTTGGAAACTGAATAAGTTTCTTTGAGACTTACTACCACACAATACCTTATTGGTAATCAATTGCGTTTCTCCAACATAATAATAATTGGCTCTTCTAGAGCTCTCAATTAATTTTGTACTACCACAGATTCATCAACATTTATGTGGTGAATATCTCTTTTAAAGAGAAAGTTATACCATTATGGTCATGGTCAAAATTATATGCAAGATATGTTTCTTGCATTATCGTTGTCCTTTAATAGTCATATTTCCAAAATATTTTGGCGTACAATAGGTACGTGTCCAACGATCATTCATGCCATAATAATGACATTATTTTCATATATCATCTCAAACCTCCTTCTAGGGGTGAGTGTGGTATATTCAATACCAATGCGTCTGGCATTCGATTTGCTATTCTTTGCAAATGGATAATATTTTGCACCTCTTTTCCACAAATAGAGGTATGTGGATCAAGATGAGATAATGATGCATTTTTCCACAAAATTTCCCGTTTGGTTTCACCAACTTCTCCCCCTAATTTTGGGAAAAGTGTCTCATCGAATTGACAGTCTGCAAATCATGCAGTGAACAAATCCCCTGTCAATGTTTCGAGGTAGCGAATAATGGAGGGCGATTCAAACTCAACATATATTCCTAACCTTCTTTGCAAACCCATTTTGGTGCAATATGGCGGTGCTACAGGCACATATACTGCACATCCACAAATTCTTAAGTGGGATATATTAGGTTCATGACCCAAAACTAATTGCAACGGGGAATATTTGTGATAATTCGTCAGTCAGAGACGAACTAGCATTGCTGCATGCAAAATGGCGTGACCCCAAACCGAAGTGGGCAGCCTCGTTTTCATGAGTGAATGAGGTATTCAAGATTATACTCATGTATTGTCTCAATCTGATATCCATTTTGACTGATATCTTTAAAAACTCAACAAGTTCCTCTTAAACTTGGAGGAGAACATTGCATTCTCTATGATAAATATTGTTCCTTTAGGCAGAGTTATAGTTGCCTTCAATCAATTTAATTACCATGGTTGACAACAAAAGAAAATATACGAACATGAGAATAAACAAATTCAATCCGTTTGTTTCATATTTAAACAATATTTTCAAAATCTGTTGAGGTTAGTTGACTAACTAAATCAGATAGTTGATTATATGTTTTCCATAATCGATTACTTTGCAGTTTGAAAATTTCAGTTTAAGCACTGTCTCAATGTAATCGATTGTTAAACATACATAATCGATTATTTGCTATTTTGAAAAACTTCAGATCACACTGTCTTAATATAATCGATTGTTAAACATACATAATCGATTATGTCTTAATATAATCGATTGTTAAACATACATAATCGATTATTTGCTATTTTGAAAAACTTCAGATCACACTGTCTTAATATAATCAATTGTTAAACATACATAATCGATTATGTCTTAATATAATCGATTGTTAGACATACATAATCGATTATGTCTTAATATAATCGATTGTTAACAAGTATATAATCGATTGTTTTGCAGTTTTAATGCGAAATATTAGATAATCGACTAACGGTTAGGTTAGTCGATTAACTCTACTGAAAAATAAAAATATCTTTGAAATTTAAGCATATTGAAACATTCTAAAGAACTAATACTAACATTATATCATAAACTAACTAATACGAGCTGATACTAATGACTATTAGTTTTTTCACTAACTAATACAAATAAAATCAAACAATTCCATCTTCCTTCATCACAGATCCATCACCGATTAAGTGGTCTATTTTCCCCTCAGGGTGCTCATAGAAGTCTGCCACATCCAAGTGGGTGATGTCAAAATTGTCGTCAGAGACAGAATTGGTTTCAGGACATTTACCTTTTAGAGATGCTTGATAAAGCTCAACCAAATGTCTTGGTACACGGCAAATTTTCGCCCAGTGCCCTTTTCCACCGCAACGATAACATATAGTTTATGAACTATTTGCTTTTGGATTCTCATCATATCGTGCTTGTGGCAGAGTGACCAACATCAGGTTGTCATTTCTCTCCTTTAAGCCATTCCACAAGATAGGTGGATCTTTGACTGTGATATAGTCAATTCTCAAACCTTCATCAAGGTGATGGCGCAAGAAAATCAAGGCCTTAGCACAGTTTCAAACCTTCATCAAGGTGATGGCGCAAGAAAATCAAGGCCTTAGCATAGTCTTGGGTGGATGCATTATTTCTGTCTTTAATGGCGTCTCCAAGACCCATAGCATCTAAGTGGATTTCAGCATCCAACACCCATGTCATATAGTTTTTGCCCGAAATTTCAAGGGCAATGAACTTCCTTTTCATAATGTTAGACATAAACAAAATTACATCAAGAGCGTGTCCATACTTACGGGCTTTATTACAATTATCACATTCACTTCAGGGAATGGATCATAATCGTCTGTATGTGCTATACACAATCTCATGTCAAATATTACTTTCATAAAGTGAAAGATTATTTTGAGAATCCTTATTGTTCTCATTACCACAATAATGACGATTATAATTTCGTCTATTGCCACGTCCACATTCATTGATACCTTCATGGTAATAATTTTTGTCTTCTTTCAGAATTATCACATACTGCTACCACATTCTCTAAAGGGAATGGAGCAAATTCAATGGGACGGATTTTCAATTCTTTGCCCACAATCATACATGAATTTAATCATGGCAAGACATAGAACTTTTACCACTTCACGTGGTTATAATTCCTTACAAACTCCATTAGAGTTATAATCAAACTTTGTTGTCTATGTTTGTATATGAAATAAAATCGTAGAATTTCAAGAATTTGAAAGGGAAAAGTAAATTACTTACCTTTAAGGTATACCAATAAATGTTGTGATATCAAATATACCTCTTCAGTTTCCATCCCGTTGCATTATGATGATACCATCCCTTCTATTTTTCCGTATAAAAATTCTCATATGGAGCAGTAACAATAGTTATTACACTCTTTTGCTTGGAAATTCACCGAAATCGTTCTCCTCCTTACGCCACCGGAAATACGGCCCTTAATACGATTATAGTTCTATCTTCTTGTTGCATATTGAACTGGTAGTAATTGATGAATTGGAGTTTATCAAAAGATTTGGATTGTATGTTTCTGGAATATGAGAAAGGTCAAAGAGTTCTTCAGCGGCTTCGAGGAGGATATACAAGGGATAATTGCTGAATATTAAATTCAATTGGTTAGAGACTCGTGCTGATAACGTGTTATGAAATAATATAAGAACAAGAACAATATAGGGAAAAGTAGAGAGGGGAGTATTCTTATTGATACTTTGGGATGATTTATAATGGGGTAAGACCCCTCTATTTATAGAAAGAGAAAAGACTTAGCCTCAAAGTAGAACTCTTCTATAAGATAGACATTCACCCTAATTAGAGTTCTATTTATACTATAATTTTTTGCGTGTTGGAATTCCAACATGAAATACTGGAAGTTCATACACGTGCATATAAGTATATCAATGCCAAGTATATTGTGCTAGAGTGTTGCGGTAAAATAATATTTATTTTTTAATAATTTTACAAATGCTGGCTATTCTTTTTAAATGATCAATGGGAAAGTTGGATTGGGCTGGTTATTTTACCTCTAATGTAGTAACCACGCGACATCGTCAAAAGCACGGCTGTTGATTCCTCCATGAAAAGATCCACGTTTAATAAATTTGTGGCGCAAAACAATTCTGCAGATACACACACACACCCCAAGCTCACTGGTAACAGAGTAGAATAACAATGGCGTTGCTCACTGGAAATCTCCCTTCTTTACCTTTCAACTTTTCCATTATTTCTTCTTCATCACAAGGTTCTCTTCTCAACAATTCTACCTACACTTTACTAATATCAAAGACAAAAAATAAAAACAAAAAAAGAAAGAAGATAAAACAATAACAAGCTCTTGCTACAAGTTTTTTTTTTTGGGAAAAGAAATGCTAAATTATATTGATTTATGTTATTTGAATTACCTTACAGAATCGAAAGCAGTGAAAATTAGAGAAGATTGGAGGAAAAAATCACGATCTATTCCTCCTGGTGGGACTTATCCAGCTAAAGATCACTGCAGGTTCATTCTTCTGTTTTTTTCTTTAAGTTTAAATTTATTAAAATTTTAACTTTGCCTCTGAATTAGTATTTAATACTCCATCTATTTCGTTTTAGGTTACACTTGTTTGACTGGACACTCAGTTTAAAAAAGACGTAAAGATTTTTGAAAATTATGCCTTTAAACAAGTCATATACATTTGTGCCGCTATAAATCAATAATTAAATGTATAATAGTATAATGAGAATTTTGAAGTAAAATTTTATGAATATAGAAATGTGTCATTCTTAGATCGATTAAAAAGAAAAGTGTGTCATATAAATTGTGATTACGGGAGTATACACTTTAAAAAGGGAGGATAATTGAATGAGTTTGTTGGGTATATTTAGACACGATTTGAAAATTAGAATTAATTAAGTATTTCCTTCTAATAATTTTTTTTATTTTTTATTGTTAGATATTTCGTAGGTTAGAATAGTGAAAGTGTTGTAAGGAGAAGATAAAAAGAGGATCTCGTGTTGTTATAGTTTTTGGATTATTATGTGTTTGAAATGTTTTCTTTTGAGGAAACTATGGTGTGTCATTTGTCATAAAATTCATAGTAAATGTAGAACAATTATACAATAAATATGCGGGATATTGGACATTATTTGGCATGAAGTGAAAAAAGAATGTGAAATGTGTAATTTGAAATTGAGGGAGTGTTTCGTTGGGTAAAGCCTCATAGTATTTCCGTTTATGCATATTTTAGAATATTTCTGTGTTAAAACTTGATAGAAGTACTTTGGGGTTAATTTTTTTTATAAATAGAAAGAAGAAAAGTTTTAATGTGCTATATGTTAAGTTTGCTAGGAAAGGAATATGTTAATCTAATGCTTGGAAGACTGAAAGTAATTGCTGATGTCACATGAATGTGGTGCACAATAACTGATGATATTACATACTAGTAATTCGACGTTTTGGAGGATTATAATTTCAGTATGTTGTTTCACCATTCATCTTCATACTTACTAAAATTAATTGCTTGCCGATTTTGTGACATTTTCTTAATGATCATATTTAGTTTTAGTGGTACCAGGACTAGCTATAGGTTTTTATATAACTTTCTGATGGTCGTATAATATTTTCTTGCTTGCAGCCAATGTGGTTTGTGCGACTCTTACTACATTGCCCATGTCAAGAATGCATGTGCTTTCTTGGGGGATGGCATGTCTAGAATTGAAGTGAGTCTTTCTCTGCTTTTGTACTAGTCATGATACTGTTAGCTTCAGTTGTAGTTCTGATTGTTTATGCCTATGAAAGGTTTCGTACTAGAACTTGATGGGTTCTCCTTTTCTTGCCCCAACTATTTCTTGCATAAGCAGGCTCGTCTTCTATTTTTCTGTTTCACTTGCTTTAGTAAAAAGTGTGATCTGCTTTTGATTATTGACAACATATTGGAATAAATGAAGTGTTAAGCATTATTATATTGCTATAGGAGCTGGCTTGTCAGCAAATGTATTGCATTTTGATTCATGTTAACATAATCTCGCCGTACTGAGATAAATAGGATGGATAATGTTATACACTTACACTAAACCGCAGAATGGTTTTAAGTCAAACAGGTCTTGTCATATGGGAATGGGGAAACAATCATAGACCTTCATCAAGCTCTCCATCAGGGTCTGCATCTTACGCGAATGAGCTGTCCTCTATTCTGTTAGTTCTTGTCCTTTAATTTTAGGTTTAATAATATCATACAGCCTAACTTAGTTTAGAGGTTTATTATTATCTTGTGACATTTCAAGATTTATTTTGCCCAATTTCGCAGAAGTCATTTTACTTTTTCTTCTTTTGTCCTCATAGAGATTAAGGGGAACTTTGTCCAAAGGAACTTGGTAAAGTTTGAAATTTTGTCCTGTTTTTAGTTTGAGTGGTGGTGGAGGGTGATACATAGTGCATAATTGCTCTTTTATGATAAAGATTGATTGGACTACTTACTAATAAAACTCTGGTGCTAGCTGCAGTAGTATCTCTTAGGAATACACTATCAACTTAGACCTGCTATGCTATGTAGAATCTGCTCTTTTAGTCGAAGTTATATGATAGCTCGAAGTAACCAGATAATGCTGACTGTTTCTTATCTTCTGCTTCAGGCTTTGGAGCCTACTGTCCATGGGCGAGGACGGAAAGAAGACTCGTTGGATGAGATTTATATGGGAGTGTATGAGAATCTGTTGTATGCTCGTAAAACGCAGCCTGTGGAAGGTAATACTTTGGATCTGGTAAATAGTATTCCATTTCAAATGTACAATTGTTTGACTTCTTGTGCTCCTCTACTGAATTTAACAAATTAGTTAGTTTTCCGGGAGATCTATAGATTTGTTTTTGAGTGAGTTGTTACTACATGCCAACCTCTTATCAAACATCTGCAATTTTTATTCCATCTTTTCATTCTGGCTTTCAGGAGCTCAATGGACCGGGATAGTGACAACTATTGCAGTGGAGATGCTAAAAGCTGGGATGGTGGAAGCTGTTGTTTGTGTTCAGAGGTACGGTCGGCATCCAACTTGGTTAAAAAGAATTTTGGTTCTCCCTCCTGGTTACTTTCATTGCATTAGTTATGCATTTGAAATTCTGGTTAGTTATTCCATAGTAGCCCTTATTAATAATGATCTAGAAAACCTCACATATTTCAGTATGCATAAAAGTGAAGAATTGTCTGGGTGGAAATCATGATTTTCGTTTTAAGCATTACGTAACATCCTAAAACAGAAAGTAGTGCAATATGCATGGCGTTGAAGGTTTCTACTTTTATGAAATAATTAATACACCAAAGTATTAGAACTTGATCTTGTTCATTCTTCTGCAAATTGCTACTTTCACGTATTTTCCTTTTCTCTTCCCCATTATATCCAACAATTTATGGGCTCTTACCTTCTTCTTACATTGTTTTAGTGATCCAGAAGATCGATTTACTCCCCGACCTGTCCTGGCAAGGTTTGTGAATGAAATTTCTGTTGTATTTATATTCATGTTGACATATTGATATATTTACCCATTTCCATCCTCCTCTCCGCTTTCATGTTTTCAAAAGGACTCCAGAGGAAGTTATAGCAGCTAAAGGTGTCAAGCCAACACTGTCTCCTAATCTAAATACTCTCGCCTTAGTTGAGGTTTCTTCATTCACTTCCATTAGCATCAGAATTATTTATTTGTTTATTATCATCATCAATGCATTTAAATTTGCGTCACTTTATTAAATTTCTGACTGGAGCATGTTGTCCAGGTTGAAGATTGTCATATCTCTCCTCAGTAGGTCAATGAGACATGTGTAGCTATGCTTTGTAATTTTCTGTAATTAGAGATTTCATTAAGATGTCATATCTCTTGATAGGTCAGTGAAACTCGTGTAACTGTGCTTTGTAATTTACCCCAATTGGAGATTTCATTAAGAGAAGTCTTTTTGATTTATGTTTTTATATTTTTGTTCGAGCCTTTTCCTGGCAATGTCATCTTGCTTGTCCCCAAATGTGTCTTCTCTTTCTTCTGGGAGAGATCGTAGGTTCTTCAGTTGACCACTGCTTTTCCTCAATTGCTTCCTCCCTTTCCTTTGGGAACTAGCTGCTCTTTCTTTGGTCTTCCTACATGCCAAGCTTTATCACACATTGAGTAGTCACCCACAGTAGAAGCAGTCTAGTTAGGAGCTACTTTAGGTAATGGCGTCAACTCTTTGTATAGAAGGTGGTTAACCCTGTTTTAGAATCTCTTAAAAGGTGAAGCCAAAGAATGGTATTGTCTCTGGTAGATGCTATAAAGAATAGTTTCTGTTGAATCCTTTTTGGTGCCTTTTTTGGACATTTTTTTTCAAGATACGGCAAAAGGACGAATTACTGAAAAGAATTTTGAACGGCCATGAATTTTGTTGTTGTCTTAGCACCCATAGACTATTTCTAATTGTTCTCCTCTCCCATTATGAATAGTGTTTCTGTTGCGTGTGCCTTCTCCCTTGTGTAATGTCTCAATTATTATTATTTTGTTTTCTTTTTTAAAAGATGTAATATTTCTCATTTATGAAGCTACTTTACTTCAACTATCTGCATTTTAATTCCTATGTGTGTCTGTCTCTGTGTTACTACATGGTTGTATAAGAAGTGTACTTCCAATTTTGTTTTTATGGTGATTTATACAATTTTTTAAATAAAAGTTATGTCCCTTCAGCAAAATTTCTTCTAAGAGTTTGTGTTCTGACAAGATTTCTATATCAGCGGCTGTTTATGTCTCTAGCATGACTACTTCATGAAAAAAAAGTTGTAATTGTCCAATACTTCGTGAGAAAGGATTCACTACTACGAAATCCATTAGGGTTAAAAAGTGTTAGACTTTTAGAATGCCCTTTATTGTTAATCCTCCAATCAGTGTCCAATGAAATACTTTTGCAATCTTTTAAACACGGATCTTCGTAAGCAAGCAAGAATCAGCTGTTATGCTTTGAAGAGAGGTATAAACCGTGGTCCTTCCCTTTCTTGGGTCCGAGACAGGTTCCGCTGCAAGTGGAAGCATACTGATCAGCTTGTGGACTTCCTGGTTCCTCCATTCTTTACCTTGAAAGGGAGGGGGTTTTGGGGGGGGGGGGGGGGAATAGGAAGGAATTATGTTAGAGAATGCTACACTTGTCTCTCATGGGTTGTGTAAGGGTTTGAAAGGGATTTAAATAATCCTGGGCTACTCCAACCATTGCCTTAAGATTTTGGGTTGGATGGTCAGGTTCTTTCACATGGTATCAAAGCCAAATTCTGGTGAGCCTGTTTGTACAGCCGCTCTATCCTATTGTTCTATTGCTCTGGGCTTCTCTCTCTCTCATTTAATTATAACAACTTTTTGGATGGTTTTTGGCTTCTGTTCATATATCCGTGCTTCAATCAAGCTTAAGTTAGTAGCTGGGTACATATTGATTTTCTGAGAGAGCAAATACAATAGAAATCATGCATTCAAATCTGACAATTTTTCCTGAGATCTTTCTTTTCTAGTGCTCTCTTTTTTATTCTTGTCATTAGATCTCATATTTACTCTTGAAATTCTTTTATTTCATATACTGAGCTTCTAATTATCTTCTTGTCATAACAATGAAATCCATACAATTGCACACTTTCTAGTTGTGCATGCTTTATTGCATTACAAATTGGTTTAAAGGGACTCTGGTTTTCACTGAAACTGTAGTGCAAGTTTACAGTATAGTTTGATGTAAGCAATCTTCTTCCTTGAAACAGGCAGCTGGTGTGAAGCGACTTCTGTTCTGCGGTGTTGGCTGCCAAGTGCAAGGTATTCATGCTATTATGATCTCTTTGTTTCTGCTTTTAATTATCGTTTATCATTATATCTATATCACGAGCAGAGCAATTTCGTAACTTGCAGCTTTAAGATCAGTGGAGCAATATTTGAATTTGGAAAAGCTATATGTTGTAGGCACTAACTGTGGTAAGTAAACAGATGCATTCATAAATTCCTTCTCACATCTTTGACTGTATCGATTATTCTACCAACTGTTAGAGATTTTGATGAAGGTAGCAATCAAGTCTGTTTGGACAGAGATTTGACCTATTTATTTTTGCTAAATGACAAAAGCTTTGATCTATTGACATAATTCAGAAAGAGTGCCTATTGGCCTAACAATGACATACTATAGTAGTTGAAACCTCTGTTAGGATACCGCTGTTGCAGCTCTCTGTGCAAAAAACGGAAGTTCCTCAGTGCCATGCATATCTGTATAGAGATATGAGGAAAGAGAACATTATTCGTCCTAAGTAGTCTGTGATAGAGATATTTGAGCTGTGACTGAGATCTTGTGCCTCTATAAGTCATCAAGTAACTGATAGAGTTCATCAACTCTCCCGATATTGCAAGCTTCTTTTGACTTCGAGTCCAAAATGGTTCTCCTTCCTGTTACCTGCACACTTCATAAATATTAGACTTCTGCTGATAGGATGTTTTGTGGATAATGCTGAACGTGTTACATGAGAGATTATCTCCATACGGTCTCTGTTTCTGTAAGCCAACTCTTGCTCTATCAACAACATCAAAACTTACTATCTTGAATCCTCCTCCTATATCCACATGATGCTTCTCAAAGAGCTGTTCATAAGGTCTTGTCCCTGTTTCAATCATCCCACAGCTTTTTGAACCGCATGTTTGTCTACATTAAACCTTCCTCAATGAAGCCTGTTCCTCTACACCAAATCTCAATAGCCATTCACCTAATAGGGCCTTGCTGAACACCATTATGTGTCAGAGGCCTAGTTCCCCAATTTTTGTGAAGGAGTAAATACCCTCGAATTAATCAGATGATATTTCTTCACAAAGATTCCTCTGAAAATTTTCCAGTTTGTCCACCACAGAAGCAGGGAGGGAAAGAAAGACATATAGTTGGTGGGATTCTCTACAAATTGCTTTTTATCAAAAATTCCTTTCCCCTAGATATTTTAGCCGATATTACTAACATTAGTTTCTTGACAGTGGATAATGGAAAACGAGAAGGCTTAGATAAGTTTCTGAAGGCCGCTAGCAGTGAACCTGAAACAGTTCTTCACTATGAGTTTATGCAAGACTACAAGGTGTGCTCCTGTTATAGTACTTTCATATGAAAAAGGGGTGTGCTCATGCTACTCTTTCATCACAAACTCACCTTTGTGAGACAACCTATGCATCACCTCTGTGATCTTTCAATTCTATACATTCAAGTATAAGCACAAGGAAACCAACTCCTATATTCTCATGTACTTGTCATGGCGATCTGTTTTCTGAATGTTGTATCCTTAAACTTGGCTAAACAAATCTTTCTTAACCTGATGACTAGTGTGCTCCGCCTAGAATATGGTTTTATTTGGCTGGTGAGTCAATTCACTCTTGAAGATGCATTTCACTCTTGGCGGAACGGGTAAAGTTGCTGCCATATGACCAGGAGGTCACGGGTTCAAGCCGTGGAAACTGGCCTCTTGCAGAAATGCAAAGTAAGGCTGCGTACGATAGACCCTTGTGGTCCGGCCCTTCCCTGGACTCCGCGCATAGCGGGAGCTTAGTGCATCGGGCTGCCCTTTTTTACTCTTCATCCTAATTAATTTGTATGCCAGTCTCGTTATCTGGCACCTATCAAAATGTTTGATACCATTTTACTAATAAGGGGTCGTTTGGTTTGAATACCCCTTGTGCTGGGATAAGTTACGCTTGGATAAGTTATGCTGGGATTAGTTACACTGGTATTAGTTATGCTGGTATTATTTTTTATCCACTGTTCGGTATGTTGTATTAAAAATGATATGCATTGCATAATTTTTAAGAAGTTGTTTGTTTACAAAAATACCCTCCATCTTATTTAACCTCCATCTTCTTACTCCTTTATCCAATTGAGCTACGTCAATTTCCAATTCTAACAAGTACTAATTTTTTGAGGCTCTAGCTTTAATTGTTTGAAATATATATATGCTGATTTATTCTTATAAATCTTTTTCCCAATTTAATTCACGTTTAATTGCCATGTATTATATTACTAATTTCTTGGTCTTCACAATTTTCGTGGAATGTATTGTGATTTAAAAAAAAAAACTCACACATCAGAGGCATAAAAAAATATAGTTAAGCTCAATTGGTTTGTTCTGCAATCTATATAAGAATGGAAAAACTGAAATTCTTAACCTTTTAACAATGTAATCTTGCAAGTGGCAACCAACCATGACAATGTCACCTAGGCAAATGGTGTAATCACTAGACAGTGATCAACCAAAACGTAGTTTGTCCTTAGTTTTTGTTAAGGAAGCTTCTTCATAGGAGAAGTCATGTAGAAATTTTGGTACTGCATTTGCATTGAAGGTTCTCTTCTCTTAGTACTACAAAATGGGAAGTCTGACTTAGGAAAAAAGCACTTACGCGTTTAGTCATCAATTACTACAATATGATGAAAATTTATTCTATTCATTTGTCTAAAGAATGAAATATCTCTCACATAGCAAACATGACAATCAACAGCCTAGGTGTCCTTTCGAAATGGTGTTCTTGAAGTATGACTTGACGACTTCGTTATCAATTGTTGATGAGCGGATAGAATGTAGATCGACACAATAGAAGCATTTCGATAACCAAGCTTATAGAATTTAGAGGCATAAAAAATATAGTTAAGCTAAAAAGAGAAATTCAATAATTGTCATAGTAGTAATATAATTACATATGCACTTAACATTTACACTAAAGTTAAGCTATTTAATAGACACTAATTACACAAAAATATAGCATCCTCCTGCCCACCAGTCATAAACAAAAGAGGATGGACATAACCCGAGGTAACAAAAATAGCACTACAGTTCAACTTTAAAGTTGTTAGTCGAGCAAAAACTATCAAACTAGTACCACCACATATATACAACTTTACCATACTTCAAAGTTTACCATTGATAATCATGAACATCATTGTTTGGCGCTCAAGTTCACCCATACGTAAAAATAATTCCATCTTTTTGACATCTTCATAGAGAATCATTGTAGCTTTAATACGTTCTTCTACAGAGTACAACTCAAATGCGGGAGACTCAAGGATAGAATAAATTTCACCACGAGTATCGGATCGGTCACGATTTCCAATCTTATCAATCAAGGCACCCATTCTTTTATCTTGACTTTCAATAAAGATTTTCATAACTTATGTCATACCCTTAAGAAATGTCTCACTAGAATCCTCCATAACCCATTTTCTTTTCTTGCTTTTCTCTTTTTCATTTAAATTAGAAGAGAACCTATTAGCATGCTCACCTTGTTTATGATTTTGTTGGAATCCTGCATGTTCATTTTTAGATGCTCCAGCGCATTCTTGTTGAGATGCTCTAGCATCTTCTTTTTCAGATGCTCCAGTAAAACTAGGTCCATCATAAGCATTTTCACTTTCAGCTTCTCCAGTAGCTATATTAGGTCCATCACCAACATCATCTTCTTCTTCATCATCGTCAACAACAATTGGCCATCCTAAGCTCATGTCATTAGAAAGTCCTGAAGCTTGACTCCTTAGAATATCCTCAGTAGCATCTAGCGGCCCTTCTGCGAACTCACCAGTCGCTCTATCCTTGCCAAATATTTCCTCCCAATCCTCGAACACTGGCCATTTCTTAGTTTTCATGCTTTTTGCTTTTGGATCCATCTAGAAAAAATAAGGACAGAAACAAAAGTAATGACATATGCGTCAGTTATAAGCTATGATGGGAACTTAGGAAAATTCATATATGAAGTAACAATATTCTAATAACTTAAGCAAAGTATAAATTACCTTTATAAAGTCATCCAACTGTTTTGGATCGTCAACAATGATGGTTCCATCACTATATTGAAATCCAATACCACTTCGACTCTTTAATAAACTAATGCTTGAATACCATCTCTTCCACACTTTTAATTTATTATTAACATTTGGTTCACCTTTCAATTGACTACTAGGATGACGTTCATGTAAATAGTACTCTAGCTCCATCTAGTATCCTGGCCTAAAGGTTCCATTATCATCTCGCCAACCATCAGCACACAAATGTTTTAAACCATCTAAAAGAGAACTTTCTTCTGCTGGAGTCCAGATCCTTCGGGAAGAAGGTGTTGATTTTCTTGATCTTCTTGAATTTTCTGCCTGTCTATTCATTACAACAACAACAACAACAACAATAACTACCCAGTATAATCCCACGAAGTGGGGTCTGGGGAGGGTAATATGTAGACGAGCCTTACCCCTACCCGAAAGGGCAGAGAGGCTGTTTCTAATCGACCCTCGGCTCAGTGAGGTTGTGAATAGAGCCTGTCTATTCATTATATCTGTATAATCTTGTGAAAATCAAAGTAACTATTTTTTATAATCACAAAAATCTGAAAGTTGATACACCTTACAATCATACAAAAAACTAAAGAGAAAAATATCCAAACACCACAAAATATAATACAAGCATGGAACGTTTTGAAACAATCAATTGTTTAGACTTGCATTCCACATTGATTGAGCCAACTCATCCCTCCATGTGGTCCACGCCTGAAATGATTCAACAACATTAATGTTGTCAATTTGATACTCCACTTGTTCTTCCATATCAATATCTAAGGGATCCACTTCCATCTCTCTACGAATAAAGTTGTGCATCAAACAACAAGCACTAATGATCCTATTATGAACCTTAACTGAGTACCACGAAGAGCTTCTAAGAATACCCCAACGCCCTTTCAAAAGACCAAATGCTCTTTCGATAATATTACGAGCCCTAGCATGCTTCATATTGAAAAGCTCTTCTCGACATCAAGGTGGCGGATTGTCACCTTGCCAATCCCTTAACCAATATCTATACCCTCTATAAGGTGAAAGAAAACCATTTCCATTTGTATATCCTCTATCGCACAAATAATAATTTCCTACAATATAAACATAAAATTTAGTTACTTTTATGTAGCATTCTTTTTCAGATATAACTTGAGTTTATAAGCATATGTATGGCATACCCTCGAGGATTTTCAATCCATTCATTTGCACTATAGCATCTCGTAATACACGACTATCGGCAGCTGATCCTTCCCAACCAGGTAATACATAAGTAAAATTAAGATTTCTATCACAAACTCCCAATACATTAGTTGCTATTTCTCCTTTTCTTATTCTGTATCTTGGTTTGTACTCGGATGGAACTCTAATTTGAATGAAAGTACCATCAAGTGCACCTAGACATCCGTATAAAATCAATTATATATTATCTCAAACTATTAACTTCTTTTCGTATGATTATATATTTTTTTAGTTTTACATAAGTTAATATATGTTCAAAAGAAATTTCACATACCTTAAACCATCTCCATTGATCTTCAATCTCATCTTCAAGCACTGGTTTGGGATTAACAAGTAACAATGGAGCTAGTCTGAGCATAGTTCTCAAGCATTCATTGAAAGCTTGACTTACGCTCCAACCCGATCTAACATAGTCAACTTTAATTGATCTATTCTTCTCGTGATGAGCTAAAATATTTAAGAGCATTGCTAACTTTTCACTACTTGATATGTTTTTACTATTTGTTAAACCCCAAATTTCCTTAGTTAAGAGAACTAAAGTGTGAAAGGAATTTCTATCCATTCTTAACTTATCAATACATGAAATATCACTGTCATGTATGATACAATTCAAATGAGACATAATTTTAGGAATTCGAACACTCATACGGTACCTAATCACACGCCTATTTCTATGTTGTTTTCTTATAGAATGACCATAAATAATAATTAAAAGAAATATAAATACAACAAGAAAATGTTGGCACAATATCTCCTCAAGGATAATAACGCATTCAATATCGGACAATAGTTGATGATCCATAAGAAAACCTAATTTTGCCATTACAAAAATGAAAAGAATTAATAAAGAAAAAAATTACAATTAGAAAATGGAATCTGTGAGTAAAAATTTAGAATTTTCAAGTACAGAAAGAGAAACAAAAAGAAAATTTAGAATCTATGAACCCAACGAATATTAATAGAAGAGATAAATAAGAAAATTAGTTTTCGCAAAATAATTTTTAAAGCCATCAAAGAAGATAAATGATAACAAGAAAAAATAAGAGAAATAAATTTTGATAGAAGTTTTAACCTTGTGAGAAAAGCAAAATGAAAGATAATGTCTTCTTCAATCACTACATCATAGCTTCTGCATTCAAAGAACAGAAGAAATGTCTCTGACGGCGATGCTTTACCAATATTAGGTAAAGAATGAGAAAAGTGATATAGAAAAGGGTTTGAGGACTTTAGGGCTATTTTAGTAAATTTCCCTATTTTGTTGGGTGATAATAATCCCATCATTAATTATCCCACCTCATGAGAGGTATAAGTTATTCCGGTATTAATTTTAATACCGGGATAACTTATATCAAGTTTGGTAACCAAACAAGGTATAAGCTGGTATTAGATTTTTATACCGGTGTTATTTTTACTTATACCCCATACAAACGACCCCTAATAGTATTATTTTATACAACTTTCACAAGTTTCTATAATACAAGTCTTTTAAACTAATCCAAAATTTAAGGTGTGATTTGACGTTTCTGTTAGATATGTAAATATAGTAGAACTCTAATTATAGTAGAACTCTAGTCCAAAGTGTATTAGGAGTAGGTTAGGTTATGTGTATTATATATAGGGCTCATTGTATCATGTTTAATATAAAAGATATATATTTTTCTCCCGTGCTTTCTCACATGGTATCAGAGCTTTGGTGAGAATATTATAGCTGTGCGTCATTCCAGCTAATTCCGGGAAGGAAGACCTCGTCGCCGTGCAATTTTCTGGCGACTTAAGAGGCTGTCCGTACATAAACTACCTTTTTTGTTGGTCTTGTGCAAAATCCGAGACCACCACGAGGTTCGGAAGAGAATTCCGACCAACCCCAGAAAAAAATCACCGGAAAACCATCATCCACGCGCCCCCACGCGCCGGCAATACCCTCGGCGCGCGAGCCCATGCGCCGGCGCGTGAGGGCAGTTCCGGCCAGTTTTTCAGTTCGCTCCTTCAGGACAGTTTGGTCGGCCTTCAATTCCGACCCTACCCATCCTTTTTTCGTTTGATTCCGACAACTTTCAGTTTTTTCCGGCGACTTTATTGACTTTTCCGGCAGCTACAATACTTTCCGGCCAGAATTTCTTCAGGACAGTTTGCTCAACCTTGAATTCCGAGCTTATCGATATTTTCATTTTTCAATTCCGACAACTTTGAATTTTTCCGGCGGCTACAGTGCTTTTCCGGCAGCTACAGTGTTCCTGTTTTCCGGCAGCGCCAGTTTTCAGTTCTCTGTTTCAGTTTCAGCGAGTTTTCAGTTGATAATCCAAAGATGTCTTTGGGACTTGATGCTTTCGGGTCCAGAAACCAGGGTTCTGCCAGTTCCGGTATTATGATTACCTCAGAACCTTTAATGGGAGGTTCAAACTATCTAGCTTGAGCTTCGTCTGTCGAGTTGTGGTGTAAAGGCCAAGGTGTTCAGGATCATCTAACCAAGGAGTCTAGTGACGGAGATGAAAAAGCCAAAGCACATTGGGAGAAGATTGATGCTCAATTATGCAGTATTTTGTGGCGATCTATTGATTCCAAGTTGATGCCCTTGTTTCGTCCATTCCAAACATGTTATTTGGTTTGGGAAAAGGCTCGTACTTTATACACTAATGACATATCATCATTCTATGATGTGATATCGCGGATGACAAATTTAAAGAAACAGGAATTAGATATGTCTACTTGGGTCAAGTGCAGGCAGTTATGGAGGAATTTGAGACGTTGATGCCAGTTTCTGCTAGCGTTGCAAAGCAGCAAGAGCAACGACAAAAGCTGTTTCTAGTTCTTACTCTTGCTGGGCTTCCTAATGATCTTGACTCAGTACGCGATCAGATTTTGGCTAGTCTGACTGTCCCCACAGTTGATGAATTATTCTCTCACTTACTTCGCCTTGCTGCAGCACCAAGTCACCCAGCGAGCTCATCACAGACACTTGATTCATCTATCCTCGTCTCCCAATCCGTGGACAATCGGGCTTCTCATACTATGGAGTATAGACGAGGAGGAGGTTGTTTTGGAAGATCTCGACCCAAGTGTTCTTATTGTTATAAACTTGGTCACACTCGTGACGTGTGTCATTCGTTACATGGTCGACCACCAAAAAATGCTTATGTTGCTCAGACCGAGCCTACAGGTAACCAGGGATTTTCTGTATCTGAAAGGGAGTATAATGAGTTCCTTAAATATCGCGCAAGTAAGCAGACATCTCCACAAGTAGCCACTGTTGCTCAGCCTGATACTTCTGTTGCTGGTAATTCTTTTGCTTGTGTTTCCCAGTCTAGTCCTCTTGAACAATGGGTTGTGGACTCAGTTGCTTCTGATCATATCTCTGGTAATAAATCCCTTTTGTCAAATATTGTGTATTCACAGTTTCTTCCCAACGTTACTTTAGCTAATGGGTCTCAAACTAAAGCAAAAAGAGTTGGACAAGCAAATCCTCTACCCTCTGTCACTCTAGATTCCGTTCTTTATGTCCCTGGCTGTTCCTTTTAATCTTGCATCTGTGAGTCGTTTGACTCGTGCCCTCCATTGCGGAATATATTTTATTGATGACTCTTTTATTATGCAGGACCGCAGTACGGGACAGACGATTGGAACAGGACTTGAATCAGACGGACTCTACTATCTTAACTCACTTACATCCTCTAAGGCCTGTCTAGTTGCAGATCCTCCAGACCTACTTCACAGTCGTTTAGGACATCCTTGCTTGTCCAAGCTTCAGAAAATGGTGCCTCGTTTGTCCAGTTTATCCACATTAGAGTATGAGTCATGTCAGCTCGGGAAACATACCCGTGCCTCCTTTCCTCGTAGTATTGAGAGTCGTGCAGAGTCTGTTTTTTCTTTAGTTCATTCAGATATATGGGGTCCTAGCAGAGTATGTTCAACCTTGGGATTTCGTTATTTTGTTAGTTTCATTGATGATCATTCAAGATGTACTTGGATTTTCTTAATGAAAGATCGTTCTGAGTTGTTTTCTATATTCCAAAATTTTTGTGCTGAAATTAAAAATCAATTTGGTGTTTCTATTCGCACTCTTCGCAGTGATAATGCCTTAGAATATTTATCCTCTCAATTTCAGCAGTTTTTGTCTTCTCATGGAATTATTCATCAGACCTCTTGTCCTTATACCCCTCAGCAAAATGGGGTTGCAGAAAGAAAAAATAGGCACATTATTGAGACTGCTCGCACACTTCTCATCGAATCTCATGTTCCGCTGCGTTTTTGGGGCGATGCAGTTCTCACATCTTGTTATTTGGTTAATCGGATGCCTTCATCTCCCATCCAGAATCAGATTTCGCATGAGGTATTGTTTCCCCAGTCACCCTTATACCCTGTTCCCCCTCGTGTTTTTGGGAGCACTTGTTTCGTTCATAACTTAGCTCCTGGGAAAGATAAGTTAGCTCCTTGTGCTCTCAAGTGTGTCTTCCTTGGTTATTCTCGTGCTCAGAAGGGCTATCATTGTTATTTACCTGATCTTCGTAGGTACCTTATGTCAGCCGATGTCACATTTTTTTGAGTCTAAACCTTTCTTTACCTCTTCTGACAATTCTGACCATCTTGATATATCTGAGGTTTTACCTATACCGGCCTTTAGGGAGTCTACTATATCTCCTCCTTCACCTTCCGCTACAGAAGTCTTACCCATTCCAAACATTGGACCATCTACTGTGGCTCCTCCTAGACTCTCTGCAGAAGACACTCCACTCTTGACATATCATCGTCGTCCTCGCCCAGCATCCGACCCGGCTGATTCACTTCCTGCACCTGACCCTGCTCCTACTGCGGACTTGTCTCTTCCGATTGCACTTCGGAAAGGTATACGGAACATCCTTAATCCTAATCCACATTATATCGGTTTAAGTTATCATCGTTTGTCATCACCCTATTATGCTTTTCTATCTTCTTTGTCCTCTGTTTCCATCCCTAAGTCTACAGGTGAAGCATTGTCTCATCCAGGGTGGCGACATGCTATGACTGACGAGATGTCTGCTTTACATACGAGTGGTACTTGGGAGCTCGTCCCTCTTCCTTCAGGTAAATCTACTGTTGGTTGTCGTTGGGTGTATGCAGTTAAGGTTGGTCCAGATGGTAAGGTTGATCGTCTTAAGGCTCGTCTTGTGGCCAAGGGATATACTCAGATATTTGGGCTTGATTACAGTGATACCTTCTCTCCCGTGGCTAAGATAGCATCAATCCTCCTTTTTCTCTCTATGGCTGCTGTTCGCCATTGGCCCCTATATCAGCTGGACATTAAAAATGCATTTTTACACGGTGACCTTGAGGATGAAGTTTATATGGAGCAACCACCTGGGTTTGTTGCTCAGGGGGAGTCTCGTGGCCTTGTATGCCGCTTGCGCCGGTCACTTTATGGTCTAGAGCAGTCTCCTCGAGCCTGGTTTGGTAAGTTTAGCACTGTTATCTAGGACTTTGGCATGACTCGGAGTGAAGCTGATCACTCTGTATTCTATCGGCATTCTGATTCACGTCTCTGTATTTATCTAGTGGTCTATGTTGACGACATTGTTATTACCGGCAATGACCAGGATGGTATTACTAATTGAAGCAACATCTCTTTCAACACTTTCAGACTAAGGATCTGGGCACACTAAAGTATTTTCTGGGTATTGAGGTCGCACAGTCTAGCTCAGGTATTGTGATCTCACAACGGAAGTATGCCTTAGATATTCTTGAGGAGACAGGAATGACAGGTTGTAAACCTGTTGACACTCTAATGGATCCGAATTCTAAACTTCTTCCAGGACAGGGGGAGCCTCTTAACGATCCTGCAAGATATAGGCGGTTAGTTGGTAAACTAAATTATCTTACAGTGACAAGACCTGACATTTCCTTTCCTGTGAGTGTTGTGAGCCAGTTTATGGGTTCGCCATGTGATAGTCATTGGGATGCAGTTGTTCGCATTCTTCGGTATATAAAATCAACTCCAGGTAAAGGTTTGTTGTTTGAGGATCGAGGCCATGAGCAGATTGTTGGATACTCTGATGCTGATTGGGCAGGATCGCCTTCTGACAGACGTTCTACTTCTGGATATTGTGTCTTAGTAGGAGGAAATTTGGTATCTTGGAAAAGCAAGAAACAGAATGTGGTTGCTCGGTCTAGTGCAGAAGCAGAATATCGAGCAATGGCTATGGCGACATGTGAGCTAATTTGGGTTAAACAGTTGCTCAAAGAGCTGAAATTTGGTGATGTTAGTCAGATGGGACTTGTGTGTGATAATCAAGCTGCTCTTCATATTGCGTCAAATCCAGTGTTCCATGAGAGATCTAAGCACATTGAGATTGACTGTCACTTTGTCAGAGAAAAGATACTCTCGGGAGATATTGCTACAAAGTTTGTAAAGTCAAATGATCAGCTTGCAGACATTTTCACCAAGTCACTCACTGGTCCTCGTATTAACTACATATGTAACAAGCTCGGTACATATGATTTATATGCACCATCTTGAGGGGGAGTGTTAGATATGTAAATATAGTAGAACTCTAATTATAGTAGAACTCTAGTCCAAAGTGCATTAGGAGTAGGTTAGGTTATGTGTATTATATATAGGGCTCATTGTATCATGTTTAATATAAAAGATATATATTTTTCTCCCGTGCTTTCTCACAGTTTCTATGTCAACGAACTTCTTTAACTACTAGTTTAGTATTTTCTTCCACTACTACTTATTTAATACACAAGTTGAAATAATGTCTTAACATAAAAGATGACAGAGGGTGTACTGTTCTATGTTGCATCAAATCTGCCTATAAGTAGGAACTTGCAAGTGAGGAAGAAAAAACTAAGCTCATATGCATCTCATTATCCTCATAGATGAAAATATTTTGACAGTTAATCCTATATAACCATAATTTAGGTTTCTAATTTTATTATCATCTAAAGGATATACTATTGAATTATGTATGCTGGTGTTCTAATCAGTTTAACATACCTGTCTAAGCTCTACATTTGAACAGGTCCATCTGAAGCATTTAGATGGCCATATTGAAGAGGTAAAACAGTATCTACTTTTTCGTATCTTCTGTTTTGTCTTAATGCTGTTTATTCAGATTTATATTTTACTAAAGCAGGTTCCCTATTTCTGTTTACCAGCAAATGAGTTAGTTGATGTTATTGCACCATCTTGTTACAGGTATTTCAATTGCTTATTCTTGATTTGCTGACAGTCTTTAAATATTATATGTATACTTATTCCAATTAGCATTTTATGTGCAAAATTCCTTCAGTATTGGAATATAACAACCAGGGAGCAAGTTGATAAGCATGTTTTTATGTGCACAAGGTAGTGTGATGGGGTTATACTTTCTATATGATCTCTAGTTTTCACTAGTCAATCGTCGCCTTTTACTTGAGCAGTTAAGTCAAGATCAGTAAACACTGTCAATTGAAAGAAATAAATCAAACAATTAAACATCTATTAAGTAATATCAATATGGTTTTAGCTGTCTAACATATGTCCTTAAAGTAATGATGCTCTCTAGGTGTAGAAGTCTGAAAGAACATTCCATACAAGGTTAATGTCGTGTATTCTCATGTATCATATATTGCATTATTCTGTCTCTACTTCTTCGGAGTATTAACTTGTGCTGATCTGTAAAGTATTCTTTTTTCTGTGTTACAGCTGTTTTGACTACACAAATGGCTTGGCGGTGAGTTTTATGTTCATAACCAAAGGTCCTGATACATTGTATAATACACTTTTTACAAAGAGTACTGATAAAAGAAACATAGGCGAGCTGCAGGTGCCACAGTGCATATGCATACATTAGATTTCCATAGAGCAATAAAAAGAGTACTCTAACTGCTGCTTTGACCAGTCTTCAGAATAAGTGTTCAGTATTACTCCCTCCGGTTCACGATAAGTGTCCAATTTGCTTTTAGCACGTCCATTAAGAAAATACTAAATCCTATACAAAAATACCTAGTATGACTAAAACTATCCCTATTAGAGGAGTAAGAAAACTTTTTTAGGGATATGCTTGATTACATAATTGGACACTTATTGTGAACCGGAGGGAGTAGAATATTAGAGTTAGAATATTATAAGTGTTAAGTTCTTAAGATATTATCTCATTGGACAAATATCATATGTTTTTTGTGTTATGACATCTATAATATCTTTTCTACATTTCTGTATTTCAAAAATAGCAAACCCAAATTGGTCTCCGTACCTTGGGTTTTAGGGGGCATGTTAGAATGTTAAGTGTTACTGATGGAGTATGAAAAATTTAAAACGTTAGATGTATTAAGTTTTTAAGTTAGATTATACTGCATTAACAGATGTGTATTATGTTTGATCTTATAGATAGGTGTGTATTGCAGTCATCAAATTGTCAAATCTTGAATATGTCTCCTCTTATTTTCTTAAAAAAAAGAAGCTTTTCCAGTGCTTAGTTCCTGAGGGGGGAAAAGGTTTTGCATAAGTAGTCTCAATCATTGTCAAACTCAGAAATTTGGGTTTTGGAGCTGCACCTCGCTACTAATTTGCTCCAACTGTTTCGTAAGTGAAAGCTTGTGACATATCCAGAGATGAGATTCCGTGGTTCACGTCCAGAAGGAATTTTGTAGTCAAGTCCTTTTGGTCCTGGATTACTGCATGGTGGTCCAGTTCATATGTTTGCTCTTCAAGTTTTTCACAAAGCTTTTTCAGTAAACGTACCGTATCAAAAAAAGATTTTTCAGTAAATGTTGATGCTACATTTATTATCCATTGCAATTAAGTACTTTTTGCTCCTAAAAGATTTACCTGTTGCTGTCCTGCTCCATTATGGTGGTGTTCCAGATGTTACTGAGGCAGATTATTTCTTCTGAATAAAAGCAAACTTGATATCCTGTTAACCTTACCTTCAAGAAAATTTCAGGATTTGGTGGTGGGATACATGGGTGTACCAAAATATAGTGGAATCAGCATGATGCAGCATCCGCAATATGTTACAGTCAGGTAATGTAATGCCAAATGTTTTAATCCTTTGACTGGGTACAAAGGGCATATCGTTTGCTTTACCATGGAATAAGCTTTTTAAAGAGATACTTTTGCATATTCCTAATGCAGAAATGAACGTGGTAGAGAAATGCTAAGCCTTGTTGAGAACCTTTTGGAAATTACTCCAACGATAAGTAGTGTAATAGATGCTGTTCCATCTCGTAACGTTGACCTTAAACTCTTTCTTGTATAATATAACTATCTTAAGGCATGCATCTTATTTCAGGGTAACCGGCGTCCATTTGTCGTAGAAACCGTGAAGGCAGATGATGAAGCAAAATTTGGTATGCGGTTATCTTGTGAAATATAGTCATCATAAGTAGTTACTAAGCAGACTCTCTGTGTACCCATTATAATTCAGAATTTGATATCTGCTCTAGGGTTATGTACTGTTCTTGGTGGGTCCATCTGCGAGGCACGTACTTTAATCAACTATCTGAGTTTTTATCTCATCTTTATCACCTCGATGTCGTAGAAAAATGGGAACTGTGGGGGATTATGCAACTTCAATCCTTTCTTATGTCGTGTCTCATTTTCTAATTTTTGCTTGTTCAAGTTCTGCAGCCTTTAATGAATTTATTACTACGCTTAGAACACCCTTAGTTTATAAATTTCTTTGTCTTTTATTTGCTGATTCTGGTCCTTTACAAATATTTTTCTTTATGTTTAGCTATTTCACCATTGTTTATCTAATCAGATTTTTCTGGATGGGAGAGAGACTCTCAAATGAGTTTGATATTACTCACAGTATATCTGTTATGTTGTATATACAGGCATAGCAAAACACTACTTCATTTACTTCTATAGCATGTGGCACATCTCATCGACTATTTACGCTGTCCTAAGTGTTTTTAACCTTAATTTTTTTTGATCATTAAAAGTCAAGTGGTTGGTATGCTCAGGGCAGAATCCTGAGAAGTAAATCTTTTTCTGTTATGATCTTGAAGTAAATATTTTTCTCTATGATGTTTGAACCTTTCTCCATGATCTCACAAGACTCATGCAAAACTTTCTGAATTTCCAGGAAGAGGTCCTGCTCAACCTGCTCCAAAGTTTGTTGGAAATTTAATTGCATTTTTGCTCAACATAGTAAGATTTTTTTGTTCATATACTTGTGAATTTCAGAAATAATAATAAATTCCTTCTCAAAAAGAAATGATCATAAATTCGATGTGCTAAACTTGGTTCTCTGGGTTCAGGTCGGACCGAAGGGTCTAGAATTTGCACGTTATTCACTAGATTACCACACAATCAGAAATTATTTACATGTAGTCCGCAAGTGGGGAAAGGAAAGGTTTGTAGAGAATTAATGTTTATTCCAGTATGAGGGATAAACTCGTGTTCTTCTCTAACTACTGTGATTTTTGTGAAAGGCAGAGCTGACAGACACATGCCAGCATATGCAAAGAAAATTGTTAGCATGTACAATCAGAGTGGAGAAATTGATCAAATGATTTCCAGCAAGTGAATAATTTGATGGTGAACTTTTGGTGATTGCAACTTCTCATAAATAGCTTCAGTTTTTAAAAACATTAACTGCATGTATTATCTAAAGTGGAGATGCATCCGGTCTATAGAAGTTTGAGGTAGTCCAATTTTTACATGTCAAATTGAACATGCATTTGAAATAACACATTTTGATAGAGCAAAAGCAATTTTTTTTGTAAAACTTAACTATGTTGATTATTAGTAAAAAAAATTATTCATATATTTGACTTAGTTTCAGATGCTTGAGTACTGAATGTAATAATTTGTTTATCAGTTGTCAATTCGACCTCTCTTCAGAATGAAATCTTAAGATGATTTATAGTTTTCGAAGATAAAACTTTCATCTTTTCAAACCATGTACAAAGTGTAATGATATGGAAATTCATTTTTCTAACATATCTTAGAAATGGTTAAAAGTATTAGTCATATTCAATGAAAGCTGACTGGTGGACTATGAACTCAAATGGAGGGGAAGTTTCTTATCCAGGTACATGACTTATTGACTTTCTTTGCTCTAAGAGTTAAAAGATGGTGAAAACAAAATTTTTGGATTATGATCAATGCTTGATCGTTTGGATTTTTTGGAGTTCCTTCTCCAGACATGAATGTTCATAGGCATTGTTCAATGGACTTCTTAAGTGGATTTTTAAGTTAATTATTTTCACACAGAAATTAACCAAGGAAATTAACAAGGACTCTTGTCACACAAGTTAATCCACACTTATTACGTGAGGATTTATAACAGAGATGCAAACATCAGTGTTAGGGTGCAACTTTAGAGGTGGATACAAAGACATAAACTTTTGGAAGTTAGGATGGAAAAGAAATCACTAAGTGTTAGGAGTGTTAATCTGTGTAACTAAACATTAAAGGGCAGCCCGGTGCACTAAGCTCCCGCTAGGCGCGGGGTCCGGGGAAAGGCTGGACCATAGGGGTTTATTGTACGCAACCTTACCTTGTATTTCTGTAAGAGGCTGTTTCCATGGCTCGAACTCGTGACCTCCGGGTCCTAATGGCGACAACATTACCAGTTATGCTAAGGTTCCCCTTCTGTGTAATTAAACATTCTGATTTTTTTAGAAGTTCTTTACTGAGTCTTAGCTGCAGTACCTGCAGGACTCCTTGAAAGCTCGTAGCCTGTTATCTCACGTTTTTATGCAACACCTAGACATATTTTAACTTCAGCAATCACAGGATACACAATCTTCAGGTAGGACATGCAGCAGTAAGATACTAGGACAGTGCCCACCATCCAACTCTAGTGAACACCTTGCAAAGTGATTGCATGATAGATCAGACTTCAGAGCATGAAGGAATGGGCATTCTCATGGATATGGTCTGTGACCAGGCCATGTGTATTCCTCTCTCAGTAAGAGCGATGTCCAATAATATGTTGCAAGGTTAGAAAAACCTAAGTAAATTCCACTGCAAAATGACATAATAACAACTGTAGCTTCAATGTCATGTGTTAAATTCAAACACTTTGCATGGAGCAAGTTGAGGAACATGAACTGTGTGTTTTAAGTTCAATAAGTTTTGAAACTGACTTATTTTTATATATTTTTTTGCAAGACTTTTGTATGTGGTGGTGAAGCAATTCTAGATGGGACACTAGATAAAGGTTTGCTGCATGCTTGATTCAACAGCATGGAACTCATATGGGTTGTCTCTATATGTACTACTGCTTTGGATTTTCTTCTTTTTGTTAAATCTTTTCTGTCAGTAGAATTTTTTTGTTCTTCTTCATTGTGAAATGAGATATTTAAGTCATGTTGGATCTGATTGAAGAACCAAGTAAGTTCAATTCCCTTTTTTTAATAATAGATTGTTAAAAACAGAAAATAAAATTTGTCGCCAAGGAGACAACCATGGACCACTTTTCTGAACCTATAAACAGCCTTCTTCCTCCCACAGTTCCCCCACACCTCCCCACCCCCCCCCCCTTCCTCCAAAACCCCCTTCTCCCCTCTAAATTTTTATTAGAAATGAGAGAGAAATGAAAACTTCAGTTTATAGATAATATTGTACAGGAACCTAATAAAGAAGAATGAGACAGGAGAAAAATCTAGGATGCTAACATGGAAATGATTCATATAGATTTTGCTGATAGGTAGCTAGACTAGATGGATAAAATGAATCATTGTTTTTATTTTTCCAATTTTCTATTTTTGGTAAGGCAAGCAGTTATATGAGATATTATGAACAAAATATTAGTAATAGTTTGACTTCTGAGGAGGGGAATATGTGGATGAAAAGGATTTAGGAAACTTCCATTCATTCATGGTGCTTTGACCCCTGAGCTACCCCATCCATGCAGTTGTCCCCTTTGAAATTCAAGATGATCTCACTTCACTAGGTGATAATGTCTGAGCTAGACTCATATGGCACTAGTCTGAGGTATGGAATTCTAATTCTATCAAATTTGGGAAACCTCTTAAAAGTATACTATTATACATGTGGCTCATTAAGAAAGATGAAACAATATCAAACTATTCTCCAAGTTTGACTTTTTTTCTTCTTCTAATAACTGAGAAATTTTCGAGGGCTAGCTAGCTGGTGCACGATCCGATACTCAGTGAATAATGAGCTCATTCATTACCCTTTTTTATATACCAAGCTCTTTATTTGCGGTAATGTTATCTCCATGTGACCAATAAGTCATGTTTGGAGATGTGGAAACAACCACTAATGCTTGTATTATGGTTGACTGTCTATATCATAGTGCTTGGGGTGCTGCCCTTATTCGAACCCTGCGTGAATGCTGGATGCTTTGGGTATCATGCTATCCTTTTTGTCCATGGTAGAGTTTGAAACTTATGATATGCGTCTAACCCACATATCACGCAGCTGAACCAAGCTTTGGGGCTATCTTCCAAGTTTAACTTGAAGGCAATGGGATCTTTTTTTTTGTGGGCCTATCCATGTGCTTGGCAACATGGAGGTGTCAAAGAGTTTCACATAGGTATTTCCTGAACTAAAGTTGTGAAGAGTCTTGTCATATTTAAATAGAATAAGGGATGTTCTAGAGTTATGGATATTTGGTCCACCATCTTTAATGGGACCCTAGGTGGACCATGTTCTAAAGATAGATCCCATCAGTAGAATAAATGACTAGGGTGGACCAAAATTTATTGAGTGAGAGAACCTATCTATTAGCTTTGACCCTTCTTTACCAACTTGATAGAATCAGAAGATGAATTTTCCTTAACAAGTACTAAAGCATGATGTAGAATAGGCAATAACAATTCAGTATAATTTCACAAGTGGGGTCTGGGGAGGTTAGTATGTACGCTGACTTTAGCCTTCCCTAAAGATAGATATGTTGTTTCCGAAAGACCCTCGGCTTAAGAGTCACTGTGCATAAATTGAACAACACAATTACATAGTACATCACTCTTTTTAAATACTTTTTTGGGAACTGGTTAAATTACTTACAGGGAAAGGAGATATGTCAACTCACTTTTTCTATTACAGATTATTCAACCTTTTGTACAAATTTTCCTTAGAAGTAGATGCTGAAAAAGCCTCTTCTTCCTACAAAAATTCCCAAATATGAATTTTGGGATTTCTCTGGAGAGGGCTGCCCTCTGTTTTGTCTCTTCCTTCTCTTGTCACAAATGGTCTTTACTTTTTTACCCCTCATTACAGACTATCAGCTTGTTACTTGGCAAGTAAAATTACAGGAAGAAAAGGTAAAAATTGAAAAAAATAAAATTATATTAGCTTGGCCTTAGAAAGGCAACTTGCTTCTTCTATGGCTTGCAACAGCAACAGATTGATTTTTCTGCTTAATTTCTTCTTTCCATATTTTGCCAATATCTTGTGATACTTTAATTGCATCCAAAGATGCACCAGAGAGTCCTTTTCTTGTGAATCCAACTGCATATAGACCAGCTTTTCCTTTCCATCCATTTGGAAATGGGCTTTTTGGAAATCCCTCCCCTGAAAAAAATTCATTTTCCTGTATAAAAAAACAACAAAATTCTCATTAGGACAAAATTTTAAGGAAAAATATTCTTGAAAACTTATTAATAAAAAGAAAAAAAAAGTGTAAGAAAACAGAAGGAAAAAAAAGGTGCAGTTCAGATCTGCTGATCTAATCCATTCAACTATTTTCTTGGAAATCTCAATCTTGTTTCTGGAAAATTTATTACCATAGTAAAAGAAAAAGAAAATCTAGGGAAATAAAAAGATGGAAAGTGATAAGTTATGTTTCTCTGTTCCCAATAAATTAATTTTTTTTTGGAGCAAATGAGAATACTATCCACCTGATCACTAAGAATACAAGAAATAGGAACAGAGAATCTACAAGAAACCAACTTCCATAACTGTCACAAGAATCCATAAATTAAAAAATTAAATACACCTACTTGACTACACAACCAAAACAAAACAAAAAGAAAAACAAAACTTTTAGTTTCTTTTCTCACCTTTAACCAGGAAGGAACATTGCTGCAATATCCTGTTGCCAGAATGACACAATCAATCTCAAGAATTTCTCCATTAACAAATTCTACTTTTCCTTGAGAAAATTTCTTGATTCCAGGAACTATCTTTATATCTCCAGATCTAATCTTTTGTAATGCACCTATGTCTAAGACTGGAGTCTTCCCTTCTGTGTTCTTGAGCTGTAAAGGTCCTATGGTTGGCCTTTTTAAACCATATTTTTCTACATTTCCAAGAAGTAACCTTGCTGCAACTAGCAATATCTTGTCAACCATCTCAATTGGTAGCCATTTCATCATCGAAACTCCCAACTCAAACGTCGATTTTCCAAGAATTTCCCTTGGCAAAACATGAACCTGTTCATTAGAAATGAAGAGGTTAAGATATCATAAGATCATATACTTGTGAGAAATTGGAGATATAACGAAGATTTGTTAGTCTGGAACTATGTTGCTCGAACTCTCTAAAAATATCAGAGGGTGAGTGTCAGATCCTTCAAAAATAGTGCATTTTTGGAGAATCCGACACGAGTGCGGCGCCATTTTTGAGAGTCTACGCAAAATAGGTCTGGAAAGATGCTCTCAAATATATGGAGTGCAATTTTTTCTCCTAGCATACTTAGGCTTGTAGCTTGTGAGGAATGATTTTTGTATGAGAATATGAGACTTACCGAGCTTCGGACAACCATGGATGGACTTGCATTATGATGGCAAAGATCAAGTGAAACTTCCATGCCTGAGTTGCCACAGCCAACAACTAACACATTCTTCCCTTCATAAGTTTCCCCTGTTTTATAGTCACAAGCATGCATAACATGTCCACCAAAATCTTGCAATCCTTCGAATTCGGGCACCACCTTTTCTGCATTCTCTCCTGTAGCCACCACAAGCCACCTGCATATATATTCAGTGATTGAACCATTTTTAGACACTGTCTTCACCCTCCACAAGCCACAAGTTTCATCATATTTAGCAGTGTGGACCGACTCATTAAATCGTGGGTTGATCTCGAAATTTTTTGCATAAGATTCAAGGTAGCTTATGAATTGGTACTTAGTAGGATATTCGGGGAAGTTTTCTGGAAATGGGAAGTAAGGCAATTCACAGAATTGTCGCGGGAGGTGAAGTTTAAGGCGATCATACGTCTTGTTTTGCCATAGGGAAGCAATGCAGTTGGCGCGGTCCAAGATTACAAAGGGAACCCCTTGTTGTTTAAGACCAGCGCCAACTGCTAGTCCTGAAGGACCAGCTCCAATAATAACAGGACCATTTACTAGTATGCATCTACCAGTAAAGAAATCTTCTTGTTCAAGTGCATGAACCATTAGAGGTGAACAAGGATTACAATATTGATTCATAAATATGTTCTTGAAATAGTGCAAATTACTCACTTTTGTCTACTAGTTTTTTTGATAGATTTAGTGGGACAAAAGAGCAAAGAGGAGAAAAGAGATCAAGAATGAATATAAGTTCTCTAGTTGGTTGTTTGACAAACAAATGTGTGGAGAGGGTTTAGAAGAATAGAGAGGTTTAAATAGGGCTAAAGTTGGCCATAAGGGGTGGCATGTAATTAGGATTTGAAAATGATGTCTTGATTGTCCTTTTCATATGATTAAAGTCTGTGGTATTCTCTCCTTTCTTTTGATGTACATATATTCTTTAATTAATGTATCCACACATTAGATATTACAAATACATTTGTTTAACTCTCTTTGAACTTATATATATTTTAATGAGACCCCACATTCAATGTAAAGACTTCTATAAAAAGCATTTCATCTATATCCAAGCTATATGCTATTATAGTATGGGTTGTATGACCTCAAGCTACCTACTTATACCTAAATTTTTTATTTTTTATTTTTTGCATCCAAAATAAGCCTTAGTTTGTCACATATTTGGATTCAACCTACAAATTGAGCTTTCATGTATTTGGACCTCTATATAGGGGGGGGGGGGGTACTTTATTATGCTCTATCTTTATAAATTTGCTCCAACTAAGATATTGCAAGTTGAGGGTATGGGATAGTTAGACTTATTAGAGTCACACGTCTTAATTAATTCGTTGACTTAGAGGAAACGTTTAGTTATTTTCCATTTAAATGGAGCAAAAATAAGAATAATTAAGAGCTTGTAAATTCTTTGCTTCACTTGTTTGGTTCTTGGATAGAGGGAAAAATTAATTGCTTCTCAATTCCATATTAGTTGGGATACAAATATATGGATTTTCTATATTCATTATGTGAACTCAATATTCAAAGGATTCATCATAGTTGACTTTGGATTACAGCAACCCTTCTTTATTCGAGCTTGAGACTAATTTTGCTATGTAAAACTATGTAGGCAGGAAAAAAAATTAAATAGAGGAAAATTTTCACTGATTTTGACTTTGCTCCTGCTTTTCTTAAGTCGAGGTTCTATAAAAAACTTTTCTACTTTCACAAGGTAAAGATAAAGTCTGCGTACACATTACTTTTCCCGTACTGAAAATATGCTGGTATGTTGAAAATTATTTTGGTCCACTATTGTTTATACATGTGAGGGGAGTGTGTGTGTTAATATGTGTCTTCTCTTTCTACTCTATCCATTTTATTCCCAAAGCCAACCCAAGAAGAAAAAATAGATGATTTTCCTTTCGCAAAATTCCAAATTTCATTTTCTTTTGAATGTGTGTTCTCTATCTGTTCCATTCTTTTCCACCTAAAGGCACCATTGAGCATGAAAACCCATAAGCAAACCCTTCAAAAGACAAACGAAACCAACGAAAAACATGAGGTGCAGCTATTTCCCAATATCTTCTAGTTTAACTAAAGTAGGAAACTTCTTATAAAACATATTGAGTTGTCTACTTGCCCCTATAGCACAAATTTTCCAAGCAAGATTTTGAATGCCATATTACACCATCCAATTTTCTTATTGTTAGTAAAATTAGTGATGGAAAAGAGAAATGACATCAAATCTTAAGTTAAAATATGATGGTTGGACGTTTATGATAGAACTTGGCTATGCATCTGATTTATCGATTCGATTTTGACCCTTATCGATTATCGACTTGTACATCTGCTTATCGTTATCATTTCAATAAGGTTTTGATATTTTCGATTACGATTTATCGATTTTTGGGGCTTATTGATTACACCAAGAAGAAAATTTACGGGATTTCACGGAAAATATATCGCTACAAACACGACTAATTAATATGGACAAAAAGAAGCTAAAATAAGAAGAGCACCGTTTATAACATAAAAATTGTGTCAACAAGCACATGCAATGAAACAAAAGTAAGGGATCAAATGTATGCCACCAACACTCCAACGGTATAAAAAAATTCAATACACCATCACGGCTAATTCTATTTTCCATTAATTTGAACCAGTCGTGATGGCACCCAATCCTAAGGCTAGGTAAGCCTGACCAACAATCACTTTCATTTTAATACTAAGTCTCAAACCGAAAATTTAAAAATATTTATTCCAAGAATATCAATAGAGTAATATAGATAAATACAAAAAATCAATAACATACCTATATGATCTGGGGTCACGAGTCTAGAGCCTCTAAACAAAACTGGATAATAATATCTGAATGGAAATAATAAAATCTGGAATGTATGTAAAAATAGTAAACAGGAAAAATGAAGAGCAGCCAGATCCTGCGAACCTCATGCAGCTACCTCAACGACTCTGGAAATATCTGGACACTATGAGTATCAGCTAAGTCTCCGGTATACCTGAATCTGCACACAAGGTGCAGGGAGTAGGGGTGAGTACTACCGACTCAGTGAATAACAAGCATAGAAAAATTTCCGAAAGTAAGAATTCCACGAAATGCCACAAAGCAAAGCTAAATCTAACAACCATATTCCTTAGCCACGAACTAACAATAAAACAATATCAAATATAACAGTCAAGTATTAGATAAGATGCAATGCAATGCACATGAATACGCTGCGGCGTGCAGCCCGAGCCAACCATATTTATTTAACGTCGACGACGCTCACTGGGAGTGTGTACAGACTCCGGAGGGGCTCCTTCAGCCAAAATGCAATATCAATATATATAACAGCTGCGGCGTGCAGCCCGAGCCGACCGCAGTCCATAATGTACATGTAAGTAACATAACATATTCAATCTGATTTTTGCCAGTTTCCAATTATTAAGGTGAACATAATTTAATTAGTCAATTTCAGAAATAAGGTGACTTAGCATTTAATGACAGTGATTAAGCACATGACTGAGATTAATGATTATGCAAATCATGTTATCACACAAGTATTCACCCTAGACGGTACTACAGATCGGCATAAGGCCCCAAACATGGCGTTAAGCCCAATTATCAACAACACAATGTGCGTATCAGACTCCAATAATTTATATTCAGCTCCTGGGATTGACCAAGTCACAATCCCCAATTATTTACAGCCCCGCACCTGCCATGGGGTGCGAGTCACGCCCTAACATAGTGTCACGATGTGATAAACCGGGGTTTGAAACCCTCATGCCATCATTTTTACAAACAACTCACCTCTAACCGGTCGTAGACTGGTCTGCAATGCCTTTTACCTTCGAATCTTCTTCTCCGAGTGTCAAATCTATTCAAAACCACAACAAATAAGTTATAATAGGCTAAATAAACATAAACCAATTAAAATAATTCGAAAAACGCTAAAAATCACGAAGTTGGTAAAACCCGAGCCCCGGGCCCACTTCTCGAAAAATTCTGAAAATTATATTTTTGGAGTTCTCGTCTCGTCACGAGTAAGTACATATAACGTTTATCAAAAATGGAGTTCGTTTACCCTCTGAAATTACCATTTTACTGTCTCTTAGGCTTCAAGCCCTAACCACCATTTTTAACCTTACAAACCTTGAATTTCCATGTTTAATCTACTATTTTACACCATATAAACATAATCCGAGGCTAAGAATCATTACCTGAAGGAAACCCTCGAAAACCTCTTCAAAATCGCCCACAAATTGTCTCTTCCCGAAGTCAAAAGTGTTTTCTTAAATTATGAAATTTGCTACTGTTTCATTAATTCCCTACGATTTTCGCTTCCGCTACACGCTGACTGCTTCTGCGGTTGTCGCTTCTGCGGTCAATAGACCGCTTTTGCGGTCTCCTTTAAGTCAACTGGGACCGCTTCTGCGGTCCTAAACCGCTTTTGCGGTCTCCGCCTATGCGATCCCCTTGACCATTTCTGCAGTCCCCCAATTATTCCATGACCGCTTTCGCGGTAGCCGCTTTTGCGGTGATTTTTCCGGTTTTGCGAAAATACCAGAAGCCTATGCAACAGACCTGTTGCAACTTCAAAAGTCCTCATTTTCATCATCCAACATCACCCTGAGGCCCTCGGGACCCCAACCAAATGCACATAATATGTTCCATTACTTCATTCAAACTTGCTCGCAACATAAAACCGCTATCGTAAATATCAAAATCATCCAATTTCCACGGATTCAAGCCTAAGTCAAACTAAAACTTTCGAAACTAGTATTTGATCCAAAACCCGACCTAAACACCTCCGAATAATCTGAAAATTTGTACGCATATCCAAAATCACCTAACGGAGCTACTGCAACTGTTAGAATTCTATTTCGACCCCCGGATCAAAATCTCACCTATCAATCGGACTTCGCCAAAATTCTAACGTAGCCAATTCAAGCATAAATCTACATTAGACCTCCAAATTCAGTTCCGATTGCGCTCCTAAGTCATAAATCACCACCCAAAACTAGTCGAAACGTCGAAAATCCATTCCGAGTCCTCTAACTTGTAAGTCAACATTCAGTTGACTTTTCCAAACTAACCTTCTCATAAAGGGACTAATTGTCTCATTTCTTCCCAAACTCTGTCCGAATTACTTCAAGTTCACCAAACACATATAATGAAACATATAGAAGCATAAAACGGAAAAAACGGGGTGGAGATACCTGAGACGATAGTTCGGGTCGTTACATCCTCCCCAATTTAAACAAACGCTTGTCCTCGAGCGTGCTCAGAGTTGTACTAGGGGCCAACCAATACCTGAATGACCTTACTAACCATATACCCGGGGTGATACCACGTCGCCCTAACTCACATATGCACAATAATACAAAACAACTAAAATTATCAGCCCATCCAGACCATAACTGTAGGACCACTTTGCACTTTCGAAACCGTGCACAAGATCAGAACCTCACATTTATACTTAGAATAAGCTTGAGCCGTCTAATAACCCATACCTGCAACCTCAAGTGCACTCATCTGATATGCCGCAT
Organism: Nicotiana benthamiana; assembly: GCA_034376525.1. NCBI lineage: Eukaryota > Viridiplantae > Streptophyta > Magnoliopsida > Solanales > Solanaceae > Nicotiana > Nicotiana benthamiana. The sequence continues at coordinate 109,869,798 of CM067323.1, read as the reverse complement.
AATCCTATCACTCGAAACGATAATTTATATCCATAGTAGTTGTCCACAACAACCATGTACCGAATAGAAACCCCTTATTAGCTGGAGTCAACACTGCTATACTCTATCAATGATAATGAACACACAGTGTTCCATAACCATTTCTCAGATCAACCATTCACGAAGACATTTCTTCCCTTTTGACTAATACTACAATAGATCTCCAAGCCGAAACTCGATATTAACCTTCTGACAAGCTGAAACCAAATCCGTTCACATCATTAATAACTCCAAGGATCACATCGAATCCTACATACCATTCTAGTGATATGACACCCTTTTCACCGGCCTAAGCCACACTTGCATAACACGCGCACCAATAAGGAACGACTGGAATATACTCAAATCCTGATATTGACTCAGCGAAAGAGCTGTATCTCAAGCTCATGAGTACCTTCACAACACAAGGCTGAGACAGCGTCACACATCATAGAAGTGGAATATCTGAATCCTCCTTGAAAGATCATAACTTCATGTGGCCTTGCCACAACGTGCGATCCTATAAAAACATTGTTTCACATGAAGCACCTCAAGTCGCTATACACGTACTTGAAAACCACGCACATATTGATGTCTGAACCCAAGCAATCCATCACACCCACGGTGAAGCAAGGCATACAAAATACATATGGGAGCTATTCTCCATATTACACTGTTGCGCCGCGCAACCCGATCCAGATAAAATACCCTGTGGCGGCATGCCACCCCGATCCACTCAAATATCTCACATAGGGAGATGCACATCGATCCGAATTTGCTCATAATCACAAGATACCGAGTATCGGTCGTAAGCACACTGATTTCATAATCATATCTACTTATGGAGGCGTATGCTACAAAGCTCAACTCCCACTATGAATCTCGATAGCACAACAATTTATGTGCCACTGCCGAAAATCATAGCGCCTCGCAGCACCAAAAACAACTTATAGATCTTCCCAGAGCACTAGCAGAGCCAATAACGGACGAATCAACCCATCCTATATCAATACAACTCGGGATTAACCAAGCCAACCCCCGCTAAACGCGTATCTAACCAGCTTACCAACAAGCTCATCACCAAGGAGCCTGGCGCTGCCTCTTCCAATACTATTATTCATGCCAAAGCCGTACGATTCAGTGACCGACACCAAATAAATACGGAAGTCCTTAATCTCGCCCGGCGACATGACCGGCCACGAGGAACGCATCCGAAAAGGTCCCTCACTTCCGGAACTGAATCAACGGTAAAAACCTCTGCACTGACATTTTGCCACGAAGGCCCAACAAGACAAGCAATCCTTCTCAGCCGTCCGCTGGTCTTTGGAATGCAACCCACTCTTGCTATAACATCACTCGATGCACTTCGCCACACAACCTGTGGCATCTTTTAGCATAGTCCGTAACACAATAGTCCAGATTACCCCAACACTGAGACAGTCTACACCCAATACCACATCCAAAATCCATCGTATCAACCAATAAAGATCCACTCTAGCCTCCAAATTCTAATTCCACTAAAAGGTGCCGAATACTCACAATCCACAATCGAGACATAGACTGTATCAGAGAACTCCCAGTCTCCAACTCCATATAACACACAAATCACTATACCTGGTCCCACATTTCGCCATGTACACATCAAGTACCCATTCATTCCACAAAAGATATTCTAAAATTTCCCTGTTCCATTAACAAACTCAAATGTCAACAATCGGTCCAACAGGAAACTGCCGCAATCCCACCGAAGTGTTATCAGTTTACATCACCTTCCCCTCTTACTGAACGTATACTCCCGTCAAATTACTAGAATAGTAATACCATTTTCCCTTAATCATCTGAGGGTCGATTCTTAAATCACATGCAACTGCCCCTGTTACTTAAGAATTTAATGACTTCCCATTTGTAACTGAACCGTACACTACACACACAAATCCCAATCCTCCACAACAGACCGCACATACCATGCCATACTAGGATAACCTGAGAACTCCATCTCCTTTTTTCAACCACAAGCAAACTGCCAGGACTAAATCCTTCAATCCACACCAGTCTAAGCAAGCTGACCCAGCTTAAAAGCTCTACCGCCCAATACCCGTAAGGGCTTATTACCTCGAACATAAACAAGGAATTGATCATATCTTTACCATACCGATTCGGTCCACTAACAAGCTACTTGTCTATATTTCCTTCTGATTCATTTTCAACTTGATATACTATCTTGCTGTAGCACCACAATGCCTCAATCCAGGCTTACCACACAAGTCTCGAATGTAAGACCACACTGTCTAAGACCAATAGGCCACTGAATACTCTCTCAAAAGTTCCCAAAAATACCACTTTCTACAATACCCTACCTTGAAGAACTTCCTGCGAATCTAAGTCCGCTACCTTTACTTCCCAGATACTGATACATAGAATCCTGTAATTAACGTAGAAATACCACAAGTCTTGACTTGTTCTAATGAAAACACTGACTTGGTCACATACTCAACCTTAAAACACATGAGTGCTACATATAGAATCTTGAACATATCAAAACCATTCTCAAGAGTCATCCACTCTTATACACACTGCAAATTACTTGACTTAACAAATCGAACCACTCGTGCCTTATCAGCACTCTAGCACCGCAGGACATGATCTCATTCCGATACAACCAAGCAACTTCCCTCTCTTTACCCTAAGCATTCCTCATCCACAACTCAAGACATCCTATTATTTCCTCACATCTACAAGCATCATATAACCTTTGTCAATATTTTGCTTCACTCGTGCCATCCTCGGCTCAATTTTTGCAACCAGGACTAATTCGTCAGCATACCTCAAAATGGAAACGACATAGCACATAAAGTTCGATTAGCTAATCCACAACAAACTCCCCAACTTGGCTCGAAGCCATATATATCACAACACATACTCTATTACTGTCGTAATATCATGGTGAGATTAAACTCACTCCTTCATGAGCTTGTGGAAACACGAATCATCAGAAATTTTAACTCTCCTACAATTCTTGCATTCATTCACACAATAGTTAAGCCCACTCTTTAGGCAACAAATTCTTTACTAAGCCCCAAATGTTTCAAAAATTTCGGCAGAGTTCCCTTTGTAACTGAACCCTTCCACCTGCAAGAGAATCACCAAAACCATCCTAACAACACGTCCACAACTTGCCAACGCGTCAAAATGTATATCATCAACATTAATCTCAATACTACATGCATTCTACTATCAAAATTAATACACGGACATGTGTTGCACCCATCGAATCATAACATATACAAGAATCACATCACTTCAGATCATCTAGTAGGAGACAACCCACCTGCTTCGTCTCAGTATAACATTTCTGTATATCTTCCACTGTCATACACACTACACACCTACTTAGTCTTCCTGAGTCTGAACTCATATGGTATAGTGCAATTTACTTCACGCCCACTAGGAGACTCAAAAAGATTCTTCACGCGCCCACAACTCGGGCTACTCATTGGACCACCATAGGAAACGAATCACTCAACAGTTCATCCATTAGCTAGCAGACTCTTTACTCACTACCAGGTCATATAATGGCATCTTGCAGTACTAGCATACTCATCACGTGATCACCAATATTCCATTCTGGCTAATAACGACAATGTCGAACATATATGTTCAAAACACTTGATCATTCGATCAGCACCTCAGTGCTCAGCCCTAGGCAAGGCCCGACCTCAAGTCCTCCAGACTGGCCCAACATCAACCTCACGAAGATTACATCCCGCCCCTCGATCGGGGAATCGCTAGCCATTGAAGCACATATAATACCGAGCGCTCATGCGTGTATGCGAACACGTGGAAGGAATTTCAAGAGTTACTCTTTCAAGCTGAATCAAGGACGCACGATAAGACTTCAACAAAGTGGAGTGTTTCCTAAAAGTTCTGTAACCTCCTGCTTATAAGTGTGGTGTACGACACACCCATAAACAAGACTCTACTAAAATGCTCATGACTCGTGAGGCCTAGTAACCTAAGCTCTGATACCAACTTGTCACGACCCAAACTCGGTCGTGATGGCACCCAACCCTAAGGCTAGGTAAGCCTGACCAACAATCGCTTTCATTTTAAAACTAAGTCTCAAAACCGAGAATTTAAAAATATTAATCCAAGAATATCAATAGAGTAATATAGATAAATACGAAAAATCGATAACATACTCATAATATCTGGGATCACGAGTCTAATGCCTTTAAACAAAACTTGATAATAATATCTAAATGGAAATAATAAAATCTGGAATGTATGTAAAAATAGTAAACTGGAAAAATGAAGAGCAGCCAGGTCTTGCGAACGTCATGTAGCTACCTTAACGACTCTGGAAATATCTAGAGACTATGAGTATCAGCTAAGCCTCCGGTGTACCTGAATCTGCATACAAGGTGCAGGGACTAGGGGCGAGTACTACCGACCCAGTGAATAGTAAGCATAAAAAATGTCTGAAAGTAAGAAATTCACGAAATGCCACAAAGCAAAGCTAAATCTAACAGTCCTATTCCTTAGCCACAAACTAACAACAAAACAATATCAAATATAACAGTCAAGTATCATATATAGATGCAATGCAATGCACATGAATACGCTGCGGCATGCAGCCCGAGCCAACCATAGTTATTTAACGTCGACATCGCTGATTGGGGGTGTAAACAGACTCCGGAGGGGCTCCTTCATCCCAAGCGCAATATCAATATATATAACCGTCGCAATGTGTAGCCCGAGCCAACCTCAGTCCACAATATGCATGTAAGTCACATAGCATATTCAATCTCATTCTTTGCCAGTTTCCAATTATTAAGGTGAACATAATTTAATTAGTCAATTTCAGAAATAAGGTGACTTAGCATTTAATGACAGCGATTAAGCACAAGACTGAGATCAATGATTATGCAAATCATGTTATCACACAGATATTCACCCTAGACGGGCATTACATATCGGCACAAGGCCACAAACATGGCATTAAGCCCAATTATTAACAACACAATGTGCCTATTAGACGCCAATAATTTATATTCAGCTCTCGAGATGGACCAAGTCATAATCCCCAATCATTTACGACCCCGCACCTGCCATGGGGTGCTAGTCACGCCCTAACATAGCGTCACGATGTGATAAACCGGGGTTTCAAACCCTCAGGCCATCATCTATACAAACTACTCATCTCTAACCGGTCGTAGACTGGTCTGCAATGCCTTTTTCTTTCGAATCTTCTTCTACGAGCGTCGAATCTATTCAAAATCACAACGAATAGGTTATTATAGGCTATATAAACATAACTTAATCGAAATAATTTGAAAAACGCTAAAAATCACGAAGTTGATAAAACCCGAGCCCCGGATCCACTTCTCAAAAAATTCTAATAATTATATCTTTGAATTCTTCGTCTCGCCACGAGTCTGTACATATAAAGTTTATTAAAAACGGAGTTCGTTTACCTTCTCAAATCACCATTTTACTTTCTTTTAGGCTTCAAGACCTAGCCACCATTTTTAACCTTAAAAACCTTGAGGTTCATTGTTTAATCTACTAATTTACACCATATAGACATAATCCGAGGCTAAGAATCATTACCTGAAGGAAAACCTCGAAACCCTCTTAAAAATCACCCACAAATCGTCTCTTCCCGAAGTCAAAAGTATTTTCTTAACTTATGAAATTTGCAAACACTGTTTCATTAATTCCATGTGATTTTCGCTTCCGCGACACACTGACCGCTTCTGCGGTTGTCGCTTCTGCGGTTGTCGTTATACCACTTTTGCGGTCTCCTTTGAGTCAACTGGGACTGCTTCTGCGTTCTTAAACCGCTTTTGCGGTCTCCGCCTATGCGATCTCCTTGACCGCATATGCGGTCCCCCAATTAGTCCATGACCGCTTTCGCGGTGATTTTTCCGCTTTCGCGGAAATACCAGAAGCCTATGCAAAAGACCTGTTGCAACTTTAAAAATCCTCATTTTCATCATCCGACATCACCCCGAGGCCCTCGGAGCCCAACCAAATGCACAGATATGTTCCATTACTTCATTCAAACTTTCTCGCAACATAAAAACGCTATCATAAGCATCAAAATCATCCAATTTCCACGAATTCAAGCCTAAGTTAAACTAAAACTTCCGAAACTTGCATTTGATCCAAAATCCGACCTAAACACCTCCGAATGATCTGAAAATTTGCACGCATATCCAAAATCACCTAGCGGAGCTACTACAACTGTCAAAATTTCATTTCGATCCCCGAATCAAAATCACACCTATCAATCGGACTTCGCCAAAGTTCTAACTTAGCCAATTCAAGCCTAAATCTACACCAGACCTCCAAATTCAGTTCCGATTGCGCTCCAAAGTCATAAATCACCACTCGAAACTAGTCGAATCGTCGAAAATCCATTCCGAGTCCTCTAACTTGTAAGTCAGCATTCGTTTGACTTTTCCAAACTAACCTTCTCATAAAGGGACTAATTGTCTCATTTCTACCCAAAAGAAAACTCTGTCCGAATTACTTCAAATTCACCAAACACATATAATGAAACATAAGAAGCATAAAACGGAGGAAACGAGGCGGAGATACCTGAGACGACGAGTCGGGTCGTTACACATTCCTTTAAGCTTGAAATATGATCATTCGTTAAATGTGGTAGAGGAAATAATAGGGTTAGGGACTTAGGGAAAAGGAAAAAGGTATTATAGAATAAGGGTAAAAAAAATTTAAAAAAATTCAAAACTTTTTTTAAAATAAAAATAATTTTTTTAGTGTATCTTATCGATAAACCGATAAACCGAAATGGACAAAATCGAAATCGAAATCGATAACTCGATAAGAAAAATTTTGAAATTGAAATCGAAATCGATAAACCGATATCGATAAACGGATAACAAATAATCGATTCGATTTATCGATAAACCGATTCGAATGCAAACCCCTAGATAGAACCTCCGCAAAAAAAAAAAGACGGCAACAAAATAATTGGACTTAAATTCTTCAAAAGGGATTACTCTAATAAATCCATCCGGGGTCGTTTGGTACGCGATAAGGTGAGATAAGTTGTGATTAATTGCGGGATTAAATTTATACTGTATTTAATTGATGGCCATCAACCAAACACAATATAAATTTAATCTAAACTTAATTATGAATATCTCACCTCATCCCATCTTATTCCATCAAACTTGAAATTATTTTATCACAATTTTTAGGTGAAATATATTAGCCCATAGATTATAATTCTAGAATTATAATTCTGAAATAATTTAATCTGCATACAAAATGACCCCTGAGTTTATGTTTCCCACAAGTTTGTTATATTCTACACTTGTTATATGAAAATCTCATCATATCAACTTAGTCCCATTGCAGTTATCGAGTTTGAGTTCCTCTAGGTTGATCATATCTTTTGCAAATAAAATTTGGCTTTGCCATGCAGTCAACTACTAAGCTTCAACTTGCAAATTTTGGTTTCACACAATCAATCAAATAACTTGTAATTTGTGCACGATGCTACAGGTGAGATTCACTCTATTTCATCTCAGGCAGAAAACTGGAGTAATTATATGTGGATTATTTTTGGCCATTCAATCATATGATTAGGGAGGTACATAGGTCGGGTTGGTCGGATTTTATAATTATCAAATCAAATCAATCGTGTCAGGCTATTAAATCTAAAAACTAAACCAAACCAATAAAACTCGGGTTTTTTCACTCTCGGGTTTTCTCAGTTTTTCGCGTTATTCGGATTTTTCGAATATTTTTTCCAGTAAAATCTTCGTAAAACAAAACATATAAATTGTGCTCAAAATATTTCTTTAGTCCTAGTACAACTGTATAAAGTATTTTCTAAAAAAATAATACAAAATATGAGATATGTTATGGCATTATCCTAAAATATTCAACAATAAAAACAATAAACTTATGTAATATAAATATCGCTAATTGAAAAGCCATGATAAAAATAAACATAATCTAAACATACTAAGTCATACTAAAATAAGTATACTAATAAGGGAATATCAATTACATGACTAAAAGCTAAAGAAAAAATAAAATATATTATACATTTTTATCTAAATTATTGGAAAACAAAAAATAGATATTAAATATATTCCCGTTCATAGTATTGAGTTGAATGTCTTTTGTTAGCATTAGTATTGATTTGATTTTGGTTTGGGCTTTTATTAACACTAACTAATTTACTAATGTTAATGGGTATAAAACTTATTGGAACATTCAAAAGTTCTAAGTCCAATCTTGAAATAGTACCTCAAAATATAAAAGTATGAAATCTTTTAAGAAATATTTATAAATTACATCACAATAAATATATTTATACATTAAATATATAAAAATATTATATATGTAATGTCAGGTTGGTTTGGTTTCGGTTTGACTTTCTTTAGTTAAAATCAATTATGATCGGATTTGTTTTTCCCAACACCAAACCAAATCAAACCAAACCAAACCATAGTCAGGGGTTTTTTTTTTTCCGGTTTAACTCGGATTATCGGGTTGGTGCGATTTGTCAGTTTCCTTTGTACACCCCTACATATAATACTGAATTTAAAGAGCGTTAATTTTAATTAAAATGACTAGTGAATATATGCCAATCATAAGTCTCATGGGCAAGAAAACATTGCTCTATTATGTGACTGAATGATCATGGATTAGTCATATGTCTTTTTTGTTTTCTGTTTACTAATGGCTCAATGATTATGTAAATTAACTAAAGTCAGAGTAATGTAGGAATAAACAATCTAGTTGCTAATATCATCAAATATCATTTTCATTAAGGTGCGGCTCAATAAGAATCGGTGACCTAATTAAAGCCAAACCTTAATACAAGGACTTAATCTTGCTTAATAAAATTTTTTATCCATTTTTATTTGGAAACTTGTGCTTCTAGATTTTTTTTAATGAAAGTTGTTAATTTTATTAAAAAAAATTTCAATTGACAATATAGTTAATTCATTCAATCTTTCTGCAGAGATTACTAATCTTGGCTGAATCTTATTAATATTTAAGTTTAAAAAAGAATCCGGTGGACCTTCAACTCACTAATACATTGCCTTTAATAAAAGTAACAACCATGTGGGAATTTGTGTTTACATGGATATTAAAGACATCACTATATGATTCCAATTTGTAGCATGGAGCGTGTCTACATAAGCCGTAAAAAGGTATTCCTCCGATTTAAAATAAGTAATTTTTTTTATTTTTTTTGATGGTTCAAAATAAAATTTTTTTCTAGATTTCAAAAATAAATAAATTAATTTTTTCTTATATTGTCCTTAGAGTAAATAGTGTTGGAATATGTATTAGGAGTATTTATATAAGATAGTAAAGATCATATGGTCAATTCCATTATTAATTAATGCTAAATGGTGAATTTTTTAATTTGTGTGAAAACATCTAAAAAAATTACTTATTTTGGACAAGAGGAGTAATATATAAATTCCAAAGTTGTAAATACAATTGAAGCAAGTTATAATTGCTTACCACTTTCATCTGCATGCAATTACTTCAAATAAATTTATAAAGAATTATAAAATAAAATTTAGAACTATGTGATTGTATGATCAGAGACAAGTTAGCGGCAAATGATTGAATTTTTTTTTGCTTATCATTAAAAATAAGGTATAATTATTTAGATTATCATATATAATAGGAGTAATGTTGGGGGCCTCTAATTCTTTTTGGTGCTTAAAGCAAAAGCTTATGACTTCGTGTACAACCCCCCCCCCCCCCCCCCCTCCAAGTATTTATTATTTTGGTAATATATAATTGCTAATTCATAATCTCAAAACATCTATTCTTACATATGTTAGATGTATACATACATGGTAAAAGTCTATCAATATAGGATATTTACACTAAATAATATTAATATATTATAATTAAATAATAAATAAAGACAAAAATACGTATTAATTAACTACCGTTGTATTGAGAGAAAAAGACAAGGTAACAACGTGACCATACTAAATTAACGAGATAAATATAAATGTGCCACTTTATCGTATTGTATTGTATTGTATTGTATTGTACCATATCGTTTGATAAATACAATATTTGAATAAATTGTAACGTTTGTCATGGTTTCATGATATCGCACACCCGCAATATGAAGAATAAACTTGCAATATTATAAAGAAAAAATAATACAAGGTAAAATTATTATATAAAAAAATAGGTAAATGATAAAAAAAAATTATTTAATAATAATAAAGGGTGAGTTTGAGAGAAAAAGATAAGATAATGACGCGACCACACCAAATCGATCGTTACATAAAGTAACACATTTCATCATTATATAATGACGGATTTAACAACATAATATAATAAAATTTAAGTAACAATAAAAACAAACAACAATACATTATAATATAATAGGTAACAACCATCCAAACAAGCTGTTATGTGGTAATAAAGAAGGAAGGAGAAAAGCTAACACACACGCCGGGAAAGTTTAGTGATGCACTCGTGAGAATAATTGATAAAATAGTTAATTAATTATCTTTTTAATTGCTTAAACAATCCGAGAAACTTAAATAAAATATGCCTTAGTCGGCGTAACTTTCTGTTTAGCTTTTCAGATATATATTAGACTTTGCTTTTGATTTATTCAAGGAACTTTATCTTTGGATTAATCAAATGAAATCAAGTGATATTAATTTTAATACTTTGGCGTACTTGCTCTACCCAAGAAAAGTATTTAACAAAAAGAAAGTAAGAAATATTCCACAACTTTGTGAAATCACAAAAAGTTCGTTTATTATTTTGGCTTTGAAACAGTCGGTGGATAATTAAACCATGTTTAGAACTTTAAATGGACTTTATATTTAACATTTTATGCCATTGAGGCCGATGCTAGACTTCTAGCTAGTATAACAAAAATAAATTTTATTAATTTCTTGGACAAGAAATAATATAATATACTTCTAGAAAAAGATACGAAATTATGGAGCTTATGAAATTAGTTTTGAGTTTGTAGCTTTGGTACAATTGAGAAGAAAAAATATCACTCTTGAGTGATAATAAGAAGTAAAATATAAATGTGCCTGTGATTATTATTGAAAATCAGAAATTTTGTTTCAAATAAATAATTTGCCCATTTAGATATCCAACGTACACAAGAAAGTAACACAAGGTAAGAGGCAAGCACGTGACGGTTTTGTATTTCCAAGATTTCATTTATAAAAGTTTTTTGTTGTTGTTGGTATTCCAAAAGTAAACAACGAAGAATGTTTTCTCTCTTTGATGAAAAATAATTAATAGCTCTATCCTCATTTTCACGCTAATTTTTTTTTGATATCTAAAAAGTTAAATATTATAGTTCATAAAAATAGCCAAAAAATCAATTAAAGTTAACTGAATGGAGTATATTTAATAGCTATTTGGAATCAAGAAATGAAAGCCCGTTATTTGTTTTTCGTTTTAGCACAATCTGAAATAGTATCCCGCAATCAGAAAAAACATACAAAAAGAATTACAAATTTAAATAACTATATGTAATCTTTAGATAGAAATCATCCACATATAAAGAAGATGTAAATGCAAATGTTATTATGAGAGCAAAACAGAAGTCTTAAAAGTAATTTTATACTAATACAATCAAATATTTCTATAACAATATACGTATATAACAACACCTCACAATAAATATCAAATTTTTGGAATCAATTTTTAAGTTATGTTATAATATATGTTATCTATAACTCTATTTCACTATAACATTCAAAAATATTCGATACAAATAGCGTCATAAAAAGCTTTGACTGTATATGTATATTTAATGATTTTACTTATTTAATCAGTATCGATTTATTTAATTACATCCATGCACGGTGGTTTCTTTAATTGTTAAAGGTAATAACTAACTACTAATTAAAATAATCCAAGTACTTCAGAACTTTAGTCTGTCACTCTTACTTGAACCAACACTTTTTAGGAATTAAGACTTTCATGTCATACAACGTACTCCCTTTGATCCAAAATAAGTCATAAATTTTTGGTTATTTTTACACATATTAAAAATTATCTTTTAATATTAATTAACAATAAAATTAATTATATTAATCTTTATTATCTCTTTACATAAACACTCCTAATACATACTCCAATATTAATTACTCCAAAAGCAATGTAGGATAAAAAATTACTTAATTTGAACTACAAGAAAAAAAACTAAAAATCACTTATTTTGAACCAAAAGTAAATTGTAATGTAGTGTTTTTAAATCGATGAAGATTAAATTAAGCGCACAAAGAGAGCTGATGAAGATTAAATAATTATGCCACCTTTATATGTAAAATCTATATTAATAAAAGTTTTATTCGAGAGGGGTTGCTCTGATGGTAAGCAGTACCCACTTTCAACCGAGAGGTTGTGAGTTCGCGTCTCCCCAAGAGCAAGATGGAAAGTTCTTGGAGTGAAGGATACCGGGGGTCTATTTGGAAATAGCCTCTCTACTCTAGGGTAGGGGTAAGGTCTCCGTATACTCTAGTCGTAATATATTTATCTAGTGACTTGTAGTATGTTAACCCTTTTTTGACATTCATTATTATGCTTTTATCTCAATGTTGAAAAACTAGGGATGCACGTAAAGGACGGCGCATGCATGTCAAGATCGACATTTTTTACGAGACTACCTAGTAATTACTTAACTCAAATCACTCTCCAAGAAGCCAACGCCAGTGAATGTCTGTGATAAGGCTAATACGATAGTACGTTATTAATTCCCTCAAAGAACAATTTCACCTCATTTTTACTATCTTCTCGTATAGGGATGTGATGCTCGTGATGACGTGTCAAAAGAAAGGATTATGAGTCCCGTTAAGACAAACGGACAATAATACGTGCCATGAGTTTGGCTGTAATGTTTCGTTCTGATTTTTTTTTCCTGATTCACTCACAAATTAGATAGAAAAAGAAGAAGATCGGTTTCATGGCTGCTAGTTTATGGTCTAGAAAAAAATTCAATCTCGATGTTTAAGAAGGATCGAATTTTGTAGAGATAGAATTTTTTAATCCAACTCTTTAAAATAGATTTCTCACCACATAATACTCTACCGAATGGCAAAAAATAATTGTAACAGCGATTTGTAGCGATTGCGAGTATTCCCTCTTACCAAATATAACAAAAATATTATTTGAGAGTGGATATTTTTAATATCATTTTGGTGGTGAACTTTAACAGATCGTTAATGTCTTTGAAAACCGAGAAGGAATTATTTTATAGGCTAGTAAATTAAATGATATCGAGGTGGGAAACACAAACTCACGTGTGGCTTGTTAGAAATGGAAATCTCTTGGATAAGAATTGTCATTACAAAATAACCAAAATTTATCATTTGAAGTATTGGAACAATTACTTTTGTATTTTCAAGGCTAATAAGCAATAACATGTGCCACGATTACTTGCATTCTCTCAACATAAACTCCTACACACTCTACACATTTTTCAACCCAAACACGAGAGCCATAACCATGGTCGTTTAGTTAATGATGGAAAGATAAAACCGAAGAGGATGGGTTCAAAGTCGTTTCAACGTGAAACATAGATAAATATGTGAAATGCACTACAATTTCAGCAAATATTAAATTTTAAGTCCGTAATTTTTAAAAGTACAATGTATTTTGTGCTAAGAACCTTAGAGGTTGGCGCATTGAACACTTCTTCGACGGTCCCCGTATACACTTCTTCGACGGTCCCCGTATACATTTCTTCGACGGTTCCTGTACGGCCTGCCTGCCATCTCTGAAGAAATCATATATATATATATAGGCTTAGGCAAGTAAGAGAGAGTGCATAATAAGAATTGATATCACTCTATTCATCGTAGCCCACCCCATCTACCTATTATCGAAGGTCAATTGTTGCTCCCTCTTTCTAGATAGTAATCCCTATCGAGTCGGGAAGGGATAAGTAATCGGTGGGGGAAATGTATATCGGCCCTCTTGAATTTGGTAGGAGTAGGTAAGTTAGTATTAATTCAGTCATTATGTTAAAATCTTGGATCAGCCTCTGAACACGTGCAATGTATGAAAAGAAGCTGACAAGGATACGCGCAAACTACCCACATGGAGTAGGTGGAAGAAGAGTGTATGGGAATACTCACATTTTCCTGTTGGAATTTGGAACCAACATGTACAATATATATATATATATATATATATATATATATATATATATATATATATATATATATATATATCCAGCTTCTCTAGCTAGTTTGTGAGGTTTCATTACATTGAGATTGGAATAATTCATTCAAAACCTACACTTAGCCTTGAGATTTACGCACAAAAGATATTGATAATATGTAATTCACAGTCCTAGACATACACCAACTGTATTTTGCAGCATGACAAAAACACAAATTGAGATGATCATTTCATGGCCCTAAAGTCCTAAACTGAATGTCTGTTTAATCAAATGCGTATAATAATAATAATCATATATAGAGGAATATAATATAAAAGAGATGTTATGGGGGAAAGAAGAGTTGCATGTGCATGGAACCTTGGCTAAGGAAGAAACTCTATTCTTTTCATGCAAGAATTAGAAGCTAGTGTTTGTTCTTATTGTGTTATCTTTCCAATGGCTTTGGAAAAAGAGTACGATCATCATTTTTAAATTATCATGACAGTTTTTTATATCCTAAATTGATCGTAGGGAAAAGAAAACATTGGGTTAATTTTCTCAAACTAGAGGGTATATTTATACATTAGCTTTGGGAGAAAAAACTTGGGTGCCAAGGATCCAATTGATATTTGATAAATATTGGGAATATTTAGCTAAAAGGAGTTTCCATGGGAGAAAAGAATTTATGTCCACCTACTCTTGTCTATAGATGGGATTTTTTTTGGGTTGATTTTATTATTTCAGTAATGGAGAGGGCAACTGCTTAACTTTCTTTTGGGATTTATGCATCCGTTAAAAAAACTTATTGATTAGATAAATTCAAATTCTTGTAGGGCAGACTAAAGGGGAAACGCTACTCAAACACCTAGTTAAGAGCGGATGATCCATTTTACCCTACTCTTTGATGGTGAACGGAAAACTATTGCTATGTAAGATTCCATATATTTGTTAGTTTAATAAAATATTACTTCATATTTATGCGAGGGCTTGTAAAGGCGGATTTAATATTTTGAGTTTATGGGTTTGGGATTCCAGAAAATGTAATTTATTGGATTTTGAATAAATTATTTATATATATTTAATGTCCTTCTTAATACAAAATACAGGTATCAACTAAAGCTACTGTATCTTACCGAATGCGTAATAGAACTCTAGCTCTGATTCGAAGGTCTTGGAGTACAAAGATCAAACTTGTTATTTTTCGATTTGACTTCATATAGGAAGAAACTATAATTTACATATTAAAAGTTAGGGAGCTCTATACTACTCTCTTTTTAAAATTGAATTTTTTCTTTCTTGAATGAGTCTCAGTCGAAGATAACGATATTCGACTCTGTAAATGTTTTTACGTTATATAAAATTACACTAAAAAGGTTGAGGTAATAGTTTCTTTTGAACTCAGACATAAGGATGACTTAGAAAGATATTCGTAATGCACAAGTTAATTAGCTTCAAGAAGCCTCGAAAGAAACACGCTGTCTTTTTAATAGGATTTTGGATTTCAGGTGGCCTAAAAGGGGAAAAATTCAAACTTAGCCTGATTTACAAATACTAATTCAAAGATAGCTATTATTTTAAAATTAATTAAAATTTAATTACTTTTTTATGCGATCTGGATAAAATACCATAAGTTAAAATTCGAAAAAATTTCAGCATAATATGTTGGAGTTCGAACATTTTACATATAAAATTCCAGTATAATAAGTTGGAGTTCAAAATACTTAGCATCTGAACTCTACCATAATATGCTAGAGTTTGAACTTTTACAAGTTAAACTCCAGCATAATATGATGGAATTCGCATAGAAGGTATTTTCGAAGTTGAACTCGTGACAATGTGCTGAAGTTTTGTAAGCAAGGAGTTTCACAAACCAGTATATTAAACCAAGAAACCTACCTCCCCCACCCCACCCCCAACCACCCAAATTAAACACAAGAAAATAAAAATAATACTCCGTGTGCCACCGTCCACTAGCTAGTTTCTTATAGTAAAAAGGTGATTCCAGCCAGATTGTTACAAGGGGCCCTAGAAATGGCATATTTCCCATGCCTAAATGTCACTTTTCAAGAGTAGAAAGTGTTCATAAATCTTCTCTTCACACTGCTTATTTAATTCGATTATTACTGTAAAGAGGGTTTTATTTATTTAATGTATTTACTTTATAAAACTATATATGGATAGAATCTTATGAATCCCACTTACTGTTTTCGGCAACATTTTTATTATTAGTATTTTGGTTCATATGGTGAAGCAAACGCGTAGATCAATATTTAGTAGTAAATTTGTTTCTACGCGGAGTCAAAACTAAAGCGTTTTGCAGCTATGATTCAATAGTACAAAGCTAGCTTCTTTCATTCTTTTCCCAGCCCTCTTCTTTTCCTTTGATATATACCATCTTTGCCCAAACATGTTTCTTCACAACCCCCCCAAGTTAGAAGAAGAAAAAGTGCTTTTGAATATTTTTAAGAAAGTAAAAAAAATAGTTTCTTTAACAAAGATACTTTTGAAAAAAAATATACTTAGAAATATTTTTAAAAAACATTAATTGTTACTCAAAAATTTTTTTTAAATTAATTAGTCAAATACAAATTATTTATCACAAAAAGTACTTTTTAAAAATAAAATGATTTTAGAAGCTTAGACAAGCTAATCGTAGACTTACCAATTGAACTTCTAAAGTACCAATAGAATCACACGAAGGATCAATAACATTGTTAAAGTTCCAACATATATAGTATGCTGGAAGTTTATGTAGAAGAGCTCCATAATCCTACATATTATGTTTGAACTTTCTGTGTTTCAACAAAACAACGATTATCTTTTATCAGTGATTTCGCAAACACTTGCTATTTTTCGACTATTAATCCGAAAAATGACTACCCCGTGCGAATTACACTTAATTTTTCTAGCAGTATTTTTGAAATTACAAAGATATTTCACATGTGAAGTAGTCCATAAAATATGCAGAAACTGTCCTTTGAGAAGAGATCAGTGCTGCACCGTTTAGTTAATACTCTTTGTAAAAGAACTAAATTATGACATAATTATTTTTCTATTTAGCAAGTTTTTAGAATCTCTACTTTCAGCTAGAAGAACACCGCCACAAAACGGCATAAAATCTAGTCAACTAGACTAGATAATCATGGTAGACCATTTCGATATTGCATATGCAATCCATTATTAAAATCATTAATAAGTTAGAGAATTGAGGGATAACTATAATCTATAAGCTATGGATTCAGACATGGTTTTAGGTGAGACCTTGTATATGTAGAGAGTTTTAGGAGAATTAACTTTCTCGTATTGCTCACAGAAGTATATATAGAGTACAGAGAGGTATCAAATCCTACCAACTATAGGACTGTACAATAATGAAAGAAATCAAATCCTACCAACTATAGGACTGTACAATAATGAAAGAATATTCTACTAATAATAAAAAGATACACACAATATATTCTAATACGCCCCTCAAGATGGAGGGCCGGAGGACACGCCAATCTTGGACATCAGCAGAAGAAGTCGAGGACGAGATAAGTGCTTGGTGAGAGCATCAGCAAGCTGATCAGCAGATGATACGTGAGCAGCACGAAGAGACCCATTCTGAACCAATTGACGAACAAAGTGATAATCAATGGATATGTGTTTCATGCGCAAATGAAACACAGGATTGGCACAGAGGTAAGTGCCACCAATGTTGTCGCTGTAAATGACAGGAGCAGCCGGAAGAGGGACATGAAGCTCGCGCAGCAGTGAATGAAGCCAACGGACTTCAGCGGCAGCAGAAGCAATGGCACGATATTCAGCCTCAGTAGAAGATCGTGCTACGGGACGCTGCTTTTTGGAGCTCCAGGAAATAGGATTAGGCCCCAGAAAGACAACATAGGCACCAGTTGAGGAGCGGTCATCACAGTTTCCACCCCAATCAGCATCAGAGAAACAATGCAGAGGTATAGCAGATGAAGGACGCAGCCAGACTCCGAAGTCACGCGTCCCATTCAGATACCGGAAGAGGCGCTTAGCTGCACCCCAATGAGTGACAGTAGGAGCGTACATGAACTGTGAGAGTTTATTCACAGCAAAGGAGATATCAGGACGAGTGAAAGAGAGATACTGGAGGCCCCCAAGGGCCTGTCGATAGGCGGATGCGTCGGCAGGAGCCGAGCCGTCGGCCAGATGAAGGCGGGTGGACAACGCTGTTGGTGTCTGAACAGGGTTGGATTCCAGCATATTATGACGAGTCAAAAGATCAACAACATACTTACGCTGAGAAAGAAAACACCCTTTGGAGCTGCGCAGAACCTCAACACCATGAAAGTAGCTTAGATCACCCATGTCTTTACGAGAAAATTTAGTCCCAACAGAGTCAATCACACGGTTCAAGAAGGCAGAGTCATTACCAGTCAATATGAGATCATCAACATATACCAAAAAATCGGCTGTAATACCAGAATGCTGAAAGACGAAGAGCAAAGTGTCAGAGGTAGTGTTGACGAAACCCATGGCCAAAAGGCATTGGCGGAGCTCACTGTACCATGCCCGGGGTGCCTGTTTGAGACCATAAATAGCTTTCTGTAACTTACAGACATAAGATGGATAGGCTTTGTCAACAAAACCCCGGTGGTTGTGCCATATAGACATCCTCTGTAAGCCTCCCGTGGAGAAAGGCATTGTTCACATCCATTTGACGAAGAGGCCAGCCCTTGGATACAGTTAGACTGAGAACGAAACGCTCAGTTGCCGACTTAATAACCGTACTGAAAGTCTCTTGGAAGTCGACACATGGCCGCTGACGAAAGCCTTTCGCAACAAGTCGGGCTTTGAACTTATCCACATTACCGTCAGGCTTTCGTTTGATACGATAAACCCACTTGCAGCCCATAACATTCTGTGAAGAATCAGGTGGAACAAGATCTCAGGTGCCATTCCGTAGCAGAGCATCAAACTCCAATGACATAGCAGCGCGCCAGCGCTCATCAGACATAGCACTAGACAAAGTCTGAGGTTCTGTAACAGCTGGAGAGGATATAGCAGACATACCAAACTTCTTGGTGGGCGTAAAGATGTTATTTTTACTGCGAGTTTGCATGTGATGACCACCCTGAGAGGATGAAGGTGGCGGCATAGTGGGCGTAGCGGCAGCGGGGGCCGCTGGCGGTGCCGGAAGAGGCCTGGTAGCTCGGGCGTTGGCCCGGCAGTGCGTCCAGTGAAGGATCTCTAGTGGGAGCGGCAGCAGGTACTGGCGGAGGCAGCGGAAGGACTTCTAGGGTGACCGGAATGGGTACGGGTGGAGACTCGGGGTTAGACAATTTGGAGAACGGGAGGATATCTTCAAGGAAGGTGACATGACGCGAGACGACGATTTTAGACGTTGAGGGATCAAAGCATAGATATGCTCTTTGAGTAGATGAGTAGCCGAAGAGGACACATGCACGAGATCTGGGTTCTAGTTTGTGTGAGGTGTAGGGCCGAAGCCAAGGGAAGCATTGACAGCCGAAGACACGCAGTTTGGCAAGGTTGGGGCGCCTATGGAAGAGAGACTCAAAGGAGGAGAGCATCAAGAGATTTGTTTTTGGAAGACGATTAATGAGATAGACTGATGTGGCAAAGGCATAAGGCCAGTAAATGAGAGGGACAGAGGCATAATGAAGGAGAATGAGACCAGTATCGATAATATGACATAGCCATTGTGTTGAAGTGTATGAGGAGGTGAAGTGAGATGTGAGATGCCATGGGAGGCAAGAAAAGAGCGTAAAGCTAAGAATTCACCCCCATTATCAGTATACAGAGTAATGATTTTAGTAGAGAAGTATTTTTCGACAATGAACTTAAAACTGGGGAAGGTTTCTAAGACATCAGATTTACGGCGTAAAGGGAAAAATCAAACGTACTTAGAAAAATGATCAACAAAAATGACATAATATTTAAATCCTTCATTAGAAATAATTGGAGAGGTCCATACATCAGAAAAATAAGCTCTAGCGGAGCAGTAGAAGATAAACTTGACTCAGAGAAAGGTAACTTATGACATTTATGAAGCTTGCAAGAGACACAAGCAAGATTAGACACACTACTGGACGCTATACTGCTAAAAGACACTAAATGACGTAGGATTTTAGTTGACGGATGACCAAACCGAGAATGCCATAATGACACAGGGAGCTTTTGTGCCGTGAGGGCGGACGGTAGACGGGAAGCCGCCGGCCAGTAGTAGGCGTCGTTCCTACGTGGGCCGCTGACGAGTTTTGCCCACGTGCGACGATTCTTCACCTGAAAATCAGTATCAGAAAAAACAACATTAACATTATTGTGACGACATAATTAAGCAACAGAGATCAAATTTGTGCGAATATGTGGAACACAGAGAGCCCCATGCAATAAAAGAGATGAATAACTGAAAAGTTGGCCAGTATGTGTAATTTTTAAACCTTCAGCGTTACCAATAACCACATCATCGAAACCAGTGTAAAGACTATGTAGAGACATGGTGGCAAGATCATTGGTAATGTGATGAGTGGCACCAGAGTCCAGGATCCAATCAGATGGAGAGTGATGAGCTGTGTGAGCAGCCGGATAAGATGATGCAGCATATGCTGGTCGCGGCAGTAGTCCACCGTAAGAGGGCTGATTTGCCCCGGAAATAGGATAGGACAGACAGCGGCGCGCGGAGTGGCCAAATTCACTGCAGAGCTGGCACTTCCTATTGTACCCGCGAGATTGGCTATTGTTGGAGTAACCACCGTGGCCGGAGGATAAACCACGGCTGCCACTGCCGCGCCCGTGGCCACCGAAGCGGTTACGGCCGGACCGCTATCCGGCGACGAAGGCAGCCGAGGGAGCCAAATCAGATCTGGCGGAGGTGGCGGGCGCATGACAGTAATCTGAGCCTCCATGCTTAACAGCTTGTCATGTAATTCAGCAAAAGAGATTGGAGATTCACGAGCTTGGATAGCATGAGAGAGCTCCATATACGGATCATCAAGACCAATTAGAACCTTAATGACAAGATCCTCAGAATCAACAGTAACACCCAGGAGAGATAATTCATCCACAATCACGCGAATACTGTGCTTAAAATCAGTAACAGATTTAGAACCTTTGACCGGATTATGGAGCTGCTGTTTGAGAGCCATGATACGACCACGAGAAGCAGTGCCGTATGTGCGCGCGAGGATGTCCCAGGCCTCTATAGAGGTTTTCGCGGCGGCAATAAAGGAGATGATCATCGGTGTGATCGACGAGATGATGGCACTGAGAATAAGATTGTCTTGGCGAATCCAGTAAGGATATGCTGGATTGGGGGAAGTTACTTCCTTGTCGATGATAGTGGCTGGTGGGCACGACTTCGATCCGGGCAAGAAGCCGAGGAGGTCGTAACCCGTAAGAAGGGTTCGGAATTGGAATTTCCACGCCAGGTAATTAGTGGAATCCAATTTAAGTGGGATCTGAGCCGATGCATTGATGGCAATCGGCTGGAGAAGATCGTTGGATGTCGTAGCGGCCATGAAGCGCGAGGCAGAGGAGGCGCTGATCGACGTCGAGAGAGAGAGAGAGTTGCCGGTTAGTGCAGCGGTGCGCGGTAAGACGCCGGAGAGAGGCGGTGGACCGAGAAGGTCGGCGGCGGCGGGCTGCCGATTAGTGCAGCGGCAGCGGCGGCGCGGGTAGGGAAGAATTTGGGTTTCTTTAGCGATAAGCCACTGGCGTATGATACCATGTAGAGAGTTTTGGGAGAATTAATTTTCTCGTATTGCTCACAGAAGTATATATAGAGTACAGAGAGGTATCAAATCGTACCAACTATAGGACTGTACAACAATGAAAGAAATCAAATCCTACCAACTATAGGACTGTACAATAATGAAAGAATATTCTTCTAATAATAAAAAGATACATACAGTATATTCTAATAGTATATACATTAAAATGTCTACTTAATATATATAATATTAAATTTCGAACGTAGAACTATTAAATGATCAATAAGTTCCCGACTCAAATGCCTACACTTTTAAGTCGTTAATTGTTTTACATGATCAGTAGTTCTTGAACATGCATGCATCAGATTCTCTACCAATTTTCTAGGGATTTATTTATGGAGAAATACCAATAATGTTTTCCTTTTTTTCCACGGTGTAGAAGCCCTACCAAATATTAATTAATTCATTGAAAAGTGCAAAGTAGGTTAGAGTTAGCATATTAATAAGCAAAATATTTTCTTATACACTAAATGCATGTGATTTGAGAATTTAACAAACACGAGTTGGTATCTAAATCATTTGGCATGTTCTAATTATAGAAGCCATGGTCAAAAGACACAAGAAATTAAAGGAGGAAAAAATGGCGAAAGAATTTATTTTTTGTAAATTAAACTTGATACAGTACTTATGATTGGCATTGACCAATGGAAGTGCATGTGTGAGAGCACATAGTGCACATTCAATTGAGGCAGTTTTTCCAATAATGAGATTCAGTTAATGAGGTCAATAGCTAGGATTTGAATGAATGAAGACTTGTTTTCTACTAGTCAAATTATGTATTAACCTTTTCATTATCTAGGGAATAGTCAAAAATCTTTCTTGAATTTTACCAACCCCCTTAAAATCTTCATGTTGTCCTTAATTTTGAGGTTTACTTTGTCTGCACATTTATGATGTTTCAAGAGGAATAAAAAGAGAAGAAAATAACGTAGGTATAAAACTCAATGAACCTTGGATATGTATTATCCATTTCTTTCCCTCTTTTACGTACATATGTTTTGAATATATATATAAATTCGATTAATTTTGAGTTGCGCTAGAAAGATTCGTTGTTATATAAAGCACTCTCTACTGAAAGGAACGTTAATATTCTTAGAGCACAAACTCAAAACAATACGTAATTAAGGAAGGGAAGATTGTTTATAATAGAAAAATGTATACTTTTAGTCGACTCCCAAAAATAATAGATGATAAAAAATATTTTTTGTAATTATGCATATTATATACAAAAGTATACATATTTTATACTTTTTTTGGCTAGAGAATGCAATTAGTTTCAGCCAAACAGCTAATTTTATATTTTGCCCTTTGTAATATCCGACTACATCCTTTGGTGGTGGTTTATTGTACTCAGTAAAGGAAGAGATAAACCTAATTAATTTACAGGGTTGAAACCTATAAAGGGTAATTAGGACGAAGTAATTATTTGACAAAATTATTAAAGTCTAGGTCGTTGTCTGATAGATTTTTCCTTTAATAGGACAATCATATCACAATACACTTTATATGAAATTGACGTTCAAGATATAAGTTTGAGATTAACCGCGTTAGTTTTTCATTATTCATAAAACATTTATATTTCCAGTCAAATATAACTCTGATATTTAAAACTTTATGCTCGAGATTAATCAAAATTACAATCGTGAAAATGTAATAACAATAGATTTTGAGAGCACAAAATTAAGATCTAAGAGATCGCGTTTTATTTAGCAATGGAATTTGGCTAATGTAGAATTAGAAGTATTTCACTGATTTTAGTATAAATTTATAATGGTCAAACATGATCATAGCGGGTGCTCGATCAATTATTTAAATTTTTATGTATTATCTATGAATACATAACACAATTTGGCCAAAGCCAATGAGTGCTTCAGCACCCATATCTCAAAACGTAAATCCGCCTCTGATCAGAAGAGGTCTTCTTCTTTTACTTCATCTATTTTTACCAGATTACCTACTAATGGTTATTATATAGATTTACATAATTACCTTGTAAATGAACCAGTTACATAGTACATAGAGCTTAAATTTTCACTTTTCCATTACAAACTACAAAGTCATAAGATGGAGTTTGTCATAAATAATGCTAAACAAGACCATCTTGGAATAACTTGTTGTACAATCATTTTTTCCTTTCTTGGGGAAAGTACTTTTTCTCCAGTAATATGTCTTCAATCCTTTAACAGTTCATTGAATTAAGATGATATTACTAATTAGTAGCATTAGATTTCTAACTTTGTTCTGAAGCCATTTCTAGATTTCAATGTTCAAAGGACAACTTTTACAGTTCCTTTAATCAACATGTCTCAATCCAAAGAACCTAAGCTCTCAAGTTAGATTCAAAATTTAATTTCCCAAGAACAATTTGCCCCCACAACTAAAATCATATAATTAACAAGTTAATAAAAATTATATATATACTTGTGTGATTGTACTATAAGATTATATATTCTAATGCAACTAACTCCATAACTGTAATAACTGAAACCCATTAAAATATTTGATATTTATATCATGTGACAGAGCCAAATGTCCGTAAAATAAGATAAGAGGAATCAATTAGAAAAAACATGGGAATTCTGAATTCATGTGATCACATGACCCTGTGAAGAGTTCTTTGAGGCCATTTCTCAAAATTAGTCAATGTCTTCCCTAACAATATTTTACATGGCATTAATTTGCAGCTAAAGTTAAATAACTTCAGGTTAATCGCCGCAGAATTATTCCATCTGGAATTAATTTGTGGTGACCCAAAAAGTCGTTTTATGATTTAAAACTAAATTTTGCGTTCACAGGTTTTAAAAACCTCATTTTATTCCTTCTCAATTTTCGTGCGCAGTCCGAACGTGATTGTGGAAAGCTTTTTATGTTGAAAATTGGTAAAAATAATAATTTTTGCCTTTAAATGTTGATTTTATTGACTTTGGTCAATGTTTTGAGTAAAAGGACCCGGACTCATGTTTTGACAGTCCCGATCGATTCGTATCGAAATATGAGACCTGGGCGTATGCCCGAAATCGAATTTGGAGGTCCCTAACCCGAGTAATAAATTTTTGTTGAAAATTTTAAGTTTGAAAATTTAATGGGTTTTAAGGAACTGTTAATGTTTGATCTTGTTGATATTGGGTTCATATTTTGGTTTTGGAGCCCTCTACAAATTTAATATAATATTTAAGTCATGTCTGTAAAATTTGGTGAGAATCAGAGTTGATTTGACGTGATTCGGATATCCAGTTGAGGAAATAAAAATTTCAAAGTGTTCTTGAGAATTTATTTGATTTGGTGCTAAATTCCTAGTTCTAGGTATTATTTTAGCGATTTGATCGCGTGAACAAGTTTGTATGATGTTTTAAGACTTGCGTGCATATTTGGTTTGGAGCCCCGACGGCTCGGATGAGTTTCGGATAGGCTACAGAGTGATTTGAACTTGGAGATAATTGTTGGTATAATTGATGGTGTTGCAGGCCCCTGATCTCGCAATCACGAGGTCAGGAAATTGCGACCTCTGAGGGGTTCGTAAATGCGAAGTGAAAGCTGGGCCATACAGTCTTCGCAATGGCGAAGGATTCTTCGCATTTGTGAAGAAAAGCTGGGAGGGGAAGTAATCGTAAATGCGATTATTTTGTCGCATCTGCGGAGGTTCATGTTCGCAATTGCGAACTTACCTTCTCAATTGTGAAGGCAACAGAGATGTGAAGGACTCACATTTTTTATAGTCCCTTTGCATTTTGCGAGCTTCGAAATTGTGAAGCTCAAGTCGCAAATGCGACATTTGCAGATGTGTACAAGGGGCTTAGACGGGATTTTTGCTTATTTTCAAAATTTTTCAAAACAAGAAACCCTCTAGGCGATTTTCCAAAGACCAATTCTTTCCCAAATCATAGGTAAGTGATTCTTAACTCATTGTTTTCAATCTTTCACTTCATTTTACACGATTTCAACCTATAATCTAAGATTTTTATGGTGGAGTTGGGGATTTTTGGGTAGAAACTAGGGATTTCAAAATTTGAAAATTTAGTCCTCAAATTGAGGTCGGATTCCAAAATCAATTATATATACGAGCTCGGGGGTGAATGAGTAATCGAATTTTGGTTTGACTTTGAATTTGGACAAAGCGGCCCGGGTGTTTACTGTTGTTGACATTTTTAAAAATAGCCTAAATTGATTACCTTGCTATCGTGGGTAGTTCCTAAGGCTTGAATTGAATTGTTTGATTGGTAATTTGCTAGATTCTATTGGTCCGGAGGCTTGTGTGAAGGGAAAAACTATGATTGAGCTTTGATTTTGGTCGTTGGAGCGATGTAAGTGTTGTATCTAACCTTGGCTTGAGGGATTAGGTACCGTTACCTATTTGCTATGTGTTTGGTTGTTGAGTACGACGTATAGGTGAAATGACGAGTAGCTATACATTGTTGTCGAGTCATAACATGCGAATAAATCTTGTTCTTGTGATCGTTGTATTCGTTATTCGTGTTGCTCATGCTTAGACTAGTTGTTCTTTATGTTGGGAAATTCTTATCACATTTTATAGAATTGGATATTGATTGAGTATTGACTCAAAGTTGAGGTTGACATTGTGAAATTAAATATTGAAATGAGACTTGTTATTATAAATTCTATCTCCCGATTGTTATTGTATTATTGTTTGGGTGAGGAAGAGTATAAAGCACGTAGGGTGATGTTGTGCCATTTCATATTCATTATTATGTGAGGAATAGTGTAAACCACGAAGGGTGATGCCGTTCCATTTCATATTCATTGTCATGTGACGAAGAGAGTAAAGCACAAAGGGTGATGCCATGCCATTTCATATTCATTATCATGTGAGGAAGAGTGTAAAGCACGAAGGGTGATGTCATACCATTCTATATTCATTATCATCATTTCTCTCAATTATTATGGTGAAGATGGGAGTAAAAGCACGAATGGTAATATCATGCACTTATGTTTTGCTATGTTTAATATTTCCATTGGTGCAAAGCATATTATTTGTTGTATTTCTTTACTACTATCTTTCTCATGATCTTGTACTTCCCTCAGCATGTTCTCCCTATTTCGTTAATATTTCCTTAGCTTTTATTATTTGTTATTATGCCCGTATATTGTTTAACTGCACAAGTTATGTTGTTGTCATGTCCTAGCCTCGTCACTACTTTGCCGAGGTTAAGCTTGACACTTACCAGTACATGAGGTCGGTTGTACTGGTACTGCACTCTGCACTTACTGTGCTGATTTTAGTACCGGACTGGGTTAACCATGAGTCTAGTTGCTGGCTTGATATGTTGGAGACCCAAGGTAGTCCTGTTGGCGTTCGCAGGCCCTGACGTCCCCTTCTATTCATTCCCTTTACTGTTTCATTTGTATAAAAAATAGTTGTATTTTCTTCAGACACTTTACTTGTAGTTAAATCTTAGTAGTTCGTGGATTGTGACACCAGATTCTAGGTAGTTATGTATAAGAATTTACTGAGTAATTATAGAGTTCCGTACTTCATTAATCTATTATGGTTTAATTATTGTTATTTATTGAATTGGTAAAGGTTAGTGTATTAATCTCTAATTGTTGGTTTTTCTAGCAACTGAAAGGTTAGGCTCCATCATGGTCCCGATAGTGGAAAATTCGTATCATGACAAGTTGGTATCTGAACCCTAGGTTGCCTACATCTCGCAGTTCACGAACAAGCTTAGTAGAGTTTGGGAGATTGTCACGGCCCCAATCCTGATTGTGATGGCGTCCAACAAATATTGCTAGGCAAGCCCGGCCATTGAATACTCTCAACCCAAGTACGAAAAATCATTTCAATTAATAGAGTTAAATTGTCAGATAATATAGTTCAAACCAGTGATAATAGATAGAAATGGTACGGAAAACCATAAGCAATACCAATACAATTTCAAACAGATCTGAGGTCATGAGTCTAGAGCCTCTAAACACAACTGAGAAGCAAATCAAAACAAATGAGAGTCTAAGATGCGGAAAAAAAAGTGATAGGGGAGGAGTCGGGTCCTGCGCATGCCTAGCAGCTACCTCGACAACTCCGAGATAAATCTGGGAACAACAACAATACGACTAAGCTCCCGATGCTCCTGAATCTACACACATGGTGCAGAGAGTAAAGTGAGTACTTCCAACTCAGTGGTAATAGACATATATAATGAAAGAAAGTAAGAAATCTCAAAAATACCACAATGCAAAGCTGACACTAACAACTTAGCACATTTAACGGTGAAACAACAACAAATAAATAATGGTAGACAAATAGATATCAATGCAGGAATGCAATTCAATGCACATGACCGCTGCGGCGTACAACCCCATCTATTTGGGTACCCGCGCTCACTGTGGGGTTCAGAATCCGGAGGGCTCCTACACCCCAAGCGCAATATAATCGTAGCATTCGATGCGACGTGCAGCCCGATCCACAATCAGTCCACTTAAATGTATGCAAGCCACACATGCACAGTGAAATTTATCGTTTTCAGTTCCAATTATTAGGAATTATAGATTAAGTGTTTAAAACCTTAGAAATTTACTAATAATTTCGATATAGTGTTTAACTTAGGATTTATATCATGAAAACATGCTCAACATCATGGAAACAGTGACAATAATCCCTAAGGGATCCAAATAATCGGCATGCAACCCAAATATACTCATAACAATCCAAGTAGGATGTTTACTCAATTTATAGTCAATAACACAATACGAACATCACTAGGACGGACTAAGCCATAGTCCCCGTAACGACCTCGCAATTACCGTAGAGTACGTGTGTCACCTTGATACAACATCACAGTGTGATATATCGGGGTTTCAAACCCTCAGGTCATCATCTACATTTATTACTCACCTCAAGCCGGCCAAAGATTAGCTCGCAATGCCCTTTCCTCTCGTATCGACCTCCTCGCGCACCGAATCAGCCAAAACCACAATGAATACGTAGAATAGGCTAATAGACACAACCCAATCGAAAAGACTCAAAAAACACAAAAATCACTAAGTTGGCAAAACCTGAGCCCCATGCCCACTTTTCAAATAATTACAAATTTTACATCACCGGACTCCTTGTCTCGCCACGAGTCTATACATATCAAATTTACCAGAATTGGAGTTCAATTGCCCCTTCAAAACTCACATTTAAACTCTCTAAAGTTTCAAGCCCTAACCTCCATATTTAACCTTTAATTCCTTGAAATTCAGTGATTAATCCATATTTTTACACCATAATAACATAATCCGAGTCCAATAATCCATACCTGGTGAAACCCCTTCGAGTTCTCTTCAAAATCGCCCAAGAAAAGCCCTAGTCGAAGTCCCAAAGTATTTCTATTCTATTTCAACATCGTGAACTACTGTTCACTTAACCCAGACCGATTTCCCCTTCTGCGGTTATTATACCACACCTGCGGTCACCGCGTTTGGGATCAAACGACCACTTATGCGGTCTCACTTAACTCACCTGGGACCGCTTATGCGGTCCAAAACCGCTTCTGGGTAACCCACTTATGCGAAGCCTTGTCCGCTTCTGCGGAAATCCAAACCTCCCCAGAGAACCACTTCTGTGACCCCTTAGCCACATCTGCGGAATCGCTTATGCGGTCCCTTTTTTGCAGATGCAGAAATGATAGAACCAACAATACAAACCTGAAACCTAACTCAAAAACTTCTCATTTTAACACCCGATCTCACCCCGAGGACCCAAGACCTCAACCAAAAGCACAAACATGATCTAATACCTTATTCAAACTCGATCAAACCATCAAAACACCATCGTTAACATCAAAATCCTCAATTGTCATTAAATCCAAGCCTAAATTTCTTTAAAACTTCTGAATAACACATTCGATCAAAAACCCGATCTAAACACCTCCGAATGACCTAAAACTTTGCATGCATATGCAAAATAACCTAACGGAGCTACTACAACTCTTGGAATTCCATTTTGACCCTCGGATCAAAATCTCACCTATCAACCGAAATTCGCCAAAATTCAAACTTCACCAATTCAAGCCTAATTCTACACCGGACCTCCAAAATTAATTCTGATCGCACTCCTACGTCACAAATCATCCCCCGAAGCTAACTTAATCATCACAATTCACATCCGATCCCTATAACTAAATATTCAGCTTCTAGTTGACTTTTACAAAACAAGTTTTCCTTTAAGAGACTACATGTTTCGTTTCCATATAAAATCAATCCAATTATACCTGGTCAACTCAAATACTGATATTGAAACATAGAGAAACATAATATAGGGGAAACGGGGTGGTAACTCACTTGACAATGGGCCGGTTCGTCACAAAGATCGGTACGGAGACGTCTGTACTTATCTCCTAGAGGCTACAGAGTTTAGGAATAAATTCACTTCTATTCTTCTCTGTCATGCGAATTTTGTTCTCAATACTAATCGAACTATATCTACTTTTGTTCTATCACAGATGCGAAAACACTGTCACGACCCATTTTCTGAACAAGCTGGGACCGACACTTGATTACTAAACATGACGAAGCGAACTATCTCTGCTTATGAAATCTATTATAACTCCAAACGTTATATGCAACAAGGCAATACTCTAGCCAAATACCTTTGATTAATTTAAATATTTAAATAAATGAACTCGAAAACTTTATTCGTAGTAACTATTGAATTACATCTAAATTATTATAAATAAATATCTGAATCTTGACCCAACAACTATGTCTATAAAGCCTCTACTGATAAACTGACGCACTGCTCAAGACATGAGATTTTCTTGCTAGCTCTCTAAGTAAAAACAGAAATAGCTAAATAAAAATTACTCTAAGGAATACTCCACGAAGAAAACCAGAGCTCACCAATAGCACCGAAAGAGAAGGAAGTCCTAACTTGTAGCCTGCTCGCCTGCAATTTTGGTTCCTATATTGTACCGCAGACCAACGTAGGTTCCCAAAAGAGAACGTCAGTACCATCCATTGTACTCAATAAGTCTCAACAACAGGGGCTGAAACTTTATAAACATATACATTACGAACAAAGGTTCTAAATGCATGTAAAACATAAAGCTTATAAGAATAATTCTAAATAATTTCATAATAGCAGTTTATGAATAGTCTAAAAGAAATTCTTTTCTTTTTCTTTCTTATAAAAAAAATACTTTACTTTATACTTTGGGAGTTCCAGCTATTTGATTTAACTCTGTCTCAGTCACCGTGTTATCGGTACGGGTTCGATCCTAACCTGATCGAATAGGCCCAATCCACGAGGTGCCACTCACTTCATTGTTCTCAGTGCTTATGTATCATACCTTAGCATGGCTAAGTAAATTCTCAGCAACAAGACCCTCGACTTGTGTTCTCCCTACTTTGGCACAAGTAGTTTCAGGAAGTCAATGCCTTGGTCAGGACCCTCGGCCTGGACGATGACCCCTTCTCAGAATAAAGGATACTCCCAAAAATCTTCTTGTGACTTTTCAAGTCTAAATCTTTTATTTATAGAAAATCATGTACACACTCATGATGGATCTGATGTTATTAACGTCAACACCACAAGGGGGGGGGGGGTGATTTGTGTGGCACCTAATTTTCGTGTTAGAAGAACCTAGTTCTTCTAAGTATTCTATCTACAGCAGTTGGCGGAATAATAAGTACTGAAAGTAAAGTGCGCAGAAATTTTTACGTGGAAAACACCTGGCTCAAAAGGTGAAAAAACCACAACCTACTAATCAGTAGGATTTTCCCAAACTTCACTAAAATCACTCAGCCAAAAACTACATTTACAAAACTCTTTGTAAACCTAAGGATTAACTCTAATCCCAGTGTGACATACAGCCTCAACTGTTGCGACACCTTCAAGTTACTCTAACTTGAATACTCATAGTACCTAATACAATTTCTTCTATAAAAGTTGAAAGGTACAATATTAAAACCTAATACAATTGAACTAGACTTAGAATAAACACAATGATGAAACTGGTTATTCTATCTCAGTTCATGTAGCTTCAGACGTGCATACTTGTATCTCGCATATGTTTCTTGCAAATTAGACTTGCTATTTTTGCTCTCAAATATGCTTAACTTCTACGTATATACATTACCTGTAAAAGATAACAACTTGGTTATTTAATAGATTAGCAGTTAGAGTTTGATCGAGCCTCCAATGATTATCCTTAGTCGATTTGAGTCCTTAACCAATACAAACTCCCATCCTTATCCTAGATTAGGATTGTGTTCTCTTATCACAAGGAGACTGTCCTACTTAAAACTCAATGCAACCTTTTCGATTCCGTTTAGAAAATATTTGTTGCGTAATCTTCAACACATATCTTCCTCACGTGCCTTCCATGTGCAATGGCTATGACTAACTGTGTCTCCCAAGATGGACCAGGTCCTTCTGAGTTCCTTTGTCAATCTTCAAAACTTCCACTGAACTTGGGCCAACATTATCCTTAAATGTAAATCATGGCATAAGAATGAAATAAAAATGTAAAAGTATTTCTAAAGATTCTTTTTTCTTCACAAATTTTCAACATGAAAATAGCATATAAGAATAACAAAAAATTCTGAAAATTTATGCACATGTATCATAATAAATTATCTAAATTTTTGCTATAATAAATCATCTAAACTTTTGCTATAATAGAACATCTAAACTTTTGCTAGAACAACTCTAGGTTAATAGGTACTCACTCACTCCATTTAAGTAAATATAAACTCTTTTAAGCAATTCATCAAACACCTTGTATGCATGCTTTTGTAAGTTAAACCACTTTAGTAAATGGTTGTATCAACTCACCTCGAAACTTCTCGAGCCAATACGTAGACTCCAGTCCAATGACACCAGTCAAACAATTGATTCTAAAACAACCAGTGCATTTTAATTAATTTTAAAGTTTCTCACCTAAACATGAAATTTACTATTGATACAGAGAAAGAAGGGAACTAACTATTCAATTCTTACTATTACCACTGTAGGATAATTAACGATAGGGAATTTTATATACCTAAATTCAAGAATTAGTGATTTGAAAAGAACCCTACAATTTTCTTTTTTGTTGCATGCGTTTGCTGCGTTAGCTTCGTAATAGAACAACCTATTGTTCCCTGTGCAATTTTTACTCCGTCTGCTTACATCCAAGGTTAGATTATTAGGCCTCAAGCCTTTTATTTTTATTCCAACCGCCTTCTATGGTCTTAGTAATATCCCTCCTATTTTTCTTTTGTTATTTGTTTTTTTCTTTACTTAATTAATAATTAAAGATACCCACTTTTAATAATTAGTAATATTAAACTATTAATATTTCCATAATTATATATCCAACTATTTATATAAATAGGAAAATAACTCAAAAATCAATTACAAGGGCTTAAATGTATAAAGGAGACAAAAAATTAAATTCTATATTTAATGAGCCTTGAAATTTATATAAATTAGAGGAGTGCCATAATCTTCCCTCCTTATAAGCATTCGTACTCGAATGTTGCTAGGGCCTTATTCTTAAACAAACAATCATCCCTTAGGTCCTTGAACCTCTTAAGGTTTCTTAGCACTACTCATTCTTCCAAGGGACTCAAAATTTTGGCTAACTCACTGTATTTTCAAAAATTTCGGAAGAGTTTCCCTCGTAAATTGGACTATCCAAAAAAAAAATCCCTGTCACAAATACAACAACTACATCAACAACAACCAAATATACCATAACATGCCATTCATAGGCACCGTACGCAGCTCATAAATTAATTACTCACACTCCGACAAGGAGGCAACACAATAACTAACAAGAATCTAAAGCAAAACAATATTAGTACAAGTAAATTACTTCAATAAATTAAATATACTACAACATAAACTAAATTACTACAACAACTAAGTATAATCTAGGAAGCACAGAAACACTTGCTAACTTGTATTTAATAAATAAAGTATAAATGTCAAACCAAACTAAGGTTCACATACCTTTTTCCTCAAATAAATATGAATATTTCTTGCTCATATCTTCCTCGACCTCCCACGTAGCCTATTTTGAATCATGATTACTCCACAAAACTTTTACCGATGCTAAATCTTTTGTTCTCAACTTTCTTACTTGCCTATCAAGAATTTCTATAGGTACCTCTTCATAAGTCGAGCCTTCTTTAATTTCTATAGTATCGGAAGGTATTATATGCGACTCATCATGAATGTACTTTCTAAGCATAGACAGATGAAAGACATGATGAACAGAGGACAACTCAACAGGTAGCGCTAGCTTAAAAGCCATGTTTCCTTTCTTTTTTAGAATTTTATAAGGTCCGATAAATCTAGGGATAAGTTTCCCTTTCTTACCAAAACTCATAACTCCTTTTATTGGTGAAACTTTTTAAAATACCTTATCACTAATCATAAACTCTAACTCATGATGCCTCTTGTCAGAATATGACTTTTGACAACTCTGAGCCGCTTTAAGTCTTTCTCTAATTAGCTGAACTTTCTCCAACGCCTCACAAACAAACTTTGGGCCAATCAAAGGCACCTCTGCTGGTTCAAACCAACCCACTAGATACCTACATCTCCACCCATACAACGCCTCATAAGGAGCCATACCAATGCTGGCCTGATAGCTGTTATTGTAATCAAATTCTATAAGTGGCAAGTGATCATACCAGTTACCACCAACATCTATAACACATGCACGCATCATATCTTCGAGAGTTTGAATGGTCCTTTCTGCCTGGCCATCGGTCTGTGGATGGAAAGTGGTGCTTAAATTGACCTGGGTACCTAATCTTTTCTAAAATGCCAGCCAAAAATGTGTTGTGAACTGAGGGCCTCTGTCTGATATGATTGAAAGTGGAGTACCATGCAATCAGACTATTTCTTTGATGTACAACTGCGCATACTGCTCTGCAGAATCTGTCGTCTTTATTAGTAGGAAATACAGAGACTTTGTCAGTCGGTCTTCAATAACCCAAATTGAATCATGTTTGCGTACGTGCGAGGTAGACCTACTACAAAATCCATATTAATCATCTCCCGCTTCCACTGTGGTATCTCTATATCTTGAGCTAGGCCACCAAGACTCTGATTCTCGGCTTTGACTTGCTGGCAACTCAAACATTTAGGGACATGATCTGCTACTTATTTCTTCATGCCTTTACACCAATACAACTCTTTCAAATCTAGATATATTTTGGTAGCACCTCGGTATATAGACTACCTCGAACTCTGAGCTTCCTCCATTATGGCCCTCCTAAGACCATCTATATCATACACACATAATCGATCATTCAACTTCAAAACTCCGTCACTTCCTAGTGTGAAAGCAATGATTTCTTTACTTCTGACTCCTTTTAATTTTACTAAGTACGGATCTTTGTCTTGCTTAGCCTTAACATGGGCAACAAGGGAGGATTGTGCTAAGGCATAATCAGTTATATCTCCTTCTTCGGTATCATCCAATCTAATTCCATCATTTGCTAGTTTCTAAATTTCTCAACCCAAAGATCACCTTTGTACTGCAAGATGGACTAAGAAACCTATTGACTTCCTAGTGAGTGCATCTGCTACCACATTAGCTTTGCTCGGGTGATAAAAGATATTGATGTCATAATATTTCAATAGCTCGAGACACCTTCTCTGTCTCAAATTTAGTTCTTTTTGCTTGAAAATGTACTAGAGGCTATTATGGTCTGTAAACACTTCATAATGCTCGCCAAAAAGGTAATGCCGCCATATCTTTAATGCGAACACCACTGCTGCAAGTTCCAAGTTGTGTGTGGGGTAGTTCTTTTCATGATTCTTTAATTGCCTAGAAGCATAAGCAATAACTTTTCCATTTTTGCATAAGAACACAACAAAGGCCCACTCTGGAGGCATCACAATGCACTGTGAACCTACCCAAACCTGTCGGCAAGGTTAACACAGGTGTTGTGGTCAACCTCTTCTTTAACTCTTGAAAACTCTGCTCACAAGTGTCTGACCATTGGAACATAACTGCTTTCTGAGTCAACTTAGTTAATGGAGCAGCAAGTGAGGAAAACCACTCCACAAACCTTCTATAGTAGCCAGCTAGCCCCAATAAACTCTTGATTTTGGTTGGCGTTGTCGACCTAGGCCAGTTCTTGATTGCTTTTGTCTTCGGAGGGTCTACTTTTATT
The DNA here is from genome assembly GCA_034376525.1 of Nicotiana benthamiana. NCBI lineage: Eukaryota > Viridiplantae > Streptophyta > Magnoliopsida > Solanales > Solanaceae > Nicotiana > Nicotiana benthamiana. The sequence continues at coordinate 109,833,738 of CM067323.1, read as the reverse complement.
CCTTCACTAGCTTGGCCTAAAAATGCCACTGATGCAACCAGAGCTCACATTTTGAAAACTTGGCATAAAACTCATTTTCCTTCAAGGTCTGCAAGGCTATTCTGAGGTGTTCTTCATGATCTTCCTTGCTCTTGGAGTACACCAAAATATCATCTACAAACATAATAATAAAGGTATTCATTAATGGCTTGAAAAATCTATTCATGAGGTCCATGAATGCAGCAGGAGGATTCGTCAACCCGAAGGACATTACTAGAAATTCATAGTGTCATAGCGAGTTCGAATGATGTTTTAGATATATTTTCTTCCCTGATTCTCAACTAATGGTACCCTGACCTCAAGTCTATTTTTGAAAAGAACTTTGCACCTTGAAGTTGATCAAATAAATCATTAATTTTTTACAGTGGGTACTTGTTCTTAATGGTAATTTTATTCAACTACCGATAGTCGGCGCACATTCTAAGAGACCCATCTTTCTTCTAGATAAACAGAATCGGAGCACCCCACGGTGAAACACTCGTCTTGATGAACCCTTATCAAGAAGGTCTTTCAACTGTTCTGTTAACTTATTATGTTTTGCTGGAGCCATCCTATAAAGAGATTGGTCAAACCAGCTTTTAAGCACTTTTTTCTTTTTGGGAGTTTTGGCAACAAACAAAAGTTACTTAAAAAAAGCTAAAAGGTTCTTTAAAAAGCCAAAAGCAACAAGTTGGCTGACCCTAACTTTTTTATTTTGACTTGAAAGCCATTTAAGTTTGACCAATAAAATTACTCTCTTGCCCTTATAAGTTTTTATAATACCAAAATTACCCTCTTCTTTCCTCTTCATCTTCATTTTATAATACCAAAGTTTTTATATTTTTTTCTTTTTAAAAAGAAAAAGTGCTTACCACCACTTGTTTGCCAAACACTTCAACAACTTTTTTTAAGCTTCAGCACTTTTATCCAAATATGTATCTACTTACTTACAAAATAAACTCCAGCACTTAAAAGCTACATTTAAGCACTTGTGCTTAAAAGCCACTTTTTTAAGCCAATCCCAATGGGCTCATAGATATGGGCTGAGTGCTTGGCATGAGATCAATGCCAAAGTCTATGATTCTTTCAGGAGGAAGTCCGGGAAGGTCATCTGGGAAAACTTCTGGAAATTCTCTAACAACTGGAGCTGAATGATGGTGGTTCTGATTCTGGATTAATGATGTGAGTCAAATAGGTGAGACACCCCTTATCGATTATTGATTGTGCCTTAAGGTAATAAATAAACTTACCTACAAGCGATGCTGAACTACTCTTCCACTCTATGACTTCTTCATTTGGAAATTGGAACCATACTATCTTGGCATGACTATCTAACATGGCATAGCAGGAAGATAACCAATCCATACCTATGATCACATCGGAATCCACCATTTCTAACTCTATGAGATCATCGTTGGTGTTGCGACCTTGGATTGAAACTATACAACCTCTATAGACTCTTGTGACTTACACTAACTCGCCAACTGGAGTAGATACTAGGAATGGCTCACTAAGTTGTTCCAGTTCTAGACCGAGGTTAATTGCAAAGTATGGAGTCACATATGAAAACGTTGAACCTGGTTTCATTATGGAATAAGCATTATGTGAGCAGACTAAAAGTATACATGTAATAACTTCTGCTGATGCCTCTGTACTCTGAAGATCAAGTGTAGCAAACACATAGGGTTTCCCCCCTCCCTGAGTAACTCGATAAGCAACTCTTCCTACCCCATGCCCAGTCTGATTATGAGTACCATGAGCTTGAGGTCTTGAGGTGGTGCAACTGCAGTAGCTAAGAAACTAGAAGAACGAGTTGATCCACCACTAAAATTACATTGAAGCTTTGGGCGGTTGGCCTTTATATGAACAATGTCTCTACAATGATAGCAACCATGAAACCCGAGCTTGCATTGACCTGAATATTGCCTCTTACATGTTCCACAAAGACCTTGTTGGTGTGAATGTTGCTCAGCATGACTCTGGCAATGTGAAGATGTTGTCCTAAAATTCTGATTCTGGCAAGACTGATTTCCATAACTCTAAGTACGTCTGGGTTGGAGCCTTTTTTGTTCAGCCTTGAGCCACAATAGTAGCAAATAGTTTCTTGAGCAGCATCCTGAGTGTCAGTGTCAGAGTTGCGAGTACGAGTCATTTATGCTAGTTTTGGAAAAACGAATACATTAGATAATTTCATAGAGGTAGGATCTACTGCATGATCTAAAGTATGAAAAAATGAGATTTTTCCTAAATGCTTGTAGCCTCCTATTTATAAGTATGGCGTGCTTCATACACATAAACAAGATTCTACTAACACGGCTTCATAGACCCCTAGGACTCCGCAAGCCCGAGGCTCTGATACCAAGTTTGTCATGACCCATTTTCTGAACAAGCCGGGACCGACACTAGACCACTAAACATGGTCGAGAAAAACCATCTCTACTTATCAAATCTATTATAATTCTAAACTTTATATGCAACAAGACAATACTCTAACCAAATACCTGTGATTAATTTAAATAATTAAATAAATCAACTCCAAAACTTTATTCATAGTAACTACTGAATTGCTGCTAAGTTATTACAGAAAAAACATCTGAATCTTGACCCAAAAACTATGTCTATGAAGCCTCTACTGATAAACTGATGCACTGCTCAGGACATGAGATTTCCTGGCCAGTTCTCTAAGTAAACAAAGAAATAGCTAAATAAAAGTAACTCTAAGGAATACTCAACGAGCAAAAGCGGAGCTCACCAATAGCACTGGAAGAGAAAGAAATCCTAACCCGTAGCCTGCTCGCCTGCAAATCAGGTTCCTATGTTGTACCGTAGACCAACGTAGGTTCCAAAAAGAGAACTTCAGTACCATCCATTGCACTTATTAAGTCTCAACAACAGGGGCCGAAACTTAAATAACATTTACATTACGAGCAAAGGTTCTAAATGCATGTAAAACACAAAGCTTATAAGAATAATTCTAAATAATTGCATAATAGCAGTTTATGAATATTCTAAACTAAATTATTTTCTTTTTCTTTCTTATAAAAAAATACTTCACTTTATACTTTGGGAGTTCCAGCTATTCTGATTTATCTCTGTCTCAATCATCATATGATCGGCATGGGTTCGATCGTAACTTGATCTAACAGGCCCAATCCATGAGGTGCCACCCATTTCATGGTTCTCAGCGCTCATATATCATACCTTAGCATGGCTAAGTAAATTCTCAGCAACGAGACCCTCGACTCGTGTGCTCCCTACTTTGGCACAAGTAGTTTTTGGAAGTCAAGCCTTGGTCATGACTCTCGGCCTGGACGATGACCCCTTCGCAGAATAATGGATACTCCCAAAAATCTTCTTGTGATTTTTTAAGTCTAAATCTTTTCTTTATAGAGTATCATGTTCACGCTCATGTTGGTTCCTTAAATGTAAAACATGACATAGGAATGAAATAAACATGTAAAAGTGTTTCAAAAGATTCTTCCTTCTTCATAAATTTTCAACATGAAAATAACATATACGAATAACAACAAAATCTAAAAATTTATGCACATATATCATAATAAATTATCTAAACTTTTGCTATAATAAATCATCTAAACTTTTGTTATAATAAAACATCTAAACTTTTTCAAGGACAATTCTAGGTTAATAAGTACTCACTCGCTCCAATTAAGTAAATATAAATGTTTTAAGCAATTCATCAAACACCTTGTATGCGTGCTTTTGTGAGTTAAACCACTTTAGTAAAGAGTTGTATCAACTCATCTCAAAACTTCTCGAGCCAATACGTAGACCCCAGTCCAATTGACATCAGCCAAATAATTAATTCTAAAATAACCAGTGCATTTTAATTTATTTTAAAGTTTCTATACAATTTACTATTGATACAGAGAAAGAAGGGAACTAACTATTCAACTTTTACTATTACCATTGTAGGATAATTAATAATAGGGAATTTTATATACCTGAATTCAAGAATTAGTGGCTTGTAAATAACCCTACGATTTTCTTTTTTGTTGCTTGTGTTTGCTACATTTGCTGTGTAACAGTACAACGTTCTGTTTCCTGTGCAATTTTTACTCCTGATGCTTACGTCCAAGGTTGGATTTTTAGGCCTTAAGCCTTTTTTTATTCTAACAACCCTTTATGGGGTTAGTAATGTCCCTCCCATTTCTCTTTTGTTATTTTCTTTTTTCTTTACTTAATAATTAATTAAACTATTAATATTTCCATAATCATATATCCAACTATTCATTTAAATAGGGAAGTAACTGAAAAATCAATCACATGATTTTAAATCCATAAAGAAGACAAAAAATTAAATTATATATTTAACGAGCATTTAATTTATATAAATTAAAGGAGTGTTACAAATACGTACCGCATCTTTAGCTGAGCAGCATCCAGAGCCTCCAGTGGCAGCTCCTACGAGGGGCAGAGGTCGAAGCCGAGGAAGGGGCGGGGCTCAGCCCAAAGCTAGAGTAGCAGCACCAGCAACGGAGCCTCAGTAGAGTTTGTTGATGAGGCTCTAGCCCAGACCGTTCAGGCAGGACCAACTCAGGCCCAAAGGGGTTCATAGCCACCCCGGTACTTCAGGATGCTTTGGTCCATCTAGTGGGCCTCATGGGGAGTGTGGCACAGACCAGCACATTCCCTGTTGCACCATTCCTCTCTCAAGCTGGGGGAGGAGCACAGACTCTAGCTACCCACACTCCAAAGCAAATGGCTCCTCAGTTTCAGACTCCGGCAGCTCAACTAGTTGGAGTAGTTCAACCAGTTATTGCGGCACAGGCTGGTGGTGGATCAAATATGTCTTCTGAAGCTTTGTTGAGATTGTACAAGTTCGCTAAGCTCTTTCCAGTTCATTAAAGTGGGGAAGCTTTTGAGGAACCACGGGATTATCTTGGCCGCTTCCATGAGGTGTTGCGAAATATGGGGATAATGGAGACCAATGGGGTCGACTTTGGTGTGTTCCAGATGATAGGGTTCGTCGAGAGATGGTGAAATGATTTTGTGTTGACTAGACCAGCTGGGTCACCTGCTTTGACTTGGACCAGTTCTCTCAACTATTCATTGAGAAGTTCCTTCTTGTTACACTGATAGAGGACTTCGTACGCCGTTCGAGTATCTCCAGCAGGGGAGTTTGACCGTCGCTCAGTACGAGACACGATTGTTGATTTGTCCCATCATGCTCTTCCTCTACTCCCCACTAAGAGAGGGGGAGGGAATTATTCAGGGACTTGCTCAGCCTAAAAGATTGCAGATAGAAAAGGAGACTGGGAGTGAGATTTATTTCCAGGATGCAGCCAATGCTGCCAAGCAATTTGAGATGGTTATAGCTTAGGGGAGTGGTCAGGGATCTGACATGAGGCCTCGTCATTCGGGTGGATTCAATGGTGCCTCGTCTGGAGGTAGGGGTACTTTTGGTAGAGGCCATCCTAGGCCGTTTCATTCATTACTATAGGATTCTCACGGTGCTTCAGGTGGTCATGACCCTCATATGCAGCATTTTGATTAGCTAGCCTACGGTGCACCACTTGCTCCTATTAGTGCACCTCCGCTCCAAGAGTTTTTAGGGTGGTTACGTAGATCGGTAGGGTTATTTCAGGGTCATCAGTCTCAGCAACCGAAGTATTGTTATACTTACGGTGTTCCAAGGCACATTTCTAGGTATTGTCTTCGAGCATCTAGCAATTCTCAGTATCAGGGTTCTCGTGCCATGGTTCCGACACTAGGTGTTTCACCGTCCGTTCAACCATCTAGAGGCAGGGGTCAAATAGGTAGAGGTAGAGGTCGGGGCATTAGAGGTGGAGGTTAGGCCGCTAAGGTAGAGGCCAGCCATACATGGCTCATCCTCGAGATGTAGTTTAGAGTGGTGGGGCCCAGCCCCGATGCTATGCTTTTCTAGCCAGGCCTGAGGCTGAGTCATCTAGCTACGATTTCAGTTTGATGTAGAGATACCTAAGTGCTATTTGATATGGGTTCTACTTATTCATATGTGTCATCCTATTTTACTTCATATTTGGTTGCGCCACGTGATTCTTTAAGTGCCCCTGTGTATATATCCACACGTGTGGGGGATTATACTGTTATAGATCGTGTCTATCATTCGTGTGTGGTTATTATTGGGGTCTTGAGACTAGTTTAGATCTCCTACTTCTCGATGCGGTTGATTTTGATGGTATTCTTGGGATGGATTGGTTGTCACCTTATCATGCTATATTGGACTGTCATGCCAAGACAGTGACCTTAACTTTGTCAGTGTTTTCTCAATTAGAGTGGAGAAGGACTCCTATTCATTCTACCCATAGAGTTATTTCCTATTTGAAGGCTCGGATGGTCGAGAAGGGTTGTCTAGCTTAGTTGGGTTATGTAGACAATCTAGTGCAGATGTTCCTTCCATGAATTCTGTACCAGTTGTTCGAGAGTTTCCAGAGGTATTTCCTGCAGATCTGTCGGGGATGCCACCTGATAGGGATATTGACTTATGTATTGATTTGGTTCCACTCAGCCCATTTCTATATTTCCATACTATATGGCCCTGCTAGAGTTAAAATATTTGAAAGAGTAGTTGCAAGACTTGCTTGATAAGGGCTTTATTAGGCCTAGTGTTTCGTCTTGGGGTGCGCCCGTGTTGTTTGTAAAGAAGAAAGACATATCGATGAGTGCATAGATTATCAGCAGTTAAACAAAGTCTCCATCAAGAACAAGTATCCATTGCTGAGGATCGATGACTTATTTGATCGGCTTCAGGGTGCCAATGTATTTTCGAAGATTAATTTGAGGTCTGGCTACCATCAGTTGAGGATTTGGGCATCTGATGTCCCTAAGAGAGCTTTTCAGACTCGATATGGGCATTATGAGTTTCTAGTGATGTCATTTGGGATGACAAATGCCCCAGTATCATTTATAGATTTGATGAACCGGGAGCCCTATCTGGATTCCTTTGTGATTGTTTTCATTGATGATATCTTGATCTACTCCCGCAGTCGAGAGGAGCATGAGCAACATCTTTAGATTGTTCTTTAAACTCTGAGAGGCAGTAAGTTATATACTAAGTTTTCAAAAAATGAGTTTTGGTTGAGTTCAGTTACTTTCTTGGGTCACGTTGTATCAGTAGAGGGTATTCAGGTGGACCCTAAGAAGATTGAGGCACTCAAGGACTAGCCTAGACCCACATCAACTATAGATATCCGGAGTTTCTTGGGATTGGTGGGTTTTTACCGTCGGTTTGTGGAGGGGTTCTCATCTATAGCAGCCCTGATGACCAGGTTGACCTAGAAGGGTGCGTTGTTCAAATGGTTAGACAAGTGTAAGACTAGCTTTCGGAACCTCAAGACAGCTTTGACTACGGCACCGGTATTTGTGTTACCCACAGGTTCAGGATCTTATACTGTATATTGCGATGCATCCCGAGTTGGAATTTTGTGGTATTGATGCATGATGGAAAATTTATTGATTATGCTTCACGATAGCTAAAGGTTCACCAGAAAAATTACAATGTTCATAATATAAAGTTGGCAGCCATTGTTCACAGCTGAAGATTTAGAAGCATTACCTTTACAGTGCGCAGTGTGAGGTATTCACAGATCATCAGAGTTTGAGTACTTGTTCAATCACAAAGATCTAAATTTGAGGCATAGGAGGTTGTTGGAGATATCGAAAGACTATGATATCTCCATCTTGTATCATCCCGGGAAGGCCAATATGGTGGCCGGTGCTTTGAGTAGGAAGTCAGCTAGTATGGGCAGTCTCGCGTACATTCCAGTCGGTGAGAGACTACTTGCATTAGATGTTCAGGCTTTGGCCAATCAGTTTGTGAGGTTGGATATTTCTCAGCCCAGTTGTGTTCTAGCTTGTACGGTTGCTCGGTCTTCATTGTTTGAGTGCATCAGAGAACGATAGTATGATGACCCACATTTGCTTGTCCTTAGGGATACAGTGCATCATGGGGATGCCAAGCAGGTAACAGTTAGAGATGATGGAGTTTTGAAGATGCAGTGTCATGTTTGTGTGCCTAATGTGAATGTGCTTCTTGAGTTGATTCTAGAAGAGGCCCGCAATTCCCCATATTCTGTTCACCCGAGTGCCGCCAAGATCTATCAATACTTGCGGCAACATTATTGGTGGAGGAGATGAAGAAGAATATAGTTGTATATGCAGCTTGGTGCCTAAATTGTCAGCAAGTAAAGTACGTGCATCAGAGACATGGTGGTTTGCTTTAGAATATAGATATTCCTGAGTGGAAGTGGGAGCATACCACCATTGATTTCGTTGTTGGACTCCCACAGACTCAGAGGAAATTTGATGCAGTATGGATTGTTGTGGATAAACTGACCAAATCAACGCATTTCATTCCTGTTGTTGTTTCCTATTCTTCATAGCGATCGATAGAGATTTATATCCGTGAGATTGTCCACCTTTATGGTGTGCCCATGTCTATCATTTCTGATTGAGGTACGCATTCCAGCTCATATTTATGGAGGGCAGTGCAACGTGAGTTGGGAACGTGGGTTTAGCTGAGCACAACATTTCATCCTTAGACGGATGGACAATCCGAGCGTAGTATTTAGATCTTAGAGGATACCATGTGCGCTTGTGTTATTGACTTCGAAGGTTCTTGAAATCAGTTCTTGCAGTTAGTGGAGTTTGCCTACAACAATAGCTACCAGTTGAGCATTCAGATGGCCCCCTATGAGGCATTATATGGTAGGTGGTTGGTCGCCTATTGGATGGTTTGAGTCGGGGGAGGCTCAGTCATTGGATACAAATTTGGTACAGGATGCCTTGAATAAGGTTAAGATCATTCGGATAGACTTCATGCACCTTAATCAAGGTAGAAGATTTATGCCAGCCGTAAGGTCCGTGATGTTGCATTCATGGTCGGAGAGTGAGTGTTGCTTTGTGTATCACCCATGAACGGTGTAATAAGGTTTATAAAGAAGGGAAAGTTGAGCCCTAGGTACATCAGGTATTTTGAGATTCTTGATCGAGTGGGAGATGTGGCTTACAGACTTGCGTTGCCACCCGGTTTATCAGCGGTCTATTCAGTATTCCATGAGTCCATGCTTTGGAAGTATCAGGGCAATCCACCTCACGTGTTAGACTTTAGCACTATCTAGTTGGACAAGGATTTGATCTACGAGGAGGAGCCGGTAGCCATTCCAGACCAACATGTTTGTAAGTTGAGGTCGAAGAGTTATCCCTCAGTTCAAGTGCAGCGGAGAGGTCAGCTTGTTGAGGCAGCTACCTGGAGTCCGAGCCGATATGCAAAGTAGATATCCCCACCTTTTTCCCAACTCAGGCTCTTTTCTATGTCCGTTCGAGGGCGAATAGTTATTTTAGATGTGAAGAATGTGATGACCCAAAAGGTCATCGTATGACTTAAAGCTAAATTTTGTATTTTGAGGTCTTAAAAACCGCATTTTATTCCTCCTCGATTTGCGTGCATAATCCACACGTATTTTCGAAAAGCTTTTATGCTAAAAGTTGATGAAAACAATAATTTTTACCTTTAAAAATTGATTTAGTTGACTTCGGTCAACGTTTGAGTAAATGGACCCAGACTCATATTTTGACAGTCCCGGTGGGCCCGCATCGAAATATGGGACCTGCGCATATGCCCAGAATCAGATTCAGAGGTCCCTAGCCCAAGTAATGATTTTTGTTGAAAAAATATAAGTCTGAAAATTTAATGGATTTTAAGGAACTAATAATGTTTAATCTTGTTTGAATTGGGTTTGTATTTTAGTTCCAGAGCTCGATACAGGCTTAATATAATAATTAATTCATATCTGTGAAATTTGGTGAGAATCAGAGTTAATTTAACGTGATTCAGATATTCGGTTGAGGAAATAGAGATTTTGAAGTGTTCTTGAGAAGTTCATTTGATTTGGCGCTAAATTCATAGTTCTAGGTGTTATTTTGGCAATTTGATCGTGTGAGCAAGTTTGCATGATGTTTTAATAGTTGTGTGCATGTTTGATTTGGAGCCTCGAGGGCTCGGATGAGTTTCGGATAGGCTATAGAGTGATTTGAACTTGAAGATAATTCCTGGTATAAGTGATGGTGTTGCAGGCCCCTAATCTCGCAATCCCGAGGTCAGGAATCGCAATTGCAAAGCTGGGCCACGCAGTCTTCACAATTGTGAAGATTTCTTCGCTTTTGCAAAGTACGGATGGGAGGGACAGTGATCACAAATGCGATCATTTTTTCGCATTTGCAGAGGTTCATGTTCGCAATTGCGAAGGACGTAGAGATGTGAAGGACCTCACATTTGTGATGGTCCCTTCACAAATGCGAAGCTCAGGTCTCAAATGCGACATCTGCAGCTGTGTAAAAGGGGCTTAGACGGGATTTTTGCTCTTTTTTCAAATCTTTCAAAACAAGAAACCCTTTAGGCGATTTTTCAAAGACCACTTCTTTCCCAAATAATAGGCAAGTGATTCTTAACTCATTTCTTTCAATCTTTCACTTCAATTTTCAAGATTTCGACCTAGAATCTATGATTTTCATAGTGAAATTGGGGATTTTTGGGTAGAAACTAGAGATTTCAAAATTTTGGGATTTAGACCTCAAATTGAGGTCGGATTTTAAAACCAATTAAATATCCGGGAATGAGGTGAATGAGTAATAGGGATTTGATTCAAATTTTGAATTTGGACCAAGTAGGCTCGGGTGTTTAATTTTGTTGACTTTTTAACAAATGGCCTATATTGAATTCCTTACTATCGTGGGTAGTTCTTAAGGTTTGAATTTAATTGTTTGGTTGGTAATTTGCTAGATTCTATTGGTCTGTAGGCTTGTGTGAAGGCTAAAGCAGTGATTGGCTTTGAGTTTCGCAGTTGGAGCGAGGTAAATGTTGTGTCTAACCTTGGCTTGGGGGATTAGGTATTGTTGCCTATTTGCTATGTATTTGGTTGTTGAGTACGGCGTATAGGTGAGGTGACAAGTCCTATGCATTGTTGTCGAGTCAGAGCATGCGAGTAAGTCTTATTTTTGTGATCGTTGTATTCTTTATTCGTGTTGTTCATGCTTAGAATAGTTATTCTTTATGTTGAGCAATTTTTATCATATTTTATATAATATGATATTGATTCAGTATTGACTCAAAGGTGAGGTTGACGTTGTGAAATTAAATATTAAAATGGGACTTGTATTTCTCCCTTGCCCTGTGCCGGAAGTTAAAGGAGTCGAGGAGAGGAGTTTAATTAATAGAGGCTGATTTAGTAATTGAAATTTGTGAGTTCTAAAGTTATATATATATATATATATATATATATATATATATATATATATATATATATATATATATATATATATATATATATATATATATATATATATATATATATATATATATATATATATATACCTGTGATCTGTACTTGCCGGACAAAGAAAATAAAGAGAGAGAGATTTTGCTTCCCACTATCCACGCTTGATAATTAGATTTTGTTAAGTTTCAAGCACAAATTAAATTTGAAGTTAATTATAATTTAGATATTCATTGTTGGGAATAATTATTGAAGGTGTATATATAAAGAAAACAATTTTGAAGTACATTTCCAAAATTGTTTAATTATTGGACAAAGAAGTCTCATAATGAAGTAGAAAATCATTTTAGGACCACATAAATACGCAGGAAATTAATAAATAATGTTGTCAAGTAGCGTGTTAATATTCTCACTAAGTCATTACTCTTAGACGATGATCCAACATTGTTGCAAATGATGATCTTATATTCTTATTAGAATCTCTATATTTTGGAATTCCACCCACCATATTAGGCAATCATGGTTAAGTTTATTTAAGGTAAAATCATGTATTAATCTTAGTGAAGTATACAAATACGTTACATCCTTCACTAATTACTTAATTCATGTGACCTATAAATCGAAATATCCATTAATAGGATATATTGTCTACATTACATTCATTGGAATGCAGCTCTTCCTCGAATTCTGTACAAATACGGAATACTTTGTGCACTGCGCTACCCTTTATTAATTCATTTCAAAATCTTTAGAGGAAAATATGTTCCATAAATAATGCATCCATACATGTAATATACATGCATGCATGTATACATAAATATATACATACATACATATATACATACACACATGCCCATATGCTATAAAACAAGCATCTATAATACCTCGAGGAGGAGCGAGGGCTCTCCGTGTATGTACACACACAGCGCCAATTATCACAATATTCTAGTATTTCAGAATTATTGATTCACCTTTGTATAGTTTCGTATTGTATCTATTCCTTGTAACCTAGAGAACTAGAACACTTTTCTTTTTGTATTGAATGATTTTTTAAGGGATGTCCTGCAGTAATGATAAAAGTTGTCTCTGTGTGACTTATGAGTCACGAATTCAAACTGTAAAAGACGAACACATGATACTTTGTGTACCGAGTTATATGGAACAAAGCATGTCCATATCCCGCAACTGAAATGTTTGGATCAAATGTTGTTCTGATCCAAAAACCAAACAATAACCATCCAATTTATGGGTTTTTTTCACACTTTTAGCCAGCTAAAAACTATTTATATTAGGTAGCCAAAAAAGTGTATAAAATTAATATAGCTTTTATATACAACATACGGAATGTGCATGGGTGTGTATATATATTTCAGTTATTATTCAAAAAGCGGTTATACATTATCATTTCCCTCAATTTATTGGACACAACTGTGCTGGATTATTCCAGTCCAATACCAACAGTTATGGAACCCAATGATACAGTTGCTAGTAATTGGGCTTTATAAAGGCTTTAAATTTCTCGTTTGCGGAAATTCAATAGTCCAGGTAATAAGTATTCTTTTGAAATTAGCAATTTTCTTCTTTCATCAATTTAAACTAATAAGGAAACAGTATAACAATATTCATAATTTCATATCATGAAACTGCAACCACCCAAAATAGGTTAGCAAATAAATAACCACATTTGTTCTAACTTTTGAATCACCTAAAAAAGAATAGTAGTTGATTTTAATACCATGGCATTTAATTTGTCGCAACCCATTGTATGGAGTGAAATTAGTTGAATACAAGTGGCAAAATAACGAGGTGACACGTAAAACCGGGAACAAACCGAAGTTGAACCAATGGATAATCGGTTACGAAGTGCGTAACCGGTACAAGATGGATCCCGGAGGGAACACAACCGATGGCAAAGGTTCAAAGGCTTGACATCGAATAACATTTAATGAGCAACCGTTGCAAAGAATATTTGCATTCAAAGCTAGCCTTATGCACCCATCATTCTTTATTCTCATTCAAAAGAGCTTGATTTTAAGATCTTGCCCCCCTAAAGATAGCTATAATATCAAGATTGACGACTCTTGTAGAGGACATGAAACATTCTACATACAAAGAATGTATTTTACTATTCTATGCTCAATCTAAATAATTTTGCTCAAACTTACACTTGATATTTTTTTTATTTGCTAATATTATTTTTGTCCTATTTCTTTATCATTTTGGATCAAATCGATTTGCTTGTATATAAATCGCGTTATAAATTCAACTGTACCATTTTACAGGTAAATACCCGTAGTCTATATAGGACTTAAACTTGAATCTAGTCTAATGGTTACATGACAAAGTGCTAAAAATGGCAAAAATGACGTGAGATATAGGCTAAAAGTACAAACGTAAAGCAAAAGTTCGTAATAAAAGCAGGACAAAATATCATGGTATAGCCAGTTTTTATCCTGATCAATGAAAAATAGTCAGTATTTACCAAATCAATGAAAAATAGTCACTATTTTGCTGCATAGGGGCCAGTCCAGTATAATATACGGAAGTTCTGGTGCATTTGTGTACGAACTCCAGCATATTATACTGGACGTTTATACTTTGCTAACTCCTGTAAAATTTATGGGAGACTGGAGCACTAGTGCTCCAAACTCCAGTATATTATACTAGACAATTATACTTGCTGGAACTCCCGTAAAATTTACGGGAGTTCCAGCATAATTATGCTTGAATTCCCGTAAAATTTGCGGAAGTTCCAGCATAGTTATCCTGGAACTCCCGTAAAATTTGCGGGCGTATTTTTCCGGATTTTGAACAGTGTTTTCGCTCAGATTTAAAGTGGCTAAATTTCGATGACTTTTGATACTTGGCTATTTTTCAACGACCAGTGGTAAATCTGGCAAAAAATCCTAGTACCCTATTTATTTTAAATAAATATCATTTAAAAATATTACATCTTATAAATGCCTTTTATCCTTTATAGCAAAAAAATCTAAATATAGTTACATCCTACAATTAAGGCACCATATATGCTAAATATTATTTTTCTCTCTCTCTTTTTATATTTTCTCTCACATAATTATCACGTATCTGCAAATCTCAATACAATCTATCTGTTTGCATACAACCAGACTCTCTTCTCAAGAAAGAAAACCCCATTTGTAATTGAAGTAGCTATTGATTTATTCTTTTATCTTCTCACCATAGCTTCCGTTGGCTTTGTTCCACTTCTTGACTAGAATTGACAGCAATTTTCTCGTTAAGTTCAAGCTTGAGGATTGAGTTTTTACTTGTAAGTGTAATGTGAAAAGGGAAAAAAATAAGAAATCTGCCACATGGCTGACCAGCCGGAATTAATGGTTGGTTGCCGGTTGGCAAAGGCATAGGGTTGTTTCTCTATTTAGATCGTTCAAAATCACCTATTTGTATTCGAATGTATTCTTCAGCTGTATTCACTTGTATTCAGGTTTAATCAGTTGTATTTAACTATTTTATTCAGAAGAAGTTAGTTGTATTTTGTTGCATTCAAGAGTTTATTCAGTTGTATTCAATTGTATTTTTATTATATTCAAGTAGTTTATTCAGATAAATTAAGGTGTATTTTGTTGTAATCAACTGTATTATTCATATGTATTTCTCTTTATTCAGCTATAATCTTTCTTATGTATCTTTCAAATACAGATTAATGAGGGATCGTTTTAGTTCGTGAGTTAAATTAGGAGAATATCATGTGATTTTATTTCCTTCCATTTTTAGCGCAGATACGTTACCGTATTTAATGTTAATGGCGCAGACTTTACGCCTATATTTTCGGTTGTATTAATGAATACAACAGCTTAATCACATGAAATACATTGTATAACAATATAAAAGGTATCTATAACACGTAATATAGCAAAGAGTATCTATAAATGGCTAATTAGACCACAAAGATGGTGCTTTATGAAAAATTCCCTTTTAAATTTCTCACTAAAAGCAGGGGTGGAACTAGAAGCCCGATTACAGGTTCGGCAGAACCCACTAATTTTTGCTCAAAAAATATATTTGTGTTAACAAATTCATTAAATATATAAAAATATGAAATTTAGAACCCAATTATTAGCACTTGAAATTAAAATTCTGGCTCCGCCTCTGAATTTAGCTACTTTTTCCCCTTTTGTTTGGAGTTTAGATCAATATTAATTTTTGGGATTTTGTCTGTAACCTGGTTGACCAAGTTGTTACAGAATAAGTTTGGTATCAAAATAAAAAAATTGAACCAACTTGTTAAACTTGGTTTCTGGTTGTTCTTTCAATCTTTCTTACAATGATAAAACTAGTTTGCTGCTTTATTACTTTGACTGTAGTAACTGTTTCAATTGTTGTTAATTTAATTGGTTTATCAACATTCCATCTGATATCCCTTTTTTATTGTTTAATCATCTCATCTCACAGAGGTCTAGGATGCAGGTTGAAAACACAATAATCAAGAAGGGAATTCATATCCTAATTAACAAGACATGTCCATCCTTTTAAATGCACTAAAGTATTCAAGATTTAAGGGCGGTAGAGGTTGAAGGTTAGTAGGCCGTAGGGGCAGATTTACATGGCCTCCAGCGGTGTCACGGGACACCGCTTCGTCGAAATTTTTACTATTTATATGTATATATAAGGGAAAAGGATCAGAACTGCCCCTAACGTATTGACTCCAGGTTAAAAATGCCATCCGTTAACCTATTTTGAAGAAAATGCCCCTACCGTTAAAAATGTGGCATATTTGTGCCCCTAAGTCTAAAAACTGACTGTACTTAAATTTAAAACGGTAGGGGCATTTTTTTCAAAATAGGTTAACGGTAGGGGCATTTTTAAACTAACATGTTAGACTTAGGGGCACAAATATGCCACATTTTTAACGGTAGGGGCATTTTCTTCAAAATAGGTTAACGGAGGGCATTTTTAACCTGGAGTCAATACGTTAGGGGCCCTTTTCCCTTAAAACAATAACAAATAACAGCATACACAATGCAATCCCACAAGTACGGTACAGTCTTACCTTTACCTTGTGTAGGCAGATAGGCTATTTCAGATGGACATTCGGCTCAAAGCTAGCATGCACAATCAAAACACCATAGCGGATGACATGCAGTAGTGAAGAGTCATAGAAGAGAACCAGTAACACATCAAGATAATAGTATAACCGAATCATATGCATCATCAGGAAGTAATAGAAATCTAAGACAGTGGAAAGGCGAGAATAAGACTATGATTACTAGTATGAAAGGAAAGACGTTCAACCGCCTACGGCCTACTAGTGACGTACGCAGGATTTTTCATAAGCGGTGTCACTATTTCTAGTAAGAGGCGTCAAAAAATATTTTGTGTTGTTAAGGGAGTTTGAACCCAAAACCTCTTACATCAAAGAGGAAACTATCAACCACTAGACTACTGAACTATTTTATTGCAAGTGGTGTCACTTTTATTGCTTTTATCTTATATTTCTGTTTTACTTGTTATTTATATACACGGAAAAGTGTCAGAACTGCCCCTAACGTATTGACTCCGGATTAAAAATGCCCTCCATTAACCTATTTTGAAGAAAATGCCCCTACCGTTAAAAATGTGGCATATTTGTGTCCCTAAGTCTAACAATTGACTGTACTTATATTTAAAACGGTAGGGGCATTTTTAAACTGACATGGTAGACTTATGGGCACAAATATGCCACATTTTTAACGGTAGGGACATTTTCTTCAAAATAGGTTAACGGAGGGCATTTTTAACCTGGAGTCAATACGTTAGGGGCAGTTCTGACCCTTTTTATCCGTTGTTTTAAAGACTGTAGGGGATATGAGGTAACTTGTGAATTCGTGTTGTAAAATTAGAGACCTGCGCTTTGTACTCTTTGAATGTAAGTTTATGGTATTCCTTTGATTGACTCAAGTTGAGAAAAAGACCTATGTTGCATGGACTCTTCAAAATGCTGCCGTACCTGTGTCGGATCCTCCAAAAATACACTACTTTTGGAGGATTCAACACGTATCCGACGACATTTTCGGAGAGTCCAAGCAACATAGTAAAAGACTATACTCTACCAAGTAATGAGTTTTCTCTTTTTACATGAAATCTTTACTGCTGTTGCAAGAATTTGGAACAAGAACCATTAAAATGGATCACAGCCACAGGAAATAATATATGCAGGTCATTTACAAAGACATGTTCATCCTGCTGAATTCGCGATTTCTGATACATGAAAAATTGGAGATAGGAGAACGGATTCCATTTCAATGTGCTGAAGAAGGCTATACATGAATCAAATTTAAAAATCCTTTAGACAAAGGGACACCTTTATGCTCAGGGGGGGGGGGGGGGGGGGGCCCAAAATTAGCCATTTGCTCTTACAATATAGTACTCCAATTAGTCTTTGTTACAAAGAATCTAACTAATGACAACTATAAAAGTGGACAAAAATGAGGCAATAAGAAGAAGAACAACGACTAATTGGAACAAGCTCTAGGTTGGAAAACTTCATCCTTGCCCCTTCTCCTATCTAAACTAGACCTACAATTTTACAAGAGACTACCTTAGAGCAACTTTACAAGGGGCTTTGGATTTTATAATATGAAGAGACAACTACCAGAGGGACAAAAGAATCGGTTGGTGGATGTACAATCGTGATATTCATGACGTGCTAACTTGGATGACGTCCTTCCAACAAACATGCAATTTGTGCTAGAGAAACGTTAGCCTTATTCGCATAAAAATTGGAAGGCTGGATGTTCAAGCAGTTCTTTCGCAGGTTTTACACCAGTAAAATCAACGTCCTTGAGGGAACTGTTAATCTCCTCAACAGAGATGGGGATGCTGCATTGGAAGCAAATAGATGAATGATAGAACATGATCTATGTTCATTTTGACAGCAAAATGGAATTTATAAGGTACCTGGAATTATCATCTAATATAAAGTTATTATCTGCCTCCTTTGCTTTGTCTGCCTCATTCCCGTCTTCTTTTAGTTGATCCTTAAAGCTGGAAATGACCTGTTCCGAGCAATATGGTTAAGGAACCAAGTGCAGAAAAGTTTTTTTAAGCTTTGTCATTGAGAGAGAATCACCAAAGCTAAGGTGGTTTAACTTCCCAGATAGAAGAAAAGTAATCCAAAAACAAGAAGTTGAGGATGTAATCAATATCATGTATTGATGAGCGTTGTTGCCTAAGGAGCACATTTCATATACCTTAGTACTCACCCCCAGCCCCAAAAGCACCCAAATACTAAGAAAAGAGATTTAGTAAAATAAAATATAAGCAGGAGAGAAAGGTAGACTTACATCTGGGGATACACCTTGAGTATTGAAATACTCATCCCCGTAAAGCGTGCATATTCGATACAACTGTTGACTACTCAGAATCTGAAAAGATAATCCAACAAAAAAAGACACTCAGTGCAAGGTGTTAAAATGATTACGACATGAATGCCAAGGACTCATATCATAACATAAAGATTAACTTCAAAACATCCATCTTAACACCGCGAATAATTCATTTAAGCCCTTAACAATCGGTATACAATTCATAGCTTGTCCAATAGTATGCTTCCCGTGCTAGCACTTAAACAACTAACTAAGAAATTTTTACTGTCACATGTGGCAGCCTGGAACTGCCATGTATTAACAAATAACAATATTTGAAATCTACAATTAAGAAGACTATAAAGATGAACTTACGGGGCAGAGATCAGTTGTTAGATCTTCAGATGAAAGTCTTGACTTCTGATTAATAACCTGAAAACAAGCTATTAGACAGGCAAAATAGATGGTACATTTAAGGTCATTATGTCAACTTTGGAGTTAAATTTCCAAAAACACGTTGTCACTTCCAAGTAACACGAAACACTCCTGCAAAATCATACTAGGGCGTAAACCGGATAGACGGCCTCTATTAGCCTAAGAGTAAAAAAATTAGGAGAAAAAGAACATCTGATTAATTAAAATTTGCCCATTCAGAGAGGAGAAACATACCAAAAATCCTACTGCCTGCCTCACATGCTTTAGTTCGTCCCAAGAAGAACCAACATACTGCGAAGAAAGTAAGGTTACCAGGAGTTAAAACCTCAAGAAGTATAAAATTACAGATATGTAAATACAGTTCATGATATCTAACATCTACTTCCACTGATGGTAAGCAACCCCCACTTCCAACCGAGAGGTTGTGAGTTCGAGTCTCCCCAAGAGCAAGGTGGGAAGTTCTTGGAGGGAAGGATGCCGAGGTCTATTTGGAAACAGCCTCTCTACCCATGGGTAGGGGTAAGGTCTGCGTACATACTACCTTCCCCAGACCCCAATAAGTGGGATTATACTGGGTTGTTGTTGTTGTTGTTGTTGATATCTAACATCTACTAGTAACGTACCCTTAGGGTACCAATGACAGATTACCTCTTCTTTAACATTGCCACACCAAAGTTCTAGTTCTTGCAATCCAGCCTTTACATACTCCCCGTTGCTGAATGAACAGCACTCTCTATTAAGGAGAAGGCTGCAATGAGGATTAAGTAGTATGGTAAGTGGTGTGTCCATGAATTTCTGGCCAATCTTTCTGCTATGAGATAGGAAAAAAGTTACCTATTGAAAAGCTGAACATTTATGTACGAAAAAATCTGGTTTAGAAGTTTCTGGACAAAAACTGGATGAACCTGAAACAAAATATTCATATAAGTCCACTCATCAGTTTATAATAATATTAGCACATCACACTATTTCCAATAATCAAAAACATACATAATTTTCTTTCAGTGTACCGAGAAGCCCATTTAGGCTCTCAATTAAGCCGTCCCAGGGACCTGGTGGAGAACGACCATCGAGAGACTTCCGTGGTGATTGCGAGGAGCCACCTTTTGATATTTGAGATGCCTAATTAAGATGGAAAGTGCAAGTAAAGTTAGAAATTGGAATATCAGATATACAAAGACCATAATCCTGAGAATTTTTGAGTCAAAATACAAATTAGTTGGAACACAGTTTTCTTAAAAAAGCCAGAATCCTAGTCAACACGAGGGGCCCAATGACTCCTTGTGAGCTAGGAAAAGTTCTAATTGAGAAGAGGATTTTATTCATGTGATATTTTGATTAACACACGCCAAATGCTATTATTCATATTGTTCAATCCCACTTGTGGGATTATACTGAGTTGTTGTTGTACACGCCAAATGATATTATTCATATTGTTCAGAATATGTATGCGTACTGATTTCAACTGCGTCAGGTTCAAAATACAAAATTGTATAACTTCAAGACTACAAAACAAGAAATGAGGACAACACTAAGCTGACTACACAGCCAAATAAAACACGACATTGTCATAGTACTTCAAAACATGGTGATATACCTGGATACATGAAGTCAGTAATGAAGACAAGTCCCGTTTCCAGTTATCTCGAATAATTCCATAAATCTTTTCAACATAAGCACTGAGCTGTAGCTTGAAAAGCAAAGCTGGCTGCTTTGCCTCAACCTGGCGTACAGTGTCGAGACCACCAATTGCAATGTTGGCTGATGAAGACCGGAAACTCTAGAAAAGAAGTACAATCCTTTCATCAATAAACCTGCATATTCCAGTTCCTCATTCTAGGTACCAGTATGTTTTATTCTGAGAGATTTACATTATGTCCAGCCAACGAAACTGAAAACAAGTAATAGTTACATTGTCTTGCTTGGAAATTAGCAGCATATGAGTACATAAACTATTAGAAAGTCAAGGACATCACCAACAGGTAGCCACCTAATAAGTAAGTCAATGGTGAAAATAATGTGGTTTTATACCTTAAACCGCACATCACACCTATATATAAAGTGTATATTGTATTTCATATTTTATACCTTAAACCGCACATCACACCTATATATAAAGTGCATATTGTATTTCATATTAATCAAGTTAGAATCAATATGACTAGTTCTCCTTATCTCTTCCTCTACATTCAAACTTTCATCATTCTTAGCCTATTCAATCTGTGTAAATAATTAAAGTTAACTCCACTTACTAGTGCAGTGTTAAATATAATTTACTTCCTCTTAATCACAGACCCCCCCCCCCCCCCCAAAACCCAATATTCAACATCAACAGTAGTATCAGATACATGTCCAATTTTGTACGTAACAAGGTAACATAACAGGGAACTCAAAGAATAATTGTAGAAGCTTTCTATGGATGTGCTTTCAAATACACAAAGTACTAGTGCAAAAGATATAGCCAACTACTATGATGGTTTCTTTGCATAATATTATGCCACCCAGTTTTGGTTTAGATAAAATGAAAGGGAACACCGTAGAAACTTTAATTCAACAGTTGTAGGAGCACATTCAATAATAAAGACGATGTAAGAATATAAATACCTGCGCCATTCTACCAAAAAACGATGTTGGTTGGGGCGGTTTACTTGGAGCTGAACTAGTAGTTTTCAGCGTATGCTGAAGCAAAAACAACAATGTTGCACCATTGGACAGCCAATAAGCCATGTGATTATTGTTTGTCTCGTCCTGCAAATTGATATAAGACAAGCATATGTGTAAATAAGCGTATATCATCAGTTAGAGAGAGCATTTTTAAGCGTGATTTTAGAGGATAAAAACTGAAAATACAGTCACATAGATTATGACTTCACCGCGAACTGTCTAAGCTTATGTTTTGTTGATTTATAGCATGTATAATGTAACACCTATTCCGCTTAAGCTGGAAGTTAAGATGATGAGCTAACTTGACAAATCCTTCTGATTTCAGTTGTCAGCTGCTTTCTTTCATTGTCTTCGGGATATCTTTAGGAGGGTGGAAGATGAGAAGCGGTTAGCACCTCTCAGATGTAATGGGTAATAATGATATTCCTTCCCATTTTTGACATAGCAGTACAAAACTCCAATTCCGGACCAATACAGGCTAGTATGTATTACACTGATGTCATGACTCATGAACACCTACAAACACAACCTCTAATTTCTACATGATATTGAAAATTACCTCTATCGCAGAACCAATCATCTGAATAAGACGATCAAATACATTAGTTTTTTCTGCTTCAAAGGAATTCCAATGAAGTAGGCATTTGTATATGGTAAATGCCGCCACTGGTTTCCCTTCATTGAACCCTAGATCTTGACTGACACATTTGATAAGATTATCCACACTCTCCTGAAACATAATTTTAAAGAGGATATTAAAATTAGTAGCCACATTATTATTCATTCACAGGAAAGTGGAGGAATAATACCTCTGCTGATATATTATCCATCTCTTTCATGAAATATACCAGTGGGAATAAAACAACTCTCAAACACTAGTAGCACTAACCTAGAAAAGTAACCCAATATTTTTTGTATATGAAAAACAATTTAAACAGAAAATTCATCTTAAGCATTGCGTACACACATAAAAGCGTCCTATCCATGTTTAAACATATGCAGTTGTGTCCTTATACTATCTTCTGCTGTAGATTTGCCAGCTTTTTTTATAGGTACACCGTAACTTCTGAGAAAAAGAAATTGCAAAGAAGGTAGCTTTAAAGAAGCATCAAGAGAAGTCCATAGTGGCCAGCACTCATATTTGTTCAATTCTTTAGCTGCCACTACATATTGTTGACTATTTTTAACCAAGATATAGCCAGTGAACAAGAAAGTTTACAAGAGATCATAAAGAATGAGGGTGAGATAAGGAAAAAAAAATTAAAAGCCGAAGGATGTGACACCCGTTCCCCACCCACCGGAAAAGAAAAGATTAGCCGTATCAACCTCTTAGCACCAGAGTAAAGAAATTCAACTAATCCTCTATTTCCCCCGACTTCTCATTGAATCAAAGATAATTTTTAAT
The DNA here is from genome assembly GCA_034376525.1 of Nicotiana benthamiana. Classification (NCBI taxonomy): domain Eukaryota; kingdom Viridiplantae; phylum Streptophyta; class Magnoliopsida; order Solanales; family Solanaceae; genus Nicotiana; species Nicotiana benthamiana. Next base: position 109,810,618 of record CM067323.1, on the reverse strand, counting down.
CCTGGTTGTTCTTTCGGGGAAAAGGAATTTGACTAAGCATCAGCTCATAATCTGCAAATCTCACAGTCATAGAATAGAGTTAAAACCACAGGCTTTTCAAAATAAATGTTTGTGCGGAGTCTTTTATGAATTTCAATATTTGGATATCTTGTCCCAATCTATACTCAAAAAGAAAAGGTTCTAAGCAGAGAAAGATGGCAAACAGAAAAAGAAATCTGATTGAAAAAAATTTCGACCACATCCTGGGTACATACCCGCTGCTTTTCAGCCATGGATCTCCTCATAGACTCTGTACCAAACCATTTTCCTTGTGCGCCAGCATTGGATCTCCTCATAGAATCTGTACCAAACCTTCTTGCTGGTGTTGCAGCCTGTGGTTCCTGTATACAATATTTCATAACTGACATTACTCAAAGCACCAACCTGATTGTTACTCCCTCCATCCCATTTTATGTGACCATATTCGAGTACACACAGTGTTTAAGATGTTAATTTTGACTTGCACGTTAAACTAGTTATTGTGGAAGAAAACGTCAGAGTAATAGTTGAAATGTTAGTTCCTATATTTAAAACTCGAAACACTTCAATAAATTTGAATTCTTGAAAGTTGTGAAAGTTTTCCAGAGATGGAATGGTGTCAAAGGTTTTGGAACGTTTTAAAATGATGAGAGTATTATTCAAGTTGGGACAGAAGGAGTATAAAACTAGGAACTATATCGGTGATTCCTTCACTTACATGATGACCATTTTCAGAAGGCTGCAAAAGGAAAACGGAAAAAGAAAAAAAGTTAGGACATGCTCAAGAAAGCTATGCAAAAGGATTGACATTTCTATGGCATCAGCACCTGAGTTTTTATTGCGAATCGGTTTGAAGTTTTCCCAGAAGGTAAATGTAACGCTTGCTGTCGAAGAATCTGCTGGTCTTCTATATCGGAAAGTTTCTCTTCAAGCCTGAGATACAAATGCAAAGTTAAACAAGATATTCAAGCTAACTAATTTCACGTGATTAAGAAATCCCGGACGTTAACTTGTACATATAAAAGATAAAGCAATTAGATTCTTAATAGAAGAAATCTATCTTCTCTGCTAGTTAATGGAAGAAATATATCTGAGTTCTACATTTTGTTAGAATGAACAGTAAGTCCTAATAAGACAAGCAAGTCCAGTAATTCTGAAGGAAAGCAGGAATAAGGAGTCATAATTCTTAAGAGGACCTAGTCCATATTAAGCAGAGTGGACAATTCTCCTGGAACATACGTGGAGCAAAAGAGGGAACGATGGCACAGGAATAGAAACCATAAACCCATCGGAAAAGGAGGGCACACAAGTGGGAACATCATTGCTAACAGACCACATTAATAGCGCCAGTGCTGTTGTACACCCTGAGAGCAATGAAAAGGGAAAAATGGATTGCATGTTGTTCTATCTGTTCAAAGTTTGCTCTAAAAAGAAGAGGGGCTATAAAAGATATATTGGAAAACATACAGAAGCTGCATACATGGATCTATCATCTGCTTTGACATACTTTTGTCGAAGCGATTTGATTATAAATTAAAATTTGAACTTTTAATGCAGAAGGTTTAAGTTTCATAAGCTAAAAAGCCTCTCAAGAAGACTTGCTGAGTTGATAAGTTTAGAGTTGTACTTCTCTCGATGGGTTTAGAATGAAAAAGAAGGTGAAAATTAGGATCTTGTATGGAGTGAAGATTTCCTAGACTAGATCTGTGTTATTGACAAGAAATTTCATTCCTTCTGGCAATTCCTATAGCACGATTTAAAATATGGATCCAGTAGGACAAACTTATGAAATTTTGGGCCAAGCACATTAGCTTCAATTCAGAGGGAAGCTGAGGTGGATTAAAACTAGTGAACCACAAGTTTATTGGGAGTTAACACAGTTGTTTCGGCAGTGCACAAAACTATAAACTTCGACAATTCAACTAAAGGAAAATCAAACAAACAAGGATGATCCTGATTGACTTTCAGCTTGAGACAAACTGCTAGCAAATCTGAACGACATGCGAAACCATATTCTTTTAGAAAATAATAACAAATAAGATAAGATGCCAGAGCTTGTTGAAGACACCAAGCCATATATGTTAGATTTTCAAACCTTTGCATGCTAATCTTCAACTCAATTATCTTAGCCTCTGCATCCAGAGCTTGCTTCAATCGCTCCTCACTTAATTTGCTTGTTTCCTCATACTTTTTCTCTGTTTCATCAATTTTCTTTTCCAATGAGTTAACAAGAACCTGCAACATATTTGATACACAATGTTTAAAGCTAGTTCAATAACTGAATTAGAAGCAGCAATAAAACTGGTTGCAGCCAAATTTCCATCAGGTATTTCTTGAAATTTAAGAAGAGCATAAGTAGTACATTACATTTAAATCTAACATCCTCACCTTGAGCTGCTCATTTTCAGCAGTAAGCTTTCCCGTCACCTCCTGATCTACAACCTGAAACTCTACTTCTTCCAACAACTTTGTGGCAGCCTCAGGATCCTTCAGTAGCAGCTCTTTAGAGCTGTGGTTCTCTCAATCAGTATCAAATGAAAAAGTAGGAGAAAATAAGGATCGAAATTGGTGTGAGATTAACTAAGAGCTTTATTGACAAGAACATATCATCCCCCGGCAATTTCAAAAGTTATTAGAGAATATGGATACAGTGGAGATCAATATGCAATTTCAGGTCAAATCCAAATTATATTCACTTCAAAAGGGAGGCTAAGGTGGATTAAACAAGAGAATCAAAATCTGCTAAAAGAATGTTACAAGGTAAATAATGTTAACAATTATTACACTTAGACCATTCAACTATAGGGAAATCAACCAAGGGAAAAATTCCAGATTGACTTTCAGCTTTAGACAAACTATGATGGATAATCCAGATTAATACTAAAACATATTAAGGTATAACAAATAAGGAAAGGCGCTGCCTAAAATTTTCCTACCTTTGCATGACTTCCTTCAACTGCGTTATCTTAGACTCGGCCTCCAGAACTTGCTTCAATCGCTCCTCGCTTATTTTGACTGTCTCCTCATATTTTTTCTCTCTTTCACCAATTTTCTTTTCCAACGAGTTAACAATAACCTGCAACATATTTGACAAGATATTGAAAGCCTGTTCGACAACTAAATTATGACAATAATGCATCAGAAGCTGTAACCATGGAGTACTAATCTTGAGCCAGAAAACAGTCTATAGAATATTAAATTAGAAGCAGAAAAACTTACTGGTCAGACTTAATTCACGTGCTTTTTGATCTTCAAATAGAGTATGTGTGAAGATATGAACCTTGGGCCTAACTCAAACCCAAAAGCTAGCTCATGAGGGGAGGATTGCCCATGTCCATATAAGGAGACCACCAGCTCATTCCCCAACCATTGTAGGATTCTAACCCACTCTAACACCCCCTCACACGCCTAGACCGCCAACTGGAGTGTGGACAATATAACACTGGAGCCCAAACAGTAACGGGCCTGGCTATGATATTATTTTAAAGAAATGGACCTTGGGCCTAACTCAGCCCAGAAAGCTAGCTCATGGGAGAGGATTGCCCAAGTCCATGTAAGGAGACCACCAACCCATTACGCAACCAGTGTGGGACTCTAACCTACTCTAACAGTATGCAATATCCATCAAATAGTACAACACATTTACTTCTACATCCTTACCTTAAGCTGCTCATTTTCAGCATTAAGCTTGTCGACCAGACCCTGATCTATAACTCGGACCTCTTGTATAACAGATCCTTGTTCCGCAACCTTTGTGGTAGCCCCACGTTCCTTCACGAGCTGCTCTTTTGCTTCTTGAAGCTGAAGCCTTGTCTCTTCCAATGCAGACTGTAATTTCATTGTTTCCTGGGCTTTAGTTTCCTCCAGATTGTCCTTTGTGGTAGCCCCACGTTCCTTCACGAGCTGCTCTTTTGCTTCTTGAAGCTGAAGCCTTGTCTCTTCCAATGCAGACTGTAATTTCATTGTTTCCTGGGCTTTAGTTTCCTCCAGATTTTCCTTTGTGGTAGCCACACGTTCCTTCACGAGCAGCTCTTTAGTTTCTTTAAGCTGAAGCCTCGTCTCTTCCAATGCAGACTGTAATTTCATTGTTTCCTGGGTTTTAGCTTCCTCCAAATTGTCCTATATAATATGGTTTCTGTCAATTAACTGGTATAGAAACAAGATGCTACTGCAAAATAGAATCATTCCGTTTCTGTTTATTTTCATTGCTTGCCTGCCTTGATCCAACTCCATAATCCAATAATAAACACTTCATAGTGAAACTATAAAACATACACGTTTCCAACATGGTTTGCATCAAAAATATTTGAGCTATATAAACTCCAAATACAGCAGAATAGACATATAGGATGTGAATAGCCGAGCCCAACTACTTTCAGATTGAGGTTTAGTAGGATCTAACGCGAAAGAGATATAAAATTAACAAATTTGATCAAATACTGAAGTCAGAGCAACAACCAGAAGTTGATCTAAAACTCCAGCAAATGGAAATCTTTTTTAAGTCTAAAGTCTAGAAATACAATTAGATCTATGTCTCAGTTGTCAAGTTTAGGACCTATAACTCACAATAATGTGCAAAAAAAAATGGACTAGTCAAATAAGAAATCATTTCCTTCAAATTGAGTGCAAAGAGGAAAGACGAAATCATAGCTAACCATCCTGTTAGAACATAATTACCAATTATAAAACTGATAGTCATCTAGAAAGTTCAAAGAAATATATTTACCCTCATGCGCTTCTCCACCTGTAGTCTCTGTGTCAGCTCTTCAACTTCCTTTTCCAGCTTGCTTTTGGCTTCTTGGAGAGCTCCAGTTTCTTTTGCTGCCTGGCGCAGAAAACAAAATCAAGACATTTAACACATCTATTAAGGTATTTGAACTAAAGCCTGCGAAATCATATGAGTTGAACATAAAAGTCGGCTTTATGTCACTAAAGAAAATAAAACTATAGCTACAGCTCTTCGGTTTCACTCCACAGAAGCATGTTCATTTCCAAATAATTCCTTTCTTTTAATGGAGATCTTGCTTTATGTCCACTAAAGAAGAGAAAACTAAAATAGAAATCAGAAGGAAGAGAAGGAGATGATAAAAAGAACTATACTGGCAGAAAATTTTGCACTGTGAAATCATATGGATTGAACATAAAAGCCATATCAAAAACCTTATTTGTCATCCTTCGCAACACAATGCACAAAAGGCACACCATAATGCACAAAGGCCGACACAGCAATTGTTGGGACTTCCACTGCTATGACATGGACTTCCCACAAACCACCTGGTTGTTTTTGGTTCACTGTTCAAAGGTGCCCAGTTCAGCACATACATAAAAATTACCTTCTACCATCGCCCTGATGACTGAACTTCCATATATTAATTATTGGTGGGTAAAGGTGAGAGGAACAATTTGTTTCTTGCCTTTCTATTCAACTATTTCTTGCTTTGTAATTAACACAAAGTACTGAGAAAGTTCACTATTATTCACTGAATGATTCAGAACTAGTTGTTATTCTATCGTAACAGAAACTGGGAGAATAATGACACATACAATTTACACAGATCAAGGGACACAACAAACTAGCATGTCGTACCCAAAATCTTGTGAGCGGTAAAGGCGAACAGAGTGAGTTCTTACCATCTTTAGCTTTCGTAGTTCTCTGCGGGCCATTTTAGCTCTCCAGGCACATTGTAACACAATTGCTGCTTTCTTCATCCTCCTATAATGTAGGTGTTTCACGTATCTCCGCCAATCGCTCTATAACCAACATATTCAAAGAAAGAAAAATTACACCGAAGCTATATGTCAGTCAAAGCATGTAAAATGGCTTGGTTACTTGAGTTCTAAATTATCATTATGCTGATCCAGAAGGATAAAAATTGACGATAAAATGGCATGTGAAATTCAGAAAAGCCAGTAGAAAATCTCTCTTTACCTGGATAAAGATAGCTGCATTTGTTCGCTTTCTGAATTGAAGCTCATTTCGAGCAGCCATGCCACGCAATCCTGCTTGAATAGAAACAGCTGAAAAGCACAGCAATCCATAAGATTTCCGTGCAAGGTACTTGCGTGCATCTTTTTGGATCCTCAGAGAGGCAGCTTCTCTCCTCATGCACTCGTAGATAGCCCGTGCAAGTTGGCCTGCATAAGGTATCATAAAACAGTTATCGGGCATTTCTTTTTCTTTTTTTTTATTGCATAAGTAGGACATTTGAGGCATTATTGAATTTAGAGAAACCAATTCACACGGTGTGATGAACGGCATGTACTGGAACCAGGTACATATTCACAGCAGTTTCTAGCTTTTTGTTGGGGCATGGTCATATAAATTCTATATAAAAGTTAAACAGGCTATCGTACCCCTATAAACAGCTTGGACTTGGATTGCTGAAACCCGTAACAACAAAAAAGTTTTGCGAGCGAAATATGTGCGAACTTTTGCCTGGATTATGCTAGCAGATCTGCCAAGGACCTCATTTCGGCGGGTGTCTAATTCTGCCATTTGGCCGGCTCTAAGAAACACTTTTGTTTTACCAACCTGCAATTATGTAACATCAGATAGAATGCATCAACCAGAAAGTTTAAATTTTATGAGCTTCAACAAAAAGAATCATACAACCAGCTGATAGAAGTTTGAACGATGTAAATACATTAAAAAATCTGATGCAAAAGGAAAATAGAAAACCTAGTTTACAGGTTTCCCACAAGATTCTCAACAGTGCTCCTCAACTAAATTGCAGCATCTAAATGACCAAATACTTCAATTAAAGAGAGAAAAGGCACGGCATTTTCGGAGCGAAAGGAATAAAGCATGATGTTGAAATGTCCTTATTCTGGGAAAGGATCTCAAAGATTCCACAATTCTGGATTAGTACACTGTTTCTAGACAAGAAATCCGGATTTTATTTGTTTTCTAGATTAGATATATTATATAATATTTTAGGAAGGTAATTTATTTCCTAAAGGAAAAGAGAATTGGGAGATCTTTTACTCATTGATTTCTTGCTTCTACAAATATGTTGAAATAGATCGCCACTAGAATAAAAAATAGAAAAAGGGAAAACGGAACTTCTTTACTACGTTACTTCCCTACAAGTTCCAAGCTTGTCTTAATCAATATCTATAACCTAGCTCGTAGAATGTTAGTATTCTGGGAAAGGATCTCAAGGATTCCAGAAATCTAGATTTGTCAGCTTTTCTAGAGTACGAAACCTGATTTGATTTGTTTCTAGAATAGGGAGATAATATATTATTTGAAGTAGGTAATATGTTTGTAATTCCTTCCCTAAAGAAAACCAACCGAGAAATTTCAGTTCACTCTTATTCCATTAGATTTTTACACGCTGCCCTTTTAAACGATGATAGCAATGACCATTAGTCACAGCATTTCATCAATGTTAGAATTTTCTGAGGGCTTAAACCTTGTCTGTGGGTATAAATGCACCTATATAGCTGCCAATGTAATTCAGCAAACAGAACAGAACAGAACATCTTTCTCTTTAATAGATAATCTTAATGATTAATCACTACCAGAAGAACGACCGGTACCTGATAACCTTTGAGGCCAGCCTTCTCTAAAAGTCTCCCGCAAGCGGCGACCTCGTCAATACTATCAATGAGAATACTACCAAGTGAGAAAGAATGTGTGGCGACAAAAAAAAATCTAAATGTTGACAGACCAAAGAAGAAAATGGATAGAAACCTTGAAACCCTTTGAATTGTGTTAATGCGAATAATACCTTCCATTAAAAACCTCAGGAGCAACGACCTTAAACCGGCTTAAGAATTCATCGAACGATTTCCGAGTAGGATAGCCAGCACAACTGATCCGAATAGCCTCCAGAACTCCCTAGAAAAGGCTTAGTTGTGAAGTACCCAGGCTTGCAGAGACTATATAGTTTATAACAGACGGAGGTTATTAAAGCTTACCCCACAACGAAGCTGCTGTAGTACATTTTGATTCTCAAAAATTTCTGGCTTCAAAAGATTATTTGGTTTCACACAACGAACATAATGAGGCTCTGTGGCATTAAGTGTCTCAAGCAATGCTTGCAATTGTTGCTATACCAGGTAGAGGATAATATATTTCAGAAGCATGAAACAATGAGATAAAAACAGGTCGATCAAAGGAAAGAAGAAAATATACTTTAAATCGAGCGCCAATAGAGGAGAACTTGGTCTGTTTAGAAGATTCTTCAGGTAAAGGTGGAAACAAGCCAGAGACAAAGTGACACCTTGAAGCAGCAAGTGTTGCTTGGTGCTCTGGAACTACATAATCCTTGTTCTTATCCAAAAAGAACTCAGTTTGGTAAGTGACCTGACATGAAAGAAGTCAAAACAAGATTAAGCAACACTTGCTTTTCTTAGCAAAAATTGAATAACCCTCACTCTTGTAATGTACATAGATATCTTTAAGAACTAATTTTGCTACATACATCACCAGCATAGTGGCAAATAGTAAAATCAGTCCGAGACAACTTTGGCTTGCTGAACCGCTTATGATCTTTAAAAGTCTGATATAGCTTTTCTGCGAAGGTTTCATATGTTGATCTTGGGAACATACTGGCAAAAATGAGCCATAAAAGTAGTCAAAACAACAACCAATGGGTTTTGTGGCTATTTTTGGCAATTATACCTAAAGAATGGAAATTTTGAGTAAAGAAAAAATCTGAACTCTCTACATACCAAGCCTCATCAAGAAGAGCAATGATCCCGCCAGGTTTCTGAAGGAAACGAAGTATTCAGAACATAAACATGGTAAAAATGGAACCAAAACATATCAATAAAATTAAAATCTATGACATATAACAGAAAGAACTGACGACAAAGATTTATTTTTCTTATAGTAACATATCTGTGGAGGAAAGAAGTGAAACAAATAGTATGGTAATCAACATAAGATGATTCAACATGCATTGATGATTTAATATATTCGGTAGAAAGATCTATTTTTTATAGAACTCCTTATCTCTACGCACTTGTATATGGTCTTGTCCCATTTTCTGCCTATAAATCTTTCTCTATCCATGTTGTAGGCAGTCATCAAAAGTAAAAGAGAGTGATATAGTATATATCCAGGTCACCTTTTCTATAAGATCAAGAATGTCTTGGTTATCAATGAACTCTATGTAACTCCAGTCAATTTCCTCTTTGGTATACTCTTCTTGCTCCATCTTGAAAACATGCTGGCAAAGGGAAATAAAAGGTTTTTCAGTATTTACATTAACATGTCCGAGCTATGAGACTATCAAATGAATGACCACACAAACCTGGTTGAAATGTTGCTGCAGCTTTTCATTGGTCAAATTAATGCAAAATTGCTCAAAACTGCATAGAAGAAATCAATAATCATATCAAAGGAGAGAGCATAAAAAAATAAAATTAAAGAAACTAGCAGGAAAACAAACAAGGCTTTTCATCTAAATGTGAACTCAACACCAAAAAGTGCTTTAAGAAGTAGAATGTGTGTATAGGCAGCTATAAATAAAGCAGGAACAATAAACCATATCCAGAAAAAAATCTGGAAACAGAGGCAGATGTTGACAGAAAAAATTATGGTTATGCCAGATCATGGAGGATAATGAAATTTTAAATCCAAAAATCCAAATTGGCAGAACAGAACTTTCAACCAGCATTCTGCAAAACTTAACTACTTAAATGATGAAAACAAAAGCATACCGGTTAAGCACCTGTTTGTCTTGAAACTCTCAAATCCATAGATATCTAGAACACCAATTGAGAAAGTTGAATCAGGATCTTGGCCAATGGAGTTGTTGATCTTGTTCACTATCCTGAACAACAAAACAACATTTGTGTTGGGTCAATTACCTTTGATACAAATGAAGAAGCAATAAAATTTATGGTACTCAACTAACCAATCAAACAATCTTGAGTAAACTATCTTGGCTAAAGCATCTCTACTGACAGCTGCAGCCTGTGGATCGAGGGACTTTGTAATGGTCTCATCACGAGTTACCATGACACGTTTGCACATGGAGTCCTCAAGAGATTTCTCATCACACCTAAACAAGATTTCAGCGAAATGATAGTTTTTACCGAAAAGCACGCGGGTATCTGGAGATATAAATAGAAGAAACCACTTACATGAATAGTTCAGCTGCAATCTTAAGATGGAACCGAGACTTATCATCCTTAGGTTCCGAAGCGTCAGTTTCTGTTCCCTTTGCAAATTCAACGTTTCCCAAGTGAAGAATCGCAGCAACTACTCTAAAAATAGCATCCTGCAATTGAATATTAAAACTAGAGACTCTCATGAAGTAACCCATGTATGCGAAGAATTTAATGATGCTAATACCTGCTCATCATGACTGATCCCAACAATATCCATAGCCCGCCTCGTTGCCAGGTATTCCTCTGACTCATCCACTCCAGCTAGTTCAAAAAAATTTGATTGGTTCAGATAATGAAATGTCCTAGGATTCCCTACTTTGTATTTTTCAACATCCTGCAAGAAAAAGAGAAAACAAGCAAACTAAGTAGCTCCAACTTAGAAAAACAGCATTGCATGTTGCATAAACTGTTGAAATATGTGATAGCTCATCTAGTGCTTAAACTGTTAAAGAGGAGTCATTTTTATTTATTTATGTAGCGCTGCGACATATTTGTTTTGGGATATGTTTAACAAGGATTTTCTCTGGTCTTAGTGGGAGTACTGGTTTAAGTGCAGCACTTCAGGAAGACAACAAAACTTAAAACAGAAGCGATAGTTCATTCGTGATCAGGTCACGTAGAAACTGCCCAAAATTTGCATGCTGATATTTTCTCTTTGGATATTTCTAGTGAATCCAAGCAAGGAAACTAGGATTTATTTCTCTGATTTCTCATCAAAACTCTTATGCCAATAGAATTAAGAGGAAAAAAATGCCTAAGAAAAGTATCTTATATTCAAACTTCTAAATGTACATGGGTTATATGTGACACAATTGTAAATACCTTAGTACATTGGCATGAACAACTAGTCCGGAGCCCGATACAGGTCTTATATATGGTTTAAGTCGAGTCTGTGAAATTTGGTAAGAAACGGACTTGAAATGACGTGAATCGAACCGTATTTGGGAAAAATTGGAAATTTGAAGTACTTGAGAAATGTTATGATTTTGATGCTAAATTCATAGTTATTGATGTTATTTTGAGTGATTTGAATGCACGAGCGAGTCTGTATGATATTTTTAGGTTGGTGTGCATGTTTGGTTTGGAGCTTCGAGGTCTTGGGTGAGTTTTGGATAGGCCACGAGGTGGATTTTGGACTTGGAAAATTGCAGACTTCAGCTGTTGCATAGCAGGCCTGCAGGCAGGCTTCGCAAATGCGAAGGCTTTGTCGCAAATGCGAAAAATAGCCCAGGCCAGCTTACCTCGCAAATGCGATCCCCCAGTTTGTATCCAGTCGTCACATTTGCGACATGTGTTCGCAATTCCCACATCGCATTTCGCAAATGCGAGCTTAGCAGAAGTCTGGGTTCGTAATTGTGACCCTGGCCGCAATTGCGACATCTGCAACCTATAATTTTATAACTTAGCTGAAGATCATTCGTTTTTCACACTCTTTCAAAACCAAAACACTCTTGGCGATTTTTCAAAGACAACTCTTCTTCCAAATCGATTATAAGTCAATTTTAACTCGTTTTCTTCAATCATTAACATCTTTTTCACATGATTTTAACTCAAAATCAATAATTTTCGTGGGGAATTGGGTGTTTTGGGTAGAACATAGGTTTTTTCAGAAATTGGAGATTTGGATCTCGATTTAAGGTCCGATTTCAAAACAAATTATATATTTGGGTTCATGGGTAATCGGGTTTTGATTCGAACCTCGGGTTTTGACCATGTGGGCCCGGGAGCAATTTTTGACTTTTTTGGGTAAAACTTTGGAAAACTTATTTTCATGCATTGGAATTGATTCATTTAGTGTTTATTGATGCAATTAAGTAACTTGTGGCTAGATACGAACGAATTGGTGGTGGAATCAAGGGTAAAGCGATGGTTGAGACGTGAATTGTGTTCGTGGCATCGAGGTAAGTGTTTGGTCTAACCTTAGCTTGAGAGATTAAGAGTTGAGTCTTATTTGCTATGTGGTAATTGTTGAGTACGACGTGTAGGCATGGTAACGAGTATCTATATGTTGGTGTCAAGCATGCTCGTGAGTCTTATATTGTGATTATCATGACTTCGTTGTATTATTTATGCGTTCGCGATGATTTCTATTTGTTGGGCAAAGTTTGTGGAACTAATTGTGACGTTTGAATATTGAGGAGCATCGGCTCATGTTGTATAACGAATAGTGAAAGTATAAGTGGTAATTGAACCTTTTAGAGCATTGGCTCAAGTTTTAAAATGAGTTGTGAAGTAAAGGTAAAAAAGAGAAAAGAATCACTATATTGACTCCCTTGTCGGGATATTGTTATCGTTTTGATGTTGTCCCTTGTCGGGACTTGATTGTTGAACTATTGTTTCCTTGTCGGGATTCTTGTTGTCGTTTCACTTATTTTCTTGCCTATTATTTGTGATTGTTGTTTGGGTGAGGAAGAGTGTTAAAGTACGAAGGGTGATGCCGTGTATTGTTTTGGTGAGAGGGCATTAAAGCACAAAGGGTGATACCGTATATGATTTGTGAGGAAAGAGTATAAAGCACGAAGGGTGATGTCGCACCGCACGATATACAATTTTGTGCTGATTATATTGATTATATGGTGAGGACGAGAGTAAAAGCACGATAGGTGATGCCGTGCACATTTTCATTACTTGATTGCTTTGGTGAGGATGAGAGTAAAAGCATGAAGGATGATGTCGTGCACTTGTTTGATTTCTGATTCTTGTTGATAGCTGAGAGGTGTTGTTCCTCTTATGTTCCGCTATCTTTCTATTCTTAATTGATGTTTCCCCGCAGCATGTTTCCTCTTCCCATACTTGACCGTATATTACTGTTCTTCTTTTCTGTTGTATATAGTTTAATTGCACTGGTTTATTTGGTAGTCTAGTCTTAGCCTCGTCACTACTCCGCCAAGGTTAGGCTAGACACTTACCAGCACATGGGATTGGTTGAGCTGATATTACACTCTGCACTATGTGCAGAGAGCAGCAGCTTTTGGACCGCAGTTTGGGTGGCTTCCTTCGGTTCACATGGAGATCCAAGGTAGTCCTGCAAGCGTCCGCAGGCCTTGGCGTCTCCCTCTACCCCTTTATTCATGTTTCATTTACTTAATCCAGAAATAGTGCATCTTTGATCTTTCAGACATTGTATGTAGTATTCTTAGATCGTCTGTGAAACTGTGACACCAGTTCTGGGTGGTCGAGACTCGAACAGCTGTATTGGATTCATATTCAGATAGTTTATTGCTTTTCTTCCGCTTATTGTAAATTCCGTTGTCTACACATTATTGCTTTATAATTGTTAAAGAATGTAAAATGGTAAAAAGGTAAATTGACCAAACAGTCGGCTTGCCTAGCTCACATTAGTAGGTGTCATCACGACTCTCGAGGATGAAAAATCCGGGTCGTGAGAAGCACCTACTGCTGCGGCTTCGACTGACTTTACTAAGTGTGACATCTACTGTCTCATTCCAATTCTCTCCGAAAACATTTACGATTTTGGTGTACAAAAAGACACGGGAACTTCGGAAGATACCTTTTAGTTTCAATGTTATTATTAATTTAGCAGATAAGTGTTGAATGGTTTCTTTCATCACTAATCTTCATTTAATCTTTTTATTAAAAGAACAACCCAATACTTATACACTAAACTCCCGTTATGCGCAAGGTTCAGGGAAGTGCCAGATCACATTAAGTCTAATGGTAGCAATCTTACCTCATATTCCAGTAAGAGGTTGTTTCTACGGTGCTTACTTTGGAATTCTTTAAGAAAAATGAAAATAAGACCTTCGGAACTCTTTTCTTTATTAACATATTCATGTTGCTTTCTGAAAAATAGACAAATTGCATTTGGAGGGGCATGCATCAAGTACGATTTAAATTCTAATAAAGGTAAAGTGCTCCCTAACTTCTAGAAATAAACATATTGCAAACATACAGGAACAGTAAAATTACCTGAGGTGGTGCAGCACAAAGCAAATAGAAGCAGTGATAATTTCTCTCAGGATCAGAAACTTGACAAACACGTGATCGTTCCAGTAGATATGTTCTGATAGCAGCACCGGATATCCTCCCTCTTTTATCAAACTGGAGCTCCACAAATTTACCAAAACGACTGCCAAAATACATGGTGCAGCAAAATTCATGAGTTAAACAGAATGCATAATACGATGAGGAAAAGGCATCTGAATTTTTGAGTTTCCTCACCTTGAGTTGTTGTTTCTGACTGTCTTAGCATTACCGAAGGCTTCTAAAACCGGATTTGACTGAAAAAAGCAAAATTAAATATGTACATAGATCAGGAAATGTTTTGAAGTATAGTTGATCAATTGATTGATCCTGAAATATTTTGAACAGATTATGTAAAGTCAACCTTGGCAAGAAAGTGACTATCTCAAGATTCCAATAACCGAATAAATCGAACAACGGAGAAAATCTACCAAAGTGTCATACCTCAAGGACTTGCTGCTCCACGCTCCTTCCCTCAGCTGCCGCTCGTCCTCCCATATATGCAAGATATTGCATAAGCATTTTTGTGCTTTCTGTCTTGCCCGCTCCACTCTCTCCACTTACCAAAATTGACTGGCTTATCCCCTCATTAATCATCAGCCTGAATTCAGAAGCACAATGTTAAAGATTATATAGAAGTTAATACTTTGACAGCTACCCGAAAAAACATGAATCTTGCCTGTAAGCAGCATCAGCAATAGCAAAAGGATGAGGGGGAAGCTCCCCAAGTGCAATGCCTTTGTACTGTTCCATCACACTTTTATCATATAAATGGGGTAACCGCTTGAAGGGGTTCACGGCAATCAATATGCTCCCAGTGTAAGTCTGAATGCACCGAATCACAAGTTAGCTTTCTCAACCAGTTTATTCAAGACATGACAAAGAAAAAGAAAACATAAGGGGTTGTTTGGTTGAACAGATTAGCAAAAATAATCCTGACATAAAAAAATGCAGTGTTTGCTTGGATGGATTAGTAAATAAATTTCCGCATTAAGGCAGCATTCGGTTGGAAATATTATCCCTGCATAACTTGTGTGATGTTTGGTTGACGGTATTAAATAAAACCTGCATTAAGTTATGTTAGAATATGTAAATAGTAGTAAAATAACCCTAATCCAATATGTATTAGAGTAGGATAGGTTATGTGCATATATAGGGCTCATTGTATCATGTATAATATCAATATATCATATTTTTCCCGTGCTTTTTCACATGGTATCAGAGCCTTAGTGGTGAGATACATCTGGGAACCAAAATACAAAGCAGAAGTCAGTCGTGCCTTATTTTTCCGGCGACTTTTTCAAAGCTTTTTTACGTTATCTCTCTCCCCGTCAGTGTTGTGCAAAATCCAACACTACCACAAGATCTGTCATAGTTCGGCGACCAAACCCCACTGAACATCTCCGGCAGACACATCCTCACGCGCTCTCACGCGCCTCCAGATCCTCTGACGCCGACGGCGCGTCAGGCCCACGCGTCGGCGCGTGAACCACTTTCCGGCAGTTTTTTGGAAAAAATTTCTTGAGACAGCCTGTTCGTCTGAGAATTCCGAGCCTACCCATATTTTTACTTTTCAATTCCGACCACTTTGAATTTTTCCCATTGATTTTTTCCGGCAACTACAGTAATTCTCCGGCAAAAGCAGTATTTCCTTCATCTGTTTCAGCAAGTTTTCACGATGTCTTTGGGAGTCGATGCTTTCGGGCCTAAAAACTCGGCTTCTGACAATTCTGGTGTTATGATTACCTCAGAACCTTAATGGGAGGTTCCAACTACTTAGTTTGGGCTTCGTTTGTAGAGTTGTGATGTAAAGGTCAAGGTGTTCAAGATCATCTAATCAAGGAGTCTAGTGAAGGAGATGAAAAAGCCAAAGCACATTGGGAGAAGATCGATGCTCAATTATGCAGTATTTTGTGGCGATCTATTAATTCCAAGTTGATGCCCTTGTTTCGTCCATTCCAGACATGTTATTTGGTTTAGGAAAAGGCTCGTACTTTATACACTAATGACATATCTCGTTTCCATGATGTGATATCGCGGATGACAAATTTAAAGAAACAGGAATTAGATATGTCTACTTACTTGGGACAAGTACAGGCAGTTATGATGAAATTTGAGACGTTGATGCCAGTTTCTGCTAGCGTTGCAAAACAGCAAGAGCAACGACAAAAGTTATTTCTAGTTCTTACTCTTGCTGGGCTTCCTAATGATCTCGACTCAGTACGCGATCAGATTTTGGCTAGTCCGACTGTCCCCACAGTTGATGAATTATTCTCTCGATTACTTCGCCTTGCTGCAGCACCAAGTCACCCAGTAAGCTCATCACAGACACTTGATTCATCTATCCTTGTATCCTAATCAGCGGACAATCGGGCATCTCATACTATGGAGAATAGACGAGGAGGAGGTCGTTTTGGAAGATCTAGACCCAAGTGTTCTTATTGTCATAAACTTGGTCACACTCGTGACGTGTGCTATTCTTTACATGGTCGACCACCCAAAAATGCTTATGTTGGAAGATCTAGACCTCTTAATGAAAGATCGTTCTGAGTTGTTTTCTACATTCCAGAATTTTTTGTGCTAAAATTAAAAATGAATTTGGTGTTTCTATTCGCATTTTCGCAATGATAATGCCTTAGAATATTTACCCTCTCAATTACAGCAGTAAATGATTTCTCAGGGAATTATTCATCAGACCTCTTGTCCTTATACCCCTCAGTAAAATGGGATTGCAGAGAGAAAAAATAGGCACATTATTGAGACTGCTCGCACACTTCTCATTGAATCTCATGTTCCGCTGCGTTTTTTGGGGCGATGCAGTTCTCACATCTTATTATTTGGTTAATCGGATGCCTTCATCACCCATCCAGAATCAGATTCCGTATGAGGTACTGTTTCCCAGTCACCCTTATACTCTGTTCCCCCACGTGTTTTTGAGAGCACTTGTTTCGTTCATAACTTAGCCCCTGGGAAAAATAAGTTAGCTCCTCGTACTCTCAAGTGTGTCTTCCTTGGTTATTCTCGTGTCTAGAAGGGCTATCGTTGTTATTCACCTGATCTTCGTAGGTACCTTATGTCAGCTGATGTCACATTTTTTGAGTCTAAACCTTTCTTTACCTCTTCTGACCATTCTGACCATCTTGATATATCTGAGGTTTTACCTATACCGGCCTTTAGGAAGTCTACTATAGCTCCTCCTTCACCTTCCGCCACAGAAGTCTCACCGAGTCTACTGTAGCTCCTCCTTCACCTTCCGCTACAGAAGTCTTACCCATTCCAACCGTTGGACAATCTAGTGTGGCTCCTCCTAGACTCCCTGCCACAGAAACTTCACTCTTGACATATCATCGTCGTCCTCTCCCAGCATCCGGCCTGGTTGATTCACGTCCTGCACCTGACCCTGCTCCTACTGCGGACTTGTCTCTTCCGATTGCACTTCAGAAAGGTATACGGACCACCCTTAATCCTAATCCCTATTATATCGGTTTAAGTTATCATCGTTTGTCATCACCCTATTATGCTTTTCTATCTTCTTTGTCCTCTGTTTCCATCCCTAAGTCTACAGGTGAAGCATTGTCTCATCCAGGGTGGCGACAGGCTATGACTGACGAGATGTCTGGTTTACATACGAGTGGTACTTGGGAGCTCGTCCCTCTTCCTTCAGGTAAATCTACTGTTGGTTGTCGTTTGGTGTATGTAGTCAAGGTTGGTCAATATGGTAAGGTTGAATGTCTTAAGGCTCGTCTTGTTGCCAAAGGATATACTCAGATATTTGGGCTTGATTACAGTGATACCTTCTCTCCCGTGGCTAAGATAGCATCAGTACGCCTTTTTCTATCCATGGCTGTTGTTCGCCATTGGTCCCCGTATCAGCTGGACAATAAAAATGCGTTTTTACACGGTGACCTTGAGGATGAAGTTTATATGGAGCAACCACCTGGGTTTGTTGCTCAGGGGGAGTCTCGTGGCTTTGTATGTCGCTTGCGCAGGTCACTTTATGGTCTAAAGCAGTCTCCTCGAGCCTGGTTTGGTAAGTTTAGCATTGTTATCCAGGACTTTGGCATGACTCGGAGTGAAGCTGATCACTCTGTATTTTATCGACATTCTGATTCGAGTCTCTGTATTTATCTGGCGGTCTATATTGACGACATTGTTATTATCGGCAATGACCAGGATGGTATTACTAAATTGAAGCAACATCTCTTTCAACACTTTCAGATTAAGGATCTGGGCACACTAAAGTATTTTCTGGGTATTGAGGTCGCTCAGTCTAGCTCAGGTATCTCACAACGGAAGTATGCCTTAGATATTCTTGAGGAGAAAGGAATGACAGGTTGTAGACATGTTGACACTCTGATGGATCCGAATTCTAAACTTCTTCCAGGACAGGGGGGCCTTTAACGATCCTGCAAGATATATGCAGTTAGTTGGTAAATTAAATTATCTTACAGTGACAAGACCTGACATTTCCTTTCCTGTGAGTGTTGTGAGCCAGTTTATGGGTTCTCCGTGTGATAGTCATTGGGATGCAGTTGTTCGCATTCTTCGGTATATAAAATCAACTCCAGTTAAAGGTTTATTGTTTGAGGATCAAGGCCATGAGTAGATCGTTGGATACACCGATGCTGATTTGGCAGGATCGCCTTCTAACAGACGTTCTACTCCTAGATATTGTGTCTTAGTATGAGGAAATTTGGTATCTTGGAAAAGCAAGAAACAGAATGTGGTTGCTCGGTCTAGTGCAGAAGCAGAATATCGAGCAATGACTATGGCGACATGTGAGCTAGCTTGGATCAAACAGTTGCTCAAAGAGCTGAAATTTGGTGATGTTAGTCAGATGGGACTTGTGTGTGATAATCAAGTTGCTCTTCATATTGCGTCAAATCCAGTGTTCCATGAGAGAACTAAGCACATTGAGATTGACTGTCGCTTTGTCAGAGAAAAGATACTCTCGGGAGATATTGCTATAAAGTTTGTAAAGTCAAATGATCAGCTTGCAGACATTTTCACCAAGTCCCTCACTGGTCCTCGTATTAACTGCATATGTAACAAGCTCGATACATATGATTTATATGCACCAGCTTGAGGGGGAGTGTTAAAATATTTAAATAGTAGTAAAATAACCCTAATCTAATATGTAATAGGAGTAGGATAGGTTATGTGTATATATAGGGCTCATTGTATCATGTTTAATATCAATATATCATATTTTTCCCGTGCTTTTTTACAAGTTATACTAGGAATCTTACTTTTTTTTATGTGTAATACTACATCATTATTCACTGTACATAATTCATATCATTATTATTCATTGAATTATAGTCCCCACATAACCATGAACCAAACCAAACCACCCCTTAATGCTAAAAATCATCAAGAAAAGAAACAGAAAATATATCTTATTAAAAAAATGCATAACAATCGTCCTGAAAGCCCTTACATAAATTTCATTCATGTCATATCGACTTTTCAAATTCTGCAAAACTCCTGGTTCATGCAGATAAGAAAGTTTTGTCATATCATCCACGCCACAAGAAGGCGCATCAGTATCTTTTGCGTACACATGGGATAGATTGGTTACAACCTACAAAGGAAATTCAGGGAGATTTATCAGACAACACATTCAGATACCGAGAAAATAGAATGATGTAATCCTGTCAATCTGTTTTCCAAAAAGTGACAGTCTACAGAGCTAGCTAGCAGCATGCTGCAAACACTAAAGATGGATACTATTGCACTTTATGATCGTTGTTATATTCAAACCAAAACTAATTTTAGCTCATAAAGACTAATTTTCAAAATTTGCCGAAGAGCACTCTGCTCAGAGACCATAGTAAGCTAAACAAACAACATGGTAGACAGACCTTTACTCAGTATAACCATATCTAATCTTATCAATGATACTGCCTGCCATGATCAGATTTTTATCTTCTGAGATCAAAATTGACTGAAATCAGTAGTTTATGCTGGAATATCAAATCCCACGATGCTATTTATTCTCCCAAGAAAAGAAAAAAGGAACTTAAAAGTGAAGATGAAGATTCAACAGATTATTTGGACAATTACAAGAGGACAATACAAGTTCAAACACCAAGGCATCTGCTCAATTACCAGAGCGGACAATACTAGCAAGTTAAAGAATTTCTAGTTCACCAACTTTCACAACTATCTAGAAGAATGTATGCAGGAAGCAACAAGCCATAATTACACTATCATTCAAGCATTTGCCACGGGCACCAAGGATGTGGATCAAACACAATACAGCAAAAGCATAATATTAAAGTTTAAAAGACAAAAAAAATTTACTTTAAATGGTGTAAATAGTAGAACTGTGTAAAAGGTGTATGTTAATGTAAAACTCACTGTCTTCCCTGACGTGCAGTTAACTGTGATCTCTTCACCATCGACTTCAGCAACTACCCCATCTATCCAAGCTACCTCAGGATCCTCAACCCATAAATGAGATCCAACCACAACACTGGCGGAAACATTCTGCACAACATTTAGAATTTTCAAAGTCTCAGTCACAGCACTAAAACGTTTTGTACCTTAAAAACCACTATGCACATAGAAGGTTTGTTTTATACACCAGAGAGGAGATATAATAAGCAAAAAAGAACTGAAGAACATGACATAAAATCAGAAAAGAAAAGGAGAACAAGAGACGACAGATATACTACACATGGAATCTATATTTTTCTACCTATCTTACTCTTGAATATGCCATTTTGACTCTCAGTAACATATGCTGATGATTTTTAAGCTGAAAGGCAAAGCAAACATTAAGGCATGTCTAACGGAATCTCGTTTTTAGAGTTTAGTTACTAGAAAAATAATACTTTGACGCGACTAAAGCTAGCTATGCAAATTTTTATCTTGACAGGGAGAATAGAACACTGGCTAATACTTCAACAGAGATGGGGCCACCCAAGCACACAAATTTACTTCTTTTTGTTTCCAAATCGAAGTTTCATGCAGGGAAACCTGCTTTAATCTTGTGAAGAAGATATGAACCTTAGGCCTAACTAAACCCCAAAAATCAATATGAGAGTCTAACCGACTCTAACACCCCCTCACACGCCCAGACCTCCAACTGGAGCATGGACAATATAACACAAGAGCCCAAACAGGAACACACCTAGTTGGCTTTGATAGCATGTAAAGAAGATATGGACCTTGAGACTAACTCAAAACCAAAATTTAGCTCATGAATGAAGATTGCCCAAGTCCATGTAAGGAGACCACCAGCACATTCCCCAACCAATATGGGACTTAACCCATTCTAACAAATCTCAAGAACCTCTAACTTGGAGGTGCTGTATGCAACACTTGACAGTTGAAAGTGAGCTTTAAAAAATAAGTTCTTCTTGGAGCGATGAAAGTTGGCTTGCTTATTTTGAAGATATGGACTTTGGTTCTAACTCAACCCCAAAAGCTAGCTCACGCGAGTAAGATTTCCCAAGTCCATATAAGGAGACCACTAGGCACCAGCCCAATCCCCAACCGATGTGGGACTCTAACCCAGTCTAACACTTACGCACTCCTTAGCCAATCGACAAGATGGATAAGGCCAGTTTATAATATACTTAGACTATCATGGGGAAAGCAATTTAACTGCCACTCTCTTATTAAAGGAAATACAGCTTCTCTGAACCTACTGAAAAATATGCTATTTTTCCTTTCTCTGAAACAAACTTTATGGTCATTTCATCCAAAAGCTTAAGTTGTAGCACGTGCAAATTCTTTCTGATGATTATGGTTGGAGGTGAGAATTGAACCTAAGACCTCTGTCTCATACCATGTTGAATTATGTGATAATCTCATCTAAAAGTTTAAAGTCGTAAAATAGAATACACATTTATGGACTTAGTTATATCTGAACCATTTATCGCCAATAAGCAATTATAATAATCCTTCATTAGAACAGTATAGTTTAGCTAAAACAAATACGCCACCTTTCTCATGCAATTGAAAACATAATAACCGAAGCTGTCAACCACTTGAAGAAAATAACAAAAACATAAGCAAAAGTCAACATGCAAACTAAGAAAATTCTTCAGAAAGAAGCAAGAAAGCCATACCATTTCTCAACAAACACAATGGAGATCAATCAAGACTCCAATTTTTCCCTTCAAATCCACAACCCCATAAAAACCAATGATATTTTTCTCCAACAATTACCCACAATGCGCCTCATTATGTATGCAAATGTGCACCCAAAAATTGCCTTTAAAGGCGTGGCCTTTGGTCTCTCATTCTTCTCTAGCTTCTCCACGATGTGTAATGCAAAAACAAGAAAATGAGATGGAAAAAAAAAAGTGAGAGAGAAGAATTGAAGGGAAAGGGTTTAGAAATGACAATGGGAAAGAAAAATATAATTTGGAATATATAATAAGGGGTACATATATTATGAAATCAATCTCCCTATTTTTCTTTTCTTCCGCAATATATGCAGATGATGAATGAAAAGGAAAGAAAAATAGCCCCCTTCGCAATTCCCTTTTCCTTTCCTTTCCTCTGGAAAAAAAATGTTGTTTCTCTCTTCAGAATGCCAATGTTTGTTCTACTATTATGTTTTGTTTGAGGTTTCTTGGTTGGTTATTTTCACGTCAAATGCAGAGAGAATCCACAACGTGAATGTGTCTAAGGAGAGATGATTATTTAATTCCCCTAATGCCCTTATTTTTTGTACTATTTGCATAATTGTCATCAGCTTGAGATTTTATAGTTACGTGGTTTGTGCTGGAACTTAACTACCTCCCTGGTTTTGCCATTTTCTTTAATATTAATTAATATATTACTATATTATGTACTATATTTAATATTTTGTTATGAAATAGAAGATTCTTACACTTCTATTTAAGGTGAATGTCTTTAATGTATCTAATTAGAGAGATTTTAGAGTTCTATTAGTGGTAGCTAAGTCTTCCTCTCCCCTATAAATAGAGGTGCCCCCTACCATTGTAAATCATCCTTTGAGACCCCTCTCAACTCAATAAGAAGAACTCTCTCTACTCTTCTCTCTATTGCTATTGTTCTTGTTCTATTGTTTTTGTCTTTTGCTTTAGTTTATAACACGTTATCAGCACGAGTCTCTAACCAATTGAAATTTTCGATTGTCTTAACTTTTGTTTGTGTAGGGTTTTGCTTCAAAGAAGGAAAAGAAAAAAAAAAAAGGGACAAACAAAAAAAAAAAAAAAAAAAGAAAAGAAACAGAAAGCAAGACACTGGAAGGCAAGAAGAAAAAAAGAACGAAAAAGTTGAAAAGAAAAAGGAAAGAAAGAAAGGAAAGGAAGAAAGAAAGAAACATAGAAAATATATTTAGTATACCTTAAAGGTAAGTAATTTACTTTTCCCTTTCAAATTCTTGGAATTCTATAAATTTTATATACAAAGTTTGATTATAACTCTAATGAAGTTTGTGAGAAATTATAACCACACGAAGTGGTAAAATCTCTATGTCTTGCCATGATTAAATTCATGTATGATTGTGGACGTGATAAAGAATTCCGTCCAATTGAATTTGCTCCATTCCCTTTAGAGAATGTGGTAGCAGCTTGTGTAAAGCACATGATTTTGATCCATTCCCTGAAGTGAATGTGATAATTGTGATAGAGCCCGCAAGTATGAACACGCTCTTGATGTAATTGTGTCATATGAAAAGAAAGTTCGTTGCCCTCGAAATTTCGGGCAAGAACTATATGACATGGGTGTTGGATGATGAAATCCACTTAGATGCTATGGGTCTTGGAGACGCCATTAAAGACAGAAATAATGCATCCACCCAAAACTATACGAAGGCCTTGATTTACTTGCGCCATCACCTTGATGAAAGTTTGAAGATTGAACATCTCAACATCAAGGATTCACCCATCTTGTGGAAAGGCTTAAAGAAGAGAGATGACAAACCTGAAGTTGGTCACTCTGCCACAAGCACGATACGATAAGAATCTAAAAGCAAATAGTTTATAAACTATATATTATCGTTGCGGTGAAAACGGGCACTGGTCTAAGTCTTGCCGTATACCATAAAATTTGGTTGACCTTTATTAAGCATCTCGAAAGAGTAAACGCCCTGAAACGAATTTTGTCTCTGACGACAACTTTGACTTCACCCACCTGGATGTGGCAGACTTCTTTAAGCAACCCGATGGGAAGATAGACCACCTAATCGATGATGGATCGGTGATGAAAGAAGATGGAGCTGTTTGATTTATTTGTATTAGTTAATGAATAAACTAATAGTCATTAGTATTAGCTCGTATTAGCTAGTTCATGATATGATATTTGTATTAGTTCTTCAATATGCTCAAATATCAATAAAACTTTTATTTTCCAGTGGGGGTAATCGACTAGCCTGAAAAACTAGTCGATTATCAACTATTTTCGCATTAAAGTTGAAAAACAATTGATCAACAATCGATTGTCGTTGACTAACAATCGATTGTCTTGAAACAGTGAGGTCTGGAATTTTTCAAAAATCACCCACAATCGATTGTCTATATCTAACAATCGATTGTCGTTAGGCAGTGTAATCTGGAATTTTTCAAAAATCATCCACAATCGATTGTCTATGTATAACAATCGATTGTCTATGTTCCAACAATCGATTGTGTGGGTTTAATAATCGATTGTCTTATGAAAAACGCTGAAATTTTCAAACTGCAAAGTAATTGATTATGGACAACATATCTGATTTTGTTTGTCAATTGTTAGTAGCAGATTTTGAAAATATTATGTGACACAAAAGGAATTGAACTTGCTTATTCTTATGTTCCTGTATTTCTTTTGTATGTCATACCATGGAAAGTAAATTGATCGAAGGCTCCGGAAGAGCCAATGTAACTCTGCCCAAGGGCACGACGTTAATCATAGAGAATGTTATGTTCTCCTCCAAGTCTATGAGAAACTTGTTGAGTTTTTACGCCGGAATGGCTACAATATTGAGACAATGGATGAAGATAATCTTGAATATCTCGTCCTCACTTTAAAGAATGTCTCCGGCCAAAAGAGGGTTATTGAGAAATTCCCGTCTTTATCTTGTGGCCTGTATTGGACAAGAATTAGTGCAATTGAGGCACATTCAACAGTAAACCTAAAGAATACTGAGTCCAATACATTTGTACTTTGGCATGATCGACTGGGTCACCCAGGATCAACCATGATGAGACGGATTATAGAAAGCTCATATGGGCATCCGTTAAAGAATTTCAAAATTCTCTCAGGTAATGAATATCCTTGCACTTCGTGTTATCAAGGCAAGTTGATTATCAGACCATCCCCAACAAAGGTTGGGACTGAGTCACCCCAGTTTCTGGAACGTATACAAGGGGACATTTGTGGACCTATTCACCCACCTAGTGGGTAGTTTAGGTATTTCATGGTCTTGATAGACGCATCCTGTAGATGGTCTAATGTGTGCTTGTTGCCATCACGCAACCTTGCGTTTGCAAAGTTAATGGATAATAGATGAGAATAATCTTGAATTCTTCATGAAAACGTGGCTGCCCATTTCGGTTTGGGTTCACGCCATTTTGCATGCAACAATACTAGTTTGTCGGCTGCCCACTTCGGTTTGGGGTCACGCCATTTTGCATGAAGCAATACTAGTTCGTCGGCTGCCCACTTCGGTTTGGGGTCACGCCATGTTGCATGCAGCAATGCTAGTTCGTCTCTGACTGACGAATTGACACAAATATTCCCCATTGCAATTGGTTTTGGGTCATGAACCCAATATATCCCATTTAAGAAGCTTTGGATGCGCAGTATAGGTGCCTGTAGCACCGCCATCCCGCACCAAAAATGGGTTTGCAAAGAAGGTTAGGAATATATGTTGAGTATGAATCGTCCTCCATTATTCGCTACCTCGAAACATTGACAGGAGATTTGTTCACTGCACTATTTGCAGACTGTCAATTTGATGAGACACTTTTCCCAAAATTAGGGGGAGAAGTCGGTGAAACCAAATGGGAAATTTTGTGGAAAAATGTATCATTATCTCATCTTGATCCACATACCTCTATTTGAAAGAAGGAGGTACAAAAGATTATCCATTTGCAAAGAATAGCAAATCAAATGCCTGACGCATTTACGGACTTGAAGAGGATAACGAAATCCCACATTCACGCGGAAAATGTTCCGATCCGTATTGAAGTCCCTATTGGACGAATATCTAGTGTCATATCCAATGAGTCAAATGCACGCCAGAAGCGTGGCAGACCATTAGGTTCCAAAAGATCGAAATCCTAGAAAGAGGAAAAAGAACGATCTAAATGACACTATGAAAGAATCACATGAGGACGCTCATTATTTTATTAATTCCGAGATTCACGAAGAATCTATTGAGCCTGAGACTCTTGAAAATACGGAATGCAAGAATGTGAGGATCTCGAACCTCAGTCTGTGGTAGTACAAAATTAATTGAGAGCTCTCGAAGAGCCAATTATTACTATGTTGGAGAAACACAATTGAGTATTGTGCTGTAGTAAGTCTCAAAGAAACTTATTCAGTTTCCAAAAGTACACGCGAAGGCGATTGATGATATTGAGACTATAAATAAAGGAAGGCTTTGATTCTCCTATTACTACAACTTGTAGCGGGGTAATTTGTATATGAGAAGCTACCCGCTTTGTTCTCCAGTTTGTACTACACAAAAGAAAGAATGCCACAATAAAGTGGATATCTATTGGTATAAAACCCATGTCATAATAAACCCGAAGTTTATTGATAAGTGCACATGTCATGGTGTAAATTTGAAGTTTACCAATATTGATAATTTATTCAGTTGGCATTAATGTTAGCCATCTCATTTTAAGTATGATGTGCAAATTCACATAGGTGAATATTAAAGAACTAGAAAGTTCTTTACGAATACTCTTGTATCACTTGTTCTCCGTAATGAACTGACCAACTAAAGAGTTCGGGTTGAAGCCCCTTGATTCTGGAAATATCAAAGGTGAATATGGGCCCATTCACCTGCCATGTATACCACATATGATGCATCTATGATATGGTTACATGCGCCATTGTTATTAACCCGCAGCCTGGCAGTGCTTGCGAGGTAAATCGCTCAGTAATCTAACTTCGAGCATAGTTTCCAGATTCTCTACTCAAGACAGTTCATCTTGATAAGTTGGTTTATATTAAAGTTGGTTTAGCAAGATAATTATTGAGTGCTTCCACTTAATAGCTAAACTGTTTCTTATGAGAACAAAGTTATATATATATCAGTTTGATATAAGTTGTATACGAGAGTATATTCTCCCCTCACAAGTGGTTCAGGGTCAGGAACCAAATAATTTCATCTTATTATTAAGGTGCTGTGTATATTGACATAATGCACAAAGATGATTTTCCAAAGTTGAGGAAACATGTTAGCTTTACTAACATGAGGGGGAGACATGATAAACACTTGAGAAAGTGTTACATGGGATGAATTTTCATTTGTATATGTATATCCCCGAATATCATGATATGAACCTGTAGTTCATAAAAGGGAAATGCAATTGCAACATATTGCAAAACATGCTATACGCATTTGCTGACTCAAAGAAAGTAACTAAATGGAAGAGATACAATTCAAGAAGAATTGATTCCATATGAAAGACATGAAGTTTTGAACCTATAGTTCAAATGCTTGAAAGTATAAACGTCAAAGGTACGTATAGTCAGTTTTCGATATCTTATTTGTTTAGTATCACTAATGAAAACTTGATATGCAGCTAAAATCTATTATGCGACTTATATGACTTAACTTGAAAGATTTAAGTTGCTTGAAGCATATGCAATTCTTGGTCCTGAAGTACCACATCCTAAGTGCAATTTGTGTACATATGTATCTTGCTATAACTATAAGCATGATGGCATTGAGAATGCATCTATGGAGATATTGAAGAGTTATTCCACGACATTATATGAAGATGTTCATATCTATCAAGAATGATGATTTCAAGATGATGCACAAGATTGGAATGCAAATGCTCAAGGATATAAATCGATGTACTCATTAGGGGGAGTCAATGCGCGTTGCACTCTTTTTCCCTTACAAGGTTTTGTCCCACTGGGTTTTCCTTGCAAGGTTTTTAACGAGGCAACCAATAGGCGCATATTCAAACATGTGTACTCTTTTTCCTTACTTTAATTTTTCCCATTGGGTTTTGGTTTTAAGGTTTTATGAGGCACATCATTGAATAGACATTCAAGGGGGAGTGTTATGAAATAGAAGATTCTTACACTTCTATTTAAGGTGAATGTCTTTAATGTATCTAATTAGAGAGATTTTAGAGTTCTATTAGTGGTAGATAAGTCTTCCTCTCCCCTATAAATAGAGGTGCCCCCTACCATTGTAAATCATCCTTTGAGACCCCTCTCAACTCAATAAGAAGAACTCTCTCTACTCTTCTCTCTATTGCTATTGTTCTTGTTCTATTGTTCTTGTCTTTTGCTTTAGTTTATAACATATTTAATATAATATGTACAATAATAATATATCCGCTGAGATTGTATGGTGAAATTTGGGTAGAATAGGATGCACTTTACTCCTACCTTGTGAAAGGTAGAAAATTTATATTTGATAGTCCTTTAGTAATATTATATGTACTAGTATTATTAAAATAACTACTCACAGCAAATTAAAGTTTTACTTGTTTCAACAAATTTACAATTGTTATTTTGCTTCTCAACGCAATGTAGCAAAAATTATAATTTATCGAAATAAAGGAAATAAATCAATTGATCGATGAGCAACCTTTTAACGGCACAAAATGTCAAAATTTGTAGCTTGTAATACTAACTTCAATAACATGATTCAATATAACTATTATATATAATAATTAAATACAAAATATATTTAATGACGTCCTAAGTTACCTATTATTCACTCCATTGTTAGATTTCTTAACATCTCAATGATGTTAAACCTTTAAATATTTTAAATTTCCATAAAATATTTAATATAAATAACTTTTGAACATATAATTTCCATAACCTTAAAATATTAATGGATTGAATTTATACAATGAGTGTTTTAATAGAAAGTGTTCCACAATTATATCCAAGAACATAAGTGAATAATAATATTCCAATGTCTTGCTTGTGACCAACTTTTTGCTAATATATTTTATCTTTTTATTTATTATCAAGATTTTTCGCGAAGATCACTGTCGTAAATTTTAATTATACCATAAATATTGCTTGTCTTCAGAGATGTCCTGGAAAAATAAAAAAAAAATTGACTATTCACCGAACAGTCGAAAGCCAGACTATTGATCTTAGATTAGTTAATATTTTAGTTCTACTTTTATTTTCACTCAAAAAGTCAAAAGAAAAATACAAATACAATTACGATAACTTACCAATGCATACCACTAAGAACTTTGTTACATTAACTTGAGATCAATCATTTCACTTGTAACGAACTAAAAACTGGTTAAGTAGAATGGAGGAGTTAACCTCATTAACTTTCATAAATTTTGTAACATGCTAATTTCGCAAAAGAAAATAAAAAATACTCCTATCGTTGTGCAAAAGAATTTACAACAAAGTAAATAATTTAAATAGTAAAACAAATATTTCTGCTATGAAAATCATCACATGATAATTGATCAACGGGTGGGAAATAAGATTGCAGCGAGAAAACTTTACTATTTAAATTATTAACTATGGTGTTGATAAAATTGAATTAGCCAAAATTGAATAAAATAATCAAGCACGTTATCACATTTTTATATCAAACAATCAAAAGTGAATTATTAACGAATTTTGAAATAAACTGAAGTGAAGGAATAAATTAAAAAAAATGTCACATTTGTCATTTGGTTACAGAAGCAATGGTATTTTCGGGTCATAGCCCAAAAGGTCATAACGATCGCCCTCTTTCCCGCCGAAACGGGTGACAGAGGAACTTCTCTCCGTTACAAGGGAAAATAGTGGGGCCTACCCTCAACGATCAAACGGTTGACGATTGCGCTGAATCAGGTGGTCGATCAACCTGATTTGTCCTACCTATCTATAAGAGTTCCTTGATTCGCCCTCATCTTCAATAGGATTGAACTAAGTTCGGGCAGATCTCTATCCCATTTCACGGGTTCAAGTAACTTTATACTTGGCAATAACTTTTTTTATATTTGTCGTGTTCGGAATAATTTGCACATACCCGAATTAATTCCAATGATACCTCGCACACCAATAGGTATCAGTAACTTTATAGAAATTACCTAGGGATCGTTTGATATGATGCATTAGGGAAAATAATACATGTATGTAGTGGCGAAGCTAGAAATTTCTCCAAGAGTGTTCAAATTTTAAAAAAAGTGAAAAAAAAATCCGACAAAGAATATTCGATATGTGTTATATACTTCTAAAACGTAATATTTTTATCTATATAAATTATGTAATTTTTCGACGAAACCACCTTTATCAACATGTGGCTTCGCCACTGCATGTATTAGTTTTGATATCATTAATCCTTGTTTGATGGTGTTTTTCTACCACTAATACTTGTTATCCACCATATTCTTAATACATGGATATGCATGTATAAAGATAGGACTGCCATTTCAAAACCTTTTTCAAATACCAAGCTATAGAATATGAACGATATTTTTTTAAATAAATAATTTTTAAAAAAAATGAAATGCATGTTATTTTTAAAACACCAAATTAAACAGTTGATAAGAAAAAAACTCAGCACAACTAATTTTAATATGTCTAATCTCAACATTACTAATATATCCCAGCATTACTAATATATCCTATTTAGGATATATACAATATTTTACTAATATAGAGTCCTATATACTTTACCTTAGTTCTCAACCCACTTCATAAACCATTAGGCCATGCCATCGGGTGCTCTTGGCAATACATTGAAACAGCTAAATAACAACATCATAAAATGGACGAGGAATTTACCCAACAAAACTGGAAAAGCTGGTGCATTCTTCCATAGCAAATACAACACAGCTTACACTAGTTCAGATTCAGAACCCCCCACCAAAAAGAAAAGAGAATGGACCTAATAATTGTATCATACAAAACTGTCATGCCGAGAATCTTCCCTAATAACAATCTAAAAATATCTTCTCATTCTTCATGATATATAGTACTAACATTCTAAGCAGTCACTGTTTCTTTTTTAGCATAAGCTATCCCCTTCTCAATGCTAGCTTTCAACTCTGGCTTTAAAGCTTCCAAAGCTTTTTGTTCATACTCGGTTAATCCGTTGAGATCAGACGAAATCAAAGCCTCAATTCCATTTCTTCCTAGTTTAACTCTCGATGCAAAGAATGGAAGTTCTGTCAAGTTAGATTCAACATAAGTACACTCGTAAACATCAGCATCACCATCGATGGCACGAAGAGAGGACTCAACAAATCTAGCCGCTGCATATGCCATTGACAGCGTTGCAGATCCTGCTCCAGCCTTTGCCTCAACAACCTCTGTCCCGGCATTTTGGATCCTCACCGTTAGTTCCTGCACTTCTTCGTCAGTAAAAGTAGTTGACGGCTTTGTCTTTGACAGCAACGGCAGAATTGTTATCCCGGCATGTCCACCAACCACAGGGACATCAACATCTATGAGTCTCAGGTTTTTCTTCTGAGCGACAAATGTGTTTGCCCTGACAACGTCTAGGGTGGTAACACCAAAGAGTTTCTTAGGATCGTGCACACCTTTTTGCTTCAGAACCTCAGCAGAAATCGGCACTGTGGAGTTGACTGGATTGCTGATAATGTGGATAAAGGCATCCGGGCAGTTGTCGGCAACAACCTCAACCAAGCCTTTAACAATATTGGCATTAATGTTGAACAAGCCGTCCCGTGTCATACCAGGCTTTCTGGGAACGCCAGCTGGTATGACAACTACATCGACACCTTTCAAACAGTTGGCCAATTCAGAAGCTCCCGTAAAGTCAAAAACCTGAGCGGGAGTGTTGCAATGGCTAAGATCTTCTGCAACTCCTTTGACATTCGCAATATCGTAGAGGTGCAACGATGAAACTAGCGGTGACATCTTAATCAGCAGCGCTAGAGACTGGCCTATCCCACCAGCGGCTCCCAGAATAGCCACTTTATAAGATGCTTGAGGCCGAACATGGTTCCAAGATTTCTGCTTTCCTAATTGGGCATTGGGAGTAATGGATTGTAGAAGAGCTGCAGCACTTCCCCTCCCCAAAAATGATGGCTCCGATTCATATCGTACAAATGCCTCTGCCTTGAGGCCACTGAAATTCCGAAGGTAGTTCCTAGTATTGTATTTCACAGCAGAGGTATTTGATTGTGATTTTGAGCTCAGTATGGAGCCAAAGGTCGTAGCTGAACCAACTGAGAGAGTAGTTGCTGATGCTGCTGCCATTTCACCCCCTGCAAAAAGATAGGTGACATCAATTCCTCCTAGACACTGTAAGACAGGATTATAAAGCATATTGCAGGATAATAGTTCAGCAGTTTGCTATATTGTGAATATTTATTAGTGTTCATCGCAAACCCAATGAACAATTGGACAACTGGTTACTTAATGCTGCACTCCGTAGAAATAAACTCACCCTCTGACCCAGTAAGTGACATTCTTACCATCTTGGCTCCACTCAGATCAAGAGAACTTGGAAATTGAGTTGTTGAATCAAGAGTGTTTTATCAATTAAGATCTTTAAATCGACCAAGGCGGTTGTGTTGCAATTAGACCTAGCTTGTTGAATCAAAATTAGAAAACCTAATTAATTAGTATGTCGACAATAGTTAATCTTGCTACTAGGATGAATATCATTTAAAAATCATGATATCTTGGATAATTTTCATAAAATCTTTAACCACGTCTTGACTGCAGTTTGTGTTTCTTTCAATTCCGAAAGGCCTTCCACACAAACCACTATAAAACCTATGTATTGACATGGAATCCAGAACTCACATACCCAGTCCTTCCTTATGTTTCAATTAGATAAGAGAGGAAAGTGGCCAAGTGTAATTGCGCAGCCAAACTGATAAAAGTTTAGCAGAAATCCTAAAAGGACTAGCATCTCAACGAGGCAAACAACAACATGAACAACAAACCGAGTGTAATCCCACAAGCGAGGTCTGGGGAGGGTAGTGTGTACGCAAACCTTACCTCTAATAACCTTAAGAAGACAAAGAGGCTGTTTTCAGTAGAACATCGGCTCAGGAAAGATAAAAGGAAGGAGCAACAACAAGCAAACCAATCAGAAAACCGAAGAGAAAATACAAGACTAACAAATTTTTGCTGCCATGGATTTCTATCTTTCCGCGGTTATCTAAATAAAAAATCAACTGAAAATCACACCAAGATTCCTGATAAATACTTAGGACTACAAAAACAGCTTACAAAAGAACTCACAGGTCAGGTTAGCCCCTTAAATAAATTAACAAAAATAACTTTTTTAATGACGGTGGTGTCTGGCCAAGCTTGCGCACCTCGACTATTCCACTCACAAGTACCGGATAATTACCCTGCCTAACAAAGCTTAAACAGATGGAACGAAATAACATAATCTCTTTTGCCTCCACTTTGAAAATTGAGTAATTAAATAAATTAACTTTTCTTGTGGTTAGTTTTATGAATTCTTCATTTCCCCATTTCAGTTCATGGTCCATGAACTAAAAATCATGAAAATTATAAAAAGAAGCTCAAAACTAATTTTCCATTCATTCTTAATCAAATCAATACTACAGTCACTGTTAAGGAAAAATGTTGTTGCAAAAACAGCCTTCAATTGAATAGCAAACTGAAAAAGATTAGAGATTCATTCTTCTTTTCTTTTTTCAAATACCATTTCTTGCCTATCACAGAAGCTAAAACAGCAAATAGTCATTTAACATAAAATAAAAGATTGCATAGACTAATTAAACAAATATGGTACAAGAAAGCAATGATAAATTAAATAAAAAAAATGGCAATATAAATTCAAGAAAATAAAATATAATCACAATGTAAACATTTTGGTCTCATAATTTCTCAGCGTAAAAATTTTACTGTACCTCAAATACCAAGAATGAAGGAGTCCCCAAGTAATTTAATAGCAGCAGCAAGGAAAATTAAAAAGAAAGAAAAGAACATGAAAATATTATAATTCGGAGGTTCCGAGGTAGATAGCAAAGAATGTTCATGAAGATATGGGAAGGAATTGTTTTTTATTTAAAAAAAAAAAGAAGAGGGAATTGGACCAAATATATCTTGTTCTATTAGAAAAGATATAAATGCACCGTTCTTTGTACTTTTAGTCTATATAAACCCATATCATTATTATATTGGTTCAAATATATTCTTTTCCGTTAAGTTTGTCCAAAATAAACATATTATCCTACGTGACAATAATATTTATGAGGGAGATGCCACATGGCTTACCAGCTTAGCACCCCTAACTCATTTTACCCCTTCTATTTTTTTTTTCTACCACTAAAATTTTCTTCCCTTCCACCATTATTACCGCTACCATAAAAGATATTGTATTTCATATTTTAGTCTTTTATATATGAATTAGGGGAGTTGAGGTGGCATGCAATGTGACATCCACCTCGTCAAATATCAGTACCATGTAGGATTGAATGCCACTTTGAACAAAATTAACAAAAGAAAGGTATATTTGAACCAATAGTAGTACGGTAGGAATATATTTGGACTCAAAGTATAACGAAGAGTATTGTATGGGTCAGAATCCGACCCCGTGAGAATTAACGAAATTAATTATATCTTAAAATAATTCTTGGTTAATAAGTGGTATGACCACTTATTAATCACGATACTCGATAGTCATCTGACTCAATCAACGAGGTCACGGCTTATCCACCATCATAAGGACGGAACATCAACGTGGTCACGACCATTCATCGCCAGCTCATACAGCTTACAGCTATAAATACTAAGAGAAGTAACCCTAAAAGAGGGGGGCTGCTCTTTCTTCTTCTTCTTCTTCACTGTGCCCACTGTGAGCACGTGATTTTCGCTTCACGAAAATTACTCCAAAAGAAATCAAAAATAAAATAAATTTCTTTTGTCTACAATCTTAGAATTTGCGTATCATTTTAGGATAATTATTTATATTTTTCTGTGAATGTTTATCTTGTTTAATTAATAAAAAATACAAAAATATGTGTTGCATGCCTATTAAAACTTAATTGTGCCTTTAGGAATTAATTAAACCATAATTATATTTTAAAAGGAAAATTATAAAAAATATGCATTTTTATTCTATTTTGTCATTTAAATGTGTCATTGTGTGATTTATTTTAATTAAATATTTTAACTTATGTGTTAATTGTTGTTAAAAAGTTTAATATAAGATTTTTTGGATTTTTATAATTTATTTTAGAATTTTTTTAATTGATAATTAAAAGAAGAAAAAGAAAAGAGTTGAAAAATGAGAAAATCGGACTTGGGCCATCATTTTAAATCCCAAAGTCAGGCCCAGAACGATCAATTGACCCAACCCAAATTGTCTGGTCTCAGACCTCATCAAACGACGTCGTATAGGTCTATCAAATCTGGACCGTTGATCAAGCAGATCTAACGGTCCAGTTCAGCTCCCGTCCAAGCTCAAACAACGTCGTTTCATACGAGCTGATCTGAGCCATTCATCTCTTTCAATCTAACGGTTTCAATCCCTTACCATAACCCAACCCATCTCGTCTAGGACCGACCCAGTCTCGTTACTTAACCAAACTGTGTCATTCCCTTATAATAAAAGGATCTAGGACGTTGATTTTGCTTGATCCAACGGCCAAGATTAATTTCCCCTCTACTATATAAACTCAATCCCCTACCCCAGCCCCCCAAACCAAACCACCCCTCTCTTTCAATGTTCTTCGTCTTCAGAGACGAATTAGGGTTTACCCTAGCCTCCACCCTACCCCTTCGCCATAAACATGCCAGCCCCGTCTCTGATGACCCCCAAATTAACACCCTTGAACCCCCAGACTATCCCCTACACGAATCCATTAACCGCATCCCTTGAATCATCTCAGAGCTTCTCGAATCTTCATTTGAAGATTCGAGCTAAACGGAAAACTATTACAACCAACCCCAGATTCATACCCTAGCACCTCCTGACCTCCCTCATGCCCAAACCATCTTTGGTTTGGGTCGAATCTGCCCAGAAACACCTAAACCCCAAATCAGACCCTCAAGAACCCTAAAAAAACCCAAACCATGGAATCGGTCCGATTAAAATAGAGATTGGAGTCTAATAGACCTTAATCGAGGTGTTCTCAATTGAGAACACTTCAATTAAAGTCTGTCCGACCTCAAGAAATGGTCAAGTATGAGTTGAGCCTGGGTTTGTCTGAGTTCGAGTCCATAAGGTAACAATTACCTTTCTTTTTCTTCTTCTGTGTACTAGCATCTGTTTGTTAGTTTTAGTGTGGTTTATTTGATTTTTATTTCTTTCCATTAAATTCTTCTCATCTTCAGTGACCTTTTATTTGGTCGAATTGTTTCTTGTCAATTGCATATGTCTAAATAGATTCGACGATTAATTAGTTTCCGTAAATTCATGGTTTTCTGTCAGGTCACCTCTTTTTGTTTATTTCTGTTTCTGTTTTGTTGTTAATTAATACAGGTTATAGTTTGTATAATCGACTGCATAAATGTCGTCAAATAATTTGGGATTGAATGTTGTATATATTAGTTCCAAGGCAATTAACCTCATAGCATTATCAATAATGACAATAATCTTGTGGTCTGTATAGAATTCGACTTAGAATTGCATTAAGTTTAATCTCAATATCTTTGTGATTTTAATTTAGTTTCAGTTTCAGTTTTAGTTTAATAAATTTGTTAAGTTTGGTGTTGCAATAAGCCTGATGTACATTCAGTTTCTTTTGATTAATCCCAATCAGTCAGTTGATAGGAAGATTGGATATAGCTGTAGTGATTTAGGTGTTTAAACAGAAATTAGTTTCAACTTACATAGAGTTAACTTCAGGTTTGCTTAAGATAATGCAGTAATACTTAGGGGATTTCAGTGGTGTTTTAGGAATAAAAAGAATAAGAAAATCTGGTTTGACTGAATAGTCTAACCTGTAGGATCCAACAACTTTAATTTGAATTAATTGGTAGTAGGAGACCACTAAGTAATGAGAGTGTTTGCTTAATTGGAATTAGAAATTGTATAAGTAATGATAAAAGTTTAAAAAAGAGACATCAAAGAAGATATTTGGGGGGGGGGGGGGGGCTGAAAATTAAGAAAAAGGGAGGGTAATTGGAAGGGTAATAATAAAAAGAGGGTAGAAATAATAATTAGAGAGAGGGAAAGAAGGTCTTGTTTTGAGATAAATAAGGGTCATTTTGACACTTAAAAGAAAAAGGAGAATTTCAGAGTTTAGGAGAAAAAATATGTTAAGAAAAAAATTTGAGAGTTTAAAAGGGAGTTTTTGAGAGAGTTCCTAGACAATCTTGAGGAAGTTTTAAAACATTGAGAAAGAGTGATTATTGTTCTATCGATCCTCCTCATTATCTTTCCAGTTTCGAGCTCAAATTCAATCTCTTGGCCTGATTACTTCGAGTCTGTGGGTTTGAGTCAGTTGGTTAATCAGTTGGTTGCTTATACTTCAGTCCCTAGTTCACCCTTGAGTTTTGGTATTCTTTTGAGGCTGTTTTATCAGTTCTGTTTTGTTTTCGAACTATTCCGGGTATTGAACGTGATTGGTTGTTGCTGTTGGAATTTGTTGGTTGTTCATACTGATGTGATTTGTTGTGTTACGGTTGCTGACTGCTCTTTCTTCTTCCTGTATCTTCATTATCCAGGTACACTACTCCGAATCTTTTCGATGTGTGTTCATTGAAGTTAAAGTGAAATGGCCAAGGGATCTATGGTTCAACTAATAAGAACCTGTATTTAGTTAATTTTTGTTATGCGTTTTTTGTTACACGAATGGTATATGTATTAATTATTAGGGATGTTCTTTTATAAGACCACTAATCAACAATAATAATGATGCGAAATGATAGATTATGGAACTTAGATTCTTGAAACGGTGTAAGCATTAGTCAATACAGTACGTATGTCTAATCTAAGCAATTGTGTAGATTTTTGAACTATAGAATGCATGTCTGTAGGAATCTCACAGTTATTAGTTTTTTGCTTTGCTAGTTCATATAATGTAGTACGAAATTTCATTCAACTGAAATTGGTAAATAGTTAATATGGGAAATCAATTTAATTTGGTTGGTTAGTAAAAAACTAGCTTTGACCTCGAAAATATTGGAATAGAAGTAATTTGAAGTTTGTGAATTTGAATCTTGTTAGTAACAAAGATCCGTAAGTATTAAGCAAATATAGTTGGTCAGTAATTTCATAAAATCAGTAGGTCTGACATGTTTGAAGCAATCTGATGTAGTTAGGATAAGGTCAATTTAATAGGCAAGTTGAAGTTCGAACAAGGCGGGTTAGAGATCCTATAATTATAATAGATTCTTCCATATGTCGATTAGGTCTTTCTTTTACAAACTATTTCAAGCATTGATGATTAAGGTTGGTTTTTTTTAATTATTTTCTAATAGTTATAAACTAGTAATTCCAACGGTATAATTCGTATAACCATTTGGGTTTGATTTAATTAAATGACAATTAGTTTATTTTGATTAATCTTATTTTTAGATCCTTTAACCTATCTATTTTCAAATTTTAGTATATTGATTTATAGAATAAGGCATGAAATAATTTCTCTTTGCGCAAGTTCATTTGTAAATATTTCAATTGCATTTGTCTTAAATTGGTAGCCAGTAATTGATGGCCTTTTCAAGCATGAAATCAACTAGGATTTTTCTTTGTTATTAGAGACGAACTTAAATAGAAAATGTAGTCACTTTAGGAATGTCCTTGTAAAAATAAATGAGGCGTGCCTCGACAAAATAGTCGTAAGTAGCGGGGCCCTCAATAAATACATATAACAATTGGATAGATTTCGGAGTTGATCTCTTAGCAAATTTTCGCGGCCTTTTCCAAAAAATAGCGACACATTAGTCTCTTTAGGACGCTCCTTAATTAATCGTACCTTCCTAAACTCGGGTGTGCATTTATGCGACCCAAATCCAAATCTCGACAGAGTCGAAATGTATCGATGACCACGGGTACACTAGTTGTGACATGGTCCGAGATATGTTCTCATAATGTTGCAATTCTCTGTAAAAATAATAACAATAATAATGATGATAAAAGCGTTTCAAAGTTAAAATTTGCTTTTTTGAGATCATAATTGTAAAAATCAGATAATTAAACCGAATATGACAGTTGAGCGACCGTGCTGGAACCGCGAAACTCGAGAATGCCTAACACCTTCTCCCGGTATAACAGAATTCCTCATTCAAATTTCTGGTTCGCGGACTGTTAAACAGAGTTAATATTTTCCTCAATTCGGGATTCAACCGTTGACTCGGGACACCATAAATCTCCCAAGTGGCGACTCTGAATTAAATAAACAAATCCCGTTTCGATTGTCCTTTAATTAGAAAAACTCCTTTACACCCTTTCTGGGGTGCGGAAAAAGGAGGTGTGACAACTCTGGAAACTCCGCTGGAAATTGACAACCCAGAACCACTGGTTTAGGGTTAGAAATTCGAGCTTATGATAAACTGTTACAATTTTGCTTTATTATCTGATATTTTCATGTGATATGTGCTAATGTGCAAAATGATATTTTGTTACCGCTTTGATATTATTTGACTGTATATATAAACTGTGCTGAACCCTTCTCTCTTCACCTCCGGGGATGTGCTTACTGGTTGAGACTCCCTATTCTGTTAGTCATTCCCTGAAATAAAAGAGGCTCGGAAAGTTTCTAAGCCGGCTGGCCTTTTGCTTCCCAGAAAGGAGCTCCTTCCTCGACTCGAGTTGTCCGCTCGGGTACACTGTCTAGAACATATACCCAGGATTTGAACCTAGTAAAACATGATTTCATGCCGGATCCCTAGTAGGAAACGCTTATTTGCATCACGTTGCATATGACTTAGGGGGCTCAACACAAGGGTTGGGCCTGTCTAGGAATAGCAAACTGAAGTGAAATGATCATCCTGGTGCATCCTTCCTTTTTTATGCATTTATTTGTTTCAGACTGGCATGTTGACCAGCTTTGAATACTGGAAAATTGTGAGAGAAAAAAGAAAAGAAAAGAAAAAAACTAGCAGTATAGAGTGTTAATTACATATGTTTAGAAAATCAATTTCCAAATGATGTCGAAACTCTGCCGAAATTGTGAGAAATAAAAAAAATATTTTATTAGTTTACTAAAAAGCAAAGGAAAAATAGAAAAAAAATTCTGTCCTATTTTCAAAAATAGTCTGTTTTGCCCGGGAAAATGAAAAGAGAAGAGTCTTTATTTTTGGGTTTTCTTGTTTTCAAAATAGCTTATTTGCCAACGGAAAAGAAAATAGAATTTTTATTGAAAAAGAAAAAGAAAGAGAGTCTTTATTTTAGCCTGAAAAAATAGGTTGATTTATTATTTGTTGAAAAAAGAAAAAGAGTCTTTGTTTTTAATTTGGGAAAAATAGGTTGTTTTAGTTTTTATTGAAAAAAAGAGTCATTATTTTGTCTTGTTTTCAAAAAAGGTATAAAAGGAAAATAGTTTATTTTGCCATAAAAATAAAAATGAAAAAAGAGTCATGTTTTAATATAGTTCAGTTAATTGGTGAACTACGCTGGTTTGATTCTCACCGGGTGCGAGATACGTAGGCAACCGTCATCAGATCCAACCTCCCCTTTTGCTAATATAGCAACAAAAATTGTCAATTTTAATTTCATCATAAAGAAGTCGGGTGACGTTGTTTTGTCAAAACATAGCCGAATGTTCCCGAAAGAGACGCCGGAAGGCTGACTTTGCACAAACAGCCATATTTGCGTCATATTTTTAGATTTTGACATATTGACCCACATAGCCTTAAAAATCTTCGTCCCGAGGCATTGAAAAGTCGTGTTTGCTATATCCGGTTTCCTATTTTGAAAAACAAGAGAAAGAGTCATGAATTAGTTGGGTGATGTCGTTGTCACATATATCCGAATGTTCCCGAAAAGGATGCTGGAAGGCTAACTTTGCACAAACGGCCACCTCTGGTCATTTCTTTTGAATTATGTTTGACCGGTGGACCTAAACAACCTTAAAATCTTCATACATGAAGTGCTGAAAGATCGTGTTTGGAAAGACGTGTAAAAAATAAAAGAGGAAATTTTAGTTTTTGAGTCAAATAATACTTTGATTTTGCCTAAAAATGCCTAAATAAATGTTCAGTATGAACCCAACTTAAAATGAACCATTTTCAATCTTGAATAAAATCCCTGTCCAGTTACGACTCTGATGGAATGATTTGGGCAAGGAAGGGCAAGACGAGGTCAATAAACATCTGAAAGGGCTACAAGTCTGCTGGTAATCAGGCCTCGAGGGGATATTATAAGAGCATTGGTCACTCACTGGGATCCAGGGGACAATGTCTTCCACTTCTCGGATTTTTAACTCACCTCGACTTTGGAGGAAATAGCCGTGTACATCGGGAGTACTAAGGCTCCGTTAGGGGATAAATACCCAGTTGCTCCAAGAGCCGTAGCTATGTACCGGTTTTTGGACTCATTGAAAATAGTCAGAACGATCCATAATCCAGATTTGGCAAAAGGATTTTGTACTCTGGGCTTTATATTTCAAAGATACGACCACGTAGGAGGGTTCGACAAGCTAGAAAACAAGCTGTGCGCAGCAGGAGTAACCGTCGAAAATGGGATTAACATAGACGGTTTGCTTTCATGATTACCTTCTTAGGGCTTTTAGTGTTCCCAAGAAGAGATGGAAACATTGACATAAAGGTAGCCGGGATCGTCGGTACTCTGCTCACTCGAAATGACAGCATTCCAGCGCCCATGATTGTAGCTGATATCTTCCGAGCTCTCACGACCTGCAATGCTGGAGGAATTTCTTCGAGGGGTGTAACTTGTTATTGCAAATGTGGATGATCGAACACTTGTGTCCCCGTGCCCAGTTCCTGAGCCATTGATCATCCTCTAAAACTTGCATAGAGGAGTTCGACACCAGAATTAATGGGGTCCCCTTACCTTAAGGAGTATCGGCATGGACCCCATAATTTCGGACCCTAAACGCAAGTCAAATACAGTGTACACTGGGATGGTTAGCGGTCTACAAAATCATATACATGCCTGCAGCTAGGTCCCATTTTCTCTTGATGGAATTTAAGAGCATTAAACCTTATGCGCCATATCGGGTTTTGAGGCAGCTTGGGAGGTTTCAGATTGTGCCAAAAGATGATGATCTAAGTACCCAAGTGATTGAGATCAGTCCCGATGCCAATTCCCCGAAGCAAGGGTCCGCCATATCTGGAGCCAATGTCAATACCTAGAGGTAGATACTTGTGTACTCAATCGGGAAAAAGGTGAAGTTTCACCCGGATACCACGCTTGGTACAGAGGGGAGGTGTCTTCTGGAAGGCCAGCTAAGATACCTCACCTTCAGGAGTTCGCCGAATCCTCACAAGAGCATTGGGACTGGTTGGACACAGAATGCAAATACAAGGCCCGCATAGGGGAATTGGAAAAACAGGTTCAGGATCTCCGATACAGAAGTAGTTTGCAAGCCGCAGCCGATGAATGAGATAGAAAGAAATTAGCCAAAGAAAATGACACTCTTAAGGCTCGAATCCGACGAGTCAGAAAGAACACTGACAACCAATAGAGAAGTCGGCCTGACAAGACGTTGATAGACGGGTTGAACAAGAAACTCACTGAAAGCCAAGAGGGTTTGAAAAGATCGGAGGCTAGCGTGGCGAGAATCCAAGCCAGATGGGCAAGAGGGGCGGAGGCACGAGACGAGCATGTGCGGCAAATAAGGAGAGATTATGAAGGGGCCATTGCTATATTAAGAGAAACAAATTCCACTCTCAAAGAAAGAGTCCTTAGACTAGCCCAAGATGCCCGAATGGACAGGAAGCATTGCTATGATTTAATAGCCCGAATGGAATTCAAATGGAGAGGTTCCAAGATCAGCTTGCTAACAACGTTCAAATACTGGGGGCAAAGAATCGATGAATAGAACAACTAATTTTGGAAAGGGTTAGAATCGAAGAAATTGGGCACTACATCACCATGAGGTGCCTGGCATGTGAGCAAATGCCTTGTGACACCCTTTTTACTTCAGTCATGGGTTATGTCCACCAGATTATGAAAGAGTTGAAAAGCCTGCAAAGGAATCTTGCGCCAAAGCCCACGACAAGGCAAAACAACGCCCCGCGGACAAAAAAAATTAGAGCTTTGAAGCATGTATAGTTGAGTTTGTATTTTCTGTTTTCTGATTATTCGTTGAAATTTGCATTTTGCTTTTGCGTCAAAGGCTATAATGTGTGTCAGAAATGTTTTAATTTTAGTAAATAGAAGTCGAAAAATCCAAAATGATGTCTTTATTTTTCATACTTATATCACGAACTATGCTTGTTCTGATTCATGCGGGGACATGATACGTATGCAATCTACATAAGATTCGACCACTGCTAAAAAATAAAAAGAGAAAGTGAATAAAATAAAAGAAGTGAGAGAAAAAGAAAGAGAAAATAATAGAGGGATTTTGAAACACTTTAAAATGGTACAAATAAAATAAACTGGGACGATACAGCGGTCTGAGAAAAAGCATATTAGAAATGGTTTACTGCCTAAGTACATTGCATCCCCCAATGTGCAATTGCGATATTTGTGGAAACTCTAACGCTAACAAGTTTGTTGTTTTTCTCGATCATCCATTTAGTTTGTTAGAGCGCACTGGCATCGACATTATCTGAAAAGAGCAAAAGGGCCCATACCAGAAAGCATGACTGGATCAGACAACAGTGTTGAGTCAGAAAAGATGATGAGTCAGATGCTGAAACCGGCCATGAAAAAAGATGGAAAGGATGAGGCTGGAAATGAATGAAATGCAGTTGGCCTTGGTCAAAGCATAAAAGGCACCTGAACTACCCATTACTCCTACTCTCCAACTAGGACATACACCAGAATACCCTTCTCCTAGTCCCTCAACAAGCTTCCCGAGCCATCACTACTATCAGGGAAGGGATGCCTATGACCCCCAAGCTCCACCACCCAATCAAAACCCTCCTCCACCAAATGTCCATGTCTTTGTGGCACCTCCCCCAGCCCCATTACACAGATC
Source organism: Nicotiana benthamiana (assembly GCA_034376525.1). Classification (NCBI taxonomy): domain Eukaryota; kingdom Viridiplantae; phylum Streptophyta; class Magnoliopsida; order Solanales; family Solanaceae; genus Nicotiana; species Nicotiana benthamiana. The sequence goes on along the minus strand of CM067323.1, from coordinate 109,766,354 downwards.
ATCTAGTGAGCCGTTGTTTCAAGCTCATGATGCGCAATATTACCCCCCTGAACTCACATTTAAAGCACCCGAGCCACATACCTATAGTACCCACTTTGAGATCCCGGCGGAAATTGAAAAGCTGGCTAAGAGCCCAGAGCAGGACGAGGTAATACAGAAGTTTAAAAGCATGGAGCAGTCCTTCAGGAACATGCATGGTTAGGCAACCAGGTCAGTGTAGCCTACAAGGATCTATGCCTTTTCCCTAACGTCCAATTATTCGCAGGGTTCAAGATGCCCAAGTTCGACTTATACGAAGGGCATGGCGATCCTATGGCTCAGTTACGCGGTTTTTGTAGCAAGATGAGGGGAGTAGGAGGCAAGGATGAGCTACTGATAGCTTACTTCAGCCAGCGTTTGAGCGGATCTGCACTAGAATGGTATGCAAGACAAAATTCGAGTAGGTGGTACACATGGGATGATCTGGCACAGGCTTTCGCCGGACACTTCCAATACAACCTTGAGATAATCCCAGACTGTCTCACATTGCTAAAGCTCGAGAAGAAACCCGGGGAGAGCTTCCGAGAATTTGGGTTCCGGTGGAGAGAGCAGGCAGCTAGAGTTGATCCTCCAATGAGGGAGGGGGAGATAGTAGATTACTTTCTACAAACTCTAGAGCCAACCTACTTCGGTCACTTGGTGACGTTAGTTGGAAAATCCTTTAATAAAGTGGTGAAAATGGGAGGCATGATAGAAGAAGGACTCAAGACCAATAAAATACTAAGTTATCAGCAATCAAGTCAACAACACAAGCCATTCGGAGCGGCACGGGAGGTGCGCTTGGAAAGAAAAAGAGAGAATAGGTCGCGACAATAGAGGTAGGCAACTGGTCTAGATCTAGAGGTCCTTCCCCTTATTACCAATCCAGACCCTCTCACCCAAATTACCCACACATTCCAAATTACCGTCCACATCCTTACTACCCACCGCAAGAACAATATTTCTCCGTCCATCAGGACAAGACATATACCCAACCTCCAGAACGCCCACAATGGCGCGCGCCAGCTCCACATAATACCTACTCACCTCCACAAAACACCTATCCACCACCAAGGGCCTACAGGAATCCTGCAAGGCCAGGTTTTCAAGGGAATCAGGTTTTGAGAAATGAAAGGGTTTAGAGACAAAGAACATTTACTCAATTAGGAGAAACCTATACTGCTTTATTCCACAAATTAAAATAGTTAGGTTTGTTGAGTCCTATTGAGCCTAGATTGCCAAATCCCCTACCCCAAAATTTGGACCAATCGGTAAGTTGTGAATATTGTTTAGGAGTTCTCGGACATGATACCAAGAAGTGTTAGAAGCCGAAATGTGCAATCCAAGATCTTATTAATGCTAACAAGATCGAGGTTCAGGCACCAGAAGCACCCAACATTAACCAAAACCCATTGCCGGCACACCACGAAGCCCACATGATCGAACTTGTGCACGAAGAGGGAGAGCCCAAGAATCCATCACAGACAGTGATGATGATCCGTGCCACTCCAAAAGAAAAATCGACTGGTGGTGAAGCAGGGGTTCAGATGAAGAGGGAAGATGTCAAGCCAGTGGTGATATTAGGGAAGATGCCATCCTCACTATGAAGAAACCAGAGACAACCAAATTAGTAGTACCGGGAGCATCATCCGCATCTGTGGTTGTTGTGAAAGGGGTCTCCAGGGAACCGGTCATCATAAAGCCTTTGTTTCTAGAAAGAAAAGAATTTGGAGAATTTTAGGTCTCACCGAATCACACGTAGAGATATTGATAACACACATAGAGCTAGTGGTATTTCATAACTAATTGATTGAGTAGCTGCCCGTAGACCACCTAAAAAGGAATATTTATTATTTGATCCATATCCCGGCATAAGAAGTCCAATGGGAGCAATACTTGAAATGGCAATCCAGAAGAAAACACCGGTAGTCCAGTTTCCAGTGATTAATAGCAACGTCGTGCCTTGGAAGTATGAAAAGGCAGTGGTAGTGTACAAGGGAAAGCAAGTGGAGGAGGATAGTTGTGAGGCGCAGGGAATAACTCGATCGGGACGGTGTTTTGCTCCCGTAGAGTTGAGGAGGTCCAACCCAGTAGTGGTAAAGAATCTAGTGACGGAGGAAGAGGCTGAGGAGTTTTTGAAGAAAATGAAGGCGCAATATTACTCCATTGTGGAGCAGTTAAGAAAGACTCCAGCACAGATTTCGTTGCTATCCTTGTTGATTCATTCCGGCAATCATTGTCAGGCCCTAATGAAGATCCTGAACGAGGCCCATGTTCCGGATAAAATCTCTGTAAATCACTTGGAGAATATAGTGCACAAAATCTTCGAGGTAAAACGAGTGACATTTTCTGATGATGAATTGCCAAAAGAAGGTACAGAACACAATAAGGCCCTATACTTGACCATGAAATGTGAAGACTCTGTGGTCACTCGAATATTGGTTGATAATGGTTCAAGCGCCAACATCTGTACTTTGGTTACTCTGAACAAGCTAAAAGTTGATCATGATCGGATTCATAGGAACATTTTCTGCATCCAAGGTTTTGATGGAGGTGGTACTAACACAGTGGGTGATATCATACTGGAATTAACCATTGGTCCAGTGGAATTCACAATGGATTTCCAAGTGGTAAACGTGGCAGTATCATACAATCTTCTATTGGGGAGACCCTGGATCCATGCCACTAAAGCAATACCTTCTACATTGCACCAAATGGTGAAGTTTGAATGGGACAGGCAGGAGATAGTGATGCACGGGGATGATGGTACAAGCATTATGGGTGATAACGTTGTGTGATTCATAGAAACCGATGATGACAAAGGGCCATGGGTGTACCAGGTTTTCGACAGGGTTTCAGTGGACAAGATTTCTGAAGGCGAGGACCTTACACTTCCCAGGATCACATCTACGACCTTCATGATAGCCTCGGAAATGCTAAACAGTGGTTTTGTACCAGAAAAAGGTCTGGGGGCTAAGCTTCAGGGTATTGTTCAACCTGTCTCTTTGCCCAAGAATTTAGAGACCTTCGGGTTGGGTTTCAAGCCGATGGCAGCGGATGTGGAGCGGGCTTGGAAAATGAAGAAGAAAGTTTGGGTTCTTCCCAAACCAGTTCCACGTATCTCCCAATCTTTTGTTAGAGCAAGTGTCAAGAGATTGTCAGTCCCAAAGATTCTCGGACGGCTAATTGGATCATATGGAGATCTGGATCAGGGTTTCGAAAGATTGTTTGTTGATGTCAACACGATCGAAGCTGGAGAGGGTTCCAGTAGAGCAGAATATGTGGGGCCCATGGCCAATATCAAGAATTGGATGGCTACTACTCTTCCTACCTGGAGGGAGTCTTGGTAGTAGGCTCTGGATTTTCTTTCTTGTTTCCTGTATTATCCCAAAGTTGTAATCTCGTTTTGGTTTTATTTGTATTTAGTAAAAGTGTGAAACTCTATTATCCCACATTTTTAATAAAAAGCGAAAGTTTCCGTTTCTTATTTTGTTTCAATTTTTTTTCTTCTTTTCTTTCTGAACAGTTCTCTTTTTACTGGTTCCAATGAGCCATCTGCTTTATGCTTGATCTTGTAAATCCACTTACAGCCAATGGCTTCTTTCCCTGCAGGCAATGGTATGCACAACGGATCTTCAACCTAGTCTAAATAATCAATCTGACTCTGAATTAATTGCACAAGAGGTCGATTATGATGATGAATCAGACTACGAGGAAGATGAGGCCTTTGAAGAGATAAACAAAGAATTAAGCAAGTTCAAAGAGAAACCTAAGCCCAATTTGAATGACACTGAGGCCGTCAATTTAGGGGATGCAGACAATATTAGGGAAACAAAAAATAGCATCCACATTGAGCCGAACATAAAGGAGGAACTAATCAAAGCACTCATCGAATTCAAAGATGTTTTCGCATGGTCGTATGATGACATGCCGGGTTTAAGCACAGATCTAGTGGTTCAGAAATTGCCCACTGACCTGGCATGCCCTCCCGTCAAGTAGAAATTGAGAAAGTTCAAGACAGAGATGAGTGTGAAGATCAAAGAAGACGTAACTCGATATCCTCATTGGTTGGCCAATGTGGTACCAGTACCGAAGAAAGATGGGAAGATCAGGGTATGTGTCGATTATCGCAATCTAAATAGGGCGAGCCCAATAGATAACTTTCCACTACCCAATATTCATATCTTGGTCGACAATTGCGCTGGGCGTGAGATCGGATCCTTTGTGGATTTCTATGCCGGGTATCATCAGATTCTGATGGATGAAGAAGACATAGAAAAGATGGCTTTCATTACGCTATGGGGGACTTATTCCTATCAGGTAATGCCTGTTGGTTTGAAGAACGATGGGGCAACGTATATGAGAGCAATGACTGTTGTGTTTCATGACATGATGCACAAAGATATTGAGGTGTATGTAAATGATGTGATCATTAAATCCAAGCATCAGGAAGATCATGTAGCAGACCTTAGGAAGTTTTTTCAAAGACTTCGAAGGTACGACATTAAGCTCAACCCAGCCAAATGTGCTTTTGGTGTTCCATCTGGTAAGCTGTTGGGATTCATCGTCAATCGGCGAGGCATTGAGTTGGACTCATCAAAGATCAAATCCATCCAAGAATTGTCACCACCAAGAAACAAAACAGAGGTAATGAGTCTGTTGGGAAGGTTGAACTATATCAGCAGGTTCATAGCTCAGCTCACAGCGACGTGTGAACCCAATTTTCGGCTACTAAAGAAAATATCAATAAGCCTTTGACCGGGTATCTATCAAATCCACCTATGTTGGTCCCACCTGAACCAGGAAGACCGTTGATTCTCTATCTAACAGTGGTGGAGAATTCATTTGGTTGCGTACTAGGGAAACATGATGTTACATGAAGAAAGGAGCAGGCCATCTATTATCTTAGCAAGAAGTTTATAGTCTATGAGGTTAAGTACACTCAACTTGAGAAGACATGTTGCGCCCTAACTTGGGTGGCACAAAAGTTTAACCATTATCTGTCGTCATATACTACTTACCTCATTTCACACCTAGATTCACTGAAGTATATTTTTGAGAAGCATATGCCCACAGGGAGGTTGGCAAAATGGCAGATATTACTCACAGAGTTTGACATCATCAATATGACGAGAACGGCCATGAAAGCACAAGCATTGGCCGATCACTTGGTTGAGAATCTTGTTGATTAAGAATACGAGCCTATGAGGACGTATTTTCCAGATGAAAAGTGATGCATGTAGAAGAGTTAGAACTGACTGAGGATCCGGGGTGGAAGGTTTTTTTGATGGGGCTACGAATGAGAAAGGAGTTGGAATAGGAGCGGTGCTTATCTCTGAAACAGTACATCACAATCCTGTTACAGCTCAGCTATGTTTCTACTGTACCAACAACATGGCTGAGTATGAGGCATCAATTCTGGGTTTAGGATTAGCTGTAGACATGGATGTCCAGGACATCTTGGTCTTGGGAGATGCGGACCTTCTGGTACATCAAATTCAGGTGAATGGGAAACACGATATTTAAAGCTTATACCATATCGACAATGTTTGCACGATCTTAGCAAGCGATTTCGATTAGTGGAGTTCAGACACATCTCAAGAATTCACAATGAGGTTGCCGATACTTTGGCCACTTTAGCATCGATGTTGCACCACCCATACAAGATTCATGTTGACCCATTGCATATTCAGTTGTGTTATCAACATGCCTATGACAACATGATAGAGGAAGAAATGGATGGCGAGCCCTGGTTTTATGATGTCAATGAATACCTCTAGATGTGGATATACCCAGAGAAAGCAACCGGAGATCAAAAGAGAGCCATTCGGCGGTTGGCCAATGGATTTTTCCTCAGTGGAGGAGTGTTGTGCAAAAGAACCCCAGATTTGAGATTGCTGAGATGTATAGATGCTGGTCAAGTCACGACAGTAATGACGGAGGTACATGCTGGAGTATGTGGTACCCATATGAGCGGATATGTATTGGCAAAAAAGATTCAGTGAGAAGAATATTATTGGCTCACCATGGAGAATGATTGTATCAATTTCGTATGGAAGTGCCATCAGTGTCAGGTACATGGAGATCTTATTCATTCTCCGCCAACAGAATTGCATACATTGTCAGCACCATGGCCATTTGTTGCATGGGGCATGGATATCATTGGACCTATTGAACCGGCAGCTTCAAACGGTAACAGGTTCATTTGGTAACCATTGATTATTTCACTAAGTGGGTTGAAGCTAAAACTTTCAAGTCAGTAACCAAGAAGGCAATGGTGGATTTTGTCCATTCCCATATCCTCTATATATTTGGGATTCCGAAAATGATCATCATGGATAATGGTGCTAATCTTAACAGTGGCTTGATGAAAGAAGTATGTAAACAGTTCAAGATTACACAGCGTAATTCCACCCCATATCCTCCCAAGGCAAATGGCGCAGTTCAGGAGGCTAACAAGAACATAAAGAAGATACTGAGAAAGATGGTGGAAGGATACAAACAATGGCATGAGAAATCGCCATTTTCATTGTTGGGTTATCGCACTACTGTTCGCACTTCAGTAGGTGCGACTCCTTACTTATTGGTATACGGAACTGAAGCAGTAATACCATCCGAAGTTGAAATTCCATCCCTCTGAATTGTCGCTAAGGCCGGGATTGATGATGATAAATGGGTCAAAGCCCGATTGGAGCAGCTAAGCTTAATCGATGAAAACGATTGGCAGCAGTATGCCATGGCCAGTTGTATCATAAAAGAATGGAAAGGGCATACAATAAGAAGGTGTGCCCCAAGAAATTTTAAGTAGGGCAACAATTATTGAAACGAATCCTACCACATCATATCGAGGCAAAAGGCAAGTTTGCCCAAATTGGCAAGGGCCGTATATTGTGACCCGAGTGTTATCCAATGGCGCTTTGTGCCTGAGGCATATCGAAGGAAGATGAATTGACATGGATATCAATTCTGATGCAGTTAAGAGATATTATGTGTAATTTCTTTGATTACAATTTTGGTTTGTTAGTTTATTTGTACTTGGTATTTATCGAATAATGAAATGAGGGAGGCAATTCTTTCTTCTATCCAAACACTTTTAACCTTTGCTTTCCCCCTTTTTTGAGCCTTACTTATTCTTTCATACCCCTCTCTTGGAATCATTAATGAAATTGAAAAATGAAAAAAAGAAAGAAAGAAGGAAAATACCAACAAAAACAAAAAAAGGAAAGTCACAAGAAAAACAATGGAACTTGAACTACATTCGGCCTGATTCCTCAAAGAGGGTACGTAGGCGCCTCACGACTCGGTCATAATGTAACAAAAATTAAAAATGCCCCATGAAATAAAACTGGGGCAGAAGTTAGGTTTTTAAATTTTGGAAAAAAGGTTTGATTCCAAGAGTTGTAATGTTTTACCCATCAAAGTTATTTTGAAGTTTATGTCCTTTTCTTTTAAACCCCATATAAAACTCACATTGATGTCCGAAAAAGACCTCCCGATTAGCATTTGGTAGGTACCAGGGCAGGCAAAGGAAAGCCGAGAATAACATGCTGGTCCTCGACTGAATGAGGATCATGAGCTGAAAGAATTGATAGCCATAAGAATTCCCAATAGAGAAAATCTTACCGGCAACACTCCAATCCCAACTGAAAAGGTAAAATGTGAGAGTCTTATCGGTGAAAACCTTCACAGGCACCATAAGGCGACGTAAGCTGAGATAAGAAAAAATGAGAGATTCTTATTGGTGAAAACCTTCACAGGCACCATAAGGCGACGTAAGCTGAGATAAGAAAAATGAGAGAGTCTTCTCGGTGAAAACCTTCACAAGCACCATAAGGCGATGTAAGCTGAGATAAGCAAAATGAGAGAGTCCTATCGGTGAAAACCTTCATAGGCACCATAAGGAGACAAGAACTGGGAGAAATGAGAGAGTCTTATTAGTGAAACCCCCTCGAAGGGCAATATGAGGCGACAAGATGAGATTGACAAAAAGGATACGCATTTTGCGAAGAGTTGGGCACCTGTTTATCCCCAAGTAAAGACATCAGAAAGATTGATTGATACAAATAGACTGCGTTGATTAATCTGGAATGCATGACATGATCATTGGGATCAGTTATACCACCCAAATAAGTTCCTTTTTCTTTTTCCCAGCATTTGTTCAGAATTTTTTGTTTTGAGAAAGATCTTTCAGAGCTTATTTCCAGTTGCCAAAATGGTACAAAATGTGAAGAGGACGGGCCAAAGACAAGGCAATGAGGTAAAAAGACGCTTGTTGCAAGGCTGTATAATATATTGGGTTAAAGGGTCAAGGAAAGTGTGAAGAAGAACTGGAAAAATGGCACGTTGAGGAAATTTTGGGCCAAGTTCCAAGAGTATCCCCAGCAGAACTCCAACCGATTATCGACCAAGCTCTCGGTAGGCGAACCACACAGAATGGGGAAGGAAGAAAAAAAGATTCATCTTCAGCAAAATAACCCCCAGCAAGTTTTGAAATATTCAAGGGCAAGGGATAAATGGAAAAATCATCCCCTGCAGAAATGTCATCCCCAGCAAATAACACATCCCCAACAAGTTGTGGGAACGCAAAAGAGGACAAGAGAAGGGAATAATCATTCCCAGCAAGAGCAACATGGCCGCTCACAATATTTTTAAACTAACAAATTTTTCTTTGATTTGAAACAGGAAAATAAATGATAATGGTGGCAGAAAGAAAGAGCGCCAGAACTGGGGCAGAAACTTTTTTTGCCGTAGTCGAAAATTTTCTGGAAAGAACGAGGAAATCAATGAAAGTTATAAAAGAATATCAATTTTGAAGGAAGATTGAAGAAAGAAATGTATGAAGAGGCAAGGAAAGAACCATGCCAATAAACAGAATTTAAAAAGGAGGAGTTATGAGCCCACCTGTTAGCACGGAGGCTGTTGTTATTTTTATGTTGAAGAAGTCAGGAGCCCGCCTGTAAAATGGAGGTTGTTGTTATTTTTAAATTGAAAAAGTGAGGAGCCCGCCTTTAGAACGGAGGTTGTTATCTTTTAAGTTATAGTTGAAGTCGGGAGCCTGCACGTAAAACGGAGGTGTTGTTTTTTTAAGATGTTTAAAGTCAGGAGACCGCCTGTAGAATGGAGGTTTTTATATTTTAAAGTTGAAAATATCAGGAGCCCGCCAATAGAACAGAGGTTGTTAAATTTTAAGTAGGAGAAGTCAGGAACCCGACCCATTTTGTCTAGGACAGACCCAGTCTCGTTACTTAACCAAACCGTGTCGTTCCCTTGTAATAAAAGGATCTAGGCCTTTGATCGTGCTTGATCCAACAGCCAAGATTAATTTCCCTCTCCACTATATAAACTCAATCCCCTACCCCAACCTCTAAACCAAACCCCCCTCTCTTTCACTGCTCTTCGTCTTCAAAGACGAACTAGGGTTTACCCTAGCCGCCACCCTACCCCTTCACCATAAACATGGCGGCCCCGTCTCCGATGAACCCCAAATTAACACCTTTGAACCCCCAGACCATCCCTTATACGAATCCATTAACCACATCCCTCGAATCATCTCAGAGCTTCTCGAATCTTCAAATGAAGATTCGAGCCAAACGGAAACCCATGCCAATCAACCCCAAATTCATACCCTAGCACCCCCCCCCCCCCCCCGACCTCCCTCATGCCCAAACCATCTTTGTTTTCGGTCGAATCAACCCAGAAACACCTAAGCCCCAAATCAGACCCTTTAGAACCCTAAAAACGCCAAACCATGGAATCGGTTTGATTAAAAGAGAGATTTTGGTCTAATGGACCTTAATCGAGGTGTTCTCAATTGGGAACACTTCAATTAAAGTCTGTATGACCTCAAGAAATTGTCAAGTCTAAGCTGAGCCTGCGTCTGTCTCAATTCGAGTCCATAAGGTAACAATTACCTTTCTTTTTATTCTTTTGTTTACTAGCATATGTTTGTCAGTTTTAGTGTGGTTTATTTGATTTTATTTCATTCAATTAAATTCTTCTCATATTCAATGACCTTTTATTTGGTTGAGTTATTTCTTGTCAATTGTTATATGCAATCGTCTACATAGATTCGACAATTAATTAGTTTCCGTAAATTCATGGTTTTCTGTTAGGTCACCTCTTTTTGTTTATTTCTGTTTCTGTTTTGTTGTTAATATACATGTTATAGTTTGTATAATTGACTGCATAAATGTCTTCAAGTAATTTGGGATTGAATGTTGTATATATTGATTCCAAGCAATTAACCTCAGAGCATTGTCAATAATTACAATAATCTTGTGGTCTGTATAGGATTCGACTTAGAATTGCATTAAGTTTAATCCCAATATCCTTGTGATTTTAATTCAGTTTCAGTTTCAGTTTCCGTTTAATAAATTTGTTAAGTTTGGTGTTGCAATAAGTATGATGTACATTGAGTTTCTTTTGATTAATCTCATTCAGTCAGTTGATATGAAGATTGGATATAGTTGTAGTGATTTAGGTATTTAAACGAAAATTAGTTTCAACTAACATAGAGGTAACTTCAGGTTTGCTTAAGATAATGTAGTAATAGTTAGGGGATTTCAGGGGTATGTTAGGAATAAAAAGAATAAGAAAAACTTGTTTGACTGAATAGTCTATCTTGTAGGACCCCAACAATTTTAATTTGAATTAATTGGTAGTAGGAGACCACTAAGTAATGAGAGTGTTTGCTTAATTGGAATTACAAATAGTATAAGTAATGATAAAAGTTTAAAAAAGAGACATAGAAGAGGATATTTGGGGGGCTGAAAATTAAAGAAAGGGGAGGGTAATTGGAAGGGTAATAATAAGTAGAGGATAGTAATAATAATTAGAGAGAGTGAAAGAAAGTCTTGTTTTGACATAAATAAGGGTCATTTTGACACTTAAAAGAAAAAGGATAATTTCAGAGTTTAGGAGAAAAACTCTGTTAAGAAACAAATTTTGAGAGTTTAAAAGGGAGTTTTGAGAGAGTTCCTAGACAATCTGAGGAAGTTTGAACATTGAGAAAGAGTGAATATTGTTCTGTTGATCCTCCTCATTATCTTTCTAGTTTCGAGCTCGAATTCAATCCCTTGGCCTGATTACTTCGAGTATGTGGGTTTGAGTCAGTTGGTAAAATAGTTGGTTGCTTATACTTCAATCCCTAGTTCACCCTTGAGCTTTGGTATTCTTTTGAGGCTGTTTTATCAGTTCTGTTTGGCTTTCGAATTGTTCCGGGTATTGAACGTGATTGGTTGTTGCTGTTGGAATTTGTTGGTTGTTCATACTACTGTGATTTGTTGTGTTACTACTGTTCGCTGCTCTTTCTTCTTCCTGTATCTTCATTATCCAGGTACACTACTCCGAATCGTTTCGATGTATGTTCATTGAAGTTAAAGTGAAATGGCCATGGGATCTATGATTCAACTAATAAGAACCTGCATTTAGTTAATTTTTGTTATGCGTTTTCTGTTATAGGAATGGTATATGTATTCATAATTAGGGTTGTTCTTTTATAAGATCACTGATCAGCAATAATAATGATGCGAAATATTAGATTATGGAACTTAGATTCTTGAAACGGTGTAAGCATTAGTCAATACATTACGCATGTCTAACCTAAACAATTGTGTAGATTGTTGAACTATAGAATGCATGTCTCTAGGAATCTCACAGTTATTAGTTTCGTCTTTGCTAGTTTATATAATGTAGTACGAAATCGCATTCAACTTATATTGGTAAATAGTTAATATGGGAAATCAATTTAATTTGGTTGGTTAGTAAAAATCTAGCTTTGACCTTGAAAATATTGGAATAGAAGTAATTTGAAGTTCGTGAATTTAATCTTGTTAGTAACAAAGATCCGTAAGTATTAAGCAAATATAGTTGGTCAGTAATTTCAAAGAATCAGTAGGTCTGACACGTTTGAAGCAATCCGATGTAGCAAGGATAAGGTCAATTTAATAGGCAAGTTGAAGTTCGAACAAGACGGGTTAGAGATCCTTTAATTATAATAGATTCTTCCAAGTGTCGATTAAGTTTTTTTTTTACAAACTATTGCAAGCATTGATGATTAAGTTTGGTTTTTTTTAATTATTTTCTAATAGTTATAAACCAGTAGTTCCAACGGTATAATTCGTATAACCATGTGGGTTTGGTTTAATTAAATGATAATTAGTTTATTTTGATTAATATTATTTTTAAATCCTTTAACCAATTAGTAATATTGGTTTATTGAATAAGGCATGAAATAATTTTTCTTTACGCAAGTTCATTTGTAAATATTTCATTAGCATTTGTCATAAACTAGTAGCCAATAATTGATGGCCTTTTCAAGCATGAAATCAACTAGGATTTTTCTCTGTTATTAGAGACGAACTTAAATAGAAAATGTAATCACTTTAGGAATGTCCTTGTAAAAATAAATGAGGCTTGCCTCGCCAGAATAGTCGTAAGTAGCGGGGCCCTCAATAAATACATAGAACAATTGGATAGATTTTGGAGTTGGTCGATCAGCAAATTTTTGCGGCCTTTTCCAAAAAATAATGACAAGTTAGACTCTTTAGGACGCTCCTTAATTAATCTTACCTTTCTAAACTCGGGTGTGCATTTATGTGACCCAAATCCAAATCTCGACCAAGGGTACACTGGCTGTGATGTGGTCCGAGATATGTTTTCACAATGTTGCAATTCTTTATAAAAATAATAACAATAATAATAATGATAAAAACGGTTCAAAGTTAAAATTTTCCTTTTGAGATCATAATTGTAAAAAAATCAGATAATTAAGCCGAATATGACAGTTGAGCGACCGTGCTGAACCATGGAACTCGGGAATGCCTAAGACCTTCTCCCGGTTAATAGAATACCTTATTCAGTTTATGGTTCGCGGACTGTTATACAGAGTTAATATTTTCCTCGATTCGGGATTAAACCGGTGACTTGGGACACCATAAATCTCCCAAGTGGCGACTCTGAATTAAATAAACAAATTTCGTTTCGATTGTCCTTTAATTGGAAAAACTCCTTTATTCTCCTCGTTGGGTGCAGATAAAGGAGGTGTGACACCCACGAAAAGGGGAAGATGATTGCAAGGCTTTGAACCTCTCCATGGAGAGGCAAACAGAATCAATATTATCAATAAACGTTCTTTCACATTTCTCCTTAATGAAAATCTCTTGCTTTCATTTCTATCACTTGGTCCCTTGATTTATTATGATCTGCTATGATTGACCCTTGATTTATTTTAATTGTTTTATGCTTTCAAAGTATATAAAAACTTTAAGCTAAACAATTTGGCATCGTCTATGGGTATTTCTTAGCAGAATCATGTAGTTCTTACCCAGACCAAAAGGGAAGAAACGCCAAAGAACAGCCCTGCTCAAACAAGCTAAAGCGGTATATCGGACAAAGGGAACTCGAAGATCCTGAATCGAGATCCAACTCCTCTGTCACTCTCTCTCGGGTAGTGCAAGCAAGAAGAAGTAGCACCTGATAACAACACGATAGGGGATTCAATAATTACTAAAGAAAAACAAGAAAAATCAAGAAACGTGCGGAAACTAAAAGAAACAAAAAAATGAAAAAAAGACGAAAAATTAAAGATAGATTGAATTCAAGAAAGGGTTTCTTGAATTCCAGAATTCTATTCTTGAAATTGAATCTGAACAACAACAATTAGCTAACAAAGAACTAATCTCCTTTGGTAGAGAATTAAAACAAGAGATAGATTGTGAAACCCGACCCTTTAGAATAACAAGAACAACAATAAGCCTAAACATATTACCTTTATTGAATACCTAGAAGTGATCTAAGATTTTGAAAGAGAGTTTAATATTACCACCGTAAGTTGAGTCTTGAAGGTTGAAGAATAAATCCAAGAGTAGCCACACACAAGAGTGCAAGAAAAGTCTAATAATTTTTATTGATAATATGAATAATCTGAATGCAAAGAAGATACCCCTTTATATAGGGAGGGTACTTGAAATTCTACCAACAAAACAAGGAAATAAAGTCCTAAACTACTTTGGTAAACAATTCCAACTACCTTAGGAAAAGGAAAATACTAGGAAGCAAAAACCAAATCATTCTTGGAAAGTAATTTCAAAAATCTTAGGAAAAGAAAAACATAACCTTATCTAACTAGGAAAGTAATAAATATAGTCCCATAATATATGAAAATAAGTCCCAAACAAATCTTGGACAGAATCTTGAAAATCTTGGAAATCTTGAAGAAAATTTGCAAGCAACTTGGCACCAACTTGCACTCAACATCTAGCACGCCTATTGTACCCTTCTTGGACATCAAGTAAGTCCTTTTTATGACATTAAAACGTGGATTAATGTAGAACTTCATGGGCTGAAAGTTTGGACACACTATAGATGCCAAATTGGTCCAACAATGGCCTGATTTGGACTCTTCTTGAACATTAATTCCTATTTGAGATTCCAAAGCTTCAACCTTGTACATGAATAGATTAGAGCTTCCTAGGATGCTATCAGCACCCCCCCCCCCTTCCCGAGGGAGTATCTCTGTAAGGCATCTCCTGCATCCCTGATACGGGACCTAGCCAGAAATCGGCATGAAGATATCTCGAACCGAGAGTCACCTCAAGCTAGCCTACATACCCCAATGGGGAAGATAGCGCGTGAGCCGCTCAAGATCTCGAATCAAAATCGAGCTTTAGCTCTCAAACGCCGACATAACAAGATTCAGGCTATGCGCCTTCGCCAACAAAAATCACAAGTTCAACTACGGTTGAACCAGGACTCAGGCTATATGCCTTTTGCCATAAAAAATTATAAGTTCAACTACAAGTTGAACTAGGACTCAGGCTATGCGCCTTCTCCATCAAATATTACAAGTTCAACCACAAGTTGAATTGGGACTCAGGCTATGCGCCTTCGCCATAAAAATTACAAGTTCAACTGCAAGTTGAACTGGGACTCGAGCTATGCGCCTTCGCCATCAGACATTACAAGTTCAACTACAAGTTGAACTAGGACTAAGGCTATGCGCCTTCGCCATCAAAAACTACAAGTTCAACTACAAGTTGAACTGGGACTCGGGCTATGCGCCTTCGCCAATAAAAATTACAAGTTCAACAACAAGTTGAATCGGTACTCCGGCTATGCACCTTTTCCATAAAAAATTACAAGTTCAACTACAAATTGAACTGGGGATCAGGCTATGCATCTTCGCCATTAAAAATTACAAGTTCAACTACAAGTTGAACTGGGACTCGGGCTATGTGCCTTCGCCAACAAAAATTACAAGTTCAACTACAAGTTGAATTGGGACTCGGGCTATATGCCTTCGCCATCAAAAATTACAAGTTCAACTACAAGTTGAACCGGGACTCGGGCTATGCGCCTTCGTCATCAGAAATTACAAGTTCAACTACAAGTTGAACCGGGACTCAGGCTATGCGCATTCGCGATGAAAAATTATAGTTCAACTACAACTTGAACCGGGACTCAGGCTATGCGCCTTCACCATCAAAAATTACAAGTTCAACTACAAGTTGAACCGGGACTCAAGCTATGCGCCTTCGCCATCAAAAATTACAAGCTCAACTACAAGATGAACCTGCACTCAGGCTATGCCCCTTCGCCATCAAAAATTACAAGTTCAACTACAAGTTGAACTGGGACTCGGGCTATGCGCCTTCGCCATAAAAAAATACAAGTTCAACTACAAGTTGAACTAGGACTCAGGCTGTACGCCTTTGCCATCAAAAATTACAAGTTCAAGTACAAGTTGAACAGGGACTCAAGCTATGTTCCTTCGCCATCAAAAATAAAAGTCCAGCTACAAGTTGAACCAAGACTCAGGCCACAAGCCTTCACCAACAAATCCAAAGAGTTCGACCCAGCTCGAGCCATGAGGCTAGATGCCTTCGCCCTTGAACCTAACGACTCAGGCTAAATGCCTTCCTCATCGAACTTGCAAAAACCCGGCCTACACCAAATAGGGGCGCAGGTCAAGAACCCTAGCCGTTCAAAAAAGTACTCCCAACTCGACCTACGATTGGGGCCACGTAAAGTTCGGCTCCGGTCAAACTAAAAGTCCGCGTTTCTACCATCACGGCCGGTAGTTCAATCGCGCCCGAACTGGGACTAAGGTAAAGTGTCACTATCGTCAAATAATGGCTATAACTCGCCCACAGCGAGTCGAAGAAGCAAGACCGTTAACAACCGAAAATCAACACAACTACCAGAGTCGTACTCTAAGGCAAATCACCCCTTGAACATATGCAATAGAAAAATCTAAAGAAAAAAGCTACGACACAAAATAAGCAGGAGACCAACAATGGAAAAAGTAAGCTTATGTATATACTTACAAAGTCATATGCGGGCAACGCCCGCTTACACCCGGCCATGGCCAATCAGTACGAAGAAAAGAAAAAATAAAAATCTAAAGATATCCAAATGCAAAAAGGCTAACAAGATAAAAAATACATCAAAGCTTATCACTCGGCGTCACCCACACCACCATCAGTACCACCATCAACACCATCATTAGCCTCCGGCGTCGCTGGGTCAAAACCACAGTCAATACGGTCTTTGCGAGCCCTATGACGGGATGCCTCAAAAGCAGCTTTGGGCACGATGCCGGTTCCACAAGTTCTTATATACATCACGTTGGGCCTTGGCAGACATCCAAAGCTTACGAGCCTGGTTGGAAGGGTCGGCCTGGTCCCTTAAGCGCTGATTCTCCCCCTCCAAGGCCGTGATCGGATTCGCCATGGCTTGGGAGTCCCTCTCATTGACACCGATGCGGTCCTCTAGCCCTGCCTCTCTAAAGTCCAGGGCAGCTCTCTCCATAGTCCCCTCCTTCTCATGGACGCGGATCTCCGCCTCCAACGCCCCAACCTTCCCGTTCAAGGTCATAGAGGCCTCCACCAACATATCCTGATTATGGCGCTCCCTCTCAGCCGCAGCCCTCCTTTGAGCCTCGATCTCCTCATCTTTCTGGCAGAGCTGCTCTTCAAGGGCACGTATCATGTCAAGTATCTACTGCATTTGAAGCTCTTGCCTCGCCAGCTCCTCGACCAAGGCCCGGCTGTAGGGGTCGTTCCTCAGGCGCTCGTGCATCTCGCGACACCGATCTCGGTAGCGGTGGTACTTCTCCAATGCCCGCAAAAAGATCCCTCTGCGAATATTGGCTCGATGGATGCCCTCCACCTCCAACACATAAGACTGCAAAGCAAAGACAACGATTAAAGTAAAAATAAACTAAGGCAACAAGAAAGCAGAAGAAGGTCAGATACATACCCTCAAGCCCATCACGACCACCTTGTTCATCAATCTGACGTATGTAATGTCCCTCAACGATGTGCTTTCCACCTCCGAGCATAGCACCTCGAACAATGGTACCAAGTTGTTCCCTTGAAGCAACAAGTTTTGCTCCATAGGAATCTCAATGTAGCGAAGCCGCCCCTCCGCACACACTGTCGAGCTGGTAAAGCCTTCATGGAATGAACGGAAATACTCTGGGTCCAAGTCAGACTCAAACTCATATTCACCTCCTGCAGTGCCCCTTTCGCCTTCTCCCGCAGCCGCCGAAGAAGCGCTCGATTCTCTAATAAAAGCAGCAGCTGAGGAACTACCTCCCATCTCAGCGACTGGAACAATCAATTGAGTCGCTGAAGCGACAGTATTATCATGGTCTAAGCTAACCGGGGCAACCCCCAATGTTTGTTCGCCCTCAAGGGCGGGCGCCGCAGCCACACTCCTCTCTGCATCCGACGGGGGAGAGTCCAAATTGATCACCACAGGAGGAGCCTATGTGAATGCAACCCTCTGCTTGACCAACGGCCTTTCCTCTTCTTCCTCCGCCTCATTTGAGGGAGACTACGCCCTATGACCACTCCCAACGGCCCTTCAGTTCGAAGTACGGTCCATTTTGGGGAAGGCACTGCTGAAGATTCGACCGACGATGCCCTCGGTACTGGGCGCAATACCGGTTCTACAAGACGAGCAGTCGCACCTGGCCGATGTAAGGCTAGCTTAGAAGACCTGACGCGGCGTGCCTCCCTGATCACAAAAAAAAAACAAAGCAAAGTCGATAAACAGAATTGGAAACAAGAATGAAACAGAAGGAGAAGTCAAATCCTCACCAGTTGCAGCCCTACGGCCATGCCTCTCCCAAAAAGACGTCCACGTGCGTAGTCCCACTGTATGAGGAAGCACGGCCTCAACCCCTCAGGTATCCTAGGCAGCGGAGGCAGCGGTGACCTGTCGACTATAAAATCAACACAAGTTAACGTTTACGAGCACGAGACGTAAAGAAGAGCAAAAAAGAGAATTCAACGATTAAAGAAAACTTACGTCCATGGTTCCAAGACTCTAGGAACCCAGGTAGGGACGCCACTAAATGGTTGGTTTTGATATAAAATAAGTGCTCGAAAGGAGAGGGTTGACCACATCGTCCAATTTGCTGGCCAGATCCCTCGACCCACGAGGGCTCACCCGAATCATCATGCCGCGGGTCCTATTGGGGCGTAAAGGCTAAGTACGTGTTGCAGCATGAACTCCCTACCGGCCAACTCCACGTACTTGATAAACATGGCAAGCAACTTATAGAGAGAAGGAGTAAGTTAGCCAGAGCACACCCCATTGTATCAGCAAAAGTCTAATACTAGCATCGGAAACGGGATCCTAAAGCCCAACTTGAAATAATATACATAGAAGACACAAAATACCCTCTGCGGCCAGTGTGGGCCCTCTCTTCGCTTCTAGCTAGAACAATGTCAGCATAGCCATCAATGCCCCATTTTTCCCGAAGTTTGGCTATTCCAACTTCCCCCCATTAGATGGGCTTCATCCATTGGATCTTATCCACCATTGACAGTAAAGTCAATCGTCGGTCCCCCGGGCAGAGATCGGATCTCGTCAACCGACGGAACCCCTTCGGTATCTACCAGTTTTGCATCCCTTACCGCCGGAAATGGACCTTCAGCCACCAGAAGATTCGTCGTAGAAATAATTATGGAAGAACTGCTTTCCATTATTAATTGGAAAATAAGAAAAAATCAAGATCCGACGGAAAAGATAAGGATTGTAACAAATGAAGAACAAAGAAGAAAATGAACTAAAAAGGGGGAGAGCTCCCTCAATAATCTTACTCAGACAAACAACGAAAAGGTGAGAAATAAGCACCTCAACCCCTTATTTATAGGCAACAAAAGCGGCCTCCACGAATTCCAATAGCCATCATTAACTACATGACCAACTGCAAAACGGTTCAGTTCCACAGAAACGTGCGTCATTATGACAGGCTCCAGGAAGCGGCTTTTTAGTTGTCAATTGGCATTTCACTTCCGAAACAGTTGGAACGGTCCATGAATGTTAAGGGAACGTTCTGTGGACCTTCAAAATTTTGGACGTCGCCAAATGCATACCAAGCGTGTGTCCTTTAAGGTTTTATCCTTAAACTATTGTTTCTGATTTCCAATTTAGTAAAAAAAAAACATTTAACAGATCATTACTCCCATAACTCATTAGGGCCCTACTTATTACTCAGTGGCCCCCTCTTCTATTAATAAACTAAAGCATTAGTTTAAAGGCACATCAGGATCCCACTGGATAGACCACTCAAGTTTGAACCATCTTCAAACTTTCAGTCTCCCCAAAATACCCTGGACAACCCCTGTGATTTACCCTAGGACCCTTACTGTACCTCATCAGCTAGAACCAGTTCAAACCTAAACAATTTAACTAATTAATCTCATTACTGACTCCTAATCAACACAAGCATATCAAAATTGAATTCAAACTAAAAACACCAGCTATAACCAATCCTTAACACAATCAATCAACAGAATCAATCTCTACTGAAACAG
Organism: Nicotiana benthamiana; assembly: GCA_034376525.1. NCBI lineage: Eukaryota > Viridiplantae > Streptophyta > Magnoliopsida > Solanales > Solanaceae > Nicotiana > Nicotiana benthamiana. Next base: position 109,746,507 of record CM067323.1, on the reverse strand, counting down.
ATGAACTTAAACCAACTAGACGAATCATACACTTAATTGAAGTGGCAAACAAAAGAAGAAACAGCTAGAAAAGCTTTAAGGGGAATGACAGATTTAAATGACTAATCAATTCAGTTCAAATGTGATGAACTGAATATACCAACAAGTTTATTCCAACACAAAATTAGAACAGAAAAGATACAGAAGGGTAAACCTACTGTAATGAACCAAAAATTAAATTATTATTATGTTAACCTATTATTCAAGCATAAACGACTAATCGATGACACTTATTCAATCGATTACACAAATTGTATCATATAATTATCAACAATCAGAAAACTTTGACCAAATAAAAGGTCTAATGGAGAGGAAGAAGAGCAATAAACAAAATATGAATAACAAACCTATTTTAGGCAAACGAATAATCGACTGATCTATTCATACAAACATTGGTGTATTAATCTAACAAAAATCAGAAAGAGAGGCGGATTAAGAACCTATAATTAACTTAAACCAAAACCTAAGAAAAGCTAATTAAAACTTAACACATGCAAACGATCTATATATTTATAAGAAAAAGAAAATATTCAAGAAAACTTACTGATTTTTCATATTCCAAACAACATGCTCTTCGAAGTTGATTTCCAGTTAGTATTATATTCCTATTTAGTCAGAAACATACCTATACTAACTAGAAACTAACTTGACCCTGACGACTTTGAGGCAATCTCGAACCCTTGAACCCAAGATCAGTCATTTGATGAGTTTAACTCGGATTTGGACCAAATTGGTTAAGGATTAGGGGCGAGGGTGATCTGGTGGATAGCTGGTGTGATTTTGGGGTGGATTGGATGACCTAGGGTTTTTGCTCGAATCTTCGATCAAAGATTCGAGACAGTTCGTGATGATTCGAGTTTAATGGAGTACATATTTGGACTGAGGGGGTCATATGGTCAAGGGGTGTTAGTTTCGTGGTTACCGGCATCGTTGCTGCCGGGTTCCTGATGAGGGAATTGAGTGACGGCGCTAGGGTTTGGTTTGTGGTTCTGAAGGAGACAACAGGAATGAGGGGGTGGCTTTGGAGGGGGCGGGGTGTGGTTTAGGAATATATACTAGGGGAAGACTGAATCCAACCCGTTGGATCAGATGAGATCAACGGCTTGGATCATTTAAACAATTGGAACGACGTCGTTCCATCACATCCGGTCTCTGATGTAAACAGGTGGGGCTGGACAATGGGTCATGAGGGAGGTTTTGGACCGTCGGATGGAAATGAATAGAGGGCTGAGATTGGTTGACATTGAAACGCGTAGTATTTGTATTATACTACGTCGTTTGGATGGTCTGAAAGACCAGCAGATTTGGACCGAGTATGGGGCAAGTTTGGGCCTCTATTGGTCTGATTTTTTGGCTTGGGGTGGGTTTGGCCCAATTATAATTTCCTTCATCTATATTCTTTTCTTTTGTTTTGTTTAATTTATTTTTCAAAAATTAACCAAATTCCTAAATTAAGTTATAAACCCCAATCATCTTAAAAATACTAACTAATGCTTAATAATAATTATCAGACGTAATAAGATAGAAAATTAAAAGAAAATACAAAATTTGACATTAATTACAAAAATGCAAAAAATACATTATTTTTTAATTTTTTTTTCATTTTTCTAAAACACTTAGTTTATCAATTAATTTCGAACTGTCTAATTAATTTTTAAATACAATTGCAACATATTTTTTGTATATTTTTTTTTATTTTTAGCCAACAAACATGCACACACATATGCAAACAATTTGGAAAAATATCACAAAAATTCACAGACTTTGCACACGAAAGAAAGATAATTTTATTTTGAATTTTTTGGGGGTAATTCTTGTACATGACAAAAATCACGTGCTCACAATCATTTACCGTAAAAAAAAATATCGAAAGGGGTTTAAAACAGTCCTTTTAACTTGGTGAAAATTGAAAACTTGAGAAGCAATGAGTACAGCATGGCAAAGGACCGAAAAAAGGAAAATTTATGGCATTAATTTATTATAAAACCACAAATTAACCAATTGTAAGGAAATGTTGTCGAGAATATGACTTAGAGTAAAAATTAAATAAACCATTTGGATATTTTTAAAAGCAAAAAGTTTTTATTTCCATTTTTAGCTTGGTAATTTTTACTTATCCAAAAAAATCTAAAATTTTAAAGTATTTTCTGGTTATTTGAAATTCTACATAATAAGAAAAATCTTGCAATTTTACTGTCAAGTTACTTGAAATATATACGTATTTAATATTTACCAATGGAGGTGTTACAGATATATACTCCTATTCTGTGTGCATATTCTCCTCCTAATATTTTGTAAACAAAAAACTCACTCTTATTCGTGAATGTCATTTGTTTCATTTAATCATGTCATTTTATTTGACAATTTTAAGGTATGAATTTGATAATTCGATCAAGTGTTAGAGATCGTAGATCGTCACAATGTTATGGTGGTCGCCATAACTTTCTATGACTTTCTAAGACCAATTCTAATATTTTTCGATTGTTAGATTCAGCCTAAACCTTCAAAAACGAATAGATATAATGGTATTTTTCAATGTTCTTCAACCAAGATTTATTAATGAGGCACAATCAAAAGGATAGTACTCGAAAAAGTCGAGCGTAAAAACTTGTATGATTTAAGGTCATGTTTTCCAATTTTTTCATATTTGGTTGGCTTAAATATTTTGGAAAATATTTTCCTTGTGATTTCATTTTCTTCCAATTGGAGGAAAATGTTTTCCTTATCAAGAGAAGAAAAAATATTTTTTAAAATTCCTTTTCAACCTTCTCCAACCTCACCAACCCATCTCATACCCCTGCACTCATCCACCCAACCCCTTCTTACACCCCTCCCTTCAAAAAGACTTTTTTTTTTTAAAAAAAAAATAGTTTTTTTGCTTTACCACCTACCTTACTACCCCCTTCCCCCCGCAAAAAAAATATATCTTTTTTACTTTTTTTGTAATTTTTTGTCATTTTTTCTGCACAACTCTCCCCCACTCCCCTGCCTTCCCCCCCCCCCCCCCCCCCCCTCCACGAAAAAAATATAATATTTTTAATATATTTTCAGTTTTAGTTTTTTCATCTTTCGTTTTACAGGTTCGAAATTTTACAAGTTCCAAAGTTAAGAATTCAGAAGTTTTTGTGTTTGAAAGTTTACGATATGGGTATACATGGACTGTGTTGGTTCGATTTTTATCAAAACCAAACCAAACCAATTATATCAGTTGGATTGGTTCAGTTTTGTCGGGTTTTCTGGATTTTCGGGTTTTTTTTATACATGTATATTATTTCAATCTTACTTTATTAAAACTATAGATAAAGCTTTGATAATTTAATATATATTTAGTAAATATGAAAAAAATTGACAAACATATGATCTATTAAAATATTCTAATGGAAGAATTTTTTTAGTAACACGTGATAGTTATTTTCTTAGTCGTCTACCAATAATTTTTCACTAATTTACACTTTCAAGGTTAATACATGAGAGGATCCCAAATATCTTTATTTTTTCTAAAGAAAAATTACTATAAAGTCTTAAAAGTATAATAATATTTATATATTTACATGTCGGTTTGGTTCGGATGTTTTACTCAATACCAAATCAAATCAAATCTAGTCGGGTTTTTTAATCAGTTTGGTTTGATTTCTTGATTTGGTGCGGTTCTCCGGTTCCGTTTGAATACCCAAAGTTTACGGGTTTAAAAATTATAAATTTTACGGGTTTAAAAATAAAGCGATTTGGAAGTCTGTGAAATTTGTGGGTTCGGAAGGTTGTTGGTTCGAAAGTTTATGGCTTCATGGTTATTATATCTAAATTATTTATGAATACTCTTGAGAAGTTATTTTTCTTAATTTGCGTACCAAATACCGAAAAATAAATAAGATTACTACTTGTCAAAAATATTTTCTACGAAAAATATTTTCCGTTATACCAAAGACACCCTTAATTAAGTTGAATTAAATCATCTTTCCCCGAGTCTATGGTAGGTAATCTATATTATATTAAAAGGAGAGTAGTGAAGCATACGATTAAGCCAAGTGGCAAGCTAAAATGAAGCCACTTGATAATTTTAAAATAACATAAAATATTTTAATTATAAACGGAAACATATTTAATGAAAGTAGTTTAATAAATCATATACATAATCTAAATAAATCTTAGATAAATCTAATATATATATATATATATATATATATATATATATATGTGAGGAATGCTATTTGGAAGCAAACTGGTTTTGAAAGGTTAGAGGTATAGAGACAGACTCTCGAGTCTAAAGGTTTCAAAATAAGCAGATCTAAGACAGAGTACCTGGAGTGCAAGTTTAGCACCGAGCCGAGCGAAGTAGGCAGGGACGTGATGATTGGTTCCCAGGCCATCGCCAAGAGGGACAGTGTCCGATATCTTGGGTCTATGATTCAGGGGGACGGAGAGATTGACGGGGACGTCACTCATCGTATAGGAGCGGGGTGGTCAAAGTGGAGGCTTGCATCAAGAGTCCTGTGTGACAAGAAAATTCTACACAAACTCAAGGGGAAATTCTATAGAGCCGTGGTTAGACCTGCGATGTTGTATGGGGCGGAGTGCTGGCCCGTGAAGAACTCTCATGTTCAGAGAATGAAGGGTGCGGAGATGAGGATGCTTAGGTGGATGTGCGGTCACACCAGGCTAGATAAGACTAAGAATGAAGTTATTCGAGAGACGGTGGGGGTGGCCCCGGTGGATGAGAAGATGCGAGAAGCGAGGCTGAGGTTCGGGCATGTGCGGAGGAGAAGTCCAGATGCCCCAGTGAGGAGCTGCGAGCGGCTGGAGATTGTTGGCGGTCGGCGAGGCAGAGGGAGGCCTAAGAAGTATTGGGGAGAGGTGATTAGGCAGGACATGACTAGAATGCAGGTTTCCGAGGACATGACCCTCGATAGTAAAGTCTGGAGGTCTAGAATCAGGGTTGTAGGATAGGGGCTCCTAGAGTTCTTCGTACGCCTCTTCCGGGGTTGGGTGTGGGTCAGCAGGGTTACCCATAGATGATTTGTGTTTTAGCGTATGTCCCCCCTATGGCTGTGAGTAATGGTAGTTACTGTATGATATTATTGCATGCGATTGTATTTATTTTTCGTATGTTTAGATAATTATTTACGCTATTTACGCTATTTCTGCTGGAGTTACTAATGCTCTATTGTTTTTGTTTTTGTTTTTGTCTTTGTTTTTGTTTTACTGCTATTTTTCCTTTTATCCTATGAGCCGGGGGTCGATTGGAAACAGCCTCTCTGCTCTTTCGGGTAGGGGTAAGGCTTGTCTACATATTACCCTCCCCATACCTCACCTGAAAAAGATTTCCGTAGGGAACTCTGAAGTAGATGGCGGTTGATAAAGAACTCTTTGATCATAATTTCCCGTATGAATACTGTGTTGAACACGAAACTTGTGATTGGTAGTAAAACACCGATTATATTTATATATATATATATATATATATATATATATATATATATATATATATATATATATTAATTTACTCATAAATTTTCTTCTATATTAGCTAGAATAATGGAGGTAAGAAATTAATTTAAAAACTATAATAGAAAATATATATATATATATATATATATATATATATATATATATATATATATATATATTAATTTACTCATAAATTTTCTTCTATATTAGCTAGAATAATGGAGGTAAGAAATTAATTTAAAAACTATAATAGAAAAAAATAAAAATATAGAAAGACGTAAATTGAGATAATTTATACCAATTTATACTTTGAATTAAGTTAAAATATAAAATAAAACTAAAATTTACTTAAGATATTATAAATTTATTGACTTTAAAATTTTAAAAAATTCAACCAGCAAAATCATATCTTACATAAAGTATTCACCGTAAAGTTTACATATAGATTTTAATATAAAAAACAAATAACATATAGTAGTATAATTTAGTTACTATTTTCTTTTGTATAATTATGGTAGGGACAAATTATGGCAGGGACAGATCAATTCAATTGATCAAGCTTTGTAATTGACTTTATTTTGGTACAATATATATTACTGTAGCATGCAGGTATCTTTAATTAAAATTTTCTGTAATTCAGTTATGTTAGGTATCCTTTTTAAAAAAGAATAAATTAAATTTTTGTTTTGTATTTTACACATTAATTTTAAGTTGAAATAATAATTTTTTATTTAGTATAAACTTTGTATCTGATATTATTTGGGTAAAATATACATTAATGCATGTATCTTTAGTTAAATTTGTGTAAAATTCAATTATAGTAGGTGTTCCTTTTTGAGAAATAACTAATTAAATTTTATTTTGTATCTTACACATTAATTTAAGTTGAAATAATAATTCTTATTTAGTATAAACTTTGTATCTGATCTTATTTGTGAACAATATGCATTACTATAAATATCTTTAATTAAATTTTGTGAATAATTCGGTTATGTTAGATATCATTTTTTCTAGAAAAAATTAATTAATTTTTTATTTTGTAGTTTACATCTATATTATATTAAAGGAAATAGTATTAAAAATGCAAGAGGACAAACGAAAAAGATAAGAAAAATTAAAACGTGGTGGTTAACAAAATTTTAATTAACCAAGAAAAACGAAGGTTGAAGATTAAAAAAAGCCCAAAGCTAAAAGAACAAGATCTATATTTTTTCTTGATCGCAGTCGCTCTTACACATTAATTTATTCGTACTTTTTTAAGAATTAGGATTTCAGATGCCTACGATAGTCTTTCCTCAGAAATCTTTATTTAAATAACTTTTGCTTAGATTTTGCTTCTTTACATTATTTAGGGTTTAACTTCCGCACAAACTACTGCAAAATATGGCTCCAAATTATAACTATGTATCAGCGAAATATCAATATCCAAAATGAGTTGGAATTTGAAGGTTCATGTTGTTAGATTATGGCACGTTCTAGACCGTAAGAAATTAAAAATTCCTAACTCAATTGAATGAATTATTCAAGATGAAAAGGTGCATACTCTTTTACCAGCTATTATTTTTTCATGTTTTTCAAGTTGTGATGTATTTACTTCAAGTTGTGCACCTTACTAACTTAAATTAGTTTTAAATTATTTATTTTAGGGAAATCGAATTCAAGCAACTATTGAAAGAGTTGTTATACGTATTTTCAAAACAAAAATATATGAAATGGGATTATATGTTATGAAGAACTTTGTGGTTGGACTAAACAATCTGAAAATTAAGACCAACAAGCATAAATTGAAATTGATATTTTCTCATAGGACGAGTGTGGATGAAATTATTGATCCATAATTTAGTTTGAATATCTTCAACTTTAGAACTACGCGTATTTCTGAAAAATGCACTGCAATATGTTCCTAAGCATTTGCTACAATAGTGTTCACTTAAACACATGCTTCATATCAAGCAAATTATATAGCATCATTATTTTTCGTGGAACATTCATATCAAGCAAATTGTATAATATTACTATATTTTATGGAACATTCATTAGGAGATGGAATGAAAGTTTTACTAGAGTCTCAAAATATTTTTAGTATTTGATTGTAAAGATAGTATTAATACTAACATATTAAACATTATGTTGTAGATCGTTCTTTTCAATTATACGTGCATCGCGCGGGTTCTAATACTAGTAGGTATTTAATAACTGAAATATTCCGTAGTTTAAGTAATCCAAGATATGATATATCACTCTAAAAAATTAGGTAATTTCGTTTCATTTGCCTTAATTATCCGCAACGATGATGGTTGGATATAGTAGGTGCTAGCTGAAATAGTTGAAGTGCATACAAACTGTGTCGGACACCTTAGAAATTTGCTTATAGCAGCATTAAACTGTCTTACCGCTTACTACTTTTTGATTTCTTAATAAATAACAAAAATAATAGATGATATATTATCGAAAAACTAAAAAAATAGATATATGAAAATTTGTATAAAAAACCATACATTCATAATAGACTAATCAAAAGTAAAATTTTCATAGTAGCATATATGAGCAGAACAAAAGAAGGATATATCAACTATTGAAATATTAATAATTTCACATATATATGTATAATCTGTAGAAGATGCTTTTTCTTTTTAAATGCTTGTTTAGTTAAACCCATTAGTTCCATGCTCCATTTGCTGGTCAAATCTGTCTCTTCAGTTCAGAATTTCAGGTGCAATACGAAGGTATAATATTCAAACAAAGATTCGTTTTTCAATTATGTATCCCATGTTTTCAGCAGAGATTGTAGGCCCCTTAAAAGCTGGCAAAATATGTGCATATATTGATGTAACAAATCCTTCCCCCACGCTTACAAACCCCCCCCCCCCCCCCAAACCTCAAAAAAAAAAATGAAACCTACTTTTTATAAGTAAGTTTAAAAAAAGAAACCTCCCCCACCTTCACAGGCTCCCACAAATGATGTACATGTGATTTTTGGAATACGTGCATACGGGCTTGACAGAACCCAATAGCTTTATGTCAAACTATATATTTGGTTAAATAAATGTACTTAATATGTATAGGTAATTTATCTAGAATCCAATAAGCCGTCTTTTCTATAACCAAAAATTCATAAACTTTGAAATTCTATTTCCATCTCGGAACAGACACTGCTGTCATTCATTCATGTCAATATCTTGAAATATGACTTCTCCATTCATTCTCTTTCACAAAGGCATCTTTCATAGTAGCAATAATAATTGAACTCATGCTAGAGCCAAAAAATACTATTACAATCCACTTTGCATTTAGTGCTATCACTTCACATTACATGTTTGGAGCCTCCTCTTTTCAAGAATTCATGTTCTCCCACTCCTTTCTTATTGATCCAAGACACCATTTAATGCATCTTGTTATTTTCTTCCACCAATCCAAAGATCCATCCACCCTTTAATGTGTTGTACCGGGTGCTGTGTTGCTTGTACCTTATACCCAACTTTTAGTGTTATAAATAGATCTTCTGAGTTCTAATTTTAGAAGCCCCCTGCCTAAGTTCTGTTTTTGTTGACTATTTTAGTCTACCTACACCCTCTTTTACCTCACTCACACCTATGCCCACATAGACTTTTCTAAATATACACACAGAAAACTAGTTTACTGCTAAAAGTAGGAGAGGCGAATATCAGAAATGGGAAGTTTTCAAACCAAAGACAAAAGCCATCCAAATGCTAAAGTGGTTGAATTTGAGGTGAATGAAATAATGTGCATGAGGGAACATGAGATTCAAGCTTACGCGCAAGAGATGATCATATTTGCATTGAAAGAAGCAGAACGGAAGAAGGAAAGGAAGAAGCTAAGGGAGGAAGTGAAGAATTTGAGGAAGAAGTGGGAAGATAAACAAGAAGGAGAAGAAGAGAAGTCCAAAGGAGTAGAAAGTCATGACATGTTAAGTAGTGTGAAAGGAGATAAGGAGTGGCATCATTTGGGAACAAGCTACTTGATGGAGCAAATTAGGGATGAGCAAACTAGAAGAGACATGGCCATTGAGAAGTGGAAACAACTTTATTTTGCCATCAAAATTGAGCTTGATGATCTTATCCAAAGGACGAATCAAGGTACTTTACTTCCATTAGTTTCTCATCATCTCGGAAACAACCTCTTGCAAAAATGCAGGGCATGAGCGTAAACCTACATACAATAGACCCTTGAGGTCCAACCATTCTCAGACCCAGCGCATAGCGGGAGCTTAGTGCACCGAGCTGCCCTTTAATTTCTTATCATCTCCATTCAAGTGTTCTAACATAGGCAGAGCCGTCTTTGAACTTCAACCCATAGCTCGTATTAGTTATTCGGTTAGCAATTATTTATACATTAGTAATGAATTTCATAATACAAATACTACCACCCCCCCCCCCCCCGGTTCTAAAGATGTGGTTACAAGACTTGGGTAAACTGCTTGGAATAAGCTGAAGCTGACAAAGATTTCCTAGAAAAGAAAGTATTTTACTTATATTTTGGAATGTTAAATACCTTTTTCCAATGTGTTTCATTTGTTTCACCAGGAGGACTCTGCTGGAAAATAGAGCAAATGGAATTACTAGAGGAGCTGCATAAGGAGCTGAAAGAAAAGGAGGAAACCATTGCACTTCTAAAACAGCGAATATCTTTAATGGAGCAACAAGAACTCAAGAGGGAGAGGGAGGTAGACATTTTGAGGCAAAGCCTGAAAATAATGAGCTACAAGATGAAGGCAACCAGCATTTCTAAGAATCTTCCGAAAAGCTTGCATCTGTAAAGTTCAGTCGTAAAACTGACAGTTATAATATACAATAAGTGGCGGTCACATAAAAGTTTTCTTCTAATACATGTTCTCCTCCTCAAGAACATAGCTGGTTTCAGATAGCAGTCTAGTATTTTATGGTTAATTTTGTTGACTTGCACCCTAAAACAGATAGTGCTTTTTCAGATTCTTTCAGTTTTTGGATGTGGGGTCATTGTTTCAGTGTTATTTTGAACGATCTTTATTCTTGAGATTATAATTAATGTTAAGAGTTATAGCTACTTGCACGTTATAATGATCTGAATATCTTTTTTGGAGTTTCCTAGAGAGCATACTAAGTATCGGATGTCTTTCCAGATATTAGATTTCTAACCTAAAATATTGTGGACAGCTCCTATTTGAGAGGCCATAAACTACTACCTCATATTATATAACTGCAGCATTTTTCTCCCTCAAAGTACAGACAATTTGTATAAAGCACAAATTGATAAAGCAATAGTAACAGTTGGCTATATATTATTAAGTTAATATATGAGCAGGACATGTACACTTGCTGAATAAGAATCGTGCAGAGATACAATAAATGCAAGCTATTCTATGGTATGGTTGTTATTTACGACAATTGCTCTGACCTATGGAGTATCTACACTGGCAAAATTTTGATGATTTCCATTTTAGCCAATTGATATATTCTTCTCTTCTGCCAGTTGTGACCTTGGAACAGTTTTGTAGTTTGATCTCACATTCTGAGGAAATATTAGAAAACATATAAATATCCACATATCAATTTTCCTTCATATAATACTTCTCAAAATGGAAAGTGGAAAAGGCAATTACCTCTAACAGAGTAATGTAATAGAAGTCCTCCATGTGCTGCATAAGTGCGCTGCCATCTCTGATTGCGAGAAAAATGTTAATCTCTGTGTTCAATATTTTCTCAATCAGTTCTTTTTCACCTTTCATCTGCACAAAATGTACCAACCAGTAATTAGTGAGAATGCTTTCCTCAGGAGTTCTTACTCCTTTTGATAAAGAGGAAATTATTATTTCATAGTGTGAAGAAATGAACCTTATGCCTATTAACCCCAAAGCTCATGATAGGGGGATTGCCCTAGACCGTATAAGGAGACCACAACTCATTAGTTGACACATTCCCTCAACTAATGAGGGTCCTGAAACCCCCCCCCCCCCCCCGACCATGACAGGACAACTGGAGCATGAATAACACAACACAGGGCCCAACACTGAGAAGTACAACAGGGCAATAGGTCTGTTTCTGATACCATGTGAAAATGGACGTGCCTAACTAAACTCAAAAGCTGGCTAATGAGGTCAGGATTACCCCAGACTATATAAGAAGATTACAACCCATTTCCTCAACCAATGTGAGACATGACACACAGCAAACTTACTTTGCTATGCTGGACTTTCAAGTCTCAAGCCGAAAGTATCGTAACATGCTATCGCCAATCAGTACCATTTTTCTTCTTTTAATTTGGTAACTTTTTCCCCCCAGGTGACTTGAAACTTCAAACTAATGTTTTGAATGGATAGGCTTATACCACAAGGACACCTTCCCTCATTTATTCAGCGAGTTTCATTTTCTGAATCAAACTATCATAACAAGCTAATATAACTGCAAAAGTAACTTCAAATCCAAAAACAATTTCTTAAAAAAAACTTTTTCAGCTTTTTTACTCCATATCAGTATGAAGTCACAATCCAGAAATTTAGCATGAGATTGAGGGGATCAGAAGATTCAAAAGAGCAACTTGTACAGCCAAATACATAAGAAATAGAACTCCAGTATGCTAAATTATGTGTTAAAATGAAAAAAAATGTTCTTGGGTATTCCAATATATGGCAAGTAAGCAGTTTTCTTTCGGAAATAGGCAGTGTAAGATCTTAATAAAGTATATTGTCAATGAATGAAATGGAACACAAAGTAAAAAAGAAATAAAAGATGAGAAGGATTAAAGCTGGAGAAGCTTACAAATTCACTAACAATACCATCAGGAGTGGCCTCTCCAATAACATCACCTTGGTAACCATCGTCCAAGGGTTCTACATTATCCTGAAACGTTTTTTTCCCGAAACATAATAAGTTAAAAAACAAACTCCTTTAAATTGATAAAAGGTCAAATGATGTCAAATATGTCATATCTGCTTCCTGAGAAAGTAGGTTCTCATACATAATCAGTAAGAATGACACAAGACTTCTCAATAGTCACCACCTTTCTATGAAGAATTCTCAAAAAATTACTTTAAGAATTGAGTAAATATTACTACTGAACAGTAATACATGTCATTTCTCTTAAACCCTTCATAAATTTTATCAGGGTAAAGCTAACCTTCTGAGACACAAAAGGAAAAACAAACATTACTCCTTTTGAGGTTTAAGTCGATCGATAACAAATAAATTATAGTTTAAAAATGACAGATTAAAAAGATTGAAAAAGAATCAACACACCATTGTCTTTTTCATATCTCCAGCTGCCAAATAAATAGGTTGAGCAACATGGCAGTAGCCCATCAACCGAGGAACTGTTGGTATTATATCTCTGTGATTTACAACCCTCCAGCTGTCTTTAACTTTCTGCAGTATAAGAAGAAACTTGGTTACATTGAGTCACTCAATATTTTAACAATTAAACTCCGTACATTTCCAAAGCATGGGAAAGTGATTTGTAAGGTGGCATTTTTTTGGGTGCTACAACAATGTATTTACAGCAGTTCACCATATTACATTAGAAAAACAGGCAAATATTCTCATGAACTATAGGCAAACACTATTTTTTAGGTTAAGTTGAGTATGTCAACCAGCTTCTCAGTTTGGTATGTTAATTTTTTTTCTTTCTTGGTTCTTATTAAATTTTTAGGTTAGATGAACACCAAACCCCTGACATTACACCTCTCTCGAGACAGTGGCTTACACCAGAATATAATGCCATATTAGAAGCTGAGAAGAAAACCTCCAAAGAGGTGATCCACTTGTTAAAGCCCATTTTCTCTCCCTTTCACTTTCTCTCCCTTTCTATGTAAACTGCATGTAATGCGGAAAGTTACAGTAACATAGAAATCTGAAGAAGTTTGATTGCTGAACTGCTATATCCATATCAGAAAATTTTGTTGCCAATTGGCACTGGAGGAAAATTTGTACTATCAGAAAATGTTCTCTGCATTGAGTGATGAGAATTTCATGTTATATTTTGGTCTCAATATAAAGATTAAGGAACATGCTCATTTTGCAGAATAAAAAGTGAGAGAGAGCACATTTACTATGGGCCATATTCATGAAAAAATTAAAATTCATCAAGGAAAAGAAGTTCTGAAATTTCATGTTTCTTTCACATATAATGGTTTGGATTCATTAAGAGCTCAAGGGTAGCTGATCAACAAATATGTGATACTTTCTCTTTTTCTTTACTTTATATGTTTCCGGTAAGAGTAGCTTTAAAAGAAAAAGAAAAGAATGGTAAAAGATGCCATAAATGCATGGAGAAACCATATTGGCAATATAGAATATAGACAGTCTTGACACAAGTATTTCACATCTGGAGAGTGTAAACTGTACCTCATTATAAACTTCAGCGAACTTTTTGTTTCCAACTCTTGGAGATCCAAAGTTGTACATGATCACAGAAATAGCTCCCCGCCTACACAACGGCAAACAAAAAAGAAAAAAGTCGTTGGATAGATGTTGGTAAGTGGTAAATAATGCAAAATGGCTGGAAAACAAGCTACAGAAATAAGCAGAAAAAGGAGCTTACTTAGCCAATTGACTTGATGATAGTTCAAGAGCGAGAAGAGTAGCCAATGCACCACCAAGACTATGACCAGTAACGTAAACACTCCATTCATTTGGTGGGTCAAGATCATCATCTCTGGAAAATACATTTACAGTTTAATAGGTGAAATGACATCAATGATTAGCAGTGAAGCGAGAACATCAAAAACAGAGAAGAAAACACCAAGAAGACAAAGAGGAAGATGTACAACAACAGTAACAAAATCCAGGGGAAAAGAAGGAAAGAACAGAAGAAAAGATTAAGGCAGTCCTAGACATCTCAGGTAAAGCAAAATGCATTTACAAGTTTTAAGAGTCGGACTGTAATACTAAGCGCACGCCACCAGTCCACTTAGTAAAGACTTGCAACAAATATTTGCCAAATTCTTACTTCACTGTACTGATAAAGAGCTAACAGAGAGGACGACCTATGAAGTAAAGCAGGAGAAAAGGAGCTGATTCTAAAGGTAAATGTCTATGGCTTGAGATAACAAAAATATCAGATCAATATCCTCATTCAAAATAGGAGCTGTGTTATCTCATCTCTCATTCACAATATCCGAGGAGATAAAGGAAAATGCAGCATTGTACAATCTCGTTTGACAGGCCACCTACCTATAGCCAATTGCTTGTTTGACCAGCGAGATAAGCCTAATCCTAACTGAGTCATACGCACTTAGGAAACCACTGTGAACCTACAAAAACAAACTCTAGTCATTCTGATAATGAGATATATTTTAGACATAAGTAGAGCGTATTCATAAATCAGACACTAAAATGGTAAAGTAAGAATTTGGGTGCCACCTGAACTTCTTGCTTGAAGTCACCACCTATCCTTTCAGGATTGAACCTGCAGCATAGAAGCAACTCAGGATAACAAAATAAATAAATGGCGGTCTCTCAACCATTTAAAGTTAGCCGCATACAAATAATGAATAGGCGACATATAATTCATTTCCAATATCAAAGAAGTGCTTGGGCTATTCTTTTTATTGTTTCAAGCACTGTTTGAATTTCGAACTTATTTCCACGCTGTCAGACAGATAGTTATCTTCCAACTGTATTCTTCTAAGAAAGTGAATTGTTTCTTTAAGCAGGCCACAGAGTAGACAGTTGTATTTCAATGGAAGTACATTTTCAGAGAACTTAGACTAGGATGAAAATACTTTGTTTACTGTAATAGGAAAAAACAAAGTAGTAGTAAAGAGAACCAGAAGTTTAAGGTAGAGAAAAAAGAAACTCAAGCCAGCCTGTTCTTGTAAGATCAGCGATATTACCCTGCAGGAACTAGCATCAAGTCTGTCAGAAGATCCTTCCATTTAGTCTGGATTAAAGAACAACCGGTTATCCCCAAGCAAGAAAATCAATTAGTTCTACAGATGTGCATAATACCAACCAAAACCTACTTGTTCTGTTCCCCTGAAAGCAACAACTAACCGTTTCCTTGCTGAATCACGCCAGAGTACTACCTGCAGCCCTGACAGAATCCATAATCAGTTGAATAGTCTTCTCCTTAGATTAAATAAATGAAATCTAATAAACATTAAATAAATGAAATCTAATAAATATGATTAAACTATTATATTTTCACATTATTAAAGTTTTATTATGTGTGTGTGTGTGTGTATATATATATATATATATATATATTAAACTAAGAGCTCCTAGACAGTCAGATATTAACATGCCTGTGTGTCAGTTGACTCGTTATCTAAAAAGCATAATTTGTCAAATTCAGATTTGATGAAAGTCGGATGTCCCAAGGAAGTAGCTAGCAGTGCCCAAGCTTCCATGGCTGTCTCTGCTGTTGAGAAAAGAGACCTCATCTCCTCGGCTTTCTTCTCGTCCAACACTAATCCATCTTTATTCGTGGGATATCCAAGGATATCATTTTCCAGTCCGGCTGAAGAATCTTCTTTAGCATCACCCTTTCCGAAAAAACCTGCGCCTTTGTTGAATTGAGAAACTGTGGCGTTTAGGACCATCAATGCTCCCAAAATGGAATCGGTTTGACGTAATAAGTCTTGTGTCACCTTCTTGATATCTGGAAGCGATGATTGAATGTTGTTAAGAACAGGAGGTTCAGTTGATGCACTACCATTAGCAGTTTCCTGCTTTTCAGGAGTTGCAAGACCCGATTCAACATAGCCTGCATCTGCCACTTTCCGCGATTGCACCCCAATCTTATTTAACAAGTCAAGATTATCCCACTTTATTTTCTCAGGAGCAGGGAGACCAAGTCTTTGAACAACATTTTGATTGACGATATCAGCAAAATTCTTCCAGAAATGCTTATCTGATTGAGAGTTCTGAAAAAACATAGAGCCAGTAGAATTATGCTCATTGGATATGTCACTTTCATCACGATTAAACTCCATCTCACCACCAACTTTGGTGTTTTCCGAATTATTTGAGCGTTCTGATTCTTGAGGCATGCTTGAGTTGGGTGATTTCTGCGACCCCGATAGTACATCTGATTCCACAATAGCACCATCAGAAATCTCAATGCTGCTATTCGAATCATTATATGCATCATTTATTAGCTTCAGCTGCCCAAAAGCAAACTGTACAAATTGTCGAGCTTGCACAGTCTCCGAACCCAGAATTGTCTTCAAAGCAGACTCAAACCCGTTTTTCTTTAAAAATTCTGTAATGATTGGGATTCTCCACCACTTCTTTTCTTCTTCAATTTTCTCAAAACTCTTGTACTGTATCTGTAATATGTTATTAGGACAACTAGTTAAATAGAGAATTGAATCAACAATGGTCAAATTGGGTATCACATAAGAAGGATTCTGAAGTCAGCGTTACGTAAATCCAATTTAGTCCAACATATTGTTCAGCTACTGTTGTCAAAATAATTAGATGGATTTTCAGAAAATGAAGGCCTGAAATTCCAGCTAAATCGAAAATCTTCAGGTCCAGCTAGAAATCTACAAAAGCAGCATTCAGTTTGTTCTTTCTGCAGTGGCTATCAAGCTGAACTGAATTTGAGAACATTAAATAGAAAAAAGAACGATATTAATTTTTCCCGACAAGTTCATCCAGAAAACCACCTATTCAGTTAGAAATTCTAGTGACAGAAGATAATTTGAAAAGAACCAAAAGAAAATGAACCAACCGAACATTAGGTAGCTTCCTATTGCATAACCAAGGTCTTAGTGCTCTTGAACGTTGAATATGCCTCCAGATTCAAATCAACTTACCTCTATCTCTATCTTCCCACCACCGCCCATTCCTTCCAAATCAACCAGCAGTTCATGAGATTCTCCTAGAAAAGCACATATCTGTTATTTTCACAAATTTAAACATCAACGGAATCTGTATACCAGCCCAATCCTTATATCAGTTATGATATAATTCAGAGGTATAATTATAGAAAAGTAATTTGTCCCTTTAAGAGGATTTCTTCCTTTATCAATTTGTTTGATGAGCAACGAGACACTTTCAGTATAGTCATCAAAACACAACCAATATGCATATTGAAGAAGCACTCAGAACTTCCCTATTTTGGTGGGATAAGTTGAAAAGGAAGCCAGACCTTATTTTACATGAATGATATTTTAGATCCATGAAATCGAGACAATTATTTAAAGTACAATTTCATGAGAGCCATTTCTTGGGCTCATACCATCACAGAGGTGTTTCACATTAACTGCTGCATTCCCCATGCGTTTATGCGGAGCCACAAGATTTGCATCCCAAGCTGCAAGCTGACAATAGTTATGAATAAGTAATTAGATCCAGAGTTGAGAAACAAGAACACCGAGAAACCTACAAAGCTTCTATAGATGCTCGGTTTTCATCAGGAGATTCAGTTAATTTAGCAGTGTCCATAGCAAGCACCCGTAAATGACACTAAGACCACTTGGTAGATCAAGAAAGCTTAAAGCTTTTCAAATTGCAAATCATACTATAGCTGCTTGGTTTTCATCAGGAGATTCAGTGTTGCAATATGTGATTATAGTTATTCTGTGGAAACATAGTCCACACACTGTGTATTAAAGTTTTGTCGTTTAATGTGGAAGCGCTAAGTTGCAGCAAATTGAGGTCGTAATTTGAAAGAAAAATGTTACAGTTTCAGGAATTCTATCCTTTACTTAATTAACCATTAGAGAGGAAAGATGAACTCAATTTATCAACCTGAAGATCATTCAGAGGCGGCTGCTTAATATTTAAAGCAAACTCCTCATTCCATGTTGGCTCTTTTGTCCTGCAAATGAAATTCACAATATTAACAATGTTGCTGTTCTTGGATGGTGTTTCAAGATTCAAACAGTGTATAATCTGAAATAAAGAAAAAAGATAGCTTTATTCTCCAACAAACAATAGCAATTGAGACCTTTCGCCTTCTTGATAACAAATTAAGAGGATTAAGTGTCATGGAACATCAAATAAGAGATTCATGGAATGATCGACTCAAGGTAACAAAGAATGTGAGTTAAGGATGAAAACCGATTGAATTCTACTTAATCCAGCATAACTATTTACTAAGGATTTGACATGTTCCTCAAACCGAAAAGAAGACAATTTCTAGACTCTCTTATTGGCTGCTTTACCCTTCAGCTTATGCATGCAATATTTGGGCAATAACATATTGACAACAAGCAAAGCATCCTGATTCATTGTTAAGTAAGCCTCGAAGATCTAGAGAAGTTTTAATAGAAAAGAGAAAAAAATGCAGCATTAACACATGACTAACTACCTACCCCCATTTCACCTTGCTTTTCAGAACTTGACTATCTAATTGTAACACCACGTACGGATCACTCGTTCCCTGAAATTTAGAAAGAAAATTAAGCAATTAAATCAAAGCTGGAGTTGGAAAAGCAAATAAATGCATAATTAGCCCGTTAATAAGGAAAGAAGAGTAAGGCACATCCCAATTGAATTTTGATAATGTGCTAATATTAGAAGGCAGATACTATACCCAAGGATCCATAGCAGGAAAACTGAAACCTTTCTTTAACTTTATGAACAACTGGCCATCATAAATTTCACGCACAAATGACCTGCAAGATAGTTGTCAAATATGAGATAGAATTTCCAATCATGATCCATGCCAAATCCTACTTCCTTTCAAAGAAACAGACATATTACGCTCATTAGCAATTTTGGACAAACTGAAGTCTTGTCTAAAGATGATTTGGATAAAATTAGCAAAACTAAGCTGAATAAGAACCAACAACATACTCTGAAAGAAATATGGTTTTGCAGTTAGCTGCATCCACCTCACGCTTTCCGACATTATCCTGTTCAAGTGATATCAAAAGAAGCAAAATGGATCAGACTAGAAAAACAATCCAATCGCTTAATTACTTTTTGCTCCATAAACATTTCAAGATTTGTAGTATACTTGCAAGATTAAAGTTCCTTTAAGTAAAATCAAATATAAAGAAAATCCACTTAGACAAGTGATGGCCTTACATATGGTTATGACAAAACTATTTCCTTCATTCATTTTCATGAGTTTTGTGGGTTAAGACTACTACAAGAAAAGAACATTTATGTATATTTCCTAAACTAGAATTGCAACAGCCTAATAAGATGCTTAAGCGATAATATGAATGAAAAAATATTTACTGAGACTCAAAGATCACAACTTTAGGTGTACATATTGCAAACTACAAAAAAGGGCAGCGGTACACTAAGCTCTCACTATGCTTGCTCGACTATGCTTGCTCGGGTTCCAGGGAAGAGCCAGACCACATCGGGTCTACTGTATGCAACCTTAACTTGCATTTCAACAAGAAATTGTTTCCACGACTTAAACTTGTGACCTCATGGTTGTTGCGGAAGCCGAATGTATATAGTGTGAATGAGTCACAACTATTATACCAAAAAATATGGCAGCCACTAAATAATAAATAAGACAATAAAGCAACAATAAAAGGAACACCAGAATTTACGAGGTTCGGCCAACTTTGCCTACTCCTCGGACACAACCAATATATTATTCCACTCCAAAAATACAAGTGAAATAATACTAAAGATAGAAGATACAAATGCCTTAAACAGATGAGAAGGCAAATGAGAGGTGTGTTTAAATCCTAAACATTAGGCCTTGTTTTATAGGGGGAAATCCCCCCCCCCCCCCAAATCAAATTCCCAACCGATGTGGACTAATGGCTTTTTCCAAATTCAACAAATCTCCACCTTGGCAAAAATTTCACATCTTCAATTTTCTCTCTATAACAAATTTTGGTTGTGTCTTCATCTTCAATCTTCAGTGTTCAACAATGTTGAAACTTGATCGCAGTCACCACTTTTGTTAGCATATCAGCAGGGTTCTCCGTAGTATAAATTTTCTTCAACGTGACTCCACCTTCTTCTATGATTCCTCGTACGAAATGATACCGAACATCAATGTGCTTTGTCCTTGCATGATAAACTTGGTTCTTCGCTAATTGAATAGCACTTTGACTATCACAAAAAATTGTGATACCTTTTTGTTCAATACCAATCTCCTTTAGCAACCCTTGAAGCCAAATTGCCTCCTTCACAGCCTCTGTAATAGCCATGTACTCTGCCTCTGTTGTAGACAAAGCAAATGTTGACTGCAAAGTAGACTTCCAACTAACTGGTGCATTTGCAAAAGTAAACACATAACCAGTAGTTGATCTTTGTTTGTCCAGATCACTCGCAAAATCTAAGTCACAATATCCAACTACTGATTGATTGTCTTCCTGCTCAAAAACTAACCCAACATCTACAGTATTATGAATATACCATAGAATCCACTTCACAACTTGCCAATGCTCCTTTCCTGGATTATGCATATATCTGCTAATAACTCCAACAGCTTGTGAAATGTCAGGTCTCGTACAGACCATTGCATACATCAAGCTACCAACAGCATTTGCGTATGGTACCTTTGACATATACTCTTGTTCAGCTTCATCCTTTGGCGACATAGTTGTACTTAGCTTAAAATGGGGAGCAAGTGGAGTACTAACTGGCTTAGTCTTGTCATTTATGCCAAAACGTTGTAGTACTCTCTTCAAATACTCTTTCTGAGATAAACAGAGTTTCTTTGAACGTCTATCTCTTATTATCTCCATGCCAAGAATTTTCTTTGCATCACCCAAATCCTTCATCTCGAACTCCTTCTTTAGTTGAATCATCAACTTATCAATTTCTTCCGAATTCTTGGAAGCTATCAACATATCATCAACATATAGGAGAAGATATATAAAGGAACCACCTTTAAGCTTGTGCAAATACACACAATGATCGTATTTGCTTCTCTTGTACCCTTGGTGCAACATAAACTTGTCAAATCGCTTGTACCATTGTCTAGAAAATTGTTTCAAATCGTACAATGATTTTTCAAGTTTGCACACCATATTTTCTTTTCCAACAACTTTGAATCCTTCTGGCTGAGTCATGTAGATTTCCTCCTCCAAGTTTCCATGTAAAAACGCAGTTTTTACATCCATCTGAACTAG
Source organism: Nicotiana benthamiana (assembly GCA_034376525.1). Lineage (NCBI taxonomy): Eukaryota > Viridiplantae > Streptophyta > Magnoliopsida > Solanales > Solanaceae > Nicotiana > Nicotiana benthamiana. The sequence goes on along the minus strand of CM067323.1, from coordinate 109,725,026 downwards.
TTCCAAATCCCAATATAATTCTAATGGAGGAATGTTTTACAACTGGAGAAAACACTTCATTGTAATCAATTCCCTCCTTTTGCATATCCTTTGGCCACCAATCTTGCTTTGTAGCGAACATCTTCTTGATTAGGAAATCCTCCTTTCTTTGCAAATACCCATTTGCACCCAATTGCTTTTTTTCCCTTCGGGAGATTGGCCAATCTCTATGTATGATTCTGATGAAGGAATTGTATTTCATCATTCATTGGCAATCCTCCACTTATCTTCTCCTGAACTTTGGACTGCATCTTTATAAGTGGTAGGAACAACATCAGCTACAATTGTGGTTGCACAAGCACCGTCTCTATGAGACGAACAGGTTTTGTGTTATTGTCCTTTTTGGCCTGCTGGTTGCTATTGATTCAAGTTGTTATTGAGGTTCCTGAGTTGGAATCTCCTCTACTGACTCTCCATCCAAAGGGTAATCTTCATTTTTCTGCTTCTTGTGTAGGAAAAATTAAATTTTCCCTCAAACTCCACCTGCTTAGAACCACCATCATCTTGTTTGGTATCTTCATTTGTTACCTTATTTACCATAGCAGATTCATCGAAGGTAACACCCCTACTGAATATTACTTTCTTTGTCATAGGACACCATAAGAGATATACTTTGACTCCAGAAGTAATCCCCATAAAAATAACCTTCTTTGCCCTTGGATCTAATTTTGACTGTCACACGATAATATGTAGTTGAGCTAAACACATGCAAAGAGTCATAATCTACAGCAGGCTTTCCATATTATTTTTTCAAACGGTGTCTTGCCATCAATAGCAGCAGATGGTAGACGATTAATGAGGTGGCATGTGAAAAGAATGGACATTGGGCCTAACTCAACCCCAAAAGCTAGCTTATGAGGTGAGGATTGTCCAAGCCATATAAGGAGACCAAGGACCTCAAATCCCTCCGATGTGGGACAACTCAACATCCCCCCTCACGCCCAGATCTCTGGAGCATGGACAACATAAATGGAGGCCCAACATCGGTAACAATAATTGGTATGGGCCTCGCTCTGATACCATGAAAAGAATGGACATTGGGCCTAACTCAACCCCAAAAGCTAGCTTATGAGGTGAGGATTGTCCAAGCCATATAAGGAGACCAAGGACCTCAAATCCCTCCGATGTGGGACAACTCAACAGCATGCATATGTAATTGCATCAGCCCAAAATTCTTTGCCCAAGCCAGCATTGGACAACATACAATGTACCTTCTCCAGCAAGGTCCGGCTCATGCGTTCTGTCACTCCATTCTGTTGTGGTGTATGTCTGACAGTGAAGTGTCGATATCATCATTTTCACAGACCTTGTTGAAATGATCATTTTTGTATTCACCTCCATTGTCTGTGCGAATACACTTGATCCTCCTGCCTGTTTGATTCTCCACCATCGTCTTTTCCCAACACTTCATCTTTGCTCTTCATTGTATACACCCATACTCTTCGGGAAACATCATCAACAAAGGTTACAAATAGTGCTTCCCACCCAAAGAAGGTGTTTTGGAAGGACCCCAAACATCATAGTGTACATAATCCAAAATGCCTTTCGTATTATGGATCGCTGTACCAAATTTAACCCTTGTCTGTTTCACTTTGACACAATGCTCACAAAACTCCAAGTTGCAAGTCTTTACTCCTTTCAATAATTCTTGATCTGATAGAGTCTTCAAGGATTTTCCTCCAGCATGTCTCAAGCGCATCTGCCATAGCCTGGTTGCTCCTGCCTCTTTGTCGTCACTGGATGTCACTGTCAATGTCCCAATAAATATACTACCACGATAGCGGTACATGTTATTATTCTTCTGATTAGCCTTCATTACCACGAGTGCACCAGAGCATACTCTCATCACTCCATTTTCTGCAATGATGTTGAACCCGTTTGATTCTAGGGCTCCCACAGAGATGAGATTCTTCTTCAAATCCGGTACATATCGAACATCTGTTAATGTTCTGATCATTCCATCATGGTTCCTTAATCGTGTTGAACCAATGCCATATGAGATAAGAGGGTTGTTGTCTGCTGCGTGGATAACTCCATATTCTCCTTCTTGAAATTTCACGAACCAGTCCTTGTTGGGACACATATGATAGCTACAAGCTGAGTCCATCAACCATATGTCTGAAGATGTTGATGGCTCTATTGTAACTAATGAGAAGTCTGAATCATCACAATCAGCTACATTTGAATCCAGAACGGCCTTTCCATTATTATGTTTGGCCTTATTCTTCAACTTCGGACAGTCTTTCTTCCAGTACCCCTTTTCTCGACAAAAGGCACATTCATCTTTGCTGAGTCTAGATCTTGACTTGGATCTCCCCTTCTTTGTCCTCGTTTGATTTTGAGGACGACCCCTCACAAATAGTGCTTCTCCTTCTCCGCCTTTTGTTTTTTTAGCTTTCTTTGTTCATAGCTGTACAAAGCCGAATAAACTTCTCTGAGAGAAACTTCGTCATTTCCATGAAGTAGAGTAGTTTCAAGGTGCTCGTACTCATCAGGAAGTGACGCCAAATAACATTAAGGCCAAGTCACCATCGTCATGAGTTGTATCCATATTTTACAAATATGTGACCAACTTATTGAAACTAGTGATATGTTCATTCATTGTGATACCATGAACATAGGCGAAGTGAAACAGTATCTTCATCATGTACAATTTATTTTGACTGTTTTTCTTCAAAAATTTATCCTCAAGTGCTTTCCATAATCTACTTGCAGAATTTTTCTTTGTGTATGGATATTCCTGTTCTTTAGCAAAGTAGAATCGAATGGTACCGCAAGCAACATGGTTGAGAATCTTCCAATCTTCTTCTCCAATAACAACTGGTTTCTTTTCGTCAATTGCCAGATCTAGCCCTTGTTGAAAAAGGACATCTAGAACCTCGCCTTGCCACATCCCAAAATGTTTGGACCCGTCAAAAATTTCTACCGCAAATTTTGCATGTGACACAATTCTTGTCATAAGCGAAGATGCCAATGATGACGTATTGTTGACATTTGATGTAGATTCTTCTTGTTTATTGTCTCCCATTTTGACACAAATATTATTTAATAACTGACGACACAAATCAAGATTATTTCCTTTCTGATGTAGAAGATCAGACCAGGTTGCAACCACATAGCATACTCAGATAGAACATTGACTCAGTTACCAAGATAAATTCTTTCTGATGTGGAAGATCAGACTAGCTACAATCCACAAAGCATACTTAGACAGTACCTTGACTCTGATACCTATTGTTGCGGAAGCCAAATGTATATAGTGTGAGTCACAACTACTATACCAAAAAATATGACAGCCACTAAATAATAATTAAGACAATAAAGCAACAATCAAAGGAATACCAGAATTTACGAGGTACGGCCAACTTTGCCTACTCCTCGGACACAATCAATATTTTATTCCACTCTAAAAATACAAGTGAAATAACATTAAAGAGAGAAGATACAAATGCCTTAAACAGATGAGAAGGCAAATGAGAGGTGTGTTTAAATCTTAAACATTAGGACTTCTTTTATAGGGGAAATCCCCCCAAATAAATGGCTTTTGCCAAATTCAACAATGGTCACACAACGTCAACTGTTACCGTTGCGCCAACACTCCCATTCATATTGCAGGTCATAGTGCAACACAAAATTCATACATCACAAGCATGACATCTATAACTTCTACAACACCAAATGTGAAAAGAACCCACAATGAAAGATACTTTCGAAAGCCATTTAACTTCTCCAATCAACAGCCATATACCTATATTTACAAAAATGAATTAACCAACCAATCAATAAACTTCACCTCAATCCCAAACTAGTTGGAGTATGCTATATGAATTCTCAATATCCATACACTCTATTCGAGTCCATTTTCAATTTATAAATAAAGAATCAAATAGAAAAATGAACAACTACATACATATCAACATTCTTATTTACACAAATTAACATAACCAATCAATCAACTACACCTCTATTTCAAAATAGTTATATATATATATATATTTATTTATTTTTTTTTTAAGGCAGCCCAGTGCCCTAAGCGCAGGGTCCGGGAAGGGCCAAACCACGAGGGTCTATTGTATGTAGTCATACCTTGCATTTGTGCAAGAGACTGTTTCCACGGCTTGAAACCCGTGAGCTCCTTGTCACATGGATTCCGCTATATGAATTCATAATATCCACTCTTACTATTCTAGTCCACTTCCAATTTATGAATAAAGAAATAAATAGAAAAATGAAATATACATGTATATAAATAAAGATGGAGAATTTACTGGAGGACTAGCGTAAGCTTCAAAAGCAAAACCAGCAAGAATGACAGCCAAATTAATATCAAAAGGAGGCCTTTCATTCTCCTTTTCAGCTGATGAAAACGGTATAATCTCACCACTAGCTTGACAATTACAACACAACAATTCTTTAGCACCAAATTTTGGATAATTCAAAAACCCACTAATTTTTTTGAAGAAAAATAGTTTTTTGGAAAAGGAAACTGAATTGGGGTTCTTGAAAAGAAGCAATCTTGGTGAAGAAGAAATGGGAAAGTGGAGATGAGTTTGCAGAGTAGCCATGAAGTGGCAGTTGGGTGTAATTTAGTGGTGAAAATGAGGAGGTTTTGGGAAGAAAATAATTGTCCAGTGTTAAGACAATATTATAGGAGAGGATCTTTTCGAGGTTGGGAGTGGAAATGAACTAATGAAGTGTAATAAGGAATGTGTGCGCAATCCCTACCGAAATATTTAAAGGAAATGATCTAAATTTGAACAGAAAAAGTATTCCACTTAAATCTTTATATTATATATATATATATATATATATATATTTGTGTTATTTAAAAAAATACTGTATGATTAAAGTAATATTTGTAATAGAGTATAAAATCAATCCTCGCAATATTATGAGACAAACATATTATTTTATTTTAAATATAACATTTGACAACTCTAATAGTAGTATGTCACTAGGAACTCGTGGAGAAACATGACATTGTTTTGTGTTTTGGCATTGCAAAAGTATTATTTAATATTTCTCTGTATTATGTTACTAGAAATTATTTAATACTGTAGTTTTCTAAAATAAGAATGCGTGTACGCAAGTGGCAGGATATGGAAGGGACGAGAAATCACTGGCGCCAATTAATGTCCGGAACTTTTCATCAAATTTCTCTTTTTTAAATCTAATCTACCGTTAATTAATTTATATAGCCATCTACTTAAAGAGCTTAAACTTAACCACCCGACGAATATATAATACAATCAAATATCTATATAACAGTTTTGTTTGTTTCGAATATTTTTAAATATTGTAATATTTTGTTATTTTAGAGAACATATATTATAACATAACATAAAAATTAGTTTTGAAATAACTTGGCTTTTATAGTGAAGTGTTGTTATATGGGAATGTTGTTATATAGAAGTTTGACTATACATATATAATTCACTTATAATATATTGCACAATCGTGTTTAATTATTGTATAATTTGTATACGGTCAAAATTATATGCCTCCAACTTATAGGCTCGAGGGCCCGTCCTAAGTCCGAGTCCGGGCAAGATCAAGTTCGAGCTCGAGGGACCAGACCCGAGTTCGAAGGCGAAGCACGATGGATACCAAGGTCGAGTATGCTCGACCCCAAAATAGTACTGTTATGGATTTATACTGGAACGAGTTAGATTTCTGTCATGTCCCCAAAATCATGGCATAAATCCTGAAATATGATTGTACTATTTCGTACTAGGCGGTTAGACAATTGTATCAAGAATATGTCTTAATATAAATAGAAATATTCCTTAATTTAGGGTTCCCCCTATTATATAAAAGGGACCTCAATCATTTGTAAGATCATCTAATTATTGAGTAAAGAATATACTCTCTACTTTTTGCCTATTGTTCATCAGAATTGTCCTTTAGCTTTATTATTCTTACTTTATATTTCCTACTTAATTGTTCTTACTGCCCTAAGCCACCTTGAGATTACTAAGCTCGAGGTCACTGCTGCTAAGTAACATTGGTTTGATTCACTTCTATCTTTCATTTCTACTTCATATTTCTTGATCATGAATTGGTATTGAACTAAATCACATATCTTTAAAATCACTAATCAAAGTTAATTGTTACTTGTATTTTCGAGGTAAACTGTTTGGCGCCCCCCGTGGGGCTAAAGATAATAGTGATTATTTCTTTACTGATTTTTATTACAAACGTTGCTTTTATACTTTTTCTTGTCAAGATTTTTGTATTCTCAGGCCGAAACATGTCTAGCTCGCAAAATGCACACATCCATGACAACGAAGGTATTGGAGAAAATGACAACGCATGAGTTAGTGTACCACCAATAAACCCAGGGGAAGTGCCAAATGTGGAACCTGTTGATGTAAGTTCACATATTACTTTGAATGTAGATGTAGGCGCGGACCCCGAATGAGATGTATGCAAGGAAGCTGGTCTGGTGGACAAAGAACACAGGAAATGGAAGAAGGAGGAGTCAGCCTCCAAGTGATATTCGAGATGCTGCAAGCTCAGCAAATCATTATCGCTCAACTTCAGAGTTAGAATAAATCTCCAAACAAAGATGAACCAGTAAACTTTCGGCATGCTGAGCCAACGCTAGAAAGGCCCTGTGAAAGTGGCTCGGGAACTGACCCCACGATTATGAGGATGCTTGAAGAATTAACTAAGAGGGTTGAGTTCAGAGAAAAGAAAATTCAAGACAATGATTAGAATGTGGAAACTTATAACCCCGGGTAAACCTGATACAGGGGAACCTCCAGTTTTGAAAGGTCTAGATGCCAAAACGTTCATACAAAAATCTTTCCCTCTGAGTGCGGATCTGATGCTCATTCCCAAGAAGTTTCGCATGCTTGATATACCCAAATATAACGGGACAACCTACCCTAACGAGCATATTACTTCATACACGTACGGGATCAAATGGAATGACTTGAATGATGATGAAATCGAGTCATTTTTGCTGAAAAAATTTAGGGAAACACTGTCAAAGGGAGCCATGATTTGGTATCACAACTTCGCTCCTAGCTCCTTGATTCATTTGCTATGTTATCAGATGTCTTTGTGAAAGCACATGTCGGGGCCATAAAGGTGGCCATGAGAAAATCGAACGTCTTCAAAATAAAGCAAAGGAACGACGAGATGATAAGGGAGTTTGTGTCCCGGTTTCAGATGGAAAGAATAGAATTACCACCAGTCTTCGATGATTGGGAAGTACATGCCTTTATGCAGGGTCTGAATGAAAGGAGCTCGATCGTGTCTCAACAGATGAAGTAGAACTTGATTGAATATCTAGCTGTGACATGGTCGGATGTGCACAATCATATCAGTCAAATATCGGGGTTGAGGACGACCAGTTGGGAGCCACTTCCAGTTCAGTTCATCCTAACAGATTTGCAATCAAGCCCCAAAAGTACATAGACAGGGAATCGAGATTCAACAAATAACGGTATCAGCCGTATGACAATTTAAGGAACAACGACCCGAGCCACAACACTCCTTGGAGCGATCGGAGGAACGATCGAGGTCAAAGTTCTCGGGGACTCAAGCAGGTTCGATAAGCACACCGACCCCGCCGAGGCCCCTTGATTATCTGAGTACAACTTCAGCATAGATGCGTCAAGGATTGTCTCAACTATTGGGATAATTAAAGACACCAAGTGGCCTAAGCCAATACAGACCATTCCTTCTCAAAGAAACCCGAACTTGATGTGAAAGTACTATGGCACGCATGTTCATCGGACATAAGATTGCATACAACTAAGGGAAAAAGTTGCTCGTTTGCTTAACGAGGTTCACCTTCGAGGATTCCTAAACGATCTGGTTAAGGATGACCTCGGGGAGAGAGATGCAAGGAAAAATGAACAAGAATAACCACAATATGTAATCCACATAATCATTGGCGGAGTCGATGTCCCATAACGACCCGTGTTCAAGCATACCAAATTATCAATCACCATAGAAAAATGGACTCGGGGCTATGTGCCTGAGGACGTCTTATCATTCCGTGACGAGGAATCAGAAGGCATACCTCAGCCTAATAACGACGCCGTGGTAATCTCTATCCTTTTGAATAAAATTCAAGTTAAATGTATTTTAGAGGATCCAGGCAGCTCAGCAAACATAATCAGATCGAGGGTCGTGGAACAACTCGTCCTACAAAATCAGATTGTACCTACATCCCAGGTCCTGAATGGTTTTAACATGGCAAGTGAAACAACAAAAGGAGAAATTATCTTGCTAGTAAACGTAGCGGGGACCATACGAAGTTCTATGTCATTGAAGGTGAGATGAAGTATAACGCGCTCCTCATAAGACTACACAACATGAGGCAGTACCTTCAACTCTTCATCAGATGATGAAGTTCCCAACAGTGGAAGGAGTGAAAATAGTGTACGGAAAGCAACATGCTGCAAAGGAGATGTTTACGATCGAGGAGGTGGTGTTGATACTAGAGCATTCGACCTCGGAGAAATCGAGCATTGGAGGTAAACATGCAGCCAAATAGCAATCACCGCCTCCAGCCTCGATGGGATCAAAGCGACATGTAATCGAAAACGAAGACGAGGATTTCCTTGCTCCCCAAACCTTCGTCATTCCCGAAGAATCTAATGCTTCCAAATCAACTATCGAGGATCTAGAGCAGGTCATTCTGATCGAATACTTGCCCGAAAAAAAGGTATACCTTGGAACGGGACTAACTCCCGAACTCAGGAAAAAACTCTTTCAATTTCTTATTGATAATATGGATTGCTTTGCTTGGTCCCATTTAGATATGATAGGGATACCACCGGAGATCACCAAGCATCGACTAAGCATCGATCCCAGGTTCAAATAGGTGAAGCAAAAAAGGAGGTATCAGTTGTAGGTAAAGCATGCTTTTATAAAGGACAAAGTAACTAAACTCCTTAAAATAGGAACTATTCAGGAGGTAGAGTACCCCGAGTGGCTAGCCAACGTAGTTGTAGTTGCTAAAAAGGAAACAAACTTAGGATGTGCGTATAAATTAAGGACTTGAACAAAGCATGTCCGAAAGATTCTTTCCCAATGCCCAACATTGATCGTATGATCGATGCCACGACTAGCCACGAGATCCTAACTTTTCTCGATGCCTATTCCGGGTACAATCAGATTCAAGATGAACCTGGGGGGCCAGGAAAAAACTTCATTTATTATAAACTTTGGGACTTATTATTATAATGTAATGCCATTCGACTACAAAATACAGGAGCTACATACCAATGCCTAGTTGACAAAATGTTTGAAGAACAAATAGGTAAAATAATGGAAGTTTACATTGATGATATGTTGGTTAAGTCCCTATGCATAGGACCATTTGACTCATTTGCAGAAAATATTCAAAATCTTGAGAAAATACATCATGAAGCTCAACCTTGAGAAATGTGCCTTCGAGGTCGGTTTGGGTAAGTTCATCGGCTTCATGGTGTCAAATAGGGGCATTGAAATTAATCCCGAAAAGATCAAGGCCATTGAGAACATCGATTCGTGTATAGTGTGAAGGTCATGCAAATGTTAACAAGTCGAATAGCTACATTGTGTCGATTCATTTCGAGGTTATCATATCGGAGTCATCGGTTCTTTTCCATGCTCAAATAGAAAAAAAAGACTTCGCATGGGCCTCGGACTACCAACAAGCCTTGGAAGAATTAAAGCGATATTTGTCGAGCCCGCCTTTGATTTACACCCCGAAGGTATATGAAAAACGTTATCTATACTTGGTAGTGTTCGAGATAGCAGTAAATGGGATACTATTTTGAGTTGAGCAAGGTATGCAGTTTCCTATTTATTACGTCAGTCGAACTCTTGGAGATGCTGAAACTAGGTACCCTCACTTAGAAAAATTAGCACTTGTATTGATAAGCGCATATAAAAAGCAAAAACCATATTGTCAATGTCATCGTATATGTGTATTAACCACGTACACCCTTCGAAATGTTCTGCATAAGCCCGATTTATCGGGTTCTGGCCAAGTGGACCGCCGAGCTTAGCGGGTACGATATCGAATATCAACCCAGAATGTCCATCAAGTATCAAATCTTAGCTGACTTCGTGGCCATTTTTATGCCAACCCTTGTACCCGAAGTGGAGAAACAACTCATGTAGAGTTCAGGTACAACATCGGGGGTATGGACCCCTTTTACGGACGGTGCCTTGAATGTGAAAGGGTAAGGGCCCGACATTGTTTTAAAGCCACCCACGGGTGATATCATTAGGCAATCTATCAAAACTCCAAGATTAACTAACAATAAGGCCGAGTATGAGGCAATGAGTGCATGTCTCGAGCTAGTTAAAAGCTTGGGAGCATAAGTAATCGAGGCCAAGTGCGATTCTTTATTGGTGATAAACCAAGTGGACAAAAGCTTTGAGGTTCGAGAGGATAGAGTGAAATGGTACTTGTAAAAGCTAAAGGTAACTTTGCACCACTTCAAGAAGTGGACTATGGATCATGTGTCTCGGGAACAAAATAGTGAGGCCGATGCACCTGCTAATCTGGTATCCTCAATCAAAGAAGATGACATCGTCCCGGGGACTATCGTCCAATTATTGAGGTCCGTGGTTGAAGAGGGTCATGCCGAGATAAATTCAATGAGTTTAACATGGGACTGGAGGAACAAGTATATAGACTATTTGAAGAGTGAAAAACTCCCATCCGACCACAAAGAATCGAGGGCCTTACGAATCAAGACTGTTAGATTTGCATTGGATGAAGATGGAACATTGTACCGAAGAACATTTGATGGACCATTGGCGATATGCTTGGGTCCAGGGGATACCGATTATGTCCTTCGAGAAATCCATGAAGGCACTTGCGGGAACCATTCAAGTGCCGAGTCTTTGGTCCGCAAAATTTTCAGAGAAGTTTACTATTGGGATAACACGGAAAAGGATACTAAGGAATTTGTTAGAAAATGTGATAAGTGTCAACGATTTGCACCAATTATCCATCGGCCCAGAGAACAACTCCATTCAGGCATATCCATGTGGCCTTTCATGAATTGGGGAATGGTCATAGTTGGACCCTTAACAACGACCCAACGTAAAGCTAAGTTTGTTTTGTTTAAGACTGGTTATTTTCTAAGTGTGTGGAAGAACAGACCTTCAAGAAGGTACGAGAAAAAGAAGTAATTGACTTTATCTGGGACCACATCATATGTCAATTTGGGATACCCGCCAAGATTGTATGTGACAATGGAAAGCAATTCATCCTCGGCAAGGTAACAGAGTTCCTCGAAACACATAAAATAAAAAGGATTTTGTCGACACCATACCACCCAACAACGGACATGCCGAGTCAAAAAATAAACTATCATTCAAAACTTGAAGAAACAACTAAACAATGCAAAATGGGAATGGAGAGAAGTTTCACCCGAGGTCCTTTGGGCATATCGAACGACATCGAAGTCTGTCATAAAGTCCACCCAATTTTCTCTAGTATATGGATCTGAGGCCCTCATCCCCGTCGAAGCTAAGAAACCCATCGCTAGGTTTCAACATGCATAAGAGGAGTCAAATTACAAGGCCATGAATGCTAGCCTCGAAATATTAGAAGAAAGGCGAGAAACAACACTTGTTCGGATGGCCTCGTAAAAGCAAATGATATAAAGATACTACAATAGAAGAACCAACCTTTGATATTTTTGAATCGGGGACTTAGTTCTAGGAAAGGTCACCATCAACACTTGAGACCCAAATAAAGGGAAACTAGGCCTAAATCGGGAAGGATCGTACCGAGTTCTCGGATTCGTTGGTAAATGATCTTATAAACTTAGCACGATAGAAGGTGAACAACTATAAAGTCCCATAAAATTTTGCTAAGTAATCTAAGATTTCGTGGTGCCAAGATAGGCTAATTATTTTATCTTTGGTGAAAGTGAGGGTTCATGATATAATGGATATAAATTGGATATGTTAATAAGTTTATAAGTCATATATAAGTGAATTGGGGTCTAAGGAGAGGCCTAAGTCTAAGGCAAGTTGGAAAATTGCATAATAGACTAAAGTTATAAATAAATGCGCACAATAACTCCCTTTGGACAAGCATATATCTAGTTATATGAGGTTTTGTGTGATGTCAAACATATAAAATTAAAGCTCTTTGAGTCTAGTTGCCAACGCATCAAACCGTTCATTATTTGGAGGTGTATACATCACTTTATGGCCATTTTACCGGACCCGTGTGAGACGCGCGTCCGCGGCGCGGCCACAGGAAAACTGGGTGTTTCTGCCTCCGAGCACGGCAAACCGCAATAAGACCGCAGGTATCACATCCTGGCACGGTTTGATCATTGTCGCGCATCTAGCAGCCCTATAAATACCCCAAGACCGGGTATGGGGCGTCTCTAAGTCATTTTTTTGAACCATGGCTTGTTTTATCAAGGGGAATCCGTCCCATACTCCCCTCCTATGATCCAAGGTAATGTTTTTGGAGTATTTTGAGTTGATTACTATTCCTAAGCACTTATATTAACAAGGATTAATCTTTAAAATCCATAGATTCCCATTCAAATCCCTAAATTGATCAAGAACTCTACAAGTGGGGATTCTCAAAATGGAAAACGATTAATTTAAGGATAGTTGAGGTGATTGCTTGCTTATAATTCCAACGTGTATTTCAATTGTTGGTTGACATGTCCCTCTTTGGGAAGAATCCTTTGTGCTAGATGATTCTATTACTATTGAATTCAAATATATATGATTTTCGGATTATTTTGTACATTGTTATTGGTTAGCGATCCTTGGAAATAAAGGAGATGAAAGTGTGGAAAACCATATGCGGCCTTCGTGCCATGAGAAGATAAACCTTGTGAAAGGCCAAAGGGCCAAAAGAGACCATATTATCTAGAAAGATTGAGAACATTAAAAAAAAAACTATAAAATACGAAAGGCATTGAGGTAAGCATGGTTGCATTTAAGCTATATTTGTATACTTGTATTTATACCACAATTGTGTGCAATATTAAATCGAATTGAAATTTTTTGGGTGTATCATTAGTAATACCAAAGAAGGGTGGGACATAAGGCACGCACATCTGAAACTACACGTGCCAGTGTAGGGGTGGAGTGTGACGTGGGATGAAACTGAAATATTGGTGAAATCGTGACTATTTCCCCCAAAATGGGATGAAACTAATACCTATGAATTGGAAAAGAAAAGCCAACCAACACGTCATACGTAGGAAGGCAGTTTAGCCGATCGGGCCGTAATCGGACACCATGTCGTACTCATGGTGGTATTGTGCTGGGAATCATAAAAACTGGAAATTCAAAAACTGGAAATTTATTGTTGTTGTACATGTCTCTAAAGGGACGACCTAGTCGATCGGGTCCTGATTTGGATTCAGTGCTAACAAAGACGCTGGTATAACTTATATCAGTGCTAGTGATCTCCCAACCAAAAATTTTATATATATATATTGTAAATTAGAAGATTTATATGTTTCAAGTTGTATGCTAGTATACTGTTGACTTTGGCTAACTATTTTGTGTTTTCTTTGCTTGTATGATTATTCTATTCTGAAATAGGGTTTTTAGCCTTATATACTAGTGTTAATTGACGACATTAACGTCCTTCTTGTCGGGGTGCTATATCATTTTATGATACAGGTTGTTCCACAGCGAGCGGCATCGGCCAGTAATAACAGTACTCTCTTCCCAGCAGACTTGGTGAGCCTCACTCTATCGCGGGGTCATGTCATGTATCTTTTGTTTATTTTCTCATCATGTTTTGAGGTATAACCGGAGCCTTGTTATCCGCATTTCCCTATTTCTCTTCTATTGTACTTATAAGCTCCGTAGACTATTTGTAGGTGGTGGTTGATGTAGGGAGTCCGAATTAGAAAAGTTTGTACTTGATAAACATGTTTTCATTAAGCTTGTAACCCTGTAATATTTTGTAAACTATGAATGAAGTCATTAATAAAATGAAGTCGCTAATGGAAGATTGCCTAGTGTTTGATAAGATAGGATAACATTCCCTCTTTGTTCATGATTAGTTTGGGTAGAAGGAAACCTAACAGGCTTGCTCAGTTGGGTTTACTCAGTTGAGCGCCAGTCACGCTCCTCGGATTTTGGGGCGTGACAACAACTACCAAACAATTGGAACATATCATTTCTCAAATGCTACTACTGCTAAGGTATGACTTTATCCTTTTGTGCATTTGAGTTTAAAACCAGCTTGTTACAGATTTTCGGTCGAAGCTATCGAAGGTACGCAATCTCGAAGACACCATTTTTATACGAAAGCATTAGGTTTAAAAGCATGTGTTGCATTCTTCTTCCCTTATATCAGTTTTTGTCTCAATTGGGTTTTACCGGCAAGGTTTTAATGAGGTTAAAACTATGTACTACCTAAGGAGAACTCCACATTATCCAAGGCTTCTTTTTAATTAACGTGATTACTGAGGGCATCTCTCGGAGGCTATATTTTTAAGGAAAATATTTCACGCCTAAGAGGGCCTTGATAGGAAAACTTTGTAATGGGCCAACATTCAGATGAACCGTGTCCATACAGAATAGTCGAGCCCCAACGACAAAGCATGTCGTATGTATCAATTATTTGAAGAAGCATTCTATTAATATCAAAACCACTTTGTGTCTTAAAGAAGTCTTACTATTATACAAGCTCTACACTTATAATCCTACGGGAAACGGCTCGAGAGCCAAAGCATAAAAGCACCCCCGAATACTCGGGAGACTATCATCGACAGTCAGTAAATCCGAGTTATCGAAAACTCGGACTCATAAAGCCTCAAAGAGGCACCCCCTCTAAACAAAGGCCAAGGCCGATATACTTGGGGACTAGCTTTTCGGACAAGTTTAAAAGTTATCAAGAAACAAGTCCAAGCGACGTACCTGAAGGCTACAACCATATTAAAGATAACGATTATATAAAACTATGGCCAATATAAAACGGCTTGGAGACGTCCGACTTTCGCCATAAATTAAGGCCTTCAAACATTAAAAACCGGTTAAATCAGGCTACCCTCGGCAAAATCATAACATAAAAGGCTTCGATAAATTCAGCCCTTGAAAAATCTAAGGGCTTCGATAAATTCGGTCCCCGAATAATCCAAAGGCTTTGATAATATCAACTTTTGGAAAAACATCAAGAGGTATTCAATGATGTTTACACAAACAAATTACCAATAAGGTTCTGATACGTCAAACCATCGAAAAACCCAAATAGGAACAAAAAATACATCCTAAGGCATACAAAATTTTTTACTAAGTCTTTTAGACGAAAAGAAGGAAAAATTATTGCCATTTTAAAGGCCGAAATGACCCAACTTAAAGAGCCTAAGGGCCATCTAAGAGCATAAGGGCCAACTTAAAGAGCCTAAGGGCCGATGTATAAGAGCCTAAGGGCTAACTTAAAGAGTCTAAGGGCCAACTTAAAAAAACCTAAGGGCCAAAATATTTAGAGGTCGAGATCCCGTTGTCACTCAACTCAAACTCGAGAATTCCGATGTCCCCAGCTCACATTAAATCGATTTAAATTTATCTCGAGGACTAACAAAACCCTATGGGGTATTATATTGATCAAATAAAAAACTAAAGGTTTATTACGTTTTGAGTCTGAACCGATACTCAAGCTGATTATTTGAATTACCGCAATCGTTCATTAATGAGAATAAAATAAAATTCAATACAAGTCGAGGATAGAACAAAAATATACTTTATATTCATAAGGGAAGTTTTTACAAAACGGATTTACAATGCTTGAAAGGGGCCCTTGCACATAAAAGAAAAAGAGAACCTAATCTATTTTTGGGGTCATATCCCTTGGGCCATCCTTAGGAGTTGCATCTTCGGCAACCCTATCTTGGGGAGCTTCTTCTCCCTCTAGAACATCTTCTTCACTTTCCCCGTCCCCGGAGCCACTCGCTACATCCTCTTAATCAGAAGAGACAAGATACCTGGCATCGGTTTCCCCCGCCTTTGCTTCGGCTATCTCCTCGGCAAGATCGAACACTCGGGCATAGATTTCTTTTGTCACGATCCGGATTTACCCACCATCGGGAGTCGCGATGGCACCTACTGTCAAAGCTAGGCAAGCCAACCCGTTTTTAATCATTTTCACAATAACCTTAATCTAAGCAAATTAAATACTGAATTAATTAATTATATAATATGCGGAAGACTCATTACAACAAAAATGATATTTAGCGGCAATTATTTATTTATGGATGGCAAATATTACTGGCTAATGGATATTGGCTGCTAATTAGTTTGTATTAGCGGCCATTAAAGAGGAAAAGCCGCTAAAATAATTGTTTTTACTTTTCATATTCCCTCCAACATTTTCTTTTCCCTCGCGCCTAAATTTTAGCATTGTATTTACCCTAAAGACTGCAAACAAGAGAAAAAAAGCTACGCTCTAACTCACAGAAAGTATCCTCTCAATTTGTTGTCTCTTTGCAACCAAAATTCCTGGCAACGATAACAATTGCTGGTGAGTTGTCTTTCTTTATATTTCTATTTCTATCTTTAGGGTTCAATTGGATGATTCAAAATTTGAAGTTGCCGTAATCTTTTTTGACACAATAGAACAATAGGCCACCTTTGATACCTTCGTGTTTCTTTTTCATACTGAATTTCGATATATTCGTTATCAGCGAGACCCATTTAAAGTTTAGCTCAAAGTATATGTATTTTTTTTCTTTTTCTTGCTTTTTTGCTTTTGTCTAGCCTGCTCCCTTTATCCCTGTTGTTTTTTCTTCTCCATTTCGCTTAGCTGAAGTTTGCGTATCTTCAACTAAATAAAGATCTGATCTTTAAGGTTGTAACTTATGTATCAAAAAACCTCAATGAATATTGGTTCAGGAGGATCTAGCGTAATTTGTGAGTTCTTGTTTGAAAGTTTTATTTTTTATTATTATTTAATCTTCTATATCTATGACCTCTAACATTTTCAAGTTGTATTAGAAATTGGGTATGTGCAATTCCATGCTGGGACTTTATCATTATAGTTAATTTTGCCTACTGTTAGAAAGTGAAGTAGGTTCTTGCTATACCATGGTTTTAGGGTTGTTTTAACTGTTTAATTTGAAAATTTTGATTGAGTGGCAGTATTTTTGACAACCTCCAGATGTAATTTTTATCTTCTGTCCACTATGTCTTTCCAAAAGAAGTAAATTATACATATCGATACATTTTTTTTGTTGAGAGTGATGGAAATAACCATGAATTAGTAAAAGAACGAGTACAGTAAGAATTCGACAATTGTGAAGTCATATGGTATTCTTTTTTTTTTTTTAAGAAAATCCTCTAGGCAGGTGCCTAGGGCTAGTTTTATTAATAACTAAAAAAGCAAAAAGAACCACATAGTATGAGTACAAATAAGGGGTACAATAGCACCTACAGTGTTGCCTCTATGCCTTGGCTATATAATTACTCCTCTGCGTCTCACATTGCCCTTATGGCAGCCTCACGTAGATGAGTTATGGGGTAGCTGCCAGCAAAGTCGCACGAGGGCATATAATCTCATAGCCGCTTGGGCACTTTCCCAAAGGCATAAGTCCTGGGCAAACACTATCGGGCTAAACCTTATCTTATACTAATCCTAATGAGGCAAATAAAAAGCCTCACCTACTAACAAGCATGTAAAAAATATGAACTAGCTAAAACTAAGTATTATATGATCGTCACAAAGTTTATAACATACTATGTGATGATATTACATAGAACAATACTAATGTGATGATAAAATATAAAGATGAAGAAGCCACCATGGTGCTCTCTTTTCTCTAATCTTTTGAAATCTTCAATTTGTAGATTCTTGTCTTCGTCCACAACTCTTTTCAAAATGTCTTCAAAAATCATGCTTTTTTCTTCGAACAATTGGACTTTGTCGATGTAGTTTGGGTGATTTGTTTTTGTTTTGCATTTCTCATTGGGAGCCTCCTTACATTTGCGTCTTCATTTACCCTGCCGTCCCAACTTCTATCCCTTGGTCGAGACTTCTTGCTTTTTCCGCTATGCATAGGTGACAAATCACCTTTTCTTGCTGCCTCTGCCCGTCATTGATTTAGTATATCATCTTCCTCCCCCTCTACATGTGTATCTCTGCCCACAATCACCGGGTTTGGCATGACTTGTTCAAAACCTTGTGTCACCATATTTTTTATTTCCTGTGTATTTGCTAGTGTTGTGTTGTTGTTGTTCTATAATTTGCAGTCTGTTACTGCTTCTACTTGCACGACCGGTACTTCCTGCAATAGTAGTTTTAGATTTTGCAGGATTAGTATTTACCATCGCATCCAAAAGTTTTCTTTCCTCTATTGAGATAGTTGGAGTGGTTGTCACGAGTTGCTGCCCAAATTGTAGTGTTTCTGTTGCTTTTCGATCTCCAGAATTCCTATCAACTGAAGGGTGTGGTGACAATTCCTGTTGCTGAAGCAAAGCTAGCTGCTTAACAGGTGTTGCTGCCTTTTGATCTAGCCTTCCATCTACTGCTTGTTTTGGATCAGGAACTGAACTTAGCTGCTTTTGTTTTGAATCAGGAACTGTACTTAGCTGCTTCTGTTTTGGATCAGGAACTGAGGTGGTTGCTACTGTTAGCTGCTGCCCAGTTATCATTGTTGCTGCTGCCTGTTTTGTGTGTATTGCAGCAGACTGCTTTGAACTTCCTGGTGAAGAGTTTCTGTTCGGAAAAACTGGAGCATTAATGTTCAGTTTGCTCTTGGTTATTGCTGCTCCATCAGGTTTTGAGGCTGCTACTGAATCAATCTCTTCACCTGCACTATAGTTATCCTTTTCCTTGTCTGCCTCCTCCGATGAGTACCCAGCAAAACCATCACCGTAATCTTCTTCATCATACTCCTCACGTTGTTCCTGCCACAATTTGGAGTTAATAGCCATCAGCCTTAGATTAGCCTGTATAACCTCATTATTATCCCCCGTTGACAACATGAGCTTCCCAGATTCTCCTTCAAATTCCCCATACGAGTTGACTGACTGAGAAGGCACATCGTGCACGGAGGTATTCAGCGTAACCATAGGTTGTTTAACCATTGTAGAATGCTGAATCATTTCAATCTGGGCCTCTTACATTATTTGTTCCACATGAGGATTGGAAAAATGTAAAGTAGGGACATTTGAGCTGTGAGCCTGTATGTTAATTAATTCATTCCCCACACTGTTCTTTGAATCCTTTCGTCGAACACCCAAATTCTTGTCCAACTCAACACTGTCTTGCCTTCCTTGTTCGAAACTGGGCATTGCAACTAGTTGTTTGGACATCCCTTGATAGTCTAAAACTGTTGCTTCACCTTCTGGATCACCAGCAGCTGCGAGATCCTCGAACGTATTTGAGCTGGTACCTATGTGCAAATCATTTCGTCGAACACTGTGATTCTGCAGTTTTGGCGAGCCATCCTTCTTTGTAGGAGATTTTCGGGCTGTAACCACCTTCCAAACTCCTCCTTTTCTATTTTGGTCCATCCCCTGATCATCATTCTTTGAAAATCCAGCCTTATCCTCCAATAAATCACCCTTGATTCTTCCCTCTTCTCCTCCAAAAGTCTGGGCCTCACCATTTTTACAGGCTACTGTTGCTGCATTTTGCCCAGGTAATTCAGTGCCTATTTTTTGTGAGTCATTATCAGATGCAATCTCCTTATCCCCTGAACTCTGTCCCTTGCCTGCTCGATCATTACACTGTTATTGCCCAGTCTCTCTAGCTGGAACATCATCCTTCTTTGACTCTACTGCAGCTGATACAACAGTTGCATTATTATCAGAGTGCCATTTACGACTTGGCTGCACGTCTGAATTTACTGCTTTGAGATTTTGCAAGACCTGATGACCAGCTCAATATCTTTTGAGCCTCTATCAATTGCAGTCTCCATGCCCTCATTCCTTACATGTTGTTGAAACTAATGAGCCACCTCATTATTAACAGGATAATTTTGGTTTTTCACAAAGTTTCCAATTTCTCCAGTACGCTCAGCAGCATTCTGTAACATTCTACCTGATGACATTATAGCAGCTGCACTATCCAGCTTATCATAGGCTTGTACAATCGGATTCACTATATTGGACAGCCTTGCCAAAGTTGTGCTAGCAGGAATATCTCGTGAAGGTTTAGATGGACCTTTATCCAATTTTGAAACATCACCTACAGTAACATCTGTAACTACTCGATTCATCACATTCTGATTGTTTTCATTAACATCTGTAACTACTGCTTGTTTTGATGTTTCACCTTCTTGACTACCATTCTTTCCTGGTAAATCCTTGGCTATTTTCTCAACTCTTTTGGCGTTTAAATAATCCCGTGCATTCCTTTGTAGTTTTCAGCATCAACCACTTCCTTACCAGGTAGATTACTGTCCACAACATTCTCCTCTGCCACCAACTCTGTTTCTGCTTGTTTTTCCTTAATTCGACACCCTTTTCGTCATGTCCTTGATGCTTGCAGCAAGTGCAATACTTAGAGAGATTATCATACACTATTTCCTGATGGTATATGATATTTTTATCAGTAACTCGATCTACAATCTGCAGCTTCACCTTCTTAGGGTGTTTATCCAACAGATCGATAATAACCTTGACTCTAGCTGCACTAGGTCTCGTTCTGTCTTGCGTCGCCTTGTCCACAGCAAGTGGTTTTCCAACAGCTGAGGCTATAGACATTAACGATCTCTTTGCAAAGATATTAGGGGGTAAACCTGGTAGGGAAATCCATACGACAGCCATCGACGTCTCTTCCTTCGGATTGAATCCCAAAGTCCATGGGAATGTTCTGAAGAAGAATTCCTCGCCTTTGGATTTAAGATATCCAGTGGATTTTGGAAGGAAGTGAACGTAGTCATTATAAAGATCAAACCTGATTAATGTGTGACGAAATTCCAACTGCCCAATGTTACAGTTGTCTTGAATATCAAATTGCGACGAATTTTTTTTTCGAACCTCCTGTAACTCAGGTTTTCCATAGGAGAATTTAACCACGACTGCCTAGTGCAGTCCTTCCCTGATGAAGTCGTTTACCTGTTCTATGGTGAATTCAACCACTGGTTTACCATGATCAAAACTTACTGGTAGCAACTCGTTTTTGGTCAGAATTGCGGCAAATTTTTTTCCTTGAAATTGTGCAGCGTATGACTATTTTTATTTATCGTTTGGAACTGTTTCTATGGATTTTTAACTTGCCATGTTTAATTTGATCTTGGTTTGACTCGTTGGTTGCAGGCGCTAATCGCTGATTTTAAAGTGGCAGAAGGCATTTATTCCGGGCTAAGATTGAAGATGCTGAATCTGTGTGCTTATGGCTAGGGGCAAACGTTATGCTGCAGTATTCATGTGAAGAGGTATGTAACTTGCTATTGTAAGATTTCGGAAACATGCACTCTTGGATATTTGAATTATTGGTCTTCACATTTTGTTCACTGTATAGGCTACTGCCCTTCTTCAAACGAACATGGAAAATGCAAAAGCCAGTTTAGAAGTTCTTGTGGCTGATCTACAATTTCTGAGGGATCAAGTGACAATAACTCAGGTCAGTTATGTTCTGATTTTCATCTAAGACTAAGAACTTAGCTTGTATTCAAGTGCTGCTGGCTTGCAAGCTGTTGCCTGTAAATTGGCTTA
The DNA here is from genome assembly GCA_034376525.1 of Nicotiana benthamiana. Classification (NCBI taxonomy): domain Eukaryota; kingdom Viridiplantae; phylum Streptophyta; class Magnoliopsida; order Solanales; family Solanaceae; genus Nicotiana; species Nicotiana benthamiana. The sequence goes on along the minus strand of CM067323.1, from coordinate 109,703,372 downwards.
AGTAAATTTTTAGTTACTTCTTACTGATGTTACATTTGTTAGGAATACACCTCTAATTTTTGCTGATGTATTTGGTGAATGTATCTACTTATGGAACTTGGAGCAATTTCTCAATTATTTAGCTAATTGCTGTTAATTACTGATTTTACATCATCTTTAGAAACACATATTCTGGCATGCTACTTGTTGCTATTAGTAGCTTTATGTGCTTATTCTTTTAGTTGCTATGACTTAGGTCACAACTGCTCGTGTATACAACTGGGATGTACATCAACGTCGACTTCGACAAGCTACTACTCCCAAAGAATCATGAGAAACACCTATCTTTCATTGAAAGAGGTGGTGGTTGATGTTGCTTCATAGTATGATTCAGATCTTTTTGGTTCATCTTTGTAGGTTGATTTTTGAATTATCCTTGCAAAGATCATATATTGGTTTGGTTTTGCCATCATTAATGAGTTCAATCTTTCGATTTTGGCTTCTATGAGTAAGAAACAAATATGTGAATTTGCCAAATATGCTACTTTTCTGTATAAAGCTAAATGCGCTAGTATATGTGTTTAAGTGTTTATTCCAGATTCCAGACTGACTTAGTCCAAGTATAAGGATTTTCTATTATAACTGGCAGTCATTATTCTTAAGCTAAGAGACAGTCTTTGTGTTTTCTTGTTTTTATGTTGTTTTCAAATGTACCATAATGTTAGTAGCCGCATGTACTGGTTTGAATTCACACATTGGGTCAATACACAATATGATTTTGGTTTACGTACTTCTATTATAAGCAGCATAGCTTTACTGAATGATCAGAAAACGCTAGGTCAATTGTTACAAAGGCACTTCTAGTTTTCTTTGGATGCCTGATGCCTGATGCCATGCTTTGAGGATGTTTAATCTCTCTGAAGGCTAATACTTCTAAGTCTGTCAGAGTTTCTTAATTGTAATTGTCGGGTTGTTCTATTTCTGCAGCAGCAAATCGTGTCAAACACTCAGTAATTAATTGCCTTTTAGTGCTGCACTCTGTGAATCACTTACAAGTAAAGCTAATACTTCAAAGCCTGTAAGAGATTCTTAATCGTAATTATCTAGTTGTCTACTGCTGGTGCAACAAATCATAAAAACACTCAATAATTAATCTCTTGTTAGTGCTGCATTGTGTGAATTACCGGAAGTAGTAAGCTTTCTGTTTAGATATCATAAGATATTTATGTGATTGTGTTTAGTTTATTCCTGGCTGTTGTATTGTGGTTTGCTTGGGGATCAGAATCGCTTGTTTGTGTATATTCTGCTCAGGCCATATTTACGCTAGCAACTACAGCACTCACCGTGCCCATATCACAAATTAGCCTTTGATGCTTCCGTCAAGGTATGTTGCCTATATGACAAATTGTTATCAGCTTTGTTGTTTGGCAACATTTACTTCCTGTTGACATAGTTATTTTATAATTTCAGGCCATAGAGTCTGATGTTCGATAATTTAGCGGGTGGAAGATTTCAATATGACAAAGAGTTTCAGAGATTATTTGAAGATTGTTATTCGTTAAGATTAGTTATATAGTGACATTGCTATTTACTTCAAACAATATGAGTTATTTTTTTAAGGTTTTGTGATATTAATATTTTGGATTAGTACTTCCTTTTGTTCGTTAACGAGATATACTATTGTTTTATGAATTAATATCAATATGTTTTGTTATTTGCATTATTTTTTGGTCGAATGTAGTAGCCATTGTTAATGGTGACTAAACTTACCGTTATAGCTTGTGAATTTTAGTGTCAGTTTAACAAGATTAAGACGTTTATACAGGGATATTATAATTATTATATTGCTATTAAAGATGATTTTTAGCGGCAATTTAATTGACTTTGCTATTCATTAAAATGGAAGCTAAAAGGCTAGAAGAGATATTCTTGCCAATTTAATTGCCACAAAACAATTATCGCTAAAGGTATGGATTTGTAACGACAGATATTTTGAATTTAGCGGCTATAAAAATGGATGTTAAAGACAATTATTAGTCGTTTTTAGAATGGGTTTAGCAGCCATAATAATTTTCGCAAACAATTGCCGTTAAAGCAGATGAGTTTTAGCGGTAATAAATCATACCTTTTACCAGCTTTTGGTATAAATGCCGCTAAAGGCTTTACCGACCCCAACATCACCGGCTAAAGATCAATTGCCGGTAAATGATATAGCGGCTATTGTTACTGCCGCCAATGCTATTTTTTATTGCCGCTAAAAGTCCTTTTTGTAGTAGTGACTTTTAACAATACTAGAAATGACGAAATGCGGAAATTAACAACATGCCTCTACCCAGTATCTGGTGTCACTACTCACGGACGACTAAAAGAGTACTAAAACAATAGTCTGAAAGAAATACATCACATGTCTGTTTGATACAATGAAAATAAACTAGAAGAGATAGAGGAGACTCGGGGCCCGCGAATGTCAGCAAACTATCTCGGAGTCTATGGACTGAAGGATTGCCCCTGACTATTGCCGCGATCCGTAGACTGTGTCCTGACCTGTGCACAAAAGGGAACAAAAGCGTAGTATCAGCACCAACCGACCCCATGTGCTGGTAAGTGCCCAACCTAACCTCGGCGAGATAGTGACGAGGCTAAAACGGACCTACCACAAACAACCTGTACAGATATATGTGCAATAACAGAAAGAGAACAAGAATTTAAACAAATAAAAGGGAGGGGAAATGCTGGGGGAGTAGCCGTTCAATTATAACTTCTACAAACAAGAGATAGAACTGAATAAATAATAATTAAATAAAGAAGCCAATGAATCAACAATTGCACGGCATCACCCTTCGTGCTTTTACTCTCATTCCTCACCAAATCAGTCAAATATAATGCATGTCATCACCCTTCGTGCTTTTACTCTCAATATACAGTGCACGACATACCCATCGTGATTTTAACACATAGTGCACGGCATAACCATTCGTGTTTTTACTCTCCCTTCCTCACCCAATCAATGATCACAACAAAACGGGAAAAGGAAGTATAAATCAAAACAAAACATCGCGGCAAGGGAGAATAATTCCAACAATCAATCCTGGCAAGGGAGAATAATTCAACAATGAATCCCGGCAAGGGAATACAACTCAACAATAGGTCCCGGCAAGGGAAACAACTCAACAATAAGTCCCGTCAAGGGAAAAGTACAAAAAATTCCTCTTTAATTCATTTACTTCTCAACTTTCACTTCATAATTCTTGTAACAAGTAATTATCACAATTGTTTATTTCTTTCGCAATTTTTAATAGCAAATGTTACTCACGGTCATGCTTGACTCGGGCGCATAGGTAACTGTCGCCATACCTATGCACCAACTCCACATAGCACATAACAAATATCAACCTACTCCTATTCCCTCAAGCCAAAGTTAGATCAAACACTTACCTCGAAAGCTTCCAACTCAACTCATGCCTCTAGAATAGCTTTACCCCTCGAATTCTCCTCAAAACCAGTCGAATCTAACCATAATTTACTCAAATGTATCAACAAATGCTAGTTAAATCAATTTGAATGCATAAGAATGAAATTCCCAAAGTTTTACCCAAAAATTCCCAAAATGCCTCGAGTCCACATGCTCAAAACTCGAGTTCGAACCAAAACCGGATTACCCGTTCCCCCACGAGTTCATATATGCAATTTCTTTTGAAATCAGACCCCAATTTGAGGTCCAAATCCCCAATTTTATGAAAACCTAGGTTCTACCCCAAATCCCCATTTTTACCTATTGAAAGCTTTGATTTTAAGTTGAAATCATGATAAAAGATGTTACAGTTTGAAGAAATTGAGTAAAAGTTGACTTACAAGTGGTTTTGGAGAGAAAGAGCCGAGAGAAAATCGCCAATGGAGGTTTGGGTTTTGAAAATATGAAAAATAAGGTTTGAAATCGGCTAAGTATAAGTTGCACAGTTGCATATGTCGCAATAGCGAGATTGACTTCGTAATTGCGAACTCAACTGAAGAAAGGCGGAACTCACATTTGCGATATAATGTTCGCATTTACGAACCCATGGCTTAGGCGGGGAATGTCGCATTTGCGAGATTGACTTCGCATTTGCGAAGTCTGGATGCAAAGGGGAATGATGGCATTTGCGAGAAAACATCGCATTTGCGATGTCTGGCCAAACAAGAGAGGTTCGCAATTGCGATATTTTTCCTCGCATTTGCGAAGAAGCAGCCAAGAGGGGGAGGTTCGCATTTGCGAATAAGTCTTCGTAAATGCGAAGACTGCAGAGACCAGCAGTTAAAAATGTTTCAAATGAGCCTAACACCTATACGAAACTCACCCGAGCTCTCGGGGCTCCAACCCAAACATGCACCCCACCTTAAAAATATCCTACGGACTTACTCGTGCGATCAAATCGCCAAAATAACATCAAAATCAAAGAATCAACCTCCAAAACTCACGATTTTCATTTCAAAGTTCAAGACTTTCAAATTTTCCATTTTTAGTCCAAAACACGCCAAACGATGTCCTTTTTCAACCAAACTTTACAGATAGCGCTTAACGCTCATTTTAGACTTGTACCGGGCGTCGGAACCAAAATACGAGCCCGATACTATCACTTTTGATCAATTTTCATTTTCATTTTTCCTTAAGCATTTTCAGAAAACAATTTCACAGAAAAGCTCTGTACTCGGGCCTGGGACATCGGATTTCGATTCCGGGAGTACACCCTGTCCCAAATTTCCTTACGGACCCTCCAGAACCGTCACATCAAGGCTCCGGGTCCGTTTACCTAAAACGTTGACCAAGGTCAGCTATAGCAATATTATTATCAAAATTCATAGTTTTTAACACATAATTCAAATATTTCTACATAAAAATTTTCCGACTTCACGTCCGGATTGTGCACGCAAATTGAGGAAACCAAATAAGAGGTTTTCAAGGCCTTAGAAGCTCAAGAAAAGGGAGAATTATGGTGATGACCCTTTGGGTTGTCACATCCTCCACCTCTGAAATAACCGTTCGTCCTAGAACAGACGAAAGAAAGAAGTACCTGAGTCGGGGAATAGATGGGGATAAAGACTCCGCATATCAGACTCGGACTCCCAGGTCGATGCCTCAGGAGGCTGACCTCTCCACTGGACACGCACTGAAGGAAAACTCCACGACCTCAACTATCGAATCCGTCGGTCTAAAATAGCCACCGACTCCTCCTCATATGACAGATCCTTGTCCAATTGGACAGTACTGAAATCTAACACGTGGGCGGAATCACCGTGATACTTCCGAAGCATGGATACATGAAAAATCGGGTGCACAGCTGACAAGCTAGGCGGCAATTCAAGTCTATAAGCCTCATTCCCTATACGGTCAAGAATCTCAAACGGGCCAATATACCTAGGGATAAGCTTGCCCTTCTTCCCGAACCTCACTCACGCCCTTCATAGGTGATACACAGAGCAATACCCGCTCACCAACCATGAAAGCAACATCCCTGACCTTACGATCTGCAAAACTCTTCTGCCTAGACTGAGCTGACCGTAGTCTGTACTGAATGATCTTGACCTTATCCAAGGCCTCTTGTACCAAGTATGTACCCAATAACCGAGCCTCTCCCTGCTCAAACCATACGACTGGGGGCCGACACCGCCTACCATACAATGCCTCATACGGGGCCATCTGAATTCGAAATAGTAGCTGTTGTTGTACTCAAACTCTGCTAAAGGCAAGAACTGGTCCCACGAGCCTCCAAAGTCGATAACGCAGGCTCGGAGCATATCTTCAAGAATATGAATAGTCCTCTCGGACTGAATGTCCGTTTGGGTGTGAAATGTTGTATTCATCTGGACTTGGGTGCCCAACTCATGATGCACCGCTCTCCAGAAATGTGAGGTAAACTGCGGACCCCGATCCGAAATAATAGATATGGACACCCCATGAAGTCGAACAATCTCCCTGATATAAACCTCAGCATACCTCTCGAATGAATAGGTGGTGGCAATTGGGATGAAATGCACTGACTTAGTCAGCCTATCAACAATAACCCATATAGCATCAAACTTTTCCGAGTCATCAGAAGGCCAATTACAAAATCCATGGTGATTCTCTCCCACTTCCACTCGGGAAGCTCAATCCTTTGAATTAACCCATTGGGCCTCTGATAGTCGTACTTAACCTGTTGACAATTCAGACAAAGATCCACACATGCAACAATGTCTTTCTTCATTCTACGCCACCTATAATGCTGTCTCAAATCCTGATACATCTTCGGGGCACCCAGGTGAATAGAATACCGAGAACTGTGGGCCTCCACTAAGATCGACTCTCGAATACCATCCACATTGGGCACACCAACTCGCCCCTGCAACATCAATACACCATTATCTCCCAAATTCATCTCCCGGGCGCCTCTCTGTTGTACCGTGTCTCTCAGGACACACAAATGGGGATCATCAATCTGTCGCTCCCGGATATGCTCCATCAATGACGAGCGAGAAACCGTGCAAGCTAACACCATGGTGGCCTCAGAAATATCCAATATCACAAATCTATTAGCCAAGGCTTGCCTATCCAAGGCAAGTGGTCTCTAGCTGACCGGAATATATGCAAGACTACCCATGCTGGCGGACTTTCTACTCAATGCATCGGCCACCACATTGGCCTTCCCCGGATGGTATAAAATAGAAACATCATAATCTTTTTACAACTCCAACCACCTCCGCTGTCTCAAATTCAACTCTTTCTGCTTGAACAAGTACTGAAGGCTCTTGTGATCCGTGTACACCTCACACGTCACACCATACAAATAACGCCTCCAAATCTTCAAGGCATGAACAATGGCTGCCAACTCTAGGTCATGAACTAGATAATTCTTCTCGTAGATCTTCAACTGCCTCGAAGCATATGCTATGACCTTGCCGTTCTGCATCAACACTGCGCCAAGTCCGATGCGAGAAGCATCACAATATACAATATATGGACCAGATTCCGTGGGAAAGACCAATACCGATGCCGTAATCAGAGTTGTCTTGAGCTTCTGGAAGCTCGCCTCACACTCATTGGACCACCTAAACTAGGCACCCTTCTGGGTCAATCTAGTCATTAGGGCTGCGATGGATGAAAACCCCTCCACAAAACATCTATAGTAACCAGCTAACCTTAAGAAGCTCCGAATCTCTACAACTGAAGCTGGTTGAGGCCAGTTCTTGACTACATCTATCTTCTTTGGGTCAACCTGGATACCCTCTGCTGATACGAAATGACCCAGAAATGCTAGTAAACTCAACCAAAATTCGCACTTTGAAAACTTGGCGTATAACTAGCTATCCTTCAGAGTCTGAAAAAAACCACTCTGAGGTGCTGCTCATGCTCCTCCTGACTGCGGGAGTATACCAAGATATCATCAATGAATACAATCACAAATAAATCGAAGTAAGGCCTAAAAACTCGGTTCATCAACTCCATAAATGCTGCCGGGGCATTGGTCAACCCAAACGACATGACAAAAAACTCATAATGCCAATACCGAGTACGAAATGCTGTCTTAGGGACATCAGACGCCCTAATCCTAAGGTGATGATAACCAGACCTCAAATCTATCTTCGAGAACACCCTGGAACCCTGGAGCTGGTCAAACAAATCATAAAAATCCTCGTAAGTGGATACTTGTTCTTTATCGTCACCTTGTTCAACTACCGGTAATCAATGCACATCCTCATCGACACGTCCTTTTTCTTCAGAAACTACACTGGTGCACCCCAAGTGATACACTGGGTCTAATGAAACCTTTATCAAGCAAGTCCGGATGCAAAGGGGAATGATGGCATTCGCGAGAAAACATCGCATTTGCAATGTCTGGCCAAGCAAGAGAGGTTCGCAATTGCGAGATTTTTCCTCGCATTTGCGAAGAAGCAGCCAAGAGGGGGAGGTTCGCATTTGCGAATAAGTCTTCGCAAATGCGAAGACTGCAGACACCAGCAGTTAAAAATGTTTCAAATGAGCCTAACACCTATCCGAAACTCACCCGAGCTCTCGGGGATCCAACCCCAACATGCACCCCACCTTAAACATATCCTACGTACTTACTCGTGCGATCAAATCGCCAAAATAATATGAAAATCAAAGAATCAACCTCCAAAACTCATGATTTTTATTTCAAAGTTTAAAACTTTCAAATTTTCCATTTTTAGTACGAAACATGCTAAACGATGTCCTTTTTCAACCAATCTTTACAGATAGCGCTTATCGCTCATTTAAGACTTGTACCGGGTCGGAACCAAACTATGAGCCCGATTCTATCACTTTTGATCAATTTTCGTTTTCATTTTTCTTAAGCATTTTGAGAACACAATTTCACAAAAAGCTCCGTACTCGGGCCTGGGACATCGGATTTCGATTCCGGGCATACTTTCGGTCCCAAATTTTCTTACGGAACCTCCGGCATCGTCACATCACGGGTCTGGGTTTGTCTACCCAATACGTTGACCAAGGTCAGTAATAGCAATATTATTATTAAAATTCATAGTTTTTAACACCCAAATCGAGGCAACCAAATAAGAAGTTTTCAAGGCCTCAGAAGAGCTAAGAAAGGGAGAATTACGGTGATGACCCTTTGGGTTGTCATATCTTCGAGAGTCTCCCTCTGGGCCTGGCACTTGGCCAAATCATTGCTCCATTTTGTTCAGTCGGAGACCTCCCTCAACTCAGGTTGAACGGCTGCGGCGTCCCTTAAGTATACTGTAAGCACCTAATTTTTCCTCGCATGAAAATCACTCCTAAAAATAGACATAAAATAATTTAATAGATTTTAGGAGTTTTTCTTTATTTAGTTGCATTTTATGCATTTTTAATATCTTAAATCATAGAAAAATACCAAAATTGTTCAATGTTGCATTCCATAAGTATTTTAGATATAATTGCAATTAGAATTTAATTACATGATTCAATCGCATTTATTAGACAAAAATCACAAAAATATTGGGCATGTTACATATTAGCTTTAACCTTAAATTAGTAATTTCATTTCATTAGTTTTAAGTTGACTAATTGTTCAAATATTAGAAATAGTTAATTAGGTTTATTTAGCAAATTAGATTTGATTTGGAACCTAATTTAGGTTTTTAATTAATCAAGTTAGGATTTAAAATCAAAGAAAAAAGGGAAAGAAAGAAAGAAAGAAGAAGGGTTTTTCATTTAGCTCCGAAATTGGGCTAAGAACACTTTCTACGGCCCAATCTTCTCTAATATCGCCTCCATCCCAGATCCCTTCTAATCCGGTCCACCCTATTCCCTAATTCTATATACCTAACAGACCCTACCCGTTAGAAAGGAGACCTAGACGATAATTTCACCTTTTTTTGTCCTTGAAGAGGATAATGGAGCATCATCTCTTCTTTCTCTTCAACCCGTCATCATCTTCACAACACAAAAAGCCATGAAAATCACCATCTTTCCTCAATGAAACCTACTTGAAAACCTCCATTAACACCCACTTCGACGATCAACCATTAAAACATTACAAATTACCATGTAAATTTCACCCAAAGACCACCATAAACCCCCATTAGAACCAGCTCTCTCCCACCACAAAACCAACCCAAAAATGAGCCCGGATTCACCCAAAGAATGACCTCCGAACATCTCCAAAAAACGAGTTCAAAATTGACCCAAAATCAGTGTTAAAACACCATCAAATCAACTCTAAAATCCTGCTAAAAGCAGCTCAAATGAAGCTCCAAAATATAGCTCGAACAACCCTTAAATTAAGCTCAAAACTGACCTTAAACCAGCCCTATAACGGTTGTGTTACTGCTGGAAAATCAGCCACGGAAGAGCCTTGAAACCAAGCTAGCTTAAGATTCTACTCTTTTGCTCAACTTTTTTCTGGAAATTTAAATTCGAACAAGTTTGAGAAGTGGGATTTGCTGCTGTTGATTGCTGAAATTTTTGCTGAGCTTCGACCGAGTTTGTCTAAGCTTTTAGTCAATTTATTTAAGTTTTCTTGTTCAGCCAGGTTAGTTTTGAAGATTCACTGTATTATTATTTTTAGTAAATGATTAGACAATTGAGTTCTTGCTTAAAACTTGAAGATCCGCTCGATTCCTGATTTTTGTTATTTTCATGTGAAGTAGATATGTTGCACGAAAGATTCTTAGGACTTTCTTAATGAAAATAATATTTTTTTATTATATCATTTCATTGGGGAATATGAAGTTGTCTTATGTGACATTATGATGTTCAGTTAATTTGAAGTTATATTAGCACTTCATTTATTCTCTGGAATTTGATTAGTTGGCATGTATTCTTTTCTCTATTTCGCTTGAACTTGGCGTTCTTGAAATAAAGGGAGGAAGCCTTGTCCATGTCTTGTGACGATCCGATCCGTCGTCTTTATTCAGCTCCGTTATCCCCGTATTATGCTTTTCCGTGTGTTGATATATGTGTTTGGTGAGTTTGAAGTGTGTTAGGTTGAATTTGGTAAGAAATGAGACAAATAGTCTCTTTAAAGAAATCTTAAGTTGGAAAGTCAACCGGACATGGACTTGAGATTTAGAGGGCCCGGAACGAATTTTCGATGATTCCGCTAGTTTCGGGGATGATTTGTGACTTGGGAGAGAAAACGAAATTGAATTTTGAGGTCCGGTGTAGAATTAGGCTTGAATTGGCGAAGTTGAATTTCGGCGAATTCCGATTGATAGGTGGGAATTTTATTCGAGGTTCGGAATGGAATTACAAGAGTTGTAGTATCTTGTTAGGTGAATTTGGATATGTGTGCAAAATTTCAGGTCATTCGAACCTCGTTTGGTGGTTTCGGCATCGAATGTGATTTTGGAAAACTCTAAGTTATCTTAGGCTTTGATTTAAGGAAAGTGATGATTTTGGCGTTAATGTTAAGGCTCAAGAAAGTTTGAATGAGGTGTTTGGTCATATTTGTGTTTGTGGTTTGGACCCCGGGGGCCTCAGAGTGATTCCGGATGGTTAAACGAGAATTTTTGGAGTTTGTTTCAGATTTGGGAGTCGTTCTTCAGGTATGTTCGCGTTTGCGAACAATGGACCGCTGAAGCAGAAGATGGGTCGTAGAAGAGGCCAAGGGCAATTTGTCTAGGGCTGCAGAAGCGGACAAGCGACCGCAGGAGCGATGGTCGCGGAGGCGGTCAAGGACCGCAGAAGCGGTCGCTGCATAATTAAGTTAAACCGCGGAAGCGGTCAAATAGGCGCGGAAGCGAGAGTTGCTGAAGCGGAAAAAGGATCGCTCGAGCGGAAATCGATCTGGTTTAACGAAACAATAGGTTTAAAATTTTAAAAGGGAATAACAGTGGACCTCGGGCTAAGGCAATTGTGGGCGATTTCTGGAGAGATTTTTGGCGGAATTCATCAGGTATGAACTCTTCGACCTAAAGTATATCATTGTAGTGTTAAAGCATTGATTAAACGCAAAGAATTCAAGGTTTTTAATGTCAAAAATGGGGGTTAGGGCTTGAAACCCAAGTGAGCTTAAAGTGTTGATTTGAGGGGTCAAATGGACTCTGATTCTCGTAAATTTGATGTGTATGGACTCGTGGCGAAACGATGATTCTGAAAATTGAATTTCGTAATTTTTTGAGAAGTGGGCCCTGGGTATTTTTGGGTTTATTTTGAGTTATTTCGATTAGGTTATGTCCCATTAGCCTATTGTGACGTATTCCTATTGGTTTTGTTCAGATTTGACTTCTGCGAAGGTTGATTCTCGAGGGAAAGGCATTACGAGCTAGTTTGCGGCCGGCTTGAGGTGAGTAATGGGTGTAGATGATGACCTGAGACCCCATTATATCACATTGTGACGCTATTATGAGTCTAGACGTGCACTCCATGGATAGTGCGGGGTCGTATATGTTGAAAATTGTGACTCGGTCCAATCCGAGGGATAAATTGTGTTATGTTGGCGATTGTTTCGCATACTATATTGATGATATCAGGGCTTGATGCCATGTGCCGACTTGTAGAATCCTTGAGGGATTGATATATCAGAGTTAGCATGATTTGCATATCATTGAATCCAGTCCTGGGTTTCAAGCACTATTTTTGCCAACTCAGCCGTATTTCTATGTTATAAAAACTCAAATAATTCTTTAATGATATTTCGGGCTGACGATCATGATTCTACTATTTTCTGGACTGTATATTATTTCTTAGAAACGGTGGTAACTATTGGCACAGTGTATTAAAATGGAAACAGTGGTAACTATTGGCACTGTATGATATGGTGCTTGGGCTGTAGGAGCCCCTCCGGAGTCTGAACCCCCACAGTGAGCGCGGGTACCCAAATGATCGGGATGCACGTTTCGTAGTGTTTATGCATTTCATCGCATCTCATGCATTTATGTACTGTTGCTTTATCTGTATATCTCTGAGGCTTGTATTGTATAGAACTGCTAGATAGCTTCATTTTGTGTTATTTTTGTGTTTTCTTATCTTCGGGGTTTTTTTACATGCTTATTACTCACTGGGTTGATAGACTCACCCTATACTTCCTGAACCTTGTGTGCAGATCCAGGAGCTCCAGAGATCTAGTGCTGTTGCTGTTGCTATCCGATGTATCAGAGTATTGAGGTAGCTGGCCAGCGTCAGCAGGACCGCGTACTCTGTCTCATTCAGTCTGTTTCCTTTATAGTTTTGTCAAACATTTGTATCATTTCCTTTCAGACTTGTATTCGGTATTGTTAGAGGCTCTGTACTCTTGACCCCAAGGTTTAGGGAGTGATGTTGGCTCATATGTGTTTTCCACCGTATTGCTTATCCCTGGTTGGGAGTTTATATTTCAAAAAAATTGATGTTTTACCCTAAAGTTGTATCTCTTTTTGGGCTGGAAGGCCGTTCTTTGGAATTGGTTTGGTTGGGCTTGCCTATCCTTGTGGCCAGGCGCCATCACGATCGGGGTTAGGGTCGTGACAAGTTGGTATCAGAGCCTAGGTTGCTAGGCCTCACGAATTATGAGCCAGTTTAGTAGAGTCACACGGATCGGTACGTAGACGTCCGTATCATATCCTCGAGGGGCTATAGAACTTATGGAAACACTTCACTTTCTTGGAATTCTTATCGTGTGGCTTTGTTCATTTGAGAACTGAAACTTCTTATTCTATTCTCTCGCAGATGGAGAGAACCCGTGCTATCGGACGTGGAAGACGACCACTAGTGCCACCTGCTAGAGGCCTTGGGTGTGGCCGCGGTCGTGGTCGAGATGGACCAGTGGAGACAGCACGTGAAGACCCACCATCTGTTCAGATTCAGGACCATCCTCCAGCTGTGGATGTCCCAGCTGCACCTACTCAGGCACCAGCAATGCCCATTGTGATACCGGGTCTCCAGGAGACGTTGGCTCAGATCTTATCCGTCTGTACCGGGTTAGCTCAGGTGGTATCAGCTACCACTGTAGCAGCTAATTCTCGGCTAACTCGCCGTAGCTTGCATTCTAGAGCAGGGTGCACAGGGTTTGCAGACCCTAGAGGCACCACCAGTTCAGCCAGTTGCCCATGTACAACCAGTTGTTCCAGTTCAAGGTGATGGGGTACCGGTGATTCCAAATGACGATCAGCGTCGTCTGGAGAGGTTTAGCAGGCTTTCACCTCCGACTTTTAGCGGTGTTTCGGGCGAGGATGCCCAGGGGTTTCTTGACAAGTGTCGACGCATGCTCAGGACAACAGGGATCTTAGAGACTAGTGGGGTATCTTTTACCACTTTTCAGTTCTCAGGAGCATCCTTCGCCTGGTGGTTGGCATATGAGCAGCATAGGACGGCAGGTTCAGTACCCTTATCTTGGTAGGAGTTCTCCACTATCTTTTTGGAGAAGTGGTTACCTCGGTCGCAGAGGGAGGAGTTGCGCAGACAGTTTGAGTTGCTTCGCTAGGGGGATATGTCTGTGATGCTGTATGAGATGAGATATGCAGAGTTAGCTCGTTATGCTCCGTGGATGGTCCAGACCGATCAAGCGAGGATTAGACAATTTGTGGACGGGCTCATTTATCCCATTCGTATTCTGATGACTCGAGAGAGGAGCCTGAGTCATACCTTTGAGGAGGCGGTGGATATAGCCCGCGATATTAAGACGGCTCGCCGTCACGAGCGAGAGGAGAGGGAGGCCAAGAAGCCTCGAGGTTCGGGAAGTTATAGTGGTGCTCCATCTAGGGGCCAGTTTCATCAGGGCATAGGTCATTCTTTTAGGCCTCCTTAGTTAGGCCGCCCAAAGTACAATGGAGCTTCTTCTGGTTGTGGCCGTCAGGGTCACCAGCAGGGCTAGTCTTCACTCAGTTCCCTCCTTGCTCAGAGTTCTGAACCAGCTTCGTCAGCCCAGGGTTCATCTGCTGGGAGGGGTTTCCTTCAGTCCCCTTCTCCAGCTCCAGGCAGTTGTTTCGAGTGTGGGGAGTTTGGTCATTTGAAGAGACATTGTTGTCGACTTCGTGGTGGTAGGTTTCAGTAGAGGGATCAGCCTTCCTCTTCTTCTTTATCTACTTTAGCACCATCCCAGTCTTGTAGGGGTGGGGGTCAGTCATCTAGAGGCCATCCCAGGAGGGATGAGCGATCGAGCGGTGGTCAGGCTCGTTTCTATGCACTCCCAGATTGGAGAGATGCTGTTGCTTCATATGCAGTGATCACATGTATTATCTCAGTTTGCCACATAGACTCTTCTGTTTTGTTTGATCCCGGGTCTACATATTCTTATGTATCTGCTTACTTTGCTCATTATTTGGGGACTACCCGAAGGAGTCTAGCATTGTATGTGCATGTATCTACCCCGATGGGTGATACTATCATTGTGGACCAAGTGTATTGGTCTTGTCTTGTTACTATTGAGGGTATGGAGACCCGAGCTGACTTGCTACTATTGAGCATGGTGGATTTTGATGTTATTCTGGGCATGTATTGTCTATCATCGTGCCATGCTATTCTGGACTGTCACGCCAAAACATTCACTTCGGCTATTGCCGGGTATCCCAAGTATTGTGTGGAATGGTTCGACGGATTATGTACCCATCAGGGTAATCTCTTTATTGAAGGCCCAGCGGATGGTTGGGAAGGGATGTTTATCATATATCGCATTCGTGATGGATGTGGGAGCTGAGGCTTCTAGTCTTGATTCGGTTCCCGTAGTGAGGGAGTTTCTTGATGTATTTCCAGCGGACTTGTCGGGCATGCCGCCGGACATGGATATTGACTTCGGTATTTATTTGGTACCGGGAACTCAGCCCATTTCTATTCCTCCCTATCTTATGGTAACAACAGAGCTAAAGGAGTTGAAGGAGCAGCTGCAGGAACTCCTAGATAATGGGTTCATTCGTCCGAGTGTGTCACCGTGGGGCGCACCAGTGTTATTTGTTAAGAAGAAGGATGGCACAATGAGAATGTGCATTGATTATAGACAGTTGAACAAAGTGACAGTAAAGAACAAGTATCCACTGCCCCGTATTGAGGATTTGTTTCACCAGCTTCAGGGAGAAAATGTATTATCCAAGATTGATCTCCGTTAAGGCTATCACCAGCTGAAGATTAGAGATTCCGATATCATGAAGACAACTTTCAAGACGAGATATGGGCATTATGAGTTTCTGGTTATCTCATTTGGGCTGTCTAATGCCGTAGCAGCATTCATGCACCTGATGAACAATGTATTCAGGCCTTATCTGGATTCTTTTTTAATTGTGGTTATTAATGATATTCTTGTTTACTCGCGTAGCCAGGAGGAGCACGCGCAACATTTGAGGGTGGTATTGCAAAGGTTGAGAGAGGAGAACTTGTATGCAAAGTTCTCGAAGTGTGAGTTCTGGCTCAGTTCCGTGGCTTTTCTGGGACACGTGGTGTCCAGTGATGGTATTCTGGTTGACCCAAAGAAGATCGAGGTGGTGCAGAGTTGGCCCAGACCGTCCTCATCTTCCGAGATTCGGAGTTTCCTCGGTTTGGCGTGTTATTACCATTGGTTCGTTCAGGGTTTTTCATCTATTGCTCCGCCTTTGACGAAGTTGACGCAGAAGAATGAACCATTTGTATGGTCTGATGAGTGCGAGGAGAGCTTCCATAAGCTCAAGTCATTGTTGACTACGAATCAAATGTTAGTATTGCCAGCAGCTTCAGGTTCTTATACGGTATATTGCGATGCTTGGAGGATTGGTATTGGATGTATTCTGATGCAGGAAGGTAGAGTGATTGCATATGCTTCTCGACAATTGAAGCCCCATGAGAAAAACTACCCTGTTCGTCACTTAAAGTTGGCTACTATAGTTCATGCTTTGAATATTTGGAGGCACTTTCTATATGGCATATCTTGTGAGGTGTATACGGATCATCGCAGTCTTCAGCACTTGTTTAAGCAAAAATATCTGAATTTGAGACAGCGGAGATGGCTTGAGTTACTCAAGGATTATGATATTACCATATTGTACCACCCGGGGAAGGCCAATGTAGTGGCCTATGCTTTGAGCCGGAAGGCCGTGAGTATGGGTAGCTTGGCGTACATTTCAGTTGGGGAGAGGCCCCTTGTAGTTGATGTTCACGCCTTGGCTAATTGGATGGTGAGGTTAGATATTTCAGAGCCCAGTCGGGTGTTGGCTTGTGTGGTTTCCCGGTCTTCTTTGTATGATAGCATCATGGAGCGCCAGTATGATGACCCGCATTTGCTTGCCCTGAAGGACAGGGCCTAACATGATGATGCCAGAGGTGTGACTATTGGTAGTGATGGTGTGTTGCGGATCGAGGGCCGGATTTGGATGGCCAATGTTAATGGGCTCCGAGAGATGATATTAGAGGAGGCCTATAGCTCGCGGTATTCCATTCATCCGGGTGCGGCGAAGATGTACCAGGACTTGAGGTAGCATTATTGGTGGAGGAGAATGAAAAAGGACATTGTGAGTTATGTGGCTAGGTATCTCAATTGTCAGCATGTCAAATATAAGCATCAGACACCCGATGGTGTACTTCAGCAGATGGATATTCCGGAGTGGAAATGGGAGAAGATTACTATAGACTTTGTGAGTGGTCTCCCTCGTACCTCGAGGAACTTTGATTCCATTTGGGTGATTGTGGATAGGCTGACCAAGTCTGTGCGTTTCATTCCGGTGTGTACCACCTATTCTTCGGAGAGGTTGGCAGAGATTTTCATCCGTGAGATTGTGCGGTTGCATGGGGTTCCAGTTTTGATTGTCTCAAACAGGGGTACTCAGTTTTCCTCCTAGTTTTGGAAGGCTTTTCATCAGGAGTTGGGCACTCATATTCAGATGAGCACAACTTTTCATCCTTAGGCGGACGGGCAGTTCCGTCATACTATTTAGATATTGGAGGACATGTTGCGTGCTTGTGTTATTGATTTCGGAGGTTCTTGGGATAATTTCTTGCCGCTTGCAGAGTTTGCTTATAACAATAGTTGTCGGTCCATCATTCAGATGTCGCCATATGAGGCTTTATGTGGGAGACGGTGTAGGTCTCCAGTCGGTGGGTTTGATCCCTGCGAGGCTAGATTATTGGGGACAGAGTTATTCAGGATGCCTTAGAGAAAGTGAAAGTTATCCAGGAGAGACTTCATACGGCTCAGTCGCGTTAGAAGAGCTATGCGGACCGGAAGGTTCAGGATGTGTCTTATATGGTGGGCGAGAAGGTTCTGTTGAAGGTCTTTCCTATGAAAGGCGTGATGAGGTTTGGAAAGAAAGGGAAGCTGAGTCCGCAGTTTATTGGACCTATTGAGATACTCAGGAGGATTGGAGAGGTTGCCTATATGATTGCTTTGCCACCCAGTTTGTCGGGGTTTCACCCGGTGTTTCATGTTTCTATGCTCAAGAAGTATGTTGAGGACCCGTCTCATGTATTAGACTTTAGCACAATCCAGCTGGATGATGATTTGACCTATGATGTGGAGCCAATGGCTATTTTGGGTCGTCAGGTTTGGAAGTTGTGATCTAAGGACATAGCTTTGGTGAAGGTGCAATGGAGAGGTCGGCCCGTAGAGGAGGCCACTTGGGAGACCGAGCAGGAGATGCAGAGACGTTTGTTTGAGGCTCTAGGTTAGTTTCTTGACCCGCTCGAGGATGAGCGTTTGTTTTAGTTGGGGAGGATGTGACAACCGTACCCGTCGTCTTTTGTATTTCAGTCCCGTTATCCCCGTATTATGCTTCCCTATGTGTTTATATATGTGTTTGGTGAGTTTGAAGTGTGTTAGGTTAAATTTGGTTAGAAATGAGACCAATAGTATCTTTAAAGAAATCTTAAGTTGGAAAAGTCAACCGGACATGGACCAATAGTCTCATTCGGACCTCGTTTGGTTGGTTTCAACATCGAATGTGATTTTGGAAAACTCTAAGTTATCTTAGGCTTTGATTTGAGGAAAGTGTTGATTTTGGTGTTAATGTTGGTGTTTTCAGGACTCGAGCAAGTTTGAATGAGGTATTTGGTCATATTTGTGTTTTTGGTTTGGACCCCGGGGGCCTCGGAGTGATTCGGGATGGTTAAACGAGAATATTTGGAGTTTGCTTCAGATTTGGGAGTCTGTATTCTAGTATTTCCGCGTTTGCGGACAATGGACCGCGTTGGCGGTGTTTGCTGAAGCGGAAGATGGGCCGCAGAAGCTTCCAAGGGCATTTTGGCTAGGGCCGCAGAAGTGGACAAGCGACCGCAGGAGCGATGGTCGCGAAAGCAGTCAAGGACCGCAGTAGCGGTCGCTGAGGAATTAAGTTAAACCGTGGAAGAAGTCAAATGGGCGCGGATGCAGTAGTCGATGAAGCGGAAAAAGGACTGCTGGAGCGAAAATCGACCTAGTTTAATGAAATTGTAGGTTTCAAAATCTTAAAGGGAAGAACATTGGAACCTCGGGCTAAGGCGATTGTGGGCGATTTCTGGAGAGATTTTTGAGGGAATCCATCAGGTATGAACTTTTGGACCTAAAATATGTCATTATAGTGCAAAATCATGGATTAAACGCAAAGAATTCAAGGTTTTAATGTAAAAAATGGGTGTTAGTGCTTCAAACCCAAGTGAGCTTAGAATATTGATTTGAGGGGTTAAATGGACTCCGATTCTTGTAAATTTGATATGTATGGACTTGTGGCGAGACAAGGATTCTGAAAATGTGAATTTTGTAATTTTTTGAAAAGTGGGCCCAGGGCTCGAGTTTTGCCAACTTCGTGTTTTTGGGTGTATTTCGAGTTATTTTGATTGGGTTATGTCCCATTAGCCTATCGTGACGTATTCCTATTGTTTTTTTTCAGATTTGGCATCCGCAAAGGTTGATTCTTGAGGGAGAGGCATTGCGAGCTAGTTTGTAGCCGGCTTGAGGTGAGTAATGGGTATAGATGATGACCTGAGGGTTAAAGGCCCCGGTATATCACATTGTGTTGCTATTATGAGGCTAGTCACGCACTACGTGGCTAGTGCGGGGTCGCATATGTTTAAAATTGTGACTCGGTCCCATCCGAGGGATAAATTGTGTTTTGTTGGCAATTGCTTCGCATACTATATTGATGATATTAGCGCTTGATGCCATGTTTCGGGCTCTGTGCCGAGTTGTATAATCCTTTAGAGATTGATATATCATAGTTAACATGATTTGCATATTATTTGAATCTAATCCAGGGTTTTAAACATTATTTTTACCAACTCAGCCGTATTTCTATGTTTTGAAAACTCAAATAATTCTTAAATGATATTTCAGGCTGACGATCATGATTCCACTATTTTCTGGATTGTATATTATTTCTTGGAAACGGTGATAACTATTGGCATCGTGTTTTGATATAGAAACGGTGGTATCTATTGGCACCGTGTATTGAAATGGAAACTGTGTAACTATTGGCACTGTATGATACTATGATATGACACTTGGCTTGTAGGAGCCCCTCCGGAGTTTGAACCCCTACAGTGAGCGCGGGGTACCCAAATGGATCGGGCTGCACGTTCCGCAGTGTTGATGCATTGCATCACACCTCATGCATTCATTTACTGTTGCTTTATCTGTATATCACTGAGGCTTGTACTTTGTAGAACTGCTAGATAGCTTCTTTTTGTGTTATTTTCGTGTTTTCTTATCTTCGGGTTTTTATACATGCTTATTACTCACTGAGTTGGTAGACTCACCCTATACTTCCTGCACCTTGTGTGCAGATCCATGAGCTCCAGAGATCTAGTGCTGTTGCTACTGCTATCCGAGCTATAGGAGTATTGAGGTAGCTGCCCAGCAGGACCGCGTACTCTGTCTCATTCAGTCTTTTTCCTTTATAGTATGTCAGACATTTGTATCATTTCCTTTCAGACTTGTATTCAGTATTGTTAGAGGCTCTGTACTCGTGACCCCAAGGTTTTGGGAGTGATGTTGGCTCATCTGTGTTTTCACCGTAGTGCTTATCCCTGGCCGGGAGTTTATATTTCAAAAAAATTGATGTTTTTCCCTAAATTTGTATCTTTTTGGGTTGGAAGGCCGTTATTTGGAAGTGGTTTGGTCGGGTGTGCCTATCCTTGCGACCGGTCGCCATCACGACCGTGGTTGGGGTTGTGACAAGTCTTTTCGTCCATTTCCTATTAATAACCAAATTAACAAATGTTGGCAAGCTGCATTCCGCCATATAATCAGCCATATACATAAATTTAGGTATTAACTCTATCACTCGATCCTCAAATAGATTTCATAACTCTCGGGCCCTTACAATAATCTGAAACTTTAGGAATTAAACTACTTATAAATATCGTAGCTTTCTTTAGGCGTGATTAATAAATAATTGTGACTTTGGATACGGTTCCCGTGGCGTAGTCACGATACGTAATCTCCCAATTCGGGTGTTCATTTCATGTGACCGGATCATAACTTCGAATAATAATTAAAATAAACATATATAAATTTTGGGTGCATTTCATGTGACGCGATTCGCAATATGTGGAAAAACAATTAGTGCACGACATCGTGACTCGTTCAAATAAATTTCATAAATACTAAAAGTAGTTAAATAAATAAAAGGGGTTATAATGTTGAAAATGAACAATAGGCTTAAAACATGTAATTAATCAGATAATTAGGCCAATTAATAATAGTTGAGCAACTGTGATTAAACCATAGAGCTCGGGAGTGCCTCACACCTTCTCCCGAGTTAACAAAATTCTTTACCTATTATTTGTGTTCGCAGACCAAAAATAGATTCAAATTTTCTCGATTTGGGATTTTAAAATAAACTGGTGACTTGGGACACCATAAATTATCTCAAGTGGTAACTCTGAACAAATAATTAATCCCATTTCGATTAATGTCACTTTAATTGGAAAAACTCCCTATTCCCCTTTGGGATAAAAGAGGTGTAACAATTCTGGCTGCTACACTGGAGATTGAACCCAGAATCTTTGGTTCAGGGTTCAGGGTTCAGAATTCGAGCTTAGAATAACTGTTATACTTGGCTTTTATTTATTATCTGATTTTTTAAAGTGTTTGAGCCTAATGTGCTATATGTCGCTTTTTACTGCTTTGATACTAATTGAACTGTATATTAAAACTGTTACGAAATCCTCTTCTCTCTGACTCTTCTAAATCTTATGGGAAGCATGCGCTTCGTGTGGCTTCTTTTCTTTTAGAGTCATATCCCAAATTTAGAACGTTGTTCGGATAAGTTGCAAAGCAAGTGAAACTTTTGTATTTCCGGTATGCTGCCTCCCTCCCCCCGGCTCGAGTTGTCTACTCGGGTAAGCCAGGTCTAAAATAATGCACCCAGGTTTTTAAACCTAGAATTACATAGTCTCATGCCGGATTCCTAGTAGGAATGCTTATTTGCATCAAGTGCATTTGATTAGGGACTCAACACAGTGGTTGGGTCCGTCTAGGACAGGTGTACCCATATTAAAAGACCATCCTGATGTATCTTACGTGCTACTTGCGCGACTGTTTGTTTCGGCTTGCATGCTGATCGACTTCTAGAATAGGGAAAGAAAAAAAAGCCAAGAGTGAGATAGGTATTTGAAAATCCTGAAACTCTGCCAAAATTCTGAAGAAAAAAAGAAAGAAAAAGAAAAGTCAATTCAAAATGAGCCAAAATTTTCAAACGCCATGTTTCCCTTGTTCCGTCAATACTGACCGAATTATGCGGGTCTGATACTCACTGGATGTGAGACATGTTGGCAAACCTCATCGGTTCCGGCTCCAATTTTTTAAAAAATCAAAAAAATATTTTCCTTTAATTCCTTCTTTAGAAGCATTTCCTTAGAAAATTAAAAAAAGGGATCTTTAAGCGCAAAAAATAGTTTCCTTACTTTTGAAGTCTTTCATTGGGAATAAAGAAAACAAAAAATTCAAAATTCAAAATGCGGATTTCCTTTATTTTGACGTATTTACCCAAAAATGCAAAAAACAAATCAGAAACAAGAGCCAATTTTTTTTCCTTCTTTAAAAATCTTTCTTTCGTATATTTCCAGAAAAAGTTAAAAATTGAAGTCCAAAAATATTTTTATTTTTATTTAGAAATACTTTTAGAAATTTAAAAACAAAACACTCTAAAATTGAAAATATTTTCTTAAAAGTCTCTCTTTCAAAATATTAAGAGGCTACATCTAAAATCCAAAATATATTTTCTTTCTTCTTTAGAAAAGAGAAAACAAATGAAAATTCAAACAAAAATATTTTATTTTTACTTTGAAATTCCCAAAGTTTAAATCAAAAGAAAAGAGATTTTCAGAAGTCTTACTTTCAAAAAAAAAAAGTCAAATCAAAAATCCAATTTTTTTTTATGATTCTTTAAAAGCATTTCTTTCGAAAATTTCGAAAAAAAAACGAAATAACATTTAAAAAAAATATGTTTTCTTTTTTTTATAGCTTTCATGGTCTAAGTTTTATAAAAGTAAAAAGAATAGTTAGTTTGTTTACTCCATTCTCAATCTTCTTGAACTACGACCAACAAGGGCTGTGGTGGAGTGGTAAGTACTCCTTCATCCTTAACTAGAGGTCTCGAGTTCGAGCACCGGGTATGGAGTCGACTTTATTAGGGAGCGCTTTACCCCCTTTGTGGGACTTCTCGGCGCAAATCCGTATTTAGTCGGGCCACAATGTGGAACTTGACACCGGGTGGGAAACCAAAAAAATATCTTCCTGAACTATGCAAGATCTAATTCATGCGGCGTCATGATACGTAGCAAATTCCCATCGAATTCGATCATAGCCATAAAATTAATTGAGTGAAAAATAAACTGGAAAAAAAGAGAAAGAAAAATTGAGTGGAAAAAGGGTGACAAAAAAGAAAAAGAAAAAAGAGAGTGACAAAACGAAAAGAAAAAGAAAAGTGTGTGCCAAAAAATAAAAGAGCGACATAAACAAAATGAAAAAAATCAAGAGTGATTAAAGAGAGGTAGAAATAAAAGAAAAGAGGTACATACTAACAGAGTTAGTTAAGGTCGGGATGAAACATGCAACCGTTCAAACACATGGTTGAAGCGTTTAACTGTTAGGTGCATTGCATCCCAACGTGCGATTTCCTATATGTTAAATGTCTCGAAACTAAAAAGGTTGTGGTATGAGCAAATTAGTCAGGTTCTGTTCAGGTGGTTGGTTTGATGGTATGCGGTGATGAACGTGCAACCTTTCCCGCGGCCACAATATTATACACAAAACCGAGCTCCACCTCCCAAAAATGTCCATTCATACCAAGGGTGTACGTAGGTCGGGTTGGTTCAAATTTTACAATTACTAAACCAAACCAAATGTGTTGGGTTATTAAATGTAAAGACTAAACCAAACCAATAAAACTCAAGTTTTTCACTCTCGATTTTTCTCGAGTTTTCTCGGATTTTCGGATTTTTTCCTGGTAAAATCTTAGTAGAACAAACCATATAAATTGTGCTCAAAATATTTATTTAATCCTAGTAAGGTACAACTATATAAAGTATTTTTCAAGAAAATAATATAAAATATGATATGTGTCATGGCATTATCCTAAAATATTCAACAGAAAAATGTAAAATTATGTAGTATAAATATTGCTAATTAAAAATCCATAATAAAGATAAACATAATCTAAAAGTACTAAGTCATGCTAAAATAAGTATACTATTAAGGAAATATTTATTACATGAATAATCTCTAAAGAAAAAATAACAATAGGATATGCATTTTTATCTAAATTATTGCAAACAAAAAATAAATATTCAATACATTAACTTTCGTAGTATTGACTTGAATATTTTTTGTTAGCATTAGTATTGATTTGATTTTGGTTTCAGCTTTTGTTAGCATTATTTAATTTACTAATATTAAATGCTATAAAACTTATTGGAATATTCAAAAGTTCTAAGTCCAACCTTGGAATAATACCTTAATAGATAAAAATATGAATTTTTGTAAGAATATTTATAAATTACATCACAATATGTATATTTATATGTTAAATATATCTAAAATTTCTATATATGTAATGTCGGGTTAGTTTGGTTTTGGTTTGACTTTCTTTGGTTAAAATTGAACCAAACCAATTATGGTCGGGTTTTTTTTTCGCAACACCAAATCAAATCAAATCAAACCATAATCGGGTTTTTTTTTCTTGGTTTGACTCAAATTATCAAGTTGGTGCGGTTTGTTTGTTTCTTTTGTACACCCCTACTTACCAAGATCCATATAATCTCCAATCAAATATTCCCCTGTACAATCTTCGCCCAAGAGAGCCTTCAAAAGCAATCAGTTCACAGTTATTGGTGAATCATACTCGGGTTTGTTCCAAAAGCTAGTCAGACGATGTCACGATCTGGATTTTCCACCCTCGGGAGTCATGATGACGCCTACTAATGTGAGATAGCAAGCCGACTATTGAACAAATTACTTCTTTACCCATTTTATACTCTTTAACAATTATAAAACTATAATTTGTTGTAAGACCTTGTTTAACCTCGTTTGGAAATCATTGATATATTTGATATGTGTGCTTTGGTTGTATTAGCATGATTTCCAGGTATTGGTTTTGATGAATGACAAACAATGAAGTCAATTGTCAAACAACGATATTGTATGACAAACGATGAAGATGCATTAGCAAACAATCGAGATGGTTGACGAATCAATGATGATGAATCAAACAATCAAGATTGGGTGCCAAGAAGCATATTAATAAAGGGATTGCTTAGACAAGCCAAGACGAGCTCAAAAGTTCAAGACCGAAGACCCAAGGCGTAGGTCGTTAGGTAGAACCAATGTAAGAGCAACATTTAAGTTATCTCGTCTTTTGGCTCAACATAGGTCATCATTAATATGCATAAAATCATTTTATTAAATCATATATATCATAAACATTTTTAATATACTTCAAACAAAATGATTTTAACCAAAATGGTTTTTGAAGTAAGTTTTCGATTCTGGTATATTCTGGTATATTCCAGCTTTGATTCTGGTATATTCTGGTATATTCCAGCTTTGCTGGAAATTCCAGAGAAGTAGGATAATCGATTATCAAGTTTCAATAGTCGATTATTCTCATGTCCGTTGCCTTCCAACAGCTAGTTTTTTGAACGTTTGAAACAAGATAATCGATTATACAAGTTAGATAATCGATTATGCTGAGCCAAAATAAGATTTATTGTTTAAACGTTGGGCAGCGGCTATATCACCTCCACACCCTATAAATAGAGGTCTTTGGAGCTGATTTTATATGAACAACATCTCTCATTATTCTTGAACATATTGATAACATTTATGCATTATATTAGAGCTTTTGTTGAGCCATTTGAGAGACAACTTTGTGTTGTTCATAGAGCTTATATTGTATCTCTTTATCTACTCTTCTTAGAGAGTTCTTGTTGTAAAAGAGAAAGGTTCTTGAGAAGACCATAGCTTCTCATTGAGCGTTAGGTTGGCTAAGTACCTTCAATCTTAGTGTGTGAAGTCTTGAGGTGCGGTATCCACGAGCAAGGTGAAGTCTTGAGGTGAGGTATCCTCGAGCAAGTTGAAGTCTTGTAGAGCATACATCTGCGAGCAAGTGTAACGGTTTGTTAGGCACCCGTAAGCTTAACGGAGTTAGTGTAAACTCGAGAGAGTCTCTCGGGAGACTGGACTAACCATACGTTGTGGTGGACCAGTATAAATTCGGTGTATCCTCTCCTTACTCTTTTAATTACTGCACTTACTTTACTCCTGCAATTTTAATTCTGCAAAATTTATCGACATTCTCGTGCCTCACTATTCACCCCCCCTAGTGACGGGCATAAATCCTAATAGTTGGTATCAGAGCCTAACTCTCTGAAAGCCTTAACCGGTTGAGAGAACGATATATATTTTTTTGTTGAGAATGTTGAACATAGGTATGATGAGCGAAGGACACTCTACCATTAGGCCTCCACTATTTGATGGAACCAATTATACATATTGGAAAGAGAGGATGAGAATATTCATCCAATCAAATAACTTTCGATTATGGCACATCATCAAGAACGGTGAACAAATGCCGACAAAGAAAGTTGGGGAAATCATGGTTCCAAAGGAGGAAGATGAATATAATGCCGAAGACATCAAGAAGGTTGAAAATAACGCAAAGGCCATCACTATGTTGTATTGTGCCGTGAATCCGGATGACTATCGGAAGATCTCTTGCTGCACAACCGCCAAAGAGATGTGGGATAAGCTTGAAATCACTTATGAAGGTACGCCTCAAGTCCGAGAAGCTAGAGTTGATTTTCTAACACATGGATATGAACTCTTTAGAATGAAGGAGCCTGAAAGCATCGATGATATGTTTGATCGATTCTCAATGATCATCAACGATCTCCATGCTCTTGGGAAAATATATTCGAACAAAGATCTACTTCGAAAAATCCTGCGGAGTCTCACTCCCGAATGTCATTCCAAAGCCAATGCCATCCAAGAGTCGATAGGAATCACGGACGTCACAATTGATGGACTAAGAGGTAACCTCAAAACCTATGAAAGCACTATTCTTAATCCCTCTTTTGTAAACAAGAAAAATTCGATTGCCTTCAAAGCCTCATCTTCTAAAAGAGTAGAGGTAAGTGATTCGGAAAGCGATGACGATAATATTTCCAATGCCTTGATCGAAAAGTTTTATAAGTTTATGAAAAGGGAAATTAAGAAGGAAGAACCAAGTCCTTCATGCCATAATTGTGGAAAACTTGGCCACACCAAATCTCATTGCCCAAAATCCAAGGACAAGAAGAAGAACAAACACCAAAGGCGTGTGACATAGGATTCGGAAAGCTCGGGTGATGAAACGGCCGCCTTATGCCTCATGGCTAACGAGGAAGAAGAGGTAAGTACTTCTAACTCTTACTCGTTTGAAGAATTACAAGAAGCTTTTCATGAATTATATGGTGAATTGAAAAAGACTTCAAAAATCTCCAAAGAGGCCAAGGCTAAAATTAACGTTTTAGGAGAGGAAAATAAATTTTTAGAAAATGATATTATTGATCTTAAAAATAAAATTAAGGAGATGCATGAAGATTCTTCAATTGATCAAAATTCTAATTGTTCATCTTGTGATTCTTTGAAATTAGAAAACATAGAACTTAGGAACACACTAGAAAAACGTAGTGTAGACAATCCTAAAATAGTTGAAGAAATTAAAAAGAAAAGGCCCTGGAAAAATAAAAGGCGTAAAAAGAATAAGAATCATGTTAGAAATTGCGATGCACAACCTAGAAATAATTCTAGGAATTTTGTAAATGAGTCTAGAATTAATCATTTTAGACCACCTAGAAATGATTCTAGGAATTTTATTAATGAGTCTAGAATTAATCATTTTAGACCGCCTAGAAATGACTCTAGGAATTTCAACGCTTCTAGGAATAACGACTTTAGATCACCTAGAACGTTTTTGGCTCAACCAAGACATATGCACAACCCGAATGTTATATGTCATTATTGCAACCGGGTAGGACACATAGCACCCGTATGTTTTGCAAAACATAGGAATTTATCTTTTAGCTATGATTATTATTTGCCTAACCCCCAAGGACCCAAAAGTGTTTGGGTACCTAAAACCTATTTTTAGATACGTTTGCAGGTGTGCTTGAAGACTACAATATCGTAGTAGATGCACCAAGCACGAAACCTTATTGCATCGAGGGGGAATTTCGGTTAGTTATCATATTTTTGATAAAAACGTAATAGTTGATATGTGTTAACGATTGATATGTCTTTGTTAACAATTTGTATCAGTTATTTTTGTTGATTCATGTTTTGATAACTTTTATTTTGAATAATAATTGGTATCAATTATTTTTGTTAAAAATAATGATTGATTCATGTTTTGATGAATATTATTTTTGGTTTGAATAACAGTTTGTATATTCTTGAAAAATAAATGATTCATGTTTTTAATACAACTATTGGTTTGTTAAAAATTAACAGTTGATATGTTTTTAAGTAATATGATTTGCTAAAAATAACCTTTAATATGGTTGTTATGTTTTTACTAACATTTGGTATCATTTTATGTTGGTATGATTTTTAATTATTTGAAAATCGTCATCATGTATATTCCTCATTGTATTTCCTATTTTATTTTTGACACTAACAATTGGTATACCCAAAAGGTGAAAGTGTCAAAAGGGGGAAGTAGGCTTTGTATAATCTTTTTGCTAATGCCAAAAGGGGGAAGAGCTTAGGCGATATGCATCTAATAAGGGGGAATGTCTCTACCTTTTAGTATGCCTTATTTGAGGGGGAATATTCAATTAAGGGGGAATATTTTGCATGACTTATATGTTGAGATATAGCATGTCTTTTGGGGGAATCCGATATGCATATCTCCTATTGTTTGTCATTATCAAAAAGGGGGAAATTGTAAGACCTCGTTTAACCTCGTTTGAAAATCATTGATATATTTGATATGTGTGCTTTGGTTGTATTAGCATGATTTCCAGGTATAGGTTTTGATGAATGACAAACAATGAAGTCAATTGTCAAACAACGATATTGTATGACAAACGATGAAGATGCATTAGCAAAAAATCGAGATGGTTGACGAATCAATGATGATGAATCAAACAATCAAGATTGGATGCCAAGAAGCATATTGATGAAGGGATTGCTTAGACAAGCCAAGACGAGCTCAAAAGTTCAAGACCGAAGACCCAAGGCGTAGGTCGTTAGGTAGAACCAATGTAAGAGCAACATTTAAGTTATCTCGTCTTTTGGCTCAACATAGGTCATCAGTAATATGCATAAAATTATTTTATTAAATCATATATATCATAAACATTTTTAATATACTTCAAACAAAATGATTTTAACCAAAATGGTTTTTGAAGTAAGATTTCGATTCTGGTATATTCTGGTATATTCCAGCTTTGATTCTGGTATATTGTGGTATATTCCAGCTTTGCTGGAAATTCCAGAGAAGTAGGATAATCGATTATCAAGTTTCAATAGTCGATTATTCTCATGTCCGTTGCCTTCCAGCGGCTAGTTTTTTGAACGTTTGAAACAAGATAATCGAATATACAAGTTAGATAGTCGATTATACAAGTTAGATAATTGATTATGCTGAGCCAAAATCATATTTATTGTTTAAACGTTGGGCAACGGCTATATCACCTCCACACCCTATAAATAGAGGTCTTTGGAGCTGATTTTATATGAACAACATCTCTCATTATTCTTGAACATATTGATAACATTTATGCGTCATATTTAGAGCTTTTGTTGAGCCATTTGAGAGACAACTTTGTGTTGTTCATAGTGATTATATTGTATCTCTTTATCTACTCTTCTTAGAGAGTTCTTGTTGTAAAAGAGAAAGGTTCTTAAGAAGACCATAGCTTCTCATTGAGCGTTGGGTTTGCTAAGTACCTTTAATCTTAGTGTGTGAAGTCTTGAGGTGCGGTATCCACGAGCAAGGTGAAGTCTTGAGGTGAGGTATCCTCGAGCAAGTTGAAGTCTTGTAGAGTATACATCTACGAGCAAGTGTAACGGCTTGTTAGGCACCCGTAAGCTTAACGGAGTTAGTGTAAACTCGAGAGAGTCTCTCGGGAGACTGGAATAACCACACGTTGTGGTGACCCAGTATAAATTCGGTGTGTCCTCTCCTTACTCTTTTAATTACTGCACTTACTTTACTCCTGCAATTTTAATTCCGCAAAATTTATCGACATTATCGTGCCTCACTATTCACCCCCCCTCTAGTGACGGGCATAAATCCTAACATTTGTAAACACCAAAAATTTTAATAAGCGGAAGAAATACAGTAAACTATCTGAAATATGTACTTAATACAAATTTTTAAGCCTTAACCACCCAAAACTGGTGTCACAGTTTCACAGACGATCTAAGAATACTACATACAAAGTTGGAAAAATAAATGATACACTATTTCTAAATTAAGGAAATGAAACAAAAATAAAGGGATAGAGGGAGATGCCAGGGCCTGCGGACACCTACATGTTTACCTTGGATCTCTGCATGGACTGAAGGTAGCCTCCCAATATACAGTCCAAAAGATGCTCGGAGATCTGCACACAGTGCAGACTATAGTATCAACACAACCGATCCCATTTTCTGGTAAGTGCCTAGCCTAACCTCGGCAAAGTAGTGACTAGGCTAGGAACAAACTACCAAGTAACCTGTATAATTCAAATATATACGGCGGAAAAGAAGAACAATAATGTAAAATCAAGTACGAGAGGGGGTAACATGTTGCTGGGGGATATCGATCTAGCTGCACCTTCCAGTACGACTACCTTGTTATGACTTCACTCCAGTTACTAGCCCTGCTTTCGGCATCCCCTCCTTGCAACTAATGTAATGACAATTCAGATTAGAAAGACAACGGGTAAATGAAAGAAGAAACATATCTCAAATATCAACAAGGAATCAGAAATCAATAAGTGCACCGTATCACCCATTGTTCGTTTACTCTTGTCCACACTAAAGCAATCAAGTAATGAAAATGTGCACGACCTCACCCTTCGTGCTTTTACTCTTGTCCTTACCATATTACCAATAAAATCGATAAAGAATCATTCATCGTGCGGTACAGAATCACCCTTCGTGCTGTACACTCTTTCATCGCAAATCATACACGACATCACCCTTCGTGCTTTAACACTCTGTCACCAAAATAATACACGACATCATCCTTCGTGCTTTAACTCTCTTCCTCACCCAAACAACAATCACAAATAATAGGGCAAGGAAATGAATGAAATTACAATATGAATCCCGGCAAGGGAAATAATATTTCAACAATCAAGTCCCGGCAAGAGACAACATCAAAACAACAACAATATCTCAGCATGGGAGTCAATGTAGTGATTCATTTCTCTTTTTTAGTTTTACTTCACAATTTACTTTACAACTTGAGCCAATGCTCTAATGGGTTCAGTTACCACTTATACTTTTATTATGCGTTATACAGCTTGACCAACACTCCTCAATGTTCAAACGTCACTATTACTTCCACAAACTTTGACTAACAAATAGAATTCATCACCAAAGCATGAATAATACAACGAAGTCATGATAATCATAATACAAGACTCACAGGCATGCTAGACACCAATGTATAGATACTCGTCACCATGCCTATATGTCGTACTCAATAATTATCATATAGAAAATAGGACTCGACTCCTAATCCCTCAAGATACGGTTAGACCAAATACTTACCTCGATTCGACGAACACAATTTACGTCTCAATTATTGCTTTACCCCTTGATTCCACCACCAATTCACTCGTATCTAGCCACAAGTTACTTACTTACATCAATAAACGCTAAGTGAATCAATTCTAATGCATGAAAATGAATTTTCTAAAGTTTTACCCAAAAAGTCAAAAGTTGCCCCCGAACCCACATTGTCATAACCTGAGGTTCGAACCAAAACCCAATTACCCATTCCCCCGCGAACCCAAATATATAATTTATTTTGAAGTCGAACCTCAAATCGAGGTCTATATCCTCAACTTTTTGAAAAACTTAGGTTACACCCAAAACCCCAATTTCTCCCATTAAAATCATTGATTTTGTGTTGAAATCATGTGAAAAGATGTTAGTGATTGAAGGAAACGAGTTGAAATTGACTTTCAATCGATTTGGAAGAAGAGTTGTCTTTGAAAAATCACTCAAGAATGTTTTGGTTTTGAAGGAGTGTGAAAAATGAAAGATTTTCGCTAAGTTATAAAATTGCAGGTTGCAGATGTCGCAACTACGACTAGGGTTTGCAATTGCGAACCCAGACTCTTGCTAAGTTTGCATTTACAAAGAGGTTCTCGCATTCGTGAGATGGGTATTGCGAACTATGCATCGCATTTGCGGCGACCGGCTAAAAGAGGAAGTGGCTGGCCTGGGCCATTGTTCACATTTGCGAACTCGCATTTGCGAGAATGCGAAGCCTGCAGGCCTGCAATGCAACAGCTGAAGTCTGAAACTTTCCAAGTCCAAAATCCACCCCCGTGACCTATCCAAAACAAACCGAAGCCCTCGGGGCTCCAAACCAAACATGCACAACAACCTAAAAATATCATACGGACTCGCTCATGCATTCAAATCACTAAAATAACATCAATAACTATGAGATTAGCATCAAAATCATGAAATTTCTTAAGAACTTCAAATTCTCCAAATTTTCTCAAAAAACGATATGATTCACGTTGTTTCAAGTTCGTTTCTTACCAAATTTCATTGACTCGACTTAAACCACATATAAGTCCTGTACCGGGCTTCGGAACTATAATACGGGCCCAATACCCTCAATTTTTAAACACATTTCATTTCCAAAACTCAAATAATTTCAGATAATAATTTTCTTTAAATAATTTATTGATCACGCTTGGGACCTCGGAATTCAATTTCAGGTATACGCCCAAGTCCTACGTTTTCCTAAGGACCTTCCGGGACCATCAAATTACGGTTTCGAGTTCGTTTATCCAAAATATTGACCGAAGTCAACTAATTCATTTTAAAGTTAAAATTCATCATTTTTCACAAAAAGAGATTTTTAAGGCCTTGAAACGTAGAATTTATTTCTAAAACAAGTGATGACTTTTTGAATCATCACATTCTTCACCTCTAAATAACCGTTCGTCCTTGAATGGACAGAAGAAGGAAGTACCTGAGTCAGGGAAAAGATGGGGATAATGGCTCCCACTTCCACTCAGGAATCTCAATCTTCTAAGACAAACCACCAGGCCTATGATGCTCGCACTTAACCTATTGACATTCAAACACTGAGCCACATATGAAATGATATCCTTTTTCATTCTTCTCCACCAGTAATGCTGCCGCAAATCCTGATACATCTTATTGGCGCCGGATAAATAAAGTACCCGAAACAATGGGCATCCTCTAAAATCAACTCTCGAAGCCCACACAAACTCGACCCTGCAACCTCAAAACTCCATCATCTCCTAAGGTGACCTGCTTGGCACCTCCATGCTGCACCGTGTCTCTAAGGACACAGAAATGAGGATCATCATACTGTCGATCACGGATATGCTCCAACAGTGAAGAACGAGCGACTGTGCAAGCCAAAACACGACTGAGCTTAGAAACATCCGACCTCACAAACTGATTGTCCAAATCATGAACATCCAAAGTAAGTGTTCTCTCACTGATCGGAATATAAGCAAGACTGCCCATATTAGCTGACTTCCTACTTAAAGCATCAGCCACCACATTGGCCTTTTTCGGATGAAATGAGATGGTGATATAATAGTCTTTTAATAGCTCCAACCACCTTCTCTGCCTCAAATTCAACTACTTTTGCTTTAACAGATACTGCAAACTCTTGTGATCCGTGAACACCTCACATGCCACGGCATACAGATAATGCCTCCAAATCTTCAACGAGTGAACAATGGCTTCTAACTCCAAATCATGAACCACACAGTTCTTCTCATGAATCTTCAACTGGTGCGAAGCATATGCAATGATCTTTCCATCCTGCATCAACACCGCACCAAGTCCAATACTAGATGCATTACAATAAACTGTATAAGGCCCTGAACCTATGGGCAAAACCATTACGGGTGCCGTAGTCAGAGTTGTCTTGAGCTTCTAAAAGCTCAGCTCACACTCTTACGACCATCTGAACTAGGTACCCTTCTGGGTCAACTTGGTAATCCTGGCAGCGAAACACCCTCTACGAACCGACGATAGTAGCCTGCCAATCCCAAGAAACTCTGGATCTCTATAGCAGATGCTGGTCTAAGCCAGTTCTTGACTGCCTCAATCTTCTTCGGATCATCCTAAATGCCCTCTGCTGATACAACATGATCCAGGAATACAACTGAACATAACTAGAACTCACATTTCGAAAAACTTAGCCAACTGGTTATCCCTCAAAGTCTGAGGAACCACTTTAAGGTGCCGCTCGTACTCCTCCAAGCTGCGGGAATATATCGAAATATCATCATTGAAGACTATCACGAACAATCCCAAGTAAGGCCTGAACACTCAGTTCATAAAATCCATAAAACTTGCGGGGGCATTTGGCAACCCGAATGACATCAAAGCTGTCTTAGGGACATCGGATGCCTTAATCCTCAACTAATGGTAGCAAGATCTCAAGTCAATTTTCAAAAGTACCTTGGCACCCTGAAGCTAATCAAACAAGTCATCAATCCTCAGCAATGGATACTTATTCTTGATTGATTCATGTTTCAACTGCCGGTAATCAATACAAATTCGCATTGATTCATCCTTCTTCTTAACAAACAACACCGGTGCGCCAAAGGAAAACCCACTAGGTCAGATAAACCTTTCTCAAGCAAGTCCTACAGCTGCTCCTTAACTATTTCAACTCAGGCGGCGCCATACAATACATCGAAATAGAAATGGGCTGGGTGCCCAAAGCTAAGTAAATGCAAAAGTTAATATGCCTGTTGGGTGGCATACCCGACCAGTCAGAAGGGAACACATCAGGAAACTCACAAAAAACGGACACAGAATCAATAGAAGGAATCGTAGCACTAGATTAACGAACATAGGACAAATAGGCCAAACGCCCCTTCTCGACCATATGTCGAGCCTTTATATAAGAGATAACAATACGGGTAGAACTACCAGGAGTCCCTCTCCACTCCAAACGAGGTAAACCCAACAAGACTAAGGTCACAATCTTCTAATGACAGTCCAAGATAGCTTGATAAGGTAATAACCAGTCCATCCCCAATATGACATCGAAGTCAACCATGTTTAGAAGAAGCAAATCTACGTGCGTATCAAGACCTCCAATTGCAACTATACATGAATGATGGAATCGATATACCACAATAGAGTCACCCACCAAGGTAGACACATAAATAGGAGCACTCAAAGAATCACTAGGCAAGACCAGATACGGTGAAAAACATTATGACACATAGGAGTATGTAGACCCTGGATCAAATAAAACTGAAGCATCTCTGCTAAAAACCAGGACAATACCTGTAATAATTGCATCAAAAGTCTCAGCAACATCGGGGCTGGGCCCTACCACCCTGAACTACATCTCTGGGATGGCCTACTACTTGCTGGCCTCCACTTCTAGCGGCTTGAGCTCCACCTCTAGTACCTCTACCTCCACCTCTAGCACCTCTACCCCTACCTCTAGCTGGCTGGGCAAAGTGTGGAACACTCGATGCCTAAACCATGTCATGGGAACCCTGATGCTAAGAGCCACTCCGTGCTTGAGGGAAAAACCTAGCAATGCGACCCATATCACCGCAAGTGTAAGAAGCCCTCAGCTGCTAGCCCTGACGACCTGAATGACCACCCTAAAAACTCTGAAGTGGTGGTACACTAATAGGAGCTGGTGGTACACTTGTTGGCCTAAGTTTAGTTGAAGTTTTGAAGATTGACAAATGAAATTAGTGATGGACCTAGTCCACCTAGTGTGACACAGTATATATCTACCACTGCAGATGAGATACACATGAGGAAGATATGTCTTAAAGATATAGCAGCAATATCTTCTGAACAAATCGAAAATACTGCATTTGGGATAAGGAGAACAGTCTCCTTATGAGGAGAGAACACAATCCTAATATAGGATAAGGGTTGGAGTTTGTATTGGCCAAGGACTAAATATCGTCTAAGGATAAGCAATGGAGTCTCATTCAAACTCTAATTACTAACTCAATAAATAAGCAAGTTTGTTCTTTTTACAGGTATTGCACATACGCGGAAGAAAAACATAATTGAGAGCAAAAGAGCAATTCTATTTTGCAAGAAATATATGTGAGATATAAATGTGCAAGCCTGAAGCTACTTGAACGAGATAGAAGAACCAGTTCCGTTGTGTTTATTCTTATTCTAGTTCAATTATAGTAGGTGTTTCTATTTGTACCTTTCAAATTATTTAGAAGCAATTGTATTAGGTACTTTGAGTATTCAAGTTAGAGTTAACTTGAAAGTGTCGCAACAGTTGAGGCTGTATGCCACACTGAGATTAGAGTTAATCCTTAGATTACAAAGAATTTTTGTAAATGCCGTTTTGGCTCAGTGAGTTTAGTGGAAGTTTGGGGAAATACTACTGAGTAGTAGGTCGTGGTTTTTCACCTTTTAAGCCAGGTTTTTTTTCACGTAAAAATCTATGTGTTCTTTATTTCAAGTATTTATTATTCCGCAAATAGGAGTAGTTAGAACACTTAGAAGAAACAAGTTCTTCTAAAGCGAAAATTGGGTACCACACAAATCACCCCCCTATTGTGTGGTATTGACATTTATAACATCAATTGGTATCAGATCAGGTTATCCTTGAAGAGGTTAACACCTTAGGAAAGATCAACATGAGTGCACCACCTGGAAACTAGGAAGCGCAATCCACTGCTAGGCCTCCACTTTTCAATGGTCTCTACTACTCCTGGTGGAAGAATAGAATGAGAGAACACATCATGCGAGAAGGTTATGAGCTTTGGGACATCATCATTGATGGTCCTTTAGCCACAACAAAGAAGATCACTGAAGGGTTGGATATTCCAAAGACAAAAGTTGATTGCACTGCTGAAGACTTAAAGAAGTGGGAAAAGAATGCTAAGGCCAAGAAGTGTCTAGTATGTGGACTTGGTCCAGAAGAGTAAAGCAGGATCTAAAGCTGTAATACTGCGAAGGAAATTTAGGACACCTTACAAGTGGCCCATGAAGGAACACCTCAAGTGAAGAGGTCAAGAGGAACACTGTTTTATTCTCAATTGAGAATTTTACTATGAAGGATGGAGAAGCCGTCCAAGAGATGTATACTAGGTTCACTATACTGACAAATGAACTTGAGTCTCTTAGAAGGATTATCCTAGAAGAAGACAAGGTTGATAAGATCTTAACTAGAGATCTGCCAATTTCTTAGGAAAGTAAAATCACAGCTATTCAGGAATCCAAGTATACTTCTACCCTAAAATTGGATGAACTGATTGGAAATCTTACTGCCTATGAATTGAGAAGGCTGACTATGAAGATGGGTGCTCTGAAGAAAGAAAGAAGTCTCGCTCTCAGAATCTCAGAAGGATCAGATATGATGAAATGGCTATGATAACTAGATATTTCAAGAATTATCTTATGAGAGGAAAAGGTTCTTCAAGAGGAACAACCTTCAACAAACCTCGGACTCCTGTAATCCACATCACTTCTGCTTCTATTGGAACACAAGATTCCCCTTTTCTGTGGAAAAGGCACCTAGATCTGGCCGGAGAATAGCAAAAGAAAGATCTCAAGGCTCTGGGGATATACCACTCCCGATCAAGTGTGGTAAGACAGACCACATGATCAAGAATTTCCCTCAATGGGAGATTGAGTGGAAGAAATAAAGAGCTAAACGATGAAACAGGAAGAAGGAACACGTCCAACCAAGAAGGAACAAAGGTTCAACTAAAGCTATGGTTGTTGCATGGGGAGAAACCTCAGATAAGGACTCAGAAGATGAAGTTGAAGATCAGAGAGATCTTATGGACATTGGAGAATAAGAGGATGAACATGAGGTAATGATCTTTCATCTTTAATAAAAGATTGAATTTTTGTCTAATAAAAGGTTGGCTGAGCTATTATTGGAATTCATTGATGAGTTTGAAATAATAAAAAGTGAGAAAGATATTCTGTCTAGGGAATGTGTTATCCTAGAAGAAAAATACAAAAGGTTAGAGTCTAGGGGTGATGAGAGTGACAACACAAATCTTGAGTTAAAGAACTAGGTTCTTGAACTTGAAAATAATGTCGTAGAACACAAATCTGAAAATATTAAACTGAAATTAGGGGCAGAAAAGAAAACGACTGATCAATCATTTCTTACACTAGAAGAAAATCTAGGAAAAATGAAAGATGAGCTGTATAAGAAAAATGAATTGATTGAGGCCCTAAAGGAAGATTTAGGAAAGGTAAATCATGAACTAAAAAGAACATGCAAATGGAACAAGGCTTCTGATGCACTCTCCTGGCTGCAAGAACATCACAACAGCGATACGAGAGGACTTGGATTTGGGACACAAGTTCCAAAATAGGCTCCCAAAAACAAGTACCTCACACTTCCTGAAAATAAGACCTGCACACATAGTGGTAAAACTGGCCATTACAAAAATAAATGCAATGCAAAAGAAAAGGTCAGTCAAAAGAACAAAGCCTTTGTTTAAGAAAAACATAAAATGCCTGGTTGAGCAAAGAAAAATGTAATTACATTCATCCTTTTGACCATATAAAGGGACCCAAACTAGTTTGGGTTCCTAAGACTAACTCATGATTTCATTTTGCAGGTCCAAGTGAAGGGGAGTTGCCAAATATGGTACATGGATAGTGGCTGCTCAAAACATATGACTGGGAACAAGGACCGGTTCCTTTCACTTGAGACCTAAAAGGAGGTAATGTCTCCTTTGGAAATGGAAAGAATGGGGAGATCATTGGGGTTGGAAAGGTAGGAAAGACAGACTCTTATTCCATTGAGAATGTTTATTTGATAGATGGCTTGAAATATAGCATGATAAGTATGTCATAACTGTGTGACAGAGGTAATCTTGTAGCTTTCACTTCTACCAAACGCTTTCTGATTAACCTTACTTCTGACAAGATTGTATTGCAGGGAAAGAGAGTTAACAATATTTACATTGTAGATTTGTCAACTCTCTCTGAAAATGAACTCACTTGCCTAAGTGTGTTAATCAATGATTCTCTCGTTTCGCATAAAAGACTTGGTAATGCCAGTCTGAATCAATTGAACAAATTAGTCTCCAAAGACTTGGTGATAGGGTTACCTAATATCAAGTTTAAGGAAGACAAAGTTTGTGAGGCATGTGCAAGGAGGAATCAGGTAAGGTCATCCTTCAAACCCAAGAAAATGGTAAGTATGTTCAATACGTTGGAACTGGTTCATATGGATCTCTGCGGTCCAATGAGAACCATGAGCAGAGGTGGAAAGAGATATGTAATGGTGCTTGTTGATGATTATTCTAGATTTACCTGGGTGCTGTTTCTAACTTCTAAAGATGAAGAATTTGAGATGTTCACTGCTTTTGTTAGAAAAACCCAGAAACAGTTAGGAAATCAACTTGCATCCATTAGATCTGATCATAGAACTGAATTTGAAAATACAAAGTTTGGTGATTTTTGTGATGAAAATGGAATAGATCATTATTTCTCTACTCCTAGGACCCCTAAACAAAATGGGTAGTTGAAAGGAAGAATAAGACCCTTGAGGATATGGCAAGAACCATGCTTCTTTCCATTTAACTACCTCAAAGCTTCTGAGCAGAAGCTATAAACACTGTATACTACCTAATTAATAGATACATGACTAGACCTCCTGTAGAGAAAACACCCTATGAGTTACTTAAAGAGAGAAAACCAAACATATCCCATCTTGGGGCTTTTGGTTGCGAGTGCTATGTGCACAATAATGGCAAAGAATCCCTAGGTAAGTTTGATCCCAGAAGTGATGGGGGAGTATTCTTGGGATACTTTTCACATAGCAAAGCATATAAAGTGTTTACTAAAAGAACTCTGTGTGTAGAAAAAAGTGTACATGTTGTATTTGATGAATCTAACATTCTTTTTGAGAGACAGGAACATGAAGATGAAGCCATTGGACTGGTGAAACAATTGACTGAAGTCACAACACAAGTTAAAGTGTCATCAAAGGAAACCTAGCAGGGGGAACTAATTTAAGAGAAATTGAATAAAACTCTCTGAAGAAACCTATACCTGAACCTGTTCCGTAGCAACAGAATAATGAAGAAGCATCTAGCAGGAACCAGCTGCTGGGGAAATATTACAAGTACCTGAGTTCTTATCCCATTAAGAACATCATCAATGATCCAACATCTGGAGTCAAAACTAGATCTCAACTGAAGAATCTGTGTGCATTTGATGCCTTTCTATCCATCATTGAACCCAAAAATATTGTTGAGGCTTTGCAGGATGCAGATTGGGTCAATGCTATGAAGGATGAACTAAATCAATTTGAGAGAAGTCAAGTCTAGCATTTGGTTCCAAGACCCAAGGATAGATCAGTCATTGCGACAAAATGGGTCTTCAAGAACAAACTAGATAAAGATGGAACAGTTATAAGAAACAAGGCAAGGATGGTGATTCAAGGCTACAGTCAAGAGGAAGGTATTGACTATGATCAGAATTTTTCTCTAGTTGCTAGAATTAAAGCAATTAGACTCCTCATAGCCTTTACATCACATATGGAATTCACTCTTCATCAGATGGATGTCAAAAGTGCCTTCGTAAATGGTTACCTCAAGGAAGAAGTGTTTGTGAAACAACCTCCAGGATTTGAAAGCAAGGAGTGTCCAGCTAGATAAGGCTCTATACAGTATCAAGCAGGCCCAAAGAGCTTGGTATGAAAGATTGTCCAAATTCCTACTCGAGCATGGGTACAAAAGAGGTAAAATTGAGAGCACTTTGTTCCTAAGGGAAAAAGGTAAAGATCTCCTTGTTGTACAAATAGATGTTGATGACATAATATTTGTGGCCACTACAGATAGGTTGAGTAAGGACTTTGCAAAACTAATGGGAAGTGAGTTTGAAATTAGTATGATGGGTGAACTCAACTTCTTCTTAGGTTTGCAGATCAAACAAAGTCCAAATAAAATTGTGATCCATTAGTAGAAGTACACAAAAGAACTAATCAAAAATTTTAAAATATAAGAATCCAAAGAAATAGGTACTCCTATTGCTACTGCCACTAAGTTAGATATTGATGAACCTGGTTCATTAGTTGATCAGAAGTTGTATAGGGGTATGATTGGTTCACATTTATGTCTTACTCCCAGCTAACCTGACGTTATTTTTAATGTAGGACTTTGTTCTCATTTCCAGGCAAATCCAAAGGAGTCACACTTGACATCTATCAAAAGGATATTAAGATATTTGAAAGGCACCACTATTTTTCGTCTTTGGTATCCCAAAGGTAGTAATTTTGACTTAATTGGATACGCTGATGCTGATTATGCTGATTTCCTAGTGGATAGGAAGAGCACCTCAGTTATGGCACACTTCCTAGGATCTTGTCTTGTATCATGGGCTACCAAAAAGCAGAATTCAGTAGCTCTCTCTACTGCTGAAGCTGAATTTGTTGCTGCTGCTTCATGTTGTGCTTAATTGCTGTGGATTAAGCAAAAAACTGATAGATTTTGGAATTGAAGTGGGGTGCATACCAATATTCTGTAATAACACTAGTGAAATAAGTATGACAAAGAACCTTGTTCATCATAAAAAGACTAAGCACATAGATGTTAGACACCACTTCTTAAGAGATAACTATAAGAAAGGGTTAATCTCCATAGAATTTTGTGCTACTGAAAAATAATAGCCGACATATTCACTAAGGCACTAAGTATAGAAAACTTTGAAAGGAACATGTTGGAATCAGGGATGATTAAGATCACCTAAAAGGTCCAGTTCAGAATGCACAATAAAAAATAAAAAATGAAAAAAAATTGGTTAGGAGTTCTTAATTCATGTAAATATCTATACTAATTCTTACTCTGTCTCATACTTTAACTAGTATACTCATGTGACATGTATTTATATGACTCACTAATCTCTTAAAAGGTTTTCTATCTTGAAATTTGAGGCATAAACAATAGAAGTTATACTTGAAGAACCTGGTTCATCAATATATGCTCATGAGAATGTTCAGGTATGTTTCTATACTTCGCACAATTAGAAAGATAAAATTATCAATCATGAGCAGAAGTCCTAGTTAAACCAAACGTCCTGAAAATTTTATCCGTTGAGCATTTGAACCAGTTTCATTAACCTAGGAGTATAACTATAATGGGTCTCTTGCCTAAAAACTAGCGATTTCCATTAATCACTCAGGAGATCGTAATTCTAACTTGATTAGACTCCTAATTGACCTCTGAAAATGCTGCCATTACTGCCCTAATCATGACCTCTCTTTAAAATTCCATCAAATCACTCATAACCGTCACTCTAATTCCTAAATATCTGATCATTTGCTTTCTTCTCCAAAAATCTCCAAAATTCCAGAAATTCTCCTCAATGACTATTCCTCAAGATAAACCCGGAACTCCCCCACCTATCTCCCCAACACCTCATCTTCAACTCCTCCCAGTGAACTCCCAAACCCAGATTTCATCGCTAGAAAATGTTTGCTAGAAAAACTGTTGCATCTGGTTCTTTGAGGAAAGTCTTGAACAAAAAATTAGAGGCTAGTCAAAGGAAGGAAGTTACAACCAAAGAAAGTGACTCAAGCTCTGAATAAGAGAAATTCATCTCTACCAGTGAAGGAGAAGAACCCGGGTCTTCTGGCAATGACAAGAGTCAAGAAACCCCATGAGAGGTAAACACTTGTTTATTGTTTTCAGATGTGTTAAAAATTTGAGGATAATAGGTTTTTTTGGTAGGGTATGTCAAAAATATTGATGGGTATGAACCTAGTAAAAGTAGAAAAAAAAGAAGGGGAAGGTTTTAGCTATATGTGGTAGTGAAGAAGAGGGAGGCATGAAGTCAGGGGAAGTGGGTCAGGTGAAGCTGTTGAGGGACTGATAAATTTGAGTGAACAACCAGATGAATCTAGTTCATCTGTGGAGGAGAATTTGGCAGATATGCTGAAGAAAGTTGATGCAGTTATGATCCAAAGAAACGCAAGGCCTCCTCACAAAGTACCCATGTTGCGTCCAAACCAACTAAGAAGAGCAGAGTTTCATCACCTAAGTTTGCTGCACCTAGGGGTAGAGCCAAAAGAAGTAGGGCGAGGCAAAGTGAAGCAGAACTACAAAAGGCATTGGAGGAGAGTAAGAAAAAGAAGAAAGAAAAGGGAAAAGCAAAAATGGTTGAAAGTTCTGAGTATGATGTAGAAGAGGAAGAGAAAAAGGTGGATCTGGTCCATCAAGAGAGAGGTACGACTGTGGAAGTTCCCACTACCAAATTAAAGAAAACCAGGTCTTCTGGAAAGAAGCCCTCCAAGTCTGTACCTAATGAATCCTCTCTAGCTAATAGAACTAGGTCAGCTGCAAAGGGAAAACAAGTACAAGTGGTGGAAGAAGAGGCTGAAGAGTGAAGTGGAGAAGAAGGAGAAGAAGATTCAGAACAGGAACAAGATAGGTTTGCCAATTTTGGCAAAAGAATAATTCTGAAGGGTAGATTGCTCAAAGACATGGAGGAGCCAGGCATGGTAAGATTGTTGACTTCACTAAAGGCACAAGGATGGAAGGACATGGTCCTTTAGATGGATGGAAGATTGGACACAAAAGAACTTGTTGAATTCATGGCTAATGGAACAATGAAGAATGGGCTAGTAACCAATATAGTGAAGCGGGTGAAGGTGAAATTTGATGCACCTAAGTTTGGCAGAATCCTGAACATTCAAAGTGAAGGATATGATGAATACACAGGGCAAAGGTGGCCTTGTCTGGATGGTCTGCCTACTAAACTTCAAATCACTAGGAACTTTTGTGATACTACAGATGCTGAGG
Source organism: Nicotiana benthamiana (assembly GCA_034376525.1). Lineage (NCBI taxonomy): Eukaryota > Viridiplantae > Streptophyta > Magnoliopsida > Solanales > Solanaceae > Nicotiana > Nicotiana benthamiana. The sequence goes on along the minus strand of CM067323.1, from coordinate 109,659,580 downwards.
AGGTTCCTGAAGCAAGGCCTGTTCAGAAGAGTGAGATGAGGCCAGATTAAAAAGTGCTCTTTGAATTTGTGAACAAGTGCCTGCTTCCTAGATAAGTGATGAGGCATACAACAAACTATATGGACCTAGTCCTCATGCAGTTCTTGGTGGAAGGAAAGTAGATTAATTGGCCTGCTTTCATGGTTAAGCTGCTAGACAGGGTGCTCAATGGTTCAAAGGCTCATGCCATCCCTTATGAGTTTATTATGACAGTTGTGTTGGACAAGCTGAATGTTCCCTTGAAGAAATGGGAAATGGCTTCCAGCAAAGAGCACTTTGGCATCAAGACTCTCTGTCACGACCCAAAATCCCAAACACGGTCGTGATGGCGCCTCTCGTGAAGACAAGGCCATCCAACTAACCCAATTTGTCACTTTAACAATTTTTAAACATAAATAAATAAATAAATACAACTTTACACAATAATAACCAGTGTTTACAGTCCAACATATCCCGACTGAGGTGTCACAAGTCACGGGCATCTAAGGAATCTGAACTCTACTATAAAACTAGTAATATAATTATTGGATATTTAGAATCAAAGGAATAGATACGGTGCCGCGAAAGCCGACGTTCACCTTGCTCAGCTACAATAGAAATACCTTCAATCAGCTAATACCCCGCTATCAGGTGATCAATACCTGCATCTGCACACAAAGTGCAGGAAGTAAAGTGAGTACTCTAACTCAGTGAGTAATAAAAATAAATAATGACTGAAAGCATGAATTCTCATAAAGGCACAATATTGCGCTATCTCAAGAAGTAAAATCAATTATACAATAAGACCATAAAGTATCAGATAATTCTCTTTTTAAAACAGTGAAAACAACAACTTCAAAAAGTAAGGAGTAATCAAAAGCTTGCCACTCAGGCTCAATATCAAACTCTCAGTATAGTATTAGCCCCACGGGCTCACTCCCAACTCACCAGCACACAACATCATCCACTCGGGCTCACTCCCAACTCACCAAACATAAACATCGTCCTCTCGAGCCCACTCCCAACTCACCTGGATACCATGTGCTCACTGGGGGTATGTACAGACTCCGGAGGGGCTCCTACATCCCAAGCGCAATATCAATAGGCCTGAAAGCCTTCACACATCACAGACAAGGCCTGAAAGCCTCCTCACATCACTCAACATATCCTCACAGATGGCCCTTGGCCTCAATCAGTCCAGAAAATAACCATAAGCCTCTTGGGAATCAGTAAAACAATGGTGCTCAACTCATCAATATTATAAATATCATCAAAACTCGAGTTGAGTATAAATGTAGCTGAGTTCACAAATTAATATAATTCCTTTGGACTGAGTTCAAATAATATTTTAATTGGTGAGGAAAATGGTGATGTATTTCACAAAATATTTCAAATATTTGGCCCGAAGCCTAAATATTGCAATAAGTTCAAATCATGGTATAAAACAGTAAATCTTTATTAAATACACGGTAAAATATCAACCGGGATGGATCACGTCACAATCCCCAATAGTAAATGACCCCTCATTCGTCATACAACGTGTGTCTCATCTCAACATAGCAGTATGTTGTGCTATCTGGGGTTTCAAACCCTCAGTGCATCATTTAAAATCATTACTCACCTCAAGACAACGAAATTCTAGCCTGCGACGCCTTTCTTCCTCAAATCGACCTCCACGCGCGTCAAATCTATCCAAAACCACAGCGAATATATTACAATATGATAAGGGAACAATACCCAATCGACAACAATCAAATTTGGACACAATTCCCGAAATTACTAAAACCCGAGCCCCGGGCCCACATCTCGAAATTTAGAATTTTACATCAATACGACGCTTATCTTGCCACGAGTCTAAGCATACCAAATTCACAATAAATCGGAGTTCATTTGATCCCTCAAATCACCATTTCTATCCAAGAGGGTTTTCTACTTTTTAACAAAAATTCTCAAATTAAACACCAAAACTTACAATAGATTAGAGTTATACAACCAAAATTGAGTTAAGAACACTTACCCCATTGTTCTCTCCAAAAGTCCCTCGAAAAATTGCCTTATCCGAGCTCCAAATTGTCAAAAATGAAAAATGGGACAAAGTCCCATTTTCAGAACTTAACATTCTACCCGGCTCTGTTCACGGGCACTGTTCACGGGTAGTGTTTACGGGTACTGTTAACGTGTACTGTTCACAGCAGAATGTTTTTGCAATTTTTGCATGTTTTTCTAAGTTTGGAATTACTCCGAGACACCTCCGAAACACTCCCAAGCCCCCGCGGCTCCAAACCAAATATGAACGGTAACTCTAATATATCACACAAACTTGCAAGAGCGATCAAATCGCAAAAATAACATCAAAATCAATGATTTGAGCCTTAAATCCAAGAATTTTTTCAAATTTCACATCCGATGCCGAAACACGTCAAAACTAGTCTGAATTACCTCAAATTTTGCAGACAAGTCCAAAATGATATAACAAAGCAACAAAAACTCTCGGGATTCCATTCCGACCTTCGGATCAAAATCTCACATATCATCCGGAATTCGCCAGAATACTAACTTTTCCAATTCAAGCTAAATTCTACACCGGTCATCACAAAAATATTCCAGACACACTCTTAAGTCCCAATTCACCGAAGCTATCTGAACCATAAAATTTGCATTTCAATCCCTCTAGCACATAAGTCAATATCCGGTTGTCTTTTCCAACTTAAGCTTTCTTAAAAGAGACTATGTGTCTCAAACCTTACCCCAAAATTATTCCGGAATGACTTCAAATTTTGTACACAAGTCATATTCGATATTATGGACTTTCCCCAACTTTAAGAATCGCATTCCGACCCCGATATAAAAATTTCCACTTCCGGTCGAATTTTCTCAAAAACCTTCAAATTTCTATATTTAGCCAAATGAATTCAAAATGACCTACGAACCTCCGAATTCACTTTCGATCGCGCTCCCAAATCCATAATCACCATACGGAGCTACTCCCATTCTCAGATTCCCAAACAGACATTAACACTGAAATGCATTTTTAAGCCAAACTGATGCAATTTCTTCTAAAATGCTATCTTGTACAATAATCGCCAAAACGCTCTTGGGTTATCCAAAATCCAATCCGAGCATACGCCCATGTTCGAAATCATCACACAAACCTTCTGGAACCTTCGGATCCCGATTCCGAGGTCGTTTACTCAAAATTTTCTAATCCTATTTCATTTCTTCAACTTTAAGCTTTCAAAATGAGAATTTCCATTTACATTTGACTCCAAACTTCCTAAATTGTAATTCTGACCATACACAAAAGTCAATATACTTGAGATGAACCTGATCATGGCCTCAAACTGCTGAGTGACGTGCCTGAGCTTAAAACGACTGGTCGGGTCGTTACACTCTCCAAGCCTGTGATTATCTCCTTAGTGTAGGCCCTATTGAACCTGGTTCATCTGTGAGAATCCAGTGAATAGCAAGGTCAGAGCTTTTGTTCAAGAGGTAGGGACAAAGGATGTTGAGATTACAAGGCTTTAAGCTCGAGTAGTTGAACTGGAAGAAGAGAGGAATGGGTTAAAAGATGAAATTGCAAAGGAAGAGGAAAAGAGTGAAGGGATGCTCCAAACTATGCTTAATCTGCTACAAACCTGATCCTCTAGCTCCTCAAAGCCTTAAGTTTCCTTGTCCTACTTTGGACCAGTCTAGAAACCACCCCCAGTGACCTAGATTCAGGACTTTCGTTTTTTGGTGCATGGTTGGTAGTTTTTGTTCTTTCTTTTTGAGTACTGTTATGTAGAAGAAATGCTTATCAATGATAATGTGAATTTATCTTGCTTTATGTTAATTTTGATCTTTGTAGTTATTTTTGTCAAGTTGATTTTTTATTAACTAAAGCATGCTTTCACTTGCAGATGCCTCAGTGGCCATGAGCAATAATTAATATTCTGGGATTCACATAATTTTTTGCAACTTTTCGATGATGCCAAAAGGGGGACGATATTGTGCTTAAAATCTATTATCTGAACAGTGAGGTTTATGACCTAATTAAATCTGGCCCTTAATGATAAGTTAAAATTTTAAGTGTTGATATTTCAGCTGATTTCTTCAGGTTCTCTTATCAGTAAAAGCACAGAGTTTGTCATCATCAAAAAGGGGAAATTTGTTGGCCCATGTTTAGTTGAAGTTTTAAAGATTGACAAATGAACTCAGTGATGGACCTGGTCCACATGGTGTGACACAGTATATATCAACCATTGCATATGAGATGCACGTGAGGAAGATATGTCTTAAAGATATATCAGCAATATCTTCTGAACAAATTGAAAAAATTGCATTTGGGATAAGGAAAACAGTCTCCTTATGAGGAGAGAACACAAAATCTAGGATAAGGGTTGGAGTTTGTATTGGCCAAGGACTCAATATTGTCTAAGGATAAGCAATGGAGTCTCAATCAAACTGTAATTACTAACTCAATAAATAATTGAGTTTGTTCTCTTTTACAGGTATTGCACATACGCAGAAGAAAAACATAATTGAGAGCAAAATAGCAACTCTATTTTGAAAGAAATATATCTAAGAAATAAGTGTGCAAGCCTGAAGCTACTTGAACGAGTCAGAAGAACCAGTTCCATTGTGTTTATTCTTATTCTAGTTCAATTGTAGTAGGTGTTTCCATTTGTACCTTTTAGCTTATTTAGAAGCAACTCTATTAGGTACTTTGAGTATTTAGGATAGAGTTAACTTGAAAGTGTCACAACAGTTGAAGCTATGTGCCACACTGGGATTAGAGTTAATCCTTGGGTTTACAAGGAATTTTTATGAATGCTATTTTGGCTCAGTGATTTTAGTGGAAGTTTGGGAAAATTGTACCGAGTATTAGGTCGTGGTTTTTTTACTTTTTGAGCCAGGTGTTTTCCATGTTAAAATCTCTGTGTTCTTTATTTCAAGTATTTATCATTCAGCAAACTGTAGTAGTTAGAACACTTAGAAGAAACATGTTCTTTTAAAGCAAAAATGGGTACCACACAAATCACCCCCTCTCTTGTTTGGTATTGACGTTTATAACATCAGCACTGTAGGACTGCTTATCAGAATACTGCGTCTGAGAACCACGGCCACCTGAAGTACCGTGAGAAAACTAAAGTGCTGACTGAAAAGTCCTAAGAGGATGGCCTCTACCATACGAATCCCTACCACCAGATGAAGTACCACTAAATCGACCTGAATTATAAGGACTCTTTTCAGACCCCTGACCACCTCCCTACGACAGAACCATCTGAACTCTTCTGGCCACATTGGCCTCCTAAAAAGAAATTTGACTCCTAGTCTCCTTGGCCATCTAAAGTCGAATAGGCTGGATAAATCCCTCAATGGACCTCCATACCCCCCCCCTCTCTCGGTAAGAAGTATGATAAGAGCATGACGGGCCAAGTTGATCAATCTAGGTTCACACTAAGTAATAGTCATAGAACCCTTGTGGAGACGCTCAAACTATCTCCGATAGGCCTCTCTCTGAGTGATAGGGAGAAACTTCTCTAGAGATAGCTGAGTAAACTGCTCCCAAGTCAAAGCTGGTGATCCTCCTGGTCTCGCCAAGTAGTAATCTCTCCACCATGTCTTGGCGGAACGAAACAAGCGAAAAGTAGCAAAATCGACTCCATTGGTCTCCACTATCCCCATGTTCCTGAGAACCTCATGAAAGTTGTCTAGATAATCTTGGGGATCCTCAGAAGATGCGCCACCAAAAGTAGTAGTGAAGAGCTTGGTAAACCTGTCTGATCTCCACAAAGCATCGGCAGACATAACTGCTCCATACGCGATTGAACTGCTCCAACTAGCTGAACTGCTGCAGTCTGAAACCAGGGAGCTACCTGTTCTGGAGTGCAGGTAGCAGGAGTTTAGGCTCTTTCTCCATCCTGAGAGACTGCTACTGCTATAGGAAGCAAGCCTGCCCGGGTGACACTCTCCATTAGGCCCACTAGATGGACCAGAGCATCCTGGAGTACTTGGGTATCAATATAGCCCTCTGGGCCTGATCTGGGCCTACCATAACTGCTGGGGCTGGAACGTCAACCTATGGTTCCGCCATTGGTGCTGCTGCTCTGGGCTGAGCTCCGCCCCTACCTCGACCTTTATCACGACCTCGACCTCACCCTCTGACCCTCGTAGAAGCTGCTGCTGGGGGCTTGGGTTGATGGTAAGTGGATGAGGAAGCACGTGTTCTCGCCATCTGCGAAAGAAAAAAATAGAAATTCAATTAGCATTGAGAAACCAAACCGCATGGCAGGAATGAATAAATGTGAAGTTTTTCCGAACTATTTTGCCTCTGGGGATAAATACAGATGTCTCTATACCGATCCCTCGGACTTTACTAAGCTTGTATGTGAACTGTGAGACCTATGTAACCTAGAGCTCTGATACCAACTTGTCACGACCCGAGGGTGTTGTGATGGCGCCTACTAATTATGTGAGATAGGCAAGCCGACTATTGAACAAATTACCTTTTTACCCATTTTATGCTCATTAACAATTATAAAATAATAACGTGTAAATAGCGGAAATTTTAATAAGCGGAAGAGATGCAGTAAACTATCTAAAATATGTATCTAATACAATTGTTTAAGCCTTAACCACCCATAAATGGCGTCACAATTTTACGGACGATCTAAGAATACTACATAGAAAGTACAAAAAATAAACAATACACTATTTCTGAATTAAGGAAATGAAACAAGAATAAAGGGATACAGGGAGACGCCAGGGCCTGCGTACTCCTGCATTTCTACCTTGGATCTCCGTGTGGACTGAAGGCAGCTACCCAATCTACAGTTCAAAAGTTGCTTCGGGATATGCACACAATGCAGAGTATAGTATCAGCACAATAGACCTCATGTGTTGGTAAGTTCCTAGCCTAACCTCGGCGAAGTATTGACGAGGCTAGGACCAGACTACCAAGTAACCCGTGCAATTAAAATATATACGGAGGAAGAGAAGAACATTAATATATAGCCAAGTATGGGAGGGGTAACATGCTGCGGGGGATAGCAATTTAGAAAATAAAGACAACGGGTAAATAAAAGAAGCAATATAACTCAAATATCAACAAGGAATCAGAAATCAATAAGTGCACTGCATCACCCTTCGTGCTTTTACTCTCGTCCTCACAAAAGCAATAAAGTAATGAAAATGTGCACGGCATAAAACTTTGTGCTTTTACTCTCTTCCTAACTATATAATCAATAAAATTAGAATGAAATAGTATATCATGTGGCACGACATCACCCTACGTGCTTTACACTCTTTCCTCGCAAATCATACATGGCATCACCCTTCGTGCTTTAACACTCTCTCACCAAAATAATACACGGTATCACTCTTCGTGCTTTAACTCTCTTCCTCACCCAAAAAACAATCACAAATAATAGGGTAAGGAAATGAATTAAGTTAAAGTAAGAATCCCGGCAAGGGAAATAATAGTTCAACAATCAAGTCCCGGCAAGGGACAACATCAAAACAACAACAATATCTTGGCAAGGGAGTCAATGTAGTGATTCCTTTATCTTTTTCACTTTTACTTCACACCTTACTTTACAACTTGATCCAATGCTCTAAAGGGTTCAATTACCACTTATACTTTCACAATTCGTTATACAACTTGACCAACGCTCCTCAATGTTCAAACGTCACAATTACTTCCACAAACTTTACCCAACAAATAGAAATCATCACCAAACCATGTATAATAAATGAAGTCATGATAATCATAATATAAGACTCACTGTCAAGCTAGACACCAACGTATGGATATTTGTCATCAGGCCTATACGTCGTACTCAATTTTTACCGCATATCAAATAGGACTCGACTCCGAATCCTCCAAGCTAAAGTTAGACCAAACACTTACCTCGATGCAATAAACACAATTCACATCCCAACTATTACTTTACCCCTTGATTCCACCACTAATTCGCTCGTATCTAGCCACAAGTTACTTAATGACATCAATAAATGCTAAATGAATCAATTATAATGCATGAAAATGAGTTTTATAAAGTTTTACCCAAAAAGTCAAAAATTGCCCCAGGCCCACATGGTCAAAACCTGAGGTTCGAACAAAAACCCGATTACCCATTCCTCTACGAACCCAAATATATAATTTGTTTTAAAATCAGACCTTATATCGATGTCCAAATCCCCAATTTTTTGAAAAACCTAGGTTCTACCCAAAAGACCCAATTTCCCTCGTGAAAATCATTGATTTTGACTTGAAATCACGTGAATAGATGTTCATGATTGAAGAAAACGAGTTAAAATTGACTTACAATGGATTTGGAAGAAGAGTTGTCTTTGAAAAATAGCCCAAATGTGTTTTGGTTTTGAAATAGTGTGAAAAATGGACGACTTTCGGCCGAGGTATAAAATTGTGGGTTGCAGATGTTGCAATTGTGATCAGGGTTCACAATTGCTAATACAGACTTCTTCTAAGTTTGCATTTGCGCAGAAGTTCTCTCATTTGCGAGATAGGAATTGCAAACTATAGGTCACATTTGCGACGACTGGCTAAAAGAGGAAACATCGCATTTGTGATAGATCCCCCGCAATTACGGGGTAACTGGCCCGGGCAATAGTTTGCACTTGCGACAAGGAATTTGCATTTGGAAACTTGCATTTGCAATCCAGGATTCACATCTGCAATGCAACAACTGAAGTCTGCAACTTTCCAAGTCCAAAATCCACCTCGTAGCCTATCCAAAACTCACCTGAGCCCTCGGGGCTCCAAATCAAATGTGCACACCAACCTAAAAAATCATACGGACTCGCTCGCGCATTCAAACTACTAAAATAACATCAACAGCTATGCGTTTAGCATCAAAATCATGAAATTTCTTAAGAACTTCAAATTTTATATTTTTTCTCAAAAACGATCCGATTCACGTCGTTTTCAAGTCCGTTTCTTCCCAAATTTCACATACTCGACTTAAACCACATATATGACCTGTACAGGGCTCCAGAACCATAATACAGGCCTGATACCATCATAATTTAAGCCCATTTTATTTTCAAAACTCAAAAATAATTTCATAAAATTATTTTATTTAAAAATTCATTTCTCGAGCTTGGGACTTTGGAGTTAGATTTTGGGCATACACCCAAGTCTTATATTTTCGTACGGACCCTCCGGGACCGTCAAATCACGGGTCTGGGTTCGTTTACCCAAAATGTTGACCGAAGTCAACTTAATTATTTAAAGTTAAAATTTATTATTTTTCATAGAGTTTCATATATTGGCTTTTCGGCTATGAACTCGGACTGTGCGCACAAATCGAGGTAATATAACAAAGGTTTTTGAGGCCTCAGAATGCATAATTTATTTCTAAAACAAGTGATGACCTTTTGGGTTATCACAGGCGAGGTCTGCAGTAGCCAGTAGCCATAAACTGACCAAACCTTGAGTCCCCGTTGCATCGAGCTGATGATAGATATGAATAACACTCTAGAGCAGTGGGACACAGTACTGATTGGACCCTCAAAAGGGCATTTGAAGATTTGATCAAAGTTGAAAGAATCGTTCTTTGGGATGAAAAGGCTCATGATGTGATGAAAAATTTATTGCCTGCTTACAATGAGGAATTCAATTTGTCCTTGAAGGCCATTGCAGCCATTGACGAGACAGAAGAAAAGCCAAAATGGTTGCCAAGCCTGAAAGTTTCCTATCAGACGGAAATCTTGGTAGTCCATCTTGCTATCCTTTCTTCGTCCGATTATCTCAGGGTGTGATCCAGATGTTTTACTTCATTGTTTTACTTTCTAATGTTAACCCTTCTATCTTTTAAAAAAAATCAAATGACATTAATATTTCAGTGCACAGGAATGTCACTTTTATTATTGTTACTTTTCTTGTTCTCTTTTTAGTTCTATTAAATGCAGATTTCAATAATATGACATGCTTGCAGACTTCACCTCCAGATCCTAAAACGCTGTCATACTTCAAATAATAAGTCAAGAATCATAATGAAATAAAAATAAGTTTAAGGAAATAAATCAAATAATTGGAAAAACTAAAGGAAATTTGGCTCTAGCTTGGAATAATTCATATATGGTAACAAGGGTACTGCCAAATAGAGCATTGTACCTGGGAAATATCGAAGGAAATGTCCCTATAACAACTGTCAATGCAACTGAAACCAAATGATACTATGTTTGATCCTCCATATAATATTAATATTATATGGTTGGTATGACGAAGGCTTTCATTCTCGTTACCCAAACACCATTAACCCTTTTTCTAGACCATTTGAGTCGATCACTCTTCTTTGATTACCCTCTTTGGAACCTGAAAGTATTATTGAAAAATAATGAAATGAAGATGAAAAAAAATGAAAAAAGAGAATAAAAAGAAACATACATAAAAAGGGAAGAAAAGACAAAGAAAATTGAAATGGAAAAATAAAGAGAAAAAAGAAAGAGAAAACAAAACAAAATAGAAAATAAAAGAAATAAAAAACAAAGTTCCTTGAACTACGTTTAACTTGATTCTGAAAGGATACGTAAGCATCCTCTCTCCGGGGTTCAGTCACACCAAAAATAAAAATCCAAATTCCCCCAAATGTGAAACTGGGACAATGTTATAATGGTTTGGCGATTTGTTTCGCCTAAAGGGTCCCAAAGTGGTAATTCAGTCCAAATTCTTTTTAACCAAATCCTTTTCAAGTCCTTCCGATCAATCTGCAAGAATGTTTAAAGAATTGCAGGATACAATTGCTTGGATTTGACACAACCAAATGAGAGAGATGAAATGGGAGTCTTATCGGCGAAAACCCCGACGAGCACCAAAAGACGATAGTAAGTAGAGAAACTCAAATGAATGAGTCTTGTTAGTGAAAACTCATAAAGAGCACTACAAGGCGATGGTGAGAAAAGAAATGACAGAGGTCAGCTCGTGAAAACCCACAAAGGGCACCACTGATCGAAAAAGAGGATCTTCAATCACTGACATTGACTCAGTCCTGGGCAATGTTTCTCGGTTTGGAAGCAAAAGTTGTGATGAATTTCTGAGAGTCAGACGGTTTACACGGGTCAGGAATCCAGTCCAAAAGGCATGTGATGTTCATTGAAGTCCGTATGTACTCCAGATAAAACCTCCTTTCCTTTCTCCTAAAGGGACACATCTTGTTTAAACTCATTCTCCATTCCATTATTTGTTTTCTTTAATTCCCTTTCTGTCTAACTCTGTTCCAAAACTAAGACAAAGAAAGGATGGTAAGACTGATTTACAGGGTTTTCCTATGATATAACATAGGGTCTCCACTCCCTAGTTGATGCCAGCATAACCTGATGACTTTCCAACATAGGGTCTCACTCCCTAGTTGATGCCATCATAACTTGATGGCTTTCCAACAAAGGGTCCCACTTCCTAGTTGATGCTAGCATAACCTGATGATTTTCCAACATAGGGTCTCCACTCCCTAGTTGATTCTAACATAACCTGATAAATTTCCAACATCGGGTTTTACTTCCTAGAAGATGCCAACAAACCTGATGACTTTCCAACATAGGGTCTCACTCCCTAGTTGATGCCAGCATAACTTGACCTGATGACTCTCCAACATAGGGTTTCCACTCCCTAGTTGATGCTAGCATAAACTGATAATTTTCCAACATAAGTCCCACTCCCTAGTTGATTCCAGTATAACCTGATGACTTTCCAGCATAGGGTCTCATTCCCTAGTTGATGCCAATATAACCTGATGACTTTCCAACATAGGGTATCCATTCCCTAGTTGATGCTAGCATAATCTGATGCCAACATAGGGTCACCACTCCCTAGTTAATGCCATCATAGGGTATCCACTTCCTAGTTGATGTCAGCATAACCTGATGCCAATATAGGGTCACCACTCCCTAGTTGATACCAACATTGGGTCTCCACTCCCTAATTGATGCCAGCGTAACTTGATTCCAACATAGGGTCACCACTCCCTAGTTGATGATTTTCCAAGGGTCTCCAATCCCTAGTTGATTTCATTGTAAACATAGGGTCATCACTCTCTAATCTCTTTTTTCTAAGGATACACAGTCCTGACTTTAATTGCTTTTAATAATGAAGTAGTATAGAGTTTTGGTTACAAATAACTCACGAAAGTTTTCTAGTGAAAATTTGTGACGACCCGACCCATCGTCACCTGAGTTACCGCCCATTTTACCCATTTATGCTTCTTCATGTGTTATTATATGTTTTGGGTGAGTTTGAAGTGTTTCAGATTGAATTTGGATAGAAATGAGACAAATAGTCTCTTTAAGAAAAATTTAAGTTGGAAAAGTCAATCAGATGTTGATTTATGAGTTATAGGGCTCAGAATGGATTTTCGACGATTTGGCTAGTTTCGGGAGGTGATTTATGACTTGGGAGTGAAATCGGAATTTAATTTGGAGGTCTGGTGTAGAATTTGGCTTGAATATGCTAAGTTTGAATTTTGGCGGATTCTGGTTGATATGTGAGAATTTGATCTGAGGGTCGGAATGGGATTCCGATAGTTGCAGTAGCTCCTTTAGGTGATTTTTGATATTTGTGCAAATTTTCAGATCATTCAGAGGTGTTTAGGTCGGGTTTTGGATCAAATGCATGTTTCGAAAGTTTTAGTTTAACTCAGGCTTGAATCCGTGGGAATTTGATGATTTTGATGTTTATAATAGTGATTAATGCTTCGAGCAAGTTTTGATGAGGTATTAGAACATATTTGTTCTTTTGGTTGAGGTCTTGAGGGCCTCAGGGTGATTTGGGGTGGTCAACGGGTCATTTTTGGGAGGTTTTGAACTGCTGATTGCTGGTATCTGGTGTTGTCCTTCGCGTTCGCGAGGTCCCATCACGTTCGCGAAGTAGAAATTTGCTTCTGGGACTTTTGGTCTTTGGTTCGCGACTATGCTTCGCGTTAGCGAAGAAGGAATTGCTATCTAGGACTTTTGTTCTTCGCGTTCGCGACTGTGCTTCGCATTCGCGAAGAAGGAATTTTCTGTCGCACAGGTCCTACTTCTGAAGCTCATATCTTTTGATCCACAAGGAAGTCGGAGCTAATGTAAAGTCACAAGTTGTATATCTTTGAATCCTGTTTTTAGAAACATATATAATAGGCATTTGGAGATCTGTAGCAAACGTTATGATCATTTTACTAGAGATTGAACGAGAAGAGTTTGAAAAATGATTTCTTTGAAATTTGTTCTTCGCGAACGCGAAGGGAGACCGCAAATGTGTAGAACAAATACCTGGGCAACATATTAAAGTCCAAACTCGTCTCCCTCTTTCATTTTTGGACCAAGTGAGCTTGGGTGAGGCGATTTTTTGAGTGATTTCCAAGGAAAACATTGGGGTAAGTGTTCTTTACTAAATTTTGGTTGTATAACTCGAATCTATTGCAAGTTTTGGTGTTTAATTTGAGGATTTTGTTGGAAAGGGTAGAAAACCCTCTTGGTTAGAATCACCAATTTGAGGGGTCAAATGAACCTCGATTTTTGTGAATTTTATATGTACGGACTCGTGGCGAGACAAGGATTCTGAAAATGTAAATTTCGTAAATTTCCGAGAAGTGGGGCCGGGCCTCGAGTTTTTCCAACTTTAAGTTTTGGGGTGTATTTCGATTGTTTTCGATTGGGTACTGTCCCATTTGCATATTGTGATGTATTCGCTCTATTTTTGGCTAGATTCGACGCGCGTGGAGGCCAATTTGAGGGGCAAAGGCGTCGCGAGCTTGAGATTTCGCCGGATCGAGGTGAGTAATACTTGGGAATGATATCCTGAGGGTTTGAAATTCCGTATTTGCACATCTTAGTGCTGTATTGTGGTGACATGCACACTGGACCTGAGCGTGGGGTAGAGCACAGTTAGGGATTGTGACTTAGTCCATCCCAGTTGTTGGTTTTTACCGCGAAATTGCAAATAATATATTGTTATCATTATGAATTGGGCTCATTGCCATACTTGGGGATTGTTGCCGATTATTTGAAATCCCGGTATATCACATTTTGACGCTATATGAGGCGAGACACGCACTCAATGGCTAGTGCGGGGTTATATATGTGGAAAATTGTGACTCGATTCAATCCGAGGGATGAATTATACTATTATGGTGATTTCTTCGCACCTTATATTGATGTTATCTGGGCTTGATGCCATGTTTGGGGCCCTATGACGACTTGTAGAATCCAGTAGGGATTGATATTTCAGAGTTAGCATGATTTGCATACTATTTGTATTCAATCTAGGATTTTTTACACTATTTTTGCAAACTCAGCCAAAATTCTATTTATTAAAACACAAAAGATTCTTAAATGATATTTTGGGCTGATGATCATTATCTCACTATTTTCTGTATTGTATATTATTCTTGGAACGGTGGTAACTATTGGCACCGTGTATTGAAATGAAAATGGTGGTAACTATTGGCACGTCTGTTGACATGGAAACGCTGGTAACTATTGGCACCATGTATTGAAATGGAAACGGTGGTAACTATTGGCACTGTGTGTTGAAATGGAAACGGTGGTAACTATTGACACCGTGTATTGTAATGGAAATAGTGGTAACTATTGGCACTGTATGATATTGCGCTTGGGATGAAGGAGCACCTCCGGAGTCTGATCCCCCACAGTGAGTGCCATCGACGTTAAATCATATGCATGGTTGGCTCGGGCTGCACGCTGCAGCGTATTCATGTGCATTGCATTGCATTCATGCATTTACTCATGTTTTAACTACGTGGCATGACATTTAGCACTCATATATCATTGGCATACATACTATTACTTGCCTTGTTGACCAGATACCCTGGTGTTATATGTTAAGGAGTGCTGAGCCGAGAGGCTGATGTTGGATATTGTGAGTTGATATTGAACCCGAGGGGCATGTTTTTGACTTCTTCCTACCTATTGAAATTACCTTTGAATTTGTTGAAAAAGTATATTTTCAAAAGAGATTTTTGAGCAGAACTTGAGATTTTCTAAAGGGATTTTTCATAGTATTTTAGTGTTTTTCTCAAAAAAGGGTTGTACTGTTCCTTATAG
This sequence comes from Nicotiana benthamiana, assembly GCA_034376525.1. Taxonomy (NCBI): domain Eukaryota; kingdom Viridiplantae; phylum Streptophyta; class Magnoliopsida; order Solanales; family Solanaceae; genus Nicotiana; species Nicotiana benthamiana. Next base: position 109,644,520 of record CM067323.1, on the reverse strand, counting down.
CATTTTTGTGTGCCCATATGGTTTTCTTATCGCTCAGATATTATTCTCTCTTATTACCACTGAGTTGGAGGTACTCACTTTACTCCCTGCACCTTGCGTGCGGGTGTTGATTTCCCGGTAGCGGGTTGTTAGCTAGACCGAGGGCCATATTTCGGTAGCTGAGCAAGGTGACCGCCAGCATTCGCCGCACCATATTCCGACTTTTAGTTCCAGTTTTGCTTTGTATATATATTTTGTTGGCCCAATAGTAGTGTCCCTACTCATTAGATGTTCGAGACTTGAAACACCCCGGTCGGGTTGTATTTGAATGGAATTTCATGGTTAAATGCTATTCAGTAGTCTTTCTATTCATTTATGTTTGATAGCTACTTAAAGAGGATATTTGGGGTAATTGGCTGGCCTTGTCTTCACGAGAGGCGCCATCTAGACAGGTATGGAATTTGGGTTGTAACAAGTTGTTATCAAAGCCTAGGTTACTAGGTCTCATGAGTCATGAGCAGGGTTAGTAGAATCTCGCGGATCGGTACGGAGACGTCTGTATTTAACCTTGGGAGTCTGCAGAACCTTTAGGAAAATATCACATTCTTGGAATTCTTATGGTGCATACTTGATTCAGCTTGGAATATAACTCTTGAAATTCCTTCCTCACGTTAGTATGTGCACATGAGCGCTCAGTATCAGATGTGCCTTGGTGGCTTGTGATTCCCTGATCGAGGGGCGAGATGTAATATCCGTGAGTTTGATGTTAGGCCAGTCTGGAGGACTTGAGGCCGGATATTTGCCTATGGTTTGAGCACTGAGGTTTTGATTGAGTGAGCAAGTGTTTCGAACTTATATGTGTTGAAACACGTTCTCAAGGCACTATACTAAAACGTGTGTTCATATTTGTAGGTTTTGATGAATGACAAACTATGCGCAATGGACATATGACGAGGTCCAAGCACAAGCGCGCAATTGATATATAACGATATTCAAGCACAAGACCAAGATCAAGCAAAGATATAAAGCTATACATGAGTCGTTCTTTAATTGTGATCTTGATCCGATAACTTGACTCAAGACTTGGCTTCTCTCGTAAAAACATTTTTATCAAATCATGCATATTTAATTTAAAGCAAAATGATTTTAAATCATGCATATTTACTTTAGTCAAAATGATTTTTAAACATGCCTCTAAAATCTGGACTAAGATAATCGATTATGTACTTATGATAATCGATTATGTTAAGTCAGCTGCATGACAATCGATTGTGAACTTATGACAATCGATTGTGTTAAGGCAGTGTGCATCAGATTTTTCAAATCTGCATGACAATCGATTGTGAACCCTATGACAATCGATTGTATTGAGGCAGTGTACATCAAAGTTTTTCAAAGCTACAAAATAATCGATTGTGAACTTATGACAATCGATTGTGTTGAGGCAGTGTCTATCAGACATTTTCAAAGTCATAAAATAATCGATTGTGTACCTTTGACAATCGAGTGCATTGAGGCAGTGTCTAATTGATTTTTCAAAGACTGATGTATAATCGATTGTTCTCATAGCATAATCGATTGTGTAATTGACCGTTTTGGCTTAATTATCTGATTTTAGTATATTTTTGACCTATGTGAAAAGTTTTACTTTAACCACTTTTATTCATTTTTTAGAGAAAATTGCGACGCTATCAAAACACGTCTCGAACCAAATCACATAAATGCACTCGCCAAAGTATTTTCAAAAACCGTCAGGTAATCGATTATAGATTTCTAATAATCGATTGTTTTAAATAAAATCTGAAAAAGATTCTTTGAACGTTGCCAAGTAATCGATTGTAGATTTCTAACAATCGATTGTTTTAAGTAAATCTGGAAATGATTTTTTGAACGTTGCCAGTAATCGATTATTGATCTTAGATAATCATTGTTAAGCGTAAAATCTGGGAATGATTTTTGGAACGATTGGCAAACAATCGATTGTGGCATTTTGACAATCGATTGTCACTGAGTAAAATCAGCAACTCTTAATTGGCAATTAGGCAACGGTAATGCATGGTTTTGCAACTATAAATACAGCTTCAAATCAGTCTTCTAAATACAACAACTGATCATATTATTGCTATAGCTTGCATACTCTATTGTTCATCACTTTCTATTCATTACATATGTTTTGAGAGCCAAAATTCTTGACGAAAGTTGTTGCGTTCTTGAGCGTATCTGTTTACTCATATCTACTCTATTAAGAGAGTCTTGTTTAAGTGAGTGCTAAGTGTTTTATACACTTGAAGGGAAGTGTTAGTCCCTTGTATTGTAAGAAGGAACTTGTGTTTCCTTTGGTTGAAGTCTTGGAGTGTTGTATCTTCGAGCAAAAGTTGTTGAGGCTTGTGTCCTCAGTTTGTAAAGGTTTGTTGAGCACTCGTAAGCTTGACAGTGTTAGTGGAATTCTCGAGAGAGTCTCTTGGGGACTGGACTAGCCACGGGTTGTGGTGAACCAGGATACATCGGTGCGTTCGTTCTTATTTATTTACTTATCGCACTTATTTCTTTCCTGCAATTTTTATATTCCGCAAGTTTACGCTAATTTTTATTATAACACTGTTCACCCCCCTCTAGCGTTAAGCGTATTTTCTAACAATGTGTATCAGAGCCCAACTCTCTGAAGACTTAACCGTTTGAGAGAAAAATCCATGGTTTCTACTCGTGATTCTTTTGCAGGAATAGGTGAAGGACAATGCTCCACCCCGACTACCACTATTCGACGGTACAAACTATACGTACTGGAAGGAGAGGATGAGAATATTTGTTCAATCAAATAGTTTTCATCTTTGGAAGGTTATAATGAAGGGAGAACAAATTCCAACCAAAAAGGTTAAAAATAAAGATGTTCCAAAGTCCGAAGATGAATACGATGCGGATGATATCCGAAAGGTGCAAAACAACGCTAAAGCCATTAATTTATTATATTGTGCTGTAAATGCTGATGATTACAGGAAAATATCATGTTGCACAATGGCGAAGCAAATGTGGGACAAGCTGGAAATTACGTACGAAGGTACGGACCAGGTAAGGGAAGCTAAAATTGATTTCCTAGCCCATGCATATGAATTGTTTCACATGAAGGAAGGCGAAAAGGTCGATGAGATGTTCGAACGATTTTCAAAAATCGTTAATGATTTACATGCTCTTAAGAAGACCTTCACAGATAAGGAACTTGTCCAAAAAATTCTCCGAAGTCTCACTCCGGCATGGCGATCCAAGGCCGATGCGATTCAAGAATCTATTGGCGTTTCAAATGTCACTATCGACGGATTAAGAGGTAATCTTAAAACTTATGAATCTACTATACTTAACCCTCTTATTGATGATCAAAGGAAACAAAAGATCGCTCTCAAGGCAAGCACAAGCCAACCTCAAAATGATGAGGACGGAGACAACGAGTTCGAACTCGTTATTAAGAGATTTCAAAAGTTCATGCGAAAAGAGTATGAACGAAAGGGCAAAAAGCAAGGAGATCAAATAAAGTGCTATGAGTGCGGAGAAACCGGGCACATTAAATCAAATTGCCCAAATGCCAAAAAGGAGAAGAAACCCTTCAAGAAACAACGAGCATACATATCTTGGGGAGGCGACTCCGGTGATGAGTCGAGTGAGGAAGAAGAAGACGAAGCCGCAAATCTTTGTCTCATGGCTCACGAAAACAATCAAGAAGAGGTATGTCAAATTTCTTCCAAAAATTTCTATTCTCTTGAGGAAATGCAAAATGCTTTTGATGAGTTGTATAGTGAATTTATCAAAGCTTCCAAAACTGTTAAAAGCATAAAAGAAAATGCTTCTTTAAAAGAAAAAGATTTTGAAAAACAACTCTCTTTGAAAGAAAAGGATTTGGAAAAACTGATTTTGGAAAATGAGAAGTTGAAAGAAGAAAACAAATATTTCGGCAAGAGAAGCGCCGACAAACCCGAGAGCTCTAGTAAAAATTGTACTTCTTGCATGCATCTCAAAAATGAGGTAGAAAGACTTAAGGGCACCCTAGATAAGTTTAATTCTTCTCATAAAAATTTGAATGAAGTTCTTGTTAACTTGAAGTCGACCAAGCATGGCATAGGCTTTGAGAATGAGCCTAAAGAAAAGGTTGAAGCCAACCCCCAACAACCTTAGGCTCAACCTAGGATTAATAAAACAAACGCTCATCCTAGATATAACAAACCTAGAAATGGCTTTCAACAATCGCAATCTAGAAATAATCATTCTAGAAATAATGCATACTCTAGGCCAAACACTAGAAGGAATTTTGAACCTTGTAGAACACCTAGAAATGGCTTTCAACCTAGAAACAACTATCCTAGAAATGCTGTATATCCTAGAATAAATAGTAGGAGAAATGATTTTCATGAATTGCGCAATAGTCATATTGTCAAGAATAGAGTAAATGAATTTCGTCCGTCCAATTACTATCAACCTAGACGAATGCATAATCCTAATGTTGTTTGTCATTATTGTAGACGAATTGGACATATTGCTCCTGCTTGTTTTACACGACATAGACATAACACTCAATCACATCACTATGATTTGCCTAACCCCCAAGGACCCAAAATGGCATGGGTACCTAAAACTCATTAATCTGTTTTGTAGGTGTGTTTGAAGGGGTCAAGTGTACTTTGGTACCTTGATAGTGGATGCTCCAAGCACATGACTGGAGACGAATCTAAGTTCCTTCAACTAGAACACAAGGAAGGAGGATGCGTTATTTTTGGTGATAACAACAAAGGAAAAATTATCGGCATTGGATCGGTCGGTAAGGATGACTCCTCTTCCATTAAGCATATATTGCTAGTTAAGGGTCTAAAACATAATCTCTTGAGCATAAGTTAATTATGTGACAAGGGAAATCTTGTTTTATTTGATTCAAATGAATGCTTAGTTTTTCGCCGTAGCGATTTTAAAATTATTCTTCGTGGATTTAGAATGGATAACATCTATATGGTTGATCTCGCAAATTCTTCATCTGAATATGTGAATTTTCTTATGAGCAAAGAGGATGATACATGGTTATGGCATCGTAGAGTAGCTCACATCAACATGCATCTTTTGAACAAATTGGTTTCACAAAATTTAGTTATTGGTCTTCCAAACTTGAAATTTGAAAAAGACTCTATTTGTGATTCTTGTCAAAAAGGGAAGCAAACAAAAGCTTCTTTTAAATCGAAAAATATTGTTTCAACTACTAGACCTTTGCAATTACTTCACATGGACTTTTTTGGACCATCTCGCATTGAAAGTCTTGGTAAAATCGTTATGCTTTTGTTATTGTTGATGATTATTCTAGATTTACATGGACTCTATTTCTTGCTCATAAAAGTGAAGCTTTTCATAATTTCAAATATTTTCTTAAACGTGTTCTAAACGAAAAGGACACAACAGTCACTTCAATAAGAAGTGATCATGGGGGAGAGTTTGATCACAATCTCTTTGTGGACTTTTGTGACGAACTCGGTATCGAGCACACCTTCTTCGCTCCACGAACACCACAACAAAATGGGGTGGTGGAAAGGAAAAATAGGTGTCTCGAAGAGATGGCTAGAACCATGCTCGATGAGGCTAAGATTCCCAAACATTTTTGGGCGGATGCCATGAGTACCGCATGCTACGTTTTGAATAGAGTAGTCATAAGGCCAATACCCATGAAAACCCCTTATGAACTCTTCAAGGGAAGGAAACCAAATATCTCCCATTTTAGAGTATTCAGTTGTAAATGCTTTATTCATAAAAATGGAAAAGATCAATTGGGAAAATTTGATGCCAAATCCGATGAAAGAATTTTTATTGGTTATTCCTCACGTAGCAAAGCATATAGGGTATTCAATAATTGAACCGGAACTGTTGAGGAATCCCCTCATATTGTGTTTTCCGAAAACAATGCTCGCTTGGTGAGAAAGGATTCTGGTTTTGATCTTGCAGGTATCTTAAACTCAATAAGTCCTCAAGACAAAGTACAAGAGGAAACTTCTAAGGAAATTCAAGATGAAATCTTGGAACAATTATCGGAGGAAGCGCCACAATTGGAGAAAGAAACAAAAATGCCTAACGAATGGAGGACAATCAAAGATCACCCTCTCGAACAGGTAATTGGCGACGTTGGAGAAAAGGTAAGTACCCAAAACACTCTTAAGAACACCTTAGGACACACTTCTTAAGAGATCACGTCCTCACTTGGCCACATTGATCTAAGTCATTATTTCTTTACAAATTACTAACTTGAGCGTCGGAGACGTCTAATTTTCTTTTGCAGGTATCGCCCTAAAGGTAGGGGGAATTATAAAGTAATGGCATAGAACAATCGATTGTTACAGCAAATAACCGATTATTTTTTTCTTATGTCTCATGTTTACTGTGCGGACAATCGATTAGCAAGTATCACTAATCGACTATTTACATTTGATGCTTATTATGCAGTTTCTTTTTATAATCGATTTTTTTTGTATAATTGATTACCGTCTAGGCCATTCAGTACTGCTTTCCTAAAACAATCGATTGTTTCAAAAATATAATCGATTATTTTCCGAGTCAGAAAATCACTGTGCACACTGTGTCACAATAATCGATTATCATAATTCAACAATCGATTATTTTTTGTCAGTAATTCAAATATTTGTTACCGTTTGGGTCCTGCCAGATTCCCACAATCGATTTTTGTCAGTTCCGAGTTCAAGTCAAAACTCCATAACAATCGATTGTTTCAATTCCACAATCGATTGTGTAACGATCAGTGAAAATTTTTCTTACCGTTTCTGACCGTTTTAGCTCATAAATTTCTGCAGATTTTCACCATCAATGAAATGCCATCTTCCTCATTATAAATAGGTACCATATGCCTTCAATTTCTTCACTCAAGCATCAATCTTAGTTCCTAAAATTTCAAAAATCTTTCAAGCTTCTTACAAAGGCCATTTCTACTTATTCAAAATGTCGGGCAGACACACTAAACGCCCCCATTCAGGCAGACATGGTGCATCTTCTTCAGCTGCTCCTCCTACTCCCAATTTCCCTTACCAAGATGGGTCTCTTTTACGGTTTAACTCTGAAACCGAGCTAACCAGATTCTTGATAAAATTCGAAAAGCGTGACATTCTTCCTCCTCGCTTTTCAACCAGCAAATATCTTGAATCCTGCGCCCCAGCTGCAAACATGCTTAGGGAATGCCAACTTCTTGATTTCCTATATCTGTCTTATCCTCACATTAATCCTCTCTTGATTCAAGCCTTCTACTCTAATCTTCACGAGGACGACGAGGGTGAGCTTGTGACAAACATTAATGGTGTTGAAATTCTTTTAACCAACGAAAACTTACATTCTATTTCTCACCTGCCTCGAAGTGGGGAAAATATTTCTCTCTACATTAGAGAAGCCGGCGCCTTATTTGATGAGAAAATTCTCCTAAGCCAAATAGGACTTGGAGCTTATGATACTAATCTATCTACTCGACGTCCTACCATTACGGGAATGCTCCCCGAATATCGTTTGATTTTCTAATTCATAACCCGAGTCCTCAAGCCTCGCAAACATAACCATACCACTCTCTCCCAAGAGGACGCAAAGCTCATGCATGCCATTATAACCGGAGCTCACATCAATTGGTGTAAGTTCGTCAAAATTCACATGCTTGATGCCATCGGGGACGATAGACCACTTCCCTATGCCCTCCTTATTATGAATTTTCTTGAATCCTCCGGGTTCAACACCTCTATCGGTCCGCTCAAAAAGAGCACCAAGAAATGGGAAATTTCCGAATCCTCCTTTCCCCATGACGGCGATCATGTAGCTCCTGCTCCTCCTCCAACTCGTCGATCGCGTCAGCCTCAAGAACCTACTCTTCAATCTATTTCCGACCAAATTGCTTCTTTGACCACCTTTGTCAATCAATTGACATATGAGGTCCATGGATATTTTGACCATGTTCATTATCCATATGCTGGACTTGTCCCTTATGAAGCAGTGCCGGATGACGAGGCGGGAAATGATGATAATGAATAATTTCTTTATTGTCTTCTTTTGTTGTACTCATATTTTTGTTTAATAAATAAACAAGTTATTTACTTATTCATTCTTTTTTTTTGCTAATGGAAAAAGGGGAAAGAATAAGGGGCTATGCACTAATAATCATTAGCATAAATTGAGGGGGAATTCATATGTTGAGGGGGAACTAATTGAACTAATTGCATACTTGTTGCATATCTTTACTTGTCTTGAATCGTCATTATGAATTATCAAATATGCATATCTCGACTAAAGTTTGCCATTATCAAAAAGGGGGAAATTGTTGAAACACGTTCTCAAGGCACTATACTAAAACGTGTGTTCATATTTGTAGGTTTTGATGAATGACAAACTATGCGCAATGGACATATGACGAGGTCCAAGCACAAGCGCGCAATTGATATATAACGAGATTCAAGCACAAGACCAAGATCAAGCAAAGATATAAAGTTATACATGAGTCATTCTTTAATTGTGATCTTGATCCGATAACTTGACTCAAGACTTGGCTTCTCTCGTAAAAACATTTTTATCAAATCATGCATATTTAATTTAAAGCAAAATGATTTTAAATCATGCATATTTACTTTAGTCAAAATGATTTTTAAACATGCCTCTAAAATCTGGACTAAGATAATCGATTATGTACTTATGATAATCGATTATGTTAAGTCAGCTGCATGACAATCGATTGTGAACTTATGACAATCGATTGTGTTAAGGCAGTGTGCATCAGATTTTTCAAATCTGCATGACAATCGATTGTGAACCCTATGACGATCGATTGTGTTGAGGCAGTGTACATCAAAGTTTTTCAAAGCTACAAAATAATCGATTGTGAACTTATGAGAATCGATTGTGTTGAGGCAGTGTCTATCAGACATTTTCAAAGTCATAAAATAATCGATTGTGTACCTTTGATAATCGAGTGCATTGAGGCAGTGTCTAATTGATTTTTCAAAGACTGATATATAATCGATTGTTCTCATAGCATAATCAATTGTGTAATTGACCGTTGCCAAAATATTTTCAAAAACCGTCAGGTAATCGATTATAGATTTCTAATAATCGATTGTTTTAAATAAAATCTGAAAAAGATTTTTTGAACGTTGCCAAGTAATCGATTGTAGATTTCTGACAATCGATTGTTTTAAGTATAATCTGGAAATGATTTTTTGAACGTTGCCAGTAATCGATTATTGATCTTAGATAATCGATTGTTAAGCGTAAAATCTGGGAATGATTTTTGGAACGATTGGCAAACAATCGATTGTGGCATTTTGACAATCGGTTGTCACTGAGTAAAATCAGCAACTCTTAATTGGCAATTAGGCAACGGTAATGCATGGTTTTGCAACTATAAATACAGCTTCAAATCAGCCTTCTAAATACAACAACTGATCATATTATTGCTATAGCTTGCATACTCTATTGTTCATCACTTTCTATTCATTACATAAGTTTTGAGAGCCAAAATTCTTGACGAAAGTTGTTGCGTTCTTGAGCGTATCTGTTTACTCATATCTACTCTATTAAGAGAGTCTTGTTTAAGTGAGTGCTAAGTGTTTTATACACTTGAAGGGAAGTGTTAGTCCCTTGTATTGTAAGAAGGAACTTGTGTTTCCTTTGGTTGAAGTCTTGGAGTGTTATATCTTCGAGCAAAAGTTGTTGAGGCTTGTGTCCTTAGTTTGTAAAGGTTTGTTGAGCACCCGTAAGCTTAACAGTGTTAGTGGAAATCTCGAGAGAGTCTCTCGGGGACTGGACTAGCCACGGGTTGTGGTGAACCAGGATACATCGGTGCGTTCGTTCTTATTTATTTACTTATCGCACTTATTTCTTTCCTGCAATTTTTAAATTTCGCAAGTTTATGCTAATTTTTTATTATAACGCTATTCACCCCCCCTCTAGCGTTAAGCGTATTTTCTACCAATATGTTTAGTGTTGATCTTATTAGCCGGAATGGCGACTGGATACCAATGTGATGAGTATGTTAGTACAGTGGGGTATATCCATGTGATCTTGGTAGTGACGAGAGAGTCTGCTAAATAATAGATGAGTATTTGAGCGTTCGACTCCTATTGTGATTTTATGTGTAGTCTGAGTTATGGACGCGTGAAGAATATTTCATGTCTCTTAGTTGGCAAGTAAAGTACATTCCATGTGGCAGTATGAGTATAGACTCAGTAAGACTAAATAGCTCTGTATTATGTTCATGATGGTTGAAGGTATGCATTGTATTTTGAAAGTATTGGGATGCTTAAGAAAGTGGACTCAGTTGATGTGGAAATGAATGCGAGGTTTGTAGAGAATGTCAGTGCTTGATGATCTGTTTATTCACAAAACTTGTAAATGATTTGAGTTCGATCTCATTGTGGAATCATTAGAGTAAAACTGTTATGAGTTGTTAAAAATTCCTTAATATATGGCTTCGAGCCAAGTTAGAGAGGTGACTGTTGGTCAGCTCATTGCATGGTTATGTGCTATGTTGGTTCCATTTTGAGGTATGATGGTGGATCAGTTCTGTTTACAAAAATTGAGCCGAGGATGGCACGTGTGAAGGAAAATATCTACAAAGGTTATATGGTGCTTTCTTAAATGTGAGAATATATTAGGATGTTTTGAGATGCTGTTGATAAAGAATGCTCGGTGCATAAAGAAGGAAAATGGCTGTTTGTATCTTTATCAAATCATGTTCTGCAGTGTCAGGGTGCTAATGAGGCATGAGTGGTTCCATTCGTGTAGAGCAGGTGAATTGCAGCTGAATAAGAGTGAACGACTCTTGAGAATGGTTTTATTATGTTCAAGATTTTGCATGTAACAATCATGTGTCTTAAGTTTGTGTATGTGTCTAAAGACTGTGTTTTCAATAGAAAATATCGAGACTTGTGGTACTTTGTATTAATCATGGGATTCTATGTATCAACATTTGGAAGGTAATGGTAAACGAATTCAGAATCGCATGCAATTCTTCAAGGTAAAGTATTCTGGAATGTGGCATTTCTGGGAAACGTTTGAGAGGGTATTCCATAGCCTATGGGTCTTGAACAGTGTGGTTTAATGTGCGAGTCTCGTGTGGTAACCTAGGTCGAGGTATTGTGGTGCTACAATCAAATTAAAGATGATCCTGGAAGGAAATTGGATGAAATGGAATAGCTTGATAATGAACTGAATCGGTATGGTAAGGATATGATTAATTATTTTATGTGTTCGAGGTAATGAGCCTTACAGGTATTGTGCAACAAAGCTTTAAGTGTCGGCAGTTTTCTTAACTTTGTTTGGGAGAAAGAGTTCTTGACGTGTTTTACCGTGGTTTGAAAATGGCCATGTTATCCTAGTGTGGTATGGTCTGTGTGTTATGTATTCGTACGGAGGAGTGTGGGATCAAGCACATTGATTCATGTGTTATATGTGTTGGAGACTAGATGTTCTCATGATCCGACCATGCTGTGGTTGGGGTTCGTGTGTACCGACATCGTCTAGCCGTTGTTGGAATTGGAGGTCCGAGTGGATCTTCTTTGCGTGGTATGTTAAATTTGGGTTATGATATTTGATGACAGACTGGTTGTTCCAAGGTCAGATGGTCTAGACTAATGTGTTATTGTCTATGTCAGAAAATGCCACCGGCTGCGTGGCAAGGTACATAAGATTATGTTCTAGAGGGGTAGCTTGTATTCTTGAGACCAGCGGATAGCTGGCAAACATTGCCTATTGATTGGGCCGTCGTGGAGGATGCTAGTGCAGAGGTTTCTACCATTGAGTCAATTCCAATATTGAGGGACTTTTCGAATGCGTTTCTTGCGGCCGGGCATGAGGCTATATGTGTTTATTGTAATGAGCAGATTTGACTCGATGTGCATCTCTTTTTATGAGATATATGTGCGGATCGGGTGGCACGCCGCCACGGATATGGTATGTGGATCGGGTGGCATGCCTCCACGGGTATGTTATTTGGACCGGGTTGCGCGCCGAAACAGTGTGATGTGGAGAATAGTTTCCTATATGTTACTTTGTATGCCTTGTTTCCTGGTTTGTGAGGAAAAAAATCCGTATTGGGTGTTGCTCGGGAAATAGCGCATTGGTTATGTCCTTTCAGGATTGAATAGTGTATGCTACTTGCTTCGCCATGGGTGTGATGGATTGCTTGAGTTCAGACCTCAATCTGTGCAATCTGCGCGCGACAGTCTATGTTGAGCATGGTGGCTTGATGTGCTTCATGTGTAGTAGTGCTTGGATAGAATTGCGCATTGTGGCAAGGCCACGTGATGTTATGACCTTTTGAGGAGGATTTAGGTACTCTATTTCTATGATGTGAGATGGGATCTCATTTCTGTGTTGTGATCGTACGGAGGAATTTGAATTACAGCTCTTTCGTTTGAGTTAGTTGTCATGGTTCGAGTGTGTTCAGATCATTTCGTATTGGTGCCTGTGCTGAGCACATTGTGGCTTAGGCCGTAGTTGGGGTGTCGTATCACCAGAGTGGTGTGATGTAGTTGAGATAATCGTCGGGGTCATTAATGAGAACGAGCATATTTGATTTCAGCTTGTTAGAAAGGTAATATCGAGGTTTGGCTCCGAAATCTGTTGTAGTATCAGTTTGAAAGGAAATGGACTCATGAATGGGTGATCTGAGAGATGGGTTTGGTTTATCGCGTGCTTCAGTTGCCGTTGGCAGTATATAAAGGTGCTAGGATAAGACTTTAGCTAATATAAATGCCTTTCATCAGCATTTGGTTATTGTGGGCAACTGTTGGGAATAGATGCCGCCGTCTCGAGTGTTTGGGTTGTGTAGAATATCATACGGTCTCACCTGGAGTGGTGAGTATGGGTTATTACAGTTGGATCGGGTTTATTATGAGTATAGACATGGGGTTCTGATCTGGTGCATGATTTCGGGAAGTGCAATGTGGTTTATGGTTTAGATGGACTGTGAAATTCCGGCTATATTGTGTTACCGGACCTAAGTGAGATAGGGTGACGTGCGATCACCTTGAGTATATGCTTGGTAAGGTCATTCAGTTATTGGGTTACTTCTAGTACAACTCTGTGTACACTCGAGGACGAGCGTTTGTTTAAGTTGGGGAGGATGTGACGACCCGACCCGTCGTCACGTGAGTTACTGTCCCGTTTTCCCCGTTTTATGCTTCTTCATGTGTTATTATATGTGTTGGGTGAGTTTGAAGTGTTTCAAATTGAATTTGGATAGAAATGAGACAAATAGTCTCTTTAAGGAATGTTTAAGTTGGAAAATCAATCGGATGCTGATTTATGAGTTATAGGGCTCAGAATAACCAAATTCGGCTAGTTTCGGGAGGTGATTTATGTCTTGGGAGTGAAATCGGAATTTAATTTGGAGGTCTAGTGTAGAATTTGGCTTGAATTGGCTAAGTTTGAATTTTGGCAGATTCCGGTTGATAGGTGAGAATTTGATCCGGGGGTCGGAATGGAATTCCGACAGTTGCAGTAGCTCCGCTAGGTGATTTTTGATATGTGTGCAAATTTTCACATCATTCGGAGGTGTTTAGGTTGGGTTTTGGATCAAATGCAAGTTTCAGAAGTTTTTAGTTTAGCTCAGGCTTGAATCCGTGGGAATTTGATGATTTTGATGTCTATGATAGTGTTTTTACGCTTTGAGAAAGTTTGAATGAGGTATTAGAACATATTTGTGCTTTTGGTTGAGGTCCCGAGGGCCTCGGGGAGATTTCAGGTGCTCAACGGGTCATTTTTGGAAGGTTTTGAACTGCTGATTGCTGGTATCTGGTGTTGTCCTTTGCGTTCGCGAGGTCCCATAGTGTTCGCGAAGCAGAAATTGGTTTCTACGACTTTTGGTCTTCGCGTTTGCGAGTGTGCTTCACGTTCGCGAAGAAGGAATTGCCATCTGGGACTTCTGTTCTTCGCGTTCGCGACTGTTCTTCGCGTTCGCGAAGAAGGAATTTTCTGTCGCGCAGGTCCTACTGCGGAAGCTCATATATTTTGATCCACAAGGAATTTAGGATTTATGTAAAAACGAAAGTTGTAGATCTTTGAATCTAATTTTCAGAAACATATTATAAGAGGCATTGGGAGATCTGTAGCAAACGTTACGATCATTTTACTATAGGCTGTCTGAGAAGAGTTTGAAAAATGATTTCTTGGAAATTTTTTCTTCGCGAACGCGAAGAACAAATACCTTGGCAGCATATTAATGTCCAAACTCGTCTCTCTCTTTCATTTTTGGACCAAGTGAGCTCAGGTGAGGTGATTTTTCGAGTGATTTTCAAGGAAAATATCGGGGTAAGTTCTTAACTAAATTTTGGTTGTATAACTCAAATCTATTGCAAGTTTTGGTGTTTAATTTAAGGATTTTGTTGGAAAGGGTAGAAAACCCTCTTGGTTAGAATCACCAATTTGAGGGGTCAAATGAACCTCGATTTTGTGAATTTTATATGTACGGATTCGTGGAGAGACACGGATTCTGAAAATGTGAATTTCATAAATTTTCGAGAAGAGGGCATGGGGCTCGGGTTTTGCCAACTTTGTGTTTTCGGGTGTATTTCAATTGTTTTTGATTGGGTATTGTCCCATTTGCATATTGTGATGTATTCGCTCTATTTTTGGCAAGATTCGACGCGCGTGGAGGCCAATTTGAGGGGCAAAGGCGTCGCGAGCTTGAGATTTTGCCGGTTCGAGGTGAGTAATACTTGGGAATGATATCATGAGAGTTTGAAACCCCAGATTTGCACATCTTAGTGATGTATTGTGGTGACTTACATGATGGAACTGAGCGTGGGGTAAAGCACCGTTGGGGATTGTGACTTGGTCCATCCCGGTTGTTTGTTTTTACTGCAAAATTGCAATTCATTTATTGTTATCATTATGAGTTGGGCTCAATGCCATACTTGGGGCTTATTGCCGATTATTTGAAATCCCGGTATATCACATTGTGACGCTATATGAGGCGAGACACACACTCCATGGCTAGTGCGGGGTTATATATGTGGAAAATTGTGACTTGTTCAATCCGAGGGATGAATTATACTATAATGGCGATTGCTTCGCACCCGATATTGATGTTATCTAGGCTTGATGCCATGTTTGGGGGCCTGTGCCAACTTGTAGAATCCTGTAGGGATTGATATTTCAGAGTTATCATGATTTGCATACTATTTGCATTCAGTCCAGGGGTTTTAACACTATTTTTGCAAAGTTAGCCAAAATTATATATTTTGAAAACACAAAAGATTATTAAATGATATTTCAGACTGACGATCATTATCTCACTATTTTCTAGTTTGTATATTATTCTTGGAACGGTGGTAATTATTGGCACCGTGTATTGAAATAGAAACGGTGCTAATTATTGGCACCATGTGTTGAAATGGAAACAATGGTAATTATTGGCACCGTGTATTGAAATGGAAATGGTGGTAACTACTGGCACCGTGTGTTGGAATGGAAACGGTAGTAACTATTGATACCGTGTATTGTATTGGAAATAGTGGTAACTATTGGCACGGTATGATATTGCGCTTGGGCTGAAGGAACCCCTCCGGAGTCTGAACCCCCACAGTGAGCGCTGTCGATGTTAAATCATATGCATGGTTGGCTCGAGCTGCACGCCGCACCGTTTTCATGTGCATTGCATTGCATTCATGCATTTACTCCCGTTTGACCTACGTGGCACGACATTTAGCACTCATATATCATTGGCATACATGCTATCACTTGCCTTGTTGACCAGATACCCTAGTGTTATATGTTAAGGAGTGCTGAGCCGAGAGGCTGATGTTGGATATTTTGAGTTGAGCCCGAGGGGCAAGTTTCTGACTACTTCCTACATATTGAAATTACCTTTGACTTTGTTGAAAACACATATTTTCAAAAGATATTTTTGTGTAGAGCTTGGGATTTTCTTTAGCAATATTTCGGTTTTTTTCTTAAAAAAGGGTTGTATTGTTCCGTATAGAATTTTTGTGTGCCCATACATGTTTTCTTATCGCTCAGATATTATTCTCGCTTATTACCATTAAGTTGGAAGTACTTACTTTACTCCATGCACCTTGCGTGCAGTTGCAGGTATTGATTACCCGGTAGAGGGTTGCTAGAAGGACCGAGGGCCATATTTTGGTAGCTGAGCAAGGTGACCACCAGTGTTAGCGGCAGTGTATTCCGATTTGATTTCCAGTTTTTTTTTGTATATATATTTTGTTGGCCTAATAGTAGTATCCCTACTCATTAGATGCTCGTGACTTGTGATACCCCGGTCGAAATGTATTTGAATGAAATTTCATAGATAAATGCTATTCAATAGTCTTTCTATTCATTTATGTTTGATTGCTGCTTAAAGAGGATATTTGGGGTTGTTGGCTGGCCTTGTCTTCATGAGATGCACTATCAAGACCGGATATGGAATTTGGGTCGTGACAAAATTGGATCCGATTTTTTTGTTTGTTTGGTGTCTGAGCAGGTTATATATCGAGATAAAGGGTTCGAGACGACCAAAAGAAGAAGTCTCAATTCAGAATAAAGGAAAAGGAAGAAAAGAAAAAGAAGTGAACTCAAAGTGTAGAAGCAGAGAAAAGATGTGGACTGCTTAAGACATGATTGAAGTCACAAACTTTGTGTGTCCCATTTTGATCCGAAAAGAGGAAGAAGAATGAACCAGCACTTGCAGCTAACAAGCATCAAGATTCAGATCAGAGTCTTCATGAAGAACCAACCAAGACTCAAGATTAATCTCTAGAAGACTCATAGATAGGAATCTTGTAACTTGTATATGATAGGTTTAGTTAGTCTTTTCATTTTGATTTTCGTGTAATAAGGAGCTCAGCAAGAAGTAAACAACACCAACAACAGTGAAATTACAGTTTTTCGGTAGTTCCATCTACTAAAACTTCTAGAACTGCACTAACCTAGTTCTTTTATAGCCAAGGATAAGGATGCAACCTTTGAAGCAAGGTTCGGTCAAGCTTTTTCAAAACACTTCCCATGGAGTATCAAAGTCGGCAAAACTTTCTCGTACTTGCTCATTTTATCCTTGCCTGAAAACTCTTCATATTTTCGAGTAAAGAGAGGCAGCTGTGAGCATCTAATTTTGTCCCGCCTGAAAATCACTCCTAAAATTGACCAAAAATAATTTTGATAGATTTTAGGAGTTTTATGTAATTAGTTGCATTATGCATTTTTAATATCTTAAAATCATAGAAAAATACCAAAAATATTCAAGGTTGTATTGCTTAAGCATTGTAGTCTTAATTGCATTTAAGGTTTAATTACATGATTTTATCATATTTATTAAACAAAAATCACAAAATATTGGTCATGTTACATTTTAGCTTTACCCTTAAATTAGTAATTTTATTTCATTAGTTTTAAGTTGATTAATTATTCAAATATTAGAAATAGTTAAATAGGTTTATTTCACAAATTAAATTTTATTTAGGAACTAATTTAGATTTTTGATTAATTAAAGGGATTTTTACATATACATCACATATAGCAAACTTTATTATCATTATTGTGCCTTGTTTTGTTATTACCCTCATATCCCATGTTTTTGTTACAAAATATGTACCAAACGAAATCTTTGCTGATGTTGCACCCTAAAATAACGCCATTTATTAAGGCTCAAATCTATGTTAAATAATTTGTAGCCTAAAATAACGCATGTATTTATGGCTCCTAATTAATCTTTGATTTTGTACTAAATTAATACTAATTCAGTTAAGGTAAAATCTTAAATGCTCCTAGAGATTAAATGCTTCTCTTAAGTACTGTTGATTCAATCTCTTCGGTTATTTTTAGCAGATTTCTTTGTGGTTAATAGGCAATAGCTTGCTTTGATCCGTAATGAACTAATTTTAAACATACCTTCATCACTATTATTTTTTAGTTAATTATGGACGAATTAGGCAAGGAAGACTACTGTGAACATATGAAATTAACTATATTAACTTGCTTCTCGTTGTTGGTTATTTAAGAACTACAAGATGAAGGAGAAACTTATGATTTTTTGTTTCTTTTTTGTTTATTTGCTTATTGTTGTGCGATTAACTGTTAAGATTGTAATTTATTTTCGCCTATACATCACATATAGCAAATCTTATTACCATTTATTAAGGCTCAAATCTATGTTAAATAATTTGTAGCCTAAAATAACGCCTGTATTTATGGCTCCTAATTAATCTTTGATTTTGTACCAAATAAATGCTAATTCAGTTAAGGTAAAATCAGTGTTTCCAGTGTGTTTTTAAAATGTAGTCAAATGTAGGTAAATATAGTTAAGGTTATATGAAGTGTTTCCAGTTAGTTTTTAAAATGTAGTCAAATGTAGGTAAATGTAGTTAAGGTTATATGCACTGTTTCCAGTGTGTTTTTGAAATGTAGTCAAATGTAGGTAAATGTAGTTAAGGTTATATTAAGTGTTTCCAGTGAGTTTTTAAAATGTAGTCAAATGTAGGTAAATGTAGTTAAGTTTATATGCAGTGTTTCCAGTGTGTTTTTAAAATGTAGTCAAATTTTTGTAGTTATATGAACTTTGTAGTTAATTGTAGTTACTTGTAGTTAATCGTAGTCAATTGAAAAATATGTCTGAATAATGTATTTTTTTGTATCTACTGGATGGTATGAGTTGCTGAAAACTACAAATGGCATTTCTGTGCAACGTCAATTCATTATTCTTCATTGTTCAAGACAAGAAGTTTTATCCGAAAACATAACCGCGCAAATGTACTGCAACAGTACATGTAGCATTGGACTTCCAACAATTTGTAGTTATGAAAAATTGTTCAGTATTCATGAAAAATTATTCAGTACAACCAAAGTTCATTACAACAGTACACTCTACTTCTTCTTTCGTTCAACTTTATTTCTCTCTGGATAATAGTTTCTTCTTCTTCAAACGAAAATCTTCCTCTTCTAATATCAGGTCTCAAATAATCCTGATATTAGAACATCTTCGAAATCAGGTCTCAAATTCCTCTTCGAAAATCTTACCACGCCTTTGTAATCCTGCAAAATAATTTGTAATTAAAATAATTAATGAGTTGATCATTAACCTTAAAAATATCTGTGGTAGATGATACAAAGATTTGTATCTATCCGACTGAGCAAAAAAACATAGTGATGCAAGTGAGGAAGCTTTCAAGCAATAATTGTATTGTATCACGAGGGGAATTGCTTGGTATGTTTCAGGATTTTTTTGGGTCTTCGGACAGCAAGCCTACATGGGGTGAGCGTGTGCGCGGTTGGTCGTCTTTCAATGATCTATTGTGATATATTTGACAACTCGAGCCAAAGGGTAAAAGACAGAAAATAGCAAGTTATTTCCTTTATAGGCGTTTGTATTGTGGTTGAAAAGATTTTGTTCCACAAATCAAGCTTCTATTAATAGTTTGAAAAGATTTTGTTCCACAAATCAAGCAAATAATTAATGAGTTGATCATTAACCTTAAATATAATTTTGGTACATAAATTGAAAGATGGTATACTTAAATGTAATAAATACAAACCTTAAACATGGGTGGTTATAAGGTTTGCTATATATGATGTATATGTAAAAATCCCTTAATTAAATTAGGATTTAAAATCAAAGAAAAAAGGGAAAGGAAAGAAAGAAAATGGGTTTTTCATTTAGCTTCGAAATTGGGCTAGAAACACGGCCTATGGCCCAATCTTCTCTAATCTCGCCTCCTCCCTTCTAATCCGGTCCAGCCCATTGCCTAATTCTATATACCTAACAGACCCTACCCTTTAGAAAGGAGACCTAGATGATAATTTCACATTTTTTTGGCCTTGAAAAGGAGAACTGCGCATCCTACCCTTCAAAAGATTCTTAGGACTTTCTTGATGGAAATAATATTATATTTTAAAAACATCATTTCATTGCAGAATGTGGAGTTGTCTTATGTGATATTATGATGTTCAACTAATTTGAAGTTACATTAGTGCTTGATTTATTCTCTAGAATTTGATTAATTGGCAAGTGTTCTTTTCTCTATTTCACTTGGAGTTGGCGTTCTTTGCCTGACCTTTCTTTTCTTGTTACTCCAACTGGCAATAGATTGTGTTTCAGCGTGATTAAGATACTTAAATAACATTTTATTTTTGCTGATTTCATTTTGGGCCTAATGACAAAGACAGACCTTGGAATAAAGGGAGGAAGCTTTATCCTTGTCTTTTTGTCCCTTACCTATTAGCAACCAAATTAATAAATGTTGTTGATGAATATAAAATATTCATATATTATATACTTAATACTATATTATTTTAAATAAATAATTTATATAATATTTCAATTCTCTATATTTTCTAACAATATTTTGTAGGAGATAAGAATGATATTAATTAAGCAAGAAAATTAAAGAAACAAGAAGATCGTAACATATTCACTCCACATCGCAAGAAGATCACGATGCATCTTCTTCATGACGTATCTTCCTCGAGATTCACCTTTCTCAATATGCATCTTCATCAAGACATTTTCCTCAAGATACATCTTCCTCACGTGAGATCACAACACTTTGAAGAAGAAATGCACTTCTATAAATTGAAGGCAACTCTAGGTGTAATAGGCATCGATAAATAAGGGTTAAAAGAGTCACTTTATTTTCTAAAGTTGTGGTCTCTTATTCTTACTTATTCTTCTTTCATAACTTCTTTTAATTTTAAGATTTCCTAGTAGTATTGACAATATATGTCATAGAATTACTTTCTTTTTCAAATACTCTCTAATGGAGTAGTGTGTTTGTGTTGAGATAGTTGATAAAGCTTGATATATATATATATATATATATATATATATATATATATATATATATATATATATATATATATATATATATATATATATATATATATATATATATATATATATATTATAATACTATTTCAGTTTAATACAAACTTGGCTTGAAACTTCCTTTTTATACTTTGTACTGTGCTGTAATAATAGTTTCAATTAATCATTATTCTCACTTCTACATATTTTATCTCTAAGTTATTATTATATTAATTTTATAATTATCACGGATCAAAATTGATATATAATAACTAATGAATAAAATAGTAAACTGTGAGTAATTTTTAGTAAACTATTATTCCAAGTTTGTAATCTTGCTTGCCTCAGTTTTAATTCTCATGGAGAAATTGTTGTAGGTAAGATTATTGATTTTATAGTAAAAATGTTCTCACAAAGTTTTTACTACCCCTTGGCACAATTCAAGCAAGAAAAATATTTCGGTTTAATCATCACTAGTTTTAACTTAATTAATCACATAACCTCACAGAGTGTTATTAATTAGCTACTTCTTAGTGAGCTAAATATAATTATATTAGCATAAGCAATTATTCCTTAGAGAAATACATGTAAAAATTGAGATTTTATTGTAATATATTATCAAGTGAATTCAACGATTCCCAGCTCTTTCAAAGTATAAATCTTCCGTAAGTTCTTGGTTTTTATTTAAGTAACTAACAAATTTTAAACCTCACACTCTTTTCGTCAATTTGGTTCTCTCAAATAGTAGATAAAATATTACAAGTTTGTAGCATAGATTTTCCAATCTCCGTGAGACGATATCTTAAACGATATTAGAATTTGACTAAGAACGAGCAGAGAAAATCCTATACACATTATCCTCGTCATTGGCGCCGTTGCCGAGGATTGGCATAAGTCTACTTCAAATTAAATATTTTATTACTAATTTGAGAATTTATTATTATATGTATTTATATCCTTTTTTTGTTAGTATTATCTTCACCTACTAAATATTTCTATAACTATGACTATTATATTCATTCTAATATTTTTTTCCGTAGTAATATAAAAGTTTTTGTTTTCTTCTCTTTCTTTCTCATTGTTGTAACTATTACCTATTATTTTTATTATTAACATGTGTAGATATAATTAATATGAATATCTATAACTTTTATGATATTATCAGCAACTTCACGTCACAGTACTTTCATCATAAAATACTATTTGTACTATCTTTTCCTTTAATATTGACAATTATTATCACTAAGTGTACTATTCACTACGAATCCTTTTCTTTTACTATTTTCTTTTAGTAACACTGTTATTGTAGGAATTAAGTTTAATTGTCTTTAAAAAAAATTAATTTTCTTTACTTAAAAAAAATCACTTAGTTTATGACCCGCTCTTCTACAAAAAAGTTGGCACATTATAATCCTGAATTGAAAGATCTCTTTATTTACGAAGGAAAGAACAAACAACATCTCCTCAGAGTATAGCTTGTGAAGGAGTAGAAAACCAGGGAGTAGAAGATATCAATCCACACGAAGTGCCACCACCACTCCATTTAAAAGATTAATTTGACGAAGTGGCGCCAAGACCAGCAAACATAATCCTAAGGGATTATGCTAGGCCTGACCGCTTCAACTGTGAATCTAGTGTTAGAAAATCCCCAATAGCAGCCAATAACTTTGAAATTAGGATCGGCCTAATTCAAACAATTCAACAATCTTGTATCTTTACAGGAGATTCAAGTGAAGATCCACACAGTCATTTATTTGATTTTCTAGAACTTGTAGAAATTTCTTAGTATAATGGAGTACCTCCTAAAGCTATCAAGTTAAGGCTATTTCCTTTTTCTTTAAAAGGAGATGCCAAGACTTGGTTGCGAAGTTTACCTCAAGGGTCCATTACGACATGTTACGAGATGACTCATAAGTTTTTAAACAAATATTTTTCCCATGCTAAAACAACAAAGTTAAGACAAGACATTTCTAATTTCTTGCAGACTGATACTGAGTCAGTTTATCAAGATTGGGAAAGATTAAAAGCAACGTTAAGAAAATATCCACACCATAATATTCCTGAACACATGCAGTTGTATATTTTTTATCATGGGTTAAAACCCTCTTCTAGAAATGTGATTGATGCAGCCGCAGGA
The DNA here is from genome assembly GCA_034376525.1 of Nicotiana benthamiana. NCBI lineage: Eukaryota > Viridiplantae > Streptophyta > Magnoliopsida > Solanales > Solanaceae > Nicotiana > Nicotiana benthamiana. The sequence goes on along the minus strand of CM067323.1, from coordinate 109,621,610 downwards.
GGTTCAGTGATGGGAAAAACCACAGAAGAAACATTGCAGTTATTGAATGAAATTTCTGAAAATTCCATTCAATGGCCATCTGAGCGTGTAATCAACAAAAAGGCTGCTATGGTAAATCAAGCTGATGCTTTAAACACACTAACACAACAGATTGTCTCTTTGGCACAGAAATTTGAATCTTTTCAGATGAACACAAAAAATCAAGCCAGTCTGAGGCTTGTGATATGCGCGGAAGAAACATCTGAATCATGAATGCCAAGCAATCAGTCAAAATGATGAACAAGTCAACGCAATCAGTTACAAGCAGTACCTCTTTGGAAGTTCAATGGCACATAAACATCCAGGCCCGACCAGTCGTCTCTTATATCCCCATCGTGTTTTCCCGTTATATGTCTCTTCATGTGTTATTATATGTGTTTGGTGAATTTGAAGTGTTTCGGATCGAATTTAGATAGAAATGAGACAAATAGTCTCTTTAAGGAAAGCTTAAGTTGAAAAAGTCAATCAGACACTGACTTGTGAGTTAGAGGACTCGGAAAGGATTTTTGATGGTTCGACTAGTTTTAGGGAATGAGTTATAGCTTAGGATAGAAAACGGAAGTGAATTCCTAGGTTCGGTATGAAAGTTAGCCTATTTTGTCGAGGTTAGAATTTCGAAGAAATTCGGTTGGTAGGTGAGAATTTGATCCAAGGGTTGGAATGGTATTCAAAGAGTTGCAGTATCTTCGTTAGGTGAATTCGAATATGTGTGCAAAATTTCAGGTCATTCGGACTTTGTTTGGTTAGTTTCGGCATCGAATGATATTTTGAGAAGTTCATGTTTAACTTAGAGTTGAATTTGAGGATTTTGGGTGTTTACGTTAGTGTTTTTATGGCCCGAGCAAGTTTGAATGAAGTAATAAGCCGTGTTGGTACTTTTGGTTGAGGTCCCGGGGGCCTCGGGGTGATTTCGGATGGCTAACGGAAGGAATTGTAGTTGAAAAAGTTGGAGATTTTGAGGCTACAATTGTTGCAGGCATTTGCCTTATACGATCGCTGTTATGGCATTGTAATCATGTAAAAGGCTTGGTCGGGGTCCTGGAATTGTTCTATGCGATCGCGTATTTGGTGATGCAATCGGGTAGGTTTAAGTTGTTGCACTCTGCGATCGCAGAAGGGAGTTTGCGATCGCGTAAGTCTGGCCGGTGAATCAATGCGATCACATGGTGTTGGTCGCGTTCGCATAGGCCAATATGGAGGCATGAGAATCTTGTACTATGCGATCACATAGAGGAAATTATATCTGAGCAGAGGGCTTTTTATAAACATTTCATCCGTGAGCTATCTCATATTTCCTCCATTTTTGCACCGCCTTGAGAGCTTGTGAATGGATTTTGAAGGGGATTTCGACGGGAAGTGATTGGAGGTAAGTCTCGTGGCCTTAATACGACATTTTATTGAAGAATCAACCATTAATTCTCTGAAATTGGGTGTAAAAGTTGATGAACTAGGGCTTGAAATTTCAAATGGAAATTGGGGATTTGGAGGAGCAACTTGACTCCGATTTTGATGAAGTTTATATGTACAGACTCATGGCGAGACGAGGATTCCGAAATTGTATGTTTCAAAATTTTTCGAGAAGCGGGCTCGGGGCACGGGTTTTGCTAGTTTCGAGATTCTTGCTATTTCTCGATTGTTTTCGATTGGGTATTGTTCCTTTGACATGTTGTGATGTATTCTCTATGTTTTTGTTTAGATTCAACGCATGAGGAGGCCGAATTGAGTGGGCAAAGTCTTAGCGAGCTTGAGTTTTTGCCAGTTCGAGGTGAGTAATATTTGGGAATGATATCTTAAGGGTTTGAAACCTCGGATTTGCACATCTTAGTGCCGTATTGTGGTGACTTTCACGTTTGACCTGAGCGTGGGGTAGAGCACCGTTGAGAATCGTGACTTGGCTCGTCCCGGTTGTTGGTTTTAGTGCGTATTTGCAAACAATTTGTTGTTATCATCATAAATTGGGCTCATTGCTATACTTGGGGCTTATTGCCGATTGTTTGAACTCTTTATGAGCTATCATCACTGTTTTTCTCACTATTTGAAATATTATTTGAACTCAGTCCATGTGATTTACACTTTTTTATTAACTCAGCTATATTTTACTCAAACTTTGAGTTTTAAAAGATATTTAATCTATCATTTGAGCTGAGTATATTTGTTTTATGGATGACCGCGGGGCTTTTGACTATTTTAGACTGATTGAGGTTGAGGGCCATATGTGAGGGCATGAATATGATGTAAGGAGGCTTGCAAGCCTCGAGTGATATGTGTACATGTGCATATACATGCATGGATAAGATTGTACTCCGCAGTAGCATATTGCATGAATCGGGCTGCACGCCGCAGCGGTGTGATATTGTTATTACGCTTGGGCTGTAGGAACCCCCAAAGTGAGCGTGGGTACCCAAATGGATCGGGTTGTATGACCCACATCGGTCATATGCACTTCATTTCATTGCATTGAATTCACACATTTACTACTGTTTGTACTATGTGGCATGATATCTAGCACTCATATATCATTGGCATACATATTGTTACTTGTTACCCTGGTGTTATATGTTCAGGAGTGCTGAGCCCGAGAGGCTGATGATGGATATTGTGAGTTGGGAGTGAGCCTGCGAAGCTGGTACTGTACTGAAAGGTTGATATTGAGCCCCAGAGTCAGGTTTCTGATTATTTCCTACTTGTTTAAATTATTTTTGCAACTATTGAAGAAGCATATTTTCAAAGAGATTTTAAAATGATCTTGAGATTTTCTAAAGGATTTTCACAGTATTTTGGTTTTCCTAAAAGAGGGTTATTCTGTCTTTATAGCAGTTTGGTGTGCTCATACGTGTTTTCTTATCTCTCAGATATTACTCTCTCTTATTACCACCGAGTTGGAAGTACTCACTTTACTCCCTGCACCTCGCGTGCAGTTGCAGGTACTGATCACCCAGTAGCAGGTTAGTAGCAGATTGAGGGTTTTTCTATCGTAGCTAAGTTACGTGACCGCTGGCGTTCGCGTCACTGAGATTCTTTTTCTTCTTAATTCCCAGATTTTACTCTATGTATTATAGACTTTTAAATTTTAATAAAGGCACTCCTAGATGATCGTGACTTGTGACACCCCGGTCGGGTTGTATTGGAATGAAATTTCCTATTTAAATGCCAATATGTAGTATTCCTATTCATTTATGTTTAATAACTGCTTAAAAACGATTTGGGGTTGTTTGATGGACTCGTCTTCACGAGAGGCTCCATCACGATCAGGTACGGAATTTGGGTCGTGACAAGTTGGTATCAGAGCCTAGGTTGCTAGGCCTCATGAGTTATGAGCCGGTTTAGTAGAGTCTCGCGGATCGTTATGTAGACATCCGTATCTATCCTCGGGAGGCTGCAGATTCTTTTGGAAAACTTCCCATTCTTGGAATTCTTATTGTGCATACTCAATTTTGCTTGAGATATAATTCTTGAAATTCCCTCCACATGTCTGTATGCGCACGTGAGCGCTCAGTGAACAAGTGTTTCAAACTTATATGTTCAGTGTTGATCTTATTAGCCGGAATGGCGGCTGGATATCCATGTGATGAGTATGTTAGTACCGTGAGGTGTATCTATATAATTTTGGTAGTGACGAAGAAGGTCTTCTAGGTGGTAGACGAACCATTACATGTTTGATTCTCATTGTGAAATAGATATGTGGCACGAGTTATGAGCGCGTAGAGAACCTTTTTGAGTCTCCGAGCTGGGGGTGAGTAAATTGCGTGTTGTTGTATGAGTCCAGACTCAGGAAGACCAACTGATTGAGTGAGGTGTATGTCAGTGGATGGTGTACCGAAATATTATACTGAAGCAAACAGGTGGGTATCTCCTGCAGATTATTCTGAAGTGGTATGATCATTATGTGTATGTTAGAAGATCTTATGTGTAATTAAAAGGTATTTCTATATGTTATGATTCGGGCAGTTGCAACGCATGTTCAAGTATTAATTTTGAGAATATAATCCATGTAGCATTGAGATTAATGTTGTTGATATACATTGTGATGTTTTGTCAAGATGCGGACGTGTTGTTAGGATGATTGGTGATTCTCTGGAAGGTAGATAGGCTCCATTACAAAGGAAACTCTGCCAAAACTTTTGAAAAATTTGGGACTTAGTAAAAATTTTGTCGCCTAAAAGAGTGGGCTTAACGGTTGTGTGAATGAATGCAAAAGAAATTGTAGAAGGGTTAGAATTTTTGATGATTCGTGTTTCTACAAGCTTATGAGAGAGTGATTTTAATCTCACCATGATATTATGAAATCAATAGAGTATATGTGTTGTGATATATATGGCTTCAAGCTAAGTTGGGGAGGTTGTTGTTGATGAGCTAGTTGTACGGTTATGTACTATGTTAGTTCCGATTTGATGCATGCGGGTGAATCAGTTCTGGTGGCAGAAAGTGAGCCGAGGGTGGCACAAGTGAAGCAAAAATTTTTGCCAAAAGGTTATATGGTGCTTCGTTGGTGTGAGAAAATAAGAGAATGTCTTGAGTTGTAGGTAAGGATGCTTAGTGTAAAGATAAGGATGTTGTTTGGTTGTATCGGAACGAGATCACGCCCTGTGGTGTCAGAGTGCTGATTTCGATTCATTAAGTCAAGTGATTTGCAGTGTGTATAAGAGTGGACGACTTTTGAGAATGGTTTTGATGTGTTCAGGATTCTATATGTATCACTGAGGTGTTTTAAGGTTGAGTATGTGACCAAGTCAGTGTTTTCATTAGAACAGGTCAAGGCTTGTGGTATTTTTTTATGTTGGTTACGAGATTCTATGCATCAGTACTTGGGAAGTAATGGCAACTAATTCAAAATCGCATGAAGTTTTTCGGGTAAGGTACTCTGGAATGTGGTATTTCTGAGAATGTTTGAGGAAGTATCCAGTGGCCTATGGGTCTCAGACAGTGTGTTCTGGTGTTTGGGTTTCGTATAGTGAGCCTGGGTTGAGGCATTGTGGTGCTACAGCAAGAGACTATATCAAGTTGAAAATGAATCAGGTGGAAATCTAGACAAATAAAGTAACTTGTTAGGGGACCGATTCGGTACGGTAAAGATATGATCAATTGTTGGTATGTGTTCGAGGTAATGGGTGCTCACAAGCGTTGGGCAGCGAAGCTCCTGGGTACTGGAAGTATGCTTAGCTTGGTTCAGGTAGAGGGATTCCGCCCTTGGCAGTTTAGCTTGTGCAAATAGAATTGGGAGAGAATTCTTGTTGAGTTCATCATAGGTTAGAGATGCCTATTTTCTATGAACATGCAGAGCATGGAGTGTATAACAATTTTCTTCTGAATGGGATCAATGAAAGTTCTAGAATAGTTGAGTGCGTCGATGTCTGCAGCGCAGAAGCGAGATGAATGTTCTCATGTTATCCTTGGAGGATATGGTATATGCGGTATGTTGTAAAGGGACCGAGTTGGGCGTGTGCGAGGTTTCAGTTCAGTTCTGACAGGTATGGTAGATTTGGCTATGTCTTAGTTAATGAGTAGCTTCAGGTAATCAAGAAAATGGTACTGTTAATTGGAAGTGATTTGACGATGGAATATGTTTCGGAAAGAGGGTAATCCCACAAGTGATACATTAGTAGTGTTACGACATTCTCTTATGGGATCGACTGCGGATATCTGAGTTATTTGATGCACATGGAAGTTTTAAAATATCTCTCATGGGATAATTGGGTACTTTAGGTGCAATCTGTATTAGTACTGAGGAAAGTGGGATCATGTACAGTATTTTGTGTGCTATGAGTAGTCGAAGATTGAGGTTCTCCGGTACAGTCTATGTAGTGGTTGTGGATCGTGGATGTGGTATTGGTACTGTTAGCGGCTTTTGAGACTTGGAAGCCGAGTGGATCTTTCCTTGCTTAGTATATTAAATTCTGGATATGATATGGGGATGTAGAGTGATTGTCTTAGTGTTGGATTATTCTAAATGATTGTGCTTTAAGTCATGTTGGGAAATGCCACAGGTCGCGTGGCGGGAGTATCAGACTATGTTCTAGTTGGAGGGTTGTGTTCTAGAGACTAGCGGTCGGCTGGAAGGGATTACGTTCCTTAATTGGGCCTTCGAGGCGGATGTCAGTATAAAGGTTTCTACCATTGATTTCGGTTCCGGTATTAAGGGAATTCTCAGATTCGTCTTTGTGGCCGGGAATGTCGCCGGGCGAGACTGTAAATTTCGGTAATTATTTGGTGCCGAGCACCATATCGTATGGCTCTGTCATGAGTCATAGTAGCAGAAGTAGAATTTTGTAGCTTACAACGCTAAAATAGATATCTTTATGCACTCAGCTTGCTTACGACCGATGTTGGTATTTTGTTATTATCAAGAAATTTGGCTCGATGTGCGCCTCCCTAGGTGAGTTAGTTGTGTGGATGGGGTGGCACGCCGACACGAGTATGTTGTGTGGATAGGGTGGAACACCGCCATGAGTATGTTATCTGGGTCGGGTTGCGGGCCGCAACCGTGTGATGTTGAGAATAACTTTCCATATGTTGCTTTATATTCCTTTCTTACTGGATTCTGAGGGAAGCCCGTATTTAGTGTCGCTTGGTGAATAGCACGTCAGTTGTGTCCTTCCAGGATTTGAATGGTGTATATTACTTGTTTCACCGTGAGTGTGATGGGTGGTTTCGGTTTCAGGCATCGATCTGTGCATGGCTGTCTACTTTGAGCATGGTAACATGAGGTGCTTCATGTGTAGCAGTGTTCGGATAGGATCGCGCGTTGTGGCGAGGCCACGTGAAGTTATGACCTCTCGAGGAAGATTCAGATACTCTATTCCTATGATGTGAGACGGGGTCTCAGCTTGGTTTTGTAAAGGCATTGATGAGCTTGAGGTATAATCTTTAGGTTGAGTCATTTGCCCTGATTTAAGTATGTGTAGACCGTTTCTTGTTGGCATGTGTATTATGCAATTGTGGATTAGGCCTGCATTGAGGTATCATAACACCAGAAGTGGTGTGTTAGATTTGAGGTGATCATTGGGATTATTAATGAATATGAACAGATTTGATTTCAGCTGGTTAGAAGGATAATATCGAGGTTTGGCCCGAAAATCTGTTGTGGTAATAGTCAACATGGAAGTGACTTCATGATTGGTTGATATGAAGAACTGCTACAGTTCACTTCGTGTTGTAGTTATCATTGGCAGTATACGAAAGTGTTGGAATAAGACTTTAGTTAAATAAGAGGGCTTCTATTGGCAAGTGAGTACTGTGGGCAATTGTTGTGAATAGAGACTATCGCTCCGAGTGGAATGTTTGATATATTGTATGAACCTGAGGTTGCATATGTGGGTTATTACAGCTGGTTCGGGTTAATCCTGAGTATAGATGTGTGGTGTTGATCTTGTTTATGATTTCGGGTAGCGCAGTGTGGTTCTACGGTTTATGGGCCAAATGGATTGTGAAATTTCAGTTGTATTGTATTTTCGGTACCTATGTGAGTTAGGGTGACGTGGGATCACCCCGGTCTTATACCTGGTAATGTCATTTAGTTATTGGGTTGCTTCTAGTACAGCTGTGGGTACGCTCGAGGACGAGCGTTTTTTTAAGTTGGGAAGGATGTGATGGCCCGACCTGCCGTCTATTGTATCCCCATCCTATTTTTTCCGTTTTATGCCTCTTCATGTGTTATTATATGTGTTTGGTGAGTATGAAGTATTTCGGATCGAATTTGGATAGAAATGAGACAAATAGTCTCTTTAAGGAAAGCTTAAGTTGAAAAAGTTAACCGAACGTTGACTTGTGAGTTAGAGGGATCGGAACGGATTTCCAATGGTTCGACTAGTTTCGAGGAATGATTTATGGCTTAAGAGAGAAAACGGAAGTGAATTCGGAGGTCCGGTGTGAAACTTAGCCTATTTTGGCAAGGTTAGAATTTCGGAGAAATCCGGTTGGTAGCGAGAATTTGATCCGAGGGTCAGAATGGAATTCCAAGAGTTGTAGTAGCTTCATTAGGTGATTTCGGATATGTGTGCAAAATTTCAGGTCATTCGGACTTCGTCTGGTTGGTTCCGGTTTCGAATGATTTTGAGAAGTTCATGTTTAACTTAGAGTTGAATTTGAGGATTTTGGTGATTTTTGTTGTTTGCGTTAGTGTTTCTATGGCCCGAGCAAGTTTGAATGAAGTAATAAGCCGTGTTGGTTTTTTGGTTGAGGTCCCCGGGGCCTCAGGGTAATTTTGGATGGCTAACAGAAGGATTTGTAGTATAAAAAGTTGGAGATTTTTAGGCTACAGCTGTTGCAGGCATTTGCCTTATGTGATCGCAGGTATGGCATTGCGATCGCGTAGAAGGCTTATTCGGGATCCTGGAATTGTTCTATGCGATGGCGTATTTGGTGATGCGATCGCGTAGGTTTAAGTTGTTGCTCTCTGCGATCGCAGAGGGGAGTTTGCAACTACGTAAGTCTGGCGTGTGAATTGATGCGATCGCAGGGTGTTGGTCGCGTTCGTATAGGCCAATATGGAGGCCTGGGAATCTTGTACTATGTGATTGCAGGAGGAAGTTCGTGACCGCATAGAGGATATTATATCTGGGCAGAGGGCTTTTTATAAACATTTCATCCGCGAGCTATCTCATATTTCCTCCATTTTTGCACCGCCTTGAGAGATTGTGAACGGATTTTGAAGGGGATTTAGATGGGAAGTGATTGGAGGTAAGTCTCGTGGCCTTACTATGACATTTTGTTGAATAATCACCTATTAATTCTCTGAAATTGGGTGTAAAAGTTGATGAACTAGGGCTTGAAATTTCAAATGCAAAATTGGGGATTTGGAGGAGCAATTGGTCTCCGATTTGGATGAAGTTTATATGTACGAACTCATGGCGAGACGAGGATTCTTAAAATGTAAGTTTCATAATTTTTGAGAAGCGGTCTCGGGGCTCAGGTTTTTGCTAGTTTCGATATTCTTGCTATTTCTCGATTATTTTCGATTGGGTATTGTCCAGTTGGCATGTTTTGAGGTATTCACTCTGTTTTTGTTTAGATTCAACGCGCGAGGAGGCCGAATTGAGAGGGCAAAGGCGTAGCGAGCTTGAGTGTTCGCCGGTTCGTGGTGACTAATATTTGGGAATGATATCCGGAGGTTTTGAAACCCCGGATTTGCACATCTTAGTGCTGTATTGTGGTGACTTTCACGCTGGACCTGAGCGTGGGGTAGAGCGTCATTGGGAATCGTGACTTGGTCAGTCCCGATTGTTGGTTTTACCGCGTATTTGCAAACAATTTATTGTTATCATCATTAATTGGTCTCATTGCCATACTTGGGGCTTATTGCCGATTGTTTGAACTCTTTGTGAGCTATCATCACTATTTTCCTCACTATTTGAAATATTATTTGAACTCAGTCCATGTGATTTACACTTTCTTATGAACTCAACTATATTTTACTCAAACTTGGAGTTTTAAACGATATTTAAACTATCATTTGATCTGAGTATATTTGTTTTACAGATGCCCAATGGGCTTTTGACTATTTTAGACTGATTGAGGCTGAGAGCCATATGTGAGGGCATGAATATGACGTAAGGAGGCTTGCAATCCTCGAGTGATATGTGTACATGTGCATATACATGCATGGATCGGGCTGTACGCCGCAGTAGCATATTGCATGGATCGGGCTGTACACTGCGGCGGTGTGATATTGATATTGCACTTGGGTTGTAGGAGCCCCTCCGGAGTCTGAACCCCCACACTGAGCGCGGGTACCTAAAAGGATCGGGCTGCACGACCCGCAACGGTCATATGTATTTCATTGCATTGCATTCACGCATTTACTATTGTTTGTACTACGTGGCATGACATTTAGCACTCATATATCGTTGGCATACAGACTGTTACTTGCCTTGTTGACAAGATACCCTTGTGTTATATGTTGAGGAATGCTGAGCCCGAGAGGCTGATGATGGATATTGTGAATTAGGAGCGAGCCCACGGGGCTGGTACTGTACTGAAAGGTTGATATTGAGCTCGATGGGCAGGTTTCTGATTATTTCCTACTTGTTGAAATTATCTTTGCAACTGTTGAAAAATCATATTTTCAAAGAGATTTTTAACTAATCTTGAGATTTTCTACAGGATTTTTCACAGTATTTCGATTTTTCTCAAAAAGGGTTGTTCTGTCTTCATAGTAGTTTTGTGTGCTCATACGTGTTTTCTTATCGCTAAGATATTACTCTCTCCGTGAAGACCCGACCCGTCTTCTTATGTGTTACTACTTCGTTTCCCCCTTATTGTGTTGCCTCATGTTTCAATATTAGTCTTAGAGTTGATCGGGTGTAATTAAATTGGTTTTGGTTGAAAATAAGGCACATGACCTCTTAGAAGGAAGTTTGTTTTGGAAAAAGTCAACTGGAAGTTGACCTGTGAGTTAGAAGGCTCGGATGTGATTTTCGATGCTTTGGTTAGCTTTGGGAGATGATTTGTGACTTAGGAGAGCGATCGGAGTTGAATTTTGGCGAATTCCAGTTGATAGGTGAGATTTCGATCCGAGGCTCGGAATTGAATTCTGAGAATTTCTGTAGCTTCATTATGTCATTTTGGACTTGTGTACAAAATTTGAAATCAATCGGACGTGATTTGATAGGTTTCAGCATCGAAAATAGAAGTTGGAAACTTCAAAATTCATCAAGCTTGGATTGGAGGTTGATACATGATTTTAGCGTTGTTTGATATGATTTGAGGCCTCGACTAAGTATGTGCCGTGTTTTCAGACTTGTAGTTGCTTTTTGTTGAGGTCTCGGGGGCCTCGGGTGTGTTTCGGGTGACCCCAGAACTTAGAAAATGGAAGTGGCAGTCAGTTGGACGCGGACCACGACCCTTTTCGGGCGGCCGCGTTGGCTGGGCACGGACTGCGGTCGTTTCTGCACGGCCGCGTAGGTGGAGATCGGCTGTTCACTGGTCCTACTTCGAAAGCTCATATCTTTTTATCTACAAGGAATTTGGGGTTTCTTTAAAAGCGAAAGTTGTAGTCTTGGAATCTAGTTTTCAGAAACATATTATAATAGGCATTGGGACATCTGTAGAGAAAGTTATGGCCAAAGTAGTGAAGCCTGTCACTGCAGTCAAAGTGCTATGCGGCCGCGACCACTTTTGTGCGGCTAGCATCCCCTGGGCGCGGACCTCAGACATTTTTGTGCGATCAGCACAACTGGAATCCGAGGGGTACTTGTATAAATACGATGTTTTGGGTTTTGTTTGACATTTTGACCTATAAAGGTTGAATTTTGGCGATTTTTTTGAAGGTTTTTCAAGAAATTCAACGGGGTAAGTAGTTCTAACTAAGATTGGGTTAGAGTAGATGAATCTATCATTGGATTCATCATTAATTTAGTGATTTGAGATGAAATTTGGGAAGAAATTTTAGAATCTTTCAAAAATGTAAAATAAAGATTTGAAGGACCAAATGGTGTCGGAATTGGATAAATTTTATATGGTTAGATTCGTGGAGAGATAAGGATTGTATTTAGGTAAAATTTTCTGAATTTTGAGAAGTGGGCCCGGGGCTCGGGTTTCGCCAACTTCGTGTTTTTGGGTGTATTTCGAGTTATTTCGATTGGGCTATATTCCATTAGCCGAGTTTGACTTATTCTTATTGGGTTTGATCAGATTTGACACCCGCAGGGGTTGATTTTTGAGGGATAGGCATTGCGAGCTAGTTTGCGGCCGGCTTAAGGTGAGTAATGGGTGTAGATGATTACCTGAAGGTTTGAAACCCCGATATATCACATTGTAACACTATTGTGATGCTAGACACATACTCCATGGTTAGTTCAGGGTCGTATGTGTTGTGAATTGACTCGGCTCAATCCGAGGGATTAATTTTTTTAAGTTGGCGATTGCTTCGCATTATATACTATTGATATCTGTGCTTGATGCCAAATTTTGGACTGCATATGATTTATGGAACGATGGTAACTACTGACACCGTGGATTGTAAAGGAAACAGTGGTAACTATTGAAACTGTGTGATATTGATATAGCGCTTGGGATGTAGGAGCCCCTCTAGAGTCTGAAACCCCACAGTGAGCGCGGGTACCCATATGGATGGCTCGGGCTGCACGCCGCAGTGTTCATGCATTGCATTCATACATTTTCTGCTGCTTTAGTGGGATTATATCTGTGGACTATACTGTGTAGAACTGTGTAGCTAGCTTTACATTGTGCTCTATTGTGGGTTTTCTTGCTTTCGGGTTTTCACACATATTTATTACTCGCTGAGTTGGTAGACTCACACCATACTCCATGCACCTTGTGCGCAGATTCTGGTGCTCAGAGGCTTAGCATGTGCTGCTGCGGATTATCGGTTTGATAGAGTATTGAGGTAGCTGCCAGCGCTCGTAGGACCCATTTCTATGATCTTCTAGTCATTTTTTAGTTATTCAGATTTTGTGTTATTTTCCGTTCAGATCTGTATCTAGTATTGTTATAGGCTCTGTAATCTTGACCCCTTGGTCCTGAGAGTATTTCTGGTTCTGCTGTGTTCTAAATTGTTCTGTTTTGTCCGTGATTGGTAGGTTCATTATTAAACTTGCTTCTTAAGTCTTGAATTGTTTCTTCTTGGAATGGAATGCCATTTTGTTGGTAAAGGTTTGGTCGGGCTTGCCTAGCCTTGTGGCCGGGCGCCATCATGATCGGGATTTGGGGTCGTGACAAGTTGGTGTCAAAGCCTAGGCTGCTAGGCCTCACGAGTTATGGGTAAGTTTAGTAGAGTCTTGTGGATCGGTATGTAGACGTTCGTATCATATCCACGGGAGGCTAGAGAACTTTAGGAAACACTTCACATTCTTGGAATTCTTATCATGCGTACTTGATTCAGCTTGGGATATGATTCTTGAAAATTCTTTCCTCACGCTTGCATGCGCCCGTGAGCGCCCAGTATTGTACATGCCTTGATGGCTGGTGTCTCCCTGATCGAGAGTGAGGATTTCAATAAGTTGATGTTGGGCCAGTCTGGAGGACTTGAGGCCGAATCTGTGTCTGTGGCTTGAGCACCAAGGTGCTGATTGCGCGAGTTATTGTTATGAGCTTATAAGTTCAGTATTGTCCCTAATTGTGGTAATGGCGACTGAATAGCTTCATGATGAGTACGTGGGTGTCGAGTGATGTGTCTGTATGACTTGGTAGTGTCGAAGAAGGTCTGCTAGGTGATAAGCGGACCATTAAGTGTTTGATTTCCATTGTGATCAGATGTGTTGCCCCGAGTTATGGGCATGTGAAGAATCTTTTCGAGTCTCCTAGCTGGGAGTGAAGTAGATTACATGTTGCGGTATGAGTCCAGACTCAGGAAGACTAAGTGATCGTGTGGGGTGTGTGACGGTGGATGATATATCAAAGTATTATATTGAAGCAAGCAGGTGGGTATTTCCTGCAAATTATTCTGAAGTAGTATGGTCATTATGTGTATGTTAGAACATCATATGCGTAATTAAAAAGGTATTTTATTTATGTTAGATTCGAACAGGTGCAACGCATGTTCATGTGTCAATTTGATAATATAATACGTGTATCATGGAGATCCTGTTATTGATATCCATTATGATGTTTTGTCAAGTTGTGGACATGTTGTTAGGATGGTTTTGGTGATTCTCTGGCAGGTGGATAAGCTCAATTACAAAGGAAACCCTGCCGAAATTCTTGGAAAATTTGGGACTTAGTAGAAATTTTGCCGCCTAGAAGAGGGGGTTCAACGGTTGTGTGAATGAATGCAAGAATTACAGAAAAGTTAGAAATTCTGTGGAATTCATGTTTCCATAAGCTTATGAGAGTGTGAGTTTAATCTCGCCATGATATTGCGATGGCTATAGAGTATGTGTGTTTTAATATATATGGCTTTGGGCTAAGTTGGGGAGGTTGCTGTTGATGAGCTGGTTGTACGGTTATGTACTAAGTTAGTTCCGATTTGATGCGGGCGAGTGAATCAGTTCTGGTTGCAGAAAGTGAGTCGAGGGTGGCACAAGTGAAGCAAAATGTTACCAAGGTTATATGGTGCTTCGTAGATGTGAGACAATAAGAGAATGGCTCGAGTTGTCGATAAAGGATGCTTGGTGTAAAGAGAAAGAGGTTGTTTGGTTGTATCAGAATGAGTTCATGTCCTGTGGTGTCAGAATGCTGACAAGGCACGAGTGAGTCAAGTCATTGAGTGAAGTGATTTGCAGTGTGTATAAGAGTGGATGAATTATGAGAATGGTTTTGATGTGTTCAGGATTCTATATGTATGACTCAGGTGTTTTAAGGTTGAGTATGTGACCAAGCCAGTGTTTTCATTATAACATGTCAAGACTTGTGGTAATCTATGTTAATTATGGGATTTTATGTATCAGTATTTGGGAAGTAATGGCAACTAATTCAGAGTCACAGGAAGTACTTCGGGTAAGGCACTATGGAATATGGCATTTCTGAGGACGATTGAGAAAGTATTCAATGGAGTATGGGTCTTAGACAGTGTGGTCTTTGTTAGTTTATACGCTTAACGCTAGAGGGGGGGGGGGGTGAATAGCGTTATAATAAAATTAACGATAAACTTTGCGGAATTAAAACTTGCAGGAAAAATAAGTGCGGAAATTAAACGCAATAAAGAACAAACGCACCGATGTTATCCTGGTTCACCACAACCCATGGCTAGTCCAGTCCCCGAGAGACTCTCTCAAGATTTCCACTAACTTTGTCAAGCTTACGGGTGCTTAACAGACCGTTACAACTTGAGAACACAAGCCTAGACAACCTTTGCTCGAAGATACCACACTTCAAGACTTCAACAGAAGGAATGAAAACGTTCCTTCTAACCAACCCAAGGGATTAACACTTCCCTTCAAATGTTTACAACAATTTAGCACTCAATACAAAGACTCTCTTTAAGAGTAGGGATGAGTAAAAATATGTACGCTCAAGATCGCAACAACTTTTGTCAAGAGTTTGGCTCTCAAAAACTTATGAAATGGATAGAAAATAATGAATGCAAGCTTTAGCAATATAATGATCAGTAGTAGTAAGTTGTTGTACTTAGAAGACTGATTTTGAGGTGTATTTATAGTGTCAAAAACCTTCACAACTGTTGCCTAATTGCCAATTAAGAATTGCTGATTTTAAGCTAAGATAATCGATTATCTGATTTGCATAATCGATTATTTTTAAATCATCCTCAAAATAATCAATTATCCAAATCGTATAATCGATTACCTGACAACGTTCAAAAAATCAATTCCGGATTTTTACTTAACACAATCGATTATCTAAATCACATAATCGATTACCTGACAACGTTCAAAAAATCATTTCCGGATTTTACTTAAAATAATCGATTATCAAAATCACATAATCGATTACCTGACAACGTTCAAAAAATCATTTCCGGATTTTACTTAAAACAATCGATTATCACAATCCCATAATCGATTACCTGACAGCAGTTAAAAAATCTTTGGCAACGGTCATTAACATAATCGATTGTTCTATATGCATAATCGATTATCTTCTATATTTTGAAAACTTCAGACTACACTGTTTTAACATAATCGATTGTCATAAGTATATAATCGATTATTTTTCAGTCTTGTAAAATTTAATAGACACTGCCTCAACATAATCGATTATCATAAGTACATAATCGATTATTTTATAACATTGAAAAATCTGGTGTACACTGCCTTTAACATAATCGATTATCATAAGTACATTATCGATTATCTTGCAGTTTTGAATGTACATTGATTTATTATAATCGATTATCATAAAGTACATAATCGATTATCTTTGTCCAGATTTGAGAGGCATATTTAAAAATCATTTTGGCTAAAATAACATGTTTGAAAATTATTTTGCTTTAAGTAAAATATGCATGATTTGACAAAAATGATTTAATGTTTGAAAATCATTTTGCTCTAAATTAAATATGCATGATTTGATAAAAAGTGATTTTACGAGAGAAGCCAAGTCTTGAGTTAAGTGTCGGATCAAGATCACAATTATAGAATGATTCATATATAACTTTAGTTCAGCTTAATCTTGATCTTTGTCCATCTTGTGCTTGAGCTTCATTATATGAAAATTGTTCGCTTGTGCTTGGACCTCGTCATATGTTAATTGCGCGTTGTTTGTCATTTATCAAAACCTGCACATAGAATACACGTTTAGTTTAATGCTTTGAGAACGTGATTCAACAATTTCCCCCTTTTTTATAATGGCAAACTATTATCGGGATATGCATGTTAGCTAATTCATAATGACGATCCAAGACAAGTATATATAGGCATGCAATTAGTTCCCCCTCAATATATGAATTCCCCCTCAATTTGTGCCAATAAATATAAAGTGCATAGCCCTTAATCTTCCCCCTTTTGACATTAGCAAAAAAATGGGGCAAAGAATTTGTTTAAAAAAAAACTGCAATTTTTAAAAAAAACAGTAGCACAAATAATGTCAACATAATCGATTATTGATACTGGATAATCGATTATTGGGTCCTGAAAAGAAATCGATTGTTTGTATGAGAAATCGAATATTTTGCATCATTGCTTTATAGTTCCCCCTGCCTTTAGGGCGATACCTGCAAAAAAAAGTTACGCGCCTCCGACGCTCAAGTTACTAATTGAAAAAAAATGCAATGCATGATTTAGATCAATGTCGAGTCAAGAATCCCGAGTTCACTACGAATTCGGAAGAAGGACTCTTTCTCTAAAGGTTTTGTGAAAATATCGGCCAATTGAGATTTGGTTTCAACAAACTCAGTTTTGATATCACCTTTGAGAACGTGATCTCTTATAAATTGGTGCCTTATTTCAATGTGTTTTGTTCTTGAATGAAGAACGGGGTTCTTCGTCAAGCTAATCGTCAAGCTAATGGCGCTGGTATTATCACATCTAAGAGGAATATGATCGATACACAGGCCATAGTCCGAGAGTTGTTGTTTCATCCAAAGGATTTGAGTGCAACAACTCCCCGCGGCTACATTTCAGCCTCGGTTGTGGACAACGCAACACTTACCTGTTTCTTACTAAACCATGAGACAAGAGAGCTACCGAGCAAATGGAAAGTGCCACTAGTGCTCTTGCGGTCCAATTTGCAACCCGCAAAATCGGAGTCGGAATAGCCAACAAGTTGGCATGAAGAGCCTTTGGGATACCATAGTCCCACATTTATAGTACCAACAAGATACCTCATAATTCGCTTAACCGCAGTTAAGTGCGACTCCTTCGGACCCGATTGATATCTAGCGCACAAACATACGCTAAACATAATGTCCGGTCCACTAGCAGTAAGATAAAGAAGGGATCCAATCATACCTCGATACTTCTTGGTGTCGACTTCCTTACCTTTCTCATCTTTGTCGAGATGGTCGGATGTGCTCATAGGGGTGGCCATCGCTTTGGCATCGCTCATTTCAAATCGCTTTAGCAACTCTTTGCAATATTTGGATTGGCAAATAAAAGTACCTTCTTTCATTTGTTTAACTTGTAATCCCAAGAAGAAGGTTAACTCTCCCATCATAGACATTTCAAATTCGCTTGTCATTAATTCGGAAAATTCCTTGCACAAAGCATTGTTAGTAGCACCAAATATAATATCATCTACATAGATTTGAACTAATAAAATATCATTGTCTTTATGCTTAATAAAAAGAGTGGTGTCAACTTTCCCCCTAATGAAGTTTATTTCTAAAAGAAATTTGCTCAATCTTTCATACCAAGCTCGGGGAGCTTGTTTAAGACCATAAAGGGCTTTCTTAAGTTTAAAAACATGATCGGAAAATTTAAAATCTTCAAAGCCCGGGGGTTGTTCGACATAAACTTCTTCTTGAATGAAACCATTTAGAAAAGCACTCTTTACATCCATTTGATATAAAATGAAATTCATAGAAGAGGCAAAAGCAAGCAATAAACGAATAGCTTCTAACCTTGCTACGGGAGCATACGTTTCTTCATAGTCAATTCCTTCTTCTTGATTATAGCCTTTAGCTACAAGCCTAGCTTTGTTTCTAGTGATTACACCATTTTCATCTAATTTATTTCGAAAAACCCATTTCGTGCCAATTATGGTATGAACATCGGGTCTTGGCACCAATCCCCAAACGTCATTTCGTTTGAATTGGTTAAGCTCCTCTTGCATTGCCAGGGTCCAATGTTCATCCCCAATTGCTTCGGAGATGGTTGTTGGTTCAATTTGAGAAACAAAAGCAGTATGTTCTAAGGTGTTCTTAAGAGAGTTCCGAGTACTTACCTTTTGTCCAACGTCGCCAATTACCTGGTCGAGTGGATGGTCTTTGATTGTCCTCCATGCGTTGGGCAATTTGGTTTCTTCTTCCAATTGTGGAGCTTCCTCCGATAATTGCTCCAATATTTCATCTTGATTTTCATTTGAATTTTCCTCATATACTTTGACTTGAGGGATTATATTATTTAGTGTAACTGCAAGATCAAAACCAGAATCCTTTCTCGCCAAGCGAGCATTATTTTCGGAAAACACAATATGCGGAGATTCCTCAACAGTTTTGGTTCTATTATTGTATACTCTATAAGCTTTGCTACGTGATGAATATCCAAGAAAAATTCCTTCATCGGATTTGGCATCAAATTTTCCCAAATTATCTTTACCATTGTTATGAATGAAACATTTGCAACCAAATACTCTAAGATGGGATATGTTTGGTTTTCTTCCTTTGTAGAGTTCATAGGGGGTTTTCATGAGTATTGGCCTTATGACTAATTTATTTAAAACGTAGTATGCGGTACTCACGGCATCCGCCCAAAAGTATTTGGGTGTCTTAGCCTCATCGAGCATGGTTCTAGCCATCTCTTCGAGACACCTATTTTTCCTTTCCACCACTCCATTTTGCTGTGGTGTGCGTGGAGCAGAGAAAGTGTGCTCGATACCGAGTTCGTCACAAAAGTCCGCGAAGAGATTGTGATCGAACTCTCCCCCATGATCACTCCTTATTGAAGTGATGGTTGTGTTCTTTTCATTTTGAACACGTTTAAGAAAGCATTTAAAATTATGAAACGCCTCACTTTTGTGAGCAAGAAATAGAGTCCATGTAAATCTAGAATAATCATCAACAATAATAAAAGCATAACGATTTCTACCAAGACTTTCAATGCAAGATGGTCCAAATAAATCCATATGAAGGAGTTGCAAAGGTCTAGTAGTAGAAACAATATTTTTCGATTTAAAAGATGCTTTTGTTTGCTTCCCTTTTTGACAAGAATCACAAATAGAGTCTTTTTCAAATTTCAAGTTTGGAAGACCAACAACTAAATTTTGTGAAACCAATTTGTTTAAAAGATGCATGTTGATGTGAGCTACTCTACGATGCCATAACCAAATATCATCTTCTTTACTCATTAGACAATTCACGTACTCAGATGAAGAATTTTCGAGGTCAACCATATAGATATTATCAACTCTAAAACCATGAAGGATAATTTTAAAATCGCTACGACGAAAGACTAAACATTCTTCCGCATCAAACAAAACAAGATTTTCCTTGTCACATAATTGACTTATGCTCAAGAGATTATGCTTTAGACCTTTAACAAGCAATATATGCTTAATGGAGGAAGATTCATTCTTACCGACCGAGCCAATGCCGATAATTTTTCCTTTGTTGTTGTCTCCAAAAATTACGCTACCTCCTTCCTTGTGTTCTAATTGAAGGAACTTGGATGCATCACCGGTCATATGTTTAGAGCATCCACTATCAAGGTACCAAAGTACACTTGACCCCTTCAAACACACCTACAAAACAGATTAATGAGTTTTAGGTACCCATGCCATTTTGGGTCCTTGGGGGTTAGGCAAATCATAGTGATGTGATTGAGTGTTATGTCTATGTCGTGTAAAACAAGCAGGAGTAATATGTCCAATTCGTCTACAATAATGACAAATCACATTAGGATTATGCATCCTTCTATGTTGATAGTAGTTGGAGGGGCGAAATTTGTTTACACTATTATTAATGATACGGCTATTGCGTGATTTTTGAAAATTGTTTCTTCTCATGTTTGTTCTAGGATATGCATTAGTTCTAGAATAACTATTTCTAGTTTGAGGGTGTCTAGATTGCGGTTTTTGAAAGCCATTTCTAGATGTTCTAAAATGCTCAAGGTTTCCTCTAGTGTTTGGTCTAGCATGAACGTTGGTTCTAGGATTGTTGTATCTAGGTTGAGCGTTGGTTTTATTTATCCTAGGTTGAGCCTTAGGTTGTTGGGGAATGGCTTCAACCTTTTCTTTTGGCTCGTTTTTGAATCCTATGCCATGCTTGGTTGATTTTAAATTAACAAGAACATCATTCAAATTTTTATGGGAAGAATTAAACTTATCTAAGGTGCTCTTAAGTCTTCCTACCTCATCTTTTAGATGCATGCATGAAGTACAATTTTTGCTAGAAGTCTCGGGTTTGTCGGCACTTCTTTTTCCGAAAAACTTGTTTTCTTCTTTCAACTTCTCATTTTCCAAAATCAATTTTTCCAAATCCTTTTCTTTCAAAGAGAGTTGTTTTTCAAAATCTTTTTCTTTTAAAGAAATTTTTTCTTTACGTCTCTAACAGTTTCGGAAGCTTTAATAAATTCACTATACAATTCATCAAAAGCATTTTGCATTTCTTCAAGAGTAAAGAAATTTATTGAAGAAATTTGACATACCTCTTCTTGATTGCCTTCGTGTGCCATGAGACATAGATTTGTGGTTTCGTCTTCTTCATCGCCGCTTGATTCATCTCCGGAGTCACCTCCCCAAGATATGTATGCTCGTTGTTTCTTGAAGGGCTTTTTCTCCTTTTCAACGTTTGGGCAATTTGATTTAATGTGCCCGATTTCTCCGCACCCATAGCACTTTACTTGATCTCCTTGTTGTTTGCCCTTTCGTTCATATTCTTTTCTCATGAATTTTTGAAACCTTTTAATAACGAGTCCGAACTCGTTGTCTCCGTTGTTTATGTCCTCATCATTTTGAGACGTGCTTGCCTTGAGGGAGATTCTTTGCTTCCTTTGATCATTAAACGGAGGGTTAAGTATAGTAGATTCATAAGTTTTGAGATTACCTCTAAGTCCGTCGATGGTGACATTTGAAAAGCCAATAGACTCTTGAATTGCGTCGGCCTTGGAGCGCCATTCCGGAGTGAGACTTCGGAGGATTTTTCGGACAAGTTCCTTATCCGTAAAGGTCTTCTTAAGAGCATGTAGGTCATTAACGATTTTTGAAAATCATTCGAACATTTCATCGATCCTCTCGCCTTCCTTCATGTGAAACAGTTCATATGAATGGGTTAGAAAATCAATTTTAGCTTCTCTTACCTGGTCCGTACCTTCGTACGTAATTTCCAGCTTGTCCCACATTTCCTTAGCCGTTGTGCAATAAGAGATTTTTCTGTAATCATCAACATTTACAGCACAATACAGTAGGTTGATGGCATTAGCGTTGTTTTGCACTTTTTGGATATCATTCGCATCGTATTCATCTTCGGTTTTTGGAATCCATTCATTTTCAACCTTTTTGGTTGGAATTTGTTCTCCATTTGTTACAACCTTCCAAAGATGAAAAGTGTTCGACTGGATGAATATTCTCATCCTTTCCTTCCAATACGTATTGTTTGTGCCATCGAATAGTGGCGGTCTGGTGGAGCACTGTCCTTCACCTATTTCTGCAAAAGAATCACGAGTAGAAGCCATGGATAGTTTCTCTCAAACGGTTAAGTTTTCAGAGAGTTGGGCTCTGATACCAATTGTTAGTTTATACGCTTAACGCTAGAGGGGGAGGGGTGAATAGCGTTATAATAAAATTAACGATAAACTTTGCGGAATTAAAACTTGCAGGAAAAATAAGTGCGGAAATTAAATACAATAAAGAACAAACGCACCGATGTTATCCTGGTTCACCACAACCAGTGGCTAGTCCAGTCCCCGAGAGACTCTCTCGAGATTTCCACTAACTTTGTCAAGCTTACGGGTGCTTAACAAACCGTTACAACTTGAGGACACAAGCCTTGACAACCTTTGCTCGAAGATATCACACTTCAAGACTTCAACAGAAGGAATGAAAACGTTCCTTCTAACCAACCCAAGGGATTAACACTTCCCTTCAAATGTTTACAACAATTTAGCACTCAATACAAAGACTCTCTTTAAGAGTAGGGATGAGTAAAAATATGTACGCTCAAGATCGCAACAACTTTTGTCAAGAGTTTGGCTCTCAAAAACTTATGAAATGGATAGAAAATAATGAATGCAAGCTTTAGCAATATAATGATCAGTTGATAGTAAGTTGTTGTACTTAAAAGACTGATTTTGAGGTGTATTTATAGTGTCAAAAACTTTCACAACCGTTGCCTAATTGCCAATTAAGAATTGCTGATTTTAAGCTAAGATAATCGATTACCTGATTTGCATAATCGATTATTTTTCAATCATCCTCAAAATAATCGATTATCCAAATCGCATAATCGATTACCTGACAACGTTCAAAAAATCAATTCCGGATTTTTACTTAACACAATCGATTATCTAAATCACATAATCGATTACCTGACAACGTTCAAAAAATCATTTCCGGATTTTACTTAAAATAATCGATTATCAAAATCACATAATCGATTACCTGACAACGTTCAAAAAATCATTTCCGGATTTTACTTAAAACAATCGATTATCACAATCCCATAATCGATTACCTGACAGCAGTTAAAAAATCTTTGGCAATGGTCATTAACATAATCGATTGTTCTATATGCATAATCGATTATCTTCTATATTTTGAAAACTTCAGACTACACTGTTTTAACATAATCGATTGTCATAAGTATACAATCGATGATTTTTCAGTCTTGTAAAATTTAATAGACACTGCCTCAACATAATCGATTATCATAAGTACATAATCGATTATTTTATAACATTGAAAAATCTGGTGTACACTGCCTTTAACATAATCGATTATCATAAGTACATAATCGATTATCTTGCAGTTTTGAATGTACATTGATTTAATATAATCGATTATCATAAAGTACATAATCGCTTATCTTTGTCCAGATTTGAGAGGCATATTTAAAAATTATTTTGGCTAAAATAACATGTTTGAAAATCATTTTGCTTTAAATTAAATAGGCATGATTTGACAAAAATGATTTAATGTTTGAAAATCATTTTGCTCTAAATTAAATATGCATGATTTGATAAGAAGTGATTTTACGAGAGAAACCAAGTCTTGAGTTAAGTGTCGGATCAAGATCACAATTATAGAATGAATCATATATAACTTTAATTCAGCTTAATCTTGATCTTTGTCCATCTTGTGCTTGAGCTTCATTATATGAAAATTGTTCGCTTGTGCTTGGACCTCGTCATATGTTAATTGCGCGTCGTTTGTCATTTATCAAAACCTGCACATATGAATACACGTTTAGTTTAATGCTTTGAGAACGTGATTCAACAGTCTTGTGTTGGGTCTCGTATAATGAGTATGAGTGGAAGTACTGTGGTGCTATAGCAAGAGGGAAATCAAGTTGAAGGCAAACCAGAAGAAATTTCGACAGATAGAGTAGCTTGATAACGGGCTGGATTCGGCATGTTAAGGGTATGATTAGTCTCGTTGTTTATCCGAGGTAATGGGTTAGCACATGTAATTTTTGTAGCAATGCTCTTGGGTGTTGACGATTCTCCTAGCGTGTTGTAATTAAAAAGGATCCAGTCACGGCGATTTAGTTGTGTTGATGGAATTGGGAGAGTTCTTATTGATTAATACATGGTTGGAAAGATGCATTTTTCTACGGAAAGATGCATGTTTGCGGCGCAGAAGGGAGATGAAAGTTCTCGTGTTATCCTTGGAGGATATGGTATATGCAGTATGTTGTAAAAGACCGAGATGGGCGTGCGCGAGGTTTCAGTTCAATTCTGAAGGGTATGGTGGATTTGACTATGTCTTAGGTAGTAAGTAGCTTTAGGTAATCAAGGAATTGGTTCTGTTAATTGGAAGTGATTTGACGATAGCATATGTCTTGGAAAGAGGGTAATCCTACAGATGGTACATCAGTATTGTGCGGCATTTTCTTATGGGATCCACTGCGGATACCTGAGTTGTTGATGGCACATGGGAGTTCTAAAATATCTCTCATGCGGTAATTGGGTACTTGAGGTGCAATCTGTATTAGTACTGTGGAAATTGGGATCAGGTACAGTGTGTCGTGTGCTATGAGTAGTCGGAGACTGAGAGTTCTCCGGTGCAATCTATGTAGTGGTTATTGGGACTTGGAAGCCGAGAGGATCTTTCCTGGTTTAGTATATTGAATTTTGGATATGATATGGGAATGTAGAGTGATTGTCTCAGTGTTGGATTATTCTAAACGATTGTGCTATGAGTCATGATAGGTAATGCCACAGGTTGCGTGGAGAAGTATATCGGACTATGTTCTAGCTGGATGGCTGTGTTCCAGAGTCTAGCGGTCAGTTGGGAAGGATTTCGTTCCTTAATTGGGCCTTCGAGGCAGATGTCAGTTCATAGGCTTCTACCATTGAATTATGTTCCAATATTGAGGGACTTTTCAGATGCGTCCTTGTGGCCGGGCATGTCGCCGCGCGAGACTGTGGATTTCGGTAATCATTTGGTGCCGGGCACCATATCGTATAGCTCCGGTAGGAGTTATGGTAGTGGAAGTGGAAATTGTGGCTTACAACGCTAAATTGAATATCTTTATGCACACGGTTGCTTACAACCGATGTTGGTATTTTGTTATTATAAGAAATTTGGCTCGATGTGCACATCCCTATGTGAGGTATGTTATGTGGATCGGGTGGCACACCGCCACGAGTATGTTATTTGGAACGGGTTGCGCACTGCAACAGTGTGGTATTGAGCATGGCTTTCCATGTGTTGTCTATTATTCCTTGCTTTCTGGATTCCGAGGAAATTCCGTATTGAGAATTTCTTTGGGAATATCGTTTCAGTTGTGTCCTTTCAGGAATGAATGGTGTATATTACTTGTTTCACCGTGAGTGTGATGGGTGGTTTTTGTTTCTGACGTCAATCTGTGCATGGCTGTCTACTTTGAGCATGGTAACATGAGGTGCTTCATGTGTAAGAGTGCTGGGATAGGATCGCGCGTTGTGGTGAGGCCACGTGAAGTTATGACCTCTCGAGGAGGATTCAGATACTTTATTTCTATGATGTGAGACGGGGTCTTAGCTTGGTTTCATAAAGGTATTGATGAGCTTGAGGTGTAACTCTTCCGGTTGAGTCAGTTGCCCTGATTTGGGTATATGTAGACTGTTTCTTGTTGGCGCGTGTATTATGGAATTATGGCTTAGGCCTATATTGAGGTATCATATCACCAGAAGTGGTTTGTTAGATTCGATGTGATCATTGGGGTCAGTAATGAATATGAACAGATTTGATTTTAGCTAGTTAGAAGGATAATATCGAGGTTTGGCCTAAAAAATCTGTTGTGGTAATAGTCAACATGGAAGTGACTTCATGAATGGTTGGACTAAAGAATTGCTACAGTTCATTGCATGTTTTAGTTATCATTGACAGCATACAAAAGTGTTGTAATAAGACTCTAGCTAAATAAGAAGTTATCTATGGGTATTGAGTATTGTGGGTAACTGCTATGAATAAAGACTATCGTTCCGGGTGTTGAAAGGGGTGGTATATGGCATGAGTTCACCTGAGGTTGCAGGTGTGAGTTGTTACAGCTGGTTTGGGTTAATTCTGAGTATAGATGTGATATTTGGATCTTGTGTATGATTTCGGGTAATGCAGTGTGGTTCTACGGTTTATGGGCCAGATAGATTGTGAAATTTCAGTTGTGTTGTGTTATCGGTACCTATGTGAGTTAGGGTGACGTGGGATCACCCCGGGCATATACTTGGTAAGGTCATTTGGCTGTTGGGCTACTTCTAGTACAACTCTGGGTGCGTTCGAGGACGAGCGTTAGCTTAAGTTGGGGAGGATGTGACGACCCGACGTCTTATGTGTTACTGCTTCATTTACCCCTTATTACATTGCCTCATGTTTCAATAGCAGACTTAGAGTTGATCGGGTGTAATTGAATTGGTTTTGGTTGAAAATAAGGCACATGGCCTCTTAGAAGGAAGTTTGTTTTGGAAAAAGTCAACTGGAAGTTGACTTGTGAGTTAGAAGGCTCGGATGTGATTTTCGATGCTTCGGTTAGCTTTGGGAGATGATTTGTGACTTAGGAGAGCGATCGGAATTGAATTTGGAGGCCCGGTGTAGAATTAGCATGAATTGGCTAAGTTTGAATTTTGGCGAATTCCGGTTGATATTTGTGATTTTGATCTGAGGCTCGGAATGGAATTCCGAGAATTTCTGTAGCTTTGTTATGTCATTTTGGACTTGTGTGCAAAATTTGAAATCAATCAGACGTGATTTGATAGGTTTTCGACATAAAAAATAGAAGTTGGAAACTTCAAAATTCATCAAGCTTGGATTGGAGGTTGATTCATGATTTTAGCGTTGTTTGAAATGATTTGAGGCCTCGACTAAGTCCGTAATGTGTTTTCAGACTTGTTGGTGCTATTGGTTGAGGTCCTGGGGGTCTCGGGCGTGATTCGGGTGAGTACGAACAACCCAAAACTTAGAAAATGGAAGTGGCAGTCAGTTGGACGCGGACCGCGGCCCTTTTCGCGCGGCCATGCTGGCTGGGCGCGGACTGCAGTCATTTCTGCGCGGCCGCGTAGGTGGAGATCGACAGCTCACTGGTCTTACTTCGGAAGATCATATCTTTTTATATAGAAGAAATTTGGGGTTGCGTCAAAAATGAAAGTTGTAGATCTTTGAATCTAGTTTTCCGAAACATATTATAATAGGCATTTGGACATCTGTAGAAAAAGTTATGGCCACAATGGTGAAGCCTGTCACTACACTCAAAGTGTTATGCGGCCGCGACCATTTTTGTGCGGCCATCACTACCTGGGCGCGGACCTCAGACATTTTTGTGCGGTCAGCACAACTGGAATCTGAGGGGTACTTGTATAAATACGAGGTATTGGGTTTTATTTGATATTTTAACCTATAAAGCTCGGATTTTGGCAATGTTTTGAAGGTTTTTCAAGAAATTCATCGGGGTAAGTGGTTCTAACTCATATTTGGTTAGAGTACATGAATCTATCATTGGATTCATCATTAATTTAGTGATTTTAGATGAAATTTTGGAAGAAATTTTGGAATCTTTCAAAAATATAAAATAAAGATTTTAAGGACCAAATGGTGTCAGAATTGGATAAATTTTATATGGTTAGACTCGTGGCGAGATAAGGATGTATTTATGTAAATTTTCTGAATTTCAAGAAGTGGGCCCGGGGCTCGGGTTTTGCCAACTTCGTGCATTGAGTGTATTTCGAGTTATTTCGATTGGGCTATGTTCCATTAGGCTAGTTTGATGTATTCCTATTGGTTTTGATCTGATTTGACATCCCCGGGGGTTGATTTTCGAGGGATAGTCAATGAGCTAGTTTGCGGCCGGCTTGAGGTGAGTAATGGGTGTAGATGATTACCTGAGGGTTTGAAACCCCGGTATATCACATTGTGACGCTATTGTAATGCTAGACACACACTCCATGGTTAGTGCAAGGTCGTATGTGCTGTGAATTGTGAATCAGCTAAATTCGAGGTATAAATTATGCTATGTTAGCGATTGCTTCGCATTATATACAGTTGATATCTGGGCTTGATGCCATGTTTGGGGCCTTGTGCCGACTTGTATAATCCTTCAGGGATTGATATATCTGCATCATCATGACATGTGTATTATTTGACTTCAATCCAAAGGTTTTAAAACATTGTTTTGCAAACTCTGCCCCATTTATATGCTTTGAATCTTAAATTGCTTTAAAAAGAGGTTTTGGGCTGATGAATACTATTTTCACTTTTTTGGACTGCATATGATTCATGGAAAGGTTGTAACTATTGACACCGCGTATTGTAAAGGAAACAGTGGTTACTATTGATACTGTGTGATATTGATATAGCGCTTGGGTTGTAGGAGCCCCTCCGGAGTCTGAACCCCCACAGTGAGCGCGGGTACCCATATGGACAGCTCGGGCTGCACGTTGCAGTGTTCATGCGTTTCATTGCTTCACATTCATACATTTTCTACTGCTTTACTTGAATTTTATCTGTGGAATGTACTGCGTAGAACTATGTAGCTTGCTTTACATTGTGCTCTATTGTGGATTTCCTGCTTTCGGGTTTTCATACATATTTATTACTCACTGAGTTGGTAGACTCACCCCATACTCCCTGCACCATGTGTGCAGATACAGGTGCTCAGAGGCTTAGCGTGTGCTGCTATGAATTATCGGTTTGACAGAGTATTGAGGTAGCTGTCAGCGTCCGCAGGACCCATTTCTCTGATCTTCTAATCATTTTTCCAGTTATTCAGACTTATGTATTATTTTTCGTTCAGATCTGTATCCAGTATTGTTAGAGGATCTGTACTCGTGACCCCTTGGTCCTGAGAGTATTTCTGGTTCTGCTGTGTTCTAAATTGTTCTGTTTTGACCCTGATTGGGAGGTTCATTATTAAACTTGCTACTTAAGTCTTGAATTGTTTCTTCTTGGGTTGGAATACCATTTTGTAGGTAAAGATTTTGTCGAGCTTGCCTAGCCTTGCGGCCGGGCGCCATCATGACCGGGATTTGGGGTCGTGACACTCTCTTATTACCACTGAGTTGGAAGTACTAACTTTACTCCCTGCACCTTATGTGCAGTTGCAGGTACTGATCACTCGGTAGCAGGTTAGTAGCAGATTGTAGGTTTTGCTATCGTAGCTAAATTAGGTGACCGCCAGCGTTCGCGGCATCGAGATTCTTTTTCTTCTTGATTCCCAGATTGTACTCTATGTATTATAGACTTTTATATTTTCATAAAGGCACTCCTAGATGCTCGTAACTTAAGACACTCTAGTCGGGTTGTATTGGAATGAAATTTCCTATTTAAATGCCAATAAGTAGTATTCCTATTCATTTATGTTTAATAGCTACTTAAAGAGGATTTGGAGTTGTTGGCTGGCCTCGTCTCACGAGAGGCGCTATCACGATCGGGTATGGAATTGGGTCGAGACAGGCCCCTTTCCAAGCAATACAGAGAAAAACCTGAAGGCCATCACCTTACGATCAGGTAAGGAGCTTGATGAACATAATACAGTCAGACAAGAAAAGAACCAGTAAGAACAACAGGTAAACAAGGGTTAGAATGATGAAATACCCTTTGAACCATTAGAAGATAAAGAAGCCAAGAAAAAGAAGAGAAAAACATTAAAAATAATATTCCTCTCCCTGTGACAATTCATTTTCCGCACAAAATGAAAAGAGAAAAGCTTGATGGTGAATTTGCAAAGTTTTTAGAAATCTTGAAACAAATTCACATTAATATTCCTGTCACTGATGCTTTGATGCAAATTCCTTCAGATGCTAAATTTTTAAAAGAAATTTTGTCAAGTAAAAGGAAATTGGAAGAAATTTATGTAGTAATGCTTACTGAAAAGTGCAGTGCTATACTTCAAAATAAGCTACCACAAAAACTTGGTGATCCTAGCAGTTTTACAATTCCATGCACTTTGGGAGGAGCGTATTTTGAAAAAGCACTTTGTGATTCTGGAGCTTCAATAAATTTGATGCCATTTTCTATATTTAGAAAATTGGATCTTGGTAAAATAAAAGATATAGGTGTTTCTCTTCAGTTTGCAGATCAAAGTACTAAGAAACCTAATGGAATAATTGAAAATGTGTTTGTAAGAGTAGATAACTTAGTTTTTCCCGTATATTTTATAGTACTTGAAATGAAAGAATGTCCTGATGAACCAATTATTTTGGGTAGACCATTTTTTGCTATAGGTAGAGCAATTATAGACGTCCACCAAGGACAGTTAATTCTAAGAGTTGATGAAAAAAGGGTCATTTTTGAAATGCAAAAGATGCTAAGATTTTCAGGAGATGAATCATCATCTTCATGTTTTTCAATTGACATGATTAGTTATATTACAGATGAATATAGAGATGATCAATTAACTCAAGACTCAATTGAATGATGCTTGGTCAAATCGGGTACCATACAAGATGATGGTCCCATCATCAGAAAAGAAGCTGAAATATTGGAAAAAGATTCTGAAGATCAGGAGATGCAACTAGAAGAAGTTCAAAAAAAAATTAAACTCAAAATTCTCCCATCTCATTTAAAATACGCTTATCTTGAAAAAGAACAATGTCCAGTGATTATTTTATCTTTTTTGACTGCAGAACAAGAAGAAAGATTAATTTAAGTCTTGAAAAAACACAAAGGAGCCTTAGGGTGGACTATAGAAGATATCAAAGGGATTAGTCCAGCAATTTGTACGCATAGAATCCTCATGGAAGATAGCTACAAACCAATAATCCAACCCCAAAGGAGATTGAATCCAGCAATGCAGGAAGTGATAAAAAAGGAGATTGTAAAACTTTTGGCAGCAGGTATCATTTATCCTATTTCATACAGTCCTTGGTTAAGTCCTGTTCAGGTAGTACCAAAGAAAGGAGGTATGACATTTATAAAGAATGAAAATAATGAACTCATACCTACAAGGACTATTACAGGAAGGAGAGTCTGTATTGATTATAGACGTCTCAATGATGCTACCATAAAAGATAATTTTCCTTTACCATTTATTGATCAAATGTTAGAAAGAATTGCAGGATACGATTTTTACTATTATCTTGATGGCTATTTAGGGTATAACCAAATATCAATTGCACCTGAAGGTCAGGGCAAGACAACTTTCACATGTCCTAATGGAACATATGCTTATAGAAGAATGCCATTTGGTCTGTGCAATGCCCCTACGACATTTCAGCATTGCATGTCAGCAATTTTTTCTGACATGACTAAAAAATTTCTTGAAATTTTTATGGATGATTTTACACTCTTTGGAAAAATATTTGAAGATTTTCTTTACCACTTGACTTTAATTCTTAATAGATGTGAAGAGACAAACTTGATTTTGAATTAGGAAAAATATCATTTTATGGTTACAGAGGGAATTGTTTTAGGACATAAAATCATTGCTAATGGGATAGAAGTTGATAAGGCTAAAATTAATCTTATAGCAGGATTACCCCCTCCCACAATTGTTAAAGGCATTAGAAGCTTTCTAGGTCATGCAGGTTTTTACAGACGGTTCATAAAAGATTTTTCAAAGATTTCAAAACCTCTGACTAGCCTCTTGATGAAAGATGTTAAGTTTGATTTTTCAGGTGATTGTATGATAGCTTTCGACACCCTTAAGGAGAAATAATCAACTGCCGCTATAGTTGTATCCCCTGATTGGAGTCAACCTTTTGAGGTTATGTGTGATGCTAGTGATACGACAGTTAGAGCTGTTTTAGGCCAGAGAAAGGATAAGATTTTTCGTCCCATTTAATATGCTAGTAGAACAATTAATAAGGCTCAACTTAATTATGCCACAACAGAGAAAGAGTTACTAGCAGTAGTATTTGCTTTTGATAAATTTCGTTCTTATTTGATAGGACCAAAGATGATTATTTTTACTGACCATGCAACTTTAAAATACCTCTTAGCCAAAAAAGAGGATCGACCTAGATTGTTAAGATGGATTTTACTTATGCAAGAATTTGACCTTGAGATAAAAGATAAAAAAGGAACAGAAAATCAGGTAGCTGGCCATTTGTCTAGACGAGAAGACCCTCCCCTTGAGTTCAGCGAGATAAAAGAAAAATTTCCTGATGAACACATCTTTTTAGTTGACTCTGTTGTGACTCAACCACCCTGGTTCGCAGACATTTCTAACTACTTGGTTGGAAGACGGACACCCCAACATCTCTCTTACCCGTAGAGAAAGAAACTTATTTCTAATTGTGACGATCCGACCCTTCGTCTCATGAGTTACTACCCTGTTCTTCTTATTTTTTGCTTTTTTATGTTTCATTATCGGTATGAGGTGCGTTAGAATTGATTTGGAGTGATTTTTATAAGAAATGAGACATTTAGTCTCTTTAGGAAGGATCAATTTGGCAAAAAAGTAAACTGGATATTGACTTGTGAGTTACAGGGCTCGGAATTGAAGTCCGATGATTCGGTTAGTTTCGGGGGATGATTTGTAACTTAGGTGTGCGATCGTAATTGATTTTGGGGGTCCGGTTTAGTATTAGGCTTAAATTGGCGAACTTAGTATTTTGGCGATTTTCGGTTGATCGGTGAAATTTTGATTCCGAAGTCGAAATGGAATTCTGAGAGTTACTGTAGCTTCATTAGGCAAATTGAGATGTATGCTCAAAGTTTCATGTCATTCGGAGGTGATTTGGTTGGGTTTTTGATCAAATGTATATTTCGGAAGTTTCGAAGAACTTAGGAGAGAATTCGATGTAATTTGATGGTTTTGGTGTTGTTTGAGGAGTTTTGTTGAATGGAACAAGTTTTAGTAATATTATGGGATATGTTGGAGTGTTTGATTGAGGTCCCAGGGGTCTCAGGGTGATTTCGGATGACTAACGGGAACTTTTGAAGTTAGAAACTTTAATAATAGATGGTATTGTAAATGAGTGTGCACAAGACCTCCTTTTGGAAGATAATATCGCCAGTTATATAATGAGTTGTGTGAAGATATACCTATCAAATTAAATCCCTTTTAGTCTAGTTTCCAACGCAATAAACCGTTCATAATTTGGAGTTGTGTACAGAAAATTATGATCATTTTACTGGACATGTATCAGTAGCACAACCTTAGCGCAGGAGCGCATAACAAGTGCTTATTGAGTTATATTCTGCCTCACTAGCACGGGATTTAGCACGGGAGCTAGTGTCAGGCCTCTAAATACACCTAAGGATGGGAAATGACGGACTTTGAGTCATTTCTCAAGCCTTGGCCTTCCCCAACACCCCCAATTCGACCAAGACACCCAATTACACTCCTACGGTAAGATTTTTAGAGTATTTTGAGTTGATTACTACTCCAAAACACTTATATTAACATGGATTGATCTTTAAAGTCCTTAGATTTTCAAGAAATTCCTTCAAAAATTCAAAGGAGGGTTTTGCAAGACTTCTTCCAAAAGGTAAATCCTACACCTTAGACTTACATATATGGATATATTGTGGGAATATGAGTATGAATCAAGTATTACAACTTATAGTATGGTGGTAGGAAGCCGTAAATTCCCAATTTAAATACATACATGAACATGGTAGAGATCTAATGGTATTTATTTGATGGAATTTTGTTGGTTTGGTGTCAATGGTTGATCATGTTAGAATATACGCTTAACGCTTGAATAGCGTTATAATAAAAAACAGCGTAAACTTGCGGAATTTAAAAATTGCAGGAGTGAAATAAGTGCGATAAATAAACAATAAAGAACGAACGCACCGATGTTATCCTGGTTCACCACAACCCGTGGCTAGTTCAGTCCCCGAAAGACTCTCTCGAGATATCCACTAACTTCGTTAAGCTTCCGGATGCATAACAAACCGTTACAAACTGAGAACTTGAGTCACACAAGCCTCAACAACCTTTGCTCGAAGATACAACACTTCAAGACTTCAACCAAAGGAATCACAACGTTCCTTCTTACAATACAAGGGATTAACACTTCCCTTCAAGTGTATAAAAACACTTTGCACTCAAAACAAGACTCTCCTTAAGAGTAGATATGAGTAAAATAAATACGCTCAAGAACGCAACAACTTTCGTCAAGAATTTGGCTCTCAAAAACTTATGTAATGAATAGAAAATGATGAATAAGAGAGTATGCAAGCTTTAGCAATAATATGATCAGTTGTTGTGTTTAGAAGACTGATTTGAAGATGTATTTATAGTGTCAAAAACATGCATAACCGTTGCCTAATTGCCAATCAAGAATTGCTGATTTTGTGCTACGACAATCGATTGTTAGATTAGCACAATCGATTGTTTTCCAATCGTTCCAAAAATATTCCCAGATTTTACGCAGCATAATCGATTATCTAAGACGTATAATCGATTACTGGCAATGTTCAAAAAATCATATCCAGATTTTACTTAAAACAATCGATTGTCAGAGATATACAATCGATTATTTGGCAACGTTCAAAAAATCTTGTTCAGATTTTCAAACAATCGATTATCAAAATCCTATAATCGATTATCTGACGGAGTTTGAAAATATTTTGGAACGGCCATTTACATAATCGATTATGCTATATGGACAATCGATTATATTTCAGTCTTGAAAAATCTAATAGACACTGCCTCAACACAATCGATTGTCATAAGGTTCACAATCGATTATTTTGTATCTTTGAAAAATCTGATGGACACTGTCTCAACACAATCGATTGTCATAAGGTACACAAGATTGTCTTGCAGATTTCAAAAATCTGATGGACACTGCCTCAACACAATCGATTGTCATAAGGTACACAATCGATTGTCTTGCAGCTGCTTTAACATAATCGATTATCATAAGTACATAATCGATTATCTTTGTCCAGATTTTAGAGGCATGTTTAAAAAATCATTTTGCTAAAATAAATATGCATGATTTAAAATCATTTTGCTCTAAATTAAATATGCATGATTTGATAAAAATGTTTTTATGAGAGAAGCCAAGTCTTGAGTTAAATTGTCGGATCAAGATCACAATTAAAGAGCGACTCATGTATAACTTTGTTTAATCTTGATCTTTGTTTGTCTTGTGCTTGAGCTTCGTTATGTATCAATTGCGCTCTTCTGCTTGGACCTCATCATATGTCAATTGCGCATCGTTTGTCATTTATCAAAACCTACAAATATGAACACACGTTTAGTTTAGTGCCTTGAGAACGTGCTTCAAGAATTTCCCCCTTTTTGATAATGGCAAACCTTAATCCGGATATGCATATTAGGTAATTCATAATGACGATCCAAGACAAGTATATATATATATTCAATTAGCAAGACAAGTATATATATATTCAATTAGTTCCCCCTCAACATATGAATTCCCCCTCAATTTATGCGAATAAATATTAATAAATATTAAGTGCATAGCCCTTATTCTTCCCCCTTTTGACATGCAAAAAAATTGGTAAATAACTTGTTTATTGATTAATCAAAAATTTCAACTTCATAAAAGGGATAATAAAACAAATAATGTCAACATAATCGATTATTGATACTTGATAATCGATTATACACTAAAGAGAAATCGATTATTCTGCACCAGTCTTTATAATTCCCCCTGCTTTTAGGGCGATACATGCAAAAATACGTTAGACGCCTCCGACGCTCAAGTTAGTAATCATGTGAAAGGGAAAATGCAATGCATGACTTAGATCAATGTGGAGTCAAGAATCCCGAGTTCACTACGAATTCGGAAGAAGGACTCTTTCTCTAAAGGTTTTGTAAAGATGTCGGCCAATTGATCTTTGGTTTCAACAAATTCAATTTCGACATCACCTTTGAGAACGTGATCTCTTATAAAATGATGCCTAATCTCAATATGTTTTGTTCTTGAATGAAGAACGGGGTTCTTCTTCAAGCATATGGCGCTACTATTATCACATCTAAGAGGGATATGATCGATACTTAGGCCATAGTCCAAGAGTTGCTGTTTCATCCAAAGGATTTGAGCGCAACAACTCCCCGCGGCTACATATTCAGCCTCGGTTGTGGATAACACAACACTTACTTGTTTCTTGCTAAACCAAGAAACTAGAGAGCTACCGAGCAAATGGCAAGTGCCACTAGTGCTCTTGCGGTCCAATTTCCATCCAGCAAAATCAGAATCGGAATAGCCAACAAGTTGGCGTGAAGAACCTTTGGGGTACCATAGACCCACATTAACAGTACCAACAAGATACTTCAATATCCGTTTCACCGCAGTTAGGTGAGACTCCTTAGGACATGATTGATAACAAGCGCATAAGCACACGCTAAACATGATGTCCGGTCTACTAGCAGTAAGATAAAGGAGAGATCCAGTCATACCTCGATACTTCTTGGTGTCGACTTCCTTACCTTTCTCATCTTTGTCTAGATGGTCGGATGTGCTCATGGGAGTGGCCATTGCTTTTGTGTTGCTC
Source organism: Nicotiana benthamiana (assembly GCA_034376525.1). NCBI lineage: Eukaryota > Viridiplantae > Streptophyta > Magnoliopsida > Solanales > Solanaceae > Nicotiana > Nicotiana benthamiana. The sequence goes on along the minus strand of CM067323.1, from coordinate 109,585,517 downwards.
ATTTCAAATCGTTTTAGCAATTCTTTGCAATATTTAGCTTGACAAATGAAGGTTCCTTCTTTCATTTGCTTTACTTGCAGCCCCAAAAAGAATGTTAGCTCACCCATCATAGACATCTCAAATTCGCTTGTCATTAAATCAGAAAATTCCTTGCACAAAGCATTGTTTGTAGCACCAAAAATAATATCATCCACATAGATTTGAACTAATAAAATATCATTGTTTTTATGCTTAACAAATAGAGTGGTGTCAATTTTCCCCCTAATGAATTCATTTTCCAAAATAAATTTGCTCAATCGTTCATACCAAGCTCGGGGACTTGTTTGACCATAGAGCGCCTTTTTAAGTTTGAAAACATGATTGGGAGATTTAAAATCTTCAAAGCCCGGGGGTTGTTCTACATAAACTTCTTCTTGAATAACACAATTTAGAAAAGCACTTTTTACATCCATTTGATATAAATTGAAATTCATAGAAGAGGCAAACGCAAGCAATAAACGAATAGCTTCTAACCTTGCTACGGGTGCATATGTTTCTTCATAGTCAATTCCCTTTTCTTGATTATAGCCTTTTGCTACAAGCCTAGCTTTGTTTCTAGTGATTACGCCATTTTCATCTAGTTTGTTTCGAAAAACCCATTTCGTACCAATTATGGTATGATTTTCGGGTCTTGGCACCAAATCCCAAACGTCATTTTCGTTTGAATTGGTTAAGCTCCTCTTGCATTGCCAAGGTCCAAAATTCATCCCCAATTGCTTCGGAGATGGTTGAAGGTTCAATTTGAGAAACGAAAGCAGTATGTCCTAAGGTTCTTAAGAGTGTTTCAAGTACTTACCTGTTGTTCAATGTCGCCAATTACTTGTTCGAGAGGATGGTCTTTGATTGTCCTCCACGCGTTAGGCAGTTTCGTTTCTTTTTCCAGTTGTGGCGCTTCCTCCGATAATTGTTCCAAGATTTCATCTTGAATTTCCTTAGGAGTTTCCTCTTGTACTTTGTCTTGAGGACTCATTGAGTTTAAACTACCTGCAAGTTCAAAACCAGAATCCTTTCTCGCCAAGTGAGCATTATTTTCGAAAAACACAATATGAGGGGATTCCTCCACAGTTTCGGTTCTATTATTGAATACTCTATATTCTTTGCTACGTGAAGAGTAACCAATAAAAATTCCTTCATCAGATTTGGCATCAAACTTTCCCAAATTATCTTTACCATTGTTATGAATAAAACATTTACAACCGAATACTCTAAGATGGGAGATATTTGGTTTCCTTCCCTTGTAGAGTTCATAGGGAGTTTTCATGAGTATTGGCCTTATGACTACTCTGTTTAAAATGTAGCATGCGGTACTCACGGCATCCGCCTAAAAATGTTTGGGAATTTTAGCCTCATCGAGCATGGTTCTAGCCATCTCTTCGAGACACCTATTTTTCCTTTCCACCACTCCATTTTGTTGTGGTGTACGTGGAGCAGAGAAGGTGTGCTCGATACCGAGTTCGTCACAAAAGTCCGCGAAGAGATTGTGATCGAACTCTCCCCCATGATCACTTCTTATTGAAGTGACGGTTGTGTCCTTTTCATTTTGAACACGTTTAAGAAAGCATTTAAAATTATGAAAAGCCTCACTTTTGTGAGCAAGAAATAGTGTCCATGTAAATCTAGAATAATCATCAACAATAACAAAAGCATAACGATTTTACCAAGACTTTCAATGCGAGATGGTCCAAAAAGGTCCATGTGAAGAAGTTGCAATGGTCTAGTAGTTGAAACAATATTTTTCGATTTAAAAGATGCTTTTGTTTGCTTCCCTTTTTGACAAGAATCGCAAATGGAGTCTTTTTCAAATTTCAATTTTGGAAGACCAATAACTAAATTTTGTGAAACCAATTTGTTTAAAAGATGCATGTTGATGTGAGCTACTCTACGATGCCATAACCACATATCATCTTCTTTGCTCATAAGACAATTCACATACTCAGATGAAGAATTTTCGAGATCAACCATATAGATGTTATCCATTCTAAAGCGACGAAGGATAATTTTAAAATCGCTACGGCGAAAAACTAAGCATTCATCCGAATCAAATAAAACAAGATTTCCCTTGTCACATAATTGACTTATGCTCGAGAGATTATGTTTTAGACCTTTAACTAGCAATATATGCTTAATGGAAGAAGGTTCATCCTTACCGACCGATCCAATGCCGATAATTTTTCCTTTGTTGTTATCTCCAAAAATAACGCTTCCTCCTTCCTTGTGTTCTAGTTGAAGGAACTTGGATTCGTCTCCGGTCATGTGTTTGGAGCATCCACTATCAAGGTACCAAAGTACACTTGATCCCTTCAAACACACCTACAAGAAAAATTAATGAGTCTTTGGTACCCAAGCTGTTTTGGGTCCTTGAGAGTTAGGTGTAACATGTTGTTGTGCTTGACATGCATTTAAGTGTCTATGTCTAGTGAAGCAAGCAGGAGCAATATGTCCAATTCGATTGCAATAATGACAAATGACATTAGGATTATGCATTCGTCTAGGTTGATAGTAGTTGGACGGACGAAATTTGTTTACTCTATTTTCGACAATATGACTATTGCGCATTTCATGAAAATCATTTCTCCTACTATTTGTTCTAGGATATGCAGCATTTCTAGAATGGTTATTTCTAGGTTGAAAGCTATTTCTAGGTGTCCTAAAATGTTCAACGTTTCTTCTAGTATTTGGTCTAGGATATGCATTATTTCTAAAATAGTTATTTCTAGGTTGAAGGCCATTTCTAGGTGTCCTAAAATGTTCAAAGTTTCTTCTAGTGTTTGGTCTAGCATGCATGTTAATTCTAGGATTGTTATCTCTAGGATGAACATTTGTTTTATTTGTCCTAGGTTGAGCCTTAGGTGGTTGGGGTTTGGCTTCAACTTTTTCTTTAGGCTCATTTTTAAAACCTATCCCATGTTTGGTCGATTTCAAATTAACAAGAACCTCATTCAAATTTTTATGAGAAGAACTAAACTTATCTAAGGTGCCCTTAAGTCTTTCTACCTCATCTTTTAGATGCATGCAAGAAGTACAATTTTTACTAGAACTCTCGGGTTTGTCGGCGCTTCTCTTGCCGAAAAATTTGTTTTCTTCTTTCAACATCTCATTTTCCAAAATCAGTTTTTCCAAATCTTTTTCTTTCAAAAAGAGTTGTCTTTCAATATCTTTTTCTTTCAAAGAAGCATTTTCCTTAGTGTTTTTAACAGTTTTGGAAGCTTTAATGAATTCACTATACAACTCATCAAAGGCATTTTGCATTTCCTCAAGAGAATAGAAGTTTTTGGAAGAAATTTGACATACCTCTTCTTGATTGTTTTTGTGAGCCATGAGACAAAGATTTGCGGTTTCGTCTTCTTCTTCCTCACTCAACTCGTCTCCGGAGTCGCCTCCCCAAGATATGTATGCTCGTTGTTTCTTGAAGGGTTTCTTCTCCTTTTTGACATTTGGGCAATTTGATTTAATGTGCCCGATTTCTCCGCACCCATAGCACTTTGCTTGATCTCCTTGTTGTTTGCCTTTTCGTTCATACTCTTTTCGCATGAACTTTTGAAATCTCTTAATAACGAGTCCGAACTCGTTATCTCCGTCCTCATCATTTTGAGGTTGACTTGTGCTTGCCTTGAGGGCGATTCTTTGTTTCCTTTGATCATTAACAAGAGGGTTAAGTATAGTAGATTCATAAGTTTTAAGGTTACCTCTTAATCCATCGATGGTGACATTTGAAATGCCAATAGACTCTTGAATCGCGTCGGCCTTGGAGTGCCATTCTGGAGTGAGACTTCGGAGAATTTTTCGGACAAGTTCCTTATCCATGAAGGTCTTCTTAAGAGCATGTAAGTCATTAACGATTTTTGAAAATCGTTCGAACATGTCATCGACCCTTTCGCCTTTCTTCATGTGAAACAGTTCATATGCATGGGTTAGAAAATCAACTTTAGCCTCTCTTACCTGGTCCATACCTTCGTACGTGATTTCCAGCTTATCCCACATTTGTTTCGCCGTTGTGCAACATGATATTTTTCTGTAATCATCATCGTTTACAGCACAATATAATAAGTTGATGGCTTTAGCGTTGTTCTGCACTTTTCGGATGTCATCCGCATTGTATTCATCTTCGGATTTTGGAACCCATTCATTTTCAACCTTTTTGGTTGGAATTTGTTCTCCCTTCATTATAACCTTCAACAGATGAAAACTATTTGATTGAATGAATATTCTCATCCTTTCCTTCCAGTACGTATAGTTTGTGCCATCGAATAGTGGTGGTCGGGTGGAGCATTGTCCTTCACCTATTCCTGCAAAAGAATCACGAGTAGAAGCCATGGATTGTTTCTCTCAAACGGTTAAGTTTTTCAGAGAGTTGGGCTTTGATACCAGTTGTTAGAATATACGCTTAACGCTAGAGGAGGGGGGGGGTGAATAGCATTATAATAAAAAGCAGCGTAAACTTGCGGAATTTAAAAATTGCAGGAATGAAATAAGTGCGATAAGTAAACAATAAAGAACGAACGCACCGATGTTATCCTGGTTCACCACAACCCGTGGCTAGTCCAGTCCCCGAGAGACTCTCTCGAGATTTCCACTAACTTCGTTAAGCTTCCGGGTGCTTAACAAACCGTTACAAACTGAGAACTTGAGTGACACAAGCCTCAACAACCTTTGCTCGAAGATACAACACTTCAAGACTTCAACCAAAGGAATCACAACGTTCCTTCTTACAATACAAGGGATTAACACTTCCCTTCAAGTGTATAAAAACACTTTGCACTCAAAACAAGACTCTCCTTAAGAGTAGATATGAGTAAAATAAATACGCTCAAGAACGCAACAACTTTCGTCAAGAATTTGGCTCTCAAAAACTTATGTAATGAATAGAAAATGATGAATAAGAGAGTATGCAAGCTTTAGCAATAATATGATCAGTTGTTGTGTTTAGAAGACTGATTTGAAGATGTATTTATAGTGTCAAAAACATGCATAACCGTTGCCTAATTGCCAATCAAGAATTGTTGATTTTGTGCTACGACAATCGATTGTCAGATTAGCACAATCGATTGTTTTCCAATCGTTCCAAAAATCATTCCCAGATTTTACGCAGCATAATCGATTATCTAAGACGTATAATCGATTACTTGCAACATTCAAAAAATCATTTCCAGATTTTACTTAAAACAATCGATTGTCAGAGATATACAATCGATTACTTGGCAACGTTCAAAAAATCTTTTTCAGATTTTACTTCAAACAATCGATTATCAAAATCCTATAATCGATTATCTGACGGAGTTTGAAAATATTTTGGCAACGGTCATTTACATAATCGATTATGCTATATGGACAATCGATTATATTTCAGTCTTGAAAAATCTAATAGACACTGCCTCAACACAATCGATTGTCATAAGGTTCACAATCGATTATTTTGTATCTTTGAAAAATCTGATGGACACTGTCTCAACACAATCGATTGTCATAAGGTACACAATC